>CM051511.1:30000000-34964308 GCA_028015205.1 Mytilisepta virgata | reverse complement strand
TTGATACAGCATGTGATACGAATTTTACCATGTATTATTCTCTATTTTTATTGCATACTACTATTACACCCAATTGTGTTAAGCAATACAATACAAAAACCAAACAACATATATTACACCTGGGGGGGGGGGGGGGTGGTAACTTGACCATTTTATGACGGGGGGTGCGTCGATGAACTTGAAACCCGTACCTGAAATTATCCACGTTTATATCGAATTTCTGACCCGAAAATTTCCAGGAAAGCTGAAATTACATACCCGAAATTATCCCAAAATAATAAGGCGGATATCATGATATTTATACATTAAACATTTATATACAGAAACATTTCTTATGATATCAAACAAGAAATGGATAGAACTGAATTCTCCTCAGTGCTTTATAAAAATCTGCAGAAGTTTTTAACACCCTGACCGAAATTCTCCAGAATGTCAAAAAATCCCGACCCGAATCGCCACTGGCCAATGTGGACATCATTTTCGCAATTCAACGGACTGCTA
Organism: Mytilisepta virgata; assembly: GCA_028015205.1. Classification (NCBI taxonomy): domain Eukaryota; kingdom Metazoa; phylum Mollusca; class Bivalvia; order Mytilida; family Mytilidae; genus Mytilisepta; species Mytilisepta virgata. The sequence goes on along the minus strand of CM051511.1, from coordinate 34,963,807 downwards.
TAAACATTTGAGATATCAACTGCAACACGGATGGGGCGGGGGTATGATAAATGGCACATTGCATATGAATACTACAATTCTTTGATACCAATTATGACGCAAAAAATGTGCAATTTCGTCAATGACGACTCAGTTGTTCATAGGCCTAAAATGTTATAAAAACAATCGTTCATTTAAAAAAGGAAAACACAATGCACTTGAATTTATCTTGCGTCAGGAATTGACCTTTTTGTCTTATAATCGTCATCTAAAGATTTCCTTGTGCGTAGAATCACTTTTAAAAACGCTGCTTCTATAACGTGTATAATTCAACCACAAACAATACTTCCAATATTTAATAATTTAATACTAGACGTAACGCTTTATTTGATTGGTTGAATTCTTTTCGTCTATCATATCATAGACTAAATTGTATGCCCAAAAGATTTGGAAAAAATAACCCCCAAAAATAAAACGAGCCTACATACTGTTAAATATTCGGAGCACACAACATGGGTAGTCCAAATAGATCTGGTATTCGTTCATTGACATGTAAACTCACTTCATTATGCTTTATATATGCAGCCATTTTGATTACATTTGTCTTGTTTCATTACATACTGAGGGTAAGCAAAGAGATTATAGTACATTTCGTATGTGCATGTATAAAGTATTGTACTTGTCTGTTTCATTGTTGTCTGAATAAATATTGGTTGTTGCTCTTGCTTAATTGGTTTAATAACTTGATTATAGTAAAATTTGCAGGAAATGGGTTTTCTCTGGATTTTTCCTTGTGTTTGCATTGGCAACTTCAGTCTCTCAAAAATGTATGAAAAAATAAAAAGGATTTCATAAGATTTTGTCAATTACCATTTTACGGTATATATGATTGAATTATAAAAGAAAAAATAGGGGTTCATGGGCAAAAAACTTTATGTTTAAGAAATGGATAAAACCAGAGGATTTTGAAAATCTGACAAAAAGACTAAAACATGACCAGCGAGCATCCTTAAGATTCTGACTCAAAGAAGTCCTTCTTTCATACACATTGCTTTCTAAAACTTACCAGTTTGGTTGGTGTCAAAATTGTTGTTATTCCAGTGTATCTGTAGGGACATATATTTATAGGAATTCTTCCCAAACCGGATACCAGTATCATTGTATGTACATATTTTACCATCTACCCCAATAGTCCACTGAGCTAACCAACTTCTGCACAGGGTATCGTGTCCCCCACATTCGTGAGGTTCCTACGAAGATGATCACTATTATATGAATATATTAAATATTAGATCGAGAACCTGTCTATATAATATTAATATGAACCCTGCTTTGTACCTGACCGACACGCTGATCTCGCGAGGTAAGAGTCCGCAGTAAGCCATATCTGCACCCTCACCTAGACAAATATACTACTTATTAAATGCAACGTACTTGCAGAGAAGCAGCAAATACCAATTTTCTATGTCTTTGGTTTGATCGAACACGCGATCTTTCGCATTCGAGGCGAGCACGCTACCACCGAACTCCGGCACAATGACCATATCCGTTCCGGTACCATATATCTCCGTTAGTGGAGAAACGGATACGGACGGAACTGCCGGGGAGTTTGCGCTACCACAAGACCATCGAGGTTTAGTATTTTCATACATTCACTTACAAGATTTTCAACATCAAAATCACATCCAAACAGTAGTATATGATGGACAACGCCAGGATTTCCAATAAGACCTTCAAAAGCTATGGCGTTATAAGAGCTATCGTCTGGTACCTGTTAAACATGGAAGACAAATATTATGTAAAGTTTGAGACATGCTTCGACTTCACATCATCATATAACACACTTTGATATGAGCAAATGAACGAATTTGTATGAAAATGGTTCGGAACAAAGACATTAAAGATCTTAAAACAAAAAGCAATCCCGTTATTCTGGACTGTATCTATCTTATGTATTATATCTGTATACTTAACAAAATAATAAGATAAGTGGTTTGATCTTCCGGAATATTGAAGCTTTTGAAGTTATGTTGAATAAAAAAGTTTAATAATATACCTTAGATATATTTTTCTATAATAAATACATGCACAATAATTTCACTATTTTTAACATTTTCAGTGATTTAACTATTTTCCCCGGTCACCGGTCAATAGTTTCCAAACTATTTTCCCTCAAAAAACTATTTTCCCTCTTCAAGTTACGTTGTTTCGCGGATTTTTAATCCCGGGCACGGGATTGGCTGGGAGGTTTTAGCCGACCCGTTCGGAAGCTCCCGCGTTATAGGTTATCGTCAATGCTGAATCCCGAGATGTTCCGGTACGTCTTCAAAGTATTTAGAAAAAGGGATATGTCATGGTGAGAACATGAATTTAAAAAAAAATAATGGACTCTGTCACTCGATCATGCATCTCGGGTACGTACACATGACTTAAATTTTGCCTTAATTATCTCTTGTGTTTCTTTCGGTATAATAAAACACTTACTGACTGAGTAGTCGGGGAATAGTAAGTTTATTGTCCCTCTGAACAACTATTGCCCCTCGGCGTTGCCTCGGGGCAATAGTTGTTCCTCGGGACAATAAACTTACTATTCCCCTCTTACTCAGTCAATAAGTATATAATAATAAATATTACGGTGCAAATGTTGATTTGGATCATCGTTTAGGAATACAATATAAATTGGTCATGCAATTCATTAAGCATTTAAAATTTACAGCAACCGGATGTTTAGATGCTACCGCCCCACAAAGAGATCTGAAATTTGAATTTTAAATAGCTTGTCTACTTACATGAAATACTACATCACAGGCATGTATGTTTCTTACCTTAAATTGTTGACATACGTAAAATGTCAGCTTTTTTGGCACCGGTAGTATAGGAATTCTAATATCAAGTTCTTTAATATTTTCATTGTCTGGAATATGACAGGTTGCAAGAAGATTCGCAAACTGTATTACAAATATCACTATGGAAAGACGCATTCCGTTAATTTACTTAACTCTATCAAATTTCAATGATCAAAGTTTATTTGCGTTCTTATCACTGATCCGGGTCTTATCTGTGTCAATGAAATCAAACGGAACTGCAATCTTTGTGATATTATGTCTTAGAAACAGTAAAATTAGTTGGTAAATGAAGGCGCTTCTATTATTGACTGTTCAAAACGGCAATTGTGGGTTCTAACTGAATAACAAGTTAAATGTTTTCAAATGAGAAAGACGAATTAGATTTGTCATTTTCAACAGAAATATATTGCAGGCTTTTCATCGTATAGGATTGGGAATATCGACGGTTTTGAACAAGACATACACAATTTCTATCACGGAACTCGCATTTTTTCGACATTAATTCCAAATCCGCTTTATTAGTTTTTCACATCAGTTGTGATTGGATGATAATGCGTTCATTTTGTACTAGTATGTGCTTGTATAGAGCTGTTTTTCACATCTAATAGTACATGTAGTAATTGGATGATAATGCATTCATGCTAACCCCCGAGGCCACCTTAATGCGTGAGAGCTTTTAAACAGCAAAAGGGGATATCTAATAGCAACACACCCTGCTAATATCTTCGTTCTATATCTGCATCACTTAAGACCCCATCTGTTGTTTTTGAACAAGATTTTGCCAATAGCTGCTACAAAAGGCTAAATTACCATACCCTATGAACCGTCTACAATGGCAGTCTAAATCATTCCCCCCTCTGTGTCTCGCCAAATCAGTATCTGATAAATTGTTGAACTGGTTCTCGCCCTGAAGAAGCACGCCGTGAGATAATTGCTACTGGGCGTTAAGCAAATATCAATCATTGTAAATCTCGTTAAGTTTATATAGCAACGTAATCTCTACAACGCAAAATCAATGAAGTGTAGATATGTACTTATTTTTGGTTCTTTGGATATTTGGATGGCAAAAAAGGTGTCATGAAGACTAGTTTTTTTCGGGCGAAAATCAAAATAACGTTGACACACATTTGAACCAAAATATTGCAAGAAATGGGAAAAAAATATAAATTTTCACAAAATTTTAGGAGGTGGTGAACTATTTTAAATTCCTTGAAACATTAAGAATTTGGGGCGAATTTTCAGATTGTCTTTTTTCAAAATTAAGTGGCAACAAAATTTATAAAATTTACAGCTGAAAAATCCAAAGAAGTTTTAACATCAATTTGGCGTGGCTTTGCCTACCTTTAAAAGTCCAAGTCAAATAACGGATTTTCCTAAATTTTGTAAAAATACGTGCATCTCCGTGTACTTGCATGGCATCTGATCTTCAGATCACACTATCGATAAGTATATTCTGTATATAAACAACAGCGGACACTAAATGTCTCGCCTTGGTACGCACATGGACACAGAATAAAAAAGTAGAAGTTACCAGACCTTGTAACTCAAAAAATGGATTGTAGAAATTGTAACTGTCATGCAGGTGACAATTGTCTTCATGGAACATTCAAGCATAAAATTGTGTGCAAGGTCAGACTGGTATGTGCCCACCAAAAGGTATCTTTTGACTAAAAATGGTGGTCTTGTATTATTGAGAAATGTACTCATCTGTGAAAATGAGGTCAAGGTCATGTTACAGACTTAGAACTTTTTGCCAAAAGGTATTTACAAACCATAAATGGTGGGTATAAGTTTTACAGACAAAAATGAAAATATAACAAGTCTCTCAAACTTGAATTAGAGGTCAAGGTCGAGTAACAGGTGTCAGTGTGTATATACCACAAAAAACTTCTGTAGACCAAATACTGTGGGTCTAGTACAGTTGCTGAGAAACAGAAAAACGTGATGCAGGTCATGGTCGAGTAACAGGTGTCATACTGGAATGTACAAAACAAGAACTGTCTATTTAAAGCCAAATATGATGGGTCTTATGCTTGCTGAGAAATGTAGTTATGTCCAAAATTATCACAATGACCTCAGTAAACTGAGGTCAGTGTTGATTAACAGGTCTCAGACCGACATTAACCCACCAATTAATTAAAAAATATTGTGGGTCTAGGTATTCATGTTGCTGAAAATTGGACTCACAAACATGTCACTCAAGCACGAAATAATGGTCAAAGACTAGACAGGTATATATCAGACTGACGTGTACCTATCAAAAAATCTCAATAGGCCAAATATGGTGTCGAGGTACATTTGTATAAAAGTATGAAATTGAGGTCAAGGCCCGGAGACGGATGTCTGACTGGCATGTACCCACCAAGAACTATAGACCAGATTTGGTTTGCTCAGGTATAACCGTTGATAAACGAAATTTAAACTTGGACGGATTTGACGGATTTTTTTTTATACATTTTATGAAGTCGGTTAACCATGGAAACGACGTCAAGGTGACAAAGACAAGTGCTTCATAATGTATGTGTGGATCAAACATCTTGTTTGTACGTATTATATGTGCAAAGTTGTACAACCTTGTGGCAAAAGTTTAGCTCTATACAAAACTATTTAGGCAAGTAGTTACCAAGATCTGGTTGAGATGGGAGAAATGCACACTTACCGTCAGTTTGTGCAATAGACTCAAAAATTTTACATCACCCTTTTGGTTTACATTTCCGATTCCAAATCGATACAAATTGTTCCACAACCGAGACCACAGCGGCAGCCTATTGTATGATTAAACAAAACCCTAAACATATCAAGTTACAACCCAAAACCAATATAAACAGATCACATGGTCCTTGTACAAATTTGTGATAAACAGGAAAGAGTTCTATTTATCACATCTGTCTCAAGTTTCCTTAAAACGACTGTCACACTTGCGATTGTGAAAAATTGGAATGTACCAGACAATTGATTAAATTTATTGGCAACTCAACTCACTTCTGACCTAGTTGTATTTTTCACTTTTAAGACGGAAATAAAATGGCTGAGGGTCGGCTAACCCTAACAGTATTTTTTTTTGGGCCTTAGGACAAGAAAATGTTGATGTGACATGAATATGAACCTGGCTTTGTACTAGACCAACATGCCAAGATGCATTTGCGTACGAGGCAACAGTCCAAAGATGATATAACACTTAAACATCATCCCGACTCCAAGCATACAGTCTTTGCTCCTGCTTGCCCTTTGCTTTGCGGAGAAGCAACAGATACCAATTTTGATGTCTTTGGTTTGATCTGGCAGGACCTGAAAATCGAAGCAAAATTGCTATCACGAGACCAACCGACATGATTCTGGCTGGTTTGAATCTGCTGCACTAACATAGTCGTCTGTAATACCACATTGATACCGGATTTAATAATATACTACCATTTATAACAAGAGGCTCCCAAGAGCCTGAATCTCTCACCTGTTATATTTTGTGTAGATCTTGCATCATTATTTTTGTATACCGTCGCATGGATAAGGAAATAAAACATAAAATTTATACCAGATACCCTAAAGGATCTTTCAGCCTAAGTTTGGCTGAAATTGATCCGGTAGTTTCAGGAGATTTTTTAAAAGTTTGCAAAGATGATGAAAAAGATGAGAAAATTTGTTGCCGTATTAGATCTTACTTGTCTGAACATTTTTGCTGTTTATCTTTATAATAATATTCAAGACGACCTAAAACTGCAATATTTCTTTAAAATTAACAACTCAGGGGGCAATAATCCAAGAAAGGGTTGACCGATTCATCTGAAAATTTCATAGCAGGTAGATCTTGACCTGATGAACATTTTTACCCTTAGTTTTGCTCTAAATGCTTTAGTTTTTGAGAAATAAGCCAAAAACTGCAGTTTACCCCCTATGTTCTATTTTTTAGCCAAGGCAGTCATGTTTCATGATGGACAAGAAAATAAAATATAAACTTTATTCTAGATACCCTAAGGATTATTCAGACTAAGTATGGCTGTAATTGGTTCAGTGGTCTGAAGAAAAAAGTTTACGACGGATGCCATCTGATGGAAAAAGCTCACATGTCATTTTAATTAAAATGTACATCAATAAATTTAGAGTTTTTTTTTTATTGACAACAGTTATTGTTGCTAAAGTTATTCATCTGCATCCTCCTCCTCCTCATCCTCATTGTTAATCTGGAAGTATCGGAGCTCATAGGACTCTTTGGTGTTTGCCACAACTCTCAACCAGTCTCTCAAGTTATTTTTCTTCAGGTACTTCTTTGTCAAGTATTTGAGATATCTGTAAAAGACAGTATTCAATTTAACCGACAATCGATACAGTTTTGATAGCAGTCAACCTAAGGGGTCATCCATAACCGTCAACATTTTAAGGAGCTTACAAAACTAGGGGAAGGGAGTTTAAAACATTGTTAGCATACGATTTAGAATTTTTTATGCCACTTCCTCCGATATTACAGAAAACAGCGGATACATGCTGGGGATATAAATATTTCATGATGGTGATAAAGTAATGAACAGTATTTAATTATAAGGTGGCAAACAGGCAACAAACAGGAAGTAACTTCAGCATGTCAACATATGACTATGCTCTGTATTTGGTATACATGCATTTTCAAGGGATGTAATGATGTCTGAAGATCTTTCCGAGTAAAAAGTGGTATCTATTCACAGCAACAATGTTGTACACTTTTTGAAGGAGGGTAGGGGTATCGAAAAAAGTGATCTTTGTAAACTTGTGAAAAATGTTGATAATTATGGAAAAATATTTACAAATTCAGTATCATGGAAACTACAAGTAATGTCCTTCAATCAGAAAATAAAAAGCCGCTTTGATAGTTTCATTTTTAATCAAACGGTAATTCCAAGTTTTCATCACAGAAGGACAATTTCTTAACCTCTGGTATGGTTTCGTTAACCATGAATAAAAATTCGTAAGGGTTCCGCGGAACCCAGTGTCTCGCCTACTTTTGATGTTGTCTATATTTTCAGTGTGATAGGTGAATGCACATAATAGTAAAATTCCTGGATAGTTTAAGAAAGTTATTAAAATTTTAAAAACTTTAACCAGAGTGAATGTAATGTTTCCTGGCAGAAAAACTAAGTCCATTTATAAGTAATATACAGAAAAACTGGAATTTTTATTTTACAAAAATTACTTCTGGATACTATCTTATGATCATAAACAAGCTTCTGTCCAAGTTTGGTACAAATCCAGGATATTTTAAGAAAGTTATTAAAATTTTAAAAACTTTAACCACAGAGTGAATGTAATGTTTCCTGGCAGAAAAACTAAGTCCATTTATAAGTAAAATACGGAAAAACTGGAATTTTTTTTTTACAAAATTTCCTTCTGGATACTATCTTATGATCATAAACAAGCCTCTGTCCAAGTTTGGTAGAAATCCAGGATAGTTTAAGAAAGTTATTAAAATTTCAAAAACTTTAACCACAGGGTGAATATTTGTGGACGCCGCCGACGACGGAATGTAGGATCGCTATGTCTCGCTTTTTCGACAAAAGTCGAAGGCTCAACAAAAATAGGAAATGCCATACCAGTCCTTAAAGACATATAAATGATACCAAAATGGAAAAATCCAGTAAAACAATTGAACCAGAGGCTCTCAAGAGCCTGTTATCGCTCACCTGGATTACCACGAACAATTGATGAAAATCATGTTTTGTTGAATGAGTGAGTGCATGTTGTTTAACGCCAAGTGACCAATCGGCTCTATCTTGAGAACTAGACCATTGTGTATGGATGCTTTCATGTGTATAGACCTGCTTTATAGTAGACCAACGTTTTCGGATGGTTTTTTGAAATAGCTGTCTACAGTTAGACATGAAAACTAACTTAAGACACAGTATTTTGACACCAAGGTGATCTGTCTGCTTAATGCTGCATGCTTAGTAGAAAAAAAGCAAGTACCAATTTTAAAGTTCTTTTAAGGCTTGAACCTGTGATTTTCCTCACTCAACATGGTCCAGGTGAGCACTAACCAGGACGCAGTTTTTTTTTGTTGACAATATATTCCAATTAAGAAAAGTGAGGAAAATGCAAAAATTGGTTAAAATGAAAATCGTTCAACTTAGTTTACCATGTAAATACAATAAAAATCAGATGCTGCTAAGAGACTGTTGCAAGATAACAAGCTTGGTAAAACACTATCCTATGATCATTTAGAAATGTAGTTTTATGTATACTTTGTTGTTCGTTAAATATGTTTTAAGATAATGTTCAGCAGTACTTCAACTAAATACGTACATCAGGACTTATGCTTGTATGTGCAGTTCTGTTTTGTACCAGTCTAGTAACAGTTCGACTTTAAGTGCTAATTCACTTAGTAATATACTCAAAAATAAAACTTTATTACTTACATTGACATTATTTTTGAGATGGGCTCTTTATTTCATTGTTCTAGCCCATGAATTCTAGGTGTAAAATAAGCACAATATCAATTCAATCTGTCATACAGTGAACTGAGAAGAAGTCGTTTGTATGTACTTCCCATAGGGTCGTATGTTAATTATGTGTTGTGGTGGCATCCATCTTGGATTTACGATTAGCATAAAAATTACTAACTTGGTAGAGGACCATCATATGATCATTCAGGCAAATATTATGCATTCAATCTGTTTCTGAGAAGATCTTTTTTCCCCATTGGGTCCTGTGTTAACTATGTTCTGCACTGGCAGCCATCTTGGATTTCTGATTGGCATCAAAATTACAAATTTGGTACAGGACCTTCATACAATCATCCAGGCATATTATCAATTCAATCTGTCAAACCGTTTCGAAGAAGAAGTTGTCTGTATGTATTTCCCATAAGTTCCTATGTTAACTATGTCCCACAGTGGCGGCCATCTTGGATTTCCAATCGGCCCCAAAATTACAAATCTGGTAGAGGACCATCTAAGGAACATTCCAGTAAAGTAGAACTTCATTTAATCTTGTGGTTTCTGACAAGAAGATTTTTGAAATTTCAGCCAATCAGAACACATTATTGGGCCTGGCAGCCATGTTGAATATTCGATCAGCACCAAAATTACAAATTCTGTAAAGGACCTTCACAGGAACATTGCTGCCAAGTTTGGTTCCATTTGGTTCAGTGGTTTTTTAGAAGAAGATTGAAATGTGAAAAGTTAACGGACGGACGACAGACGACGGACGGACGGACGACGGACGCAAAGTGATGGCAAAAGCTCACCCTGGCTTTTAGCCAGGTGAGCTAAAAACATTATTACTATAAAAATTTGTCAGCTCCTTTTAGTCAAACCAACTACTACTTTGTGGTCTGAAAGACCTACATGTAAAGATAGGAAGTGACCTGCAACTTCGGCCAAAAAAAATAAGTTTTTTTTTAAAACTACAAATGACCCATATTTCATCAAAATTAATTGTACAATTGTTAATCCAAGCATTTCACTTATAATTTCCATTGAAATGGTTAAAATTCACGTAGAATACAATGAAACGTTAATTTTTTTCACAAAGAACAGTCTATTAAAATGGCAATTGGAAAGTGTAATGTCAGACAGAGATGATTTTTCTGGCCAAGAAAAATAAAACCCATAAATGCTATACAGGAAGCTATTTAGGCCAAAAAAATATGTGGTTCCAGTTACGTCCTGAAACTAAAAATGGGTCGGTAGGTAAGCTTTTTTTTTTTTTTGGAAACATCCTATAGATCAACTTGTGTATCTAAAATGTATGATATGTTGTTGTTTGTTATATGCTTATTCAAATGATTTCCTTTTTCCTTCTTGACTTTGCACCTAAAGTGTGCTGGCATTCAGGGTTCTCGCTAAGAATTTCTGATTTTAAGATTTTTTAATATTCATTCATCTATAATCTTTATATTTTTTCTCCAAAATTCTATTAATTTCTCCCATTGACCTTTTTTAACACATTAATAATTAATATTGACAAAATTTCCATTAGTGCATAGAAAAGTCTAGTCCTTTAGATTATTTTTAAATGAGGTCTACATATTGTTACTGGTCAGTAAAAACACTGTGGCCAACGAAAAATCGTGAGAATTCCGATTTGCCGCCATTTGCTAGTCATTTTGGCTTTTCTTCCCCATCCCCTTTGAAAAAAAAAAGGCAGCACAAAAATTTGGATGAAAATTACGACCTCTGGATACAGCTGATTAAATCTACACGCGCCTTAGCAAGAACCCTGCCGCATTCTTCATAATAAATCTTGTTGCCAGCTAAGTCATGGCTGTCAACGTGCGCAGCCATGATTGTTTATTTTAATGTATGATTACAGTCAGTCGATAAGTTTTTTTGAAATATAAAAAGAAAAAATATTTTTTAGTCCTTATAATAAACCATTATGGACAAATTCAAATAGAAAACAGTATAAAATAAGCATTGGTCAAACCAATTCCGGTAAAACAGATACCAAATTAAATAAACATATCTCTACCTATCTTTCCTTTTTTGGGGGATGAAACCCCATACACACGTTTTGGCCTTACAATGTACATGTACCAAAAAAAAAAAAAATTAACCCTGTCTCCCAATTTAGATCAAAACAACATCTTTCATGCACAGAATAAATGAAGTGAACTTAAGATTGTATCAACACCAGCACTGATTACAACTCCGATGTTTTGATAATCCTTCAATCAGAAAATATAAGCCGCTTTGATAGTTTCATATTTTTATCAAACGGTAATTCCAAGTTTTCATCATCGAAGGATTCTACCTAGTTTTAATCTAGCTTAACCCATTTTAACAGAAAACTCAAAAATATTAAGTTTTACATTACAAAATATTTTCATGAATCAAATTTTATCGTATCTTAAGATGAGACCTGTGGATACATTTTTTGTCCATATAAACACGTGGAAAGAATTCAAATGAACATGTATAGTGCTGCAAATGTCATTTGTCATGTTTACCTCTTTGAGAATGGAATATCTGCTGTCAGGTTGAGCTTATTCTTGTTTCTTTCCAGAACAACATTACTCCCCATGTTGCTGGTCTTCCCATTCACCTTGATTCTCTCTTGTAGAAACTTCTCCTGCATCACAAAGCAGACATGTTGGATTAGGGAAGATAACCCTAACCCAGGTCAGGGGAGACAACCCTAACCCAGACTAGGGAAGTTTACCCTAGTCAGACATACAAATTTATTTTCATTGGACATGCCTATAGATGTAAACTAAATGTCAAGATCATGCTCTTTATTTGGATCGTCTTTTTCTGACGGGCAAGATGCTTGTGAGATCTATCTATTTATTCCTATTTTCATTAAGACAGTCAAATTTTTAGCTTTTCTTACTTCAAAATACATAGATTTTCACAGAGTGTAAATTCTTTTACCAGGAAATTTATGTCAAAATTAATAATTTATCAAATAATCAGATATTTGTTACCTCGATTCTTTTTTTTTTTTTTTGGGGGGGGGGGGGGTCCATGATTGAGATAATACACAAAACAGCTAATATACATGCACATAATAATTCTTACAAAATTAACAACATCCATGATGCCATCTTCCACAGGATGAGTACAATCAATAGTATACTTCAGGGCACTCTTCTTCTTTCCTTTGCCCCTTTTACCAGCACCTGGTTTGTTTACTTTTTTGTTAACTGCCTGTAAAATAATATTTGTCATAAACACTTAGTAAATTGCCAGAAAAAGAAGCACGACATCTCATACAAGCCTTTTCACGCAAATGAAAAACCTTAATATCTTTTGTTGAATTTTGACATTTTTAAGTGCCTTCTAAAATAAAAAAAAAAATATAATTCATTACACTATGCTGGATATAAAAATCAAGTTTTTGCCAGTATTATAGGACTAAACACATGTAAAGGAATTTCTTAGTTTATAAAATGGACCAATTCACTTGCAAACATTCCCGCATTTCCACCCCCCTTCCCCCAATTCAAATGGTTGCTCCTTAATGGATGTCGATGATAAAACCAAAGGATTCTCAAATTGCCTGCACCTCGATGCTTTTGACCCGCTGAAGAGGTAAAATATCTCCTATACACCTGATTCACCCCACATCCATTAGTTACAAAAGGAAACTAGAGGCTCTCAAGAGTCTGTATTGCTCACCTGGATTTATCTTGTCCACCTTGAGCATGACTAAAATTTAAGTGTAGCAGTCAATGTGGCAAGTTTTCCCATAGGGTCCTATGTTAAACTAAGTTTGGTTGTGGTGGCGGTCAGGGTCATCAGACATAATTCTGAAAGAGAACAAATAATGACCAATGCTGCCATGTCTGGTTCCAATTGGTCAAGTAGTTTCAGACATGATTTTTAAATTAATTTTCCCTTCGGTCCTATGTTAAATTAAGATGGGCTGTGGTGGCCATCTTGGTTCCAAGTCCAAGTCATCTGACAATTCTGAAAGAAGACCATCTAAGGACCACTACTGTTAAGTCTGGTTCCAATAGGCTTACTGGTTTCAGACAAATATTTTTTAAAAAATATTGCCATTAGGTCCTATGTTAATCTAAGCACAGCTGTGGCGGCCATCTTGGTTGTTAGTCCAGGTTATCGGACACAATTCTTAACCCTTTCGCCGACTAGTCCTGGGATTCTAGAGTCAACTCTCTGATTTACCAGGACTGTCACATAGGCTTTATATTTTCTGCTCTTGGAGTGAACATCAAGAGTTCTCGTTCTTTAATTTGAAACTCAAATATAAAAAAATGGCAGATCTTTTGCAAAAATCTGCGTGAAAAAAAACAAAATTTGAGGATTTTAGTTAGGAAAGTGAATCTTAGAATTTTTTGGCAAGATTGGATGCCAGGAAAGTATCCATTTCGTATCAAACCTGCCAAATTTGTCCAAAATTGATTGAAAGTTTATTTCTTACAATTTTTAATGACAAAATTGCATATTAACTAAACACTTCTCCAAAGAATTTTGCAAGAATAATATCATTTATAAAATGAATTTGACCATTTTACAAACTTTTGAAGCATTTCTGAAGAAGTTGTAAATTTTTGTTTAAATTCAAACTTTTTTTATTTCCAAATCAATGGGCCCTGAAAGGGCATTTGAATTACAATAAAACAGTATAAAGAGAAAGAAAAAAGACGATTACACATTGGAGATGATTAGAGAATATAAATTGAATAATATGGCCAAAAAAATGTTGGGGAGAGAAGCTGGACTAAGGGAGATAACTTGATTTGTTTTATCAGTATTATGCTGTTTATGTTTAGTTGTTTCAGCACAATTGGCTATATCAATGCAGCCTGTTTGTTTTAGTGGAGGGAGCACTAGGAGAGAACCATGACCTTCGATGAGAAAATTGACAATCCTTGCCAATAAAGATTAACCCCCCACAACAGGTGAGATTCAAACTCGCAAATTATCTAAGTGTTGACAGGCTAGTGATCATTAGTGGTCTACCTACAGCTAGACCACTAGACAACCCAGGCATCAGAAGTTATAAATAGAAACATATCAGATTTACTGTAAGTTATCAGAAGTTATAAATAGAAACTATCAGATTTACTGTATAAATTCATAATGTATGTACTGTCCATTGTTTTTCGTTTTTTTCAACACCACAAACTGCAAGTCGGAAATGCACACATCTTGTGCACTAGGACTGGTACAATCTCACATAGATTTGTTGGTCCTTGCACTCAAGATTGGGATAGCTATTACACCTAACGCTAGGCGGAGCGGTTTTTCCGGAGGTGATTTAAAAACTAGGTTAAAAATATTTATCACCTATCAATAGATGATATGGGTACGAGATACAATGTTAACAATAAATGTTTCCACCCAGTGCTGCACCTAGCGTTAACTGGGATTGCCTAATTGGTATCAACAAAAATTATATCGCACAAGTATGTCGACCACGTGGCCATGGCATTTCAGTCTGGAAATTACAATAGTGCATATAAATGATCAATTCTCCGTGTATATAATTACAGCATTGGGTTCTATAACGCCTAACTGCATATTTTATTGACTTATATATTTCAAGACACCCTTTATAATCAATTTAAAAGCTCATCAAATTTTTGTACCTGCGGCATGGCTGCTATCTAATGACAAAAAGACCGATAATGGAAAGTCTAGATGAATCACGGGTATGTATTCGTCCAATCAAATAGAAGGACGTAATGAATTGGTCATTTCGTCTCAGTAACATTCGCCACATACCAGTGATAATAATTAATAATTTATATTATAATGTAACACATAATTAAAATTCATATCTTACAACTATAAAGTAGTTTGTGTATTTTGAAAACTTCATCATTTCAGTTATCATTTTTTAAAATTAACCAGAAAAAAGGACAGGATGCCAAGCAATACACATATATATGTCCAGAAATGTGTGCACAGAATCAACCTTGTACATGTTGTAAGGGTATGGTACATGTACCTGGTGGCAGAGACATATAAAACAATATGTTCTATATGTCTCTACTGGTGGTTACAAGGTTACAAATATTTATATATCATCACCATTGTCTTCTACAAAACAACAGATATATAATTCTTTATTCAGTTATATTTAAATCGAATTACAAAGTAAACAGAGGGAGGGCATGGAAACCTAAACTCGTACATATTATTCCGTTTTCTTTAGAAATCCCTCTTTTCGGATTACTGGTTTGGAGAAGTGTAAAACATGTAAAAAGATCCAACAATATAGCTGTAATGGGGAAAGATTCGGGAAATCATTTTTTAAAAAAAAAATTATTTTCAATTTAGTGCCAACAAAGTTTGTTTGTATTTTATTAACGCCTGTCAGTTTAAATTATTCTCTGCTTAAATATGGGTCTGGCAAAGAATAATAAAGTTCAAGAAGTTACAGGTTTATTGAGACACCTTTTTATATGGGAAAAAACATATACCAAAGCACACACATTTCGGAAGCATCCCAGAGGAACCCATTATTGTTAATTAAGACCCTTATCCAATCTAATTGAAATCAAATTTCCACATTTGCTCCTTATTTTCGTTCGGTTTATAATATGTCCCACGCGCAACGTATAAACAACCAAACGAAAATAAGGAGCAAGTCCGGAAAACAAATTTTAATTAGATTGGCCCTGATTCTGCGTGACTGTTATGGGATCCGGATGATATTTTCAATAAAACCACGGAATATAATACGCAAAGAAAAACAATACTCATTTGCATATTTTGAAATTAATAAACAAGAATAAACTTTATTGCATTGCCAGGAATTTTTCAGCGTATTCGAAACGCATGAAAACTATGATTGTAAATTATTTGGGATTCAGCCTTAATTTTGACGAATGGTTAAATGTTGTAATGCCTCTGAGTGAGGAGTGCGGGTGTTTGGAAGACACAGGACAAGACTGCTGCCGCTTCGATCATGCAATTTTTAATGAAAATTTCACCATTTTCGTTGCCATGGAAACAAAACTACTCGATAAAATGACGCCAAACTCAACAGGAGTTAGACTGCGTTATGCTTTTAATCTAGACGTTAGCATTTGCCTGAATTTGTCCATCCTTTAAATTTAGATGCATGGAATGGAGTTAGAGCCAAAAATGTCATTTTCGTCATTTTCACCGTAAATCATTAACAAAATAGGAATTTGTTTTGAAAATAATTCACTTTTCTTATCATTGAGTACAGCTAGGTATCCTATGATAAGTTAAGGCTAAGCGCTACGATCTTGACTGCCTGATGTGTTGAGATATATCTCAAGGCACAACACACTCCCAAAAATAACATATTTTTTTCACACCAATTCGTATTTGGTAATTAAAGTAATCGAGACCTCACAATAATAAAAAACATTAAAACAACAGCAGAAAAGGGATTGGTTAAACTTGAAAAGCTCTTAACCTAAAAATACACAGAAGCACAAAAAGAGTAGATTGGAGTCTTGACAGAGCCATTGTTCGGAATACATATACGTCAAAGGATTTATCGTATAGTATCCATTTGACTTCTCTAATCCCCCCCCCCCCCAAAAAAAAAAAAAAAATGTTTGCAGAACGGTATTTTCTTTTGGTTCTTCCTCAAATGTATGTGCAAACCTGGACAATCATTTTTCAGACTTGTTGCTTTTTTATTAGAAATACTTTTCCATAAGGTGTCTATAGTAACTGGATTTTTTTTTATCGTACACCCGTAACTTAGTAAAATTGAACAGGCAGTATGGGTTTATGCGTTAAAATAACATGATCCGAAGAATTATTTTCATAATTTTGGTCTATGATAAAAAAAAAGTTCCCAACAAGCATGACAATATATTTCATCAGCTATCTCTCACAGTTTCCGAGACAGAGCGCTAACAAAGTTTAAGGTCAGGGGTCAAGTTCAAGTTGAGGTCAATTTCAAGGCCATGACCTGTGATAGTCACTGGTGGAAATCCCAAGTCTCTGCGACTAACCGTTCATGACTTTGACCTAAAAAGTGTTCCGTCAAATGTTCATGGGGAAGTAACTATGATAAGGAGTCGTCAAAATGTTTTGACCAAATAAAACCAAACTAGTGTTTTGATATGTCAAAACATATGGGTAGATAATCAATCAAAGTCATGACTCAATGCCCAAGTCATCGACTCTAGACCCATCTCTGTTAATTTAAACCGCTAAGTCAAGTTGTAATCACTATTAATCAAAGTTGCAGATTCTAAATGTATCCATACAAGTAAAGTCAAGAAATACCAAAGGGATATTCGAAGGAGAGAAAAACCGTAACAACTGACAAACTCCGGAGAACAACGAAGACAAGACCAAAACAATACATGCACTACAATTAAAAACTAAAAAATATGAACAACATGGACCCCACCAAAAAACCGGGGGTAGAATCAGGTGCTCCGGAAGAGTAAGCAGACTCTGCTTCCTGCAGGACACCCGCCATGCTGTTCATGTCAAATCCGATATGAGGAAAGGATAATATCAATGGAACAGGTCCATTTTCATTTGGGAAACGGTTTTTTTCATACCTGTCAACCAAGTCATGACGCCCATAAAACTTTAATAAGGATGACTTCAGCTTAGGAGCAACGTACCCCTGTCTGAGCAACTTTTCTGTCCAGGGCTCTGTCCAGGAAGTCAATGTATATGTCACAAGCTCTGGAATAATGTATGAGTTGTGAAATATATACTCCATACGCCGACGCTTCTGGAATATTGCCACTCAAAAATGGTAAGTTGACGATTGGAAAGTAAAAGTTCGAATCAGTGCAATCATGTTGATTTAAAGAAGCAAGACAATTAAAAAAAACCTATTTTGTCATATATCGTCGAACTACTTTTTGTTAAATTTTGAGTAAAAATTTATAATTATATATTTTCAGCTAACTTCTATATATCCAAATTTTAGCAAAATCGACACATATCTTCCTCAATTGCCAACACGGGGTATAGAGTCTGCAATCCGAACACAATAATAATATTATTTTAAAAAACGTCGTACAATATCACACCATAGTAGTACGTAATTCAGTTTAAATCTGCGATAGATCTTTAATATTATTTAATTATCTTTTTTTGCAGTTTCTCCAGTTTTTCCGGTTGTTTTCAACAACATGGTCTAAAGATTGAATGGATGATAGGAGGAAGCAGTGGTTATTTATCTTTGTCAAATCTCCCGACATATATACATTTAAAACTTGTTAACTTGAAACCAACAATAAACAAGAGGTGCCACTACTTTAACCATTTTAAACACAACCTCCAAGACTCGAAGTGCATCCCTCAAGCTTTGTTACAGATTCCGATGTAGACATATTTGCGCTTTGGGTTAAATACGGATTGCATGCAGCTTTACATCACTCCAATTTAACGTGCCTTAAAACATATCAGTCTCATTTAATTTTCTGGAATTTTTAAAAACTCTGAACAGATTTATAGGCAAAAACTATTCATCTTTCATATGTGAGGTTGTTGATTTTGTTTTAGTGGAAAACTTGTTTTAAAAGTAGATCAAAGCATTTTCCCCAATGATACACAGAAACAAGATTTTTCAACAATCAATAATTTTCAACAGTAGCAATATGAATCAATCTTCCATAATTTCAAATGAGAAATTAAAAAAAATGATGTTATTATTATAAATTTAAGAAACACAACATTGACCCGTTTGGGAAATTAAAAGACACTCGTATCATTGGCCACGCCAAAGCATATTATATATTTGGACCATAGTTTTGTTCACACGTTTTGTAGTTTCAGGTGCTTTTTACAGAGTTAACCACTAAGATATATATACACAGTGTGGCCACATATCCTTATATGTTGAATGATGTATTATTATCTCTTTCTGTTCTTTTTAAGTTCAATTTCATGGTTTGTTGTTTCACTGACAATTGCCCCATGTCTCATTTCATTCCAATCTAAACGAAAAAAAGATACCAAGGACATTTCTATTCTCATTTCAGAAATTATTGCCTGAAAAAAATGGATTTCTGAAGCCTTCGAAAATTAACTGATTGGAAAAAGTTTTCATGCTTTCTTAGTTTTTCGAAACTTGGTTTTGTTATATACATATATGAATAAAATACACAGTTCAACTAATTAATTCTACTACGACCACACCCATATTCATACAAAAACTGTGATATCATTTTTGAATGATTTGATTGTCAACAAAACTTATCGCATTTTTTTTAGGCAGTTTGCTTGAACATGTTGAATTGCTATCTCTCTTGTAATTTACAAATGTAAAACGCTTGATCATTTTAATGGAGATATACATTATGAGAGACGTTGCATCATGTTGCATCGATAGTTGATTGTAACAATTTGTGTAACGAAAAAGATTCAAAGCACAAATTAATTTGTGTTTTTGTCCGTTAGCCAAAACCTTCGAATGCAGTTCTCACTGAAATGAAACAAAATTCGACAGAATAGCTTCCGAGTAAATGTAACGTGCAGTTATGCATCAGAATTGGTGATGTAATAAATACACGTCAAATTTGATCATTTATACTATTCATGTATATAGTTGCAAATATTCCGACAACAAATTACATTATTTGGCATGGCGAAACAAGGCGACTTAGAAGAGAAAAATCCGTATAGTTTACATTAGAATGAATCAAACCTTGACAGAATTGCTACACACCATGTGTAGTTGTGCAGACAAATTTTTTTTTCAATCAACTTGATATTTGGGGTTTTCTGTAGGAAAACACGAACTTTATCATGTTTATATTGGTAAGTTTTGTTAGTTAGAATCTACAGTTTATATCAGAATGAAACAAAACCTGATTCCGTACATTCATGACATTGTGTAAACATGTAATTGTGCATGACACAAGGTTTTCTTTTCAGATTGAGTTTGTTTTGGTGTCCCTTAGCAAAACTTGGACTTGTCACTACTATACCAACATTGTGACCATGTGTAATTTGGAAAACATAAATGTTTTTTATCGAGTTGAATTTTTGGATCTACAACGCCAAAACGTTAAATTTCATTGTTATTTTCACATGTGTGTTAGTTCATGAACAAAAACTCTCATGTAGTTTGTATTGTCGTCTGCAAAATCCATCTCTGAATGACGTTTTCACAACTTCAGTATCAACATCATAGTCACATGAGACATTTTTATCCATTCTGTAAAATAATTCTTTCCGTTGAAAAGTGCACGTTATTCTGTAAAATGAAACCAGGAAATTTATGGAATTTGTCATATTTAATAATCATAAAATTTTGTAAAGTCAAATACACGTGATTGCTTGTACTAAATTTAGCCAAACTTCCATTGTGACAAAAAAAAACAAGAGCCATACACTATATAACTTTGTATTTTTTCCGTCTGATTCCAATTGAATCGCGGAAACATTCTTTGTACTTCAAAACACCCAATATAAGGATAAAAAACCGACAGGGAACTATTAAACATTATATGTGTTATATGCATATCACAACACTAAATATGAGTATCGTTGAATTTTTAATGTATAATTTTCGAAATAAATCAAATTAATGATTTTTTGACGTTTTTTTTTTACAAGTTGATATTTAACAAATACATGTGCATTTAAAAACAGTAAAATAGTGCTTATTTCCATACGTTTATTACATTGAAAACACTACCACATTACCAATGCATATATTTTTTTATATACAATGATTGAAGACTATTTATTAGCTTATTACTGTGGCATACATCTGCCGTTTCGTTTTAGAGTTGATAATAAATCAGGACGACAATGGACGAGACTATTTCATTTTCGACACATGTCAACTTAGATGTGTATAAAAGTCGACATGATTAATATCTACATGTATCGCAGCAAGCCATCTGTATGCCACTACATGTATTAACTGAATATAATTATTTCATGCAATGAGAGGTGTTGCGTGATGATCAGAGAATTTTTACCTATTGACCAACCGCCTGCTAAAATGTTTTGAAATACCAGCATGCATGTATTAAACACAATTTAATCACAACTAATACCACCTGGAAAAGCCCGGTGAGCAAAATATATCATATTACACAATTATGGCACTTCGCTTAGTGCTATATCATGTTTATGGACCACTCAACAGCTCAAAGACAATGGCCGCGTACAATATTGCTTTAAGTGGCCCATAAAACATGATATTATACCACAGTGAAGTGCTATAATTGTTTTACCACATTTCACTTTAGAGAGGAGAATAAATTCTTAATTGGAAATCACCTCTTTCTAAAAAATAAGTCACCGTGCAATACAGTTAAACAATTGTAAAATTTGTGAAAACTAAAGAGTATTTTCTCGTGCATAGCTCTGCCCTTACATGGTTTTGGCTTTACAGTTTTTCGTCATTTTGTAATTTTTTAATTTGCTCTTCAACCTCTGGTTTGTTGTTTTGGTTTTCAACATGTTAGGCCTTGATCACAACTGACGATCGGCCAAATACAGCTATCCTTGGCCCAATACGACTGTCCTTGGACATAATACAGGACCAATATGAAAAAGCCCATTCAATAACCCTATATTATTAATTAACTAGTGTATTATTGGCTTCAATACGACTAAAACTGTCCTTTCAATACAGAATAATTAACTCGGCCAATATCGAAAAACCCGGCCAATACAGGTTTTTTGCTGTATTGGCCGACTTGTACCCGGCCAATCTATTGTAAGTCGATTATCTCTAGATTTTAGTTTGAGTACATACGAAAACTCCAAAATTTTTACATAATACCTAAGGTGCTTCAAAATTGATAATTATAAATAATTTTTAAGTAATAGATCTGATAAAAAATATCTTTCATAACCCTCATTCCAATCCTTCAATCATTTGGTTCAATGAATAAACTGAAGAATTTTCAAGAAAAAATTCATACAGAATGTGCATTGTGAAAACTAGTTAATTAATAAAGATATCATTACATGGTTATTTATGCGTTGGCCTTGTTATTGGTCCTCGGCCAGCTGTATTAGCCTTCGGCTCCGCCTCAGGCCAATACAGCAAGCCTCGGACCAATAACAAGGCCAATACAGAAACAACCTTGTAATAATATCATAGTATTGATTTTCTGCATCGCCATATTTTAAAAGATGTTGTATTGCAATCAATCAAAATAAGTCGAGACAAAGAAGATGGTATGATTTCAGCAATTATTTGGCCCAATTTGACATGAGAAATTTAAATAAAATTAAGATCTCAGATTCGAAATTGTATCATTTTTATCGTATAATTATCGAACTTTCACAATTCATCAATCATTGTATAAAATTCATTGCTAAATCAAGGATTTGAAGAAAATTGAGTGTTTTTACATAGGATTTTGGTCGAAGCAACTATGATCCACAGCCTTGCTTAAAATATTTTTTAATATATATATAATGATTGACTTATATAAAGACACATTTCAGTGAAACATTTTTTTGGACAAGGCTGTTGCTGATATCAAAATTGTAATTGAAAGGTAAAAAAAAACGAGTGAAATTTCAATTGGTTCTTTTCTTCAAAATCAGTCATATTTGACAGTATTTTGCCACTATTAGAAACATTTCTTGTTTGAAACAAAACTTGTTCCTTAAAATAAAACATTTTAAGAGTTATTAATCAGGGTTGTATCAGGGATAAGTTGATATCATCACTTAGGAAATTTGACGGTCGGCATCACGAATTGATTGACCGTTAACATGGTTACATGTTCCGATATCTATATCTAAGATGATGTTGGACCTGGTCCCACTGTCGTAACATTTCATGTATCTCCACCGATTTGTGACTACCACCGGATTGACTTTGTTGAACTTCACGACGGGTGCCATATATACGCATCAAGAACTGCTTACTCTTCCGGAAGATCCGAGTTCGTGTTTTTAAGTTTTCAGTGTTTATTTGATGTGCTTGTTGTTGTTTAATAGTCCTCTCATGTTTGTATGTCTAATGGATTGCTTTTTTTGGTTTGTTCCTTAGGTAGATTTATCCTCTTTAATGATAGCTAAGAGTGAGTTTTTCATTATTGTTTGATTTTGAAATGCAAGGGGTCTAATCATACAATGTCCTTCAGACCAGTTCAGCACAAGTAAATTATTTACACACATAGAAAAAATCCTTCTAAACTTTTATCAACTAGCTTAACCGATCTTAACTGACAGAAAGGCAATATGTTTTGTGTCAAATTTAAACAATTGTGAAATCAAGGAAGTTACCAAGATTAAAAGAGACAAAAATGGCCGTTTAAGATCAAAATCGCGTTACTAATAATGTATCCTTCAATACACGGGTGCTTCAAACGATTCTCAATGTTTTCAGAGTGAACCTGGTAAAATTAATAGTTATGGCTGTCTTAAATGCATTTGTTTAAAAAAATAATAATAGGACTCTTGTGAAGTGATTTATATTTAGAGTGATGAGATTTTTAAAATAACATTGGAAATGTTGAAAGGAATAAAATTATCAGTTATCAAAGGATGGATTCTGTGCATCTTTGTTTGGAAGGTTGATGGCTTAAATATTTCCGACCCAAATGTCTGCTGGTGAGAAAATTAATTTTACGTACTTATTCCATGTTAAATGATATTGCACATTCTTAAAAAAAACTGTTAACACTAACAAGGCAAAACTAGGTTAATATGGTTGAAACTCTCCAACAATCGTTGGGTCAGCAAAGTCACAGAAGAAATACAGCGATACACAGTTTAGACAACGATTGTTTCATTTCAAACCGAGGTGAATTAAAACATTTAAAATGCAAGTTAACCTGGATGAACCAAAAATACGGGTTATCAGTAATATGTATAATGTGCAATGGCGTAGCTTCCATTGAGACAGTGTGACAGTTGTCCCACCTAAAAGCCTACCCTGACTACAAAAGTTACGGCCGAGAATGCTGCTGATTAATGTAACCCCCATTTTAGTTTGATATCTAAGAATGTTTATTGAACAGTGAATAAACGATATATTTTTTAAATCTTTATAAAATCTTCTTTTAAAATCTTTTGGGGGTTCTTAGAATCATAATGTACATTGGTATATGACACATTGTTTGATCCGAAATCAGGCAAAACTTGATCCATGCCCTTTTGGAAGCTTAAGAAAACATTTGCTTCACCTTAAGAAAGCGGCAAGCTATGCCACTGATTTGGGAAACTTTCATTTCCTGAGTTAATCCAGACGAACTGCTATAAAACTAAAAGGTTATTCGTGTCTTCTTTATTCTTATTTTGCCTTTATTTATTGCAACGCTAAATTTAAAAACAAATGAAAAAAAAATATATAAAATCAAGACAAGTTGTCTTGCAATCAATCAAGGTCGGAAATGAAAGTTTAGATCGGTTCAGTACATAATGGGGACAAATATACCTATGGAGCAAAAAAAAAAAAAACAAAAAACAAAAAAACAAAAAAACAAACAAAAACGTAATCCATTAGACACACAAATGTGGGAAGACAAATGAACTACCAGAAGCACAACAAATAAACACTGAAAACTAAAAAACAATTAACAATACGAACTCCTATAAAAACCATGACTGCACTCAGGTGCTACGGAAGGGTAAGCAGTTCCTGCTTCGTATACGGCTTCCGTCGTGAAGTTCAACAGGTCAATCCGGTGGTAGTCACAAATCGGTGGAGATACATGAAAGGTTACGACAGTGGGACAAGGTCCAACATCATCTTAGATATTGGAACATGTAACCATGGTAACGGTCAATCGATTCGTGATGGCGACCGTCAAATTTCCTAAGTGATGATATCAACTTATCCCGGATACAACACTAATAGTCACAAATTGGTGGAGGTACATGAAATGTTACGACAGGTCCAACATCATCTTCGATAATTCTGAACTTTTATGAAGTGGTCTTTACAAGTCTTCATTTACTGTAAGGCAAGAAAACCCGTTTGTGACTTACTATCTTTATTTTGTCTAAAATTTCAATACAGTCAAGATTACAAAATATGACGTGGGTGTTTAAATTCAAAAGTGTGTTCCTAGTTATAGTGTGAACTGGTCAATTCTACGTGATTTGCATGTACAATTTATTTATTCTATCGAAAGAAGACTGCCAATTTTGTTATAGTAGTATATTAGAAAATAGTTGGGTACTTTTGCTTCGAAAGAGATGAGCTATAGACGCTGCGAAAAAATAATTCTAAGATCAAGATCAAATGGTTGCTTCATTAATTTTTAACAGTATGCTGTGTGTTGTAGGAAAGGGGTTGGAGAAAACCAAGTTGCTCACTGTTGTTTCAATTATTACCAAGAGGATGACAGTTGCGTAGGTAAGTTTTTGCAATATAACAATGCTTTTACTTGTACGTGCAAACTCTATAATGTGTTGATAAATTATTTGGTGTTTTCCATCACAAATAATTGTAGTAGGTAGTCGTGAAACACTGTTAGTTATAGATTCCTAGTTTTGTATATTCTATGCATAATATGCCGTTTGAGCCAAGAAAAATCCCGGACTATCAAATTATTTGCTGACTTGACCACTCTCAGTGCCTAAAGATTTGCTGAATAATGTATATGTAGAGTTAAAAGAATGATAACTTCAAAAACAATATATTTTTCAGAGTGTAAGCCTGGAACAGAGTCGTTCTCGGGAGAACCATGTCATCCCTGTTCTAATAACAAATACGGACGGAAGTGTAAATATACATGTGATTGTCTGAACTATGAAATGTGAGTTTATCAAATGACCTGTTGTATATTATATAAAAAATAAAGTACAATTTAATTTTTTTAAAAACACTTTTAAAAGAACTAATATTTATATGATTTTGCTTAAAAATATCTAAATAAAACATTTTTAATAATTAAGTGTTGTAACTTTAGTATCTCTTTCCATTATTATATTAATGTCTATTGTAGATGTGATCAAGAATTTGGTTGCATTATACCCAGAGGAAGTACTGATCATCCAGAAGATTCATCAAATCGTATGTAAAGAAATATTTATCTATACATTAATTATATATGAGCATATTTTCAATCTATATTTTTATTCTAGCCAATTGTTTAAAGTAAACATCAGTATACAAATTTTATCATTGAGTTTAAATCAATTTTCAATGAATAAATGCCAGAATTATTTTATCAGAATTGTATCCTTTTCTTGCATAGAGCTGTCTAGATGGTTTTTGCTTTACCCTTATGGTCATTTTGGTATTATTAAATTTGTTTTTCACTTTTTTTGATTATTATTTTTCACCATTTAAGGCCTTGGGCAGAACAGGTGAGTCGTAAATCAACGAAATGTGAACATGTCGTTCATCAAAATTGGTATCAAAGAATTTTTCAGAAGGTTTAGATACTGGTCGTACTATTTACATTATTTAGATTATTTAGGCCTAATAAGATGTTCGCTGCGTTTCAAATTTTTGGTCCTTTGCAAAGGTCTTGTGGTTGACTGATACACACATTACCAGGAACTTACAGAATACTTTGCTGGTATACTTGAACTTCCTGGAGGTATAATTTCATCAATAAAGCCATTGATTTTGTAAGTATTTGAAATATTCGAAATTATACATATAAAGATTTTAAGTGCCCAAGGGAATGTGTAGTTTCTTTATTCTTTATTGTACATTACATTTGGTATCAAACAAATTAATAACACTGATTTGATGCCTCTGCTTGTGGATTCCAAGCGCCCGAGGGTACCCTGAGCTCAGTTGCTACTAGTTTTTAGATACCAGCCTGAAACTTACTTTAAATTTGAATTTTCTCTCCATAAAACATTTCATCAGGGAATATTATCCCTTTCTTGTAATCTATTTTTTCAATATTCTAAAGGTAGACAGCTCTTTGGATTTTGACGGGGCGAGAATTAAAAAAAAAAAATTGGCAGTGTGATTTTCATTATATCCATAAACATTATGTTTGAGATAAGTTTTATTAGTTACTTCAGGTACGATTGAAAGAGGATGGAAATTTTCTGTAAATAGCCAGGTTACACAAGGTAAATTAATGATTTAATCATTACATATAATGAGGAATTATTATCTACTTCCCCAATATGGAAAATTTTACAAAAGATTTTTGTCAATCAATTTTTTTTCTAGGAACAAAGCTAGTTGTCCAAAATGTTATAAATTGACCACTGAGTTAACCACAATTTGTAATAAATAAATGTTACAATTCTATCAGAAGTAGGGCTTCTAGTCGTTCAAGCAAAATTGGCTTTTTCTGAATATTGGTAGTTATCTTAACATGAAGTAGACCCATTAAGATTATATAATGATAACATGTTCGGTGCGTTTTAACGTTTTGGTCCCTGTCCATCGTGATCGTGGTTGATTAATACAAATATGACATGTACCATTATGACGGCACTTATACTGGACGTTATCAAAGGTATCATTTCATCAATAGAGTCATTGGTTAATTAAGTATTGAAAACATTTGAATTTTTTCCATGTTCCGAAGGCAAAGTGAAGTTCACATAAAGTTTGACTGCCGTAAGATTTTGTTCACAATTTTAGAATTAATTGTGTTTATGTTATCATCACACAAGGAAAACTGATGTTAGTGAACTTAAATTCCCTCAAATGTAATGTTATGAGCCAATTTTGACATGCATATTCATTACATTTGTTCATAGTTTTCATAATTTATTTCAACGACCGAAAAACATACAGTACAATACCCTCTTTGGAAAAAGAACACAGGCCATTTCATCAGCGAAATTCATCCCTTTCGTGTGATATAATGTTTGCTGTTCTACTAGCATACATATAATTTATTTCGAGCGTGATCCATAAACATATGAGATTAGTTTTTGTTTCATTTATTTCAGGTACGGACGAAACAAGACAGAAACTCGTCACTGGCATAGTTCCTGTAAATAGTAAGGTTCCACCAGGTTGGTGCCGTAAAAAATAATAAATTATAAAAATATAGATCGTCATAAAATATTTACAAAATATATTTTTCTCAATATAAATATAGAATACAATTAGTGTTGTTTTGATTAGGTGAAATTCAGAAGAAAACCCAATATATATATATATATATATATATATATATATATATATATATATATATATATATGAATCTGTTAGAGTAAATATTAATTATCAGAAAATTAGGGGCACATAAAAGTGATCGAAAGAACTATTCGACAGAGAACTTCTGACAATCCGTACGCATTTCACTAATAATTTGTATAAGTGTTTCAATCTTTTTAAAGAAATGTTGATTTGATAGGGTATAGCTCTGTTTTTAGCTTCATCTCTTAGACACTTTTGCATTTGAATCTACTCTTAGACTTAATTTACATACCACTGTTGTGTGACGTATTGGCTATATGTAATAGTAGTTGAGTTTACGCAGTAGTGCACAATGCGAAAGGAAGTGCACTAATTTGCACGCCACTGCTAGTATTTCAGATGTCCAATGCTAACGTTACAATTATTATTTTTAAACTCGAACAATATTTTAAGTATAAGGATACTACACTGTATAATAACATATTATTATGTGACTATCAAAAATAAAATGAAATGTGTTCGATGATTACCACTGCCGATATATGCCGAAACATTGAATATACATGCATATGATAAAATCTCCAAATACTTTTACAGGTCCTGACCTATTTGGGGGTTAAAATTAATTTTTTCTCAATTGTTTAATAAAAGAAAAGTCAAGATATTGTTACGGTCGAAATCACCTTTAAATTGTAGCCAACAAAAGACACAAATCAATAATAAAATTTAACAAGATTTATTATATACAAGTTTACAAAAAAATATTACACAAACTAAAATGTCAACTTAACTGTTCAAAATCCTTCGTCTTTTCCTAATCCGAAATTCTTCTCGTCACTGTTGCGGGAATCCAAACGGAATATTATATCCAATCAGTCACAATCTAGTATGATGTAACGTAAATAAAAGTGTGTCAAGGATGATGTGTGAAACGTAAATAAATCCAACAGCTGAGAACACAAGAATGTCTGGTCCAATACGTTCTGCTCTGAAAGTCTAACTTTCTTGTCCGTATATATACTGTAGAACGGAAACTTCTGGAATACGGTAGAAGTTTGAATTACACCAGAATTATTACGTAAGTCAAATAGAAAGTTCTAGTCATTCCATCAGTATCTATTATCGTTCCAGTGATTTCTAAACTGCGAAGTTATAACATTATTTGGTAAACAACTATAAGTATTATGTAAACATATTATACATGTTATAAGGCCACACAAAACAAATTAGGCCAAGATAAATAAATATAATAATACAATATCATATCAAAATAAATATAATAATACAATATCATAACACCTCCCCCCTTAAAAGAAGTTGGAGGGTAACGACAACTTCGCATGAACAATGTATACAAAAAACATATAGTATGTATACAGTGTTTTAATAAAATCTAGATAAAGCATATAATTATCTAATTTCTTGTCTCATAAAATCAAGTTTAAGTGGATTGAGCTGGTAAGGATGTTGCTTAATTGGAGAAGCATCGCCCACATCAACATCATGACAAACCGCAGTGGTTTTGTTTGGCACATCTGGAAAAAGATTTTTAAAAGAAAATACCAAAGTTTTCAATTTTTCTCTGCGATCGAAAGGCAGATGTGCAAGTTTTGAGTCTAAATTTGACAAAATTTCAGAATTTTTCAATCTAACAGTTTGTTCCATAGTCTTGGAATCAAAATATGGTTCAATTATGTCTTGTTTGTCATGATCGTTCTCCGATTTAACCATGGCTAAAGTGGCAACTGGTTTACTCTCACCTTCATTAGTACGCTCAAAATATGGTTTTAACATATTAATGTGACACACCCTATTTTGTTTACGTCGACCTGGAGATTTTACTATATAATTCAAATCATTGATTTTACTCTCGATTGTATAAGGACCACAGTATTTAGCCTGTAAAGGATGCCCAGGGACTGGTAAAAATACAAGTACCTTATCACCAGGCTCAAAAACTCTGTCCCTGGCATCTTTATCATACCATATTTTCATCTTATTCTGTACAGTTTTTAAGTCTTTCTGAGCAATTTGACAAGCATTATACAATTTTTCTTTAAATCTAGATACATAGTCTAGAAGATTCAAGTCAGTGTGTTCAGTAAGCCATTTTTCCCTAACCAATTTCAAAGGTCCCCTTACAGTATGACCAAACACTAATTCGAATGGGCTAAAACCAAGGGATTCTTGAACAGCCTCTCGGACCGCAAAAAGTAGAAAGTGAACACCATCATCCCAGTCCCTGTCAAATTGAAGACAAAAAGTTCTAATCATGTTCTTCAATGTTTGATGAAAACGTTCTAAGGCACCTTGAGATTCTGGATGATAAGCACTTGATCTATACTGAGCAATCCCTAACTGGTAAACGACCTGCTGAAATAAACCTGACATAAAATTTGAACCCTGGTCGGACTGTATAGACTTAGGAAGACCTACTAATGTGAAAAATTTGATAAGAGCTTTGACAATAGTTGGAGTCTTGATATTCCTTAAGGGAATAGCCTCAGGAAAGGGAGTGGATGTACACGTGATCGTCAGTAAATAAGCATTACCAGTCTTGGTCTTTGGTAAAGGTCCAACGCAATCAATAAGTACTCGGATGAAAGGTTCTTCAAAGGCTGGAATTGGCAGAAGTGGTGTTGATGGTATTTTCTGGTTAGGCTTGCCAACAACCTGGTATATATGGCATGATTTGCAGTATTCTGTGACATCATTTCTAAGTCTGGGCCAGTAGAAATGTTGTAATATCTTAAGGCAAGTCTTCCTTATACCCAAATGTCCAGCCAAGGGGGTGTCATGGGCAAGACCAATAATTTCTTGCCTATAGACGTTAGGCACCACCACTTGGTATACCACTCTCCATTCCTCCTCTTGGGTAGCATCAGGGGGGCCTCCACTTCCTCATCAAAGTGCCGTCTTGATGGTAGTAACATTCGGCCACTTTGTCTGCTTCGTCTTGGGCTAGAGCCCTCTTGCGGAGCTGAAGAACCTCAGGGTCTTTATTTTGTTCTTCCAAAAATTTTCTTTTGTCTAATGAATGGCTGTTCACGTCTGGCCATGGCATAATTACATGCTTGTTAGTACCAGGTGTTCTTATGGCCTTTTCTGATCTACCGGGACCTGTCGGCAAAAAAAGTCAGAAAGGTCCATATAATCATACTGGCCTTCTTGTAAATCCTCGTCTTGTTGTTTTCTTGCCATCGACCTAGTAACAACACAAGCTGGATATAGTTCAGCATCATCTTCAGGTGATTTAACATCCACCACCGGTTCACTTGTAACAATTGGTTCAGCAACCACTTTGTTCCTAGCTAGATCATTTCCTAGCAATAATGAAACACCCTCAACAGGGAGAGTAGGACGAACACCCACAACAACTGGTCCAGTAATTAAATCTGACTTCAAATAAATACGATGGAGGGGAACATCTATACAACCTAACTCCACACCTTGTAACAAAACAGAGGCACCAACGGACGTCTCCTCGGACAAAGGCAACACACCTTCTAACAACAAAGACTGAGAAGCTCCAGTGTCCCGTAAAATCTTAATAGGCTGAGGAGTAGTATTATTAACAATAGAAACAAACCCATCAGACATAAAAGGTTTATAATCCTCCATGTAATCACAAAAACTGGACTTAAAAGTCTGACTCGCAAGACATTCCAACTTATTGGTAACAACGGGTGTCGTAAAAGCACTGGACTTGGGCTTATGATCTCTTTCATTATTCTTCTGGAGTCTAAAACAATCAGCCATCAGGTGACCATTTTTCTTACAATAAGCACAAGTTAGTGACTTCTTCTCAAAAGTATCAAATTTTGGACCAGACATATTATAACTAGACGGACTCTTATTATCTTGTGCAACAGGCTTACTATCAGTACGCTCAGTGCTTTGATTTTTGTAATTTCCGCTAGAAGTATTAAAATTTGGACCTTTGAAACTTCTTTTATGTGAAAGGGTATAATTATCGGAAACAACAGCTGCATCTTGTAATGTCTCAACAGTTTTGTCATCTAAATGTGTTTTTAAGTCTAAATTAACACTCTGCTTGAACTCTTCTAATAACATTAATTGTCTTAATTTATTAAAATTGTTATCTATTTTCTTTGACGTAAGCCATTTATCAAATAGATCTTCCTTTTCCCTAGCAAATTCAACATAGGTTTTGTGTTTCAAACTTTTTATAAGACCTAAATTTCTGTCTATATGCTTCTGGCAATAGCTCATAAGCTTTCAAAACTTCCTGTTTAACAGTGTCATAATCAGAACTTTTTTCTGAAGAAAGAGCTGAGTAAATTTCAGCGGCCTTGCCCACAAAAACACTTTGCAGCATTGTAGTCCAATAAGGCTTTGGCCATTTCAAATTTTGAGCAATTTTCTCAAACTGTGGAAAAAATTTATCAACTGTTTTTTTCACAAAATTTAGGAACCAAACGGATATTTTTTGCTGCATCAAAATGTTCTGATTTTGACTCATATTTAGTGTTGCTTTCTACTTTAGCAATTTCTATTTTTATTTTCTCCATCTCTAACCTTTCCTTCATTTCAAGTTCTGCCTGTAATTGTTTTCTTCTTTTTCTAATTGTTTTAATTTAACTTCAGTTTCCAAATGTTTTAATTTAAATTCATCTTCCTTTTCTAATTGTTTGAATTTAAGTTCATGTTCTAATTCAAGTTGTTTTAATTTGAAAGCATCAACATTTTCGACCTTAAGGTCAAGAGCCTCTTCACCAAAAATTTCTAAGTCAACTAAATTGTCTATTACCAAATTTTTTATAATTTGTTTTCTCATAGATGCTCTAAAATCTATTTTTAGATGTTTAGCAAGCAACACTAATTCTTCTTTCTTTAATTTATCAAACCCTTGCAGGTCTGGCGTTTTCAAAAATTTACCAGCATCAAATGCCATTTTGTAAAATTTTGTTGGCTAATTCTAATAAAAATACTGAAAAAAATTAATGAGATATTAACGTTATCCCGAGACGAGCCCCCAATTTCTGTTACGGCCGAAATCACCTTGAAATTGTAGCCAACAAAAGACACAAATCAATAATAAAATTTAACAAGATTTATTATATACAAGTTTACAAAAAAATATTACACAAACTAAAATGTCAACTTTACTGTTCAAAATCCTTCGTCTTTTCCTAATCCGGAATTCTTCTCGTCAGTGTTGTGGGAATCCAAACGGAATATTATATCCAATCAGTCACAATCTAGTATGATGTAACGTAAATAAAAGTGTGTCAAGGATGATGTGTGAAACGTAAATAAATCCAACAGCTGAGAACACAAGAATGTCTGGTCCAATACGTTCTGCTCTGAAAGTCTAACTTTCTTGTCCGTATATATACTGTAGAACGGAAACTTCTGGAATACGGTAGAAGTTTGAATTACAGAAGAATTATTACGTAAGTCATATAGAAAGTTCTAGTCATTCCATCAGTATCTATTATCGTTCCAGTGATTTCTAAACGGCGCAGTTATAACATTATTTGGTTAACAACTATAAGTATTATGTAAAAATATTATACATGTTATAAGGCCACACAAAACAAATTAGGCCAAGATAAATAAATATAATAATACAATATCAAATCAAAATAAATATAATAATACAATATCATAACAATATTGTGACTTTGACGTAATTGAAATGCATATTTTCTGTAACAATTTTATACATAATACAAAATATTGATTTTGTTAGCCTCTGATGCATTTGTAATTGCATTCAGCCATTAACAATGGTAGTTAGAAAGCACAGTTTGGCTTTTGCAAATTCTGGACACAAAATTCTGACTCCTTTTAATGATGTTATTAGGAGTCAAATTCCAGGTAAAATTGAAAAAAATATAGAGAAATGATAGCTAGAATATAAACATATCTGGTCCTTGATATTTAAACTTTGTGACCGCCCATCAGGAAAACAAAGTACACATTCTGTCTCGGGGATAGAATTATCAAATACCTTTCAGGATAGTACATTGTTATATAAAATATAACTTGTTTTCAGACACAAATGCCATTTTTTTTTACTTTATCCTGGTAACTGGTGGAATGATAACCTGGATAATATGTTTCTGGGCTTGTAGCAGACATATATACAGAAAGATAAAATCATCCAGGCAGCCGGAACAGGAACAGCAACAGCAAATTCAAGAACAAGAGCAACGACAACATAATCAACAACAAGAACAGGAAGAAGAAGAAAAAGAAGAAGAACAACAGCAGCAACAACAACAACCAAAACAGCGAAACCAAGTTGTTATGGGCCCATTGCCTCAACGGCCTATCTTACATTTAATTCAACACATTTACGACACAGTAGATGAAAATGAATGTCTAAATTTGAACGATCAAGAAGGTGACGAAGATATAAGCAGTGCTTCTGAGGGGAGTAGTACACGCACAAATGAAAAGTTGTATCTTAATCCATACAACACTTTACAGCAACAGAGAGAATCGAAACGCCACGATTATAGCCACGTCATAAGTGAATAAATAATTTTACACTTGAGCTCAAATTTTTGCTACTGTTTAACATATAATTGAAAATTGAAAAGAACTAACAATTGATAGCCTGATGGTTTTATTGATGTTTTTGAAAACCTAGACTAGATATTATCAATGTATGAGGAGATTAGACTTTCCGTCACAAAATGCAGAACAGAATAACTTTTTTATTACATTTTTAGCTCACCTGGCCAAATGTCATAGGAGCTTTTGTCATCGCTTGACGTCCGTCGTCCGTCCGTCCGTCTGTTATCTTTTCACATTCTAATCTTCTCCTCTGAAACTACTGGGTCAAATAAAATTAAATTTGACAGGAAGCATCTATGTAAGGTCCTTTATACAGTTGGCATATTTCGTCTTGATCGGACAACAAACATTGCCGCCATGGGCAATTGTTGTGTCTGAATTTTCAAAAATCTCTCCTAAAACTGCTTGGCCGAATGGAACAAAACTTGACAGGAAGCATATATGAGGGTCCTTTATAAAATTTCCTCATTTCCTTCCGATCAGAATACAAATATTGGCACAATGGGCAGTTCTTTTTTCTGATTGGCTGATATAAAAAATTTCCTCTGAAATCGCTTTGCCAAATGGACACTAAAGTTGACATGAAGCATATATGGGAGGTTGTTTACAAAGTTTCCTCATTTCGTCCAGATCGGGCAACAAACATGGCCGTCATGGGCAATTCTTGTATCTCATTGGTTGATATAAAAAAAATCTCCTTCTCTGAAACCACGGGGCCAAATGGAACGAAACTTGACAAGAAGCATAAATGGGAGATCATTAATAAAATTTTCTCATTTCGTCCCATTGGACTTCAAATATGGACGCCATGGGTTTCAAAAACTGTCAGCCAAACTGTCTGACAGGAAGCATCTATGGAAAGAATTTTATGAAATTATTTTTTTTCATCCTGATTGGACGACAAGTATGGCTGCCATGGACAATTCTTGTTTCTGATAGGCTGATATAAAGAAATCGTCTTCTCTAAAACTGATTGGCCAAACGAAACGAAACTTGACAAGAAGCATCTGTGAGAGGTTTTTTTTACAACGTTTTCTCATTTTGTCCAGATCATGCGATAAACATGGACGCCATGGGCAGTTCTTGTTTCTGCCAGGTGAGCGATACAGGCTCAGCCCTCTGAGCCTCTAGTTTTTTTTATTAGATCTTCTGCTTTGACGTTAAAAATAATCTGCCTATAGTTCTTTTGTTATAGTTTATTGTAAGACAATGTGGTGAAACTCCAAAGAGCTAGTGCTCACTTTTTGTGCCTCAGACTCTGTATCATGTAATATTTATAATTATTTTTTTAGATATTTTTATAGTTAATAATTTTGCTATTAGTCCAGATGGTAACACTAGCAGAATTGCTAGTGTTTTTTTTTACTTTTGTGTAATTAATAATTTTACTTTATTTGTTATTAACATGCATGTTTTAGTTTTTGTAAAAAGAAAGTATCCTTAGTGCATAGCTCCTATGTAATTTTTGTTTTATCCCTTAGGTCATTTTGGCATTTGAATTAATTTTGCTCTTTACTTTTTTTGGTTATTGGCAAAACTTTCAACACTTTATACTTATCCAATCAGAATTTTCAGATTTCTTGTTGTTTTCATATTGCAAGACAAGTAGTAAAAACAGCCAAACACGTTAACCACTATTGAATTAACTATCGATTAATTTACCGGGTGCGACAGAAGTTGTGATTTAACAGCTAACCACATATACTGAGAGAGAGAAAAATCTTTATAAATTGTATTAAATACTTGAATAACATGATCATGATGGAATTTGTGTTTTTCTATTTGTAATTTTCATTTTTTTATTTCACTTTTCATTTAAAAACAGTTATAAACTCACAACTGATATTTCTAGCAGTATGAAAAATGGTTCACATAATGTAACATGCGGACCATAATGTCATGATATCCTACAAATATACTGGATTGCCACATGAAGTACCGAAATTTTGCTTCGATCCTTTGTGATATAAAGCAGGAAATAATCTGGACGTTGGATGTTTGTTTTTTGTCTTTTTATATGATATTGGAAATTCCATGTAATCCGATCTGAAATTAGGTGCACATGCAAATTTTATTTCAGGATTTCAAACAAGAATTATCTTTAATAAAATTTAAAAAAAAATTAAATTTACATTAGAATAGAAACATGTACTATATTGTATTTCTAATGTTAACCAGCATTAATATTTGACTTGATATTAAAATACAGTACAGTTGTATCTCTTCATTACAACATAATTAAAACCCTCTGCCCGAAATGTTTTTTTTTCAATCAGAATTTATGTATAAACTTAATACAGTTGGCTATTATAATGTTTAAAGATGTGTATTCAATCAGAGCATATTTCAAATTAGAATTAAAAGATTGTCGAAACAAAGTCCATTGGTGTCAAATGTATAAAAATGATCATATTATTAAATCCCGCAGATTTTCTATTCTTTAGTGGCTAAGAAAGTTCATTGATCCATGATACTCTATGCTGTCTAAGTTCGGGTTAGCCTACTTCCTCACACGCACAGATGTCTTGTCAATAATGTTGGGTTAGCTTGTTATCATTGTTGACTTGGAAATGCTCTCTCCTGACATTTCATTTTCGGAATATTGATAACACCTTTTTACTTCACCTAGCCTAAAAGGTCATGTGAGCTTTTGGCGTTATTTAGCGTCCGTCTTCGTCCGTCGTCCGGCGTAAAATTTCCTTTAAAGATCTTCTCCTCTGAAACTTTTGTGGAATGATCCTTGAGTGGCCCCCTTCCAAAGTTGGGTCCGACATCCCCAACTTTCAACCGACATAGCTGCTGTTACTAAAATTAGAAGAAAATGGGTGTGAATTTCAATAATCTTCTATGAAAGTACATGGCCAATTGGAACCAGAATTGGAAGTAAACGTCCTAAGGAGGTTCGATGACCCGAACTGTCCAACTAGATGGCCACCACAACTGAATTTAACATAGGAAATAATGGCAATATCTTTAAATAAAATCTTGTCTGAAACCAATGAGCCAACTGGAGCCAGATTTGGCACAAATTCATTGAAAACATTCTTGTCTGAAACCGATGAGCCAATTGGAAGCAGAATTGGCAGGAATGGTCCTTAGATGGTCTTCTTTAAGAATTATGTCCGATAACCGGGTCTCACCCAAGATAGCTGCCACAGCCAAATTAGTTTAATATAGGGCCCTATGGAAATATTCATTGAAAAATCTTCTTGTCTGAACCCACTTGACCAATCAATTGTCCTTAGATGGTCCTATTAGAATTATGTCCGACGATCCGGTCTGTCAACGAGGTTGTCCGCCATACCTGAACTTAGTTTAACATAGTACCCTATAGGTAGATTCTTTTAAAAATCTTCTTGTCTGAAAGAATTGGGGCAATTCGAACCAGACTTGGCAGCAGTGTTCCTTAGATTGTTCTCTTTCAGAATTATGCATGATGCCCCCCCGACTGCCACCACAACCAAACTTAGTTAAACATATGACCATATGGGAAAACTAGCCACATTGATTTCTACATTTAAATATTAGTCCCGCTCAAGGTGGACAAGTTAAATCCAGGTGAGCGATGAAAGCTCTGCAGAACCTCTAGTTTTCTAATACAAAAGTAAATAAATCAATTATTGAACATAAGTTGGTTTGAAAAGAGTATATGAATTAAAATGTTTCCTTAATTCAATGATCGCGTATCTTGCATATAACATTTTGAAAAACATAAATTTGAACTTTAGATTGACTGTTTGTTGAAAATATCTCAAATTATTCTAAACCTGGGCAAAATAATTTTTCATCAAATATTTTTGACAGATGTTATGTACCAACAACAACAACAACAACAATTTTTATTTGTCAATCAAGACGCCCCGAGGAGCAGTACAATTACAGTTTAAATTAAAGTGTACAAATAATTGTGGTGATTTTTTTCATTGAAATTACAATACATGACAATAAAACTAAAACTATATAAGAGAAGAGAGACAACAAATACAGTATATATTCTCAAAAATAATGAGTGAGTGAACACAATCAGTACCGTTTTATAATTAGAAGAAGAGCTGTGGGCTACTCATATATTAATACTTAATTTTATTCTTCTAGTCTTTATTAAACTATCTATTAATTTAATCATTATGTTATTAACAAATGGATCTTCATTTGACATCAACCATACAAATTTGGATTGGTCATTTAAAGTTTTAAAATTATTAAATGTAGAGGATAAATCTAAAATAAAACTGGACCTTTCAGTTTTAAGTGATGGACATTGAATAGAATAGAATAGAATAGAATATTTTATTGACCAAATCAGGGCCCTCGAGGGGCAAATGGCAATACAATTATAATTTGACATATAAAATAAAATACGTAACATAACAATTACAAAACAGCATTTAAACATGAACTACAATAGTTCTATACATTATAATGGCATGTTTCACCAGTGATCCATAAAACCGCATAATTATATCAAGTTCAAATACAAAAAATATACTAGTATAATAGTAATGTGTATCGTCGAGGAAGCAGAGAACGAAGGATGAAGGATTTTAAAACATATACCAGAAATTAGGGAACTCTTATTCTCATTGAGTGCACATTTGCATAATCTTAGTTAGTATAAACAGGCCAACAATAATATAAGACCTCCTCGTACCTGATGCATCATAGCAAAAATTGTTGCTATAATGCAAAAGGTACCAAGGGTAGATACTAAAAGGTCAATTTGGTCAATTTATAGATGAAGTGCAC
The DNA here is from genome assembly GCA_028015205.1 of Mytilisepta virgata. Classification (NCBI taxonomy): domain Eukaryota; kingdom Metazoa; phylum Mollusca; class Bivalvia; order Mytilida; family Mytilidae; genus Mytilisepta; species Mytilisepta virgata. The sequence continues at coordinate 34,924,298 of CM051511.1, read as the reverse complement.
CAAATATACACAAAGAAGAATCATATGAATAAGATAATGGACCTCCTCGTACCTGGTGCATTATAACAAGATTTTATTGCCATAATGCAGAAGGTACCAAGGGTAGATACAAAAAGGTCCAATTATGCATAATGATAAATATGTGTGAGGTATATGAATCTTTGGTAAAGGACGTCATAATGATTCAGTCACATGTATCTTTTGAAACATTTTTGGTTTCATTTCTGGCTATATATTGTGAGAGATTTAATAAGATTTGCACATTTTCACAGCACATCAGCCATTTAAGTTTATCTGTATTACAAAGATCATCAAATTTATCACAAGAATCTGAGATTAATTGAAGAAGACGCTTTCTGTCTTCAAGGTGAGATGGACATGTGAAGAGAAAGTGAACTTCGTCCTCCACCTCGCCCGACGAACACTTTAAACAAAACCTTTCACTAGTTGCCACACCTGTATATCTACCTTGTTCTATCATGAGTTTATGTGATGACACCCTAAATTGTGTAATTTTTTTCCTGTCTGTAAATTTATTAAGAAGTAAAAGGTATTTTTCAAACCCAAAATTGGTTTTAAATAAAGTATAAGGTCTTAATTTACCATCCGAACTATTTTTTAGATCTTTATGCCATTGATCCACATAGTAAGAAAGGACAATTTTATTGAGTTGCTTTCTAAAGCTATATTCGCTAAGAGTTGAAGGATTAACATTATTCAAATCAAGGGTTGTAAGAATTTGATTGATAGCTCCATACCAGGATGGTAGTTTGTTTTGAAATAATTGTTTAGAAGATAAATATGCATCATTTAGTAAAGGAAAAGAGGTACCAAGATTCTCAAGTCTATGCCAGTATTTTAACATACTTTTGATAATATCAAAATGTAAAGGAAATCTACCAAGTTCAGATAATACTGCTAAATTGCTAGTTTTTTTGTGTGTTCCAAGAATATATTTGCAAAATCTTATATGTAATTTCTCACATTGCGTATTAGAATATATTCTGTCGAATGGTATGATACCATTTCTAAAACGAGCTGTTGTTGCATTGAATGTACCCCAGATTTCACATCCATATAAAAGAATTGGTTTTATTGTGTGATCAAAAACATGCAAAGAAGTTTTGACACTAGGATTACGGGATAAAAAATCCTTACTTAATTTGAAATAACCCTTAAGTGCTTTTTTATACAATTCGTCTTGAGCAAATGAAAATGAGCCAGATGCACTAAAGTAAAGCCCTAGATATTTGTATCTGTTAACACATTCAATATTGCTATCACATAAAGTAAAATTTTGAGAGAGATGTCGGCCTGCTTTGTTGAAAACCAAAACTTTAGTTTTTTTAGTATTTACATTTAAACACCAGTCCTTACAATAATTAGTTAATTTGTCCAGTCTTTGTTGTAGACCAGTAGCGGAATATGATAGGATAATAACATCATCTGCATACATTAGACAGTTGACAGCACGATCGTTTAGTTCAATGGAATCTGAAAGACCGTCAAAGTATCTAGGGAGATCATTAATAAAAATTTTGAATAGGTTGGGGCTTAAATTGTCACCCTGTCTAACTCCTATTTTGTTATCAAACCATGATGTTCTTTTTTGACATATTCTTATACAAGATTTGCTGTTCGAATAAATGGCCTTTATGATTTTGTAAAATAACGATCCAACTCCTATGTCAAGGAGTTTAAGCTTGATTCCTGTATGTACAACGGTATCAAACGCTTTTTGAAAATCAACAAAGCAGGCAAACACCCTCCCACCTTTGTTATGACAATACTTGTTTATGATACATCTCAAGATAAACATATGATCAGATGTCCTTGCTTTTTTTGTAAAGCCGATTTGACATGGGTCTATAATTTTGTTTTTTTCTAAAAACTTACTTAGTCTTCTGTCTAGTATAGCATTAAATAATTTTCCCAGTGCACTTGTGATAGTAATACCTCTATAGTTATTTGGATCAGTTGGATCATTACCCTTGTGTAAAGTTACAATGTAACCTTCTGCCCATGCATCTGGATATATACTAAGGGCTAAACATGCATTAAAAATATTGCATAAACTATGCAGTAAACTGGATTGACCATATTTTAACATATTGTTTGAAATGGTATCAAGTCCAGAAGCTTTATTGCATTTTAATTTTGCAATTGCCTCTGAGATCTCAGCTATATTTATCTTTATATCAAGTTCATTAAAGCATTTGAGCTTTTCTAAATTTTCCAGCGTCTTTCCTAATACTTTCAATCTCTCTGAGAACCTATCGTTTATACTTCCCAGGTTTTTAAAATGTGAGAACCATAACTCTGGATCAACCAACGAACTTGGATCATCTTTTCGGTCCTCCCTAAGTTCATTTACTAAATTCCAATATTTTTTTGGATTGTCGTGGTGTAACTGATCAAGTTGTTGCATAATGGATTTTTTAAAAGATTTGAATTTAAATTTTCTCAGTTTGTTGTACTCTCTGTACAATTTGTAGTAGTGCCCTTTAATAATGGGATCTTTTGGATATTTAGAATATATTTTCCCATACTCTATAAGGTGTTTCCTCTTTTTTTTCAAATCAAAATCAAACCATTTTTTGTTTTTTGGTCCATTTTCCTTCCTAATTTTATTTTTTTTCAGTGATGCATTTGCAGCAGATAATAGAACATTGGTTAAATTGGTTGTTGCCTTATTGACATCATCAATGCATGCTAATTTGCTGTTATTAATTTCTAAAATTTTTGTCTGTAGTTCTGGTGTGAGTAATGCAGATTGAAATAAATACTCGGAACCATCTGACCATATGAAATCTTGCGACATATCAACCATAGACATCTGAGAAGCATTTGTATCACATACATCATAGTTAGCAGACATTACCCATTCTAACTTGCAATGACAATCTGACAATGTTGGAATAAAATTAGCAACATGAAAATATAATATTTGATTCATAATGTTCTGAGATACAATAACATAATCCACTGTACTTTCACCATTTGGTGTATAACATGACAAAGCACCAAACGAGTCACCAAATAATCTACCATTTAAGAGTCTCAATTGATGCCCAATGCACAGATCTGCAAGTTCTTTACCTCTAGTATCAGTGATTGTATCTTGACTAGCACGGTTATTAATTTGTTGGTCAATTGGGTATGATTCAAACAATGGTGTATATTTGTTTGTATCCCCTTCTATAAAATCTAATTGGGTCCCAATTCTGGCATTAAAATCGCCACAAAGTGTTACATTACCCATTTTTTTTATATTTTAATAAATCGTTTTCAATTTCTTGCAGCAAATCAAGATTGAGGCTTCTAGAATATGATGACCCGCTCGGTGGATTATATATTAAACAAATGTATAGATCACTGGTGAAACCAAAATATTTTTTTTCTAGCTTTACCCATTGATAATCAGGGTTACTGCTATCTAAAATTTTCACCTGGGGTTTAATATGTTCTTTTCGAAGAATTGCCAATCCCCCAAAATATCTTTTATTTCCACGGGACATGTTCCTACTTATGGAATGATAGAAAAAAGGGCCGACTTTTGCAAGTGACGGATCGTGGCCCATATGTGTTTCTGCTAAAAATACAATATTGAAATTTTCAATATTATCTAGGAAGAGTTTGTCCTCTAATTTGTTGTGGGCCCTAGATTTTAGTCCTCCAACATTCCAGAAACAAAATTTAATGGATTTGCACATCTTCGGTGCAGAAGGACTTTTCACATAATATTGTAACAATTGAAAAACTTATGAAAAAAGTAATAAAACTTTTAGACACAAATCTGATGTAAAATATGAGCAAAAGACTTTCTATAGAAAAATAGTAATAAAACTTTTAGACACAAATCTGATGTAAAATAAAAAAAAGGACTTTTCTATTATTAAGTAAGCTTGTTACACTTATTGTTGCTGTGATATAAATCAATCAAAGTAGTTAGATCAATGCGAAAAGTATCAAAAAGGGAAATAATTATCTTTTCAATATTCAAAGCTTCTGTTTAAGAATATAAATTTATAGCCAAAAATAAGAGAATACCTTTCCCTTACTATAATATTGAATGAAATGACACTTTTACGAGATTAAATCATAGATTAACAGCAAATATCTAAATTCACAATCAGTAATAAACATTTGGCAATCAAAATAAACATTCTACACTACAAACAAAAATTCTTGAGGCACAGAATGCTATCATGGTTATTCGCCACCACGTCCACGTCCTCTCATATTGAATTTTCCGCGACCACGATTTGGTCCTCGTCTCATTCTTGAGCGACTTCTATCATTTCTGAGCATCGGAACGTCGAGAATCTGATGTATTACTTTCTTTATATTACTGGCAAGTTGAAAGGTGCCTTTAGAATTTAAATGAAATCCGTCTCCTTCTAGAAGATCATCTATAGGATTTCCTCCATGACACATGTTGCTGTGATCAGCAAATTTAACACGGTTTTCTTCGTTGTATTTTTGCTTTAACATTGCACTTATAATTTGCCCATTTGTATGGAACATATAGTTATCTTTCCTCGGAGTTGGCAATGAAATTATACATACCGCTTTTTCCCACTTTTGATGTATGGTGGTCAAGATGTTTCCTATTTGATCGACACACGATTGTGGATCTACATTTCTCAGATCGTTAGTGAGAGAATGTAAGATGACTATATCAGGTTGGTCTGTCGAATCATTTATGTATTCATAGGTAGTGTTTAGTGTATATTTAATTACTTTCTTCACCGATGCGGCTGTTGTTAACTTTTCTTCATTGATTCCTTTTATGTTTGATGTTCCAATTAATAGCACAACTGGCTGTTTTGAGATAGGATGTCGGCCATCGTATGTGGCCCTTTGTTCCTCCTGGAGACGTGCTGCATGTTCTTCCAGACGTAATGTATGCTCGTCATGTAGTTTTGATATTTGTAGTTTAAGTTCAATATTATCCTCCATACTTTTTTCCAACTGAGCAGTCAAATCTTGTATTTTTCTGTTAAGTTTATCTACTTCAGCATTTTTTTCGTCCAGCTGGTCAGTGTTGAACTTTAGTTCTGATGTTGACGAAGTAATGTATTGTCTTAGCTGTTCTCTGCTATTTTCAACCAATTGTTTTTCATGTTTAATCTGATTTTCGAGACTACTTGTTAGAGTCATGTGATTGTTCCTTTCAGTTTGTAGCTGAAATTCAAGAGCCTTTTTATCTGTTTTCAGTGATGAGATTTTATCGTGTAGTTCACTCACATTTGATTTCTTTTTGTCATCTGACATTTGTTTGATAAGATCAATAATCAGTGTTTGACCAGCTTCAATTTTGTCAGTTAATGTTTTAGTATCTGTTGCCCTGTTAGTTTCCAGCTTGCGAACAGTATCTAGAATGTTATTCTCAAATATGGAGAAATTTTCAACTGTGAGTACTTTTTTTTCATTGACACTTGGTTTTGCAGAGGCTTTGTTCGTCTGAACTGAACTATCAAATTGTTTAACATCTGTTGATCTTGTCTGATTTTTCGTGTGACTTTTATCCGTCTCGTTCGCAGGTTGTTTGAGTAGGGTTTCTTCGTCAAATGTTAATGAGTCAACTTCGTCTAATGTGCTAGAACTGGATGATTCGGATTCAGATTTTTCAGATTCATGTACTTGATTGGAGTTTACATCAATTTCTACTTTTTGCAACTTTTGTTGAGGAGCAATACCATCATATGGACCTGCCAAATTTGCGACAATTTGCAGCAGGCGAGGAAAATTCTCATTCAAGAACATTTCGTAGTGATTACCCTGACTTTGGATAAATCCAGTTTTGATGAAGAATGTCAATTTATATAGCAATGGATTATCTTTCTGTTCAGTTGTTGAAACTTCTATAGTTACTGATTTCAATGGTTCGGTCTTAGATATGGTGTTAGGGCTGTCTTGCCAGTCAATATCTTTGTCTGGGCGTTTTCCTAAATATTCATAATAATATGCCCCGATGGCCTTTAACCAGGGAGTTATGCGCTCTTTCGAGGTTCTAAACCCGACCATTCTTGCGCTTGCTTCATAGATTGCAGTATCAATCATTTCAAATTTACATTGCTTCGCTTTGGCTGTTGTTGGTTTGTTCAATTTTGGCGGGAGATATGCTTGTGGGTATAATTTTTCTGTTTTACCACTATTAATGTAATCCTGAATGTCTGGGTGATTTACATTGAAATTTGACATCTCTGCTTCCTTTTTGCGTAATAATAGCAGGTCAGTTTTGCTTCAAACAGTGGACGTGGTTGTTTTTTCTGATTACAAATTCAATTTTGCTTCCATATTAACCGGAAGCGGAAGTTCATTTCATCCTCAACAATGTCATTATTACATAATTTACAAAATCTTTTATCTGGGGCTATTCCTTTATGTCTTCCCTTTTCTATTTCAAGTTCATGGGCACTAATTCTAAATTTGGTTAACTCATTTAATGTTTTACAATTATTTAACAATAAATATTTTTCAAGGCCTATATTATTTTTAAATAGTCTATAGGTCCTTTATTTATTTCCTTGCACTATGCCAGGTTTGTCATTATTTAGTTGGTTAAGCCAAATTTCATCATATTTAATTCGGAGTTTTTTAATGATAATTGACTTTATATGAGATTTGTGATTTAACAAATATTCTGGGGTTAAATTAAGATATTTAAATATTGAATAAATGCTTCCCAACCAATTGTCTTTACATGTTTTAGATAAAATTTTGGACTCTTCAAATGCTTCTTTAATGAGGGAGTTATTTTGTTCTGTGAGTATGAGCCAAAATTTAGTCATATTAAGAATAACCTTAAGAGATATGGGGTAGCGCCCCAACTCTCCCATCACTGCTAGGTTAGTTGATCTTCTAGGTACCTGTAGAGAATATTTACAAAATTTAACATGTAATTTTTCGATAACTAGATCTTTGCACATTTGGAAAAAATAGTTGTCTCCTTTTGATTGTAACTTATTTGGAAAGAATTGGCCCCAAATTTCTGAGCCATATAACAAAATTGGCTTCAGTATGTGGTCAAAAAGATGTAAAAGTGTTTTAATATTAGGTTTAAAATGGGTGAAATATTTTTTAAATTTAAAAAAGGCTTTTAAGATTAAACTTAGCATCTGTAAATCTTCCAGATACAGTGAATATCATGCCAAGATAATTATATTTTTTTCTCATTATTAATAAGCTGACCATTAAATGTGAATTTTGCCTTTGATATTCTTCCTGTGTTATTAAAAATTAATACTTTTGTTTTTTTCATGTTAATTTCTAGTCCCCATTTATTACAATAATCCATTAAATTATCTAAACAATTTTGTAATCCAGATGAAGTTTCAGAAATCATAATGAGGTCATCTGCATACATTAAACAGTTAAGGGAACTGTTGTTTAATAAAACTGGGCAACAGCTAGACCCAAAAATTTCAGGTAAATCATTTATGAAAAGTTTAAACAATGTAGGGTTCAGATTATCCCCTTGACGAACACCAATATCTGATGGGAAATTTTCAGTTAGTGTGTTACTATTAGTTTTTACACATAGAGATGTGTTTTTATACATATCTTTGATCACATTATAAAATAAATCGCTAAATCCGAGCTTCCTCAATTTACAAAATAAGGCTAAATACCAAACTTTGTCAAAGGCCTTTTTAAAATCAACAAAACAGGTATAGAGGCGTTTATGTCCCTGCTTAGTGTATTTATCAATTAAGGTTTTAAGTACAAACATGTGGTCATTGGTTCTTTTACCTTTACAAAATCCTATCTGCTCTGGACCAACTATATTTCTTTTAGTTATAAACTTTTCTAATCTGTTATTAAGTATTTTTAAAAAGAGTTTTCCTACACAACTACCTATCTTAAAATTTGAGGGGTCATCTTAAGATCCGCTTTTATGTAATGGGACAATAAATCCTTTAGCCCATATTTCAGGAAATTTTCCTGAAGTTAATACTTTATTAAATATCTTTACAAAACATTTAAGCAGATATGACTGGCTACACTTGAGCATCTCATTTATTATGGAGTCAAAGCTTGCTTTATTGTTTTTTAGTGATTTAACTGCTTCATTTATCTTTTTTTCTGTAATTTTATAATCCGATTCTGTGAAAATGTTATGCTTTTCTAGTTTATTAAGTGAATCAATTAGTTCTTTATTTACAGGTAAGGAATTTGAATTAAGCTTTTTAAAATAGTGTAACCAATCAGAGTTTGATATATTAGATGTATCTCCTTTCGTAGAGGATTCATTACTGAGAGACTGTAGTAAGGCCCAATATTGGGATGGATTGTTATCTCTCATGTTGTCTTGTTGTACAATAAGATCTCTACGGAACTGTTTATATTTATTTTTCCTAGTTTTTCTATAAAGTTTTAAAAAACTGAAGAAATTCCCTCTCACTATGGGGTCATTATTATATTTTTTAAATAACTTTTCCTTGTCATCTAATTGTTTACGTATTTTAATTAAAGAAAAATCAAACCACTTTGGTTGTTTCTTTATAGTTTTAGTATTTGAATTTAAGGAGTTAGGGATTTTAGGTAAAATTTGTTTTAAACATTTATCAGCTGCCTCACAGATTATATCATTTAGTTTTAGAGTCATATTTTGAGAATCAGAGTCATAAAATTGTATTACATGCAGACAATGGGAGATAACTCAAATTTGTTTCTGTAACTGAACACTTTAAAACTGTTTTACACATAAAAAATGTTTTAATGACAAAATTGCATATTAACAACACTTCTCCAAAGAATTTTGCAAGAATAATATCATTTATAAAATGAATTTGACCATTTTACAAACTTTTGAAGCATTTCTGAAGAAGTTGTAAATTTTTGTTTAAATTCAAACTTTTTTTATTTCCAAATCAATGGGCCCTGAAAGGGCATTTGAATTACAATAAAACAGTATAAAGAGAAAGAAAAAAGACAAATAAACATTGGAGATGATTAGAGAATATAAATTGAAATAATATGGCAAAAAAGTATTGGGGAGAGAAGCTGGACTAAGGGAGATAACTCGATTTGTTTTATCAGTATTATGCTATTATGTTTAGTTGTTTCAGCACAATTGGCTATATCACTGCAGCCTGTTTGTTTTAGTGGAGGGAGCACTAGGAGAGAGACCTTCGATGAGAAAATTGACAATCCTTGCCAATAAAGATTAGAGTTTAACCCCGCACAACAGGTCAGATTCAAACTCGCAAATTATCTAAGTGTTGACAGCCTAGTTATCATTAGTGGTCATGAACTACCTACAGCTAGACCACTAGGCAACCCAGGCATCAGAAGTTATAAATAGAAACATATCAGATTTACTGTAAGTCATCAGAAGCACAGGAATCGGAAGTTCATCAATAAAATTCTGTAATCTATCAATAGAGCTTCTCGTAGAGAAGCGACAGGAATGCAACGCATTTTTAAAGGATTGTCCTAAATCTATATTTAAACGCTTATCGGCATGGATTAAAGTATTTAATTCTACTCTTGGGTGTTTACACGTAATAAATATTATGTTTTTATGTACTTACCCCGGCTTTTGTATCAGTTTTCGTGAGTTTTTCCCTTTAGAGCCCTGTCACGGAATCCATGATGTGTAAACATGAAGTGTAGAACTTTTTGAGGTCAGTATAATGCACAAAGAATTCCCGGACCCATTTCCGGACATTTTTTTACATGGAAAAATGTCCGGAAATGGGTCCGGGAATACTGCCGGGGTAAGTACATAAAAACATGATATTTATTAAGTGTAAACACCCAAGAGTAGAATTCAATACTTTAATCGATGCCGATAAGCGTTTAAATATAGATTTAGGACAATCCTTGAAAAATGCCTTGCATTCCTGTCGCTTCTCTACGAGAAGCTCTATTGAAAGTCGACTTTAATTTACAGAATTTTATTGATAGAACTTCCGATTCCAGTGTCAGAAGTTATAAATAGAAACTATCAGATTTACTGTATAAATCCATAATGTATGTACTGTCCATTGTTTTTCTTTTTTTTTTCAACACCACAAACTGCAAGTCGGAAATGTACACATCTTGTGCACTAGGACTGGTACAATCTCACATAGATTTGTCGGTCCTTGCACTCAAGATTGGGATAGCTATTGCACCTAACGCTAGGCGGAGCGATTTTTCCGGAGGGGATTTAAAAACTAGGTTAAAAATATTTATCACCTATCAATAGTTGATATGGGTACGAGATATTATGTTAACAATAAATGTTTCCACCCAGTGCTGCACCTAGCGTTAACTGGAATTGCCTAATTGGTATCAACGAAAATTATATCGCACAAGTATGTCGACCACGTGGTCATCGCATTTCAGTCTGGAAATTACAATAGTGCACATACATGATCAATTTTCCGTGTATATAATTACAGCATTGGATTCTATAACGCCTAACTGCATATTTTATTGACTTATATATTTCAAGACACCCTTTATAATCAATTTAAAAGCTCATAAAATTTTTGTACCTGCGGCATGGCTGCTATCTAATAACAAAAAGACCGATAAAGGAAAGTCTAGATGAATCACGGGTATGTATTCGTCCAATCAAATAGAAGGACGTAATGAATTGGTAATTTCGTCTCAGTAACATTCGCCACATACCAATGATAAAAGTTGATAATTTATATTATATTGTAACACATAATTAAAATTCATATCTTACAACTATAAAGTAGTTTGTGTATTTTGAAAACTTTATCATTTCAGTTATTTTAATTAACCAGAAAAAAGAACAGGATGCCAAGCAATACACATATATATGTCCAGAATTGTGTGCATAGAATCAACTAACCTTGTACATGTTGTAAGGGTATGGTACATGTACCTGGTGGCAGAGACATATAAAACAATATGTTCTATATGTCTCTGCTGGTGGTTACAAGGTTACAAATATTTATATATCATCACCATTGTCTTCTACAAAACAACAGTTATATATTTCTTTATTCAGTTATATTTAAATCGAATTACAAAGTAAACAGAGGGAGGGCATGGAAACCTAAAATCGTATATATTATTCCGTTTTCTTTAGAAATCCCTCTTTCCGGATTACTGGTTTGGAGAAGTGTAAAACATGTAAAAAGATCTAACAATATAGCTGTAATGGGGAAAGATTCGGGAAATTTTTTTTTTTTAATGTTTTTTATTATTGTGAGGTTACTTTAATTACCAAATACGAATTGGTGTGAAAAAAATATGTTATTTTTGGGAGTGTGTTGTGCCTCCAGGGCATGGAAATCTAAAATCGTACATATTATTCCGTTTTCTTTAGAAATCCCTCTTTTCGGATTACTGGTTTGGAGAAGTGTACAACATGTAAAAAGAATTATTTCCAATTTAGTGCCAACAAAGTTTGTTTGTATTTTATTAACACCCGTCAGTTTATATTATTCTCTGCTTAAATATGAGTCTGGCAAAGAATAATAAAGTTCAAGAAGTTACATGTTTATTGAGACACCTTTTTATATGGGAAAAACATATACCAAAGCACACAAATTTTGGAAGCATCCCAGAGGAACCCATTATTGTTAAGACTCTTATCCAATCTAATTGAAATCAAATTTCCACATTTGCTCCTTATTTTCGTTCGGTTTATAATATGTCCCACGCGCAACGTATAAACAACCAAACGAAAATAAGGAGCAAGTGCGGAAAACAAATTTTAATTAGATTGGCCCTGATTCTGGGTGACTGTTATGGGATCCGGATGATATTTTCAATAAAACCACGGAATATAATACGCAAAGAAAAACAATACTCATTTGCATATTTTGAAATTAATAAACAAGAATTCGACGACATAAACTTTATTGCATTGCCAGGAATTTTTCAGCGTATTCGAAACGCATGAAAACTATGATTGTAAATTATTTGGGATTCAGCCTTAATTTTGACGTCAATCTGATCTGGATCACTGGATACTTTTGTCAAAATGAAAAACTTTGCAATCTTTATCTAAAAGTAATTAACTATTTGATCTCTAGCCGTCATTAATAATTAGCCTTGAAATAAATGTTATGGCTATATTTCATGCAGTACTGAGACATATTGACCAAAGTAAATTAGATTAACATTTGCAGTTGTGTTTTGGTTTCTACTCTCCCTATGTTACCGTTAAATTTTATGATGTATGTGTTTACAGAATGTCAAAGTTTGTAGATGTGTCTGAGAATGAATGAAGGGCCCTAGTTTGTAAGTGTGGGAAAGTTTAGCTGAAAGTCAGTTTTAGTATGAATGTTTATAGAGTTCAGATGTGTTTCCATGTTCTTGTAATATTGTGAATAATATCATTTTGTATATAAAGAAACTGTACGTAATAAATATGTATTTATGAAAACTTGAATTTATCAACCAATGCCTAGGAAGACCCTCGTCACATTATGGTGGCACAGCGGCGGGATTAATGCGATGGAATATATAGAAAAGGATTAAACTAATGACTAAAAGATTTTGTAGTTAACTTTCAAATGGATGTAAATTTCGGTATGTACATATTTGTAGAAATATTGTATTATAATGAGGATAGGAATTCTTCTCTCGCGAAGTCTTACCTATAGTATGCCGTTAATGAAAAATTGGAGATATTTCTTTAGTGGTGTTTGAGTATAAAAAGTATTGTAGTTCGGAATTCTTGTATCGCCAAGGATGTCTCTGAATGATATGAAATGCTCTGGAATTATTGTATTGTCAAGAGTGTCCATGAAGCTGTAGAATGGATTATGTTCAGGAAATATTGCCCCGCCAATAATGTCAATGAACCTTATAAAGGTGTTTTGAGGAATTAATCCTAAGTTCTGTTCCGCCAGGATTTGAGGATATAAGAAAACTGCAGCGTTTAAAAATGGTTTAGAAATAGTTGTGGACGGCCCAATGAAAAATTGAAAATAGTGAATTTGTTTAAATAATGTGTAGATCAGCTGTATATTATATGTAACTACATTTATCAATGTATCAATATTTTAATGATTTTGTTGTTTGATTGTAGTGTAAACATATAGGTACAAAATGGAATTAGAATTTAAGAAGTTGAAATTCACAATTCAGTGTTACTAGTTTGTATGTGAAAGAGATATACTGTACAAAGTTGTTGAACACAAAGAACTGCGTATACGGATTAGTGGAGTGTTTCAATGGTACTTTGGCGACAATGCTTTCCATTCATGTCAGTGGACATCAGTGTAATTGGGACAAATATATAATACATTCTGTTTGTGTATCCTACCTGTATACATGAAAGCACACAGGAGACAACGTTCTTTCTCATGCATGGACGTGAACCTGTGCTACCTGTTGAGGCCGTCATGTGTCTGCCAACAATTACATATAGCGATAGTGACGATTACAAATCAGAAATGATTACAAGACTGCAAGAAGCATTTACAGTTATGGGAGAAAACTTAATTACAAAACGTTCAGCAAAAGCAAAAACATTATCATGATGAGAATAGTGGTGAAGTTGGTTATGAAGTTGGTGAGAAAATGTGGATTTATATACCTAGTTCCAAGAAAGGACTATCTCAGAAACTAATGCACAATTGGCATGGACCATATCAACTTGTTGAAAAATTTTCTGATGTAAATTTCAAGGCAAAGTTAGTTGGTGAAAATGATAAATTTATTAATGTGCATGTCAATAGACTAAAGAGATTTGTAGATCCCGATGATAGAGAGATAGACAAGGGTGATCTAGAGGTAGAAACTGTAGGAGATGGAGAAATTGTTAAGGTTCTAGGCATAATGAGATTGCGAAATGACTCAAATAGGTTAGAAAAGCACTATTATGTAGAACTTGTGAATGGACAAACCAAATGGATAAGAGAAAGTGACTCAGTCAATTTTGAGTTAGTTGAAGAGTTTGAAAAGAGTAAAAAGAAGTAGAGTATTGTTATGTTTTACATAGTGTTAGATATGACATTTTGAAATATATTTATTTTTATATTGCTTTGTATAGATGTTAAAAAGAAAAGAAAAGAAAAAAAATATTTGTGTATATATTAATTTTATTTTGTTAATGTATGAACGTGATTCATTTTGGTTTTGTTTATTTCATTTTGTTTAATTTTAGTAATGTGTCGGGACGACACAATTTTATTAGGGGAGGTATGTCAAAATGGAAAACTTTGCAATCTTTATCTAAAAGTAATTAACTATTTGATCTCTAACCGTCATTAATAATTAGCCATAAAATAAATGTTATGGCTATATTTCATGCAGTACTGAGACATATTGACCAAAGTAAATTAGATTAACATTTGCAGCTGTGTTTTGGTTTCTACTCTCCCTATGTTACCGTTAAATTTTATGATGTATGTGTTTACAGAATGTCAAAGTTTGTAGATGTGTCTGAGAATGAATGAAGTGCCCTAGTTTGTAAGTGTGGGAAAGTTTAGCTGAAAGTCAGTTTTAGTATGAATTTTTATAGAGTTCAGATGTGTTTCCATGTTCTTGTAATATTGTGAATAATATCATTTTGTATATAAAGAAACTGTACGTAATAAATATGTATATATGAAAACCTGAAGTTATCAACCAGTGCCTAGGAAGACCCTCGTCACACTTTTTAGTGTATCTAAGAATGGTTAAATGTTGTAATGCCTCTGAGTGAGGAGTGTGGGTGTTTGGAAGACACAGGACAAGACTGCTGCCGCTTCGATCATGCAATTTTTAATGAAAATTTCACCATTTTCGTTGCCATGGAAACCACACTACTCGATAAAATGACGCCAAACTCATCAGCAACAGTGCCAGTGTAGACGTTAGCATTTGCCTGAATTTGTCCATCCTTTAAATTTAGATTCAAGGGACGGAGTTAGAGCCAAAAATGGCATTTTCGTCATTTTCACCGTAAATCATTAACAAAATAGGAATTTGTTTTGAAAATAATTTTCTTTTCTTATCATTGAGTACAGGTATCCTATGATAAGTTAAGGCTAAGCGCTACAACCTTGACTGCCTGATGTGTTGCTGAGATATATCTCAAGGCACAACACACTCCCAAAAAGAACATATTTTTTCACACCAATTCATATTTGGTAATTAAAGTAATCGAGACCTCACAATAATAAAAAACATTAAAACAACAGCAGAAAAGGGATTGGTTCAACTTGAAAAGCTCTAAACCTAAAAATACACAGAAGCACAAAAAGAGTAGATTGGAGTCTTGACAGAGCCATTGTTCGGAATACATATACGTCAAAGGATTTATCGTAGAGTATCCGTTTGACTTCTCTAATCCCCCCCCCCAAAAAAAAATGTTTGCAGAACGGTATTTTCTTTTGGTTCTTCCTCAAATGTATGTGCAAACCAGGACAATCATTTTTCAGATTTGTTGCTTTTTTATTAGAAACACTTTTCCATACGGTGTCTATAGTAACTGGATTTTTTTTATCGTACACCCGTAACTTAGTAAAATTGAACAGGCTGTATGGGTTTCTGCGTTAAAATAACTTGAAGAATTATTTTCATAATTTTGGTCTATGATAAAAAAAAGTTCCCAACAAGGTGTATATTTATTTAATAAAATGGTTTATTGTAGACACATAACGGGAATTTTTTTAAATAATGGACCAAAAATTCTGCAAATAATTGTATGAGTTCTTATAATCATTTGAGAAAGATGAGAAAACAAATGAAAAGGATTTCCCCCAAAAATAAATTACCCCACAACCTATCTAGAATCGAGGCGAATGTCCATTGTTGAAGGCCGCATGTTATTTTTTTGCGTTATGACGTTTCGTGATCCCACATCTCTTTTTATTCCTTTTACTTTTTTTGGGAAAATCAAACGGATAATAAACAATAATGGATCGCATGAATGGCATACGTACGTAGTCTAAATGCAAGGGAAGAATATAAAACAAGAAGGACAATTGTTCAGAGAATAATTACAAGGTCTTTCTTGGGTCAGTTTGACCTTTTATCTCAAGTTTGTATTTACATATATCGTTTCTAGGGTGTTGTTTGCATGGATGCTAAGGTTATTAAGCATGACCTTGACCCTTGACTTTCTATTTTGCTTGTATAGTTGCTCTGAACATAATTATATTAATTAATTTATTTATTTGCAAATTACACCCATACGGGTCAAAGCAAAACGCACAATTTAACAAACATAATGCAATACATGTACAGATTATGCACGACAACATGGTTATATAGACAAAATAAAACAATTTTATGCACAGTAGATTTTAAGAACTTTTGAATTCTACTTAAACGGAGGTGGACCCTATTTTCGCAATGCCAATTATATATGGTTGCTAGGGACTTTTTCATTGTACTCTTGACACTCCATTTTCATCTCTAAAGCTGAAATATGGGGTCCTGAACATAAATATATATGGTTGCTAGGTATTTTTCAATCGGTTGCTAAGAACTTTATAGATAACCTTGATCTCTGACCTTTGACCTTGGTACCAAAATTTAGATCTTTTGAAACTGATAATTTTTTGCATTGACATTTTCTTCCTATCTATTATAGTTTGCGAGATATAAAATATAAAAGTGTCAAGGGCACTAAACCCTGTAAATTGTCGTTGTACAGATTCGAACCCAATGAGACAAATGTAGATCTTGACATTCTTTTACGGTTTGACCTTGACCTTTGACTTTGTGGTCATTTTGAAGTTTTTGAGCTCTGATGAACATTGGTGCAAGTCCCAATTCTCTACGACTAATTGTTTATGAGTTTAGACCATTTCCGTGTTCTGTTAAATATACGTAGGCACATAACTCTTATAAGGAATTGATATGCTGAGTTGACCGAAACACGACAAAGTTGCTTCCTGACAAGATGAATTATTCTCTCAATATATTTCATCAGCTATCTTTTACAGTTTCCGAGACAGAGCGCTAACAAAGTTTAAGGTCAGGGGTCAAGTTCAAGTTGAGGTCAATTTCAAGGCCATGACCTGTGATAGTCACTGGTGGAAATCCCAAGTCTCTGCGACTAACCGTTCATGACTTTGACCTAAAAAGTGTTCCGTCAAATGTTCATGGGGAAGTAACTATGATAAGGAGTCGTCAAAATGTTTTGACCAAATAAAAACAGACTAGTGTCTTGATATGTCAAAACATATGGGTAGATAATCAATCACAGTCATGACTCAATGCCCAAGTCATCGATTCTAGACCCATCTCTGTTAATTTAAACCGCTAAGTCAAGTTGTAATCACTATTAATCAAAGTTGCAGATTCTAAATGTATCCATTTTCTTTCAGGAAATACAAGTAAAGTCAAGAAATACCAAAGGGATATTCGAAGGAGAGAAAAACTGTAACAACTGACAAATTCCGGAGAACAACGAAGACAAGACCAAAACAATACATGCACTACAATTAAAAAATAAAAAATATGAACAACATGGACCCCACCAAAAAACCGGGGGTAGACTCAGGTGCTCCGGAAGAGTAAGCAGACTCTGCTTCCTGCAGGACACCCGCCATGCTGTTCATGTCAAATCCGATATGAGGAAGGGATAATATCAATGGAACAGGTCCATTTTCATTTGGGAAACGGTTTTTTCATACCTGTCAACCAAGTCATGACGCCTATAAAACTTTAATAAGGATGACTTCAGCTTAGGAGCAACGTACCCCTGTCTGAGCAACTTTTCTGTCAGAAGCCGGGCTCTGTCCAGAAAGTCAATGTTTATGTCACGAGCTCTGGAATAACGTATGAGTTGTGAAATATATACTCCATACGCCGGCGCTTCTGGAATATTGCCGCTCAAAAATGGTAAGTTGACCATTGGAAAGTAAAAGTTCGAATCAGTGCAATCATGTTGATTTAAAGAAGCAAAACAATTTAAAAAAATCTATTTTGTCATATATCGTGGATCTACTTTTTGTTAAATTTTGAGTAAAAATTTATAATTCTATATTTTCAGCTAACTTCTATATATCCAAATTGTAATTCGAACACAATAATAATATTATTTAAAAAAAACGTCGTACAATATCACACCACAGTAGTACGTAATTCAGTTTAAATCTGTGATAGATCTTTAATATTATTTAATTATCTTTTTTGCAGTTTCTCCAATTTTTCTTAATACGTTTTTTTTCAACAACATGGTCTAAAGATGATAGGAGGAAGCCGTGGTTATTTATTTTTGTCAAATCTCCCGATCGTTACATATATACATTTAAAACTTGTTGACTTGAAACCAACAATAAACAAGAGGTCCCACTACTTTAACCATTTTAAACACAACCTCCAAGACTCGAAGTGCATCCCTCAAGCTTTGTTAGTGATTCCGATGTGGACATATTTGGGCTTTGGGTTAAATACTGATTGCATGCAGCTTTCCATCACTCCAATTTAACGTGCCTAAACACATATCAGTCTCATTTAATTTTCTGGAGTTGTAAAAACTCTGAACAAATTTATAGGCAAAAACTATTCATCTTTCATATGTGAGGTTGTTGATTTTGTTTTAGTGGAAAACTTGTTTTAAAAGTAGATCAAAGCATTTTCCCCAATGGTATACAGAAACGAGATTTTTCAACAATCAATAATTTTCAACAGTAGCCATATGAGCCAATCTTCCATGAGAAATTAAAAAAAAATTGATGTTATTATTATAAATTTAAGAAACACAACATTGACCCGTTCGGGAAATTAAAGGACACTCAAATCAAACTCAAGAAAAAAAAGACAAACAACAAGTCCCAGTGAGAAGGTTGAGTACCCATTAAACTAGTTTAACCCCGGCACATTTTTATTTAGCTTTCCTCGAGTATATGTATGTCAGTGGTTGTTTATAGCGAGCGCAGCGAGCGCCATAGGAACATATGCATTTTCTACATGTGGGTCATTTAGAAAAGTCTTTGTTTAATGGGGGCAGCAATATTGTGCTCATACTAAGGCTAGAAAAAGTTTCCATATCCAACTATAGAAGTCATCACGTGACATTCGTGACGTCACACATCACCTATACCATACCCAAGTAAATTGTATAGAAATGCACTTGGGCGATCATGAATCGATATAATAAACTACTTTTAGTTCGGGCTGAAAAAATTTTGGTGCTATGTAGTACTTCCTCATATATTTAGAAAAATATTTTTGTTATTTGGAAACGTTTAAATTTTTGTCTTATGCCTTCCAAATGCTTTTGAAAATTTTGTCTTATTTTCCCGTTAAGTCCATATTGTTAAATCATCTAACTGCGATAAATTGGCTTTTTTATCGTTTTTAACATAAAATTGCGATTTAACAAAAACTGATAGAAAAATTTTGGTGCTATGTGCTAATTAATACATTGATAAATTTTTGAAATATCGTAAATGCAATAGTTTAATTTTTTATTATATCCCTTCCAAATTGATTTGAAAATTAGATATCTTCGGAAAATCTTTTATTATTTTTCAAGATGGCGACGATAACCGGAAATGGCACTAGGCTCGAAAATACAAACATTTAATGATTTTCAATTTCATATTTGCATCGAAACAAACGCTTATGTTTGAAATATAAAGTATATATATATATATATAAATAGCTGACATAACTTATTAATAAGTATATAGTTTCCAATTGCACTGCATATTAACTTATCCTCGCCAAGGGCGATATAGATTATGAAAAAAAAATCTCACCTTTGCCAGTATTAATGAAAACTAACACAGATGTTGGATCATTTCATTTCTTTTCAATCGAGGATTTTATTATATAATGTGTGTGTGATGAAGTTATAATAAAAAGGGGGATATGCATACTCTAGATACTGATATATTACTAGAGACACATGTTTTATGTCTCGGATATTACTAATAAAGTATATCCTTTGGTCTTCATATATCATATGTTTGAGTAAAACCTTCATAACTTTTCGAAATATCGTAATTGCAATAGTTTACATTTTGATTATGTCCCTTCCAAATTGATTTGAAAATTAGTTATTTTGAAATGTGTTATTTTTTACTATTATTATTCAAGATGGCGCCCATCCTAATCAGCTTCTACCTTGCCATAACAAAGTAAATATATATACAAGTAAATAGAATTACTCATATAATATGTCAAATGTTAAATATATAAATACCAAAAAGATAAATTATTAATTTAAAATAAATTAAAATGTTACTTATCTGACATTTGAAATTATATTTCATCACTGCATTCTTTGTGATCCCCCCTTAAACACACAAACACCTCTATATTAAAATGTTGCATTAATTATCAAAAATGTGGCGTTAAAAATGAAATCACGCTGTTTTTGGTCAGCAAACGGTTTACCTGTATATATACAATGTACCTGTTACCTTAATTAACGGTTGGAACAATAAACATCCGGACAGTCAAGGTACAATATACATGTCAAATCGTTAATTAGTTATAATTACCTGAAACACACAGCATGCTAATTGCGCATAATAAATTTCTTCAGATAAAACTCAAATAAATTTTACCAAAAAAAAAAATTCGCTTTTCTCGCGGCTTAAAAAAATTAAAAAAAACTTGGACCATTAGTCTTTATCACGTGTAATTATGTACTTTTGACAGTTTGTATAAATTGGTGATGAATTTCATATTATTAATTATTGTCACAATTTCATATATTGAAATTATATCCATGTGAAATGTTACTACATATTTCAAATAAAAAGTTTTTTAAAGTGAAGACGTGGAGAACGTGCTATAATCAATACAGAGTTATTGAAGTACGATCAATGCCTGGCATGAACGGGACCAGTAGATTCCCGATATTGGGTAACCAGTTAATAAGTCTAAACAGAGTTACCTAACATAATTATGACCGATATAGCTGCATATGGTTCACAGGAAACGGAAGTAAAGGAAATAACGTGCTTCAAATTATAATTTTAGAGTCAGGATCGTGATACCGGAAATGAGTTTCTGGAAAAGGCTATTGATGTGCTCGTATCATTGGCCACGCCAACAGCATATTATATATTTGGACCATAATTTTGTTCACACGTTTTGTAGTTTCAGGTGCTTTTTACAGAGTTAACCACTAAGATATATATACACAGTGCGGCCACATATCCTTATACGTTGAATGATGTATCATTATCTCTTTCTCTTCTTTTTAAGTTCAATTTCATGGTTTGTTGTTTCACTGACAATTACCCCATGTCTCATTTCATTCCAATCTAAACGAAAAAAAGATACCAAGGACATTTCTATTCTCATTTCAGAAATTATTGCCTGAAAAAAATGGATTTCTGAAGCCTACGAAAATGGAAAAAGTTTTCATGCTTTCTTAGTTTTTCGAAACTTGGTTTTGTTATATGCATATAAGAATAAAACACACAGTTCAACGAATTAATTCTACTACGACCACACCCATTTACATACAAAAACTGTGATATCATTTTCGAATGATTTGATTGTCAACAAAACTTATCTCATCTTTTTAGGAAGTTTGCTTGAACATGTTGAATTGCTATCTCTCTTGTAATTTACAAATGTAAAACACTTGATCATGTTGATGGAGATATACAATATGAGAGACGTTGCATCATGTTGCATCGATCAAACAATAGATGATTGTAACAATTTGTGTAACGAAAAAGATTCAAAGCACATATTAATTTGTGTTTTTGTCCATTGACCAAAAACTTCTAATGCAGTTCTCACTGAAATGAAACAAAATTCGACAGAATAGCTTCCGAGTAAATGCAACGTCAGTTATGCATCGGAAACAAATTTTGGTGATGTGATAAATACATGTCAAATTTGATCATTACTATACATGTGGGGGTATATCATGTATATAGTTACAGATATTCCGACAACAAATTACATTATTTGGCATGGCAAAACAAGGCGACTGAATCAAACCTTGACAGAATTGCTACACCCCATGCGTAGTTGTGCAGGACAAATTTTTTTTTTTCAATCAACTTGATATTTGGGGTTTTCTGTAGGAAAACACGAACTTTATCATGTTTATATTAGTAAGTTTTGTGAGTTAGAATCTACAGTTTATATCAGAATGAAACTAAACTTGATTCCATACATTCATGACATTGTGTAAACATGTAGTTTTGCATGATAATTGTAATAAGTTTGTAAAAGCAAAGTATCCTACAGTTTACATTGGAATGAATGATCTTGGCTGCTCAGTGCATACTAATTTGGAAAACATAAATGTTTTTTATCGAGTTTGATTTTTGGATCTACAACGCCAAAACGTTAAATTTCATCGTCATTTTCACATGTGTGTAACGAACAAGATTCAAAGCACATATTAATTTGTGTTTTTGTCCATTGACCAAAAACTTCTAATGCAGTTCTCACTGAAATCGGTATCACGATCCTGTGTTTGTGTTTGTCATATATTTGTCTCATATAGTTTGTATTGTCGTCTGCAAAATCCACCTCTGAATGACGTTTTCACAACTTCAGCATTTGTTCGGTATCAACATCACAGTCACATGAGACATTTTTCTCCATTCTGTAAAATAATTCTTTCCGTTGAAAAGTGCACGTTATTTTGTAAAATGAAACCAGGAAATTTATGGAATTTGTCATATTTAATAATCATAACATTATGTAAAGTCAAAGTACACGTGATTGTATATACTAAATTTAGCCAAACTTCCATTGAAAAGAATTGACATTGCATCGATTCCCAAGGATATGACAAAAAAAAGAAAAGTCATACACTATATAACTTTGTATTTTTTCAGTTTGATTCCAATTGAATCGCGGAAACATTCTTTGTACTTCAGAACATCAAACCAAAGGATAAAAAAAGCCGACAGGGAACTATTTAACATTATATGTGTTATATGCATATCACAACACTAAATATGAGTATCGTTGAATTTTTAATTTTTATAAATGTCGAAGTAAATCAAATTAATGACCTTTTTACGTTTTTTTACAAGTTGATATTTAACAAATATATGTGCATTTAAAAACAGTAAAATAGTGCCTATTTCCACACTTTTATTGCATTGAAAACACTACCACAACACCAATGCATATATTGTTTTCTATACAATGATTGAAGACTATTTATCATGCTTATTACTGTGGCATACATCTGCGGTTTCGTTTTAGAGTTGACGGGATAATTAGTCAGGACGACAATGGACGAGACTATGTTATTTTCGACACAAGTCAACTTAGATGTGTATAAAAGTCGACATGATTAATATCTACATGTATCGCAGCAAGCCAGCTGTATACCACTACATGTATTAACTGAATATAAATATTACATGTATTAGCAATGAGAGGTGTTGCGTGATGATCACAGTATTTTTACCTATTGACCAACCACCTGCTCAATGTTGAAATACCAGCATGCATGTATTAAACACAATTTAATCAAAACTAATACCACCTGAAAAAAGCCCAGTGAGCAAAATATATCATATTACACAATTATGGCCTTAGATGGGTTTGGCTTTACAGTTTTTCGTCATTTTGGAATTTTTTAATTTGCTCTTCAACCATTGGTTTGTATTTTGGTTTTCAACATGTTAGGCCTTGAGCACAACTGACGGGTTGTGCATCGACGAAATGTTCACATCTTTTGCATAATAATTGGCATCAAAGATGCAATAGCACAACATACGGACCACTTTGAAACACATTTTTTTCTATATAAATCTAACATGTATAAAGTACGAAATGTAATAATAATATCTATAAGTACGCTAGCTGCACTTTCATTTTGTGCATTACAAAATACGCAAAGTCTTCGTTATAAATGGGAAAAAAGTGTGGTAAAAAAATATAATTTGTACGTCTCGACCAGCTGTGTGCAATAGTTTATATCCTTGTAGAACTAGTCTGGATTGACAGATTTGTAGGCTTTAAATATTTCACATATCTCACTTATACTATTGTATACTGTAAACAGCCTTCTATTAAGTGGTACTCAAAACAATTCTCACTTTTCATTGAATATCTTTACCTGCCCATTCTGGTCTTATTTATGCTTACCTAGTATTGATTTTCTGCATCGCCATATTTTCAAACAATACTATAAAAAATGTTGTATTGCAATCAATCAAAATTAGTCGAGACAAAGAAGATGGTATGATTTCAGCAATTATTTGGCCCAATCTGACATGAAAAATTAAAATTAAGATTTCAGATTCTAAATTGTATCATTTTTATCGTATAATCATCGAACTTTCACAATCCATCAATCATTGTACAAAATTCATTGCTAAATCAAGGATTTGAAGAAAATTGAGTGTTTTCACATTAGATTTTTGTCGAAGCAACTATGATCAACATCCTTGCTTAAAATATTTTTTAAATATATATATAATGATTGACTTATATAAAGACACATTTCAGTGAAACGTCTTTTTGGGCAAGCTGTTGCTGATATCAAAATTATAATTGAAAGGTAAAAAAACGAGTGAAATTTCAATTGGTTCTTTTCTTCAAAATCAGTCATATTTGACAGTATTTTGCCACTATTAGAAACATTTCTTGTTTGAAACAAAACTTGTTCCTTAAAATAAAACATTTGAAGAGTTATTAATCAGGGTTGTATAGGGATAAGTTGATATCATCACTTAGGAAATTTGACGGTCGGCATCACGAATTGATTGACCGTTACCATGGTTACATGTTCCGATATCTATATCTAAGATGATGTTGGACCTTGTTCCACTGTCGTAACATTTCATGTATCTCCACCGATTTGTGACTACCACTGGATTGACTTTGTTGAACTTCACGACGGGTGCCGTATATACGGAGCAAGAACTGCTTACTCTTCTGGAAGATCCGAGTTCGTGTTGTTCATTATTGTTTAGTTTTCAGTGTTTATTTGATGTGATTGTTGTTGTTTAATAGTCCTCTCATGTTTGTCTGTCTAATGTATTGCTTTTTTCTGGTTTGTTCCTTAGGTAGATGTATTCTCTTTAATGGTAGCTAAGAGTGAGTTTTTCATTACTCTTTGATTTTGAAATGCAAGGGGTCTAATCATACAATGTCCTTCAGACCAGTTCAGCACAAGTAAATTATTTACACACATAGAAAAATTCCTTCTAAACTTTTATCAACTAGCTTAACCGATCTTAACTGACAGAAAGGCAATATGTTTTGTGTAAAATTTAAACAATTGTGAAATCAAGGAAGTTACCAAGATTAAAAGAGACAAAAATGGCCATTTAAGATCAAAATCTCGTTACTAATAATGTGTCCTTCTATTCACGAGTGCTTCAAACGATTCTCAATGTTTTCATAGTGAACATGGTAAAATTAATAGTTATAGCTGTTTTAAGTGCATTTGTTTAAAAAAATAATAATAGGACTCTTGTGAAGTGATTTATAATTAGAGTGATGAGATTTTTAAAATTACATTGGAAATGTTGAAAGGAATAAAATTATCAGTTATCAAAGGATGGATTCTGTGCATCTTTGTTTGGAAGGTTGATGGCTTAAATATTTCCGACCCAAATGTCTGCTGGTGAGAAAATTAATTTTACGTACTTATTCCATGTTAAATGATATTGCTCATTCTTAAAAAACTGTTAACACTAACAAGGCAAACATAGGTTAATATGGTTGGAACTCTCCAACAATCGTTGGGTCAGCAAAGTCACAGAAAAAATACAGCGATACACAGTTTAGACAACGATTGTTGCAGTTCAAACCGAGGTGAATTAAAACATTTAAAATGCAAGTTAACCTGGATGAACCAAAAATACGGGTTATCAGTAATATGTATAATGTGCTATGGCGTAGCTTCCATTGAGGCAGTGTGACAGTTGCCCCACCTAAAAACCTACCCTGACTGCAAAAGTTACGGCCGAGAATGCTGCTGATTAATGTAACCCCCATTTTAGTTTGATATCTAAGAATGTTTATTGAACAGTGAATAAACGATATATTTTTAAATCTTTATAAAAGCTTCTTTTAAAATCTTTTGCGGGTTCTTAGAATCATAATGTACATTGGTATATGACACATTGTTTGATCCGAAATCAGGCAAAACTTGATCCATGCCCTTTTGGAAGCTTAAGGAAATATTTGCTTCACCTTAAGAAAGCGGCAAGCTACGCCACTGATTTGGGAAACTTTCATTTCCTGAGTTAATCCAGACGAACTGTTATAAAACTAAAAGGTCATTTGTGTCTTCTTTATTCTTATTTTGCCTTTATTTATTGCCACGCTATATTTAAAAGCAAATGACAAAAAATATATAAAATCAAGACAAGTTGTCTTGCAATCAATCAAGGTCGGCAATGAAAGTTTAAATCGGTTCAGTACATAATGGGGACAAATATACCTAAGGAGCAAAAAAAAAAAAAAAAAAAAAAAAAAAAACGAAACGCAATCCATTAGGCACACAAGTGTGGGAAGACAAATGAACTACCACAAGCACAACAAATAAACACTGAAAACTAAAAAACAATTAACAATACGAACTCCTATAAAAAACAATGACTGAACTCAGGTGCTCCGGAAGGGTAAGCCGTTCCTGCTTCGTATACGGCATCCGTCGTGAAGTTCAACAGTCAATCCGGTGGTAGTCACAAATCGGTGGAGATACATGAAAGGTTACGACAGTGGGACAAGGTCCAACATCATCTTAGATATTGGAACATGTAACCATGGTAACGGTCAATCAATTCGTGATGGCGACCGTTAAATTTCCTACGTGATGATATCAACTTATCCAGGATACAACACTAATAGTCACAAATTGGTGGAGGTACATGAAATGTTACGACAGGTCCAACATCATCTTCGATAATTCTAAACTTTTATGAAGTGGTCTTTACAAGTCTTCATTTACTGTAAGGCAAGAAAACTTGTTTGTGACTTATTATCTTTATTTTGTCTAAAATTTCAATACTGTCAAGATTACAAAATATGACGTGGGTGTTTAAATTCAAAAGTGTGTTCCTAGTTATAGTGTGAACGGGTCAATTCTACGTGATTTGCATGTACAATTTATTTATTCTATCGAAAGAAGACTGCCAATTTTGTTACAGTAGTATACAGTCGAAAGAGGTAAGCTAAAGACGCTGCGAAAAAATAATTCTAAGATCAAGATCAAATGGTTGCTTCATTAATTTTGAACATTATGTTGTAGGAAAGGGGTTGGAGAAAACCAAGTTGCTCACTGTTGTTTCAATTATTACCAAGAGGATAACAGTTGCGTAGGTAAGTTTTTGCAATATAACAATGCTTTTACTTGTAAGTGCAAACTCTAATATGTGCTGATAAAGTATTTGGTATTTTCCATCACAAATAATTGTAGTAGGTAGTCGTGAATTACTGTTAGTTATAGATTCCTAGTTTTGTATATTCTATGCATAATATGCCGTTTGAGTCAAGAAAAATCCCGGACTATCAAATTATTTGCTGACTTGACCACTGTCAGTGCCCAAAGATTTGCTGAATAATGTATATATAGAGTTAAAAGAATGATAACTTCAAAAACAATATATTTTTCAGAGTGTAAGCCTGGAACAGAGTCGTTCTCGGGAGAACCATGTCAACCCTGTTCTAATAACAAATACGGACGGAAGTGTAAATATACATGTGCTTGTCAGAACTCTGAAATGTGAGTTTATCAAATGACCCGTTGTATATTATATAAAAAATAAAGTACCATTTAATTTTTTTTAAAACACTTTTAAAAGAACTAATATTTATATGATTTTGCTTAAAACTATCTAAATAAAACATTTGTAATAATTAAGTTTTGTAACTTTAGTATCTCTTTCCATTATTATATTAATGTCTATTGTAGATGTGATCAAGAATTTGGTTGCATTATACCCAGAGAAAGTACTGATCATCCAGAAGATTCATCAAATCGTATGTAAAGAAATATTTATCTATACATTAATTATATATGAGCATATTTTCAATCTATATTTTTATTCTAGGAACAAAGCCAATTATTTAAAGTAAACATCAGTATACAAATTTTATCATTGAGTTTAAATCAATTTGCAATGAATAAATGCCAGAATTATTTTATCAGAATTGTATCTTTTTCATGAATAGAGCTGTCTGTAAATGGTTTTTGCTTTACCATTATGGTCATTTTCGCATTATTGCATTTTTTCTCTCACTTTTTTGGATTATTATTTTTCACCATTTAAAGCCTTGGGCAGAACTGGTGAGTTGTAAATCAACGAAATTGAACATGTCGTTCATCAAAATTAGTATCAAAGAATTTTTCAGAAGGTTTAAGCTCCTTTCAGATACTGGTCGTACTATTTACATTATTTAGGCCTAATAAGATGTTCGCTGCGTTTCAAATATTTGGTCCTTTGCAAAGGTGGTTGACTGATACACACATTACCAGGAACTTATAGAATACTTTGCTGGTATACTTGAAGTTCCTGGAGGTATAATTTCATCAATAAAGTCATTGATTTTGTAAGTATTTGAAATATTCGAAATTATACATATAAAGATTTTAAGTGCCCAAGAGAATGTGTAGTTTCTTTATTCTTTATTGTGCATTAAATTTGGTATCAAACAAATTAATAACACTGATTTGATGCCTCTGCTTGTGGATTCCAAGCGCCCGAGGGTATCCTGAGCTCAGTTGCTACTAGTATTTAGATACCAGCCTGAAACTGTTACTTTAAATTTGAATTTTCTGTCCATAAAGCATTTCATCGGGGAATATTATCCCTTATTTAATCTGTTTTTTCAATATTCTAAAGGTAGACAGCTCTTTGGATTTTGACGGGGGGAGAATTTTAAAAAGAAATTGGCAGTGTGATTTTCATTATATCCATAAACATTATATATGAGATAAGTTTTAGTAGTTACTTCAGGTACGATTGAAAGAGGATGGAAATTTGTCACTGTCACAGTTTCTGTAAATAGCCAGGTTACACACGGTAAATAAATGATACATATAATGAGGCATTATTATCTACTTCCCCAATATGGAAAATTTTACAAAAGATTTTTGTCGATATATTTTTTATTCTAGGAACAAAGCTAGTTGTCCAAAATGTTATAAATTGACCACTGAGTTTACTACAATTTGCTATAAATAAATGTTACAATTTTATCAGAAGTAAGGCTTCTAGTCGTGGAAGCAAAATTGGCTTTTTCTGAATATTGGTAGTTATTTTCACATGAAGTAGACCCATTGAGATTATATAATGATAACCTGTTCGCTGCGTTTTAACGTTTTGGTCCTTGGTCATCGTGATCGTGGTTGATTAATACAAATATGACATGTAACATTATGACGGTACGTATATTGGACGTTATCAAAGGTATCATTTCATCAATAGAGTCATTGGTTAATTAAGTATTGGAAACATTTGAAATTTTTCCCTGTTCCGAAGGCAAAGTGAAGTTCACATAAAGTTTGACTGCAGTAAGATTATATTCACAATTTTAGAATTGATTGTGTTTATGTTATCATCACACAAGGAAAACTGATGTTAGTGAACTTAAGATTCCTATTATGAGCCAATTTTGACATGCATGTTCATTACATTTGTTCATAGTTTTCACAATTTGTTTCAACGACCGAAACACAAATACAGTACGATACCTCCTTTGGTTTAAGAACATAGGGCATTTCATCGGCGAAATTCATCCCTTTCTTGTGATATAATGTTCTTCTAGCATAAATATAATTTATTTCGAGCTAGATCCATAAACATATGAGATTAGTTTTTGTTTCATTTATTTCAGGTACGGACGAAACAGGACAGAAACTCGTCACTGGCATAGTTCCTGTAAATAGTAAGGTTCCACCAGGTAGGTGCCGTAAAAAATAATAAATTATGAAAATATAGATCGTCATAAAATATTTCTAAAATATATTTTTCTCAATAAAAATATGAGAATACAAATAGTGTTGTTTTGAATAGGTGAAATTCAAAAAAATATATATATTGGAATCTGTTGGAGTAAATATTAATTATCAGAAAATTAGGGGCACATGAAGGTGATTGAAAGAACTATTTGACAGAGAACTTCTAAAAATTCCTACGCATTTCCAAAAGTTATCTCTAAATATTTCTATTTTTTCTTCTTACGCCGATTAGAATGTAGGACAATTAGTTCTTTGATTAAATTCAAGATATGTTATAAAATTACACAAAAACTTTTGTCTATTGTGTGCACATGCCCTCTATACATGTTCCTGTCAAATTCCGTTGTTGTCTCGTCGATATTAACCTCATTACTGCTTCCATTTGTATGAAGATTAGAAGACAATTTTTTCAATGCTATTCACATCTGAAGATCTATGCATTAGAAAATCAACAACCAATCATATGAATAGAGAATAGGCCTGCATTATGTATTTATAATAACAAAATTTGTTGTATCAAATGGATTTTTTTTCAATTTCAGAATCAAATTTAACTGTTTTATACTACATGCTTGCAGCTGTGGAATTGGAACTTGGATAATATTTTGTTGGACCTGTAGCAGATATATATACAGAAAGACTAGACCATCTATTCAGCAGAACCAACGAGAGACACATCAACAGATACATGAGCAACAGCACGAGCTACAACAACAACAACAGCAACAGCAGCAGCAGCAGCAGCAACAACAACATTTATTAAATGCCGGATTACCTCCACTCCCTACATCACATCGAAGTGAACACATTTACGACTTTGTAGATGAAAGTGGTCTAGATTTATCAGATCTACAGAGTCACGACCATGTAAGCCCTAGTTCTGGCAGCAATAGTGAGTGCATCGATGAATCATCGTACCTTAATCCGTATAACACTTTACAGGAAAAAAGACAGACAACAATACATGATTATGGTGATGTCTCTTTGAACATTCAATAGTCTACTAAACCATATTTCAATGGTATGTTGCAAACATCGCACTTTAAGATTAATAATGCCGAGAGTTCGCCTTTATGTTGTTCTAAACATATGTCTTGTGCTTTATCTAAGACAATTGTGTACTGTGGGTTATAGTTACATTGAATTGTACCAAAAATGTGAAACTCAGAAAACTCAGGCGGAATTTAATGTATATAAGTGTAATATTAAAAAAAGAATTTGTTAAATGACGTTCATAGTTATAAACTAGTCGGAAATGCCTCCAGCGTCAAACTAACTAACTGCTGTCACAAAAGCTTCTTAACCATGGTTTTATCAGGGATAAGTTGATGTCATCACTTAGGAAATATTACAGTCGTCATCACGAATTGATTGACCATTACAGTGTTCCAATATCTAAGATGATGTTGGACCTGTTCCCACTGTCGTAACCTTTCATGTGCCTCCACCGATTTGTGACTTCCGCCGGATCGACTTTGTTGAACTTCACGACGGGTGCCATATACGGAGCAGGAACTGCTTACCCTTCCGGAGCACCTGAGTTCACTCCTGGTTTTATAGGAGTTCGTGTTGTTCATTGTTTTTTTAGTTTTCTGTGTTTATTTGTTGTGCTTGTGGCTGTTAATTTGTCTTCCCGTGTTTGTCCAATGGATTACGTTTTTTTTTTTGCTTCTTAGGTATATTTGTCCTTTTTAGAATTTGAACAATAGATAAAGAGGGTTTGCCACAAGAAGAATCTTGGACTACTTTAAAACCATTTTAAAATTTTTTAGTTTTATTTAGATTTTACATTATACAAACATTGTCAGAAATGGATGAATTCTGGAAACATGTTAATCAATTCAAGCAGATTAAGGAACAGTGTTTTGTTTGATGTTCTTTTTATTTTATAGTCGTATTTGAGGCAAACATGAAGTTGTCGATTCATTAGATACAATTCATGACAGGGTTATATATCTAGCATTGATGATAATTGGGTCAGTGACAGACCTGGGGTAATCGTAATCTGTAATCTTAAGGATGTACACCTCTGAGGAGCCAAAAATGTCTAGTATCAAACTTTTTTTATAAACCTGATTTTTGGGTTTATATGACTGTAAGAAAGTAATTCATGAAGAAAAAATCATATAGTGGTGGACCTCTTTTTTGTTACGATCATTTGAAAGTACCACAGTTTTGATGATTTTCCCATTTTTCATCAATTTTTACCCATTTTTGGCCTACTATCATGAAAAATCACAGTTCCACAATTAAACTTTTTTTCATACTTTCCCTTAAGGTGAAGTGGACCAATCTGAATAAATTTAACTTGAAAAAACTATAGGTAGGTCTTAATATAAGAAAAGTTTATTAATTGTGTTGTTTTTTCTTGTCAAAATGACCATGCAGTCTATTTAGTAAATTTGGGGGTTTTCTCATTTTTTTAGAATAAAGAGCATACACTTTAAACTTCTTTGGTATAATGATTGAAAAAAACACATATTAAAGAATTTTAAAAAGACAAAATTGATATGGGATGTACATATTTTTGGTAAAATCTTTTATTTGTATTGTCACCCATTTTCTCAACATTTTGGATGATGAAACGGACCAAACTGGTTGTAAAATTAGAAAATTTTATTACTCAAAAACTACTTATTGTAAGTACATATTTTGTTCACAGAGTTTAGTTGGATTATAATATTTTTTGAATTCATTAATATTTTCTACTTGTATCACACGTTTTGGAAATAATTTCCGAACGAGATGTCAACGAGACTGAACCATCAGAAGAATACACCCTTAATCAGCTGTAATCAATTACACGTTTTTCATTTAATCTGTAATCAGATATTTTTTAGATTACATGTAATTAAAGGTCATAACAAAGGTACCGTAACCCAAGGTGCATTCAATAGGGGAAATTTTACAAACACCGACAAAACTGAAGGGTAACTCAACCGTATCAACCGGCGGAAAAATGGGAAAACTGTCATATTTCTGACTTGGTACAGGCATTTTCCGAAGAAATGTTTGGGTAAAACCAGGTTTTACTGCTAGCCAAAGATCCCACTTGTATGACAGTTGTTCATAGTTCAGTATTGACAAAAGAACGGCGAAGCAATAAATAAATAAAAAACTGACAAGTCAGGGAAATCCAATAGTCATAAACTCAAGGCCATCCTCTATGATTTGTGAAAACAGAAACTGAATATTTGTCTTTAAGGTCTTGGTATCTACAGATGAATTTCTTAAGAAAAAGGACTAGACGTTCCCTTGTCAAAACATTGGCTCATCAACTTCTTGCTCAGACATCGATGACTATTTACAAATTCTGAGTAGCTGCTGCAAGCTCTTGCATATCGTATAAGTTGAGATATGTATACCCCATATATACACATGGATTTTTCTTACGAATCCTTACGTATGGCACACATTCGTAAAAGTACATGGATCATTACGATTTGGCCACATTTAGGAGCGATTTAACATGTAAGAGTGGCTACGAGTAATTAAGAGCCAATTACGGTTTTTTAGGTGTTATTACGATGTATTTACGGTAAAAAATTTAGATTTTTTCCAAGTTACCACGGATACATACCAGCAGGTTACGACATTTTACGATCTTTTTATGGATTGTTACGAGTATATTGCGGAATTTTACGATTCATCTAAGCTTTAACAATCCGTAAAGCCACTGTAACCAATGAAATCGTAAACATAACTTCAGCACTCGTAATAATCCGAAAACAAATCGTAAAACAAATTGTTTACGAGATATTTACGGATTCTAGCGAGTAGTCTACGGAGGGTTAAGTGTTGTTGCGACCGGTTTATGATACTTACGGATTGTTACCAGATATTTACGAGCTATTTACGGAAAAAGTAATCCGCGGACAATCGGAAGAATATGTTGACATTTCAAACAAATTGCCTCTACTTTCACGGATCCGCACGAGTGTTTGCGAGTTAAGACGAGTTATTATCGGATACCAACGAGTTATATACGGACTACGAGTTGGCGACCCGTAAGGCCTGATAAGAAAAGGGGTATAATCGGTTGAAGTAGGTATATTGCTGCTATTTATTTACCTCACCTTGAAATCATGATTACATCTAGATTAAGTTTTCATTACTTTTATGAAATTCCTTTACATCTTTCAGAACTTCTTTAATAGACTTTTATCTCCTTTCTTTCCGTATGTTGGTAAGAAAGTTATTTATTGAAATTTTCATTAGAAGATCATGTAATTAAGTCTACAAACTGAATTTTTGCTTCCAATGTAAGATAAAATAAATGGTACTTTTTACAATATTTTTTTTCCTAAAATTTTATTATAAACAAAACCAGAAATTAGTGCCATAAAAAACGATGACAATCCAAGCACTGCACAAGTTAAAAAAACATTTAACAGTGAAAAATTAGCAATTTAAAAATTTCAGTCTGAAAATTGGAACCCTGAATCAAATTTCAAAATTAAAAACCTTATTGCACATCTACACATAGTGAAGAACAATATTATACACAAATGAAACCACTGAAACAAACTAGAGGCTCTCAAGAGCCTGTATCGCTCACCTGGATTTAACTTTTCACCTTGAGCAGACCTAAAAATTTAAGTGTTGCAGTCAATTTGGCTGGTTTTCTATAGAATCCTATGTTAAACTAATTTCAGCTGTGGCAGTCATCTTGGTTGACAGTCCAGGTCAACGGATACATTTCTAAAAGAGAACCATCTAAGGACCATTTCTGCTAAGTCTTGTTCCAACTGGCTAAGCGGTTTCAGACAAGAAGAATTTTAAATGAATTTTCCTATAGGGTCCAATATTTAACAAAGTTCGGTGTGGCAGCCATCTTGTTGACAAACCGGGTAATTGGACACATTTCTGAAAGAGGACCTCCTAAGGACCAATGCTGCCAAGTCTGGCTCCAATATGTCAAGTGGTTTCAGACAAGAAGATTTTTCATGCAATGAATTTTTCCATAGGGCCCTATGTTAAACTAAGTTCGGGTGTGGCGGCCATCTTGGTTGACACTCTGGGTCATCGCACAAAATTCTGAAAGAGGACCATCTAAGGACCATTGTTACCAAGTCTAATTCTAATTAGCTTAGTGGTTTCATACAAGAAGATTTTTGAGTGAATTTCGCATTGGGTCCTATGTTAAACTAAGTTCTGCTGTGGCGGCCATCTTGGTTCACAGTCCACGAAATCAGACACATTTCTGAAAAAGGAGCTCCCAATGCTGCCAAGTCCTGCTCCAATATGTAAACTGGTTTCAGACAAGAAGATTTTTAAATGAATTTTCCTATAGGGCCCTATGTTAAATTAAGTTCAGTTGTTGCGGCCATCTTGGTTCACAGTCCAGGTCATCGGACACACCTCTGTAAGAGGACCATCTAAGGACCATTGCTGCCAAGTCTGTTCCAATTGGTCAAGTGGTTTAAGACAAGAAGATTTTTCAATAAATTTTCCCATAGGGCCCTATGTTAAACTAAGTTCGGCTGTGGCGGCCATCTTGGTTAACAGTCCAGGTCATTGGACATATTTCTGAAAGAGAACCTCCAAAGAACCATTACTGCCAACTTTGGTTCCAACTGGCCTTGTAGTTTCATATAAAAAGATTTTTGAAATTCACCCCCCCCCCTTTTTCTATTTTTCGTAACAGCAGCCATGTCGGTTGGAAGTCGGAGATGCCAGACATAATTTTGGAAGGGGGGCACCCAAGGACCATTCCACCAAAGTTTGGTCTCAATTGGCCCAGTGGTTTCAGAGGAAAAGATCGTTAAAGGAAATTTTATGCTGGATGCCGTCTTTAAAGGGCAAAAACTCCTATAAGGGGTCAATCAATGATTTTGGTCATGTTGACTTATTTGTAGATCTTACTTTGTTGAACATTTTTGCTCTTTACAATTTGTCTTTATCTATAATAATATTCAAGATAATAACTTAAAACTGCAAAATTTCCTTAAAATTAACAATTCAGGGGCAATAACCCAAAAAAGGGTTGACCGATTCGTCTGAAAATTTCATGGCAGGTAGATCTTGACCTGATGAACATTTTTACCCCATCTAATTGCTTTTTTGAGATATAAGACAAAAACTGCAGTTTACCCCTGTGTTCTATTTTTAGCCATGTCAGCCATGTTGGTTGGCAGGCGGGGTCATCGGACATAATTTTTAAACTAGATACCCTAATGATGCTTGTGGCCAAGTTTGGTTCAATTTGGCTCAGTAGTTTCAGAGGAGAAGATTTTTGTAAAAGTTAACGGACGACGACGGACGACGGACGACGACGGACGACAAGTGATGAGAATAGCTCACTTATGCTTTGGGTCAGGTGAGCTAAAAATGAATGAGTATTTCCAGAGACAAAGCAAAATTACCAATTTCACCATTTTCGGTCCCAAAATTTGATCCCTTAATAGATTTTCAAAATTAAAAACCCTTCTGTATATCTACAGAAAACAAAGAACAAAATTATATATATACAAATATTTGTTAAATCTAAATGGAAAATGAAAGAGGAGTTTAAGGCACAAGCTTAAATTCACTATTTCCGAAATACAACCCATGTATTGCGCATCTACATACAGTATGTGACAATATTGTATAGAAATTAAAGCATAAAATGAAAAATTAATAAGCAGTTTAGTTTGAATTTCCAGTTTTAGAAATGCGACCCTCTGGCCCCTAGTTCTGAAAATCAAAATTCTAAAACCTTATTGCGCATCTACATATAGTATGTGACAATATGGTACAGAAATTAAATGCATGACGTGAAAAATTTCACAAGATTTAATCCCAATTTTCGAAATTCGACCCCTGTTGGCCCAAATTTTTAAAAATCAAAATTTCAAAACCTTATTGCGCATCTATATACAGTATGTGACAATACAGCATAGAAATTAAAGCATAAAACAAAAAATGTATGAGGAGTTTAGGTCACAAGCTTTGAAATTCAACCCATGTGGACCCCAATCTTTAAAAATAAAATATTCGAAAACCTTATTGCGCATTTGGTCCGTATGAACTAGAATGTGTTCATAAAGATACATGTCATAACAACTTATTTTGTAATGTTTCGTCAACTTATAATTTTGTATTCAGAAATCTTTCCAAAGTCTCAAAGCTTTCCTCTTTTCCAAACTCAAAAGATTGATCGGGCAGCAGATCTCTGTCAAACCGGACATCTAGTTCGGGGTAACTGTCCTTTTTCACTTTTACTGATTTACGAGGTTTTCCGGATGCAACTAGAGACTTAAATGTTTGTAATTCATCAACGTAATGTTCATTGAAGAGCGATGTTTTTTCAATAATTTGTTTCAATTTGGTAAAGATATCGTAACGGCCTAAGTATGCAGCGAAATGCAACGGCGAATGTCCTTTGCAATTTCTCAACATAAAAGTATCAGTATTTTGAGCGAGTGAATTTGATGATAATGAATCGGATATGATGGTATCTTCATCTTTGTTATTCCATATAACAAAATAGTGCAGTAATGTATTTTGAAAGTTATCAACAATCGTATAAAAAAATTCTGGATAATTTTGTATATCTGGCAACAATTTCCTGTCCCACTCTGCCTTGTTCATTTTTCCACATATATACATCCATGACAAATTCAGTATGTACAGATTAGGTGATACAGTTTTCATTTTATATGCAAATTTGGCCAAATGACTGAAAAAAAGTAGCAATGATATAGCACTGATCGGATTATATCTTTTTAATTTGCGTTCAACACCTGTCAGAAGCTCAATGTCGTCGTACTTCGCCGTAAACTCTTCTAACGCAGTTACCACTCTTGTTGCATTTTTCATGTTTTCATCATTCATTATTTGCTCTAATATACGACCTGCAAACAACTCATCCTGAATTAACTTAAACCACTGTGGGAAAACAATTTCACCGTGCAACGGTGTATAATGTCGTGGTCTAAGAAAAGTAATGATATCACATATGTCGCAGTTTTCTCTTGCAGTCAACGAGTTTTCTGTGGCAAAGGAAATCATCACTGCATGTTTTATCTCTTGTTTAGAAAATCGGACCTTTGAATCCGGTGATTTGTTTTCTTCGATTGAAAGATAAAATGGGCTTAAATCGTATACAATGCTCATTAATTTTTCACAATCGAATGGTTTGCGTTCATTATACAGTTTTTCTAGTACTTCCATTGTTTTACTATGCACATTTTCCAATATTATGTTCGATTCATTGACAAGGATGCAAACCAACATGCAGTACACATTAGCACAAAAATCATTTTCGCACCCATCCTTTCCAAACTGGACAATATTGTTAATTAGAATTTTAGATGGCTGACTGACAAATCGTTTGCCTATACTAATTAAATCTTTGGTTTCTGGTGAAGGGTTAGTCATTATGTGTTCCAATAAAGAGGAAGCCATCAAGGGGAATCCAATAACCGGAATATCCATTTGTAATATTTGTAAAAGATCTTTAATGCAAAGTTCATCATTCTGTGATTTTTGGTCAAGATGAATTAACTCTTTTTGACATTTTAATATTATTTCTTTGTCTTTTGTATCATTGTATGCATCGTCAAGGTTGAATTCATAATTTTGTGGATCAAAATCCTTTATGTCCTTGTAACGTGACGGGTAACGTTCTACCGTAATGATGATTTTAACGTTTTTGCTATATGTCTTCCATAATTTGATCAATGATTGAAAGAATATGTCATCCATTTTTCGATCGTATTTTCGGTTTTTTAATGGATGAACGAATAAACAATCCACAAAAATGAAGTACTTGCGTCTAGAAATCTTCCTTTCATACCAATTATTCTTTAAATTTGATTCTGTTATATGCATAAGTTTATACCCCTTTTCCTTATAAATTTTCCTAAAACATTTACCAATTGTTGTTTTACCTGACCCAGTTCCTCCAAGCAAAATTAATAACCGTTCATTTTTCAGTTGTGTGTCCATTTTTGAAAAATAACTTAAACTTCGAACAGCATCGTTAAGAATCTTTTTTCTTTTCTTGTTAACCTTTTCCTTTGTGATAAAAGAGCTGCATCCTGTAAGAAACATACAAATAAAAAGGACATGCAGATTCTATAAGTAGGTCATCTCTATACTGGTACAATGCACAAATGAACATTATGAAATATGTCTTTTATAAATAACGGCACAAGATCAAAATCCTAAGATAAGATGCCAATTCTAATGAACTGTACAATATTGCCTTATCATTTAAACATGTTAAAGGTGAAAATACATACACCACAGACCACAGTGTTAGTTATAGAAATAATAATGGGACGAATTCCTTTTGGCAATGTAAAAGTAAACTGTTGATTCTTTGATTTTCGATTGAAGGCAATATCGAACCATTAAATGTTAATATTTTTATAACGGGTAGTCGTCAGAATAATCTTTGTTAACACTTTTACATGAAAACATACAGTAAAAATCAGTTTTAATCTATTGGTATGACTAACGAATGCGAATTCACACGAAAAGATTCATCAATAAAATTTAGAAAGAGAACAAGACGTTAAGAAAATAAAGGAATGACTTTTTTCAAAGTTTCTAATCGAGCATTTACGAACTTAATAGAAAACATAAAAAAAAACTTCTTAAACAATACCCTGCTTTGTATGATTGCTTTTACATTAATACAAAATAAGACAAAATCTTTTAACGGATGAGACAAAGACAAAGATTAAAGGATCATCTGACACCCTTTCATCATGCGTATTGTCATGACTGTCAATGTACATATTATGAGTATACAATTTAAAAAAATCGTAGTCTTTTCTTTAAGATAAATGAAAGTAGAATTTAATTAAATACAATTATGTATGCATCTTATCCACGGCATCAAACTTAAAATTAAGCATACCGATTTCTGCTTCATACATAAACCTACAGTTGTACGTATTCAAACAAGCAACAACGAACAATTGAAATTTAACCTTTATATTGATGCATAAAATCTCTATTACAAAATTGTAAAATTTGTGAAAACTAATGAATATCTTCCTCGTGCATAGCTCTGTCCTTAGATGATATTGGCTTTACCCCTTTTGGCATTTTTGAATTTGCCCTTCAACTTTTTGGACTGTTGGTTTAGTTTTCAACACCTTAGGCTTTGGGCACAACTGATGCTTCGTTCGTGTCGTGCATGCACTATGTACGATGGTTTCAATCCTAAGACTAGTAAAATTTACCTTGCATTGTTAAGGCACAAAAGAATGTATATTACCCGAAGGCTCAAATGAAAACAAAGATTGTTTTACACTAACTGTTTTGAATTTCTATCTATGTTCCAATATATATGGACAAAGCACTGAACTTTTGTTTCATTTAATTCAAAATATCCTACAAAAAACAATATACTTTAAAACACAGAACTTCAAATGAAAAATTCTTCATTTGTTAGTTATATGTTCTTCATTTGATCTACCAGATTTTAAGATCCGTAACTACTCAATCCAATTGATAAAATTTGCAATTCTGACAGTAGGACGTAAGTTATGATCAGAATTAAAACTCATAAAATTTTAAATACTGTTAAGGTAAAAACATACCATATATCATAGACATGGTACATATAAAAACAGACATACATGTAACTGGTATCAACATGTAAAATAAAGGGCGACTCACTAAAAAGAGAATTATAAAGTTAAAAGTGTAATTACACATAGTACTTTATATTATACTATAATAACATTGTTAAAAATTGTTAAATTTATAGAGAATAAGAATATATTCCCCGTGCAGTACACTATCCTCCCATTGCTTTATATTGTTCTTTTTTCGTATTTGGATTTCGTTTCTATTTGTTCTTCAATGTTTTGAATTACTGCATTGAACGCAAGCCAAAAAGCAAACAGGCAAGTACATTTTAATGAATTAAACCTCTTAAAATGAACCAACTTCAATTAAAATATATGAAAACCAGTTTTAGCAAATTAAAAATGAATAATCCAATATATACATAGACAAACTGACCACACAGAAATAGCCAACTTATACTTTTGGATTTTTATTACAATGTAGTACATGTATAATAAGGAGAGGAAAATGACAAAGTCCATGATCTGAAAAGAAACCCTAAAAATCATTCTTACCAGAAAACAAAATTGAATAGATATAAAATTATCGAAGTGATGGAAATCACCATTGGAAAGATTGCAACTGTAGTTGTGTATAATTTATTACAAGGTGGAACTGTTTTGTAAACCAAAACATATGTCTCCCCTTCACTTAATTCTAGATACATCTTTACCTCTAGGATAAAAATAATAATTTTGTGACCTTGAGGTCAACGTTCAAAGTCATAATGGTACGCGACACACTTTCGTGATAATACACCTTCTTACCCAAGGGTATAAGCCTAGGTCAAAAGAGAAAAAAGTTGCAACCCCGACAAGGAAATACTATAATTCTAGTCATAATTTGACCTTGAGATCAAAGGTCAAGGTCAAATGAAGGCGGTAAATGGTATACGACAACTACCCCCTCCCCCCCCCCCCGACATGGTAATACACCTACATACCAAAGGGTTTAAGCCTAGTTCAAAAGTCATAAAGTTAAAACCCGGACAAGGAAATACTATAATTTATAATTTTTGTCATAATTTGACCTTGAGGTCAAATGTCAAAGTCGAATGTAGGTCATAATGGTACGCGACACACACCTCATTGTAATACACCACATACCAAAGGGTATAAGCCTAAGTCAAAAGATAAAAAGTAATGCTCCGGACAAGCTTCGCTGAGAAGAATAAGAAGAAGAACTAGAATTTTAATTGCACCCATGGCGGCCATTTTGAATATTTTTTGTATTTTGATGATTGCATCTTGTTCGCTATCCCAAATTTAGCCTGGATATCAATTTTCATTAAAATCGGACAATGTTCATTTTTACGTCATTTTTACAACATTTTTCAAAATGGCCGCCAAACGTATCCAACCGATCGAATTTTTTTCCATGAACATGTTCTACTACTCATAATTTAGAAAAGTACAAAGTTTCATGAAATTCTATGGAGCAGTGTTTGAGATATGTTTTCAAAAATTTTCATACTTTTCCCGTTTCCATGGCAACGGCGGCCATTTTGAAAATTGTTAATGTTACATGCACAACTAGACTTGGTGATCATCATTATTGTGAAGTTTCATAAAGATTAATCCAGTCATCTCTGAGAACTCGTGCGGAGAAAATTAGGTGAAAGAGAAAAAAAAAACAAAAAACAAAGAAACGGAACAATAACAATCTGTCGTCCCGACTACGTCTGGGGGCGACATTAACACTACAAAAATATATGTCTCCCTTCTACAAGGGGGAGACATAATTTTATCACGGATATTATTATCTCTGCTATGTGGGATCAATTACAGTGAATGTAGTCGTTTTCCGAAGATAATTTTCAATAAGAGTTCAATGTGTTTAAGTTATAAATTTTACTAAATTATGTTATTGGGCCGTAATTTAACTTAAAATGACTTAACAAAATTAAATTCACGTGCATGTCTGAGATAATCGTAAGGTTTTTCTCCAATAATGGGTCCATTAAAGAAATAATCGTCACATTAGTAAATGCACAATTAATTTTGACATGTTCTCAAGAACGGATGATTTCTCGCTACCCTATTATACGTGAATGGAACAGAAGGTAAACAATCAAAATGGCTGTATTTTCAAAACATGGATGGAAATGTGTCAAAAATGTTAATCTTAATGTATTTGGTACCAGGGCTCAGTGGTCTACTTAAGGATGACAGGGAGAAATGACTTTTTTCACTGAAGCTAACAAGAAGCGGAGGGAGACGGGAAGAAGTCATTACGTGACGTTCTAAAGCACCAATCGGCACTGATTCTGTTTTTAGTTAAAGAGCTAGTCTTATTCTAATGTTTTTTTTAAAGAAATTAAGATTCATTCTCTGATTTACAGTTCAACTTGGTTAACTAAAGGCAAATTTAACTTGCATGCCTTCTCAGCCAGTCTATGCTGTCATCATTGAAACTACATTTTATGTACTAATGTCCGATGGTACCGAAAAGGCCACACTTTCGGTTTTGGACACTTTCGGTTTTGGATGCCGATGGCATAAGAACGATTTCCAATATTTCCAAAAAAAAACAAAAAACAAAAACAAAAAAAAACAAAACAAAACAGAATAGGAACTGAACAACGCGATTACATACTGAAGATTCCCTTAAAAAATCCATTCTTATGGGAGATGCAGATAGGAAAAACTGACAGAAGAAATCGACGATAATGTAAGACGATA
Organism: Mytilisepta virgata; assembly: GCA_028015205.1. Taxonomy (NCBI): domain Eukaryota; kingdom Metazoa; phylum Mollusca; class Bivalvia; order Mytilida; family Mytilidae; genus Mytilisepta; species Mytilisepta virgata. The sequence goes on along the minus strand of CM051511.1, from coordinate 34,881,260 downwards.
GTGATTTCGCTGTAGTTACTGGGCTACGCAGATAAAAATTTTGAACGGTATCAAATAATCTTACTCTAAAGTAAAGAAAACACATAACAGAGGGCATAAGCAATCATTATGTATGTTGTATAGCTTGGCTGTCAGTAAGTTGATATTATGAAAATTATGTTGTATCATAATTATCGAATATTTAGTCACTGATTAGGAGTATATCACCAATTTAATTTAAAGAAAGTTAAACACATAATTTCAATAGCTGTTTGGATCTCTTTATTTTTTTTTAATTTGAAGTGTTTACTCAGAACTCTAAAATACCCCATGTAAAAATAATTCTTTTAAATACAAAAGATAAATACTTACTTTGTGGAATATCCGTGGTGTTAACAGGTAAAGTTGTTTCACCAGTTTTGTTTCTGCATAAAATATAGAATTTAACTGATTATATATTACTTTAAATGCTATTGCATATATATTTTAAAAATCCCGGTGATGAAGGATTTGTTTATTTCTTATAATGACGATGACTAACTATCCAGAGAAGATATAATCATCATCAAACGTATTAGGCTTTAATCAGAAAATCCCAAAATGAGCATTTTGCTGAAGAATAGCCTCAAAATATTCTTTAATTGATCAAATTGTCATTTACTTTTCAAAAACAACACGTACCTCGAACGACCGGTGGCACTGCATCTGAACTCATTTATAATTTTGTTGTTTCTCAACACACAAGTATAATCTAAAATAAAAAATGCCAAACTTTGTTCTGAAGGATCTTATGTTTGATTTTTGTTCAGATAAAAAGTAATGAAAGAAAAATTTTCTATAGAAAAAGCATTGCATAAGAAGACATAAAATGTCTCAATAAAGTAGAACTGGTTGTTGAAATTGAATTTCTTCACCAATACAAATGGAAGGTGTTGAATGAGCCAGCTGAAAATAAAAAGTATTAATAGATGCGGCCATGCGGTTGACATGTATGAAGAGAGCTCAGCGAAAACATATTTGTAACCTTTCTAAAATTCTATCATCTGTACGAGTAGGTTTTTGTTACATTTTGAATTGGTTAATGAGGTGCATTGTTGACAATGCACGATCAATACGATTCTGAAAGTATACGACTGCTTACAAGTCATTGATTTCTTATCGCATTATATATAAAATATCAAATGGCTTTTTTTCATACATCCCATATCAATCTAAAGACACCAATATCACTCCGAGAGCTTGCTTTAGGGATTATATAGATCGAGAATAAATCCCTTTCATATTCTCTTTATCATATATTGTTTCTTTTGACGTCAGTTTTCCATTGCAATCATGTGATTCTCTATGGGTACGAATGGGTTTCCCAGCAGGATGATATAGATATCATTCGGTTAAAATAACATAGTCACTTGCGGCTGTATAATTGAGCAAAACTCCCTATATCAAATAAAAATATGATAAAATTAAAAGGTCATTTGTGCCTAGCACAAATAATAAGGTCTTTCCTTGTCACGTTTCAAGTTTTGCAATAATGAGGCCCTGCCCCTCTATTTTTGGCAAGGTGCGTAACTCTTGCAAAATAGATAAAATAGACACAAAAAAATGAAGTAGCAATATCTCTTTTTCTGAAGGCGGGACGGGCCTTTTTATCTTGTTTATTTGTTTGTTTGTTTGTTTGTTTATTAATTATTTTTCTTATTTGTAGGTAGCAAGTTTTCCAAGGGTTGCAGAATACACTACATTTCTACTATAATGTTTACTTCTATTTTAGGAACGCTGGATGACGTTTTGTAAGTCACGTGACGTCCATTTATATACGTCTGGACTTTATTTCCTTCTCTTCGAGAGAGGACGTCGTCGGGTGAACATGGCACAGGATAATGCATTTTACTGTTTGATGTGGAAATAGTCATAAATAGAAAACTGTGTGTACGTGTACACATATACTTATGTCAGAATGAAGATTCATGTAGAAATTTGATCTTACGATTTATTTATTTCGATTTCCGGTGCCATTTTCAGCAGACGACATCTCCGGGAATGGAGTACTGTTAATTTGACGCGAAATTTTGACATTCAGATGCAATAAATTGGTAAAATTTAGACGAATCTTGTGTTTTCTGGCGGAAAATAGCTTTTTATTACTGCACTGCGCGAACGCTATTTTCAGGAAATTGGTTGGAGTTAGCGTCATAATTTTTTTTTATTAACAAAGCCCTGGATATCCCCTAGCTGTCTGCCAAATATCAGCCCTGTACGATTTGTACTTTTTCAGGAGATACGATCACATTTCCTATGGGGTCCCGCGTGGATTTTTACCGAACGTTCTAAGAAGAATTGTATTTACAATATTAAAAATGTCATATCTACTATTCATAGCCTTTACAGTTAAAAAAATAAGTGGTTGCTAAGGACTTTTATGCCGTTGCTAGGGACAAAACTTTCATTTCCAGTATTAAAAATGTCATATTTATATTATTCATAGCCTTCTAAGTTCAAAAATGTGGTTGTTAAGGTTTTTTACGTCGTTGATAGGGACTTTGACATTTGACCTTGACCTAACTTTGTAGATCATATTATGCTGAACATTTTTGCAATTCAAAGCTTCTTTCTATCTCTAACCTCGTTTGAGATATAAGCAAAAAATCTTCATTTCAGACCCCGAAAAACAGTTTTGGTGCCATAGGTCCATAATGGTTGGTCCAATAATTTTGGACCCAATATAACACATGTAGATCGTTATAAGACACACATTTTCTCCATTACATTTTATCAGCCATCTTTTACAGTTATTGAGTAATTTCGATAACAAGCTAAGATCAAAATCTAGGTCATGACCTTGACCTTTGACCTTGAGGCATTGGTCACCCTACCAATGAGTCGTTGAATCTTTTCAATCCAAATGTAACGAAGAAGCAAGGTCTGGTCCTGAACAAATTCCACCCTTCGGTTTTTTCTACCTATTATGGTTACGGTGTTTGAATGATAACAAGATTTTCGGTGTTAGGGGAGATAACCGCTATAAAGGAAATGTTACGGCGTGGTGCCCTAACCACAAGATACTTTTTGGTTAACCGATACTTGATACCTAATATCATTTCAACATGTCACAAACTCTTTTTGGGAAATTTCGTTAAAGTTTGGCGGAAACAGAATATTAATCAGAAGAAATACAGTAAGGTTTTTCCTTATAGTGAAAGGAAAGACCTTAAATATGATAAACTAGAGTACTGTCGGAGACGACAGTTATACCCGCAACTCCACATTTGTTTCATCCAAGTGATGATTTTGATGCAAATTTAGTGTTAAGGACAAAACTTACCTTGAGTTAAAATAAACCATGCAAAGTTTATTTTAGGATCAAAGATCTTTATGTTAATCCCCAACATTCTTTAACTGACTTCTCGCATTAACGTTATCAATTTCTTTGTTGGGAGATTACATTCAAAGACGTGAAATGAATGAAATATCTATGTATAAGTGCAAAATAATTATCTTTGATCAAATATTTTACGGCCAATTCAAACCTTGTGAAAGAATGTTGCCTTCTAGACATGTATGCATGTAGCAACTACAATCTTCCTTCCATGGGCGGCAGAAGCATGGGTCTTCAGGTTCCATAACATATTTATATCCCTTTGAATAATCACATCGACATGTAGTATCTTGAAAATTTGATCCACTGTCATACATAATCAAGCCTTCTCCAGCACATACTGATTTACGATAAACACATTCAAAAGTATTGTTAGACCACGATGGTTCCGGTGCAAACTGACCAGGAGAACATGTGTCGACATGTAAATTCCCACTCACAACACCTTTAAACCCTAAAATATCAGAAATATAAATGTCGAGTACAAAACAAATTATCTCGGATTGTATAATCTATAAACACATTAATTAGGTAATTACAAGATTTTAGACGAAATGATAAAACTTTCGCTTGATGTATTTTCGACTTCTGTTTAAAAAAGTCGACCTTATTTTGATTTTGGCTCTGTTATTTTAGTTTCATGGTCTACGTGCAACTGATGGATGCGCATTGAACGTAAACAAGTTAGAATTTGAGTTTAGCAAGCATTACTAGTATTTCGCATAATTTGTACTCTTGTTCTATGTTCTGCAAACAACAGGATATATACTCAGGAGAGAAGAAAAACACCAAAAGGAATAAAACATATAGCAACTCCTGTACAAAGACAACAAAAGGAGTAAAATATGAAAAAAACAAGACAGTACGAAAACACTTGCCATGTAAACTCTTAAAAAAAGAGAGTAATCTCAGGTGCTCAGGAAGGGAAAGCATATCCTGCTCTGTTAACGGTATCTGTCGCACTTCCAGTGAGTTACATCATGCCAAAACTTTGTTTAGGGTTTCCAATTAGTCGTTTCCGTACGCGTATATATTGTATTAAGTAAACATAACTACAAAAATGCAAACCGGAATGTTTCAAACGTCGTAAAAAACAATCTAGCTACACGTATTAAATTAAGTGTTAGAGACAATTTACGGGAAAACTGCATTATTCGTTTTGGTGTATTACTACTTAGATCTTTAAAATGTTGAATGGCCTTTCTCAAACAAGATTGCATTGAATTTGTGATAAACTGCATTTGCAACAAAGGTCTCGTAGGTGCTTGTTGGGATACTGTTTTACAATAAAATTGTATCTAATAGGTAGGCAAATTGGATATAAATTTCCAACTTGCTTTTCCTTTCAACAGACTCTAAGCTGCAATTATAACATCGTTATTTAATCGTCGAACTTTACTTTTATATTCTTGATATAATAAGCCAATAAGGTATCACTTATTACTTTCGAAGAAATTTCGGGGACATAGCGATTGTCTCATCCGTCCGTTCGTCCGTCTGTCCGTCACATTTTTTTGTGACATCAACTCCTCATTCACTTTTAGGTTTAGGAATATTATTTCTATATAGAATGGGTGCGTACTACCTGGAGATGCACAATAAGGTTTTAGAATGCTGATTTTCTAAACAAGAGGACCACAAGGGTTGAACTTTGAAAATTTTAAATTCAAGCTTGTGACCTAAACTCGTCTTTTATTTTGCAATTTATGCGTTTTATTTCTATACAGTATTGTCATGAACATATGCGTATGCGCAATAAGGTTTTAGAATTTTGATTTTCTAAAAGGGGGTCGAATTTTGAAAAATTGTCAATTTAAGCTTGTGACCTGAACTCCTCTTTAGTTTTTCAATTCATGCATTATATTTCTATACAGTATTGTAAAACACCATACGTAGATTTGCAATAAGGTTTTATAATTTTGATTTTTGAACTTTTAGCCCACTTGGGTTGAATTTGAGATTTTAAATTTAAGCTTTGACCTAAACTCGTCTTTAATTTTGTTTATATATAGTATTGTCCAACACTATAGGTAGTTGCACAATAAGGATTTAAAATTCGATTTTTTTAACCAGGGGCCCACTCGGGTTCAAATTTGTGATCTATTAAGGTTTTTCCATAGGGTTTATTGATTTGATTTCTTATTTGGATTGATTGGATACTATTTTTGAATGGAAATAAGGTTTTATATATTTTACTATAGGTACGTGTCCAAACTATTTACAGGGTCTGCGGGGATCACAAAAAGCACAAAAAGACAGATTTCGAAGAAAATCGGAAAAGCATCCAACAATTATAAATCCAAATATATAACCGAGATAAGGAAGACGAAAACGAACAAAATTGATAAGAAGTAATCATCTACATGTATTTAACGGAGACTAAATGAAGAGGACTGGATAATGTTTTTCTTTCTTCATAAGTAGCCTTTAATAAACCACATTTAACTTGGAGAAATTACCTGATGGAAGGTCATTAGGTTTAAAGCATCTTTCGACAGTTCTGTTTAAATTTATATCCCAAAGACAATGGTACGTCTTTCCGTCTCGACATGATGTCTTTTGTGCTCTTTTTTCCCATTGTGATTGGTCTGGACATTTTATCTCGTAGGCCGTAAGTATTGTTATTTCACACTACAAAACAGAATATGTGAATAATACACTGAAATAAAACAAAAGTGTTTAAGAGTTTGAATGAGTAGCATAATGTTCCAGGTTGCCAATTTAGAAATATATGTACATGTTGTGAAGTTTCATCATTATGGATCAAGAAAAATGTTGGTTCAGTGTGTATCTTATACATTACAACTAATAAGCAATAGCTGTAAAAAAAAAACACACCGGATAAGGTATAATATTCGCAAAGTCTTTATCATTTATCAAGATGCGGATATTAATAACAAAAGTTTGTAACAGTTGAAAAACATATAAAATTTAATCGTCCGAACAAAGAAGCCTTTTTTTTTAGTTTTGCAGTTAATACGTTGAAAAGATATGAATGTTTGGCATGAAATAAAGACTGTTGAATACTGCACAGATGAGACGTTTTTTTTTTAACTTTCTTGAAGTAAATATGGAATAAGCGTATGTACCCACCAGAAACATATAGAATAAAGCTTGAATAATTTTCATCTTGCCTTGTTTTATGCTACTATACAAGTATCTGTAAATTAAATCGAATAACATTATAATTTATGTCACATTGAATATAGAATAAGATCAATATACAGATATTTAACATAGGTGTGAAGGCAATAAAACTCATGGTAATAACACATTAAATGATAATATAGAAATATCAATCATAAACCTTTTTAACATTAACAAACATTTAAACGAAAGGAATACGTATAACAGGTATACACGCCTGGATGCTACCGGTAAAAAATTCAATACACAAAGCATTAAATATACCCATTTATATTTTTTCCCTGTAAACAAAATTTAGTAAGAACAGAAAATTGACAAAACTTTTCAACGATCAAAAATATAATTGTTGTATCCAAAGTAAAAAGGTAAAAATAAATTACAATTGATACATTTGATAATTAAATTTACCTTGAAACCAATCTGTTCTGTTAAAGCAGAATTAATTAAAAGGCACCCCATCTTACCCAGTAAATAACATTCATGTATAGCCTCTTGAAATGCCTGGTGAACTTCTGCCTTGAGGTGTTACTTTCAGTTCTAAAAAATAAGTACCTGACTTCCGATTAAGTGATCATTTCGGAACACAGACGATTTGCATCATCATAACATGTTCTTACAACCAATCAGTCATTTGACTTTCGAGGTAGTCCTCGAACTACGTTTTCGTAACCAGTGACGGTATATTATAATTAGAAACTACAAATACATTTTAAACTTACCTGTGCAAACTTTATCGAATAAATATTGTATTATACTATGTTATCGATTTTACTTGCTTTCTTTTTGTCCTACCTTATGCATAAAATTCATGGCTGTGCAATAGAATGGCATAATTTCTACTTTTAGTAATAGAACTGAGCGGTGCAAACTTTTACAAGTAACTACACAAATAGCTGCGACTCGTATATATTTGACAAGTGTTACAAGTATCGAACATAGAAATGTTGGACCAATAAATCATTGAACTATCGGACCTTTGGAGTAAGCATTTGATTTAACATGTTTAATTAGCATAAAGTTTAAATCAAATCTACGCAAGTGTCATAATATAATTTTCTGTCTGTCTTCCATTATCCTCAGAGAACTTAGTGGCCGGGTTTCAGGCAGTGGAAATACAGGTTGTATTATATGATGGATATGCTTGATAGAACGACATAATATGGTTTTAATATTCATTGAATTCTAAAAATTTACCTTCTACGACACAAATTTCACGACACTCCATATCCAACAAATTATATTTAACCGACAGATTTCAAAGACAACAGAATGTTGAAAGTAGATACAACACCATAAAATGTATAAGAAAATATTCAATTCCAAATTACCAACGACATGACCTTTCTATATCTTTGTCACTATAGCATCGAAAAGTAAGAAAGGTTGGTGAAAAAATACATTACCCTTACCTTATCTTGTAATGGTTTCTATTGCAGAACAGGAGTATCAGTAGATACAATTGACTTCTGTTCATAGATCGGGATCCGACCTTGAACAATAATCATTTCTTTCAGACATCAAAAGCTACGCGTATTGTAATTTTATTGATGCACAATATGCAATATACATTTGACATTTTATTGTATAAATTCTTAATATTGACAAGCATTACCATATACGACAAAGTATTTTCTTTTAAAACTATTTGTGTATTATCAATATAGTCCGTTACATTTTCCAGAGACCATGCTGAAAAGTCTATTGTTGAATATAAATAGAGATACAGAATTTTAAAATATGAATTGTTTATAGAGAGCAAAACAATAATTCTTTTCATTTAATTTGTTACAACAGGCCGTCTTTCCCGTAGTACGAACAGTATGTTATTAAAGATTATTATGATTTGCAAGGCTTTCTATTGTGTTCTTCAACAAATGTCTGGAGTGTAACTTTAAGATTCTAATTGTTTCTGGTGAGTTATTGTAATAAAATGGGTAATTACCAATATTCGAAAAACACAATTTCAGGAGATGGCAACGATAGGTGTATGAAATTCAAGACAACAATGTCATCAAACTAACTCAACATTATTGACACGAGAGTTGTGTGTGTGTGAGGAAATATCCAAACCTGACCACACAGCACATAATACCATGGATCAATGAACTTTTGTAGCCATCACATGAACCCACAAAGGGATGAAGAGGATGCTATGCTAGTACCACCCGTCATGTGATTTCCAACGAAAGACCCACCCGACGAATGTCCAATCAGAGAAAAGTCGTGTCAATGATATCAAAGATGAGCGAAAGGAAAGATCATGACACAACGAAGAATTCACGCGTAAGTTGGGACACAGAAACCGTATATCGAACATTCAACTCGCTAGAGTATATTTTTAGTTGTGATACGAATACACCATAAGCTGGAGCAGAAGAAATATTTATGCTAAAAAATGGGAAGTTGACAAATTGAAACCTTCAATCATCCCATTTGTCATAGATCTTAGTTTTGAGTCGTCCATCATCGTCAATTTTGAGATGAAAGTTGCCGTTTGAAGTAGACCTTCTTGTCTCAATGGTGTCCTTTTTATTTCAAATTCCTCGGGGTATTTTAAATGTAAATAATCCTTGAGCTATGTAATATTGATTGAAAGGACATCATCTATATTTCGACAGGTAAAATTGAAGGATATTATAAACTCGTTAAATCGAATACAAATACATATTTTTTTGTACAGAATATGCAACCCTCGTGATTTAAAAGTAAGAATATTTATACTGAACAAGATTCTTCTAAAGGTATTACGGATTGAAAGCTAACTTTACAGGGTTTGAGCCAAAACAATACATAGTCGTTACTTTTCAACGCATAGTTATAGCAAAATATTACTTACATTGGGTTTATAGATATTCATGCGACTTGCAAGCTTAAAATAACAACTATGACAATTTTTTTGAAATATTATTCTTTATAAAAATAAAATGCACCAAGTGAAAAATGAAAGAGAAGACTGTCACAAACTTAAATAAACAATTTTTCAAAACTCGACCCCTGTTAAGGTCCTTATTTTGAAATTCTAAAACATTATGATATATCTATACTCACTTTATGAAAATAATGTATAGAAATATAACACAAGAAAGATACTAGCTTAGAGCTTATACACGTACATGTACTTAGATATATATGCGTTATTAATAACTTCATTTGAAAATATAGGTGCTAAAAGTCAAGTAAACATGTATATTAGCGATTTTATAGTATCGAAATACAATGGACTGATTGTATATCCACTGAGATTCAATCTACCACTCAACAGTTATACTATACCTATTATGAAATCAGTGAGGTTTACAAACAATAAATCATGTATCTTCATCGGAGCTGAAGGGCGACAAAAATCAGCACTGAAGTACTATTTACTCGGATGGCCTCATGATCTGATGGCTGATGAATTAATGATAGTGATATAAACCTAACTGTATATATGGTACAAACTGTTGACAGGGAGATATGTTACACCTGTATCCAATTTTGATTATTTAAATGTTGAAATGAATAAGGCATCTCTTAAACATGTGAATAATGCAAAACTTTCAAATGTTGCTTGATCCCCATAGACTTTCACAACATGTACATTAAAGTGAAGATTCATAGTCACTAGAATATAACTGAGGGCGACAAGCCAAGTAATTGCCATGCAAATGCAACTGCGTACCAAATTCATTGACTGTCTATATGTGGTTCCCCATTAACTGACCTAATCAACCTAATCACCAACTATTAACAAATTGATGATGTTGTACTTTTGTGACGCAAGGCAAAACCTGTAGTGATACAGCACTTTACACTGAAACTAGAACGCTTCCTGTTGTGTTTACTGTTTATGTCCTTAATATAGTAAAAGGGTGATATTTTTCGCATACATATATTAAGTATTTAGATAAAATATAGCAAGAGCACAGGTTTTAACATAGGCATGATAGGTATAGATATGCACAGTATTCTCCAATTTATTTCATATATTTCCATGCAAACAGGGTAATTTGAATAGCATTTTGATTCCAAATATTTTCAATAAAAGAATACACTGCAGTATTCTCTATCACAATTCTCATACACTGTATGTTTAAAACCTTAAAAATGTAGTCATTTAAGTGAAAAGAAATATTTGGGATATGTACTGATACATAAATGTTTTATTCGTAGTTTTAGACATGGGTAACCTAATTATTGTTTTCAAATTGTCAATACTCAACTTCGATCTAATATATAGCACTTCTCATGTATGTAGTATAGAATCCATACAATATATCAAGATTACAATTCTCTGTGAAATTATTAAGGCTCAAAATTACTCTAACATTATATAGCACTGATCATCTTGGACATAAGCCCAAGTCAGGTTTATCTCAATATAGTTTAGCATGCTCATATTATACACATTATTGCCCTAATATAAAGCTCACCGATCATCTTCTCAAACATATGTGCTCAATTTCGTTAGGCTTGACATGCTCAAGTATTACACCAGTATTGCCCTACGTTAAAAAATTAATTATGAGTTAGCCCTTATAATATAGCACTGATCAACTCGAAATAAATATTTTTATGAAATTTTGATAGCAAGATTCAAATATATGAGTTGATGAAGAAATCTGTGTTGCACTAAATAATGTCAGCGTATTCACAAAAAAATGAGTAATGTGAGCCAACCTAATTTATAGCGGAAGTTGGTCAGCTTGCCGGTTTAAGATCCGGGGCGATAACTATACTACGGATAGCCATCCTTGTAAAAATGATACAACAACCGCCTTGGAGACTCTTCTGATTCGAACTGTATTGTTAAGAACGTCAGAGACCACGCCATATATAAAATAAGAAACCATATACATCATTATGTTTCAAAATTTAAACTAATTTTCTTTCAATAGAAGCATGATTTTTTTTCATTTATTTAACAATGAATAATTATTTTTGATTGTCGTTTTTGACTTTAAGTGTACGTAGACAACATCAGTCTATATTTATACCAGGCTATTGTTATTAATTAAAATAATAAACATTATTTTAAAATCTTTTTGAACTGAACAAATGGCTATAGAGTTCAATAATATTATTGTCTAATAGCTTTTATATATATTTGTCATAAAACAGAAGTGCCAATTCTAGACAACAATTAACTCAAGAGTGGATATAAATGCGATGCAGAGTATTGTCTTAGAAAACAAATTATTTCTTGTCTTTCAATACTAGCACTAAACTGATATTCAAAACTTACTGTTACAAACGGTAAAATGTGTGAAAACTAAGGAGTATTTCTCCCGAGCATAGCTCCGTTCTTGGGTGGGTTTAGTCTTACAGCCTGTTGGTCATTTTGGCATTTTAGATCTGTTTTTCAAATATCTGGATTTTTGTTTTGGTTTCCAACATTTTAGGACTTGAACATAACTGATGAGTCGTAAATCGACGAAATTTGCATATTTTGTACATCAGAATTTGTATGAAAGAATTGAATTCCTCAAGATTTTTTGTACACATTGTTCGTTTTAGTGTTATTGATACGCTTTAATTAAAATACATTGTTCTTACGTTTCTACTGGTTATTTTATAGTATAATATGAATTCCTAATTAGGACAGGCAATGACAAATAATACAATCCACGTGAATAAACGTGAGTGTATAGACAGATCATTCATTTCAAACAAACTGTTTCCTGCTTATAAGTGCGTCCATTGTAAATATAGTCGGTATTTTTTTTTCAATTAACAAAGTTGAATGGTCTGTTTTTGATCCGGAAAATTGAACATGTTCAATGTTCACAAAATCTCAAGTAGAAATCTTTTGTTTAAACCATCAACATATTACTCGTTATATTCATTTGTGTCTTTGCCATAGTATGCACAGAGAGTTATCCAAACGAGTTTGTCTAATTGTAGGGCTTTATATCTGTTTCTTCAACAACATGACTGGACAAAAACTTTCAGGCCTTAATGTTTGCAGGTGAGTAAATTAAATATTATAATAATAGTAAAACGTTAAATCCATTACAGATAAATAAACTTTGTGTTCTTATAGTTACTCATGATTTTAAAGTAAGGATGATAAACATTTAATTAAGATGCTGTTAATAGCAAGTATTATGCTCCAAAAAGTAAGCCGTATGGTCTTTAGCCAATAAAAGAAAGAAAACATTTACAATTCATCCTAATGCAGATGATTTATCTTAAAACTCACAAAAACCGCATACCCGATTCGTACGTGGCAATTAATTTTGTTCGTAAAATACGAACGTATATTTGTAATATAAACTGTACATGTACGAACTTTGAGTATATATTTATTTGCCAAAATATAAATACATAGAAAGTATACTGAATTAAATTTTTTATTATATCAGTATGTTAAGTCATCTTAGTTTTCATGGTTTTTTCATATGATTTGATAAAAATCGACCACTGAGTTGATACCGCTACCGGTGGACTCCAAGTCCCCGAATTTATCACCAGTTCAATTCCTTGTAATTCGATAGCCAGAAATTGATACTATAAAATATCTGTAACGAAAACGTTTAATTTTCTGAAAACTAATAAGTACACGTATGTCCCTCATGCACAGATATATCCTTATTAATTAGGTCGTGCACATCTTGTACCAAATTCTAAAATCTGAATTCTCATCTAAATACAATATGTAACTATACTGTATAGACTTTAAATGCATACAATGAAAAATGAAAAAGGGGCTTAGGTAACAAGCTTAAAATCATAACTTTAAAATTCTACCCTGGGCCTCAAGTTTTGTAAATCAAAATTATAAAACCTTATTGCATATCTACAGTGTGTGATAATGCCGTATAGAAACAAAATGAAAAATGAAAGAGGAGTTTCGGTCAAATGCTTATATTCCCAATTTTCAAAGTTCAACCTCCAGTTGTTTTTAAAATCAAAGTTATGAAACCTTATTGTGCATCTATATACAGTGTGTAATAATACTGTAAAGAAATTATATGTATAAAATGAAAAATGAAAGAGAAGCTTAGGTTACAGGCTTAATTCCCAATTTTCGAAATTCGACCACTTTGGGCCCCAAGATTTGAATAACAAAGTTTTTGGATCTTGTTGGCATTTACATATAAATATATTTACGTCACACGTTTAAATTCACAATTTTCCAAATTCGACCTCTTTGTGGTCCCAAATGTTTAAAAAGATCAAAATTCAATTCTTATCGGAATTAAATGCATAAAAGGGAAATGGAAAGAGGCGTTTTGTTACAAGAAGGTTTGACGGTCAGGCGGACATGGGGCAAAAACGATATCCCCGAATTTCTTCGAACTGAGGGGATAACAAGTTCTTAAGGTACCAAATAATTAGTAATCTCTATGTTATATATCTGAAAGGTAGTTCAAGTTACTTAACCACCGATAAAAAATCTCTGTTTTATGCAAAATATAAAGATTTTTCCATTTAACGGATTTCATACTAAAACTTCAATCTCATCCATTTGAAGACCTTCAGAATAGTCTCCAATTTAGAGCTCTGGAATATGATATGACATGTCCCTCATTTACCATATTCATGAAAGGGACAAACTGCACAATTAATCATACAAACAAAGTAATTCTAATATCATAAAATAAAATTTTATTGGAAAAAAATCACAGTTTCTGTGTCTAACGATCGACCAATTGGTGATAATAGAGTAGTATAATTTTGAAAGTTGGAATCTAAAAGCACGGGCTAGAATTAATAAATTTTACAATGAGTATGTAGTGTAGGTCTGATAAAATTCATTTGCCGACGTACCAAGTGAATTTATATATAATTTGAAAGAATGATGAATGTTTGACTCTTGTCAAAACCGGCTTCAGACACGAATATTGTTGCTTCCTTTATTACCAAAGGGATGGAAAATGCATGGGTAAATATCAGTACTACATACAGAATAGAGAATTGATGCATTCTGAATCATCCAAATTTTCAAATCCGCACACTCATTTGTAAAACGGATCAGGAATAGATGTTTTAAAATCAACGATAAAAAGATAAAAAGGATCCAAATAAAACTAGAGTCTCAATATCTAAACTCTGCGCTAATCTATTGTTAATATTGGTCCAGTTAGAAATTAAAATTTCCTTTGTTTGTTGAAGGCTAAAAATAAAATTCAATTTATGCTCTATCCCTTTCTTGGGTCATTTTTCAATGCGCTTTCCAAACGTTTCCAGACGAAAAATAATTTTGTAATTGTAACAATTATCTAAAAAGTCAGAAATAGATTTTATGTGTACAATGAACACTTCGTCATTAATGTTCGGGTACGCTCGTGATCAAATATCAGCTAAAGAATATCGAAGAGATAAGACAGTAAGTAAATTCCACAAATTTACTTGAAATCAAAATAAAAAAACAGGGTGAATTTGTGAAAACGTCTTAACAGGCAAATATAATTATCAAAAAACATCGTCAGCATTGAGCATCCAATACCCATATCAACTATATTAAAACGTTCACTTTTATTGAATATTGAGATAAACACTTATAAATTCAACACAAATACTGCAACTACGTTTAACAATGTTAGTCTTGTATTCTGTAATTTACATGAAATGTTCAAAGTTATGTACAAAACATCATGAAAAACCTCATATTAATTGTATTTGTTCGAGCTGTTTCAGATAACATTTTTTTTTATTTAGCTAGTCAAAAACTAGAATTTTCGATTACTGTCACGTTGCTTTTCAAATCGAAACAGCATTTTTACAACTTTATGTAAACTTTATTATGTTTATCATATAGATGCTTTTCATCAAGGTGTTGTTCATGTGGGCACTAGATTTGCTTTTATTGGTAATGAAATCGATAACTGTCCCACAAGGACATAAAAGTGTATTATTTTTTACATTCTTCTACCTCCAATTGATGTTTCATATCAAATATAATTACTCATCACAACCATTTTAACTGTACGAACTGAACAAAAAATACAAAGTTTTCCAGAGATATGTTCATTTGACAAAACAATTTCATTTATTTCGGTATGATACGTGTTATTTCATAGAAGTTTTTTTTTAATTCGACCAATTTGGTTCATTAATACTACGTACGAAATGGGAATATCACAAGTCGAAAGTTTGTCATTTGTCACCTAAAAAGTCTATGTATGAAACAAACGTAACTGTTCCTCTGCTCTCTTTAATTTAACTTGAACTCAGTATAGATAAGATATTCTTTTAGTTAGGAGCATTAATAAATAGTACGTTATCTATATATTGCAAACAAGGACTTGGCGTATGCCTTCTCTTATTTTTGTAGTAGCCCTTGTTCAAACTTTACTTTATCATTTTATGATATGGATTTTCTAGCCGTTATAATTTTATATTAAAGACGTCGTTAATGACTAAAATAATAAACATACTGTGGTAAATAAAAAATATTATGCTGCGGAAAAATGTAAGAATCTTAATATGTTGAAGAAATACTCATTTCAAACTAACAACATGAACGAGGACAGTACCAAGTACAGTACATCAAATATTCTTAAACACTTCAACACATTCACCTGCAGGTGTGTTTACCAATTTTCTATAACAGACTCAATTTAGGACATTTTAATCTCCTACTATAAAACTAAAAACTACTACTCGCCTGTTTCAAACAGAATGTGAGAATGGAACATCAATAGACGGAATTCATTGATCGCCATGTCCACTAAATCGATACGGAAGATTTTATTTCGGTAAATGTAATTGTTTGTCTCACCACAGAAAGGTTTATTTGTTTGTTTTCTTGAAGTTTTATACAACTACCATATTCAAGTGCAGAAAAACTGTTAATCCTTATCCAAAACAAATGGGAATTGAATACACGACATTTTGTTCGAACACAGTATGTAATATACTACGCTGTTATCGTTTCAAATAAAACGTGGATATCGTACAAATCAAGAGATGAAATATATTGCTCGCTATGTCTACAAACGACATACAGAAGATTATGCATCAACACATATATACCTTCTTGGTTCACCAAATACAATGTCCAGTTCGTACTAATTATGCGCATTGAACTAAAAATGTATGACATCTCAATATAGTCATTTAAATCAAAGACAAAATAAGAAAAATAGTATTTTCGATGTTCTTTTCTAAATCTGGTTTACATTTCAGAAGGGTACATATTAAAGTAATTCGTTAATTGAAATTATCACGGCAGTGCATAATTAACATCAGGAAGAAGACGAGATAAAACCATCTGCTTAGGTATCTGAACATTGTATTAACATTGAATATTTCAAGTGTTTAATAAAATTCAAATCAAGACGATCATAAACGTGAATGTTTGTTTCTCTTTTCTCCTGTTATATATTGTATGGATTCAGGTATTATGTTCTGTCACTGGTTGTGTTGTTACTCTAGGAAGTATTGATGAAATGTTCTGGATTTCTTAGAGGTGACAAATCTTGAACAGAATTTTCGTCTACCGTGTCATAAATATGTGGGTTTATATCTTGTTCAAAAGGCTGAGAAGAGATATCCAAGCTTATAATTGGCTGTAGTGATCGCTTCTGGTGTTGTTGTATATGTTGATTCTGCAAAGTTTGTTCTACATTCTCTACGCGCTGTTTTTTTGCTGTTGTTGAAAGGTTTGTCTGCGCTTTTTATGTATACGTCCTCGGCACATACATACAACAATAATCAAAGGTATTACAACAACCACACTAAATATTGCTAGAATGCAGAATGAAGTATATAGTTTTGATACTACAAAGAATATATACAATCATAAAAAATCATAAGATGGGATGAAGTCAAAATTCCATATACAAAACAAATAACAATATGCAGACGTATAAATACTTGCAAGATGACAGCAAGTACCAACATTAAGGTAAGCAAAATAGTGTCAGCATATCGTAAGGTTCATATATATAGACATGATAAACACAATCTACGTCGTACAAAATAAGTGGTTATAGTGCTGTGTATCTTGTGAAAATTTATACCGTAAAACATTAAATTCTATCATACCATTTTCAGCAATTGGTGCATATTGTGTGCCAGACAGCTAATAGGGGTGAAGGCCAATACATGACCAAAAGATGATAAGAAGTTTGAAATCCACAAAATGAACAAGAAGGTATGTGATAATGCTTTCGATCATTGACGTAAAGGCATGTCATACATTTCGAGCAGTTCATAAAGGCGTTATATCAGGTGCCTTAGGTCTTTATACAAATAAAGAAGAAAATAACTATATCCTATCTATTCTTTTATTGTCTTGAAGAAATAAGAAGTTATTTTCAGTACGTTAAATATGCGTTTTCATTTATCACAAACAATCAAAGGTAATTGACTGTTCCCAGTAACTCCTAGTATCCTTTGTTTCAATTTCTATCGAATGGTGGTTGTTTAATTTTCAAGTTATTATGTGAATTTCTTGCAATAAGGTTTTAGATTTTTGATTTTCTAAAATTGGGCACACAGGGGTCGAATTTCGAAAAACTGTCAATTTAAGCTTGTGACCTAATATCCTCTTTAATTTTACAATTTATGCAGATTATTTCTATACGGTATTGTCATAGACTTTATGCAGATGCGCAATGGCAATAAGGTTTTAGAATTTTGATTTTCTATAATTGAGGCCCACAGGGGTCGAATTTCGAAAAACTATCAATTTAAGCTTGTGACCTAATCTCCTCTATAATTTTACAATTTATGCATATTATTTCATACACTATATGCATTTGAGCAATAAGGTTTTAGAATTTTGATTTTCTAATTGAGGGACCCACAAGGGTCAATTTAAACTTGTGACATAAACTTTTTTGTTTTTCAATTTATGCATTTTATTTCTATACACCACATGCAGATGTTCAATAAGGTTTTAGAATTTTGACTTTCTAAATTTGAAATTTTTAATTTAAGCTTGTGACCTTAACTTGTCTTTCAGTTTGCTTATATATAGTATTGTCCTGCATTATATTTAGTTGCACAATAAGGATTTAGAATATCGATTTTTAAACCGGAGGTAAACTGAGGCCAAAGTTCAAAAATTGTCATTTTAAGCTTGTAAACTAACGTTCTTCTTCATTTTTCATTAGGTTTATTGATTTAATTTCTTGATATAATGACTGCATACTATGTTTGGATGGGAATAGGGTATTATATTTTTGACTATAGATAAATGGCCCAACTACTTACAGGGGGTGCAGGGATCACTGTCGATTCCGACAGTCCAGATTTATAGTTTTTAATGAATTTTCCCATAGGTTCTTATGCTAAACTAAGTTCAGCTGTGGCGGCCTTTTTGGTTGACATTCAGGGTAATCTGACACATTTCTGAAAGAGGACTCCAAAAATTCATTTCTGCCAAGTCTGGTTCCAATTGGCTTAGTAGTTTCAGACAAGAAGATTTTTAAGGAATTTTCTAATCTTGGTTGACTTTCTGGGTCATAGGACAAAATTCTGAAAGAAGACCATCTAAGGACCATTTCTGCAAATTTGGTTTCAATTGGCTCTGTAGTTTCACACAAGAAGATTATAGTTTGGTTCCAATTGGCTCTGTATTTTAACACAAGAAGTTTATAGTTTGGTTCCAATTGACTAGATGATTATTTAATGAATTTTCTCATAGGGTCCTATGTTAACTTATGTTCGGCTATGGCAGCCATCTAGGTTGATATTCCGGGTCATTGTACACAATTCTGAAAGAGGACCATTTAAGGACAATTTCCAAGTCTGGTAGAAATTGACTCTGTAGTTTCAGACAAGAAGATTTTTAAATGAATTTTTCCATAGGGTCCTATATTAAACTGAGTTCTGCTGTGGCGGCCATCTTTGCTGCTGACAGTCTAGGTCATTGGACTCAATTCTGAAAGAGGATGGAGGACCATCTACAGATAATTTCTGCCAACCTCAGGCTAACTGGCTCAGAAGTTTCAGACAAAAAGATTTTTAAATGAATTTTCCAGTAGGGTCTTATATTTTAAACTATGTTCGACTGCGATGGCCATCTCAGTTCAGAGTCTAGGTCATCGGACAGAATTCTGAAAGACGAAGGACCAAGGATCATTGTTGCCAAATATAGTTCCAATTGTCTTAGTGGTTTCAGGCAGGAAGACTTTTTAATGAATGTTAACATAGTGTTCTATGTTTAACTAAGATCGGCTGTAATGGCCATATTTGTTGATATTCCAGGTCATCGTACACAATTCTGAAAGAGGACCATTTAAGGAACATTTCTGCCAGGGACGGAAAAATAACACCAGGATAAGTTTGTTCAAATAAAACAGAATCATTTCAAATTGAATTGAAACTAGATTTGAGGCAGTCGGAAACGACAGTTATCCATGCACTCCCCAGATGTTGTATTTCTATGCACCTGTTTCATAATCATACTTTTAAATACAGGCCCTAATTTTGGAAGATTAAAAATTCTAAAACCTTATTGCACATCTGTATACAGTTTATGACAATACTGTATATAAATAAAATTTATAAAATGAAAAAGGAAAGAAAGGTTTCAGTCACCAGCTTATAATTCCCAATTTACTAAATTCGATACCTAAAGGCGCCAATTTTTTAAAATCAAAATTCTAAAACCCTATTGCGAATCTATAAACACGATGTGACAATACCGTAAAAGAATTAAAGAAATGGAAAATGAAACAGAAGTTTATGCCACAAGTTAAATTCCCAGTTTTCAAAATTTAACCCCTGTGCACCCCCCCTCCCTACGGTTCTGAAAATCAAAATTCTAAAGCCTTATTGCACATCTATATATAGTATGCGACAATACAGTATAAAAATCAAATGCATGACATGAAAAATGAACGATGAGTTTAGGTTACAAGCTTAAATTGCCAATTTAAAAAATTCAACCATGTGGGCCAAAATTTTTGAAAATCAAAATTCTAAAACCTTAATGCGCATCTAAATACAGTATGTGACAATACTGTATATAAATTAAATACATTAAATGAAAAATAAAAGAGGATTTAAGGTCACAAGCTTAAATTCCCAATTTTCGAATTTCGACCCTTGTGGGCCCCAATTTTTGAAAATAAAAATTTTAAAACCTTATTGCGCATCTACATACAGTATGTGATAATTCTTTTTAGAAATTAAATGCATTAATTCAAAAATGTAAGAAGAGTTTAGGTCACAAGCTTCAATTCCTAA
This sequence comes from Mytilisepta virgata, assembly GCA_028015205.1. Taxonomy (NCBI): domain Eukaryota; kingdom Metazoa; phylum Mollusca; class Bivalvia; order Mytilida; family Mytilidae; genus Mytilisepta; species Mytilisepta virgata. The sequence continues at coordinate 34,860,631 of CM051511.1, read as the reverse complement.
TTTTCGAAATTCGACCTCTGTGGGCCCAAATGTTTGAAAATCAAATTTGTAAAACCTTATTGCGCATCCACATACAGTATGTGACAATACTGTATATAAATCAAACGCATGAAATCAAAAATGAAAGAGGAGTTTAGGTTACAAGCATAATTTTTTTTAAAATCGTCCCCTGTGGGCCCCAGTTTTTCAAAAAAAAATTCTTAAACCTCACTGCGCTTCTACGTACAATATGTGACAATACTGCATAGAAATTAAATGCATGAAGTTAAAAATGAACAAGGAGTTTAGGTCACAAGAAAGTCTGACGGACGGACAGAAGGACAGACGGGCGGAGGCGATAACAATATCTCCGAACGTCTTCGAAGTGCGGGAATAACAGATGATCACCGATGAAAAGTCACAAACTATAAGTATTTATCAATTCTGGCACTTTATTCTATAATCGTTAATAAAGCTTAAACTTTAAGTATTGGAATACCCTTTCACCTAGAGTTCCAGAATGTAACTTAAAATGCACCCCGATTTCCATTTTCGAGAATGTTCTAAATTACACAAATTAGTATGTATTTGTATTAGATGGTTTTCTTTCTTTCACAATTGCAATTTTCACATTCGTGATATAAGATATAATACCTAAAATACAAAGGTATACGACAATGGTAAGTAAAAAATGTCGGAAACAAAATTTACACAAACACAAATCTGTTAAGGATTAAAAAAAGTAATTTACTTAAAACCAGTTTCTGTATATTGTATATACCTTACCATGTTTTATCAACATTGCTTAATGACCTGGAATTTAGAAGGCGGATACCAGCAAAAGAATATTGTGCAGCAGATTAAAATCTAAATGGCACTTTTCTCAGCACACTTCAAATGTTGCATCCCTATAGTTACAAAACTTACCGCAGTATTTTCACAATCATATGTTTTAAAACGAATTTTACGCAAATCGCCTTTCAATATGTTTTTACCCAATTTTCTCCTAAAAAATCATAATACATTGTCTACCGATAATTGTGGGTCAAAATATTTGAAATTTGAAGATTAAGATTCCAAATACTTTTATGCATCTAAATACAGTGTATGACAATACCCTATATAAATACATTGGGAACAGTTTAAGATGGAAGGGGAGAAGAGTAACTTAGGTAGCTTAATTTTACAATTTCAAAACTCGACAACAACGGGTCTAAACTTTGGAAGATCAAATTATAAAACTTTATAGCGCATAGCAATGATATGTATGACAGCACTGTAATAAAATATTAAAAGACAAAATTGAAAGAGAAGTTAGGTAACAAGATTATTTTCTAATCTCCAGCACTGCGGATTCCAAGTTTTGATAATCAAATTATAAACCCGTATTCGGCATCTACATACAGTTTATAAAAATACTGTAGACAATACATTGTATGTAAGAAGAAAGAAGAGTTTAGGTCACAAGTATGAAGTATTGCCGGTCGGACGGACAGACAGACAGGTTGATATGAAAATTTTCATTTTTCATTTCCATTGTATATTTATACTGAAAAAGAACTCGTGTATGTACCTGCATTATGAATATATAAATTTGATGAGCAGAATATTATCATAATATATCTGATATGTTCCCAAAAGCTCTACATCAGCTATCCATTTTCAAAATGTTATATGAATGATACTGATTTAAAACTAGAGACTGCCAAGAGCCTGTATTGCGCATCTGGATTTAACTTGTACACCTTCAGCAGGACAGAAAATTTAAGTGTAGCAGTTAGCTTGACTGGTTTTCCCATAGGTACAATGTTAATCAAAGTTAGAGTGTGTTGGCTATGTAAGTTGACATTCAATGTTATCAAGGTTACCATCTAAGGACCATGCCGCTAAGTTTGGTTTAAATTTGATCAATGGTTTAAGACAAGAAGATTTTTTAATGAATTTTCCATTGGGTCTAATGTTAAACTGTTTGGCTGTGGCGGCCATCTTGGTTGACAGTCCAGGTCATCCGATATAATTCTGAATTGTTCTGATTGGCTTAGTTGTTTCAGACAAGAAGATTATTTAATGAATTTTCCCATAAGGTCCTATTTTAAACTAAATTTAGTTGTAGCGCCATCTTTGTTGACATTCCAGGTCAACGGACACAATTCTGAAAGGGGACCATTTATGAACATTTTCTGCCATGTTTGGTTCCAATTGGCCAAGTGATTTCAGACAAGAAGATTTTTTAAAAGAATTTTCACATTGTTGTCAAGTCTGGTTGCAATTGGCTCAGTAGATTTTTTTAATGAATTTCCCCATAGGGTCCAATGTTAAACTGTGGCTGTAGCTGCCATCTTGGTTTACAGTCCAGGTCATCGGACATAAGACTGAAAGAGGACCATCTAACGACCATTGCTGCTACGTTTGGTTCCAATTGGCTCAGTAGTTTCAGACAAGAAGATTTTGAAATGAATTTACCATAGGGTCCTATGTTAAACCAAGTTCGGCTGTGGCAACCATCTTGGTTGATCGTCCGGCTTTTAGACAAGAAGATTTTTCGATGAATTTTCCAAAGGGTCCTATGTTAAACTAAGTTCCGCTGAGGCGGTCGTCTTGGTTGATCGTCCGGGTCATCGGACACGATTCTGAAAGAGGACAATTTACAGACCATTGGGTCAGGTGAGCTAAAACAATCAGAACTGTTCGAAAAAATGTATTTAGACACACGTTTTGTTATGTTTATGTACGTTTTAAATGAGTTATCAAATTTATATACACTAGAGAAATAAAAAACCCATTTATGAACCTCACCATTTTTGTTTAAAAATTCCATCTTTTAAAAACAAATTATTTGGGATGAAAGTAATGACAACTATTTGCAGATATTTAAATTACTGGTCAAATGTGTAGAAAAATGATATTATATTACTGGTTTTAGATTGTCTATTTAAGAATAGTTGAGAAAGAAGTGAAATATCTGTACTGCTCTTTCTGTCTGTCTGTCTGTCTCTCTCTCTCTCTCTATCTATCTCTCTCTCACACACACACACACACACACACACACACACACACACACACACACACACATGTATATTAATGCTGTTACATGCTGATGAAATAAATACCAAAAACCAAAAACAGTAGAGAAAATGTAATATTTTGAATTATAGAGTAAACTTTATTTTAGACGGGACCAGATTTTAGAATTTTCAAAGTCAAACCCAGACCATGTTTTGCATACAAGCCCGGGCTAACCCAGTTCAGACAAGGTCAGTCCAAACATTGTATTTTACAATATGACCTCATTGTACTTGGCTTACTAGTAACACAGTTTTGATCTTAAATGACCATTCTTGTCTTGTCTTTCTTAGTTTGTCTTGATGTTCTGCATCATTATATTTTCAAACATAATGAGGATAAGATCAAATCAGGACATGTTATTTTTCAGTCAGATTGATGAAGACAACTTTAGATCAAATCAGCACATGAAAAGTAAACACGGCTTAATTCATTCTTAACTTTTGAGCTGTTTCTGAATAAAACGTCCTTTTCTGATTTTCTGATCTTGATATTTTTCTCACATTTAAGAAATTGTAAAAAAAAAACAAGATAGTAAAGATTTAACATAAATGTCCCTCTAGACTCGTAACTGTGTTACTAGTGTCTCCAACGACATTTAGTAATTTTTCTTCGTTGTCACAAGATTAGAATGAGTGTTTTGGGGAAATTAGAACCCGTAGAGCAGGAACTGTCGACTTTTTTTTTCATTTTTACCACAGCTTTATATCGATTTTTAAACCAAAAGATTTCATCCTAAAAATTTAATTTGAACTGAAGTTCAATATATTTGCGACAAGTCACCAGATCTAATTTGACGGCAGACAATTAATTCATATCTGACCAAATGCTTCCTCGTTAAAAGTCAGAAAACATCCTCCAATGGCCAATTCGACAGTTTTAACCATGTTAACAGGAAGTAAAATAACGGATGTGGTAAAATTGTTTTTTAGTGTTTAACACACATAATTACATCAAATAAATATACCAATACTGTTTTTACATGTTTTACATGATGAAAACTTACAAATGTGAATTTGCTTACATCAGAATGAACCGAAATTCATATTTAAGATTTTTTTCTAGCACTGTTTAATTGGTTCTTTCAGGACTCAATATTTGTTTGTGAGTAACTTTAAAATATCTTAGTGATCAAATATCTGAAGAATATATTATTATATAATATTGGAGTGAAATATCCCAGTTAATCCTCCAATTTAACTGGCTACGCTGACAGGGGATATGAGCCCATAATAACAGATCGGCGAGGAACGGAGCACTGTTGATTCTCATTGGAATGTCAAATTCAACAAATATTTTGTCTATGACAAAATCTAACATGTTTGTCATCTCATCTTCAGAATACGTTTTGTCAGAATCAGAGTGTTTCTTAACGAAATAAGCCTTTTCTCTACCTAAAACTGGAAATTTATACCTGCGTGTGCCATTTTTCTTGAAAAAAACATTCATGAACTAATTATTTCATTCGTTATTTTAATTGAGAAGGTGGTATGGTAGTATGGAGTGTGGAGAAGTCGAAAGTTTTTATACTGTTGCATGTAGCCAAAGATTTTGATTTAAATATTGTAGTATTTTTTTTTTAGTTTTTAGGAATCCGCATCTGATTGACACCTCTGGTGGAATATGAGGTTTCACAGTAATTCTGAAGGTTCTCCTTAATACATGTCAATATCAGTATTAAAATCTTTGAAAGAGGTTTTGCAGAGCCATTAGCTTACCCAGCAATGTACCTTTGCTTAAACGGATTCTTATGTAGTTTAGGAATCCAATAATAAAAGAGCAGGAATGTCAATTTATTCACCCGTTATAGAAATGCCAAAGGAAGGAAGAACGGTCTCGACTGGTGGTTATCAAGGACTTCCTGCTAAGTGAGTGTGGTAAAATACCTTTGCAATTTCATCTTTACCCATTATTTAGGAACAATTATTTGATATTTAAGAGGGATTGATGGGCAAGCAAGGAAATTTAAGACTCTTGAATTGAATATAACCTGGAATTAAGTCATATTAAATTTGGAAAAAGGCATGCTTCTGCAACGAAAAAAAAAATGCAGGCTCATGGATGGTGATTGAGAAAGGGCAAACTATGTACTCTGGAGTATGAAATATAAATACATTGTTTCTATTCCTATTATTTTGATGATTTGTTTCCTTCATATACAACAACCTGGTTACGAAGGTTACATTGTACTTACAATTTCCTCAAATAGAGCAGGAACATGTATTTATAACAAACATGTGATTCAAAAACCAAAATCAATCGGATGTCCGTTTAACCACGCTCTTAACACTATCAATACTAATGCTAAGTTTAATGATATGGCACTTTGCTAAACCAGGCTGTCATACAATATATGGGTCATTTTCAAAAAATGTCCATTTTTAACATTGCAAAATTGAGAAAAAACAATTTGTTTGAATCATCATATTTATTAAACTAGCAAAATATATGATACTTCTTGAAGAAAATACTCAAATATGCAATCTTAATGACATAACATAAAACTATTATTGACACATTTTCGACTGATGGTGCAAAATTTTGTCTATCCTGTAACCACATTTGTGAGACTTTTTTTACTATCAACAGGAAAAATGTGAAAAAGGTATTGATTATTTCTCAAAGGTACGTTAGTGGTGCTTCAGAAAACAATAACAGAATATTTAATTTCTTTGCATTAACGGGATAAAAATATCACTTAATATTTTGTCCTGAAAAAACTATCTAAAAATAGATTTTCAAATGCTGCGAAAATTGCTAAAATCAACGCAAAACCAACTGAAGCACTTCCTTATATTCGGCTTATATTGGACTTTTGAATCAATCCATCACTAAGTTCTTTGATTACATACAATTTTAGTAAAACGCTATTTTCTATGGTAACAGGGACGGACATCGAAGGTTTACATATACATATTTGTCTATCCTGTTACCAAGTTGGGGTAACAGGACAGACAGTAACAGGATAAACAAAATTGTATATTTATTGATTCTATAGCAAAACAACAACCCCCCTTGCATAGTTGTTTGTTTTTCCTTAAAGATATGTAGACTATCAAATGTTTCGTTTCATTTTCAAATATTTCATAATGTCTACAGATACATAGTTGTTTATTCTTATACTTAATCTGTCTATCCTGTTACTTCATTCAAGGTAACAGGATAGACAGTAACAGGATGGACAAAATTATATGTTTATTGATTATATTTCGAAATAACAGCTCCCCTTACTTCGGTGTATGGTTTTTTCAGTTAGCGTTCTTTGTTTCCAAACAGTTAATGACCCTTTTGACAACGTATGGCTGTAGTAATGTATAAATTTGTTGGTAACATGATAGACATTTTAAAAGGGTACGCTATCAGGTTGACTTAATATTTTGGTTATAACTTCACTTCTGTTTCTTCTAACCTTCTATTGTTTTGGTTGTAATTTGGAAAATATTTGTACTTTTGATTTCATCATAGAAAATATTCGTATTTGCAGGCAAAAATTATTGCTCTGCAAATTTAGCACCGGTAACAGGACAGACATGCATTTCATGGACGCCAACATAATTTACTTTTTTATGAGCAGATATATATATATCTTCAAGACTTTACTTGTTAAGATTCAATTATATGCTATTCAAAAAAATACTTTTGCCGATTTGAAAACATACAAAAAATCATTTAAAAATAATGTGCAAACATGGTTCTCTCAGTCCGGACACTCGCAAATTGCTCAATATTGAGCTTCAAAATCAATTTATGTTGGATCGCAAGGAGAAAATCGTTCTCATTCTAGATGTGCCGAGTTGAAAAAATTGCGAACTTTTTGTTAAGCACAAAAAATAATGCCATTGTGTCTGAATATTTTTTTAACATAGTTGGACAGGAAAATGGACTTTTTTGAAAATGACCCATATAATGTATATACATTTCTTAAATATCTTTTTATTATATAAACAGACAACCAAACCAAACTAAACATATACATATAACTTGACATCCAGAATACATGGTCCATTTAACTCCTTAATAAAATAATATAGCCCTTATTTTCATTTAAGGATGTATTCTTCTGATGTTTCAGTCTCGTTGAAATCTCGTTTGGGAATTATGTCCAAAACATGTGATAAAAAGTGGAAAATATTAATGAATACAAAAAATATTATAATCAAACTAAACTCTGTGAAAAAAACTATGTACTTACAATAAGTAATTTTGAGTAATAAAATTTTATAACCAAGCTGGTCAGTGTCATCAGCCAAAATGTTGAGAAAATGGGTGATGGGTACAAAGAAATGATTTTACCAAAAATACGTACATCCCCTATCATTTTTTTTAAAATTCTTTAATATGTATTTTTCCAATCATTTATAATAAATAAGTTGAAATTATACGCTCTTTGTTCTAAACAAATGAGAAAAACCCTAAATTTACGAAATTGACTGCATGGTCATTTTGACACGAAAAAACAATAGAATGTTATAAAACTTTATTACATTAACACGGACATATAGTTTTTTAAGGTTAAATTTATTCAGATTGGTCCACTTCATCTTTAGGGAAAGTATGAAAAAAAGTTAAAAGAGGAACGTGTGATTTTGTTCATGATAATAGCCCCAAAGTCCACCACCATATGATTTTTTCTTCATAAACTACTTTCTAACAGTCATATAAACCCAAATATCAGGATAAGAAAAAATTTTAATTTTTGGATCCTCAGAGGTGTACATCCTTAAGTTCGTAACTTTCCAGTTATGTTGTACATTTTTCTTCCTTCGTGAAAATTAAGTGCTTGTTCCAGATGTCAGATCCCCGAAGAATACCGTTTGTGTTTGCAAAAGGAACAACGTTGAGTGGCATACAAGATGGGCATTCCAGAATCACATTGGAACCCAATTACAGCATTTACAGGCTAACTACAGTACTAAAGGAAGATATTTTCAATAACTACATTTATGTGTTTTACTTCGTTCTGTTAGTGGTGACAATAATAAGCTACTTTCGATTTAATGGATACCGAAACTTCATTAGTTTCCATACAATCAGATAAAAAGCTGGCCCTGCAAAGTTAACTATTTTACACTTTTTCGCTTTGATTACAGCAAATAATAACTCAATGGATACTGTGATAAATCCTACTCTACAACTGAAGTGATGTAGATATTTCGTAAAATTTCTAAAAACTAACACGAATACCTATATCTCCCGACTAATAACCTAACATATTGCTATATTATCAAAACTTTTATTTCTCTCGTACGATTTTAACTACCCGTCCATGTTCAACTGATAAACAAAAACTACTTTCAGACTGATTTTTTGACATGCTGCAATTTCTCCTCAACACCATCATTTTCCGTTTTGAAGGACGAGTTTTGAAGACACGTTTGGAATTCCAATGGGAACAAACTGAGCATCGATATTGGCCGATCTGTTCTTGTTTAATATATAGCTATTTTTTTACAAGGGGTACTCTTGATAGAAAGAAATAAAGCAATTGAGCCCTTAATTTAAGTTTCCGCTATAGAAATGGTGTTTTGTAACTTAAAAATCCGAAATTGATCCAAAGCGTATCTTTTTCAGTGAAATTAAAGGGACCAAAGAACCATATCATCAAAGTTTCATAGCCAAAGTATGCACTTTTAAAGGATCATATTTCTAAATATTGTTCAATGATATTTCCCTTTTTAGTAACGTTGGCCATATTTGCCCATACCTTGAGTCCCCAGACACGTTTTAAAGGGGCATTCGGACTATTTCCACAAAGTGTGTACTCAATTGTCCATTTTGTTGCAGACAGCAATTTTTGCTGCCTTTCCTTCTTTTAGTATTAATAGCCATACTGGACACATTTTGAAGAGAGACCACCCAAGGTCATTATACCAAAATTAGTTCACTCAATAGTACAAACAGTTTCTGTGGTGCAGTTCATATTCAACAATTCATCCTTTATCATCACTGTTCAATGCCGCATAAATATGGAAAACCGATCTAACAAACAATAGCCCGCAACGATAAAGAAGATGACAATAACAAAAATCCAAACTTAACCAGAATACAATGTCTATGGCATACTGTAATTGAGATGACACTCTGTATTTATTTGGCTTCAATGCATCGAGATTTGATATGTAAAATACACTTATCATTTATATGTATGTCCGACAAAATGTTTCCTGATAATGTATTCGTGTGTTGTAATATTTCCAATTCCGTCAGTTCTAAATCCAACAAATTGTAAAACAGGAACAAAATAAATCATTGGTTGGGAAAGATAGATAAAAACTATCACGAACGTTTAACCAGTTTGTTGGAAGATGAAGGCATATATATATATGAGAGTATATCTTCTTGTATTGTTGTGTGGCTGGTTCTTTAACAACACGATAGGACTAGAACTAAAAGGAGAAAATGTTTGCAGGTGAGCAACTTGAATATGTTTTTCCTATATTCAACTTTGCCAAAATATAAAAACGTCTTATAGTAACAAATAAAACAATGTACTTCCAGTCAGGTACACTTTAATCGTTTGTTAATATAACTTTCTTTTAAGCAGAAATTATCTTGCTATCTACTGTTTCTTCTTGATATTTATTCCAGCTAGAAGTCACCTTGTCGGTATAATACAATACATAAACTACTGTACTTGGTTTTATCGAATGCTTATATTCCTAAAACCCATTTAACTCTATCGATATTTCGTGTCGGTTCTCAATTAAGATTTTTTTTAACTCACAATGTTTGTTTTGTTTATAATATTCTTCTGAATCTGTGTGATGTTTATTGGTGCATCATTGTTCTCCTTTCCTATGATAACATATTTGGAATTAATTAAAGATTCAAATGTTCTATCATTGCAACTAAATGTATCTTTGAGATGACAAAATATAGAAAGGGATCTTACTTTCGTTGTATTAGATTGCAACGTATGTGCAAACAAACAGGCATGCAAAGGTATATCATTATAAGCCCGATAGGTCCTGTTTCAACAGGCGTATAAAAAGGATATATGTATAAAACTTACTTTTAGAGTTATTACTTTTGTCTGTTGGTTTTAGCGGAAATTGTTATTAAGTTATTGTTGACGTTTGATTTCAACATGATGGATTATTTGAAGTTTGAATGTAGCTTCAGTTCGGCATGAGACAGATGATTTTGAGACAGTTTAGCATCTGTTTAATCTATCATGTATGCGTAATATATTCCAGAAATAAGATATAAAAACTACTATATGTTTGTGTATTGTATGTTTTAGAAATAATACAGGCCAGTATTGTTGTTTCAATTATTTTCCAAGGGATGGCGGATGCGTGGGTAAGTGATTATAAAAATTGAGTATTTTACGCTCTAAGAAGATATCGTTTTGTAAAACATATAAGTGCAAAGAAAGCAGATAATAGAAGTAAAACGTAAAAAACTTTCTATTATTAAACGAACGAAATACGTGTTATCAATAGAATGTTTTGAAAAGATGTAAGGATTTAAAAATACGAATATACTGCAGTTATCAAAATCAAAATACGGGTAAACGAAGAAAAGATTGAATGAAATCAAAATCAGAGAGAAATACCCGATTAATAGTTAGCTTCAACTAATTGTAAAATTGTTTTAAAAAGACTAGGGGGATTGAGGGCTATTTTTGGTCCCATATGATTGTCGGACGCCAAATTCATTACGTTTGATTATAATGCAGGCATGACACTGTCCCGAAATTGACACCAGATGACCATACGAATATGAATTTGAATTTCGCGCGAAAACGCCTCGAACTTTGTCAACAGCAAATCAACAGCTGAAGCAAGTACGATGCCTACAGGTCACACAATGGCACCCGAACCATACACAAAGGCAACAAAAAGATGTGAAATTTTATTAAGTAGTTTACCCGAAATACACATGAAGGCAACACAATGGCTACACGACGTCGTATTGGGAGTAAGATGCGTTCGAACTAGGTCACGAAGGCGTCACGTTATCTCCCGATGGTACATGTACAAATATTAACAGATCAATTTGAGACAACTCCCAATCTGCCACAAACTATAATGTTTCGGGTACCTGTTTAGGTCGATTAATAGGATCAAGGCCGTAACCATCATCAGCGACTCAAGCCTCTGGTGTGTTATTTTTAAGTCGTATTATCTTTAATTATTTTACAACGTATGTTGAAAAACTGATACACAAGGAGTCGGACACTTGGTGGTCAATAGTCTATGCTTTTCTATTTAAGTTGTTTACATCGTTGTGCTCAAAAATTGTTTTTAATTGAGAATTTGTGTTACAATTTACGTCTGGATACGTTTGAGAAAGATACATGTATACTTTTTTATTTCGTTTTAGGCGAGGTGAGATAGTTTTCAAGGCTTTTATGTGTTTTGTAGGCAATCAAGGGGGGGGGGTTGAATATTTAATTTGTTTCATCATTCCTTTCAATAATATTCCAATCTTCATATCTGTGTGAAACAGGGGTTACATTTTGTACCAAATACTAGCGGTGGCGCTTTCTTTTTATTTTTATTTAAGGGTTTTTTCCTGTATTAGTTAAAATAGTTTAGCTTTTGAAACTGCATTTTTTTTTATTTCAGTGTGTTTGTAGCCCCATTTCATTAGATAAGTTTTAAAGAATTCAATTTGTGATTTAGTTTCATTTTCATCACTGGTTATTCTGGTTACTTCCCCAGTTATTAAACATTTAAATACTGAGGAAGGGTGTGTCAAAGTTCTATTGAGAAATTGGTAATTTTCAGTAGGTTTTCTATATATTTTAAATCAAGAATGTTTTCTCTGTGGAATCTATTTTCTCCGAATATGGCAGTGTCCAGAAATTGCAATTAACTACTAGTGATTTCGTGAGTACATTTCAGAAATGGGTGAATGTTATTTGCTTTATTGAAGAATAGTTTCAAATGTTGTCCATCATCTCTGTATATGGATAGGTGTAGAATGTTGTGTTTGCATAGAAATAATTCAATTATTTCTGAAATAATTTCAAACATTCTAAGAGAGGGACTACTAGGAGAACCCATGGGAACTCCTGTGCACTGGAGGTAGAGAGTGCTACAGCATTCGAATTCATTATTTTTTTAGAATATTCTAAAGTAATTCCAAAAATGTCCCTTTTTTACAGGCTTCAATTTTAAGCCAAGCTCTGTTTATTGCTTCATAAATCTCAATATGTTCCACATTTTCATACATAGAGCTAGCATCAAAACTAGCCATTACAAAACTCGGAGGGAGGATCAGTCCTTCTATCTTATTAATAAAGGATGTCGTGTCCTGAGTGTATGTCCATTGTTTAGTAGCCACTGGACTCTAGAAGTAGTGAATGTATAGGCTAATTATTTCTGTGGGACTTGATAGGCCTGCCAGGTATATTTGTATTTTTTAAATATTCATTATCAGTGTCCAATAATTTTATTTTTTCCTCATTAAATTTATGTACATGTTTTTGGGGAAGCATGTACATTCGTCCTAATCTAGTTTATCGTTTCTCTGAGGATGGCCTTTTATATGTCCACATTACCATGACACATGTGAAACACGTGAGCTACTCAAATCCCATCTCGATGTCATCGTACTATAATGCGATGGCTACACGACGGCATTGCGAGGCCTCCCCGTAGTCGTGCTGCCTTCTTAAGACATTCGGGTAGATTCTTGTTTCCGTCTTATTGTCTTCGTTAGGCGAAAAATGTCCGATGGCATCGATGATCACACGAAGAAAAGGCGAAGATGATACGATTTGACAAGATGCCCTCACGATGGCCTTACGAAGGGCAAAATGGACACACGAATTCAACACGAAATGAACCTTCGCAAGGTCTTTCGACAATTTTTTTGGCATATTGTTTATAAATAGCCATTATGAAATCTCATTTGTCCATCATAAGTTTGGTTCCAGTTCAAATCATAGTATTTTTATTCTAAAAACTCTGGTAACAAAATATTTGAAATTTGGTTTAAGGAAAATTTCTTCACACTGTTAGACCTTCTAACAGAGCGGTTATTAATAATTGTTTGTGTGATGCTCTTGCACTAGCAGAAAAAAATTATTTTGAAAAACTCCACTTAAAATTTTGTAAAGCTGTACTGGGGCTCAAAAAGACAGCCACAGGTATTGGTGCTAGATCAAAATTGGGTAGATTTACTGTAGAGTCATTTATAAAAAGTGAAGCACTGATATATTATTAAAAAATCGGAAAATATCAACCCTCTAGCTAAAGAAGCCTTACAACTTAATATAAGATTAAAAAAAAAGATTAGAAATGGTATAAACATAGGCATTGAACATAAATGAGACAAATCTTTTAGCGAATTAAAGAAAAGTATAAAATGTAACAATTTAAAAGTCCGTTATAGAAGACTTTGAGAAAAAGACTTTGGAAACTTTTTCAAAATTTGATATATCATCTTAACTTTGTTTTTATGGAAAACTTAAAGGCAGCTGTAAATTTGAGGTTTACTTAAAAAGCAATAATTTTAAAATGATTATCCAAATTAGTCATCATTCACTAGGCATTGAAGTCGGGAGATATATGAACATTCAGAGAAACAAAGATTTTGCAAAAATGTTAAAGTTGTACATGACAATCATCATTTCATATTTGATTGTGAACGAACAACCTAGACCATTCGGCCATATTCGCTACATAACAAATAGTTTCAGTCATCGACTTGTATCTTGGGATAGACATTGTAACTGTGTATATGCATGTGACGATGAAATTGTATTGTTTTGAAAGTAATCTGATTTTGCTTTTTCAACAGATTGTATTGGAATATAATGTTTACATACACTTATAATACATGTATTTTTTTTTCATGTCGAAAAAGAGTGTGAAAATGGAACGATTTCAAAAAACGGAATAAATTGCCAGCCATGTGAAACAAATCGATATGGAAAAAAATGTGTCTTTACATGCAGTTGCTCCTCTGACCAAAGGTAACAATCAATTCATGCAATCTCTTTACAAAAGCAAGAACAAATGTATGATTCTAGAAGTCATTTCAAAATCTAGATTACATGTTTATATATTATAGAAACATTTCCCATATCCAGCTATCTCGGTCATCATGTGACCTCTGGTAGTACATAGGTGTCAAATAATGGCTGTGGATTTATCAATACAAATTAATGGGAATTGTTAATTCAATGCCCATAACGTATTTGTTATCGTGTGTTTGACACCACCCAACCCCTCATTGTATAGATAATCACTTGGTCGTATTCGATATGTACTTTAATTAAGTCCAGGGCATACATTTTTGGCTTCAAATCGCATTTGTATTTTTCGTGTTTAACGCCTAATAAATACATACCACATACGTGAATTTTGATAAGGACTCATTTTCGAAAAATAATTTCGATGATTTATTTTTGATATAATACCGTCCAACCCTACAAAATAAATTTAGTATATGTTATAATATAATTATGAAGACCAACTCATTTCGGGTCCCATTTTTCTTGCTTCAAAATAAGGTTGAATTGTGTTATTTTTTTTACGATTGTTGAGAAATTATTCAAGATGGAGCCCATCCCAATCAGCTTTTAGCTTATCATAACAAAGTAAATATCGTTCATACGAGTAAATAGAATTAATTATAAAATATGTCAAATGTTAACAATATATAAATACCAAAAAGATAAATTATTAATAAAAAATAAATTAAAATGTTACTTATCTGAAATTTGAAATTATATTTCATCTCCGCATTCTTTGGGGTCCCCCCTTACACACACACACCACTTTATTAAAAGGCTGCATTAATTATCAAAAATGTAGCGTTAAAAATGAAATCACGCTGTGTTTGGTCAGCAAACGGTTTACCTCTATACATACAATGTACCAGTATACCTTAATTAAGGGTTAGAACAATAAACATCCGGACAGTCAAGGTACAATATAAATGAGTTATAATTACCTGAAACACACAGCATGTTAATTGCGGAGAACAAATTTCTTTACATGTAAATTTACTTTAGATAAAACTCAAATAAATTTCACCAAAAAGAAAATCGCTTTTCTTGTGGCTTAAAAAAAAACTTGCACCATAACCCTTCATCACGTGTAATTATGTATTTTTGCGAGTTTGTATAAATTGGTGATACATTTCATATTATTAATTATTGTCACAATTTCATATCTTAGAATTATAATCCATGTGAAATGTTACTACATATTTCAAATGAAAAGTTGTCTGACATGATTATTCATTGATTTGTTATAGAAATTACCAGTATTTAGCAAAATTCAAAAATAATAGAATTACTAAGGGTTATTCCTGGTATTGCACATGGTAGATCTCCTTAGCTGAAATTTGGCCTCCTATTTCAGTATTTTTGGTTATGAGTACTTCTTGTTTTAAAATAAGTTTAGTTTTTGGTCTTCCAAATGTTTCGGTTTTAATGCTGCTGAAGAGAGATAACTCCTTGAAATGCGTCGTATACAGCATAGTATAAATGTACTATATCTAATATTAGTATCTTTGGATTGTTATTTTGAAACTCCTGGAACGATGCCTCTGCATGGTGGACCTTAGGTCCCCGCGGGTATTCGGCAACCCAGTCGTCAGAATTGTCTGACATGATTATTCATTGATTTGCTATAGAAATTACCAGTATTTAGCAAAGTTCAAAAATAGTAGAATTACTAAGGGTTCATTCCTTGTATTGCACATGGTAGATCTCCTTAGCTGACATTTGGCTTCTTTTTCGGTATTTTTGGTGATGAGTACTTGTTTTAAAATAAGTTTAGTTTTTGGTCTTCCAAATGTTTCGGTTTTAATGCTGCTGAAGAGAGGTAACTCCTTGAAATGCGTCGTTTACAGCATAGTATAAATTTACTATATCTAATATTAGTATCTTTGGATTGTTATTTTTAAAGTGAAAACGAGGACTACGTGCTGTAATCAATACAGAGTTATTGAAGTACGATAAATGCCTGGCATGAACGGGACCAGCACACGATAATTGGGTAACCAGTTAATATGTTATAATTAGAAACAAGAATTGCCCATGGCGACCATGTTGTCGGCTGATCTGGACATAATTAGGAAACTTTGTAAAAAACCTCCAATAGATGCTTCCTGTCAAGTCTCGTTCCCTTTGGTCAAGCGATATTAAAGGAGAAGATTATCAACCGATAAAAGACAAGAACTGCCCATGACGGCCATGTTGTTTCCTGTTCAGGACGAAATGAGGAAAATTTGTAAAGAACCTCCAAATTAGATGCTTTCTGTTAAGTTTCGTTCCATTTGGCCAAGCGACTTCAGAAGGGAAGATTTCTTTTATATCAGCCAATCAGAAACAAGAACTGCTCATGGCGACCATATTTGTATTCCGATCGGGACAAAATGAGGAAACTTTATAAAGGACCTCCCATATATGCTTCCTGTCAGGTTTTGTTCCATTTGGGCAAGCGATTTGAGAGGAGATGATTCTTTCATATTAGCCAATCCGAAACAAGAACTGCCAACTGTGACCATATATGTACTCCGATCGGAATGAAATAATGAAATTTTGTGAAGAACTTCCCATAGATGATTCCTGTTAAGATTCGTTCCATTTGGCCAAGCAGTCCAAGAGAAAAACAACTTTTTTTAATCAACCAATGAGAAATAAGAATTGACTATGGTGGCCATGTTTTTGCACGATCGAAACCAAATGAGGAAACTATAAAGAATCTCCTATATATGCTTGTTGTCAAGTTTCGTTCCATTTGGCCAAGCGATTTCAGAGAAGAAGATTTTTGTATATCAACCAATCAGAAACAAGAACTGCCCATGGCCGCCATATTTGAAGTCCGATCAGGACGAAATGAGGAACTTTATAAAGGACCTCCTATAAATGCTTCCTGTCAAGTTTTGTTTCATTTGGCCCAGCAGTTTCAGAGGAGAAGATTTTTGAAAACTCAGCCAATCAGAAACAACAATTGCCCATGGCAGCAATGTTTTTGTTGTCCGATCGAGACGAAATGAGCAATCTTTATAAAGGACCTTACATAGATGCTTCATGCAAAATTTAATTAAATTTGGCCCAGTGGTTTCAGGGGAGAAGATTAAAATGTGAAAAGTTAATGGACGACAGACGCCAAGTAATGATAAAAGCTCACACGGCCTTTGGCCAGGTGAGCTAAAAAGTCAACTAAAAACATAAAAAGACAAACAGTAAAAATGAACTGAAGATGTCACATGATCCATTAGGAGAATATTCCAGCAAGTTCTATTCGTGATGTGGGTGAATACATAAGATACATGAAAGGAAATGTCAATATTTTGGATAGGAAAACTCCAACAGCAGTGAGATGAGTTTCGTCAGATTCCATTCAGTGGTTTAGGAGGATTTGCAGATGGTATACTGGAACCCCCTATTACAATGTATGGCAAAGTCCATGTGTTGGTATGGGAAACCCCAAATGTTGGTCAGATCAAAATCTAAGATAGGAGGTGCACTACAGCATCATGTAATAAAGATCCTCTGAACGTTTCATCACATTCCATCCAATGGTTTAGGAGGAGTTGCGGATGGCATGATGGTACCCCTATCACAATGAAAGTCAAAGTCCATGTTTTGGTATGGGTAACCCCAAATATTAATCAGATCAAAATCTAAAATAGGAGGTGCACTACAGTATCATGTAATAAAGATCCTCTGAAAGTTTCATAAAAGTCCATTCAGTGGTTTAGGAGGAGTTGCGGATGGCATCATGGTACTCCTGTCACAATGAATGTAAAGTCCATGTTTTGGTATGAGTAACCCCAAATATTCATCAGATCAAAATCTAAAATAAGAGGTGCACTATGGCATCCTGTAATAAAGATCCTCTGAAAGTTTCATTAAATTACATACAGTGGTTTAGGAGGAGTTGCGGATGGCATCATGGTATTCCTATCACATTGAAAGTCAAAGTCTATGTTTTTCTATGGGAAACCCCAAATGTTGGTCAGATCAAAATCTAAAATAGGAGGTGCGCTACAGCATCATGTAATAAAGATCTTCTGAAAGTTTCATCAAATTCAATTAAGTGGTTTAGGAGGAGTTGCGGATGGCATCATGGTACCCCCTATCACATTGAAAGTCAAAGTCCATGTTTTTCTATGGTAAACCCCAAATGTCGCGGTCAAATCAAAATATAAATTAGGAGGTGCACTACATCATCATGACGTAATAAAGATCCTCTGAAAGTTTCATCAAATTCAATTAAGTGGTTTAGGAGGAGTTGAGGATGTCATCATGGTACCCCCTATCACAGTGAATGTCAAAATCCATGTTTTCCTATGGGAAACTCCAAATGTTGGCCAGATCAAAATCTAAAATAGGAGGTGCACTATGGTATCATAAAATAAAGATCCTCTGAAAGTTTCATCAAATTCCATCCAGTGGTTTAGGAGGAGTTGCGGATCGCATCATGGTACCCCTATCACAGTGAAAGTCAAAGTCCATGTTTTGGTATGGATAACCCCAAATATTTATCAGATCAAAATCTAAAATAGGAGGTGCACTATTGTATCATGTAATAAAGATTCTCTGAATATTTCATCAAATTCCATTCAGTAGTTTAGGAGGAGTTGCGGATACAAAGGTCGGACGAACGGACGGACGGACGAACGGATGAACGGACGGACGGACACAACGAATACTATATAGATAACAAGAAAAATAAATGGAAATGTTGAGATGTCAAAAAGGGCGTAAAACGACTAAAATGTATGAAATACACAAGTCGAACAAAACCAAATATAAACTCGTGATCAAGACCATATTGGTCGTAACGTTGAGTATTTTTAACTTTTTAGTTTGTTGTTGTTGTTTTACGATTTTATATTTGTTTTTGTTCGTTTTGTGTATTTCATACATTTTAGTCGTTTTACGCCCCTTTTGACAGCTCACCATTTCCATTTATTTTTCTTGTTATCTATTGTCGCATGAGCTGTTTGGCAACATACTTAGTTTTTTTAATACTATATACCCCGCTTTTTTTCAAAAGCGGGGGTTTAAAAATAAATCCATTAACCAATTATAAAAACAGACATCTCAGCAATAATTTAAAGTGACACGGACACACAGTCGTAGTATAAACAATAAATCCTTGTACTTACTGAAAGCAAACCCAGAACACACATACGAATGACAAAATAATCAAGCTTTCCAACTCAATTTTTTTTATTGTTTCAATGTATCTCGTGCCGCAACAACGTAGACTATCTTTTTTTCGCCATGATGTTTGGTAAAGCCATAATCATAGTGATAATGAAAAAAGCCAAAATATTGATCTGACTACAATGCTGATTTCATGGATTGATTTCTTAACATTCAGTGGCAAATATTATTTAGTTTACATACAACTTCGAAAAATGACTACATACATGTACTCGTGCAAATAAGACAAATGTAAAATAGACTCCCAGTAAGTTCAAGCAAAAGAAAGACCGTCTTAAATGAAATTAATTATGTTAATTATGTGAAATATAAATGGATGATTTTGTCTTAAAAGTAAGTATTTTATTTATTTGTCAGTAGTGATGTCCAGATCTAGATAGATCTGCACACTTATATTTAGGTATTAGTTCATTGCACTGAATGTCGTAATAATTAAGTTACGCCCACCAGCCCATATAATAATTAAGCCCCGCCTACCGGTCCATGTAACATTATATGGACCGGTTTCTTTAATATAGACAAATAAAGAGACAAAAGGTTAAAAGTATAATATTAAAAATTAATAAAGCATAAGCAAAGAAGTAAAAAGTTGGAACAATAGTCAAAATTATTGTAGGAGATATTAAAATAAAAACGACAAAAGGCAAAAACCAGAAAAATGTTTGTTTCCAATGACCCCGCCCTTTATCCAAGATGGCCGCAAAAGCCGAACAAAATTTCACATAGGACCTTATGGGGAATTTAATTAAAGATCTTCTTATCTGAAACCACTTGCTTAATTGGGACAAAAATTGGCAGCGATGGTCCTTAGGCGGTCCTCTTTCAGATTTATATCCAACGACCTCGCCCGTCATCCAAGATGACCGCCAGAGCCGAACATAGTTTAACATAGGACATTATGGGGAATTTAATTAAAGATCTTCTCCTCCAAAACCACTAGGCCAATTGGATCAAAACTTGGTAGCAATGGTCCTTAGGGGGTCATCTTTCAGAATTGTATCCGATGACCCTGCCTATTATTCAAGATGGCCGCCGATGCCGAACATAGTTTAACATTAGATCCTTTGGAAATTTACTTAAAAATCTTCATGTCTGAAACCACTTGGCTAATTGGACCAAAATTATGCAGCAATGGTCCTTAGGTGGTCCTGTTTCAGAATTGTATCCAATGACCCCACCCGTCATCCAATATGACCGTCGGAGCCGAACATAGTTTAACATAGGACCTTATGAAGCATTTAATTAAAGGTCTTCTTGTCTGAAATCACTGGGCCAGTTGGAACAAAACGTTAGAGCAATGGTCCTTGGGTGGTTTTCTTTCAGAATTGTTTCCAATGACCCCGCCCGTCATCCAAGTTGGCCGCAAGAGCCGAACAAAATTTCACATAGGACCTTATGGGGAATTTAATTAAAGAACTTCTTATCTGAAACCACTTGCCCAATTGGAACAAACATTGGCATCAATGGTCCTTAGGCAGTCCTCTTTCAGATTTATATCCAACGAATTCGCCCGTCATCCAAGATGACCGCCATAGCCGAACATAGTTTAACATAGGACATTATGGGGAATTTAATTAAAGATCGTCTCCTCCAAAACCACTCGGCCAATTGGATCAAAACTTGGTAGCAATTATGCTTAGGGGTCATCTTTCAGAATTGTATCCGATGACCCTGCCTATTATTCAAGATGGCCGCCGATGCCGAACATAGTTTAACATTAGATCCTTTGGAAATTTACTTTAAAATCTTCATGTCTGAAACCACTTGGCTAATTGGACCAAAATTATGCAGCAATGGTCCTTAGGTGGTCCTGTTTCAGAATTGTATCCAATGACCCCACCCGTCATCCAATATGACCGTCGGAGCCGAACATAGTTTAACATAGGACCTTATGAAGCATTTAATTAAAGGTCTTCTTGTCTGAAATCACTGGGCCAGTTGGAACAAAACGTTAGAGCAATGGTCCTTGGGTGGTTTTCTTTCAGAACTGTTCCCAATGACCCTGCCCGTCATCCAAGTTGGCCGCAAGAGCCGAACAAAATTTCACATAGGACCTTATGGGGAATTTAATTAAAGATCTTCTTATCTGAAACCACTTGCCCAATTGAAACAAACATTGGCAGCAATGGTCCTTAGGCGGTCCTCTTTCAGATTTATATCCAACGAATTCGCCCGTCATCCAAGATGACCGCCAGAGCCGAACATAGTTTAACATAGGACATTATGGGGAATTTAATTAAAGATCTTCTCCTCCAAAACCACTAGGCCAATTGGATCAAAACTTGGTAGCAATGGTCCTTAGGGGGTCATCTTTCAGAATTGTATCCGATGACCCTGTCTATTATTCAAGATGGCCGCCAATGCCGAACATAGTTTAACATTAGATCCTTTCGAAATTTACTTTAAAATCTTCATGTCTGAAACCACTTGGCTAATTGGACCAAAATTATGCAGCAATGGTCCTTAGGTGGTCCTGTTTCAGAATTGTATCCGATGACCACACCCGTCATCCAAGATGACCGTCAGAGCCGAACATAGTTTAACATAGGACCTTACGGAGCATTTAATTAAAGATCTTCTTGTCTGAAATCACTGGGCCAGTTGGAACAAACCGTTAGAGCAATGGTCCTTGGGTGGTTTTCTTTTAGAACTGTTTCCAATGACCCCGCAGGTCATACAAGATGGCCGCAAGAGCCGAACAAATTTTCACATAGGACCTTATGGGGAATTTAATTAAAGATCTTCTTATCTGAAACCACTTGCCCAATTGGAACAAAATTGGCAGGCGGTCCTCTTTCAGATTTATATCCAACGACCTCGCCCGTCATCTAAGATGACCGCCAGAGCCGAACATATTTTAACATAGGACATTATGGGGAATTTAATTAAAGATCTTCTTGTCTGAATCCACTAGGCCAATTGGATCAAAACTTGGTAGCAATGGTCCTTAGGTGGTCCTCTTTCAGAAATGTTTCCAATTACCCGCCAGTCATGCAAGATGGCCGCCAAAGCCCAACATAGTTTTATTTAGGACCTTATTGAGACTTTAATTCAAGATCTTCTTGTCTGTAACCACTTGGCCAATTGGAACAAAACTTGACAGCAATGGTCCTTAGGTGGTCTTCTTTCAGATTTGTATCCAATGGCCCCGCCCGTCATCTAGGATGGCACCTGAGTCGAACATAGTTTAACATTGGACATATTGGGAATAAACAAGATCTTCTTGTTTGAAACCAGTGAACCAGTTGGAACTTGACAGCAATGTTCTAGGCTGCCAGTCAAGATGGACATAGTCCAGGTGAGTGATACAGGCTCCCGGGGGCCTCTAGTTTTGGTAATCATTTCTATTTAACAAATAAATAGGATTTGAGGAACATTACACATGTAAGATGTTATAAATTTCGGTAACACATATCTACGGTCGATAGAGAATTGATGTAACTTACCTGAGGCTGAATCTGAAAATTACAAAAGAGAAGGTTTATAGAATCATAAGATGATTCGTTATCCTTTTCATGCTTAGTCGGTTGATAATTACAATAAATTGCCTTGTGAAAACCGTGAGATATGATATAATGTGTTTATTTTAATTTTATTTATTTATTTATTTATTTATTTATTTATTTATTTATTATTTTTGTTGCAAATTTCACAAAATATTTGACATATACGATTATAAATAGTAAAAAATCATTACTTTATTTATTCTATTTAGGTGCGATCAAAGGATTGGATGCGTTCCAAATGACCTTGACAATCCGGTACAAAAGAAAACATTAGGTAAATTGTTCTCAATAATATTATCATTTTCAAGAAATAAGCCACGATGACTAGAAAACAACCACTGCTTTTTGTATTTCCAAAAATATTCTTTGTGTATTTGTGGTTAGTTCTAGTTCTAGTCAGATATATATTTTTCATTCGCAATTCACAATATTTGTTATCGCAAAACG
Source organism: Mytilisepta virgata (assembly GCA_028015205.1). Taxonomy (NCBI): domain Eukaryota; kingdom Metazoa; phylum Mollusca; class Bivalvia; order Mytilida; family Mytilidae; genus Mytilisepta; species Mytilisepta virgata. The sequence continues at coordinate 34,837,486 of CM051511.1, read as the reverse complement.
GTTTACAGGTGGTGAAATCTCCGTTTTCATTACCCCCTGTTTATATAATATCTTGTTTAATATAGGATTGGTTTTTGGTCTTCCAAATGTTTCAGATAAATGCTGCTGATGAGAGGTAACTCCTTGAAATGCTTCGTATACAGCATAGTATAAATTTACTATATCTAATATTAGTATCTTTGGATTGTTATTTTGGGTTGATGCCTCTGCTGTTGGACCCTAGGTCCCCGAAGGTATTCGCCAACCCAGTCGTCAGACTTGTCTGACATGATTATTCATTGATTTGTTACAGAAATTACCAGTATTTAGCAAAATTCAAAAATAATAGAAATACTAAGGGTTCATTCCTTGTATTGCACATGGTAGATCTCCTTAGCTGAAATTTGGCTTCCTATTTCGGTATTTTTGGTTGAGTACTTCTTGTTTAATATAAGTTTGGTTTTTGGTCTTCCACATGTTTCGGTTTTAATTCTGCTAATGAGAGGTAACTCCTTGAAATGCGTCGTATACAGCATAGTATAAATTTACTATATCTAATATTAGTATCTTTGGATTGTTATATAGAAGTATAATCTATATCGCAGTTCATTTTAAAGTGTTTCATTTTTCGTGATTTCTAGTAAGAACTTTGTGTCAATCCAACATATGCCCCGTGTCATTTTTACACTTGTTCTTACATTTATCTAACGCGACCTGTCTATTAAAAGAATAAAACTCAATGAGTTAAATAGAAAGTGAAAATGTTGCGGTGACTCGCTTTTATTGTTTGTATCATAATACCATTTTGTACAGATGTAAAACCTTATCAACTATGTTAACGCAGCCATATTACATGTATTAATCACATCAAAAACAGAATACTCTAATTTTACTACGCACATATCATACCGTTATTGGTTTGAGGAAACTGTATTTTGTTTTCCTATGTAATCTATCAAAAATTTAGTAGATTTTTATATTTGAATCCAATAGTAAAGTTAAGGGACATGTATCGACTGCTGCAACGTCTCAGATTCAAAGACGTGTCAGAGTCAGATAAATCAATGCAGATAATTTACAGTCACAGAACTACGTACCTCAACCTGCGAATCCAGACTTTCGTATGAAAACAAATTGATATAGAATGTTTTTATTTATTCATTTGGGGGATGGGGTCCATGACATTTTTTCCAAATTTTCCATCATCTTTTTACATTTGAATATTTGACAATCTTCAAAATCTAAGAACATTTTGGCAAGCGGTCGTTGCTTTCAGGTTGATAAAAGCAATCTACATCGGAAATATGTTTTTCTCGAACACAAATTATGAATGGTTTTACCTCCCTGTAGAGTATAATATCCCGATTGAAATACACTTGATATATATGTCTTCCCAATACTAGGCTGTTTCTATACAAACCTAAGTAATTTGTTTACAATTTCGAAATTCATGTATGTTTAATGCTTACTTTTTCAAGTATGATGTACGAGGATATTAACTTACTGAACTGGATCTAACAGTAAATGACGTACAAAAATTAGGGATAATACCTGAGACTGGGTGTCAATTTCTTTCCAAATTACTACCTGATTATATTACTGAACAATTTACATTTTAAGACATCATGATTCAATTACTATGACAACGAGTAATAACTGTAACAGTGAACTGTTACGAAGTCTGCCAAACGAAGTAACTTATGTCTCGTATGCCTTAAATTGTATTCAATAAATTATTCGCTTTTCAGAGACTGAAATGGGGAAATTGTTCCTATAAAGTTTATGCATATTGATTGGAGAATTATGTTTGTGAGTGAAAATGCCGAGTTTACACATCGATAAACTCATACAAAATCGCAATTAATCCTTATAATTCCATTTCAAACATCGAAAAGTTGTTCCTAACCGAAATAAAAAAAAATAACTTTGCCCTTTTCAGGCGGCATTCATCTTGAATATGGTACTATTTTTGGCAGCTGAGCAATTGAATAAAAAAGTCAACAAAGTCATTTACAAATCGAAAGAAACAAGGCAACGTACATATTGATAGATTTTAACATAATCTGAAGCGAACGTACAGAATCTATGCAATGTCCGATTTTTTCCGTTTGAAGAATCCAACTTCCGTTGTTTACAAATAGGACATTGCAATCTTGTCTGTGACGTCCGGGCAGCAACTTTTCGCAGAATTTTTGAAAACGCAATTATTAAACCATTTCTCATTAAATTTTAACTATTATTGTCAGTATTATCCTTAAAATTTATTCTTTACATGTAATGTCTCATTTGAAACTTTGAATAATCAAGAAAGTGCGTGAATATAATTGCTGAATACGGGTTTATCGATGTATAAACTTTTATGATTTTGCCCTTCTTTCCATTGAAATTCTTGTGTTTTATCATATGCAAATTAAAATGGAATTATACTAAAATAAATTCTGCCGTGATAAGTCCTGCTAACATCAAGTTTGAAACATATTTATATAAAATGATTGCAACACAACAAAATTTTTTTTAATTCATGACCAAGCATTTAATTTGATATAATTCAAGATAATTGGTTTAAGGGGGCGAGTAATGAGGTACATGTATATATCATTTAAAGGGGAATCACGGTATTGTTCATACGCACGCTCTGATCGCCGCTTTTTGCCATTTCTTCATTATGACGTCGCGCTTGACCGTAGACAATTTATGAGATGATTAAACATTATTGATTTGATGGGAGTGGTGATAACGCCCTGGGGAAGCGAGGTATGTGTTATTTGGTGCGTCTTACCATGGGGAATAAGAAAATATGTGGTTTAGGTGTTGGGATTTTAACGGTTTATGAGATAATTAAACATTGTTGATTTGATGAGAGTGGTGATAACCCCCCCTTAGAAGCGAGGTAAATGTCATTTGGTGCGTCTTACCATGGGGAATAAGAAAATATATGGTTTAGGGGTGGGTATTTTAACGGTTTATGAGATAATTGAACATTATTGATTTGATGGGAGGGTGATAACCCCTTGGGGAAGCGAGGTATGTGACATTTTGTACGTCTTACCATGGGGAATAAGAAAATATATGGTTTAGGGGTGGGGATTTTGGAGGGTGAAAACTCCTTGGGGAAGCGAGGTATGTGACAGTTTGTACGTCCTACCATGGGGAATAAGAACATATGAGGTTAAGGGGTGGGGATTTTAACTGTTTATAAAATAATTGAACATTATTGATTTGATGGGAGGGTTGATAACCCCCTGGGGAAGCGAGGTATGTGACATTTTGTGCGTCTTACCATGGGGAATAAAAGAATATGTGGTTTAGGGTTGGGGATTTTAACGGTTTATGATATAATTGGACATTATTGATTTATCGGGATGAAGTTCACCCTACCGAAAGAATGAGGTACATGTATTTTAATGCGTCTTGTTACGGAGAGTAATAAATTTACGATTTAAAGCTATGGATTTTAATTGAATATCAAAGTTTTCTAAATTATCGACTTTGAGGGGTGGGATGACCCCCCCCCCCCCTAGAGGAACGAGATATATGTCATTAAATAGGTGTTGTCACGCTTTATAATAAAATATATGATATGAGATGGTTATTGGTAACTCTCGTAGAGTTTTTCGACGGAACAAAAATTCCCCATAGGGTCCTATAGTAAACCCCTAGCCACATTATACGTCTCGGTGACCCCTATCAAAAATGAATAGTATTAAGGCACATCTAGATACATTGATCTTTCATCATGGAAAATCTCAGATCCATATCTATGACGGTTATTGAGAGCTCAAACGAACAAAATAGGAGAGGAAGAAAAAAAAGTTCGATAAAAAGCAAAATCTATAAGTCTCCCACTTCGTTTTGGGAGATTTAATTACCTTAATTTTAAATGTAAATTACTGATTACTTTTTAATTAAAGCAATGTTAAAGGGAATACGATACAGTAGCATGAGGATATAATGACGTCGCCAAGAGACGCACTTTGTGACGTCATATTATTGTTAAAAAAATCGTATTTGAAAAGTATTATAGTAATAAAGGTTATTTTGAGGAATTTATCAATGTGTAAACTCGACCGATTCACTCACAAACTAAATAGAAGGACTTTATGAAAAGTTTGTGAGTGATACAATAATATATTCTGTAAAAATAACTTTTATTACTTATAATTCCAAAGTAATGAAAAAATTTAAAGTTTTCTATTTTATATTAACATTTTCTCCAAGCTCTTTATTGCATGGGTACGTATTCATACGCATGACGTCATGAAAGGAATTTATCAAGTTATAAACTTTTTTAACGGAAGTTGCTGTTAGCCAATGAAATTACTACATTTGATGTTTTGAAAACAACATTGGAATTATACATAAATATTTGAAAAATCTGGTAAATTTTCATCCACATGACATACACATTATCCGTTTTCTTTGAATTTTACATGTTGTGAATTAATTAGGTATTTCGACTTTCCGTGGAAAGACCTTTTACTTTTGTTCTGATTTTTTTTTTCTTCTGCCGTCTGAGATGTTTTTTTGTTTTTTGTTACTTGACATATCGAAAGGATTTTTAGCCCATGATATCGTACAGTGATTGCGATTTCACCATTGACCCTGCGTAACCGAACACTTTTTCTTATAGGAGTTATCTCTCCGCCCCCTCTTTTTCTTGTTATCTTTATTTCTCTTTAACCGTATAAGATATCGACCTAAAATCTTTTGCAATATCTTCAGTTTATCTGTGCACAACTTTGTTCTCTTTGCTCGGAAAGGATCTGACGACATTTCATAGGAGTTATTTCCCTTCAAACGACTTTTACTTTTGGTGTATCATACAAATTGTTATTTAGAGTTGAGATATCAACATGAAACTTTGTATTTAGGATCCATGACCCCTAACATGTAAAATGAGGTCAAGGTCAAAGGTCAAGGTCAAGTTCTAAATTTTGACTTTTGCTTGTTATCGCTTCTCCTCTGAAACAGTAAAAGATAGCTGATAAAATGTTATAGAGATAATGTTCAGGACATTGAGACCTAGCTTTGTTACATTTGCATGAAAGTTGTATGACGTCATTTTATAGGCGTAATTGCCGTTAGAACGTTTAAATTTTAGGTTTCTCGTTTATTTCTCAACAATGGTACATGATAAAGGCATGGGGTCTTTTGTTTTAACATCAAGGATTGATAACCTTCAAATTGGCAGCAAGGTCAAAGGTCAATGTCAAGTTCTATTATTTGACATTTGCTTGTTATCGCTTCTCCTCTGAAACGGTAAAAGATAGCTGATAAAATGTAATGGAGAAAATGTTTAGGACGTTGAGACCTAGCTTTGTTACATTTGCATAAAAGTTGTATGACGTCATTTTATAGGCGTAATTGCCCTAAAACTTTTAATTTTTCGGTTTTTCGTTTAATTCTCAACAATGGTACATGATAAAGGAATGGGGTCTTTTGTTTTAACCTCAAGGATTGATAACCTTTAAATTGGCATCAAGGTCAAAGGTCAAGGTCAAGTTCTATTATTTGACATTTGCTTGTTATCACTACTCCTCTGAAATGGTTGTAGATAGCCAAGGAAATGTAATGGTGGAAATGTTTAGGACATTGATGTGCAACTTTGTTATATTTGAGTTAAAGTTGTATGACGTCATCTTTTAGGAGTAATTGCGCATAGAACCTTCAAACTTAAGGTTTTTCGTTTATAACTTGACGATGGTACATAATAATGGCATGGGGTCTTCTGCAATGATCTCAGCGACCAATGACCTTGAAAAAGGTCACAAGGTCAAAGGTCAAGGTCATGACCTATATTACGTATTTGCATTTTTTCATACTTTAAAAGTTTTTTTTTAGATTTTAAAAGCAATTAAAGTTATTGAAAGTGTGAAATTCAGGCACTACTTTTGATGACGTCATTTCTGGCAACGTTATTATTTCTGTAGACGTTTTTAGACGTTTTGAATCTATTGGAATGTTAATTAACGTGACAATGTTATAGCCCATGAAAACGTCTAGAATAGTCAATTTATAAGGTCACATTAATGACGTTTTTGATGTTTATAGTGCAAAACAGTATAATTCATCACAAACATTTAGTTTACCAAAAATAAACATTTTAATTAGTTATTCAAACTAGCAGTCCATATATTTTTTTAACAATTGTGAAATTACCTATCATATCAAACCAGAAGTGATATTTGTAATACGGAAAGTAGCATAATACCTCCCTTATTTCAATCAAAAGTACATAGAACCATATATTTTTGCAATCGCTGAAAGCTTAGCTATGCTCTAAAACCAACAATTACATTTTAAACCTCATTTTTGTTATCAACAAATTTGCAATTGAGGTGGAAAGACCTTCAGTTGTTCTCTGAACAATTGGTTTTTAATTATTTTTTTTTCTTCTTCTGCCGTCTGAGATGTTTTTTTGATACTTGACATATCGAAAGGACTTTTGGCCCATGATATCGTACAGTGATTACGATTTCACCATTGACTCTGCGTAACCGAACACTTTTTCTTATAGGAGTTATCTCTCCGCCCCCTCTTTTTCTTGTTATCTTTATTTCTCTTTAACCGTATAAGATATCGACCTACAATCTTTTGCAATGTCTTCAGTTTATCTGTGCACAACTTTGTTCTCTTTGCTCGGAAAGGATCTGACGACATTTCATAGGTGTTATTTCTCTTTAAACGACTTTTACTTTTGGTGTATCAAACAAATTGTTATTTAGAGTTGAGATGTCAACATGAAACTTTGCATTTAGGATCCATGACCCCTAACAAGTAAAATTGGGTCAAGGTCAAAGGTTAAGGTCACGTTCTTATTTTTGACTTTTGCTTGTTATCGCTTCTCCTCTGAAACGGTAAAAGATAGCTGATAAAATGTAATGGAGAAAATGTTAAGGACGTTGATGCTAGCTTTGTTACATTTGAATAAAAGTTGTATTACGTCATTTTACAGGCGAAATTGCCCTTAGAACGTTTAAATTTTCGGTTTTTCGTTTATTTCTCAACAACGGTACATCATAAAGACATGGGGTCTTTTGTTTTGACATCAAGGATTGACAACCTTCAAATTGGCATCAATGTCAAGTTCTATTATTCGACATTTTCTTGTTATCAGTACCCCTCTGAAATGGTTGTAGATAGCCAAGGAAATGTAATGGTGGAAATGTTTAGGATATTGATGCGCTTTGTTACATCTGAGTTAAAGTTGTATGACGTCATCTGTTGGGAGTAGTTGCCCCTAGAACGTTCAAACTTAAGGTTTTTCGTTTATAACTTGACGATGGTACATAATTATGGCATGGAGTCTTCTGCAATGACCTCAGCGACAAATGACATTGAAATAGGTCACAAGGTCATTTTCTCACACTATATAAATTTTTTTTTCAGATTTTTAAAGCAATTAAAGTTATTGAAAGCGTGAAATTCAGGCACTTCTTTTGATGACATCATTTCTGGGAAAGTTGTTATTTCTGTAGACGTTTTCAGAAGTCTTGAATATATTAGAATGGTACTTAATGTAACAATGTTACAACCCATGAAAACGTCTAGAATTCTCAATTTCTAAAGTCATATTAATCACGTTTTTGATGTTTATAGTGCAAAACAGTATAATTCATCAGAAGCATTTACTTAACCAGAAATACACATTTTTATTAGTTATTCAAACTAGCAGTCCATATATTTTTTTAACAATTGTGAAATTACCTGTCATGTCAAACCAGAATTGATATTTGTAATACGGGAAGTAGCATAATGCCTCCCTTATTTCAATCAAAAGTACATAGAACCATATATTTTTGCAATCGCTGAAAACTTAGCTATGCTCTAAAATCAACAATTGCATTTTAAACCTCAATTTTTTTATCAACATATGTGCAGTTGAGATGGAAAGACCTTCAATTGTTCTCTGAACAATTGGTTTTTTAATTGTAATTGCTTTTACTCCGCTATCTTGAGTTTGACTTTTGAAAATGCAAACTTATATCGATAAAAAAAACTGACAAAGTAAATTTACTCAGCAATAAAGAATACTGGGATGTATCTATTGAAATAAGAAATCATAGTTTCCAAATCATCAGGTATCTATGTATTATATGTATTTACCTTTGTTTGATCTAATTAATGAAATATATTTATTACGATGTGGAATTTTTTATTTTCAAATATTTATAGAATTGTACTCTGTAGCAATTGTTGGAGGGATCATAGGTTTGATTGCCTTGTGCCTGGCCATCGTAAGATTTCTTTACAGAAAACAAACAATTTCCGTCGGTCACCAGCGACAGGAACCAAAACAAGATGATCTAGTGCAAGCAAGACCATTGCCCTGTCCGAGAAAACACCAAAGTGAGCACATATACCACGTTGCTGATTACATACAGTGTCAGGATGCTGCTTTCCTGGGTCAACATTCTGCTGACTCAAATAATGTCATGCCAAATGAAGCCTGCAGCAAAGAACTTGACTTTTCAATACAGACCCTAGATCCTGTTGGCGAACCGTATAATAGTTTGAACGAGGAACCCCGATTGCATACCCGTTTCCAACAATATGACCATTGGGACGCTTCTAATAATCAGACCAATCACACGAAAGATGTTGCAAACGGTGATTTCTAAGAATTTGTTAGAATTAGATCGTGGATACTTGCATATAAACCATCAGTTTCATGCTTTAAAGTTAAAATGGAATACTGCATTCATTGTGTATTTTATGACCTTTGTTTAATTTTTAACAGCGGGGTTTCGCGGTCATGTAGTCCATTTTTAGTTGTTTTAGGATAATTTTCTGTGCTTGTCCTAAATCTTAGTCTTAGGCTTTTTCCAGTGGTAGCACCAAATAAAGACAGGTTTTAACAGAAATGCATTCATTTCCATTTATAGAACAGGGCACTCTTAAATGTTTACTTGAATTGTATGACTTTTGTATATATATTACCTGATTGAGTAATATTGGAATAAAGACTGATATTGATATTGATATAATTGTATATTAATATTGTTTCCAAATATTTAATGTTAAGAGTCGATGTTTTTTCTTACAAAATTTCTTCTTTCCGAGAGAAGACTGAATGCAATGTGTTATTCTATTTACTATTATATAAAAAATTATAAGCTTTTTTGTCAAATATTTCTTCAAGTATCTTGATTGTACCCCGTGGATGAATTCAGCATTGGTATACCAATCAATTTATGCCTTCCAATCGATTGAACATCAGATCAGAAGAGCATAAGACACTATGAACACAAGGAGTCAAGGCAGTTTCTTCGTATTGATAAAACTGAATATCACATTATTTAAATAGTTTCTTAAGATAAAATATGTAAACAAAGGTATTGACTTATTGATATTGATAGCAATTTTAGAGGTCATAGTGTTCAGAGGTTACAGATGGTTGAGCGTGTAATGCACCAAACCACACTCACACGATTCACACGTTACACGCACACGATTCGCACGTTTCACGCACACGATTCGCACGATACACGCACACGATTCGCACGTTTCACGCACATAATTCGCACGTTACACGCAAACCACACGATGCACGTTACACGAAACACGATTTACGATCGTGCGATTTCTGAAAATTGTGTTTGTAAGATACGAACGGAATATAACGAAACGAATTATTTTAATTAAATTTATGCCGGATATGAATAGCGATGAAATATTGAAAATGTTTTTGATTTTAAATAAATATGTACGATGAAAGGAAGCCGGTTTTGAACGGTCCGCATTTAACTATTTTCATAAATAAACATTTATTTGCATATTAAATTTTTTTTTATTGGGGAATTTATCAAACTTTATAACAGAACTGAAATTACATTTTTAATTTATTAAAAATCAATAAACCTTTTCATATTGTTATTACCTAATTAGCTATGGCATATTAACCATTGATATGATAACAATAAATTTTTCAGTAAAATAAACAATATTTTATGGCTTCTTTCAAACAAAGACACCATGTCATAGGGGTGCTTAGGCTACGTATTTACTTGTACATTTACCTCAGATATACAATGCTAAATGGTTTAATTAGAAGTTAAATTGTAACAATATTGTATTTATTATTTATAATACATGTATAATATCTAATATAAAATATTAACTGTTAATTTATATTAATATAAAGTTGATATCAATATAATTTATTATTATTTATTGATTCAAATTATAATTAAACCATAAGTGAATAAAAATATTTAATATTCTCTATGTAAAATAATTGTACATAAAATATATTTATAATATAAATTAAAGTTTATCTGAAGATGTAACGCTAAATTTATAAATATGAAAAATCACAAATCTTTAGAGGCCTGAATGAATGAATGAAGAATTCTTAGGTAAGTTAACAGATAAATAGACGTTTTATCTTCATAGGACCTCTTAATCCCTTGTCTAATTAGATGTTGTTTTAGCCCGATCAAACAATTACTTATGTAAAAGATATATTATGGAAATATAAATTGATAAATGATATTTGTCAACGGAGTAAAAACCTCGGCATATTTCAAGAGTAATTTAAAATATTTTTTTTTTACAGACAAATTAGATTTCAAATTTATGTTTAATTTGCAAATGTTGCATGCAAGTTGTACCATCGTTTAATTAAGGGAACATTTTATTTAATTCATTCTTATCAAACGAAATAAATTGAATAATTTAAATTAGTAATAGAAAAAAATAGAATCTGTTGCGGGATTATTAATATCAATATTTTCAAATAGTTGACACCGATGAAGGTTCGTTCCAACAACATTTTAATTCGAGTTCAAAATTTGCTCCGATTTGAATTCACACGTTTTAATATCTGTTTCGACCAATGAAATGTCATACACGTTACAAAACGTAAGTTTATTACCACACGCAAACCACACGCACACGATTCGCACGTTGCACGCACACGATCCACACGTTACACGCACACGATCCACACATTACACGCACACGTTTCGCATGCTACGCGATATTTTTGGTGATTTACACGTTCAACCATGTGTAATAAAAATCCTTAAGTAACCTAAGAAACTTGGTAGTTACTTAATATCTTTTCACAGTAACAGCTAAAAATATGAAATTATGTGAAATTCTGTAAAATTGCTCTTTCTCCCAATGGCTTGAAGACTTTATATCCATACTGGTCTCTCACGAATACTGCCGATTTCTATTGAACTCTATGACGAGATAGCACTAAACCCTTTATGGTAGTGTTATTTCAGATTTGTTTTTTTTTTTGGTAGAGCGACAGTATCCGGCCTGCAGCTATGAGAGCCTTATCTAGTTTTACAATTAAAACGAGCACATTCTGACCCTGCTATCTAATTATGTACCGTCCAATTTAATTTTTTCTGTTCTAGCAAGCGGTCATCTTGTTGGTATTCATACTGTATTGGTTTTTATAGTTTGTTTTATACACCAAAGTGTCAGAATAAATAAGGGAATGTTTGGGTACCCATAAAACCGGTTTGGCCCCACCGCTATTCAGTTTCTGTGCCAAGTCAGACTATCCTGACCCTTTGTTGTGTACATGTTTATGTTTTGTGCTCTTGTGTTATTTTTTATCCGGGTTCTGTCTGTTGTGTTGCTTTGATTGATTGATATGTTATTGTTGTCATTTCCTGTTTTCCATTTTGTTGTTTAATTAAATTGGTTCAAACCAATTTAAAGCTAACAGTACATGATAAATAACAACGTGACCTTTAAATAGAAAAGATAACAATGTTTGGATGGTAATTTTGTCTTATGATTTTGTCGGCAAACAAAGGAGTGGTTTTATGAACAGTTTTATTTCGGAATTTGTTGATACATTAAGACACATGTAGCGTTTTTCAGTATATGTAAATTAAAAAAAATACCATGGTACTTACGTTTGTTAAATTATGACATGAGTAACATGAGGTATATGAAGCGGATGAAAATGAAATAGAAAACGGTAGAACATACTATATTTAACGTGCTTTGAAAATAACAAAACTTACTTTTAGTTATATTTTGTGGTAATTTTAAGCGTAAAACGTTTTAGTGTCTAACTTTTAATTTGGTTAGATTCAAACGAATGGACTATGACGTCAGCTGCGTGCTCTCCATTTTAAATCGTACATATTTTAATACATCTCTATATGCAAATTAAAAGCAGCATGTAACATATTTTTCTTTCTAGGTGCCATTAAGGTCAAATACAAATTCCGAAGCATACATGTAGATTGCGAATATGACAGAATACAAACAACAAAAATGTCATTACATATTTCAAAGTAGACACAAATACATGTAAAAGATTTACAAAAAAGATTTAAAGATCAAAATACATGTATGTCTTAAGTGAGAAATTAATGTTTTAAGGGAAACGCTATTTAGTTTTTAAGACTTCTTGAATTCCATACCTTTAACAGTGAACTTTATCAAATTTAAATCAATTCGGAATAAACTTGAACCTTACCTTGTGATTAATAGTTTGGAGCATTTAAATGTATTTGGAATATTCAGTAAAAAAAATCATGAGATCTACATCATTCACTCGAAACGTATTTAGAAATATAGTAAAAACCCAAACCTGTTTCATGTATTCATAAATCAATCGTTTATGGATATGTATTATCCAGATTTATTTGTGGGCAAACTTCTCGGACCTCTGCGTCACGGGCAACACTCAAAACATGTCTAATGAAATAACATATTTACGAGGGAAATATGTATAACCTTGAATTCACTCGTGTTCTAGTAAGATGTTTCAGAAGTGAAAATTTAAAATACAATTTTTCTTACGATAAATAAATTTTAAAGAGAAAAAAGAAAGATAGAAACCAAAATATCCCGTTTTATGCATATTGTTGTGAGTCTGAAGGGAACCGTTCGATGCGTGCATGTGTAAGTACTCTTGCACAAGAAGATCTATTAGGCGTATTAAGCGTATGTTGAATGGCCCAAAAAAAATGCATTTAAATTTATATTGATGAATTCCCTTTTACTACATATAAATTCATTTATTGAAATCTATGCTCTCACATGAAAAACCTTTAATCAGCCATTTAATCACTTATAGCTTGGAGTAATTTATGTAGAATAAGCCCACTTCATCTTTATTATAATATGGTTTGCAATTTCCATTTGACAATGAATCGAACATAATATACTTTGCCCTTTTCTATATCATTTTAAATGTTTTATAGTTTTTATTGAAGAATTTCAGCTCAAAACGTTATGAGTGGCTATAATATAGTGTTACCAAATTGCTGATTTGAATGGCTCTTGTATTGATTCAAGGTTAGCTTAGGACCGAGGGCCAATACAGCTGACTGAAAATCAATACAGGGTCAATACAGAATTAGCAAGTTCGTAAATCTTTTATTAAATATTCTAAACAGTCCATAAAGCTGGTCCGTATGGAATTCCATATTGATCTGTTTCCAGATTGCTGGTCCGTAAGGAATTTTATATTGCCCTGTTTCCAAATTGCAGGTCCGTATGGAATTCCATATTGCCCTGTTTCTATATTGACTTTAAAATCTTAAAGTATTAAATTATTAACCGGATAAATTTTCATATAAATACGGGCATTTATAAAGACCAGGGCAATGTAAAAATATAGGCCTTGTCACTTTTGCCATATTAAGGCTATTTTAGCCTCGTTCGGATTCTTGTATGTTTTATTTGTTTGAGTTTTGATGGTTGTAGAATATATAATTGAAACGGGGATTGTGTCAAAGAGACAAGAACCCGACCAAAGAGCAGAAAACAGCCCAAGATAACAATCCAAAGATACTAATATTATGCTACCAATGGGTCTTTAACGCAGTGAGTAAATCCCGCACCAGGAGGCGGGCTTCAACTAACCCCTAACCAATAATGCATACTAGTTCAGCAAAATGGACGGCACACTTTACTCCGAAACATACAAATGAACCAAAAGTAAAAGAACTAACTAGCCAATGCGGAATAAACAAACATACAGCGATACACATATTAAAACTAAATTCAAAAGATGTTAAAAAATGGTAACAGAATAAACTAAGCAAAAATGAAAATGATCAATATATATTACGAGAGGAACGTAACCCTTTTCATGCCAACAACTGGTTTTAGAATAAATGTGTCTCTTTCCGATGAATAAATCAATATTAATTCATTCCATAAAATTCCATCTTTAATGACTTGACAACTGAATCGTAACTATATCCCTTGTGGTTTGATTAGCTTTTCGGGTGAATGGCGCCTTTGTTGTGCTTTGTGTAGAATATTACCATAAAACATGAGATAAGAAATACCGGAACATATAATATTTTTCCACGTTGATTTATATTTACGAATAAGATCCTTTTAACCGATGATAAAATTTAGTAAAAGTTTTGACAAGTTTGTAATATCGAATTCCCTGGTATAATAATGTTTCAGTAATACAGAGATTTATTTCGTTAAAATCAAATACGTTGTTACATACTCGAGCGAATCGAACAAATTCAGATGCTTATTAATTCATCATTATATCTTTAACTGGATTTCCAACATTTTGATCTCGAGCACTGCTGATGAGTTGTCAGTCAACGAAATGAACATACAGTGCATCACATTAAATTAAATTGAGGTATTTTGTGATATATTTTAATTGTCATATCATTTAATAAGTTTTCTTAACATTCCTTTCCCGGGTCTATTTCCTGGTGACCATAGTATGTTATCTTTGCTTTTTGGGGGATTCTTTTATGTTTATAACATCCTTTAGATTTTTTATTTCGTTTTTTTCTTGGAATTCTTCGCTGTCAGTTTTTTTTCTAACATAGCTCCTTTCTCTAGAAATTTGACTTGGCGTATCGCTCCTATTATGAAACTCTTTTATATTTTTAAAGCACGTTGCTTCTCCGAATGTTACGACAGTTTTATTTGGAATTAAACATGTTTCAAATGATATTTGTAATTTGGGCGACAATATATCCTTGTTAATATGTTTCTGACCTTCAGACATCAATTTCATTTCCTTTTGAAACGTTGGGGCCTGATGCCTTTTCCATACAATGGGTTTGTGCAAAGTACGAAAGAATCTGTCACGACCTAGAAACGCAGCCAAATGAAACGCTGTACGATTATCATTGTTTTCTAATGTAAATAACTTTAGATATGCTTCACGCAATTTGACATCTTGTTCCAACTTTTCTACGAATGCAGCGACAATATCATATTCTCTGTCACCATTCCATATAACAAAATAGTGTAGTAAACTATTTTTATACTTGTCCAAACTTTCACCTAGGAACTTGAATTGAATGTCAGTATGTTTGAGGTGCTGACCAAGGTCATCTAAATAAATTTCATCAACTTCTAATTTAGCAGACACGTATCCCCATGATAGGCAAAAAGCATAAGTATCAACTTTCGCTGATGGTTCATTGTCATGTTTAAAACGCCCTAATGAACTGAAAAACTGTTTAATCCCTTTATAATTATCTTTTTTTGCTGCCATTAAATGTTCAGCTATTTGTAACAGAAAATTAGAATCTTTGTATATCTTTATATAATTCGCTACTCTATCAATTGCAATTGTTGCTTGTCTATCTTCGCTCATACTCTTTGAAACACGTTTAGAAAGTTCTTTGGTAAGTTTGCTATCAACATGCAAAAGAGCCTCGTTATGAAGAGGAGTATACCCTTCTGGTCTCAAATATGTTAATATATCGGAAATATAACATTTCATAATTACATCTTTTGGAAAAATTTTGTGATAGGAGATCAGAACAGCATGACGAACCGCAGTATGGGAAAACGTCATCTTTGATCCAGCTTGAACCAAGTAGGAAGGTGTCAACTCAATTATTGTCTGCTTAATATGGCTTTCTTCAATAGAAGTGTGCTTATTTTTGTATAACTTGCTCATGAAATCACGAACATGGTTTTCAATTTTTTCAGTTTTGGTGCAAAGGAGAACAGTAACCAAAACACAGTATTGATATGCCTTTTCTTTCTTAATGTGCCCGTCGTCTCTCATTTTGTTGATACTAGCGACTAAAAACGCAGGCGGCTGTTTAAAATACAGTAAGCCTAGCTTAATGTGGTCTGTATGTCTACAGAAAGAGGCACACATCCAAGGAAATCCTGGGAATGATTCCTCTTTCAATATTTCATCAAACAATTTCTTAGTTATGGCACCAGATTCGATGCTTGATTTAATATGTCTTGACGGTTCTTCGTTAAGCATAATATTTTTTTCCTGCATGTGTGATCGAAGTATTGTTTTTCTGTCTTCTAAGGAATAAAATTTTTTTTGGTCAAGATCAAACATGTGTTCGTGTAAATTCAAAAAATGTTCTGAACATTTGAATATGATGTCAATATCTTGAACCATGTGTTCCATAATTGCAAGAAGTTTTATTCTTTTATCTGTATGAATATTTTTCTCTAAAAGTTTTATTGCAGATTTAAGCACTTTGATATCATCTGCCGTGTTGCTTATATTATCTATACAGATAAAACAACTTTTATTTACACTTAAATTAGCAATTAAAGTTGCTGATTCTTTGTCAGTTGTGGTAATGACAGTGCTGTCATATCCTTTAGCAGAATACAGTTTTTTAAAGACCATGCCAATGGTAGATTTCCCTGTTCCTTTTCGTCCCTTCAAAACTAAAAGTGATTTTTCATCCATTGTTCTTTGTAATCTTTGGAAAAAAGAAGACTTTAAAACAGAATCTTGGAACATTGGCAAATCTGACAAGAGTTGAATATACTTCCTTTCTGTTAGCCCTAGATAATTGGTGATACATGAATCTGTAATTGTAAATATTGTATTAGCTTTTTCTAATTACTTCAATACTTCAAATTGAAATAAAAACATATATGACGTTGAGGTTCATGCCATGCTGCTGTATTCAACAACATACAAGACAAATATTAACTTAATACCATATTGAGTTTTCCTCGTTTGAAATACATCATGTACACCCTTTGGTAGTGTTTGCTGAAAAGGATGTAGATATTTCCCTTTAAGTTAAAAATATCAAAATTCTAATTGATGGACGATATAACTTTATCTATAAGTCTGCCTATTGTTTTAAATAATGGATTGAAAATTACGCGAAAACACTCTAATCAGAGAGCCAATAAAGTAGTTATTTTTTAAAGATATTCTTTGAAATTGTACAATTTGGAAAACAGTGTGATAACGAGAAAATGCTATCCTTGTTTTTCTGTTTCTTATTGACAGCAGAAAATCATTTACATTCTTTTCATTTACCAAATTCGTCCCATAGATGATATTTTATTATCAGACAAAATCAACAGAATTTTAACAGAATCTGTGTTAAACACACATGAGGCAGAGTTAAATAATGTGAAATATCTATCATTTTCAGCATATTCAGTTTACTCCCTGAAATGTACACCTTAAAATAAGAATCAATGCATAATATATGATCTACGGTGTTTTTTGTGCGGTCTTGTAATGTACCTATATAGTTTAAATCAAAGCAGCCCCTTTCAGTTTAAAACATATAATTATAAAAAAGTCTTAAAATTACAATGTGTTATATATAACTTCGAATTACAGATATAGAAGACAAAGTGCAGAAAAGAATGCGTGTACACCATAGATGTTTGCCAAAGACAACGAGTGTCTATATTTTTTCGTTTTCATCGTACTTACCA
Source organism: Mytilisepta virgata (assembly GCA_028015205.1). NCBI lineage: Eukaryota > Metazoa > Mollusca > Bivalvia > Mytilida > Mytilidae > Mytilisepta > Mytilisepta virgata. The sequence continues at coordinate 34,819,861 of CM051511.1, read as the reverse complement.
GATGTGATAACCAATCTCATCAATTTCATTGATACTATTATGATTGTAAAGGACAGTATCAAAACTAATGTAGTTACAGTGACAAGATCAATCAACCTGTCTCTGTGATAAAGTACATCTGAAATATATGAAATGGATAAATAAATTCCGAATTATGTTATTCGGAGTTACGTAACCCATCGGAATAACGCTTTCATCCCTAAACTACATGAGCTCATCAAGCATCAAACCGAATACAATAAACTTTATTTTCATGAAACATATGTACAATGTTCGTGACATGCATTGAAAATATACAAACTCATAAATGAGCTAAAATGAGCTAAATAATAATTGATTACGCGTTTAAATTAAGAGACTTCTGACCTCAGCTCTAATGACCGTTTTAAAAAGAAGCCAATAATTCTTGCATGTGGTTGAAGATGGGTTTAATAAATAGGAAATTTTAGCATCTTGATAAAAAAAAAATTAAAGGTAATATTATTTGGACGACTACATAATTTAGCAAAGATATCCTTCCAATCATTTCTACCAAGCGACAGTAATGACGCCATTTGGCGTGTTGGCATATTTGTTGGAATTAAAGCAACATGAATGCAGTAGGTAATATTTCAATTATTCTTCACTATTATAAAATTACAAGCATATATTGTTGTAAATTCGTATCATGGAACAGTTTATTTCTAGAGACACCTTACCAGGAATAATTTATCCCTATTCCATGCAATATATTAAAAAATCAATCTTAACCTGAAGCTAAATATTAAAAATAATTTAATATCTCTGCAAAGGAACCAGCGAAATGCACTAAAAAAGATTTCATTTGGTTGGAGTATCTCGGGGAATTTTATTACTTTCAGAATAACTGAATTTCATTACTATTTCAATTACACATTTTTGAAATGTTGTTCATTAGATAGCTTAGGCTGACATTTTTGTTATAGAGTAACACTTTTATTGCCAGTCTATGTCGTCTGTTGAAACTCCCTAAATTACAGAGGATTATTTTCATCAATCAATAAAATTTTGTTTTGTTTCGATTATAGTAGGAAGAAAGCAGAAAAGGGAATGTAACACATTGAAGACTTACTAAAATGGGGATAACTCGTTGTAGTATAGCTACCACTATTGTCATCTTCTTCAAATCTGAAATAGGACCTACGATATTAAACAGGTTGTCCAAATGTCAATGAGACAGTCCTGAAATGAACTTTATCTAGAGGCTCCTAAGAGCCTTGTCGCTCAACTGTATTTAATTTTTATAACGTAAGAAAAACTACAGAGCGACTGGTAATCATTCTGATTAGTGTGAGTTACAAGTAAATGATCCTATCTTATTGTAGCTAAGTTTTGTTTAAGTTTGCATTTTGGTGTCATGAAAAAAGATTCTTAAGAAGGACCATCTTAGGATCATTACTGCCAAGCCTGGTTCCAATTGTCGTAGGGGTTTAAGAAGGACAATCTAAAATATATTTTCCCAAAAGGAGCATACTAAGTCATCAGACATAAATTGGAAACTAAAGCCCATTCTACGACAGTTTTGTCTCATTATGCACACTGATTTTAGATTTTGCCATATATGTTGACAGTCCTGGTCATCAGACATCATTCTGAAAGAGGACCATCTTAGAACCATTGGTGACAAGTCTGTTCCCGTTGCCCAAAGTAAAAATATTTGTGAAAAACAATTACAGAAACATATTTGTAAAGTTTGGGTTCATTCAGGTATATCTTTCGTGAGAAGTTTTTCAAAGTTCAGTCAATCAAACATTAGAAAAGTCTCTGGTGGCAATGTTATTTACCAATTGACACCAACGGTAACAGCACTTTGAAAGTACCGTTCAACAAACATCGTTTCCAAGTTTGGTTAAATTCGGTTCAGTGGTTGTGTAGAAGATCAAAATATGAATATAGTTAACCGCCAGACATACGGTAAGGTGATCTAAGAACAAATGACTTAGTAAGGCCTCTTTCATGGGTTGTTCCCACAATGTATAATAAGATTTCAGTGGCTTCATAGTCAAAAGGAAGCGATAAAATCTACTTTGAAAATGTTATATGTAGAACATTTCTATAAGCATTTTAAGGATATAGGATCAGCATCAATGAAACTAACTCCAATGAAACACGGGGAAAGACAAAGGTTACATCTGAGGGTTGTATTGTTATCTTTAAAAATCTGAAATGAACACAGTAACCGTTCTCAATACAATAAAAAATAAACCAGTAAGTGGATCAGAAACAACTCTTTAGAACAGGATCTAGGCATGGAACAGCAACAAAGAGAATGTGGTGGAATTAAACACGTATCTATGAAACTCCTACGTTTGACAAGAGTGAAATCCTAGCTAACCACAAGTCATTTATGGCCTCATTGGATATCCCTTCAAGTGAGAAGTCTGAAGACTTACATTATTTGTATTGGATACCTAAACTACATAAAAATCCATACAAACAAAGGTACTTAGCAGGATCAACTTGTTCAACGAAAAAGTTTGTTCGCAGTGAAGGAGGGACCACAGAAATTTTGTGAAACTGTTTATTCGCGTAGTGGTATCAATCAAATATGGATTCTCAAATTTTAGATAACCTAAAATCTCGTTCCTTTGCTTCGATTAAAACCTTTGATTTTTCAACTCTATATACTACCTTGCTTCACGATAAATTGAAAACCCCTTTAAAAGACAATCCATAAAGCCTTTAACTGCAAGAATGGCAATTGTTACAAATTTGTCATTTTATGTTACAAATCCACATATTTTACCACAAAGGAACAAAAAAAAAAAAAAAAAAAACATGCTATACCGACTAACAGGTGATCAGTATGCTGGCGTTTCTCTTTGACAATGTATTTGTCACTTTTGGAGGGTCACTTTTTAAGCAAGTTATCGGCGATTTGTTTCTTTATTCATATGAATCGGAGTTTCTTCAGAATTTATGAAAGACAAGAAGAATAAAGAAATTCGCATACCAATATATTGCCTATGTTCTTTCCATCGACAATCCCAAATTTGGAGACTGGATTCCGTTTATATATCCATGAGGATTAGAAATTAAACAGAATACCGACACAGCTTCCGCCGCGTCATTTATAGTCATCTACATCGAATTTGACGACAGTAATCAACTCAGTATCTGACAAACGAGACGGTTTTGATTTCAAAATGATCAATTTTACTTTTATGTGCAGCAATATACCAGCTTCTCCAGCATATGGGATTTATCATTCTCAATTAATACGATCCCAGTCAGCAAGCCACTGTTGGCCCGACAAATCTGCCTGCGTTTCCGTTCTCTATTCTATAACGTTGGGCCAATGTTGTGCTTGGTCTATACTTACATTGGGCCAACGTTGGCCCGATCATATACTTATATTTGGCAAACGTTTGCCCAATCGTATACTTACATTGGGCCATGCAAACTAATATTTAAATGACAATGGCCCGACGTTGGACCAACGTTAAACATTAGTTTAGTGACAATGGCCCATCGTTGGCCCATCATATATATTGCTGTTATAACGATGGGCCAACGTTGGACCAATGTAATAGATGTTAGGTATTAAATTTATTTAACGTTCAGCCAAAATTAATTATTTCTGATGATACCGGTTCAATATTAATATGTGGACAGTTTTAATATAAATGACAAACAATCCTTGTTTGCCCATACATGTAATAACCAATAAGTGATGTCGCAAAGTTGGATAAATATTAAAAATCAAATGTGTTATACAGATATTCCTAAGTACATTTATATATGTAAAAGATACTGGGGAAAAGCAGGCAAACTTGCACCCTTATCATATTTTCAAACTATATTACATATCCAATGATGATCTCCTGACAGCCCCGTAAAACACTTTGTGAAAATTCAATTGAAACAAAATATTCAAAATGAAAAAAAAACTCTGAAACACACTACGAAAAACATAATGGTAAACTGATACAGGTACATAAAACATGTTTGCTCTCAATTTTTGTAAATTTATTTTCTACATACTACTGATTAGATAATCATAATCACCATTCATATAAATAAAATCATTGAATAACAGGCTATCATATCGTCCATACATAGGAGATGACTCACAATGATGGGAATACCGAGTGACTGTCACATGTCCACTTTCACATAAAATTATATATTTTGATTTCCATTCATTTTCTAAGAATTCTTCTCTGAATACCTGTAATTCTCCTTCTGGGAACAAAAACACTTCTGTTTTACTATCTCCATTAAAATTAATTTACAAGAAACTTGGTATTATTTATGAAATCAGTTTCAATATTGTATATATAATATATTATCCCACTCTTTAATCACTTGAATGCAATTTTAATCCACACATCTTTGTAATTATTATGTTAATATTAAGTTTTTTTCAGGTCTCATCAAATTGTATCATGTAGGTGACACTTAATTTAAAACTTCACGCACATAACCGTCTGTAAAAATGTTTATCTGCTGCATTTTTCAGGTCCACATCACAGATTCTATTAGGATTTAGGGGATCTCTGCACATGTCTCAAAATATTTAAATTTCAGTTTTTGTAATTGTTTCCAACACTGATTTCTGTAAAGAAAAATAGTCTGATTGAATATTCCCATATATTAGGTATACAGCCAATTTTTAAATATTTCTACCGTAAGATGTAGTAAGTGTTGTACATTTACCGTGAACGTTTGTAATACAATACCGACAGAAAAGCTTATAAATGTAATAAGTTTGTTTAAAACAGGGGTGTGGGGGTCAATATCTTACAAAGTAAAGTCGAGAAAATGGATGACAAAGTCAATAATCCATGTTTATTAATTATTACAGTGTATTGTTAGAAAATGAAATCAGTCAATCAATTTTAACATCAATATTTATTTTATCTTAATTGATTTCATCATTTAGTATCTAACAATCAATAATCAACAACTGACATAAATTGTTTGTTTACATGCGTGGTTGATGATCTTGCTTCTGAAAACTTGCATTTGAATGTTAATTATTCGAAAACAGTCATTATATAAATGTTTCGATTTACTTACCAAACCTTGAATTGGACATCCACAGAACCATCTAATTATATAATGCACTAATGCAACTGGAACTGTGTATATTTGCGCGCAACATTCTTCTGTCCCAGATATTCAAATTTCAAAAATGTCGTAGTCACGTGACATAACAAGACTTATAAAAGCCGGAAATCATGACGGATATCACCCCGCGTTTTCAAAAGTTATTCTTTCTTTAATTACTTTAAGCGTATTATTCTTATATATAATACTTCATATCAATGAACTGATAATCTAATGTTTAAAGATTTTTTTCTTTTTTACAATCCTTTAATAATCTGTCCAATCGCCAATGCATATATTTATTTAATAAGAGATTTATCAATTAATAAAAATCAAACTGGATATCGTATTTAGGCACTGGCTAATGTTCAACTTTTTTTTATCATATGCATGAATGTATATATAAATACATTTAAAATTTACTCAATAAGGCCAATAATGATTTTTTTCCTTTGGTATATTTGTCATCTTTTTCTGTATTGACCCGGTTCCATTCAGTCAATTATTATATATAGGCCAAGTAATCAGACAGGACTGTAAAAGTTTACACAAAGTTTAAAAAAATGATGAAAACCCCTAACGTTGGCCCAATGTTACCATGTTGGAATATACCATATTCTTTTGCACTTGGGCCAACACCGTAAGCCTGCAACCCAAAATGGATGGCCAACGTTGGGCCAACGTTAGCATAATAACGCAAACGGATGACCAATGTGTCAACGTAAGCATACCAACGCTAACGGACGGCCAGCCTAAGCATAGCAGCCCCAACGGATAGCCAACGTTGGGACAACGTAAGAATACCAACGCCAACGGATGACCAACGGTACAACCAATTCCCAATGTTGGCCCAACGTAAGCATGCTGACTGGAATATTCAAGAGCCAGTATCCACTATTCTGACTTCTTGGTGAACCAACATTGTCTGAGGAACAGGCTTTTGAATTAAGGTTATTAGAAAAAAGGTCTCATACGCTGCTTAAAAAATTTATTGAAGATCTTAATAAAGTTTAAAAAAGCCATTATGCTATATCTCGCATTAAGAGACATTTAATTGCCTATACTATGTATTCATATTCATTTGTTCATCTTCCACTGAGTATTATGGTACATAACAATACACAGAGGTAGTTTGCCCATATGATACAGCCGGGAGTGTAGGTGTTATATACGACCCGCAGATTAAAAAATCCATATCGAGGAAAAAAGCTATTTTGACGTCATAACTGTTGCACAATAAAATCGAAGTTGTTTTTTTACGGCTCATTCGCTACACTCCAATATCCGTAAATATGAAAAAAGTATTGTATTATAACATCCCACTTCTGATATCATCTCGGCTAAGGCCTCGATCTAATATTGGAGTCTGGGGTGATAGATTGATTTCATTGGGGTGTATTTTATTCTATTTCTATTTTTGATTCTCGTTCTTTCACCAATTGAAAACGTTTTTTTAGCATTGTCTATTAATTTGTTTTTGTGCGATTCGTTGTATTGGTGAAACCCGGACATTGTTTTTTTTCCAAATTCAATACATAGCTGTGACTTTTAAGCAGAACAGTACTAAACGCTGGAACTATTGATATGAATAAATATGAATTTGGAGTTCAGAATTAATCAACCACATCCCTCTTTAATATAATACAGAGAAAGTATAAAATCCCCACCATGATACAGACGTTCTCGTACAGGAATTTATGAGAATGGTAAAATAAATACAAATATATCCAGCTCTTGGTTCTTTACACGGATAATTATTGTACAGATGTAATAAAACTGTTCGAAAAATTAATATACATATTCACTTAAACCTTAGATTAAGTCCAAAAATTAAAAAAAAAACCAAAACAAAACAAAAAAAAACTTTATGTGTTTATAATATATCCCAAATTAAACTTTAGATAATACAAATGAAATACTAAATGTAACATGTTACCTTTCATCAAATATGATTTCTGGGCAGCCTGATACAGGTATTTTGTTTTGTCCACGAACACACTTGTAATCTGAAATATGTCAGTTTCGACTTAAATACTTTTTTATTTTCATGTATAGGTTTCGGCTTATACATGTCTGACATATTTGATATGCCTTAATAAGTACTTTTATATAGATATGCTATTGCTTTTGAACTGTTCGAAGGAGTATCTTCCTCGTGCATAGCTCTGCCCTTAGGTGGTTTTGGCTTTACAGCTTTTGGTCATTTTGGTATATTTCAATCTGCTCTTCAGCTTCTTGGATTTCGGATTGTTGTTTTTGGTGTTCAACATTTTAGGGCAATGAGCACACCTGATGAATCGTAAAATTGACGAAATGTGCACATCTTCTGCATCAAAATTGGTATCAAAAAGTTTTTTTACAACGTGTCGGTGCCACTGCTAGTGGACTCCAAGTCTCTGAGGGTAACCACCGCCCAGTTGCTAGTATTTCGACACTAGCCTGAAATTTTCTGGTACAAAATTGTAAAATTTGCGAAAACAAAGGAGTATCTCTCTCGTGCATAGCTCTGTCCCTAGATGGGTTTGGCTTTACAGCTTTTGGTCATTTTGGCATTTTTGAATTTGCTCTTCAACTTTTTGGATTGTTGTTTTGGTTTTCAACATTTTAGGCCTTGAGCACAACTGATGAGTCTTAAATCGATGAAATGTGGACATCTTGTTAATTGACATTGGTATCAAAGAATTGTATTATTTTATAGTAGGGACTGAAACTATCTCTTAACTATGTCTAAGAAATATAGCATTCTCGGTAATGGTACATATCAGCAAAAGAATACCGAAGCGACAAAAGAGTTGGAAAAGTCCACAAATATGAAGCCAAAGGAAAAGACAAACTTTAAATAAGAATTGAACACAACAAACAAACGCGACAAGGGTACATGTAGAACTCAAAGAATAAAAAGCATGTAATTACTACAGTGTGACAATAATAACATTTACAACCTTTAACATTGTGCATGTGCTCGGGCTGTATCATTAGTTTTAAATAGCTTGGATTAATCTAATCAAGCAAAAATATATATATATACATATATATATTAATGCGTTATTAGTCCTGTAGATATAATCTTTGGTCCTTTGCCCAAATAATGTCCGTACTTGACTTGACATTGTTCCTAATTTGAGCATCGTTGCACAGCCATTAGCTTCGACTCACCCTGCACCAAATAAAATTTAGGTGGTACAAGTTTAATGCCAAAGGCTATTGTTTATAATTGCTAATGAATACCATTGGAAAGGATATGTCCTTTTGGGCATATTCTCTTTACACAGGAGCAATCCTCACACTTCGGTGAACAAAAATATCTGTTTTTAGGTTCGACCACAAATCCATATCCTGCGATGTGATCGCAACGACAGGTGACATCTTCAGAACTTGTTCCACCGCTGCATCTTATTTGACCTGCATCTATACACAATGACTTTTGATATACGCATTCGTATCTTGCATTTGTCCAGGATACGAATGGCGAATAGTGATCCTCTGAACATCCTGTTGCATCACGATTGCCTCTGAAAATACTTTTTAAACCTGTAACAAGGATTTGTAGGTAATTTTGATTTTAAAAAAGTAAAGCTTTACAATAAAGCACAGTTCAGAGATATCGGAGTGAACACCGTCACATAGACAATACAGTACCAGTTGTTTCCTTAACAACATTTCGGGCAAAGATATAGCTTAAATTTTATATTTATACATGCTTATATATGCCTTCATATCTTTTTCGTTAATCGAAACTGCTCAAGTCATTTTGAGTGGTAATAGTTAAATGTCTCTTTTTTGAAATAAAATACTTAGGTAATTTAACGGTCGTCATCACGAATTGATTGACCGTTACAGTGTTCCGATATCTATGATGATGTTGGACCTGTTCTCACTGTCGTAACATTTCACCTGCCTCTACCGATTTGTGACTTCCACCGGATTGCCAGGTGCCGTATACGGAGCAGGAACTGCTTACCCTTCCGAGGCACCTGGGTTCACTCCTGGTTTTTATAGGAGTTCGTGTTGTTCATTATGTTTTATTTTTCTGTGTTTACTTGTTGTGTTTGTGGTTATTCATTTGTCTTCCCGGGTTTGTCTGTCCAATGGATTACGTTTTTTTTTCTCCTCAAGTATATTTGTCCTCTTTATAATAAAGTACAAAAATATTTTATAATAATAGTTCTAATTAGCACCTGGAGTTACATTCTCTTTAAAATATTGTCGTTGGCAATAATTTAAACTTTTTTTATTTCAAATATAAATAAAACAGAAAACAATGAGTTTGTTAGACAGTTGGTAAAAAATCAAAATAAGATCGGGTTTGTTGGCGAAAAACCTTTCTTGGGCCGAGTATTGAAAAGAGTTATTTATTTATAGTGGATTGGGAAACCAACTTATAGTAATCCCTCTACAATTGGTGGGTGCGAGAGTGGCCTCTGTAGCGACAGGTTAGTCTACTCTTTTTCGATATCTACAGAGAAGTCTTTAACGTGCTAGGAGCGTTTCTTTCGCCTAACACGGGACAGCCGTTTTTCGCCCCGATCAGACGGACTAGCATCGTTTACCGAGACCATCCTCGTAAATGGTGTCCATAGGAGTTATGGGACTTAGACTATTTTCAACATTTATATTTAGATTTTCCATAATCCAATTTATCATAAAACACAAGGAATAAACTCCTTTCTCAATATGAACAACTTACAACCTCCTGATTTATTAGAATTTTCCTCATATTCATTATTCTTATGCAACCTGATTCTGTAGCGGCAGCGGACATATGACTAGGTGGAGCAATCTTGTTTGTCTCACATATTCTAAAGTTTTTTTTTTCTGGGAGGAAACAAGGAACATAATACATATCACATAAGTGTTTAAAGTTCTGCAGGATTACATAAAATAGGTCTTTTGAAAATGTAAGATAATTAAAAATCTGGGAAAGTTCTTCAAATGAAAAAAAACTCCTTCACGCATATCTTCAATATACATGTATCAATAAACATATATTCTGCAAAGATTCAAAGATCTATGTTAAAAGCTTTAAGAGGTATTGGTTACAAAATTTTGGTATCCCCATCCTTATTTGTTGCAAAAGAAGTTTAAAAACTTGGAAAATGTGGAACACTCCTTCAAATGAAATCAATCTCCTCATGCAAATCTTTATTATGTCTACAAAAATTCTGAAAAGTTCCAAAGATCTGTGAAAAGCTGTAGGAGGAACTAATTACACAAAATTGGTATAATATTTCCCTCTCCAGTACGACATTCAAACACTTAATTTTTGTTTTCTTACTCACCCTTTGGTAAATCATCTGGATTTAGGCATACTTCCCGAAAAATATTATCATTGTCATCAAAAAGACAGTGATAACATTGTTTGTCCGGACAGAACCATTTGGCCCGTTTAGACCAATGTGATGCATGAGGACATTTCACATCGTAACAGTCGACAAGCATGCAACTGGTATACTGAAATATAAATTATTTTTTAAAGTCAGTTTGCTGATTTTCTTATTACATTTCTTCTTTCGTATAGATCAGATGGAAATGTTTGTAAAAATAAAAATTGAACGTGTATCCCGTCACGTTCGTTTAATGTCAATCCAAATAGTGGCATGTTACGCTAATATTTGATCCAAGTTTAGATCCAACGTGATCTTATGCCAATTGCGGAAAGCACTTTCGTGTACAGGGAAACATTTGATATTTATGAAGCAAGGAAGTTATATCTGCTTTTAAGTTGCTGTTTTATTTAGTTCACGTAGTGAGATTTTTCTTCGGCACTAAGCTGGGGAACTAGCGAAATAAAACTGAAGTCAAACGAAAGTTTAAATTGTTCTATATTAAAATAATAAAATCCAAAATAACAGAGTCAATTTTTACAACCCAATATTCTCACTAAAGGCAAACTGTCCCTTTAATTCACAATTTGGTAATCCAAAATTCCGGTCGTCAAACGATGTCCGTTTATTTCACTAACCGGTATCCGATTCTAACTACTTAAAACACAGTCTCTCTTTTTATACCACTTGGGAGATTAAACTAAATGTCCATGGCAATTTGAATAAACGTAATCTTAATTTTCACAAATAGAGAATTATACATATGATAAAATATTCCTATTATCTAAATTTAAAAAACATCCGGAGTATGATTAACACTGATATATATAATTACATTTATCTCGAAAATACAACAAGCACAAATTAGAAGAAAAAACAAATGGAACAAAAGAAAAGATTACCGAAAGTAAAGACTCTAAAACTTAGCTGCAATGCGTTGGAAAAAATTGTTCATTCAAAATATCGAAATGTCTACTTCGACATAGTTTTACAGAAATTCTATCTGATTCCGTGCAATACCTTTTAAACCTAATTTTCCAGTTTTACTTTCTAATTCCTACATGTATATGTATCTTTATTTTCTCATGAAATCAAATCTTGTTCCCTTGTAGTTGAAGGTTTTCTCTCGTCTTATATTTTGGTATGCAAGTAATGTGAATTTGTACGGACAACTATTACAGAGATGATCGATACAGATGAATTCTATTCAACTTTGTTCGTTTATAAACATAATTTCTTACAAGTCAAATCAACCAACTCGGAGGGAATATTAAGGAGCCTTGTTGGTCACACAAAGCTAATAAATTGTAATTTGAAAAGTCCAGCGCTGAATATTTACAGTGCAGCGATGTGGATTTAAAGTCCAGCGCTATAGATTTAAAGTTCAGCGCTTTAGATTCAAAGTCCAGCGCTGTAGATTCAAAGACTAGCGGTGTAGATTTAAAATCCAGTGTGTAAATTTAAAGTCGAGCACTTGAAATTTAATGTCGAGCGCTGAAGATTTCATTAAAGTCCGGTGCTGAAGATTTACAGTGCAGTGGTGTAGATTTAAAGCCCAGCGCTGTAGATGTAAAGTCCAGCGCTGTAGATTCAAAGTCCAGCGCTGTAGATTTAACGTCCAGTGCTGTAGATTCAAAGTCCATCGCTAGAGATTCAAAGTACAGCGCTGTAGATTTAAAGTCCAGTGCTGTAGATTCAAAGTCCAGCGCTGGAGATTCAAAGTCCAGCGCTGTAGATTCAATGTCCAGCGCTGTAGATTCAAATTTCAGCGCTGTAGATTCAAAGTCTAGCTTAACGCACATAACCACTGGGTGAAATAAAAGCTATGATGTATATCTTTCATTTAAACTACAAGCGGTTAAAAACTTTGCCGGACTTCATACTTTTAAAACATTGTAAAAATCATATATCCGGACTCTCTCCCCACTCAACTTTGAAAATCTGGAATGGGCATATAATTATCACAATGTTTAAAAGTATGAAGTCCCGCAAAATTTTAAACCTCTTGTGGTTTAAATGAAAGATATACACCATACCAAAGGGTTAGGTGGGTTAACATCCCTGAGGCTAACGCCATATTTTCAAAGTTTAATGGGGGAGGGTCTAGACATAAAATTTTCACAATGTCTAAAAGTATGAAGTCCGGCAAAATTTTTACCGTTTGTGTTATAAATGAAAGATATACAACATAGCTTTCATTTCACCCAGTGGTTAGGTGGCTTAACGCCTTCAGTGCTGGACTTTGAATCTACAGCGCTGGATTTTAAATCTACAGCGCTCGACTTTAAATCTACAACGCTTGACTTTGAACGGTTGAATCTACAGCGCTGGAAATTAAATCTTCAGCGCTGGTCTATACACCCAGCGCTGGACTTTACCTCTCCAGCGCTGGACTTTATAAATCTTCAGCGATGGACTTTACATTTCCAGCGCTGGACTTAACATCTCCAGCGCTGGACTTTAAATCTTTGGCGCTGGACTTTTCAAATTGCAATTTATTATCTCTGTAAGACCAACAGGGCTCCGTAGAATATCAAACAAGATTGAGCATGAGGAAAGACTAGCAACATTTAGGGGTCGTATGTAATAAATTAACAGAAACATATTCCACAATTTGTTTTCCTTTTAAACATTGCATTTATTTTTCAAATAAGTCACATAAAACGAATAAATAAATAATGAATGAAGATTCAAATTTCAAATGTATCGATTGGGAACTGAATTAACTCCCTTTTCTGCTAGAATCTGCACCAATTCATGTTTTAATATATATATTCATCGACCTGTCAATACGAATGAACTACGTTCATATTTGGAATGAGCTTCTGTTTTAAATCAAATACATTACCACTTTTCTATTCAACTTTTAGATGCGTACTGTTGAATTCGGAAACTATTAAACGAGCACAGTCTGACCCTTCTATCTAAATTATGTACCGTCCTGTCTAATTTTGGAGTTCTAACAAGCAGTCAACTTGTTGGTTATCATACTGCATTGGTTTTTAAAATGTGTTTTATACACCAGAGTATCAGGATAGATAAGGGGGAGGTTTGGATACCCATATCGGTTTAAAACCACCTTTGTTCAGTGTCAGTACCAAGTCAGACTATTCTGATTCTCTGTGTTTGTGCTCTTTTGTGGTATTTTTGTTCTGTCAGTTGGGTTATTTCAGTTGATTGGTATGTCATTGTTCATCTTTCCTCTTATTCATTTTGTTGTTTATTGCATATGTTGTATTTTTACTGAAGTCTTGTTTGTCTAATTCTCTTTGGCTTTTTAGGAGTTTTTTACTCTTTTTTTATCTTGTAGTATTTAGTTTGCCGTGTTAGAGTCCTTTTGAATTTGCCTTGGAATTGGCTGTTTATTGTTTTTGCATTCTTCCACTAATATTTACCAAAAGAAAAATAATTTTCTGCATGCACATATCCTGCTATCCTCAATTTGCACTCTCTTTGGATATGGATCTGTAACAATGCAACAATGTAACAAATTACAACATATACTGATAATTTAAGCAACATCAGTTATTCGTTTTGTCGTAAATATATGCAACTTTTTGCGTAAAATAATCATTACGCCCACCCTTCAATGTATCACTTTGATCATTTGGCATTTAAATTTCCTTGTCAACGTTTTCGGTTATTATTTCCACTGTCAACATTGTCAAAATGGGAACAACTGTTGAGTCATTCATTTTTACAAATCGAAGAAATGTGTACATATTGCGCATCTTGTGAATTTAACTTATCAAATTTTAATTTGTTTTAAAAACTTATGAGTATCTCCCTAGTATATCCGTCATTTAAAAATGATGTCAAGACCCCACAAAGGTTTATTGAAACAACATATAATGCGACTGATTTTAGCACTGGCGTTGAATGATTATATGAATCGCAAATCGTGCATCAATTGTAAGTTAAGTCCAACCCACTAATACATTATATTAATACGATTAGATGCAACTATTGAAAATTATATAAAAGGTCATGGTCAATATATGTAGGTTACAAATTCCCAAACACATGTGTGCTGTTACGAGCAACATATAGCAATTAAAATATGTAAAAAAAACAGATTTGTACAAAGTTTAAAAATTATTAACAAAAAAAAAAAAAAATGGAATTTGAGAATATAAGAATATAAACAGTGTTGTTGGGTGACATTCTCGGAGAAGGTAATTTATTTTCCAATAAGTTTTTTTATTTTCCAAATAAACATACATGTTCATATATACATGATATACCTATCTTTATGTGTTGAGCGTAATTTTTATTGTAAGGAAAGAAACTATTTCTAATGATCCAGTGCCCGTCTCTTTTTTAAACTAATGGAAATTCGATAAATACCACGATTTCAACAAACATGTGCGGTGTTTTATATTGTCATCCATCATTATTAGTGGGTGGGACTTGACCGACCTTTACCCCGCTGTAGAAAACTAAGTAGATAGATTTTGTGTGGGTAATGAATTCTTTGATACAATGTACTAATTTTGATTTACGACTTGTCAATTTTACAAAATGCCTAAAATGTTGATAACCAAAACAATAATCCATTGTAACGTCAGAGTATCCTTCAGGACAAAGACAAACCCTTATATCACCTTAAAATTTGGGTTTTTTTCTCAAATATTTCGTTTTGTTTTTTGTTTGTTTTGTTGTTGAAGTAGCAACCCCGGCTTGATGTGTTCGTAACAAATGACTACTACAAAAATTGTTCCTGGTTATGAACAAAACTAAGCAGAAAAGATTATTATTTTAATAGACATTTAAATAACAAATTTAATGAAATTGGTTTTTTTTCAAAGAAAAGTCAGTTGTATAAACATTAGAAAAAACAACATGAAGGAAACCATTTTGATTACGGTAAGTTACAATAATCTGTTTTGTTCATAACGAAGACAACAATTTGTTTTTTCATATTAATAATACCGGTATGTCAGAAATACATATAAAAGGAATGATGAGCCAGGCATTTTTAATTGGGCAGAAGGGTGTTATTTTATAGTATTGGTATGAAACTTAAACTGGAAATACTTTTTCTTAGCTTAAAAATATTGGAAAATGGGAAAATATCTTAATTATTTAATGAATGAAATTTGTCTAAAAAAGCCACTTTTGGGGTCTTCCGAAAGCATTGTTTTATTCTGATGTCTTCTGGATAGTCTATTATAACTAACACCTGACATTTTTGCCTTTATTTTACTATGCCAACATTCCCCATGTGAAATTATTAAATTGTTTTGTATGAACCTTGAACGACAAAATTTCTTCCTATGTGACGTATAAATTTTCTGAAGTCAGACACGCGAAGCAATGAATGTGTTTTTAATTTGATAGATGCTTTTGTGCTTTTTTGTTTCTTTTAAAATTGTAACACAGTGATGACTGCTGTACCCATATTTTGATCATTTTTTTATTATATCTGTTTTGTTCACGCATCGTTGTATAATAGAATTTGATGAGACTGTCGTACAAGTGAGAGGTTTAGCGCTATAAAACCAAGTTCAATCCACCATTTTCTACATTTGAAATTGCCTGTACCAAGTCAGAAATATGACAGTTGTTGTCCATTCGTTTTTGATGTGTTTTGTCATTTGCCATGTGATTAGGGACTTTCCAATTGATTTTTTCCTCAGTATTTTTGTGATTTTACTTTTTACTAGGAATAACCCATGAGTACCTTTTAACATTTATATTTTTAGGTATTTGTTTTCTCAAACTACATATAACCTTTTTATATGGCAGATTTTTTACCTTAAAAGAGGAAAATTCATAAAATTCAAATTCATCAATATGCATGATTTAATGATTTTAATTTTTAATTTAATTTTCAGATAAGTATGATGGATCCTGTGAAAGATTTTAATCTGCGTCCACGTCAGGCTTGTAACTCCTCTATGACTGTTGTTGAGAAATCAAAGACAAAACCACTGACATCAGCTGAAAGATCTAGAAGATTTAGAGACAACTTGAAGAATGATCCAACCTTGTATTAAGCATACAGAGAATTTGAAACTGCCAGAGTATCGGCATATAGGCATAACATGTCTGAAGATAAAAAAAAGAATATAATGAGAAAACTAAGATCAGAATGACAAAATACAGAGAACAGAAGAAAATGGATGGTAGTTCTTCTACACATGCAAAACCAAAGAAGCCCGTCACCAGAGCAGAGAGGGAGCTACAGAGGGTAAAATGGCGGGAAGCCAAAAGAATCTCCCGTTTAAACATGACAGGACAGAAAAGGAGAAGAATAAATGAAAAAAGAAAAGCTACATACGCAGACAGAAAACAAAACAAGAATGTACAAAAAAACACCAAAGACGACAGTACCTCAAGTTTTACCTCAGATAGTGCAAGATGAAAAGCAGTGTCTAGGATAAAGTCACGTATGTCATCATCGCCCAGGAAGTATTCCATTATAGTATCGTCTTTGATCAAAAATGTAACCAAGAAAACAAAAGGCCTTAAAAGAAAACTTGATCTGCACTCCTGATGGAAAAAAGAGATTGAAATTCTATGATGAAACCTATGATGATCTTTATAAAAGGTTAAATAAGATTAAGACAAGTAAGAAAATGAAAGATATCAAGTTAAAGAGAACTGTAGCACATCTTTTGACCAAATCTGCCATTAGAAACATTCATAACAACCAAAAAAGGAATTATGACCGATTTGGACTATCAAGAAAGATCCTGAAAAGCAATGCTATTAACAATTTTGAAGATTTAAATGCTAGGAAAAAAAGGAAAGACGCCTTCAATGCAGAAAAACTGAATTCCATTGAACAATACTTTTCGAGGTCCGATTATGTCAGGCCATTGCCCTGTTTATCTCTAGCTGGAAAGGATGCAAAAGTCAAGAATGTTATGGAGTGTTCCCTGAAACGAATTCACATGGAATACAACTCTGAAAATGCACCTATCAGTTACAGCAAATTTGTAAAATTGAAACCAAAAACTGTATTACCTATGTCAAAGAGTAAATTTATACACTGTTTATGTGAGTATTGTGTAAACATCGAATTAAGCATAGATGTTTTGAGGTCATTTACAAGTAGGCGTAGACAGGAAACGGAAAATGAGAACAGACCACACGAAGCAGCTGAAAATGAAAACCAGAACGAGAACCAACAACCTGCTGTAACAGATGTACAGGAGAATGAAACTGTTAAGGATACAGATGATGGGACTGTTATTATCATAGAAGAAAACACTGAATCAGATGAAAATATAATAATTGTAGAAAATGGTATTCCAGAAATACCAAGAAACATTGATGAAAATACTATAGAACATGAAGGAATGGAAGAAGTCATAACTTTGCCAGTAATTGAAGGAAATGATAATGCGAATAACAGAAATGAGTTTTTTAGATAAAAAACAAGCTCTACTTTATGTGAAAAAGACAATTTGACCTATAAGAAAATGTGTATTGATAGAAAATGCGGACACTGTGGAACACACAAACTGGATGAGAAGCTGTTGCCTTTTCAGAACTTTTTTGATGATAATATCAAATGGGCATCATGGGAGAGAACCAAGTATAAAAACTCTGCTGGAAAAGAATCTATGCGAATGATGAAAGTTCCAAAGGAGGGATCATTTAAAAACTTTGTTTTGAAACTTAAACAAAAGCTAGAACCATTTGCAAAGCATCTATTTGATGCAAAGTGGCAAGCACAACAATTTCGAAACATTACTACTACACTTCCAGACAAATGGGTAGTGTTTTGTTTGGATTTTGCCGAAAACTTTTCATCGGTGTGGCAAGATGAAGCGCAAGGCGCACATTGGTCATATGATCAGGTGACCATACACCCTGTTGTAGCGTATTATAGATGTACTGTAGAAGGCTGTGCATGTATTGTAGAAGAGAGTATTTTATGTATCAGTGCTAACCACACCCATGACAATCATGCTGTTCAACATTATGTATCTACTGCTGTGAAACACCTTTTAGAAAAGGGAATCAACATTGAAAAGCTTATACAATTTTCATATGGGGCCCCTACCCAGTACAAGGGAAAGATGAATTTTGCTGACTTGTCATACTCGTATGAGGACTTTGGATTCCAGTCTGAAAAACATTATTTTGGCAGTAGGCATGGCAAAGGGAATTGCGACAGAGAAATTGGAACTGTTAAAAAAAGTGTTGTTCTCGCCATTAAAAGTAGACGAGCTGAAGTATCTGATGCAAAGACTTTTTATGAGTATTGTAGAAAAAAACTGAACAAACCCAAAGAACCATTGGAACATGTACATTTCAAAAGGATGTGTATATATATACCATTTGGTGAAATAAATCGAAACAGACAGACAATCCCTAAAGGCTGTTAAACAGACTAGAATGTACCATAGTTATAGATGTATTCAACAAAAGGTGATTGAAGATAGAGAACGATCATGCTTTTGCATGCCATGCATCACTTCAGATGGATTATGTGAAAATGAGAAGATAGTAGGAAAATGGATAGTCTCTGCTTTAGAGAAAAGGGCGAGAAGACGAAGACCAAATGATTATGCTGAGGAAATTGATGAGCAGGTAGATGAGGTAGACCATGATAAACAGATAGATGGAGGCCAGGATGAGCAAGAAGATGGAGGCCAGGATGAGCAAGAAGATGGAGGCCAGGATGAGCAGGTACAAGATGGAGGCCAGGATGAGCAGGTAGATGGAGACCAGGATGAGCAGGTAGATAATGAATAGGTAGATAGAGGCCAGGATGAGCAGGTAGATGGAGACCAGGATGAGCAAGAAGATGGAGGCCAGGATGAGCAGGTACAAGATGGAGGCCAGGATGAGCAGGTAGATGATGAACAGGTAGATAGAGGCCAGGATGAGCAGGTACATGATGGAGGCCAGGTTGAGCAGGTAGATGGAGGCCAGGATAAGCAAGTAGATGATGAACAGGTAGATAGAGGCAAGGATGAGCAGGTATACAGAGGCCAGGATGATCAATTAGATTATGGAAGCGATGATAAGCAAGTAGACAACACGTAAGTTTATCTCATTGTATACCCATACATGTATATTGTTGCATGTCATGATATATATATATATACCAACTTAAGTACAAATATTAATTTATTTGAGAATAATAAGAATACAATATACACATTTATGTTAACATTTTGATATATATCTGTAGGATTGTATATATATATATAAATATTAAAACTTCCTTCAGATACCAAGTAGGAGAGTACCTTGTTATTAAACATGGTTCTTCATTGATTCCTGTAGTTGTAAGTACCAGAATTGAAAAGAGTTTGTTTCTTTTTTGTTCTTGTTAGTTTTATTTTGTTCTGTTTCAGTTATGTTTTTTTTAATTCAGTAGCAGATCCAGAGCAGGGTCAAAATCAACCTTTTGACTGGGTTATAAAAAATATAATGGTTTTAGAATTTGTGACTTAAATTTTTCAATAACTAGTATTGATCCACTCCTAATGTGTATGCACAATCTTCTGATAATTTAAGCAATGGCATTGTTAAACAGTATGTCACTTTTGTGACTCTTATAAATAAAAATTTTGGAAGCTTAAACATATTTTTATTTACAAATACTGAATAAAGATACTAGCTATACTAGATATTTTTTAATCTTTTCAGTCAATAAATTTGTAGGGCAAGATCACAGATATTACAAGTTAAGTAAAACTAACGAGCTATTCATTTTATTTGGCACTATTTTTATTACAGGTGGATGATTGGCCATGGGCTAGGTTTTTTAGTAATTGAAAAATTTAAGTCACAAATTCTAAAACCATTATTTTTTTATATCCCAGTCAAAAGGTTGATTTCGACCCTGCTCTGGATCTGCCACTGAATTAAAAAAAAACATAACTGAAACAGAACAAAATAAAACTAACAAGAACAAAAAAGAAACAAACTCTTTTCAATTCTGGTACTTACAACTACAGGAATCAATGAAGAACCATGTTTAATAACAAGGTACTCTCCTACTTGGTATCTGAAGGAAGTTTTAATATATATATATATATATATATATATATATATATATATATATATATATATATATATATATATATATATATATATATATACAATCCTACAGATATATATCAAAATGTTAACATAAATGTGTATATTGTATTCTTATTATTCTCAAATAAATTAATATTTGTACTTAAGTTGGTATATATATATATATATATATCATGACATGCAACAATATACATGTATGGTTATACAATGAGATAAACTTACGTATTGTCCTGCATGCCTTTCTCATTGTCCTCATCAAGGATGTTCATAATTTGGTCAATTTCAATGGCATTGTTAAATGATAGTTCAGGGTCGTTGAAAGAAATGTCCACCATAACCATATCTCTGAAGGATTCATCTAAGAAAAAAAATAATGAATGGAAATAAGTAATTAATTACCTGTAAAGACTTATCTTGACCACAATCATATTTACATATATGTACCGGTAATACGTGTAATAGTGTATACATATTTCTACACAATTCTTCATTAAGATAAATATTACACAGATACAACATTAAGCAATGATATAGTCAAATCATCTTGTAAAGAAGTACTAGTCAATGATTGATTGGTTGTTTTTTCACACCATGTTCCAGCAATATCGTGGCTGTATTTTGTTAATGAATAATATGATCATTTTGTCATACAATGTCTGATTGACTAATTTCCAGAAGAACAGTATGAACTTAATCAACAACCTGGGGTGAACTCAAGGGCTCAGAAGTGTGAGCAGAACTGGTTCTTTCAATTTTGACACCCATCGTATGAACAAGAGCTCACGGGCTAATGACTCCACCAATTGACTGATAATACAAAGTAAATCTGTTATACAAACTAGACAAATGATCTTAGCTTACCGTTAAGTTCAAGTATAACTTGATCTTCACCATCAACCTGTTCATCTTTGCCTCCATCTACTTGCTCATCATCGCTTCCATAATCTAACTGCTCATCCTGGCCTCTGTATACCTGGTCATCCTGGCCTCTATCTACCTGTTCATCATCTACTTGCTCATCCTGGCCTCCATCTACCTGCTCAACATGGCCTCCATCATGTACCTGCTCATCCTGGCCTCTATCTACCTGTTCATCATCTACCTGCTCATCCTGGCCTCTATCTACCTGTTCATCATCTACTTGCTCATCCTAGCCTCCATCTACCTGCTCAACATGGCCTCCATCATGTACCTGCTCATCCTGGCCTCTATCTACCTGTTCATCATCTACTTGCTTATCCTGGCCTCCATCTACCTGCTCAACCTGGCCTCCATCATATACCTGCTCATCCTGGCCTCTATCTACCTGTTCATCATCTACTTGCTCATCCTGGCCTCCATCTACCTGCTCATCCTGGCCTCCATCATGTACCTGCTCATCCTGGCCTCTATCTACCTGTTCATCATTATCTCCATCATCTACCTGCTCATCTTTGCCTCCAACTACTTGCTCATCATCGCTTCCATAATCTAACTGCTCATCCTGGCCTCTGTATACCTGCTCATCCTGGCCTCTATCTTCCTGTTCATCATCTACTTGCTCATCCTGGCCTCCATCTACCTGCTCAACCTGGCCTCCATCATGTACCTGCTCATCCTGGCCTCTATCTACCTGTTCATCATTATCTACATCATCTACCTGCTCATCTTTGCCTCCAACTACTTGCTCATCATCGCTTCCATAATCTAACTGCTCATCCTGGCCTCTATCTACCTGTTCATCATTATCTCCATCATCTACCTGCTCATCTTTGCCTCCATATACTTGCTTATCATCGCTTCCATAATCTAACTGATCATCCTGGCCTCTGTATACCTGCTCATCCTGGCCTCTATCTACCTGTTCATCATCTACTTGCTCATCCTGGCCTCCGTCTACCTGCTCAACCTGGCCTCCATCATGTACCTGCTCATCCTGGCCTCTATCTACCTGTTCATCATCTACCTGCTCATCCTGGCCTCTATCTACCTGCTCATCCTGGCCTCCATCTATCTGTTCATCATGGTCTACATCATCTACCTGTTCATCATCTACTTGCTCATCCTGGCCTCCGTCTACCTGCTCAACCTGGCCTCCATCATGTACCTGCTCATCCTGGCCTCTATCTACCTGTTCATCATCTACCTGCTCATCCTGGCCTCTATCTACCTGCTCATCCTGGCCTCCATCTATCTGTTCATCATGGTCTACATCATCTACCTGCTCATCCATTTCCTCAGCATAATCATTTGGTCTTCGTCTTCTCGCCCTTTTCTCTAAAGTAGAGACTATCCATTTTCCTACTATCTTCTCATTTTCACATAATCCATCTGAAGTGATGCATGGCATGCAAAAGCATGATCGTTCTCTATGTGCAATCACCTTTTGTTGAATACATCTATAACTATGGTACATTCTAGTCTGTTTAACAGCCTTTAGGGATTGTCTGTCTGCACGGTTTCGATTTATTTCACCAAATGGTATATATATACACATCCTTTTGAAATGTACATGTTCCAATGGTTCTTTGGGTTTGTTCAGTTCTTTTCTACAATACTCATAAAAAGTCTTTGCATCAGATACTTCAGCTCGTCTACTTTTAATGGCAAGGACAACACTTTTTTTAACAGTTCCAATTTCTCTGTCGCAATTCCCTTTGCCATGCCTACTGCCAAAATAATGTTTTTCAGACTGGAATCCAAAGTCCTCATAAGAGTATGACAAGTCAGCAAAATTCATCTTTCCCTTGTACTGGGTAGGGGCCCCATCTGAAAATTGTATAAGCTTTTCAATATTGATTCCCTTTTCTAAAAGGTGTTTTACAGCAGTAGATACATAATGTTGAACAGCATGATTGTCATGGGTGTGGTTAGCACTGATACATAAAATACTCTCTTCTACAATACATCTATAATACGCTACAACAGGGTGTATGGTCACCTGATCATATGACCAATGTGCGCCTTGCGCTTCATCTTGCCACACCGATGAAAAGTTTTCGGCAAAATCCAAACAAAACACTACCCATTTGTCTGGAAGTGTAGTAGTAATGTTTCGAAATTGTTGTGCTTGCCACTTTGCATCAAATAGATGCTTTGCAAATGGTTCTAGCTTTTGTTTAAGTTTCAAAACAAAGTTTTTAAATGATCCCTCCTTTGGAACTTTCATCATTCGCATAGATTCTTTTCCAGCAGAGTTTTTATACTTGGTTCTCTCCCATGATGCCCATTTGATATTATCATCAAAAAAGTTCTGAAAAGGCAACAGCTTCTCATCCAGTTTGTGTGTTCCACAGTGTCCGCATTTTCTATCAATACACATTTTCTTATAGGTCAAATTGTCTTTTTCACATAAAGTAGAGCTTGTTTTTTATCTAAAAAACTCATTTCTGTTATTCGCATTATCATTTCCTTCAATTACTGGCAAATTTATGACTTCTTCCATTCCTTCATGTTCTATAGTATTTTCATCAATGTTTCTTGGTATTTCTGGAATACCGTTTTCTACAATTATTATATTTTCATCTGATTCAGTGTTTTCTTCTATGATAATAACAGTCCCATCATCTGTATCCTTAACAGTTTCATTCTCCTGTACATCTGTTACAGCAGGTTGTTGGTTCTCGTTCTGGTTTTCATTTTCAGCTGCTTCGTGTGGTCTGTTCTCATTTTCCGTTTCCTGTCTACGCCTACTTGTAAATGACCTCAAAACATCTATGCTTAATTCGATGTTTACACAATACTCACATAAACAGTGTATAAATTTACTCTTTGACATAGGTAATACAGTTTTTGGTTTCAATTTTACAAATTTGCTGTAACTGATAGGGGCATTTTCAGAGTTGTATTCCATGTGAATTCGTTTCAGGGAACACTCCATAACATTCTTGACTTTTGCATCCTTTCCAGCTAGAGATAAACAGGGCAATGGCCTGACATAATCGGACCTCGAAAAGTATTGTTCAATGGAATTCAGTTTTTCTGCATTGAAGGCGTCTTTCCTTTTTTTCCTAGCATTTAAAACTTCAAAATTGTTAATAGCATTGCTTTTCAGGATCTTTCTTGATAGTCCAAATCGGTCATAATTCCTTTTTTGGTTGTTATGAATGTTTCTAATGGCAGATTTGGTCAAAAGATGTGCTACAGTTCTCTTTAACTTGATATCTTTCATTTTCTTACTTGTCTTAATCTTATTTAACCTTTTATAAAGATCATCATAGGTTTCATCATAGAATTTCAATCTCTTTTTTCCATCAGGAGTGCAGATCAAGTTTTCTTTTAAGGCCTTTTGTTTTCTTGGTTACATTTTTGATCAAAGACGATACTATAATGGAATACTTCCTGGGCGATGATGACATACGTGACTTTATCCTAGACACTGCTTTTCATCTTGCACTATCTGAGGTAAAACTTGAGGTACTGTCGTATTTGGTGTTTTTTGTACATTCTTGTTTTGTTTTCTGTCTGCGTATGTAGCTTTTCTTTTTTCATTTATTCTTCTCCTTTTCTGTCCTGTCATGTTTAAACGGGAGATT
This sequence comes from Mytilisepta virgata, assembly GCA_028015205.1. Classification (NCBI taxonomy): domain Eukaryota; kingdom Metazoa; phylum Mollusca; class Bivalvia; order Mytilida; family Mytilidae; genus Mytilisepta; species Mytilisepta virgata. The sequence continues at coordinate 34,794,942 of CM051511.1, read as the reverse complement.
CTTTTGGCTTCCCGCCATTTTACCCTCTGTAGCTCCCTCTCTGCTCTGGTGACGGGCTTCTTTGGTTTTGCATGTGTAGAAGAACTACCATCCATTTTCTTCTTTTCTCTGTATTTTGTCATTCTGATCTTAGTTTTCTCATTATATTCTTTTTTTTATCTTCAGACATGTTATGCCTATATGCCGATACTCTGGCAGTTTCAAATTCTCTGTATGCTTGATACAAGGTTGGATCATTCTTTAAGTTGTCTCTAAATCTTCTAGATCTTTCAGCTGATGTCAGTGGTTTTGTCTTTGATTTCTCAACAACAGTCATAGAAGAGTTACAAGCCTGACGTGGACCCAGATTAAAATCTTTCACAGGATCAATCATACTCATCTGAAAATTAAATTAAAAATTAAAACCATTAAATCATGCATATTGATGAATTTGAATTTTATGAATTTTCCTCTTTTAGGGTAAAAAAGCTGCCATATAAAAAGGTTATATGTAGTTTGAGAAATCAAATACCTAAAAATATGAATGTTAAAAGGTACTCATGGGGTATTCCTAGTAAAAAGTAAAATCACAAAAATACGGAGGAAAAAATCAATTGGAAAGTCCCTAATCACATGGCAAATGACAAAACACATCAAAAACGAATGGACAACAACTGTCATATTCCTGACTTGGTACAGGCAATTTCAAATGTAGAAAATGGTGGATTGAACCTGGTTTTATAGCGCTAAACCTCTCACTTGTACGACAGTCTCATCAAATTCTATTATACAACGATGCGTGAACAAAACAGATATAATAAAAAAAATGGTCAAAATATGGGTACAGCAGTCATCACTGTGTTACAATTTTAAAAGAAACAAAAAAGCACAAAAGCATCTTTCAAATTAAAGACACATTCATTGCTTCGCGTGTCTGACGTCAGAAAATTTATACGTCACATAGGACGTTAGTTATAATAGACCATCCAGAAGACATCAGAATAAAACAATGCTTTCGGAAGACCCCAAAAGTGGCTTTTTTAGACAAATTTCATTCATTAAATAATTAAGATATTTTCCCATTTTCCAATATTTTTAAGCTAAGAAAACGTATTTCCAGTTTAAGTTTCATACCAATACTATAAAATAACACCCTTCTTCCCAATTAAAAATGCCTGGCTCATCATTCCTTTTTTATGTATTTCTGACATACCGGTATTATTAATATGAAAAAACAAATTGTTGTCTTTGTTATGAACAAAACAGATTATTGTAACTTACCGTAATCAAAATGGTTTCCTTCATGTTGTTTTTTTTATGTTTATAAAACTGAATTTTCTTTGAAAAAAAACAATTTCATTAAATTTGTTATTTAATCGTCTATTAAAATAATAATCTTTTCTGCTTAGTTTTGTTCATAACCAGGAAAAATATTTTTAGTTGTCATTTGTTACGAACACATTTTTTTTTCTGTTTTCAATAATTTTAAGCATGTGGATTAATTATTTCTTTACTGTAACACCATGTTTACTTATATGTTTCCCCTTTGCACACCTTCCAAACTACAAATAAATTGATTTTCTTCTGACAAACAAATTTATGTTTTGTTCATAATGAAGGAACCTGAAATCAGGTTTCAATTGTTATGAACAACACAAAAACATAATTAATCGCTGCTATAAATTAAATTGTGCCTTTTTACATGATGATAGAAAGCACTGTTTTGTTTCGTGTTTACAGCTTTGGTTGTATAGAAATTAATATTAAAATAAACATTTTGAAATTCTAATTCATCTATATCTGTGTTGTTCAAATCACAAAGACACTATTATTTAGTATTCAGTTGTTACGCACAAAACAATAAAAAATGAAAATTGAAATGAAGACAACTTCCTGTATGAAGAAGTTTTTTTTTGTTTGCTTTTCTATTTTTGTACTTTCATCATTGGAACTGTTTGCTTTGGTATTTAGCCACACTAGTTAAAAAATCCCAATTGAGTTAAAACTGTTCTGTTCATAACAAGGACAACATGATGTGTTGTTCTTGTTATGAACATTACAGTATTGTTATGTTCAGACTCGAGTGCATTTTAATGTAGCATATTTAAAACCTACCAGGTACGTATCAAAAGAACACTGATGGGAAATTAATCTGTCCATATAATCCTTAAAATTACTTTGATATAAGATATTACTCATTAAGTGTTGTTCAAAACAAATGACACTACAATCCTGATAAAATTTTGGTCATTATTACGAACGAAACAAATCTGGTTTAGGAAAAATACAACAACTTTCCATTGCTCATGTCTCTTTAATCATTTTGAATTATATGATAATAATTTTCTTATAAAATGAATTGGCTTACATTAAGCTTCCTACGATATAATGCTTTACCATCTACTGTTCGTAACAAAGGACGTGATTTTTGGGGTTCAAAATTACGAACGCAACATAAACATGTCAACCAGAAACAACGGTTTTCTTCATATAAGGGACATGCAGAATTAATTATGCAGAGGTTTTAAGGGTTGAACAGAAAATCATCGAACTGTCATAACAGTTGTGCATCATAAACATCAAACGTGGATGTGTTCGTAACACAAGACTACAACGGGACTTCAAGGCTTTAGAAAATGTTCGGTGACTAAAATTAAGTTTTTATGACAATAACAGTTTAATAGCCATTTCTTTAAACACAAAAATGTGCTTACAAAGTGTCTTTCAATTATCTTTGTTCACAATTATCTTTAAAGTAAGAAAATCTGGTAAAATAAGAGAGATATGACTTACCCGTGTCGTTCGTCACGGTCCGCCATAATTGAGACGACAACACATTTTTGCGAACTACGTCACAGATTTCTGTAAAGGAACACGGTTTTGCGTGACGATTTGGAAATTCCCATTCTAACAATAGATTTTACTATATTTTCGCGGCGTCAAATTAGATTGATCACTTCATAAACGACCAACGTTCTGTTCGTAATTTAAGGACGACAAATTCTTTTTGCAACATAAAATCCCGATTTCTCATCAATTTTAAGGGACCACCTGTTCAGCTTTTCAAATATAACTCATTCCATAGTTACTTTTTAATATAAACACAAATCGAATTCACTGCCTGATCACGTTTCATCGTAAATGTATACAAATGATCGTCCCTTCCAATGGACACTACTGGTTACGTACAAAACGTAATATTGTTTGGACAAAATTAAAGTTTATTCCCATCCGATTTTTTTTTTAATGCACAGATAATTTACCATATTATCTGTCAAAAAAACCCAACTTTCACTATATTGAAATGGAACTATTTACCTTGTTAGAATGAATTATAACAACTTCAACCGAAAATGTCAAATTTCAATTGAAACTTTTGTGCAATTTTTGAAAAACAAAGATTGTTAGAAATTTGTTCTTTTTACCCTTTGGCCCAGTTTTATCAAGTTTATATCCTTGATGTATATATAATGTATTGCACACTTGATTACTATAAAAAAGGTAAAGCATGCAGTCAAAAAATCACTTTATTGACAACTGTCTCATTTTCCCAATACTGAATTTTTCCTCAGATATTATTTCACTTGCTTGGTCATAAATTAAACAAAATTTCGTGTTGTGTTGCAATTGTATCATTTTATATAAATGTGGTTCAAATTCACTGACTTGATGTTGGAAGGACTTATCACGGCAGGTAAGAAGTCCTTTTTATTATTTTTGTTTAACGAAACCGAATGCATTTATTACACCATACAATAAAATCAATTCTCTTGAACGGTTCAGAAATATTTGGATAGATCTCTGTAAGTGCAACATGTCGACAAGCAAAAGTTGATTAAGTGTGACATTGTATGACTGTAAAACTCGGGTCACAAAAAATATTTATATCACAATTTTCAAGTGACCTCTCAATTAAGTATGCACAACTTTTATAGGAACAATTTCCCCATTTCAGTCTCTGAAAAACAAATAATTTAATGAATGCAATGTAAGGGATTCGAGATATCAGTTACTTTATTTGGGGCACTTCGTAACAGTTCACTGTTACAGTGATTACTCGTTAACATTAGCTTTGCTTGGTATATACTCACTTATAATAACATTTTAAGCAAAATGGCTTCAAGCACACTGTGAACTACCACGCGATTATGGAACAGGAAGCAAATTATTTATAAAAGATTCTCCCCGAATATAGTTATCTATTCTATTTCATATATCAACCATACTCACGTGCCATTTCAAGAGTTATAGCAAGTTATTAATATATTGTCTGTCCTTTAAAAAAACCATATGTTTCCTCGTTTCAATTATCATGCATATCTAACATGCAAATACAAAATACTGACCTTGGGACTGAACAAATACAGGAGGTTTTAAATTTTTGTATAGACCATTTCAATGTGATTCTTTGTTAAAAGCCATTATGATTAATTCAGCTGTTGAATAATTAACAAACACCATGGCGTACTTTAGGAAGCAACCATTTGATTTTTATGGGGGTGCTAGGATCAATTTTGAAATAAAAAGGCAGGACCAGGATTTTGGCACATTAAAAAAGACATGATCACTTTAGTTGTGAAAAAAATGCAGGACCTGTGTCAATAAGGAGTTATTTTGGTTAAAATATAAATTAAAAAATTAGGCAGTTTCAAACATTTGATCCAAGCCCCCCCCCCCCACCCCGCCATAAGAATCAAATGATTGCTCCCTTATGTCTCCGTTCCGTAGGGATTTTCAACTAACTTTAATGTTCTTTCAATTTTTTCAAATTTTGTTTTCCCTTCACATTTTTAATTTCCTTTAGGACATATTAACAACTTCTCGTCCAATCATATTGCTTGAATTTGTCTTCTAAGTTTCATAGTACATAGTTTTTCCGTGTACTAAGTAACTATGCATGAATGACCACGATAGCCAGATTATATTGTATTGTAATTAAGGAATTGTTTGTAGAACATTAACAGCCGTGGGTTTTTTGGAAGGAATTCAATGTCTCATATTTCATCTTTTGGGGGAATATTTAAGGATATATTTTCGATATCTTTTTATTTTTTGATGAACTAAAAGGACACACAAAATGTCAATAGTGTCACTATGCTGAAATATTAGTTATGAAAATATTAATTTTAATCTAAATGTATAAAAAAGGGAGATGTAATTCCTTATTACAATACAATGTAGTCTTATACTTGCGGTCATCAATTCAATATGTACAATGAAGCTAAGAATCATGCGTTGTCATTAATATATGGAAATAAAATACTACAGCGTAAAAAGGCAAATTCCTAGCTTAACATACAAAAGCAGTTGAATCATGGATCGCAGTAACCGTATGCATCTATAGTTTGATAAATTAACATAATTGAAGAAAAGATTGATTCTTTGTTCTAGTTCCTCTGATAGAACTGGTTCTGCAAATCGACTTGAAGCAGCAGCATTACGGTTTGAAAATACCAATTTTTGCGTTTGGATTGCATATAAATCACTTAATTCCCAATCTGTATCTGTACTACTAGTATTCAACAACTCCAAAATCTGGCAAATCGGTGTTATTCATCATGATCAAAATTGAAATGACACGGAGCTACGATATTAATACTGAGTAGATTTTTACAAAAACAAAACAACTCGCTTAAATTTACTAAAATCTAGTCACACTTACCTTGTTAGATGATTACTTTTTACTGACCATATCATCAACTGACCATCAATTACACCAATTTAACAATCACTCGAGTTGTGAATATGTGCTCAATTGGATAGTGTATGGAAAGGTATATACTATAAAATTAAGAGCTCGGGGCAAGCCCCTCGCTCTAAATTTCATAGTACATACCTTTCCATACACTAACCGATACTTAACGTCTTTTTCTTTTCCTTTCGCATTCACGGATCATTTTCTTTTGAATTTCACCGTATATTGCATAATTCTAAGTTTACATTTAAAAGTATATATTCACCTACATACGTGTACAATCTATTTAATATGTTAATCTACAGCTATAGAATTTAAACTACAACCGAAAAACATAAGACTTCCTGTGTGTGCAAAGCATGACGTTTATAAGTACGTCAAAGGAACAACTATTTTAGGTTGTCACCGTGGCGCAACGTTATAATCGTCATGCTTTGTATGCTAGGCGGAGTTGCCGTAAGGGGTCTCAGAGACTTCAATAAACAAAATTAAACTGATACGGACGTCCGCTGGTCGAAAAAGATGTAAAATCGCTGCCTTGGATTGATCCTACAGCTATAGAATTTAAACTACAACCGAAAAACATAAGACTTCCTGTGTGTGCAAAGCATGACGTTTATAAGTACGTCATAGGAACAACTATTTTAGGTTGTCACCGTGGCGCAACGTTATAATCGTCATGCTTTGTATGCTAGGCGGAGTTGCCGTAAGGGGTCTCAGAGACTTCAATAAACAAAATTAAACTGATACGGACGTCCGCTGGTCTAAAAAGATGTAAAATCGCTGCCTTGGATTGATCCTACAGCTATAGAATTTAAACTACAACCGAAAAACATAAGACTTCCTGTGTGTGCAAAGCATGACGTTTATAAGTACGTCATAGGAACAACTATTTTAGGTTGTCACCGTGGCGCAACGTTATAATCGTCATGTTTTGTATGCTAGGCGGAGTTGCCGTAAGGGGTCTCAGAGACTTCAATAAACAAAATTAAACTGATACGGACGTCCGCTGGTCGAAAAAGATGTAAAATCGCTGCCTTGGATTGATCCTACAGCTATAGAATTTAAACTACAACCGAAAAACATAAGACTTCCTGTGTGTGCAAAGCATGACGTTTATAAGTACGTCATAGGAACAACTATTTTAGGTTGTCACCGTGGCGCAACGTTATAATCGTCATGCTTTGTATGCTAGGCGGAGTTGCCGTAAGGGGTCTCAGAGACTTCAATAAACAAAATTAAACTGATACGGACGTCCGCTGGTCGAAAAAGATGTAAAATCGCTGCCTTGGATTGATCCTACAGCTATAGAATTTAAACTACAACCGAAAAACATAAGACTTCCTGTGTGTGCAAAGCATGACGTTTATAAGTACGTCAAAGGAACAACTATTTTAGGTTGTCACCGTGGCGCAACGTTATAATCGTCATGCTTTGTATGCTAGGCGGAGTTGCCGTAAGGGGTCTCAGAGACTTCAATAAACAAAATTAAACGGATACGGACGTCCGCTGGTCGAAAAAGATGTAAAATCGCTGCCTTGGATTGATCCTACAGCTATAGAATTTAAACTACAACCGAAAAACATAAGACTTCCTGTGTGTGCAAAGCATGACGTTTATAAGTACGTCAAAGGAACAACTATTTTAGGTTGTCACCGTGGCGCAACGTTATAATCGTCATGCTTTGTATGCTAGGCGGAGTTGCCGTAAGGGGTCTCAGAGACTTCAATAAACAAAATTAAACTGATACGGACGTCCGCTGGTCGAAAAAGATGTAAAATCGCTGCCTTGGATTGATCCTACAGCTATAGAATTTAAACTACAACCGAAAAACATAAGACTTCCTGTGTGTGCAAAGCATGACGTTTATAAGTACGTCATAGGAACAACTATTTTAGGTTGTCACCGTGGCGCAACGTTATAATCGTCATGCTTTGTATGCTAGGCGGAGTTGCCGTAAGGGGTCTCAGAGACTTCAATAAACAAAATTAAACTGATACGGACGTCCGCTGGTCGAAAAAGATGTAAAATCGCTGCCTTGGATTGATCCTACAGCTATAGAATTTAAACTACAACCGAAAAACATAAGACTTCCTGTGTGTGCAAAGCATGACGTTTATAAGTACGTCATAGGAACAACTATTTTAGGTTGTCACCGTGGCGCAACGTTATAATCGTCATGCTTTGTATGCTAGGCGGAGTTGCCGTAAGGGGTCTCAGAGACTTCAATAAACAAAATTAAACTGATACGGACGTCCGCTGGTCGAAAAAGATGTAAAATCGCTGCCTTGGATTGATCCTACAGCTATAGAATTTAAACTACAACCGAAAAACATAAGACTTCCTGCGTGTGTAAAGCATGACGTTTATAAGTACGTCATAGGAACAACTATTTTAGGTTGTCACCGTGGCGCAACGTTATAATCGTCATGCTTTGTATGCTAGGCAGAGTTGCCGTAAGGGGTCTCAGAGACTTCAATAAACAAAATTAAACTGATACGGACGTCCGCTGGTCGAAAAAGATGTAAAATCGCTGCCTTGGATTGATCCTACAGCTATAGAATTTAAACTACAACCGAAAAACATAAGACTTCCTGTGTGTGCAAAGCATGACGTTTATAAGTACGTCAAAGGAACAACTATTTTAGGTTGTCACCGTGGCGCAACGTTATAATCGTCATGCTTTGTATGCTAGGCGGAGTTGCCGTAAGGGGTCTCAGAGACTTCAATAAACAAAATTAAACTGATACGGACGTCCGCTTGTCGAAAAAGATGTAAAATCGCTGCCTTGGATTGATCCTACAGCTATAGAATTTAAACTACAACCGAAAAACATAAGACTTCCTGTGTGTGCAAAGCATGACGTTTATAAGTACGTCAAAGGAACAACTATTTTAGGTTGTCACCGTGGCGCAACGTTATAATCGTCATGCTTTGTATGCTAGGCGGAGTTGCCGTAAGGGGTCTCAGAGACTTCAATAAACAAAATTAAACGGATACGGACGTCCGCTGGTCGAAAAAGATGTAAAATCGCTGCCTTGGATTGATCCTACAGCTATAGAATTTAAACTACAACCGAAAAACATAAGACTTCCTGTGTGTGCAAAGCATGACGTTTATAAGTACGTCAAAGGAACAACTATTTTAGGTTGTCACCGTGGCGCAACGTTATAATCGTCATGCTTTGTATGCTAGGCGGAGTTGCCGTAAGGGGTCTCAGAGACTTCAATAAACAAAATTAAACTGATACGGACGTCCGCTGGTCGAAAAAGATGTAAAATCGCTGCCTTGGATTGATCCTACAGCTATAGAATTTAAACTACAACCGAAAAACATAAGACTTCCTGTGTGTGTAAAGCATGACGTTTATAAGTACGTCATAGGAACAACTATTTTAGGTTGTCACCGTGGCGCAACGTTATAATCGTCATGCTTTGTATGCTAGGCGGAGTTGCCGTAAGGGGTCTCAGAGACTTCAATAAACAAAATTAAACTGATACGGACGTCCGCTGGTCGAAAAAGATGTAAAATCGCTGCCTTGGATTGATCCTACAGCTATAGAATTTAAACTACAACCGGAAAACATAAGACTTCCTGTGTGTGCAAAGCATGACGTTTATAAGTACGTCATAGGAACAACTATTTTAGGTTGTCACCGTTGCGCAACGTTATAATCGTCATGCTTTGTATGCTAGGCGGAGTTGCCGTAAGGGGTCTCAGAGACTTCAATAAACAAAATTAAACTGATACGGACGTCCGCTGGTCGAAAAAGATGTAAAATCGCTGCCTTGGATTGATCGTACAGCTATAGAATTTAAACTACAACCGAAAAACATAAGACTTCCTGTGTGTGCAAAGCATGACGTTTATAAGTACGTCAAAGGAACAACTATTTTAGGTTGTCACTGTGGCGCAACGTTATAATCGTCATGCTTTGTATGCTAGGCGGAGTTGCCGTAAGGGGTCTCAGAGACTTCAATAAACAAAATTAAACTGATACGGACGTCCGCTGGTCTAAAAAGATGTAAAATCGCTGCCTTGGATTGATCCTACAGCTATAGAATTTAAACTACAACCGAAAAACATAAGACTTCCTGTGTGTGCAAAGCATGACGTTTATAAGTACGTCAAAGGAACAACTATTTTAGGTTGTCACCGTGGCGCAACGTTATAATCGTCATGCTTTGTATGCTAGGCGGAGTTGCCGTAAGGGGTCTCAGAGACTTCAATAAACAAAATTAAACTGATACGGACGTCCGCTGGTCGAAAAAGATGTAAAATCGCTGCCTTGGATTGATCCTACAGCTATAGAATTTAAACTACAACCGAAAAACATAAGACTTCCTGTGTGTGCAAAGCATGACGTTTATAAGTACGTCATAGGAACAACTATTTTAGGTTGTCACCGTGGCGCAACGTTATAATCGTCATGCTTTGTATGCTAGGCGGAGTTGCCGTAAGGGGTCTCAGAGACTTCAATAAACAAAATTAAACTGATACGGACGTCCGCTGGTCGAAAAAGATGTAAAATCGCTGCCTTGGATTGATCCTACAGCTATAGAATTTAAACTACAACCGAAAAACATAAGACTTCCTGCGTGTGTAAAGCATGACGTTTATAAGTACGTCATAGGAACAACTATTTTAGGTTGTCACCGTGGCGCAACGTTATAATCGTCATGCTTTGTATGCTAGGCGGAGTTGCCGTAAGGGGTCTCAGAGACTTCAATAAACAAAATTAAACTGATACGGACGTCCGCTGGTCGAAAAAGATGTAAAATCGCTGCCTTGGATTGATCCTACAGCTATAGAATTTAAACTACAACCGAAAAACATAAGACTTCCTGTGTGTGCAAAGCATGACGTTTATAAGTACGTCATAGGAACAACTATTTTAGGTTGTCACCGTGGCGCAACGTTATAATCGTCATGCTTTGTATGCTAGGCGGAGTTGCCGTAAGGGGTCTCAGAGACTTCAATAAACAAAATTAAACTGATACGGACGTCCGCTGGTCGAAAAAGATGTAAAATCGCTGCCTTGGATTGATCCTACAGCTATAGAATTTAAACTACAACCGAAAAACATAAGACTTCCTGTGTGTGCAAAGCATGACGTTTATAAGTACGTCAAAGGAACAACTATTTTAGGTTGTCACCGTGGCGCAACGTTATAATCGTCATGCTTTGTATGCTAGGCGGAGTTGCCGTAAGGGGTCTCAGAGACTTCAATAAACAAAATTAAACTGATACGGACGTCCGCTGGTCGAAAAAGATGTAAAATCGCTGCCTTGGATTGATCCTACAGCTATAGAATTTAAACTACAACCGAAAAACATAAGACTTCCTGTGTGTGCAAAGCATGACGTTTATAAGTACGTCAAAGGAACAACTATTTTAGGTTGTCACCGTGGCGCAACGTTATAATCGTCATGCTTTGTATGCTAGGCGGAGTTGCCGTAAGGGGTCTCAGAGACTTCAATAAACAAAATTAAACTGATACGGACGTCCGCTGGTCGAAAAAGATGTAAAATCGCTGCCTTGGATTGATCCTACAGCTATAGAATTTAAACTACAACCGAAAAACATAAGACTTCCTGTGTGTGCAAAGCATGACGTTTATAAGTACGTCAAAGGAACAACTATTTTAGGTTGTCACCGTGGCGCAACGTTATAATCGTCATGCTTTGTATGCTAGGCGGAGTTGCCGTAAGGGGTCTCAGAGACTTCAATAAACAAAATTAAACTGATACGGACGTCCGCTGGTCGAAAAAGATGTAAAATCGCTGCCTTGGATTGATCCTACAGCTATAGAATTTAAACTACAACCGAAAAACATAAGACTTCCTGTGTGTGCAAAGCATGACGTTTATAAGTACGTCATAGGAACAACTATTTTAGGTTGTCACCGTGGCGCAACGTTATAATCGTCATGCTTTGTATGCTAGGCGGAGTTGCCGTAAGGGGTCTCAGAGACTTCAATAAACAAAATTAAAATGATACGGACGTCCGCTGGTCGAAAAAGATGTAAAATCGCTGCTTTGGATTGATCCTACAGCTATAGAATTTAAACTACAACCGAAAAACATAAGACTTCCTGTGTGTGCAAAGGATGACGTTTATAAGTACGTCATAGGAACAACTATTTTAGGTTGTCACCGTGGCGCAACGTTATAATCGTCATGCTTTGTATGCTAGGTGGAGTTGCCGTAAGGGGTCTCAGAGACTTCAATAAACAAAATTAAACTGATACGGACGTCCGCTGGTCGAAAAAGATGTAAAATCGCTGCCTTGGATTGATCCTACAGCTATAGAATTTAAACTACAACCGAAAAACATAAGACTTCCTGTGTGTGCAAAGCATGACGTTTATAAGTACGTCATAGGAACAACTATTTCAGGTTGTCACCGTGGCGCAACGTTATAATCGTCATGCTTTGTATGCTAGGCGGAGTTGCCGTAAGGGGTCTCAGAGACTTCAATAAACAAAATTAAACTGATACGGACGTCCGCTGGTCGAAAAAGATGTAAAATCGCTGCCTTGGATTGATCCTACAGCTATAGAATTTAAACTACAACCGAAAAACATAAGACTTCCTGCGTGTGTAAAGCATGACGTTTATAAGTACGTCATAGGAACAACTATTTTAGGTTGTCACCGTGGCGCAACGTTATAATCGTCATGCTTTGTATGCTAGGCGGAGTTGCCGTAAGGGGTCTCAGAGACTTCAATAAACAAAATTAAACTGATACGGACGTCCGCTGGTCGAAAAAGATGTAAAATCGCTGCCTTGGATTGATCCTACAGCTATAGAATTTAAACTACAACCGAAAAACATAAGACTTCCTGTGTGTGCAAAGCATGACGTTTATAAGTACGTCAAAGGAACAACTATTTTAGGTTGTCACCGTGGCGCAACGTTATAATCGTCATGCTTTGTATGCTAGGCGGAGTTGCCGTAAGGGGTCTCAGAGACTTTAATAAACAAAATTAAACTGATACGGACGTCCGCTGGTCGAAAAAGATGTAAAATCGCTGCCTTGGATTGATCCTACAGCTATAGAATTTAAACTACAACCGAAAAACATAAGACTTCCTGTGTGTGCAAAGCATGACGTTTATAAGTACGTCAAAGGAACAACTATTTTAGGTTGTCACCGTGGCGCAACGTTATAATCGTCATGCTTTGTATGCTATGCGGAGTTGCCGTAAGGGGTCTCAGAGACTTCAATAAACAAAATTAAACTTATACGGACGTCCGCTGGTCAAAAAAGATGTAAAATCGCTGCCTTGGATTGATCCTACAGCTATAGAATTTAAACTACAACCGAAAAACATAAGACTTCCTGTGTGTGCAAAGCATGACGTTTATAAGTACGTCATAGGAACAACTATTTTAGGTTGTCACCGTGGCGCAACGTTATAATCGTCATGCTTTGTATGCTAGGCGGAGTTGCCGTAAGGGGTCTCAGAGACTTCAATAAACAAAATTAAAATGATATGGACGTCCGCTGGTCGAAAAAGATGTAAAATCGCTGCTTTGGATTGATCCTACAGCTATAGAATTTAAACTACAACCGAAAAACATAAGACTTCCTGTGTGTGCAAAGCATGACGTTTATAAGTACGTCATAGGAACAACTATTTTAGGTTGTCACCGTGGCGCAACGTTATAATCGTCATGCTTTGTATGCTAGGTGGAGTTGCCGTAAGGGGTCTCAGAGACTTCAATAAACAAAATTAAACTGATACGGACGTCCGCTGGTCGAAAAAGATGTAAAATCGCTGCCTTGGATTGATCCTACAGCTATAGAATTTAAACTACAACCGAAAAACATAAGACTTCCTGCGTGTGTAAAGCATGACGTTATAAGTACGTCATAGGGACAACTATTTTAGGTTGTCACCGTGGCGCAACGTTATAATCGTCATGCTTTGTATGCTAGGCGGAGTTGCCGTAAGGGGTCTCAGAGACTTCAATAAACAAAATTAAACTGATACGGACGTCCGCTGGTCGAAAAAGATGTAAAATCGCTGCCTTGGATTGATCCTACAGCTATAGAATTTAAACTACAACCGAAAAACATAAGACTTCCTGTGTGTGCAAAGCATGACGTTTATAAGTACGTCAAAGGAACAACTATTTTAGGTTGTCACCGTGGCGCAACGTTATAATCGTCATGCTTTGTATGCTAGGCGGAGTTGCCGTAAGGGGTCTCAGAGACTTTAATAAACAAAATTAAACTGATACGGACGTCCGCTGGTCGGAAAAGATGTAAAATCGCTGCCTTGGATTGATCCTACAGCTATAGAATTTAAACTACAACCGAAAAACATAAGACTTCCTGTGTGTGCAAAGCATGACGTTTATAAGTACGTCAAAGGAACAACTATTTTAGGTTGTCACCGTGGCGCAACGTTATAATCGTCATGCTTTGTATGCTAGGCGGAGTTGCCGTAAGGGGTCTCAGAGACTTCAATAAACAAAATTAAACTGATACGGACGTCCGCTGGTCGAAAAAGATGTAAAATCGCTGCCTTGGATTGATCCTACAGCTATAGAATTTAAACTACAACCGAAAAACATAAGACTTCCTGTGTGTGCAAAGCATGACGTTTATAAGTACGTCAAAGGAACAACTATTTTAGGTTGTCACCGTGGCGCAACGTTATAATCGTCATGCTTTGTATGCTAGGCGGAGTTGCCGTAAGGGGTCTCAGAGACTTTAATAAACAAAATTAAACTGATACGGACGTCCGCTGGTCGAAAAAGATGTAAAATCGCTGCCTTGGATTGATCCTACAGCTATAGAATTTAAACTACAACCGAAAAACATAAGACTTCCTGTGTGTGCAAAGCATGACGTTTATAAGTACGTCATAGGAACAACTATTTTAGGTTGTCACCGTGGCGCAACGTTATAATCGTCATGCTTTGTATGCTAGGCGGAGTTGCCGTAAGGGGTCTCAGAGACTTCAATAAACAAAATTAAAATGATACGGACGTCCGCTGGTCGAAAAAGATGTAAAATCGCTCCTTTGGATTGATCCTACAGCTATAGAATTTAAACTACAACCAAAAAACAAGACTTCCTGTGTGTGCAAAGCATGACGTTTATAAGTACGTCATAGGAACAACTATTTTAGGTTGTCACCGTGGCGCAACGTTATAATCGTCATGCTTTGTATACTAGGCGGAGTTGCCGTAAAGGGTCTCAGAGACTTCAATAAACAAAATTAAACTGATACGGACGTCCGCTGGTCGAAAAAGATGTAAAATCGCTGCCTTGGATTGATCCTACAGCTATAGAATTTAAACTACAACCGAAAAACATAAGATTTCCTGTGTGTGCAAAGCATGACGTTTATAAGTACGTCATAGGAACAACTATTTTAGGTTGTCACCGTGGCGCAACGTTATAATCGTCATGCTTTGTATGCTAGGCGGAGTTGCCGTAAGGGGTCTCAGACACTTCAATAAACAAAATTAAACTGATACGGACGTCCGCTGGTCGAAAAAGATGTAAAATCGCTGCCTTGGATTGATCCTACAGCTATAGAATTTAAACTACAACCGAAAAACATAAGACTTCCTGCGTGTGTAAAGCATGACGTTTATAAGTACGTCATAGGGACAACTATTTTAGGTTGTCACCGTGGCGCAACGTTATAATCGTCATGCTTTGTATGCTAGGCGGAGTTGCCGTAAGGGGTCTCAGAGACTTCAATAAACAAAATTAAACTGATACGGACGTCCGCTGGTCGAAAAAGATGTAAAATCGCTGCCTTGGATTGATCCTACAGCTATAGAATTTAAACTACAACCGAAAAACATAAGACTTCCTGTGTGTGCAAAGCATGACGTTTATAAGTACGTCAAAGGAACAACTATTTTAGGTTGTCACCGTGGCGCAACGTTATAATCGTCATGCTTTGTATGCTAGGCGGAGTTGCCGTAAGGGGTCTCAGAGACTTTAATAAACAAAATTAAACTGATACGGACGTCCGCTGGTCGAAAAAGATGTAAAATCGCTGCCTTGGATTGATCCTACAGCTATAGAATTTAAACTACAACCGAAAAACATAAGACTTCCTGTGTGTGCAAAGCATGACGTTTATAAGTACGTCAAAGGAACAACTATTTTAGGTTGTCACCGTGGCGCAACGTTATAATCGTCATGCTTTGTATGCTAGGCGGAGTTGCCGTAAGGGGTCTCAGAGACTTCAATAAACAAAATTAAACTGATACGGACGTCCGCTGGTCGAAAAAGATGTAAAATCGCTGCCTTGGATTGATCCTACAGCTATAGAATTTAAACTACAACCGAAAAACATAAGACTTCCTGTGTGTGCAAAGGATGACGTTTATAAGTACGTCAAAGGAACAACTATTTTAGGTTGTCACCGTGGCGCAACGTTATAATCGTCATGCTTTGTATGCTAGGCGGAGTTGCCGTAAGGGGTCTCAGAGACTTTAATAAACAAAATTAAACTGATACGGACGTCCGCTGGTCGAAAAAGATGTAAAATCGCTGCCTTGGATTGATCCTACAGCTATAGAATTTAAACTACAACCGAAAAACATAAGACTTCCTGTGTGTGCAAAGCATGACGTTTATAAGTACGTCAAAGGAACAACTATTTTAGGTTGTCACCGTGGCGCAACGTTATAATCGTCATGCTTTGTATGCTATGCGGAGTTGCCGTAAGGGGTCTCAGAGACTTCAATAAACAAAATTAAACTTATACGGACGTCCGCTGGTCAAAAAAGATGTAAAATCGCTGCCTTGGATTGATCCTACAGCTATAGAATTTAAACTACAACCGAAAAACATAAGACTTCCTGTGTGTGCAAAGCATGACGTTTATAAGTACGTCATAGGAACAACTATTTTAGGTTGTCACCGTGGCGCAACGTTATAATCGTCATGCTTTGTATGCTAGGCGGAGTTGCCGTAAGGGGTCTCAGAGACTTCAATAAACAAAATTAAAATGATACGGACGTCCGCTGGTCGAAAAAGATGTAAAATCGCTCCTTTGGATTGATCCTACAGCTATAGAATTTAAACTACAACCGAAAAACAAGACTTCCTGTGTGTGCAAAGCATGACGTTTATAAGTACGTCATAGGAACAACTATTTTAGGTTGTCGAAGTGGCGCAACGTTATAATCGTCATGCTTTGTATACTAGGCGGAGTTGCCGTAAAGGGTCTCAGAGACTTCAATAAACAAAATTAAACTGATACGGACGTCCGCTGGTCGAAAAAGATGTAAAATCGCTGCCTTGGATTGATCCTACAGCTATAGAATTTAAACTACAACCGAAAAACATAAGATTTCCTGTGTGTGCAAAGCATGACGTTTATAAATACGTCATAGGAACAACTATTTTAGGTTGTCACCGTGGCGCAACGTTATAATGGTCATGCTTTGTATGCTAGGCGGAGTTGCCGTAAGGGGTCTCAGACACTTCAATAAACAAAATTAAACTGATACGGACGTCCGCTGGTCGAAAAAGATGTAAAATCGCTGCCTTGGATTGATCCTACAGCTATAGAATTTAAACTACAACCGAAAAACATAAGACTTCCTGTGTGTGCAAAGCATGATGTTTATAAGTACGTCATAGGAACAACTATTTCAGGTTGTCACCGTGGCGCAACGTTATAATCGTCATGCTTTGTATGCTAGGCGGAGTTGCCGTAAGGGGTCTCAGAGACTTCAATAAACAAAATTAAACTGATACGGACGTCCGCTGGTCGAAAAAGATGTAAAATCGCTGCCTTGGATTGATCCTACAGCTATAGAATTTAAACTACAACCGAAAAACGTAAGACTTCCTGTGTGTGCAAAGCATGACGTTTATAAGTACGTCATAGGAACAACTATTTTAGGTTGTCACCGTGGCGCAACGTTATAATCGTCATGCTTTGTATGCTAGGCGGAGTTGCCGTAAGGGGTCTCAGAGACTTCAATAAACAAAATTAAACTGATACGGACGTCCGCTGGTCGAAAAAGATGTAAAATCGCTGCCTTGGATTGATCCTACAGCTATAGAATTTAAACTACAACCGAAAAACATAAGACTTCCTGTGTGTGCAAAGCATGACGTTTATAAGTACGTCATAGGAACAACTATTTTAGGTTGTCACCGTGGCGCAACGTTATAATCGTCATGCTTGGTATGCTAGGCGGAGTTGCCGTAAGGGGTCTCAGAGACTTCAATAAACAAAATTAAACTGATACGGACGTCCGCTGGTCGAAAAAGATGTAAAATCGCTGCCTTGGATTGATCCTACAGCTATAGAATTTAAACTACAACCGAAAAACATAAGACTTCCTGTGTGTGCAAAGCATGACGTTTATAAGTACATGAAAGGAACAACTATTTTAGGTTGTCACCGTGGCGCAACGTTATAATCGTCATGCTTTGTATGCTAGGCGGAGTTGCCGTAAGGGGTCTCAGAGACTTTAATAAACAAAATTAAACTGATACGGACGTCCGCTGGTCGAAAAAGATGTAAAATCGCTGCTTTGGATTGATCCTACAGCTATAGAATTTAAACTACAACCGAAAAACATAAGACTTCCTGTGTGTGCAAAGCATGACGTTTATAAGTACGTCAAAGGAACAACTATTTTAGGTTGTCACCGTGGCGCAACGTTATAATCGTCATGCTTTGTATGCTAGGCGGAGTTGCCGTAAGGGGTCTCAGAGACTTCAATAAACAAAATTAAACTGATACGAACGTCCGCTGGTCGAAAAAGATGTAAAATCGCTGCCTTGGATTGATCCTACAGCTATAGAATTTAAACTACAACCGAAAAACATAAGACTTCCTGTGTGTGCAAAGCATGACGTTTATAAGTACGTCAAAGGAACAACTATTTTAGGTTGTCACCGTGGCGCAACGTTATAATCGTCATGCTTTGTATGCTAGGCGGAGTTGCCGTAAGGGGTCTCAGAGACTTCAATAAACAAAATTAAACTTATACGGACGTCCGCTGGTCGAAAAAGATGTAAAATCGCTGCCTTGGATTGATCCTACAGCTATAGAATTTAAACTACAACCGAAAAACATAAGACTTCCTGTGTGTGCAAAGCATGACGTTTATAAGTACGTCATAGGAACAACTATTTTAGGTTGTCACCGTGGCGCAACGTTATAATCGTCATGCTTTGTATGCTAGGCGGAGTTGCCGTAAGGGGTCTCAGAGACTTCAATAAACAAAATTAAAATGATACGGACGTCCGCTGGTCGAAAAAGATGTAAAATCGCTGCCTTGGATTGATCCTACAGCTATAGAATTTAAACTACAACCGAAAAAGATAAGACTTCCTGTGTGTGCAAAGCATGACGTTTATAAGTACGTCATAGGAACAACTATTTTAGGTTGTCACCGTGGCGCAACGTTATAATCGTCATGCTTTGTATGCTAGGTGGAGTTGCCGTAAGGGGTCTCAGAGACTTCAAAAAACAAAATTAAACTGATACGGACGTCCGCTGGTCGAAAAAGATGTAAAATCGCTGCCTTGGATTGATCCTACAGCTATAGAATTTAAACTACAACCGAAAAACATAAGACTTCCTGTGTGTGCAAAGCATGACGTTTATAAGTACGTCATAGGAACAACTATTTTAGGTTGTCACCGTGGCGCAACGTTATAATCGTCATGCTTTGTATGCTAGGCGGAGTTGCCGTAAGGGGTCTCAGAGACTTCAATAAACAAAATTAAACTGATACGGACGTCCGCTGGTCGAAAAAGATGTAAAATCGCTGCCTTGGATTGATCCTACAGCTATAGAATTTAAACTACAACCGAAAAACATAAGACTTCCTGTGTGTGCAAAGCATGACGTTTATAAGTACGTCAAAGGAACAACTATTTTAGGTTGTCACCGTGGCGCAACGTTATAATCGTCATGCTTTGTATGCTAGGCGGAGTTGCCGTAAGGGGTCTCAGAGACTTTAATAAACAAAATTAAACTGATACGGACGTCCGCTGGTCGAAAAAGATGTAAAATCGCTGCTTGGATTGATCCTACAGCTATAGAATTTAAACTACAACCGAAAAACATAAGACTTCCTGTGTGTGCAAAGCATGACGTTTATAAGTACGTCAAAGGAACAACTATTTTAGGTTGTCACCGTGGCGCAACGTTATAATCGTCATGCTTTGTATGCTAGGCGGAGTTGCCGTAAGGGGTCTCAGAGATTTCAATAAACAAAATTAAACTGATACGGACGTCTGCTGGTCGAAAAAGATGTAAAATCGCTGCCTTGGATTGATCCTACAGCTATAGAATTTAAACTACAACCGAAAAACATAAGACTTCCTGTGTGTGCAAAGCATGACGTTTATAAGTACGTCAAAGGAACACCTATTTTAGGTTGTCACCGTGGCGCAACGTTATAATCGTCATGCTTTGTATGCTAGGCGGAGTTGCCGTAAGGGGTCTCAGAGACTTTAATAAACAAATTAAACTGATACGGACGTCCGCTGGTCGAAAAAGATGTAAAATCGCTGCCTTGGATTGATCCTACAGCTATAGAATTTAAACTACAACCGAAAAACATAAGACTTCCTGTGTGTGCAAAGCATGACGTTTATAAGTACGTCATAGGAACAACTATTTTAGGTTGTCACCGTGGCGCAACGTTATAATCGTCATGCTTTGTATGCTAGGCGGAGTTGCCGTAAGGGGTCTCAGAGACTTCAATAAACAAAATTAAAATGATACGGACGTCCGCTGGTCGAAAAAGATGTAAAATCGCTGCTTTGGATTGATCCTACAGCTATAGAATTTAAACTACAACCGAAAAACATAAGACTTCCTGTGTGTGCAAAGCATGACGTTTATAAGTACGTCATAGGAACAACTATTTTAGGTTGTCACCGTGGCGCAACGTTATAATCGTCATGCTTTGTATGCTAGGTGGAGTTGCCGTAAGGGGTCTCAGAGACTTCAATAAACAAAATTAAACTGATACGGACGTCCGCTGGTCGAAAAAGATGTAAAATCGCTGCCTTGGATTGATCCTACATCTATAGAATTTAAACTACAACCGAAAAACATAAGACTTCCTGTGTGTGCAAAGCATGACGTTTATAAGTACGTCATAGGAACAACTATTTTAGGTTGTCACCGTGGCGCAACGTTATAATCGTCATGCTTTGTATGCTAGGCGGAGTTGCCGTAAGGGGTCTCAGAGACTTCAATAAACAAAATTAAACTGATACGGACGTCCGCTGGTCGAAAAAGATGTAAAATCGCTGCCTTGGATTGATCCTACAGCTATAGAATTTAAACTACAACCGAAAAACAAGACTTCCTGCGTGTGTAAAGCATGACGTTTATAAGTACGTCATAGGAACAACTATTTTAGGTTGTCACCGTGGCGCAACGTTATAATCGTCATGCTTTGTATGCTAGGCGGAGTTGCCGTAAGGGGTCTCAGAGACTTCAATAAACAAAATTAAACTGATACGGACGTCCGCTGGTCGAAAAAGATGTAAAATCGCTGCCTTGGATTGATCCTACAGCTATAGAATTTAAACTACAACCGAAAAACATAAGACTTCCTGTGTGTGCAAAGCATGACGTTTATAAGTACGTCATAGGAACAACTATTTTAGGTTGTCACCGTGGCGCAACGTTATAATCGTCATGCTTTGTATGCTAGGCGGAGTTGCCGTAAGGGGTCTCAGAGACTTCAATAAACAAAATTAAACTGATACGGACGTCCGCTGGTCGAAAAAGATGTAAAATCGCTGCCTTGGATTGATCCTACAGCTATAGAATTTAAACTACAACCGAAAAACATAAGACTTCCTGTGTGTGCAAAGCATGATGTTTATAAGTACGTCAAAGGAACAACTATTTTAGGTTGTCACCGTGGCGCAACGTTATAATCGTCATGCTTTGTATGCTAGGCGGAGTTGCCGTAAGGGGTCTCAGAGACTTTAATAAACAAAATTAAACTGATACGGACGTCCGCTGGTCGAAAAAGATGTAAAATCGCTGCCTTGGATTGATCCTACAGCTATAGAATTTAAACTACAACCGAAAAACATAAGACTTCCTGTGTGTGCAAAGCATGACGTTTATAAGTACGTCAAAGGAACAACTATTTTAGGTTGTCACCGTGGCGCAACGTTATAATCGTCATGCTTTGTATGCTAGGCGGAGTTGCCGTAAGGGGTCTCAGAGACTTCATAAACAAAATTAAACTGATACGGACGTCCGCTGGTCGAAAAAGATGTAAAATCGCTGCCTTGGATTGATCCTACAGCTATAGAATTTAAACTACAACCGAAAAACATAAGACTTCCTGTGTGTGCAAAGCATGACGTTTATAAGTACGTCATAGGAACAACTATTTTAGGTTGTCACCGTGGCGCAACGTTATAATCGTCATGCTTTGTATGCTAGACGGAGTTGCCGTAAGGGGTCTCAGAGACTTCAATAAACAAAATTAAACTGATACGGACGTCCGCTGGTCGAAAAAGATGTAAAATCGCTGCTTTGGATTGATCCTACAGCTATAGAATTTAAACTACAACCGAAAAACATAAGACTTCCTGTGTGTGCAAAGCATGACGTTTATAAGTACGTCATAGGAACAACTATTTTAGGTTGTCACCGTGGCGCAACGTTATAATCGTCATGCTTGGTATGCTAGGCGGAGTTGCCGTAAGGGGTCTCAGAGACTTCAATAAACAAAATTAAACTGATACGGACGTCCGCTGGTCGAAAAAGATGTAAAATCGCTGCCTTGGATTGATCCTACAGCTATAGAATTTAAACTACAACCGAAAAACATAAGACTTCCTGTGTGTGCAAAGCATGACGTTTATAAGTACGTCAAAGGAACAACTATTTTAGGTTGTCACCGTGGCGCAACGTTATAATCGTCATGCTTTGTATGCTAGGCGGAGTTGCCGTAAGGGGTCTCAGAGACTTCAATAAACAAAATTAAACTGATACGGACGTCCGCTGGTCGAAAAAGATGTAAAATCGCTGCCTTGGATTGATCCTACAGCTATAGAATTTAAACTACAACCGAAAAACATAAGACTTCCTGTGTGTGCAAAGCATGACGTTTATAAGTACGTCATAGGAACAACTATTTTAGGTTGTCACCGTGGCGCAACGTTATAATCGTCATGCTTTGTATGCTAGGCGGAGTTGCCGTAAGGGGTCTCAGAGACTTCAATAAACAAAATTAAACTTATACGGACGTCCGCTGGTCGAAAAAGATGTAAAATCGCTGCCTTGGATTGATCCTACAGCTATAGAATTTAAACTACAACCGAAAAACATAAGACTTCCTGTGTGTGCAAAGCATGACGTTTATAAGTACGTCATAGGAACAACTATTTTAGGTTGTCACCGTGGCGCAACGTTATAATCGTCATGCTTTGTATGCTAGGCGGAGTTGCCGTAAGGGGTCTCAGAGACTTCAATAAACAAAATTAAAATGATACGGACGTCCGCTGGTCGAAAAAGATGTAAAATCGCTGCTTTGGATTGATCCTACAGCTATAGAATTTAAACTACAACCGAAAAACATAAGACTTCCTGTGTGTGCAAAGCATGACGTTTATAAGTACGTCAAAGGAACAACTATTTTAGGTTGTCACCGTGGCGCAACGTTATAATCGTCATGCTTTGTATGCTAGGCGGAGTTGCCGTAAGGGGTCTCAGAGACTTTAATAAACAAAATTAAACTGATACGGACGTCCGCTGGTCGAAAAAGATGTAAAATCGCTGCCTTGGATTGATCCTACAGCTATAGAATTTAAACTACAACCGAAAAACATAAGACTTCCTGTGTGTGCAAAGCATGACGTTTATAAGTACGTCATAGGAACAACTATTTTAGGTTGTCACCGTGGCGCAACGTTATAATCGTCATGCTTTGTATGCTAGGCGGAGTTGCCGTAAGGGGTCTCAGAGACTTCAATAAACAAAATTAAACTGATACGGACGTCCGCTGGTCGAAAAAGATGTAAAATCGCTGCCTTGGATTGATCCTACAGCTATAGAATTTAAACTACAACCGAAAAACATAAGACTTCCTGTGTGTGCAAAGCATGACGTTTATAAGTACGTCAAAGGAACAACTATTTTAGGTTGTCACCGTGGCGCAACGTTATAATCGTCATGCTTTGTATGCTAGGCGGAGTTGCCGTAAGGGGTCTCAGAGACTTTAATAAACAAAATTAAACTGATACGGACGTCCGCTGGTCGAAAAAGATGTAAAATCGCTGCCTTGGATTGATCCTACAGCTATAGAATTTAAACTACAACCGAAAAACATAAGACTTCCTGTGTGTGCAAAGCATGACGTTTATAAGTACGTCAAAGGAACAACTATTTTAGGTTGTCACCGTGGCGCAACGTTATAATCGTCATGCTTTGTATGCTAGGCGGAGTTGCCGTAAGGGGTCTCAGAGACTTCAATAAACAAAATTAAACTGATACGGACGTCTGCTGGTCGAAAAAGATGTAAAATCGCTGCCTTGGATTGATCCTACAGCTATAGAATTTAAACTACAACCGAAAAACATAAGACTTCCTGTGTGTGCAAAGCATGACGTTTATAAGTACGTCAAAGGAACACCTATTTTAGGTTGTCACCGTGGCGCAACGTTATAATCGTCATGCTTTGTATGCTAGGCGGAGTTGCCGTAAGGGGTCTCAGAGACTTTAATAAACAAATTAAACTGATACGGACGTCCGCTGGTCGAAAAAGATGTAAAATCGCTGCCTTGGATTGATTCTACAGCTATAGAATTTAAACTACAACCGAAAAACATAAGACTTCCTGTGTGTGCAAAGCATGACGTTTATAAGTACGTCATAGGAACAACTATTTTAGGTTGTCACCGTGGCGCAACGTTATAATCGTCATGCTTTGTATGCTAGGCGGAGTTGCCGTAAGGGGTCTCAGAGACTTCAATAAACAAAATTAAAATGATACGGACGTCCGCTGGTCGAAAAAGATGTAAAATCGCTGCTTTGGATTGATCCTACAGCTATAGAATTTAAACTACAACCGAAAAACATAAGACTTCCTGTGTGTGCAAAGCATGACGTTTATAAGTACGTCATAGGAACAACTATTTTAGGTTGTCACCGTGGCGCAACGTTATAATCGTCATGCTTTGTATGCTAGGTGGAGTTGCCGTAAGGGGTCTCAGAGACTTCAATAAACAAAATTAAACTGATACGGACGTCCGCTGGTCGAAAAAGATGTAAAATCGCTGCCTTGGATTGATCCTACATCTATAGAATTTAAACTACAACCGAAAAACATAAGACTTCCTGTGTGTGCAAAGCATGACGTTTATAAGTACGTCATAGGAACAACTATTTTAGGTTGTCACCGTGGCGCAACGTTATAATCGTCATGCTTTGTATGCTAGGCGGAGTTGCCGTAAGGGGTCTCAGAGACTTCAATAAACAAAATTAAACTGATACGGACGTCCGCTGGTCGAAAAAGATGTAAAATCGCTGCCTTCGATTGATCCTACAGCTATAGAATTTAAACTACAACCGAAAAACATAAGACTTCCTGCGTGTGTAAAGCATGACGTTTATAAGTACGTCATAGGAACAACTATTTTAGGTTGTCACCGTGGCGCAACGTTATAATCGTCATGCTTTGTATGCTAGGCGGAGTTGCCGTAAGGGGTCTCAGAGACTTCAATAAACAAAATTAAACTGATACGGACGTCCGCTGGTCGAAAAAGATGTAAAATCGCTGCCTTGGATTGATCCTACAGCTATAGAATTTAAACTACAACCGAAAAACATAAGACTTCCTGTGTGTGCAAAGCATGACGTTTATAAGTACGTCATAGGAACAACTATTTTAGGTTGTCACCGTGGCGCAACGTTATAATCGTCATGCTTTGTATGCTAGGCGGAGTTGCCGTAAGGGGTCTCAGAGACTTCAATAAACAAAATTAAACTGATACGGACGTCCGCTGGTCGAAAAAGATGTAAAATCGCTGCCTTGGATTGATCCTACAGCTATAGAATTTAAACTACAACCGAAAAACATAAGACTTCCTGTGTGTGCAAAGCATGACGTTTATAAGTACGTCAAAGGAACAACTATTTTAGGTTGTCACCGTGGCGCAACGTTATAATCGTCATGCTTTGTATGCTAGGCGGAGTTGCCGTAAGGGGTCTCAGAGACTTCAATAAACAAAATTAAACTGATACGGACGTCCGCTGGTCGAAAAAGATGTAAAATCGCTGCCTTGGATTGATCCTACAGCTATAGAATTTAAACTACAACCGAAAAACATAAGACTTCCTGTGTGTGCAAAGCATGACGTTTATAAGTACGTCATAGGAACAACTATTTTAGGTTGTCACCGTGGCGCAACGTTATAATCGTCATGCTTGGTATGCTAGGCGGAGTTGCCGTAAGGGGTCTCAGAGACTTTAATAAACAAAATTAAACTGATACGGACGTCCGCTGGTCGAAAAAGATGTAAAATCGCTGCCTTGGATTGATCCTACAGCTATAGAATTTAAACTACAACCGAAAAACATAAGACTTCCTGTGTGTGCAAAGCATGACGTTTATAAGTACGTCAAAGGAACAACTATTTTAGGTTGTCACCGTGGCGCAACGTTATAATCGTCATGCTTTGTATGCTAGGCGGAGTTGCCGTAAGGGGTCTCAGAGACTTCAATAAACAAAATTAAACTGATACGGACGTCCGCTGGTCGAAAAAGATGTAAAATCGCTGCCTTGGATTGATCCTACAGCTATAGAATTTAAACTACAACCGAAAAACATAAGACTTCCTGTGTGTGCAAAGCATGACGTTTATAAGTACGTCATAGGAACAACTATTTTAGGTTGTCACCGTGGCGCAACGTTATAATCGTCATGCTTTGTATGCTAGGCGGAGTTGCCGTAAGGGGTCTCAGAGACTTCAATAAACAAAATTAAACTTATACGGACGTCCGCTGGTCGAAAAAGATGTAAAATCGCTGCCTTGGATTGATCCTACAGCTATAGAATTTAAACTACAACCGAAAAACATAAGACTTCCTGTGTGTGCAAAGCATGACGTTTATAAGTACGCCATAGGAACAACTATTTTAGGTTGTCACCGTGGCGCAACGTTATAATCGTCATGCTTTGTATGCTAGGCGGAGTTGCCGTAAGGGGTCTCAGAGACTTCAATAAACAAAATTAAAATGATACGGACGTCCGCTGGTCGAAAAAGATGTAAAATCGCTGCTTTGGATTGATCCTACAGCTATAGAATTTAAACTACAACCGAAAAACATAAGACTTCCTGTGTGTGCAAAGCATGACGTTTATAAGTACGTCAAAGGAACAACTATTTTAGGTTGTCACCGTGGCGCAACGTTATAATCGTCATGCTTTGTATGCTAGGCGGAGTTGCCGTAAGGGGTCTCAGAGACTTTAATAAACAAAATTAAACTGATACGGACGTCCGCTGGTCGAAAAAGATGTAAAATCGCTGCCTTGGATTGATCCTACAGCTATAGAATTTAAACTACAACCGAAAAACATAAGACTTCCTGTGTGTGCAAAGCATGACGTTTATAAGTACGTCATAGGAACAACTATTTTAGGTTGTCACCGTGGCGCAACGTTATAATCGTCATGCTTTGTATGCTAGGCGGAGTTGCCGTAAGGGGTCTCAGAGACTTCAATAAACAAAATTAAACTGATACGGACGTCCGCTGGTCGAAAAAGATGTAAAATCGCTGCCTTGGATTGATCCTACAGCTATAGAATTTAAACTACAACCGAAAAACATAAGACTTCCTGTGTGTGCAAAGCATGACGTTTATAAGTACGTCAAAGGAACAACTATTTTAGGTTGTCACCGTGGCGCAACGTTATAATCGTCATGCTTTGTATGCTAGGCGGAGTTGCCGTAAGGGGTCTCAGAGACTTCAATAAACAAAATTAAACTGATACGGACGTCCGCTGGTCGAAAAAGATGTAAAATCGCTGCCTTGGATTGATCCTACAGCTATAGAATTTAAACTACAACCGAAAAACATAAGACTTCCTGTGTGTGCAAAGCATGACGTTTATAAGTACGTCATAGGAACAACTATTTTAGGTTGTCACCGTGGCGCAACGTTATAATCGTCATGCTTGGTATGCTAGGCGGAGTTGCCGTAAGGGGTCTCAGAGACTTTAATAAACAAAATTAAACTGATACGGACGTCCGCTGGTCGAAAAAGATGTAAAATCGCTGCCTTGGATTGATCCTACAGCTATAGAATTTAAACTACAACCGAAAAACATAAGACTTCCTGTGTGTGCAAAGCATGACGTTTATAAGTACGTCAAAGGAACAACTATTTTAGGTTGTCACCGTGGCGCAACGTTATAATCGTCATGCTTTGTATGCTAGGCGGAGTTGCCGTAAGGGGTCTCAGAGACTTCAATAAACAAAATTAAACTGATACGGACGTCCGCTGGTCGAAAAAGATGTAAAATCGCTGCCTTGGATTGATCCTACAGCTATAGAATTTAAACTACAACCGAAAAACATAAGACTTCCTGTGTGTGCAAAGCATGACGTTTATAAGTACGTCATAGGAACAACTATTTTAGGTTGTCACCGTGGCGCAACGTTATAATCGTCATGCTTTGTATGCTAGGCGGAGTTGCCGTAAGGGGTCTCAGAGACTTCAATAAACAAAATTAAACTTATACGGACGTCCGCTGGTCGAAAAAGATGTAAAATCGCTGCCTTGGATTGATCCTACAGCTATAGAATTTAAACTACAACCGAAAAACATAAGACTTCCTGTGTGTGCAAAGCATGACGTTTATAAGTACGTCATAGGAACAACTATTTTAGGTTGTCACCGTGGCGCAACGTTATAATCGTCATGCTTTGTATGCTAGGCGGAGTTGCCGTAAGGGGTCTCAGAGACTTCAATAAACAAAATTAAAATGATACGGACGTCCGCTGGTCGAAAAAGATGTAAAATCGCTGCTTTGGATTGATCCTACAGCTATAGAATTTAAACTACAACCGAAAAACATAAGACTTCCTGTGTGTGCAAAGCATGACGTTTATAAGTACGTCAAAGGAACAACTATTTTAGGTTGTCACCGTGGCGCAACGTTATAATCGTCATGCTTTGTATGCTAGGCGGAGTTGCCGTAAGGGGTCTCAGAGACTTTAATAAACAAAATTAAACTGATACGGACGTCCGCTGGTCGAAAAAGATGTAAAATCGCTGCCTTGGATTGATCCTACAGCTATAGAATTTAAACTACAACCGAAAAACATAAGACTTCCTGTGTGTGCAAAGCATGACGTTTATAAGTACGTCATAGGAACAACTATTTTAGGTTGTCACCGTGGCGCAACGTTATAATCGTCATGCTTTGTATGCTAGGCGGAGTTGCCGTAAGGGGTCTCAGAGACTTCAATAAACAAAATTAAACTGATACGGACGTCCGCTGGTCGAAAAAGATGTAAAATCGCTGCCTTGGATTGATCCTACAGCTATAGAATTTAAACTACAACCGAAAAACATAAGACTTCCTGTGTGTGCAAAGCATGACGTTTATAAGTACGTCAAAGGAACAACTATTTTAGGTTGTCACCGTGGCGCAACGTTATAATCGTCATGCTTTGTATGCTAGGCGGAGTTGCCGTAAGGGGTCTCAGAGACTTTAATAAACAAAATTAAACTGATACGGACGTCCGCTGGTCGAAAAAGATGTAAAATCGCTGCCTTGGATTGATCCTACAGCTATAGAATTTAAACTACAACCGAAAAACATAAGACTTCCTGTGTGTGCAAAGCATGACGTTTATAAGTACGTCAAAGGAACACCTATTTTAGGTTGTCACCGTGGCGCAACGTTATAATCGTCATGCTTTGTATGCTAGGCGGAGTTGCCGTAAGGGGTCTCAGAGACTTTAATAAACAAATTAAACTGATACGGACGTCCGCTGGTCGAAAAAGATGTAAAATCGCTGCCTTGGATTGATCCTACAGCTATAGAATTTAAACTACAACCGAAAAACATAAGACTTCCTGTGTGTGCAAAGCATGACGTTTATAAGTACGTCATAGGAACAACTATTTTAGGTTGTCACCGTGGCGCAACGTTATAATCGTCATGCTTTGTATGCTAGGCGGAGTTGCCGTAAGGGGTCTCAGAGACTTCAATAAACAAAATTAAACTGATACGGACGTCCGCTGGTCGAAAAAGATGTAAAATCGCTGCCTTGGATTGATCCTACAGCTATAGAATTTAAACTACAACCGAAAAACATAAGACTTCCTGTGTGTGCAAAGCATGACGTTTATAAGTACGTCATAGGAACAACTATTTTAGGTTGTCACCGTGGCGCAACGTTATAATCGTCATGCTTTGTATGCTAGGCGGAGTTGCCGTAAGGGGTCTCAGAGACTTCAATAAACAAAATTAAACTTATACGGACGTCCGCTGGTCGAAAAAGATGTAAAATCGCTGCCTTGGATTGATCCTACAGCTATAGAATTTAAACTACAACCGAAAAACATAAGACTTCCTGTGTGTGCAAAGCATGACGTTTATAAGTACGTCATAGGAACAACTATTTTAGGTTGTCACCGTGGCGCAACGTTATAATCGTCATGCTTTGTATGCTAGGCGGAGTTGCCGTAAGGGGTCTCAGAGACTTCAATAAACAAAATTAAAATGATACGGACGTCCGCTGGTCGAAAAAGATGTAAAATCGCTGCTTTGGATTGATCCTACAGCTATAGAATTTAAACTACAACCGAAAAACATAAGACTTCCTGTGTGTGCAAAGCATGACGTTTATAAGTACGTCAAAGGAACAACTATTTTAGGTTGTCACCGTGGCGCAACGTTATAATCGTCATGCTTTGTATGCTAGGCGGAGTTGCCGTAAGGGGTCTCAGAGACTTTAATAAACAAAATTAAACTGATACGGACGTCCGCTGGTCGAAAAAGATGTAAAATCGCTGCCTTGGATTGATCCTACAGCTATAGAATTTAAACTACAACCGAAAAACATAAGACTTCCTGTGTGTGCAAAGCATGACGTTTATAAGTACGTCATAGGAACAACTATTTTAGGTTGTCACCGTGGCGCAACGTTATAATCGTCATGCTTTGTATGCTAGGCGGAGTTGCCGTAAGGGGTCTCAGAGACTTCAATAAACAAAATTAAACTGATACGGATTTCCGCTGGTCGAAAAAGATGTAAAATCGCTGCCTTGGATTGATCCTACAGCTATAGAATTTAAACTACAACCGAAAAACATAAGACTTCCTGTGTGTGCAAAGCATGACGTTTATAAGTACGTCAAAGGAACAACTATTTTAGGTTGTCACCGTGGCGCAACGTTATAATCGTCATGCTTTGTATGCTAGGCGGAGTTGCCGTAAGGGGTCTCAGAGACTTTAATAAACAAAATTAAACTGATACGGACGTCCGCTGGTCGAAAAAGATGTAAAATCGCTGCCTTGGATTGATCCTACAGCTATAGAATTTAAACTACAACCGAAAAACATAAGACTTCCTGTGTGTGCAAAGCATGACGTTTATAAGTACGTCAAAGGAACAACTATTTTAGGTTGTCACCGTGGCGCAACGTTATAATCGTCATGCTTTGTATGCTAGGCGGAGTTGCCGTAAGGGGTCTCAGAGACTTCAATAAACAAAATTAAACTGATACGGACGTCTGCTGGTCGAAAAAGATGTAAAATCGCTGCCTTGGATTGATCCTACAGCTATAGAATTTAAACTACAACCGAAAAACATAAGACTTCCTGTGTGTGCAAAGCATGACGTTTATAAGTACGTCAAAGGAACACCTATTTTAGGTTGTCACCGTGGCGCAACGTTATAATCGTCATGCTTTGTATGCTAGGCGGAGTTGCCGTAAGGGGTCTCAGAGACTTTAATAAACAAATTAAACTGATACGGACGTCCGCTGGTCGAAAAAGATGTAAAATCGCTGCCTTGGATTGATCCTACAGCTATAGAATTTAAACTACAACCGAAAAACATAAGACTTCCTGTGTGTGCAAAGCATGACGTTTATAAGTACGTCATAGGAACAACTATTTTAGGTTGTCACCGTGGCGCAACGTTATAATCGTCATGCTTTGTATGCTAGGCGGAGTTGCCGTAAGGGGTCTCAGAGACTTCAATAAACAAAATTAAAATGATACGGACGTCCGCTGGTCGAAAAAGATGTAAAATCGCTGCTTTGGATTGATCCTACAGCTATAGAATTTAAACTACAACCGAAAAACATAAGACTTCCTGTGTGTGCAAAGCATGACGTTTATAAGTACGTCATAGGAACAACTATTTTAGGTTGTCACCGTGGCGCAACGTTATAATCGTCATGCTTTGTATGCTAGGTGGAGTTGCCGTAAGGGGTCTCAGAGACTTCAATAAACAAAATGAAACTGATACGGACGTCCGCTGGTCGAAAAAGATGTAAAATCGCTGCCTTGGATTGATCCTACATCTATAGAATTTAAACTACAACCGAAAAACATAAGACTTCCTGTGTGTGGAAAGCATGACGTTTATAAGTACGTCATAGGAACAACTATTTTAGGTTGTCACCGTGGCGCAACGTTATAATCGTCATGCTTTGTATGCTAGGCGGAGTTGCCGTAAGGGGTCTCAGAGACTTCAATAAACAAAATTAAACTGATACGGACGTCCGCTGGTCGAAAAAGATGTAAAATCGCTGCCTTGGATTGATCCTACAGCTATAGAATTTAAACTACAACCGAAAAACATAAGACTTCCTGCGTGTGTAAAGCATGACGTTTATAAGTACGTCATAGGAACAACTATTTTAGGTTGTCACCGTGGCGCAACGTTATAATCGTCATGCTTTGTATGCTAGGCGGAGTTGCCGTAAGGGGTCTCAGAGACTTCAATAAACAAAATTAAACTGATACGGACGTCCGCTGGTCGAAAAAGATGTAAAATCGCTGCCTTGGATTGATCCTACAGCTATAGAATTTAAACTACAACCGAAAAACATAAGACTTCCTGTGTGTGCAAAGCATGACGTTTATAAGTACGTCATAGGAACAACTATTTTAGGTTGTCACCGTGGCGCAACGTTATAATCGTCATGCTTTGTATGCTAGGCGGAGTTGCCGTAAGGGGTCTCAGAGACTTCAATAAACAAAATTAAACTGATACGGACGTCCGCTGGTCGAAAAAGATGTAAAATCGCTGCCTTGGATTGATCCTACAGCTATAGAATTTAAACTACAACCGAAAAACATAAGACTTCCTGTGTGTGCAAAGCATGACGTTTATAAGTACGTCAAAGGAACAACTATTTTAGGTTGTCACCGTGGCGCAACGTTATAATCGTCATGCTTTGTATGCTAGGCGGAGTTGCCGTAAGGGGTCTCAGAGACTTCAATAAACAAAATTAAACTGATACGGACGTCCGCTGGTCGAAAAAGATGTAAAATCGCTGCCTTGGATTGATCCTACAGTTATAGAATTTAAACTACAACCGAAAAACATAAGATTTCCTGTGTGTGCAAAGCATGACGTTTATAAGTACGTCATAGGAACAACTATTTTAGGTTGTCACCGTGGCGCAACGTTATAATCGTCATGCTTTGTATGCTAGGCGGAGTTGCCGTAAGGGGTCTCAGAGACTTCAATAAACAAAATTAAACTGATACGGACGTCCGCTGGTCGAAAAAGATGTAAAATCGCTGCCTTGGATTGATCCTACAGCTATAGAATTTAAACTACAACCGAAAAACATAAGACTTCCTGTGTGTGCAAAGCATGATGTTTATAAGTACGTCATAGGAACAACTATTTTAGGTTGTCACCGTGGCGCAACGTTATAATCGTCATGCTTTGTATGCTAGGCGGAGTTGCCGTAAGGGGTCTCAGAGACTTCAATAAACAAAATTAAACTGATACGGACGTCCGCTGGTCTAAAAAGATGTAAAATCGCTGCCTTGGATTGATCCTACAGCTATAGAATTTAAACTACAACCGAAAAACATAAGACTTCCTGTGTGTGCAAAGCATGACCTTTATAAGTACGTCATAGGAACAACTATTTTAGGTTGTCATCGTGGCGCAACGTTATAATCGTCATGCTTTGTATGCTAGGCGGAGTTGCCGTAAGGGGTCTCAGAGACTTCAATAAACAAAATTAAACTGATACGGACGTCCGCTGGTCGAAAAAGATGTAAAATCGCTGCCTTGGATTGATCCTACAGCTATAGAATTTAAACTACAACCGAAAAACATAAGACTTCCTGTGTGTGCAAAGCATGACGTTTATAAGTACGTCATAGGAACAACTATTTTAGGTTGTCACCGTGGCGCAACGTTATAATCGTCATGCTTGGTATGCTAGGCGGAGTTGCCGTAAGGGGTCTCAGAGACTTCAATAAACAAAATTAAACTGATACGGACGTCCGCTGGTCGAAAAAGATGTAAAATCGCTGCCTTGGATTGATCCTACAGCTATAGAATTTAAACTACAACCGAAAAACATAAGACTTCCTGTGTGTGCAAAGCATGACGTTTATAAGTACGTCAAAGGAACAACTATTTTAGGTTGTCACCGTGGCGCAACGTTATAATCGTCATGCTTTGTATGCTAGGCGGAGTTGCCGTAAGGGGTCTCAGAGACTTTAATAAACAAAATTAAACTGATACGGACGTCCGCTGGTCGAAAAAGATGTAAAATCGCTGCCTTGGATTGATCCTACAGCTATAGAATTTAAACTACAACCGAAAAACATAAGACTTCCTGTGTGTGCAAAGCATGACGTTTATAAGTACGTCAAAGGAACAACTATTTTAGGTTGTCACCGTGGCGCAACGTTATAATCGTCATGCTTTGTATGCTAGGCGGAGTTGCCGTAAGGGGTCTCAGAGACTTCAATAAACAAAATTAAACTGATACGGACGTCCGCTGGTCGAAAAAGATGTAAAATCGCTGCCTTGGATTGATCCTACAGCTATAGAATTTAAACTACAACCGAAAAACATAAGACTTCCTGTGTGTGCAAAGCATGACGTTTATAAGTACGTCAAAGGAACAACTATTTTAGGTTGTCACCGTGGCGCAACGTTATAATCGTCATGCTTTGTATGCTAGGCGGAGTCGCCGTAAGGGGTCTCAGAGACTTCAATAAACAAAATTAAACTGATACGGACGTCCGCTGGTCGAAAAAGATGTAAAATCGCTGCCTTGGATTGATCCTACAGCTATAGAATTTAAACTACAACCGAAAAACATAAGACTTCCTGTGTGTGCAAAGCATGACGTTTATAAGTACGTCAAAGGAACAACTATTTTAGGTTGTCACCGTGGCGCAACGTTATAATCGTCATGCTTTGTATGCTAGGCGGAGTTGCCGTAAGGGGTCTCAGAGACTTCAATAAACAAAATTAAACTGATACGGACGTCCGCTGGTCGAAAAAGATGTAAAATCGCTGCCTTGGATTGATCCTACAGCTATAGAATTTAAACTACAACCGAAAAACATAAGACTTCCTGTGTGTGCAAAGCATGACGTTTATAAGTACGTCAAAGGAACAACTATTTTAGGTTGTCACCGTGGCGCAACGTTATAATCGTCATGCTTTGTATGCTAGGCGGAGTT
Organism: Mytilisepta virgata; assembly: GCA_028015205.1. Lineage (NCBI taxonomy): Eukaryota > Metazoa > Mollusca > Bivalvia > Mytilida > Mytilidae > Mytilisepta > Mytilisepta virgata. The sequence continues at coordinate 34,759,578 of CM051511.1, read as the reverse complement.
GCCGTAAGGGGTCTCAGAGACTTCAATAAACAAAATTAAACTTATACGGACGTCCGCTGGTCGAAAAAGATGTAAAATCGCTGCCTTGGATTGATCCTACAGCTATAGAATTTAAACTACAACCGAAAAACATAAGACTTCCTGTGTGTGCAAAGCATGACGTTTATAAGTACGTCATAGGAACAACTATTTTAGGTTGTCACCGTGGCGCAACGTTATAATCGTCATGCTTTGTATGCTAGGCGGAGTTGCCGTAAGGGGTCTCAGAGACTTCAATAAACAAAATTAAAATGATACGGACGTCCGCTGGTCGAAAAAGATGTAAAATCGCTGCTTTGGATTGATCCTACAGCTATAGAATTTAAACTACAACCGAAAAACATAAGACTTCCTGTGTGTGCAAAGCATGACGTTTATAAGTACGTCATAGGAACAACTATTTTAGGTTGTCACCGTGGCGCAACGTTATAATCGTCATGCTTTGTATGCTAGGTGGAGTTGCCGTAAGGGGTCTCAGAGACTTCAATAAACAAAATTAAACTTATACGGACGTCCGCTGGTCGAAAAAGATGTAAAATCGCTGCCTTGGATTGATCCTACAGCTATAGAATTTAAACTACAACCGAAAAACATAAGACTTCCTGTGTGTGCAAAGCATGACGTTTATAAGTACGTCATAGGAACAACTATTTTAGGTTGTCACCGTGGCGCAACGTTATAATCGTCATGCTTTGTATGCTAGGCGGAGTTGCCGTAAGGGGTCTCAGAGACTTCAATAAACAAAATTAAACTGATACGGACGTCCGCTGGTCGAAAAAGATGTAAAATCGCTGCCTTGGATTGATCCTACAGCTATAGAATTTAAACTACAACCGAAAAACATAAGACTTCCTGCGTGTGTAAAGCATGACGTTTATAAGTACGTCATAGGAACAACTATTTTAGGTTGTCACCGTGGCGCAACGTTATAATCGTCATGCTTTGTATGCTAGGCGGAGTTGCCGTAAGGGGTCTCAGAGACTTCAATAAACAAAATTAAACTGATACGGACGTCCGCTGGTCGAAAAAGATGTAAAATCGCTGCCTTGGATTGATCCTACAGCTATAGAATTTAAACTACAACCGAAAAACATAAGACTTCCTGTGTGTGCAAAGCATGACGTTTATAAGTACGTCATAGGAACAACTATTTTAGGTTGTCACCGTGGCGCAACGTTATAATCGTCATGCTTTGTATGCTAGGAGGAGTTGCCGTAAGGGGTCTCAGAGACTTCAATAAACAAAATTAAACTGATACGGACGTCCGCTGGTCGAAGAAGATGTAAAATCGCTGCCTTGGATTGATCCTACAGCTATAGAATTTAAACTACAACCGAAAAACATAAGACTTCCTGTGTGTGCAAAGCATGACGTTTATAAGTACGTCAAAGGAACAACTATTTTAGGTTGTCACTGTGGCGCAACGTTATAATCGTCATGCTTTGTATGCTAGGCGGAGTTGCCGTAAGGGGTCTCAGAGACTTTAATAAACAAAATTAAACTGATACGGACGTCCGCTGGTCGAAAAAGATGTAAAATCGCTGCCTTGGATTGATCCTACAGCTATAGAATTTAAACTACAACCGAAAAACATAAGACTTCCTGTGTGTGCAAAGCATGACGTTTATAAGTACGTCAAAGGAACAACTATTTTAGGTTGTCACCGTGGCGCAACGTTATAATCGTCATCCTTTGTATGCTAGGCGGAGTTGCCGTAAGGGGTCTCAGAGACTTCAATAAACAAAATTAAACTGATACGGACGTCCGCTGGTCGAAAAAGATGTAAAATCGCTGCCTTGGATTGATCCTACAGCTATAGAATTTAAACTACAACCGAAAAACATAAGACTTCCTGTGTGTGCAAAGCATGACGTTTATAAGTACGTCAAAGGAACAACTATTTTAGGTTGTCACCGTGGCGCAACGTTATAATCGTCATGCTTTGTATGCTAGGCGGAGTTGCCGTAAGGGGTCTCAGAGACTTTAATAAACAAAATTAAACTGATACGGACGTCCGCTGGTCGAAAAAGATGTAAAATCGCTGCCTTGGATTGATCCTACAGCTATAGAATTTAAACTACAACCGAAAAACATAAGACTTCCTGTGTGTGCAAAGCATGACGTTTATAAGTACGTCAAAGGAACAACTATTTTAGGTTGTCACCGTGGCGCAACGTTATAATCGTCATGCTTTGTATGCTATGCGGAGTTGCCGTAAGGGGTCTCAGAGACTTCAATAAACAAAATTAAACTGATACGGACGTCCGCTGGTCAAAAAAGATGTAAAATCGCTGCCTTGGATTGATCCTACAGCTATAGAATTTAAATTACAACCGAAAAACATAAGACTTCCTGTGTGTGCAAAGCATGACGTTTATAAGTACGTCATAGGAACAACTATTTTAGGTTGTCACCGTTGCGCAACGTTATAATCGTCATGCTTTGTATGCTAGGCGGAGTTGCCGTAAGGGGTCTCAGAGACTTCAATAAACAAAATTAAAATGATACGGACGTCCGCTGGTCGAAAAAGATGTAAAATCGCTCCTTTGGATTGATCCTACAGCTATAGAATTTAAACTACAACCGAAAAACATAAGACTTCCTGTGTGTGCAAAGCATGACGTTTATAAGTACGTCATAGGAACAACTATTTTAGGTTGTCACCGTGGCGCAACGTTATAATCGTCATGCTTTGTATGCTAGGCGGAGTTGCCGTAAGGGGTCTCAGAGACTTCAATAAACAAAATTAAACTGATACGGACGTCCGCTGGTCGAAAAAGATGTAAAATCGCTGCCTTGGATTGATCCTACAGCTATAGAATTTAAACTACAACCGAAAAACATAAGACTTCCTGTGTGTGCAAAGCATGACGTTTATAAGTACGTCATAGGAACAACTATTTTAGGTTGTCACCGTGGCGCAACGTTATAATCGTCATGCTTTGTATACTAGGCGGAGTTGCCGTAAAGGGTCTCAGAGACTTCAATAAACAAAATTAAACTGATACGGACGTCCGCTGGTCGAAAAAGATGTAAAATCGCTGCCTTGGATTGATCCTACAGCTATAGAATTTAAACTACAACCGAAAAACATAAGATTTCCTGTGTGTGCAAAGCATGACGTTTATAAGTACGTCATAGGAACAACTATTTTAGGTTGTCACCGTGGCACAACGTTATAATCGTCATGCTTTGTATGCTAGGCGGAGTTGCCGTAAGGGGTCTCAGAGACTTCAATAAACAAAATTAAACTGATACGGACGTCCGCTGGTCGAAAAAGATGTAAAATCGCTGCCTTGGATTGATCCTACAGCTATAGAATTTAAACTACAACCGAAAAACATAAGACTTCCTGTGTGTGCAAAGCATGATGTTTATAAGTACGTCATAGGAACAACTATTTTAGGTTGTCACCGTGGCGCAACGTTATAATCGTCATGCTTTGTATGCTAGGCGGAGTTGCCGTAAGGGGTCTCAGAGACTTCAATAAACAAAATTAAACTGATACGGACGTCCGCTGGTCGAAAAAGATGTAAAATCGCTGCCTTGGATTGATCCTACAGCTATAGAATTTAAACTACAACCGAAAAACATAAGACTTCCTGTGTGTGCAAAGCATGACGTTTATAAGTACGTCATAGGAACAACTATTTTAGGTTGTCACCGTGGCGCAACGTTATAATCGTCATGCATTGTATGCTAGGCGGAGTTGCCGTAAGGGGTCTCAGAGACTTCAATAACCAAAATTAAACTGATACGGACGTCCGCTGGTCGAAAAAGATGTAAAATCGCTGCCTTGGATTGATCCTACAGCTATAGAATTTAAACTACAACCGAAAAACATAAGACTTCCTGTGTGTGCAAAGCATGACGTTTATAAGTACGTCAAAGGAACAACTATTTTAGGTTGTCACCGTGGCGCAACGTTATAATCGTCATGCTTTGTATGCTAGGCGGAGTTGCCGTAAGGGGTCTCAGAGACTTCAATAAACAAAATTAAACTGATACGGACGTCCGCTGGTCGAAAAAGATGTAAAATCGCTGCCTTGGATTGATCCTACAGCTATAGAATTTAAACTACAACCGAAAAACATAAGACTTCCAGTATGTCCAATGCATGACGTTTATAAGTACGTCAAAGGAACAACTATTTTAGGTTGTCACCGTGGCGCAACGTTATAATCGTCATGCTTTGTATGCTAGGCGGAGTTGCCGTAAGGGGTCTCAGAGACTTCAATAAACAAAATTAAACTGATACGGACATCCGCTGGTCGAAAAAGATGTAAAATCGCTGCCTTGGATTGATCCTACAGCTATAGAATTTAAACTACAACCGAAAAACATAAGACTTCCTGTGTGTGCAAAGCATGACGTTTATAAGTACGTCAAAGGAACAACTATTTTAGGTTGTCACCGTGGCGCAACGTTATAATCGTCATGCTTTGTATGCTATGCGGAGTTGCCGTAAGGGGTCTCAGAGACTTCAATAAACAAAATTAAACTTATACGGACGTCCGCTGGTCAAAAAAGATGTAAAATCGCTGCCTTGGATTGATCCTACAGCTATAGAATTTAAACTACAACCGAAAAACATAAGACTTCCTGTGTGTGCAAAGCATGACGTTTATAAGTACGTCATAGGAACAACTATTTTAGGTTGTCACCGTGGCGCAACGTTATAATCGTCATGCTTTGTATGCTAGGCGGAGTTGCCGTAAGGGGTCTCAGAGACTTCAATAAACAAAATTAAACTGATACGGACGTCCGCTGGTCGAAAAAGATGTAAAATCGCTGCCTTGGATTGATCCTACAGCTATAGAATTTAAACTACAACCGAAAAACATAAGACTTCCTGTGTGTGCAAAGCATGACGTTTATAAGTACGTCATTGGAACAACTATTTTAGGTTGTCACCGTGGCGCAACGTTATAATCGTCATGCTTTGTATACTAGGCGGAGTTGCCGTAAAGGGTCTCAGAGACTTCAATAAACAAAATTAAACTGATACGGACATCCGCTGGTCGAAAAAGATGTAAAATCGCTGCCTTGGATTGATCCTACAGCTATAGAATTTAAACTACAACCGAAAAACATAAGATTTCCTGTGTGTGCAAAGCATGACGTTTATAAGTACGTCATAGGAACAACTATTTTAGGTTGTCACCGTGGCGCAACGTTATAATCGTCATGCTTTGTATGCTAGGCGGAATTGCCGTAAGGGGTCTCAGAGACTTCAATAAACAAAATTAAACTGATACGGACGTCCGCTGGTCGAAAAAGATGTAAAATCGCTGCCTTGGATTGATCCTACAGCTATAGAATTTAAACTACAACCGAAAAACATAAGACTTCCTGTGTGTGCAAAGCATGATGTTTATAAGTACGTCATAGGAACAACTATTTTAGGTTGTCACCGTGGCGCAACGTTATAATCGTCATGCTTTGTATGCTAGGCGGAGTTGCCGTAAGGGGTCTCAGAGACTTCAATAAACAAAATTAAACTGATACGGACGTCCGCTGGTCGAAAAAGATGTAAAATCGCTGCCTTGGATTGATCCTACAGCTATAGAATTTAAACTACAACCGAAAAACATAAGACTTCCTGTATGTGCAAAGCATGACGTTTATAAGTACGTCAAAGGAACAACTATTTTAGGTTGTCACCGTGGCGCAACGTTATAATCGTCATGCTTTGTATGCTAGGCGGAGTTGCCGTAAGGGGTCTCAGAGACTTCAATAAACAAAATTAAACTGATACGGACGTCCGCTGGTCGAAAAAGATGTAAAATCGCTGCCTTGGATTGATCCTACAGCTATAGAATTTAAACTACAACCGAAAAACATAAGACTTCCTGTGTGTGCAAAGCATGACGTTTATAAGTACGTCAAAGGAACAACTATTTTAGGTTGTCACCGTGGCGCAACGTTATAATCGTCATGCTTTGTATGCTAGGCGGAGTTGCCGTAAGGGGTCTCAGAGACTTCAATAAACAAAATTAAACTGATACGGACGTCCGCTGGTCGAAAAAGATGTAAAATCGCTGCCTTGGATTGATCCTACAGCTATAGAATTTAAACTACAACCGATAAAACATAAGACTTCCTGTGTGTGCAAAGCATGACGTTTATAAGTACGTCATAGGAACAACTATTTTAGGTTGTCACCGTGGCGCAACGTTATAATCGTCATGCTTTGTATGCTAGGCGGAGTTGCCGTAAGGGGTCTCAGAGACTTCAATAAACAAAATTAAACTGATACGAACGTCCGCTGGTCGAAAAAGATGTAAAATCGCTGCCTTGGATTGATCCTACAGCTATAGAATTTAAACTACAACCGAAAAACATAAGACTTCCTGTGTGTGCAAAGCATGACGTTTATAAGTACGTCATAGGAACAACTATTTTAGGTTGTCACCGTGGCGCAACGTTATAATCGTCATGCTTTGTATGCTAGGCGGAGTTGCCGTAAGGGGTCTCAGAGACTTCAATAAACAAAATTAAACTGATACGGACGTCCGCTGGTCGAAAAAGATGTAAAATCGCTGCCTTGGATTGATCCTACAGCTATAGAATTTAAACTACAACCGAAAAACATAGGACTTCCTGTGTGTGCAAAGCATGACGTTTATAAGTACGTCATAGGAACAACTATTTTAGGTTGTCACCGTGGCGCAACGTTATAATCGTCATGCTTTGTATGCTAGGCGGAGTTGCCGTAAGGGGTCTCAGAGACTTCAATACATATATACAGATATACAAAGATTTTCAGAAAGTCTACGATAAAACCAGAGACTCCCTGTACAATTGGCATGTCAGGTACTCCGATATGTTGTATAGGAAGGGCGGATAACGCATTGGGCCTGTGACATTTCATTAATTATGTGCTTGTGCCAATAAACATATATTTGTATTTGTATTTAATTCAATACATTTTCTGGTCATTATCTGGCTGAAAGTTTAACGTATTCTGATATGACTCACATAAAAAAACTTACAGTATTGAGCAAAATTCGTCAGGGATTCCCACTTTTTCTGGCCTTGGAGAATATTTTCCCCTTGTATTGCTATTCACAACAGGAAATGGTGTGAACCTTAGATAGAATAACAAGGTGTTACATGTCTATAGTGGCCAAACATATCCCAAGAACACGACCATTAAGAATACTTATTTGGAGGTTTATGCATAGGTCATGTAGTATATCTTTTCCCCTTACATAAATAGTAGTATCTGGACTCATCCTATCAAGTAGTTCTATATCGACTTGGTAATTTTCATAAATCGGGTTATACTGACAATCGTCGTTATAAATAAATGAGATTCAGTACAGTCAAGGATATCTACGGCACGCCGTATTTATAATATATTTATTCCACATTCAAGATATCTTATAAACTTTATGAGACATCTTATAAGCTTTATATATTATAAACTTGTCTTTAAGATATCTTATAAAATAAATGAGATATCTTATAAACTTTATTATAAATCTAACAAACATTATAAAGTTCATGAGATATCTTATAAAAATTTCGTTATAAGATATCTCATAAAAAATATAAGATATCTTGTATATCTGATATACTTTATAAGATATATGATATACTTTATAAGATATCTTATAAAGTATACCAGATATCTTATCAAGTTGAAAACTTCCTGTATATATGAATTAACAGAGGATCCCTATAAGTTGAGACCGCAGGAAAGAGATCACATCATACATACAAAAATGAGGTTGTTGAATGTTGTTTGTGAGGCAATAGAAAATTCTGACAGATACTTTGCTAACGCTGACCAAAAACCAGATGTTGCTTCAACAACTTAACGATCTTTCCCAATTTTTTTGTAAATATACCGCAGCGAATATAGAGAAAATTTACGAATGGATATTATTTGTTCGCGTCGGAATGTACCGATCATTGTTGTTTCGTTCATAAGATATCTTATAAAATTTTCTTTATAAGGTATCTCATAAATCATTTATGATATCTTATAAAATATATAAGATATCTTATATAATTTATCAGACATCTCATATTATAGAAAATATGAGATATCTAATTTTTATAAGATATCTGATAAAATTAATAATATTATAAAGTTTATAAGATATCTTATACTTTGGGTGGGTTCATTGTCATCAGTAGATAATGGGCCTGCAATTTTATAAATTTTTTTCATGAGTGTGGGGAAATCCCTGTTCAAAAAGTCAATGTGAAAATTGCCCTGTACCTTAATAAATCCTGATTTTATGAAGAGGGTTAGCTTATAAAGTCTCTCATCACTGCTATTTTTATCATCAATAGTAATTGATTTTAATTTTTGTGAAGGCGATATGATCTGTGGGGTGTGACCCATTTGATCACATTGTCACTTTGTATACCCATGTAATGTATTAAACAAAATCAAGTTCATGGTTTTTATCCATGGTTGTAATCTTGATTGTGTGGTACGAAAAGCAATCATTCTAGCTTTGTTTTCATAAATTTTTGTATCTATTTGCGCGATGGTATTTTATTGACCCATGAAATAAGAGAACAGACCAATCAAAATAAGAGTTTTTGTCGATTTGTAAAACAGTTATAATACATGTAATAGGCATGTACGAATTGATGAAAATATAAAGATTTGGTTTGGTAAGTAAAATCAGATAAACATATTTTATAGAAATTTATCATATATTTAGTAGTAAATACAGTAGTTTTGAATATTTGATAAATAGCTTGCTGTCTAATCCGTATCGCTCAACTTTGATGCGCACCCTTTATCAATAAAAAAAAATGGGGGGAGGGGGGGGGGTTGAAAAAAAGTCAAATAATCGGGAAAAAATTTGAACAACATTTGTTTTTTTTTAATTTACCTCCCCCAAAAAAAAAAAAAAAATACAAAACAGTAAAATTGAAAAAAAAATGAAAAAAAGCTATGTGATAAAGGGTAAGCCATGTGATGAAGGGTAGACATGCGATAAAGGGGTGTGATAAAGGGTGCGCATCAAAGTTGAGCGATACGGATTAAACAGCAGGCTATTTATCAAATATTCAAAACTACTGTATTTACTACTAAATATATGATAAATGTCTTTAATTCCACCGAATATTCTCTTGCTGTTAGACGGAACAAATCTTTCGTTAAACTTCGTTTTTACTATTTTTAGACATGGTATTTTCCATTTAGTGTTGTATTTTCACATATTCCACGCTTTGTGGAAATCCTCGAAGCAAATACAACAACACAGTAACAGAAATATTGAAATTCATTAAATTTGCAAACAAATAAAATTAATCTTTCTCAATCAAAATACAGCATACTTATATACAAGGTGGAATTATACTGAATCAATAATTTCCGAGCTGCATTGAAAAATCCGTTACTTACGGTTGTATTATGTAAATTAATCTTGTCCTATCCTGAAATATTTTAACCATTCCTTTCACTTTGTAGACCGGTAACTGGAGTGTACTCAGAAACCAGAGTATTACATGTCATACTGGAACAAATGCAAAAGCTAGGCGGATGAAGAACATGCGTGATACCACCCGTGACAAGCTACCACCCTATCTCGGGGAGTTTATACGGAGACATCGTTATGGGCAGTCCGCAAGTGCATGTTTTGACAACATAAAACGACACATCGCAAAACAGTATCCTGTCTGAACAGAAAATAATCCCATGGATTCAAATGTTTAATAAGGAGTTATTTGAAATCTTTATATAGGTCATGTTCAATCTTGTCTTTATATAGCTTGGCCATAAATTGCAATTCATGGCAATAGAGAAACAGAGGTGCTCAATGCATCAATGATAATTTGTCTATAAAATCATTTCTTCCAAACCGAAAAGCATTTTTAAAGAATTAGTCATAATATCTAGATAGGTCTAGTTAGTATATTTGTCCTGTTAAAACATCTTTAAAGCGCAACGCCTCTAAATTCCAAAATGTCTACTTGGTATGTATGCTTTTTTATCAAACCAAATGTAAGCGTAGTATGATAGAAACATCATGAACAGATACATAAAGGCTAAGGAAAAAACATAGTAAAAAAGGATATAACATTCTTTCGCAATGTGTCAATCTGTACAGTTCGACAAAATTTTACTCACCGACCAGCATGTACGTCAGATATATCACATCGGTAGACCTTATTCGGCCTTATATAAAGAAAGCTAAATATATTTACTTCCTTTACACTCTTATTGTTAATTTTATCCGTTATCTAATCTATTCTAACCTTCGTTACAATAACACGAATAAAAATGCTTGACTACACAATGCGAACACTTTAGTCAAGAAATTTTAAACTACAACTTGAATGGAGTCTTTGTTAAAAGATTTTAGATGATAAATAAATCATGAAATATATCGATTTTATAGTGTCGTCTTCTTTGCTGCATCGTGTGCCAACAAACATCTATTAGCATGATTAGTGATCAACAATTAACATGAACTAATACAGTTTAGGACATATTAAGAACTTCTCGTCCAATCATATTGCTTGAATTTGTCTTCTAAGTTTCATAGTACATAGTTTTTCCGTGTACTAAGTAACTATGCATGAATGACCACGATAGCCAGATTATATTGTATTGTAATTAAGAATTGTTTGTAGAACATTAACAGCCGTGGGCATTTTGGAAGGAATTCAATGTCTCACATTTCATCTTTTGGGGGAATATTTCAGGATATATTTTCGATATCTTTTTATTTTTTGATGAATTAAAAGGACACAAAATGTCAATAGTGTCACTATTCTGAAATATTAGTTATGAAAATATTAATTTTAATCTAAATGTATAAAAAAGGGAGATGTAATTCCTTATTACAATACAGTGTAATCTTATACTTGCGGTCATCAATTCAATATGTACAATGAAGCTAAGAATCATGAGTTGTCATTAATATACGGAAATAAAATACTACAGCGTAAAAAGGCAAATTCCTTGCTTAAACATACAAAAGAATTTGAATCATGGATCGCAGTAACCGTATGCATCTATAGTTTGATAAATTAACATAATTGAAGAAAAGAAAGATTCTTTGTTCTAGTTCCTCTGATAGAACTGGTTCTGCAAATCGACTTGAAGCAGCAGCATTACGGTTTGAAAATACCAATTTTTGCGTTTGGATTGCATATAAATCACTTAATTCCCAATCTGTATCTGTACTACTAGTATTCAGCAACTCAAAATCTGGCAAATCGGTGTTATTCATCATGATCAAAATTGAAATGACACGGAGCTACGATATTAATACTGAGTAGATTTTTACAAAAACAAAACAACTCTCTTAAATTTACTAAAATCTAGTCACACTTACCTTGTTAGATGATTACTTTTTACTAACCATGTATCGGTTAGTGTATGGAAAAGTATCTATAATACTAAATTTACGAATTAGCCGAATAGGCGGCAAAACGCGTTGTTCAAAGTAAACGATGTATGGTTCAGATTATAAAGGTTATTATCGGATTTGACAATCTGGATTTATAAATTTAAACTGCAGTTTCGTTTATGTGCAAATAGAATTTGTATCCACATATCCGATATGAATTCTCCCAAAATATCCCTAAGAAGGTTCTCGAATGCATACTTTTAACACGTTGATTTAAATAAACAAGTATGCACATATTTTAAATGTAATATTATTTTTGTTTGAAATTACGGAAGAAGAATAAAACTAATTAAAAAAATTCTCCTTCGAGTGGGATGTTTCCGCTTCATGTGTTCAGGATTGTTTTTCTACAATTACGCAATTTCTCCTAACTGTAAAGGTTATGAACTTTGAAGATTATGAAGAAGTAAGGTAAAGTTCAGAGAAATTCCTTACATAGTTTTTTTTTTTGATTGCTCTGATGTTTACCTTGCACAAAGTGATAATACCAACCATTATCTATTTTAACATTATTTGTCATGTGACCTGTCTAAATATATCTCTACCATACAATTCCCAGATAAAAATATTTTTAACAAATGGTCATCTTTAGAATTAATGACGAAATTTATCTCGGACATCTTTATAAACGTGGACAGCACACGCAACCATGCACACACTAAAAATGCTTTTATCGTCTGATTATTGGATATATTTGTGAAATTAATCCTCGCTTGCCCTGTCCATGACGACAATGAAACAATTGGAACAATTATTTTCCTAAAATATGCTCTACCTTACTCACGGCATCTTTTGAAAAATTCATCCGTCTCTAAGGAAATGTTTACATCTACAATTTCATTTTCATATTTATTCTGAAGGAAAAAGGTAATGCATTATGAAATGTGTATTTAATGAAAGCTTTTCATCAAGTTCCAGTTCAGAATTAATTGTAACAATAAAAATATTGACAATTTATGTGGTTGTGTTTTCGTCATAGATTTTGACTTTGAGGGAACCTTAAGGTTCATTTTGGTAATTCTACGTGGCACACAGTCTACTTCATCAGTGGATACATCTTCGGTAGTAACGAACAGCCATATGACAATTGGGTCACGTTGACCTAAATTTCACGCTTCACTGACTTTGGTGAAAGTTTGCATTAACATCCATTGCTGGAATACTACAGTATATATAGACATGAAACTATCAGTTGATACCACCTACTTGACAGGAAAGTTTATAGGAAGCCTGCCACAACATCCATATTGAGTTCCTGTTCCATGAATGACATGGCCGTAATAACTTTTTAAAGTCAATATGGCCAACAACAAAAAAAATGCTTATTTTCCCGCGCTCGCGCGGGTTCAATGTCTAGTATACTATGAAATTTAGAGCGAGGGGCTTGCCCCGAGCTCTTAATTTCATATTATATACCTTTCCATACACTATCCAATTTAGCACATATTCACAACTCGAGTGATTGTTAAATTGGTGTAATTGATGGTCAGTAAAATGTGTTGATGTGGCATGGTGGCCAATGTTGCGAGCGTGGCAATAGCTCTTTCCAGAAACTCATTTCAGGTATCACGATTCTGACTCTAAAAGTATGCGCTCCCGAAGGGAGTTTTAATGGTAGAGAGTGTCGTCAAGATTTGTGTACTACTGTGAAACACTTAATATTCTTGATACACCAAATTTCGTCAATTTCGTGGAAAACTCCATCCACGAATTTAAAAACCCAACGAAATATATGTTTTCAATCGTTTTATAAAAAGGAAACAAAAAGCTCGAGGTTCTTTCAAAGATTTCAATTATCATCGTTTTATCTTTAATACATGTAATAAATATATCGGAAACGGACAACAATCTTGACAGGGAAGAATGGTTTTAGCAGAAATTGCTACTGTACAGGGAGAAATTTGGGCTTTGATAAATTATTGAACATAAATAATTACTTCAAGTAGAATGTTCATTGAAGGTGATATACATGTATTACACAACAATTATAAGGATTTAAATTTAGTTAATTTCTTTGGTTGTGTATTAGCTTGAACAGCAACCATCAATTTTTGCTTTGAACAGACTTCTAATGGTTATAAGTTAAGTTTAATTTAATCTTAGAATAACAATATGGTTGATTGCACTTCAAAGTCAGCCTGTTGTATAGTTGAAAAATGTTTATTTAACAATTGATTTTTAAAATTTTTACCAATCAAAACTGGTCCCATTTGACTTCACAGTATCAGGTCACAAAATTGTCGCAATATGGCATTACCGGAAGTTACGAAGTATCTGTAAATCTTCACCTCCAAGATAAGAGATAGTATCGTACCGTTTATGCGAGGTTTTTCGTGAAAAGTGTAAATGAATAAATAAATTCAAAAGATTGCACGAATGAGCTATAGAGCGATACAAAATTACTTTCACAATTTAAAAGGCCCGAGATTTCTATTTTAATCGTATTTAGGGTCACGTAATCTGTCAATGACGAATTTCCGTTGGTAGTGAATCATGGGACTGTGTAACCTGGTTCCCCGTAATTTCATCGTAGCTCATAATGAATATACGAGGGGGACTTAGAAACGTAAAATGAGATGGAGAAATAAATGAAGAGTGTATCGTAATAAAATCTGGTAAATAAGCTTCGCGAAAGAGAGACTTATTTTGAAACAGGTGTGACCTGGAAAACGAAGCGTATGGTTTTTACGTTTACTCTGTCGGTATTTAGTGAAAACATCGTAATTGCGTAACAATCTCACTTCAAAGTATTAATTTAATCATTATCAATGTCATGAATGTTGTTACTTCACACGGTCCGATTTGTACGATAACACGGTCCGAATTGTCCGATGACACAGTCCGAGTGGCAGATTTGTCCGGCTACCGTGGTGGGAAAATGTGACACTTGCATCTGCATCTTTTTTTCTTGTCAAATTTGATTGCAGGTGGATTAATTCATATATATTTTTAATTTCATGAAAATGAATGTTAAAAAAAGTCGAGGTAAGTCCTTAAATAACTTATTTTTTTAAAGATAATCTCTGTTCACGTAAATGGAGGGTTGTTATAATCCTCTTACCAGCTTGTTACAGTTCTATAATAATAATATACTATCGTAAGCGAGGAAAGCCCCGTTACAGTACCATTAGATGAGATTTTAATGCCGTTATGGCATACATGTACATACTAGGGTAAATTGTTTTCAACAATTAAGGGTTTTTTTATGTCAACAATATGCTGGATGGCGTTGATTTTGGAGACAAGTTTTGTGATTAACTAGGGAATCACATTTTGAGCAACAGCATGTTGTTTACATTTTAAGATGATAAGTTTCTTGGTTGAGTACATGTAATTACACATATTTTTTCAAATTTCTATTTCAGAGTCGCATGTTCCTTATCTCAATAGTCAGCAATCTACTACATGTACAATAGCGACGGGCCGTGGGTTCCCTACGATGGAGTATCTTATATGTCCCCCTAACTATATTTTATGCTTTAAATCATATAAATCAATGACATGGCATTGGATTTTAGCCATATCTGCCCTGAATACGGGGCGCCGAATGGGACTCTTGTGGTTTTGTACTCGAAATTAAATTTTGTACGGACAAAAATGGGTTTTGTTCAACAAAAATGAGTTCAGTTTAACAAAATTTGTAGCATACTACAAATTTAAAGTTTGTCATACAAAATTATCTTCCAGTGAACAAAAGTGACTTTTGTCATGACAAAATTCATTTTTGTATCACAGACTTTACTTTTGTTACCTAATTTGAAAATTGGGCGACAAAAGTCATTTTTGTATGCAAATTAGTTTAGTTTGGATTCTGTCACCTATTTGCATACAAAACTGAAATTTTGTCACAAATTTAGTTTTGTTAAACAGAAGTGAAAATTTAACACAAAAGTCACAAAGGTCATTTTTGTCACAAAATTCAATTTTGTGTTTATTTTTGTGTAGACAAAATTGAGTTTTGTTAAACAGAAGTGAAAATTTAACAAAAAGTCAATTTTGTGTCACAAAAGTCATTTTTGTCACAAAAGTAAATTTTGTATGCACATGAATTCTCTCATCACGATTTTGTAAGAAGGTCTCTCATTGGATATAGTAACCGCGAGTCTCGCAGGTTCAAGAACACATCACATGGGTGATGCGCTATTCTGCAAAAGTAAGTATAAATACCTAACATGCCTAATAAAGTATAAATGGCAAATATAGGACATTTTGTGCAATATAATAAATAAACATGACCCCTCCTACATAAAGAAGCCTCTGGACCCCCTTCTCCAATTTCAGATTTTTCTGACCCCCAACTTATCCCCTTCCCAACAATTTATGCATTAAATTGGTGACCTGTGGCAAAATATTGTAATAGGAGGTATATATAATTCAGAAACCTTTGAGTATATATTTATGTACACATACCCATACATATGATACTACACACATGACACATACTGATTTAGTTAAGTAGTGTGATTTTTATCAACTTTTAATATGCTTTATGTGAGCACAGCTGAATATCCCTTTCCAGAAACCCATTTCCGGTATCACGATTCTGACTCTAAAATTACAATTGAAGCACGTTATTTCCTTTACTTCCGTTTCCGGCGACCGAAACTTTTTCTAGCCCTAGTATATAGCACAATATGGCTGCCCCCATTAAACAAAGACTTTTCTTAATGATCCATTTGTAGAAAATGCATATGTATGAAGGGCCGTTCGGGTCATAATTCATTTTGTTACACGTACGCTAGAGGTACGCGTAACAGGTCGTTCACGTACCCTAGAGGTACACGTACATATGGCAAAATTGCGGGTACTTTGGTAATTTGCATAGCGGCCATTTTGGATTTCTCTGACGACATTCATTACAAAACATTAAACTTGCCCCAAAAAATAAAAATGCAAATATTCAAATTCTTATAACTCATAAGCAATTTGTCCGCATATAGGTACATTCTACACAATATTAGCTTTCCTTTCGTGTGCAAATAAACATTGTCAGCATTGAAAACTTTCGGCCAATTCAGTTTAAAAAACTGAAGCGTAACCGTAGTATAACTGCTATATGAATTAACAAAAATTAGTTAAAAATGCAAATTCAAACTACAGATACAGATACAAGGCGAGATCATACATAAATTGTCCGCATATATTAGAGAACAACTTTGGAGGATGAATTTAACGAGGAAATAAGTTTTATCTCACCTGCTTTCATAACTTTTCGGCCAAAATGTTTTTAAAACATGATAATTTCAAGTCTCCCATAGCGTAATCCTTCAAATATGAAGCCTTTCCCCTCAGAATTAAACAAACAGTTTGTAAATATCCGCCAAAGGAAGTTTTCATAGACACATTAGTTTAAGAGCCGGGACGGAAAAAGACTCGATTATCCGTAATTCAAACAATTTTATCATTTTCGATCTACAACTAAGGGAGGTAATTTGCTTAAAAGGGCTGAAGTCACGTGATGCAAATGCCATGAATAATGTACCCAGCATTTTGCCATATGAACACTTTGTTCACGTAACCTAGAGGTATACGTAACACTTTGTTCACGTAACCTTGAGGTACACGTAACACTTTGTTCACGTTCCTAGAGGTGCGCGTAACAGTTTGTTCACGTACCCTAGAGGTACATGTAACTGTTTGTTCACATTCCTAGACGTGCGCGTAACAGTTTGTTCACGTACCATAGAGGTACACGTAACTGTTTGTTCGCGAGCAAACAGTTACGTGTACCTCCAGGGTAAGTGAACCAACTTACGCGCACCTCTAGGAACGTGAACAGAGTGTTACGTGTACCTCTAGGGTACGTGAACAAAGTGTTACGTGTACCTCTAGCGTACGTGTAACAACATGAATTATGACCCGAACGGCCCTTCATACATATGCTCCTATAGCGCTCGCTGCCCTCGCTATTACCGGTAGCCCTGAACATTGGCGTTGCAAGGGGATTGCACAGGAATTGCCGTGTCTGTCTGTTTGTCCATAACAAGCTTTTTTAACAAATTCCACATACATAGAAAGTACATGCAATACAACAAAATGAAGCTATTATTTTTCAAGGTCAAATATGGAACGCCACAGCTGTCTTATGTTTATTTCCATAATGTTGTTATGTACATTTGTTGTTTTATTCTCGGGGGGGGGGCACTTCTATACTTAATTGATAAGGGCTCTGTAAACCCACCCTTTTCATATAATTAAAATTTTTAAAATGTATACCTTTTCATATATTGCATAGGTAAAAATGTAACCTTTTCCCATATTAATATTGGTTGACTGTGCGGTGTATACGAGGGTGGTAAAGGGTTATTTTCGTGCAACGTTTTTGGCCTTTTTATTTCACGTGTTTTCGTGTTTTGACGTTTTATTTCTCGTTTTCTCGTGTTTGGTTCGATGTGCGTGCTTCGTGTTTCCCCTTATTTATTGTCCTTGTTTCGTGTCGGTACTCTTAATTTCTCGTGCTTGTCCCGCATTTGATTAAAAAGTAAACCGGGAATAATTCAAAGTCAGCCCGGATATTGTTTTAAATTATGTATTAATGAACTGGTTCCCAGTAAATTAATTGCTCTCGTCATTAATAGCCTATAAGTACTTAAATAACAGTATCAATAAGTTGAAATGGAGGAAAATTCAAAACAGATTCATGAGATTGTCATTGTTGAATGCATTATTTACTTTTATAACGGTAGTGATAGTAGTGAACCGCCTTTAGCAAAAGAAAGGCAACGGGTAGAGGTTGACCTTGACCAACCGCTGAATCATATGATTAAAAAAATACGTAATACGTGCGGGCTTAAAAGGTTTGGGGGACACCATCTCCGTAACAGTCGGAAGGATAGAGAAAGGGAAAGATGGGACCAAAGTATTCACTATCAGCACAGAGGAAAGTTTCCATCTGGAAAATAAACCACTGATTCTGAACCCAATTTTACATTGTCTTTAAAGAATCTTTTCAGACTTCAGTCCTTCTCCTATTTTGTGTCTCGGGGAAACGATGCAAGTCTGTCGAATGAGACGATAAAATGATAGACCTTTATAAGAGGAGAGCAGCACCCCAAAAACGTTCGTAGATTTCGCTTAGAGTATGTCTTCTGGGGGGGGAGGGGGGCTACAAGGGCCACCCTCGCACTAGTCCAAATAATTATGACGTCTTGAAAGGCTATGTTATTTTTTTGCTTTGACGCCTTACTGTCGAATAATTATGACGTCTTAAAGGCTATTTTATTTTTTTTGCTTTGACGCCTTACTGCGACGATCCGCTGTTACTAAAAATAGAACATAGGGGTCAGACAACAGTTTTTCGCAAATATCTCAAAAATCATTAGGTTACGGCAAATTCTGGCAGGTTGAAAGTGTTCAACATGATGAGAGCTACCTGTGTGCTGATTTTCGTGAAAATCTGTCAGCTGATGTTAGAGTTATTGCCCTTTTTTGACATTTTTGGCTTTCTTTATGTTATTATTTCAAAAATCTTCTTCTCTGAAACTACTATTCAAAATCAAATGAAACTTGGTAAGATTGTTCCTTAGGGTATCCTGCAAAAAGTTAATGCTTGGATTTTTGATTGGTCGAAAAACATGTCCGCCCTTACTAAAAATAGAACATAGGGGTCAAAATGCTGTTTTTTTGCTATTTTTGCTTGAATTATAGAAAGAAAATGAAGATGAAAGCTACTTTCAAGGTAAACATGGTATCCCGAGTTGAATGGTGATGATGAAATTTGTTTTGGACGGCCATTTTTAAAATGGCTGCCATTTTCCCGCCATTTTTTACACTTGCTCAGATTTCAATGATATTTGGTTTTTAAAGTAAACATGGTATCCTTAGTGAATGGTGATGATGAGATTTTTTGTATGGAGCATCAATGGAAGGTCCTTTAGGAAATTTGCATAAATCTTCCCGGTCCGTGAAACAAAATGGCCGTCATGAGCATTTACATGTTCTGATTGGTCGAAATTTAAAATTTCTTCTCCTCTGAAACCGTAAAGCCAAATGAACTGATTTTTGGTATGGATGATCTATGGAAGGTCCTTTACAAAGTTTGAATAACTCATCATGGTCCGTGAAACAAAATGGCCGCTGAGCATTTACATGTTCTGACTGGTTGAAATGTAAAACTTCTTCTCCTTACAAACCGTTAAGCCAAATGAACTGATTTTTGATATAGAACATCTATGGAAGGTCCTTTACAAAATTTGCATAAATCAGCCTGGTCTGTGAAACAAAATTGCTGCCATGAGCATTTAAATGTTCTGATTGGTCAAAATTTTAAACTTCTTCTCCTCTGAAACCTTAAAGCCAAATGAACTGATTTTAGGTATGGAGCATCTATGGAAGGTCCTTTAGGAAGTTTGCATAAATCTTCCTGGTCCGTGAAACAAAATGGCCGTCATTAGCATTTACATGTTCTGATTGGTCGAAATTTAAAAGTTCTTCTCCTTTGAAACCGTAAAGCCAAATGAACTGATTTTTGGTATGGAGCATCTATGGAAGGTCCTTTACAAACTTTGCATAAATCTTTCTAGTCCGTGAAACAAAATTGCCACCAGAAACCTTTATATGTTCTGATCGGTCAAAATTTAAAACTTCTCCTCTGAAACCATTTGGCCAATGAACTTATACTTGGTATGAAGCATTTATAGAAGATCATTTACAAAGTTTCCAGAAATCAATCTAGTCTGTCAAATCAAAAGTTTGGTACATGTAATATTGTTTAGAGGAGGGAGTGTATCTCTCTGACATTGTCAGCATCCCTTCTTTTTAAATTTGTAGAAGATCGCCAAATACTTAGAGGAAACAGATACCCACATGTGAAGGCAAACCGGAAATGATGGGGGCATTTTAAAAAGGAAAACGTAACGGAGAGATAATTCCGTTTTGAAAGGATGATTTCTAGAAATGATCGGAAATGGCAAAAATGGTTTTGGAAATATAAATGTTGCCCTTTTTCAAAGATTTGTCCATTTATTAGAACATTTAGTATCCAGTATTTTCGTTTTTTTACCTCTTTATTTTTTTTCAACATTAAAGTTCGTCTCCCTTTGATAGTTCTCCCTCCTTTCTCCCGCCCTTTCTCTCCTTTCTCCTTTCTCCCGCCCCCTTTCTCCCTGTCTCCCAATACCCTTTCCACCCCCTCACTACTGGGCGATTGGATGCCCCGCTTAACTGATCTTAACTGTGTCCTTGTTACAGATTGTGAAGCAATTTTCAGAATGGTATATGAAAGTCCATAAAATACATATTATTTTCATGCCCCGATCACGAAGTGAAAGGGGCATATATAGATACATTGTTAAACCTTTTCAATCCGTACGTCCGTCACGATCTTAATTAATTATAACGTCAAGATCCATTTCTTATATACTATACATGGCACATCAATCATACTTGGTTAGTATATATATCTAGGGTCACCATAACCTATATTTCCTGCT
Source organism: Mytilisepta virgata (assembly GCA_028015205.1). NCBI lineage: Eukaryota > Metazoa > Mollusca > Bivalvia > Mytilida > Mytilidae > Mytilisepta > Mytilisepta virgata. Next base: position 34,738,718 of record CM051511.1, on the reverse strand, counting down.
TGAACGATTTTTTTGCGTTAAGGTAAAACTATATATAGAACTACGTTTTGATTTTGATAAGCTGATCAACATACGTTACACGTATTTGCTAGTGTTAACGTTGATGAGCGATTACTTGAGTGCATGGATTTGTTCTTTCGGATTCGTCGATATGAAATGTTTAATGCTAGTAAAATACGCTTTTCATTTCATTGATTGGACGAGTTGTTATTTTCCGGTATTTTTATCAATTTCTGGATACATATTCGGCCCGATACACTATACATGTATGCTTAATGCAACATATACTTTAGTTCAATTCAAACACTAATGTTCGATACGGTAATCTTGAAATTCATCCATTTTTTTTTTATATATATATATAATTAACGGTTCTCGGCAATCACTGTGTTTCAGATATATTACGTGTGCAAATAGTGCTGTCGACATTATTTGGTACATATGTGCTGAAATTAAGACAAGTTTTACATGTAAGCGAAATTATTTGCAAGTGGTTCCGAAAGAAAATAAAACTTACCTGAAAATTATCAGTTCTTGAGCTATTAAGGGAAATAGCGAACTATGATCCTAGGATTTGATAGTTATTGTTACCTTGTAAGACTTGTTAAACTAAACTTCCAATTGGCTCTGATCAAATTTTGTGCTTTTTTTTTTTTTGCTTAGTACATGGCCCCCTCGTTCATATTTCGGCCAACTATGAGCGCACAAAATAATACCCCAAGATATACAATCAAATGCTTAGTGGTTTCTTCCGAATATGCGAAGCACGTACCATCGCGAGAATTAACGTTTATATGTGTTATAATACTGTAACGGGAGTCAGATTCTCGTATATTGTGTGGCTTCGTTGTCTGTTTCACGTTATAATAAACCCAAGTTCACGGGATAAATACAAACACGAAGTATAAACATGGCGTTTATTTACATCCTTTTCAACATAGAAATATGCCAACATACAGTATTATATATAAGACAGAAAGGCAACGAATACGTTATTGATAAACATTTGTTCACTTGTAGATCAGTTAACATGACTTAAAAGCCACCCGCCCTACCCTCTGTATGTATCCCCAAAATAGGATAAATTCCTTGTGCTTTGTTCAGCGTCTACATCCCGAATCCCCTTGTCCCGGTGAGGACGGCATTATTTATAGTTCCCCGGTCACCAAGCCCGGCCGGGCTGACCCGATCACGTGCCAGAAAGATCTGTGACCCGGTGAGAATTTCAATGGCCGTGCTCAGAAGGAAAAAGTATGGAACTATAAATAATACTAACCTTAACCTAAAATAACTGAGAATAAACAAGTAAACAATGTAATCCCATCACAATACCTTCTGAAACTTGTGTAATCTAATAAAACGTTTTCCTCAATATTCATTTCTCGTGCTTCGTTTTTCCCGATTTTTATTTTCCGTGCTACGTTTTTGCTATTTTTATTTCACGTGTTTCCGTGTTCAGACCCCCCGGCCCCCTTTACCACTCTCGTATACCAAAGTGTCGAAGATGAAAAATGTGTGGATAAAAACAAACAGGAACAATCAGAGACATAATAGACGATAAATTCTGGACACTCATCATGTGCAGTTGCTGCATTTACCTCTTAGAATACCGTTATAATCCTTCATGTTGTTATCGGAAAATGCCAACGCTGAGTTAATTAAGTGCAAAGTTAAGTGACGTCATTGATAGGTGATAATTTTAAATCATGTGTCTGGAAACGGACGGGAACCACATTCCGGAATAAAAGAGAAAATGCTCGAGAGAAAATGACGCTCAGATTTCGGCTGTGTCCCCTGTGAAAAAATCTAATGAAAAAAATCTGAGGAAAAATCTGAGCCAAAAATACAGGGCTTTTCGTATAACAAGTAATGTGTACTTTATTGACCTTATGATATATTTATGATAGTTTTCCCGACTTATTCATATATTTTCAAGCTTGAAAAGGTGACCTATTCCAGAGGCACGTCTTATATCACCTTGTATATATAGGAATTTTTAAGTGCCCCCCCCCCCCCCCCGAGTTTTTATGAAGTCAAAGTGTCTGATTGCAGTGTTTGTTCTTATGTTGTTCTGTTCAAATATTATTTTATTGACATGATTGAGTTAATTTCTATTTTGTTTTGTGCAATTATTATTTCATTCAGTCGAATCAATTTGTTGTGGTGTTAAAAGATCGTTTTGTTGGGTCAGTTGATTATATAGTTATGATTAATCATTATTCTATTACGTTAGATCAACTTATTATTATGTTTAATTATTATTTTATCAATGCAAATCAACAAATTGTTATGTTCAACTATTATTTCGTCTTGTTAGTTAAACTTGTTGTTATGTTCATTTGATGTTTCATTACGTCCAATTAATATAATGTTATATGTTGACAAAAATAAATTATAATCGTGTTCGTTTTAATATTGTAGAGTTCATTTACAATAACATGGGGTTGCATTTTCATCACGTGATGTCAAAAAGCAACTTTATTTCATTGTGTCGAGTTACAAATGTATGATGTTGTAAGGTTGAATTATTATGTTGTAATGTTGAATCGTTATGTTGATCAACGTTATGTTGTTCATTCGGAAATGATCTTCGAGTTGCTTCAGGAAGAGTCTAGAAGAAAATGGTGGGAAGTTTGCAGACGAAGGTAAATTATGTAAAAGGTAAAGGTACCTTCACAGGTGAAATAGTTTTGAAACGGGAGAGGGGGGGTGCAGTAATCCCAGCTCTAATTGATTTTGCGGTGAGAGACATTTTTAACCCCGTAGCGGCTTTCTTTTACTTTAGGGTTTCGTTAGGGCTCGGGGAGGGGTGGGGGAGGTAATGTCCTATATAGCAGTATACAGTATATGGACGTGCGGTTGGAATGCGTCTACTTTTGAACCATCAAGTTTATGACTGGGTAGGAAAAGTTATTATAAGTTTTATTTTCCAAATTATAGAGCCCATAAAGAGCATAACACAAACAGTACAATATGAAGCCTTAGATGTATAAATAGTATCAATGCCAATGGGTTAATTTGTTAATGAGAAGATAACCTTCTACCTGGATGCTATCTAGTATATGAATGGGTTGGGTTTTGAAGCATTAGTAGCACAGGCACTTGTTTCTATCAATGGGAAGGTCGACTATCCATATATATGGATCATACATAAGTCAACCTTCCCATTGGTAAAACAAGTGCCTGTGATTAGTATAGTGTCCGTCACAATAAACAATCGGATTAAACCAAATACTGGCACACAAACAAACACCATTCAAGGTACATTATTTTATTACCCAACCGGAAACTCAGCAATAATGCATAACACAGTACAAAGGGAGATAAGCAGTTTACATAAATTGTTCCAACATATAAGAGAGTTCTCTTTCTTTCTATACTGATACACTATAGTATATATGAAACACTACAATTAGTAGCCATATAAATGCATGGGTATGGTTTTTGAAATATTCAAGTGTATGAATGGGTAGGGTCATAAAAGTTCTGGCCGCATGTCTGTACACATGTCTATACACAAACAGGCCAAGTTTGGTTAGGTTAGGGTTTAGGGTTAGAGTTAGTAGCGAGTGGGTCCTCTAAAGTAAAAGAAGGCGCCTGTAGCTATGTACTGCAGTAGGGATATGATTTCTTTCATCTTTTAATTATATTCATCAATTTTGTGAAATCAACCAATCGACCCAGACCCATATATTTGTGCTTTATCTATAATACTAAATTTACGAATTAACCGAATAGGCCTCAAAACGCGTGGTTCAAAATAAACGATGTATGGTTCAGATTATATAGGTTATTATCGGATTTGACAATCTGCATTTATAAATTTCAACTGCAGTTTTGTTTATGTGCAAATGGAATATGTATGCACTTTTCCTGTATGAATTCTCCCAACATATCCCTTAGAAGGTTCTCGAATGCATCATTTTAACACATTGATTTAAATAAACAAGTATGCACATATTTTAAATGTATTTCTGTTTGAAATTACGGAAGAAGAATAAAACTAATTAAAAACATTCTCCTTCGAATGGGATGTTTCCGCTTCATGTATTCAGGATTGTTTTTCTACAATAACGCAATTTCTCCTAACTGTAAAGGCTATGAACTTTCAAGATTATGAAGAAGTAAGGTAAAGTTCAGAGGAATTCCTAACTTAGTTGTTTTTTTTGGATTGCTCGGATGTTTACATTGCACAAAGTGATTAAACCAACAATTATCTATTTTTACATTATTTGTCATGTGAACTGTCTAAATATATCTCTACCATACAATTCCCTGTAAGCCCTAGATAAAACTATTTTTAACAAATGGTCATCTTTATCATTAATGACGAAATTTATCTCGGACATCTTTGATAAATATAAACGTGGACAGCACACGCATCCACACACTAAAAATGCTCTTATCGTCTGATTATTGGATATATTTGTGAAATTAAGCATCGCATGCCCTGCCCATGATGACAATGGAACAATTGGAACAATTATTTTCCAAACATATGCTCTACCTAACTCATGGCATCTTTTGAAAAATTCATCCGTCACTAAGGAAATGGTTACATCTACAATTTCATTTTCATATTTATTCTGAAGGAAAAATGTAATGCATTATGAAATGTGTATTTAATGAAAGCTTTTCATCAAGTTCCAGTTCAGAATTAATTGTAACAATAAAAATATTGACAATTTATGTGGTTGTGTTTTCGTCATAGATTTTGATTTTGATAGAACCTTAAGGTCCATTTTGGTAATTCTACGTGGCATACAGTCTACTTCATCAGTGGATACATCTTCGGTAGTAACGAACAGCCATATGACAATTGGGTCACGTTGACCTATATTTCACGCTTCATTGACTTTTGTTAAAGTTTGCATTAACATCCATTTCTGGAATACTACAGCATATATAGACATGAAACTATCAGTTGATACCACCTACTTGACAGGAAAGTTTATGGAAAGCCTGCTACAACATCCATATTGAGTCACTGTTCCATGAATGACATGGCCGCAACAACTTTTTATAGTCAACATGGCCACCACAAAAAAAATGCTTATTTTCCCGCGCTCGCGCGGGTTCAATGTCTTGTATAACTTATTTTTCAATAATTTTGGTTGTAGCCATGTAGAGAGATATGTTTCTATGAATTAAGAAAAAAAAGATAAAACAAAAACAAACAAAAATAAAACAAAAGGCAAGAAACAAAGTCAGCATTTTTCTGGATATTCCCCAGTTTTTTCCTTTTAACATTGTTATTTGAGTTTCTCTTAATTCTACATGAAACTCGTAAATAAAACTGAACATATGAGTGATTATCAAGAAAGTCAGAGGTCGGAACACCATTTATTTCTGTTTAATATTCAAATGTTTTGAGTTCTTTCCCCTAATTTTTTACACAACTATTGACCAACCCCTTGACTACCTAGACCACTCGGCCACTGAGGCACTCTAAAATTGTATATAAGCTCATAATATGAACATATTTTGTACCATAAAAGTGGTCATCAACTCGCTTGTTTTCTAAACATGATTTCTAGAATTGCCAAGAACTACTCTCTGACCAGCTTAGGACTTCAGCAAGATGACCCACAAGCTAAAATATTTAAATTTAATATGTATGTTAAAATATATATAAATATAATAAATTTGGAATATAGAAAGTTCTCATGTCAAAATACAAGGCTGATGCTAAACAAAATTGTGTGCTTACGGTACCCCAACCTTATTACCCTATATTTTCATCCCTAACAACTTTTTTATCAAAAAATTTATAATTTCCGGATATTTGACCCTTTCTGGATCGGAACCCGCTATTAATTAAATTCCAAAAATGGCAACTTCAGGCAAAAACGTTGTCAAAAGGCAAGTGTTTTATCGTAAACATTGAAAGTGCTGAAAAGTGATAAAGTCTGAAAGTTAGGATCCATTTACTGAAGTAGTCTAAACTGTGCAAGGGAATCTGTTAAAATCTGTCAAGATGTTAAAATGGTTGATGCAATACAGATATTACAATCTACCATGTCTACATTTACAGTAAATATACTAAATTACAATTTAGAAGAAATTTCAACCTACAGCAGGTGACAGGTAAACACACATATTTTTTTGGCCTGAAGTAATTTATAATAAACAGTTTAAAATTTATAACCTCTTCCTCTTGACAAAAGTACATAGTCTAGATTAGAGAATTGTCACCCAAAAGATACTACAGGTAAAATAAGCAGGTTATATATTTATACAGAGTATCTTAATTTTCTTGGCACACTCCAGTTAGGTTAGTGTAATCAATTACATGTACAAGTAGAAAAAAAAATATATATTACCTATTATGAGACCTGCAATTATCCATAAAATTTTAACACGCCTCCAAAAAAAAAAAAATAAATAAATACATTAATAACATATATAAATTATTTTGTGAGTGGTAAAGAATATAGTAGTAAGACCCACATTAAAATTGAAGTACAAAATGTAACTGAATCCTGACCGTTATGAACAAACTTGAATTATACCCTACCCCATCTCCTTAGATGCAACATGAATAATTTTATTTTTTATGTAAATTTTTTTCCAGAATTTTAATTTGTATGTAATGATTTTATTTTGAAGTTGTCTTGTAAACTTCATTTTTTTACCACTTTTGAGGTCAGGTCATTCTTTAAAAGGGCTAATGACAAAGATCAAAATATTGTTTGCCCAAATTCAACCAATCCCCAAATAATTTGACCCAGTCAAGCTCCTATTTAGCTCACCTGAACTGAGAGGTCAAGTGAGCTTTTCTCATCACTTGGCGTCCGTCATCGGCGTCGGCTGTTAACTTTTACAAAAATGTTCTCCTCTGAAACTACTCGCCCAAATGGAACCAAACTTGGCCAAAAGCATCATTAGGATATCTAGTTCAAAAAATGTGTCAGTTGACCCCACCTGACAACCAACATGGCCGACATGGCTAAAAATAGAACATAGGGGTAAACTGTAGTTTTTGGCTTATATCTCAAAAACTAAAGCATTTAGAGCAAAACTGACGGGGTTAAAATGTATCTACTTGCCATGAAATTTGCAGACGAATCTGTCAACCCTTATTTGGGTTATTGCCCCTGAATTGTTAATTTTAAGGAAATTTTGCAGTTTTAGGTTATTATCTTGAATATTATTATAGATAAAGGCAAACTGTAAACAGCAAAAATGTTCAACAAAGTAAGATCTACAAATAAGTCAACAAAATATGTCCGGTTTTCTCGACTTCCAACGAACATGGCTGCTGTTACTAAAAATAGAAAAACGGGGGATGAATTTCAAAAATCTTCTTGTCTGAAACCACTTGACCAATTGGAACCAGACTTGGCATCAATGGTCCTTAGATCATCCTCTTTCAGACTTGTGTCCGATGACCTGGACTGACAACCAATATGGCCACCACAACCGAACTTAGTTTAACATTGGGTCCTATGGGAAATTCATTCATAAGTCGTGTTGTCTGAAACAACTTGACCAATTGGAACCAGACTAGGCAGCAATGGTCCTTAGGTCTTGGAGGTCCTCTTTCAGAAATTTGTCGGATTTTGTGGACTGTGAACCAAGATGGCCGCCACTGCCGAACTTAGTATAACATAGGACCCTATGGGAAATTCACTCAAAAATCTTCTTGTCTGAAACTACTAAGCCAATTAGAACTAGACTTGGTAGCAATGGTCCTTAGATGATCCTCTTTCAGAATTGTGTCCGATGACCCAGACTTTTAACCAAGATGCTGCCACAGCTGAACTTAGTTTATCATATGGCCCTATGGGAAAATTCATTGAAAAATCTTCTTGTCTGAAACCACTTGACAGATTGGAACCAGACTTGGCAGGAGTGGTTCTTAGGATGTCCTCTTTCAGAAATATGTCGGATTTCATGCACTGTGAACCAAAATGACCACCACAGCCAAACTTAGTTTAACTCAGGACCCTATGGGAAATTCACTCAAAAATCTTTTCATCTGAAACTACTGAGCCCATTTGAACTAAACTTGGCAGCATTGGTCCTTAGATGGTTCTTTTTCAGAATGATGTCAGATCGCCTGGATTGTCAACCAAAATTGTCGCCATTTAAATATAGGATCCTATGGGAAAATTCATTTAAAAATCTTCTTGTCTGAAACCACTTAGACAGTTGGAGCAAGACTTAGCTATAATAGTCCTTAGATGCTTCTCTTTTAAAAATGTGTCCATTGACCTGGACTGTCAACCAAGATGGCTGCCACAGCTGAACTTAGTTTAACATAGAACCATATAGAAAAACAGCCAAATTGACTGCAACACTTAAACTTTTTAGTCCTGCTCAAGGTGAAAAGTTAAATCCAGGTGAGCGACACAGGCTCTTGAGATCCTCTAGATTTTTTACTTTAAATCTCAATTTTTTACGGCCCTTTTCACTATACAAAGTCTGTTTTAGTCCACAATTAAAATATTTATGTTTGCACTAATGCGCCCAACCCGAAAAAAAGGGGCTGACTCAAAAGTTTTTTTTAAGATTAAAATCGAAAAGATTTTTTTGTCTTCCGTCCGACTTTGTTCCATGTGTTACTTTTGCGGCATTTCGAGGTCCTCGAGATTTATCGGAACTGCTGGCGTAGCATACGATACAGCCCGAATGAAACCAAAACAGAAAGATAGACAGATTCGCCTAAAATTCAAGATAAATTGTATATATATTAAAAGAAAGGATATTGGGAAAGAAACAGATCATAGCACATGTAGATCTTCAATACTATGGAGGAATCCAAGTAAGCTCCTTTAATGGTCCTGATTTTATATGAGGATTTTAATATAAAAAAAAAGCCTACCTACCTACCCACTGATTAAAATCAGGGTCGGGTTAGTGTAAACTGAAATGTTTTTATGTGTGGCCTTATGAACAAAATCATGAAAATGACAACTACAATTAATGAAAGGACATGCAAGGTATAACAGTATCCTACAAGAAAACCTTGATGCAGAGCATCATTTATTGCAAAATATTTGAAAGATTAAATCAATTTTCATTTGATGCCAATTTTTCAGAATGAGATGTGCAGTTGGCTGGACATGTTTTTTTCCAGGTGAGCTTTACAGGCTCATTGAGGCTTCCAGTTACTTGTCCGAGAAAAAAATTAAACAAAAACTGGAAGTTGGTCACATTTTGCAAACTTTTTAAAAAATGAAGAATACAGACTTAAAATGCAACTGGATAAGGCCTGTTTTGTAGCTAATGTAATATCTCGGTTTTATTTATTTGATTGGGTCCCATTTTCCCAGTCCATGCAGTCTTCTGCCAAATTACTGTTTCTCAGAAGAGGCTGATAAGTGGGACAAATTGTTCGTGAAATGGTCCAAAAAGAGTGCACTTTTTTGTCTGGTGACCCTCACCTCTTAACCAAGATGACCCTTCACTGAAAATAGAAATTACAGTTTTTTAGTTCATCTGGCCAAATTGTTTCCCTGTCATAACTTGGGAAGTTGGAAAATGGGACTTTTAGTAATTTCACTGTGATAACTAAAGCAGTATTTCACTAGAGCCTTTTCAAATTTTGGTAAGTTGCTTTTTATTATCAAATTGAGGCCAAGTTCGATTTTTACAATTTATCACATTTGTCATTCAAGATTTGTGGGCCTTGATTGAAAAAAATGTGACTGTGAATGGTTTCTGTGCACTAAATAAAATATATATGTCAGGAAAATCTGGTTTGATGTCAATTTGACAGTTCCTTTTTATCAGTTGGCATCAGTCGTCTGTTAACTTTTCACATTTAAATCTTTTCCTGAAACCACTTGGCCAAATAAAATTAAATTTGGTAGGAAGCATCTATGTAAGGTCCTTAATTAAATTTGCCCATTTCGTCCTGATAAGACAACAAACATGGTCGCCATTGGCAATTGTAGATTTTAATTCGCTGAGTTTTCAAAAATCTTCTCCTCTGAAACTGCTAGGCTAAATGGAACAAAACTTGACAGGAAGCATTATATATGGGATGTCCTTTATAAAATTTCCTCATTTCGTCCCAATCGGACTACACGGCTACCATGGGCAGTTCTTGTTTTTGATTTGCTGATATAATGAAATCTTCTTCTCTGAAACCGCTTGGCCAAATGAAACGTTACTTGACAAGAAGCATCTGTGGGAGTTTTTTTTACAAAATTTTCTCATTTTGTCCAGATATGCGACAAACATGGCCACCACAGGCAATTCTTGTTTCTGCCAGGTGAGCGACACATGCTCAGCCCTCTGAGCCTCTAGTTTTATCATACAATGTATCTCCAAAACTAGAAAGGGGCCTTGGTGGCCAAGCAGTCTAGGTAGTTCGTCATGACTACTAATGTACTAGCCTGCCAACACTGAGGTTGTGAGCTTGAATCTCACCTGTGGTGTGGGGTGTTCGACTGCGATCTTTATTGTCAATTTTCCTTCCGAAGGTCGTGGTTCTCTCTGGGTACTGCGGCTTCCTCCACCAATAAAAACCAAACCAAACCAAAAGTAGAAGAGATAGAGAAAATCTGAAACAAACTTTCTTCTCAGCATCAAAAGCTCTACAATTATCTCCATTTGGTCATAGTATGTCTCCTAGTAGGAGTTATTACCCTTTTTCTGTCAAAATTTATGATTTTTGCACTTTTTGGCCATAAACTTATAAACTATAGCAGATAGAGAAAAACTAATAATAGGGGAATTTTGCAGAATGTGAGAAGCTGTAAAGAGATACATTGTTTCAATTTGACATTTACCAACTATGAACAACCACTCCCAAGATAGACTTTGGCCCAGGTGAGCGATTCAGGCTCTTAGGATTCTCTTGTTTAATATTTCAACAATTAATGTGTACATGTATTTGCACTATGAAATCAATATGATACTGAGACCTTTGTTCATATAATCGAATAGAAAATCAGACTTCAAACCACAAACAAAAGTCATTATGCACCAAAACTTTGATGAGTCATTTCTTCCCTACCATTTAATAACGAGTATATATTTTTCAGATAAGGTAAAGAGATGGAGCAAGTGCTTATGGACATAGAACTTCCTGCATTATATTAAAATTTCAAGAGAGAAAAAATAGACATTGAAATGAGCATGAATTTATCAGATAATGAACTCACAAGGCTTGGAATAAGCACCATAGGTGATAGGTATAGATTTAGAGAAAGAATTAGCATGAATAAGTTGAAAGACCATAGTCATACATCACAAACTCTTACAAGTGAGGAAGATGCTCCAAATACAGCAAACCTGGCTGATGAAATCCGAAAGCAACGCCAACTTTTATTTGGAAACACTCAAGGCAGTAGGAGAACTGCTAAAAGGTCTTCAAATAATTTATCACATACACGTATGTCAAGGAAGAAAAAGGCAAAAAATTCAAAAGGTTCATGGACAGCCAACTTTTTTTGCTTGTCAGATAAATCAACTACAATTATCCCTTGTACAGAGGAGAAAGAAATTCTAAACAAGGCAGGATTAGGTTACAAAAAAATTAGGTTAGAAGTAAATGATGATGAAACTGCTGTTTTGGAAAAAATAATGAGTGATGAACTAAACGATGACCTAGATTTTTTGGCATTTCCAGAGCTGAAAAAGGCTGGGGGAATTGAACTTATGAGAACAGATCGAAATTGCAGAATTCTTCGAGTTCTTAGCTGCTGTTGGTCATTCAAAGGACTGAGGTCTTGTTTGGGATATTAGTCGACTATTTATATAAGACCTATCCAGTTGAACCTGTCAACAAAACCTTTGAAAGCTACAGAAAGTAATAATGAAGGAAGCACATATGTTGAGTGTGAAAATTTGCAGTAAAAGACTATTACTTCGTGAACTAAGAAAGCATGTTGAAACATGTACTGGAATAAAGAATTATAGATCAAGAATCAGATAATGATGATTTACCAGATCCAAGATTAGAAGACAAAGATGAAAGTATAGCACAGGTGGAAACTAAGCAAGTGGCCTCCTCTTCAGGTATACAGCTGTCTTCACCTAGGAATGGAAATGTTGAAAACTTAATTATTGTTATTGATGAACAATGAGGAAAGTCTTTACACCACAATCAATGAGCAAGGTATATTTCAATTAGGAGGTACAGATGGGACACAAAACAGTCAAATTAATAATAAAAATGAACTTTCACTTTTAACTTAACTAGATTCTTATTTTGCTTTCACTTTCTATTTATATCTATAACGTCGTTATAACAACCTCTATTGTTACGTTACTTTCGGCGAACCACACAACCGCAAAATTTGTACTTCACTGTTTGATTTCATATGTAATATTGTCCTGAAGACGCCACGCTTGTTGGCGAAACATGTCGACCAAATAAACAGATACTTTGCGGTAAAAACTTGAGTGTTGTTGTCTTTACTGTCGACATATTCATTTTTTTCAAGATGACTCTGAATACCTAGCGGTATCCACTCGTTTTTACCCTACCGCACAATCACCATTTCAGGTGTTGGTTCACTTATATTAATTCAAGTTTACTTTTTAACTGTGAACTCCTGCATCCGAAAGGATCCACCTTTGCCACACTAGCGTTGTACCTAACAACCACCCGCTTGAACGAAAAACCGGACCATTTAAAAAGCTCTCGATCCGTTCCGAAAATTACCAGATACGAGGAATAAAGAAGGAGAGATCTGGAAACAGAAGCAACCACAGAAACACACAACTAAGAAGCAGTCCATCACTGAAGATTAACATACCATAGTCAAGTCAAAATAATTCGGAATACCAGGCATTTTACTTAGGAAAAAAGGAAGGAACCAGAAACGAAATGAACCACATAAACCACAATACATATTTATAAAGAAAAGCTTGATCCACGGACACTTTATTAGCAAAGTAAATTTTTATGAACGAATCTACCAAGATTTACAATTCCCAAAATTGCGGCGATCATACACTTCACCCTATTACCAACGCAATTGGAAGCAGTACCTCCCTCGGAGCGAAGCCAGTTGAATGTATTGGTATGGGATGGCCAGTGGGGTGTTGTCCAATTTGGAAATGAACTGACATTTTATGATCTACTTTCATCATTTCTACAATATTACACTAGAAATCTCCATGAGAACAACTACACAGACGTGTAAGAATAGCAGCTAACCACATTGTTAATAACTTTATTGACTAACTTTCACTTTTAACTTAACTAGATTCTTATTTTGCTTTCACTTTCTATTTATATCTATAACGTCGTTATAACAACCTCTATTGTTACGTTACTTTCGGCGAACCACACAACCGCAAAATTTGTACTTCACTGTTTGATTTCATATGTAATATTGTCCTGAAGACGCCACGCTTGTTGGCGAAACATGTCGACCAAATAAACAGATACTTTGCGGTAAAAACTTGAGTGTTGTTGTCTTTACTGTCGACATATTCATTTTTTTCAAGATGACTCTGAATACCTAGCGGTATCCACTCGTTTTTACCCTACCGCACAATCACCATTTCAGGTGTTGGTTCACTTATATTAATTCAAGTTTACTTTTTAACTGTGAACTCCTGCATCCGAAAGGATCCACCTTTGCCACACTAGCTTTGTACCTAACAACCACCCGCTTGAACGAAAAACCGGACCATTTAAAAAGCTCTCGATCCGTTCCGAAAATTACCAGATACGAGGAATAAAGAAGGAGAGATCTGGAAACAGAAGCAACCACAGAAACACACAACTAAGAAGCAGTCCATCACTGAAGATTAACATACCATAGTCAAGTCAAAATAATTCGGAATACCAGGCATTTTACTTAGGAAAAAAGGAAGGAACCAGAAACGAAATGAACCACATAAACCACAATACATATTTATAAAGAAAAGCTTGATCCACGGACACTTTATTAGCAAAGTAAATTTTTATGAACGAATCTACCAAGATTTACAATTCCCAAAATTGCGGCGATCATACACTTCACCCTATTACCAACGCAATTGGAAGCAGTACCTCCCTCGGAGCGAAGCCAGTTGAATGTATTGGTATGGGATGGCCAGTGGGGTGTTGTCCAATTTGGAAATGAACTGACATTTTATGATCTACTTTCATCATTTCTACAATATTACACTAGAAATCTCCATGAGAACAACTACACAGACGTGTAAGAATAGCAGCTAACCGCATTGTTAATAACTTTATTGACTAACTTTCACTTTTAACTTAACTAGATTCTTATTTTGCTTTCACTTTCTATTTATATCTATAACGTCGTTATAACAACCTCTATTGTTACGTTACTTTCGGCGAACCACACAACCGCAAAATTTGTACTTCACTGTTTGATTTCATATGTAATATTGTCCTGAAGACGCCACGCTTGTTGGCGAAACATGTCGACCAAATAAACAGATACTTTGCGGTAAAAACTTGAGTGTTGTTGTCTTTACTGTCGACATATTCATTTTTTTCAAGATGACTCTGAATACCTAGCGGTATCCACTCGTTTTTACCCTACCGCACAATCACCATTTCAGGTGTTGGTTCACTTATATTAATTCAAGTTTACTTTTTAACTGTGAACTCCTGCATCCGAAAGGATCCACCTTTGCCACACTAGCTTTGTACCTAACAACCACCCGCTTGAACGAAAAACCGGACCATTTAAAAAGCTCTCGATCCGTTCCGAAAATTACCAGATACGAGGAATAAAGAAGGAGAGATCTGGAAACAGAAGCAACCACAGAAACACACAACTAAGAAGCAGTCCATCACTGAAGATTAACATACCATAGTCAAGTCAAAATAATTCGGAATACCAGGCATTTTACTTAGGAAAAAAGGAAGGAACCAGAAACGAAATGAACCACATAAACCACAATACATATTTATAAAGAAAAGCTTGATCCACGGACACTTTATTAGCAAAGTAAATTTTTATGAACGAATCTACCAAGATTTACAATTCCCAAAATTGCGGCGATCATACACTTCACCCTATTACCAACGCAATTGGAAGCAGTACCTCCCTCGGAGCGAAGCCAGTTGAATGTATTGGTATGGGATGGCCAGTGGGGTGTTGTCCAATTTGGAAATGAACTGACATTTTATGATCTACTTTCATCATTTCTACAATATTACACTAGAAATCTCCATGAGAACAACTACACAGACGTGTAAGAATAGCAGCTAACCGCATTGTTAATAACTTTATTGACTAACTTTCACTTTTAACTTAACTAGATTCTTATTTTGCTTTCACTTTCTATTTATATCTATAACGTCGTTATAACAACCTCTATTGTTACGTTACTTTCGGCGAACCACACAACCGCAAAATTTGTACTTCACTGTTTGATTTCATATGTAATATTGTCCTGAAGACGCCACGCTTGTTGGCGAAACATGTCGACCAAATAAACAGATACTTTGCGGTAAAAACTTGAGTGTTGTTGTCTTTACTGTCGACATAATAAAAATGAAAAAAAACAATAGACATGATGGAACAGAAGATGTCAATGAACAAAACAGCTCTCAAATAAAACAGACAAATATTGGAGCAGAAGAGAAAATAAATGAACAATGTAGCTCCCAATTAAGCCATACAAATAGCAAAGAAGAAACTAACAACTCAGTTCATGAATGTTTAATGAAAGTCATTAAATCCACCATACAGTGTCTAAAGGGAATAAATGCGAGAGACCCTGTAGAAATTTTAAGAAAAATGCAAGAAGATATAGTAACAGAAAGACCTCTTGAAATTGAAAATGAAGCAAAATGCATAACAGGAGAGACTAACTTTATCATAGTTGATAGGGATAATATACAGCAATCTGGAATGGTTGAGATAAGCTTTATACCTGAGGAAAAGTTGAGGACTCCATTAGAAGTACAGTTTTTCACTGAGGTAGGTTATTATGAAATTGTGGAATTCACATTCAATTTGGAGTATTCTTTCTTAGCTAAAATGAACTTTCTTTCCTCTGATAATTATTGATAATTACTGAAATTAGAGCTCTATTGTGTATTTCATGTTTAGATATGCTAATGGTTTTTTCTTTATTTCTGAAGAATGCAAAGGATTATGGAGGACCATGAAAAGAATTCTTCCATTTGATGTTGTTGGCAATAAAAGAGAAGTATTTTGACAACAGATTAAGAGAAATCCTATCAGAGGATTATTTTACCATTGGAAAATTTTTTGGTTTTGGTAAGTACATTTGTAATCAGTAAAATGTACAAAATGTATGTATGTAGTAATATATCATTAGCAATAGAAATTATACAAAAATAGATTGCAGTTGATAAGAGAATTTTGTTTTCCTAGCCTGAAGGAAATCCTGAAAGGTCTGATGGAACATTATATTATCTGAGCAGAGAATACAAAAGCATTGTCTTTCTTTCAGAATGTCCCACATTACTGAATCTGAAATATCTAATGCACTCAACATACACTTAACCATATAATAATGTAATGTCAAAGAAATTTTATTTTTAGGGCCCCGCCATGGCGGCGCCCTATAGTAATCAGTCTGTCCGTCAGCATTTCCTTTGTCGTACAATAACTTAAGATTGCCTTCACAGATTTTTTTTACTTTTATACACAATATTGGACTTGACCTACGGAAGGTCCCTTTCAGTTTTGAGGAAAATCGGACAACAATTTTTGGGAAACTTAGTTTTTATATGAAAAAAACCATATTTTGAGAATTAACACTATGTCGTATGATAACTTAAGATTGGCTTCACGAATTTTCATAAATTTTATACACAGTTTTGGACATGATCAGAGGAAGGTCCTTTTTGATTTTAAGGAAAATTGTAAAAAACTTTTTGGGGAAAACCTTAGTTTTTATATGAAAAAATTCATATTTTGAGAATTAACACTATGTTATATGATAACTTAAGATTGCCTTCACAGATTTTCATAAATTTTATACACAGTGTTGGACATGATGAAAGGAAGGTCCCTTTTAATTTTGAGGAAAATCAGAAAACACTTTTTGGGGAAAAACCTTGTTTTTATATGGAAAAAAGGCAAATTTTGAGAATTTAGCTTCATGCTTTTTGATAGATAAAATGAATGTATGAAATCACAAATAGATTTTGAAGTGTTTTTGATTCCCATGAGTTCAATCACACAAGCTGGTGGGGCCCTTTCTGACATTGTCAGTATTCTAGTTTATATGCATTTTTGATCTCTAAACTGTATTATTGTTCTCTTGAAGCATTGAGCACACTCCAAAATGGAAGGATTCCAACTTTCATGAATGAAAATTTACTGGAAGAATTGTTTGAAGGTGCTGACCAATCAGTATGTGTTGCTAATTTATGACGAGGATTAAATACCCTTGGAATATATGAGGTAATTTGTCTTAACATAGGTTTATCTCAAATTTAAGTTTACAAGTTTCTGTTGAATCAACTTAAAACTAGTTTAAACAACTATTGCAGTTTTTTTGCAGGATCAACAAATTAGGAATCACTATCTGTTAACTTGCGTTCTTTGTCCTACCTTGAGCATCACATTTCTAACACCAAACGTAGCTCCAAGACTGCAAAAGGGAATTGACAAACAAAATTTCACAAATGCATTGTTAATAACTGCTCTCATTCCCCAGCTATACTGGGGCCAAAAGGCCATGTGAACTCTTGTCATCATTTGGCGACTCTTGCCCATGTGTCAGCTTTTCATATTTTAATATTTTCCTCTAAAACCCCTTGGCAAATTGAATTGAAATTCTTATGCAGCCTGTACAGAATAGCCTGTGTAAGATTGGCCTGAAACATTCATAGATTGCAAATAAATCAGCATAAAAACAGTATGCTTAAAATCTTGTTTTTCAGATTTGGAAAGAGTTACCCAGTATTTTGTTCTTGTTCCATCCTACATCAGTAACCTTGAACTTCAGAAAATTGATCAATTTACTGAAACCAGTTTTTTCAGAAGAAGGAAGCAACAAAAGAAAATTTGAAACCATGACTTACGCTGCATTTTCAAAATATCTACGTGAAGTTGCTAGTAAGTTTAGATAAATGTTGCCACTTATAATTACATATATGTGAATCTTTTAGATGAATTGAAATGATTATTTATTAAAGGTACTAAACATTCACTGAAAACAAAAGGTAATTTGTAACAGGAAATTAAGTTTTTAGCTCAGTTAGACCAAAGATTATGATAAATACTTGGACCTCGAAAGTTGCACGAAAAAAAAATGTGTGCAATTATATATGATTTTGCATATTTCATTGATTTACAACTCATCAGTTGTTCTTAGAAATGGAAATGTTGGTAACTGAAATAAAAACTTGAAATGTTGGTTCCTTTGGGTGCTTTTATAAGTACAGAAAGATTACCATGAGTCCTATCCTTAAAGTTATGTGAGACAGGCTCCTTGAAGAAGTACCATTTCAACTGTCAGTTAAATAAAGTAATTCTTTCATTTCTTTAAGATATTCAAAGTATTAAACTTGATTTTTAAGGTGGTTGCAGGGAACCAATAAGCCTTAATAAAGTGTTACAGTTTGTGACAGGAGCAGAGGAAGAGCCAGTGCTTGGCTATGTAATCCAACCATGTATACAGTTTCCAGTAGTAGATGAAAGCTAATTACTGACTGCAAACACGTGCATCTCAACTTTGAATCTGCCATGTCCATCACATATGTTAGGAAAACTACCAGATGAAAAAGATTTATTCAGATTATATGATTATGCATTTTCAAATACCTTCTTTGGACACCAGTAAAAACTTTTTACTGGTGTCCAAAGAAGGTATTTGAAAATGCATAAAGATGATGGTATATTGTCTTATTTGCTCCATAACCAAGTTGTTATGCCCCTGCGAGAACAGTTGGGGGCGATTGGGGGGGGGGCATATTAATTTACCCTTGTCTGTCCTACGTCTGTCTGTCCGTTTGTCCGTCCGGATATTGATACATAGTTTGTCCGGGTATCTCCTACAGTTTTGGAGCTACAGCTTTAATATTTTGTAGAATGTTGTACAGATAATGGAGGTGTGCATTTCCACAGGATTTTGATTTTTTTCAAATATTCTCAAATGACAGGTGGTTGGGCTTCGTCATTTTTTTCTTACTAGCTGCATAATGAGAACATGGTTTGTCCGGCTAACTCCTCCTACGGTTTTAGAGCTACAGCTTTAATATTTTGTAGGATGTTGATACAGATGATTAAGGTGTGCAATTGTCCACAGGATTTTGATTTTTTTCAAATATTCTCAAAATTGAAGGTAGTTGGACTTAGTCATTGTAGATTATAATTAAAGTTGGCAAGAATGATGTATGGAAGGACTTCTACTAAAGTTCCACCTTTGGTTTCGGGTGGATGAATAAAATGGCTGCCAGAGACTATCTTTCATATTGATTGGCCAATTTTAAAAAATCTCTGAAACTATATTATGAAATGTTAATAAAATTTTGCTGGATTGATGACAAAACAAACAATTCACTTTTGGTTGACATTCATCCCCTCAACCGACAGCTGCAGCTGCTTAAAGTTTCCATTGAAACCATATGGGAAAGGACTTTTTTGTCATTTTCTCACAGACTAATGTTTGCAGGAATCTCATATTGAAGGACAGATGCACCTTTTTTTTTTTGTCCAAAGTCAAATATCAAGTTTACTTTGACATTTTGCATTTCTTTAACAGCTTTACAAGAAGAGCTTACATTTTCAAATGGCCTAATAAAAGCCAGGTGAGCGATACCAGATAAAATGGAATAAGCTAATTATCACCACTTTCTTGTACATGATGTACATCCGGGCGATTATTTGAAACTTGTTACGTAACTGTATTTTTAAGTTTGAAATGAGACAGAATTGTGTTTTACTTTTGTTTGTGCCCGTCTTTAAAGACGGAATGTATGATGGTATATATTGTCTGTCCGTCATCCAAACCTCAGACTCAAAAACACTTTCACCAATTTTCATGAAACTTTGGTGAATTGTTTATATCTATTGACGTTAGCTCCCTTTCGATTTTTATAAATTTCGTTTCTGAGTTATGGGACTATATTCATAAAAAGGGGGATTTTCCAGTTTTCTGATTATAACTCAAAAATGCTTTGAGCAATTTTCATGAAACTTAAGTGAATTGTTGTATCTATTGACGTAAGTTCCTTTTCAATTTTTATAAATTTCCAGTTTTAGGTTTCGGAGTTATGGGACCTTATTCATAAAAAAGGGGGATTTTCTAGTTTTCGCACTATAACTCAAAAATATTTTTAGCAATTTTCATAAAACTTTGGTGAATTGTTTATATCTATTACCATAAGTTCCCTTTTCAATTTTTAAAAATTTCCGATTTTATGTTTTGGAGTTATGGGACTTTATTCATAAAAAAGGGGGGATTTTCCAGTTTTTGGACAATAATTCAAAAATGCTTTGAGCAGCTTTCATGCAACTTTGGTGACTTGTTTATATCTATTGATTTTTTTAAATTTCAGATATGACATTTCAGAGTTATGGAACTTTATTAGTTGAAGACTTTAGTTGGTTATTAAATTTTATTCTTTCAAATTTCAGAGTTATGGAAATTTTTTCATTAAATAAGGGGCAATTTTTCACATGTCACGTATCTTAAGAACGCATTGTCCGATTAACTTTTCACAGTTGTTTCTTGTGATAGTCTAAAGGTCTTTATACTTTTTGCTGAAATTTTGATTTTCTGTTTCAGAGTGGGATGTGACTTATTCATCAAAAATAAGGAACCATATCAAAGGGTCTACCGTATATGTTAATTGGTGAAATTTAATTTTCTGGGTGACTGGCGTATCATGCGCTAATGGTGCAGCTGTTTATTCGTTAAAGTTTAAATATACTTTTTCATTAAACTTGAAATATACTTTTTCATTATTAAACCCTGTAATTTAGTTAATATGTGAATTTTTTTTAATATTACTGGACTTAAAGTTTCAAAAGAAAGGTCGCCATGATCAATTCTGGATTCTGATTGGTTAATTGAAACTTTAAAGGTTCTTATTTGAAACTATACATGCAAATAATTTGTAACTTGATTCAAATCCTTTACAAAGATTCCTTCTTTTGTCTTAATCTCTACAAACAAAAACAAAAAAAAACATGGTCCCCATCGGCAATTATTGTTTCTGATTGGCTGAAATTTGAAAAATATCTCTGAAACCGCAAGTGCAAATGATTTGTATTTTGGAATAATTGATGTTTGTGAGGTCTTCTACAAAGATCTTGATTGGGCGTAAAAGATGGCCCCCATGAACAATTCTTTTTTCTGATTGGCTAAAACTTTAAAAGTTATCTCTGAAGTTACAAGTGCAATGATTTGTAACTTTAACTATATACTCTACAAACGATCCACTGTTGGTTGAGATTCATCAGCTCAACCGACGGCTGCGTCTGTTCAAAGTTTCCATTGAAACCATATGGGGAAAGACTAATGTCATTTGTTCAGGAGCTAATTGTAACCAAAATTGGCTGAAATGGGGTATGGATAGACCTCTATTTCATTTCCACCTTTGATTCCGGAAAACAACATGGCCGCCAAAGGCCATCCTTGATTTTTATTGGCCAATTTTCAAATATCTTTTCTTCTGGAACTACATTATGAAATTTTTTGAAACATTGCAGGACTGATGCAAACAATACCCTCGTCAAGTGATCCACCTTTTGCCGAGATTCATCGGCTCTGCTCAACGGACGCCGACGCTGTTCAAAGTGTCCATTGAAACCATAGGAATTTGTCATTTGCTCAGGAACTAATGGGCAGATTGTAACCAAAATTTACAGAAATGATGTATAAAAGAACCTCTACCAACTTTCAACCTTTGGTGTCGGTTGGAAGAACATGCGGCCAGAGGCCATCTTTGATTTTTATTGGCCAATTTTCAAAAATCCCCTCTGAAACTACATTATGAAATGTTTTCAAACTTTGCATGATTGATGATAAATAAACTCTCTACAAACGATCCACTTTTTGTTGAGATTCATCTACTCGGCACACGGCTGCGGCTGTTCAAATTTTCCATTGAATCCATGTGTGGAAAGGTTTTTTTCTTGTCATATGCTCATTGCAACCAAAGTTCGCAGGAATAATTTATGGAAAGACCTCTCCCAACTCTCCACCTTTGGTTCCGGTTGAAGAACAACATGGCTGCAATGGGGTCGTTTTTGTTTTTGATTGGCCAATTTTCAAAGTCTTCTCTGAAACTATATTTATTATGAAATATTTTGGAATTTTGCAGGATTGATGATGCAGTACCCTCTAAAAACAATCCACTTTTGGTTGAGTTTCATTCGATCAACCGAAGGCTGCGGCTATCCAATGTTTCCATTGAATCCATATGGAAAAGAATTTTTTGTCATTTGCTCAGGAACAAATGGGTGGACTGTAACCAAAGTTTACAGGAATCTCATATGAAGGACAGATGCAAATGATCCACCTTTTTTAGGTCAAATATCAAGGTTACTTTGACATTTTGTGTTTCTTTAAAAGTATTGTTGATACAAAAGAGGTTACATTTTATAATGGCCTAATAAAAGCCAGGTGAGCCTCTAGATTTTTACATGAAACTGTGTACTATTGTGAGCCATGGTGTAAGATGTCAGAGATTTTATAATAGGACAAAATATTGACTTCTTATAAAAAGACATTAAAATTTGCTGATATAATCAACACGTTAGTCACCATTGGGAAAATCCAGGCTATGTGTGGTTTACCTACTCTTCATGGACAAAATTTCAAGGGAACAGATTTTGCAAAACGTTTAGGATGGACAAATAAACGCAAAGTGATGAAAGTAGCTAACATTGGCTCAAAAGCTGAGTCATCGGATATAATTTTGTCACACAACATTCTGGGGACTTATATAATTACTGTTCATCATAACACGCCATAATCATCGCATAGTTCCAAGTAATAATTTTTAAATTTAAAAAAGAAAGAATTGGCGATTTATGTTTTCAGCTTGAAAAAAGTAAACTTCGGTACAAGTAGACTCCCCAGTCCCATGGAAAAGCTATGATATGGAGCAAAAATATGATAGTTTCTAACAGGTTTTGAACTTAGGATAAAATTATAGGTGATTTTTCTCTTGCACCTAGAAACCTCTACTTCTTTCTTCTATATAACAATCAAAGAAGATAATGTAAATTACTGACATAAAATACAAGCAGTAACTATGTTTTATAAGTAACTTGCATATAGATTATTGACAGTTGGTATAATTGTATATGTCACTTTAAATATAGTTATACAGCATTAGAAGTACGAATTATTTGCAAGACTTTTTCATATATATATATATATATCAATTCCGAAACCTGCAGAACTCCAAGAATGTGGAATATTTTGACGTAATCGATGGACACAGTCCTCTGGTAAATATAATAAAGGAGGATCCATGACAGGGCGCGAGTCCTCATCTGGGGCATCATTCGTGACGACACCTTCAACTCCATAGTTCTCTAATTCTATATCATCTATTCCAGTTGGCATCTGCAGTTGTCCGGCTGTCCATAAATTCTTCAAGGAAGTACGAATTGTACGCACCCTATGATTCGCCCACGCTTCACTCCATATTTGCAACTTCTCGTTGATTTTTAGAAGAAAAGTATAATGCAGGGCCGCTATATGTTCATCGTTTAAAGGATCAAGGATTCCCTCGTCCTCCATACTGGTAAAGAGGCTGTGATAATAGCTAAGAACACCGGTGTAAACGTCTCTCCACAATCTCTCCACACGCAGGTTGTGTACGCTTTTGCCTGTAACCATTCCGCCAAGTCCACGGTGTGTCAACATGTTAGTCTGCAATTTGTATGTTTTCTAGTCCTTTATCTGAAAGTACTTTCATTGGAAGGCCATATTTATGCACAGCTATTTGAAAACACTGCAACAAAGTGCAAGCTTTACTATTGTTTAAGCACTCAAGAAATACTACTAAGCGGCTAAACTCGTCTATTCCTCCAGCAACTAAAGTATGCCACCATGGTTCGTATTGATGTGCCATAAGTGATTAGGACCTTTTACATCGTAAACACGCCGTGTCAGCCGACCCCTTTTTCTTTCCTTACTGCCCATTTCATCTAATCTGGATACTTTCTCGAAGACGTTCTCTTTGAACACAGATGCATCTTTGCTTTAAAATCTGGCAGATAATATTTTCTCCACAGAAAGGGAATTCTTTCATTACTAGCCCCACGTGCTCATCAGTGCCGTTAT
Organism: Mytilisepta virgata; assembly: GCA_028015205.1. Classification (NCBI taxonomy): domain Eukaryota; kingdom Metazoa; phylum Mollusca; class Bivalvia; order Mytilida; family Mytilidae; genus Mytilisepta; species Mytilisepta virgata. The sequence continues at coordinate 34,714,556 of CM051511.1, read as the reverse complement.
CGTCTATTTCAGAAAAAAAAAATGTTTTGGAAATACCAAACTGACTCATCCGACGATAAAGGGTACTTTCACTTACAGATAAAAGTTTTGAAATGTCTGAAATAAGAAAACCCTGATCAATAAAACTTTAAAAGTCTCCAAACTTTCTTTTGAAATTTCATACTGAGGAGGCCCACATCCAAACCGTGTCTTCATAGGCTTAGTTCTACCATATTTCACGCATTCATTTCTTAGTTTAACTACATCTTCTTTTTTCGTGATTCCCATTTTTTGGAAAGATTGCAAATCTTCCTATGCCATCGGCTGGCAAAACCGGAAGTGGCCTTTTCGATACCATCGGACATTAGTACATAAAATGTAGTTCCAATGATGACAGCATTTTTTTTTTAAATTACGAGTACTTTATTCTTATTGATAATATCTGAACAAATATTTTTAATTAACTTAATCTTTGTTATTTACCTTATTTCCAAGAAAATAAAATGAATTTCCAAACATTATTTCGAAGACATGACGTGCGGCGGATGATTATATCAAAACAAATCTACGCAGATACAGTTTCCAGTTATATTTCCACTGGGTGCATAGATGTACATACAGATATAGAAGGTTTTTACATTCATAGTTTTATTTTAAAGATTATCGATTAATAAAAAGTATTATGTTGCTTTTATAAATGTTAACTAAAATTCTTTTAGGATTGACCCTTTTAAATTATGCATGTTTTGAACTTTCAGCCATTTTGTATTTCGTTCTGAAAAACGTGCTGTGTGTATTTAAGTTACTCAATTGAATTGTTTATTATAAAAAATCAATCTGACAAATCTCTGGTTAAATTTCCATTGATAGTCATGTGTACCACAATTTCAAAATATTGATCAAGAATTTAATAGTAGAATGGATATATAGTTATTTCGGGAACCCAAAAATAACTCCGGGAATCCCCGTACGTGCGCATTGACAAGGTGTAGAAAAACTTCCATGCGAGTGATTTACCTAATCGTTTATCTGGATAAACTTGGGAGTTGGATTATTTGGAGTTGAAATTTGAAAAGCAAGAATGAATGTTTAATCTTTTCTCTATAACAGTCATTAACAGACTTTTATTGTCAACCTGGAGGGCGATGAAGTCAATCTCAAATAAAACTTTCGTCAAAACTACAAAAGCGAAGTTTGAGTTGACCATATATTTAATTACTCGCCTGATCCATTTCAATGGTCCAAATCGCGAATATGACAGACGATATTTTAACGAAAGTCCGACTCGTGTAGTGAAAATAAAATCCATGCCGCCATTTTTTTTTCAATCGGTAATTAAAGGGAAATAATCCAATAAAAAACATGGGTAAATTTTCTCGACCCGCTGACAACTCGGACCACGGTAAGTCGGACCAGAATAACAATAATTTAAAAAACAATGAGAGAGATACTGTGTATCAAGTAATAATTCGATTTTATGAACTTCTTTATGTTGACTGTTGTACAGATTTTGTAAACTGGCTTAGAAGGCATACAAGTTAAATTTGCCTTAACCTAGTTGAACTGTAAATCAGAGAATGACTCTTAATTTCTTTAAAAAAAACATTAGAATAAGACTAGCTCTTCAAATAAAAACATAATCAGTGCCGATTGGTGATTTGGAACGTCACGTAATGACCTCCCTGTTTCCCTCAATCTAATTAAAAACCGATCTCTCATCGCTCCCGTTTTCTGATATGTCGCGTGGGAGTTCTAACGAAATCCCCTTTGAGGTCACATGTGAGTGAACTGGAACTTATGAATTTATAATGACATGCAAATGAGTTGACTTCCTATCAGTAAGCCAATCAAAAAAGTTTATGAATTCTGGGGACTGACGATTTCTTCGTAATCAACTTACAAGATCGCGTAAGCCGTAATTTCATTGGTCGAACAGGACACACCTACGAGGTCACTCACATGTGACCTCAAAGCGGGTTTCGTTAGATCTCCCACGCGACATATCAGAAAACGGGAGCGATGAGAGATCGGTTTTTAATTAGATTGTGTTTCCCTCCACTTCTTGTTAGCTTCAGCATTGTTCAGGGAAAAAGTCATTTCTCCTGTCAACCTGAAGTAGCTAGGCCGCTGAGCCCTGGTCGCAAATACATTAAAACTTAACATTTTGAACACATTTCCATCCGTTCTATTCACGTATAATAGGGATGCGAGTAATCATCCGTTCTTGAGAACATGTCAAAATTAATTGTGAATTTACTAATATGACGATTATTTCTTTTATGGGCCCATTACTTGAGAAAAACCTTACGATTATCTCAGACATGCACGTGAATCTAATTTTTTAAGTCATTTTAAGTAAAATTACGGTCCAATAATATAATTTAGTAAAATATAACTTAAAATGCGGGTGTCCTGCAGGAAGCAGAGACTGCTTACTCTTCCGGAGCACCTGAGTCTACCCCCGGTTTTTTGGTGGGGTCCATGTTGTTCATGCGTTTTTAGTTTTTAATTGTAGTGCATGTATTGTTTTGGTCTTGTCTTCGTTGTTCTCTGGAGTTTGTCAGTTGTAACGATTTTTCTCTCCTTCGAATATCCCTTTGGTATTTCTTGACTTTACTTAAGCACATTGAACTCTTATTGAAAATTATCTTCGGAAAACACTGTAATTGATCCCATATAGCAAAAATAATATCTGTGATAAAATTATGTCTCCTCTTCGTAGAAGGGACATATTATTTTTGTAGTAATTATGTCGCCCCAGAAGTAGTCGCGATTGTTATTGTTCTGTTTCTTTGTTTTTTTTCTTCCATCTAATTTTGTCCGCACGAGTTTTCAGAGATGACTGGAACAATCTTTATGAAACTTCACAATAATGATGATCACCAAGTCTAGTTGTGCATGTAACATTAAAAATTTTCAAAATGGCCGCCGTTGCCATGGAAACGGAAAAAGTATGAACATTTTTGAAGTCTTTCATATCTCAAAACTGCACCATAGAATTTCATGAAACTTTGTACTTCTCTAAAGTATGAGTAGTATAACATGTTCATGGAAAAAAATGCGATCGGTTGGATACGTTTGGCGGCCATTTTGAAAAATGTTGGAAAAATGAACATTGTCCGATTTCAATGAAAATTGATATCTAGGCTAAATGTGGGGTGGCGAACAAGATGCAATCATCAAAATACAAAAAATTTCAAAATGGCCGCCGTGGACGCAATTGAAATTGTAGTTCTTCTTCTTATTCTCAGCGAAGCGTGTCCAAGTCATTACTTTTTTGTCTTTTGACCTAGGCTTATACCCTTTGGCATGTGGGTGTATTACCATGAGGGGTGTGTTTTGCACCATTATGACCTTCATTCGACCCTGACCTTTGACCTCAAGGTCAAATTATGATTAGAATTATAGTATTTCCTTGTCCGGGTTGCAACGTTTTTGTCTTTTGAGCTATACCCTTTGGTATATAGGTGTATTACCACGAGAGTGTTTTTTGCGTACCATTATGACCTTCATTTGACCTTGACCTTTGACCTCAAGGTCATAAAATTATTGTTTTTATCCTAGAGGTAAAGATTGATCTAGAATAAAGTGAAGGGGAGACATATGTTTTTGTTTGCAAAACAGTTCCACCTAGTTCCATTTGAAATTATACACAACTATAGTTGCAATCTTTCCAATGGTGATTTCCATCACTTTGATTCATACCTGCGTAAGAAAGTAAACGGACGAGATCGGGAGAAATTTTCTCCTTTTCGAAATTTTCAATTAATTCTTGAAGCCCAACACTTTGTAAATATTTTTTGCATGCTGCTTACGTCTGTGGTTGCCATTTTTCACGAATTCGAGGACAACTTCCGGTTGAAAAACAAAACGTAACGATTTAACCCCACAAAATAATAACTCGACACAATGAAATAAATTTGCTACTTAAAAATTGACTTCACGTGATGAAAATGCAACGCCATGTTATTGTACATTAACTTAACGAAGAAGTAAATGAACTCCACAATATTAAAACGAACACGATTATAATTTATTTTTGTCAACATAACATTATATTAATTGGACGTAATGAAACATCAAATGAACATAACAAGAAGTTAGACTAACAAGACGAAATAATGATTGAACATAACAATTTGTTGATTTGACTTAATAAAATAAAAATTAAACTGATAATAAGTTAATCTAACGTAATAAAATAATGATTTAACATAACAATATATTCTCTGACCCAACAAAACGATATTTTAAGACAACAACAAATTGATTAGACCGAATGAAATAATAATTGCACATTACAAAATAGAAATTAACGCAATAAAATAATATTTGAACAAAACAACATAAGAACAAACAAAACAATCAGACACTTTGACTTAATAAAACAACAAATGGACATAATAACGGGAAGATTTATGCAATGTTGTAAAGGACCTTCCATAGATGCTCCAAGCTCACATATTATGAAGTTTAATCATTGTTATACAACATTCTCATCATCACCATTCACTAAAGATACCATGTTTACTTTAAAAACCAAATATTGTTGAAATCCGAGCAAGTGTAAAAAATGGCGGGAAAATGGCAGCCATTTTAAAATGGAAGTCCAAAACAAACTTTCATCATCACCATTCAACTCGGGATACCATGTTTACCCTGAAAGTAGCTTTCATCTTCATTTTCTTTGTATAATTCAGGAAAAAATAGCACGAAGTGCTTTTGTCCAGCACTGATGCTAACATCCCACTTTTAGTTGATTTGTAAAGAAGATTTTTAAAGGAGGAATCAATTTTTTTTTCGCGAATTAAAAAACTAGAGGCTCTCAAGAGCCTGTATCGCTCACCTGGATTTAACTTTTCACCTTGAGCAGACCTAAAAATTTAAGTGTTGCAGTCAATTTGGCTGGTTTTTCTATAGAATTCTGTGTTAAACTAATTTCAGCTGTGGCAGTCATCTTGGTTTAATCCAGGTCAACGGATACATTTCTAAAAGAACCATCGAAGGACCATTTCTGCTAAGTCTTGTTCCAACTGGCTAAGCGGTGTCAGACAAGAAGATTTTTAAATGAATTTTCCTATAGGGTCCAATATTTAACAAAGTTCGGTGTGGCAGCCATCTTGGTTGACAATCCGGTTGATCGGACATATTTCTGAAAGACGACCTCCTAAGGACCAATGCTGCCAAGTCTGGCTTCAATATGTCAAGTGGTTTCAGACAAGAAGATTTTTAAATGAATTTTTCCATAGGGCCCTAGGTTAAACTAAGTTTGGGTGTGGCAGTCATCTTGGTTGACAGTCTGGGTCATCGCACAAAATTCTGAAAGAGGACCATCTAAGGACCATTGCTACCAAGTCTAATTCTAATTGGCTTAGTGGTTTGAGACGAGATTTTTGCTCCTATGTTGAACTAAGTTCTGCTGTGGCGGCCATCTTGGTTCACAGTCCACGAAATCAGACACATTTCTGAAAAAGGACCTCCTAAGGACCAATGCCGCCAAGTCCTGCTCTAATATATCAAGTGGTTTCAGACAAGAAGATTTTTCAATGAATTTTCCTATAGGGCCCTATGTTAAACTAAGTTCGGTTGTGGCGGCCATCTTGGTTGACAGTCCGGGTCATCGGACACACCTCTGTAAGAGGACCATTGCTGCCAAGTCTGGTTCCAATTGGTCAAGTGGTTTCAGATGAGAAGATTTTTGAGTGATTTTCCCATAGGGTCCTATGTTAAACTAAGTTCTCCTGTGGCGGCCATCTTGGTTCACAGTCCACGAAATCAGACACATTTCTGAAAAAGGACCTCCTAAGGACCAATGCTACCAAGTCCTGCTCCAATATGTCAAGTGGTTTCAGACAAGAAGATTTTTCAATGAATTTTCCTATAGGGCCTTATGTTTAAATAAGTTCGGTTGTGGCAGCCATCTTGGTTGACAGTCCGGGTCATCGGACACACCTCTGTAAGAGGACCACCTAAGGACCATTGCTGCCAAGTCTGGTTCCAATTGGTCAAGTGGTTTAAGACCAGAAGATTTTTCAATGAATTTTCCCATAGGGCTCTATGTTAAACTAAGTTCGGCTATGGCGGCCATCTTGGTTAACAGTCCAGGTCATTTGACATATTTCTGAAAGAGAACCTCCTGAGAACTATTACTGCCAACTTTGGTTCCAACTGGACTTGTCGTTTCATATAAGATTTTCGAAAGTCACCCCCCTTTATTTTCTATTTTTAGTAACAGCAGCCATCTTGGTTGGAAGTCGGGGATGCCAAACATAATTTTGGAAGGGGGCCACCCAAGGACCATTCCACCAAAGTTTGGTCTCAATTGGCCCAGTGGTTTGAGAGGAAAAGATCTTTGAAGGAAAGTTCACGCTGGATGCCGTCTTTAAAGGGCAAAAACTCCTATAAGGGGTCAATCAATGATTTTGGTCATGTTGACTTATTTGTAGATCTTACCTTGTTGAACATTACTGCTGTTTACAATTTGTCTTTATCTATAATAATATTCAAGATAATAACCTAAAACTGCAAAATTTCCTCAAAATTAACAATTCAGGGGCAACAACCCAACAAAGGGTTGACCGATTCGTCTGAAAATGTCATGTCAGGTAGATCTTGACCTGATGAATATTTTTACTCCCTGTCAGTTTTGCTCTAATTGCTTTAGTTTTTAAGATATAAGACAAAAACTGCAGTTTACCCCCTATGTTCTATTTTTAGCCATGTCGGCCATGTTGGGTGACAGGCGGGGTCATCGGACATATTTTTTAAACAAGATACCCTAATGATGCTTGTGGCCAAGTTTGGTTCAATTTGACCCAGCAGTTTCAGAGGAGAAGATTTTTGTAAACGTTAACGGACGACGACGGACGCCAAGTGATGAGAAAAGCTCACTTGACCCTTTGGGTCAGGTGAGCTAAAAAACATACGGTCAAATAACCAATCGTGCGGACTTAATTTGTTCGCTAATAACTTTATATGAAGGATATATCCCTTTTAAATTAGTTGTCTACATTCAGTCAGAGATCCCACTTGTACAAGTAAATCGATTTTTACTCATATGGGTAAAAACAAATTTACGCGATCGCGTAAATGGTTGATCGGAGAGTTTTCCCGAGATCGACATTTTTTTTGAAATTGCCGCTTATTGACGCATCAGAGTACTCCCGAAATGCATTGGGGAGAATCAGAACATCACAGCCATCGAAAATATCACGTGGAGTTTTGACAGGTAAATATGAAAGTGTTTTTATTGAAAGATTTTAATCGTAATTTGTGTTTTTTGGGCTAGTTTTCAAGAGATTGGTTTGTTGAAGAAAACTTTTATCTAGAAATACGGAGAGTTTTCTGATAAAACAGAATGGTTAAGCAGTCTATTTTATTATATAACGAAGAAGCGCACTGCGGTTATGGGTTGACGCACGTCATTTTAAGTTGACCACTGTTCCTTAATATTTACGCATGCAAGTAAAAAAATATTTCTTTTCATTTTAAAGACATTTTGGGGAGACAACTCATGCGTCCTTGTAGCTTGTTTCGTGAAGCTACCGTTATTGACATTTATTGGGGACAACAATCAGGATGGGAACATGTCTCCGAACTGTCGGGACAGGGGCTCCAATCATGAGTTTTATATGTTTTATGGATAAAAAAAATGGTTTCATACCTAAAGCATCTAAAGTGTTCATATTAAAAGTAATCAAAAAATGGGGAGGGGGAGGGGGGGGGGTACATGGGCTTGTACTTAGGATGGGGACTTTTTGGGGTAAAAAAGCTGGTTAGGCAAGAAAAAAAAAACAAACAACAAGCACCTTCATGTGGGGGAGTAGGGGATACATTTAAAAAAAATGGTTAGTCTGTTAGTTGAAAAAGCCTGTTAGGGAAATTTTAATCTTTCATTTCTTTTCAATATGGAGTCTAGAATTTTTTGTGCACCAAACCACTTCTCAAAGATGCCTGAAACACATACATTGACATACATATAAAGGTATGGAACGTTTATCTTTCAGCCAATTCTTGGTTATCAAATTATTCAGTCTAACACTGGTTGAGAGATGTGAAAAATGCACGTAAAATTAGAGAAATAAAAAAATAATGCCTAACGTTGGGGTACCCCAAATCGCCCATGGTTAAATATCAGCCCCATTGACGAAACTCAGGAAAAGCAATTACATTTTGTTAAAGAAGGTTATTTTTAATAAATTTCTGTAAAATGAGTTCATACATTTTATGCTGCGTTAAAAAATAAAGTACCACGTGTAATTTGGGTACCTGTGGTCGATTTGGATACCCCGATGTTATACCTTACAACTCTGACTTATTTAGACATTTCAGCAGAAACACAAGTATTTTTTTATTTGGCTGTGAAGTAAATTTATTTGAGATTCTACTATTGTCAAAATTGTGCAAGGATTTCATGAACTGTCAAACAATCATTTGTATAAAGGGTGAAAAATAAAACTTATACAAGTATATTTCACCAGGCAATGTTCTATTTAGTATTTCAATTAATTTTTTAATCAAATTACTTTATTGTCCTTAAACATAGTTTGTGAGAACAACAAAAAACAGATTAACAAATACACAATATTGAACATTTTAAACACAAAGAACAAGAAAAAGTGACTAGTCCCCTAAAGATTGACTTTAAGGAGTAAAAAAAAATGAAACTTGTATAACATGTATAAGTAAATTTCATTTGACGTGTAAGATTTCATATGGCGTGTAAGACAAATTATGTTTTGCACAATAAAAAATTACTTCAGGGAGTAAAAAAAAATAAACTTTAGTTAGTAAATTTAATTAAGGCCTAATAAAAAAAATACCTGCGTTTCCGCTAACATGCCAACAAAGAGTAGATAGGTAGGCATTACATTTTATTTGTTTTATATATGTTGCCTTAAGTTGTACCATGAAAACATTCGAACTTAAATAGTGCTTGTTTAGGCGTCGGTGTAAAGGATAACTTGATATTTGAACTTGCATTAATAATTTATCATTATTTCTATTTTGACATTGCGATCATATTTTTCGCGCGAAAGACACAATTGAAAGTTACTTCCCTTGTTGTTAACGTTACTCTATATTGTTTTTACATTTTACCAGATTGAACTTTTTAGCATTAGGACAAGAGTCTGATAAACTTTCATATGTAACAACTTACTTCAGTAAGGCCTAAAAAATATATATCTGTGTTTCTGCTAATTCAACCAACCTTAGTTTTTTGGGCCTACCTTGACATATTTTTATTTTTTACTTATTTAGGCATTTCAGCAAAAACACAAGTATTTTTTATTATGCGGAGAAGTAATTTTATTTGAAATTGTACTGTCCCAAATTGAACAAGCACTACATGAACTGCTGTTGAAAAAATTTTGTGTATAATTAAAAAGTGTAGAAAAACAAGACTTCTTCAAGTAAATTTCACAAGGAAAAGTTATGTTTAATATTTCCTGTAATAAAAGATTTACTTTAAGGAGTAAAAAAATAAAACTATACTTGTACAAGTAAATTTCACAAGACAAAATTATAATGTTTTGTATGATAAAATTTTACTTCGAGGAGTAAAAAAACAAAACTTAAGTTCACAGATTTTATAAGACAAAACAAATATTTAAATTATGAAAATTTCATGGATGGCAAAGTTTAAATATACTTTTCTCTTACTCTGTGGAGTAAAAACATTAAATCTTATAGAATTAAATTTCCGAATTAAGACAAAGTTCAAATATTTTGTGTAATAAAAGATTTACTTCAGCGAGTAAAACAAATCAGACTTATATAAGTGAATGTCAGAAAAATTGTGTATTCAGTGTATATATCGGAATGCTTTACTTTGCAAGCTTGTACACAAATGTACCCGGTACACTATATAATATACTATTTACATGTAGGACAGTTGTATTTGAAGTCGTAAGAGCACTATTGGAACAGGGAAGGATTTAATATGCATTATTGAATATTCCCAATTGCCCTATCTTGCAATATGGGGTATTAACAACAAAGAAATTCACAAGCATCATTTATACTTTCAAATACAATGTAATGTAAAGTATGTCTAATTTAATTTATTAACTTTGGTCAATCCTTTCACAACTGCAATTAGTTGTGGTCAGCACTCTTGCTTTTACATTTGACCATTAACCTTGTAAACATTTTAAGAACAAGAGCCATAATAGCACCATATAATTCAATCAGGAAAAAAGTTTACTTATACAAGTAATCTCTTAAGGTGAGGTTTTAATAATTTATATCACATATGTATTTCATATAGAAATTTACTTCATTGAGTAAAAATTTGTTTACTTGTATAAGAAATTTATACCTTTATTACTAATAATTTAAGACAACATATGATTTGATGTTTGTATGCAGTTGGTCTTTTTTTATTATTAAATATACCTTGACGTTCGGTTAAGTAGCAAAGAAATATGTAATATGCTCAAAACATTACGGCCTAACCAAACCAACCTTAATTTTTTGGGCCTACCATGACATATTTTTATTTTTTACTTATTAAGGCATTTCAGCAAAAACACAAATATTTTTTATTAGGCGGAGAAATAATTTTATTTGAAATTGTACTGTCCCAAATTGAACAAGCACTACATGAACTCCTGTTGAAAAAAAATTCTGTATAATTATAAAGTGTAGAAAAACGAGACTTCTTCAAGTAAATTTCACAAGGCAAAGTTATGTTTAATATGTCCTGTAATAAAAGATTTACTTTAAGGAGTAAAAAAATAAAACTATACTTGTACAAGTAAATTTCACAAGACAAAATTATAATGTTTTGTATGATAAAATTTTACTTCGAGGAGTTTGAAATTGTACTGTCCCAAATTGTTCACAGATTTTATAAGACAAAAAAAATATTTAAATTATGAAAATTTCATGGATGGCAAAGTTTAAATATACTTTTCTCTTACTCTGTGGAGTAAAAACATTAAATCTTATGGAATTAAATTTCCGAATTAAGGCAAAGTTCAAATATTTTGTATAATAAAAGATTTACTTCAGCGAGTAAAACAAATCAGACTTATATAAGTAAATGTCAGAAAAATTGTGTATTCAGTGTATATATCGGAATGCTTTACTTTGCAAGCTTGTACACAAATGTACCCTGTACACTATATAATATACTATTTACATGTAGGACAGTTGAATTTGAAGTCGTAAGAGCACTATTGGAACAGTGAAGGATTTAATATGCATTATTGAATATTCCCAATTGCCCTATCTTGCAATATGGGGTATTAACAACAAAGAAATTCACAAGCATCTTTTATACTTTCAAATACAATGTAATGTAAAGTATGTCTAATTTAATTTATTAACTTTGGTCAATCCTTTCACAACTGCAATTAGTTGTGGTCAGCACTCTTGCTTTTATATTTGACCATTAACCTTGTAAACATTTTAAGAACAAGAGCCATAATAGCACCATATACTTCAATCAGGAAAAAAGTTTACTTATACAAGTAATCTCTTAAGGTGAGGTTTTAATAATTTATATCACATATGTATTTCATATAGAAATTTACTTCATTGAGTAAAAATTTGTTTACTTGTATAAGAAATTTATACCTTTATTACTAATAATTTAAGACAACATATGATTTGATGTTTGTATGCAGTTGGTCTTTTTTTATTATTAAATGTACCTTGACGTTCGGTTAAGTAGCAAAGAAATATGTAATATGCTCAAAAAATTACGGCCTAACCAAACCAACCTTAATTTTTTGGGCCTACCATGACATATTTTTATTTTTTACTTATTAAGGCATTTCAGCAAAAACACAAATATTTTTTATTAGGCGGAGAAGTAATTTTATTTGAAATTGTACTGTCCCAAATTGAACAAGCACTACATGAACTCCTGTTGAAAATAAATTCTGTATAATTATAAAGTGTAGAAAAACAAGACTTCTTCAAGTAAATTTCACAAGGAAAAGTTATGTTTAATATTTCCTGTAATAAAAGATTTACTTTAAGGAGTAAAAAAATAAAACTATACTTGTACAAGTAAATTTCACAAGACAAAATTATAATGTTTTGTATGATAAAATTTTACTTCGAGGAGTAAAAAAACAAAACTTAAGTTCACAGATTTTATAAGACAAAAAAAATATTTAAATTATGAAAATTTCATGGATGGCAAAGTTTAAATATACTTTTCTCTTACTCTGTGGAGTAAAAACATTAAATCTTATGGAATTAAATTTCCGAATTAAGACAAAGTTCAAATATTTTGTATAATAAAAGATTTACTTCAGCGAGTAAAACAAATCAGACTTATATAAGTAAATTTCAGAAAAAATTGTGTATTCAGTGTATATATCGGAATGCTTTACTTTGCAAGCTTGTACACAAATGTACCCTGTACACTATATAATATACTATTTACATGTAGGACAGTTGTATTTGAAGTTGTAAGAGCACTATTGGAACAGTGAAGGATTTATTATGCATTGTTGAATATTCCCAATTGCCCTATCTTGCAATATGGGGTATTAACAACAAAGAAATTCACAAGCATATCATAGGTTGTGCTGTATATATATTAAATAGAAACAATGCGTTTTTAATAATATTTTTTTCATGTTTTTTTTTCTTTCTTTTACAGAATATTTTATTGCTCAGTGTTTTAAACAGTGTCTCTCATGATGTATGGTACATTGTCTCAGGGATGTCATAAAATGTGTCCATGTGTTACTTGATATTGATAATCTTTATATTTTTAGTGTCATTACATGTATCACTTGTATTAGGCATGTAAAAGAAATTCAAATGGTGGGAATTCCATTATCTCATTATGCTGCCATGACGGTTGTAAATATAATGTTATATTTTTAGTTTGTTAGTTATGTCATTGTGTATGTTAAAAATAAGTATTAAAAGAATATACTGTCATTACTGTGGGTATTTTTTGATAACTAATAGAAATAAATTGGCAATGTTTCTATTTTTCAATATGAAAAAAAACAAAGTATGCATCAACGGGACACTATCTGAAAAAAAAAATGCTATCATCTAAGGGTCGTTCAAGTGTTCAAGCTGGTTAGAATAGATAGGAAAAGCCACTTTTTTGTCATTAATCAATCTTACGATTCAACAAAATGGGGGGGGGGGGGTGTTCAACCGCTTGGCAGTGCCCTCTTCTCATTCAGACTTGACAAAATGATACTTCTAAGTCTAAATATTCCATTACTGTTCCCAGATGATACATTTCAGGCACCTATCAAGCTGATTATTGATTAGCATGTATACGTATCTGTCCATGAACAGACTGCGTCTGGACCACAAGTATGGATCAATCAATTGGACATTGCTTTTTTGGACATACAAACAATTATTTCAACTGAACAAATCCCACTCATATCCAGTGGTTAACACCATACAGGCCTATCTATCATTATGAATTGCGTTTTACTTGTACAAGTAATAACTAAGGGAAACAACTCTGATATGAAAGTTGACCTGAAAGCATCTTGTGATGTTTAGATGGTATCTAAAAAAATTACTTGTATAAGTAAATTAATATCACAGTATTAAAAGGGAGGCAATCCAATTTGCAATTTTTCAGTTACCTATTCAAGTAAATTTTAATTTACTTGTACAAGTGGGATCTTTGACTGACATTTTATGTAGGAATGATGTTGAAATGCAATGTCCTCAAATATTTAGAACATTTCTAGTCATATAAGGAAAACAAAATATGAAATAAAACAGGAAAATACTAAACATTACACTAAATGAAATATGAGAATCGTTCAATGTTGGTCGATGCGTCGAAAATTAATGGATTTTCTTATTTCCTCTCTATCAGTAACAGAGAAGATATACATGTGTCACCATAGAAACAAATAAACAAAAAAATGGAAAACACAAACACAACAGAGAGTCAGGATAGTCTGACTTGGTACAGACAGTGAATAGTGGAGGGTTAAACTGATGTTATGTACACCTAAACCTCGCTTTACCTATCCTGGCACTCTGTTATATATAATTAACACATACATGTAGGATTAAATCCAATACAATATGATTACCAACAATGTGACCGCTTAATAAAACTAAAACTATGAATTAACGGTACATAATTTAGATAGAAGGGTCAGAATGTGGTCGTTTTAACTGTAAAACTAGCTAAGGCTCTCATAGCTGCAGGTCGGATACTGTCGCTCTATAAAACGTAAAAGTCAGAAATAACACTCCTATAAAAGGTTTAATGCTATTTTTCTTTCTTTAGTTGTGTTTTAACGCCGTTTTCAGCACATTTGGCCATTTCGCGGCGGCCAGTTTTTATTGGTGGAGGAAGCCGGAGAAAACCCGGAGAGAACCACCGACCTTCGGTAGGAGAATTGGCAATCCTTGTCAATTAAGATCGGAGTCGAATACACCCCGCCACAGGTGAGATTCGAACTCACAACCCCAGCGTTGACAGGCATGTGATCAAAGGTAGTCATGACGAACTACCTTGACCACTCGGCCACCGAGGCCCCTTAATGCTATCTCTTAGCATTATAAATAAAAATATATTCCCATGACATGTCAACCATATGTTATTAATAGTTGACTATAATGTTTGTTTTGTATGTATTAAAGATCCGTTTTCACTTACAAGCTTCAAAAGATGTATTTCAATGTAAAATATTTTTTGAATAACGTAAAACGAATGACTAACTACAATTGGAATATCATACAGTGTAATAGTCTTGTCTAGTTTACGATTGAGGTTATAGAACTGTAACTGGTTTATAACTCTAGTGGAACTCAGTTGGCAGAAGGGTTGATTATTGAGGGTTCGATCTCCGTTGGTTCTGTTGGTAATTTGGGATATTAACAATGATCGGCATGCTGTTACACAAGTATTTTGAACAACCTTACAATAAAACTATTTTTACCCAATTGAAAACCTCGTTACAGCCTACTGACAGTCAAAACCAACTTTTTAACCATATTTGAGTAAGGTTTGCCATGTTTAGGGGCAATATGCATAGACCATATTTGGAGTGGTCACCACACATCATGGATCCTTTCATTCATGTGTGTTATACACGATACTGAAAAGTCAATGTCCTCTATCTCAAAATTAAAAACACAAATTTTATTCCAGATTTGGGTATTATTATTTAAAATCAAATCAATTTGTTCGATTTTCTGTGAAAATGTTAACGTTTTGTTCTATTTCTTGGTCAATGGTATCCATAAATCGTCGATCTTGTCACCCACAGACAGATTAACAAACGCACACAATAACCAAAGAAAGCCGTGTACTGTCATGACTGTGGACATATTTTGTCTGGAGCCAAATCTAGGTCAAAATTGGTTACGGTTTGCCTATTAATTCTTATTGAAATATTGCTTAGAAATTTGCACAAATACGTCATGACCCATTGTCTGTTGTACCATAAACATTTATAAGCTAAACAATTGTTGTTCGGTGAGAGCAAAAGCCTCACATGGACTTGACAGCGATCCTCATTATTCTCTCAGTGAAAAATATCTGTCAATATTGTTTTAAGTATATTTAAAAAAATCCAGGTCATATGCTTTGTCATGATGTATAATTTTTCAGTCAAACCTTTTTATCGCATCGGAAAATGTTGAATTTAATGAAAATTTGTATTATCATACGATCGGCCCTGTTGATCTTTAATGGAATATATGGAATAATTGGAATGACTGATGGATTAAAAATGAATGACTCTAATGTCTGCTGGTGAGAATTGTATTTCTACATATATTCACATGAATTAATTTTATACAAAAAGGTCGACGAGCTGGCATACATAAAGTACTTTCTCGAAAGAAAAAAAAAAACATTTTATTTATTGCATCTCGATAACGAACAAATATCCTATCTAGAT
The DNA here is from genome assembly GCA_028015205.1 of Mytilisepta virgata. Taxonomy (NCBI): domain Eukaryota; kingdom Metazoa; phylum Mollusca; class Bivalvia; order Mytilida; family Mytilidae; genus Mytilisepta; species Mytilisepta virgata. The sequence continues at coordinate 34,698,708 of CM051511.1, read as the reverse complement.
GTAATAAATTTAATTGGAAGTTAATTGCGTTATAACGAAAATTGTTTTCCCTTGATGTGATAAATTTAACAGCATGTAAAGTGTGGTCTTACGAAAGAACGTATATTATTATATTATAATTGCATTTTTAGTAAATGCAAAATTTAGTCAAAATTTTTCTGTTTGAGAAATTTTTCTATTGGATTTTTAACGAAAAAAATCCAGCGTGGATTGAAATGCTTGATGTGCTGTAATATGATATTATAACATGGTTGTTTCTGTAATGACCTTGTTATTGGTCCAAGGCTTACTGTATTGGCCTGAGTCGGAGCCGAAGGCCAATACAGCTGGCCGAGGATCAATAACAAGGCCAATGCAGAAATAACCATGTAATGATATCTTTATTAATTAAAATCTAGCTTTCACAATGCATATTCTGTATGATTTGTTTTCTTTGAACATTCTTAAGTATATTCATTGAAGGATTGGAATGAGGTTATGAAAGATATTTTTAGTCAGAGCTATTACTGAATATTTATAATTATCTATTTTGAAGCACCTTTAATCAACGAGCTTGAACAAATTTAGATATAATATAAAACATTTTGAAGTTTTCGTATGTATTCAAACTAAAATCTAGAGAAAATCGACTCACCCGATATTGGCCGGGTACAAGTCGACCAATACAGCAAAAACGGTACTGGCCGCGTTTTTTTATATTGGCCGAGTTAATGATTTTAGAATGAAAGGACAGTTTTAGTCGTATTGAATCCAATCATTCACTAGTTAATAATTAACACATAACTTTGAAATGTTTGATGGATATGGAAATTGTTATTAACAAATAATAAGGTATATGAATATTAGACTGGTTTGATTTGATTTTTATGTATTTCTTCCTTTGAATAATTACTTGATGTAAAACTGAGAATATAATTTCACTATTGTTGATGATGAAAAAAGTAAAATACATTGTAACTTAAGAAAACAATAGTACAATTCTATAGAAAAGTGGTCAAACATAGGCTTTTGTTGGCTGTTGCAGGAGAGATGATGGAGAAAACAAAGTTTTATACTGCTGCTTCAATCATTATCAAGAGGATGACAGATGCATAGGTAACGGTACCAACAGTGCTGCAACACAAGAAAGAAAAGAAACAATCTGAGTCCTTTAACTACAGGACTGGTTTTGTTCTCTTTCTCAAAAGTCCTAACTTTATGAATATCTGTACTTTATATATATAAATCTGAAAGTAAAGATTCCGACTGACATATCCATATCGGTTTCATACCTATACATGTATATAGACGAAAAAGGGCGACTGGAATCAAACCATTTTGGTATAATTGATGATTTCAAATTAGCAGTTGATTCGCTATGTCGTGAATATGATATGTGAGGAGTCATTATATATCCCCAGAATAAACTTAGATCATATATGATTAAAATTGTGTGGAACTGGTACTTGGGTCTTACAGATTTCAGTACACCACCAATTCTTTGAGACGACGCATCCAAAACACAATTTTTTCGTGAATATGTTTTACTTGGTTGTGCGTGTCAACTTAATTTCTCCATGAATTAGTAAATAAGGGGCATTTTTGAATATATTTAGATGTTTTTGATAGTTTCGATAAAGGTTTGAAATTCTAGAATGTTCAATGAGCCGTCTTGCTATGTGGCAGGCTTAACATACCATGTTTATATTATCAATTATAGGACCTGTCATTAACAATTCCAAGTGAGTAAACCTCTGAAGGTTGGGTGCTATCTGATAATTAAAAATACAGGTGACCAGCTGAAAAAGTGTTTAATTAGTTAGAAATGCGGTTTTAAAGACATGATTATCCAATAAAAGTTTTGAGACAATTAGAATTTATAAACTTATTAAGTCATGTCTTTTAAGTTATTTTTCAGTTGAGAAATAGACAAATGAATATAGGGGCTCGGTGGTCTAGGTAGTTCGTCATGGCTACTTATGATCACTAGCCTTTCAATGCTGAGGTTGTGAGTTCGAATCTCACATGTGGCGGGGTGTTTTCGACTCCGATCTTAATTGACAAGGATTGCCAATTTTCCTACCGAATGTCGGTGGTTCTCTATGGGTACTCCAGCTTCCTCCACCAATAAAAACTGGCCGACGCGAAATAGCCAAATGTGCTGAAAACGGCGTAAAATTCCAAACAAACAAACAAACAAACAAATGAATATAAAATTATGGTTATAAATATTTATCAAAAAAATTATTAGAAAATATGTTGTTTTTACAACTTAATAAGAACAAAGAGATGGAGAAGGGAAAGAAAACAATAACTAACATACGATGTTATGCAATCATCATATGAAGAAATTAAATCAATAGCTCCAATTACAAATGAAAAAAGGTTAATTCAGAAGATTAAATTCATCATTTTTACAAATTCACCCTTATTGGTCCTATGTTTTGAAAATCAAAATTAAAAAAAAAGCCTTTTGCAATCTACATATTGTGCATGACAATACTGTTGAGAAAAAATGCATACATTGGAAAATCATGGACAAGTTTATGTCACAAACTTAGCTTGACAATATTTGGAATTTGACCCCTGTGGGCCCCAAATTTAGAAAATTAAAATTCTAAAACCTTATTACACATGTAAATATTGGGCATTACACTATTGTATAGAAATAAAATGCATAAATTGAAAAAAATAAAGAGTTTCGTCACAAGCTTAAATTAGACAACTGTGTAACCAAATTTTAGAAAATTAAAATTCCTATAATTTTTTGCATTTCTATGTATTGTGCATGACCCCCCTGTATAAAAATGAAATGCATAAATTGAAAAATGAAAGAGGAGTTTACGTCACAAGCTTAAATTGACTTGAAATTAGACCCATGTGGGCCCCAATTTTAGAAACTTAAATTTTTTAAAACCTTATTGCGCATCTACTTAATGTACATGACAATACTGTTTAGAAAAAAATGCATGTATTGTAAAATGAAAGACCTAGATACAGTCGAACTTCTGTAGCTCGAACTCGGATCGCTCGAACACCACCGTTGGCTCGAACCGTTTGGAAAGTCCCGTCAATTTTCCCTTTATTTTCATGTTGAAACAGCCCCGGTTTCTCAAACACCGATTTCTAGAAAAGTCGAACGAAAATTGTGGTCTAAACAATTACAAAACAGTGTATTTTACCATTGAAAACTCGAACTCGATAATTAAATTGACAATCTTGTAACTTGATACTTATATGTATGCATCTAACAATCAAAAGTTAAAACCAATAGATGAGTCTTATAGGTAAATATTTACTGTTCAATGCAATAAAGATGTCATGATAACTGTTGACTAGTGATTAACCTGTTAAATTTTAATTAAAAAATATTGCATGGTTATGATCAGGTATACCAACTTGTATACTGATGGTTCTGACAATTTTTCGTACTTGAACAAACTTCGGTAACTCGAACTACCTATAACTCGAACAGATTTCGGGGTCCCCTGGAGTTCGAGGCATCGAATTTCTACTGTACAATTTTTGAAATTCTACACCTGTTGACCCTAATTTTAGAAAATTAAAATTATAAACCTCATTGCACATGTCAATATTCTACAATACAGTTCTGTATCAACTGAAAGTAAAATGCATTAATTGAAAAAAATAAAGATTTTTCGTCATAATATTAAATTGAAATTCGACCTCAGTCGGCCCCAATTTTAGAAAATAAAAAATTTAAAACCTTATTGCGCATTTATATATGGCGCAGAACATTGATGTATAAAAATAAAATGCGTAAATTGAAAAATGAAAGAGGAATTTTTCGAAATTCGACCCCTGTGGGTCCCAGTATTTGAAAATTAAAGGAGTTGATGTCACAAGAAAGTGTGACGTTGGGACGAAAAGACGGACGGACGGAGACAATCGCTATATCCCCGAACTTTTTTCGAAAGTGCGGGGGTAGTTATTTTTATTTTAATGTTGTTGGTATATATCTTATTGAAAAAAAACAAAAAACAAAAAAAAAAAAAAAAAAAACATCCCACGTATTTTGTTTATTATATTAAACTTTTAAGTCTTTTATTTTAACAATTATTAAAAAAAAAGGAAAAATGATTTGACTTATTCCATATTTTTAAACAACTTTGGGGTTTAATAAAATTAATCTTATGTAAGGTGTTACACATAACATGTACATTTTTCCAGTATTTGATCATGTCACCTGAAAATACAAAACTGATACCAGATAACAGGTCCCATCTATGGTGGCAGTAAAACTACCTAACGAAAATTGTGCCACACAAAAGTGTTAAAGAATAAATCATAAAACAATTATGGTTAATCAAAATTTTGAGGAATGTTTCCCTGAACGCCAACATCTAGTTAATCTGTTTTATCCAGACATAGCAATTACTGTCAGGATACCTCAGTTTTGAAAATTTGATTTTTCAGAATTTAAATACCTTAATCAATGTGAATTGTCTAGTCACTTGGGTGAAAGATAGAATGAGCGACTGAAACAATTAAACTTACCTAATATTGTTCAATCATACCTTTCAGAGAAACAAAAAAATTCCGTCTATGGAATTTTCAATGTAAAAGGGAGACAACTATTCCTATGAGATTTTATAAAATTAATCCCGTGTATAACATATGCACAAAGTGCATTAAAATTATTTGAAATAACAGTTTTACAAATTTTTGGATAGATCTGAGTTGATAAATTCAAATTTTCGTAACTAAAAAACTCAAAATAATGGAGCAAAATATTTACACTAATGGATTCAAAGTTTTGTTTTGAGTTTATAGAAAAGCATCGGTGCTCAATTCTGCGATTAATAGTCCAGTGACTTCAATAGCCTATTCCCGAGTTTAGTCAATCACCCTGACACACGGCTAATTTACCCCTTTTCATGAAGATAATAGTGTGGGTCTTCAATTTCGACTGGTCGTAAAGTTTACAAGTTGTGTAAATTTCCGAGGGCAAAATTTAAAGGTCAAAAAGTGAAAATCCACTTTTCTGACAATTTCAAGATTTAAACTGTATATCTGGGCAAGAAAGCAAATATTTTCCTTTTCCTTAATTTCTTTTTCATGCTATATCTCAGTTATCTTTATCTAAAAAAATGAAAAGAATCAAGGGAAAAAACCAATGCGAGATGTTAAATTATGCCCCCTTTTCTCTTCAATCAAATTTAGCAGTCTCCTACTTTAAACCGGAAGTTCAAGTCAGGTAAATTAAATGTACAATACAAATGAGTAATTTACATTGATTAGAAAGGTATCTAGTAATTTTTTATCAATTATTTTAGATGTTTAACAATCTACAGAAAAAAACATGGACGATGAAACTGCCCCGAACTGCAGTAATGAGACTTTTCAATTTCTAGAAGATTATTTACGAAGTCTTGTTAATCAAAAGTTAGGTATGAGAAATAGAACATGAAATCCTATTTATCACGCATGTAAAAAACCAGTAACTCCACAAGTACTACACTCCCCCTATAGAAGTACAAGACTTCAGTGCTGAGAGATTTGGTATTCAAGATGGAAACTACGATAAAGAACTAATTTAAAACAAACTAATCGTCATCGTTGTCTACGCTTACCCTAGGGTAACTGAATTTCTACAGTATTCGTTTCTGTGACAACTGCAATCACTGGTAACTAAAAGATTATGTTCAAAACAGATACAGGACTGAATATAAACACGTTTAAAGCTACAAGTCAGGTTCCAAACAAGTCCTTCAAAAATTCTGAAGATATTTGACCTTCGAAAAGTTCTAAATAAGGACATTACTTGACATTTGCCAACCGTATTCTAGAGGCAACATTGGTGGTGGCTTTGCCTGACCTGCATTTTGCCAAATAAAGACCTGAAACGACACACGAAGCATATGCTCCTAAATGCTGCCTCTGAAAGGGAAAGACACACTATGCGTATTAGTATGTCTTTAAAAGATGCCAACTTATTTGAGTCCAAGTGAGAAGATGTATATTTACCATTCGGGTCGTAGTGATCGGCGGCAAAACCCCCCGCTTTTATAGCCCTGTCTACATCCGTGTTATTAAGATCTACCAGTGACTGATACCTTTCAGGATTTGTCATCAAAGTCTTACACACGGATTTTTCACCTATGCCAAATAGAAGGATGTGGTATGACAGCCGGTAGAGCATGAGCAGATGATAATATCTGGAATACGGTAGACCAATTGATTAGCAAACATCATGTACCGATATAAACCTCCTTCCGTCTTTTACTGATGTTACACTACTGGTTTGAAACCTTATTTTGCTTGTGTTCAGTAGCTGAGGGAAAAAACGTACACATATCAACAAAACATCTGTGTCAGGGAACTTAATCACTATCCTACCATGTTCATCATCTACCGAAAACTCTTTATATAATTATCAGCTGATACTAAATGCAGAATGAGTGTCGTATCTGCATCTTCTTGAATGCTGAACAACTCTGGAATAGCAGTAACAGTAGTGGATGTAAATCTCTTAACAACCTCTTGGTTAACAAAAACACCTGCCAAAATAAAGTGCTGTTGGTAATTTAATCCAAGTTCTTGAAAATGAAGGAGCACATAATCGCCTAAAAATCTAGTCAAAGTCTGTTTATTCTTTGACGACCCTAAACATTTCTTCAATACTGGGACATTGTATATCCTTTCCCGGCCACAAATAGTAGACCGTCTGATTTATTCAGCTGATTTTGTAGAGTCTCGAGTATCATAACAGCCATAGACTTCCAACAGAATCTGTAGAGAAATTAGCAACCAACAGTTTGAAATAGTGTTTTGCCAAGTCCCCAAAAGTAACAAACCTCTTAACATCTAGTCGTTGAATTATACCAACCGCCTCGGTGGTCTCGTGGTATCGTGCTCGCCTCGAGTGCGGAAGATCACGAGTTCGATCCGAGGCCGGGTCAAATCAAAGACATTAAAATTTGTATATGCTGCTTCTCCGCCAAGCACACGGCATGTAGGAGTAAGAGCAAATATCTGCTGGTCGGCTCGGAGTCGGTATAATGTGTCCGAGTGGGGTGATATGTCTCCCTGCGAACAGTTACCTCGTGAGCTAACAAATTAAAAATCCGACTCAGCGTGTATATCTAGTAAAAAGCAGGGATCATATTCATTATCATACATGTCATCGTCCTGATATGCACCTGGCTGCGCTGGACGTTTAACAGCAGAATTCACTTTCAAGATCATGGATACAATCAAACTTACAGCATTTATGCAAGGACCCATCATCGTGAAATAGAGTCGTACATTGGCCAGAGAAAGAGCGCGGCGAAAGACAAGTTCGGGATTTATATGGGCCTTGACCTATTGAAGATGACACGCCTTGGTCATGTCTTCAAATGTTGGTGAGAGGGGCATAGAATTCACGACTTCCTTTTAGGTCAAAACTTTCTTCAATAAATTATGTTTGCCATTTGATAACTCTGATCCAAGCATTGAAATGATTTTTTGACATCTTTTGTGGCAAGCAATATATATATAATATTCAATAAACTCTTTGTCATGTTTTTCTGAAGATGGCTTATAAGGCTAATTACACGATTTTCGTCGCGTGTCATAGCTTTCGAGCAATTTTCCTCATGTTCAGATAAAAAAATCAGTCGTACTTTTAGACCTATCTTTCATGTTAGAATCAAAATGTGCTAAAACGTGTCTGGTGATCGTCCACCGAAGTAAAGCTGACTTTTGTCGAGTCAGACGAAGTACCACCATTCTCTTGCTTTCTTTGACCACTGTCTTCTCTGTAGCCATATCACTCCATAGGCCATTAGATGTGCCGGTAATCTGTCTAACTGAAAAGCTGCCCGAAAGAAAAGTAAACTTGACTTCATGCAGAAAGTTGACATGTCCAGGATGTACACTGGGGTCCATCTAGCATAGTTTGTTTTGGCAGATACAAAAAAATATGGCATCATAGAAAACACCGATTGCAAGGGAAGAGCCCAACTACCCAATCGCTAAGCCCTGATGTTTACAAGAATGACTTCCAAAGCTTTTAAAAACATTTCCCAAAATTTGAATGTTGGTGATACTTGGTGACAAGGGTAGTTGATCTGCTTTCGAAAATTTTATAATTACATATTGACAATATAAACAGTACTAGATGTTTTTGTTAGATGTTAAACTATTGTAAAAAAGTAGAAATTATATTATATATCCACATTATATATAAAATACTGAAGTTGGAATACTATGAAACGACTAAAATACAAATGTTTTTGTAATTCGCAAATGTCGTTACAAAAACTGATTTCGGACAATTTACAAAAAGATGTAAATGTATATATAATTTGATATCTATATCACGATCTTCAAATTTAAGAAAAAATCGAATATAATTTATATATAAATTATATATTACAGACATAGAATATAAGCTGATAAAGAATAGGAATTGACCAAAATATAGTTCTTAATTTTATGAAAAATCAAAGGCCCTCCATTATTCCGAATTTTAAAAAACTGCACAATGGGAAATATTTACGACCGGGTAAAGAAGTTAGTCTAAGGTATACTCAAAACGATAGAAACTTTTCTAGCCGTGTGTCATGCCGGTTGACTAAAGTCTTAAAATAAGTTAGGTTAGCTAGCAGCGATCAGTCACGGCTCTATAAACATATATTCACTGTACAATCTATTGTAGCTAAAGGAAGTTTTATCGTAAATTTGGATTATCTGCTCCTGTCATCTGGTTTTTGGAAAGGGTGAATTTCCCCAAAACAAACTTATGGTTTATAAAGGGCATACAGTACTTGAAACCATTAAAATCATACATGCTGTATAGATTTATAAATTAAAAACCAACCAGTCATCCCCGCACACATTTTGTTTCAGTGTGTAAACCAGGAACAACCACAACCTTTGGAGAACCTTGTCGTCCCTGTGACAAAAACAAATATGGACCGAAATGTAAACTTGATTGTTTTTGCTCTAACGATAAAATGTGAGTAACTCAATTTAATTTCATCAATGTTATCCGTTTTCGTGTTATTCAACATACTAAGATGACTATTGAAGGTACAGTTGCCAAATATGAGGGTGACCTAAATGTGTTTGGCTCACACATGCTGATAAATATCGATAAAATAAAGCAATTGATTCATTCTTCTTGATTTTCTCAAGAAGAAAAAAAAATAAATTAATTTTTCTCGGTTATGATGTTTATGTTTTTAAAAATAATTCTCCATATATATTATTATTATTTACATTATTATAGATGTGATCCAGAGATTGGCTGTATTATTCCTATTGACAAAATCGATGATTCAGACATTTCAAACAGTCAGACGTCAGGTAAATGTAGTAATTCCTTTTTAGCTCACGTGACTAAAGGTGACAGAAATTCTACCCTCACATACACGGATTTTTCTTAAGAATCCTTACGTACGGCACAAATTCGTAAAAGTACACGGATCCTTACAACTTGGACACTTTTAGGGGCGATTTAAGAGTGGTTACGAGTAATTTCGAGCCATGTACGGTTTATTTCGAGTTATTACGATTTATTTACGGCAAAAATGTACGACTTGTTCCGAGTTACCCCGGATAAATACGAGCAACTTCCGACATTTTACGAGTCGTTTATGGATTGTTACGAGTATATTACGGAATGTTACGATCTAAGCTTTTACGTGTAAAGTACGAGTATTTACGAGTCTTTATTTTTTTTTTAAGTATACAATTCTCTATGCATCATCAATCGACAACTGACATCCAGCGAGACCCTTTTTATACCTTTCCTCATTCATAAAATATACGTATGTATTCCTAAAGTACTAGTAACTATACGTATAGTGCTCGTAATAACTCTTAACAATCTAACTATCATTTTTACACGACGTGAATGAAATCGTAAACATCACTAACCATTCGTTACAATCCGTAAAAATATCGTAAACTAACAGTAACAAATCGTAAAACAAATTGTTTACGAGACATTTATGGAGGGTTACGTGTTGTTGCGACCGGTTTACGATACTTATGGATTGTTACAAGTTATTTACGAGTTATTTACGGAAAATGTAATCCGTGGACAATAGCAAGAAAATTTTTGACATGCCAAAAAATTTGCCTCTACTTTCACGGATCCTCACGAGTGTCTGCGAGTATCTGCGAGTTGTGACGAGTAATTAACGGATACCATCGAGTTATGTACGGATGCTTGCGATTGACTACGAGTTGGCGATCCGTAAGGACTCGTAAGAAAAATCCGTGTGTATGAAGAAAAAAATCTTGTAGCAATGAATGAGACTCATATAATCTAATAGTCATGACAAAAACATGAACAAGCAACCATCCTTTGGTCATTTTGGCGTTTTTCAATTTGCTAAATTTTTTGGGATTATTGTTTTGTTTTCAACACTTTAGGCATTGAGCACAAATGATGAGTCGTAAATATCGTCAAAAGAATACGGAATCGAAAAAACAGTCGGAAAGTCCACAAATCCAAAGTCCAAGGAAAAAACAGTCAGGAGAATGGAACACAACAAACAAACACCATAAGGATACATGTATAACTAAAAGAATAAACATGATAAACTAAAATCGAGAACAAGACAGCACAGAAAGTAAAATACCAACAATGTGAACTCCCATTAAAAACCAAGAGTGACATCAGGTGCTCCGGAAGGGTAAGCATGTCCTGCTACGTTAACGGCACCTGCCATATTGCCAGTGAAGTGTCAAGTCTGGTGAGGTGTCAATTCCAGAAGGACGTGAAATCTAACTAAAGATATCTAGTCTCATACGCGAGATAGAAACTTCGTATCGGCCTATCAATTCGTGATGACGGCCTATCCACTCGTGACAATTGGAGTGACCAAATTAACATAGACCCTGTCTTAGAAGTTTATGTGACAGCAATCACGCCCTGCCGACGACTTTTGTAACAGTTTCAATAGTGCCGAGGTATCATAGTTCTCTTTATAAAAAGATTTCACAATGTATACTCATATTTATGTGATTATTAGGGAAGTTTGAAATGTGTAAATCAATCGTGTATAAAAACGTGAATAAGACGGTACACATCAGTGTGATAAATTTAAACTTTATGTACGCTCTTCTAAAAAACACAAAGAATTTTTTTCTATAGTTTATTACTTTTTATTGATCTTCGTGTCTGAAAAGATCTACTGAAATTAAAACATGTAAAAATATAGCTTTTTTAATATTGTAAACAAAATTACTTAATTTCATTAGAAAGTTTTCAGATGTGGAATTTAACTACGTAATAATCGTTTACAGATTTCAGTAAAGCCTGATTATGCAAAGGACTAGCAAACAGGTCGAGCTATAGGAGACTTCGGGTAATAGAACTTCTAGAAAATAAAACTTCAACTGAAGGAGTTAGAAAGTACTTTGAAATACAAAGTTGTTCAAATGTATGCATTAGAGCAATTCTGTGATTCATTTGACTTTTAATATTAAATTTCAGGTACAGAGGTGTTTGTAACAGAACAACAACCGACGACTATTGAAGGTCCAATAAATATTGAGTCGACATCCGGTAAGTGGTTTGTTCATCTCTTCCCGCTTGTATTCATAATAACTACATGTTTATAAAAAAATAAAAAAATAAGTTATCTGGACCATAATTGAACACGTGATTATCCAAAATGTCCCGGTTTTCCAAGCAACGTAACGGCTTATGACCTCGGTAATTGTTGGGAAACCTTGGAAACGCCGCATATCTAAATTATTATTGACACCACTCCCAAACGAAGAAGTATGTTTCAGCTTGGGAACGCCAAATCTACACAACTTGTTTTCGATAAAAAATAAATGTGATTTACGAACATTATTATTTATTGCCAGGATATCTTACGAACCTCGTATTTTAAGAATTAATATTGAAAGTGTCTAAATACTGTCGTTTTATCAACACAGTTTTATTTATTTGCTCCTACTTAAAATCATATATGCAAAAATAATTTTCTGGGCGAGAATGTCACTTCCACTAATAATTTGTATAAAAGTTTCTTTCAATCTTTTTAAAGAAATGTTGATTTGATAGGGTATAGCTCTGTTTTTAGCTTCATCTCTTAGACACTTTTGCATTTGAATCTACTCTTAGACTTAATTTACATACCACTGTTGTGTGACGTATTGGCTATATTTAATAGTAGCTGAGGTTACGGAGTAGTGCACAATGCGAAAGGAAGTGCACTATTTTGCACGCCAGGGCTAGTATTTCGGATGTCCAATGCTAACGTTACAATTATTATTTTTAAACTCGAACAATATTTTAAGTATAAGGATACTACACTGTATAATAACTCATTATTATGTGACTATCAAAAATAAAATGAAATGTGTTAGATGATTACCACTGCCGATATATGCCGAAACATTGAATATACATGCATATGATAAAATCTCCAAATACTTTTACAGGTCCTGACCTATTTGGGGGTTAAAATTAATTTTTTCTCAATTGTTTTATAAAAGAAAAGTCAAGTATATTGTGACTTGGACGTAATTGAAATGCATATTTTCTGTAACAATTTTATACACAATAAAAAATATTGATTTTGTTAGCCTCTGGTGCATTTGTAATTGCATTCAGACATTAACAATGGTAGTAAGAAAGCACAGTTTGGCGTTTACAAATTCTTGACACAAAATTCTGACTCCTTTTAATGATGTTATTAGGAGTCAAATTCCAGGTAAAATTGAAAAAAATATAGAGAAATGATAGCTAGAATATAAACATATCTGGTCCTTGATATTTAAACTTTGTGACCGCCCATCAGGAAAACAAAGTACACATTCTGTCTCGGGGATAGAATTATCAAATACCTTTCAGGATAGTACATTGTTATATAAAATATAACTTGTTTTCAGACACAAATGTCAATTTTGTTTACTATATCCTGGTAACTGGTGGAATGATAACCTGGATAATATGTTTCTGGAGTTGTAGCAGACATATATACAGAAAGATAAAATCATCCAGGCAGCCGGAACAGGAACAGCAACAGCAAATTCAAGAACAAGAGCAACGACAACATAATCAACAACAAGAACAGGAAGAAGAAGAAAAAGAAGAAGAACAACAGCAACAGCAACAGCAACAACAACAACAACCAAAACAGCGAAACCAAGTTGTTATGGGCCCATTGCCTCAACGGCCTATCTTACATTTAATTCAACACATTTACGACACAGTTGATGAAAATGAATGTCTAAATTTGAACGATCAAGAAGGTGATGAAGATATAAGCAGTGCTTCTGATGGGAGTAGTACACGCACAAATGAAAAGTTGTATCTTAATCCATACAACACTTTACAGCAACAGAGAGAATCGAAACGCCACGATTATAGCCACGTCATAAGTGAATAATTTGACACTTGAGCTCAAATTTTTGCTACTGTTTAACATATAATTGAAAATTGAAAAGAACTAACAATTGATAACCTGATGGTTTTATTGATGTTTTTGAAAACCTAGACTAGATATTATCAATGTAAGAGGAGATTAGACTTTCCGTCACAAAATGCAGAACAAAATAAACTTTTTTATTACATTTTTAGCTCAGCTGGCCAAATGCCATGTGAGCTTTTGTCATCACTTGACGTCCGTTGTCCGTCCGTCCGTCTGTTATCTTTTCACATTCTAATCTTTTCCTCTGAAACTACTGGGTCAAATAAAATTAAATTTGACAGGAAGCATCTATGTAAGGTCCTTTATAAAGCTGGCTTATTTCGTCTTGATCGGACAACAAACATTGCCGCCATGGGCAATTGTTGTGTCTGATTGGCTGAATTTTCAAAAATCTCTCCTGAAACTGCTTGGCCGAATGGAACAAAACTTGACAGGAAGCATATATGAGGGTCCTTTATAAACTTTCCTCATTTCCTTCCGAGCTGACTATAAATATTGGCACAATGGGCAGTTCTTTTTTCTGATTGGCTGATATAAAAAATTTCCTCTGAAATCGCTTTTCCAAATGGAACTAAACTTGACATGAAGCATATATGGGAGGTTGTTTACAAAGTTTCTTCATTTCGTCCAGATCGGGCAACAAAAATGGCCGTCATGGGCAATTCTTGTATCTCATTGGTTGATATAAAAAAATCTCCTCCTCTGAAACCACGGGGCCAAATGGAACGAAACTTGACAAGAAGCATAAATGGGAGATCCTTAATAAAATTTTCTCATTTCGTCCCACTGGACTTCAAATATGGACGCCATGGGTTTCCAAAACTGTCAGCCAAACTGTCTGACAGGAAGCATCTATGGAAAGAATTTTATGAAATTATTTTTTTTTCATCCTGATTGGACGACAAGTATGGCTGCCATGGACAATTCTTGTTTCTGATAGGCTGATATAAAGAAATCGTCTTCTCTGAAACTGATTGGCCAAATGAAACGAAACTTGACAAGGAGCATCTGTGGGAGGTTTTTTTACAACGTTTTCTCATTTTGTCCAGATCATGCGACAAACATGGACGCCATGGGCAATTCTTGTTTCTGCCAGGTGAGCGATACAGGCTCAGTCCTCTGAGCCTCTAGTTTTTTTATTAGATCTTCTGCTTTGACGTTAAAAAATAATCTGCCTATAGTTCTTTTGTTATAGTTTAGTGTAAGACAATGTGGTGAAACTCCAAAGAGCTAGTGCTCGCTTTTTGTGCCTCAGACTCTGTATCATGTAATATTTATAATTATTTTTTTAGATATTTTTACAGTTAATAATTTTGCTATTAGTCCAGATGGTAACACCAGCAGAATTGCTAGTGTTTTTTTTTTACTTTTGTGTAATTAATAATTTTACTTTATTTGTTATTAACGTGCATGTTTTAGTTTGTGTAAAAAAGAAAATATCCTTAGTGCATAGCTCCTATATGATTTTTGTTTTATCCCTTAGGTGATTTTGGCATTTGAATTAATTTTGCTCTTTACTTTTTTCGGTTATTGGCAAGACTTTCAACACTTTATACTTATCCAATCAGAATTTTCAGATTTCTTGTTGTTTTCATATTGCAAGACGTGTAGTAAAAACAGCCAAACACGTAAACCACTATTGAATTAACTATCGATTAATTTACCGGGTGCGACAGAAGTTGTGATTTAACAGCTAACCACATATACTGAGAGAGAGAAAGATCTGTTATAAATTGTGTTAAATACTTGAATAACATGATCATGATGGAATTTGTGTTTTTCTATTTGTAATTTTCATTTTTTTTATTTCACTTTTCATATAAAAAAGTTATAAATTCACAACTGATATTTCTAGCAGTATGAAAAATGCTTCACATAATGTAACATGTGTCAGCGGACGATAATGTCATGATATCTTACAAATATACTGGATTGCCACATGAAGTACCGAAATTTTGGTTCGATCCTTTGTGATATGATATAAAGCAGGAAATAATCTGAACGTTGGATGTTTATTTTTTGTCTTTATGGATGATATTGGAAATTCCATGTAATCCTATCTGAAATTAGGTTCACATGCAAATTTTATTTCAGGATTTCAAACAAAAATTATTTTTAATAAAATTAAAAAAAAAAAAAAAATTACATTAGAATAGAAACATGTACTATATTGTATTTAATATTTGACTTGATATTAAAATACAGTACAGTTGCATCTCTTCATTACAACATGATTAAAACCCCCTGCCCGAAAAGTTTTTTTTTTCCAAACAGAATTTATGTATAAACTTAATACAGTTGGCTATTATAATGTTTAAAGATGTGTATTCAATCAGAGCATATTTCAAATTAGAATTAAAAGATTGTCGAAACCAATTCCATTGGTGTCAAATGTATAAAAATGATCATATTATTAAATCCCGCAGATTTTCTATTCTTTAGTGGCTAAGAAAGTTCATTGATCCATGATACTCTATGCTGTCTAAGTTCGGGTTAGCTTACTTCCTCACACGCACAGATGTCTTGTCAATAATGTTGGGTTAGCTTGTTATCATTGTTGACTTGGAAATGCTCTCTCCTGACCTTTCATTTTCGGAATATTGATAACACCTTTTTACTTCACCTGGCCTAAAAAGCCATTTAGCGTCCGTCTTCGTCCGTCGTCCGGCGTAAAATTTTCTTTAAAGATCTTCTCCTCTGAAACCACTGGGCCAATCGGGACCAAACTTTTGTGGAATGGTCATTGAGTGGCCCCCTTCCAAAGTTGTGTCCGACATCCCCAACTTTCAACCGACATAGCTGCTGTTACTAAAAATAGAAGAAAAGGGTTGTGAATTTCAATAATCTTCTATGAAAGTACATGGCCAATTAAAACCAGACTTGGAAGTCAACGTCCTTAGGAGGTTCGATGACCCGAACTGTCAAACTAGATGGCCACCACAACTGAATTTAACATAGGAAATAATGGCAATATCTTTAAATAAAACATTCTTGTCTGAAACTACTTGACAAATTGGAACAAGACTTGGCAGCAATGGTCCTTAGAAGTCCTCTGTAAGAAGAGTGTCCAATGACCTGGACTGTCAACCAAGATGGCCACCTGAACTTAGTTTAACATAGGACCTTATGGGAATATTTAAAAACAAATCTTCTCCTCTGAAACCGCTAGGCAATTGGGAGAAACGTTTGGTAGAATGGTCCTTGGGTAGCCCCCTTCCAAACTTATATCCGACATCCCCGACTTTGAGCCGACATTGCTGCTGTTACATACAATAGTATGTAAAAGGGGGATGAATTTCAAAAATCATCTATGAAACTACATGGCTAATTGGAACCAGGCTTGGCAATAATGGTCCTTAGAAGGTTCTTTTTCAGAATAATGTCTGATGACCAAGATGGCTGCCACAGCAAAACTTAGTTTAACATAGTGCCCTATGGGAAAATTCATTGACAAATCTTGTTTCTAAAAGCACTTGACCAATTGGAACCAAACTTGACGGCAATAGTCCTTAGGTGGTCCTCTTTAGGAATTATGTCCAATAACCCGGACTGTTAACCAAGATGGCCGACACAGCTGAACTTAGTTTAACATAGGACAAAATGGGAATATTTTTTAAAACATCTTCTTGTCTGAAACCGATGAGAAAATTGGAACCAGACTTGGCAGCAATGGTCATTAGATGGTCTTCTTTAAGAATTGTGTCCGAAAACCGGGTGTCAACCAAGATGGCTGCCACAGCCAAATTAGTTTAATATAGGGCCCTATGGAAAAATTTATTGAAAAATATTCTTGTCTGAGCCCACTTGACCAATCAATAGTCCTTAGATGGTCCTATTAGAATTATGTCCGACCATCCGGTCTGTCAACGAGGTTGTCCGCCATACCTGAACTTAGTTTAACATAGTACCCTATAGGTAGATTCTTTTAAAAATCTTCTTGTCTGAAAGAATTGGGGCAATTGGAACCAGACTTGGCAGCAGTGTTCCTTAAATTGTTCTCTTTCAGAATTATGCATGATGCCCCCCGACTGCCACCATAACCAAACTTAGTTAAACATATGACCATATGGGAAAACTAGCCACATTGATTTCTACATTTAAATATTAGTCCTGTTCAAGGTGGACAAGTTAAATCCAGGTGAGCGATGAAAGCTCTTCAGAACCTCTAGTTTTCTAATACAAAAGTAAATAAATCAATTATTGAACATAAGTTGGTTTGAAAAGAGTATATGAATTAAAATGTTTCCTTAATTCAATGATCGCGTATCTTGCATATAACATTTTGAAAAACATAAATTTGAACTTTAGATTGACTGTTTGTTGAAATATCTCAAATTATTCTAAACTTGGGCAAAATAATTTTTCATCAAATATTTTTGACAAATGTTATGTACCAATTAATAGCTTCATACATGAGTTGGTGTAAGTGATTTTTATTACGCACCCAAGACATAATATCCTTTGTTTGAAAGAGGCCATAAATAATCGTGGTGTAGTGTTAGCTTTATTTTATGAGTTTAATCAAAATAAATATGCTATAGTTAATTTCGTTAAATAACACGAAAAGGACTATTCATTTTTGATAAATCTAAAATATTTCACAGTTCTGTCAAAGGGGTAATAAGTTTCTCATTCATTAAATAACAGAAATAACAATGCAAATAAAAGTTCAATGTCGACCGTACTACACCGCTTCTTTTTACTGTAGTTACTCATTTAAGAAATAATTCATGGGGGTTATAGAGTTGAAGTAATTTACAAATGGGCTGGGTCTTGATATTCGGATATTTTATACCGAGCGTATATTTTCCGTTTATAGGTGAAAATCAAAAAGTCCAGGAAATTGCGTGTGCGAAGTAACTTGACCATTTTATGGCGGAGGTCCATCGGTGAACTCGAAACCCCTATCCGAAATTATTCGTTATTTCGAATTTGTGATCCAAAAACATCCAGGAAAGCTAAAATTACATACCCGAAATTATCAAAAGATAATAAAAGCCAGTTATCATGATGAGAAATATTTATACATTTAACATTGTGAAAAGTCAACCTGAATTCTCCTCAGTGCTTTATAAAAATATGCAGAAAATTTTAAAATTCTGACCGGAATTCTCCAGGGTGTCAAAAAATCCTGACCTAAACTCTCCGCCGATTTTGTAAAATCTTGACCCAAATTTGCCGCACGTCCCGTACCTAAATATCATTGAGTTATCCCCCCCATTCCCCCGAGGAAAACTATTGAATTTGGATGAAATTTATTCTGGTAAAAGACTATAGTAATAGAAGTTTTGTTCCGTTGCATAATCTAAAGGAAATACGATACAGTAGCAAGGGGAGACAATGACGTCGCACATTGTGACGTCATAGTATTCTTCAAGGAAACCCTTTTACCATCCCTAAACTTGTGGTTTTTCTCGAATTTCGCAATAAGCACATGTACCCCAACTTTTTTCTTCTGTAAGTTCATTACTTCAAGATAATAATACTAAAATATTAAGAAAACATCAGTAGAGCATTTTTTTCTACATGCCTTTAAAGTTACCAAATTATTATTAATATTTCTTATTTGTCTTTATCTGATAATTTCCAAATTATTTCATCAATATTTTTCATCAATTATTTATCAGAAAACAATGTCTATGTAATTGGGACTATTTTACAAAAGGCCCGGTGAAGTTATCTTTTTATCCTCGCATTTCGAAGAAGTTCGGGGATATTGTTATCGCCCCGGCCTTCTGTCCAAACTATGCAGTATTGTCACATACTGTATGTAGATGCGCAATAAGGTTTTAGAATGTTCATTTTAAAAAATTGGGGCCCAAAGGGGTCGAATTTCGAAAATTAGGAATTGAAGCTTGTGATCTAAAGTCCTCTTTCATTTTTGACTTCATGCATTTAATTTCTATACAGTATTATCACATACTGTATGTAGATGCACAATAAGATTTTGGAATTTTGATTTTCAAAAATTGGGGCACACAGGGGTCGAATTTTGAAAATTGTTAATTTAAGCTTGTTACCTTAACACCCCTTTAATTTTTCATTTTATTTATTCAATTTATATACATTATTGTCACATATTGTATTTAGATGTATTTAGATGCGCAATAAGGTTTTATAATTTTGATTTTCAACAATTTGGGCCAACAGTGGTCGAATTTCTTAAACTGGCAATTTAAGCTTCTGACCTAAACTCCTCGTTCATTTTTCATTTTATGCATTTGATTTCTATACAGTATTATCACATACTATATACAGATGTGCAATAAGGTTTTAGAATTTTGATTTTCAGAACTCTGGACATACAGGTGTTGAATTTTGAAAATTGGGAATTTAAGCTTGCGACCTAAACTCCTCTTTCATTTTTCATTTTATGTATTTAATTTCTTAACGGTATGGTCACACACTGTATATAGATGTGCAATAAGCTTTTAGAATTTTAATTTTTTTAAATTTGGGCCTGTATTCAAAGGTATACTTGTGAAAAAGGTGCACAGGGAAGTGGGGAGTGCGGGGATAGCAGTCGTTTCCGACTGCCTCAGTCTAGTTTTCATTTGTGATTTCTTCATAAGATGATTGCATAATATCTTCAAATGGGTATAAGGTTTTAGATTTATGCAGATTATAGGTGTCCCAACTAATTGCAGGGTTGCGGGGATAACTGTCAATTCCGACAGTCCAGCTTTCTAGTTATCTTTTTTAATATTTCAAATGAGATAATTTAGGCCCTTTTGGGCCGCACATATGTAGTTACCATTATATAGGCAGTTACACCCCCTGTGATTCCCTTATTCAAATAATCCAAACCCACCATATTACTGTGTTTCTTTTACGGTACACAGATCTCTGCTTTGAACATAGAATTATAAAACAAAATGTTTATTTGGTGAGTGTGCTAAATATAGTTTAAATAGTTTCCTCAATTACAACATTAAAACAACTTCATAAAAAATATATGTCAAACGTCTGACACGAGGATGTGTTTGAATTTTTGTACTTTAAAAACGTGGATTAATTTCCGTTTTTGCTAGCATTGCCAACAAAATAAGTTATTTAAAAATGTTTAGTTTGTAGAATTCGATCATCATAATTAATGGTCTTTATGTTAAATATATTTATACTTCCGTGGTGAAACATATTATTTTCATAATTAACGGCGTTTACGTATGTTTAAAATATTTTTACCTCCGTGGTGAAACATATTAATTTCATTGATAAATGTAAAAACTGCATGACATTTTGTTTTAATCCTGTTTAATTCTGTCCCAGGGTTTGCATGTTATAAAGAATAGAATGATTAATAATTCTATTGTTGTTACCCCCTTTTCTGTAATTGGTCGCCAATTTAACCCTCTGTGAAAACGTTCATCAACATTTTCATCCTATCAATGAACATCCGTATAGTAGAAAAGATATACCACCCTACTAATAATCCAAACCTCAGAACACCCCTTCGCAGATAAATACAAAGAAAGAATTTTGGATAATGGAATTGGGTACCGCTATGCCATATGGTTGCAATGATAAAGTTGATAGTATTTGGAATCTTTCAAGCCAAAAATGGAGCCATATCAATGTGATGGATATTTTCAATCCAACTCCACGCCGAAGACGCAGTCATGGTCATCAGTAGTATATAGGCACAGGTAAATTAGTATTTGTGGTGTGGAGCTGTGGAGGGAGGTGGAGCCAGATATGACGTCACCGGAACTAGAAGTCACGTGACCGGTACCGGAAGTACACCGAATTGGTTTGCGCGCCGGAAGTGATGTGTTGTCCGGCCATTTTTTTACGGAACTGACGTAGGTCACGTGCCATTACCCGAATGTGTCGTCTGAGCATGCATGACCGGAACTTGAAGTGCCGTAGGTGTTTTCGCGCATGCGCAACCGGAAGTAGTGTTTTTTCGTGCCATTTTCCCCTTATTTGTTTACGGAAGGGACGTCAGTCACGTGCCGGGACCTGGATATGTCGTCTGTGCATGTGTGACCGGACCCGGAAGTAGTGGAATTTCCGCCATTTCCCATTATTTGTTTGCGGAAGTGACGTTAGTCACGTGCTGGGACCCGGATATGCTATGCTTGACTGAATATCTCACCTTTTTCCTGTGCTTCTCGGTCGTCTCTGGGTCCATCACCAATCTGTATAGTGTAAGGGTTTCGCATCGAGTCTCTACTTAAGAATGCAAGCAACAGTTTCGTATAAAATTCCATTGATTTTTCCCTAAATATATTGTGTCTAAGGTATCGAATTCCCTCTATTTATAAGTTTTAGATATTGATTTCTGATTTTTTTTGGTTTAATTATTTAAATTAGAGTCTTGGCTTATTTTAAGTTTAAATAAATGCATGAAATGTAAAAAAAGTAACTTTTTTTCAGAAAAAGTTTCATTTATGGGAGACTACTCTAAAAACATTAAAAAATAGGGTAGGTGAAAACACAACATTTTTATACCACTTCATGTAGCAATTTTAAAAGGTGGCGAATGTACCCTGAAACTAATGTGCTGAAACCAGTTGAATGTGTACTTTGAAATACACACATACTCAGTTCTCTAAATTACGCAGAAATCCTTGCTAGGATGCTCTAAGTTTGGTCTGTTTTTGAAATATTTGAAGGGGGAAGGCCTATTTTTTGTCCGTTATCTTTCTATTATGGTACGAATTTGGAAAGGAATTCATTAAAAATACTTATATACAGTGAAAGCTTGAAGAAATATGTTTTATTTGATATATGGTTGTCTATAGTATATGATACAGCCAATTGTCCAGCTATCAATCTTTTGAGTATGTTCCTTCAATTCATGAAGTCATGAAAAGTACTAAAAAAACTGTTGTGTACACTCTAGGGACTGATAAACTCACTGTTATGTCGAAGTCCGAGAGTATACGAAATACACTTTTGGATTATCTCCCACTTTTCCCGTGCTTCTCACCACGGGTGATGTTTTCCGTTCGTTCAAGGGAGAACCAAAGGTAGTATTGGAATATGTCCCCTTACCTCCAGCTTATGCTGTCACCACCATGTCAATGGAGGTGTCCTTAGCAATCGCCTTAGCAACGGCGGTCCATTTCATTGCTCTATGATGCACTTCGTTTCTCTTCTCTTGCTACATGCCGCTCTTAGCTGCTCGTCGCTGTTCATCGGTACTCATGACTATATTCACGTGCTCATTTCGGTTTCTAGGGGCTGCTCATCGCTGCTTTACTCTTGCTCTTTATTGCTCATCGCTGTTTTTCTCTTGCTCTTTGCTGCTCATCGCTGTATTTCTCTTGCTCTTTGCTGCTCATCGCTGTTTTTCTCTTGCTCTTTGCTGCTCATCGCTAATCATGACCTTACTCGCGTGCTAATTTCGTTTTTTTTTTGGTGGTACTTGTCGCCTGTTTTCGCTGCTGCTGTTGCTGCTTGTTGCTGTTCGTCATTGCTGCTCTTCTCTTGCTCATTGCTGTTTTTCACTTGCTCTTTGTTGTTCATCGCTACTCATGACTACTCACGTGCTCATTTCGGTTTTGTGGGGCTACTTGTCGCTCTTTTCACTGTTCCTGCTGCTTGTTGATGTTCGTCATCGCTGCTCTTCTCTTGCTCATCACTGTTTTTCTCTTGCTCTTTGCTGCTCATCGCTAATCATGGCTACACTCACGTGCTCATTTCGGTTGCTGTTGCTGCTAGTGGTGGTCGATTGTTGTTGGTCAAAGATTGGATCTGCGAGAGAGCACCCTTACAGCCGGGTCATTTGAAAGTCCACTATGCATTTGTCCAGGCTTGTGACCGGTTGTCATAAGATAGGCTGCATTACCCCTCCCCTATTTTAAAGGCCATTCTGCATTTGTCCAGGCTTGTGACTGGCTATATATGTAAAACATATATAGGCTGTATTACCCTTCCTTCCTTTTTTTGTCCTTTTATTCTTTTTGTCTTTTCTTTTTTGTTGTTGTTTTTTTCCCCGTTTTTCTTTATAATATGTTAATGTTAGTTCCAATCCCTCCGTCACATAGAGTCATTGCTGTCTTCAGCTGGTGGTGGGTCGTAGTCGTTCAATACAGATATTTTCGTTTTTCTAGGGTATATTCCCATGATTCTTTTAATTCGTAGTCTTCCTCTTCTCTCAGGCGTTAAGCAGTTTTCTTCATCTTTCTATGTACGGGGTCTTTATTCATGTATTGATGCCAGGACATCAGTCCGAGGTAATGCTTTCGCATTTCGTCTCTGTATGAGTCAAACATGTCTCTATATCCTGCCAAGCGTGCCTTGTCTTCTTGCATTGCGGCTTCGACTAGTTCGTTTACTTTCTGTGAGTATTCCGGTTGATGTACTTGAAATATTCTATTCAAAATGACCTCCCATGGGAACTGTTCGACTTCCTCACCGGAGTCTTCGTTGGATTCATGGTCACTGCTTTGGTCCGATTCCTCGATATCGGCTGCTGTGGTGGTGTCTGAGACTGAATCACTATAGTCTGTTGAATCCTCTTTTATACTGTGTGTATTCTTTTTGGGACGCACTAGGTTGAAGTTTCGCTTGAACTGGTATCCACATATGTCACAGGTATACATTTAAGACGTCTTTCTTTCCTGGGATTCGATAGTCACATGAGCTCCTATAATCCGTCAAGTGCTTAAATTAGCTACAGGTTCCTCAACGGCTTGTTGATTCATACGCAAACTTTTGGCAAAGTAGTCGTTTCGAGATTGTTGCTGTTCAGATTTCACTTTTCTGATGAGGTCTATAATAAGTCTTGTTTGGATCCACCTTTCTTGGTCCTCCACTTGTGTTTTCCCGCCATTTGTTCTCTTCACTTTGGTTGGAAGTATTTTCCTTTTCATTTCTGGTTTTGCTTCGGCTTTGGAAAGATCAACAGGTATTAAGTATCTAGTTGGAACCAATACATCAACGAGAGGCGTTTTCGATTCCACAGATACTTGTGTGTGTGTCTTCAAACAACTGACGAAATTAAACAATACCTCTGATTATATTTTCGTTAAAAGCTTTCCATTGGTGTCATAGTGACGAGGAGTGATCTCGTTGATGATACGATGAACACCAAAGATGGCTGCGTCCATGTCACGCGGACCTGAAAAAGAGCACCCAAATGAAACAGAAGTTTTAGTCTTTCCGGACGAGAACGAATGTTCTTGGTCTCGTTTATGTTACAATGGACATCAAAGATAGCTGCTCCCATGTGGCTCAAGACCTGCAATGAACTTCGACCTGATTGATACGAAAGACGTCCATAAAAAATTCTAATTGAACCATGATATATGGACCTACTGTAACAAAACTAACCATTATAACTGAATAACTAGTGTTTTTATAAAAGTGTATTTAACAATTGCGCGTCTTGTCCCATGTAACGCGGACCTGAAAGACAGCAACCTCATGAAACGGAAATTTTAGAGTATTTCCGGACGGGAATGAACATTTACGGATTCCAGTCCTACTTCTAACCTTTACTCGAGTCCTAACTCAAACCATAACTCTAACTAGTTCTAACTCTAACCCTTACTCTTACCATAACCTTAGTCCTGCCTCTAGCCCTTATCCTAGATCTGCCTCGTACTCTTATTCTAACAGACCATAATCCCACGTCGGTCACACTTACACCAGTGGAACCCAAAAAAACCGAAATGAGCACCTGAGTATAGTCATGATTAGCGATGAGCAACAAAGAGCAAGAGAAAAGGAGCGATGAGCAAGAGGAGAGCAGCGATGACGTACAGCAACAAGCAGCAGCGAAAACAGCGACAAGTAGCCCCCAAAAACCTAAATAAGCACGTGAGTATAGTCACTATTAGCAGCAAATAAATGAGCAGCAAAGAGCAAGAGAAAAACAGCGATGAACAAGAGATCAGCGATGACGAACAGCAACACCTAATGGTGACAGCATCAGCTTGAGGTAAGGGGACATAATCCAATCCTACCTTTGGTCCTCCTTTGAACGAACGGAAAATATCACCCGTGGTGAGAAGCACGGGAAAATGGGGAGATAATCCAACAGAGTATTTCGTATACCCTCGGACTTCGACATAACAGTGAGAGTATCTGTCCCTAGAGACTCGTTGCGACACCATTACACTATACAGATCGGTGACGGACGCAGAGACGACCGAGACGCACGGTAAAAATGGGTGATAATCAGTCAAGCATAGCACATCCGGGTCCCAGCTCGTGACTAACGTCTCTTCCGAAAACAAATAATGGGAAATGGTGGGAAATTCCACTCCTTCCGGTTGTGCATGCTCGCAAACAACTTTCCGGTACTTTCGATTCCGGAGACACATCTGCTAATGGTACGTGACTTATGTCACTTCCGTAAAGAAATGTGAAAATGACACGAAAACACGAAAACACACTACTTCCGGTTGCGCATGGGTGCAAACCACTTCCGGTTCCGGTCGCACATGCGCAGACGACACATCCGGGTAATGACACGTGACTTACGTCACTTCCGTAAAGAAATGACGGGAAAACACATCACTTCCATTCGCGCAAACCACTTCCGTGTACTTCCGGTTCCAGTCACGTGCCTTTTGATTCTGGTGTGGTCAGTTCCTGTGACTTCATTTCCGTTTTCGGTGACGTCATATCCGGCTCCACCTCTACCACACCACCACCACTTATTTGCCTGTGCCCATATACTACTGTCATCGATAGAACATTTCCCCTATCGATCATGACATCTCTTTAAATGATAATGCCGTATACATGATATATACAAAAACCTTAAGGACTCCATCACATTCGAATTAAACTAAATTACTACCAATTTGAAATGTAAACTAACAGGAAGTTGAACTTAAACATGCCCAAGTTTAATTAGTTTTTCTGCAATGTTCTTGCGAACATTGATTTCCTGCGATATTGCAGAAACAACACGGGAAATCAATGTTCGCAAGAACACTGCAGAAAAACTAATTACACATGGGCATGCCTAGTTTCCACTTCCTGTTAAATTTGAAATTGGTGGGAATGACCATAAGCTATGTTTTTCTATGAATAAGTCCATAATTTGAAGAAACAAAGATGGTATTCCATAAAGTAAGATGTTTCATTTATGTTGATTTAAACACAAAATTCATGGTTGAATGTTTTACATATTTAATCATGTATAATTTTGGCAATTACTGTTGCATGCGTGTATTATTAAAAACTGGAATCAATATAAATATATATCTGATATTCGGATTGAGTAACTGTGTTACGATACTCTCTCGGAATTCAGTCAAGGGACCTAACACCAGCTTTCACAAGCAAAGATCAACCTAGGTTCCTTGTACAGTGAGACTTTGTCTGTGACTCATTGTCACACTTGGGGACAAGAGTCCACTTCGCAAGGTCGGGACGAAATTAACACAATAATAAACACATAAAACTGGACCTTGGGAATACAATTCGACAGTCAGCTATGACTCTATAATGGTAGTTTTGCTATAAGCCAGTTTCTATGCTATTTCTTAATAGAAATGAAACATAATGCTGTAAATGAATAATTTATTTTGGAGTAAATTTACATGTAACAAGTGTATAAGAAAAATCATATCAGAACGGCATAAATCATACAAAAATAGACTCTGAAAGGCATCAATACTAATACAAAGTAATTAGGAGGAGTGGGTATTTAATTCTGACCAGGTGTAGGTTTATTTTAAGCCAAACAGAAGATTCACAAAATATTGCCAGAAGGTTTCCATACCTTTAGACGCAAGCCAAACGGTTGGACCAAGGAAAAGTGAAGTGCTTGGCACTCTCTAATTTACCTTCCAGGAAGTGTATATCTCCTTGGACAAATATACAATTTATAAGTCCAAAGTGTTATAAAACTTTTTCTGTTCACATTAAATGGTAATGAGCAAAACTTTAAAACTCTATAAAATAATAATTTTAAACTTCCAACAGTCCAACAAAATTAAATAATGAAGAAAACATTTAAACTTACTTTTCTAATACCAGTTTTCTTTACTTCGAATTACAAATAAAACGTAAACAGGAAACAATGAGAATATCATTATTAAAGAACGATAACTCAAACTCAATTCTGCCACATATATATACCACATCTATATTTGTATTATAGAACTTAATTATCTTTACTTTAGGACAATTTATACCTAAATGAAATTGTTGCTAATTTTTGTTGTGAAATTACAAATGCAAAAACCGAATTCTTCCAACAATAGATTTCAGACATATCATGAGTGACGATGAGGATGAAATATCCATGCCAACCTAAACCTTTTTTTATTTTTATTGTCCTATAATACAATAGCCATGTTTTGATGATCACTTCCCAGTTTGATAATCCATACCAGAATTGATGTGTATTATGTGTATAGAATTCTAATTTTTATACATATAGTGTAGTTTCTGCAACCTTGCTGCGATGTTCGCAGGAATATCGCAAGTATACTTTTGCTGCAGACTTGCCGCATTGTTTGCAGCAAGCTGGCTGCAGACATTCGTAGGTAGGTTTTTATTTCACTAAGGGAAATTGACAGTTTTTAGAATTTCGACCCCGTCGGTCCCAATTTTAGAAAATCAAAATTCTTAAACCTTATTTCGCATCCGCATATAGTGCATGACAGTCATGACAGTATTGTATAGACATAAAATGCATAGATTAAAAAATGAAAGACGAGTTTAGGTCACAAGCTTGAATTCAAAATTTTCGAAGTTCGGTCCTTGTGGGACCCCTTGTTTAGAAAATTAAAATTCTAAAACCTTATTGCGCAAATGGCCCAATCCTTTAATTTCGCCTTTCGTTATATAGACGTTGTCGTTAAATAACGACCAATTCCATGACTTTGACATCTACCCCATTGACCTTGAAATTAAGGATACGACAGATACAATTGTACATCGAAGTCTGCTACATATTTATCCCCGCACTTCGAGGAACTTTTTAAGATACCGTATGAAATTTTCTGAACTACATTCATGTCTAAACTTCATAAATGTACAAAATAAGCATATATCAAGTTTGAAATTTCCATTTTTACTTTAAAAAACACTTTTCGTGTAACAAAAATCACTGTTGTCTTATATCGCACACTCTGATATGGCTTAATCTGACTAAGTAAAGCTAAATGTTTTGTTTTTTCTCCGTAAAATTGAATTATTTTTTATCAAACAAGTATCATGGTTAGTTGCAGTGATGCTTTTTAATTTGACGTATAAAGTTTTTTTTAGCTAAATTCATGTCAAAAATTCCTAAAAGTATATAAATATATACCCATCAAGTTTGAAAGTTAAAATTACACAATTTTTATAACAAAAGCCAATTTTATCATATACTGCACAGTCTGGTAGAGCTGAATTTAATTACATATCAACCTAAAATTGGTTGAAAAGCTAAAATTTGTATGTTTTTTTTTTTTACAGTGAAATTGATTTTTTTTTATCACAACAGTACTACGGTAAGTCATAGAGAGACTTTTTTGATACGGTAAAAATCTTATCAACTAAATTTCTATCAAAATTAATGAATGTAAAAATAAGCATATGACAAGTTAGAAACTTGTATTTTTTCTTTAAAAAACAGTAACATTAGAACAAAAATCATATCTATCTAATATTTCACAATCTTATATGCCTAAATTTAACTAAGTATCATCCTAAAAATGTTTGAAAATCTAGATTTGGTGTTTTTTTCCCTCTGAAATTGAATTTTCTTTATCAAAGAAATATTACCGCAAGTGGCAGAGAAACGTTTTAAAATACCAAATCAAATTTATAAACTAAAATTATGTATAAAATAAGTACATGTTAAGTTTGAAACTTGTATTTTTACTTTAAAAACATTTCTGTTATAAATAACAAATATCACTGTTATCTTTTATCACACACGCTGATAGAGCTTAATTGTATTAAGTATGAACCTAATATTGGTTGAAAAGCTAAATTTTGTGTTTTTTTACTGTGAAATTTAATTTTTTTTCTTCCAAAATATATCACGGTAAGTGTCAGAGAAGCATTTTAAGATACCATAAGAAATTTATGAACTACATTCATGTCAAAATTTCATAAAAAACATAAGATAAGCATATTTCAAGTTTTAAAGGTCTTGTATTTTTACTTAAGAAAACAACATCAGTATAAAAAATCACATTTATCTTATATCACACAATCTGATAGGGACAACATATCTAAAGAAGATAGAACATATTAGTCACAATATAATAAAAAGAAACAAAAATGAAATAATAAAAAAGTAATAATAAATAAATATATTTTTTTTTAAATCCAAGCATATATTATGGTATGATAAATAAACAACAATGACAAAATAAAGATAAAAATTACAAATAAAGAAAAAAATATACTTAAAAACTTTATATACTAAAATATGAATAATTTGTGATAGTCTGCGTACTATAATCAACATAAAAATTTTAACAAAATTAGGTGAACGTCTTGGAAGCAAATTATTTGTTTTGACGTAAAGATTTTAAACTACGCATGGGCCGTCCTGATGACCGGTTCCAGAATGCAAGTACGTTTGATGTATTACGCATGTGCCTAAAGCAGAGATAGATTTGGTCATAAGGACGACAACGAGGGTATCGCTTCCATCAGTCCTGCAAAGTTTAAAAACATTTCATGATGCAGTTTCAGGGTTGAATATTTTTGAAAATTGGCCAATAAAAGTCAAAGATGACCTCTGGTGGCCATGTTTTTCATCAAACTGCGACCAAAGGCCACGAACGGTTATACTTGGGACTTCCACCAATGACCATCACAGGTCATATCCTTGAAATTGATATTAAGGTCAAAAGTCAAGGTCACATTAGAAAAGTATACTGCAGCCATATATATTTATGTTCAGGACCCTATATTTCAGTTTTACAGATGAAAATGGAAGTTCAAGGGTCAAAGTCATTGAAAAAAGTCCTCAGCATCCGATAGAAAAGTACCTAAAAACCATATTTATGTTCATGAGCTTCCATTTTTATTGTGCAAATGGAAGGTTAGAGGTCAAGGTCATTAATAATGTCCATAGCAACCGATAAAAAGTCCCTAGCAACCATATAAAATTATGTTCAGAACCCTATATTTAAATTATGCAAGTCTAAATAGCTCAATAGTCAAGGTCATGGTTAATATCCTTAGCAACCATGCATACAACACATTAGAAACTGTATATGTAAAGCAAACTTAGGATAAAAAGTCAATTTTACACAGGAAAGACCTTGTAGTTTTTATTTAATTTTTATTCTATCAATAATTTCGAAACATTGTGGATGATATATTAGCATGTTTCGATAATTCTTGGTGATGAATTCAGTGCAACACATTTCGAAAAGACATTGAATGAGTTTTTTATGCATTCTAATGTGTTTCGACCTCTTTCTGAATTGTCCCTAATTCTAATTTGTATTTAATTTCCCAATAGACATTCTATACTTGTGAAGCCTTCTCCATTTTTATTTTTATCAAAAATAAAAGAGCCATCAGGCAACAGGTCTTTTTCAAAATTTATACGAAAAGACACATCACTATTCATACCCACTCGTTGGTTTGCCATAAATGCACTGGTGAATGGTCATTTGTATTTTCAATCATTACGTAAGATGTGTTTGACTCGCTTTGTGACAGCCTGTCTACAACCTATAACATGTCTTTTGCATCCCTGGTATTCCAGATAACAAAATAGTGCAATAAAGTATTTTTAAATCCACCAATAGTGGTATTGAAGATCTCTGGTCGAAAATCTGATGGAAAACTTTCATCATGTGTATTGTTGACTGTTTTCAAAATATATTCCCAAGCTAAATAGATGGTTTTGAGATTTTCCCCTTGAATTTCGACATTTGCTCAAAAAAAAATTAACCTCACTTTATGCTGGAACAGGTCGTACCTATCAAGTCTTTCTTCTATGTAACGTAGGAGCTCATAATCGTCGTATCTTTCCATATTTTTTACTAAAGCATTCATTACTTTTCTTCGACTGGTTTCATTTCTGAATAAAGCATCATTTATAGCTTTTGCAAACAACACAACCTGACTAAAGTTTGATGGAAATACTACTTCGCCATTTAGAAGTTTATATTTGCGTGGCCTGTGATACGTTAGGACGTCACAAATGTCACATTTGTCCCTGACATAAATTGGCATAATAGAAGACTCACTAATATGCAGTACATGTGAACACTGAAATCATTCTTTTCTCCATTCCTTTTTAGCTTGTCAATAGAGTCAATAAGAATTAGAGGTGGCTGTCTTACAAAATCCACACATAGCTTAATATGATCTTCGTGTTTTAAAAAAGAAGAGGTTATGAGAGAGAATCCAATGACAAGATTTCCCCCAGTTTCCAACAAGTCTCTTTTTACATTTTTATCCCCAGAATTGTGGGCACATTGTAACTCTCTTTGCGCTTCCCATATTATTTCTTTGTCCCGAGATTCATAGGCATTTTCAGGGTCAAGTTCGAATTCACATTCCTCTAAATGATACTCTTCAAAAACGACACGAAAATCGTTATTTAATGGTTTGCGTTCTATTGTGATGATAGTTTTAACTGGTTTTTTTTGTCATCTTTCCACAAGCGTAATCCTTTAAGCAGCTGTGCAAAATATTTTATGTGTTTTTCGCGATACAATTTATTGTATTTTCCGATCTCTAAAGGATTAGTGAATAAAAAATCTACGAAGAATAAATATTTCTGCTTTCTTTTCTTTTTTCCTTTTAACCTATCCAAAGAAGAGTCAAGTTTAGTAATATATATTATTTCGTATCCCTTTTTCTTGTAGTCATTCAGGAAACATTTGCCAATTGTTGTTTTTCTACTTCATTTTTTTTCCTCTCAATTCCAAATATCATTTTCTTCTAATATTCTCTGCATATATGCAACTCAACTGTATTCTGTATTTGTCCCTTTTCCTGTGTGCATAGCAAAGTGTGTCCTGAAATAATAGTTTGGTAAATAAAACAAATAATGTATTTTTACTTTTAATGAAGTTATTTACACAGGGAACATCTGATTTTATCATGGTGAATGATAGTATAAAGGTTTTAATTCAGTACCGATTTACATTGTAAGAATTTTTCATTTTGCATTTAAGATATTTATGGTTGTTTTGGTGTCAATTTTTTTGGCTTTGAGTACAACTAATGAGTCGTTATTCAACTATGCATCAAAATTGGTATCATTCAATATACTGCCGAAATATACATTTGGTACATTCTTTTTTGTTTTGTATTGTGTATTTCATTTTTTTTTGTTCATAATTCGAATATTTTCTGATATCTAAAGTTTTAGATAAATGTACATGTATTCTGCTAAACAACTCAAAATTATTATTCAAGTCTTCAGCTAAAATACATATGGAAGTTAAATTGTAGCTCATAAAACTCTGATTCAGATTTTGTTAAGCAGAAATTACAGTGAAACGTATGGATTTACATTTTAAAGTCTAAACATCAGTTAACATCAGTTGGAAAAACAAAGGACACACACAGCTATGTACCCCGTTCAACCGTGAGAATAATTACATTACTTCATTGTTTCATTGAAATCCGTAATATGTATTGGAAGACGCTAGTCACGTGGTTCTGAAAAGTGATGTTTCATAGCCCAATAACAGTCAAAATATTGTTTAGCACGTGCTTCCATGACGACGACAGGGCAGCAAAGTAATATTTTGAGGCAATACGGAGAATATTTTAAAACTGCAATAAACTTTTTAACTTTTAAAATGTAAACTCTAATTATAAGAATTACATGCCATTGTATCATTCAAAATGTACTTCGGTCAAGGCTTTTACACCCCAATAAAACTATAAAACATGAAGCGTTTATTTCTAAATAAGGCGGTGACAAATAAGACTATAGAGTAACCCGCCTTTCGATATTGACACTGCGACAGCAAATTATGGTTGTTTATGGAGTAACCTGCCTTTCGAAATTGACCA
Source organism: Mytilisepta virgata (assembly GCA_028015205.1). Classification (NCBI taxonomy): domain Eukaryota; kingdom Metazoa; phylum Mollusca; class Bivalvia; order Mytilida; family Mytilidae; genus Mytilisepta; species Mytilisepta virgata. The sequence continues at coordinate 34,665,415 of CM051511.1, read as the reverse complement.
TGCGTCAGCAAACTATGGTTGCTTATGGAGTAACATATAATTGAACCGTAAAGCGTGTTATCGCTAGTCCTCAGAAACTGTTTAATATTTCGACAAAAACTTGTATAAATTGTTCTTTGTCGAACAATTAATGCAATAAAAGTGCTTGTATCAAAGACATCTGATGCCTGACTTCTTCTAAGAGACATTTCCCTTTGAATAATATAACTTTGCTTTATGTGGATCAAACGTCTCAACCAGAAGTTATAAAGGCATTACCATTGCTTATGAGATCAAGGTATGAAACTATACAATTATTTGTAAAAACAAAGTGTGTTTCACAAAGCAGAAACATTACAATTTTGTTCAACAAAGATTTAACTGGACATGAATATATTTCAAAGACAAAATATAATATGAGAAAGTGAACAAGAGAACAGTACAATATATGGCAGCAATACAAAAGAGATATCTCTTGTTGTACATGGTTGATATTAGACTGCCAAGTACCAAACCGGTTTTTTTTCTATTAATGATATAGGGATATATGAATGACATAAAATAAAATTCAAAATCAATTCCTTCGAAAATAACAGCAAACGTAAATCCTATTCATGAGTGGAAATAAGAAAAATCAGAACAATATGAATATTCTAAGTGGTTTTTAAAAGTTAAAAAAGGATGAAACACACAAACAGTTGATCTTTCATAATAAGGCATAAAAATATTTATAAATACATGTATATTCTAACATTTTCATTTGCGGAACACAAATGACCCTTAATTTCCATTCCTTTCTTGTGCTGAATATTCACTCAACAGGTAACAATAGTCGTCTTGAAAACAAAATGCAAACGACCTTATGTAGATTAAAAGGTGAAGGTCGGCTGATCAGTTCAACTAGAAACAGTTACTGACATGACTGCGAATAAGTGATAATATCAGAACAGTGTCATGGTATAAAAAACTCTAATAAGGTTAATGGAAACCATTAGCAGGGTTAAACCGTGATATTTTATGTCTATCTAATACTTAGTTTGATATAAAATATAGCACAAATTGTTACTTAACAAATAAAGCATTGATTTGAAAAATTATATCATGTATATTGGACCCTCAGACGTTTTTATTTCCTTGAAAATAAAAGCTATGAAAAGTTACACTACAATATACTTCTTTTAATACATTTTCTAATAAATGTATTTTCTAAACGATGCGTTGTAAAGAGAAGTATTGAGTCACGGTTGCAAACATTATTTGAGATATGGAATCATACCAGTTAACTCAATTTATTTGGCCATTATCAGTAGTGGAAAAACTAACGAAAAGATTATGTTAAAAACTGTTTGTTTAAAATAATAACATTATCTTTTTCCGTGATTCAAATGACATATATAACGTACTAACTTACCACATATCATTAACAGAAATACGGTTAATACACAAATCGTGATTCCAAGTAAAATTAAGACTATTGTCCTGGGCATTTCATTTCGAACTGAAAAATAATAGATACAGGTAAATGGCCAATGAAAAAATGTTTTGCCTTTCTAAAAAGAATAAAAAAACAAAAAATTGTTTTCATAGTGCTACATATACAAATAAGTAGTTGGTTAAGTAGCAAAGTCTTATTAAAACGGCAGCTACTTCGTATGTGTTAAATGTTTAGTATAAAACATTTTAAAGGCATATACAAACTAATGACCAAAACTGATAAGATAAATTATGTGTTCATTTATCCAAGAACATGGTTTAAAATGTCATTAGTTGCGCTATCACTTTCGAAGCACAATGTATGCATAATTCATAATATTGACATAATTGGCAAACTACTAGATTAATATGTAACAAGTAGTAAGTCTCAAGATTTAGTTACATGTACATAATGGCGGTTTTGAGCAACTAAATTCGTTAAAATTTGTTTCTCACACCAACTGGTACACTACGTCAAACGTAAAATAAAACAATGGACGAGCGCTTTGCTGCATTTAATTGCATTTAAAAATGTACCATATAAGTTCTCATATACCATAATCAGAATAAACATTTAAAATAAAAGCTAGAATCAAAATATTTTTTTAATTTTTATTTCTTTTTGAAAAGTCACGATTTTATCACTATACCCATACAATACCACCTGGCTAGGGTGTTATTGCGTATAATGAAACAAAAAAAATGTAAACTATATAAAGTTCTAGAATTATTAGTTTCTATAATAAACCTAAACACATAAATGCACAACCCCATAAAAAACACATACACTTTTTTATGCACATAAAATAATTCAAATGCTTTTATTGGTGAATGGCAATATATATCAGATAATTATTACAAGTAATAATGAGGAAAGATATACCGTATTTACTGTTTCTCGTTGCTATGTTCAATTACAAAATATCATTTTATCTTCCATTTTAATTTTACAACATTAGGAATTTTACACTTTATTTTGTACTTTATGCAAGGGGGGTTAATAAAATCACTAAGAGCTGCAAATGGTGACGCCAGAATACCTCCAAATGAAATCCCTTATAAGAATCTAATATTTGAGGGTTTTACTAAAATTCTTAAAAAAAAAGAACATATACCACCCCATTTTGGTCTTGTAAAGAAATAAAAATCCATTGATTCAAGACTATTATACCAAAAATTCTTTATTCCAATTCCCTTTAGATTTATTCTCTCAAAGTACATGAAAAATTCGTAATGACAGTTTTCTTTTTTTATTTCAGCAAACCATTTTTTTAAATCTGATTTTATATCTGAATATTTAAAAGTCGTCAAAATACAAAACGAACACATTCTGACGTAGTACCAGTTTTTCATACATGCTAATCAGGAGATTGCGTGAGGCGTGCAAATGTATCTTATCCCGTTAGTTTTTACTTTCGTATAATAATAGTAATTGTCAATGAAAAGATTCTAAATATGATACTAAACTTTAAAAAATCCCTAGAAATATAAAAATTACATGTAATTGACCTGGTTGACATTTCATCATATAAATAAGACTCCTTAACATATTTGGATATTTTGTACCACAACAATTCTAAATTTAATGCAGCATCTCCCTTGTGCATAGCTCTGTCCGTAGACGGGTTTGGCTTTACCCCTTTGGTTATTTTGGCATTTTTGAATTTGCTCTTCAAATTTGCGGATTTTGTATTTGGTTTTCAATATTGTAGACTTAGAGCACAACTAATGACTCATAAATCGACGATATCTGCACATCTTGTGGATCAACATTGGTATCAAAATTATTTTTCAACCCCTTTAGCCTTGAACGTAACCGATGAGTCACAATTCGATAGAATATGCATAATTAATATCATATAATATTTATAGTTCATTAAAAGTATTTCACGGTAACAATTTGGTGTACAAGATGATCACATTTTGTTGATTTACAACTCACAACTAAGTATGCCAAAGGCATAAAACGTTGTAAGCCGAAAAAATACCTCAAAAGGTCGTAGAGCCTTTTCGACTATGCCAACATGAAAGGAAAAAAATATATATAATAATTTTTGTACTCATAACCATTTGTGAGAATGTGTTCTAATTGTTGTTTGATATTTTTGTGTTTTGTTACTGAAAGTGAACATTAGTTATATAAATCTAAATAAAAATGTTAATCATGGTCATTACAGTTTTCCAACTATATAGGTATATTCAATTCCCTTGCCAACGAAGACAGGTCTACCATACTATTTATCACTTCTAACACTTAATAGCTATTTCTGTATACAATATATACAATATACATTTGTACGATAGAAAACTGTTATCGTTTTACATGTGTACGTTCGGGTAATATTCACAAACAAATAGTACCAAATAGAATAATATACGAGTTTGAACACATTTAGAAATTAGCGTCTGCTGAGGGGAACGCATGTCGGTAAACTATAGAAATAAAGTTTCATAACAAAACATGGAACTCCAAGAGAAATTTCATAATCAAAGTCCAAAAAAATGACAAGGTCGGAAGACAAGCAAACAACTGGAAAGCAACAGTCCTACTCCTGACTTGGTACAGGCATTTTTAAATGAAAATGGTGGGTTAAACCAGGTTTTACGGCATGCCAAACCCCCTACTTATATGATGGTTGCTATAATTTGTGGTTGTTTACGAAAATGAGTAGCCGTTAAAACAACCAACTCATCAATCACACTATATTCGTGAAACGTTTGAATTGTGACAGAACTAAACTATTAAGCAGTTTAAAAATACAAATTATTTCATTTAAGTGCAGGATTTGCTCTATACAATAGTTTTTCATATCGAAAAAAGAATACCAAAGAAATATAACAGTGACAAGATTCTACAAGACCAACATTCAAATACAAGGCGAATTCCTGAGAACACCAACACAGAAAAAAAAATTCAACAGACACAACCGAGTTAACAAACTACACAAAGCTAACCAAAAAGAACCAGTAAAAGAAAACACTTGCATTGTGAACCTGGAGTGTCAGCAGCATGTAACACATCTGTAACATTGCATGTAAGGGAAATCAGGTAGAGTATTGTCAACTCCAGTTAGACATGAAATTTTATGGAAATATCTATTATCATATAGAAACAATGTATCGACCGATTAACTCGTGATCGCGACCGTAAAATTTCTGGAGTTATGATGAAAGATTCTGAACATAGCTTTCATTGACCTTTTTATTAGAAGATTCTCTGAAAGTAAAGTTATTCTTTCTAGAAAGTCAATATACAAATAACATACACGACAGTAGTGAATCAACTGTGAAATTCAAAATCCATAAGCTTGAGATGCTGGTATGTTATTACATGTCCTAAGGAAGAGAAAGTTCAAGATTAGAAAGTTTAAATCATCGAGTTCGTCATAAAGTTTTGATTTCAGTCGGCCTTTGTCGTCTTTGTATAAGTATAAATCTAGTTATGAAGCTGAAGTGCATGTGTCTGTGGTCTCTTTTATATCATTGGAGTAGATAAGATGTATGTAATTCTAGGTTAGAATTATTAAGCGATGGTACATCATTTCTATAGCCAACCGAAATTAAAGAACTGGGTGCGTCACTTGTCTTTATTCTTAGTAGCTCTTGTATAAACTTAGTATAACGTGTACGCGTGATAAGTTTATTTTTTATTGTAACGTGTATGCGCGATAAGTTTATTATCCCCACTCTTTCGAAGAAAGTTCCAAGATATAGCGATTGTCTCCGTCCGTCACACTTTCTTGTGACATCAACTCCTCCTTCACTTTATTTTACATGTACCATTTAAACCGAAACTTGCAATGATCTTGTCTTCGCAGACTAATGACACTGAACTGGAGTTCAATTTTCCTTACATATTACTCCTGGGGTTATACCCATTACAGCCAGAGGGGGTGATTCAATAAAGGATGAAATTTACAAACTGAGAAACAACACCAGAACACCCCTTAAACAGTTAAACAAGGGTTTGGCGCCAAACATAAACCTTTAAAAAAGTCTTTTTATCTATGGACAGGCGACTATTATATGCTCTTTATGCGTTTTAATAAAACAAATAATCATGACATTCGCTTCACACGAAAATAATAACAGAATGGCTAAAAGCGGCTAAAAAGTGTATCCCGTATAGGAATTCCAATAGTCTGCTGAAAGATATCTGATCAAACCTAAAAAAACATAGTTTCAGAGTACTATTTATTGAAATATGTGTGTTTTTTTTTTTGTCAAAATAGCTGTTTCCTTTCCCAATATCAGATATGCACCTTAGTCCAGAATATTGGTTAATGAGATCACGCCAAAGAACATTTAGTTAATCACGTGGAAAGGTAAGTACAGCGTTAAGAATCAAATGGTTTAATGCTATTACAGTAGGTAAGGCAACTAGAAATATATAAATCTTTAGAATTTTCAAGAATCAACATCTACTTCGCGCGACACGTGGACTATACATTATCACAGAAGATTTGTAGATCGCTTTAGGCAGACATATGGAAGACCCAGCGATATAAAAGTTTCCATGGACACTTGCAAAGTTTAGGTATACATAGTATTACCAAAGGAAGATAAAACAGAAATATGGTTATTAATATTCCTTCCCTCAGTATCGTAAAGCATGTGTAGGTTGGTTTACCTAGTTAATTATAAATACACATCTCCTTAATCAGACATTCAGTGAAGTGCCTTTTCCGGATATGAGCCATTTTAGCTATTACAACCGCTTCCAAACCTGGAAACCGTCAGTATTTTGAAGTTTTGTTTCCTGTTGATCATTGTTTGACAACATTTTGGACCTTTTGCAAGGTACATGTATGTTACAAATTTAGATACAAATGTATGTTAATCGTGAGTTCTATTGGAAGTACACTTTTCCGAATTTCGGTACTTTTGGATATTATCTCACCGATCTGGTCCCCACATCGATATATATTTTCGTATTTTTCTATTGTACATCATGTCGGTAGAGATTGTTGTGGGAAACAAATAGCGTAGCCAATATTTCGGATAGTTATTATGTATATTCCAGTGATAACATGGAGTAGACATAAAAAAATAGTTATATTTGTAACATACTATAAATCTTGTAAATTCCTTGAAGAAAACTAGAGGCTCCGGGAACCTGTATTGCTCACCTGGATTCAATCTTCCAATCAAATGCCAAAAAATCAGTAACTAAAAGGCAACTTGTTGGGTATTTCGGAACAATGGACATTTTGTTGATATTAGATCATCTGCATGTAAATATCATTGCTGCCATGATTTGTTTAAACTGGATCAAGTTTCATAGAGGCTGACTTTATATAGTACATTTTTCCATAAAATCCTACGCTAGGCATTCGTAGCCATCTCAGCTGATAGTCTTGGTCAGAATAAATATCATTTCTGCCAGGTTCGGTTCCCTTGTGCCCAGTAGTTTCAAAGTTCGCATACTTGATGTTATCAGATTCAATTCTGAAATCTTAGAAAAGTACAACGTATAGGTCAAAACAATTGGGAAAGGTTAGCATTGCAGAGCTAATTCTACCAAGTCTGGCTCAATTTGGTCGAGTGGTTTGTAATAGAATTTTCTCATAGAGTTCCATGTTAAACTAAATTCTGATGTGGTAGCCATCTTGGTTCACAATCCGGGCAATCAAACATAATTCTGAAGAAGGACCATATAAGAACCATTGCTGTCAGGCCGGAATCCAAATAACCAAATGGTTTCAGACAAGAAGATATTTTACATGAATTTTCCCAAGGGGTCATTTATTAAACTAAGTTCGGCTGTGGCGGCCATCTAATTTGAGAGTCCTAATCATCTGATACAATTCGTAAAAGAGAACCATATATGGACCATTGATACCAAGACCGATGCCAATTGACCAAGTGGTTTCAGATAGGAAAATTTCTAAATGAACTCTTCCAAAGGGTCCTATGTTGAACTAACTTCTGCTGAGACGACCGTATTGGTTTAGAGGCTAGGAAATCTGATACAATTCGTACAAGAAAATCATAAAAGAGCGTTTGTGACAGGTCTGGTTCTAATTGCCCATACGATTTCAAATTGAATGTTGGACCGGTAATACAAATAAAGAAATAGAAACGACACAATAATAAACTATGATAATTATAACTATAGAAAATGTCTTAACTTTAACAATCCAGGTGGTCATGAATAAATATAATTAGTATTTTTGATTTTCTTATTTTGGCTGGGTATATGTTTAGTCTTGAAAGCACTATCATCATTAAAATCAGACAGTTATTTTAATGAATACTTCATTTGCTTCGTATATTTCTCTTTTTTATACCGCACTTTCGAATAAAAGTTCGTGTATATTGTCGTTGCGGTCGTCCGTCCGTCTGTCCGTCCGTCCGTCACACTTTCTTATGATGCAAACTCCTCCTTCACTTTTGAATTTTTACCAAATTGTTTTGTGCCATATTGTTGCTTACTAACTGTAATAGCGCAATAAGGTTTTGGAATTCCAAATTTTAAAAAGAGGGCCTGGAAGGGACCAGAAAGGCCCAAATTATACAAAGAGCCTTACGATATGAACTCCTATTTCATCTTTGAATATAAATCATTTTTATTGTTGCCAAAATGTTGCTTACCAACTGTAGTTGCACAATAAGTGTAAATATCTATTGTAAATGCTAAGCAAGCTTTTATTTTGCATTTTGAGGATTTAAAGGGCCAAAAAGGGAAAAGAGGTCAAAAAGTTAGATTACAGTAAAAGTGGGTTGTGATATATCTCTGCAAAGGTTATTTGTTACAGATGCAAACTGTAATGCAATGGAAACTGAAAATGTTAAGAATGTTTGTTTACGATTAATGTGGGGTGTGGGTATAGCTGTTGTTCCAACAGCCCCTACCTCTAGTATCTTTTTATGTTTTCGTGTTTTGGCATCTTTTTAAAATAATACATGTACATTTAGCAAATATAGATAGTTATTTCTCCTGGGTCAGTTTATTTAGTTTAGTTTGACATCGTATGTTTTAGCAGAAAACAAAATACATTCACTTACTTTTTGAATCATCAGTTCTATCAATCTTGGTTTTTAGAGTCACCACATCAGTCTTGTATCTATAAGTATACAACAAATAATTAACACCCAGTTAAGTACATCATCTACTTCATCTTAGTGATTTAAGTTACTGTCTAGAAAACTCACTTTGAAATGATTTTTTGTAATTTTGAAAGTCAAACTGTTAGAATTATAAGACAATTATTTTGGATAATTAACCGTGTGGATTCGTAGTTTAGTTTATAATTATTTTATTGCTCAAACAAAGAGACAATAAGGATCAGACACAAGTTACACTAATTTACGAGGTCTTCTTCTTTTAGCATATGTCAAAACATAAAATACAGTACATGATTAGTATACACATATTTTGAATAGAAGCATAATCTTTATATAAAAACAATGATTTAATGAGAATATGGGACTTTTATGTCTGGATGCGCTGAACGTACACTGTTTTTGTGTGTGTGTGTGTGTGTGTGTGTGTGTGTGCATGAGAAACGTATTACTAAGTAATGAGGAACCTTTGGGATTGTTTAATAAATTTAAGCACACTCTGAGGATGCTACAATTCTGCTCATAAGAAAGATTATCACAACCTCGAGTCAAAACGTCAAGATCAAAATGTAATGATTTTTCACTAACCTTTTGGAACAAAGACCTTCACAGATTACTGTAATTATTACACTGAAAGGAAAAATGAGAGGCGTTTGTTTTCTTGAGGAGAACCACAAGAGCAAGCGGCACTTTGTACGATATTAACTCTGCTTAAGTCACTATTCAAAAATGAAACTGAACACCTTAACTGTGTCAGAATAATATACAATTTTCTTGGATCATATAAAAAGTGTTTTGGGACTATTAATTTTTCGTTACTTTTATATAAAGCATTTTTAAATTTTGACAGTTTATCAAGATTTCGAACAGAAGTTTCTAGGTTATTCCATTCTCGAATTGTTGATGGGAAAAATGAAGCGGATCTTAAAGAAAGTCTACAAAATGGTAGAATTAAGTCATTTCCGTTTCTTAAAGGATAAGGTGTTATACTTTGTACCGTTTAATTGTAATTTTCTCCTTCTTCTGCGTTCGTAAAGAGATTCCCATCCAGTTTCATTATAAAGGGTATTGATGCTAGAGAAAATTGGTAATCCCGTAACAATTCTTGCAGCCTCTTATTGGGTTTTTTCTATCTTATTTGAGTGACCTGTATTGTAATTATCCAAAACCTCACTGGCATATTCCAAAAATTGGACGAATATAAACAATGTACATTTTTTCAAGATTTTGTCTATTCATTTTATATTTCAACTTTCTTATTGCCCCCAACTGTTTACTTGTCTTATTTATTATAATATCAACATGCTCATGCCACTTAGCGTCTTGTGAAAGGGTTACCCCCAAGTGCTCGTGTTTATTGGTAGTCTGAATATCTTTTCCATAAAATTGAAATGAAAATTACTAGGAGTGATGGTAATTGAGAATACCATTATCTCCGTTATTTTCTGGATTTAAAGACATTAACCATTTGTTTGACCATGTGCTCAACTTATTCAAATCATGATTGATAACAGATTCAATATCATCTTTATTTGCACTAGAGTACCCAAGGGAAGTATCATCTGCAAAAAGTCTGGTAAGCGAAAGTAGGTCCTCACCTATGTCGTTGATATATAAAATAAACAATAAGGGGCCAAGCACATACCCCTGGGGAACCCCAGCATAGATATTGGAAAGCGTGGATGATAAATTTTTGTTAACAACCTTTTGTTTTCTTTCGAATAAATAATTTCGGATCCAATTTAGAAGACTCCCAAATTTGCCGTACGACTTTTTTTATAAGCCCTTTATGCCAACCTTTGTCAAAAGCTGTGGAGAAAACACAAAAAAAAAAACAAAACAACTAAATGCCTTTTTTTCAAGCGAGGTAAGAATAGAATTATGAAGTTCAATAAGTTTGTGGACTGTTGAGTGTTTTGGTAGAAAGCCAGATTGATACTCATAAATTAAACTATTTTGAGTTAAATGGTTATATACGTGCTTATATATCACTCGTTCCATCACCTTCCCAACACAATTTATCAGGGATATAGGTCGGTAATTGGAAGGTAATGAGGCATCCCCATTTTTGAAAATAGCAATAACATCAGCTAATTTCCAAAAGGAAGGATATTTTCCTTGTTGGAGGCATTTATTGAATAAAATTGCAAGCGGTTTTGCTAGTCCCTTAGGATTAACCTTTTTTGGATCTAGAATTTCAAGCACATCTTATATTTCATCTTCGGTAACTAAAATATCTGATAAAGTATTGTCAGTTCTTCTTCAATAAAAATGTGTGAGTTTTCCAAGGAAGACATCTGTCGCCTGCGGACGTCAATTTTTACAAAAGATGTTAAAATTTTCTAAAAATGAAATATATATGCACACCTTTGCATTCAGGTTAATGCACAGGGAAAGTTTCATCAAATTGCTTTGAGCAGATATGGAGTAGTTTAGGATAGAAGTTTTGAGCCCCCGTTTTTCAAAAATGTCAATATTTACAAAAAAATTAAAAAATTTTCTAAAACTGAAATATATATGCACACCTGTGCATTAATGTTAATGCACAGAGAAAGTTTCATCAAATTCCTTGAGCTGTTTACGAGTAGTTGAGGATAGAAGAAAAGTGTGACGACGCAAACGACGCAAGACGCAAATATTGCAAGACGCAAGACGACAGATAGTGATCCCTATGTGTCGACCATGCGTTCCGCAGGCGATACATTCATCTTCGGTAACTAAAATATCTGATAAAATATTGTCAGTTCTTCTTTCAATAAAAATGTGTGAGTCTTCCAAGGAAGACATGTGTCGCCTGCGGACGTCAATTTTTACAAAAGATATTAAAATTTTCTAAAAATTAAATATATGTGCACACCTTTGCATTAAGGTTAATGCAAAGAGAAAGCTTCATCAAATTGCTGTGAGCAGTTATGGAGTAGTTGAGGATAGAAGTTTTGACCCCCCCCCCCTTTTTCAAAAATGTCAATATTTACAATTTTTAAAAAAAAAAAAATTCTTAATATGAAATATATATGCACACCTGTGCATTAAGGTTAATGCACAGAGAAAGTTTCATCAAATTCCTTTGAGCTGTTTACGAGTAGTTGAGGATAGAAGAAAAGTGTGACGACGCAAGACACAAGACGACGCAAGACGCAAGACGCAAGACGACAGATAGTGATCCCTATGTGTCGACCATGCGTTCCGAAGGCGACACAAAAATTGGAGTAGCACTATCATTTTCATCAAGATTTGAGATATAACAGAAATGATCATTTAATAATTCTGATTTTTCATTAACATCATAAATCTTTCGTCAGGATTGTCAGGATTCAAAATATTTTTTCAAGGCGGCAAATGTTTTTTTGCATTATTATTCTTTAACAATAATTTCATTATTTTCCACTAACTTTTTGAAGTTGTTCAATTGTCATGGAAGAAGTTTTTTTTTCAAAATTTTCCTTTGCCGTCTTTTTTTTGATATTGTTTACTTTATTTCTTTTTTCTTATAATTTTCAACATTGTTTATAATATTAGATTTAAAAGCTTTCCTCCGAAGTCGGTCACGAATTCTAATTTCCTTCCGCAAGGAATTATTAAATCACGGTTTGTCATTATCGTGAATAGTCACATGCCTTGTCACACATTCCATATCAATCGAAATAAAAGTTTTAGCGAACTCCTCACACATGAGGTCAACATCCGTCAAATTCCCTAAAATGTTGGCCCAATTAGGTTCGTCTATAAATCGGATGAATGCTTCTTTATTCATATTATCATATTGCCAAATGTTCCTTGTAAATGTGCTTGAAATGATCCTAGGACTAGAAATTGCGGCTATAGCTGCGCGATTGTCGCTAATGTTTGGGGGTGTGACTGAATAATTACATTTCAAATTATTACTTAACATAATTGGATCTAATAAAGTATTGGAATAGTCAGTCACTCTTGTAGGTGTATATATAATATTCTTCAAGTTAAAATTGTTAATAATTTCTTGTAGTTTATTATTGTGATCGTTAAATAAGTCAGAGTAAAGATCACCGCAAATCACGATTTTTTTTACTTAAGGCCAACTCTATTGCAAAACTAAACCTGGTCCAATAATTAATATCTGTCCACTGGGGACGGTAGGTGTTACACAATAGAAATGATTGACCTTTGCCATGTACCTGTACCCAAAGTGTTTCATCGTAATCGTTCTCCATTTAATCTTTCCGAGTCAGACTAAATTCTTCTCTGGAATATATAAGTAGACCTCCACCATGGTTTTTGCGGTCTTTACGTTGGATATTATGAGAAAAATTATCAATATATAACTCTGAATCGTCTATTCGTTCGTCGAGTTGGCATTCTGTCAACATTAGTATGTCAATTTCATCTGTGAAGTTTTCGAGGAATTCTATTATTATTCGGATACTCCGTATATTTAAATTACAAACTTAAGTAGAATTGAATCATTTGCAATGCTCGAAGAATTTGATTGTGGGCCAGGGTTTGATTCAACATTTCCTATTAGAAGCACAGTGTTTAATACAAAAAAAAAAAAAAAAAAACTGTATTTTAATTGGGACTTAAACCCTCTAAGAAAAGACGAGCCGCAAAGTAGAACAAGCATCTGAGGTAAGTTAACAATATATCTTTATATATATATCAACTCTGAGAAATTTTGAACAGGAAAATTTCCTCATGCGGATATTGAATGCGCCTATCGCTGCTCTATAGTCCTGCAAACTATTACCCATTACATAAGAGTAGAAGACAGATGTAGGAACTTTAAGAGAAGCAAAGCAAACAGTCAGTGCATCCAGAAATAAAATGAAATAACCTGTAAGAACAAATACTCACAAAACCCAAAACAAAAAAAAAAAAACAATGCATTTAGAATTATTTTTGCAAATAGCGACATACAAAATGACAAAAATGGTAGATATAACACACACACCCAAAAAACACACGCACACACCTACACTCACAAACACACACACACACACACACACACACACTCCAAAAACAAAACAAAAATTCACGCACACACACACACGTACACAATTTTATCCGCTCGTCTACTTAACCAAAACTATAATTTTTTTTAAAGACCGGCGGGTGAATTTTTTTTTTTTTAAATTGGTTACTTAAATATTATTTCCGCCTTTTCACTTAAGTTTGATAGTGTAGCAAAGGTTAACCAAGTATTATTTGTGTTAATAAAGATTAACTTGATCGTTATTAAATCACTTTCGCTTGCACAAGAATGAGAAATAAACCAATCTTTAATACATATGTAATGAGTATATGAAGTCAGCTACAATCCTTCTTTCGGAAAAAGTGGTTTTTGTAAACTTTATAACAATATATTTTGAGTTTATTTAAAATAATTGGGTTCTGGACTCAACATTTGAGTCGATTGTACTTCATCATCATCATCAAAATCGGATGTTGCTTCATCATTCGCATTGTAGGCGGATGAGTGAAGGAGGTCCCGTATGTCGTCATGGTTACGGATTACCATTTTACTGCTCATTTCGTTTTTTTTGGCATAAACATGACCATCTTAAGTCTAGTATGCACTGATGTCATTATTATTTTTCAGATTTGAAAGCTCTCTGACAAGGTCATTCCTATACTTTGTTAAGTATTCAGTAATGAATAGTTTGTCCACATCGGCCTTTACTTTACTTTTGGCATTATAGACCTTTTTTTCGCGCATTCTATAAGATATGAACTTTACAATTACTTGAGACTTGCCATTGTGGATTTTGCCTATGATATGAGATATGCCAATATCGCCTGTACAGATTTTCAAACCTTATTTCTCCTTGCAAATTTTCAGACTGAGAGAATCTGTTTTTTATAAGATACACACCCACAAGAATTCTGACATTATGAAACCTGAGACTAGTTCTACATGAATATTGTTCTTGGTTTTCAATTCGTATTTCAAGCTGTTTAATGCGTCTATAGAGGATTTCGATCTCCTGGTCATGTTCAGCATTGAGATCATCAGTTTTAATGGCCCTTTTGTTCACAGACATGAGCATAGATGCATGGTTTTTAATGAATTCATGCTGCTGTTTGATGGTTTCGTCTTGTTCATTCAGCTTTTCATTAAGAGGGTTTATATGTTTATCTATGCAGGCCTTCGTTTGGGTTTCGATAGCTTCAGATATTGATTCACTGATCTTTTCTGAAATGGGTAAAATTCTGTCAAGAACATCAGAACTTGTCAATACTTCAAGGATAGTATCAGCAATTGTCTCCTTGATTTGGGTCTGTTTTAGTAAAGATTTGCTCTTAGGTTTTGATGAAATTGATGTAAGGTTACGAAGGGAATTCCGTCGTCTGGTTTGACGTTCACGTTGTTTAGATGTTGGTGGAAGTTCGTTTGGACTATCAGGGGATGGCCTCTTTTTACTGTTTGTTTATGTTGCAGGGGTAGTCAGAACTGGTGAATCATTGCACTGTCTGACACTGTTAGTTTGTTCTGTCTCATGATACTCGGTGTTTACATTTACGCTCATGGACGCCGCCATTTTGGATTATCAGTGATCAGTTGAACACTTTGAATATTTCAAAACCCCTTTCAAGTTTAACAATTGGTAGGATTGATAGAGCTGTTTTGGCACTTATGTCAATATTTTCTCTTTAGATCGAATTAATTCACGAGAGTTCAATATTTCCAGCATTAATTCCATTTTTGAGGAGAGCTCGTTTACCTAGACTTTACCATTCCGCGCATGCTCTTCAGTTGTGGATTCGTACAAGACAATCATTAAAAATTCAAAATTGTATCTCATGAATATATTTTTAAACCTCAAATATGCTTCTGAATGGGGAATGAGGGAAACATTGATGTACTTAAAAAATAGAAATATTGAAAATTAGAAATAACCGGCTTAGACCTATCCTGAAATTTGTCAAATCATTATGTTGAATGTTTTTCCATGCACTTTGGGCAGGATTGTATTTATTTTAATAAAGTTTCATAGGAAGTATTATCTCTCTTTACATCGATAATTCCACAGTAATTACCATTTTAAAGAGAAAGAAACACTAAGTTCTTATTATCATATTAAGAAATGTAATTGAAATATATTGGATTAAAAAAAATCTTTTTAGAAATAATAATAATCTGCCCCTAATAAGTGACATATACTTGTAGTACAAAATGAAATTTATATCAATGACTGATACAGTTAAAGGTCTTTAAGCTAACATGCATTCCATTTATACTACATGTATTTTATATTTTTAAAGTTTTTTGGCAGTCGTGAAACTTCCTTCTGATATGAATGTGTTAGAAAATACATGAAATACACTGTCTGATACCAATAAAAAGAGACTTAATGAATTAAAACTAGAGGCTCAGAGGGCTGAGCCTGTATCTCTCACCTGACATGAAAGCCGTTTTCATTGATCTACCTCAAAGAGAGAAGTCTCCTCTCCCTATCACTATAAAGAGCGATGAGCGTTGTATGGACCAAATTTGTCTGCATCAAGGTCCTTTTACTTACAGGTCAGCATATTCAGCCATGTTTGGTTTCAAGCAATTTTGCAATTCTGTAGATTTTTGTTATAAGCCATAGACAATTTGTGTCAAGTTTGTTTCTATTTGGCCCAGCAGTTTCAGAGATTTTTTTTTAAATCAGCCAATCAGAAACAAGAATTGCTCATGGCGGCCATGTTAGTCGCCTGATCTTGAAAAGATGAGGAAATTTTGTAAAAACCCTCCCACAGATGCTTCCTGTCTTGTTTAGTTCCATTTGGTCAAGCGGGTTCTGAGAAGAAGATTTCTTTATATCAGCCAATCATAAACAAGAATTGCCCATGGCCGCCATGCTTGTCGTCCAATTAGAATGAATAAAATTAATTTCATAAAAGACTCCATAGATGCTTCCTGTCAAGATTGGCTGACAGTTTTGGCCAAGCTGTCCCAGAGATTTTTTTTATCAACCAATGAAAGAATTGCTCATGACGGCCATGTTTGTTGCCCCATCGGGTCGACATGAGGAGACTTTGTAAAGAACCTCCCATAGGCGCTACCTGTCAAGTTTCCTTCATTTGGCAGAGCGATTTAAGAGCACATTTTTTTAATATCAACCAATCATAAACAAGAAATGCCCATTGCGGCCATATTTGTAGTTCGATCAAAACCAAATGAGGAAAATTTATAAAGGACCTCCCATCTATGCTTCCTTTCAAGTTTTGTTCCATTTGACAAAGCAGTTTCAAAGCAGAAGATTTTTGAAAACTCAGCCAATCAGAAACAACAATTGCCTATGGCGGCCATGTTTTTTGTCTGATCGGTACGAAATGATCAAACTGTATAAAGGTCCTTACGTAGATGCTTCCTGCCAAATTAAAATCCAATTTGCAGAGTGGTTTCGGAGGAGAAAATTAAAAAGTGAAAATGTGAAAAACGACGAATGAAGGGCGCCAAGAGATGACAAAAGCTCACATGGCCTTTGCCAGGTGACCTAAATAAAATGGAATAAAAGGCAGTCGGAAACAAACCTATCCCCGTACTCCCATATATTGTACACCTGTACATCGTTTTTGGTAGCTATAATACCTTTGAATACAGGCCCAAATTTTTGAAAATCAAAATTATAAAACCTTACTGTGTGTCTCCATACAGTGTATGATGATACGGTTTTAAGAGAAAATGCATAAAATTAAAAATGAAAGCAGGGTTTTGGTAACCAACTTATAATTGCCAATTTTCGAAAATCGATTCTTACAAGCCCCAATTTTTCAAATCAAAATTCTCAAACCTTATTGCACATGTACATACAGTGTGTAATAATGCTACAGAGATAATGCATAAAATAAAAAATGAACGAGGAGGTACGGTCAAAAGCTTAAATAGCCAATTTTTCCGAATTCGACACCTCTTGGTCCCAAATTTTAAAAATACCATATTGCGCATTCGCATACAGTATATGGCAATAATGTATAAAAATTAAATGCATAAGATTAAAAATGAAAGAGGAGTTTACGTCACAAGCTTAAATTCGAAATTATCAAAATTCGATCGTTATGGACCCAATTTTAAAAAAAATCAGAATTATAAAACCTTATTGCGCATCTACTTACAGTACGTGACAAAACTGTATAGAAATTAAATGCATAAAATCAAAACTGAAAAAGGAGTTCAGATCACAAGCTTAAATTCGCAGTTTTCTAAATTGGACCCTTGTGGGCCCAAATGTTTGAAAATTAAAATTTTTACGCATCTACATGCAGAATGTGACAATATTGTATACAAATTAAATGCATAAAGTCAAACATGAAAGAGGAGTTAATGTCACGAGCTTATAATTTCCAATATTCGAGATTCGACACCTGTGGGTCCCAATTTTGTAAAATCAAAATTATAAAACCTTATTACTCATCTACACATAATATGTGACAATACTGTATAGAAATTAAATGCATGAAGTTAAAAATGAACGAGGAGTTTAGGTCACGAGAGCGTGTGACGGACGGACGGGGCAATAGCAATATCGATATAATAACAGACTTATAACAGTAAATATTAAGGTATAAATTTCAAACTATTATTGAAATATTTGACTCTGATCTTGTCATAGATAATTGGTCTTCTTTAAAAGCTGAAATTTTCTTCCCTGTACTTTTCTCGCCTTTCAACTTAACTGCACCAGTTAATCACATCTAAAAATGCAATATTCATACGGATATGTTTTTCATAAAAACTTACCGAGAAATATTTCCGCATTCAAAGTTTGTAATTTTATAATTATCTCTAATTGGCATGCAAGAATAATCTGAAATGGATGGATGGATGAATTATTGTTTAACGTCCAGTTGCAACCATTAGGTGCATATCAGGACGAGAACATGTTGATATGATAATGAATATGATCCCTGCTTTGTACTAGACCGACACGCTAAATTGGATTTTTAATGTGCTAGCTCACGAGGTAATCGTCCGCAGGAAGACATATCACCTCACTCGGACACATTATACTGACTCCGAGCCGACCAGTATAATCCGAAATGAAATAAATAACTGGTTTAACACCGTCACATTTCATGCGCATGTATGTCCCGAGTCAAGAAAGAATTGTCATCAATGTCTTTGTTTCGGTTACCTTTTCAGTTAATTGGCAAAATCCGTCAGTTTGCCGATATTATGGATATTATATCTTTCATTTCGTAATGTATTTTCCCTCTGGATTTGTTTTTATTTCTAGAAAGTGAAATGTAATGTATAAACACACATGCTAAAACCATACAAGATTTTAAAAAAAACTGCTTAACGTACAATCGCACGAAAATGTGGTGAATTCTTCTATTTGGTAAATGAATTATATGTTGTAAACCATTTGTTTTTGTTTCTGGATTTCGATGTCTTTATGCGGTACAATATTTAATGAATATTCCTTTTAGGCATGATTTATGTTTCTCCATAAATGTGTTTCACTTGTGGAAAATTAAAAAAATATCTCAACCCACAATATCTATTCTCTGTACAAGGACATTAATTTCTACAAATGGATTTTGCAAAACCTCATTTTACAATTAGACATCTACTTTAAAATCGTCTCTACTTAAGGCGAATTTATTTAAAATTAAAAATTCTAATATAAATGGGCATAAGACAATACCTTGTGTTAGAACGCTGTTTTTTGGACATGGATGCAGATAGCAGCTACAATCTTCATTCCATGGACGGCAGAAGCATTTTTTGTCGGGTTCCTTAACAAATCTATAATTTTTCGTATAATCACAACGACATGTAACATCTGTTGTACTTGATCCATTGTCATATGCTATCAACCCTTCTCCAGTGCACGTTGACATACGGTACACACATTGATAAGTTTCATTAGACCATGTTGGAAACGGCGCAAAGCGATCAGCTGTACATTTTACAACATCCAATTTTCCACTCACAACACTTGTTAAACCTAAAATGGCGTTATATGTATCACTCTAAAATATGATTAAAGTATTGAAGAGACCTTTTCACAATTTGGTAAGAAAGTATGATTTTCAGTCATAAAGTGCCCTCATAGAAGGTTTAGTTAGATATTCTGTCACATAAAACGGTATTTGAACATCAGAAAACATTTCATATTAATATCAAATGTTTTTTAATTTATGGTCAACTGTTCAACTAGAAGCTTTTACTTGGTTTTTGAGTTTGTGGTAGAAAAAATTATAAATGAATAATTTTCAGTTTACTTCCTCGCTTTACATTATGACCTGTCTTCAAATTTCTCATTTTCAAAATCTTTCTTTTTGATACGTGCTAATAGAAACGACCTATTCATTAATATTTATCAGTATTATATTTTTTTGAACAATTAAGATTTTATTTTCAATAACAACTTTACAGCTAGCCTTAAGATTTAATACCTAAGTTATATTTTCAAAATTTATGTTTAATGTAAATAATTTCTGACTAAATTTTCATTGCCCAAAAAAGCAGGGCAATTCTTTTAATCAAGAATGTAATAAGTTGGGCAATGCTAGGAATCTGTCCTGACCTGTAACTGAAGATGTTATTTCCATTAATTAAATGCAGGGTACTATGGTAGCGTTCTATATTCTAGTAATTTCTCTGCACTATTTAAAACATTTTTGTAACTCACTAGGACAGGCACATGTAAGTAAACATTTAGTCTATCCGTAGATGGGATTGTGATTTCTTGAAATCATATCCATTATTTTCAATATTTACACAAAATACAGAGTAAAGTAAAATAATGTCACATAAATTTTAGGTCTCGTATTGATTAAGAACACATTAAAATTTGGTGGAAATTAGTTGAGGCAAGTTAAATATGTATTGTAAATTCTCAAAATCTATTTATGAATGAAAAATAAACCACCTATATATGTTATTGGTTGACATAAATATAAATGGATTTTAAAGTGTCATATTGTTTAACAACACAATATGCAGAGGCAAATTACAGACATTACTAATATTCAAAATCCATCTGTGATTTCTGAATTAAAAAATAATGTTTTATCCAAAAATATTAACTTAATTTAGGTTATGAATTTGCTTAACATAATTTTAGATTTTTAAATCCCGCCTGCTCAACTTATGTCATATGTATAAAGCAACTTATGTTGCATGTAAGTCTACATGTGCCTATGCAGGCGTCTGAAGTCGTTTCCAAACTAATAAAATCATACATGGCTAAGCTACCTAATATTAAATAGCAAATACATACAATAAATGTAAGGGACGTGAAGTTTGTAATACTTTAAAAAAACTATCGATTTGCAACTCTTTTCTGTAATCTAGAATAGTTTATCTGGACTTTATGTATGGCATACTGAAAGTGTGGGCACATTTAACACGTTGTAAAGTTTAAAACAACAAAACCAAGATAAATGTGCAATAGCAGACCCTGTAATTTTGTTCAAATCTACTCATTGTATATATACGATATATTTACATCTTTGATCTTTTATTAAAGAGTGCTTTCTATAAGACACAGTACAAAAATGTATATGCTTTACGTCTTAGTCTACAGATGCATTATTTTAGGTGGGACCATATCATAACAAAATATCCATAATATCTGAGTATCAATCATAGTAAATAGAATCCTATACAAATAAAATTCAATTGCCAAAACCGGTGTCAGCTATCAACGTATACATGAAAAAAATCGAATAAGCTTTTTAGCTCATCGGACCCAAAGGACAATGTGAGTTACATGTATTGCCATGACTTGGTGTCCGTCGTCCGTCGTCATTTAAAGATCTTCTCCTCTGAAACCACTAGTGAAATTGGAATAAAACTTGTCAGCAATGGTCCTTAGGTGGTCCTCAGAATTGTATCCGATGACCCTGCCCGCCATCCAAGATGGCCGCCAAGTTAAACATAGTACCCTATGGGAAATTACAATATTTTTATCTCGAGCACTGCTGATGAGTTGTCAGTCAACGAAATGGCTATACAATGTATCAAAATTATTTCGGTATTTCGTGATACGCTTTATTACCACCACTGGGACTATGTCACTGCTGGTGTACTGTTAGTGACCGAGGTATTATCAACCCAGTAGCCAGAACTTTTGTCCTTCCATGATTCATTACTCAAATGCCTTTAAATTTTCCATTCATAATTTGACAAAAATTACCAGAAATTTCTAAGGCTTTTCCTTTTGATGCAGAGGTAACCCTTAGTTTGGATACCTGTTTGTTTTAATTGTTTTGATTTTTGATGGTTGTGCTTATAACTTCATCATTATATATTTAACCGGTTTTCCAATATTTTTATCTCGAGCACTGCTGATGAGTTGTCTATTAACGAAATGGCCATACAGTGCATCAAATTTATTTCGGTACTTTGTGACACCTTTTATTACTTAAAGATCGGCTTCTCTGAAACTACCTGGCCAATTAGAACAAAACCCGACAGCAATGGTCCTTGTGTGGTCCTCTTTTGGAATAATATCCGATGACTCCGCCCGTCATACAAGATGGTCGCCAGAACCGAACGTAGTTTAACATAGGACCCTATAGGAACTTACGAAAGATCTTCTTGTCTGAAACCACTACGCCAATTTGAAAAAAAAACTTCTCAGCAATGGTCCTTAAGTGGTCCTTTTCAGAATTATATCCGATGACCCTTCCCATCATCCAAGATGGCTGCAATAGCCAAACATAGTTTAACATAGGACCTTATAGGTTAAATTTACTTAAAGATTTTTTTGACTGAAACCACTAAGCCAATTGTAACAAAACTTGGCAGCAATAGTCCTTTGGTAGTCCTCATTCAGAATTATATCCGATGGCCCCGCCCGTCATACAAAATGGCTGCCAGAGACGAACATAGTTTAACATAGGACCCTATGGGAAATTATTTAAAGATCTTGTCGGATCAACTTGGCCAATTGGAACAAACAAAAATTTTCAGCAATTGGCCTAAGGTGGTCCTCTTCAGAATTGCGTCGGATGACTCTGCCCGCCATCCAAGATGGCCGGAAGAGCCGAAAATAGTTAACCATAGGCCCCTAAACATAATGCATAAGTCCGAAACATACAAATGAACCAAAAGTTTTAAAAAACACACACAAGACTAACAAAGGCTAGAGGTTCCTGACTTGGGACAGGCGCAAAAATGCGGCGGCGTTAAACATGTTTTGTGAGATCTCAATTTTCCCCCTATACCTCTAGCCAATGTGGAATAAGAAACCCACAGCGATACATACGACTACATGTTAAGTTACGTGGCGACTTCAAAAGTTTAAAGTTATTAAGTTGATATATTCAACCATAAGAAAAAAAAAGAAACAGTTTGTCTAACTGAATGTAGATATGGTTGAAAGGTAAATGATTTCCTTTTCAACGTATAAAATAGCTGAAAGTATTTAATTTGACCAAACCAGTTCCTTTTCTGAGCCTTGCGGAATAAAAAAATAGAATTTACAATGATTATAAAATATAGATCGGAAGGCCTTTGGACACCGGCTGACATTAATAAATTGTTTTTTGTCGATTAAAAGTACTCGATCCATTTTACATTTTATGTTTATTTATTTCGGTGTTCCGATATTTTAATTAAAATATGATGTAAACAGTTATTTATTTAAAATGAAAATTTGACCTATTCGGATAACATCTTATAGAATCGTTTGACAGTTCTATTTTACCTTATGAGTCTAGGCAGGTATGCATAAAACGTCTTATCTTAAGTGTTTCTCAAATTAACTTAAGTGATATGCACACCTTAATTTAAGTGGGACCTTTACTAAGAAAAGTGACAATACGGAACTCATCGTGACTTTATATTCAAGTCATCAATATATTTGTAAATGTAAGATAATAAACAAATTAAAAATTTAAAAATCAAGGGGAGCAACTATTTCATGTTGCCTATAAGGGTGGCAAGAAAGAAGTCTTTGATCCTTAATTTTTACAAAAAGTACATTTTTTACAAATTTTCTCTTTGAACCCCACCCAAACAAATAAATCAAATGTTAGGTTCCTAGATCGCGAACATTCTTTATAGTCAAAGAGGATTTTCAAATGCTCTTTCCGTATATAATCAGGAGTGTTTACATGATTTAGTACTACTCACTTCCAATATATGTACTCCGTAACTGTACTCTCTATCTATGATTATAAGCAATAAGGTGTGATTTAAAAAGCAAGCCTTAGGCCATTATCAAAACTGCTATCCCTAAGTATACTTAAGTATAGTTATATAAGGGAAATTTAAATAAGCGTGAAATTTATAAAAAAAAAATAACAAAATAAACCCAATGGTCATTATTATCTATTCAAAATTACATATGAAAACGATACTTACAGTTTTTAAGAGTTGATAAAAGCTTACTGTAATTTTTCGTAGGCTCAAAGTATACTTAAGATACACTTCTATGTACCTTAAACTTACGTGAATTTGAGGGTTTTTTCTTACTTTAAGAACTTCGATGCGTACCACTTAAGTATTGTGGTCGCATGGCACCGATGAGTTTTCTTTAAAATAAGAATTTTTATGCATACCGCTTTAGAAAAATGGGAGTTGTTTACTTATCAAATTGTTTACTAAGAAAAATCTTAACCTAAGCAGTTTTGTGCATATGGGCTCTGTCTTTTAAACTAGACTGAAAGTATATACCTTTTCTTAACATTTATATTATGACACGCATGGAACTAATGCATTTAATGAATGATAACTGATACTCATCAGTGACTTACTTTATAAAGGCCCTAGTATTGTTCAAAATCGCCCGAAACCATATGATTGAAGAAAGAAGGGCCATTAGAAAGGAACGGATTTTAGATATCACAACAATCCCATAGATATCTACGTGTATGACGATTCTCAGCTAATGAAATGAACAAAAGGTTACAAATTAACAATCCAAAGATACTAATATTAGATATAGTAAATTTATACTACGATGTATACGAGGCATTTCAAGGAGTTACCTGTCATCAGCAGCATTAAAACCGAAACATTTGGAAGACCAAAAACCAAACTTATTTTAAAACAAGAGGTACTCATAACCAAAAATACCGAAATAGGAAGCCATCAAATAGGATGAAACTTGAGAATATAGAGCATTCATTGTATTCATAACGTAGAAACTAAAGTGAAACTTTCACAGAATCTTCAGTACAAAGTGTTATTCTGCATCATCTATTTTATTTTTGAGTGATTTTTTGGGTTACCCACAGACAAAAATTTCTACATAATATGGTAATGTAAGGGGGTTAGGCACGTCCGTAACTGGATTTCAGAACAAACGTTCAGGGAATCGTCATTATACATTGCCGTTGTGAACTACTTATATTATTTTTATCACAATGATGTTTGGGCTTTTCTACTTTACAATTTCTTCGTGGAATGTACAGGGGGCAGACCAGTCAGTTGATTTCTCTGAAACGTCGAATGCACATTGCCATTGTACACCTCCTATTTTATTTTTTGATCTGACAGAATTATTTTTTGGTTTACAAACATGGTAATACATTTCTTGATATTATTATAGCTATAGCTCTGCTCACAAACATGGTAATACATGTCTTGATATTATTTTAGCCATAGCTCTTCTCACAGCACTACAAGTTTCATAAACTTTGGAAATGAAACGACACCTTTTTAAGGAATAAATGTACATTAGCAGAAAATTAATTCCGCTTGGTACTTTAATCATTTGGTAATATATGTAAACAAAATAAAAACACGGTTCGATTCGAAATGGTAATCTTCAATAGTAATGCATAAAGATTAAACTGGTAAGCCAATTTCATCAATGAAACGAAATGCAAATGAAAGTAATCAAAAAACATATTTGACACAGAACTTTCCAAAATCGCTACTTTTTTAAAAGTGATTTCGTGAATTATTTATATTCGTTGTATGCAGTTAGCGATTAGAGTTTCATATTCCGCCAAAAAAAAAAAAAAAAAAAAAAAAAACTGAAAATTAATTTATTATTAATATCCGAAATATCTTTTTCCTACACTTTTTCCTCAAAATTCATACTTTAAAATTAATGATATTAATAAACATATATCTATCAATTTTCAATCAGATATTTCAATTTCAGAAAAATAATTAACATTTTACTGCAAGTCTCTATAATATTGACCAGTTTATACAGATAAGTGCTACTCAAAACAAAGTTAATCTGCCATGGTATTATAACCGTTAATCATGGAAAAATTAAACCCACATTATTTAAAAGTTTATCTGCTATGATATTTTGACCCCCAACCCAAACCACGGAAAAATGAAACCCCTGTAATATATATCAAATTTGATCTGCAATGGTATTTGATCCCCGCTCCCTTTCCGACCATGGAAAAATAAACTCCCTTTTGTCTAAAAGCCACGGTAATTTCCCTAAGCCCCCTGCTATATTAAAAATTATCTGCCATGGGATTTTTACCCCCTAATCATGGAAAAATTAACCCTCTGTAATTTAAAAGACTAGACATTATGTCATATGATAACCCCCACTAGAAATGGACAATGATCCTCTGAAATTTGAAAGTTTATCAGCTATGGTATTTTGACCCCTAACTACGGAAAAATGAACCCCCTGGCAAATTTCAAAGTTTATCTACCATGGTATCTTAACCTTAAAAAACCATAAAAAATGAACCACCTGTACTATTCAAAAGTTTTTTATACTGTGATATTTAACTACGATCCCAAACATACATCTAGACCCCCTTATCATTCATATTTAATGTTGCTTGAAATATCAAGGAAATCTTCAAAAGTATTATGTTCCATTGTATTGAGATCCCCCAAAAATCCTTTAATATTCAAAATTTTACTTAGTATGGTATTTTAAGTCCCTATCAATAGAAAAAAGAACAACCTTTTTGTCTAAAATATTATCTGCCATGCAATTCAACACATCTCTAATCATGAAAAAATGACCCCCCTCGTGTATTTAAAAGTTTACATTTCATGCTATTTTAACCCCCTAACCATGGAAAAATAAACCCTCATTTTTTGTCTAAAGGTTTATTTGCCATGGAATATAACAAACTTCTATCCATGGAAAAATGAACAGCCTGTTCTATCATAAATATGTATCTATCATGGTATTTTAACCGCTCTAACCAGTGAAACCTGAACCCCCTATAATTTTAAAGTTTATCTGTTATGGTATTTTGACCTCTCTAACCATGGAAAAATGAACCCGCTGGTGTATTTCAAAGTTTACATTACATAATATTGTAACCCCCTAACCATGGAATAATGAAACCCCTGTAATATCATAAATATTTCAAAGTTTACCTGTCATTGTTTTTTAACCTCCCTAACCGGTGAAAAATGAACCCTTATACTTTGAAAGTTTATCTGCTATGGTATTTTGAACTCTCTAACAAATGAAAAAAGAACCTCCTATAATTTAAAAGTTTATATGCCATGGTATTTTAACTCCGATCCATTGAAAAATGAACCTATAAATAATTTAAAAGTTTATCTGCTATGGTATGTAACCCCCCTTACCATGGCAAAATGAAAACCCTATTATATTTTAATGTTATCTGCCATGTCATTTTGACCCCCTTACCATGGGAAAATGAACTCTCTGTCAATGTCTGTAATTTAAAAGTTGATCTGCTATGGTATTTTAACCCCCATAACCATGACAAAATGAACCCCCTAAATTCAAAATGTTATCTGCTGTGTTATTTTGACCCCCCTAGCCATGGAAAATGAACCCCTTTTTGGCTTTTTGCCATGTAACTTACACCCCCCCTTATCAATGGAAAAATAAAAAGGAATCCCCTGTAATTTAAATGTTTCCCAAACCTTGGAAAATTGACCCCCCTGTTATATTTAAATCTTTATCTACCATTGAACATGTATCTAAACCCCATAGCCATGAAAAAAAAATGATACTGTGATTTAAAAGTTTATCTGCCAGCCATGTGATTATAACCCCATAACAATGGGAAAATAAGCCCCGTGTGATTTAAAAGTTTATCTGCTTTGATATTTAACCCCCCTTACCATGGAAAAATGAAACCGCTGTAATATTTCGTAGTTTATGTGTTATGCTATTTTAACCCCCGTAACCATGGAAAAAAACCCCTTGTAATTTTTCAAAGTTTATCTGTCTTTTTATTTTTACCCCCATAACC
The DNA here is from genome assembly GCA_028015205.1 of Mytilisepta virgata. NCBI lineage: Eukaryota > Metazoa > Mollusca > Bivalvia > Mytilida > Mytilidae > Mytilisepta > Mytilisepta virgata. The sequence goes on along the minus strand of CM051511.1, from coordinate 34,637,803 downwards.
ATGGAAAAATGAAAACCCTGCGATTTAAAAGTGTATCTGCCATGGTATTTTAACATCCTAAACATGGAAAAATGAACACCCTATAATTAAAAAGTGTATCTGCCATGGTATTTTAACCCCCTTACCATGGAAAACTGAACCATTTATAAGCTTATATGCCATGGGAATTTGACCCCCAACCAAGGAAAATGAATCCCCTGTAATTTAAAATTTATCAGCTATAATTCAACCTCCCTAAATATGGAAAATCGAAACACCTAGTATATTTATCTGCCATAACTTCCGTACCATGAACAAATGAACCTGTCATTTAAAAATTCTTCTAACAGCCATGGGATTATAACCACCTTAACCATCGAAAAATGAAACCCATGTAATATCTCATAGTTTACGTGTTATGATATTTTAACCCCCCATAACCATGGAAAAATGAACCCCCTGAAATATTTCAAAGTTTATCTGCCATGGCATTTTAACCACCCTAGCCACAGAAAAATGATGTCCCTTTAATCTCAAAGTCTATCTGCCAGCCATGGGATTATAGCCCCTAACCATGGAAAAATGAACCCCCTGTAATTTAAAAGTTAATCTGCCATGGGATTTTGACCCTTAACCATGGAAAAGTGAGCCCCTTTTGAAGTGGAAGTTATAAAATTGGGGCGGTCCATAGGGGGGTCAATATAAAATGGCTTAAAACTGACCCTGGGTGAATCTATTTTAACCCATTTACTAAATAGTTACTTATATACGATCGATTTTAAAAACAACGGCTCATTTGTGTGGACTGATATGATAGCAAGTTAGGGTTTCCGCTGTAATATTACTTAAAAATGTTCTTAGTTAAGTAAAAAAAAAGCTTTGTGCATACTACTTAAGTGTGTCGCTTTACTGACACAATTCATGTCAAAATCTTAGTTTAAGAAACATTTAAGTTGCTGTATACATACGGGACATGACTCTCATGACTCTCATATAATAATTGAAAATATCAAAATCAAACCCAAAATATCATCTGGAGTCAAATTGTGGACGTCGAACCGCCCGACTGTCATCAAAATAATAGCCGAGTACGAATTTCTTGCAACTCGGATTGAAAATAAACGTTCTGTTCTGATTTTCAAAGAAGTCGCTGATCTAAAACTTTGACATAGATTAAAGTCCGATAAGGCTCGATAAAATTAATGTTTGACAAATGAATGAACGGGCGGACATCAGCATTTCTCATTCCTGTGTCGAGGAATAATTAAAATGACGTTCGATTTAAGAGAGAATACATCTTACATTATGTCAAATTCGTTTCTTCGAAAATTTTGATCTTTAAGATTTAGCTAAGTATTACATAATGATATTAATATCGTTTAAGGGAACGAAAACAAAATGGCTATGAAATGTAGATTTGTAGTCTCAACCAGGAACCACGGAAAACCTTTAATTTGATATAAACTAGACACCCATCAAAATTGAGTAAAAACATATAAAACGTCTAAGGTCGGATATATTTAAGCAAAAATTGAAGTCTGAAGACAAAGCATATGTGGCGATCATTTTAAGAGTCTGTTTAATTTCAAGTTCAATGCACCACACAAGTTTAAGAAACTTCTTAATGTAAGATATATTGGACAGAACGTATATCATCTGTTTTATTATAACAGAAATTTCTGTATTTGGTCAGTATCGTTTTTAATATAGTAGAATTGTATATTAGTTACGTTTTAAGGACATTTTATGATTATGTCCGATATTTGGCCCCTTGAATTCCAAAATCAAAGATTAATGAAAAAAGAACTGTTATCGATCTATCTTTTATTATTCTTAAACTGTTGCATTGCAAAGAACATGTTTTATTTTCAACCAGATATTTTTTGTAATAGCGACAATACGCTGTCAAAAATGCCTTATTGAAAATGCTTATTATAAGAAATCAAAGAAAACACCAAAATTCACTCATTTTTGACCTTTGACCTTTGAATTAAAATTTTGATATATTAATATATAGCAATAATTTAATTTGATTTGAATACTGCGTTTTATACCAATATTGGTTATACTGTATAACCTGGTTTTGGTCTTGTGACATCACCATCAGATTAATCAAATAGCCCCATGTCATCATTGATGTTTGAATCAAGGAATTATTGTATTTCCTTTTGGAAATTGAATTATAAGGCATGTTTCCAATTTTTGAACAGGTTACGTGTATACTTCAACAAGGTGGTTTGGGTCAGTTTACGGTATACGTAAACTGACCCAAACCAGTTTATATCGTATAACCTGTTCAAACATTGGAAAAATTCCTTAAATATCCTTGCCCAAAAAGATATTTCATTTGGCAAGGTATTGTTCTAACCAAATCTACTCTGAAAACACTCAAATTTCTCCAACTCTTTGATTTAGCAGACGTTCATGACATCACTCTTGCATCATGGGAAGGATTAATACAATGACTGATAGATTGTGAAAGTTCCATCATTATACGAGAAAAAATTATACAAATTCGAAACAGAAAATCTTCATTTTAATGTCAGATGTGGCCAAATAATGGCTCAAATAAGACCATCTTATTTGGTTCTTGAACTAATTACCTGACGGTAGGTCATCAGCCTTGAAACATCTTTCAATAAATTTGTTATGATTGGTATCCTGAAGGCAGTGGTAAGTCTCCACGGTCTTACATATCATTTGCGCTCTCTTTTGCCATTGTGATTTGTGTGGACATGTTTCATTGTATGCTTTAATTATTGGAGTACTGATGCTATACTGAAAAATAGGATACGAAAATTAATAGTTATTAATGCTTTTGAAATGCATATATTTAAAATATAACTGCGAAATTATTTACTACAGTCATACTTGCTAATTGTGAAAGTAATTGAAAGTAATTGTATTTTACAGTTGAGATCAGTTCTAACTTCTTAACTGTTCTATCAGCGGAGACTGTTCAAGAACAAATCCTGTCATAAATGGTTCTGAGGTAAAAGCGTCATTAATTTAAATGGTTCTAGTATGGAACTTTCATAAATGGTTCTAGGGTAGAACCGTCCACAAATGGTTATGAGGTAGAACTGTCGTTCACGGTTATAAGTCATAATTACCTATAGAATTTACAATTAATTTTAGATCGAATAAGCATAAAGCCATTAGTTTATATGTCGAAAAGATGATTTATAGGTTTTTGAAATTATTATATTCATAAAATTCTTGATAATTTGATATAATAATTGATAAAATACCCTTTTTATTGGATTTCATACTCTTCGAGTTATAACTGTATCTCAAAAATATAGTTTTTAATATGTCAAAAAATATTGAATATGTTAATTCTTCAGAATTTGATGTTTTAAATAATTTAAAAAATCAATTTTCACTCCATTGTGAGTGAAATTCTACTTTTTTGAACTCTGTAAACTATGTTAACAGTTGATATGAAAATTATCGCAACAAATTAATTATTGTATTTCTTATTATTTTGATGCCTAGAATTCATAAATTTCTTTTTCGAACAGATGCAATTTCTAGTATTTGCTCTGTAAGTTGTTGCGGCAAGTTTTTGCAATCAGTGCAATCACAACTAAATAAATGGTTAAGGGTAGAACTTTCATAAATGGTTCCAGGGTAGAACCGTCCAGAGTCGTTCTAGGGTGGAACCATCCAGAATGGTTCTAGGGTAGAACTTTCAGAAATGGTTCTAGGGTAGAACCGTTCAGAATGGTTCTAGGGTAAGCGACATCACTAAAGCTTTTCACTGACGCTGTCAATTTATGATTGGAACTCCAGAAATCCAGAAACCCGGCTAGGTAATCTTGGTAATGAATTTTTACCCCGTAAGGTCTACGATTTGTTGAATAAAGACTTCTGTTTCTATTTCTATACTTAACACAGTTCTTTATGACGTTATATTTTAGAAAGCACACCTGTGCGTAGGAATTTTATTAATGACGTTGGAGTTATAATAATTATAAATAAAAATATTTTTGTGAAATTGAATTTCATTCTTCAAATGCGAAAAACTGCTCCGCCGACTGAACATAGTTTGCGTCAAAAATAAAAACGCCATTCCACGAAGCTGTAATTGCAAGTAGTTACAGTCGGACAATCAAAAGTGTATTTTTGGCCTAAATGTGTTAAATCTGTGACCTTTCGCAATGTTTGAACTATTTTGCAAAATGTCCATGAGTTTCAAAGGTTTATAGATGATTATTACAGTAATTTACTTCATATGCTAAAGTATTCATTGTTACTACTAATACTTACCAGTAAAATAAACAACGGGGTCATGTGCATTTCTTCCAACCTTGTTGTATGACACTAAAGTATCTAAAAATGATTCACCATTTCTATAATTACATCTTACATAATAATTCATTGTAACTGCATCGTAATATCCATGTAGGACGTAACCAATATGTGTGGTGTAAATTTGTACAATATTGCTTTCCATGAAATATTGCTATGAAAAGTGGTGTCATTAATTATTGTTCATATGGAAAAATAGTTATTTGTGGGTTGTATTCCAGTCTCCGGATTTTATCTTTTCCTTGGAATTGTAATTTGTGAACTTTTCCCACTGTTTTGTTGCTTCGGTATTCTTTTACATATATTCATTTGACATTTAAATGATCTTTTATATAATGAAAGGTTTGCTCCATTAACATTGAGGAATATTGTCCCTTGCTAAATAATATATCACAGTTGCAAGGTCGTGCAATATATCATTTTTCTCGACACAATCTTTCTCAATATTTATGCAATAATCCTATAATATAATTATAAAAATATATAGAATATTTATATATAATGATTACATTTAATATGATAATATAATAATATATATATTATTTTTAAGTTTCATTTGATAAGCCCAATTTTGGGAGAACGTTTGTCAAATCAAGATTTGCAAATTGTATCACGGGTAGATTTTAAAGGCCCTAGTGTGCTTTTAGTTTGTAACGCTATGATTGAGAATGTATATATCAGATTATTTAGGGCGTACAATTCTATAGTTTACATAGTAACTATGTTCAGTCCTGTTCGGGTTAATGTTTTCTTGATTCCCAGTATCTTTCAAAATTTCCCTCAGTTTGTTCTCTGTTCGTTTTCCCTTAACAATCAAAGTGTATATATGCAGAAAATAATCTTATAAATAACGAATGTTTGTTTACTTTGAATTGTTGGTGTAAAGACTGCACATATCTAATTTGTATGGCAAAAGATCAAGATTTTACAACTCAATTTTTGATTGGCAGACAAGACTTGTATTAGTATTTTACTAATTGTTTGATGATCTCTTTTATATTGCCTGTGTTTCTGTATCATGTATATTCTTCCATGTTCCTAAGGGGCCGGCATTACTTTTCACGGATGTGCATTTAAACCAAAAGCCAGTCAGCTTCACTGTAAGCTGGTGATGAAAGTAATGCTTTTGCGCACTGTTTGTCATATTCAGTGTCTATAGATTTCAAAACTTTGGCAACAGTATTCTTGGTAAGTTTTTAATTGCGATCATATACAGGTAAACTTCTACATATTTGCTGAATAAATTTTTCAACCAGTAGTTCTTTCAAGCGCAGAACTCTATATGCTTTCTTATCAAATGGATGGTTAAAGTTGCAACAAAGTAATCCTTTTCCATGTTTCTCAGCATCTAGGATTTTATCACGAAAAGTGTGATCGAAAAACGACGAACAAAATTCTGTACGTCTCATGGAAGGGTAAGAATTTATCACATTCTAGACCATCTATTCTAATACTGAAATTATTCACAATAGTAAACGAAATTCAAATTTGGAGTTTTCATAAACGTATAATAATCCAATTAATTTTTCTGTATTGTCTAAAGTGATTTAGCAGTCGGAAAACCAAGTGCCATTTTGACCGTTACGCTAGTGCATTCTATTTACAGAGAAACCGGTGGAGATAATTTCAGAATTTTTTACACTAGATGGCGCTTTTAGTCCTGTCTCGAATTTTTTAATTGACAGGACGGGTGTGAAATGTGTAAATATCGTTGTGCTAGTTTCTGACTTTCAAATAACCTGGTTGGAAATATGTGTAAATATTATTTCGTTAACATCCTGGCCTATTGGATTCACCTGACACTGAAAATTATAAACGTATGAGACATCAAATGTGAGTATTTCTGCGCACACCACAATAGCCAGCGACACACGTTGACACTTTTTAGTCAATGAGCAAATCTCGCTCGTTTACCGTTTCAGTGGGAGGAGCCCATAATGTTTTTTATTTTGCAAATAAATATAGAATCGGGTCTTTCAATTGCAAGTTAAAAAGGCTGTCCGGGGACTCCGTTACATAGTTTTTACTAAATATCCAGGGGTATCAAAATATGCAAAGAAATGAAATGTGAGTTTTCTTGTTTTCACATAATGACACGTTTGAAGTATTTTTTTTGTTGTTTATTCAATTTTCTGCATACAATTTTAAAAGAGTGTATATTTTCAAGATCAGTCAGATGGAAAGTCCCTTCCCATTTTTGTGGTTGATTATAGAACCCTACACGTTTTTTTCAAATTTTACTCAGGTTCATCTAATAGGTTACATTATGGACATAAAAAAAAGATCCAAGATAAGATGATTTAAACAAAATATAAGATAAAAAAAACAGATTCACTGACAACATTGAATAAATAGTATTGGAACAGTTTTAGTCTTTATAATATTGACTTTTATTTATTGTGAAATTAGGCATACATACTCAAACTTACATTTAAATGACTATTGTACATCATCATGGGTGAGCTTGATTATTGTTTACATTGCTTAATACACATAAAATATTATCCAATTTATTACTACAATATAAAATTGAAAGGACTTATGGTTGAAGTGTACTATATTATCATATTTATATAACAAACCGATATATAGATTATGGTATAGATAATTAATGAAGTGGTGCGATTGCCAATGAAACAGCTATTGACAACACAAGTTAACGGTATCTCTAATTCAATACAAAAGAACTAAAATATGATTCATCCTTGGTCTTACAGGTACGTAAATGGATAATCTCACGGAATTTTATGAAATTTTGCATACAACTAGAGCATGAGAAACTGCACCAGAACATCGAAAAAATGATACATATAACTTTTACACTTTCTGAGATATAGCAAATTAAATATCCGGAAATAGTAGTACAAATGTATAGAATACACGTAAATATCGTAAGAAAGTTCAGCAATTTTGACTACAAATTAACATTTCTCGAAATCCTGTCCTACGAATTTTCTTAAAAAATGATATGTTTTTGCTACTGGAATTTCTGTTTTATTGATATAAAATTTATAGGGGGTCACCGAATTCGTTTTTTGAGTATGGATAGTTGAATCTGCTGTACAGCGTGGAAAAAGCGCCTAAAGGGCAAAAATAATCGTGACATAGTGGCTCTAAATCTTATTTTTCGACGTTTTTAGGTATTGCAGAGACACTTGGATGATTTATACTGCAAAAACTAATTCGGTGAGCCTCTATAGCTTTCATATCAATAAAACGGAAATTTTAGTGGCAATAACATATCAATTTTAAAGAAAATTCGTAGGACACGTTTTTGAGAAAAGGCAATTTAAAGTAAAATTTTTCAATATTTTTTGCGATATTTACGTGCATCCTATACATTTGTACTTCTTTATACAGAATATTAAATTTACTATATATCCGTAATTATAAAAGTTAATTATATATTTTTTCGATATTCATATGCAGTTCCACATGCTCTAATTGCTTTGCAAAATTTCATACAATTCCGTGAGATAGCCCATTTACGTACCTGTTACCTTAACAAATCACGAATAAATTCATATCGATTTAAACTGCGCCTATTTGTATTGTTGTCGAAGATTCTAGAGTTGTATAAAAAAAATCCGAAACAGATTTCATTAATATTATTATGAAATATGTTTAAGAATAAATTTCATAGGTATTGTCATGAAATATGTACAGTAATAAATTTAACGCAATAGAACATTTTTCATGTGAAAAACGTTCCATTGGAACAAATGTCATGGGAACATTATTCCTTTGAAACGAATTTCACATGACAAAAGTTCCACTGGAACTTTTTTTTTTTACACCGGAACAAATTTGTTGTTACATAATCCCGCGTGGCAGGCACTCAACAAAATTCTAGATACATAGCTTCAACAAGACACAATTCGAATCAAAGTAAAAAATGTACCCATTTCTGCCGATCCCGCTGGTGGGCAAATTCACCGTGCCCTTAACCTACACGGTTGTGACATTCAATACCCTATAGGAAGCGCTTGAGGGTCAATGGCAATTAAAAAATTGTCAAACTGAGGACAGAATAGTTATAAGCAAAACTGAACAGAAGGCATTGCCAAGAAATCTTCAGATTGGCAATATCTAGCTATCATCTTGAATAGTGGACAACCAGAATTTCCGATTAGAAGAGATGTAAAAGCAATGCCAAAGTTTGTCATAAATGTTTACAACAAGGTCACTTTATATATAAGTGCGAACATTATTGGGTTTTGTAGGTCATAAAATGATAGGTTGAAAACAATCACTTCAAGATGTTGTACCTGAGGGTGAATCCAACAAAAAGAAAGGTAAAAAAAAACCTGAACAAGGGAATGCTGTGATTGGACAGAATATTAATAGTTTTGACAAACACAGTCTTCCTTAGACAAGTTTGTCATAATTCAACTTGCTCAAAATAAACTGGTACGAAGACAACACAACTACCCACCCCACGTAACAGAAGTGATGATTATGGGGGGCCCAAGAGGCCAAAGCATGACTGTATAAAATAAAATGATTTTTTTATTGCATTTGATTTTTTATCATAGACAAAATATCTACAAAAACTGATAATTTCGTTTTTAGCTCTTTTTAAGAGTAAACATGTTAGTAGAGAAAATGATTATCTTACAATACTTGTTAAAATACTATATATTTTGTAAAATTGTGTGGGTTTTTACATATGTTATTTTTAGAACTCATAATGACCTTGATAATCGAGAAACATGCACATCATTATTTCAAAAGAGTATGCATGTTTTTGAGTGAAAAACTTTGTATTGTGGTAATCAAAGATATGGCATTTAGTCATTGGTACATATATATGCAATTTTTATTACCATAAAGTAATTCCATATTGTTGATAATAAGTCTATATTTGTATAAAGACAATATATCACGTAAAGGTTTAACTCTTCAAAATATTTTTATAAGTCTGTGGGTTTCACCTAAGCTATTTTTAGAACTGATAGTGACATTGCTGAATGTGGAACGTTGTTACAATCATTATTTAAAGAAAGTATGTCTTTGCTATCTAATAAACTGAACAAATGCAAAATATTTTCTAGAAATGATAAACACTGACCCAACCAGTGTATTAGCTCTTTAGGTATCACCAGGGTATCCGGTTTCGATAAATACGCCCCTCTATTTTGGCAACCAAAGTAGTGCTCGGATAAAACAGTAGAACGTCTTTTGATTGGATATGAATAATATAGATAAAATTATTAATGTAATCAATATATAGGTGATATGTTTTAAAATCGATTTCCTGCTACGAGTATTTTTTTTATAGCAGTCAATAAATCAAGATGACAAAATTTTGGGTTTTGGACGAAAAAATACGCATTGTTTTCGGCCTCATTTTTCACCAACAATATCAATCGGAATGTATTCTTTAGTATATTGCAAATTTACATGCTAATAATAATCTTAAAAAATCATATTTCTAATATCATATCACCCCCCTTCCTATGGAAATAGCATTGCGCGGTAATTACACTGTTGACACGTAAAACAATATACGTTGTCTTTCTATAGATATGAGGTCAAGTGGATGTAGTAAAATTGCATTTCGGGATTCCACACAACTTGTTAAAAAATCCAATATACCTGTACATAAAATCACTACACACATATAATTTTATTTGTCGTATTGTAATAAGATCTAGGTCAGCTAAAGTAAGACATTTTTTTGACGTATTTTGTATTGTGCAGTTATATTTGATGTTCATTATAATTCATTTATAATGAAGAAGAAGAAGAGGACAAAATTTTTTTTTTATTTATTAACCAATTAATGGGCCAATAGAGGGCATAGTGACAGAACAAAACAATTATGATTGAGTTACATGAATGACACAAACATGTATGACACATGTATGGTATATTAAGTAGCGATGATAATGTTAACAATTACAAATGAGTGAATTATTTAAGTATAAATAACAATACCAGTTTGGAACAGTCTCAGGCATACATCATTAGAATTAAAGAAAACAAAAATAGGGGTAGAAAAAAGCTGTATGGAAAATCAGACCCCACTTACTGTTATTAAATCAGAAATTGAGACCAGTATACTTAAATTTTGATTATTGATTAACCACGTATATTTTACATTGATGCTCAGATATTTAAAATTAGCAAATGAGGTATTAATCAATTCAACCATATATTTTTTTAAATGATCGTTATTATTACACGTAAACAAAGTGTTTTTCATCATCTATATCCCCTGTTGTTTCTGAGTTTCTCCGATGCTCAAAGTTTATCAGGATAAGCAAATGCTTATCAATTCCAAAATTATTTTTAAGTTGGCAATAGTTCTCAAGTTTCCCATTGTTGTTTTGTTTTTTTAACTTGCCACATGTCTAGGTAGTGTTGAAATTTTAACTCCTTACTCATTTCTTTAAGTTTTGTAAATTTGGTTTCTTTCAATGATTCATTCATTCCCTTTATATTATTAAGTATATATCTTACTGAACTAAACCATGAAGGGATATGTTTTCTTTTTAACCAAATAATGATTTACTCTCAATGAACGCATGATTTAATAATGAGAACGAAGAGTTAAGATCTTTGACCATAGCTTAAATTTATAATATCAAAATGAATCGGAAATCTTCAATTTTAGATAGAATACCATAGTTCGTTGACTTTTTATGCACCCCAAGAATAAATTTATAAAATTTAATATGTGTTTTCTCACAAGGTAAGTTTATATAAATAATAAATTGCAATTTTCAGATCTGATTGTTGCTATGAATGTATTGAATAAACCTCACACGTCAGCGCAATAAAGAAGGATTTACTTTATAGTATGGCCAAAGACATGCATAAATACAGTTGAGCTCAGATTTAACCTCTCTAACCCAGAACCATTTATAACAGTTCTACCCTAGACCATTTTTTACGGTTCTAGCCTAGAAACATTTTGGACGGTTCTAACCTAGAACAATTTATGACAGTTCTACCCTAGAACCATTTGTGACAGCTCTACCCTAAAACCATTTTGGACGGTTCTAACCTAGAACAATTTATGACAGTTCTACCCTAGAACCATTTGTGACAGCTCTACCCTAAAACCATTCTGGACGGTTCTACCCTAGAACCAATCATAACATAGTTTAGGAATTTTGAACATCAGAATTATAAGAAATAAAATAATTTATTTGTTGCCATAAATTTCATATCGGCTTTTAACATTTCGTAATAGTTTACAGAGTACAAAAAAAAAAAAAAAAAACCACAATTTTTCATAATTTAAAACATCAAAATCATTAGAATTTAAATATTTAGTTCGTTACGATATATTAAATCTTTTAAGATACTGATTCCTCATAGAGTCTGATGTATCAAGTATGTAATCAGGAATTTAAGGTATTCTATAAATTTAATACATCAAATTATCAAAAACCATTATGAGTTTCCTTATTTCACAATCTTAAAAATCATCTTTTTGACACAACAACCGGCTTCATGCATAGTTGTTTTAACATTACTTGCAAATACGTAATTCTGACCTAGAACCAGTCTGGACGGTTCTACCTTAGAACCATTTATGGCAGTTTTAGAACCATTTTGAACTGTTCTACCTTAGAACCATTTATGACAGTTTTAGAACCATTCTGAACGGTTCTACCCTAGAACAATTTCTGACGGTTCTAACCTAGAACCGTTTATGAAAGTTCTACTCTAGAACCATTTTTAACCGTTCTACCCTAGAACCATTTATAACCGTTCTACATAAGAACTATTTATGACAGGGCTGGGTCTACCCTAAAGCCGTTCTAGAACCGTCTTCCCTGATAGAATAGTTGAGAGGTTAGAACTGATCTCAACTGTATTTTAGCACTAGGGTTCAGTGACAAAAAATCGCTTCTTAGTTTATAGAAAACTTTGGGTGCTTTTTAAAATAGTTCCTGTTGAGCAACGGAGAATGACCCAGAACTGCAGAACATAATATCCAGATATGTACATTACTTTACACATTCAATAGCTACACTATTAAACAAAAATTTGTGTTGTATATGCCTGCCTGCTTTGTGAAAATTCCGAACTTTAGTTTTAGAAGTATTAACATTTAAAACCCAGTCTTTACAATAAGTTTGGAGTTAATCAAGTTTACCTTGTAATCCATCAGAAGTGTATGCTAGCAACACTATATCGTCTGCACACATTAAGCAGTGATGGGATTATTGTTCATGTAGACAGGATCTTGAGTATCGCTTATATACTTCGAAAGATCATTTATGAATTCTTTTGAAAAAGATAAGGGTTCAATTGTCCCCTTGTTTCACTCCTTTCTACTGGAAAAAAATCTGTGGTTTGATTCTTATTACGAACAGAGGATTTACTAATAGAGTACATACTTTTCACAATGCTATAAAATTTTGAACCAACTCCTGTTTGTAATAGTTTGATTTTTATACCGGTATGGATAACTGTATCAAAAGCTATTCGAAAATCTGCAAAGCAGGCAAACACTCTACCATCTTTAGATTTACAAAACTTATCAATAATTGTTTTCAGAATGAACATATGGTCAGATGTTCTAGCCTTTTCTTGTAAAGTAAATTTGACAGTCATTAATTATTTCATTTTATTCTAATAATTTCTTCAAGTCTTTTGTCTAATACTTTATTAAATAGTTTACCTACAGCATTTAGTTATAGTAATATCCATGTAATTATTAGGATCATTAGTATCCCAATTTTTGTGTATAGGGGTCATATACCCAGCGGCCAATGAATCTGGATATCTGTCATATGAAAAACATGCATTAAAAAGTGTATGAATGCTTGTTATCGAAACAAGGTGTTTTGTTCATTTTTAGCTTTGAAATAGCAGTAGATATTTCTTAAACACAAATTCGTTAATCTGTTCAAGGTTTTCTAGTTGGTCCTTTAATTTATTAATGAATGAAATGAACTATGGTTTTGGCTTACTAAGGTTTTCAAAATGGGACTTCGATGCTGAAGGAAGAAACCGAGCTATCATTGTCATTGATTCTTTGTCTTTCAGTTTATTATTTAACTTCCAATATATTTAGGGTCTTCATCATGATGAGTCTCAATTTTTTAAATAAGTGTTTGTTTGAATTTTCTATATTTTAACTTTCAAAGTTTTGTGTATTCACGGTATAATTTATTACAAAAGGCCTCCAGGAGCCTGTATCGCTCACCTGGATCCAAGTTGCTAATCAAAAGCCATAAAAGCCTCTAAGAAACAAACGTGCGTATTATAGGAAACACTTTTGAAAGAAGACAATCTAATAACCATGACTGCCAAATCTGGCTCCAATTGGCCGAGTGCTTTCAGACTAGAAGATTTAAAACAAATTCTCATAGTGTCCTACGTTAAACTAAGTTTGGCTGTGGTGGCCATCTTTCTTGACAGTCCGGATCATCTGAAAAAATCCGGAAAGAGGACCACCAAAGGACAAAACTTGCCAAGTTTGGTTCCAATTGGTTCAATGGTTTCCGACAAAAATATGTTTTTATTGATTTTGCTATAGGGTCATATGTTAAACAAAGATCGGCTGTGGCGGCCTTCTTGGCGGACATTCTGTATCATCGGATATACTTCTGACGGAGGGCCATTTATGGACCATTTCTGTCAAGTCTGGTTCCAACTGGCTGTAGTTTCAGACAAGAAGATGTTTTAAATGAATTTCCTATTAGGGACTACAAAGCTACACTAAGTCTGTGGTTGCCGTCTTGGTTTATCGTCCAGGTCATCGGAAACAATTCTGAAAGAGGACTATCTAAGGACCATTGCTGCCAAGTCTGGTTCCAATTGGCCATGTAATTAAATAGAAGATTTTTAAAAATTCTCCCCCTTTTTTCTATTTTTAGTAACTGCAGCCATGTCGGTTGGAAGTCGGAAATGCCGGACACAATTCTGGAAGGGGACCATCCAAGTACCATTTCACCAATGTTTGGTCGCAATTGGCCAATTTTTTAAATCAACCAATGATTCAAGACATCCTTTATGTAGATGGATTAGTGTATCAAGACATTGAACACGATGACGAGGAACATGATATTTTGAAGGACGGTGCTCGAGGCTCAGGTTATGTAACGCCAAATCGCGGCCCTGATACTGGTTTTAAACGTCGACCAGTATTAACACCAAAGTAGGACTCCAGTGGAGATGTCAATGTGGGGAACAAGAACAATGAAATAAACAGCACATACAATGGCAATGAAGATAGATTGCAAAATAGAAACATAAATATTCTAACTTTAAATTGTTGTAGTGTTATAAGTAAAATGCATTATCCCAAATTTATTAAATTGATACACAAGTATAATTTTATTTGTCAGAAACAAGACCCGATGACTTTGACACCATTGAAATTCTTGGTTATATTTTTAAAATGAAAAAAAAAAGAAATCAAAATGCTAGAATTAAATCTGGCCGTATAGCCTTTGGTTTTAACGCCGATTTAAAAAAAATCTGTTCTGATTCGAAAGCAAATACTTTGGAATAATAAATTTATTGAACTAAATGATAAGAAAATTGCTTTTTACTAACTGTAATTTCATTTATGTGAATGATATAAGTTGGGATAAAGGAGGTATATCACAAGACGTTTTTTTGAGGAAATGAAAATGTTAAACGATCTGGATGTCAAAAAGCGATATCAAAAAATTCGTTACAAAAATTACCGTCAGAAAATTCCATACAATCTGTGGTTAACATTAATAGACAAAAGTTTATAAAATAATTTTTGTATTGACTTGGGGAAAACTTTCGAATAAGACTTTTTACAATATTTTAACAGAGAAAAAATATAAACCTTCCATTGGTTTTCAGAAATGGATTCGAATTTTAGAGATTGAAAGCTATCTCTGTACAAACATGTTATATATGTTTATTTTTTTTTTTGCTATTTACAAGAACATGAATTAAAATTTTTCAGATGGAAATTAATTCAGCGTATCAGACCTATAGAAAAGCTTCTATGTCATTGGATAATATCTAGCGATAGTAATTGTAACCTGTATGGACAGAAGGAAGATTATGATCATCATTTTATTTCAAGTACATACATATTGCTAGGTCATATTGGAGGTGTTCAATCGGATGGATAATTTTCTTATAACGACAACATCGCCATACCTCGTAGCTAAGACCTTGGATTGAGAGGACGTTTGCCGACTGCTCTTCTCGGGATGATAGACGGACAGTCCAAACTTTAGATTACAAAGCACACAGATACTTTTGTCAGATAACAGTCATCAGTGGTATAATTTTACGCCCAAAATAAACACCATAATATCGTATTATCGTGAAAATGCATACAATTAAGGTCTTTCCCCAACATGGGAAATACCTTATTGTTTTCTTTCTGTTTTGTTTTCTTCCAGCACTCTTTTGACATGGCCCCAACTCGTTTCTATTGAAGTTATCATGACCAAATTTGGACCATCGATAGACATCATTATGAAGTTTTATCAAATGAGGCTCTGAAGGATTTCGTCATCTCCTTAAGGTTTTTTCTCCCTTTTATTGGCTTTTTTCGACATCCCCCCACCCTCGTCATAGATATCATGACCTTATTTGGAAAATAGGTAGATCTCAGGATTAAGTATTACCAGATGACCCTGCGTAGGATTTCATCATGTCCTTTAAGAGTTATATCCCCTTGAAAACAATTTCTTTTCTTTGCACTTAATTTAAAAAACTGTTACAGTTAGAATCAATTTGAAAATTGTAACATGTACATGCACAGACGACGATGTTAAAAAACATAAACATTTATTTTGTCATTAACCCTTATTAGAGTTATTTCCCTTGAAATATTATACATAATTTTTGAAAAAATTTATTTCGAGAGCCGGAAGTCATGCATAGAGACATGGGACCTTCACCAATAATCTTTAGTTCATGTGTCCTTTCATTTGCATCCAAGGTCAAAGGTCACCCGTGCAAAAAAAGTTTTTACGCTAAAATTTCAAGCTTGAAGAGCTATACATTTTATACGTAGGCCCTAAACTGTACGACCATTCGTTCAAAGGTTACAATGAGATAATTTTTAAAACCTTTGTATAGTATTTTGTATATATCTTTGAAACGGTAACAGATATCAACCTACTATAAATTCCAAAAATGATCAGTATTTCAAGACCTTCAATTTGAGGTCAATGTCGAGGTCATGATGAAATTTCTTTTTGACCTTTAAATGGTACTATGACCTTGACTTTGTGACCTTTTGAAAGGTCATGTGGTCCTGATTTGAATGGTGGTAGTCCCATGTCTCTACGACTTCCGTTTCCTAAGTTTGGTATTGCATCATATATTTAATTATTAGATATGCCCTTAATAAACTATGGAATTTCACAATGTTTTGTGATGGTGTTGTACTTCATCTGCAGATCATTTTACACTTAGCAGATTTGAGATATCTGTTTTCGTTTTAAAGATATTGCAGTTTGAAATTTTGTAAGGGGGGCATATATTTCTGAATCAACAATAGCTAGCCACCTGAAATGTTCAGTTTAACATGGTTATATGTTTGACTTAATACCAAAAACATTCAAAGAAAAACAAAAAATGTTTGGGTCATTAAGTGCAAAAATTAAAACGTCTAAGATGGTAAGGTTGTCGCATATCAAATGAAAGTCCATAAAGCGTACATTTCAAATACAAAAAATGTGTGTCCCCCCAAAATGGGTTGGATGGCGTCATTTAGTGCAAAAAATAAATTGTCTTAGAAGGTAAGGTTGTGGCATATCAAATGACAGGTCGTAATGTGTACATTTTAAATATCGAATTCCTGTCCCCAAAAATGAGTTGGATAGGGTTATAAAGTGCACAAAGTCAAACTTCTTCGATGATGGGGTTGTCGCATATCAAATGAAAGGTCATCAAATCTACATTACAAATATCATACCTTCGATCTCGATAATTGAGGTGGATCGGGTCTTTAAGTGCAAAAAGTGAACAGTATAAGAAGGTATGCTTGTTGCATATCAAGTGAAAGGTAGTAAAGAGTTCCATACACATATCAGACTTTTAAGGGAAAGACCTTTCACTTGTTTTAAAAACAATTGAGATACCAGTTTTATATAGAAGTTTCACGAAGGAAGGGGGAGTTGGGTGTTGGGGGTAGTAACAATTCGGACAGTTTCATCCACAAAAAAGGATAGAGTATACGATTTTAATATTGTATGGCACATGTGTGCGGACAGCATTTTCGAATCTCACCCTATTCATATCTTTGAGATTCCAAGAAAGTCTTTTCATACATAAATTACTCTTTTCCTTGCTTTTCATACATTTTCTCATCTTGTATTTTCACTAATAGTCAATCAGAACTGAAGATATCTGCATGCAGAGGGGAAAAATAGCATGAAATTTTATAAATCTGGAAATATGACCTATTAATTACCAGATTATTGATAGAAACGTTCTACATAAAATTTTACTTTATTTGAAATCTAATATGCATTTATCTTAAATTTTAACTTGACAATAAAAGAAGGACTAATTTATCAAAATCTGGAGGAAAAAATCGAATTCTCTCATCTTTTCCATCAATTTATATTATAGAAAAGATTGTACACATGTATATTTAAAATGGCAAACAGACATCAAATTTCCTCTTCCTTGTTTATGCTTATATTGTTTTTATCCAGGAAGTAATAATAATAACATTATTTCCTGTAAAATATTTGACTGAATTATTTGTTTTCATGATATAGATAACATGTGATATTGTAAAGAAAAACACGTCGATGATAGCAGTAAACCATAGTAACTTTACGGGTTTTACTTAAAATTAACATTTCATTCCATTCATTGATACACGAATCTTTTCGATCAATAAAGAAATCAAATATTTTTTATCTTCCTCGTTTAGTACTGAAATGCGTTTAATTTCCATTGATTTAGTAAGTGGTTTTTAAAGATATCAAATCTCACAATAATCAAATAAAAATAGAAATAATTAACCTGTTCAGTTTCACTTTCCATTTAATACTAGATGATTTAATAAAGTTCTAACAAATCTAATTTTCACAAATATTCAACTTACCCTCATAAATATTTATTCAGTATAAACACCTGACCGTAGATCATTTGTCCAAACATGTTTCTTAAGACGGTATATTGTAAAACACGATATAAAGTCTGGACTATTTTTTTAAGTCAGCTTTGGAGTACGTTTTGCACTACTAATGAACATAATGAAAAAAAAATATGCAATGCGTGATTTCAAGATCAAAATAGCAACTATACCAACATATTAAAATAACGCGAGATATATAGTAAACACGTATTGATATCCTGTTTATTGATTAAAAATAAGTCCGTTCACTCCAGCTTTTTGAAATAACAGGGAAAAGAAATCGGTGGATTAAGAACTTTCTATCTGGTAGAACACAGTGTTTACTTGTAGAAGGTTAAACATCAGATACCATCAGCTTTGAATCTGAGGTACTACGAGGATCTGTACAATTACCTAGTCTCTTCCTTTTGTACATACATAGCATGCCCGAGGAAATAGCACCCACAGCGACTTCTTGTAGATAACACCACTGCATATCTCACAATCTCTTCTGAGAATAACGAACTACAAGATCCAGACAAACTGACCTTATGGGAACAAAAGCGGAAGATGAAATGCCAAGTGTTATTCATCACCGACAAGAAAACGCCAGTAAAGAAAAATTATATTCTCCAAAGCCACACTACTCTCGAACATGTACAAAATGTAACACCTGCAAAATATCTTGACTTCAAAATAACATCTGATTTACACTTTGTTAGATACAATATCTGTCAGAAAGAAAACATCTCCAACAGAAACAGCAAGTAGAAAGCGTACGTCGCACTCACTCGACCGAAGAGTATGCTAGTTCTTTAAGATAAAAAAGGTAGAAATGGTGAAAAGAAGATCTGCAAGATATGTGACAAATCGGTATCGCATCAAATCATCAGTAAACCAGATGTTGGAGCAATTGGAATGAACAATATTAAGGAGGAAAAGAAAATTAATATTATAGTTGATTACAAGATCAAGATAGAAAAATTCTACAAATCTGTTTTTATTTCTCACTGTATTATATGTAAAGCAACCGTTTATTCAACTTTATTTAACATATATAATTCTCTTTGGCAAACTTTTAGTCAACTTGATGTTTAAGTACTATTGCTTTTATTAGCAGATTTCTAAAAATTATAAATAGAAAGGCTTATTATTGAACATTATTTGCTTTTCATGGATTATTTCAACATCTGTATGTGTGTTATGTAACAATCATCACGTATATATAAAGAGGACAAATATTCCTAAGGAGCAAATCAAAAGACGTAATCCATTGGACAGACAAACGAACAGCCACAAGCACAACAAACAAACACTGAAAACTAAAAAAACAACG
Organism: Mytilisepta virgata; assembly: GCA_028015205.1. Lineage (NCBI taxonomy): Eukaryota > Metazoa > Mollusca > Bivalvia > Mytilida > Mytilidae > Mytilisepta > Mytilisepta virgata. The sequence goes on along the minus strand of CM051511.1, from coordinate 34,618,133 downwards.
AACAACACGAACTCCTATAAAAACCGGGAGTAAACCCAGGTGCTCCGGAAGGGTAAGCAGTTCCTGCATATGAAATGTTACGACAGTGGGAACAGGTCCAACATCATCTTAGATATTGGATCACTGTAATATGTTTATATAAAATAAATAAAATAAGAATTGAGATTTTATAGTAAGTTTCGTTTGATAGATAAAAAAAGAGTAATCAATCGTTTAAAATAGAAACAGACTTTAGCAGAAGATCTAAATAACTTTCCTGCATAAAATTGCTAGATACCACTTAACCAACATAAAAATTTACCTGTATCCCACAGAGTTTCCGCTGCTAAAATGTTGATAATTCATGTCTTAATTATCAATGAAATATCAGTATAATTAAATTAAAATATTCTGTGAATAAAACGTATGTTATTTACTAATATTAATTTTAAAAAAATAAATAAGAACTAGGAAATTACTCCAAAAATTACTCAAAACTCTCCACATATGACTCCAGATCCACTCCATGTTTTACAACATACCGGTTAATCTGAATAGACATTCCGATCATTGTCTTTCTTTTATGTAGATATAAATGTAGTCCGTATTGATTAAATACTTGAACATATGCATGATTATAGGTCAAAATATTGTTGCATGGATAGATATTTATTCGAAATATTATATTAACCATGTATTTACTTTAAAAAATCAATTAGATTTATTCCGAAACCCAATATTCCGATACTTATTAAAGTTGAGATCAGTTCTAACCTCTCAACTATTCTATTATAGAAATTAAAGACATCAACACCCATGTTATACCGCAAGAATAAAGATTTATTATGTCTACATGTTTCACCACATGAGTGGCGTCATCAGGACGGTTACAATAAGAAAAATTATACCTGAAGTACATTGTATGTGGACTTCCGGAAGTCAATAAAAGCGGAAGTGGTTACAATTATAAAATATATAAATAGATATGAAAGTAGAAATTGAAATAGAAACTAAAAATAAAAAGTTATTTATAGTAATGTCATTGTCTTGATGATCTGTTTATCCAAATATGATTGTGTTGGTTCCGTACGTAGTAATAGAATGAAGTTCATGTTGGGTTACGTGACGTCACAATTATTGGTTTGACGACGTTAAAATGAAAGTAAAAGTGAAAGTTATTAATAAATTGTCAGTATCTTTTCCAAAATAGACAACACCTCACTGGACATTCCGTACCATTTCAAATGGCTTCACTCTGAAGGAGGTACTGCTTCCAAATGCGTCGGGAATGTGGTGTGATGTATGGTCGTCGCACATGTAGGGAATATTGCGGCTATCTGTTTGTAAGAGGCTAAAAATTGCGGTGTGATGTCTAGGACTTATTTTGGAAAAGATACTGACAATTTATTAATAACTTTCACTTTTACTTTCATTTTAACGTCGTCAAACCAATAATTGTGACGTCACGTAACCCAACATGAACTTCATTCTATTACTACGTACGGAACCAACACAATCATATTTGGATAAACAGATCATCAAGACAATGACATTACTATAAATAACTTTTTATTTTTAGTTTCTATTTCAATTTCTACTTTCATATCTATTTATATATTTTATAATTGTAACCACTTCCGCTTTTATTGACTTCCGGAAGTCCACATACAATGTACTTCAGGTATAATTTTTCTTATTGTAACCGTCCTGATGACGCCACTCATGTGGTGAAACATGTAGACATAATAAATCTTTATTCTTGCGGTATAACATGGGTGTTGATGTCTTTAATTTCGATAATTGTATTTACTGTACAAAGACAACTATCGAATACCACTAGGTATCCACCCCAACTTTACCGATACCACACGTCGACCACTTCAGGGTGTTGGTTCACTTTACCCATTACATCTCAACTATTCTGTAAGAGAGAACGGTTCTAGAATCATTAATCTAGAACGGTTCTTGTGTAGAACCAACCCTGTCATAAATGGTTCTAAGGTAGAACTGTCCTAAATGGCTCTGAGGTAGAACTGTTACAAATGGTTATAGGGTAGAACCATTCAGAATGGTTCTAGGATGGCACTGTCATAAATGAATTTAGGTCAGAATTACCTTTATCTAAGGACATATCCAACTATTTCGGTCATTTTCTGTATTGATTATGGCGTTGTACGTAATCCTCGTGTTCGCTTTTTCTAAACTTTTAAAAATATTTTTTTGAAATGTGTAGTAGAATTTCACAACAATTATAATTTCAATGTATGAAATTATGACAATAATTAATACTATTAAATTGATGACCAATTTATACAAAACAGCAAAAGTAAATACATGTAATAAAGAGCTATGGTGCAAGAAAAACGAATCATTTTTTGGGGTTAAAATTTGATTGATTTTTATCTAAAGTAAATTTACAGGTAAAAACATGCGTTCTGCGTAACATATTGTGTGTTTCAGGTAATTATAATTGGTAAAGGTAAAAATACATGTATTAAAAATTAATGTTGGATTAGATTCTGAAGTAGATTTGTGAATATATTAGATATTAAAAATGATAATAATTCAGCATAATATTTTCTAAATGTTATGATTTTAGTTAATTTGTTGAAATTAATCAAAGTATATTTATCATATTAAACTTGTTTATGAAGATATTTTATTCAGTTACTGGAGATGTTCAACCCCTGATTGTCCTGCAACTATCAACACACGCAACAACATTCCAACCAAGGTTACTGTCAACCACAACCACCCATCAGACAGAATGCAGATCAAAGTTGATGATGTGTTGCCAAATATGAAACCAGGTCCCGACTAGAACTTACTCCGATTCCAACCATCCATGAAGAAGAATTGGTAAACTACGCAACAGGGAATGGAATGACGACACACAACAACTGGTGGAGCATATACCAACCTTCTAATCTTGTAAGGACCAACTGTATAATCAAACACACAAGACACTACCAGCACTACCAACATCTGTAGCAGACATTGTTGTCAATGGTAAAGTGACAGAAACTACTAGTGGACAACCCTTCCTACTTACAGATGATGACGAAAATGGTCACATGCTTATCTTCAGCACCCAAGAGAATTTAACAAAAGAAAACATCTTCAACATGATTAAGCTACTGCAACACAAAGAAACCATCCACTCGTGCACACTACTTCAAAACAGAGCTGGCGGAAAACGGGTACCCAAGAAAAGAAGGTACAGAGAAATAGATAACAGATTTGCAACCCTCAAGACAAGATTACAGAACCAAGAGATCACTGTATTAAAGTATACATTCTGGCTGAGGTGTTGTGAATATGACTTTAATATCATCGATTATCTTGTAATGAATTTGATGATGACAATGTTTAATTTTGAATATTTAATTGATAACTCTGACAATGTACTCATTATTGTGTTTTTCAACATTTTGATATCAACTCGATGTGTTAAATCGATTTACATGCATATGTTAATAAATTGATATTAAACATGAATTGTCTTTTAGTCTTTTTTCCTAAAAAAGAATACCTGTATATTCCCCATACCAATTTAAAAATGTTGTTACAATACAAACAAACTTAATCCTTTGTTTACACAAGAATTCTGGCTACTCCAACACATTTATTTTACCATTTCACCTGTAAAATTCTGAATGTTTGAGCAGCCAGAATAAACTGTTTATTGTTCCAACCTTTAAGGTACACAAATATGTATTCAGGTAAACCGTTTTGCTGACAAAATCAGCGGAGTTTCACATTTTTATAACGCTATATTTTTAAATAATTGATGTAGCATTTTAATAAAGACCTGTGTTTAAGTTGGTCCCAAATTTCAATGCAGAGATTTCAAATATGTTAGATAAGTAACATTTTAATTTATTTTAATTAAATTGATAATTTATAATTTTTACCATTTTCATATGGGAAACATTTAATATTATACTATTTAATTAATTTTCTTTGCTTGTGTGAACTTTATTTATTTCGTTTTGACAAGGCAGAATATGATTGGGATGAGTGCCGCCATTTTGAAATCAGAGAAATCTGATCGAAAATTATCCTATTTTCAAATAAAAGGGGAAATACATCTAAAATTAAGCTATCGAGTTATCATTTGCTGAAAAGATATGCACATAACACCGACTAAGCGATATCGAGAAATCATGGTATATATAGCATAGGTCTAGGATAGAACCGTCCAGAATGGTTCTAGGGTACAACTGTCATAAATGGTTCTAGGTCAGGACACCCTGTCATAAACGGTTTTAAATATGTGAAGATGACACCTAAAAGATTACTTAAAAACATTTTAAGGCCTAACATCCCCTAGATATATAAAAGTTAAAAGCATTTTATGTTTCAGAAAGATGCAATCTTTTTGGGATTTTGATGCGTATTTTTTTCGTAATTGCAGAAGGTGTAAAAATAAACTAAGTTATGTAAATCTTCCAGTTTTCCCCTCTCAGGTAACAATTACATTATATTGTATTGATTGATATGGACACTAAAAGGACAATAGATTTCTCAAAAACAATAGGGGATTTAAATAGTTTGAGTGGACAGTGTAAAAAATATCTCAGCTGTTGTTTATTTTTTCCTTTTCTGAAATTTTGCAAAATGCCCTTCAAAATACAACACATATTTTATTTGTCTGAAACTTTTATATATCTAGTAGATCCCAGGCCTTATAAGGTAAGTCTGTGTTAGGTGTGATTTTTTAGCTCTATTTGTCATAATGAACCATAATCAGCATTTGTGCCCTGAGCTTGGGTTCAGTACCTTTGAATATTTATTGTTTACACTTCATTATTAGTCCTCCTTAGTTACAGTTATAAATATTAAGATACTATACTAATATGTCAGTACACAATGTATATAGGATGCATTTCTTGTCGATATTTACTTTTTTGCACAGCTTGTTTAGATTTTTCAGGCTATCATTATAGCTGCAACATAATGTTATTGTTTTCAGTGCCATTATTGTCATCCTGCAATTGGTGTTATAACAGACAAATAAGAGGTGTCGAATACAAAAAATCTGTCTTTGTATATTATACAAATACAGCATTAAGCCCCTCCCACTATCTTGTCAATTCCGCTGTTTTCTTTAAAAAATTACTTTTCGACAAATTAATGCGCTGCTCATCATCGTAGTGCTGTTTGTATTTGGTTTGTTCTTATGGGTTAATGGGGGTCTGGTTTCACCTGGAACCCTTACGTATATACTAGGATAGCTCGTTGTGTAGCCTCAAGTGATATTTCGAATTTTCATATTGACTCGGACAACCTCCTTATTTTCCTTCCGTATATATACGTTGTCTGATAATGGATAATAAACGGAACGCAAATACCTTCGAGAAGTACCAGTTGTGCATCAACTAAGAACATCAAAGTTTGATAGAGAAAATAAAAATGAAAATCCCCAAGCCTGCCCAAATATTTTCAGCATAGGTGGGTACAAATCCTATAAATTAACTTGATGTGGTAAAACAAAAATTACAATTGTCGTTTTTAACAAGCATTAATTAAAATTAACAAGTAGAAATTTTTAAAGAATGATTATGAAATTTAAGAAAAATTAGACCCACTAAGTACTGGTGATCCTAAACAATACTGGAAATTAATAAATGATTTAAGAACTGAAAAATGATTGTACATGTATGACGGTTTAATTTATGAGACTTGTATGTAAAAGCATGGTGATAGGATGAAATACATTTAATATAACACATATATCACAATAAATCACAATAAATATAACTTTTAATCTTAACTTTAATCCTGTATGGCCGTTTTGTTGAAGCAGAGACATTTTCCAAAATTCTCTTTTTACATTTAGGTGTCGTAGCCATGTTGTATAATACTTGAATGATTTTTACAAAGAAACTGAAAATAATCAAATTAAATTCTTATTTTTCATGTAGCTAAACTTACCTGTAACCCTTAACGAGCCTCAAATCACCTTCCGATCTATAAATTTAAATGTACCCAATCATGTCAATTTGTTTGACGATTCAGTGATCATGATACACATAAACACGTGATAATTATTTATTTTAATTTATTGATTAGCAGATCAAAGGGTCGGATTAGACAGGATTAATTAGGTATAACTAATAACATCGGGACTTCAAAACAGTGTCGGATTACGAAAGTGACAGGATTCGGAATACACAAGTTTTTTTTTTTGAAAAATATTGTTAAAGACATTTTTCGGGACCGGAAATTTTTGTCGGATGCCACAAGTTGTGGGAATACTTAGGTGTCGGATTAAACAAGTTGCACTGTATATGGTTTCAGAGGATGATATTTTTGAAATGTTGAACAATAAAAAAAAAATCATCATAGCTGTCGTATTAGCTGTCCATCCGGTACGAAATATGCAAACTTTATAACGGTCATCTCACAGATGCTTCATACCAAGTTACAGATCATTTGGCTTTGCTGTTTCATAAAATTTTATTTTTGAAAATTTTGACCCATCAGAAATAAAAATTCATCATGGCGGCCATATAAGTTCTTTGACCAGTAGAAAACATGCAAAATATATAAAGGTTCTTCCATGGATGCTTCTTACCAAGTTTAAGCTCATTTGGCTTAGGGATTTTAGAGGAAAAAATTTTTGAAATTTGTCCAATCAGAAATGAGAATTCATCATGATATCCATATTGCTTTTCCGACCAGAACAAACTATGCAAAATTTATAAAGGTCCTTCCATAGATGCTTCATACCAAGTTACAGTTCAGTTGGCTTTGCGGTTTCAGTGGAGAAGATATTAGAAATTTTGACAAATCATAAATAAGACTTCACCATGCTGACTATATTAGTTGTCCGACCGGAACGAAATGTGCAAACTTTATAAAGGTCCTTCCATAGATGCTAAACACTAAGTTTCAGTTCATTTGGCCTAGGGTTTCAGATGAGATGATCAAAATGTATGTTTACACACGGACGGACGACGGACGCCAAGTGATGAAAAAACTTCACATGGACCTTTGGCTAGGTGAGCTAAAAAGGAAAGCAAATGGTTTAGACCAAATATTAAATGAAATGCTCAAAACTGGACAACAAGTCTTATTGTTTATCAAAACGTTTACATTTATGCTTTTCTTCTGGAAATTACCCAGATTTATGGGCAAAAGGGTTCATATCTCCTATATATAAATCTTAAGACCCCATGGACCCCAACAATTATAGGGGAATCACAAAACCAGCATTTAGGCAAACTTTTAAATAAATATTCTCAACTCCAGCTGAAGGGTTACACAAAAACCTCAATAAATTGGAAATATATTGTGATGATTAGAGTTTAAATGTGAATGACAATAAGACTAAGATTATTATTTTCAATAAAGCAGGTAGAACATTAAAGAAAAGGTTCACTTATAAAAACGCAGAGATTGAATATGTTGCTAATTACAAATATTCAGAAATTATTTTCATCCTCAGGAACTTTCTTATTTGCAAAAAATGAATTGTACAAGAAAGGACTGAAGGCTTTCTTTAATTTACAAAACATTGTTTTAGTTTAAATCCAGGTATTAAAACCTGTCTGAATGTTTTTGATCATACAGTTAAGCCTGTGCTCTTTTGGGGTAGAATTTTGGGGTATTTGGGGTATTCTTAATGTAAACAATAAAAAATGATATATCACTTGATCTTTGTTACAAAAACTTGAAATGTGAAGAGCTGCATGTTAAATTTTGTAAAAATATACTTGGAGTAGATAGACAAAGTGTTATCTATGCTTTTCTTTCTGAACTAGGTAGACGCCCACTTCATTGTGACATGATGAAATCAATATTAAAATAATGCTACACATTAGAAAATTTGGCAACAGAATTTCCTTTATTAAAAGATGCATATTTATGTTGCAAAGAGGGAGATGTTTTTAACAGAAAATCTTGGTTCTGAACTATTAAGATTCTCTTTAGAAGTTTAGGATAAGAATGCAATGCTTCAACCCAGAGTAAGGGCAAATTCGATGTTTATTATGGCAAGCCGTTCTCGTCAAAACTATGTTTAAAGCCTTTTTAAAAAAAAATTACACACTGAGATTTAAAAACCTAAAATAACACACTGAGAAATCGAAATTACACACTGAGATTAAAAAAATGAAAAACACACATTGAGAAATTAAAATTACACACTGAGATTTTAAAAAGACACATTGAGATGAAATAAATTGGAAAACACACACTGAGAATTGTTAATAACACAATGAGATTTCAAAAATACACATTGAGATTAATATGTAAATTACTAATGAATATTCATGAGATGAATAATTCAACAGATTAATATCTTGGTCTCTAGAACTCTTGTCATTATAATAAAATGCGGTTCCTTCAACCAACATTCATAATAAATTTCAAGACTTAACATCATTTTTTGCTAACTCATATTCATAAGTTTGTTGTCTATATAAATCAGATTGATATCATTGCTAACGGTGTATCGGGATTGTTTGCTTAAAACTGTTTAAGCATAGGTCCTTTTTCAAAAGTCTTTCAACTGTTACCCTGATTTCGCAGGGTAATCTTTTATATTTTTGTAACGTTTATATGCTAAAATAGACACTTGGGTAAAAATGTCATTGCATTGTTTGTTTTTTGTAGATTGTTCCAATGTTTTCTTATAATTTTATTAAAGTTTTTCACCATTTGGTTATATCAGAGACATATAATACATGCCGTCTCTGGTTATATTTTGTAAAGAGAGAAAGTGGGTATTTTTCTTGTTCTATTGGTCTTTTACGTTGTATTTCTAATATATTTTATAAAACATTTGGCGTCAGAGTGAAGGACTTACGAGTTCTGTCCCCTAGTTGTTTTAAGCTTGTAATAGATTAAGATGACGTATGCTAATTAGATATGTGTGCATAAAAAATGCGCACAAATCTCCGTGTGTAATTTTAAATTCTCAGTGTGTAATTTCAAATTCTCAGTGTGTGTTTTTCAGTTTATTTCATCTCAGTGTGTCTTTTTGAAATCTCAGTGTGTAATTTTCAATTCTCAGTGTGTAATTTTCAAATCTCAGCGTGTGTTTTTCATTTTTCGTAATCTCAATGCGTCTTTATGAAATCTCAGTGTATAATGTCTTATTCTCAGTGTGTATTTTTAGGTTTTTTAATCTCAGTGTGTTTTTTTTAAATTCTCAGTGCGTAAAATTTTCGAAAAATGTTTTAAACATAGTTTTGACGAGAACCGCTTGCCATAGTTTATGGTAATATCAAAACAAATTTTAGATATGAAAATTATCTTTCTTTCATAAAAAAATGAACTTATAAAGTCCTTTGCAGATTTAGAATAACAGCTTACAGACTACTTATTAAAACTGGTCGCTACAATAAAACCACGATATGAAAAAAATTATAAAAAATGCTCCTACCATGAAGATGAAGACGAGATACATTTTCTTATAAAGTGCAGCAAGTATAAAGACCAGAGAAAAATGTTATATGAGATTGTTGCCAGGTTTTTGCATGATAATATGCCCTAGTTTCCATACCACCATATCAATATTATGTTTATTATGAAAAATACTTGTATCAAATATTGTGAACGCTATCAATGAATGCTTTTCCCTCCTTTTGTCTTGTAAGTTGTATCCTTTATATTTTTGCCATTTTAGGGCCCTTTGATTGGAAATAAAATGTTATAGTTATATATTATAATATGATCAAAATATAGCTCCCATATCCGAACTTTGTTAGAAAGGATCTGAGGTTGACCCATAGGATGACCATTAAGAAACTTTATTTATTCAATCATTTCTTAGCTTTTGATGTTAACTTCAATCATCATAATTTTGATTGCTCCGTTTGCCAGGAGTAGGGCTAGGATGGAATTTGAAATAAAAAGATAGCACCAGAATTTTGGCAAAATGAAATGCCAGGATCAACTTCACGTGTGGAAAAAATGCAATAAATGTGTCAACATCAGTAAATTTAGGTTTAAATGAAAACAACATTTAGGCCGTAATAGCGACCGAAAAGAATAGGCAGCATCAAATATTTCATCCTAGCCCCCCCACTCACTCCCAAAAAAAATCAAATGGTTGATCCCTAACAGACTTCACTTTAATTTAGTAACGAAACATTTGATTGCTTTTGATTGTTTTACAAAAATGAAGCCTCAAAGGAACAGAAGGCTGTATAAAGGATTTATCAGATTCCATTTATAGACCTTAACATAGAATTTAACAAGATACGTAATGTTTAGTTCAAGGTGACATACATGGCTGGACTCTCAAACAGTATAGTACAAAAAAATATACATATAAAGTTAATTTTGTATTATTTTACATTTTTATTTACAGAATGATCATGCAGATCGATACATCGGGAGGTGTACATGTCATTCTGGCAGGTTTTAATTGGCTTTGACCTCATTTTCACGGTCCAGTGTCAATCTTTTTCTCAGTAAGTTTAAATAATTTGCTGTAAATATGCATTGGATTCAGACTGGCGGATCTAACGTCTCCTTTGCCCCCCTTTCATGGCCAAGTGGCTTTTATATGAACATTATTATAATGAAAACGATCTCACAGATGGCCAACCATTATACAAATACGCACTCTAAGTAGTACAATTTCTGTGTAGCAACACTTGATTCCACTGCAAAGAACCCCAGATGATTACAAAATTCTCAACGCACACATGTACATTAAATATAACTTTTTTGAATGTATGCTTTCGAACATATTGCATTCTGTGTAAGCATTTTCATTAAAATATTTCATTTAGATATATTTGCCAAAGGCCAGGGACAAAACATAACCCTGAACAAATCTGATGTTTATGCACAAGCATACCAATGTTACAAATACAGATGAAAAAATTATAACTTGGACAAAAAGTCCATGACATGGGCCGGTCATATTTATAAGGAATTAACAGGTTTAACAAGAGCCGACACTGAAACTTGAACATATCTTATTCGATTTTTGCAAATGATTATATTTCACTTACAATGTGTCATTCTAGATCAAAAACTTTCACTTAATCACACAGAGGTTAAAACACACAGGTTAGGCACATTTGATTCATATCTGTATTTGTACGTTATAGAATCAAAGGAGTATATTTTTTACTATATGTTTGCAATTTGTGGCGTGATTGTTGTCATTTTTGTGAACATTATTGTTTGGATGTGCAGCGAACGTATAGACACCAAGACCAAGACATGCATAAGAAAACAACAGCAATAAGGGGATGGTAAACAACACCAACACCAGCAGCATTTACAACATCAGGCCCACATACACAACAACGACATGTACCTTTGATCAGTTTACCTATGTCATCTGTGCAACTTTTATGTCCCAAAATTTAAGGGATGAAACTTCCTGTATAGATTTACATGTTAATAGATGGCGTGAAATTAAACGCAGTGCTTCTGGTATTAGAACAAAACCACTGTTAATACGTCATATCGTAATCTGTACAATACATTGAAGGAAAAAAGGGAAACGAAAACCCACGATTATGATACATGTAGTCTGGAATAAAACTTTATAAATGATTGAAATTAAATATTTATCAAAACATCCAGGTGACTGCGCATATTTGTTTAACTCTTTCCGTCATAATGTTTGCCTTAATTATTCATTGCCGTAATACATTCACGGAATCTCTACATAGTGGATCACACTGATTATCCATGTATATACTTTTTTAAGTATATAACTGATTAAAATCTTAACCTTATTTTCGCCACTATTCAGGTCGACATAGGTGATTCTTGAAACCAAACTCCTGACAGTGGTTCATATTCGCTCTGGTAAACCCACGCTCTCCAGCCCCTTTCCATTGCAAAGGAGTACATGAACAAATTTAATTAATCTGAATTCTTACAATTCTGTGTTCGAAAGAATCATAAAACCGGATATTTTTTCAGTTCTATAGATATAATGTAAGAAAAGAATAATTCGTCTTAGATCGTAGCAAGAGCGAAACAGTCAAAGTTACACCGCTAAATCTCCCACGGAATCAAACCGAAAAAAGCATTATAAGTGTAATGATTATAAACGAGTTTTACGAAATTTGTTGTCATATTGAATGACATGTGAACATATTACATTTTAAAATATTACCTTCAGACTACTTAAACAGTCATGGTTGATTACCATTAAATATTAGCGTTGCATTTATCTTCATAAAATTTCTATCAATAAAACTCGTCCATTATCCAGAATTTACCGTACGTTTGTATAAAGATGGGTTTCTTCTTTCCCCTCGCTCCGAAGTATTGGAGTAATAAAACGTATCACAAAATACCGAAAGAAATTTGATGCACTGTATGGCCATTTCGTTGACTGACGACTCATCAGCAGTGCTTGAGATCAAAATATTGGAAAACCGGTCAAATATATAATTATGAATAAATAAGCACGACCATAAAAAAATCAAAACAATTAAAACCAAATTAGTGTACTTCTGTCCGTCAGCTTTTTTTTTTTTTTGGTTTTAAATTAAAATTCTCTGCAACAAGCGATCGCATCTACTTCATGGGTGTATGAAATCTGATTTTTACAAGCTATAATTGTTCAAATGCCGACTTACAATTTTCACGATATGAAAAATAAAAATGCTTGTTTACAAAATTCTCATCATAATAAGTTGCATATTAGGTACCGATGTTGGAAGTATGGCACAGGGACTTCATGTTGAAGAATATCGCCTTTTATTTTTTAATCTTATGTATAAGAGAAATGTTTGGTTCTAAAATACTCAGGGACTATATGTCTCCGTGGTGGACATGTAATTAAAAATATTTCCTCAAATATAGCAGGTGTTCCTAAGTACCAAGTACTTATAAAATTTGCATTCAAGCAACAAAATGGAACGGATATCCGTTCAAGGACGGTCTGAGTACTTATAAAATTTGCATTTAAGCAACAAAATAGAACGGATATCCGTTCAAGGACGGTCTAAACACAGATTATTGTGCCTGGTATCAAAGTTATTTTTAGAGCAGTGTTTTTTTTTATTCATTTAACGTTATTTACATATTTAAACTTTCGACCCACCCAAAACTAACTAATATTTTTGCATACAAAATGTTGAAGTGTTGTACTACAATTTTGGTGCTTTTCTTAATTTTCCATCTCAGTCAATTCCACCTTTGATAGATCAGTGTTCTCCTTGAACCATTAAGACACATATTTGTGATTTAATATTCCCCGATGGCACAATTTGTGAAAAAAAATTCTTTGAACTTCAAAATGCTGGTAAGGATTAAATTCCGACCCTTTTAACTCGTTCAACACCAATTTATATACTATACCCTATATATATAATCAGCAATGCTGATAGACTAGAAAATGGGGAAAGCGAAAAACCAGATACAATGCAATGTATTAACATTTATTATGTCGACATACTGAAATTAAAATTTGAGAGTTGAAACAGAAAGTGGCGAAATCAACCACTTTGACTGATACAAGAACGTAGGGCTAAACGCCTCATCGTATATCATTTTTGTCCGACTTCTAGATTTCCATGGTACACAAGTACTACAGGCTCTTTAGTCATTTTCTAATCAACATTTCAATAACCGTTATGTTGTCCTAGATTTGGCTACTTGCAAAGGTCAATGGTTACTTTAATGTACATAGTGAAAGATCTCCTATATGAAGGTTTTAGTAACTATCTGCATATGTAAATCAGATGTATGTGATTACCAAACAAATTATGACTACCACGCAGTATGCTGTGGAATGTACTCTGTGACAAACATGGATGAAAAGGGTCAATGTGTGGTGACCTCTCCAAAATGGTTATGTGTATTGCACACAAACATTGCACACGTCATCCAAATTTGGTTAACACGTTTCAGTTTTGAAAGTCTGCAGGTTGTAACGAGGTTTTTGATCGGGTAGAAATTAATTTATTGTACGGTTGTTTACATTTTGAGTAAGCTTAGATTTTAATGGGTTGTGTAGGACAGACATGGAGATTCAGGAGGTGCACTGGGGAGAAAGCTATGGTTTGTAACTTAAGTTACGAACAGCCAAAATAATTTTGAACCAATGTCGGTGAAAACAAAATTGCAGAGTTTAGAATTGTTGCATGGTCTCTTAATGACGGTAATTGACTTTTTGACGTTTTGATGAATAAGATCAGTGGATGTTCTATCGCTTCTATTGCCAAATTATATTCATTTTTAGAGATGTTCGTAACTTAAAAATCATATTTATACAGTTTTGAATTTACGCGCATCAACGTCCTATATAAGTTACGCACATCCTTTGATCTTTCAAAAGCGTGTATAAAACGGAATTAAAAGCATACTGTTTTTCTAAAATAGGAATGCAGTAATTTTTCGTCAATCAAAAAGAATGAAAAGTGAATTTCTGTCAGCTTGAACCTTCAGGAAACTTTTATTTTTTGCAGCTTTCCCCCAGTGAGGCGTCAGAAAACGATTTTACAAAATAAAATCGCACAATAAATTCTATGATAACTATTGTAATGCACATATGGTATCAATGTATGACATCGCAGCACCCACTGCCTAAATGGTCTAATATTTGTGTTATGAAAATTCACATTTAGGAATCTACATTATTTTTATACAACGATATACTGCTGATTAATACTTTAAATGTCCAGGTCAACATATCTCACATACGATAATTATTAATAATAATGGAATTCTGAAGTTATATGTTAAGTTTGAGCTTTGTGCCAGTATCCAACAGAGCAATAATGCCAACGTCATGATTGTCAAACATAATGATAGATGAAATGAATGTTGACATAATTATTAAGAGTAAATATAGTACAGATTATTGTTCTAGAACCAAAACATCTTTTCGAGGTATCGAGCGATATTTTCATGTACGATATGTTTTATTTTTTGTAATGCTACGTATACAATATCCGCAATGTTCTTATTGTTCTGGTGGTTATTTTTTATATGAATTTGAAATTAGGACTGGTAGGGACAATTGGTACAAATCACTAGGTTACACTTTTAATGCAGACAAAACATTCATATCCGATAAAGTGTTTCCTGCTTATACGTACATCTAGTGTAATGAACAAATTATTTTTAAATTACCAAAGTTCATAGTTCTGTTAATGTTCCGGAAGTCAAATGTATACACAATCTCAAAATCGTTTGAAAGTGTATAACATAAACATATTAGTTCTATTCATTGATTTTGTTACGAGAGTTTGACATCTTTGGACTCATTATGAACCAAAAGTAATAAACACAATTTGTCTGATTGCAGGAATATTTACATGTAGCTGTTTCGTCAACAAAATGACTGGACTAGACATTTCAGGGCCTAATGTGTGCTTGTGAGCAATTTAAATATTCTAATATAAATTTATACTCGTTAAATCAATTTGTCTAATGCAAGTTTTGTGTCCCAAAATTTCTAAAAACGGTGTAACAAAACCATCTGTAACAAAATTCAGAGATATTTTAACAGTACAGATTTTGTCTCCTTTCACATTTGTACTAAAGAGAAATCAAAGAAGATATGCCAATTTTATAGAGACTACAACCCTGAAACGAAAATTCAAAACGGTAAAAACGTGTCGTTACAGCGGTTTTCACGGAGCATTTGTTAATATTGTAAATTATATACATTCTCCAGTAATAATAATGAATATCCAAAGTGACGGGTACAAATATTTTGGTTAATTACCTGAGTACTAAACCCTTAGCCTCGTACCTGTTTAGGTAGTGGGATACAAGAACAAAATACATACAAAATTAAATCCGTAAGGAATAACAATATATATTGTACTTGAAACAAATCTAAACTATTTGTGGTTATTTGACAACTAGCTCAAGTTGGGAAACACCGATAAAAATCTTACCCATTCTATCGTTTCTTATTTCCTTTATTATTCAATTTAATAGGAAAATAATTTATCGACTATCTTCTCGATATTGACCTATTTTTCCGTTTGATAATATTATTTCGGTATCATTTCAAATGTTGTTTTTTTTTTGTCTAGAAGCACTTTTAATGCGAGCACATTAGGATTGTGCTTAATAATTCATCATTATATCTTTAACCGGTTTTCCAATATTTTGATCTGGAGCACTGCTGATGAGTTGACTGTCAACGAAATGGCCATACATTGCATCAAATTTATTTCGGTATTTTGTGATACGTTTTATTGCTGATGCACGGCTTGAATTTATATATAACATAGACATTATTGATTTAGAAAATCTTTTTTTTTCAGGAAAACCATAAGCGGCACAGAAGAAATAAAACGATATTGTTGCTTCCCTTATTACCAAATGGATGAAAAATGCGCGGGTAAATATCAATAATGTAAAAACAACAATAACAAAGGAGGAGAAATAAAAATAAAACTAGATACAAGATATCTTACGTTCACTTTTATTAAGTTTCCATCTCATCTTAATAAACAGTTATATATAATACTTGTATAATTTGCACCATTAGATATTAAATTATCTGTATTTGTTACATTCTCAATATCATTTTTGAGGTCATTTGGCCGAACTTTACTAGAAAAGAGAATTTTCAATTTCACAGCTTAAAAAAGAAAATATCTTTCTTCTGTACAAAATGCATTTCTTGATCAACCTTTTGGTGCGTTCCTGACCAAAGGGTTACATAACGGACAAGACAGTTGATTATTAGTCCAAAACAAAAAGACAAGGCGATTTGCAGAGAACACTTCCAAAGCAAATATATATTACAAAGGGGACAAATATATCTAAGGAGCATACCAAAAAATAAAACGCAGTCCATTAGACAGACAAACCAGGGAAGACAAAAGAACAACCACAAGCACAACAAATAAACACTAAAACCTATATAAAAAATGATATATCAAGAACTCCTATAAAAACCAGGATTGAACTTAGGTGATCCGAAAGGATCAACATAGCAAACCCGCTGGGAGTCACAAATCGGTGGAGGTATATGAAGTATTACGACAATGGGAACAGGTCCAACATCAGCTTCGATATTGGAACACTGCAACGGTCGGCCTACTCGTGATGGCGACCGTTAAATGTCCTAAGTGATGACATCAACGTATCCCTGATAAAACCCTGGTTAAGCAGCTTTTGTGACAGCAGTAATCCACTTTGTCGGAAGTCATGGTAACACGCGTATCCCTTGAATATCGGATAAGCATATAATCGTATGAATGCGATACTGATATAGTGCTACTCAAAAAGGGAAAGTTAACAATAGGAAATTTGAAGTCATCACGTTTGTCATAAAAAAGTATGAGAGGACTTCGATGTATCTATAATATCTTTAATTTCAAGCTCAAACTTACAAAATGAGGTTTAGGCAGTCAAAAATTCTATCAGCGCACTCCCCACCTGTTATATCCCGTTGCACCACTGTCACAATCATATTTGAATACAGGCCCCAATTTTTGAAATATGTAAATTCTGAAACCTTACTGCGCATCTGCATACAGTGTATGACAATACTGTATAGAAATTAAATGCATGATGAAAAATTTGACATTAGTTTAGGTCGCAAGCTTAAATTCAAAACTTCAAAATGCGAACCCCTTTTGCCCCAATTTTGGTAGAAAAAAACTCTAAAACCGTATTGCTCATCTACAAATAGTGTGTGACACTACTATATGGAAATAAAACGAAAAACAAAAATGGAAGAGGAGTTAAGGTCACAAGCTTACATTTCCCAATTTTCGAAAATCAAAATCGACACTTGTGGTTTCAGTTTCTGAAAATCAAAATTCAAATACTTTATTCCAAATCTACATACTGTTTGTGCCAATACTATACAGAAATAAAATGCCTAAAAACGAAAAATAATTGAGGTTCCAAGCTAAATTGCTCAATTTTCGAAATTCGACTCCTTATATCAATACTTTAAAAGATCATTGCGCATCTACATACAGCGTGTAACAATAATGTATAGAACAGATAAAAATTAAAAAGTAGTTTAGGTCGCAAACTTTTATAACCAATTTTTAAAATTCGACCCCTCTGGGCTCCATTTTTGAAAATCCTAAGTGTGACCAGCGAACTGACAGGCGGACGGGAGCTATAACAACTTCTTTTGAAAGTGCGGGGATGCGGAGATAATAATCAAATAAATTTGGAAAGCCAATTGTACAAATGTACATATCAAAACAAAACTGTGAGCAATAGAATCAAACTGAAGAATAAAACAAGACAATACAAGACATCAACATTCTTCCAAAAAAGGGACAATATCTGAAAAATAAGAAATAGACAGTTTTTGAAGTACTGAACCTGAATATGCTAAAAGTATTTTCTAAAATTCCAACTAAATTTTGTGTCAGACTGAAAGAGCAGGGACGAAAATATTTCATACATTTTCTATCCTGTACAGAAAAAAATTCTTTAATATTTTTAATTGTATTTAATATTTTTAATACGCATCTTTCAAGTAACATTGTCGACGTTAGACCGTTGTTAAAATTGAGTTTATTTGCAGATAGCATGATTGCATACTATAGCAAATATGCATATTACATACACAATATGTATATAATTTTCAATGCGAAAACCAGGCAACAACACAATTTCATGGTTACCATGTTATAAGTATAATAATTCGCGAAGAGTAGTAATACCTTGGTAAGAAGCAGAACATAGCAACAAAAAAAATAATACTCATATTCCGTGACACATATACATCTATTACAACAAGACGCATTACGATCCTCATGAATGATATGTGAATATCCATCAACCTCAACATTAAGTTTCAATTAAACAGTACGTAGTTTCTTTAACAAATTAACATTTGTATAAGTTGGTATTTTATATGTTTTAGAATATAATCAAAAAATATCTAACATGTGAAATCCATACTGTTTGTCTGAAACTGTATATACTGTTTGTTTTTGCATGTTTGAATCAGAATGTGAAAATGGGACAACATCAATAGATGGAATTCAATGCTCGCCATGTATACCAAATAAATATGGAAGAAACTGTCTCGGTACATGCAATTGCTTGTCTCACCAAAGGTAATGTTTTGTTCTTATTAGTTATATTACCGATAAACTAAAAATAATAAAAAAAAAACTAAATATAACTCCTAAATCCAATTTAACACCACCATTTTTGCTCCTGCCCCAAACCAGGAGGCTGTGCAGTAACTGTCTTGCCTATTCTTGAAATACCTCGATATTTTTGGGATTCGCGTGTCTTAACAGATAATTGGTGGTTTAGTGCCAATTAGTCTTATTCCCGGGGGGGGGGGGGGGGGTGCTATGAGCCGACCATTCAAAATCTCAGCATATAACAGTGAGGACAATGGGATGCCATTTAAGACACAACAACAAAAAGGCAAAGGAAAAAGAAAAACAAACAAGCAAGCAAGAAACCGTTCTTATATATAAACCCGCTGTTAATTGACTATCTTGTCTAATACGTGTGATTTTTTGTACATTTGGGATCGGGCCTTTTCTCAGATATTAATTGGTGGAATTGCACAAGTCTTTTAAGGTGGGGGTGCTTTGATTCCTATCTGTTTTTGAAGGTTGATAATATGGCCTCTTTCGTAATTTTTGGTAACAAAAAAAAATTAGAATTCATTTCGAAATATAATAGTATGTCCAAAAAGATCCTGTCACTTCAGTGTGATCCTTCAAATAACAGTCAGACTTTTTTTATTATTTTAATTCTCTTTAATTTGATAAAAAACATACTAGAATGAACGCATACGAAACAGTTCCTAATTAGGTAAACCTGAAGATAATGCATGTAGTCATAAATGTTACATAAAAAGATTTTTGAAGAGCAACAGAAACGTGGTAGTCTTGTACAAAAAATTATTCAAGTACAAAGCCTGCAAATGCAACTATCATATTTTGTTGTAATGAGGCCTACCTCACCATGAACATTATAATAAAGGTTTGATTGTATCTTATCAAAGTCAACTTTGCCAACATACCATAGAGTGCTTAAATATGTCAACACTGAAAAGTTCAGAATTACTTTATTAAACTTTGATCATTTTTAACAAAGCAAATCTAAAATAATATGAAGTGTAATAGATGTAATTCTGTATGTAGATGCGACTCTCGGTTTGGATGTGTTGCCAATACAGAAACTGAACTTGAACATTCCACAGAACAGACATCAGTTGGTATGTAGACAAATGAATTTTAATCGGATTTTTCCGGTCATTAGTTTGGCTAAGTACATGTACGAAGGTCTGGCGGTCGATTCCATACAGCGATAAAGAAATCCAGTTTTCTGTCATCCCGGCCACAATTGCTTCTTGTTTCTCATTTGAACCTTTTTTATTATCAATATTTATACATTAATAATGTTTCAAATCATTGCATTATATATACATTTATAGATAAAAATATGGATAAATTATATCATTTAAAATAAGAGAAATAAATATGTTTCACAGAAAATCTAAGCATATAACAGAGGGAGAAAATGGGGTGCCATAAAAGGAAGGGAAAAGAAAACAAACAAACATGAAACAGTTATTAGAAACAAAGAATTATGTATATAACATAGTGCTCGGTTTATTATTACTGAAATAGAAATTGTGTTCTATCTAGTTTGATTATTCCCACTATTTTGGTAGTTTTTTTTTCTAAAAATAGCATTTGGCCGAGGTTTGGTAATCATTGTTTGTATGCCTGTAATTATTTTGCTATACTATGTAATTTATTTATAAGACGTTTAATCCCCTCTAAAAACTGTATCAAACAAAGGTACAGCTGGTCTCTACCGGCGAAATTAAAAGATGCAGAATACTCTTTCCGATATACTGCTAGTAGCATACTATCATTTCCTGTACACATATACCTTGCCATTACTTGCAATAGTATAATATTATTGCGTAAGGTTTTCCATATTGGCTTAATTATTGGTCGGAGGCAGCCATATTGGACTGAGGCGAAGCCGAAGTCCAATATGGCTAGCCAAGGACCAATAACTAAGACAATATCGAACACTGTGCGCAATTATAACTTTATTGACTAACCAGTCCAATATGTCATAATGACTAGTTCAATAGGGCATAGTGGACGGGTATGTATGTGTAGTATTGCCATATTTTGACATTTTGTATTGTATTAACTTAGGCTTAATTCTATTGTTAGTCAATAATATATTGTTACTAACTTGCTGTTTCTGTATTGGCCATTGTAATGATTCAAGGCTAGCTGTATCGAAGGGGCCAATACAGCTGACCCAGAATCAATGATAGTTTTTTTTTAAGTTATATAATATTATAAAGAATATAATCAATCCAACTGTATTGGATGATATATGTACATTATAGCCTAGAAACAGTAGACATCATACAGAAAACTTTAAACAAATTAAAACCATTCAAAAAGTAATGATGTTTCTAACAATAATTAAAGTCATGGAAAAACATACTGTTACTGTTATGATGGAGACAGGAGCCCAATAAGGTGCAACAAAGTCTCAAAAGTAAATCTGGTTGTCCTGATGTTTGAAAATTAGTTTTAAAATGACATATTCCTGGCAGGGCAGCGTGACCAGTTGAGACACTGAATGTAAAATCAGAACATGGTCTCTACTCAGAAAGGTATATTGCGAAAAATTATTCTCAAGACATCCAAAAATTTTCAAGCAGCGTTGTTCACAACAGAAATTAATGAAGTCACAATAAATTCTGCACAAGTCCGCACGTCTATTCGGGATCACCGTAAAGGAAAAGTCTCATATTGGCCCTGCTTTTTAATATACATGTATATTAAAGATTAACATGTCATCAGTGAAATCTACAATGACATGCGTAATAAAGTTACTGTTTTTATTAAAGGAATTGCAGTATTATACTCTGTACTGGTTGCTAGTGGAATCATATGTTTGTTTGCCTGTTGCTTTGTCTTCGGTAGAATGCTTTACAGAAGAAAAATATTATCCTTTGAGCACCACCAACGACGACATGAAACACAACGTGAGGAAGAACTGCAAGCAAGACCACTGCCTTCTCCTAAAAAGCATCTTAGCGAGCACATATATCACTTACCCGATTACATAGAATGTCCGGATATCGCTTTCCAAAGTAACTGTTACGCTGCCGCTTGTCCTTCCGTGGAATTTGACAATTGTCGCAAAGAAGGCGATTCTTCTACCATAACATTTTATTGTGAACCTTACAAGAGTTTGAACGAGAAAATAAGATTTGATACGAAGTTGCCTGATTACGATCATTGGGGAGCCCCCAATAAAACTGAGTAAAACAATTTCAAGAATGACGCTATTGGCACACCTAATAGGTAAATTATGTACAATAAAATATTGTATATAAGACAACTTTTGTACATTGTAAAAGAGAGAAATGCTTATATTGAACATTCCCATTTTTTATTTGTATTGGTTGATATATTTGCTTTTATTTTATTATTATATTTTTCTCTAGTGACTAAATAATGAACACGATTTCTGAGATAATATTTCGTTGCTCGTATGCATTCGTTTTGTGTTTGGCGGTTTAAGAGGTTTCGGTAGATCACACAAGGTCATATCTGCTAATTCCACTTCGCAGTATGTATGAATATGTCTCAATAAAAAATATTGGATATCAATTTCTAGATTTGAATGTTTGATTAATTTTTTTGCCCAATGTTAGATAAGATTCACCGTCCATGACAAAAATGTCAGGGTACCTTGTGGTCTAAGAGGCTGACATTGTTTGGAGTTTTATCATCTAGCATGAGTTTCGTATAAGTGATTGTTCTTTACACTATCACATAAAATGCATAATCTTTTGCGTATGTACAATATATCTATATTTTTACATTTATCCCGAATGAAGGCAAGCATGCTACCAAAGGCCCACCAAGGCGACTAAAAGAAATCGATATAAATGTCAAATATTTTTGGAATGACAAAAAAAAGGAAAATTTGTGTAACAATTCTTATTGTTTTGTAATATGTTTGTACGGTTATCCTCTTTGATCTTTCTACAGGTGTTTCACAGAAATAAGAATGCATTTAATGTATTTTAAGTAACTTATTTTCAATAAATTTGAATGAAATACAGTTATATATATTATGTGTATTACTGCAAAAATCCTCTGACGTCAAACGGCTCGTTTTATAATTGGATTGAATGTTAGACTTCACTTTGTAAAACCTTCAATCAACAGGTTTGGTACATATAGTCACCTATCGGTGTTTTACTATTAATACAATTATTATATATTACGAACCATTTATATGCTGCACCTCTGTACCTATAACATATTTCTCTTCCAAAAAGGGTTGTACGTGTTCGTAATGGCTTCTTGTTATTAAAAAATTAATAACAATATGCGATATAGATTACGATTACTCAAACAAAATCTCAATTAAGTTGACGAAAATAATAATCAAAATGGTTGCATAGGTGCAAGATACAATGTTGTCTGGTTGATGTTTTATTTGATATCGAAAAAGCATTGATAAAGGTCCTACAAAATCCCCAGTCCAATCATTAAACGCACGTTAAATGTCTTAGCTAACTCTGACTACATGTTTCTAGACACACAAGAAAAAAAGAAATGAAGATTACTCAAAATATTCTGAAAAACTGTAGGCGGAAAATTTCACCAATGCATAACTTCTAACTAAATTTAAATATCGAAAAAAATACCGAGATTTGGACCAATTTACGCGACCAAAAGACACGGTAAAATCGTAGGAATAGTACCACAGCAGAGACCAAAGACACAACCAGGGAAACAAAGAACAAAAATAGCTAACTAAAGAGAATAAGAACAAGACACAAGAACTAAAGTATTTATAATATGAATTCCCACAAAAAAAATGGGATTGACATTAGATTCTCCAGAAAGGTAGCATCTGTCAACATTTTGCCGCAGCTTATCTGATAGAAGTGTTGAATTGAACCAATCATGATTCTGGTGACAATTTCATTTTGACACCAGAGGTATTTACTGTTTACATTGTACCTTTTCAACTATATATTTTATATATTTTAGCTTATATATTACAATGACCAACTGCGAAAAAACTCAACGTAAAACTATTGTTGTCGAAATATTAACTTAAACTATCTTTGTTTTGCGTTTGGTGGCCTTATGATGAATGACTAAAAGGAAACAGAACATCACATTTGACCGGTGGAGTCAACATATGAACTTTGGCTATATTGGTTTTGCGTTTGAAGGCCATACGATGATTAAGTAACTACCAACTGCGAATGACAATTTGTATTTTTTTTATTTTCCGCGTTTGACTCAAGTTTTAAAAAACCTAATAACCAAGAATAGAAAAACGGAAATCTACTTAATCTCCGTTTTATTGTTTTGTCATCAGCCATTAGTATTTATAATACAAGTTTTAAAATTTATTTGAAGTATAAATTATATGTCAGTTTAATTGTGGAATATACAGTATATACATACCTACAGTTGACTTTTGTTAGCTCAGTAGAGGAAATATTGAAATTTTAAAGTAGTATTGCTATGAAAAGACCATACATTCTTCGATGTGAAAGAAGTTTTATGAGATCTGCGTGTTGTTTTCTGTTACATGCACACTTATTTGACAGGTATGAAAAAAGCGTTTCCCAAATGAAAATGGACCTGTTTCATTGATGTTATCCCTTCCTTATACCGGATTTGACATGGTCAGCATGCTGGGTATAATGCAGGAAGCTGAGATTGATTACTCTTCCGGAGCACCTGAGGCTACCCCCGGTTTTTTGGTGAGGTCCATTTGTTCATATGTTTTTAGTTTTTAATTGTAGTGCATGTATTGTTTTGGTCTTGTCTTCGTTGTTCTGCAAAGTTTGTCAGTTGTTTCGACTTTTCCCTCCTTCGAATATCCCTTTGGTATTTCTTGACTTTACGTATTTAACACGGTTTACTCATTTGTATATAGAGACTTGGGAAGAACCGAGGTAATGGGGTTTAATGTGGAACTATTTTCATACTTGAATTTACTTGTTTAATTTGTGGTATTTGTATTTATATACAAACTGGAATATATTTCTTGTTTGTAAATTAATTAAGTGCATTGAAAAATAAATTTGGACAATTTGTACAATTCAAAACTATATGCATATAGCTAAGTCATACAAATTGTACATGTATCCGCTTGTTAAGTAATGAGTACACCATGTCTATTGTAGATATTGAAATATTTCTTATTACGTATGTTGAAAGTTCAATTGTTGAACAGGAAGAATAATTAACGTAAATATCAGTCATAACGTGAGAATGTTTATTCAAAGCATCAACTTAATAAATTCTGTCTTGGAAGGTTAAGTTGTTTTGTTGCAGTATGAGCGAAAATATGTTTAAGATGGTATATTTTATTTTTATTATTATGTTTTGTACATGGTTCTTCAACAACACACTCATGACAATGGGACTAAAACTTTCAGGACCTAATGTTTGTCTGTAAGTAATTAACTATTAATCTTATAGTTTAAGATATTAAAATATTTCTTAAATTGAATTCAGTGAATTCAGCAAGCAATCTTTGCGTTTTCTCTATACCCTATACATTTTTGTACTCTATTAATTGTATGTAATAATTTAATTTGTAACTTGATTTGTAACAAACAATTTGATTGGAGTCACATTATACTGTATATTCAACTTTTGGTACTGTGACGTTACCAACGTATTATTTCGTGGTTTATGAAGTCTAAACTACCGCAAAGTAGGTTATATCGTATAACCTGTTCAAAATTGAAAACAACCCTTCAATTAATTTTGTATTTAAAATATAACCTCGATTTCGATAGTTCAACAGTTATAGAGGATTCCAGAGTAAATAGGCTCAAATTCTGATGATTTAGACAAAATATTTGTTCTTACCAGCCATGAATTCATTAGTTGTACTATATATAGTTGATGTCTTTGTATACTTATTAAGTTCAAATATGAACAAAAGTATAATTTTTTGAAGTTTTTTTTAAATACTGTAATTCCGTTCAGTGCAATTCTGTACTTGAATGCAATATTCGCTTATCTCCATCATAAATTAGTTAATTTTTACTCTGCACAGTTTGGTTCCTTCCTCATATACATTGTACCGGACTTGATAAAATGATCAACAAGATGTTAGTCCCACATGAAGTAGAAAATACGTAATCTCTCATTAAAAGTGATGTCACCCAGAATTACTGGGTGCATGCTGTTTATTTGTGTGCTTACATTTACGTCTGGTTTTGTAATATGCTAGGACGCCTACGAACCCATTTTTAAAGCATGAAAAAGAGATCATATTACACCCTTATGTTTGACTTGTCGACTATGTTAACTTCATGTAACAATATAATATATGATAAGGACCAAGATCTGTTGAATTTGACAGATACATGACTTTGGTGGAGACTTTAATTCAGGAATTAGCATTCGTATCATTATTTTCAAAACAAAATTAAGTCAACTGTAGAATGTTATGTCGTCAGCTGTTATAACATGTTCAATAACAGTACAAGCAAAACACACAGTTTTAGAGAAGAGTGTTTGCACAGCATTCATATATAAATGTCATATCAAAAATTGAAGACAAATACGGTTGTAAATCAAAATCATGCCACAAGAATCATTATGAATTATATGTTTCTTTTATTCATTAATATTCACAAGGAACCCACTTATTAGATATACTTTTGCATTTATTGTATTGTATGACACAAAAGGAACTTGGGACATTTAAGCCTACTGACATTAATCAAAATAATTATTTTCTTTTTGAATGGCTTGAGAACTTTGAAATTAATTCTTGCACACAAATATTTGAATTACTACCGTTCAAGTCAACGCTACTATTCAACGAATGATGTTTCTTACCATTCTGCTTACTAGTGAGATTAATTAATTAGCAGAGAAAACAGCAACATAATTAGTCCTTTCTTCGTAAGTATGAAACTTTTTTGTGTTGGTTTTTACAGACTTTTTCATCTTTGTTGTAACATAGGTTAATTATGTACCAACTTAAAGATAATTTTCAAGTACACCAAGGGACATTGATTCTTTCTGTAGAAAATTTTGCTTGGACGTTTAGAGGCCATTTTTAAAATAAACTATTTTACTTTGTTTATTTCAGGAAAAATAATTCAGAACAGTATTGTTGTTTCAACCATTACCACATGGACGGACGATGCGTGGGTAAATGATTAATTTTATGCCTTCTTAGATAACACTTGTAAAACAGACAAAGTGCAGGAAAAGGCAATGTAAATTAAATGCGGAAAGAAAATATCCAAACAATAAAAAAGGAAAAGCATTATTATAATAATAATAAAAGCATGTAGTATCTTGATTATTGTTTAAAGATTTTCGGGTGTGAGAATATGTATATACTGCAGTTTTGAGATTGAATAACTAGCATGCTTTAGGGCAATCTAGTGCATATTACTTTGTTAAATGTAAAGAAAAAATCAAGAGTTCGAAAAATCTGTTTCTCATTTTATTTCTTATTACTTTGTTAAATATAAAGAAATAATCAAACGGTAGAAAAATATTTTTGTTAAAATAATATTACACAAACATGCATTCGTAATGATCGTCATATCATCTTTTTGTCCGAAAAATGAGTCTTAATTTTTTCTCAAGTAATATTTACGAACGACTGCCTCATATGATTGAACAAAATAAGTAAGATGTATGATAAATAGAACATTGTTCAAATGTACATAATATATATATATCTAATGATCTCTGTACGGATTTCATATGAATCACAAATTAAGATTGTTTCAAAAATTACCAATAACAATATTTTTTTGTTGGAAAAAGAGTGTGAAAATGGTACAGTTTCAACAGCCGGAATACATTGCCTGCCCTGTGAAGAAAATAGGTATGGAAGGAAATGTTCGTTTACATGCAGTTGCTCCTCTGACCAAAGGTAATAATCAATTAATTTTATTTCTACATAAAAGGTAAAATCAAGAACAAATATGTTATTTTGTATCATTTCGAAGTTATTTATTGCGCAATTCATTCCGAAAGCTAGTTTGCTTATTTATTTCAGCTATACATAAATTAAATATATATAAAGAAGGTTATGTACGTTACTACCGATCAGCGCCATTTTTCGATTGTCCTATAGAAAAGTACGACGAAAGATCTCAAAACTCATCATGGAATCAATAGAATCAAGCATGTTCTTACAGACACATAACAGACAAAAAGCGGTTGATGGTTAACCATGATTTTCCCTTTAAATTATATAACACGTAAAGCACACAGATCAAATCAACCGAAAATTGTATCAAATTCATGAAAAATATACTAATCTACAGTGTCACAGACAACTGAGCAGCTACTATAAGAAGACAAATAATATGGATGCTAAATTCATTGAATTGCGCATGTCTTATGCAAAAATTGCGTCGGGATAAATACACCGTGAGGAATTCCGTATCGCAACATCAACGATTAAGATAGCATGATGCTGTTTAAGGGGGTAGGCCTGTGTTAGGCAAAAATTTTCCACTCGTTTAATTTTTTTTAATATTTTCGTCATGCATTATATATGTCTCAATACACCACCTGAGAAAATTTTGTTGAAATTCAACCACGGGTTTCCTTCACAGGGGTCATTGAAAATGGGCATTTAAGGGGTACCCTTCATTACATGAGATGATACAAGTTAATGAATATTACTACCTCTCATAGGACATATATTTGATAAAAAATAGTTATAATTGTTGAACTGAAGAACAGGGATATAGACTTAATCAAAAATGAAATATCATGGAAAATTCGTTCTTTATATGCAAATTCAAAAGTAAAAAGTACCAGACATGTTAGGAATTACGTTCATTTTCAGTTGCCTTATTAAATATTCAAACACTGCTGTAAAAAAATTCTGTCGTTTAATTCTTACAAAAAACTGTTAAAACAAATATCATACATATCATATATGTGTGTGTTATCTGACAAAATATTATGAAATTTTAACCACAAATTTTCACAAAATACTCGATCAATTTTGATATTAAGACATTGAAAAAAATAAAGATTTCCCCATAATACTATTTGAAGCTGCATTATTATTCATTATATGTAGTTTATATATGCTATACAACAAATCATGGTTACTAGTATATGATTTAAGGCATAAAATATCTCTTAAACATTCGATTCATCAATTAAATGCTATTTAAGATAATCCTGAAAATGTCAGAAGTGTGACATTTTATGTGTGATGGACTATTACTGTTACAGTATAAGACTAACAGGATAATGTGATATAAGAAACCACGAACTGTGACGAGGACGAGATAAGCACACACTACAAACACACACTTCTGGGGGGGGGGGGGGGGCTTATTCTAGATTATATATTACGAATTTCTGGGACGAGTGGGAAATTCTAGTAAGGATTTATGAAATTATTGCAAATATTGACTCAGCATTTTCTTCATTTCGAGCGGCTTTTTCATCATCGTTATATGCATTTCATAATTGCCACTGGATGTTAAACAATAATTCATCAGTATATCAGATCCTACGTAATTATCGATTTTTCGAAAAAGTTTTAGATTCGTTACGAAGATGCCCCTTACCGAACCTCTTCACTTCGTCTAATGCGAGGAAATTTGGTACGTCATAGTAATGCCACGTCATTCCTATTGTTTGACGTCAAGAAAAACATCAATAGGAGTTATCTCCCTTACCCCAGGCCTACCCCCTTAATGTGATAAGAATATTGAAATAATTTAGTTATCAGGTAAGGATTTTGAAAGCCGATCCATAATTCTGCCAAGAAGAACAGAAGAAGGAAAGAGAGAAACAAACAAACAAACAATACTCAAATGATCTGATAATGTTGAGTGCTTATTCAGTACAAAAGCCAGTTCAATATATCAAGATGTGTGATAAAGTAGACAGGTGTTCCCTTGTCATTTACCTGGTAATGTAACAGGCAGCTCTGGATTGAGCTCCTCAGTCGTTAAGTTGAATTTTTATCCTTTAAAAACTGTAAAGTGCGATGGACATATTCTGAAATTCTGTCAATAGACGACAGGATAGAAAATGCCAATTTCCACAACAAATATGTTTTACGACGTGCATATTTCGTCGATTAACGACTCCTTGGTTGTACCCAAGGCGTAAAATATTGAAAACCAAACAATTCAAAACATTGACAATTTATTAGTTATCTAAGTAACTTGATCATGTTGGTGCAGAGAATTGTTTTCCAATTAATATTGTGTCTAGGTACGTGTGTGAATAGAAGCATAAGTACATACATACTCGTGCATTTAGAAAACAAGGGAAAGTCATCGTCTAGAAACGGAAATCGACTATGGAAAGGAAGGATAGTCTCTCTTGTGAAAGGCGATAAAGTTATAGTAAATTTCAAGAATTCAAATAGGTCATGAATATTTTTTTTGCATTCTTTATAGATGTGATCCACAGGTAGGATGTGTTCCAAGTGACAGTAAAAATTCGGTACGAAAGGAATCTTCTGGTATGTAAACAGATGAAATCGTTTTCGCTGTAGTTTTTATAGTATTGATAAAAAATTAGCTTATGCATCTGGTATTTTCATATGTATAGATTATTTCTTGTGGGTAGCAATGGTTAGTTCTCCTTAATTTCGAATTTCAAATATTAAACTAAAAATTTAACGTAAAACAGTTTGAAATATCTCCATGTATATCGTTTTACCCTAAATTAAAAAAAATATCACAAAACAATATGTTAAATCGCATGTAACTGATTTCTATTTCAATTTTTTTTTGATTGGAAACGAAGAAGTGTATGTCGCATGGGTAGATCTGTTCTTAGATGATTTTGACTTTACATGTTAGTAATTTTTTGAACTTTAATCTAATAGTATTCATTTTAAGTTAATGTATCGCCCTTTCACAAGTTTAATGTTTTGGCATTATGACATATTCATTTAAAATAAATAAAACTATAAATTTAAAGTTAAATCAATTCCACTATTACGTTCAACTTAGTGATTCACTAAAACTCAATTTCTTTCTCACTCGAAGAAATTTTACTTCATGTGTGTAGGTTTAACTGTGCATGGATGAGATAGTGTTGTAACAATATAACCATTTCTTTTCAAAGGACTCACAGCATTTTCCTCAGTAGCAATTACTGTTGGGACGATAGGTTCGGTTACCTGTTGCACGGCCATCGGTTGGTTTCTCTGTAGGAGAAAAGTTAGGTCCTTAGAAAATCATAAACGACACGAGTCAAAGAAGGAAGATAAACTGCAAGCAAGACTCTTGCCTTCTCCTAAAAAACATCTCAGTGAACATATATATCACGTTGTTGATTACATACAAAGTCAGGATGTTGGTCTACATACTAATCAATCTGCTGAGGCAAATTATCCAACAGTACAAGATGAGTCGTATGTTGAGCCATATAATATCCTGAACCAGGAAACCGAAAACCATACAAGATTGCTAGAATATGACCACTGCGACTTGACTGATAAAACTGTTGTTAAAGACACGAACGATTCTACTAATGAAGCATGATAAAATATGTCAAAATTTAGCAATGAATTTAATGAATTCTGAATTTCTAATTCTTGATAGATCAATATCTTCTGTTATGAAGAGCCAATTTGATTTGTCCTAGAAAGTAGGGGAAGATATTTTGAAAGATCACATTTTATATGTAAAAGGCACAAACAATGACTGGTCACATTGTATGGAATTTGATGATCACATAGCGTTAAATGTTATTTATCTTTTCCTTTGATCATTGCAGCTCAATGTTTTCCATTTTTGGCCTGAATTATGTCCTTTGGTTTTCATAAAAAAAAGAGATTTATTCCTTAGACTACATCACTGAAAATACATTACATTTCATATTAGAATAAGATGGCGAATTTGGCTGTCGAATTATCAATCATCCATGGAAACACCTTGCACTTCTTCATTATTTTTTGCTGTACTTAAATGTTCTTTTTTTCAATTTTATTTATGGCTACCACACGAGAAACTACATACATGTAAGCTCAATCCTTTGCTGATGGCCATAGGCCAGGCTCACATTAAAATTAGACCAATTTCTCATAGATTCAAATTCTGGAATGATATGTTGCAGGCCTTTCCTGTTGAATATTTTCAATGAAATTCAGCATAAACTAAAAAATAAAAACTGTGTCATAATATCTGGAAAAAGTACATTAGTTTTGTATTTCTTAAAAAAAGTTAATTTAAAACTTAAGATAAAACATTTTTTTTTATTTCTGTACTTACATTTTAAGGAAATCCGAAAAAAAAATATGTCCACTTAATATTGCCAAAAATACTGTTAGGTTGAAACCTAATATAAGCTTTCATAATAATATGAAGATATGATTTCTTGAAGTAATACTGATCTAAAATTTGGTACACTTCATTTTAAGAATATTAAAATTTACATGCATTCTTTTTCGATATAAAGATCCAGTTCCAAATTTTTGGTTTCACTCTAGAAATTATATATTTTCAATGAGATTCCCCTTACCCTAAAAACAAAATTTGACGGTAAATGTGATGTTTATCCAGCACGTTCGGAGATATTGTTATCGCCCATCCTGTCTGTAGACTTTTTATATAAACCAAAAATTTAATTTTAATCGTATGCATTCTATATCTATAAGGTATCGTCCGACACTAAATGTAGATGCACAATAAAATTCTAGTATTTTGATTTTCAAAAAGTGGGACCCAAAAGGATCGATTTAAAAATAAACTGTGAATTCAATCTACCTTGTGATCTGATCATTTAAATTTATGCATTTTAGTTTTTCATGTTCTAAGCAGTACTGTTAGTAGTACTTTCATACACTATATGTTGATGTACAAAAACATGTTAAGAATGCTGATTTTCAAACTTTGGATCCCTCAGATATTGATAGTTTAGTTGTGAATTTATTCATATGACCTGAACTGCAATACTTTTCACATAATTCATTCTCAATTACTTTACCTTTTCTGGAAATCTAATGATGTTATTTCGTCCTATCAAGAAGCATTCTTATATTTTCGAAACACTTTGTATCGCCGAATCCAACACCACTATTTTTTGGAATCAAACATCCTTCAAATGATATCTTCAATGCTGGCCGACTTATTTGCATATGGACTTGTTTGTCCACTACGTCAGCAATTGATTTTATGTCCTGTTGTGTAAATGTTAGTTTGAAACTCCTTTTACGTAACATAATGGCTTGGTACAAAAGAGAGAAAAAATCTTTCACGACCTAGATATGCAGCTAAATGTAACACTGAATGGTTATCACTGTTTTGTGATCTGAATAACTTTTCTTCTTCGCGTGATGTGATATAATGAGATTTTTTCCCCAATTTGTCTACAAATGCAGAGACAATTTCATATTCTTTATCGCCATTCCATATAATAAAATAGTGTATCAAAGTATTCTTAAACCTATCCAAGATTTGAGACAGAAACTGGATCTCTACGTCAGAATTTTGAAGCTGCTTACCAATGTCATCTAAATAAGTTCCATTCATTTCTAACTTAGCAGAAATGTATTCCCAAGATAGATTATAAGCATATGTGTCATATTTCACCAGTGATTTATTTCTACGTATGAAATGTCCTAAAGAACGAAAAAACATCAGTCTCGCTTTATAATTTCCTGGTTCCTCATTCTTCAAATGTTCAACTACTCGTAACAAAAAATTAGATTCCTTTTCCATCTCTGTATATTTTGCTAGTCTATCGATTATTGTTTTGACTGCTTCCTTGTCTTCATTTTTATCCAATATACTGCCAGCAACAAGTTTAGAAAAATCCTTTTTACGATTGACTTCAAAAGACAAAACAGCTTCCTGATGAAGAGGTGTATAGTCATCTGGTTTCATATATGCTAAAATCTCGGAAACATCACATTTGTTTACCACATGTCTTGGGTAAAGTTTGTGACATGAGATCAGAACAGCAGAACGGACTCCAGAATGGGAAAACGTCACCTCTGAGCCACAGGCAGACAAGTAGACAGGAGTAAGACCACCAGCTGTCTCTCGAACAAAATGTAGATCGCTTGAAATATCTTTTAATCTATAAAATTTCTTCAGAACGTCTTGAAAAGGACTTGTTTTAATATTTTCAATAACAAGCTTATTTTTCTCACATAGAAGAACAGTGACTAGAATACAATATTGATATGCCTTAATAGATGTATTGGAACCATCATCTATCATTGCATTTATATCATCTACCAAAAGGGCAGGTGGCTGTGTAAAGTATTGTAAGCCTAACTTAATATGGTCTTCATGTTGGCAAAATGACGCACACATCCAAGGAAATCCGAAAAATGGTTCCGTCATACATATGGCATTACATAGATCCTCATTAATAAAACAAAATCTCTTAATTTGTTTACCAGTGTTTTCTGACGGTCTATCCAGGCAAAGGTTGTTTTCTGTCATATGTGATATGAGAATTTGTTCCCGGTCCTTGATTGAATAAAAATCCTTGTCGTCGAGATCAAACAAAATTTCACTTAAATTGAAGACATTCCCCGAATACTGAAAACTAACATCCGATTTTGAATATAGATATTTCATAGTTAAAATAATTTTAATTTTCGTTTTTTTTGTTTGCGTTAAAAATCTTGATAATGGCTGTGAATAATTCAGTGCCGTTTGAAGGGTTGCATATGCCATCTATAAAGATAAAACATTTATTACTGGATATTTCCAGCATGTTTAGTATTTCATAGTCTAAAGATGTTTTCTGTATAATTTCATACCCATCTTTTGAATATTTTTCTTGGAAGACTTTTCCTATGGTAGATTTTCCTGTGCCTTTTCTCCCTTTTAATATTAAAAGTGATTTTTGATCGAGTGTACGTTTCATTCTCGGGTAATAGGACGATTCTAAAACAGATTTACTGAACGCGGAAGACTGTTGGTGTCTTTCTATAAGAACAAATAAAGACATTTTATACATTACTTATTATTTATACACGTATAACGTATTTGGTAAATAATACAACGTTAGCATTATATTAGACAACCTTTACATAATTTTCAATAATGCGTTCCATATGATGAGTATTCGGATAAATACATAAAAATTCAACTAGAGTTAACAGTTAACCTGCAAACCAATATCGACAGATTAATTAAAGTTGTCGAGACAATAAAAATGCTTTGACCTAGCTGAAATTCAAAGGTATCATAAAACAAAAATTAATGTATCATCGGAGTAAACACTGTTCCAAATACTTCAAGAGACACGCAGGTTACTTAAAATACAACAAATATGCCACAAAAGACATGAAAGACATCTCACATATTTTTGTATAGTTTAATTCCTGGACAAGGCATTCGTGTATGCTTGAAACGGTTCTTTTAAAGCAAATAAAAAACTCAATCCATTAGACTGACAAAATCTGGAAGACAAATGAATAACCAGAAGCACAACAAATAAACACTGAAAACTAAAAAACAATGAACAAGTGCAATTCTGTTTGCAGCAGCAAAGTTAACAAATTGTGAAATTAATCCACTACGGTCATGCTCCTTGATGACGTAATGAACCAAGGGAAGAGTAATTACCAAAACTACACAGCCTTATCATAACACCATCATCCTTAAATCATAATAATGATATATATAAATAGGCTCATATTAAATGCTTACCCTTTCGGAGCACCTAATGTCACTCTCGGTCTTTTATGTGAGTTCACATTGCTAGTGTTAGTTTCTGTGCTGTCTTGTTTTATTTTTGTTAAGTTTATTATACTTTTTTATTCTTTTAGTTATACTTGTATCCTGACTTGGTCTTTTCGTTGGACTTCGAATTTGTGGACTTTTCCCACTGTTTTGTCGCGTCGGTATTCTTTGTCGTATAAAACACATACGTACCGTAATTAGTAAATACTAGCATTAGGATTGATAAAACGAGAAATATCATAACCACCATCACGACACTTGAAACAATAGCTCTTTCGTAAGTGAGTTCTGAAATACAAAGAAATATTTACCGACAGAACCGCTCAAAGGACAATCTCAGTATTGTTTGTGATTTTCATAACACCATATCCATTTTATATTGTCAAATTCTGCTGATGGATTAAGCTAATATTTACATAATATTATGGTGTTTTGACGGTTATATGCGAAATATGCCAATGACATATTTATTTTTAAAGATTATTAATCGTCCTCGTTAGAAAAACGCTTGTTATTATGCTCTGCAAAATTAAACGCAGGATTGACTACTATTTTTAGCATTTTGACGTAGTTACCGGCTTAAAGCCACGTAGAAATATTACTGCAGTTATCTGCAGATTTCGATACCAACGAAGTTCATATGAAGAATATTACAGTAATCAATGTAATTGAAGTTTCAAAAGTATGAAGTATAATAATGTTCTATGTAGGCGAAACAAAATGTATTTGAATATTCCAACAACTAGAATATTTTGTTCACAATTTTCCAGTTTCAACGATGTCTTCCGATATCAGGTATGATTTCCAAGACAGATAAGCGATTTGAAAGAAATTTACAGGATCAATATTATTTTGATTCCAATATCAATTTCAGCTATCTTATTTTGATAATGTGACGAAATGTGAGGATTATTTTATATAAAAAAATCTTTATTTTATGATCGGAGAGAGCAGCAAGTTTACATGACACCAATCGGTAGTAGATTTCCAATGTAATATTAGTTTTTGTCTCGCTTGCAATACTTTCCGGCTGCGTCCGTCGGCGTGGGCGTTAACAAGTTTTGTAAAATCTTTACATTTCCTTAGAAATAAAAGATCTAGGCCAACCATATTTTATGTGTACATTTTGTATAGATGTGTCATTATGCTAACTTTCAGCTGTCTCCATTTTTTTTATTTTCATGGTTCAATTACTTTGTGAAACATTTCTTCCAGTTTTCATTAGCCGGTCAGTTCTATCAGAATCTTTTTTACTGAGATTAATGCAAATTGGTCTAAAGATGTTTCATTGAAGAGTCATGCCAGTCTGATACATGTATATGTCACTTTATCATAATATAAATCATAATGTACGTGGACGTCATATATTTCTCAGCAACTGTAAGTGATGGTTTAACTCCATTTGAAATAATTCATGCAGGGCATGTATGGGCGTCTGATTAATGTGATCTTAACCTCATTTTCACGGTACAGTGACTCGCGTCCAGTTTTTTTGTGATTAGTTCTGTTTCTCAGCTGAACTGTATTTTGTCTATGTACGTGTCTGATTCATTATAGGTGTCTTGAATGAGTTTTACAGATTCACTCACTTCGATAAAGTTTGTGATTTGCTGAGTTACAGTGTCGTTAACAGTTATTTTAAAGGATATTTAGTATAAAGAATGTTCATAACTGTTATAAATAAGCCACATGGCTGTCAC
The DNA here is from genome assembly GCA_028015205.1 of Mytilisepta virgata. Taxonomy (NCBI): domain Eukaryota; kingdom Metazoa; phylum Mollusca; class Bivalvia; order Mytilida; family Mytilidae; genus Mytilisepta; species Mytilisepta virgata. Next base: position 34,580,849 of record CM051511.1, on the reverse strand, counting down.
CTTAATTAAATGAATGACTTTCTAAGGTTACATTGTTTTGATTATCTCAGTTTACTGGTTTATGCTATCTCATTATTGTCACCCTTTAGCATGAGAGATACAATTGGACACAGTTTGCAGTATTGCTTTTGGAAATACCAAAGAAGATACATATTCACTAGTGTACTTACTAAGAATAGAAGGAGACCCTGGAACAGTTTTGTCAGTCTTTATATCGTTTTGAGTCCTGAAAATACCGCAATATTACACTAATACTAATATATTTCTTTATAGCAAGAAAATATAAAATACTTTAAACACGCTCTATAGTTCTGGAAAATTTTGAGAGTATTCGGAAAGATTAGAGATAAACTGCGTCTTCCACATTTGTGTTACATTTAATAAATGTTATGTAATGTTTCACTGATTTTAAACAAACCAATTACATTAGCTGTATATTGCTATGAATCTTAGTCTTGAGATTCAACAAATACTCAAATATGGATGTTTAGTCGCTTTTCAACAGCAACAAGTTTGAGTTGTGACAGCTGAATACTCACAAAAATGTTTATCCTTGTTAAATACCATATCCTTCGTACCTAGGAATATGTACTTGCAAAAATGAGGTCGGTTTCGGTCAAAAGTTTTACATTTATATATAATTTGTACCATTGACTTTGTGTATGCTTCTTTGTTCAGTGTTCGTATTTGTTTGGCCCACATGAGCATTATTTTGGAACAAAAAGATATCATGTATTATTGGTGGCTTTCTTTTATTTACTCTTTCTTATTTTTAATCGGATACTGTATCCATTTGGATTTTGAGGTTATTTGAGTTGAATTTTTGAGACGATTGTTTCTGGGGCAATTTAGGGGAGAACCATTTGATTCTGTGGGCGGGGCAGTTTTTTTCAAATAAATATTCTAGCCTCAATAAAGTTGAAAATAAATAGTCTTGCTTTTGGATCAAAGGAAATAAATAGACTGACTATGAAAGAAACCTTGAAAGAATGATGTCATGTAGGCGACGAAACGTGACCAATACATGGAATACGTCTCCCATAGGTACTTGCCACATATCTTTTTTACTAAGAAAAGGTGTTGTTAGGAGAGCTGTGTTTGAAGCAATACACTGCAGTTTTAATTCCAGTCCTTCGAATATATGTGTTTGTTGTGTGTGTAAAACCTCCAATGGCCTAAAGGAGTTTTTTGAAAATAAGCTTAGCATATTAATGCCGGAATTTTGACATTAGTGCTTTCCCCAGATATTTGTGAAGGCATGGTAAATTTCGTATTTTGAGGGCACTCGATGGTTAAAAAAGATAATATTGGGGGCATCCCACCTTGACATGAGGGCCGTATATCAAAACCTGCAATAAACAGCCTTAACCATAGTGTGAGGGTGTAAAAGTGTCATAAAAGTGTGCCAACACAACAAGGGTACATGATTAAATGCAAATCAGTTTCACAAAGATAAGATTAAACTAAAAATTGAAAGTTGGCTACCTGGGGACACATTGTAAAATTCATGATGAGGGCAGCATTGTGCTTGAAGATGGAGGCATAGTGCAGCACCATGCTAAATTGGTCTAGGGAAACTTCTATACATTTTGAATATATTATTGATAAATATTGCATTAAATGTTACTGTCAATAAATATCATAGGCTTCTCCTTACGTTTACGAAAAACAATGTATTTAGTTTGATGTTAATACATGAAACACACATTAAATTCGTCTAGTCAGCTAAGAAGTTTGAATAAATCTGTCTCATTTTTGATTGATTATTTAATCTTATTATGCTTTCTTCTACAAATACTGATGTAACTAATTACCTTGGAGGAACAAAAATAGTGGGGCAGCCAGGTTCTACAATTGTGTGTTCCCCTCTTACACAGACGTAATCTACAATAAATCATTTAAAACACAACTCTAGATATCGTCAAACAAATCAACAGTAACCAACTGAGAGAAAATAATGTGCGTAGACTTTAAGTCAAAGCCATTTATTTTTGACAGAAACTAAACGAGTCAATGATATTTTGAAAAAATATATAATATTAACAATTATAATCATTTAGTACTCCAAAATCTAACTCATGTAAAAAATAATACAAAGGCTTTATTGTTGCTCTTTAACTTACGAGTAAGGTTTTCAAACCAGAAAAAAATATGTATTCCACTTTGAAATGTTGTAAATTGAACATGTAATTTAATTGTGACTAAGCATAGAGCAGTGCGTTACTGTGAAATGATATATTTAGATAAGATTCTATACATTTTCAATTAAACTCTGGTGTGTGTCATTTTCATAAGACATCTAATTGACATCTATCAACCTTTTACCGTAAAACTATTAAATCTATAAAAAAGGCATTCCAAAATAAAAAAGGAAATTCTTTGATGTCCTTTTTACCGGTATGAATTTGGAAAATTCCATCAAAATGGCAAAAACATCATTTTTTGTCCCTGGATTTGTTTAAATTGGTGGTATTATTAGAGAAAAGACCTCAAGAATAAATTTATTCTGAAAATTAATGAAAACTTAAAAACAGCTTTTCTTTTACAGATAAATCAGAATAAATTTTGTTTGGTAGAGAATAAATTTCTTCTTAACTTGTCCTCAGTACATAAATATACTACTATTATTAAAATTCGTTATAAAATGTTTCTTTCTGAGACAAATATATCAGAATAAATTTATTCCTTGGGTCATGAACGGCTTGTAGACTGAGAATAAATTTATTCTTAACTCTGATATGATGCAACTTCAGTAATATCCATCTTCAGTGTTCCGTTGAGAATAAATTTATTCTTCAAATCTGAGTTTACAATCTTCTTTTCCAGAGAATAAATTTATTCTTTAAATCCAAATGTACAATCTTCTTTTTCAGAGAATAAATTTATTCTTTAAATCTAAATGTACAATCTTCTTTTTCAGGGAATAAATTTATTCTTTAAATCCAAATGTACAATCTTCTTTTTCAGAGGACAATTTATTCTTTAAATCCAAATGTACCATCTTCTTTTTCAGAGAATAAATTTATTCTTTAAATCAAAAAGTACAATCTTGTCTTCAAGAGAATAAATGTATTCACAAATTAAAATATGCAATCTTAATACACAACCTTGTTTTCCAGAGATTTAATTTCTTCCCAAATTAAAATATGCAATTTTAATACACAACATTGTGTTTCAGAGAATAAATTTATTCTCAAATTAAAATATGCAGTTAAACATACAACTTTGTTTTTCAGAGAATAAATTTATTCTTTTAATTTCAATGTACGATATTTTTTTTCAAAGAATGAAAAGATGTTAACAGTGTGCTACAATATTATCTTATCTAGCAAAAAAGATTTTTTATTCAATGTTATTTAACATATTTGATTTTGTGAATTTGGGAAAAAAAATTAAAAAAGAGAAAAAACTGCAGACATATAACACTGAGATGAGATAGCTTTGTTATTTTTTTTAACTTAACAACAGAATGACTTAAATGTAAATGTTTCAAATTCAAAATCAACCTTAGTTTACTGGTTCGTAATATTGTATTAAAATGCCAACATTTGCAAAAGAAACACCAAAGGGATTAAACTGAAAGTCCATAAGAATGAAACACAAAATGAAATCATAAGAACAGTAACATAAACAAATATATGTATATGTACCACAAAGTTAAAACTGAAATAATAGAAAAGACGTAGCACATTTAAACTTAACATTTAAAATGAGACAGCACAAGAAGTAAAACACAAACAATGTGAGATTAAACAATTCACTGGTTTTGCCCAATTTTTCACTGGTTTTTATCAATCTTTCAGTGAATTTTCGCATGAGCTCCTTTGTTAAACTATGTTTGGCTCTGGCTGCCATCTTGGATGGCCTGCTTGGTCATCGGATACAATTCTGAATGATGACCACCTAATGACCATTGCTGCCAAGGTTTGTTCCAATTGGCTTAGTGGTATCAGACAAGATCTTTAAGTAAATTTCCCATAGGGTTCAATGTTAGACTATGTTCGGCTGTGGTATCGGAAAACTGAATTCGGACGTAAATCTTAACGTCAGCGCTTAAGTGCAATTAGTAGGTCAAATTTGGTGGGAGGCCGTGTTATACCCCGCGATGCACTCTAAGACACCAAGTAATATGATTTTAGGACGCTTGGTATCAGAGAACTAAATTCAGACATAAAACTTATCCGAAGTAAGTAAGGCACGATAAGTAGATCAGAGTGACCTAATTTTGGTGTGAGGCTGTGTTACTCCCCAAATTGCATCCTCACACCAAGAAAGATGATTGTAGGTCGCTTGGTATTGGAGAACTAACTTAACCTCAGTAAATGAAGCATGATAAGTGGGCAAGGGTGACTTAATTTTGGTGGGAGGCTGTGTTACTCCCTGAGATGCACCCTGAAACCAAGTGATATGACGTATAAGTCCCTTTGTATGGGAAAACTTAACTCGGACTTAAAACTTAACCTAACTAGATGAAGTGCTAAAAGTAGGTCACATTGACATAATATTGGTGGGAGGCTGTGTTACTTCCTGAAATGCACCCTCACACCAAATAATGATTGTAGGTCCCTAGGTATCGGAGAACTGAACTCGGAGGTAAAACTTAACTTAAATCAATGAAGTGCGAAAAGTAGGTCATAATGACCTAATTTTGGTTGGAGGCTGTGTTACTCCCCAAGATGCACCCTAACACCAAGTAATATAATTGTAGGCCACTTTGTATGTTAAAACTGATTTTTGACATAAAAATTAAAAGTCAGCCAACCATGTAATATGGGTCATATGACCTTCTCTTCTGTCATATGGTTAGTCCCTTCAACGTGCACCTGCACACAAAAATATATGATCCATTGTTGAAGTTTTGTTGATACACTATGCTTAGTTGCAAAGAAATGAAGCTAAAATGCAAAACTTAAGCAGAGTCGCTCAAGCATACAATGTAGGTCATAATGACCCAATTATTGTATGAATGCTCAGTACACTGTGCTTAGTTGCAAAGAAATGAACCTAAAATGCAAAACTTAACCAGAGTCGCTCAAGCATACAATGTAGGTCATAATGACCCAATTATTATATGACTGCTCAGTACTATCCACTGGTGAAGTTTTGTTGATACACTATGCTTAGTTGCAAAGAAATGAACCTAAAATGCAAAACCTAACCAGAATCGCTCAAGCATACAATGTAGGTAATAATGACCCAATTATTATATGACTGCTCAGTACTACCCAAGGCACATCTACTGATGAAGTTTCGTTGATACACTATGCTTAGTTCCAAAAAAATAAACCTAAGTGCAAAACTTAACCAGAGTTGCTCAAGCATAAAATGTAGGTCATAATGACCCAATTATTGTATGACTGCTCATTACAACCCAAGGCACATCCATTGATGAAGTTTCATTGATATACTATGCTTAGTTCCAAAGAAACGAACCTAAACGCAAACCTTAACCTGAGTAGCTCAAGCATAAAATGTAGGTCATAATGACCCAATTATTACATGACTGGTCAGTACTACCCAGGGCACATCCTGTGATTAAGTTTCATTGATACACTATACTTAGTTCAAAAGAAATGAACCTAAATGCAAAACTTAACAGAGTCACTCAAGCATAAAATGTAGGTCATAATGACCCATTTATTGTATGACTGCTCAGTACTACCCAAGACACATCCACTGATGAAGTTGCATTGATACAGTACACTTGGTTCCAAAGAATGAACATAAATGCAAAACTTAACCAGAGTCGCTCAAGCATAAAATGTAGGTCATAATGACCCAATTATTGCATGACTGCTCAGTACTACCCAAGGCACATCTACTAATGATGTTTCATTGAAACACTATGCTTAGTTCAAAAGAAATGAACCTAAATGCAAAACTTTACCGGAGTCGCTCAAGCATAAAATGTAGGTCACAATGACCCAGTTATTGTATGACAGCTCAGTACTACCCAAGGCACATCCGCTGATGTAGTTTCATTGATACACTATACACAAAGAACTGAACCTACACGCAAAACTTAACCAAAGTCACTGATGCATGAAATGTAGGTCATAGCGACCCAAGTATTGCTGAACTGTGTTGTACTATACAAGAGAACTGTAGTGGTGATATATTACTATAGGTTTCTGAGAAATTGAGCTAAACGCAAAACTTAACCGAATCGGGACGTATGTGCGGACGGACGTTCAAGGGCAAATCTATATGCCCTACCCACATTCCTGGCTGGGCATAAATAGGAGACAACGTACAACTCATAGTGTCAAAGCTACATACCAATTTTGAAATCATTCTGCCCAGTAGAAGCTGAGAAAAAATGACAAAAAGTGTTTGTGGACGGACGAATGCAATATAGCCGCACTTAAAGACTTGGGGTATAATATTTCAAATTGTCTTAATTCCCTCAACTGATCTTCTAAATTTATTATTACTTCAAAGAATTATAATTAAGTAGTAAACACGTAGAACCTTTACTTACAAATAAGGAATTTAATAGTCTTCTTTTGGCTTGAAAACTCAACACTTTACCATGCAATTATGAGTTGCTGATCCATAAAATGAAATATTCCATAAAAAGGATTATGAAATAACAATCCACGAATTTAAATCTCGCAAAAAATCCTCGTTTTTCCTTTTACGGTGAACCCCTTTTACCACGAAAATAAATGAATCCACCGTAGCTAGAAATCACTACAAAGAATAGGAAATCAAATTGTTATGCGTCAGTCGTATTTCAGTAGGTTACAATAAATTATTTGATACCAATTTTTATTCACAAGATGTGCACATTTCGTCGATTTACGACTCATCAGTTGTACACAAACTTAAACCCAAATGACTTATCCAAAAAGTTGAAGGGCAAATTAAAAAATACCAAAATGACCAAAAGTGTAAAGCCAAATCATGAAGACTTGATACGTTTTTATTCTCAAAAGGTTTCAAAAATTTCCGCGATGTGCTTTAGCGAACTTCAATCCGTCTGAAAAATCTCGGACACGCATGCCGTAAGGGTATAATTTTTATTTTAAAAAAAAATAGGTAGGTTATTTTTCTTTTAAAAATGTTTATTTTATGTAAGGAATTTTAGTATTTTAACTGGGCTTTTACCAAAAAGTCAATAAAAATGAAGAGAAGGAAAAAAATTAGATCGATAGGGAAACCCTCATCACACATTAAAACTGACCTCGTTATAATAGTAAAAATACTCACCGTATATATATTTTCTTGATCGGGGGTAATAGAAAATGGAAATAACTAACTTTATACAACCAACACTCGTAGAAATTCGCCGTATAATTATATTACATGCCACACTTTCACTCCTCGTATATAAATACAGATTTTTGCATTTTTCATGAACTGACATAACTACATCCGATTATCAACGGTCAATTTAAATTATAAAAGATCTGCTACCGAAGGACGACGCATCCCGTTATTTTCTTTCATGGGTCATAATTTAAGCATCTTTCATTCAAAACGATCGATACCTTCAAGGTTAATGGAATTAATTGTATCTAAATGGGAGTTATGCCCAAACTAGCCCATATGGTATCTCCAATTGAAAAACGTGGTTTGCGAATATTAAAAGATGGCATGCAGTGATATGTGATTTCCATTCCCGGCTTCAATTCTTCATTATTCTTCGATATGTTGAACTACGCTGGTATTTTTATTTGTATTATAAATTAATAAAATTACCACAACAGACAATAATGTGTCATTTCGGATTTCACAAAACGTTTATTTTCCCCAAAAATTTAAAATGTGTGCATTTTCACAATATTTAAAAATTGAAGAAACGTATAGTTCGAATGTTAAAACTCTGTCATGGATAAATAAATAACAGTGTGACGAAGTGTCAAAGCACGAGATTGATATATAAAACGAGAAAAAAAATCATATTTTTTTTATAATGAACAGGTACTTTCAAGTATAAACCAGACCAAACTTTGTCAATTTATTGGCGTAAACAATGGGGTTTAAATTGTCTTTTGTTCTAAAAAAATAATCTTTCTTAGGGAGATTATTATATACGACTAGTTATATTTAAAAAGGACCCAAAAATCAACCTCATGCACCGTATAATAATATTTTCATTGAATACTTTAACCTCGCGGGGCGGGGGTAACTTGACCATTTTATGACGAGGCTGTTTCGGTGAACTCAAAACCAATGCCCGAATTATCCACGTTATATCGAATTTGTGACTCGAAAATATCCAGGAAACCTAAACTTACACACCCGAAATTATAAAAAAATAAAAAAGGCAGTTCTCATGATGAGACATATTTATACATTTAACATTGTGTAAAGTCAACCTGAATTCTCCTCAGTGCGTTATAAAAATCTGCAGAAATTTTTTAAATCCTGACCCGTGTTACATCCTAGTTTTCCCCATACTAGAATTTCAACACGGAAAATGGGTATATACTCAGATTTAGCCCCGGGCAAAAATGAGTATATACCCAATTCCCCTTCCCCCACGGAAAACCTGGTAGGCGTATACACATACTCATTTCCCCCCATACTAATTTTTCCACTTTATTAAAAAATAAAATGTACATGTGATAATATCGGTGAACGACATTTGAGCAGATTGATCCTGCATTTTAGCAAATAAAATATTGCCTGGGGCCACTGAGCGCTGAATGTGTGTTTGGGGGGGGGGGGGGGGGGGGGGTGACCGTCGCGATTATAGTTTTTGACCATGATTTTACATTTACCATTCGTGAAAAGTTTCAGGTTATGGAACAGAAATTATTTATGACGGACGGATACATGCATCTGGTAGGTGGCACGGTTTAATGGAATAGAGACTGGGAATGGGGAATGTGTCAAAGAGACAACCCGACCAAAGAGCAGAAAAAAGTAACAAAGTTTTGACCACGACCTACAACGTATGGTTTTCTACCTTGTACGCATCACAACCTCTACTGGTGGAGAAAAATCATGCCAAGTTTCATCACTAAACTCCAAGAGATACGGAAACTAATTGGGGCGGACGGACAAGCTGATTTCTATAGGACCTCCACCGATAGTCAGCGGGGTCCTAATTAAAAGCCTTCCTAAAACCAATTTTGTGGTCGTGATACCTATTAGGGTCTTCTCGTTCAAGTTACGATGTCATGATGGTAATCCACTAACAGGAGGCATTGTGGTTCTTTTTTCTATGGAAAAACTTGAGGCTCCCAGGAGCCTGAATCGCTTACCTGACGCTTTTATGCAAATTTTGACCTCGGACTTTCGGCCAGTTTGAAATCGGTACAAAAGTAGCAACACTTATGAATGACCTAATAAGAAAGACCTCTACAAAGTTTGTTCAAATTCTGATAAGTAGTTCTCAAAAAGAAGACAAAAATATCTTTTTCCATTGGGTTTCAATGTAAACTTTGACCATGGTTGGCGCCAGTTTGAATTTCTGATTGGTACTAAAGTGACATTTATGAAGGACTGCATATGGATGAGGGAAGATCTCTGCCAAGATTGGTCAAATTCTGTTCAGTGGTTCCCAAAAAGAAGACGAAAATATCATTTCCCATAGGGTTTCAATATAAACTTTGACATCGGCCGGTAGACATTTTGAATTTCCGATCGGCACCAAAGTAATAACACTTGGTTCTCTATGTGGAAATGGTGGTTCAATGTAAAAATAAAATCATGACCAACTTGTCCTTTGTGTTAAACTATGCTCAAATATTCAATTTTGTTAAAAATCATAGCATTGTTTTTTTAGTAGATAGTACGAATTTAATCAAGGGGGAAAGTCTAGTATTGATTCGGTCTGGGGGGAAATCTAGTATATACTAATTTATCCTACCATTAATTTCAAGGGGGAAGTAGTATATACTCGATTTTCCGAGAGAAAAACTCAGTATATACCAATTTATCCGGGGGCAAACTCAGTATATATCCATTTTGCCGGGGGAATACTCAGTATATACCCATTTTTTCTGGGGGGAACTGAGTAGGGGGAAACTCTAGTATGTGGCACTTGAATTCTCCACAGTGTCAACAAATCCCGATCCGAAATCTCCGCCGGTTTTGTTAAATCTTGACCCGAATTTGCCACACGTCCCGTATCAAAATATCATTGAGTTACCCCCCGAGGTTTTAACACATTTCATCATATAGGCGTTGGTTTAATGCATATTTTTTTTGTTTATTTAAACATGAAGCCTCACATACCATGCACTACTTAACATTTCAGTTTTTTCTTTCTTATCCGCATATTTTCGAAGAATATTTGGGAATAATGCTTTGTGAATTTAAGTAGTGGTCTAAACTCCTTTCATTTTTCATTTTCTGCATTTAATTTCTGTACAGTATTGTCACACAATGTATGTAAATGCGTAGCAAGAATTTGGAATTTTGATTTTCAAAACTAGGGGTCTGTTGTCAAACATTAACATGATTGTGGAAGCGGTAGAACACAAAATGTGTGGAGTACGGGGATAGCTACCTCTTGAGCTAATAAGTTAAAAATCTGAGTCACTGTTTCGGTCTAGTATAAAACAGGCTGTATATCATATCAATATGTTCTGGCCCTGATATATATGTACATTTAATAACTACCACTAGACATTAGACATTTATACATCCACCTATCACCCCCCCCCCCCACACACACACACACACCCAAACACATACAAGTAACAAATAAACCATACACAAAATCTCATCATGCAACAATAGTCTAGAAATTAAAAAAAAGCAGATTTGACTTTGGATTTACTCCTACGTATTATATAATACTTTTAGACAAGGATTCTTTAATGTTTTAACCAAATTACCAGATATAAATAACTTATCAACTTCTGCAGTTTGCAGTTCCATTTATAAAAAAAAATCTCGAACTTAGGAAAGTGGACTCTACAACTGCGTAGATTTTGTACAAGTTTGTATATGCTATATTGGTGTGACTTTATTCTACTTGGTTTATTATGTTCATTTTGTTTGTTATCAACCCCTAGGGGTATAAACATGCATTTCAAATAAAGAAATATAATATATATGAAACGTTAGGTGTAATCGAGAAATTACTGAGCACAAGAAAAAAGAGGAAAAATTATTTTTTTCTCTCTCTCTCTTACAGTATAATTTTAATTAGATTTTCATTTAGTAATTTCCATAGTTATAATTTTTATTTATTTCGTTTCAATTTCTATTTAATTGGTAGGGGAAAAAAGTTGTTCTAAGCACATATTCAATATGAATTAAACGCGAAAGATGTTTCTTCAAAACTCAGCAGGTCGGGTTTTGTTTTTAATGTTCATCAAAGGAGTCTATATCACTCTTCATATCATACGTAAATGTAACTCAACATTACATGATGTGAGACGATATATTATAATTCAATTTCGTTGACAGACATTTCAGTTTGTCAGTAAACGTTCTCCAAACTACGGTTTCTAAGGTCCGAGTGAATACACAGGAAGAGTTGAATACACATGAAAATTTTTTTCATAATGAATAGCAATATCAGCAAAAGAATAGATTCGAAGGAGAAGAGAAAGTAAGGAATCTCATTAAAACGGAGATTTCGTGAGAACAGTATCACAGTAATATAGCAAACAAATACTAAAAAAAAATAAATATGAGAATAATTAGAAAAAAAAACGATAAGGTTATGAGCCTATCTATGAAAGTTTCGTCTCCTTCTACTTTCACCCCAAATTGAGGGCATTGAATGAGTGTTTTATCGTCAAAAGTATATACTGTATTAACTAATATTTTCGTTCAGTGTGATTTAAAAAAATTATACATATAGGAACTGAAGTGAACAAGTTGTAAAGATAAAAGGAAAATAAATTAATGCACTTTATGAGCTATTAGGTAATTTTGCTTTAAAATATTACATTTTAAATTTTAAATGCCGAATTCAGTGCAAAAAAAAACCATTACATTTACAACAATATATATATATATTGATAGGAATTAGACTTTTTCACATCGAGAATATTTATTTCAACTTTCTGAACGATGCCTTTAAAGAAACTACATTGTTGTAAAGATATATTTATAACTTTTTCATGACCACTTGACCATTGACATGTCGAAGGAATTTATATGCGTGTCAAATTATAACCACGTCGTGCAATGTTTCATGTCTGTCAGATTGGGAAGTAAAATAATGTCATGGTTCACATTCCCGGTTGACCCATGCTGCTCAGTATGGTGACGATCGTTATTATCCTATTTACAGTAGTTTCAAATTGCGAATTAGCTGGAAGATGTTAAACAATAAAAATCCTAATATTGTAATTATTCTATTGATAAACGCATATAAAACTGAGATAAACACAAATCTGTAGTCACACTTCATTATTGATAGTTATCAAATCACATTTCCGGTACAAATCACATTATGTTCCTAATCACGGTAACTTGGTTATTGTCAAGTGTCTACAATAGGCAAAGTAATTTAAAAAAAAATATGAAAGAGATTGAAAATTAGTTCAGAACTCCATATTTTTTCATTTTCATATTTAATCTTCAAATGTGTGTTAATATATGTAACAGGAAGAAATAAATAGTTCATTATATCAGACTTAATGCGAACTGCATAGTTTTACTAAATTATATTAACAAAAACAAAGTCGTGAACATTTGATGTGTTTGTAGTGAACATTTTTACCAATTTGAACGAGGTCGAAGAAAATCATTTCCCATTATATTTTCTTGAGTGCTTGATGCTGGATTCGATTTTTTTTGGACGCAGGACATTTTAGCGGAACATTTTACAGCCAATTTTTATTATTTTGTAACATACAATGTATAGTAAGCAAAAATATTGTCAATAGTGAGAAGAGTAATGACTATTACCCAAAAACCCTCCAAAATTATTTGACGCGCATTACAAGATCGGTAAGAGGAGGCGCTGCAACCAAACGATCTGAAAAATGTTCCAAAGGCTCTGTGTAGAATTAAAAGAGCAAACACATATCCAGCTTTGCCCAAGACACAGTTAGAAACACACAGGGTGCTCCTAATGACCAACATACAGACTAAAAAATTGAACATTTTTACAGCTGAAAGACCCAGACCATTACCAAACTTTCCCAATAAAATGTCCAAATAGTATTTTAAATTCCACAAAATTACCGCGAAAGGTCATTTTTTTCCGCTAAATGGTCTTATCAATGAGCTAAAATGTCCCGCGTCGGATCTTTTATTGTATCATGATTAACGAAAATTGTGGGTACTTTCTGATACAAAAATAATTATGGAAGATACCAGAAAAAAAACATCTTATTGCATATTGAGGCTTATATTCTTCCAAATTTAAGTGGATTTAATATGATCTGAACTGACAAAACTGAAGATTGGTAAGAAATAAAATTATCGTAATCAATTATAATCATTGTATCTAAATTGTTATTGATTGAACTGTCCTTTGGGGCGTCTTCATTGACATTAAAGAATTTGAATTTTTGAATTAGTAACATCAAAATATGATAAATGAATAAAAATATCTTATCCACTAAACTTTGTCTTTTTTTTCGGCCAAGCACTTTTCTTGTTATTTATAATGTTGATGATTATACTGTTTGTGACGTCACATTGGGATATTTTCATGTTTAATCAAACGAATTACTATACGAACAATAAAATATTACCGAATTCCAAAGACAAGGCGAAATACAAACAACAACAACACAAGGAACATATTTTATTTAGTTTAACCAAATACCAGAAGCACAACCAAGAGAAACAGAACCAGAGACAACACACAAATATAATGCACTAAGACCGTGTACAACCCGCAGGCTTGAAAGATGGCACAATGTTTGATTCCTCAGATTTTCTACCTTCAACAATGATACAATATCTAGGGATTATTAAGAAAGTAGCTGTTTAAAATGTTAAGAAAATTGACAGTTTCCCCAAATATTCAAGCAGACTTTCAATATCTCGGAAATTATGTATCATGAATGTTTACAACGCCTTGTTAAGAGAAACCCTCATAGATCCGTTATGTTGCCTCTTTGGAGTGTTAAAGACATTAAATTAGGCATGGGATGCCGACACAAACCCCACAGCTATTCGTTTTCATATCACATCAGAAAAAAATACATTATAATTTGATATTTTGGCATATTTTAATTTACGTGTACCTTATACATAAAATAAAAATTCTGATATTTATTTATTCTCAAATATACTATTTGACTATTTTCTTGTTAGTTTTTCATTCCACAGAAACTCAGTTACAGTGGCCAAATCTAATATTTCCTTATTTTATTAATTACTGTTTCTTTGTGTTTTCAAATGAGTTGCTTAAATACACGACCAGTTGCGATAGGGCAAAATATCCCGAGCCGTAAGTCGTAGAGGCTACAGTTTAATAAGTGATTATTTATATTTACAGATATACTACGTCAGTATGATAAACAAAAAATAACAAAAAATCGAAAAGAGAAATGTGCATATCATTCCATCTGTGGACAATGTGCATGTAATGTCCATGCACTACTAAGCCCGACGTGTTAACCCTGGTGTAGAAAAATATGTGCAGACGTATTATAGTATGGTAGTGCCGTTGTCGTCGGTGTCGGCTTCCGTAGACAGTCAATTTTCCGCTCATTTACTTTTGTTCTACATGTATTAAACAAATCCTTATAATATTTTACCACAATGATCTACATATACGAATGATTTTAGTAAATCTGGACTCTCCCGTTTTTTTTTGGTTTTTTTTGGGGGGAGGGGGGATAAAGTTTTTTTTATATAATTTTGGTGTCCATTTTAAAATTTTCAACTGATTTTTGGTTTTCAATGTTTCTTGATTGAAATAAACGTCATTTAGATCGATATTTTGACTATCTCTTAAATACCTCTATCTTTTAGAGATTTAAAGGGGCCAAAGAAGTGTCACGTCTTAATTTTCGAAACTTTTTATCTGCGCCAGCTACGGAGTTGAAGTAATTTACACCTGGAATGGGACTTCATATTCGATTATTTCATAAAATAAGAATATAAAGACCTAGCCCTTTGCTCTTTTGAGTTGTCCTATGTATCCGATATTGATTTGCAATACACATTTCATTTCTCCTACGAATAATATGGGACTTCCTTTTAAGAGCTTATTTGGAATTTAACTATTGTTAAAATCAATTTACACTGCCAAATTATATAAATAATCATTTACTCAAGAAAAACTAGAACTGTCCTGAAAGGGACTAATACCCCCCCCCTTTTCAGCAACATGTCTGTTTTGAAGCCTACACAAAGTTCAAATCATCAAATTTTTCAAAGTACTCACCCAAACAGAAAATCCTGACAATGAGTATATCTCTATAATGTGATCTAGCACTCCATAAAGTTTCATGAGAATCATGCAAGTACATGTAATATAGGAGATGTTGCGGACGACACATGTAAAGAAGTTTTGTTAAAAATTGCATAAGTCCAAACAGCCATATATTTTACATCTCTTGTCCAAACAGAAATTCCTGACAATGTGCACATCTCCATATAGTGATCTAACACTCCATAAAGTTTCATGAGAATCATGCAAGAAATGTAGGAGGAGTTGCGGACAACGTTATTTCGGACAGATGGGCGGACGGACGGACAGACTGAAACCTATATACTTCCAAACTTGGTTTGCGGGGGTATAATTAATAAAACGAATGTTTCACAGACTTATCGGCAACCGTCGCGTCATTCAAAAATCAACATGGCGCGGCCTATGTAAATATGTATTACAGTGCAGTACAAGATTGTTATTGTACACAACTTTTTCCTGTGGAAAAGATACTTTTTGTATTCAAAGCATACCCAATTCACGTTTACGTAAAAATATGTACACACGGCATAAAAGTGGATATACCCTGTAATATATCGTTTGACGACTTATCGTATTTCCCTATGGCTATATCGACCTGCTGAGGCTTTCAGAATTTCCCGTATTTCGGCACTGTGACGTCGTAAGTACATATTATCAGGTTTTCTGCAAACGTATATCGTAAAATATCAGCCGCGAGACACAATGTGAAGCTTTTTCGGCGAGTGAGCGTAGCGAACGAGCTAAAAAGCTTCATATTGTGTCGAGCGGCTTATATTTTACAATATTTGTTTGAAGAAAACTTGATGATAAATTTATCGTATTGTTAACTAGCAATCTTAATGGAATTTCTTACTTTTCAATGGTCATCTGCCTATAACCGGATGTTTTCCTGATATATTCGGGTCAACGTTGGGTCAAACATTATGACGTCGCAGATATATTCGGGTCAGCTCATATTAGGGTCGGGTCAACTCTTTACGACGTCACAGTGCCGAAATACGGGAAATTGTGAAGGCCCCAGCAGGTCCATATAGGCATGGGGAAATACGATAAAGAGTTGACTCGACCCTAAAATGAGCTGACCCGAATATATCAGCAACGTCATAATGTTTGACCCAACGTTGACCCGAATATATCAGGAAAACATCCGGTTATAGGCGGATGGCCATTGAAAAGTTAGAAATTCCATTAAGATTGCTAGTTAACAATACGATAAATTTATCATCAAGTTTTCTTCAAATATTGTAAAATATAAGCCGCTCGACACAATATGAAGCTTTTTAGCTCGTTCGCTACGCTCACTTGCCGAAAAAGCTTCACATTGTGTCTCGCGACTGATATTTTACGATATACGTTTGCAGAAAACATATACGATGCCATATTTGTGCACGAAAAAGTTTATTTCAGGACGAAATATTCAAAAAGTATATATAACTGTTAAATGATTAGGAGGATAGTAACAAATTTATTATTCTCAAAGGAAAACAGCTGCATGGTGACGAGGGGAACAATAAGCTTCGGGACATACGCCTCATATCATCATGTTAATGTTTACTTTCCATTTGATCAATTAGAATCGATCGAGGGAGTTTTTTAACGTCCTTGACTACCTATTAAGGTCTCGCACGGACGGTTAATTTAATATGATTTATTTTGTATTAAGTAACGTAAGTTAAGAGTATAATTTCGAGAGAAAAAAAAAAAAAAAAAAAAATCGAGACAGTTTTTAGAATTTAGTGTCAGTGGCCTAAATATGTTCAAAACTGGTGATAGCCGAAATTTGATGAGTTGTAAGCCAAATCAATTAGAAGTTTGATAATTCTCTTTTATTCATAAGTAACGGGGTTAAACCGCTCAAATATATGCACGTGTATGATGAATTGATGGACATAATGGGTGTGGTCAACGATAACCAATCATGTGGTTTTAATTGTTCATGGTCACGTTATTACATGGAACCGTGTCTGATCGATAGAAAAACCATAATTAATTGACGAAAGATTACACAGAACTCATTTAAGTTGAGAGGTATGTTCATTTTATTTAAGATTTAGTTACGAGTTAATCATGCCGAATGTAATTGAATGCATTGAGGATTGGAAGGTTGTTCAAAATACAATATTGATAAAAATTGTGATTTCAAAGTATCTCGGAAAACTGTTATTTTGAAACCCAAAGACTTTAATTCATGTATATTTATAGGTCTACAGGGTTTTGAATTAATGAAATGACCCGGGAGTGTGGTTTTTCATGATTGTTGGTATTAATTCGGGGTTTGTTTTGAAAAACTAATATATATTCGGGTTGTAAATTGACGGTGCTATTCAATTCCTCGGATGTTTGTGCATAAACATCAGTATAAGTCCGGGTGTGCTATGTCGATATGGTTGTTTTGCGGGTATAGGTATTTTCATCTAAAATATTTTTTTTTTGTATATTATTAACATGTATTCTAGTATTTGCTCGGGTACCTTTTCTTAGGCCATTTCCGCACATCCTCGTCAACAATCCAGAGAGTTACCCCTCCCCCCTCTTCCGGGTAATTACACAAATTTCCAAGAACATTTCGCATCGTCTTTAGAGGTGAGGCTGATTATTTATGCAATCGATAAGTCTTAACGGAAATGACCGATCTTCATATTTGTTGTCCAAAATAATCTAATTCCAACAAGTGAGAACGTAAACATTGTAATGCATTTCAAATTTATTTTATTCATTTTAATTACAATCTTCACACATTTATTTTGAGAAAATTAGCGTAAAAAGCTTTAGTTACTGTAAAACAATAACATTGAGGAGCTATTTTGGGAAATCGTAAAAATCAAAACACGTGATGATTCAATAGATGAAGTTTATGATAATGTATTTCATTCCCAGCCTCTTCTTGCCAATTTGACGCCTGGCAAATATCATACGTTTCGTAGGCCTTGCAAAAACCACTTTGCAATTTCTTTTTTTAGCAGAAACAGTAAATGATCTTGGTCGACTACTACTATTTACTTTGTGTAGACATTTTCTTCAGCAACTTTCGCTATACGCAAGCGCACGATTTCCACGGTAAGAGGTCATGTTGAGGTCATATGAATAGGGGCGGGAATTAGATTGATTTTTTGTTGCACCGACAAAAATTCAAACAGGGTTTGTTTAATGTTGGTCCATCGGTGATTTGTTTACACAAAAAAATTCTCAAGACCATTTTGAAGGATTGTTTTATTATTTTCTATAAAACATTTAATTTTTTTTAAAATCGTAGCTACTATAACTTTAACTGTTCGTACGTGACACGGTAAGATTTTCCATTCGGGCGTCTGTCAACTTCTTACATGTATCTTCTGTTGTTGCGATTAGGGTCGTTATTTCTTTTATAATGATTGCATACCATCTGTAGATCAATTGGAAACATTAGTGTTCGCAGGTAGTCGAATTTATAACAAAAATGTGCATTTAAGCTTGTGACCTAGACTTTTCTGCATTTAACTTTGTACAGTATTGTCGTATGTATTTACAGGTGAAATAAAGTTTTAGGGTTTTGATTTTGAAAATAGGGGCCCAGGGATAAAATGTTGTACCAAAAGTAGTAAATTTCAATTGTGGCCAAAATCTTCCTATTTTTCAGATGTAATATTATAAGAAGGGATTGCTTCTTTTAGTAGGATCATAGGGGTGTAAAGGCGTTGACCGACTGCCTTCATGCTTTAACATGTTTAAATGTGTTTCAGTCATCCATCAGTGCTTTAAAATTTGTTTACACGCTAATGAATTACAAAAAGACGATTTCAATTATTTAAGACTGTTACATCATTCATTTTTAGCTCCCCTGTGCAAAGCTCCATGTGAGCTATTGCCATCAATTGGGGTCTGTCGTCCATCTGTCTTTATTTTAAACCTGGAATCAGTAAGCCAATTGGAACCAAAATTGGCAGCAATGGTCCTTAGATGATCCTTTATTAGCTCACTTGGCCCAAAGGGCCATGTGAGCAATTGCCATCACTTGGCGTCCGTCGTCATCGTCGTCGTAGTAAAATTTCCGTTAAGATCTTCTCTGAAACCACTGAGCCAATTGGAACAAAACTTAGCAGCAATGGTCCTTAGGTGGTTCTCTTTAAGAATTATACCCGATGATCCGGCCCCGCATCCTAGATTGCCGCCAAAGCCGAACATAGTGTAACATAGGACACTTTGGGAAATTTACGTAAAGACCTTCTTGACTGAAACCACTTGGCCAATTGGAACAAAACTTAGCAATTATGGTCCTTAGGTGGTCCTTTTTCAGAAAAATGTCCAATGACCTAGACTGTCATACAAGATGGCCACAGTTTAACATATAGGACCCTATTGGAAATTTACTTAAAGATGTTCTGGCCTCCGGCTTGAAACCATTTGGCCAATTGGACTAAAATTTAGCAGAAATGGTCCTTAGGTGGTCCTCTTTCAGAATTATATCCAATTTACCCACCTGTAATCCAAGACGGACGCCAGCGCCGAACATAGTTTAACATAGAACCCTATGGGAAATTAACATCTTCTTAATATCTGAAACCACTGAGCCAATTGGAACAAAACTTAGCAGCAATGGTCCTATGGTGGTCCTCTTACAGAATTGTATTTGATGGCCCCGCCTACCATACAAAATAGCCACCACAGCTGAACATTGTTAAACATGGTACCCTATGGGAAATTTACTTAAAGATTCTTGTCTAAAACCACTGGGCCATTTGGGAAAAAAACTTGGCAGCAATGGTCCTTAGTTGGTCCTCTTACAGAGTTATATCCTACGACCCAACCCGTCATCCAAGATTGTTTGTTTGTTTAGTTGGGGTTTAACGCCGTTTTCAGCACATTTTGGCCATTTCGCGGCGGCCAGTTTTTATTGGTGGAGGAAGCCGGAGTACCCGGAGAGAACCACCGACCTTCGGTAGGAAAATTGGCAATCCTTGTCAATTAAGATCGGAGTCGAACACACCCCGCCACAGGTGAGATTCGAACTCACAACCCCAGCGTTGACAGGCTAGTGATCATTAGTAGTCATGACGAACTACCTAGACCACTCGGCCACCGAGGCCCCCGTCATCCAAGATGGCTACCAGAGCCGAACAGTGTTTAACATAGGACCTAACTGGAAAAATCGCTGAAAGGTCTTCTTGTATGAAATTGAAACTTGACATCAAAGTTCCAGGCTGCCAGTCAAGATGGACATAGTCCAGGTGAGCGATCAGGCTCCTGGAAGGCTTTAGTTAAAGTTGTAACTGATGACCCAGACTTCCATCCAACATGGCGCCAGAGCCAAACATATGGGAAAACTGACAAAAAAATATTGTCTGAAATCAGGCCACATAAAAAAATACATGTGTTTAGGGTAACACACTGAAAAAAGTTAGGTAGGGTAGGTAGGGAAATTCTTTTTTTTACATTAATTTTTTTAGTTAGGTTGTATACTGGAGTCACCTTGACTTTAACAGTGCTTGTTGAAGAAAGGTTATAAAAAATTTAAGGTAGGCACTAAAAATTAGGTAGGGTCGGGTTACCCTAAACACAACTATATTTTTTTAGGCCTCAGTATGCAAATTGGAACCAATCTTAGTAGCAATGGTCCTCCGTTGATCCTTTCACAGAATTGTATGCGATGACCCTGTCTGCCGTCCAAGATGGCCAACTTAGTTTAACTTTATGGTAAAATTCACTTAAGACTTTTTTCCTAAACCAGTGAGTCAAGTGGAACCCAATTTGGCAGAAATGGTCCTTAGAAGGTCTTTTTATCAGAATATTATTTGTTGGCCTGGACCATTCAAGGTAGTTAACTAACACCCTGTGGGAAAATACATTTAAAACCTCTTCTTGTTTGAAACCAGTGATAAATTTGGAACCAGTGTGCCAATCAGAACTTTTATCCTCCAGACTGCCAGTCAAGATAAACATAGTCAAGCGATTTATATTGCTTTAAGTCTACAAATGATTTAATGTGAGCGACACGGGATTCTGGGAGCCTTTAGTTCAATATCCAATGCAGTACATGTATCTTATATTCTCGTTGCATGGAAAATTTCATGGATATCTGCAATATAGTCTAATTTATTTTATTAAGGTTTGTCGTTGCGTACATTTCAGTTAGTTACTTTTCAAATAGAAGACTATAAAAAAAAATTACATATGATGTAGTGTTTTTTAGGTTGCAACAGTTTGTATGGAATATTTTACCAGTAATAATAAAGACCACAACAAAATATATCTCTGGCATATTAGAGGACTTTTGCTTAAAACATGAAAAGGACCCAATATAAAACTGGAACAAAGATTCTGTTATAAACAAAAAATAAATCATTTATCACAAGAAGCCTGAATAATCAATTTTTAGACATTGTCACCATCCCAATACTCGCTTTACATTGCAATACAATGGGAATTTTCTATTGGCAAATACAGTTAATAAATGAAAGACACAAACAAGCAGCCTTCCATTGCTTAGACTCCACTGATTCTCTTAGTTTCAGAGAAATGCACCCCCAGAATTTTATTAATTATTACAGTTGGTAAAGTTTGACTACATGATAGATAAATAATAAATGTCTTAACCTCAAAATTAAGTTATATAAGTACAAGGACGTATATTTTCTGAGCTGTTTGAAGTTTAATATTGATACTTTGTGAGATTGTTCATCTCCTTCTACAGGTGTGTCACATATTTTACGAATTTCTACCTTGTAGGCCAAGCTAATTCATATGCTTAGTTCAAATTTCCATACTATGGGTGCTCGTTCAGAAACTGTTTGCTATATTTTCAGTACATTGTACTTTTCAGATTTCAATTGTGATAATTTGCATTAGTTGTCAACGTGTCACAAATGCCTACTCCTGTACATTATATTGACTCCGAGCTGACCAGTCCTTTGCTCTTACTCCTACAATGCAGATGCTGTGTGCTTGGCAGAGAA
This sequence comes from Mytilisepta virgata, assembly GCA_028015205.1. Classification (NCBI taxonomy): domain Eukaryota; kingdom Metazoa; phylum Mollusca; class Bivalvia; order Mytilida; family Mytilidae; genus Mytilisepta; species Mytilisepta virgata. The sequence continues at coordinate 34,558,625 of CM051511.1, read as the reverse complement.
GCGGCAAATACCAATTTAAATGTCTTTGGTTTGACCCGGTCAGGGATCGAACCTGCGACCTTCAACACTCAAGGCGAGCATGCTACTACGAGACCACCGAGGCCGTTTTGAATGATGATGAAGATAACAAAAAATAATGTATGCTAGGAATACATAAATTGTCTTTGTACATCAAAATTAAAGAAAAAATTTATTTTTAGCATAACAAGATTGTATTTTTGTATTTGGGAATAAATTTATTCCCTAACAAAGAAGATTGTACATTTGGATTTCAAAAATAAATTTATTCCCTGAAAAAGAAGATTGTACCTTGGTGTTTAAAGAATAAATTTATTCCCTGAAAGAAAAAGAAGATTGTACATTTGGATTTAAAGAATAAATTTATTCTCTGAAAAAGAAGATTGTACATTTGGATTTAAAGAATAAATTTATTCCCTGAAAAAGAAGATTGTACATTTGGATTTAAAGAATAAATTTATTCCCTGAAAAAGAAGATTGTACATTTAGATTTAAAGAATAAATTTATTCTCTGAAAAGAAGATTGTATATTTGGATTTAAAGAATAAATTTATTCCCTGAAAAAGAAGATTGTACATTTGGATTTAAAGAATAAATTTATTCTCTGGAAAAGTAGATTGTAAACTCAGATTTAAGAATAAATTTATTCTTAACAAAACAATTAAGATGGCTATTACTAAAGTTGGGTCATATCAGAGGTAAGAATAAATTTATTCTCATTCTACAAGCAGTTAGTTTTGAAATTGTTCATGACCCAAGAATAAATTTATTCTGATATATTTGTCTCAGGAAGATACATTTTATAATGAACTTCAATGTTAATAGTATATTTATTGTTACTTTGGAATAAATTTATTCTTTGGGTTTTACCTTTTCTGAAATATACCACCAATTTAAACAAATAAACGGACTAAAAATGTTGTTTTTGCCATTTTGATGGAATTTTTCAATTTCATACCGGTAAAAAGGACATCCAAGAATTTCCTTTTTTATTTTGGAAAGCCTTAAAAAAAATATACTATGTTGATCTCCAACCATAATTATACTCCCGGGTTTAAATCAATTCATAAATGTATATTTAGCATAACGTTCTTATAATTGATGAGTTTACGTCTTTGTTGGAAAAACCAATGAACCACACAATACCTTAGCAGTTACTAGGCAAAGACATCATTGCTTTGTCCATGTGAGTTATATTGTTAACAAATGTCAAAATCAAATAACAAATCAAACCAGACACCCTGCCCAAAATCTAATATAATGATAACAGTTATCAATACCCTTTGAAAGAACATATCCAGACGGACATATCTTCTTGAAACATAGACAGTCCTCCTTCCGTGGTGAACAAAAATATTTGTGTTTAGGTTCTGTAACAAAACTGTATCCAGTGATATGATCACAGCGACACGTGACATCTTCTTTGCTTGATCCAGTGTTACATATTATTTGACCTTCTTCAGTACACAGTGACTTTTTATATATACATTGGTACCCCTCATTTGTCCACGATATAGTTGGCGAGAAACGTTCCTCTGAACATTGTTTTGCATCTCGACTTCCGCTGAAAATGCTCTTTAGACCTTCAATCATAATTATGTCTAGATAAATGACTGGAATTTGCAAAATTCACGAATATGAATGATGAATTTTTAATAGAAAGTCTTTTGTTCCGAAAATACTTATTAGGACTGGTGTGTGTGGTTCACCTTTATTTCTTTACCAGTTGTGCTAGATTTAGGGAAGGATTTGTGTCTTTATGTATTTTTACCGTTTCTGTATAAATAGCATTGTAAATGGATTCTAGGATATATGGTGTATTGTTGATAATACCATAAGCGATACATTTATTGCTTAACGTTTGACAGCCAAACTAAGGTGTTACCTATTTCACGACTTTTAATTCAAATACCACTCCACTAGTGCTTTACAACTGAATAGTGCCCTCATTTTGTGATTTTTTGGTATATGATTATAGTTGGGTTTTAATACGCTCAGCATTAAGCCAAGATCCCCTTTTTACTATCAAGAATGAAATTACTGAATTTCAGAAACTCTGATTACAAGTATATTCCAGATACTCACCTCCTGGTAAGTTGTCTGTATCTAAGGATATTTCCCGGAAAAATCTGTAATTGGCGTCAAAAAGACAGTGATAATGCTGTTCTTCTTTACAAAACCAGTTTGCCCGAATTGTCCAATGGGCTTTATTTGGGCATTTCTGATTGTAACTTTTAATAGATATACAAGTATTCTGAAATATACATGTAAATTATTTTGTAAAAGTTAGTTTGCTTCTCAAACTTGCGTGTTAAATAACATATTACACCTTTGAATATTTTTGTGTTGCAGAGTTAAATAGAGGAATCATTACGCGATAGTTTTTTCCCCGTTTCGTTGAAATGCATAGCAAAATAGTGGCTTTCTGAAACTAGAGACTCTCAAGAGCCTGTATAGCTCACCTTGATTTAACTTTTCACTTTGAACAGGACTAAAAATTTAAGTGTTGCAGTCAATTTGGCTGGTTTTTCTATAGGGTTCTATGTTAAACTAAGTTTGGCTGTGGCAGCCATCCTGGTTGACAGTGCAGGTCATGGACACATTTCTAAAAGAGAACAATCTGAGTACCATTACTGCTAAGTCTTGTCCCAACTGTCTAAGTGGTTTCAGACAAGAAGATTTTTAAATGAATTATCCCGTAGGGCCCTATATAAAACTAAGTTTGGCTGTGTCGGCCATCTTAGTTGACAATCCAGGTGATTGGACACATTTCTGAAAGAGGACCATTTAAGGACCAATGCTGCCATCCTAAGTTCAAATTGGCTATGTAGTTTCAGAGGAAAAGATTTTTGAGTGAATTTCCCATAGGGTACAATGTTAAACTAAGTTTTGGCTGTGGTGGCCATCTTGGTTGACAGTCCACGAAATCGGACATATTTCTGAAAGAGGACTATCTAAAGACCATTGCTGACTTGTCTGGTTCCAATTGGTCAAGTGGTTTCAGACAAGAAGATGTTTCAATGAATTTTCCCATAGGGCCTTATGTTAAACTAGGTTTGTCTGTGGCAGCCATCTTGGACATAATCTTAAAAGAGAACCTACTAAGGACCAATATTGCAAAGTTTGGTTAGAATTGGCCTTGTAGTTTCATAGAAGAAGATTTTATAAATTCACCCCCCCCCCTTTTATCTATTTTCAGTAACAGCAGCCATGTCGGTTGGAAGTCTGGGATGCCGGATATACTTTGGGAAGACCATTTTACCAAAGTTCGATCCCAATTGGCCCAGTGGTTTCAGAGGAGATCTTTAAAGGAAATTTTACGCCGGATGTTGTCTTTAAATGGCAAAAACTCCTGTAAGGGGTCAATCAATGATTTTGGTCATGTTGACTTATTTGTAGATATTACTTTGTTGAAAGTTTTTGCCGTTTCAGTTTGACTTTATCTATAATAATATTCAAGATAATAACATAAAACTGCAAAATTTCCTTAAAATTAACAATTCAGGGGCAATAACCCAACAAAGGGTTGACAGATTCGTCTGAAAATTTCATGTCAGGTAGATCTTGATCTGATGAACATTTTTACCCCCATGTCAGTTTTGCCCTAAATGCTTTAGGTTTTGAAATATAAGACAAACGTTCTATTTTTAGCCATGTCGGCCTTGCTGGTTGGCAGGTGGGGTCATTGGACACATTTTTAAACTAGATACCCTAATGGTGCTTTTGCCCAAGTTTGGTGTCATTTGGCCCAGTACCGGTAGTTTCAGAGGAGAAGATTTTTGTAAAAGTTAACGGACGACGGACGCAAAGTGATGAGAATACCTCACGTGTCCCTTTTGGTCAGGTGAGCCAAACATTTGAACAGTGTGGATAATGCATGTGTAAATACGCATTAATTTCATATTCACACAATGTAGATTATTGCATGGCATTTTCCATCTCTGACCTGAGTATCAACTCCCATATAAAAAATATTAAGTCCAAAAATGTAAAAAAAAAAAACGTTGACCTTGAGGAAACACTAGAATTTGATAAGTTTTAAATGTCAGTGAATCTGTCTGATTTTGGTTTTAAACGTATTAGTTCAGTTAGAGAAGTAAATTAATGTCACATCCAAAATGTGGACATCTTATTCATCAAAACTGATCTAAACGAATTTTATTGCAATAGAAGCCTTTGATAAAATAGAAATGATATTTAGTAAATTTGCTATGTAACTGGTACATTGTTGCCAGAAGACTGCATGTTGGAATTTTGTGCTGAATGGCATCAATTAATTATGCTGTACCAGGCTCAAAGCATGGCTATTTATAGTCAGTTGTGTGTTTTCGTCTGGTTTATTAGCATTGTTACTTTAACCGATTTTATAACTGGTTACATGTATGTTTCTCATGAATCAGATCGCATGCGTGACTTTGTAAGAAAGGGCGGAAGTGTGACATTACTGTTTCTAAAAGTGTTGCTACTGTTTTAACAAATATTTGATACGATGTTGTTTCACATGTACCTTTCAGTTTTCTTTCCAAAATATTATCTTGGTTCAAAGTTCATTTTACAGAAATGTTTTAAGAACATGATGGAAGCATATTGTGAAAGCAGGCCCTTGGCGAAATTTGTATTTTTTGTTATTATAAGATACGAAAGAAATGGGCGGGATCGTATCAGGCGACGCTTTCCATATAGTCCAGTATCCCCCCTGTAACTGACTGTATAACTAATTTATCCCGGCGATGAAATTTTCAAATCATGAATTTTTTATATTATGGCCTTTAGTATGTTTTTCTTTTAATTTTTGTGGAATGGAAGAAAGGCAAATATAATATTATAAAGTTTAAAACAATTTCTGAACAGAAAATAGTGAAAGCGAATCACGTGATTTCAAGGATTGGGGAAACAATAATTGATAAGGACACTTTGTAGCCAATGGAAAGACAGTATTTTTAACAGAGTCGTGATATTATTTAATAATAGACAATAAGGTCGTAAATAACGACTTTAATTAGTTTAAGTAGGTATCTCCGGACACAATTCATATTTTTATTAATTTTCCCTTTCATTTATTATCATTTTTATTACAATACCAGGAAATATTTAACGTCTATCTGGATCTAAATTTCATAGGGCATTCCTACAATTTGGTGTCATTTTTTCAAGTTTATCGTAAAATTGCCACAATGTTTGAAGAAAATGATAGATACAAAAGAATGAAACATTATAAGATATAAGATAATATTTCATTTCCGATTACGTATTACTTATTCAATCCCTGGTCATTGGATATGAAAAATACAATTTATCTTTTTGATATCCAATCACCAGGGATTGAATAAATTATTTAGCCTATACTTTCTTTGTCGAGTTCTTAATGGACAATTATTACCAATTACACTTGAATGTCACTTACGATAAGCCTTCACCCCAGGAATGTGTCTTGATTTTTCAACCAGGGAAAACAATGTACATTGAGCTTCTGTTCACATCATTAAATTAGAAATGCATCTATTAAAAATCTGTATGAACTGGAGTGTTCAGATTGAACTAAGAAGTTGTAAGTAGTTTATGTCAAAGTTGGAAGCCTAGTGCTTTGGCATATTTTGAATATTTATTTTATTAGTTTGATATAGCTGTTGATCATTTCATAGAAACTCCTCATTCATTTTTCTCTTTAAAGGTTTAAATGTAGATATAAAATATTGTTCCCTTATAAATACGTGCAAAGGCTACGCTCAAGTTTTGCAAAACGGTTGTAATTTATTTTTTATAAAATTGCCAAAATTCAGGCGCGGATACAGACAATTTAAAAAAGGGAGTTCAGGTAAAAAAGGGGGGACATTCCATAGGAAAAAAGGGGGCATTCCATATGAAAAAAAGCAAATTTTGGTATAATGACTGACATTGAAGAAATCTATGAAATGTTTCATATTTGCAATAATCGGTGGCTAAAAATAATTACCTTATTTCCCCGCTACAGCTATATTGAGATACCGTCTCAAATGGGAGATAACTCTTACAAATCGTAAAGGGAACCACATTTTATTATCAGCGAAAGTTGTTTCTAATTATTTTTAAGAGTTTTGATTCCTGTATAGAATAATTGTACATGATATGTAGATGAAATAACGTGCCTTTTCACATTAAAAGTTTATGAAATTGGTAGTTTACAAAATTGCTGTACATCAACAGATTGGAAATGTCATACAGAAGCCAGCTAAAGAGATTTTTTGTATAATTAAATAAATTACAATAACAAATTGAACAAAAGTTGCTTTTTGAACTATTCACATGTTTGTTTGTAGACATTTATAATTTGTTTTGAAAAATAATCGAACTTTGATGCGGTTTGTAGTAGTCAAAGTCTTCTTTGCAAAAATTTTCAACGTTGTTGACGTTTTAACATTGCCAAAATTGAACCAATTTCAATACAATTTGAGATTTCAGTTCTTTCAATGTTGATGTATTGAATTGTTTGTGGAGGTTTGTAGTATTTGGAATTTTTCTAGCAACATTATCAACTTGTATACGACTACACTCTATTAAAATAGAACCAATGTCAACAAAATTTGATATTTCAAGTCTTTAAATATCTATTTATTGAATTTTTAATAAAATTATTTAAAACCAATCTAATTTTGATGTGGTTTGTGGTATTTGAATGTCTTCTCTGCAAACATTTTCAAACATGTTCAAGCTACACCTGTCAGAATTCTACCAATTTCAACAACATTTGATATTTCAACCCTTTATATAGAAATAGTGCAACCTTTTATATAGATATTTCTTGACATGTGCCCAATTTGTTTTAAAAAGTATAATTTTGATGTAGTTTGTGATGGTTTGTGGTAAAATATTTTTGTTCATCTGCCATTTTGAAACTTTATTTGTTCATAAAACAGTTAAAAAACAAAAGATATTCAAAAACATTTAAATTTACACTCCTTATATAATTCTTAAACAAATGAAAAAATGCGAAAAGACCCGTATTTGGCCTAATACATGGACAATAATAAAACCCCAAGCAAGCAAAAAGATATATTTGTAAAACTCACCTTTAAGTATCTAGTTTGCAAAAAATAAAGAAAAGTGCCATATTTCTTACATTAATATGGCATAAACCATCCCCAAAATGACACAATTTCATGAAAATCTCATATTTTTTATGATTTTGGCAAATTTTCACATCAACATTTCAACGGGAAATAGCCTGCACATCTATATTTCACATGAATATGTATTCGGATAGTATACATCCCCTGTAGATTTTTTGTTTTTTGTTTCTCGAATGCGCACAATGTTTTCTGAAGCAACATGTGCATAGAAAACTGCTAAAAATCAGCTATTTTCAAGATATTTGGTCAATAATTTTTACGTCACGAAGCTGGAAATTAAGCTGAGTTGAGTTATTTTTTCAAGCATCTTATATATTATCTATAATTTTGAATCTATTCCTCAATGGTCATATTTGTAGGCCAAAAACGGACCTTAATGTCCCTAATCCTTTATTGAGTTTGTAAAAAATAATTTTGAAGTTGATGTGGTATGCGGTGGTTTGTAGTATTGTCAATCTAGTTTGTAGTATTATCGTGGTTTCTGGCGTTAAGACGCGCCCGTAAAATACTAATCGGACGAATGGTATTTGGTAAAATTTGAATAAAATGAAATAATTTGTTAAGAGTTATCACCCTTTTGGCACAGAATAGTAATTGTTTACTAAGAATAATTTCCATAAATTGACTACATTGTATTAAAGTATTTGGAGTGACAGTTTATATAAAATAATTGAAGAAGATAAAAACTGAAATATGCTTATTTCACACAGAGTTATCGAAATCTTCGGTATGAGGTCTTTGCTGTTTACATGCCAGCTAATTTTCTTATGGAAACTCAAGATCTTATCAAACATGCACAATGCATGAATTTTAAAAAAAGATTATGCACTTTCCCTTTTTATATGAACAGGAACCTGGTAATATTAACTGACATTTTCAGAAGTGCAAAACTGTAGCTCCACTTCAGCGTGCTTGTTCTTAGTGCGCAGTAGATAAAGCGCTGGAATTGTAATGAAGAGTAAAACAAATAAAACTGATGACTTACAAATTCGCCTATATGAAGTATGTATGTGATAGTATTATATGATCCCTAGCTGTTGCCATTCAATAAAATGGTAATTGCACGAACTGGGGAAATAGTTCCCTCGCAGAATATTCTACGCAAGCTCGTGATATATTACATTGTACTCGGGACAATATTTTCGAATATTCGTGCAATAACCCTATATTATTATTATACATCCTATAATAGGAAAATACAGGTAAAAATAGCTGAGCTATATATATTTCACAATTCCAATGGGCTGAACGGTCAGCCTCGGTATAACTAACTTCGGTATCACGCTGCAATGATAGGAATGCCCAATTGTTATTGGCTAAATATTTCTGTCCGGTAATCTTTGAGCTCACCCTTGATTTCTTTCAACTCGTGTAGATTATCGCCTTAAAAAACCAAGGGATATCTCGGGTTAATATTCAGATTTTTCAGAATAAGCAGTTTTTTAACAGACTACAGAAACATGGGACAAAGATAAATTTAATATATAACTTGAAACCCCCGTCCTTTCAACCAGAATATGTAATGATCATATATTGAGGTTTAATTGGAGAATTAATTTTACCTATAGTCATTTTTTACTAAGTTCCAATTATTATCAAGAATATTTAGCACAAAAATGTGCATCAATTTTAAATATGTATGATAATGTGAGGAAAAAGTGAGAAGGACAATAAAATAATGGATACAAAGTTCAAGGTAAAATATGAAATTTACCATTAGTAATATAACTGTTTGCAAGTACATGTCCGGCAATAGCTGCGAACACCAACACTTGGCATAGACTTTATATAATCTGTAAAATATATAACATCAAAATATCAAATTAAATAAACATAATTCGGTGGTCACAAGACGTGATAAGGATCCTAAATTAGTACATGTAATTGAAACTGAAAAGTGGGTAATTTAAAATGTACTTTCTTGCGACTGTAAACAGATTTAATTACTTTGATGTACTGTATTATTTTATCAGATCTTAAAACATTATTTTTGCAAAAGATTAGGAAAGATTAATAAGTCTCCCGCATGAAGTAACAGTTTAACTTTTATCAATTTCAAAGGCAAACAAAGCCAGCACATCCAACACTACTAAGACTTTACCTGTAGCCTATAACAGTAATCATCACTTAACTACAAGCATTCCTCACGCTATATAATTGGCAGGAATTGTAAATATGGACCTATATTCTACAAAGTTCAACTCAGATTGATACCGTGATCATATAGGCAGGATATTTCAACTCGATTCACGAAACATCGCCTAGTAGTGTTGAATAATCATACAATGTATTATTACTGAACTCCAACAATGTCCAAGAGGTTCTTAAATTATAGACCGGATAAGATTAAGGACGGACGGACAGGCTTCTTACTATATGGAACCAACATACTAACTGCAGAGCCTATCGGGAAACTGCTCTTGGTTTAATCTTCTTGTTTGGAAAAAGGATTTATTTTTTTATATTGAGACAGTACGTATACACAAGTTTAACATTATGAGGGGGAAGAATATGAACTAGTAGGGCATACACAATGTGTTTAAAACAGGGAAATCTACTTTTATTATTGCATTAATATTTTGAAATAGACTCCAAGGATAGAAAACCAGGATTACGGTGTAGCAGAAACAATTAAATGAAATAAACAATCTATATATTTAAGTACTGTTTACCTACAGTACTTACATAAAATAATAGAAACGCAGAAAAAAATATTTGGGCTTAAACATGTTTTGTATTTCTGCACGGGGCAATATTTTATCATGTCTATGAAAATGCATTTTTTGTTGTTTCATTTTATTGTTTTAATACAACCTAATCCACAGGTACATGAGGTATGACAGTGTTGTGTCTATGTTATGAAATAATACACAAATTTTGATCTAAGATGAACAATCCTTGTCATTGGAATACCATACGACAGTTTATATTTATCTAGTCCGCACTATCGAAGAAAGAGAATGACAGATATTGTGGATTACGCCCATCCGACACACTCTATTTTCACATCAACTCGTCCTTCAGGTTTGGTTTTAGGGATTTAATTTCTTTATAGAATGGTTGAAAAAAATCTTTATATATGGGTTTACCCATTTTTGGTTGAATGCAAGGCAGTATATCTTTGGTGTTGGTTGTTAATAATTTAGATTGTGAATTTGAATAAAGGCAATATTAAACAGGAAGAACTTTTGGTGTAAGAAAAAAGGTACATGACCAGTGTGAGGAAAAACGGACGTGGAGTGAAGTTACAAAGAAAGCACATAATCAAAAGACAATAACCAAATAAACAACCAGTGGTACAATATATATTATGTTAGAATATTCAATAAATAAATAGTTCTTTTTTCCATTATAAAGATTCAGATTTTTAGAGTTCTTGTCGCTGATATTGTAACTATTATATTTATTTATCTTGGCCTAATTTGTTTTGTGTGGCCTTATAATATGTATAATATGCTTACGTAATACTTATAGTTGTTTACCAAATGATGCTATAACTGTGCAGTTTAGAAATCACTGGAACAATCACAGATACTGATAGAATGATTAGAACTTTCTATTTGACTTACATAATAATTCTGGAATGATCATAATATGCGATGTGTAATTCAAACGTCTACCGTATTCTAGAAGTTTCCGTTCAACAGTGTTCTAGAGATTTCCGTGACAACTATATATATACAGACACTAAAGTTAGACGTTCAGACTAGACAGTAACATTCTTGCGTTCTCAGATGTTGGATTGACACTTATTTACGTTACATACATCACACTAGATTGTGACTTATTGGACATAATATTCTGTTTGGATTCCCGCAACAGTGACGAGAAGAATTTCAGATAAAGAAAAGTGAAAAAGATCGGACACATAGATTTTAACAGTTAAGTTGACATTTCAATTTATATAATATTTCTTGTAAACTTGTGTATAATAAATCTTGTTAAATTTTATATTGGTTTTTGTCTTTGTAGGTTACAATTTAAAGGTGATATCTGGCCGTAACATCGCAGGGAACCTAACTATTGAATTTTCAGGAAGTTCCCTGTCACAAGCTACTGATAGGTTGATTTGGTTGATAAAATAACAATCCAAAGATACTAGTATTAGATATAGTATATTTATACTATGCTGTATACGACGCATTTCAAGGAATTACCTCTCATCAGCAGCATTAAAACCGAAACATTTGGAAGAACAAAACCAAACTTATTTTAAAACAAGAAGTACTCATAACCAAAAGTAGGAAGCCAAATTTCAGCTAAGGAGATCTACCATTTGCAATGCAAGGAATGAAACCTTAGTAAAATCATTATTTTTTATTGATTACTGCCTACAATACATTATCTTTACATCTCTTTTACATGTTTCTTGAAAAACCATTATAGTATTAATAGAATTTTTTTCACAACTCTTCCCATGTTAATCTATTTTATTCTCTACATAATGACAGATGCAACCATTTCTGTGGAAAAAGTTCTATTTTTCTTCAGTACAGTTATTTTCATTCCATTTTTTCCTCCAACATTTTCCGTTTGATTTCTATCAACGTGTTGTCCTCTCTTCATACCTTTGATGTGGCTGTTATAATTATGTACTGTTACCTTTGGTGTTTTAAATGTTCTTATTATACTCTTTTGTACAGTAATCAATTTGACTTCTTTTCCTTGACGACCTTTTTCTAATGGTTTATCCAAGTAAACGTTGTTTTCTGTCATATGTGATCTAAGAATTTTTTCCCGGTCCTCAATCGAAATTTTTTTTTTGCCTAGATCAAACCCAATTTAACCTAAATCAAAACAAATAATCAGAATAAAGAAAAATGCCATCTAATTTTGGATATAAGATATTCCGTAGTTACAAAAATTCAATTCTCCTTCTTGTATTTGACTCTAAAATCTTGATCAAGGCTTTGGATAATTCAGTACCATCTCAATCTTTACAGAAAGAATCTATAACAAAAACTAGAGGCTAAGAAGGCTAAGCCTGTACCGCTCACCTGGCAAAAAACCCCTTTAACTTATGTTAGCTGACTGAATAATCTTTTATATCAACACATTTTCCCCTAGCAGTTTCAAAGGACATCTTTATTTTAATCAGCCAATCAGAAAAATGAAGTGCACATGGCGGCTATGATTGTTCTTTCATTGGTACAAACAAGATTCTTTGTGACATACCTCCCATATATGTTTTTTTACATAGTTAGGTTTGATTTAATTAAATTGTTTCCCGGGGTGATTTCATTAAATCAGCCAATCAGAAACAAAAATTGCTTATGGCGGTTGTGTTTGTTTTCCAATCAAGAAATGAGCAAACTTTATAAAGAATCTTATATTTACATAGATGCTACCTGTCAAGTGGATAAGTTACAATACAGGTAAAAATGTTAAGACTGCCATAAAGCTGAAAGACAACCGGTTGACTTAAACATAAAATCACACAACATATACCACAGTATACATTTACTGGTTTGCTCAATTGTGAAATTGTAGAAAAAGTTGATCCAACTTCTGTGCATGTGGATTGTACTGTTCAAGAGGCATATACTAGGTTTTTAACTTGTATCAAGTTTACTTTTTTACTTACGATGCATATACTTAAGTTTCATAATTCCACCCTGTTTAATTCTTGAGAAATGACGATCAGAAACAAAAAAAAAATGCCCATCCGTATTTGCTATCTTATCTAAGAGAGATCGTAATCATCGATGCTTTCAAAATAAAAATGGCAACAACAAATACACATACCTTGTCATTGGTAGAGATAAATCATACTTTGTTACAAAGCACTCGAAATCTAACAGAAATATACAGAGGGCGAAATTGTCGTGATGATTTAATTTTTGATCGACAACTTTGGTGGACGTGTTTCCCAATAGAATATTGGCATTCCTATGGCCACTTATTGTGCGCCATTCCTGATCGACTTTTTTTTAACTCATATGAGACAGACTTCCTTGACGGGCTTCTTAAGGAAGAACAGAGGAAGCTGGCCCGTACATTTAATTTCAGCTTCCGCTACATATATGATGTTTTATCAATCAACAATTCACGTTTTGGGAATTTCTTACATCCCATCTATTCCAATGAGCTCGAAGTTAAAGATACCATATACACTGCCAAGTCTGCACCTTATCTTGGCCTTCGTCTTGAAATTGACACCAGAGGAAAACTGAATACAAAACTTTACGACAAACGGAATGACTTTGACTTTCCAATCGTCATCTCCCCATTTTTAAGGCAACATTCCAGAAGCGCTCGCGTATGGCATGTATATTTCACAACTCATATGTTATTCACGAGCTTGTGACCAGCGGGTTACCTTCTATTTGAACAGACAATAGTATAATGTCATCAGTTTGATGATAAATTCAACATTTATTGAACAATTATTGAACATTTTGATTGAAATATTGATGATCTTTAACTTAATGTAATTGTAATAAAAGCCATGACAAATAACAGCCAAATTTAATACAAATTGTTGTGTTATTTATAGCAAATAACTACCATTAATTATCTGCCTTAATGTAGTCTGTGTGCTTTGTAGTTTTCAGTAAAGTTTGGTTTACAAATTCCTATAATGAGTGTTGAAGGATTTGGTGGATACATGTATCTGGTCAGCCAAATTTAATACAAGTTATTGTTTTATTTATAGCAAATAACTGGCATTACTGAGTAATCTGCCTTAATTTAATTTAAGTTTGGTTTACAAATGCGTATTAATGGGTGTCGATGGATTTAGTGGATACATGTATCTGGTCAGTTTTCATAGACAATCACGTTTGCTGATTATAACCTCTTGGTTTTATTTGAGTACATAATTTACTAATCTCAATATAAATTCAATCTGAGTTCTGGTCCGGGTCCGTGACTTGCGCCACTTCCGTAAACAAATCATGGGGAAAACCCATCACCTCCGGTTGTGCATGCGCCTGACTTCCAGGAACTTCCGGTTCCGGTAACGCATGCGCAGACCACACATCCGGGTCTCAGCACGTGACTTACGTCACTTCCGTAAACAAATGGGAAAATCCATCACTTCCGGTTGCGCATGCGCGCAAATCACTTCCGGCTACGGTCACGCATGCGTAGACCACACACCCGGGTTCTAGCACGTGACTTGCGCCACTTCCGTAAAGAAATGGCGGGAAAATCCACTACTTCCGGTTGCGCATGCGCTCAAGTCACTTCCGGGTACTTCCGGTTCCGGTCACGTGACTCCGGTTTCGGTGACGTCACTTCCTGTGACGTCACTTTCGGTGGATCCTACTCATGATCCTACTCCTCTCCACCTCCTCAAATAATAATTTAGAACTCATACATACTGCTTACTTTTTTCTTCCATTAAAACAATGTAAACAATTAATTTTGAAAATACGGTAAATGAATAAATTTTACAGTGCAAACTAATACTACGGGCTATGGAAAAATATAGGCTCTAAAGGCTTTAATATACTAGTATTAACGATATGCTTATACATATTGTAACAAACAAACGATCATGAATAGAGACCAAAATGAAGAAAAAGACAAAATAAAAGCGATTAGACCAACAATACCCAAATAAAGAAAGATACAAATATGACTCCTTAAGCAAAATTCGAAAAATAAATTCCTTATTATGTTGAATGCACTTTTTACACTTTTTAAATTAAATTAAGCTCAATAGGAACAAAAATTGTATAAATGAATGGAAAGTTCATTATTAGAGAAACTTGTATACTCAAAAAAAAAAATTTCTATTTTCATAATTTATTTGATACAGCTTTAATTCCGTTAGTTATTTTTTTATTTCCTTATTTCTACATCCTAGCCCTTCATTCGACTCCAAATATACATGGTACAACATCCGTTTCGAATTGTGTCACGTGCTTTTGAAATCTATCTAATTCAACTTATCTGTTCTTTGAGTGTTTTGGCTCTAGCCTTTGATTTTGTCATTTGAACCCGATCTTCATTTTAGTTTATTGTTTCCGCTTTTACGTGACGGCATTCAATAGCAATGATGAGTCGTAATTTGACAAAAATATTCCACCTGCATATCTTGTGAGTTAAAACTTGTACATATATCATGGAAAATGTGCAAGATTTTTAATTTGCTTTATCTCATAATAAATCAGCATCAAATTAAAATTACCTGAATAAATAACCAATAAAACGTGTACCACTTATTAGTATAAGATAACAATTTTTTCTTTTTTTGTTATTTCATGGATCTTGGTCTGGCTATATAATTTCATTTACAGAACCATAATGAGTCTTCATTCAATAGCCTGTATATGAAAAGACAAACTATAAAATATAGTAACTAAAGCGAAAAACAAAATATATTTGCTTGTAATATTTTCGACTTTGTATAAAGCTAATTTCTTGTACTTTGTAGTGTAACATTTGTAACACGCAAAAATATATCAATACTGTAGATGGATTGATTTTTCAAAACAACTTAACTGTCTTTGCTTAGAACGAAAATTATGAATGTATAGAAGCTTGGGGCCTAAAGTACACTGAAGACCTTGTCTATTTATAGCAGTGTATAGCTGGTTCTTTGTCAACTCGACATGACTAAGAATTTAGGACCAAATGTTTTTACGCGAAAAATTTAAAGATACCCTATTGAAGAATTTTCATAAGAAGCTAATGTTCCATAACTGCAAATACGTATAAATCGAGTACTGTACAGAAATAGCATTTTTACCAGACCAGATCTATAGGTTAAAATACTTTAATATTAAAAGTTATGTGAATTTTCTAGTTGAACGATATTTTAAAATGTTAGGGAAAAGGTCTCGAGTCAAATTGTCAAAAACCTACATCAATAAACTACAAATGTAACTTCTAACGTGGTCATGTCATCCTGGTGAATTGGGTTTTTCTTGTAGTAACATGTTTATTTTACTGTGGCTTTCAACATATCTCTATTAAATTGTACTGGAATGATTCTAAAGAGATACTGACTTTTAGTTTGGTGAAAAAAAATAACAATCCAAAGATACAATAGTATTTCTATTATTTTTGAATTTTGCTAAATACTGGTAATTTCTGTAACAAATCAATGAATAATCATGTCAGACAAGTCTGACGACTGGGTTAGCGAATACCCTCGGAGACCTAGGGTCCATCATGCAGAGGCATCGTCCCAGGAGTTTCAAAATATCAATCCAAAGATACTAATATTAGATATAGTAAATTTATACTATGCTGTATACGACGCATTTCAAGGATTTACCTCTCATCAGCAGCATTAAGACAATGGATATATATACTTTTTCCTCTCAGTCGAGAATTTGTTCATTTCATCAAATAATGAAATTCGTCGTCAATGCCTTCAGCATTGCAATAAATACACAATCTATTATTACTATTTATATTAATCCATCTATCGGCTTCAATTGGTATCTGTGATTTGTTGTACTAAATTTACAAAGAGCATAAATATCCCTATCGTCTAATATATGAACATATGCAATAACTATATGTTTAGTATTCGAAATGACTTTATATATACTAGTATATACCAGTAAACCAAATGTTCTAAAATTTAGCCAACGTGATACTCGAGAAGGAAATTTAATAAAAATCTGGAAATTCATACGAATAATTTCTTTGTTCTCTATGCATTGTCTCCCTTTTTAAATGTACATATTATATAGATATATATTATTGAACTGTATGTTTTCTCTGTACTCATTATGTGTCTCTATATCTTTGAAATTGGTTTATGAGAAATGAATCAAAATAATGACAGAACTATTTGATAAAATATACTGGCAAGAAGCTCTCAAAACTAATATTTTGGTAATATTAATGAGCAGCCAATTAACTATTCAATGGACAAACTGATGTTTAAGCTTTAAAATGTAAACACCAGCTGCAAACGGTATTTAATTGATTACCAATTTAAGTGCCGAATAGATGTTATGAATGATACGACGCATACCGTTCACGGATCGGGACTTGCTTACCCTTCAGAAGATTTTCCCGTTATCTTTATTCATTTTCTTCTTTTGCAAGTAGGTACTCTGTATTTATGTTGCTCAGCTTTTTTTCCTGCCATATTCTCATTTTGATTGGATGGGTAAGTATTTTTTATTCTCTGCCTTATTTATCATGAGTTATATTTTGTCCAGAATTTGGATTTTGATCTTTTGGACTCTGCCTCTATCGCAAACTCCGCCACGGTGACCATATCTACTATTAGTGGAGAAACGGATACAGACGGAACTGGCACTGCCGGGGAATTTGCCTCTATAGCAATGCGTAAAATAATTAAGATTACAGAAGTTTAAACGAAAATCATCTGAGGAGAAACGTATAATTCTTTGAACTTTTTAATAGTAAAAAATGAAATGAAATAAACTGGTATGTAAAGAATAAATTAAATTTATTGCCATACCACCAACATAGCAGGCAATAGACTTTGAGAACTCCCAGTCTACAATCGGAAGTATCCACTCATCGGTATGATATATTGATACATGTATACAGCATATGCATACATATTCTTGAATGAGACATGTCTCACAGAACGAAAAAATGTTAAAAGACGAAACAATGACCCCAATGATATCAATAAGAACCGAAACAGCAAACATTTTAATACAAATAATAAATAGCACATACTCCGTTCATTGACCCATATCAATAAGAACCGAAACAGCAAACATTTTAATACAAATAATAAATAGCACATACTCCGTTCATTGACCCATAACACAGTATATGGAACGAGAGTTCTTTTTTATAAACATGCAAATGGTGGGCAGCACAATATAAAACCTGTCTAAATGTCGTTATAGTTAGTATTTATTTTGTGTAGTCATTTCCTCTTCAGATAGAGAATATGGAATATTTATACATATTGACTAAATCGGACTTTCAAACAATATTATTTCCGTGTTCCGTTTTATTCTGTACTTAAATTCCATTTTAGCGATATTTTCTACCATTCCCCAGATCCTCTATAAATCCAGGCAAATGATTCATATCCGGAAAAATGTTTCCTCATTATAAGTACTACTTATGAAACTATTATTAAAAAACATGACTCAGTTACATTGGTTAAAGTTCAGAGGAAGTAAGACTATGATATTTGTATTATTCCAGTCGTGCTTTTTATTGATATAACACATAGAAATAAGATATCAGTCTTTTTGTTACTTCGTTTAATCAGAGCATTGTACGTTCTGATTTTTTTTGGCTAAAATGAACACAACCATACTTCTGGAAAAGTTTATAATTGTAGGATTTTATCTAACTCTGTTTATCTACAGCATACCTGGAAGAATCGAAATTTCGGGACCCAAAGTTTGTCTGTGAGTATTTTTTAATATTTGATTATGAAACTGAACTGCAAAGAATATTTTTCCCAGTGGATTTAAAGGGGTGGTTATGTTTGACTAAATTTTTAGAAGTAAGACATTTAAACATTTAGAACACGTCCCATGTTGAGTTTTAGAAATCTGCATGTTTCATAGTCCATGGAGCTTTCATTACATTTGGTTCCTTTTTTAATGGCCCTTACATTCTTAAAAGCCAACATCTATTAGATATTTTCATTTGGACACAATAGATAGTTATTTTCAATTGACGACCTTTGTGAAGGAAATATAACTTGTTGATTTCATTGTACAATTTTGTTTATAGTATCACATATGTTTGTATAAAAAACTACAAAATCATTCCTCTTATTTTTTTCCAGGAAAAATTTCACAGAAAAATATTGTTGTTTTGGTTACTACAGTAGGAATGGACGATGTGTGGGTAAATGATTGTAATAGTATACACATCCAGAGACAAAATTAAAATTATTAAAAAAGACGCATTCTAACGCAACCAGGCAAAACTCAGAAAACGAACGATTAAATAAATAAGTCACATATATGGCACGCCGTTTTTATATTTATTCAAATTCCAAGATATCTTATTTATTTAACAAGATATCTTATTAAGTGTTAAGATATCTTTAATTTTTATAAGATATCTTATTTAATTTGAATGTAAATATTAAGATATCTCTATAAGTTAATAAGATATCTCTATAAGTTAATAAGATATCTCTATAAGTTAATAAGATATCTCTATTAGTTAATAAGATATCTTATAAAGTATATAAGATATTTTACTTCTTTATAAAGATATCTTTTAAACACATACTATATCTAATAAAGTTTATGAGATATCTTATAAACTAAAAGAGATATCTTATTAACTTATAGAGATATATTATATATTTAATAAGATATCTTTATAACCAGTTAAATAAGATATCTCTATAAGTTAATAAGATGTCTCTATCATTAACTATATAAAAGATATCTTATATAGTTGATAAGATCTCTTATAAATTAATAGAGATATCTTATATTTTAAATAAGATATCTTATATATTTAATAAGATATCTTTATAAACATTTTAATAAGTTATCTTATTTAATATATAAGATATCTTATTTAATAAATGACTTTATAAGACATGTAAGATATCTTATTTAACTAAATAAGATATCTCGAAATTGAATAAATATAACAACGGCGTGCCATACACATATATCTAAAAACCAAGCAAAGTACCACAGCCTGTTTAATGAGAACTGCGTTTGGAATTTTTATTTTGGATATATCTATTCCCTATAAATCTACTAGCTGCTGGACTGATGACGTCAAACATAACTTTTGAAACAAATTATTAATTCTAAAAGGTGGTATCATGATACCTCTCCATATTGTCTCTAAAAAGTGGAAGATGAGAAGGCATCACTTCGTTTCTAATCTCAAAGAACATTTTTAGATGAACATAAAACTGACTTTAAAGGATATATTTCTTTTTAATTGGCATCGTTGAGATGTATATAACCATTAACTGACGAATTTTTCAGAAATATCATTTTATCTTTCTGACGAAAACTGAAATTAAAGACTTTGGACTTCTTTAAAAATAAATTCACAATCATTTCTTGAAGAGTGCTTGTTCTGTAACTAAACAAGGAAATAAACACAATCAAAACTGACGATATCTGTATTTGTCTGGTATTCTTGGATATTTTTCTCTCTTAAGTTTCTTTATGTAAGGGTATTTAATGCAGGAAAATTTTGTCCATTTAAAATTACCAATGTCATCATTTTTATTTTCTTTTTCATGCTGAAAGAATGCGAAGCTGGGATGCTTTCGATGGACGGAATAAATTGCGTGCCATGTCCATCAAATAAATACGGACGAAGATGTGCCTTTGCATGCAGCTGCTCGTCTGACCAAATGTAAAGTATTGTCCATGTTATCAATACAAATAAATAATAACAAGTGACAAATTTTCGTGTACAAATAATTGTAATTTGATTGCAAATTTTTCAAAGATCATTTTTAACTCTATTTTAGATGAAAACATTACATATGTTTAAATATTAATATTACTGGTACATTGTATATCAATGAACCGAATTATTTCAATAGCCCTTCGTAAGAAAACAAGAAGTAGCACCATGCAGAAACCTGAAATATAAAATCCACGGAATAATTTATCTGTCTTTGAACTTACACTAACCAGTGAACATGTTAAATTCGAATCTAAATCTTTCCTTTATCTATTCTTACTATTATTTATAAATGTTGTATAGTTTTCATAACCCAGTACCCCCTTTTCTCATGCCTAGTGTATACTTAAACAAATCACTTTTCAAACCGCAATTCAGTAGCAGTAAAAATCTCCAGTGCACTGCATATCTATACTTCAAGTCGTTATGTCGCATCCATATAAGAAAATAAGAAAGATGAATTAGTGTGTTTCTCAGTGATCTACATGTATATTGAAGGATTGACACTTCAAATGAAAATAAGTTAGAACCTTTCTTTAAATTCTATTTAGATGCGATTTACGGTTTGGCTGCATTGCATTTTCAAATAAAACAACTGACCTGGAACAAAAGGAATATGGTATGTAGGACCTAAATAACTGATTTCTTCAATAATGTTATGATATTCAATTAGTTGATGAGAGTATTCTTATGCCTCTTTCATTTTCTTAGATATGTATTGATCTGTCTTGAAGATGTTAGTGATTTCCTTATTTCGGACAGAAGATGTTGCAAAAGGAATTGAACATTTAATAAAATCTGGAATATTGAAACACACGTCATTTGATGAATTTATTGCAAAATATTTAAACCTTTTCTGAATAAAGTAACGCTCATGTTTTTCTTATTGTAAAAAAGTATTTTAATTCTTCAGCATCACTTAAGAAATGTAGACTTGTTTCCAAATAATCAGGATTGCAAGGATATTAAATATGAATAATCTAGTTTTCTATACTAACATCGACAACTTGAATACATGATAGTGATATTGTATTATTCGTACGAAATTAATTTTTGTGCAACACTTTCATCAACCACATCTTTAGGGATAGATTTTATCCTTTGGCATTTCTACAAAGTATGAAGAAATGGACATTCCTGCTCTTTATTGGATTCCTAAACTACATAAGAATCCGTTTAAACAAAGGTACATTGCTGGGGCAGCTACTTGCTCTACAAAACCTCTTTCAAAGATTTTAAATTTCATATTGACATGTATTAAAAAGGCCCTTCAGAACTACTGTGAAACATTATATTCCACCAGTGGCGTCAATCAAATGTGGATTTTTAAAAACTCAAAACATTCACTACAATATCTAAAATCAAAATTTTGGCTACATGCAACAGCATAAAAACATTCTACACTACCATACAACATTCTCAATTAAAAGATCGATTAAAACAATTAGTTCATCAATTTTTTTTCAAGAAAAATGGCACACGCAGGTAAACATTTCTAGTTTTATGTAGAGAAAAGGCTTATTTCGTGAAGAACCAATCTGATTCTGACAAAAATTATTCTGAAGATGAAATTACAGACATGTTAGATTTTCTCATACACACCATATTTGTTGAATCTGGCGGTCTAATTGTTCAACAAAAAATCCATTGGAAACCAACTGTCCTCCTCTCCTCGCCGATCTGTTTCTGTACTGATATGAGGCGGGCTTTATTCAAGGGCTACTACGTGAAAACAAAACGAAACTAGCCCAATCCTTTAATTTCACTTTTCGTTATATATATATATGAATAACAACAAACTCTCAGACTTTCTACATCTCATCTACCCCAGTGAGCTTGAAATTAAGGAAACTACAGATACACAAAAGTCCGCTTCATATTTGGATTTGTTTCTTGAAATAGACAATGAGGGACATTTGAAGACAAAATAGTTATGACAAATGTGATGACATCAACTTTCCTATTGTTAACTTTCCCTTCTTGAGTAGCAATATACCAGCATATCCTGCATATGGCGTCGTTTCTCAGCTTGTCCGATTTTCAAGGACATGCGTGAGTTGACCTGACTTTCGACAACAAGGATTACTGCTGTCACAGAGGCTTCTTAACCAGGGTTTTATAAGGGATAAGTTGATGTCATCACGAATTGATTGACCGTTACAGTGTTCCAATATCTAAGAGGATGTTGGACCTGTTCCCACTGTCGTAACATTTCATGTGAATCCACCGATTTGTGACTTCCCCGGGATTGACTTTGTTGAACGTAACGACAGGTGCTGTTTACGGATCAGGAACTGCTTACACTTCCGGATCACCTGGGTTCACTCCTGGTTCTTATGAGAGTTCGTGTTGTTCATTGTTTTTTTAGTTTTCAGTGTTTTTTTTGTCATGCTTGTGGTTGTTCATTTGTTTTCCCGGATTTATTTGTCCAATGGATTACGTTTTTTTATTTGCTCCCTATGTATATTTGTCCACTTTATGAACTAATTTATGCAAATCACAATTATTATATTCATTCAAAAACCGTAATCTGTTTTATGTACATATCTAATATTTAATATCATGCCCTTATTTATTTAATTAATAAAGAATGAATATCTGATGTGATTCCTTTCGAGTAGATGAAAAACCTCAACCAAGATACAAGCACTAATTGGCTCTTAACAAAAATAACCTAAAATTTAGCAGTAACATAACATCCATATATTTATAGGTTTACAAGACAACCATTGAATATACTAGGTATTAGCTTGGGAATGTGGAAGATAAGCATAATTGTAAGTTTGTTTTCCACTTCCGCCAATGTCCTCGGTTAGTCCCTAAAAAAAGTAAAACAAACAACAAAAATTATAAAGCCACTGCCAGAATATGGAATGATCCCCGCAACCACGAAATCATTTGACAAATTAATTACTCATTTAATTTACCATATAACCCATTAGTCATAATTCTTTGAAGAAATTAAATCACTGAATCCAATGACAAATAAAAAACGTTTGGGCCACAATAAAATGCATAAAATAAAACTGTAAAGATCAGTTCAGGTCAACAAGCTTCAATTTACACATTTTCACAATTTCAGTGTGCCCAAGTCGTGAAAATCAAATTATGAAACCCAGTCTCATTTAAATATGGTGTTTTTGACTATACTGTAAAGAAATGGAATGTAAAAAATTGAAGAATGAAAGAGGATTGGAGGCCAAAATCTTGAATTTTGGAAAGATTTAATGAAAAAAGTTTCATTTTCAAACTTTTCAAAATGAAATTCTATGATACTAATTTTAATGCACACGATCTGCAAATTTCGTCGATTTACGAATCACCAGTGTGCTCAACGCCTAGAATGTTGAAAATCAAAACAACAATCAAAAAGTTGAATGGTGAATATAAGCTTGTGATCTAAACGTTTTTCGATTTTGTTTTGAATTTAGTGATTTAATGTCTTCATAGATTGATTGTATAAAATTTGAAAATGGGCATGACGCTTTTGTATCTTTGACTAATTGCGGGGGTTACGTGGATCACTGTCGAGTCAGATACATGTAGTTGCTTTCAAGTTGTATTTACAATCACTTATTTATAAGAATCTAAAACATTTGCAGTGAATATCGATTCGATATATTTATGAAAATTACTTGTTTCTTTTCAAAGGACCTACAATAGTGTACTCGGTAGCAATTACTGGTGGGATCATATGCTTGATTGTCTGTTGCCTGTTCATCCATAAGGTTCTCTACAGAAGACAAATATCATTCGTTCAACAACGGCATGAATCACACAGAGAAAATGGACTGCAATCAAGACCATTGCCTTCTCCTAAAAAGCATCTTAGCGAACATATATATCATGTGCAGTGGCGGATTTAGCGGGGGGGGGGGGGGGGGGGGCACAGTTGAGATCACCAAAAAAAGATTATATGTAAAATTACTACATACAAAGCTTCAAATCGTTGAATATGGTCATAATTACCAAAGGCAAATTTTAAGAAAGTGACCATAACATGTTATCTATTGTAATGGTTGATTGACACCTGGTTGTGAAAATTAATATGTATGTAACTTTTCACAAATCTGATAATAAAGATAAGAGTTAATGAGATGGAAATGCATCACAGTGCAGAAAGTAAAATTAATTTTCCACCAGTGCCCCTTGAAGATTTGTAAGTGTTTAATTGAACATGTACCCTTCTTATACAATGTCTTAATTACCTATTGATTAATTGTTAGCTGACATGTATTATTTGAAATACAAACAAAAGATTATTAAAAGATGTCTATTTATTTTTTTACATTAATATATTTGAAATCCATTAATTGATAAGTAAAAATATCTGGACTATTCCTTTTTAAATTTAAGTGTGTTGTTAGTACAAATGGGCATTTACAATATCTAAAAAAATCTTTACTACCATGACGTGTTTAAACTGTTCCGATATTCATACTGCACTGTCTACCGAAAATGTAGCCACTTCAATCATTATATTTTTAACTTTAAAACTGCCATTTTTCAGTGATTTTGCATGACATTTTTGACGGAACAAAATTATTAATTATTGAAAGTCTAACTAATTACTTAATTTGGGTCCCCTTTTCAATTCGCTCATGGTACGTTTTTCAATCAGGGATAAGTTGATGTCATCACTTTGGAAATGTTACGGTCTTCATCACGAATATCGAAGATGATGTTGGACCTGTTCCAACTGTAGTAACATTTCACGCACCTCCATCGATATCTGACTACCACCGGATGGCGGATTGACTTTGTTGAACTTCACGACGGGTGTCGTATACGGAACAGGAACTGCTTACCTTTCCGGAGTACCTGAGTTTACTTCTGGTTTTTATACGAGTTTGTGTTTTTCATTGTTTTTCAGTTTTCAGGGTTTATTTGTTGTGCTTGTGGTTTTTCATTTTACTTCCCGGGTTTGTCAGTCTAGCTATGATGAATTGAGTTTTTTTTTTTTTTTGGTTTGCTCCTTAGGTGCATTTATCTTCTTTCTTACAATCACTAATCATGCACAGAGACCATGGAGGACCAGAGTTCCAATTAAATATCCTGATATTTTGTTCTACAACCTGACAACAGCAGTAAAAATATAAAAAAATTCATAAGCTTCTGTGACGTTAACCAAAAAGAAGATATGATGCTGTACACCCCTTTTCAACAATAAAAGTCGTAAAATCGTCATTATCAAAAAAAAACCCAAAAAACAAGGACAGATAATTATTCAAAATTGTGCCCCCCCCCCACTCGTCGACCCTCTGGATCCGCCCCTGATGTGGCTGATTACATACAGAGTCAGGATGTTGCATTCCTGAGTGATCCATCTGCTGCCGCAAATCCGTCCAAGGAAAACGATGGTTTTTCTACAGAACTTAACACTTCTAGAAATACAATTATCTATTATGTCGAACCATATAATATTTTGAACGACGAAACTAGATTGCATTTAAGACTTGAAGGATACGATGACTGGGACGTGTCCAGTGCACCTACTCATAAGGACAATCGTTCTATTAATACCGATGAAGAATAATATAAATACATTATATGTATCTTAGAAATAGGTCATTATTTGTTGTTTCTCTTTAAAAGGCTGCAATATATGTTTATAGAACACATGTATAAATGTATATGACATGTCTCAATTGTCTTGTTTGTCTGCCTGAAAATCTTTAGAGAAAACAAAGGAAACAAGACCAAATCAAGAGACAAATAGATCAGCTTAGCACAGTTAAATTGCATTGTCTGAACAGGGGTTCGAGACCACAATTAATCCGTAGTGTATTTTATATAAAATAAATTTGAATTTAAAAATTGGACCAGCAAAATCGAGATCTGTGCAAAATAAACTTACGTCCTGTCATAATATAAGAAAGGGCGTCGCTAAGCGCAGCATGGTTCGACTGCAACATGTAAAGAATTAAAGTAAATATGGGCATATTATTAAGCTCTTCCAAATTAAGTGTTTGATAATATAATATACATTACACAGAAATATTGGACCTACCACAAAATCCAGATGAAGAACAACAAGCATTCTGGGCAATACAATGTCCCCTACCAGCTTGAGCTGTGAGAATACACGCAAAATATCCTTGAGTATGTGAATTGGACGAAGACGTATGGACAGAGTGATCACTCCTAAAAATCTTAAAACTATGTTTGTGAGGGAGCAATAATGACCTGATCAGCTTGCTCTGTAGATCGTCACTATAATCTTACATATCAATAATAAGACCACTTGGTCAATAGGTTTGCAAAAAAGTCAAGAAAACTAATATTTTGACAATAATTCCTATTTCCCAGGGCTATAACTTTCACAATAATTATCCGTTCAGCGTGAAACCCACATTTGATCTGCATCTCATCATTATAAGCTCAAATACCAAAAAATTAGATCACTTGGTAAAAGGGTTTGCAAAAGTCCTGAAAACTGACGTGTGACAGACGGACGGTACTACGGACGGACTGACGGACGAACGGAGTTCATACCTATAGTCCCCTTCGGCGTTGGAATTAAAAAAATTAGAATTCCAGCCGCCTTGCTTTTTTGGACCCATTAACCAATTATATCTCAAAAACTGTAAAAGATGTGATTGGTTGATGAAATATTCTTTAACGTCCAGTGGCCACCATTAGGTGCATATCATGTTAATATGATTCCTGATTTGTACTAGACCGACACACCGAACCGGATATTTAACGTGCTAGATGCCGTGTGTTTGGGTGAGAAGCAGCAAATACCAATTTTAAGGTCTTTGGTTCGACCCGGCCGGGGAACGAATCCGCGACCTTCCGCACTTGAGGCGGGCACGACACCGCCGAGGCGGTTTGTAACAGATAGGAAAAATCGGTTGCCATACTACTGAAAGCACTCGTCAAGATGTCAGAATTAAAAGAAAAAATCTCCATTAGAATCTGATTAACAATAAAATTTTTAGACGTCTTGAAAATGGCTATTGTTGGTCCCGTTAACCCCTTTTTCCTCTGCAATGACCAAGGTTATACAAAAATATCTGGATTAGTCTTTTCTGTATTTCTTATGAAAAATCATCAAAATCGGATAAGAAATTAAGTTTCGAAAATTAATGCGTGTCCCTTTTTCGGCCTCTTATATCAGCAGATCTTGAAAAAATAATTTCCATTTTCATCAAGGACAATAAAAATCAAAAATCATAACAATCGAACAAATATTAAAAAAGTTACAGCAAAAGTATAAAAAAACCTTATTGAAACCCGGAAAAAACGAGAGGGGCCAGATTCCCCAAAATCAATCCCAGCCTGTATTTCTTATGGGGGACCATTGTGGTGACATATTATATAATATTATATAGTAAATGAGCGGAAACATAACTGTCTACGGACGCTGATGCAGCCGACGACGACAGGCGCATATCATAATACGTCTGCAAAAATTTCCTGTCGTATAAAAATTCATCAGTGCTAACTGAAAATTTATCTCTTTGAGTAGCAGAATTCTTCCAGAGTACAACATAAATATTATGCTGCGTTCACACGCAATGGGAATTCAATTCGAATTATTGAATTCGCATCAATTCAATGCGCATTCAAAACGCTACATACGTTCACACGTTTTTCCAAATTCGCATTCAATGCGAATCGAAATTCGTTTTACGTTCACACATGAATAACATCGAATTCGCATTGTTTTGTCCTGCTATATTTTTTCTTTATTTGGTGCATTTAATTTAATTACTGTCAGCATAGACCAATAATACATAACTGAATTTAGGATTGTATCTGTTATACAATGGATGACGATGGTTAATGACTCGGACATTGCGATTAGATTTCAGACCGGATCAAGCGTACATGTACTTGAAAAAAATGTGACGTCATCAATATATGACGTCATGATCGAATGTCTTGAAATCCCGTTTTACTTTTTTTCAATTTAATTAATTTAATTAAGAAAAAGGAAAATAAATCATACGCGCACTTGCTTTACACGATTTCATCAAAATTCTATGTTCACACGGAAATAGAATGCGCATTGAATGCAAATAATTTGAATTCGCATTATCGAAAACGTATCCAAATGCGAATTGGATATTGCCCATTAGTTTGATTCCAATGAGGAACCTGAGTGAGTTATCTTTTCATAACCTATGTAGGTAAGGGAGATAATAAATTTCTCTCCCTTTTAGCCTCAGGACAAAAAGGAGAGCATTTAATTACCTCCCTTACCTACATTGGTTAGGAAAAGATAACTCACTAAGGTTCCTCATTAGGATTTCACTTACGTGTGAACGCGTAATTGGTTTTGAATTCGCATCGAATGCGAATTGACTGCGAATTATATGTACGTGTGAACGCACGTATTAAACTTTATAATCTGATCAAATTACTACTTTTACTTGTGATAGCTCATTCGAAAATTTTAAAACATCAAATGTTAACCTTATGTTGTAAATTTAGAACAAAAACCATTAAAATTCATAAAAATGAAATGGAAGAAAAACAGTAAATGCATATAGGGGATTATATTTGAATACAACGAAAAGTGCACATTAATAGTGATCTCGGACTTATTATGTATGATCTTAAAAAGTATAGATTGACTGCAGTTCTTCTATCATCAATTAAATACGACAGAAATAGCCGTTTAAGATCAAAACTTGTTTAAGAGTAGCGACTGCCTTTGCCATAAGATATATTCCAAATATTCTTCAAAGGATACTATGTAGGGTCTGGTTGCAAGGAACCTAACAATTTAATTTTCAGCATATCACGCTGTAACAACAACCATGTACATTAACAAGCAATTTATTGTTTATTTTGATTTCATTTTTTTTTAATTTCCTTTTTACTGCATTCAACGCATGCAATAAAAAATTACAGTGTTACTTGGAAAACATCAATAGTATGAATAGTATCATTATTCCAACAGTCTCAATATATTTTATCCCTATAGAATCAAAATTGCAACAATTTCAGTGGAAAACATCATACTTTTCTGCGTTATAGTGATTTGCATTTCATTTGTACATGTATATCCATGATTTCCTTTCTGATATCTATCATCTCTTTTCCGTCATTGTTATGTATTGCAACTTTTGAGGCTTTCGCTGTACTTATACACGTTTGCACTCTAACCATAGCCAACTCTGACCGTCTCGGAATTTTCCTGGCTTTTTCTCCCACGAATCGTTGAAGACTCTAAAGCCAATACATGTATATACATGAATTATTGTTTGTTTTTCAAGAAGTCTGTTATTTTTTCAAAACGTTCAGTCTCACCAAATCGAATAGCAGCATTGTGGGAAATGGAGCACAATTCTGATGACACTTTCAATTTGATACTATTTATTTCTTTATTTGCACACTTTTTACCTTTCTCAACAAGAGATTTTAGTTCTTTTAGTTTATCCGTTGGTATTCCACTGTTTCCGTTTTCGATTGTGGGACTGTACAGAATAGAAACAAACCTATCACGTCCTAGAAATGCGGCTAACTGTAACGGTGAATATTCATTACTATTTTCTGATGTGAACAACATATCGTCTTCACCTTTATT
The DNA here is from genome assembly GCA_028015205.1 of Mytilisepta virgata. NCBI lineage: Eukaryota > Metazoa > Mollusca > Bivalvia > Mytilida > Mytilidae > Mytilisepta > Mytilisepta virgata. The sequence continues at coordinate 34,528,649 of CM051511.1, read as the reverse complement.
TTTCTTTCCATTTTTTTCTATGAATTTAGAAACAATTTCACAATCTCTTTTACCATTCCATATGATAAGATAATGTAATAGATTATTTTCGAACTTATCCAAGACTGTACACAAAACGTCAGATCTAAAGTCCGAATTCTGAATCACCTGAATAATGCTGTCTAGATATGATTCCTTTTCTTTTAATCTAGCAGAAACAAATTCCCATGATAAGTTATATACGTATATAGCATCCTTCTCTGATTGAATACTTTCACGTATAAAATGTCCTAAAGAACTAAAAAACTCCGTTCTTGCTTTATAATTTTCTGGCTGTGCATTCTTTAAATGACGTACTACTTGTAACAGAAAATTTGTTTTACCGTACCTCTCTGTAAAGTAAGCTATTTTTTCAATAATCTCTTTAGTTGTTTTATTATTGTCCAATATATTTTCTGCTACATGTTTTGCAAATGTACTTGTATCAGCTACTTCAACAATCAAAATAGCTTCTTCATGAAGAGGCAAATACTCCTTTGGTCTTAGAAATGTTATAACATCGGGAATATAACATTTTTTAAGAACATCTTTTGGACGCACGTTATAGTGGGAGATCATAACAGCATGGCGAACCACCAAATCTGAAAACGTTAAAATCGACTCATTTTCAGCGAAGTAGAACGGAGACAGGTCATTCATCAATTTTTGCATTAAAGTATGTTTGAGAGAAATATCCTCAAGATTGTACAGGTCCTTCATAATAGCAGGAAACTGACATTTTCCTAACATTCCTATGTCAAGTGAATTGGTATCCCAAAGAAGTATACTAACCAAAAGGCAATATTGATAAGCTTTAAATTTCTCGGTATAACCCTCATTTCTTAACTTATTTATACTGGCAACTAAAATAGCAGGAGGTTGTTTAAAGTATTGTAAGCCTAATTTGATATGGTCTTCATGTCGGCAGAAGGCAGCACACATCCAAGGAAACCCAATAAATGGTTCCTCCGTTAATATTCTGTTAAACACCTCTTCACTAATGACACAACATTCCTTCATTGGTTTAGGCCTTTTTTCTAATGGTTTATCCAGGTAAACGTTATTTTCCGTCATGTGTAATCTAAGAATTTTTTTCCGGTCTTCAATTGAAAAAAAAGTTTTTTTGTCGAGATCAAACATAATTTCACTTAAATTCAAGAAATGACCGGAATCCAGAAAAGTGTCATCCAATTGTGAATATAGATATTCCATAGTTACAAGAACTTTTATTTGTCTATTTGTGCTTGATGCTAAAATCCTGATCAAGACTAAATAATTCAGTACCATTTGAAGGGTGGCAAATGCCATCTATAAAAATAAAACATTTAGTACTTGCTATTTCTGGCATGTTAAGTATTTCATTGTCTGATTTTACAACGTGTTTAATTTCATATCCATCACCTGAATACATTTCCTGGAAGACTTTTCCTATGGTCGATTTTCCTGTTCCTTTCCTTCCTTTTAATATTAAAAGTGATCTTTTGTCGAGTACTCGTTGCAGTTTCGGGAAAACCGATGTTTCTAAAACAGATTTACTAAGGACTGGCAACTGATGATGTCTCTCTGCACAAAAGAAAACAAGAAGTTCACGTGCAAAAATAAGAATATCTTAGCTTGTTTGTTGTTTTAAATAAAACCTCATATCCTACTTCGCAAATTGACAGACCGTTGATTGGCTAATGTATCAGGCTTTGTGATGCTTTCTCCAGAGTCTTTACATGCGCATACTTACATATACAAAAATGGTTCATATATATGCATGAAATATTTGATAGCATGTCAAATAAATACAAAATTAGCACTACAGAATCACTGATTGGCATTCAGTGATGAATAAAAACACACGCGAAAAGATAAGATTGGACATATATATTATATTTTAAAGCAGGGGATTGTATATTCTCATATTTGCAATAAGGTTTTACTATATCTGTAGAAATTCAATTATAGCCCTCACAAATAAATAAACAATTGCTTAATACGATGTATACAAATGAGCTTGTACATGACTATTCACTAAGTTTATTTAGTAGCTAGTTATTTGTCCTAAATTAATCTTATATTTTCGTGTAGTTTAAACATGTTTATACAATAGTATGAGCAAAGGGATTTGGACATAGGTTTTCACAACATTATGAAAGTTCTCTCCCATTCCAATTAATGATTAATAATGATTACAATTACGTAATGACGACAATAATACATATTTAACAAAAAAAGTGTAAGAAGAATGAATTAACAAAAAAAGATGAAAATAAGACGGAAAGAAACAAACAAAAAACAAATACATGAATTATAAGAAGATATAATGAAACAAAAAAAAGATAAAGACTGGAATGAGAGATTGTTAATACTATTATGATTAATCCTGACCCTGAAATCATTTTGTTCGTTTGAATTAAGTTGGAACACATGAAAAATATGAAGATTTTGATTTTGAGTAAGAATTTTTTGTCACCAGCCAATAGAAATGCAATAACTATATTATAATCGCGTAATTGTATGAAGAGAATACGTCTGTGCTCATCAAACAATGTAAAAAAATTGTTAAAATCACTTCTTATCAATTTAAAGCCCCTCGGTTTAAAAAATATGTTCTTGTTTTTTTAAATTTCTTTTCTAATTTTGAATCCGTGTAAATATAAATATTCCCCAGACATCCTAGAGGTGGTGTAAAACAAAATTTCTTTAGTCATGTTAGTACTTACCAAAAATAATACGCATGTTAGCAATTAAAACGGTTGCAAGTAGTACTGGTACAGCCACAATAAGGATAAATCTGTAAAAGTTTTTTCCTGAAATTCAGATAAACTAAGATTGACATAAACTAACGAAAGATCTCTATATTCTATTTACATGTATTATCGGAACTATTTATCCACCGAATATTATGTAAAAAAAAATGGGCACAATCTCGAAACTTATTTGGGACTTTTAATCATAAACTTTACCCCAATCATAGTATTACCTTAAGTAACATGGAAACATAATCATTTTTAATTTTTTAAGGCCTAACGATGGTTTAATTTTATTCAAAGGAGTACACTTATCTCCTTCACTCAAAGTCTACCCTTTTGTTTTGAGCTTTACTGTTTTCGGTCATGTTTACATTTCTTTCTTACAACGTTTTCAATTACAGTCTCGGAATTTAACATCTTTAACCTTCAGCATAAGTGATGTTAAAACATATATTTAGTAATGCAATGACAGTGATATTATATAATATTGATATATTAATATAGCAATACAATATTAGTTGAAAGTAGAACATAACCAAAATTGAGTATTCTATGGAATTGCACTACATACAATATTGCGTTTTTGACGTCATTGATTTCTGACATTTAAAGATCTTGCTTTACAATAAAAGGTTTACTGTATTAATATTATTCCTTGCAAAATGATTTATTGCACTCGTAAACTCGTGCGATATATTATTTTTCTCGGGACAATATTCCTAAATATGAATGTCATAACTCCCTAAAAAAACGTGACGGCTATAATATAAGGTGCACATACAATTACCTCAGAGCCCCGATAACGTGCGCTACGACGTCATTTACGCATGGAAAACGTCAGAAATATTTTCTCGAGGTCAAAGTCACGATCAGTTCAAAACAACTACGCACATGTTTTGGAAATCAAACCTTCCTTCGTTATATATTTATTTACCTGTTATCTACATTATCCGAAGCTCTGTTATCTTAACTTTTTGTCTTAATATAAAGCGAACAATGTGAACTTTAAGGTAAATCGATATAATATATAATCGATTTGTTGCTGCAGTTTGTTAGTAAAACAGGAATACGGAATAGAACAACAAGCATATCACACTTACTTGAGCTGGTTGAAAATTCTACTATATCATTGTCAACTTTAACATGTTCAAGATCGTGTTCATTCCTTGAAATAACAATTCATTATATATATATATATATATATATATATATATATATATATATATATATATATATATATATATATATATATATATGTGTGTGTGTGTGTGTGTGTGTGTGTGTGGTTCTGTTAATTGTTATACATGTATATACAATATATAAGAATTTGTATATATCATGTATCTAAAGAAGAAAAATTTAATTAAACGTGTACTAGCCATACTGCCCTCTAAATGTGATGATTGATTTAACAATAATCATACAAACATGTATTTCTGTTCAATTTCAGATATATAGATGATGTGCATTCTCTTAATAATAATGGTTTTAAGGATCATCTTCATCGTATCTTTCCCAATGAACTTGCCACATCCACATCAGCTTCATACTTACATATTTACTTGACGACAAAGGTGATGCGACTGCAATCTATCCTTGATGATAAATTTGATGATTTTAACCTTTCAATTGTGAATTTCCCCTTTCAATGTTATAATACCATCACTCCAGAAATTGTACGGTTGCCCACTTGCAACGTGAAGAATGTCGTTAGCGGAGAGGACATATATACGCTCCAAAGCAGCTGATGTCACTCCCGGTTTCTTGTGGGAGTTGGCATTGTAATTAATTTAGTTTTTTGTTCTGATTTTCTTTAGTAAACTATGTTTTTACTCCTTTGTTTGTGTCTTTTAGTGTTTTCTCTCGAATTCTCCTTGTCCTTGATTGTTTAGTCTTACAGAATATTTGTAGAATTTGCCGACTGACTGATTGCTTCGGTATAACATAAAATAAATATGCATTAAATAAAAAATATTTATTATTCCGGTGCTAGATCTCGGCACATCATTCCGTTCTTTCTTTTTTCCAATACAAAAATCATATATAATAACATGGGAAAAAGCCAATAATGACATACCAATCAATTAACATCATACAATATTTGTACAAAAATACGACAATTTTTAACCACGCAAAATATGTTATGTAATGTGAAATTCTTATCCTTATTCATACCAAAATACAAAAACATAAGCAATCAAAGCTATTTGATTGTATATAACAGCCGTACACTTTACGCACCACATTTATCTTAAGTATACATGGTATATACCTGTAGAACAAAACACAAGTAAAACCATTTTTACATGCATTAATTAAGAACATTGAAAATAAATCTATAGATTTACCTGGGAGGGACAAAAACAGCTGGGCAACCAGGTTCTACAACCGAGCTTTCACCTCTTTCACAGATGTAATCTGCAATAAACCATCTGATATACAATACACCATGCACAAATACCGTTCAAAGAATAACACAATGATAAGCTGAAAGGATCCCTCAGCTCAAGTTTAGTTGGGTTTTTTTATAAATAATCATAAATTAAACCGTTATTAAGACATTATCCATCTCAATTATTTTCTGGAAACAAATAGTTATTTCCATCAAAAAGCCTACGCAATAGGACAGACAACTCAAATTAACGACACAAAATTCCCAAAGAACAACTTTTGCCTGAAATATTCTCGTAGAATGATTGTGCATATCATTACCCGCTGTAAGAATGTATCCATATTGGCATATCTTCATGAAACATGAACAGTCCTCTTTCTGTGGAGAACAAAAATACTTGTGTTCAGGTTCTGTAACAAAACTGTATCCAGTTATATGATCACACCGACATGTGGCATCTTCTTTACTTGATCCAGTATTACAGATTATTTGACCTTCTTCAGTACATAGTGACTTTTGATATTTACATTCGTATCCCTCGTTTGTCCATGATATAGTTGGTGAGAAACGTTCCTCTGAACATTTTGTGGCATCTCGACTACCGCTGAAAATGCTCTTTAAACCTTTAATTATAAATATAACTAGACATGTATTTTAATTCAGAGATGGGATGTACTCTACTAGACATTTACACCATACGAATGCACAATTTATTGTTACTTGATTGCTTCATTTCTGTGCATTTGGATAAACCAGTTGGCGAGATTTCGGGGATTGGTAAGATCTTATTGAACAGTCAAAATGTATAGTAGTCTCCAGCATATACTTTGTATTAAGTGTCATTTTTTTTATTCTTTGCTCTTTTCTGTATGGAAAGCTGTGTTTATTACATTGTAACCGGTAATATACTGTAGTATCCGAGTGAAAGAAAATCTGGTAATTCACATGTGAAAAGAACATCCGGTATTTTACTACAGGAAGTGACGTTACAATTGCCGCGGAGAAATATCAAAAGATATAGTCCGTCTTATTTCAATTTATTTCTGCTACAATAGATTTATAAAACGTATAACTAATCGCTGAATTGAAATACCAGAAATAAATACAACTTGAGACATAACTACAGCTGTAAATAACTCGTGCGCTGCGTTATACTATAAATATCATTTTTAGGAGCTTCGATTAATTTTTATATACAATATTGTGTGAGCATATATATTTTATAGTTCTGTGGAGTTTGTACACATCACATTTTATCATATTTTATTATAATATTACGTATGTTGAAAGATTATTTAATTTTTGTTTCTAGAATTTCAATGTAATTATAATCTAAAATATGTTGAAAAGAAAAAAATCTATTTAATTTTGAGACTGTAATTTGTCTATGAATAAGATGTTAACTGTTTAATGAGATGAATCATTATGTAGAACGTTCTAGATGGAATCTATGGAACATTTATAAATTAACAGGAACATTCATCAATATATATACAGGTAAAGGTGTCACACAGCTGATGCTGGTAACAGATAGAAGTATATGAACTCAACAGTGCTCAACACTTCATTTCTACTGTGGAAGAATTACACAGTTACACTGCTGGACTTATTGTTAAATTTTTTGGCGGGACAATAAAGATAGGGGAGCGGAGCATACCGTTTCATTACAAAGGGGAACTGCCTCTTTCATGAACATTATTGGAGAATTGAAACAATTTGAACGCTGGATCAATTTATAGATATTGCGAAATTAAACGGGTCCTGGAAACATACTAGATATTTCTTGACTATTATTAGTTGTGAATACTAGATTTTTATAGACATAGTTTCTGGCTAATTTATCACACTTTTTTCTTTCGTAATATTGACATGATTAAATATGTTACCATATTTAATCTGAAATGATTATGTCATTCTCATGCCTCTCAGTTCAACTGAAATTCCGCCTTGTACGTCTTCCTACCTGAAGGATATATACTATCCTCTGACGGTCACAACAAACCCTTGAAATATTTCATTCATACTCTGCGGGTCTATACTAGCGTCATCTTTTAACAAGAAATGTAATACTTTATTAATATTGTTCAATCACAAAGAAGAGAAAAAACAACACCCCTGTTCATTTTTCCAACTACGTGTACTTCAGTCTGCTGTTTCCATGAAACGTATATAAAATAAGAACTTTTTTTTATCGCATAGCATATTAACATTCATAGATCGGCATCGTCTCTCGGAAAGAAGCAGCATTATTTTCGGTCCGTCGAATATGAATGAAGTCTGTCAAGGGTTTGTGGGAACATTAAGCACACCGTAAACCATTGACGTTGGAACATTTCCTGTACTGTGTATGGTTTACATTATAAAATAACAATCCAAAGATACTAATATTAGATATAGTAAATTTATACTATGCTGTATACGACGCATTTCAATGAGATACCTCTCATCAGCAGCATTAAAACCGAAACATTTGGAAGACCAATAACCAAACTTATTTTAAACAAGAAGTACTCATAACCAAAAATACCGAAAAAGGAAGCCAAATTTCAGCTAAGGAGATCTACCATGAGCAATACAAGGAATGAACCCTTAGTTTTTCTATTATTTTTGAATTTTGACAAATACTGGTAATGTTGCTAATGTAATACAGATATTGCTATTTACTGGTAAACTATCCATTGTTTATCTCAATAATAGAAGTGTATCGTGAATTGCCGGCGGTGTGAATTTAATTGTAATTTACGTTCACCTATACTATTGTTGGATAGGCAATGCAATGGGTACCAGAAAAGAGTAATAGATAAATCTGCTGTAAGGGGATACACAGTGGTGTCGGTCTTAATTAATGTTTTTTGCTTTTATGTCTTTGTTTGTTTCCTAAACTTTGTCCTTTCCCTTGAACTTGTGTCTTTGACTACTTATTGGACATCCATTTCATTCTGAGTGAGGATGGGGCTGGCTATTTTTTTCGCACCAGCGTATTCATTTTGAATTTTTGCAGAGCTGAAAAATTTATATTCTGTAAATTTATTTGCAATTGCAACTTTTTTGGGGTAAAGGTGAGATCACTTTGTTGTCTGATAGTACAGACTTTCACTAATTTCACGATCAGAAAATTTATTTGAAAAAACTGCGTTCCCCGCGATAAAATGGTCGTCCTCTTTATGGAGGAGGCGATGGGTCTTTTTTTAAACTTTTTTTACGGATGTTTCAAGAATAAATCACTCATCGGTGTGACCTAGGTCAACATCTTTGGAAGTGATAACTAAATGTAATAAAATAGTTTATCCTGTTTTTTTTTGTGTATGGTATAAACAGTAGTTCTGGGGAGTTTATTATGTTTAAGGTCATATATGTATAGTGTTTGTATCTTCGCGCTGCCTGAATACAGTGGAATGCGCGAACGAAAAATACTCTTCCCAATGACGGGCATTTTTTTAGAACATTTTCACACAAAACTCAGTTTTTTAAGAAAAATAAATTCTTCTGAGGGCAAACTTTGGAGCTACTGAATGTCACTATTATATGTTTTATATCTCAAACATTTCCAACATTTTATGGTCTCAGAGTTTTTACCGCTCAAAGAAAAGGTCCTCTTCCTTTAGTATTCATGATGATGATTTTCAGAGAAGAAAACTGCTGATTAAACTAAATGCCTACCTTGTGGTATGTCGTCTTTTCGTAGGCATACTTCCCGGAAAATATTGAAATTGGCGTCAAAAAGACAGTGATAACGCTGTTTTTCTTTGCAGACCCATTTTGCCCGTTTTATCCAATTGGCTTCACTGGGACATTTCAGCTTATAACATTTGACAGGTATACTACAGGAATACTGAAATATAAAATGTATTTGAACATTTACCCTTTTGAATTCGTATTTTTTTTAATAGGTTGGATTAGAGAAAAACTCTGGTGCGATTTTCAATTTTACACCAGTCATTTTCAAAAGTGTGTGTGTGGGGGGGGGGGGGGGGTGGGGGGGAGGGAGCGTCGCTCCCAACTTATTACTATATATTTAGAAATGGTCTCTATGATTGATGCTTGGTAACTTTTTTCTTTCTTTACTGGTGTCAGTTTCGGTGTTTTCTTTCCTTTGTACGAAAGGATAATGTTTTGATCAGTGTTAAAGATATCACAAGCTCGCAAATGAGTTCTTATCCCTGCACTTTTGAAGAATTTCGGGGATATTGTTATCGCCCGTCTGTCCGTCTGGTGCTCTTTTTGTGACATCAATGCATCTTTTTTGTTTAACACTATGCATATTATTTTCATACAGTATCTGAAACTGCATGCATATGGCTATAGACGTTATGATTTTGAAAAACTGAGGTTCACGGATTTGAAATTGTGAATTTAATCTTTAGACTTAAACTCCTTTTTCACTTTGAATTTTATGCATTTTTTTTCGATACGGTATTTTCAAACAATCTAAATAAATGTACAAGGTTTTAGAATGTTGATTTTCAAAATTTGGGTTGTAAAGGTTTTCAATTTTGAAACTGTGAATTCTCTGTGAAACTGATATGCACTGATATGCACTGTATACATGTATGTAGATGCGCAATACTGGAACCCACAGTGAAAATGGATTCAAGTAAAAGTCATCATTATTTGGACCGAAGCGAAGCTGAGGTCCATAAACTGTTTTTGGAGTGATCTGCCAGTCCATACATTGTCATTTGGGACTATTTCTTGTATAATACTAATAAATCATCTATAGACTATAACATTAACCCGGAAAGGTTATTCTACTCAATCGATTGTACATATGCTCGTTATCGAATGAATTTTAATCCCTCCCCAAACTACTACACGTTTTACTTTTTTCAGAGCCCAATATTCTATTCTATATTGGTTTAAAAAATACTTGGAAACACACTTACACCTAAAAGTACGTCTTTTCACCCCCCCCCCTCCAATATTATATTAAAAGTACGTTTTTGAGAATATTTTCACGCCCACAAATAAAAGAATCACATATTATATTATATTAATAGATGTTTATTTTAGTTTAAAAAATGGCCGCCACCACCCCCCACCCATTTCAACTTTATTATAGTAATAAAGGTTATTTTGAAGAAATTTATCAACGTGTAAACTCCGTGATTCACTCACAAACTAAATAAAGTCCGAAGTACTTTATATGTAAAGTTTGTGAGTGATAAGCCCGAGTGTACACATTGATAAATTCCTTCAAAATAACCTTTATTGCTTATAATTCCAAAGTAATGCAGAAATATAACGTTTCCCATTTGAAATTAACATTTCCCTCACGCACTATATTGCATTCGTACGTATTCCTACGCACGACGTCATGAAATGAATTTCTCAAGTTATAAACTTCTTACCGGAAGTTGCAGTTAACCAATGAAATTACTGAATTTTATGTTTTGAAAACAATATTGTAATTATTGTAAGTTAAACCCATGGAGGTTAAACAATTTAAAGGAAATACACATACAGAAGTTACACGAAAAAGAAAACAGCTTTGACCGATGTGGGCCCTATCTATCGCACGTCAAACGTTTCAATATTCAAAAAAAAAATATTGATTCAAAAAAAAATTATGTTCAAAACTTATAAATATATGCCATACCTATCGAAGTTCAAATAATTGGCAAAAGTTCATTTTTAGTGATCTTTCGTCGGCCAGAAAATATTGATTAGTTCTATTAACTTTTCAAATAAAGTAGCCCTTTACTGAGTATTGGATTACCGGCAATGATAGAACAAATGGTATTCATAGATTCATAGATTCTAGCACCTTGTATCGACCCAGAGCAAAGTCTATTTTCTCTGGGGATATTTTTATAGGAACACACCTTTTATATCTGCCAAGTTCAATATTGAATGATCAGTGATGCGAAATTTTGTCAGAAGCTGTCTCATAGTAAAACTGTTTTCATATTTCAGGTATTCTTCTAATTTTAAAGTGTTTTTAGGATTAGGCCGAAAAAAAATATATGTGTGTTTTTAAAAGATTACTTACCAACTCTATTGTTGTGCCTACCCTAACCCACTTTATTCCCATTTTACATTGTTTTAGAACAAAAATGTCGCTGATATAATTATTTCCCTAATAAAACATCCGCTGACCATTTTTCCTCCAATAGGGGTCTATGTAAAATAATTTTTCGAAATAAAATGATTTTGCCTATCTACCTACCCTATTTTTTTGTCACAACGTAACCTCAAACAGTCATATATTTTGTTTTGGCCTGACTATATAAATATATTAAACTGGTACATTTTTCATATTTCAGTGTAATAATGTTTTTCAGTTTATCTTTCAAACTGCAATCAATACACGCTGAATATTTTATATATTTTTTCATATTATGTTTTATTGTTGCAATATTGATCTGAAATAAATTATTGCAGAGACGAAATACTAATAACTGCTTCATAATTGTATTGATATTTTGACTCATTCCTTAAATGTCTTGTTTTTTAAGCGTAAAATAAGCAATAGCAACATAATAATCAACAACATACTACAGGGGTAATTTATTTTTATATTGATGTTTGAATTATGCATGAATGTATGGATGGAGGGATAAATTATTGTTTAACGTGTAGAGGCAATTATATTACATGCATATCAAGATGAACAAACATGTTGGTGTGATATGAATATGTACCCTGCTTTGTCCGATACACAAAGCCACATTTTTAACGTGCTAGCTGAAGAGGTAACAGTCAGCAGGACATATCACCCTACCTGGACACATTATACTGACTCCAAGCCGACTAGTCATTTGTTTTTACTCCTAGATGCCACTTGCTTGGTGGAGAGGCAGTTAGAGACCACCTAGGTGATAATGAATAAATGTAAAATTAGCTATTATTGTGTTGTTTTGTAAGGCCTTTTACGGTTGCGATTTAGAGGTTCAACGCATTTATTTTATTAAAACTTTGGTATGCACTAATGGTAACGCAAAACGTGCCATTATTTTGAATTCGACTTAAACTTTTACATCTGATTCTTCTATGAAAACCGAAAGTTTGGCAAGATGTAAAAAAAAATAACATAAATGTTTAGGTTACATCTGAAACTTACCAAAATTAAAATAATTTTCTGCCACCACATATCCAGATTTCTTCGATTCACATCGATATTGATGATCTGCTATAATGAATCTAAAATACTAATTCAGGTTTGTATTTGCATCTTTATAACAAAACAGGATTATAAACGTTCAATCTGATTAAAATCAGTTGTTCGTGATGCCCCTATTACTGTTTACTATGTGGTGCAGTACGTAGGTACATGTAATAATTGCAGCAAAAAAAGAATACCCTATTTTAATCAGATAGTAGCCCTTTATGACTTGTTCCAATAACAGACAATAAGCCCTTCCATAACAACAAATTTGTTAATGTATCTTTAGAATATACATTTAATACTCCAGTTATGTTCTTACTTTTCTGTGGGGTTTAATTGTGCATGTTCTAATATCAAATATTTTTTTTGTTTAAACAGAAATTATCTTCCATCTAGATAATTATCTAGTCCATATGCTGAACTCTTTCACGACGTATACGACGTCTTTTATCAAACTGCCATCTGTGTTTGCTAACTTCAATGTATGTTGTTATCTTAGCTACATATTTACGTACACATGTACATGCACTCGTTATCTTGCAACCTACTTTTCTTATAGATTTATCTGTGAAGATTGCCTCTATAGGGAAATTTTATTTCTCCAGAAATGAGGTCAGAAGAAAAACAACCCGTCCGCTAACTGCACACTTCGTTTTCGCAATCAGAAGACACTTAATTAACTTTATGTGCATTTTGAGACTTCTCTTTACGGGTAACGAGCGTCCGCAATTGAAAGATCATATATTTGCATTTATCATATATTTGGTACTAAATACAGGAGTTTTGTATATCCCATAAAGCCCATGATGTTGGTCCGCATGGCTTATCCTTAATCGCGTACCCTTTATCGCATGGCTAACTCTTTATCACATAGCATTTTTTTTTGGGGGGGGGTCAAATTTCAAAAAACAAATGTTCAATTTTCTTTCCGATTATTTGATTTTATTCAAATCCCACCCCCCCCCCCCTATTTTTTATTTATTTTTTTTTCACAAAATATTTTTCCCAATCAATTTCATTTATTGCAGTAGACTTTAATTTGTAAAATTTGAAGTCCTCTGTTTAAATATATGTTAAAGTGTATAATACATGTTAAAATCTGTATCACATGCTGTATCAACCTCGACCAATATCCGCCCTCGGGCCAAGGCCCTCTGGCTGATATTGGTTTCTCGGGTTGATACAGTATGTGATACAGATTTTACCATGTATTGTTCCCTATGTACAATTATTCTAATAAGTTAAGTCATATAGCCTCTGGCTGATATTGGTTTCTCGGGTTGATACAGCATGTGGTACAGATTTTACCATGTATTGTTCCCTATGTACAATTATTCTAATAATTTAAGTCATATACAATTATATACATTTATAATGATCTCGGATATCTCAGAAAAAGTCGGGCTGATACCCGGTAGGTTGAAGTAAGAAAATTGAAATGTAACAAAGTAAAAACCGTACTTACAGCAAAGAAACACATCCGTCATTCCGATTAAAGAGGTAGAACTTGTTCTTATGATATGTTTTTCGTTAATAAATGCATACTCTTTTGCAACGTGTTTCTGCCTCCATACTTTCTGTTTATAACTTCAAGATTGTACATCGTAGGCGAGTTTGTAACGGGATGGCCTGGGTGACCAAAGTATATAAAATATATTTCAATTAATTTGGGAAGGTAATAATTTTAAAATTAAAATATGATTGTATAATAAGTTTTAGGAAATAGATATGTACTAACATGATATTTCGATAGAGATGTATTGGAACTGTATTTGGACTGTTTATGTTTCATATGTCAGGTGCCTATTAGTAATAGTACCATTTTGGGATGCTGTGACTGACGTTTGAAGGACTAATTTTCTATATTCGTTTAATATTTTCTACGTATTATTTTATTTTTCTACGCAGTATTTTATCTTGTTCTAACTGGTTTTTGGGACTAGATTATAAATACGAGCGACATTGTAGTCCGCTCAGTTGGGTTTTTACGTACGTTCAGTTCACATCTTAACCACTGTCTGTTACTGTTAATTGATCTGCATAATAAAGTATTGGAACCACACCAGTCTTTTCATACACAACGCAAGTAACCAGTAAGCAGTAATCTACCACTATACGATCAACGACCCATAAGCCTACAACAGCTTTATTGGAGCCGCAAGACCAGGACTTAACTGGACAACGTACCAAAGTTGAAAAGTTTTAAGGTAAGACAACTAAGTATTTATCTCTAAAAAGTACCTTAGTAGACTGATCTGGTTAAAATTTAAAAGAGGGTTTACCTAAATTAATTGTAAATCGCTTAAGTAAGTAAAGGTAGGTTTAATTGCAATTTTTAATAATTATTAATTATTAAGTTAAAACTAACTAAATACTTTCTCAAATGTCTTTAAGTAATATGGCAGACGCCGTTGAAGAATTAACAGAAAACTTCTGTATTTTAGGACAAGATGAAAGTCAAAAAGCACACCCAAGTAGTATTGAAGTACAAGTAACTGAAATTCAGTGAATCCACTCAATTTACTCCGTTTATAGGAGGGGACAACCGGACTCTAGTTTCAACTCTTTTGGGTCACTTAAGGACAAATTGGATGAAAATAATCCAAACTTTTGGGCTAAAACAGCCTTGGATCAATTAAAAGCACTGCAAACTGCAGTATCAGTACCTCTTTTTAGTGTAGTCCAGACATTTGAGAGGGACCCTACCCAGTTTAAACAATGGGTTAGAAATATAGAAAGATATGCACAAATGGCAAGGTTAGGGGACGCAGATATACCTCAGGTAGTTCATGTAACCTGTACTGGGTTAATAGCTGATTTTGTTAAACGATATATAACAGAATGTCAGTCAGCAGGGGAGCCACCTAAATGGCAAGATCTTAAGATACTGTTACAAAAACGGTTTGCTGAGATCACAGATCCACAACAGGCCTTGGCTATGCTTAGAAAAACAAAGCAGAAGCCAGAGGAAAGTGTACAAATGTACGCTGAAAGGCTGTTGAGGATAGCTGAGGATGCTTATCCGGAATCAGTACAAACTGATTCAAATGTAGTAGGGCTAATCCAGCAACAGTTGGTTGATGCCTTCTGTGATGGACTGTATTTCGATTACCTCCGTATGAAAATTATGAGGGAGGAACCAAAAACTTTTGATAAGGCCATTCAATGTGCTATGAAAGAGCAAAATCTAAGAAAGCGTTTTAGGGATAGAACAGATACGTTTACTGAACTAGAACCAACTAATAAAATTGTCAGGGTAAGGGAAACTCCTTTCCAACCACCGTCATGGACGGGGGGCAACAATAACAGTTTCTTAACACCTGTTCCTTGGCCAACAGTAGGAAATTTTCCTGACAACCGTCAGATAGAGCCAATGGAAATAGGACATTTAAGGGGGAAAACTTGTTTTAGGTGTGGCAGACGGGGTCATAGGTCAAAATAATGTCCTTTCCGATCTTATAATGTCTTTGCAGCTGGGGATTCTAGGGAGGAACCCATGGTAGTAAGTGATGAGGAGGAGGAGGTCGAACAAAAAAAGGTGCCCAAAAGAATAAATAAAGGGTATTTGCCAAAAAGGGGTCAGCAGGGTCAAAGACAGGCAACACCCCAAAAACGAAGAAGAAATTATCAAACTCGAAATAGGGTTGAGGAGCCTGACTGGATTAGGGGGGCTGAATGTTGGATTTGTCATATGATAGGTCACTTAAAAAGAAACTGCCCAAACCGTAATGTTCCGGAAAAGAACAGAGTCAAAATTTTCAGACCCGCTTTAGGGGATTTCAGGAAAACTAAAACCCTCTCTTCACAAGGAAGCCGGTGAAGGGAGGAGAAAAAGTTTTCAGGGTAAAATGAAAGAATTTTGGAAATCACAAGTACTAAATTTATCTTTGGCAGGGAACCCAGGGTCTTGTATAATGAAGATAGGAAAAGCGCACTATCGTACTTTGATAGACACAGGCGTGGACGCCTCTTTAATTAGTAAGAAAATGTTTGATAAGTTACCAGAAAAACCAAAAATTATGCGCGTCATGCCGCTTTTACAGACCGCGAGTGGTGAGTCATTATCAATCATAGGGCAAACAACTATTTCATTTACTATAAATTGGACTTCCGTTAACGCAAAAATTTTCGTTACTTATTGACTAAATCGAAATTTCATTCTAGGCCGAGATTGGTTGAAAGAATACGGCGTAAGAATATATTTCGACTTAGGAATTTATAAGGGTATAGGTAAGACTTATGTTAAATTAGAAGAAGACATTCATATTTCGTCAATCTTAAGGACAGATAAAGAGGTAAGACTTAAACCCCAGACAGCAACTGTTTGTCATGTTAAGTTGAATAAGGGCTTCCGCATACCTGACTCAAGACTTGTAGAAATCTCAAGTCTGGACTCAGGATGTTTACTCAACGAACCAGGACTTGTCTTACAAGGTTCAATAGGTAAGTTAAAAAATACCTCGAGGATACCTGTGATGATAGTTAATCAAACAAACAAGTACTACAAATTGAAGCGAGGTTTTTTAGTCGGAAAGGGACGTGGACTCCTTTCTATCGAATTATAGAAAGAACAGGACCTCTTAATTTCGTCATCCGTAATCAAATGAACGGAAAGGTAAGTAAAACTCATGCCCGACACATCAGGCCAGCAAATGTAGAAGGATGGGAGATACCAAAAGACGAAACAGGTCGACTCCTAAGAAAAAGTACGTATGTAGTACCACCGGAAGAATCAGATGATTCTTCGGACCAGGAAGCGAAAACAGCTCTCAACAAAGTTATTCGACATCGTCGAATGGAAAGAGAGGACTCTTCAGATGAAGATGATATTCCCTTAGCGGAACTTCAGAAGAGGTTAAGAGCTAAAAAAGAAAACTATCAACAAGATGTTGATGAACTTAAGGTAACCGATCAAGTAAGGGTTGGCTCATCAACCGAGGTTTGTAAAGACGCGCGCGCAGAAATAAGTGTCAACGTAGGCACGGATAAAGATGTGGTAATAAGCCCAATGAAAAATAAGGCTTCCAAGAAGGAAACGGATCATCCTCCCATTGACCATAAGAAATTAACGAAAAATATCCTTGCTATAATTCAAGCAATGCTGTAAACCAGCTTGGTGATCATGTGAAATACACTTGTTGTCTTGGGACACCTTTCCCCTTCCGTTATTTCCCCTGTGCAACTTAAGACGCTCTTAGTGTCCATTTAAAGCAGGTTAGTTTAAAGCATTTTGCACCTTAACAAGTCCTGTCTACCCAATAATGACATCTACCACAGTGTCTGATGCAACTATTTATGGAAAGGGCAACTGGAATTAAGAAATATTGTAAAATAATGATTTCCACTTATCCTACAAGACCTCGGGCACAATACTTGACCGACGGACATTGGTTGGTCATTGTCGGGAAACCTTTGACTTAGTATCTCCTGTAAATCAAAGTCGACATCTGAATTACAGACCACTAAATTTCCCTTAGATATCATCAGACTTAACTCAACTTGTTCTTCTTATAATGCATTTATGACATTATTACCCTATTATCATAAAGAAAGTAAATTCAATATGACGGACGTATTCAGGCAATTCTTGAGAAGATACTCATTTGGCATAATGACCCTTTGGAAGACATTACCATACCAAATTTGATTCTAAAATTCCCCCGAAACTTAAAGAAATAAAAGAGATTCCTATAAATAAACTAAAATAAGAAATAGATAACATGAATTTAAATGAAGAACCCATGCCTGCAAGTCCTCGATATTGGATATGTATAATAGGAACAGTAACAATTATTTTAATAATTATTATCTTTGTGAAATTTAGGCGCAGGCTTCTAAATTACATAAGGTTAAGGTTAAGGTTAAGGTCAGTCAAAAAGGGAAATGAGGAGGTGAGTCAACAGTTGTCAAGACCACAACCCAGTGCACCACGACTACAAGATGGTGAAGAATCTTCGGTCACCTTCAGCAATAGCCCTGGTCACTCTGGTACAACGACAAGATATGGTAATCTTTCCCGACGGTACTTACAAGAAAAGTATGGACTGGTACCAATGGAGAATATGCCGATATTGAATAACCTGAACGACATGGTAACCTCTACCCAATCATCCTGGACACGCCAATCGCCTGACGAAAAACAACGGCCGATATCCGATCCAAGCAGCTACAAGGAGTATGGTCAAGGTAACGATCCCATGAATCCTGGCGACAAGAAATATGGTCAAGATGATACTTCCATAACATCGCCGATCCCAGTTCCAGAAGATAATCCGATGGTGACGGCAGACATTGCCGAACGTGATGATTACACGGAGAAGTACAGACAGTCTCACCATCGAAAGGATCAAATTCTGGTCATTCAGTGAAGAGAGTAACAAACTATCCAATAAGGAAACCACAAGCAAAACCACAACAATCTATTTATCCCAGTTTACGAGAAGAACTAAAAACTACTCAGTGAAAAGACAATCTTGATGTTACAAAAACTTTTTTAAGTATCTCGGTCACTAGTAATGAACATTATTGAAAGGACATTTACGTATTATATCCTGATCATCAATCCTTATGCTAGTCACATGGATATTATATGGACAGTCTAAATCCTGGCCTTAGGAAGAAAGAACTGTGTAAATCCTGGTCAGGAGAAGAAAGAACTGTTTAAAGAAAACATTTACGACTATGACTAGCGCCAGTCTGTTCCAATGACGGGTAAGCTCTTCCATAAGGAGGACAACCTATGACAGGGGCAGCGGGCAGTCATAGGGCTAGCGCCGATCTGTTCCAATGACGGGTAAGCTCTTCCATAAGGAGGACAACCTATGACAGGGGCAGCGGGCAGCCACAAACGAACAATCATGAACTGAAAAATACTATCCTGGTTATCAAGATTACGACTGATATTCCTTCCTAGTCACCGAGATGTGTAAATAATATGAACATTTTGCTTGGACATTTTTATTTTTGATGGACAATTGTGCAATGAACTGTGAAAAGACAATATAATAATTGTGAATGTTGCATGTATATTGAATATGTATATAATAATAACGATTAGTAATCCTGGTCACCCATATGTTAATAAAGAAAGAATTGGGTAATTTATTTCTTTCGGAAAGGGACGATTGTAACGGGATGGCCTGGGTGACCAAAGTATATAAAATATATTTCAATTAATTTGGGAAGGTAATAATTTTAAAATTAAAATATGATTGTATAATAAGTTTTAGGAAATAGATATGTACTAACATGATATTTCGATAGAGATGTATTGGAACTGTATTTGGACTGTTTATGTTTCATATGTGAGGTGCCTATTAGTAATAGTACCATTTTGGGATGCTGTGATTGACGTTTGAAGGACTAATTTTCTATATTCGTTTAATATTTTCTACGTATTTTTTTTTTTTTTCTACGCAGTATTTTATCTTGTTCTAACTGGTTTTTGTGGCTAGATTATAAATACGAGCGACATTGTAGTCCGCTCAGTTGGGTTTTTACGTACGTTCAGTTCACATCTTAACCACTGTCTGTTACTGTTAATTGATCTGCATAATAAAGTATAGGAACCACACCAGTCTTTTCATACACAACGCAAGTAACCAGTAAGCAGTAATCTACCACTATACGATCAACGACCCATAAGCCTACAAGTTATCATCTTATAATCTTATGATTAAATAAAAGTACATGTATTAACAATACACAAAGGAAGTGTCCAAATCCAGTATTTAACTAAAGGGTCTATGTCCGATAATAGAAGTATTGAATTTTCCCAGAGAGAATAGATAATCAACAGAACCTCAGAGTTATTTATTTTATGGTTAAACTTTGTCCAAAGTAAGTGTACCCATCCGAGACTCACGCACATAATTCCAAACGAACAAAAAAATCACTTTCATGATATTTTCAAAGGAGTGCCTGGTCTATGCTTTTCAAAAAACGCAGCGGTTGCAATATCGATTGAAAATACAACTAAACTGGTAAATTTACAAAAATGATATGATATTGATGCTTTAAAACAATCTTTTCCATATCGAATCGAATTCCCACGTTCTCTTAGCGATCCATATGTAAATATAGTCGTAGTCGTATAGTGTATATTGATCTGCGACAGACGTTATGACGTCAATTAGATAACCACTGGGTAAAAATTGCTTGAAAACGACGCAATCGTTATCATGTTTTTCTTTTTGTTCTATTTTTGCATACAAACAAGTATAGATTATCGGATGTAATGCAGATTGTTAACAAGGTATAATTGAAACTGGATGCAGTTTCGAATGTCTCCCAAACGAAGCTCTTTCTCTTTCAGGGTATTTTTGGAATTCCTAGTGTTTGAAATACTGGGCAAGTGTACAAAGAGATTGAGTATATGCAAAATGTTTGATATATGGTATTCAATATCTGCAGTTTTATATGTTGTAATCGGTATTAACATGATTAGCAGATGTTTCATCAAAATATTTTATTATTGAAGGTGCAATGGCCTCCACCTCCCCTTTAGCCATTTAAGGGGGTGGGGCATGACCCCCCCCTCAGACCCCCTATGGTACCAAATGATTCGTCTTATCATAAGGAGTAATAATAAATATGGTTATAGGGTGGGGATCTCAATGGTTTTCAGAATAAAAAGTATTTTGTCATTTGAGGGGGTGGGGCATGACCCCCCTCAGACCCCCTATGGTACCAAATGATTCGTCTTATCATAAGGAGTAATAATATATATGGTTATTGGTTTGGGATCTCAATGGTTTTCAGAATATTTAGTATTTTATCATTTGAGGGGGTGGGGCATGACCCCCCTCAGACCCCCCTATGGTACCAAATGATTCGTCTTATCATAAGGAGTAATAATATATATATGGTTATAGGGTGGGGATCACAATGGTTTTCAAAATGTTAAGTATTTTGTTATTTGAGGGGGTGGGGCATGACCCCCCCTAAGACAACGAAATGGAGGGTATAACATAATACCTCGCCACTTCGTGTGGCGGGGTATAAAAACTTAAATATCCAAGGTAACAGGTAGTATTTCCAAGTTAAGATCACAAATGATCAAGTTATATCACTTTTCCCATAGACTTCTATAGTAAAATTTTGCAAAACCCCACCCCCTTTTGAGACCCCCAAAATATATGTTCCCTCCCACAGATTGAAAATTTTTTTTCGGGAGGCGCATCTAGGAATATGGGCCTATCAAGTCGTATGATATCAAGCGATTCCGTCTATTTAGTATTTTATCATTTGAGGGGGTGGGGCATGACCCCCACCCCCCTCAGACCCCCTATGGTACCAAATGATTTGTCTTATCATAAGGAGTAATAATATATATGGTTATTGGGTGGGGATCTCAATGGTTTTCAGAATATTTAGTATTTTATCATTTGAGGGGGTGGGGCATGACCCCCCTCAGACCCCCCTATGGTACCAAATGATTTGTCTTATCATAAGGAGTAATAATATACGTGATTGCCAAGTATAGTGGTTGGTTACAGTTTTTGTCAATCGAGTGTTTGAAAGAACTGCAATGAATATCAGCAAACAAAAAATATGTTCATCTATCATTATTATTGAACTAAAATTAAATCTAGTCTAAATCGCGAACTGTTCACTTTTTGTTTCGGTTATTTTCAATGTCTTCCGTTAGTTATTTTTATTTCTTTTCTGTAATGTAAGCGGCTGTACTATAAATAAGCGACTATTCCATTCTATTTATAATTTATAGTGTATTTCTACTGTTGTATATTAAATGGATAAAAGTCGTCTGCTAAACGCATAATCATGATAACAGACACAGTTATAATTATCAGGTTGACCTAGTTGTCAGCAGCTGGGAAAAATAAACTGATGAAGTCATAACTTTATAAAAAAAAAACAAACAAACAAACAAAAAACAAAGAAAAAAAACTGAAATTAACCATAACGTAGTACTTATAGTAAACTTTTAGGTAGCTGTTAACTGCATATCGAATGTGCATGTTGCTATAACAAACATTTTAATTTCCAATATGCTATTTCACTGAACTAAGCGACTGTTCTATTTATAGCTGGGTTTCTACAATAACACTTATTGTGTATTTCAAAATACATCACACAAGCAGATAGAGTGATTGTCAAGTATCGACCTTTCATTTTAACGTTAAGGAATATGATAAAGGGGTGATGATATCGATCTCATCACGGCAGAAAATACAGCTGACAATGTTCTTTCAGTATCGTATATGCAATTTTCCTTTATTTAGTACTAAGTATATGATAAATGTTGTTATGTAAGTTGTATCATAATTTTATGGGCATAAAGAACAGAAAATAACCAAATATCCTTTGATGCCAGATAAGCACACCTACTGAAAAATTCCCATTTAGCCCAACAAAATTTTACCTATATTTGCAAAATGGAAACACATCCTTCTTAATATTTAACTGTCCCAAAGAACTATAAATTTTTAATGAGCTATAATTGAAGGTTTATTACTAGACATGAACACAAAACAAAACTTCGCCTTACGAGTGCTGAAAGAAATTAGTTACAGGGCACCGTCGCTCTGTGTAAGCTTAACGGTTTAAATACTCATACCTTGCCTCTTTCAATACACCACCAAATATGATTCAGATGTTTTGAAAAATATAGCTGAAGCTAGTACGTCTGCTGGTAGAAGCCTACAAAGAGAAACTTTTGTGTCAATTGGTTTTCAAAGAATTGTATTCAGTATGTGAAACAATCAAAGTGAACAATAACATGAATAATGGAGTGCGGTAAAAAATAAAGTACAAAATGACAATACCCAGAGTTTACATTGAACATGGGCTTGGATAGTAGATTAAGTCTAAAAATTCTTTTTAATATATTCTCGCAATAAAAGTCTGCACCAAAAATCCATTGTCGCTTCAATGAAATGAACATAATAGTTATTCATACAAAATGCATTATCATTGTCGGTAATATTATTGGTGTTTCAGTCAATACTATTTAAAATTCCAAAGTGTCTTCTTGATATGTATGCTTTTTTATCAAAACAAATTTAAGCGTAGTATGATAGAAACATCGTGAACAGATACATAAAGGCTGAGGAAAAAAAGGATATAACATTCTTTCGCAATGTGTCAATCTGTACAGTTCGACAAAATTTTACTCACCGACCAGTATGTACGTCAGATATATCACATCGGTAGACCTTATTCGGCCTTATATAAAGAAAGCTAAATATATTTACTTCCTTTACACTCTTATTGTTAATTTTATCCGTTATCTGATCTATTCTAACCTTGGTTACAATAACACGAATAAAAATGCTTCACTACACAATGCGAACACTTTAGTCAGAAAATTTTAAACTATAACTTGAATGGAGTCTTTGTTAAAACATTTTAGATGATAAGTAAATAATGAAATATATCGATTTTATAGTGTCGTCTTCTTTGCTGCATCGTGTGCCAACAAACACCTATTAGCATGATTAGTGATCAACAATTAACATAAACTAATACAGTGTAAATTTGTTTTTCGTATACTTTATTTGTACTTAGCACTGATAGGTATTAAATTCTATAAACCTTTCAACAAAAATAATCATGACAGGTCGAAATATATTATTACCACGTTTTTGTTTCTTGTCATGCCTGTTGTAATCGAGTGTTCCTACAATGTATGTTATCGGCTATTTTATACGAAACGAATATATGAATGAATGAACGGTCATAAACTAATATGCTGTTGGTGTGGCATGGTGGCCAATGTTGCGAGCGTAGCAATAGCTCTTTCCAGAAACTCATTTCAGGTATCACGATTCTGACTCTAAAAGTCTTCGCTCCCGAAGGGGGCGTTAATGGTAGAGAGTGTCATCAAGATTTGTGTACTACTGTGAAACACTTAATATTCTTGATACAACAAATTTCGTCAATTTCGTGGAAAACGCGATCCACGAATTTAAAAACCCAACGAAATATATGTTTTCAATCGTTTTATAAAAAGGAAACAAAAAGCTCGAGGTTCTTTCAAAGATTTTAATTATCATCGTTTTATCTTTAATACATGTAATAAATATATCTCAGACGGACAACAATGACAGGGAAGAATGGTTTTAGCTTAAATTGCTACTGTACAGGAAGAAATTTGGGATTAGATAGATTATTGAACATAAATAAACACTTCAAGTAGAATGTTCATTGAAGTTAATATACATGTATTACAGAACAATTATAAGGATTTAAATTTAGTTAATTTCTTTGGTTGAGTTTTAGCTTGAACAGCAACCATCGTTCTTATAATATTTTGCTTTGAACAGACTTCTAATGGCTATAAGTTAAGTTTAAATTAATCTTAGAATAACAATATGGTTGATTGCACTTCAAAGTTAGCCAGTTGTATAGTTGAAAAATGTTTATTTAACAATCTAGTTTGAAAATTTTCACCAATCATAACTGTCATCATTTTTATTTTTATTTTTTTTTTGTTTTTTGTTTTTGGTTTTTTTTTTTGGGGGGGGGGATTTTAAATCCACGAAACTAAGAACCCATGAATTTGTCTTTTTGCCCGAATCCACGAAATTGATGTCAACGAGGTGGCATTATAATAACAGTCTTTTAAGTGAGGCACAATCATTATGATAGAAGAAGTTCCATTCTTCTTTATTTCTGTTGTTCTTTCTTTCTTTTTATGTAAATTGTTTTTTCTTTGTCTTCAATTCTTTGATAATTTAAAATTCTTGAAAATAATATTGTTCTTTTCCTTTCATTTCCGTATTTTAATTATCTTATTTGAATTTAACCTTATTTTTTATAATAATACTTTAACTCTTCGTAATTCTATATTTAAACAGCCGAGTGTAGCTAAAAGGATACCTGCCTGCATCCAATAAAAACTGCATTAGAAGGAAAACACTTGGATGTATACCATGTATTTCTATACTTTGGTTAGAAAATCGGAAGATTATCGAGTGGCATACAAAAGTTCCGAGGCCACTTAGGGCGATGCAAAGTATTAAAACGTAAAGACGTCTTGAACCTGTGTGTTGTAGTTCCACATAAATTATGGTATCAATCCGTACATTGCAGAAACTTTATATTTCTTATTCCGTGCCTGTGTGAATTAAACGGGCTATTTTGAATATTTAAATTCATCTTAAATCAACCTTGGCAAATAATTTATACTTTGAACAGCAAGGGTAATTGCGCCTAGATTCACATGTGCTAAATGCATTGATGTATCATTTATAAAATCTCAAACTTGCCTTGCTTTATATAAACGTCCAGGGGCAGGGACAAGTCCATTGAACACGTGCTCTCAAGACTGAAAAATCACCACACTTAAAAGAAACATAATATGCATCTCTTCATTATTCCACTGAAGGCTTTTGCTGCACTCTTCTTAAAATCTTTCAAATAAGCTATAAACAGTAGTCAGTACCTGAAACAGTGGAACATGAAATTTGTTTCCCAAAATTACCTACCACACCAACCGAGGATCTTGGTACAGCAGTATAATGCTCTACCAACTAAGCTAAAGGAGTGCTCCACTAGCACAGCTAATGGAGGGTTGTTATAATCCTCTTACCAGCTTGTTACAGTTCTATAGCGTAATATACTATCGTAAGCGAGGAAAGCCCCGTTACAGTACCATTAGATGAGATTTTAATGCCGTTATGGCATACATGTACATACTAGGGTAAATTGTTTTCAACAATTAAGGGTTTTTAATGCCAACAATATGCTGGATGGCGTTGATTTTGGAGACAAGTTTTGTGATTAACTAGGGAATCACCTTTTTGAGCAACAACATGTTGTTTACATTTTAAGATGATAAGTTTCTTGGTTGAGTACATGTAATTACACATATTTTTCAAATTTCTATTTCAGAGTCGCATGTTCCCTATCTCAATAGTCAGCAATCTACTACATGTACAATAGCGACCGGCCGTGGGTTCCTTACGATGGAGTATCTCATATGTCCCCTAACTATAATTTATGCTTTAAATCATATAAATCAATGACATGGCATCTGGATTTAATTAGTTGATGGGGAATAAACAATACTGTATCTCAATGAATTATCTGTATTTTAAGTCAACAATAAAATATCAATAAAAAAATAGAGTTGCTGCAGAACCAACACCTGGTAGTGTTGTGGCAACTGTAATGACCTGTTATAGAATGGTAAAATTACATGTATTTTTCAGGTTCAAGATGAAAACAGAAAGAATCATACAGACGAATGACCAAAATGACACTACCATAGCAACATGTGATAATTTTGCATAGCAACGAAAATATCACATTCCGAGACCAAACATTACCGATCTCTGAATATATATCCCTTTCAAGCCGAGTTTTACCGATCAATCAATCAATCAATCGGTAAAACTCGGCTGGAAAGTGTAATATTTTTCGATTTCGGTAATGTTCGGTCGCGGAATGGGTTATTTTTGTTGCTTTGCAAATTTATAACATGTTGCTAGGGGTAGACAAAATAAAACAAATATCCCTGCAAAATACCACATTCTGAAGAACCAATGAAATAACTATATTACATCAGAAATTTGCATAAAGTATAATATTATTAATGAGGTGTTTTATCGTTTAAGTATTTTAGTTTCTGTGCTTACATCATATTGTAGGTTTAATATAATATTAATACAAGGAAGACATCAATGTATCAGACATAATATGCAATAATAGATATTATTTCATTTGCTTGGTCATAAATTAAACAAAATTTCTTGTTGTGTTGCAATTGTATCATTTTATATAAATTTGATTCAAATTCACTGGCTTGATGTTGGAAGGACTTATCACGGCAGGCAAGAAGTCCTTATGATTATTTTTGTTTACTGAAACTGAATGCATTTTATTACACCATACAATAAAATCAGTTCGCTTGAACGGTTCAGAAATATTTGGATATATCTCTGTAAGTGCAACATGTCGACAAGCAAAAGTTGGGACATTGTATGACTGTAAAACTCAGGTCACAAAAAATATTTATATCACGATTTTCAAGTGACCTCTCCATTAAGTATGCATAACTTTTATAGGAACAATTTCCCCATGACAGTCTCTGAAAAACAAATAATTTATTGAATGCAATGTAAGGGATTCGAGATATCAGTTACTTTGTTTGGGGGACTTCGTAACAGTTCACTTTTACAGTGATTACTCGTTAACGTTAGTTTTGCTTGGTATATACTCACTTATAATAACATGTTAAGCAAAATGACACTGTGAACAAACACAAGGTTATGGAACAGGAAGCAAATTATTTATGAAAGATTCTCCCCGAATATAGTAATCTATTCTATTTCTTATATAAACCATACTCATGTGTCATTTCAAGAGTTACAACATGTTATTAATATATTGAACGCCATATGTTTCCTCGTTTCAATTATCATTTCTTTAATCGTCGTTCTTAAGTATGTCTGCATATCTAAGTCGCAAATACAAAATACTGACCTTGAGACTGTAACAAATACAGGACGTTTTAAATGTTTGTATAGACCATTTCAATGGGATTCTTTGTTAAAAACCGTTATGATTAATTCAGCTGTTGAATAATTAACAAACACCATGACGTACTTTAGGAAGCAGCCATTTGATTTTTAGGGGGAGGGGGCGGGGGAGGGGGGCTACAGACTAGAATCAATTTTGAAATAAAAAGGCAGGACCAGGATTTTGGCAAATTAAAAAAGAAAGGATCACTTTAGGTGTGAGAAAAAATGCAAGACCTGTGTCAGAAAGGAGTTAGTTTGGTTTAAACATAAATTAAAAAAAATAGGCAGGTTCAATTTGATCCCCCATCCATATGAATCAAATGGTTGCTCCCTTATGTCTCCATTCCGTAGGGATTTTCAACTTTAATGTTCTTTCAATTTTTTGTTTTCTTTCCTTCACATTTTTAATTTCCTTAAACGTCTTTTTCTTTTCCTTTCGTAACTATTTCGCATTCACTGATCATTTTCTTTTGAATTACACTGTATATTGCATAATTCTAAGTTTACATTTAAAACTATATATTCACCTACATACGTGTACAATCTATATATGTATATATATTAAGGACATTTTATTCACAATCGCCTGAGGAGTGCCAGGAGGCATGAAATCGATAGCGGACTTTATGTGATTTTAAAGTGTATTACATAATGTAGCCTTTTGCAACGTTTTATTTTATTCTGATATAAATCTGTACACAAACGAATTTGAACTTTATTTTATATATATATATATATAAAATAAAGTTCAAATTCGAGAGAGAGAGAGAGAGAGAGAGAGAGAGAGAGAGAGAGAGATTTTCAGAAAGTCTATGACAAAACCAGAGACTCCCTGTACCCTTGACATGTCAAGTACTCCGATATGTTGTATAGGAAGGGCGGATAACGCAGTGGGCCTGTGACATTTCATTAATTATGTGCTTATGTCAATAAACATATGTTTGTATTTGTATTTAATTCAATACATTGTCTGGTCATTATCTGGCTGAAATTTTAACGTATTCTGATAATGACTCACATAAAAAAAACTTACAGATCGATCAAAATTCGTCCGGGATCCCCACTTTTTCTGGCCCCCTTGTATTGCTATTCACAACAGGAAATGATGTGAACCTTAGATAGAATAACCCAGTGTTACATGTCTTTAATGGCCAAACATATCCCAAGAACACGACCATTAAGAATCCTTATTTGGAGGTTTATGCACAGGTCATGTAGGCCAGTCGAGTATATCTTTTCCCACCTCATCAATAGTCGTATCTGGACTCATCCTATCAAGTAGTTCTATATCGACTTGGTAATTTTTATAAATCAGGGCATGCTGACAATCGTCGTTATAAATTAAATCAGATTCTGTACAGTCAAGGATATCTATGTACATATTATCAGGTTATATGCAAACGTATATCGTAAATTATCAGCTGCGAGACATAATGTGAAGCTTTTTCGGCGAGTGAGCGTAGCGTACGAGCTAAAAAGCTTCATATTGTGTCGAACGGCTTATATTTTACAATATTTGTTTGAAGAAAACTTGATGATAAATTTATCGTATTGTTAACTAGCAATCTTAATGGAATTTCTTACTTTTCAATGGCCATCTTCCTATAACCGGATGTTTTCCTGATATATTCGGGTCAACATTGGGTCAAACATTATGACGTCGCTGATATATTCGGGTCAGCTCATATTAGGGTCGGATCAACTCTTTACGACGTCACAGTGCTGACATACGGGAAATTGTGAAGGCCTCAGCAGGTCGATATAGGCATGGGGAAATACGATAAATTTTATGAGATATCTTATAAGCTTTATATATTATAAACTTGTCTTAATAAGATATCTTATAAAATAAATGAGATAACATTTATATATTTATATTATACAAGATATATGATATACTTTATAGCAATAGAAAATTATGACAGATACTTTGCTAACGCTGACTAAAAACCAGATGTTAAACGGAACAAATCTTGATTTTTCGTTGAAACTTCGTTTTTACTATTTTTAGACATGGTATTTTCCTTTTCACAAATTTCACGCTTTGTGGAATTCCCTTGAAGCAAATACAACGGAACAGTAACAAAAAGATTGAAATTCATTAAATTTGCAAACAAATAAAATTACGGTTATCCAATCAAAATTCAGCATACAGGTGGAATTATACTGACAGTCTGGGGTCTCACTGGCAGAATTAAATATTATTTACCTGATTGGGTAAACTTCTTTTACTTCAACAGGTAAAATTCTTTTACCTATGCAAATATGCTGAATTTATCTATTTAGGTAAAAAAAGGAACTCTGGATTATCTCCCTTTGACAGATGATTTTTTTTATTTGATCAAATTAATTCAGATATGTTCCTAGTCTACTAGATTGTTTTATTACCTCCCTTATTTTTGTTTACTTTTTAAAGTAAAGACATTACTTGATTTTAATTCAAAAGACAACTTTCATGACTTTCACGAATTCTATATCAAATATTTTGAAGCCACATTGTAATTGTTGAAATCAAGGATAAGGAATAATACAGTGTAAACATATGTTTTATTAATCAACATAAAACTAAACAACTGACAGTTAAATGAATATGTGCTTTTGAACAAAAATCATTCATGAAATTTAGAAAAAATAATTCCATGATAAAAACATGCATCTTATTTCATAACACAAATAAATAACACAATAAATTTTTTATCAGCTGGTTTATACACTTTCATGACTAGAGAAAGCTATCAGTAGCTAAATTAAAGTTTCAACTAAAGGTCGTTGTACATGTAAAACAGATATAAGGACAGGTACATAGAAAACCATAATCTTCAGTCAATGTTATAACTTAAGACAAGTTATTAGAGAAAATAACAGGCATACTGTTATTGTGTGAATTCTAATGGGGTTATCTCCTCCTATCATGAGTTATGTTGAAATAACACATGTAGGTTATTGTACAAAGAAACAATGGCTGCAATAATGCTTTTCAGTTATCACAGAAATTTTGGTGGGTTAAAAGCAAATCAAGTCAAATAATTTCAAATTTAGCGCTGTTAGTTTTGTTGTTTAGATCTAGTTTGATTTCAACATTTGCGCCATTTCTGGTGAAACATTGTGGGCACAGTCATTACCATTTTGTCAATGATACTTTTTGATTAAATGGTTATTATTCCTGCAATTTCAGGTAACAGAAAAGATGTTTACAAACAAGATAGGGTCAATCCGAAAATAACAACATGCATGTAATTACAGTTTGAAGTTGTCTTCCCCAAAACAATCATTGAAAGTGTAATAACAAGCATGCTGTTACTTCCTGCTTGACACCAACTTGTTTGTTTACATCTGCAGTTACTTTTCCTCAATGCCCAGTAGATTTTATAACAGTTTTTTGCGAATTAATTACCATTTAATTGTAAGGTATCATTGATGAATTGCTAAAATAATCCCAAATACATGAAAATCAATTCCGCTAAAAAAATCAGACTCAAGACGAAGTGAAGGGTTGGATTTAAAAGTATCCGACCCCATTTGCGTTTCACCTGACAAAAATGTCTCTGATAACTGACATTCGTTATTATTGTACAATAACAGACAATTCATGACAGGAGGAGATAACTGTTAGAATTTCCACAATAACCTGCTAATAGTGATGTTTAAGGGTTGATCTAAGTCAAAATAAGAAAGGATTTATCATAAAAACTTAGTATGGTAAAAACTTGGTGCATACTTGCTTAACACAAAGATAAAATTGGAAATACATAAGTACAGAAAATAAAAACATTGTAGAATTAAAATACTACCTCTATCTACCATGATTACTATTTACATAAAAGTGATAACAATAGCTCACATGGCCAATAGGGCTAGGAAAGCTCAATGGAGATATAAAAAACAACCACACGGGACTTACAAAAGTATATAAAACTTATCAAAACAATAAAGTGCTTATAAAACGATTGCTTTAAAAACAATGAACATCGATAAATTCAGTAAGAATGAACATAATAAATACAATAACATATACCTTTAAAAAAGTAACAATATTTAAAAAAAACTGGCCCTACATGTATATGGTATATTTCAACATTTTTATTCAGCAATACGTATTAAAATGTCATGTGCATGCTCTAATGGATCATAAAAAGTATTGGACGGTTCATTCAAAACATATTCATACGGTTAAAGGATTACTCTCGATAATATCCAAAAGTTGAAATAAAAAATGCAAACATATTTTGTTACGTAACATCAAGCTATTAAACTGATTGAACATGTAACTAGTATATTGTAAAACAAAGTATAAAATGTCTGTAATAATGAACTTAAACAATATTCAAATTAACGCCTAGTCAAAAAACATATGTACAATTATGTTACACAGAAGTGCAGCAAACCCTATTCATATCGCTGATAAAACATCAACATAGATATCATTAAAAAAAACCAGGGCAAATATTGCAGTTATTGCAGATATTGCAGTTTCTTCATTTTCATACTGATGCTCTCAAAACACCCATATTCTTGCAACAATATCTGTACATGTATCACGGCAAACTCTTAACAAAATGTCTTTCTTGATAAAGAATAAACTTTGTATCATTAAATTGTTAATGTATTCAGATCTGTGAAAGTTCGACACATATAAATACATTTATGGTGCTCAACCTTCATATATAAAATTTCATTAAAAACAATTCAATGATTTAAGGATGAGTTGTGCTTACAAGGTGCATGGACGTATGAACAGACTAAGCGACATGGAAATCCCTATACATCCAGGTGTTCCCCCTTTAAATTAAGAGGGGGATGTAGTAAAACATTTTTTTTTGTTAAAAAACAAAATTTGTGAAAAACAACTGAAATATTTCATCAAAATAATTTTTAATTAAAACTTTTCTTTAATTTATTTATTTCTTTACCTGAACAGGTAATTTTTTTTTTACCTGTTCAGGTAAAGATTTCATACAAAATGGCATAAACAGAGACAACAATATGGCTATGTTGAATTGAGGCCAATTTCATAATGTTTCATCAGATGAATGCTTTTAATAAAATCTGACTTTCACATTAACAGTGGGTTAAGCAGAATACAAATTTTAACTGTAACCAAATAAATGAAACTGCCATGATATAAAATATAAGAATGGTCAAAGTTCTTATTTCATTTACCTATTTAAGTAAAAACTTCTTTCTCTTTAGAGTAAATTAAACATGTGTTTATTTTTTTTTCTCTAGTCGGGCAAAGATATTGCAGTTTCTTCAATTTTCATACTGATACTCTCAAAACACCCATATTCTTGCAACAATATCTGTACATGTATCACGGCAAACTCTTAACAAAATACCTTTCTTGATAAAGAATAAACTTTGTATCGTTAAATTGTTAATAGTATGCAGATCTGTGAAAGTTCGACACATATAAATACATGTATGGTGCTCAACCTTCATATATAAAATTTCATTAAAACCCATTCAATGATTTAGGATGAGTTGTGCTTACAAGGTGCATGGACGTATGGACACACTAAGCGACATGGAAATCCCTAAACACCCAGGTGTTCCCCCTTTAAATTAAGAGGGGGATGTAGTAAAACAGTTTTAAAAAAAAAAAAAAAAAATTTGTGAAAAACAACTGAAATATTTCATCAAAATAATTTTCAATTAAAACTTTTCTTTAATTTATTTATTTCTTTACCTGAACAGGTAATTTTTTTTTTACCCCTGTTCAGGTAAAGATTTCATACAAAATGGCATAAATAGAGACGACAATATGGCAATTTCATATTGTTTCATCAGATGAATGCTTTAAAGTAAAAACTCATTGAAAATGGAATTTAGGATGATAATATTTGTGTAGACTTGTCAGGCTGACAACAGCTAATATCAATTTGAAATCATCTGGCATGATTATCGTAAGACTTAAACATGTTTTTTGTGGGCATTCATACTTGTACCTGTAAAAGAAAATTATTCAGAAATTTTTTACACAATGCTTTCCTTTAAGAATTATTTTAACGATTTCTCTCTGAAAGTTGTTATTTTACTTTACCTCAATAAGTAAAGTTCTTTTACTCTTAAAATGTGAATACTTTAATGCAACATTGATACTATAATGTCACATACATGACATATGTGTACATCAACATATGCGGGGGTTGTGGCATGCCCTCCTTTAGTCCAAATAATTATGACGTCTTGTACAGTTTTTTTTATATTTTTTTCTGGTACCTTGTCGTAGGAAGGTGTCATAACAAAATTGCAAGACGTCATAATCATTTGGACTAGCCCTCCTTACATTATTTTTATTTTAAATCACAGGGATTTTTGGGCAAAATTTGGCCCCCCTTAGAGAGCCAAAAAATGAAGCCCCCCATTTTTTCAGAAAGTTTAGATCTGATGACAAAATATTTTCAATTTGTACTTGCTCAGTTGAGTATGTTTCCCCATTGAAAATGTTAAATCGAAATTAACGACCGCCGTCAAACCAAATTATAATGAAATAACGGATTATGCCTCGGGCCTCGGCCTCGGGTCGATTTTCAACAGAGTAAAAAAATATCAAAATGTTAAATCGAAATTAACGACCGCCGTCAAACCAAATTATAATGAAATAACGGATTATGCCTCGGGCCTCGACCTCGGGTCGATTTTCAACAGAGTAAAAAAATATCATAATACAATTAAATCAATGTAATAAGGACTTAATGGTCAAAACCTAAATCTTTTAAGACAGACGGAGTTATCTTCCACCATTTACTATTTGATTATTGTTTACGCATACACGTAAACTTCTTAAAACTGCTCAATGCTTGAAGCCACGTGCGCCGCTTGAAATACTTCGTGCCCCTTTCTAAAAGTTGGAGAAAACAACGCAGAAAAGTTCGAACATCACGATAAAAATATACCCTTTCACTGCAAAAATTGTGTACGTCACAGGTGGCCTATAATGACGCTATTTTTACCTGAAAATCGATAAATACTAAATATTTACCTGTTTTCGTTAATCTCTGACATGATGGTCATGAACAATCCGGGATAGCGGGAAAATACCCCACTCTTTTATTTTTAATCCATTCATTCTTATTTTTAATCGAACTATTTAAAATCAATCAAATCTACTACGATTACAATTCTGTCCAAAATACGCTCCTTGTATACTGCTCTGAAGGTTATCGACCTACCTGTGAAATACCTTTACATCTCTAATCAATCTATAATCTCAACAGGGTGTCTGCTAATCATTTTGTCCAGGCGAAGAGTGTTACAACAACTCATTGACTCTTTACCGTTTGCGGAGTTTTTGAGCAGAAATGTTAAAAAATTGGGTTTAAACATTTGGTCATACACAAGAGACAAAAACGTTAATTGTATACAATGTATCCTTTGCTATGGTAATGCATTAAACTTCACTTACAACCTTCATTTTTATTTGGTTCGTTTTTGTTTGGTACAAAAAATGTATGTTTATTGTAAAATATTTTAACAAATACATCTAATTCATTACTGTAATATATAAGTGGTTTAAGTATTACTGAAATATAAAATTTAAACAGAAATATATATGTAGTTACCAGTTGGTTTCGGCGAAAATAGGGTACTGGAAATGTCTAATACTGATAGGTTAATTAAAAAGGAAGAGAATCTACGGCAGCACAGTCTTTTTTCTGCATTTTAAAAAAGACCGGTAGCTATTCCCTCTAATGTCAAAAATATGCCGAAAGACCTTGCGAAGGTTCATTTTACGTGTTGAATTCGTGTGTTCATTTTGCACTTCATAAGGCCATCGTGAGGGCATCTTGTCAAATCGTATTATCTTCGTCTTTTCTACGTGTGATCGCCGGTGCCATCGGGCAATTTTAGCCTCACGATGACAATACCAAGAAAACAAAAAGCTGCCCGATTGTCTTCGGAAGGCAACACGTCAGGCTGACACCTACGTGAAGCTCTCGCAATGTTGTCGTGTAGCCATCGTATTATTATGGTACGATGATATCGAGATGGAACGACGGTGTCGGCCAACACAGTTGAATTTGAGTAGCTCAAGTGTTTCACATGTGTCATGGTAACATATAAAGGCAAGCCTCAAAGCATTTTCCTCAGTAAGTCCTGAGCAACTCTACAGAGCAGAGGCGTGTATGTAGCCATCGTGTGGCCTTTGTGTATCCTACATGCACAACTTTTTGTTGCCTTTGTTTGTGGTTCGGGTGCAATCGTTTGGCCTTCTGTAGGCATCGTACTTGCTTTGGCTGTTGATTGACTATTGACCAAGTTCGGGGCCATCT
The DNA here is from genome assembly GCA_028015205.1 of Mytilisepta virgata. Lineage (NCBI taxonomy): Eukaryota > Metazoa > Mollusca > Bivalvia > Mytilida > Mytilidae > Mytilisepta > Mytilisepta virgata. Next base: position 34,492,635 of record CM051511.1, on the reverse strand, counting down.
TCGCACGAAATTCAAAATTCCATATTCGCATGGCCATCTGGTGTCAATTTCGGGACAGTGTGACTCCTGCATAAGCTAAAAATTCTTTAACCCCGATTTAGATGCATTCATGCCATACCATATCTGTTCATCATTACGCCAGGACATAAAATGTGAAAAGCCGAAATTAATCTGAACAGTTGTAGTTCTTAGTTTTAGTTCCTCCACTTATTTGTGTAATATTTCGCAGCTGTAAATCGTTTTTCGGGATTAGCTCAAATGTTAGGAAATATTGTTCCCGACTTTAATTACCCTGAGTAATAAAGAAAAAAATATAATCATTCATTCAGTTGATATACTTAAAATAGTAGTTGCTGTGATAGGAGAAATGTATAACCATAGAAATTCTAAAGTATCAGATTGGCCAGAATCTTCTTTTTTGAATAATTAGATAAGATATGGTTTGGTGATGGAGTGGGAAGCTGCAACACATACTCTGAGCTCTGTTGCTGCAGTTCCCCCTTTTCATTGGTCCAAATTTGATTCTAATCAAATGTTTATGAAGAAGGTACAGCACATACTCCTGAGTCCCTGTTGTTGCACTCCCCCCCCCCCCCCCATTCAATGTTTCAAATCGTTTCTAATTGAACTTATATGACATGCTAATTATATTTATTCTTATAGATACTCCTTTATATTAAATTGGTATTAAAGGAATTGAAATTTGATGGAGGCATGGGTCCATTGTTTGATTGATTGTATATTAATACAAACGTAGTTTGAGGGGAACACATTGTTTTTACTTTGTCCGATTTTTATGATTTTTTGGTTTTTAGTGTTCTTTGATGAAAATTTAAAAAATTATTTTAGACCCGTTTTCCACTATATCATACCGTTTTCGAGAAATAAGGGACCGAAAAAGGGACATGCCTTCATTTTTCGATAAAAGGGACTAAAGGGGCCAAAATTAGCATTTCATCCAATTTTAATAGAGATTTTTTCTGTTAATTCATTTTGATGAGTGCATTCAGAAGTATGTCAACAGATGTTCCTATCTTTTACAGTTTTTAAATATATTGATGGTTAAAGGGGCAAAAAAAAGCAAGGTAGCTGGATTTTTTTTTTGTTGTTTTTCGTCTGGTTTTTGTGGAAGGTCCAATATTTCTGTATAATGTATATCATATTATCATATTATTAAACAAAGTATTGGGTAAAGCTTAATTATATGTCCACATTTACTTTAATTCTTTACCTGTCAACATGTGGCGGTCGCATCATGGTGCGCTTAGCGAAGCCCTTTATTACGAAACTTGGCAGACTTATTGTGATGTGTATATGTGCACAACTATCTTAGAATTTCCAAAATGGCCACAGTCAAAGTGGTTGTCTTTGGTCTGTCGAGAAAACGGCAAAACTAACGAAACGAAACTTGGTTAACAAATAGTACTCTACCTACGAACAAAAACACGCAAAACAAAATTTTTAAAATGGCCGCCGTCAAAATTAAAAATAAATTCTTTAACATTTATTTCCTTTTAATCGAAATGAAAGCTGATATATATAAATAGCAGAACACAACTAGCTTACCGAAAGTTTCAAAACTGAGGTCATGGCAACCATCTTGGATAGCGGCCATTTTGAAAATTTCAAATATCGAAATCTCATAAAGTGTAACAGATGGAAGAGCAATATATGGGGAAAATGTTCACAATGTTGAGATCTACATTTGTCTCATTTTGGTTTGAAGTCGTACGATTACTGCTTACAGATTTATTGCCTTTGACACTTTCAAATTTAATTATATAATTTACTATCTCCAAAAATAATAATAGATAGGAAAAAATGAAAATTAAAAAAAATTATCAGTTTAAAAAGACATACGGTCGAGTACCGAGGTCAATGTTTATAGGTCAAGGTCATTCATTCTGTCCATAGTAACTAATGAAAGTCTCTAGTAACCATATATATTTAGGTTCAATATTTTAGCTGTACAAATCAAAATTTAAGGTCAAGGGTGAAAACCCCATGTTTGTTGATTTTTTATTGGAAGATTAATTCATTGAATGTATATCGGAGTGTGTAGGGGAAATGCCCTGCCTCCTCAAAATAGGTTTGTCTTTGTTATTTTGAAACCTTTGAAATCCCTACCCTATTTTGATATATAATCTTACTCGTTAGTGGAAGATGCATTCATTGAATGTATATGGTTTTTGAGTCCCACCCCTCAAAATAGATTTGTCTTAGTAATTCTGAAACCTTTGAGATCTCCACCCTATAACCATATATATTCTTACTCCTTATTGACAGATGCATTCATTGATGTATATGGTTGGATAGGGGGTTTTCTCGCCCTCAAATAGATTTGTCTTTATAATTTTGAAACCTTTGACCCAACCATATAACCAAATATTTGCCTACTCCTTGTTGGAAGATGCATTAATGTATGTATATGTAGGGCCTCTAGGGGTATGCCCCACCCTCTCAAAACAGATTTGCCTTTATAATCTGGCAAAGCTTTAGATTCACACCCTTGAACCATATACATTCTTACTCCTAATAGGAAGATTCATTAGCTGATGTATACGGTGGGACATTATTGGTAGGCCCCAACCCGGCAAAGTAGATTTGTCTTTATAACTAAGAAACCCTTTACATCCTCATACTATAATCCGTTATTTTATTAGTCCTTATGGAAAGATTCATTCATTGATATATATGGGTCCCTACAAGTATATTTCGTCCCATAAATATAGATTTATATATGTAATTTTGAAACCATTTAGATCCTCACCCTACAATCATAAATAATCTATATTATGAGTCATATTTGCATCCTTTTTTTATTTTCGAAAATGAATAAAAAGAAAATATGACATACCAAAGTCGCGACTCTGTATATTCAGCGGTTACAAAAAACAAACAACAAAATGGATAACAGGAAAGGTCAACAAGGACATATAAGTCAATCAAATCAACCCAACTGACAGAACGCAGGACAAAAAATAGCATCAACAGAGTACAAAACACAAACATAAACACAACAGTGAGTTATGATAGTCTGACATGGTACAGACACTGAATAGGGGTGGGGTGAAACCGGTTTTATGTGTACCCAATTCTCTTCCTGATATATCCTGACACTCTGGGGTATGAAATACACTATAAAAACTAATACAGTCATGGCAATATGTTTACCAACAAGGTGTCCGCTTGCTAGAACTGACAATTAGATTAGATAGCAGGGCCAAACTTTTTCTCGTTTTAACTATAAAACAAGCTAAGGCTCTCATAGTTGCATATCAGATACTGTCGCTCTAATAATTGAACAAATCCGAAATAACACTTCCATAAAGGGTTTAATGCTATGTCTTCATAGAGCTCAATAGAAATCGGCAGTATTCGTGAGAGCCCAGTGTAAATTCAAAGCCTGCAAGCCATTAAGAGAAAGAGTAATTTTTACAGAATTGGACATAATTTCATATTTGTAGCCCTTACTGTGAAAGATCATAAGTAGCCACCAAGTTTTTGTGGGTTGCCAATGAGACTTTTGCATTTATTCACGATATTACAGTAGAAACGAGGATGGGAAAACTCGTTCATAATAAGTGCTTTTCTGGATACTTAGATAAAAGATGTTGATATCTATTATAAAACTTATATATATTTATCTTTTAAACTTTTGACCCAATCTTAAGCAAAATTCCAAAAATAAATCCCTATTTTCAATACACTTTTAACAATTCTTTAATTAAATTAAGCTCGATTTAACAAACATTTGACAGTGAATAGAAAGTGCATTATTCATGAAACATATGTACTAAAAATATTTTTATGTTCATACTTTATTTGATGCACTTTTGAATCCGGTTTTTGATCTATTTATTTCGACACGCTAGCATTTCTTTTACCTCCAGATAGACATTAACCGACCTGCGTTTCCAGCTGGTGTCATGTACTTTGGGAATCTATTTAATATACAAATGTAACTTTATTTGGTCTTGGAGTGTTTTGGCTTTTACCTTTTATTTTGTCATTTGAATCCGCTCCTAAATATTTTTTGATGTTGTTTCGGTTTTTTATGTGTTGGTATTGAATGACAATGACAAGTCTTAACTCGTTGAAACATTCTACTTGTATATCTTATTGATTAAAACTTGTACAAGTAGGATTGAACATGTGCAAAATTTTTAATTTACTCTCTTTAATAATAAAGAAAGACCATCATTTAAAAGAAGCATGGAAATAAAGCTATACTAAGTATTCATTTCTTGACCATCAAATTAACATTAACCTGAATACGTAACAAATAAAATGTATATAATGTAGCACGAAAGTGAATAAACTTTGGAAGACGACAAAAACAATCAGATCCAAATGTTTTATTTCGTGGAGCTTGCTCTGCTTGTACAATGTCACTTCCACAACCATAACATGTCTCCATTCAATAACCTGTATATGAACAGATAAACTAGTAACTTAAGCGAACAACAAATGTTTGAGCTTGCAATATTTTCGGCTGTGAATGAAAAACATTTAAGCGACCTTGAAATATAATTTAGTTTTATTCCGACTTGGCCAAACCGTATCTCAAATCTATAATATTGAGTGTGAAAATATCCTGTATTGACCCCTGTATTATTTGTATAAAGGTCATAGATTAATATAGAAACATTTCCGTTAGAACAGGTGTTTCCTCATAAAAAGTACGGCTATGGTAATTATTTTCAGGAAATATCCTATTACCCCTATGTCAAAAGTTCTACGAGGAAGCAAAATAACGGATTTTTTCAATAACCAATTGAAAGTAATATTAAGTTATACATTGTAGTGTAACGTTTGTAACACACAAAAATAAAGATGGATTTTTCATGACAACTTAACTGTCTGTTTCAGAATTTAGAAAATTATGAATTTAAGCTTGGGAGCTACTGTACCTTTAAAAAGGGTTTCTTATTATAACATTGTATACCTGGTTCCTTGACACCTCGATATGACTCAGAATGATCGAATGTTTTTACGCGAAATTTTTTTAGAAAATTAGCTGAAGAAGCTAATGTTCTATAATTGTAAATAACTTTATATTGTATTTGTTTATGTATAGAGTAATGCACACAAAGATCATTTTAACCACCTCAGATAGCAGATGTATTGGTTTAAATACTTTATTATTAAGTTTTGTAAATTTTCTGGATGAACGATAGTTTTCAAATTTTACTGAACGAGCCCCGAATTAAATTGTAAAAAACCTACTTCAATAAAACTCACTTCTAACGTGGTAAGCCTTGTGCATTAGGTTTTTCATGCAGCATTTTTGTTTTTGTTTTTTACTGTGGCTTTCAACATCTCTAGTTTTTAATTGTAGTGCATGTATTGTTTTGGTTTTGATTGTTTCGATTGTTCCCTCCTTCGAATATGCCTTTGGTATTTCTTGACTTTACTATTACGTTTTATTTGGAATGATTTTGAAGAGTTATTGACTTTTATTGTGGTGCTAAAACTATGGTTACAAATAATTTACTAGAGTATATTTTAACTGAAACAGCAGGAAACAACATCTATCACCACACTACCAACTTTTTGTGTCCCTGTGGACCAGGTTCACAAATATATGTACAAGTACGATGCTCTGGATGAATATGGGCCCATTTTTTAAGTAATATTTCTAAAACCTTATTGCACAAGAGTGTATGACAATACTGAATATTAATAATATGCATACAGATGACAATTAAAGAAGGTTTTAGTTCACAGTTTCACAATTCAATCTCTGCCATGTGGGCCATACGTTTTGAAAATAAATGTTCTAAAAACTGTTTGCACATCTACATATCGTGTATAAAAATAACTTTAGAGAAATAGAATGCATATATTGAAGAGATGATAGCTATAGGCCACACCTTGTGGACTCCATGTTTTGAAAATATAAATTCTAAAACCTTATTGCATTTTCATAGTTTGGTTCCATTTAATTAAATTGTTTCCCGAGGTGATTTCATTAAATCAGCCATTCAGAAACAAGAATTGCTTATGGCGGTTGTGTTTGTTTTTCAATCAAGAAATGAGCAAACTTTATAAAGAATCTTATATTTACATAGATGCTACCTGTCAAGTGGCATTCGGATAAGTTACAATAGAGGTAAAAATGTTTAGACTGCTGTAAAGCTGAAAGACAACTAGTTGACTTAAACATAAAATCACACACCATATAGCACTGTATACATTTACTGATGAGTGTTTCAACAGGTTTGCTCAATTGTGAAATGTAGAAAAAGTTGATCCAACTGCTGTGCATGTGGATTGTACTGTTCAAGAGGCATATACTAGGTTTTTAACATGTATTAAGTTTACTTTGTTACTTACGATGCATATACTTAAGTTTCATAATTCCACCCTGTTTAATTCTTGAGAAATGACAGTCAGAAACAAAAATTGCCCATCCGTGTTTACTATCTTATCTAAGAGAGATCTCAACCATCGATGCTTTCAAGATAAAAATGGCAACAACAAATACACATACCTTGTCATTGTATTTGACTCTAAAATCTTGATCAAGTCTTTGAATAATTTAGTACCATCTCAATCTATACAGATACAATCTACTAGTACAAAAAACCTAGAGGCTAAGAAGGCTGAGCCTGTACCACCAACCTGACAAGAAAGCCCTTTAACGTATGTTAGCTGACTGAATAATCTTTTATATCAACATATTTTCCCCTAGCAGTTTCAAAGGACATTTTTATTTTAATCAGCCAATCAGAAAAATAAATTGCACATGGCGGCTATGATTGTTCTTTCATTGGTGCAAATTGATGAATCTTTGTAACGTTCCTCCCAAATATGTTTTTTTTTATAGTTAGGTTCCATTTAATCAAATGGTTTCCCGAGGTGATTTCATTTAATCAGCCAATCATAAAAAAGAATTGGTTATGGCGGTTGTGTTTGTTATTCAATCAAGAAATGAGCAAACTTTATAAAGAATCTTATATTTACATAGATGCTACCTGTCAAGTAGCATTCGGATAAGACTTAAACATAAAATCACACAACATATACCACTGTATACATTTATTGATGAGGGTTTCAACAGGTTTGCTCAATTTTGAAATGTAGAAAAAGTTGATCCAACTGCTGTGCATGTGGATTGTACTGTTCAAGAGGCATATACTAGGTTTTTAACTTGTATTAAGTTTACTTTGTTACTTACGATGCATATACTTAAGTTTCATAATTCCACCCTGTTTAATTCTTGAGAAATGACAGTCAGAAACAAAAATTGCCCATCCGTGTTTACTATCTTATCTAAGAGAGATCTCAACCATCGATGCTTTCAAGATAAAAATGGCAACAACAAATACACATACCTTGTCATTGTATTTGACTCTAAAATCTTGATCAAGGCTTTGAATAATTTAGTACCATCTCAATCTATACAGATACAATCTACTAGTACAAAAAACCTAGAGGCTAAGAAGGCTGAGCCTGTACCACCAACCTGACAAGAAAGCCCTTTAACGTATGTTAGCTGACTGAATAATCTTTTATATCAACATATTTTCCCCTAGCAGTTTCAAAGGACATTTTTATTTTAATCAGCCAATCAGAAAAATGAGTTGCACATGGCGGCTATGATTGTTCTTTCATTGGTACAAATTGATGAATCTTTGTAACGTTCCTCCCATATATGTTTTTTTTTTATAGTAAGGTTCCATTTAATCAAATGGTTTCCCGAGATGATTTCATTAAATCAGCCAATCATAAAAAAGAATTGGTTATGGCGGTTGTGTTTGTTATTCAATCAAGAAATGAGCAAACTTTATAAAGAATCTTATATTTACATAGATGCTACCTGTCAAGTGGCATTCGGATCAGACTTAAACATAAAATCACACAACATATACCACTGTATACATTTATTGATGAGGGTTTCAACAGGTTTGCTCAATTTTGAAATGTAGAAAAAGTTGATCCAACTGCTGTGCATGTGGATTGTACTGTTCAAGAGGCATATACTAGGTTTTTAACTTGTATTAAGTTTACTTTGTTACTTACGATGCATATACTTAAGTTTCATAATTCCACCCTGTTTAATTCTTGAGAAATGACAGTCAGAAACAAAAATTGCCCATCCGTGTTTCCTATCTTATCTAAGAGAGATCTCAACCATCGATGCTTTCAAAATAAAAATGGCAACAACAAATACACATACCTTGTCATTGGTAGAGATAAATCATACTTTGTTAAAAACCACTCGAAATCTAACAAAAATATACAGAGGGCGAAATTGTCTTGATGATTGAATTTTTTATCGACAACTTTGGTGGACGTGTTTTCCAATAGAATATTGGCATTCCTATGGTCACTTATTGTGTGCCACTCCTGATCGACTTTTTATTAACTCATATGAGGCAGACGTCCTTGACGGGCTTCTTAAGGAAGAACAGAAGACGCTGGCCCGTACATTTAATGTCAGCTTCCGCTACATACATGATGTTTTATCACTCAACAATTTGGCAATTTCTTCCATCCCATTTATTCCAATGAGCTCGAAGTTAAAGATACCCCAACACTGCCAAGTCTGCATCTTATCTTGGCCTTCGTCCTGAAATTGACACCAGAGGAAGACTGAATACAAAATTTTACGACAAACGAAATGACTTTGACTTTCCAATCGTCATCTTCCCATTTTTTAACGGCAACATCCCAGAAGCGCCGGCGTATGGCATGTATATTTCACAACTCATATGTTATTCACGAGCTTGTGATCCAGCGGGTTACCTTCTATTTGAACAGACAATAGTATAATGTCATCAGTTTGATTATAAATTCAACATTTATTGAACAATTATTGAACATTTTGATTGAAATATTGATGATCTTTAATTTAATGTAATTGTAATGAAAGCCATGACAAATAACAGCCAAATTTAATACAAGGTATTGTTTTGTTCATAGCAAATAACTGGCATTACTTAGCTTAGTAATATGCCTTAATTTACCCTGTGGGCTTTGTAGTTTTTAGTACAGTTTGGTTTACAAATGCCTATTAATTGGTGTCGATGGATTTAGTGGATACATGTATCTGGTCAGTTTTCATACACAATCACGTTTGCTGATTATAACCTCTTGGTTTTATTTGAGTACATAATTTACTAATCTACATATAAATTCAAGAAAGGGACGGAAAGACTCTTTTTTTTTGTTTAGAAATAGAAGATTAAATAAAATACAAAAATTACAGATTTTTATAGGTAACTATGGCTACACACCGTACTGAATTTGTTTTTTATCAATTTTATTCAATCTAATGACGACAAGTATACTACAGAATATCACAAGAATAAAAATATTCTCTGGTAGTAAATATCTATTACATTAACTCTTCATCTGGTACAAAGCCCCTAAAAATAAAATCATTTTTTGTACATTGTAAGCAACTTTAAGGAAAATACTTCATTTAAAAGTCAATGAACAAAAAGCTATGGACATGTTTCACAGAATGGATCCTAAACAAATATACCACCAGAGGAAACGACTCTGAAAAACTTAAATTTTTTTTACATTGTTACAGTATCAGAAGTCATAAGCTGTCAATTTCTTATTTCCTTAAACAGGAGATTACTGAAAATGAATTGTGTTTGCCGAAACGAGTCTTCCAAGAATTTTTCATACGACATTTTCGCTAAATGCTAAAATTTCTGTTTCAAGTGAATATGGAAATATATATCATAACTACGGCTATGACTGAATGATCAAGACTCTTGTTTTTTTAATAATATATCGTAAGAATGCCCCAATTTAGTTAATGCTAAAATTTTATGTAAGTTTTATTACCAAAATTATTTCACAATTAATACAATAATACAAAAGAGCACAAGTGGTGGAATTAGACTGATATTATTGGTATCAAAACCTCATCTTTAACTATCCTGGCACTCTGGTATATTGAATATATTATAAAAGCCAATATATTATCTACAGTAGCAACAAATGGTTAGATAATTAAGATAGCAGGATCAGAATGTGCCCCTTTTCACTGTTAACATAGATGGTTGGATATTGTCGCTCATTCAGAAGTTACACTCCAAACGGCTTTAATACTATCTAGTTATAGTAATATCTGTAATAGAAATAAATCTACAATGTACTACCAAAAAATCGAATAACACGAGATATACATCTATATTAATATTATGAAGATCTTATTTTAATTTATGAATGAATTGCTTTGTTTGATCTTGGCGCAAAATTACATCATGCAGCATTGTAATGCAACATTGCAAATAGTTCTCCTTGTCCTTTGTTCTCATTATTTTATTTTTGTCAGGGGTCTGTCTGTCGGGTGGTTGATTTATCATACATTGTTATAATTGACCTTTCCAGTTATCAACTTTGCTGTTTATTCAAGTCATTGGATGAAATAGTGGGTTTTGTATAATTATATCTAAAATCATATCTGTGTCCTTAACTGTGAAAATATCTGAAAGTCAGGTAAGTCAGGTACGTTGTGGGTTATTTTTAGACATGGATGAGCGTGTGACGCACCAAACCACGCTCACACGATTCGCACACGATTAGAGCAACAGCAAGACTACAGCAACAAGAAATTGCAATTCCATGACAATCTAGAAATTCGGGATGATTTTAAAAGGTTTGTAGACTTGGGAAGCCTAGGAACAACATACCCTATGTTTGCTCCAGCAGCCATATCATATCTTGGAAATCATATGGAATAACAAATGTTAGCTGGGAAATGCACACACTATACATTGTACATACTAATGAACGGAAAAGCTTTAATAGTATGTGGATGTAGGTTTTGAAAGGATTTCTATAATTTTTTAAGGCCAACTTGTAAAATATATATATAATTATATCGTTAATACTAGTACTAACCCTTTAGAGTCTATATTTTTCTGCAGCCCGTTGTTTATAGTTACAATTTCATCTTAAGGTCGTGTGTACCTAATGTTGTAGATGTAACCAGTGATTTAGATTTTTACTCTTTAATAGTATTGTTGCATTATGAATAATAGAATAAAATAATTAAACCATTCTAGCAATTTGTTGGTTCAACTGACAGATATGCACATAGAGAGACACAAGTGAACAAGGACATATATATATATGTTACCATGTCAAAATAGATCAACCAAGCGATTGAACCAGTTTTTTGCACAATTTAAAATTACTAACTACTTTTATTTTAGAAACCAAGAAGAATGTATACTGATTAGTTTTTCATGTAAATTTCGATTTGATATCAGGTTTCGGTTCTCTCTGTTTTCATATATGAATATTATAATTAGTTTAATAGTCCATTACTTTTGCTTCAATTATTACAGTCAGGATGGTAGGATGGCACGCCGTTGTTATATTTATTCAATTCCGAGATATCTTATTTAGTTAAATAAGATATCTTATAAACTAATTGAGATATCTTATAAATTAATAGAGATATCTTATAAATTAATAGAGATATCTTATAAATTAATAGAGATATCTTATAAATAATAGAGATATCTTATAAACAAATAGAGATATCTTATAAACTTATAGGGATATCTTATTAACTTATAGAGATATCTTATTTAACTGGTTATAAAGATATCTTATTTAACTGGTTATAAAGATATCTTATTAAATATATAAGATATCTCTATAAGTTAATAAGATATCTCTATTAGTTTATAAGATATCTTATAAACTTTATACGATATCTTATAAAGTATGTGTTTAAAAGATATCTTTATAAAGAAGTAAGATATCTTATTAACTAATAGAGATATCGTATTTACTTTCAAATTCAATAAGATATCTTATAAAAATTAAAGATATCTTAATACTTTATAAGATATCTTGTTAAATAAATAAGATATCTTGGAATTTGAATAAATATAAAAACGGCGTGCCATATGGTAGATGTATAGCTGTGTTATATTTGATCTTTATGGTTTGTGAAAAATTACATTTCAGCATTGCTATAGTCTTGAGTATACAGCTTGGATACATTAAACCAATGGAAGGATTGCAATTTTGTTACTATTGATGGTTAAGTTTATATTTTTAACTAAAATTGAACTATCAGGGGAAGGAGAAATTATATCGTAACCGAAAGAAATCTGTTTCGTTCATGGACATATTACGATAATGTATTGACTATAACATGAATATGAAACAAGGCAGCTACGTTGCATACATTATACAATTATATATTAGTTTAAGTATCAATGTAAGCCCTGCAATTCAAATAGTTATGGACATAAATGTCAACTCCAGTGCAAAGCTGTCAATATCACCAAAGGTCAGTGTATAAAATGTAAACGTAATACATTCTAATCTATTGTATGCAATATAATGAATATACAAAGGACTACTCTAGGTATTTCAGTTTTGTTAAATTATTACTAAGAATTAAACAATATTGGAATAAAAATATTTTTGATGCACACGATATGCATATGTCGCCTCAAGGCTGCATATGTTGGAAGCCGAAACCATTATCAAAATGAGCATATTCGAATGCCAAATGATCAAAAGAGTAAGGCCAAAACCATATACAGAAAGATATATCGGCTCCTTAGTTTCGACCAAATTCAACAGTTTAAAACAGTAAAAATGATAAATTGAAAATAACTAATTTCACGCATGTATCGCCTGTACTGGCAACTGAGTGGTGAAACTCTTGGCGAGTCTAACAGTGCAATATGCAAGAATTAAATGTTATGGAAGCCAGTTGCGAGATGGGTTGATTGATTGTTGCTTAACGTCCAGTGGCAAATATTTCATACTTCTTCAGGATGAGAACCAGTTCAATTTATCAAACAGTTCAACTAGGATGGGACACAAAGAAGAACCAATTTTGACTGCCACTGTAAAAGGAGGATGGTTAGGTAGGGTAAGATAATTTAGCCTTCTGTAGCCTACTCTTTTTCGAAAACTACAGAAGGGGTCTTGATCGTGCAGGGAGTGTGGCATTCTCCAAACACGTTACTATGGTCCGCGGTCAGCCTTCCTTATTATGACCTGACAACCCCCCCCAACGAGAAGGTATCCCTATCCGCCATCTGGGGACGCATTAGGCAGCTCTGTGGTTTGAGCTCCCGTGATCAATCAAAGGTTCCTAGCAGTTGTGAGATAGTTTAACACCAGTCAGGTTGTATGTATTGTCTCTGAGCATGAAAAACAAAATGGTTTGTCATTGAAGTAATAATAATTATTAGTAACTCTGAAACCCACACTCACTATCATTTCTCGACAGCCAAAATGTAACTCTTGGTTACATGTAATATATACGGACGTGTATTAAAAATGCGTAATTGTACACTACTGTCTGGATACCTTGGTGATATTGTTTTCTTCCATTAAAACATTGTAAACAATGAATTTTGAAAATACGGTTCATGAATAAATTTTTTATTTACTTACTTCTACATGCTTGCATTTCCTTCGACTCCAGATAAAAATGATACAACATCAGTTTCTAGTTGGTGTCACGTGCTTTTGAAATCTATTTAATTCAACTTATCTGTTCTTCGATTGTTTTGGCTCTAACCTTTGATTTTGTCATTTGAATCCGATCTTCCTTTTAGTTTACTGTTTCGGCTTTTACGTGACGGCATTGAATGGCAATGATGAGTCGTAATTTGACAAAATATTCCACCTGCATATCTTGTGGGTTAAAACTTGTACATATATCATGGAAAATGTGCAAGATTTTTTATTTGCTTTCTCTCATAATAAAGCCCCATCAAATTAACATTAACCAATAAAACGTGTACCACTTATTAGTATACACACTTTGTAAGATAACAAAATGTTTCTTTTTTTATTTCATGGAGCTTGGTCTGGCTATATAATTTTATTTACACAACCATAATGAGTCTTCATTCAACATCCTGTATATGAAAAGGCAAACCATAAAATGGGGTAACTAAAGCGAAAAACAAAATATATTCACTTGTAATATTATCGACTTTATATATAGCTAATTTCTTGTACTTTGTAGTGTAACATTTGTAACACCCAAACATATATCCATACTGTAGATCGATTGATCTTTCACAACACCTTAACTGTCTTTGCTTTAGAACGAAAATTATGAATGTATAGAAACTTCGGACCTAAAGTACATTTAAGACCTTGTCAATTTCGAGCAGTGTATAGCTGGTACTTTGTCAACTCGACATGACTAAGAATTTAGGAGCAAATGTTTTTACGCGAAAAATTTAAAGATACCTTATTGAAAAATTATTAGGAGAAGCTAATGTTCCATAAATGCAAATACGTATAAATCGAGTACTGTACAGAAAGAGCATTTTTACCAGACCAGATCTATAGGTTTAAATACTTTAATATTAAAGTGATGTGAAATTTCTAGATGAACGATATTTTAAAATTTTAGGGAAAAGGTCTCGAGTCGAATTGTAAAAAACGTATATCAATAGAACTACAAATGTAACTTCTAACGTGGTCATCCTTGTGAATTGGGTTTTTCTTGTAGCATTTTTGTTTTATTTTACTGTGGCTTTCAACATATCTCTATTAAATTTTACTGGAATGATTCTGAAGAGATACTGACTTTTATTTTGGTGAAAACAATGGATATACATACTTTTTCCTCTCAGTCTAGAATTTGTTCATTTCATCAAATAATGAAATTCGTGACCAATGCCTTCAGCATTGCAATAAATACAATAAATGATCTATTATCACTATTTATATTATTCCATTTATCGGTTTCAACTGGTATCTGTGATTTGTTGTACAAAATTTACAAAGAGTATAAAATATCCCTATCGTCTAATATATAAATATATGTAATAACTATATGTTTAGTATCAGTATAAAAAGGACAAATATACCTCAGGAGCATCAAAAAAACGTAATCCATTGGACAGACAAACCCGGGAAGACAAACGAACAACCACAAGCACAACAAATAAACACAAAACTAAAAACAATGAACAACACGAACTCCTATAAAAACCAGGAGTGGACCCAGGTGCTCCGGAAGGGTAAGCAGTTCCTGCTCCGTATATATACGGCACCCGTCGTGAAGTTCAACAAAGTCAATCCGGTGGAAGTCACAAATCGATGGAGGCACATAAAATGTTACGACACTGGGAACAGGTCCAACATCATCTTAGATATTGGAACACTGTAATGGTCAATCAATTCATGATGACGACCGTAAAATTTCTTAAGTGATGACATCAACCTATCCCTGATAAAACCCTGGTTAAGAAGCTTTTGTGACAGCAGTAATCCTCTTTGTCGAAAGTCAGGGTAACTCGCGCATGCCCTTGAAAATCGGATAAGCTGAGAAACGTAGACGCCATATACAGGCGATGCTGGTATATTGCTACTTAAGAAGGGAAAATTAACAATAGGAAAGTTGAAGTCATCACGTTTGTCATAAAGTTTTGTCTTCAAACGTCCCTCATAGTCTATTTCAAGAAACAAATCCAAATATGAAGCGGACTTTGGTGTATCTGTAGTATCCTTAATTTCAAGCTTACTGGGGTAGATAAGATGTAGAAAGTCTTGGAATTTGTCGTTATTTAACGACAACACATCATCTATATAACGAAAAATGAAATTAAAGGATTGGGCTAGTTTCTTTTTGTTTTCACGTAGTAACCCTTGAATGAACTGCGCTTCATATGAGTACAGAAACAGATCGGCGAGGAGAGGAGCACAGTTGGTTCCCATTGGAATGCCATTTGTTTGTTGAAAAATTAGACCGCCAAATTCAACGAATATGTTGTCTATGAGAAAATCTTACATGTTTGTAATTTCATCTGCAGAATACTTTTTGTCAGAATCAGAGTGGTCCCATTTATCTTGAAAAAACATTGATGAACTAGTTGCTTTAAGCGATATTTTAATTGAGAATGTGGTATGGTAGTGTAGAGAAGTCGAAAATTTTTATGCTGTTGCATGCAGCCAAAGATTTTTATTTTAGATACTGAAGTAAATTTTTGGAGTTTTTAAGAATCCACGTCTGGTGGAATATGATGTTTCACAGTAATTCTGAAGGCCCTCTTTGATACATGTCAATATGGATTTTAAAATCTCTGAAAGGGGTTTTGTAGAGCAATTAGCTGACCCGGCAATGTGCCTTTGTTTAAATGGATTCTTATGTAGTTTAGGAATCCATTAAAGAGCAGGAAGGCCCATTTCTTCATCCTTTGTAGAAATGCCAAAGGAATGAATAACGGTCTTGTGGTTATCAAGGACTTCCTGCTTAGTGAGTGTGGTTGGTGTATAATTTGGGTTACCCGCAGTGTTATCTATTCCCAATTCGTTTCTAAGATACTCAAAATAATAGTTCGTACAAACACAAATGACTTTATATATAAACCAAATGTTCTAAAATTTAGCCAAATAATGTGATACTCGAGAAGGAAATGCAATAAAAATCTGTAAATTCATACGAATAATTTCTTTGTTTTCTATTCATTGTCTCCCCTTTTCCAACGTACATATTTTATATATATATATATTTTATTGAACTGTATTGTATGTTTGCTCTGTACTCATTATGTGTCTCTATACCTTTGCAATTGGTTTATGTGAAATGAAGTCATATTCAATTATATAGGTTTGACAACGAAATTGAATTTTCAAACAACTGACGTTTAAGCTTTAAAATGTAAACACCAGCTGCAAACGATACATGTATTTAATTGATTACCAATTTAAGTTCCGGATAAATGTTAGAATGAATGATATGACGCATACCGTTGTCGGAACGGGACTTGCTTACCCTTCAGAAGATTTTTCCGTTATCTTTATTTATTTTCTTTTTTTTGCAGGTGGTTACTCTGTATTTATATTGCTCAGCTTTGTGTCTGCATATTCTCATTTTCATCGGATGGGAATATATTTTTTATTCTTTGCCTTATTTATCATGAGTATTAATTTTGTCCGGAATTTGGATTTTGATCTTTTGGACTCTGTCTCTATCGCAAACTCCGCCACAGTGACCATATCTGTTCCGGTAGTACAATCCTTCACCCACTATTAGTGGAGAAACGGATACAGACGAAACTGGCACTGCCGGGAAATTTGCGTCTCTCGTAATGCGTAGTATTATTAAGATTACGAAAGTTCATAACAAAAATCATCAGAGTAGAAACGTATAATTCTTGGAACTTTTTAATAGTAAAAAATTGAAATGAAATAAACTGGTATGTAGATAATAAGTTAAATTTATTGCCACACCAGCAACATAGCAGGCAATAAACTTTGAGAACTCCAAGTCTACAATCGGAGGCATCCACTCATCGGTATGATATATTGATACATGTATACAGCATATGTATAAATAAAAAATAGCACATATTCCGTTCATTGACCCATAACACAGTATATAGAAATGAGAGTTCTTTTTATAAACATGCAAGTGGTGGACAGCACAATATAAAACCTGTCTAAATGTCGTTATAGTTAGTATTTATTTTGTGTATTCATTTCCTCTACAGATAGAGAATATGGAATATGTATACATATTGACTAAATCGGACTTTCAAACAATATTATTTCCGTGTTCCGTTTTATTTTGTACTTAAATTCCATTTTAGCGATATTTTCTACCATTCCCCAGATCCTCTATAAATCCAGGCTAATGATTCATATCCGGAAAAATGTTTCCTCATTATAAGTACTAGTTATGAAACTATTATTAAAAACATGACTCAGTTACATTGGTTTAAAGTTCAGAGGAAGTAAGACTATGATATTTGTATTATTCCAGTCGTGCTTTTTATTGATATAACACATAAAAATAAGATATCAGTCTTTTTGTTACTTTGTTTAATCAGAGCATTGTACGTTCTGATTTTTTTTGGCCAAAATGAATACGACCATACTTCTGGAAAAGTTTATAATTGTAGGATTATATCTAACTCTGTTTATCTACAGCATACCTGGAAGAATCACACTTTCGGGACCCAATGTTTGTCTGTGAGTATTGTTTTAAGATTTGGCTATAAAACTTAACTGCAAAGAATATTTTAACCAGTGGATTTAAAGAGGTGATTGTCTTTGACTAAATTTTTAGAAGTAAGACATTTAAAAATTTAGAACACGTCCCATTTTGAGTTTTAGAAATCTGCATGTTTCATCGTCCATGGAGCTTTCATTACATTTGGTTCCTTTTTAATGGCCCCGACATTCTTAAAAGCCAACATCTATTAGCTATTTTCATTTGGACACTATAGATAGTTATTTTCAATTGACGACCTTTGTGAAGGAAATATAACTTGTTGATTTCATCGTACAATTTTGTTTATAGTATCACATATGTTCGTATAAAAAAACTGCAAAATCATTCCTCTTATTCTTTCCAGGAACAATATCACAGGTCAATATTGTTGTTTTGGTTATTACAATAGGAGTGGACGATGTGTGGGTAAATAATTGTAATAGTATGCACATTCAGAGACAAAATCAAGATTATTAAAAAAAGACACATTCTAAAGCAACCAGGCAAAATTTAGACAACGAACGATTAAATAAATGAGTCACATATATCTGAAAAGCAAGCAAAATACCACCGCCTGTTTGATTACAACTGCGTTTCGAATTTTTATTTTGGATATATCTATTCCCTATAAATATACTAGCTGCTAGACTGATGACGTCAAACATAACTTTTGGAACAGATTATTAGTTCTAAAAGGTGGTGTCATGATACCTCTCCATATTGTCTCTAAAAGGTGGGAGATGAGAAGGCATCATTTCGTTTCTTATCTCAAAGAACATTTTTAGATGAACATAACACTGACTTTAAAGGATATATTCTTTTTAATTGGTATCGTTGAGATGTAGATAACCAGTAACTGACGAAAACTGAAATTAAAGACGTTGGACTTCTTTAAAAACAAATTTACAATCTTTTCTTGAAGAGTGCTTGCTCAACAAAACAAAGAAATAAACACAATCAAAATTGACTGGTATCCGTATATGTCTGGTATTATTGGATATTTTTCTCTCTTAAATTTCTTTATATAAGTGTATTTAATGCAGGAAAATTTTGTCCATTTAAAATTACCAATGTCATCAATTTTATTTTCTTTTTCATGCTGGAAGAATGCGAAGCTGGGATGCTTTCGATGGACGGAATAAATTGCGTGCCATGTCAATCAAATAAATATGGACGAAGATGTTCCTTTGCATGTAGCTGCTCGTCTGACCAAATGTAAAGTTTTGTCCATGTTATCAATACAAATAAGTAGTAACAAGTGACAAATTTTCGTGTACAAATAATTGTAATTTGATTGCAAATTTTTCGAAGATCATTTTTAACTCTATTTTACATGAAAAAATTAGATATGCTTAAATATTAATATTACTGGTACAGTGTATATCAATGAACCGATTTTTTTTCAAAAGTCTTTAATAAGAAAACAATAAGAAGTAGCATCATGCAGAAACCTGAAATATAAAATCCACGGAATAATTTATCTGTCTTAGAATTTACACTAACCAGTGAACTTGTTAAATTCGAATCTAAATCTTTCCTTTATCTATTCTTACTATTATTTATAAATGTTGTATAGTTTTCATAACCCAGTACCCCCTTTTCTCATGCTTTGTGTATACTTAAACAAATCACTTTTCAAACCGCAATTCAGTAGCAGTAAAAATCTCCAGTGCACTGCATATCTATACTTCAAGTCGTTATGTCGCATCCATATAAGAAAATAAGAAAGATGAATTAGTGTGTTTCTCGGTGATCTACATGTATATTGAAGGATTGACACTTCAAATGAAAATAAGTTTGAACCTTTCTTTAAATTCTATTTAGATGCGATTTACGGTTTGGCTGCATTGCATTTTCAAATAAAACAACTGACCTGGAACAAAAGGAATATGGTATGTAGGACCTAAAGAACTGATTTCTTCAATAATATTATGATATTCAATTAGGTGATGAGAGTATTCTTATGCCTCTTTCATTTTCTTAGATATGCATTGATATCTTGAACATGCTAGTGATTTCCTCATTTCGAATAGAAGATGTTGCAAGAAAAATTGAACATTTAATAAAATCTGGAATCTTGAAACACACGTCAATTGATGAATTTATTGCAAAATTATTTAAACCTTTTCTGAATTAAGTAACGCTCATTTATTTTGTTATTGTAAAAAGTAATTTTAATTTTTCACAATCAATTAAGAAATGTAGACTTGTTTCCAAATAATCAGCATTTCAACGATATTAAATATGAATAATCTAGTTTTCTATACTTACATCGACAACTTGAATACATGACAGTGATATTGTATTATTCGTACAGAATTAATTTTTGTGCAACACTTTAATGAAACACATCTTTAGGGAGAGATTTTATTCTTTGGTATTTCTACAAAGTATAAAGAAATGGACTTTCCTGCTCTTTATTGGATTCCTAAACTACATAAGAATCCGTTTAAACAAAGGTGCATTGCTGGGTCAGCTAATTGCTCTACAAAACCTCTATCAAAGATTTTGACTTTCATATAGACATGAATTAAAGAGAGCCTTCAGAATTACTGTGAAACATCATATTCCACATGTGGCGTCAATCAAATGTGGATTCTTAAATATGTGTTAAAAACTCAAAACATTCAATACAATATCTAAAATCAAAATCTTGGCTACATGCAGCAGCA
This sequence comes from Mytilisepta virgata, assembly GCA_028015205.1. Taxonomy (NCBI): domain Eukaryota; kingdom Metazoa; phylum Mollusca; class Bivalvia; order Mytilida; family Mytilidae; genus Mytilisepta; species Mytilisepta virgata. The sequence goes on along the minus strand of CM051511.1, from coordinate 34,471,995 downwards.
TAAAAACATTCGACTTCTCTACACTACCATACCACATTCTAATTTAAAATATCGCTTAAAACAACTAATTCATCAATGGTTTTTCAAGAAAAATGGCATCAACTGTGCTCCTCCCCTCGCCGATCTGTTTCTGTACTCATATGAGGCGGACTTCATTCAAGAGCTACTACGTCAAGACAAAAAGAAACTAGCCCAATCCTTTAATTTCACTTTTCGTTATATATATGACGTTTTGTCGTTAAATAACAACAAACTCCAAGACTTCCTACATCTCATCTACCCCGTGAGCTTGAAATTAAGGATACTACAGATACACCAAAGTCCGCTTCATATTTGGATTTGTTTCTTGAAATAGACAATGAGGGACGTTTGAAGACAAAACAGTTATGAAAAACGTGATGACAACAACTCTCCTATTGTTAACTTTCCCTTCTTGAGTAGCAATATACCAGCATAGACTGCATATGGCGTCAACGTTTCTCAGCTTGTCCGATATTCAAAGGGCATGCGTGAGTAGGCCTGACTTTCGACAAAGATGATTACTGCTGTCACATAGGCTTCCGAACCAGGGTTTTATCAGGGATAAGTTGATGTCATCACTTAGGAAATTTTACGGTCGTCATCACGAATTGATTGACCGTTACAGTGTTCCAATATCTAAGATGATGTTGGACCTGTTCCCAGTGTCGTAACATTTTATGTGCCTCCACCGATTTGTGACTCCCCCCGGATTGACGTTGTTGAACTTCACGACAGGTGCCGTATACGGTGCAGGAACTGCTTTCCCTTCCGAAGCACCTGTGTTCACTCCTGGTTTTTATAAGAGTTCGTGTTGTTCATTGTTTTTTTTAGTTTTCGGTGTTTATTTGTCGTGCTTGTGGTTGTTCATTTGTTTTCCCGGGTGTATTTGTCCAATGGATTACGTTTTTTTATTTGCTCCCTATGTATATTTGTTCTCTTTATCAACTAATTTATGCAAATCGTAATTATTATATTCATTCAAAAACCGGAATCTGTACATATCTAATATTTAATATCACACTCACTGCTGAAAGAGCAAATTACTGAAAAGACCAATGTCAGTCTTTTTTTAACTGCTAAGGACATGTTTTGACTGTAAATGACTGCCAAAATAGTTGCAAATGACTGCAAACGTTGTGTCTGACTAAATATTTGCTGCTATGGTTGGAATATGACTGCCTCAACCTTTTCTAGCGTTGCGTCAGACCCATTTTAACGCACACGCACTTACCCGTGTTGTGGCAGTATAAATTTATTTGTGACAACCTTTTGAAGTTGGAACAGATGTATTTTGTTCATGTCAGTCGATTTTTAACTGTTAAAAACGTTTTTTTGAGTTGGAACCATGCAATCTGGCTATTTACCTGGGTTGTGAAAGACACATAATGACTGCATCAGATTTTTACATGCTGTCGCAGACATACCTGTATTTCGTTCAATCAAACATCATGAGGTGATGTCTTTAACTTTTTGGGTGTTAAGATTCGAATAATTTAATTCAAAACATAATCTGTTATAAAATAAAATAAACGCATGGAAAAAAATTATTTCCCTCAGACTACATAGAATCAACCAAGATACAAACACTAAATGACTCCTAACAAAAATAACCTAAAATTTACCAGTAACATAGCATCCATATATTAATAGGTTTGCAAGACAGCCATTGAATATACTGGTATTGGCTTCGGAATGTGGAAGATAAGCATAATTATAAGTTTTACACTATCGCCAAAGTCCTCGGCTAGTCCCTAAAAAAGTATAACAAACAACACAAATTATAAAGCGACTGCCAGAATATGGAATGGTCCCACGAAATTATTTGAAAAAATTAATTACTCAAAGTCAAAACCTTATCACCCATTAGTCATAATTCTTTGAAGAAATTAAATCACTGAATCCAATGACAAATAAAAAAACGTTCATGCCACAGTAAAATGCATAAATTAAAACGGTAAAGATCAGATCAGGTCAAGAAGCTTAATTCACACATTTTCACAATTTCAGTGTGCCCCAAGTCGTGTAAATCAAATTATGAAACCCAATCTCATTTGAATATGGTGTTTATGACTATACTGTAAAGAAAAAGAATGTAAAAATTGAAGAATGAAAGAGGATTGCATTTTGGAAAGATTTAATGAAAAAGTTTCAAAAGTTCAAAGTTCAAAATAATATTCTATGATACTAATTGTAATGCATATGATCTGCACATTTCGTCGAATTACGAATCACCAGTGTGCTCAAGGCCTAATATTTTGAAAATCAAAAGAACAATCCAAAAGTTGAATGGTAAATATAAACTTGTGACCTAAACGTTTTTCTATTTTGTTTTGAATTTAGTGATTTAATGTCTTCATAGATTGATTGTATAAAATTTGAAAATGGGCATGACGCTTTTGTATCTTTGACTAATTGCGGGGGTTACGTGGATCACTGTCGAGTAGATACATGTAGTTGTTTTCAAGTTGTATTTACAATCACTTATTTGTTAGAATCTAAAACATTTGCAGTGAATATCGATTCGATATATTTATGAAAATTACTTGTTTCTTTTCAAAGCACCTGCAATAGTGTACTCGGTAGCAATTACTTGTGGGATCATATGCTTGATTGCTTGTTCATCCATAAGGTTCTTTACAGAAGACAAATATCATTCGTTCAACAACGACATGAAACACACAGAGAAAATGGACTGCAATCAAGATCATTGCCTTCTCCTAAAAGGCATCTTAGCGAACATATATACCATGTGGCTGATTACATACAGAGTCAGGATGTTGCATTCCTGAGTGATCCATCTGCTGCCGCAAATCTGTCCAAGGAAAACGATGGTTTTTCTACAGAACTTAACTCTTCTAGAAATACAATTAACCTTTATGTCGAACCATATAATACTTTGAACGACGAACCTAGATTGCATTTAAGACTTGAAGAATACGATCACTGGGGCGTGTCCAGTGCATCTACTCATAAGGACAATCGTACTATTAATTCCGATGAAGAATAATATAAATACATTATATGTATCTTAGAAATAGATCATTATTTGTTGTTTCTCTTTTAAAAGCTGCAATATATGTTTATAGAACACATGTATAAATGTATATAACATGTCTCAATTGTCTTGTTTGTCTGCCTGAAAATCTTTAGAGAAAACAAAGGAAACAAGACCAAATCAAGAGACAAATAAATCAGCTTAGCACAGTTAAATTGCATCGTCTGAACAGGGGTTCGAGACCACAATTAATCCGTAGTGCATTTTATATAAAATAAATTTGAATTTAAAAATTGGACCAGCAAAATCGAAATCTGTGCAAAATAAACTTACGTCCTGTTATAATATAAGAAAGGGCGTCGCTAAGCGCTGCATGGTACGACTGAAACATGTCGACAGGTAAAGAATGAAAGTAAATATCGGCATATTATTCAGCTCTTCCAAATTAAGTGTTTGATAATATAATATACATTACATAGAAATATTGGACCTACCACAAAATCCAGATGAAGAACAAAAAGCATTCTGGGAAATGCAATGTCCCCTACCAGCTTGAGCTGTGAGAATACACGCATAATCTTGAGTATGTGAATCGGACGAAGACATATAGACAGAGTGATCACTCCTAAAAAATTTGAAACTATGTTTGTGAGGGGAACCTGATCAGCGTGCTGTGTAGATCATCATTATAATCTCACCTATCAATAATAAGACCACTTGGTAAATAGGTTTGCAAAAAAGTCAAGAAAACTAATATTTGGACAATAATTTCTATTTCCAAGGGCTATAACTTTCAAAATAATTATCCGTTCAGCGTGAAAACCAAACTTGATCTGTATCTCATCATTATAAGCTCAAATACCAAAAATAAGATCACTTGATAAAAGGGTTTACACAAGTCCTGAAAACTGACGTGTGACTAACGGACGGTACGACGGACGAACTGACGGGCGAACGGAGTGCAAACCTATAGTCCCCTTCGGCGTTGGAATTAACAAAATTAGAATTCCAGCCACCTTGCTTTTTTGGACCCATTAACCAATTATATCTCAAAAACTGTAAAAGATGGGATTGGTGGATGAAATATTCTTTAACGTTCAGTGGCCACCATTAGGTGCATATCATGTTAATATGATTCCTGATTTGTACTAGACCGACACGCTGAGCCGGATATTTAACGTGCTAGCTCATGATGTAACTGTTCACAGGAAGACACACTCGGAAACATTATATTGACTCCGAGACGACCATTCCTTTGCTCTTATTGTTAGATGCCGTGTGTTTGGGTGAGAAGCAGCAAATCAGCGACCTTCCGCACTTGAGGCGAGCACTACACCACCGAGGCGGTTTGTAAAAGATAGGAAAAATCTGTTGACATACTATTGAAAGCACTCATCAAGATGTCAGAATTAAAAGAAAAAATCCCCATTAAAATCTGATTAACAATACAATTTTTAGATGTCCTGAAAAATGGCTATTGTTGGTCCTTTTAACCCCTTTTTCCTCTGCAATGACCAAGGTTATACAAAAATATCTGGATTAACTTTTTTGTGTTTCTTATGAAAAATCTTCAAAATCGGATAAGAAATAAAGTTTCGAAAATTAATGCGTGTCCCTTTTTCGGTCCCTTATATCTGGAAAACGGAAAGAGATTGTGAAAAACAGATCTTGAAAAACAAAATTCCATTTTCATCAAGGACAATAAAAATCAAAAATCATAACAATCGAACAAATATTTAAAACGTTACAGCAAAAGTATAAAAAAAAAACCGGAAAAAAAACGAGAGGGACCAGATTCCCCAAAATCAATCCCAACCTGTATTTCTTATGGGGGAACATTGTGGTGACATATTATAATTATACATTCAATAGAATAAAAGTAAATGACTGTCTATCAATACGCTGATGCAGCAGACGACAGGCGCATATCATAATACGTCCGCAAAAATTTGCTGTCGTATAAAAATTCATCAGTGCTAACTCAAAATTTATCTCTTTGAGCAGCAGAATTCTTGCAGAGTTCAACTTAAATATTATGTTGCGTTCACACGCAATGTGAATCCGGTTCGAATTATTGAATTCGCATCAAGTCAATCCGCATTCAAAACTTCACTTACGTTCACACGTTTTTACTAATTCGCATTCAATGCGAATCGAAATTCGCTTTACGTTCACACATGAATAACATCGAATTCGCATTGTTCCGTCCTGCTATATGTTTTCTTTATTTGGTGCATTTAATTTAATTACTGTCAGCATAGACCAATAATACATAACTGAATTTAGGATTATATCTGTTATACAATGGATGACGATGGTTAATGACTCGGACATTGCGATTAGATTTCAGACCAGATCCAGCGTACATGTACTTGAACAAAAAATGTGACGCCATGATCGAATGTCTTTAAATCCCGTTTTACTTTTTTCAATTTAATAAATTTAATTAAAAAAAGGAAAATCAATCATATTCGCATTTGCTTTATACGATTTCATCAAAATTCTACGTTCAAACGGAAATAGAATGCGCATTGAATGCGAATAATTGAATTCGCATTATCGAAAACGTATCCAAATGCGAATTGGATATTGCCTATTGGGATTTCACTTACGTGTGAACGCGTAATTGGTTTTGAATTCTCATCGAATGCGAATTAACTGCGAATTATATGTACGTGTGAACGCACGTATTAAACTTTATAAACTGATCAAATTACAACTTTTACTTGTGATAGCTCATTCGAAAATTTTAAAACATCAAATGTTAACCTTATATTGTAAATTTAGAACAAAAACCATTAAAATTCCTAAAACTGAAATGGAAGAAAAACAGTAAATGTATATAGGGGATTATATTTGAATACAACGAAAAGTGGACATTAATAGTGATCTCGGACTTATTATGTATGATCTTAAAAAATCTAGATTGACAGCAATGCAGTTCTTCTATCATCAATTAAATACAACCGAAATAGTGATTTAAGATAAAAACTAGTTTTGGAGTAGCGACATCCTTTGCCATAAGATATATTCCAACTATTCTTCAAAAGATACTATGTGGGGTCTTGTTGCAAGGAACCTAACAATTTAATTTTCAGTATGTCACCCTGTAACAACAACCATGTTCATTTACAAGGAATTTATAGTTTATTTTGATTTCAGTTTTTTAATTAAAATTTCCTTTTTAATGCATTCAACGCATCCAATAAAAAATTACAGTGTTACTTGGAAAACATCAATAGTATGAATAGTATCATTATTCCAACAGTCTGAACATATTTTATCCCTACAGAATAAAAATTGCAACAATTTCAGTGGGAAACATCCCACTTTTCTGCGTTATAGTGATTTGCATTTCATTTGTACATGTATCTCCATGATTTCCTTTCTGATATCTATCATCTCTTTTCCGTCGTTTAATGTCATTGTTATGTATTGCAACCTTTGAGGTTTTCGCTGTACTTATACACGTTTGCACTCTAACCATAGCCAACTCTGGCCGTCTCGGAATTTTCCTGGCTTTTTCTCCCACGAATCGCTGAAGACTGGAAAACCAATACATGTATATACATGAATTATTGCTTGTTTTTCAAGAAGGCTGTTATGTTTTCAAAACTTTCAGTCTCACCAAATCGAATAGCAGCATTGTGGGAAATGGAGCACAATTCTGATGACACTTTCAATTTGATACTATTTATTTCTTTATTTGCACACTTTTTACCTTTCTCAACAAGTTCTTTTAGTTTATCCGTTCGTTTTCCACTTTTTCTGTTTTCGATTGTGGGACTGTACAGAATAGAAACAAACCTATCACGTCCTAGAAATGCGGCTAAACGTAACGGTGAATATTTATTACTATTTTCTGATGTGAACAACTTATCGTCTTCACCTTTATTTTTCTTTCCAAGTTTTTCTATGAATTTAGAAACAATTTCACAATCTCTTTTACCATTCCATATGATAAGATAATGTAATAGATTATTTTCGAACTTATCCAAGACTGTACACAAAACGTCAGATCTAATGTCCGAATTCTGAATCACCTGAATAATGCTGTCTAGATATGATTCATTTTCTTTTAATCTAGCAGAAACAAATTCCCATGATAAGTTATATACGTATATAACATCCTTCTCTGATTGAATACTTTCACGTATAAAATGTCCTAAAGAACTAAAAAACTCCGTTCTTGCTTTATAATTTTCTGGCCGTGCATTCTTTAAATGACGTACTACATGTAACAGAAATTTTTTTTTACCGTACCTCTCTGTAAAGTAAGCTATTTTTTCAATAATCTCTTTAGTTGTTTTATTATTGTCCAATATATTTTCTGCTACATGTTTTGCAAATGTACTTTTATCAGCTACATCAAATATCAAAACAGCTTCTTCATGAAGAGGCAAATACCCCTTTGGTCTTAGAAATGTTATAACATCGGGAATATAACATTTTCTAAGAACATCTTTTGGACGCACGTTATAGTGGGAGATCATAACAGCATGGCGAACCACCAAATCTGAAAACGTTAAAATCGACTCATTTTCAGCGAAGTAGAACGGAGACAGGTCATTCATCAATTGTCGAATTAAAGTATGTTTGAGAGAAATATCCTCAAGATTGTACAGGTCCTTCATAATAGCAGGAAACTGACATTTTCCTAAAATTCCTATGTCAAGTGAATTGGTATCCCAAAGAAGAACACTAACCAAAAGGCAATATTGATAAGCTTAAAATTTCTCGGTATAACCCTCATTTCTTAACTTATTTATACTGGCAACTAAAACAGCAGGAGGTTGTTTAAAGTATTGTAAGCCTAATTTGATATGGTCTTCATGTCGGCAGAAGGCAGCACACATCCAAGGAAACCCAATAAATGGTTCCTCCGTTAATATGCCGTTAAACACCTCTTCACTAATGACACAACATTCCTTCATTGGTTTAGGCCTTTTTTCTAATGGTTTATCCAGGTAAACGTTATTTTCCGTCATGTGTAATTTAAGAATTTTTTTCCGGTCTTCAATTGAAAAAAAAGTTTTTTTGTCGAGATCAAACATAATTTCACTTAAATTCAAGAAATGACCAGAATCCAAAAAAGTGTCATCCAATTGTGGATATAGATATTCCATAGTTACAAGAACCTTTATTTTTCTATTTGTGCTTGATGCTAAAATCCTGATCAAGACTTTAAATAATTCAGTACCATTTGAAGGGTGGCAAATGCCATCTATAAAAATAAAACATTTAGTACTTGCTATTTCTGGCATGTTAAGTATTTCATTGTCTGATTTTACAACGTGTTTAATTTCATATCCATCACCTGAATAAATTTCCTGGAAGACTTTTCCTATGGTAGATTTTCCTGTTCCTTTCCTTCCTTTTAATATTAAAAGTGATCTTTTGTCGAGTACTCGTTGCAGTTTCGGGAAAACCGATGTTTCTAAAACAGATTTACTAAGGACTGGCAACTGATGATGTCTCTCTGCACGAAAGAAAACAAGAAGTCCACCTGCAAAAATCAGAATATCTTAGCTTGTTTGTTGTTTTAAATAAAACCTCATATCTTATTGGCTAATGTATCAGGCTTTGTGATGCTTTCGCCAGAGTCTTTACATGCGCATACTTACATATACAAAAATGGTTCATATATATGCACGAAATATTTGATAGCATGTCAAAGAAATACAAATTTAGCACTATAGAATCACGGATTTGCATTCAATGATGAATAGCAACACAAGAAAAAAGATAAGATTGAACATATGTATTATATTTTAAAGCAGGGGATTGTATATTCTCATATTTGCAATAAGGTTTTACTATATCTGTAGAAATTGAATAACCCTCACAAATAAATGAACAACTGCTTGATGCTATGTATACAAATGAGCTTGTACATGACTATTCACTAAATTTATTTAGTAGCTAGTTATTTTTTCTAAGTTAATCTTATATTTTGGTTTAGTTTAAACATATTTATATGCTAGTATGAGCAAGGGGATTTGGACATAGATTTGTACAACATTATGAAAGTCCTCTTCCATTACAATTAATGATTAATAATGGTTACAATTGCATAATGACGACAATAATACATATTTAACAAAAAAGTGTAAGAAAAATGAATTAACAAAAGAAAGATGAAAATAAGACGGAAAGAAACAATCAAAAAACAAATACATGAATTATAAGAAAATATAATGAAACAAAAATAAAGATAAAGATTGGAGTGAGAGATTGTTAATACTATTATGATTAATCCTGATTATGAAATCGTTTTGTTCGTTTGAATTAAGTTGGAACACATGAAAAATATGAATATTTTTATTTTGAATAAGAATTTTTTGTCACCAGCCAATAGAAGTTCAATAGTTATATTATAATCGCGTAATTGTATGAAGAAAATACGTCTGTGCTCATCAAACAACGTAAATACCATTAAAAAAATCGTTGAAATCACTTCTTATCAATTTAAAGCGCTTCGGTTTAAAAAATACGTTCTTGCTTTTTTTAAATTTCTTTTCTAATTTTGAATCCGCGTAACAATATAAAAAAATTTTGGCGAAATAGATATTCCCCAGACATGCCAAAGGTGGTGTAAAACAAAATTTCTTTAGTCATCTTAGTACTTACCACAAATAATACATATTGGAGCTGTTACAATGGTTGCAAGTAGTACTAGCACAGCCAAAATAAGGATAGATCTGTAAAAGGTATTTCCTGAAATTCAGATAAACTAAGATTGACATAAACTAACGAAAGATCTTTATATTCTACTTTCATGTATTATCGGAACTATTTATCCACCGAATATTATGTAAAAAATGGGCACAATCTCTAAACTTATTTTAGGACTTTTAATCATAAACTTTACCCTAATCATAGTATTACCCTTCAGTAACATGGAAACATAATCATTTTAATTTTTTTAAGGCCTAACGATGGTTTAATTTTATTCAAAGGAGTACACTTATCTCCTTCACTCAAAGTCTACACTTTTGTTTGAGCTTTACTGTTTTCGGTCATATTTACATTTCTTTCATTTCTAATCTTCCTTACAATGTTTTCAATTACTGTTTCGGAATTTAACACCGTTAACCTATAGCATAAGTGATGTTAAAACATATATTTAGTAATGCAATGACAGCGATATTATGATATTATTAATTGACAATTTCCTTATTGGCTTAGTTATTGGTCCGCGGCTTGCTGTATTGGCCTGAGGCGAAGCCGAATGCCAATACAGCAGGCCGAGGACCAATAACTCAGCCAATACGCAAATTGTCAATTAATAATATCTTTATTAATTAACTTTTCATAAACATTACATAGAATTATCTTTTAAATATAGTCTGTGAAATTCAACCACAATTCTTTAAGAGCTAAATGAAATCTTATGCACGAACGTGAAGTTACGAAAGTATACTTTTTGTAAAGAATGAAAAAAAAATCATCTATTTTCTAGTTAAACTTTTTGAGACAAGTAAAATGAATGGTCACAAGTGGGGTAAAAAATGATTAGTTAAAAAAATCTAAGTAGCTTTTTGCACAATTGTCCAACAGTGCGACGTCCCTATAGATTTGCATGTGTGGAAATCCCCGGATGTCGGCCAATACGGGAAAACTCGACCAATACAGACCGGAAGTTCGTATTGGCCGAGTTTTTCTGTATTGGCCTTGTTCGATTATCTGTATTGTATAGACAGATTAGCTGTTATTTAAGCAAATAACACAGTAGTTAATTAATAATATATAATATTGATATATTTATATAGCAATACAATATTAATTGAATATAGAACATAACCAATATTGAGTATTCTACGGAATCGTTGGACCTGTTCCCACTGTCGTAACCTTTCATGTGCCTCCGATTTGTGACTTCCCCGGATTGACTTTGTTGAACTTCACGACGGGTGCCGTATACGTCATTGATTTATAAAATTTGGTATCTGACATTTATAGATCTTGCTTTACAATAAAAGGTTTACTGTATTAATATTATTCCTTGCAAAACTAGTGTAATATATTATTTTGCTCGGGACAATATTCCTAATTATTATAATATTGTATAATTCAAAAGCTGTCATTTGTCAAAATAGATCACATGGTCAACCTGTAAAAAGCTTTTAAAATAGGTGTTTCCATAAATAAAATTAAAAATGTTGAAAGACTAAGTTTCTAAAAATAATTTAGTTGAACGTCCCCCTTATTTCAAAAATAGAATTTAGAAGAACAAATTTATAAAGCGATATTTTGATTGGCTGTTGGATTAGTCTAAGGACAAATCAGAATCGATCTTTCATTCTTACTTCGGAAGTTCATTAAATATGTGATATCTACATGTTGTTTTGTTAATATTAAATTGTTAAAGTTTATCATTTCAATTCAATATCAACATAATGAAAAGGATATAGGGAAAATGTCAGAGATTCAAAACCGTAAAGCACAGGTTAGTTCGTTGGTTATTGAAATAGAACATGATTGATATTTTGTGAATTTGAATATTATAATAAAACAATTATAGCCTTTAAAATGTCGGTCGATACATGTTTTATCGACCTCCTCTAAAGGCTATAATTGTATATTATTAATTAACTACTGTGTTATTTGCTTAAATAACAGTTAGTCTGTCTATACAATACAGACAATCGAACAAGGCCAATATAGAAAAACTCGGCCAATACGAACTTCCGGTCTGTATTGGCCGAGTTTTCCCGTACTGGGGATTTCACATATGCAAAGCTGTAGGGACGTCGCACTGTTGGAAGATTGTGAAAAAAGCTACATAATTATTTTAACTATTCATTTTTCACCCCACTTGTGACATTCATTTTACTTCGTCCTCAGTCGATATAATTTCATCAGGTCGATAAAACATGTATCGACTTCCTCTAAAGGCTATAATTGTATATTATTAATTAACTACTGTGTTATTTGCTTAAATAACAGTTAATCTGTCTATACAATACAGACAATCGAACAAGGCCAATATAGAAAAACTCGGCCAATACGAACTTCCGGTCTGTATTGGCCGAGTTTTCCCGTATTGGCCGAAATCTGGGGATTTTTACATATGCAAAGCTGTAGGGACGTCGCACTGTTGGAAGATTGTGCAAAAAGCTACATAATTTTTTTAACTATTCATTTTTCACCCCACTTGTGACCATTCATTTTACTTGTCTCAAAAAGTTTAACTAGAAAATAGATGATTTTTTTTCATTCTTTAAAAAGTATAACGTTCGTGCATAAGATTCCCTTGAGCTCTTAGAGAATTGTGGTTCAATTTCACAGATTATATTTAAAAGATAATTCTATGTAATGTTTATGAAAAGTTAATTAATAAAGATATTATTAATTGACAATTTGCGTATTGGCTGAGTTATTGGTCCTCGGCCTGTGTATTGGCCTTCGGCAACAACGTCATTTACGCATGGAAATATTTTCTCGCCGTCAAAGTTACGATCAGTCCGAAACAACTACGCACATGTTTTGGAAATCAAACCTTCCTTGTTATATATTTATTTACCTGTTAGCTACATTATCTGGGGCTCTGTTATTTTAACTTTTTGTCTTGATATAAATCGAACAATGCGAACTTCAAGGTACATCGTTATAAGCGATTTGTTGCTGCAGTTTCTCAGTAAAACAGGAATACCGAATAGAAAAACAAGCATATCAACTTACTTGAGGTGGTTGGAAATTCTACTATATCAACAACTTCAACATGTTCAAGATCGTGTTCATTCCTTGAAATAACAATTCATTATATATATATATATATATATATATATATATATATGTGTGTGTGTGTGTGTGTGTGTGTGTGTGTGGTTCTGTTAATTATGTAGTACATGTATATACAATATATAAGAATTTGTATAAGAAAAAATTGAATTAAACAAGTATAGCCATACTGCCCTCTAAATGTGATGATTGATTTATCAATAATCATATAAACATATTTCTGTTCAATTTCAGATATATAGATGATGTGCATTCTCTCTAGAAATTGTACTGTTGCCCACTTGAAACGTGAAAGATGCCGTTAGCGGAGAGGACATATATACGCTCCGAAGCAGCTTATGTCACTCCCGGTTTCTTGTGGGAGTTGCCATTGTAATTAATTTAGTTTTTTGTTCTGATTTCTTTAGTAATCTATGTTTTTACTCTTTTGTTTGTATCTTTTAGTATTTTTTCTGTGTTTTTCTCTCGAATTCTCCTTGTCCTTGATTGTTTAGTATTATAGAACATTTGTAGAAGTTGTCGACTGACTGATTCCTTCGGTAATTTTTCGGATATGTCATATAACATAAAATAAATATGCATTATATAAAGAATATTTATTTTTCCGGTGCTAGATCTCGGCACATCATTCCGTTCTTTCTTTTTTCCAATATAAAAATCATATATAATAACATGGGAAAAAGCCAATAATGACAAACTAATCAATTAACATCATACAATTTTTGTATGTTGTAAAATATTTACAAAAATACAAGGAGCCTCGGTATCCGAGTGGTCTAGGTAGTTCGTCATGACTACTAATGACCACTAGCCTGTCAACGCTGAGGTTGCGAGTTCGAACCTCACCTGTGGCGGGGTGTGTTTGACTCCGACCTTAATTGACAAGGATTGCCAATTTTCCTACCGAAGGTCGGTGGTTCTCTCCGGGTACTCCGGGTACTCCGGCTTCCTCCACCAATAAAAACTGGCCGCCGCGAAATAGCCAAATGTGCTGAAAACGGCGTTAAACCCCAACTAAACAAACAAAAAAACAAAAATACAACAATTTTTAACAACGCAATATATGTTTGATTGTATGTAACCACATGTATCTTAGGTATACATGGTATATACCTGTATGTAGAACAAAACACAAGTAAAACCATTTTTACATGCATTAATTAAGAACATTGAAAATGAATCTATAGAATTACCTTGGAGGGACAAAAATAGCTGGACAGCCAGGTTCTACAACCGAGCTTTCACCTCTTTCACAGATGTAATCTGCAATAAACCATTTGATATACAATACACAATGCTCAACGAATGACACAATGATAAGCTGAAAGGATCCCTCAGCTCAAGATAAGTTGGGTTTTTTTTATAAGTAATCATAAATTAAAACGTTATTAAGACATTATCCATCTCAATTATTTTCTGGAAACAAATAGTTATTTCCATCAAAAAGCCTACGCAATAGGACAGAAAACTCAAATTAACGACACAAAATTCCCAACGAACAACTTTTGCCTGAAATATTCTCGTAGAATGATTGTGGATATCATTACCCGCTGTAAGAATGTATCCATGTTGGCATATCTTCTTGAAACATGAACAATCCTCTTTCTGTGGAGAACAAAAATACTTGTGTTTAGGTTCTGTAACAAAACTGTATCCAGTTATATGATCACAGCGACATGTGACATCTTCTTTACTTGATCCAGTATTACAGATTATTTGACCTTCTTCAGTACATAGTGACTTTTGATATTTACATTCGTATCCCTCATTTGTCCATGATATACTTGGTGAGAAACGTTCCTCTGAACATTTTTTGGCATCTCGACTGCCGCTGAAAATGCTCTTTAGACCTTCAATTAAAATTTGTCTAGATAAATGACTGAAATTTGCAAAATTCACGAATATGAATGATCAGTTTTTAATAGGACATCTTTTGTTCAGAAAGTACTTATAAGGACTGGTGTGTGTGGTTCGCCTGTATTTCTTTACCACTTGTGCTAGATTTAGGGAAGGATTGAAATCTTAAAAACCTCCAATATCTTTATATATTCCAGTCAAAGCAGATGTCATGCATGTTTTGTGTCTTTATATATTTTTACCGTTTCTGTATAAATAGCATTGTAAATGGATTCTAGGATATATGGTGTATTGTTGATAATACCATAAGCGATCCATTTATTGCTTAACGTTTGACAGCCAAACTAAGGTGTTACCTATTTTACGACTTTTAATTCAAATACCACTCCACTAGTGGTTTACAACTGCATAGTGTCCTCATTTTGTGATTTTTTGGTATATGAATATAGTTGGGTTTTAATATGCTAAGCATTAAGCCAAATATCCCATTTTTACTATCAAGAATGAAATTACTGAATTTCAGAAACTCTGATTACAAGTATATTCGAGATACTCACCTCCTGGTAAGTTGTCTGGATCTAAGCATATTTCCCGGAAAAAACTGTAATTGGCGTCAAAAAGACAGTGATAACGCTGTTTTTCTTTACAAAACCAGTTTGCCCGAATTGACCAATGGGCTATATTTGGACATTTCTGCTTGTAACATTCAATAAATATACAGGTATTCTGAAATATAAATTATTTTGGAAAAGTTATTTTGCTTCTCAAACTTGTGTGTTAGATAAAATATTACACATTTGAATATTTTTTTTTGCAGAGTTACACAGAGAAATCATTACGCGATAATTAGATTTTTTCCCGTCTCGATGAAATGCATAGCAAATTAGTGGCTTTCTGAAAAAATTAAACAGATAATGCATGTGTAAATACGCATTAATTTCATATTTAGATTATTACATGGCATTTCCATCTCTGACCTAGTATCAACTCCCATATAAAAAACATTAAGTTAAGTCCAAAAATGTAAAAAAAAAACGTTGACCTTGAGGAAAGACTAGAATTTGATAAGTTTTAAATGTCCAGTGAATCTGTCTGATTTTGGTTTAAGACGCATTAGTTCACTTATATGAGAAGTAAATTAATGTCACATCCAAAACGTGGACATCTTATTTATCAACACTGATATAAACGAATTTTATTGCAATAGAATCCTTTGGTAAAATAGAAATGATATTTAGTAAATGTTCATCTTGCTACGTAACTGGTACATTGTTGCCAGAAGACTGCATGTTAGAATTTTGTGCTGAATGGCATCAATTAATTATGCCGTATCAGGCTCAAAGCATTGCTATTTATAGTCAGTTGTGTGTTTTCATCTGGTTTATTAGTATTGTTACTTTAACAGATTTTATAACTGGTTACATGTATGTGACTCATGAATCTTATCGTGCGTGACTTTGTAAGAAATGACGGGAGTGTAACATTACTGTTTCTAAAAGTATTGCTACTGTTTTGACAAATATTTGATACGATGTTCATTCACATGTACCTTTCAGTTTTCTTTCCAAAATATTATCTTGGTTCAAAGTTAATTTTACAGAAATGTTTTAGAACATGTTGGAAGCAAATTGTGAAAGTAAGCCCTTGCCGTAATTTGTATTTGGTGTACTTTTTTTGTTATTATAAAAGACACGCAAGTTTATTTTTACAGGTGGATGCGGGAATATATGGAGTGCATAAAAAAAATTCGGATCGAGCGAGGCACTCTATATATTCCAGTATCCCCCTGTAACTGACTGTATAACGAATTTATCCCGGCTATGAAATTTTCAAATCAGGAATGTTTTATATTATGGCCTAGATTCCAGCGATGAAATTTTCAAATCATAATTTTTTTATATTATGGCCTTTAGTATGAAAATAGTGAAAGCGAATCACGTGATTTCAAAGAAGAAGGATACAATAATTGATAAGGACACTTTGTAGCCAATGGAAAGACAGTATTTTAACAGAGTCGGGATATCATTTAATAATAGGCAACAAGGTCGTAAATAACGACTTTAATTAGTTTAAGTAGGTATCGTCGGACACCATTCATATTTTTTAATGTTCACTTTCATTTATTATCATTTTTATTACAATACCAGGAAATATTTAACGTTTATCTGGGTCTAAATTTCATAGTGCATTCCAACAATTTGATTTCATTTTTTTCAAAATTTCCACAATGTTTGAAGAAAATGATAGATACAAAAGAAGGAAACATTATAACATATAAGATAATATTTCATTTCCAATTACGTATTACTTATTCAATCTCTGTTCATTGGATATGAAAAAGATATAATTAAACTTTTTCATATCCAATCACCGGGATTGAATAAATTATTTAGCCTATACTTTCTTTGTGTGTTCTTGATGGACGATTGTTACTAATTACACTTGAATGTCAGTAACGATAAGCCTTCCCTGAGGAATGTGTCTTGATTTTTCAACCAAGGAAAACAATGTACACTGAGCTTCTGTTCACTACATGTACATCATTAAATTAGAAATGCATCTATTATAAAGCTGTATGAACTGGGATGTTCAGATTGGACTAATAAATTGTAAGTAGTTTATATCAAAGTTGCAAGCCTAGTGCTTTGGCGTATTTTGAATATTTATTTAATTAGTTTGATATGTAGATATAAAATATTGTTCGCTAATACGTGCAAAGTCTAAACTCAAGTTTTGCAAAACGGTTGTAATTTATTTTTTATAAAATTGCCAAAATTCAGGCGCGGATACAGACAATTTAAAAAGGGGAGTTCAAGTAAAAAAGGGGGCTTTCCATAGGAAAAAGGGAGGTATTCCATATGAAAAAAAAAATTTTGGTATAATGTCTTGCATTGATGAAATCTATGAAATGTTTCATATTTGCAATAATCGGTGGCTAAAAATAATTACCTGATTTTACCCGCCACAGCTATATTGAGATACCGTCTCAAATGGGAGATAACTCTTACAAATCGCAAAGGGAACCACATTTTACTATCAGCGAAAGTTTTGATTCCTGTATAGAATAATTGTACATGATATGTAGATGAAATAACGTGCCTTTTCACCTTAAAAGTTTCTGAAATTGGTAGTTTACAAAAGTGCTGTACTATTATATATCAACAGATTGAAAATGTCATACAAAAGCCAGCTAAATAGATTTTTTTCTATAATTAAATAAATTACAATAAAAAATTGAACAAAAGTTGTTTTTTGAACTATTTAGATGTTTGGGTCTTGAAATTTATAAATGTCTTGAAAAATAATGTAACTTTGATGTGGTTTGTAGTAGGCAAAGTCTTCTTTGCAAACATTTTCAAACTTGTTCCCGTTTTAACTTTGCTAAAATTGAACCATTTTCAATAAAATTTGAGATTTCAGTTCTTTCGATGTCGATGTATTGAATTGTTTATAATTTATTTTAAAAAGAATGAAATTTTGATGTGGTTTGTGGAGGTTTGTAATATTTGGAATTTTTCTGGCAACATTATCAACCTTGTATACGCCTAAACTCTATTAAAATAGAACCAATGTCAACAACATTTGATATTTCAAGTCTTTATCGATTTATTGAATTGATGATAAATTATTTAAAAACAATAATAATGTAGTTTGTGGTATTTGGATGTCTTCTCTGCAAACATTTTTCAAACCTGTTCATGCTATACCTGTCAGAATTCTACCAATTTCAACAACATTTGATATTTCAACCCTTTATATAGATATGTCTTGACATGTGCCAAATTTGTTTTTAAAAAGTATAATTTGTTGTGGTTTGTGGTAAATTATTTTTGTTCATCTGCCATTTTGAAACTCTATTTGTTCATAGAACAGTTAAAAAACAAAAGATATTCAAAAACATTCAAATTTACACTCCCTATATAATTATCAAACAAACGACAAAGTGCGTAAAGGCCCGTATTTGGCCTAATATGGACAATAATAAACATGATAAAATAATAATAAAGCTCGCAAAAAGATATATTGGTAAAACTAACCTTTAAATACCTAGTTTGCAAAAAATAAAGAAAAGTACCATATTTCTTACATAAATATTGCAATAAACCATCACCAAAATGACTTTTTTATGATTTTGGCCAATTTTCACATAAACATTTCAACGGGAAATTGCCTGCACATCTATATTTCACTTGAATATGTATTCGGATAGTATACATCCCCTGTAGAAATATTTTTTTGTACTCGAATGCGCACAATGTTTTCTCAAGCAAAATGTGCATAGAAAACTGCTAAAAATCAGTTATTTTCAAGATATTTGGTCAATGAAATTTGGACGTCACGATGCTGGAAATTAAGCTGAGTTAAGTTATTCTTTCAAGCATCTTATATATTTTACCAACTCCATGGCTAATTTAGAATCTATTCCTCAATAACCCTATTTGTTTGTTTGTTTTTTTTTTTTTTTTTTTTTTTTTTTTGGTTTTCAACTATTTAGGGCTAAAGTACAACTAATGAGTCGTACATCGACGAAATGTGCACACCTTGTGCATTAAAATTGGTATCAAAGAAGTTTATGTACAATTTCGTTTGCGCTTTATAGCCTTAAAAAATCAAGGGATATCTCGGGTTAATTGTCAGATTTTTTAGAATAAGCAGTTTTTTAACAGACTACAGAAACATGGGACAAAGGTAAATTTAATACATAACTTGAAACCCCCGTCCTTTCAACCAGAATATGTAATGATCATATATTGAGGTTCAGTGGGAGAATTAATTTTACCTATAGTCATATTTTACTGGTTCCAATGACTGTCAAGAATATTTAGCACAAAAAATGTGCATAAATTTAAAATATGTATGGGAATGTGAGGAAAAGTGAGAAGGACAATAAAAAATGTATACAAAGTTCAAGGTAAAATATGAAGTTTACCATTAGTAATATAACTGTTTGGAAGTACATGTCCGGCAATGCCTGCGAATACCAACACTTGTCATCAACTTTATATAATCTGTAAAATATATAACATCAAAATATCAAATTAAATGGACGTAATTCGGTGGTTACAAGACGTGATACGGATCCATAATTAGTACATGTAATTGAAACTGAAAACTGAGTAATTTAAAATGTACTTTCTTGTGACTGTAAACAGATTTAAGTAATTTAATTTACTATATTATCTTATCAGATCACATTTTTTTGCAAAAGAGTAGGAAAGATTAATAAGTCTCCCGCATCAAGTAACTGTTTAATTTTTATCAATTTCAAACAAAGGCAGCACATCCTACACTACTATGACTTTAGCTGTAAACTATAACAGTCATCATCACTTAACTACAAGCATTCCTCACGTTATATAATTGTCAGGAATTGTAAACATGGACCTATATTCTACAAAGTTCAATTCAGATTGATACCTTGATCATATAGGCAGGATATTTCAACTCCTAGTAGTGTTGAATAATCATACAATGTATCATTACTGAACTCCAACAATGTCCAAGAGGTTCTTAAATTATAGACCGGATACGATTATGGACGGACAGACAGGCTTCTTACTATATGGAACCAACATTCTAACTGCAGGGCCCAAACAAAATCGAGACGTTCCTATCGGGAAACTGCTTTTGGTTTAATCTTCTTGTTCGAAAAATGATATTTTTTATATATTAAGACACTGTGTATACAAAAGTTTAACATTATGAGGGGGGAGCATATAAACTAGTATTGCACACACAATGGGTTTAAAACAGAGAAATCTACTTTTGTTATTGTCTTAATATTTTGAAATAGACTCCGAGGATAGAAAACCAGGATTACGGTGTAGCTGAAACAATTAAATGAAATAAACAATCTATACATGTAAGTACTGTTTACCTACAGTACTTACATAAAATAATAGAAACGCAGAAAAATGTTTGGGCTTAAACATGTTTTGTATTTCAAACTTACATGCGTTCAATTTCGTCTTATTACCTGTGTCTACTAAATCAATACAAAATGGTGGGTTAAACCTGCTGAACAGTAATTTATTAAGGGTGTTTTATCGATAACAACCGTTATTAGTACACGACACTTATAAAACATTTTACGTCACCCAGGTTAATTTAAATCCGATCCCTTCAGTATGTTTATTTTGCTGAAGAAACGAAAAATAAGACATGGAAACATGATATGATTTTAGTCAAGTGAAATTAAAAATAGATTGAATAATACCTGGTATTAAGTTGTTTTCCTTTATATCTTATATGGTTGCTGATAATTGTATAAAAAATCGAATTGATGTAAAAATGTTCATTGAACCACATACACACTACCATATAAACAAAACAAAGATTCTATAAGTAGGATTTTTTCAATACCTGAATGAGTGAAACGCGAAATTGAAGTCAAAGTCAGACAGAAAGGAACACACATCGACAGAATACAAGTAAATACAATGAATACCTCTTTACATTTTTCACTAAATTTAATCTCTTGAGAAAGGAAGGTAAAAAAATTTGATCGAATTTACCTTTTAGTAAATTAGCGTATTTTGTTATATCGAGTTAAAAAAAACGAAAACCAACAAAACAATATTGTAGATATTTTCTGTATTTTCTTATTTTTACAATGCCAGATATATTTAATTTAGATTGTGACCGTGCAAAACATCTTTTTACATGCGATTAGTATCAAAAGGATATAGTTGAAAAATTCACCTGTTCTTGAAAAATTGGTGATCTTTTTGGAAATTGCAGGCGGCAACTAACACTGGGTTGACAGGAGTGTTTTATTAAATGTTGGTCATGTCATATCAGTTTTTTAAAAGACAGATGAGATAACAAATACAGTCATACTACTTTTCAAAAACAATTCCAGAACGCAAAAGACATAAAGTTAATTTTAGTTAACTAAGTGGTGAATAAAAGTATGAAAGTTATATTAATGGAATGATTATGGAAAATAACACATATGTGTAAATATGTTAAGAAGACAAACTCACACCTCGTAATTCATTTTTTTTTAAAGTTTGCTGAATACTATTGACTGGAACCCCACAAACATTGCAACATTCCGTATGTCCTAAGATGTAATAGATGCCCATACAAAATAACCAAGTGTGTAAATAACCAACTTTACATCCTATCCTAAGACCCGATTATTGACAGCGACCTACATAACCGACATTTTGGACGGTTGCAAATAATGCACGGTTTAGTTTAAAATTTATTTATAGTGGATTGGGAAACAAGGTATACCAATTTATACTAACCCTTCTTCACTTGGCGGGTGCGAGAGCGGCCACTGTAGTAACATTTTAGCCTACTTTTTTTTTCGACGTCAACAGAAGAGTCTTTAACGTGCAAAGGATGTGCTTCTCCCTTAACACGGGGCAGCCATTTTTCATCCACATCTGACGGACTACCATCGTTTCTCGAGACTATTAGTCCACCTGATATGTGCAGAATTTTGGCAGAAGTATGGGTTTGATAATAAAAGCATGAAACTTGGTACAATTTTAAACATGTATATATATCAATTAATTTAAGCTATGGACCCACTTTCTGAATTTCAAAATGGCTGCCATTTTCAAGATGGTGGACATGTAGCAATATCATGTTTTAATCTGTATATATGGCCGTCGATATTAAAACCTCATCTGTTTTTACAACTGACAAAAACAAATTTAGTGTATCTAGATTGTTATGATATTGTAATTATTATATTTATTTATCTTGGCCTGATTTGTTTTGCGTAGCCTTATAACATGTATACTATGTTTACATAATACTTATAGTTGTTTACCAAATAATGTTATAACTGCGCAGTTTAGAAATCACTGGAACAATAACAGATACTGGTGGAATGACTAGAACTTTCTATTTGACTTACGTAATAATTATGGTGTGATTCGAACTTCTACCGTATTCCAGAAGTTTCCGTTCTACAGTATATATACGGACAAGAAAGTTAGACTTTCAGAACATCATTTATCGGACCAGAGATAGACATTCTTGTGTTCTCAGCTGTTGGATTTATTTACGTTTCACACATCGTACTTGACAGACTTTTATTTTCGTTACATCATACTAGATTGTGACTGATTGGATATAATATTCCGTTTGGATTCCCGCAACAGTGACGAGAAGAATTCCGGATTAGGAAAAGACGAAGGATTTTGAACAGTTAAGTTGACATTTTAGTTTTTTTGTAATATTTTTTGTAAACTTTGTATATAATAAATCTTGTTAAATTTTATTATTGATTTGTGTCTTTTGTTGGCTACAATTTAAAGGTGATTTCGGCCGTAACAGAAATTGGGGGCTCGTCTCGGGATAGCCTTAATATCTTATTAAATTTTTTCAGTATTTTTATTAGAATTTGCCAACAAAATTCTACAAAATGGAATTTGATGCTGGTAAATTTTTGAAAACGCCAGACCTGGAAGGGTTTGATAAATTAAAGAAAGAAGAATTAGTGTTGCTTGCTAAACATTTAAAAATAGATTTTAGAGCATCTATGAGAAAACAAATCATAAAAAATTTGGTAATAGACAATTTAGTCGACTTGGGAATTTTTGGTGAAGAGGCTCTTGACCTCAAGGTCGAAAAAGTTGATGCTTTCAAATTAAAACAGCTTGAATTAGAACATGAACTTAAATTAAAACAATTGGAAAAACAATTGGAAAACGAAGTTAAATTAAAACAATTGGAAAAATAGATGAATTTAAATTAAAACAATTGGAAAACGAAGTTAAATTAAAACAATTAGAAAAAGAAGAAAAACAATTACAGGCAGAACTTGAAATGAAGGAAAGGTTAGAGATGGAGAAAATAAAAATAGAAATGGCTAAAGTAGAAAGCAACACTAAGTCAAAATCAGAACAGTTTGAGGCAGCAAAAAATATCCGTTTGGTTCCGAAATTTTGTGAAAAAACAGTTGATAAATTTTTTCCACAATTTGAGAAAATTGCTCAAAATCTGAAATGGCCAAAGCCTTATTGGACTACAATGCTGCAAAGTGTTTTTGTGGGCAAGGCCGCTGAAATTTACTCAGCTCTTTCTTCAGAAAAAAGTTCTGATTATGACACAGTTAAACAGGAAGTTTTGAAAGCTTATGAGCTAGTGCCAGAAGCATATAGACAGAAATTTAGGTCTTATAAAAAGTTTGAAACACAAACCTATGTTGAATTTGCTAGGGAAAAAGAAGATTTATTTGATAAATGGCTTACGTCAAAGAAAATAGATAAAAATTTTGATAAATTAAGACAATTAATGTTATTAGAAGAGTTCAAGCAGTGTGTTAATTTAGACTTATAAACACATTTAGATGACAAAACTGTTGAGACATTGCAAGATGCAGCTGTTGTTTCCGATAATTATACCCTTTCACATAAAAGAAGTTTCAAAGGTCAAAATTTTAATACTTCAAGCGTAAATTACAAAAATCAAAGCACTGAGCGTACTGATAGTAAGCCTGTTGCACAGAATAAGAGTCCGTCTAGTTATAATATGTCTGGTCCAAAGTTTGATACTTTTGAGAAGAAGTCACTAACTTGTGCTTATTGTAAGAAAAATGGTCACCTGATGGCTGATTGTTTTAGACTCCAGAAGAAGAATGAAAGAGATCATAAGCCCAAGTCCAGTGCTTGTACGACACCTGTTGTTACCAATAAGTTGGAACGTCCTGCGAGTCAGGCTTTTAAGTCCAGTTTTTGTGATTACATGGAGGATTATAAGCCCTTTATGTCTGATGGGTTTGTTTCTATTGTTAATAATACTACTCCTCAGCCTATTAAGATTTTACGGGACACTGGAGCTTCTCAGTCTTTGTTGTTAGAAGGTGTGTAGCCTTTGTCCGAGGAGACGTCCGTTGGTGCCTCCGTGTTGTTACGAGGTGTGAATTTAGGTTGTATAGATGTTCCCCTCCATCGTATTTATTTGAAGTCAGATTTAATTACTGGACCAGTTGTTGTGGGTGTTCGTCTTACTCTCCCTGTAGAGGGTGTTTCATTATTGCTAGGAAATGATCTAGCTAGGAACAAAGTGGTTGCTGAACCAATTGTTACAAGTGAACCGGTGGTGGATGTTAAATCACCTGAAGATGATGCTGAACTGTATCCAGCTTGTGTTGTTACTAGGGCAATGGCAAGAAAACAACAAGATGAGGATTTGCAAGAAGGCCAGTATGATTATATGGACCTTTCTGACACTTTCCTTGCCGACATTGAAGGTCCCGGTAGCTCAAAAAAGGCCATAATCAGAACACCTGGTACTAACGAACGTGTAATTATGCCATGGCCAGACGTGAACAGCCATTCATTAGACAAAAGAACATTTAGGGAAGAACAGAATAAAGACCCTGAGGTTCTTCAGCTCGGCAAGAGGGCTCTTCCCCAAGAAGAAGCAGACAAAGTGGCCGAATGTTACTATCATCAAGACGGCATTTTGATGAGGAAGTGGAGGCCCCCTGATGCTATCCCAGAGGAGGAATGGAGAGTGGTATACCAAGTGGTGGTGCCTAAAGTCTATAGGCAAGAAATTATTGGTCTTGCCCATGACACCCCCTTGGCTGGACATTTAGGTATAAGGAAGACTTGCCTTAAGATCTTGCAACATTTCTACTGGCCCAGACTTAGAAATGATGTCGCAGAATACTGCAAATCATGCCATATATGCCAGGTTGTTGGCAAGCCTAACCAGAAAATACCACCAGCACCACTTCTGTCAATTCCGGCCTTTGAAGAACCTTTCAGCCGAGTGCGTATTGATTGCGTTGGACCTTTACCAAAGACCAAGACTGGAAACGCTTATTTACTGACGATCATGTGTACATCCACTCGCTTTCCTGAGGCTATTCCCTTAAGGAATATTAAGACACCAACTATTGTCAAAGCTCTTATCAAATTTTTCACATTAGTAGGGCTTCCTAAGTCAATACAGTCCGACCAGGGTTCAAATTTCAGCAGGTCGTTTATCAGTTAGGGATTGCTCAGTATAGATCAAGTGCTTATCATCCAGAATCTCAAGGTGCTTTAGAACGTTTTCATCAAACATTGAAGAACATGATTAGGACTTTTTGTCTTGAATTTGATAGGGACTGGGATGATGGTGTTCACTTTCTGCTTTTTGCGGTCAGAGAGGCTGTTCAAGAATCCCTTGGTTTTAGCCCCTTTGAGTTAGTGTTTGGTCATACTGTAAGGGGACTTTTGAAATTGATTAAGGAAAAATGGCTTACTGAACACACTGACTTGAATCTTCTAGACTATGTATCTAGATTTAAAGAAAAATTGTATACTGCTTGTCAAATTGCTCAGAAAAACTTAAAAACTGTACAGAATAAGATGAAAATATGGTATGATAAAGATGCCAGGGACAGAGTTTTTGAGCCTGGTGATAAGGTACTTGTATTTTTGCCAGTCCCTGGGCATCCTTTACAGGCTAAATACTGTGGTCCTTATACAATCGACAGTAAAATCAATGATTTGAATTATATTGTAAAAACTCCAGGTCGGCGTAAACAAAATAGAGTGTGTCACATTAATATGTTAAAACCATATTTTGAGCGTACTAATGAAGGTGAGAGTAAACCATTTTAGCCATTGTTAAAACGGAGAACGATCATGACAAACCAGACATAATTGAACCATCTTTTGATTCCAAGACTATAGAACAAACTGTTAGATTGAAAAATTCTGAAATTTTATCAGATTTAGACTCAAAACTTGCACATCTGACTTTCGATCGCAGAGAAAAATTGAAAACTTTGGTATTTTCTTTTAAAAATCTTTTTCCAGATGTGCCAAACAAAACCACTGCTGTTTGTCATGATGTTGATGTAGGTGATGCTTCTCCAATTCAGCAACATCCTTACCGGCTCAATCCACTTAAACTTGATGTTATGAGACAAGAAATTAGATATATGCTTGACAATGATATTATTGAGCCGAGTAACAGTGAATGGAGCTCTCCTTGTCTTCTTGTACCCAAACCAGATAAAACCTTTCGTTTCGTTACTGACTTCAGAAAAGTAAACTCAGTTTCAAAATCTGACTCCTATCCGATTCCAAGGATAGACGATTGCATTGATAACATTGGACAATCAAAATTAGTAAGCAAATTCGATTTATTAAAAGGTTACTGGCAGGTCCCCCTGACACCGAGAGCTCGTGAAATATCAGCTTTTGTCACACCAGACGGCTTATTTCAATATACTGTCATGCCGTCTGGTATGAAAAATGCTCCAGCTACATTTCAAAGAATGATTAATAATGTTATAAAAGATTTAGACTGTTGTTATGCTTATATTGATGATCTTATTGTATGTAGTGATAGCTGGGAAGAGCATTTAACACATTTATATGATACTTTTGATAGATTGTCACAATCAAATTTGACTGTTAATCTTGCTAAAAGTGAATTTTGTAAGGCCACTGTTGATTATTTAGGGCACACAGTTGGCCAAGGTCAAGTGAAACCTATTATGGCTAAAGTGGATGCAATTACCAATTTTCCTCCTCCTACAAATAAAAAACAACTTATGAGATATTTGGGCATGATTGGATTTTACAGAAAATTTTGTTCAAATTTTGCTACTGTTGTTCAACCATTGACTCATCTTTTACGGAAAGATTCTAAATTCATCTGGAGTGATAATTGTCAAAACTCTTTTGAAAAAAGCAAATCACTTTTAATTAACAGTCCCGTTCTTATCACTCCAGACTTTAAAAAGCAATTCAAACTTACCGTTGATGCAAGTGATGTAGGAGTTGGAGCCGTTTTATATCAAGAAACAGATGATAATGTTGAGAAACCTATATAATATTTTTCCAAGGAATTAGATAAACATCAGAAAAATTATTCCACTATTGAAAAATGAGAAACAAGAACCAGAGGTTGACTAGGTGGAGTTTATTGTTACAGGTATATGATATTATTGTAAAACATATTAAAGGTAAAGATAACGTAATAGCAGATGCTTTATCTAGATCTTATTAAAACATTGTATATATACTATATATTTTTGTATATATTGTTCATGAAGTTCTCGTTACACTCAAACTTCTTTTAAGGGGGGAGGTGTTATGATATTGTAATTATTATATTTATTTATCTTGGCCTGATTTGTTTTGCGTAGCCTTATAATATGTATACTATGTTTACATAATACTTATAGTTGTTTACCAAATAATGTTATAACTGCGCAGTTTAGAAATCACTGGAACAATAACAGATACTGGTGGAATGACTAGAACTTTCTATTTGACTTACGTAATAATTATGGTGTGATTCGAACTTCTACCGTATTCCAGAAGTTTCCGTTCTACAGTATATATACGGACAAGAAAGTTAGACTTTCAGAACATCATTTATCGGACCAGATATAGACATTCTTGTGTTCTCAGCTGTTGGATTTATTTACGTTTCACACATCGTACTTGACAGACTTTTATTTTCGTTACATCATACTAGATTGTGACTGATTGGATATAATATTCCGTTTGGATTCCCGCAACAGTGACGAGAAGAATTCCGGATTAGGAAAAGACGAAGGATTTTGAACAGTTAAGTTGACATTTTAGTTTTTTTGTAATATTTTTTGTAAACTTTGTATATAATAAATCTTGTTAAATTTTATTATTGATTTGTGTCTTTTGTTGGCTACAATTTAAAGGTGATTTCGGCCGTAACAAAATGCTTTGGGTAACATTTGTAATTATGTTTTCCATTTACAATATTTTCAAAATGGCGGAAATTTTTAAATGGGGCGCCATATAACGAAAAATCTGACAAAATACAATGTAAAAAAAAACTTTAAGGAAGATTGAAATTGTCCATATCCATTTTAGCACCGCAATTAAGATCACAGAACAGCACAAAACCCGTTAGTATGGTAAAAGACATTTTGCATTAAAAGATTCCCCATGGCATAATTATTATTTTGAAGCAAGAATAATAATTGCCCCATCAATGAATAACAAGTTAAGCCTGCAATGACTTTAATAGTTCAGGATGCAGATTCATAGGTGTTTTGAACATCTATTCGGAAGAGTTAATTTTGAATCCGCGATCCAGGTCATGTTCTCATCGGAAACCGAACAACCTTTATTAACATGGGTTAGATACCGATCGACAAATGACTACGAAATTGTTGATTTAGGTATGTTGACTTATCAAGGGCTTTACACCTAGACGGGGATCTGCTGAACTTTATAGTTTATATATATATATAGCTATGCATGTATGTGTTACATGTATATTCTTTTAATTAGGAATAAATTGATTATTGATCTTAGTTGATGCAATGTTTGATTTCAGTTTAGAAGAGGTTAGTATTTCTTTCAAATTCTTATTTCGTTTGTACGCAATGGTTGGTTTATTTACAAAAATGTGTTTTATTGCCTCATCATTAACTATACTGTTCCAGTGTTTTATGATAGCTCAATTGTAAAACAAATACAATCATTATTTTCTTAATATATTTAAATATAAACAAGAATTCAAACATAGACACACAAATAATATTTATAGACCATATAAACATAACACATTATGAGTTAGACACATTAAGTAGTAAAGAATGTTTAACTTTAACAAGATAAATCGGTCGGATTAGGTTCTATTTTGTAATAAATGTTTGCTAAGGGAGGACTATTACTGTCATACATTTGTAACTCTGTAGTGTTGGTGTGTATCCATTTACGTCAATAGGTAACATATTACACCAACTCAGATTTCCGTCTCATCGGCTAACATTTATTACCTAATAGAACCCGAGCAATAATAATTTAAGCAAAATACTACCATATTTAACAACTCACTTGAACCAAATGATGTCCATCGTTAAATATCGGGTCTCCAAGGGAATTAAACTACTAATATTTGATACTTTAAATTCTACTGTTCTTATATTGCAAACATTTTGTTGAAATTATGGGTTATCACCCTAAGCAAAGCAAATATTTTATCATTTTCTGTTGTTTCATTTTATTGTTTTAAAACAACCTAATCCACAGGTACATGAGGTATGACAGTGTTGTGTCTATGTTATGAAGGGCATGCGTGAGTTACCATGACTTTCGACAAAGAGGATTACTGCTGTCACAAAAGCTTCTTGACCAGAGTTTTATCAGGGAAAAGTTGATGTCATCACTTAGGAAATTTTACGGTCGTCATCACGATTTGATTGACCATTACAGTGTTCCAATATCTAAGATGATGTTGGACCTGTTCCCACCGTCGTAACCTTTCATGTGACTCCAACGAATTGTGACTTCTTCCGGATTGACTTTGTTGAACTTCACGACGGGCGCCGTATACGAAGCAGGAACTGCTTACCCTTCCGGAGCACCTGGGTTCACTCCTGGTTTTTATAGGAGTTCGTGTTGTTCATTGTTTTTAGTTTTCTGTGTTTATTTGTTGTGCTTGTGGTTGTTCATTTGTCTTCCCGGGTTTGTCTGTCCAATGGATTACGTTTGTTTTGATTGCTCCTTAGGTATATTTGTCCTTTTTATGAAATAATACACGAATTTTGATCTAAGATGAACAATCCCTGTCATTGGAATACCAGACAGTTTATATTTATCTAGTCCGCAATATCAAAGAAAAGTAAATGACAGATATTATGGATTACGCCCATCCGACACACTCTATTTTCACATCAACTCGTCCTTCAGGTTTGGTTTTAGGGATTTAATTTCCTCATAGAATGGTTGAACAAATTCTTTATATATGGGTTTACCCATTTTTGGTTGAATGCAAGGCAGTATATCTTTGGTGTTGGCTGTTAATAATTTAGATTGTGAATTTGAATAAAGGCAATATTAAACAGGAAGAACTTTTGGTGTAAAAAAATGGTACATGACCAGTGTGAGGAAAAACGGACGTGGAGTGAAGTTACAAAGAAAGCACAAAATCAAAAGGCAATAACCAAATAAACAACCAGTGGTACAATATATAATGTTAGAATATTCAATAAATAAATAATTCTTTTGCCATTATAAAGATTCCGATTTTTAGAGTTCTTGTCGTTGTTATGATATTGTAACTATTATATTTATTTATATTGGCCTAATTTGTTTTGTGTGGCCTTATAACATGTATAATATGCTTACATAATACTTATAGTTGTTTACCAAATGATGTTATAACTGTGCAGTTTAGAAATCACTGGAACAATCACAGATACTGATGGAATGATCAGAACTTTCTATTTGACTTACATAATAATTCTGGAATGATCATAATATGCGATGTGTAATTCAAACGTCTACCGTATTCTAGAAGTTTCCGTTCAACAGTGTTCTAGAGATATCCGTGACAACTATATATATACAGACACTAAAGTTAGATGTTCAGACTAGACAGTAACATTCTTGCGTTCTCAGATGTTGGATTGACACTTATTTACGTTACATACATCACACTAGATTGTGACTTATTGGACATAATATTCTGTTTGGATTCCCGCAACAGTGACGAGAAGAATTCCAGATAAAGAAAAGTGAAAAGGATCGGACACATATATTTTAACAGTTAAGTTGACATTTCAATTTATATAATATCTCTTGTAAACTTGTGTATAATAATAAATCTTGTTAATTTTTATATTGGTTTTTGTCTTTGTTGGCTACAATTTAAAGGTGATTTCTGGCCGTAACATCGCAGGGAGCCTAACTATTGAATTTACAGCAAGTTCCCTGTCACAAGCTACTGATAGGTTGATTTTGTTGATAAAATAACAATGCAAAGATACTAATATTAGATATAGTAAATTTATACTATGCTGTATACGACGCATTTCAAGGAATTACCTCTCATCAGCAGCATTAAAACCGAAACATTTGGAAGAACAAAACCAAACTTATTTTAAAACAAGAAGTACTCATAACCAAAAATAGGAAGCCAAATTTCAGCTAAGGAGATCTACCATTTGCAATACAAGGAATGAAACCTTAGTAAAATCATTATTTTTTATTGATTACTGCCTACAATACATTATCTTTACTTCTCTTTTACATGTTTCTTGAAAAACCATTATAGTATTAATAAAAAAATTTTCACAACTCTTCCCATCTTAATCTATTTTATTCTCTACAGAATGACAGATGCAACCATTTCTGTGGGGAAAGTTTTATTTTTCTTCACTACAGTTATTTTCATTATATTTTTTCATCCAACATTTCCCCTTTGATTTCTACCAACGTGTTGCCCTCTCTTTATACCTTTGATGCGGCTGTTATAATTATATACTGTTACCTTTGGTGTTTTAAATGTTCTTATTATACTCTTTTGTACAGTAATTAATTTGGCTTCTTTTCCTTGACGATCTTGGAATTTTCTAGGCTTTCCACATATAAATCGTTATAACCTGGAAATCTAATATTTGGTTTAACACCTTTTTCTAATGGTTTATCCAAGTAAACGTTGTTTTCTGTCATATGTGATCTAAGAATTTTTTCCCGGTCCTCAATCTAAATTTGTTTTTTGCCTAGATCAAACCCAATTTAAGTTAAATCAAACAAATAATCAGAATAAAGAAAAGTGCCATCCAATTTTGGATATAAGATATTCCGTAGATACAAAAATTCAATTCTCCTTTTTGTATTTGACTCTAAAATCTTGATCAAGGCTTTGAATAATTCAGTACCATCTCAAGCTTTACAGACAGAATGTATAAAAACAACTGGAGGCTAAGAAGGCTAAGCCTGTACCGCCCACCTTTTAACACCCCTTTTAACCTATGTTATCTGACTGAATAATCTTTTATATCAACACATTTTCCCCTAGCATTTTCAAAGGACATTTCTATTTTAATCAGCCAATCAGAAACATGAAGTGCACATGGCGGCTATGATTGTTCTTTCATTGGTACAAATTAAGGAATCTTTGTGACGTACCTCCCATATATGTTTTTTTTACATAGTTTGGTTCCATTTAATTGAATTGTTTCCCGAGGTGATTTCACTAAATCAGCCAATCAGAAACAAGAATTGCTAATGGCGGTTGTGTTTGTTTTTCAATCAAGAAATGAGCAAACTTTATAAAGAATCTTATATTTACATAGATGCTACCTGTCAAGTGGCATTCCGATAAGTTACAATAGAGGTAAAAATGTTTATACTGCTGTAAAGCTGAAAAACAACTAGTTGACTTAAACATAAAATCACACAACATATACCCTGTATACATTTACTGATGAGGGTTTCAACAGGTTTGCTCAATTGTGAAATGTAGAAAAAGTTGATCCAACTGCTGTGTATGTGGATTGTACTGTTCAAGAGGCTTATACTAGGTTTTTAACTTGTATCAAGTTTACTTTGTTACTTACGATGCATACACTTAAGTTTCATAATTCCACCCTGTTTAATTCTTGAGAAATGACGATCGGAAACAAAAAATGCCCATCCACGTTTGCTATCTTATCTAAGAGAGATCTTAATCATCGATGCTTTCAAAATAAAAATGGCAACAACAAATACACATACCTTGTCATTGGTAGAGATAAATCATACTTTGTTAAAAACCACTCGCAGGGCGAAATTGTCTTTATGATTGAATTTGTGATCGACAACTTTGGTGGACGTGTTTTCCAATAGAATATTGGCATTCCTATGGTCACTTATTGTGCACCACTCCTGATCGACTTTTTATTAACTCATATGAGGCAGACTTCCTGGACGACCGTCTTAAGTAGGAACAGAAGAAGCTTGCCCGTACATTTAATTTCAGATTCCGCTACATATATGATGTTTTATCCCTCAACAATTCACGTTTTGTGAATTTCTTACATCCCATCTATTCCAATGAGCTCGAAGTTAAAGATACCACATACACTGCCAAGTCTGCATCCTATCTTGGCCTTCGTCTTGAAATTGACATCAGAGGAAGACTGAATACAAAACTTTACGACAAACGGAATGACTTTGACCTACCAATCGTCATCTTCCCATTTTTAAACGGCAACATCCCAGAAGCGCCGGCGTATGGCATGTATATTTCACAACTCATATGTTATTCACGAGCTTGTGACCCAGCGGGTTACCTTCTATTTGAACAGACAATAATATGATGTCATCAGTTTGATGATAAATTCAACATTTATTGAACAATTTGATTGAAATATTGATGATCTTTAATTTAATGTGATTGTAATAAAAGCCATGACAAATAACAGCCAAATTTAATACAAGTTGTTGTGTTATTTATAGCAAATAACTACCATTACGAAGCTTAATAATCTGTCTTAATGTAGACTGTGGTCTTTGTAGTTTTTTGTAAAGTTTGGTTTACAAATTCCTATGAATGAGTTTTGAAGGATTTGGTGGATACATGTATCTGGTCAGTTTTAACACACAATCCCTTTTGGTGATTGTCACCTTTTAGTTTTATTTAAGTATATAATCTAATAATATAATTTAATTCCAAAAATTAACTTCATTTATTTAATTTATACGAATGTACTTGCAAATTTAACTGTTTATTGTTTATGTAAGCGGCATCGTAATGGATGGTTGACCCGCTTGTTTGTCATAAGCGACCACTACGTGTATTTAAACCAGTGCACCGCGTGAAACGTGTATCAAAACTTGACCTTCCAGTTGATATTTAAATACCCATCTAATCAAATACAATCTTTTTTAAGAAAAGATACTGCTCTTTTTTATTGTATTTTTCATCAACAAACGTGATGGCATGAGAAATTCATCGCCTGAGTGGTTTCAATTGAATATCTTTGGAAGAAGTTTCAATGTTAGCTGGCAGGTCTGACAACTTACCGCTATGGTTCACCCAGCGGGTTACATCCTATTTGAACACACAATAGTATTGTGTCATCAGTTTGATGATAAATTGAACATTTATTGAACATTTTGATTGAAATATTGATCTTTAATTTAATGTAATTGTTATAAAAACAATGACAAATAACAGCCAAATTTAATACAAGTTATTGTTTTATTTATAGCAAATAACTGGCATTACTTAGCTTAGTAATCTGCCTTAATTTATTCTATGGGCTTTGTAATTTTTAGGAAAGTTTGGTTTACAAATGCCTATTAATTGGTGTGGATGGAGTTAGTGGATACATGTATCTGGTCAGTTTTCATACACAATCACGTTTTCTGATTATCACCTTTTGGTTTTATTTTTTACTAATCTACATATAAATTCAAGGAAGAGACGGAAAGACTCTTTTGTTTTTTGTTTAGAAATAACAGATTGAATTAAATAATATTAAAATTACAGATTTTTATGGTTAAATCTGGCTACACACCGTACTGAATTTGTTTTTATCAATTTAATTCAATCTAATGACGACAAGTATATTACAGAATATCACCAGAATCAAAATATTCTCTGGTAGTAAATATCTATCACATTGACTCTCTGGTACAAAGCGCCTAAAAATAAAATCAATGTTTGTACACTGTAAGCAACTTTTAGGAAAATACATCATTTAAAAGTCAATGAACAATAAGCCATATGGACATGTTTCACAAAATGGATGCTAAACAAATATATTAACAGCGGAAACGGCTCTGCAAAAACTTAAACATTTTTTACATTGTATCAGAAGTCATAAGCTGTCAATTTCTTATTTCATAAAAGAGGAGATTACTGAAAATGACTTGTGTTTGCCGAAACGAGTCTTCCAAGAATTATCATACGACATTTTAGCTAAATGCTAACATTTCTGTTTCAAGCGAATGTGGAAATTTATTTCATAACGATGTAAAGTCAAGACTATGACTGAATGATCAAGACTCTTGTTTTTTTTAATAATATATCGTACGAATACCCCAAAATAGTTAATGCTAAAAGTTTTATGTAAGTTTTATTACCAAAATTAATTCACAATTAATACAATAACACAAAAGAGCACACGTGGTAGAATTAGACTGATATTATTGGTATCAAAACCTTATCGTTAACTATCCTCACACTCTGGTATATGGAATATACTATAAAAACCAATAAAGTATCTTCAGTTGCAAAACATGGTTATATAATTAAGATAGCAGGATCAGAATGTGCCCCTTTTCAGTGTAAACTTAGCTAACGTTCTCATAGATGTTGGATATTGTCGCTAAGTCAGAAATTACACTCCAAAAGGCTTTAATGCTTTCTAGTTATAGTAATATACGTAATAGAAATAAATCTACAATGTACTACCAAAAAATCGAATAATACGAGATATACATCTATATTAATTTTAAGAACATCTTATTTTCATTTATGAATGAATTTCTCTGTTTGATCTTGGCGTAAAATTACATCATGCAGCATTGTAATGCAACATTCCTAATAGTTCTCCTTGTGCTTTGTTCTCGTTATTCTATTTTTGTCAGGGGTCTATCTGTCGGGTGGTTGATTCATCATACATTGTTATAATTGACCTTTCCAGTAATTCACTGTCATCGGAAGAAATAGTGGGTTTTGTATAATTATATCTTAAATCTTATCTTTGTCCTTAACTGTGAAAATATCGGAAATTCAGGTAAGTCAGGTACGTCGTGGGTTATTTATAGACATGGGTGAGCGTGATACGCACCAAACCACACTCACACGATTCGCACGGTACACGCACACGTCAGGTACGTTTTGGGTTATTTGTAGACATGGTTGAGCGTGTGACGCCCCAACCACCCTCGCACCATTCGCACTGTACACTCACACGATAAGAGCAACAACAAGACTACAGCAACAAGAAATTGGAATTCCATGACAATTTAGAAATTCGTGACGACTGTAAAAGGTTAATAGTCTTGGGAAGCCTAGGAACAACAAACCGCTACGTTTGCTCAAGCAGCCATGTCATATCTTGGAAATCATTTGGAATAACAAATTTTAGTTGGGAAATGCACACACTATACATTGTACATACTAATGAACGGAAAATCCTTAATAGTATGTGGATGTAGCTTTTGAAAGGATTTCGATAATTTTTTATGGCCAACTTGTAAAATATCTATATAATTATATCGTTAATACTAGTACTAATCCTTTAGAGCCTATATGTTTCTGTAGCCCGTTGTTTATTGTTAAATTTTCGTCTTAAGGGCGTATGTACCTAATGTTATTTATGTAACCAGTGGTTTAGATTTTTACTCTTGTCCATATAGTATTGTTGCATTATGAATAATAGAATAAAATAATGAAATCATTCTAGCAATTTTTTGGTTCAACTTAAAGATATGCACACAGAGAGGCACATGAACAAGGACATATATATATAGATATATGTTAACATGTTAAAATAAATCAGATTTTTTTTCACAATTTAAAAATACTAACTACTGAGTATCTTATTTAATTTTAGAAACCAATAGGAATGTATACTGATTAGTTTTTCATGTAAATTTCGATTTATTATCAGGTTTGGGTTCTCTCTGTTTTCATATATGAATATTGTAATTGTTTTAATAGTCCATCGCTTTTGCTTCAATTATTACAGTCAGGATGGTAGATGTATTGGTGAGTTATATTTGATCTTCATGGTTTGAGAAAAATTACATTTCAGCATTGCTATAGTCTAGAGTATAGAGCTTGGATACATTAAACCAAGATGGAAGGATTGCAATTTTGTTACCATCGGTGGTTAAGTTTATATTTTTAACTAAAATTGAACTATCAGGGGAAGGAGAAATTATATCGTAACCGACAGAAATCTCTTTCGTTCATGGACATATTACGATAATGTATTGACTATAACATGAATATGAAACAAGGCAGCTACGTTGCATACATTATACAATTATATATTAGTTTAAGTATCAATGTAAGCCCTGCAATTCAAATAGTTATGGACATAAAGGTCAATTCCAGTGCAAAACTGTCAATATCACCAAAGGTCAGTGTATAAAATGTAAACGTAATACATTCTAATCTATTGTATGCAATATAATGAATATATAAAGGACTACTCTAGGTATTTCAGTTTTGTTAAATTATTACTGAGAATTAAACGATATTGGAATAAAAATATTTTTTGATGCACACGATATGCATATGTCGTCCATGTACCATTTATCTGTTGTCCTCAAGGCTACATATGTTGAAAACCGAAACCATAACCAAAATGAGCATATTCGAATGCCAAATGATCAAAAGAGTAAGGCCAAAAACATTCACGGAAAGATATATGCATGACATATCGGCTCCATAGCTTCGACCAAACTCAACAGTTTAAAACAGTAAAAATGATAAATTGAAAATAACTAATTTCACGCATGTATCGCCTGTACTGCAACTGAGTGATGAAACTCTTGGGGAGTCTATCAGAACAATATACAAAAATTAAATGTTATGGAAGCCAGTTGTGAGATTGATTGATTGATTGATTGATTGTTGCTTAACTTCCAGTGGCAAATATTTCATTCTTCTTCAAGACAAGAACCAGTTCAATTGATCAAACAGTTCAACTAGGAGTGGGATTGGACACAAAAGGGAACCAATTTTGACTGCCACTGTAAAAGGAGGATGGTTGGGTAGGGTCGGATAATTTAGCCTTCTGTAGCGGTCATCAGCCTACTCTTTTTCTAAAACTACAGAAGTGGTCTTTATCTTACAGGGAGTGTGGCATTCTCCAAACACGTTACCCACTATGATCCGCGGTCAGGCTTTCCGTATTATGACCTGACATCCCCTCAACGAGAAGGTCTTATCCGCCTCCTAGGGACGCGCTAGGCATCTCTATGGTTGAGCCCCCGTGATCCATCACAGGTGCCTAGCAGTTGTGAAATAGTTTAACACCAGTCAGGTTGTATGTATTGTCTCTGAGCATGAAAAACAAAATGGTTTGTCATTGAAGTAATAATAATTATTATAGTAACTCTGAAACCAATACTGTCTATCATTTCTCGACAGCCAATCTGGGTTACATCTAATATATACGGACGTGTGTTAAAAATGAGAAATTTTACACTACTGTCTGGATACCTTGGTCATATTGTTTTCTTCCATTAAAACATTGTAAACAATCAATTTTGAAAATACGATGCATGAATACATTTTACAGCGCAAACAAATACTACGGGCTATGGGAAAATGTAGACTATAAAGACTTTAATATACTAGTATTAACGATATACTTATAAATATTGTAACAAACTAATGATCATGAATAAAAACCAAAACGAAGAAAAAAGACCAAAAAAGCGGTTTTAGACCGACAAAATCCAAATAAAGAAGGATACAAATATGACTCCTTAAGCAAAATTCGAAAAATAAATCCCTTATTATGTTGAATGCACTTTTTACACTTGTTAAATTAAATTAAGCTCAATCGGAACAACAACTGTGAAAATGAAAGTTCATTATTAGAGAAAGGTATATACTCAAAATATTCCTATTTTCATAATTTATTTGATGCAACTTTGATTGCGTTAGTTATTATTTTATTTACTTACTTTTACACCCTAGCATTTCCTTCGACTCCAGATATACATGATACAACATCCGTTTCGAGTTGGTGTCACGTGCTTTTGAAATATATTTAATTCAACTTATCTGTTCTCCGAGTGTTTTGGCTCTAACCTTTGATTTTGTCATTTGAATCCGATCTTCCTTTTAGTTTATTGTGACTGGCAATGAGGAGTCGTAATTTAACAAAATATTCCATATCTTGTGGGTTAAAACTTTTACATATATCATGGAAAATGTGCAAGATTTTTAATTTGCTTTCTCTCATAATAAAGCGCCATCAAATTAACATTAACCTGAATAAATAACCAATAAAACGTGTACCACTTATTAGTATACACACTTTGTAAGATAACATTTTTTTTATTTCATGGAGCTTGGTCTGGCTATATAATTTCATTTACACAACCATAATGAGTCTTCATTCAACAGCCTGTATATGAAAAGGCAAACTATAAAATGGGGTAACTAAAGCCAAAAACAAAATATATTCGCTTGTAATATTATCGACTTTGTATATAGCTAATTTCTTGTACTTTGTAGTGTAACATTTGTAACACGCAAAAATATATCAATACTGTAGATGGATTGATTTTTCACATCAACTTAACTGTCTTTGCTTTAGAACGAAAATTATGAATGTATAGAAGCTTGGAACCTATAGTACATTTAAGACCTTGTCTATTTCTATCAGTGTAAAGCTGGTTCTTTGTCAACTTGACATGACTAAGAATTAAGGATCAAATGTTTTTACGTGAAAAATTTAAAGATACCTTATAGAAAAATTATCATGAGAAGCTAATGTTCCATACCTGCATATCCGTATAAATCGAGTACTGTACAGAAAGAGCATTTTTACCAGACCAGATCTATAGGTTTAAATACTTAAACATTAAATATTATGTGAATTTTCTAGATGAACGATATTTTAAAATTTTAGGGAAAAGGTCTCGAGTCGAATTGTAAAAAACCTACATCAATAAAACTACAAATGTAACTTCTAACGTGGTCATCCTTGTGATTTGGGTTTTTCTTGTATCATTTTTGTTTTATTTTACTGTGGCTTTCATCATATCTCTATTAAATTTTATTGGAATGATTCTGAAGAGATACCGACTTTTAGTTTGGTGAAAACAATGGATATATATATACTTTTTCCTCTCAGTCGATAATTTGTTCATTTGATCAAATAATGAAATTCGTCGCCAATGGCTTCAGCATCGCAATAAATACACAATCTATTATTACTATTTATATTATTTAATCGATCGGCTTCAACTGGTATCTGTGATTTGTTGTACTAAATTTACAAAGAATATAGATATCCCTATCGTCTAATATATGACAATATGTATTCACTATATGTTTAGTATTCGAAATGACTTTATTTTTAAACAAAATGTTTCAAAATAACGTGATACTCGAGAAGAAAATTTAATAAAAATCTGTAAATTCATACGAATAACTTCTTTGTTCTCTAGGCATTGTTTCCCCTTTTCCAATGTACATATATATATATATTATTGAACTGTATTGTGTGTTTGTTCTGTACTCATTATGTGTCTGCAATTGTACCTTTGCAATTGGTTTATGAGAAATGAAGTCATATTCAACTATGTACGTTTGCCAACGGAATTGAAGTTTTTAAAATGTAAACACCAGCTGCCAACGGTATTTAATTGATTGGAGTGCCGGACAAATATGAATATGACGCATACCGTTGACGGATCGAGACTTGCTTACCCTTCAGAAGTTATTCCCGTTATCTTTATATATTTTCTTCTTTTTGCAAGTAGGTTCTCTGTATTTATTTTGCTAAGCTTTTTGTCCTGCCATATTCTCATTTTCATCGGATGGTTATGTATTTTTCATTCTTTGCCTTATTTGTCATGAGTATTAACTTAGTCCGGAATTTGGATTTTGTTGATCTTTTGGGCTCTGCTTCTATCGCAAACTCCGCCACAGTGACCATATTTGCTCCGGTACTACAATCCTTCACTACTATTCCTGGAGAAACGGATACAGATGGATACAGACGGAACTGGCACTGCGGGGAAATTTACCTCTATCGTAATGCATAGAATTATGAAGATTACGAAAGTTCAAACAAAAATCATCTGAGGAGAAACGTATAATTCTTGGAATGTTTTAATAGTAAAAAATGGAATGAAATAAACTGGTATGTAGATAATAAGTTAAATTTATTGCCACACCAGCAACATAGCAGGCAATAAACTTTGAGAACTCCAAGTCTACAATCGGAGGCATCCACTCATCGGTATCATATATTGATACATGTATACAGCATATGTATAAATAATAAATAGCACATATTCAGTTCATTATCCCATAACACAGTATATGGAATGAGAGTTCTTTTTATAAACATGCAAGTGGTGGACAGCACAATATAAAACCTGTCTAAATGTCGTTATAGTTAGTATTTATTTTGTGTATTCATTTCCTCTACAGATAGAGAATATGGAATATGTATACATATTGACTAAATCGGACTTTCAAACAATATTATTTCCGTGTTCCGTTTTATTTTGTACTTAAATTCCATTTTAGCGATATTTTCTACAATTCACCCGATCCTCTATAAATCCAGGCAAATGATTCATATCCGGAAAAATGTTTCCTCATTATAAGTACTAGTTATGAAACTATTATTAAAAAACATGACTCAGTTACATTGGTTAAAGTTCAGAGGAAGTAAGACCATGATATTTGTATTATTCCAGTCGTGCTTTTTATTGATATAACACATACAAATAAGATATCAGTCTTTTTGTTGCTTTGTTTAATCAGAGCATTGTACGTTCTGATTTTTTTTGGCTAAAATGAATACAACCATACTTCTGGAAAAATTTATAATTGTAGGATTTTATCTAACTCTGTTTATCTACAGCATACCTGGAAGAATCGAAATTTCGGGACCCAATGTTTGTTTGTGAGTATTTTTTAATATTTGATTATGAAACTGAACTGCAAAGAATATTTTTACCAGTGGATTTAAAGGGGTGATTATGTTTGACTAAATTTTTAGAAGTAAGACATTTAAAAATTTAGAACACGTCTCATGTTGAGTTTTAGAAATCTGCATGTTTCATAGTCCATGGAGCTTTCATTACATTTGGTTCATTTTTTAATGGCCCCTACTTTCTTAAAAGCCAACAACTATTAGCTACTTTCATTTGGACACAATAGATAGTTATTTTCAATTGATGACTTTAGT
Organism: Mytilisepta virgata; assembly: GCA_028015205.1. Taxonomy (NCBI): domain Eukaryota; kingdom Metazoa; phylum Mollusca; class Bivalvia; order Mytilida; family Mytilidae; genus Mytilisepta; species Mytilisepta virgata. The sequence continues at coordinate 34,429,735 of CM051511.1, read as the reverse complement.
GAAGAAAATATAACTTGTACAATTTTGTTTATAGTATCACATATGTTTGTATAAAAACAACTGCAAAATCATTCCTCTTAGTTTTTCCAGGAAAAATGTCACCATGACAGAACGATATTGTTGTTTTGGTTATTACAATAGGAATGGACGTTGTGTTGGTAAATAATTGTAATAGTATGCACATCCAGAGACAAAATTAAAATAATATAAAAAGACACATTCTAAAGCAACCAGGCAAACCTCGGAAAAAGAACGATTAAATAAATGAGTCACATATATCTAAAAACCAAGCAAAGTACCACAACCTGTTTAATGACAACTGCATTTCGAATTTTTATTTTGGATATATATATTCCCAATAAATCTACTAGCTGCTAGACTGATGACGTCAAACATAACTTTTGGAACAGATTATTAGTTCTAAAAGGTGGTGTCATTATACCTCTCCATATTGTCTCTAAAAAAGGGGGAGATGAGAAGGCATCAATTCGTTTCTTATCTCAAAGAACATTTTTAGATGAACATAAAACTGACTTTAAAGGATATATTTCTTTTTAATTGGTATCGTTGAAATGTATATAACCATTAACTGACGAATTGTTCAGAAATATCATTTTATCTTTCTGACGAAAACTGAAATTAAAGACTTTGGACTTCTTTAAAAACAAATTTACAATCATTTCTTGAAGAGTGCTTGTTATGTAACTAAACAAAGAAATAAACACAATCAAAACTGACTGGTATCTGTATTTGTCTGGTACTCTTGGATATTTTTCTCTCTTTAGTTTCTTTATATAAGTGTATTTAATGCAGGAAAATTTTGTCCATTTAAAATTACCAATGTCATCAATTTTATTTTCTTTTTCATGCTGGAAGAATGCGAAGCTGGGATGCTTTCGATGGACGGAATAACTTGCGTGCCATGTCCATCAAATAAATACGGACGAAGATGTGCCTTTGCATGTAGCTGCTCGTCTGACCAAATGTAAAGTATTGTCCATGTTATCAATACAAATAAGTAATAACAAGTGAAAAATTTTTGTGTACAAATAATTGTAATTTGATTGCAAATTTTTCAAAGATCCTTTTTAACTCTATTTTAGATGAAAACATTAGCTATGTTTAAATATTAATATTACTGGTACATTGTATATCAATGAACCGAATTATTTCAATAGCCCTTCGTAAGAAAACAAAAAGTAGCACCATGCAGAAACCTGAAATTTAAAATCCACGGAATAATTTATCTGTCTTTGAGCTTACACTAACCAGTGAACATGTTAAATTCGAATCTAAATCTTTCCTTTATCTATTCTTACTATTATTTATAAATGTTGTATAGTTTTCATAACCCAGTACCCCCTTTTCTCATGCCTTGTGTATATTTAAACAAATCACTTTTCAATCCGCAATTTAGTAGCATTAAAAATCTCCGGTGTATAGTTCAAGTTGTTTTGTCGCATCCATATAAGAAATAAAAAAGATGAATTAGTGTCTTTCTCAGTGATCTACATGTATATTGAAAATAAGTTTTAACCTTTCTTTAAATTCTATTTAGATGCGATTTACGGTTTGGCTGCATTGCATTTTCAAATAAAACAACTGACCTGGAACAAAATGAATATGGTATGTAGGACCTAAACAACTGATTTCTTCAATAATGTTATGATATTCAATTAGTTGATGAGAGTATTCTTATGCCTCTTTCATTTTCTTAGATATGTATTGATCTGTCTTGAACATGTTAGTGATTTCCTTATTTCGGACAGAAGATTTTGCAAAAGAAATTGAACATTTAATAAAATCTGGAATCTTGAAACACACGTCATTTGATGAATTTATTGCAAAATCTTTTCTGAATTAAGTAACGCTCATTTTTTTCTTATTGTAAAAAATATTTTAATTTTTCACCATCACTTAAGAAATGTAGTCTTGTTTCCAAATAGTCAGGATTGCAAGGATATTAAATATGAATAATCTAGTTTTCTATACTAACATCGACAACTTGAATACATGATAGTGATATTGTATGATTCGTACGAAATTAATTTTTGTGCAACACTTTAATCAACCACATCTTTAGGGAGAGATTTTATCCTTTGGCATTTCTACAAAGTATGAAGAAATGGACCTTCCTGCTCTTTATTGGATTCCTAAACTACATAAGAATCCGTTTAAACAAAGGTACATTGCTGGGTCAGCTAATTGCTCTACAAAACCTCGTTCAAAGATTTTAACTTTCATATGGACATGTATTTAAAAGGCCCTTCAGAACTACTGTGAAACATCATATTCAACCAGTGGCGTCAATCAAATGTGGATTTTTAAAAACTCAAAACATTCACTACAATATCTAAAATCAAAATCTTGGCTACATGCAACAGCATAAAAACATTCGACTTCTCTATACCATACCACATTCTCAATTGAAACATCGCTTCAAACAACTAGTTCATCAATGTTTTTTTCAAGAAAAATGGCACACGCAGGTAAACATTTCTAGTTTTATGTAGAGAAAAGGCTTATTTCGTGAAGAAACAAATTATGAAACTAAGTCTCATTTAAATATGGTGTTTATAACTATACCGTAAAGAAATGGAATGTAAAAATTGAAGAATGAAAGAGAATTGGAGGCCAAAATCTTGAATTTTGGAAAGATTTAATGAAAAAAGTTTCATTTTCAAACTTTTCAAAATGAAATTCTATGATACTAATTTTAATGCACACGATCTGCAAATTTCGTCGATTTACAAATCACCAGTGTGCGCAACGCCTAGAATGTTGAATATCAAAACAACAATCCAAAAGTTGAATAGTGAATATAAGCTTGTGACCTAAACGTTTTTCGATTTTGTTTTGAATTTAGTGATTTAATGTCTTCATAGATTGATTGTATAAAATTTGAAAATGGGCATGACGCTTTTGTATCTTTGACTAATTGCGGGGGTTACGTGAATCACTGTCGAGTCAGTTACATGTAGTTGCTTTCAAGTTGTATTCACAATCACTTATTTATAAGAATCTAACACATTTGCAGTGAATATCGATTCGATATATTTATGAAAATTAATTGTTTCTTTTCAAAGGACCTACAATAGTGTACTCGGTAGCAATTACTGGTGGGATCATATGCTTGATTGTCTGTTGCCTGTTCATCCATAAGGTTATTTACAGAAGACAAATATCAATCGTTCAACAACGACATGAAACACACAGAGAAAATGGACTGCAATCAAGACCATTGCCTTCTCCTAAAAAGCATCTTAGCGAACATATATATCATGTGGCTGATTACATACAGGGTCAGGATGTTGCATTCCTGAGTTATCCATCTGCTGCCGCAAATCTGTCCAAGGAAAACGAGGGTTTTTCTACAGAACTTAACTCTTCTAGAAATACAATTAACCTTTATGTCGAACCATATAATACTTTGAACGAAGAAAAAAATTGCATTTAAGACTTGAAGAATACGATCACTGGGACGTGTCCAGTGCACCTACTCATAAGGACAATCGTACTATTAATTCCGATGAAGAATAATATAAATACATTGTATGTATCTTAGAAATAGGTCATTATTTGTTGTTTCTCTTTTAAAAGCTTTAATATATGTTTATAGAACACATGTATAAATGTATATAACATGTCTCAATTGTCTAGTTTGTCTGCCTGAAAATCTTTAGAGAAAACAAAGGAAACAAGACCAAATCAAGAGACAAATAAATCAGCTTAGCAGAGTTAAATTGCATTGTCTGAACAGGGGTTCGAGACCACAATTAATCCGTAGTGCATTTTATATAAAATAAATTTGAATTTAAAAATTGGACCAGCAAAATCGAAATCTGTGCAAAATAAACTTACGTCCTGTTATAATATAAGAAAGGGCGGCGCTAAGCGCTGCATGGTACGACTGCAACATGTCGACAGGTAAAGAATTAAAGTAAATATAGGCATATTATTCAGCTCTTCCAAATTAAGTGTTTGATAATATAATATACATTACATAGAAATATTGGACCTACCAGAAAATTCAGATGAAGAACAAAAAGCATTCTGGGAAATGCAATGTCCCCTACCAGCTTGAGCTGTGAGAATACACGCATAATCTCCTTCAGTATGTGAATCGGACGAAGACGTATGGACAGAGTGATCACTCCTAAAAATTTTGAAACTATGTTTGTGAGGGGAACAATAATGACCTGATCAGCTTGCTGTGTAGATCATCATTATAATCTCACCTATCAATAATAAGACCACTTGGTAAATAGGTTTGCAAAAAAAGACAAGAAAACTAATATTTGGACAATAATTCCTATTTCCAAGGGCTATAACTTTCAAAATAATTATCCGTTCAGCGTGAAACCCAAACTTGATCTGTATCTTATCATTATAAGCTCAAATACCAAAAATAAGATCACTTGATAAAAGGGTTTACACAAGTCCTGAAAACTGACGTGTGACTAACGGACGGTACGACGGACGGACTGACGGGCGAAAGGAGTGCAAACCTATAGTACCCATCGGCGTTGGAATTAAAAAAATTAGAATTCCAGCCACCTTGCTTTTTTGGACCCATTAACCAATTATATCTCAAAAACTGTAAAAGATTGGATTGGTGGATGAAATATTCTTCAACGTTCAGTGGCCACCATTAGGTGCATACCATGTTAATATGATTCCTGATTTGTACTAGACCGACACGCTGAGCCGGATATTTTGTAACTGTTCACAGGAAGACACACTCGGAAACATTATATTGACTCCGAGACGACCATTCCTTTGCTCTTATTGCTAGATGCCGTGTGTTTGGGTGAGAAGCAGCAAATCAGCGACCTTCCGCACTTGAGGCGAGCACTACACCACCGAGGCGGTTTGTAAAAGATAGGAAAAATCTGTTGACATACTATTGAAAGCACTCATCAAGATGTCAGAATTAAAAGAAAAAAATCCCCATTAAAATCTGATTAACAATAAAATTTTTAGATGTCCTGAAAAATGGCTATTGTTGGCCCCTTTAACCCCTTTTTCCTCTGCAATGACCAAGGTTATACAAAAATATCTGGATTAACTTTTTTGTGTTTCTTATGAAAAATCATCAAAATCGGATAAGAAATAAAGTTTCGAAAATTAATGCGTGTTCCTTTTTCGGCCCCTTATATCTGTAAAACGGAAATAGATTGTGAAAAACAGATCTTGAAAAAAAATTTCCATTTTCATCAAGGACAATAAAAATCAAAAATCATAACAATCGAACAAATATTAAAAACGTTACAGCAAAAGTATAAAAAAAAACCGGAAAAAACCGAGAGGGGCCAGATTCCCCAAAATCAATCCCAACCTGTATTTCTTATGGGGAACATTGTGGTGACATATTATAAGGATACATTCAATAGAATAAAAGTAAATGAGCGGAAACATAACTGTCTATCAATACGCTGATGCAGCCGACGACAGGCGCATATCATAATACGTCCGCAAAAATTTGCTGTCGTATAAAAATTCATCAGTGCTAACTCAAAATTTATCTCTTCGAGCAGCAGAATTCTTGCAGAGTTCAACTTAAATATTATGTTGCGTTCACACGCAATGCGAATCCGGTTCGAATTATTGAATTCGGATCAAGTCAACGCACATTCAAAACGTCACTTACGTTCACACGTTTTTACTAATTCGCATTCAATGCGAATCGAAGTTCGCTTTACGTTCGCATTGTTCCGTCCTGCTATATTTTTTCTTTATTTGGTGCATTTAATTTAATTACTGTCAGCATAGACCAATAATACATAACTGAATTTAGGATTGTATCTGTTATACAATGGATGACGATGGTTAATGACTCGGACATTGCGATTAGATTTCAGACCAGATCCAGCGTACATGTACTTAAAAAAATGTAGCGTCATGATCGAATGTCTTGAAATCCCGTTTTTCATTTTTCAATTTAATAAATTTAATTAAGAAAAAGGATAATCAATCATATTCGGATTTGCTTTATACGATTTCATCAAAATTTTACATTCACACGGAAATAGAATGCGCATTGAATGCGAATATTTTGAATTCTCATTATCGAAAACGTATCCAAATGAGAATTGGATATTGCCTATTGGGATTTAACTTACTTGTGAACGCGTAATTGGTTTTGAATTCTCATCGAATGCGAATTGACTGCGAATTATATGTTCGTGTGAACGCACGTATTAAACTTTATAATCTGATCAAATTACTACTTTTACTTGTGATAGCTCATTCGAAAATTTTAAAACATCAAATGTTAACCTTATATTGTAAATTTAGAACAAAAACCATTAAAATTCCTTAAACTGAAATGGAAGAAAAACAGTAAATGTATATAGGGGATTATATTTGAATACAACGAAAAGTGCACATTAATAGTGATCTCGGACTTATTACATATGATCTTAAAAAATCTAGATTGACAGCAATGCAGTTCTTCTATCATCAATTAAATACAACCGAAATAGTCATTTAAGATCAAAACTAGTTTTGGAGTAGCGACATCCTTTGCCATAAGATATATTCCAACCATTCTTCAAAGGATACTATGTGGGGTCTTGTTGCAAGGAACCTTACAATTTAATTTCAGCATGTCACCATGTAACAACAACCATGTACATTTACAAGCAATTTATAGTTTATTTTGATTTCAGTTTTTTTTATTAAAATATCCTTTGTACTGCATTCAACGCATGCAATAAAAAAAAATCCTTTTTACTGCATTCAACGCATGCAATAAAAAATTACAGTGTTACTTGGAAAACATCAATAGTATCATTATTCCAACAGTCTCAATATATTTTATCCCTACAGAATAAAACTTGCAACAATTTCAGTGGAAAACATCCTACTTTTCTGCGTAATAGTGATGTGTATTTCATTTGTACATGTATCTCCATGATTTCTCTTTTCTGCCGTTTAATGTCATTGTTATGTATCGCAACCTTTGAGGTTTTCGCTGTACTTATACATGTTTGCACTCTAACCATAGCCAACTCTGGCCGTCTCGGAATTTTCCTGGCTTTTTATCCCACGAATCGCTGAAGACTCGAAAGCCAATACATGTATATACATCAATTATTGCTTGTTTTTCAAGAAGGCTGTTATTTTTTCAAAACTTTCAGTCCCACCAAATCGAATAGCAGCATTGTGGGAAATGGAGCACAATTCTGGTGACATTTTCAATTTGATACGATTTATTTCTTTATTCGCACACTTTTTACCTTCCTCAACAAGAGATTTTAATTCTTTTACTTTATTCGTTGGTTTTCCACTTTTTCTGTTTTCCATTGTGGGACTGTACAGAATAGAAACAAACCTATCACGTCCTAGAAATGCGGCTAACTGTAACGGTGAATATTTATTACTATTTTCTGATGTGAACAACTTATCGTCTTCACTTTTATTTTTCTTTCCATTTTTTTCTATGAATTTAGAAACAATTTCACAATCTCTTTTACCATTCCATATGATAAGATAATGTAATAGATTATTTTCGAACTTATCCAAGACTGTACACAAAACTTCAGATCTAAAGTCCGAATTCTGAATCACCTGAATAATGCTGTCTAGATATGATTCATTTTCTTTTAATCTAGCAGAAACAAATTCCCATGATAAGTTATATACGTATATAGCATCCTTCTCTGATTGAATACTTTCACGTATAAAATGTCCTAAAGAACTAAAAAACTCCGTTCTTGCTTTATAATTGTCTGGCTGTGCATTCTTTAAATGACGTACTACTTGTAACAGAAAATTTGTTTTACCGTACCTCTCTGTAAAGTAATCTATTTTTTCAATAATCTCTTTAGTCGTTTTATTATTGTCCAATATATTTGCTGCTACATGTTTTGCAAATGTACTTGTATCAGCTACTTCAACAATCAAAATAGCTTCTTCATGAAGAGGCAAATACTCCTTTGGTCTTAGAAATGTTATAACATCGGGAATATAACATTTTTTAAGAACATCTTTTGGACGCACGTTATAGTGGGAGATCATAACAGCATGGCGAACCACCAAATCGGAAAACGTTAAAATCGACTCATTTTCAGCGAAGTAGAACGGAGACAGCTCATTCATCAATTGTCGCATTAAAGTATGTTTGAGAGAAATATCCTCAAGATTGTACAGGTCTTTCATAATAGCAGGAAACTGACATTTTCCTAACATTTCTATGTCAAGTAAATTGGTATCCCAAAGAAGAACACTAACCAAAAGGCAATATTGATAAGCTTTATATTTCTCGGTATAACCCTTATTTCTTAACTTATTTATACTGGCAACTAAAACAGCAGGAGGCTGTTTAAAGTATTGTAAGCCTAATTTGATATGGTCTTCATGTCGGCAGAAGGCAGCACACATCCAAGGAAACCCGATAAATGGTTCCTCCTTTAATATTCCGTTAAACACCTCTTCACTAATGACACAACATTCCTTCATTGGTTTAGGCCTTTTTTCTAATGGTTTATTCAGGTAAACGTTATTTTCCGTCATGTGTAATCTAAGAATTTTTTTCCGGTCTTCAATTGAAAAAAAAGTTTTTTCGTCCAGATCAAACATAATTTCACTTAAATTCAAGAAATGACCAGAATCCAAAAAAATGTCATCCAATTGTGGGTATAGATATTCCATAGTTACTAGAATCTTAATTTTTCTATTTGTGCTTGATGCTAAAATCCTGATCAAGCCTTTAAATAATTCAGTACCATTTGAAGGGTGGCAAATGCCATCTATAAAAATAAAACATTTAGTACTTGCTATTTCTGGCATGTTAAGTATTTCATTGTCTGATTTTACAACGTGTTTAATTTCATATCCATCACCTGAATACATTTCCTGGAAGACTTTTCCTATGGTAGATTTTCCTGTTCCTTTCCTTCCTTTTAATATTAAAAGTGATCTTTTGTCGAGTACTCGTTGCAGTTTCGGGAAAACCGATGTTTCTAAAACAGATTTACTAAGGACTGGCAACTGATGATGTCTCTCTGCACAAAAGAAAACAAGAAGTTCACGTGCAAAAATAAGAATATCTTAGCTTGTTTGTTGTTTTAAATAAAACCTCATATCCTACTTCGCAAATTGACAGACCGTTGATTGGCTAATGTATCAGGCTTTGTGATGCTTTCGCCAGAGTCTTTACATGCGCATACTTACATATACAAAAATGGTTCATATATATGCATGAAATATTTGATAGCATGTCAAATAAATACAAAATTAGCACTACAGAATCACTGATTTGCATTCAATGATGAATAAAAACACACGCGAAAAGATAAGATTGGACATATATATTATATTTTAAAGCAGGGGATTTTATATTCTCATATTTGCAATAAGGTTTTACTATATCTGTAGAAATTCAATTATAGCCCTCACAAATAAATAAACAATTGCTTGATGCGATGTATACAAATGAGCTTGTACATGACTATCATTGACTATTCACTAAGTTTATTTAGTAGCTAGTTATTTATCCTAAATTAATCTTATATTTTCGTTTAGTTTAAACATATTTATACGATAGTATGAGCAAAGGGATTTGGACATAGGTTTTTACAACATTATGAAAGTCCTGTTCCATTACAATTAATGATTAATAATGATTACAATTGCATAATGACGGCAATAATACATATTTAACAAAAAGTGTAAGAAAAATGAATTAACAAAAGAAAGATAAAAATGAGACAGAAAGAAACAAGCAAAAAACAAATACATGAATTATAAGAAGATATAATGAAACAAAAATAAAGATAAAGGCTGGAGTGAGAGATTGTTAATACTATTATGATTAATCCTGATCATGAAATAGTTTTGTTCGTTTGAATTAAGTTGGAACACATGAAAAATATGAATATTTTGATTTTGAGTAAGAATTTGTTGTCACCAGCCAATAGAAATTCAACAGTTATATTATAATCGCGTATTGTATGAAGAGAATACGTCTGTGCTCATCAAACAATGTAAATTCCATTAAAAAAATTGTTAAAATCACCTCTTATCAATTTAAAGCGATTCGGTTTAAAAAATATGTTCTTGTTTTTTTAAATTTCTTTTCTAATTTTGAATCCGCGTAACAATATAAAAAAATTTTGGCGAAATAAATATTCCCCAGACATGCCAAAGGTGATGTAAAACAAATTTCTTTAGTCATGTTAGTACTTACCATAAATAATACATCTTGAAGCTGTTAAAATGGTTGCAAGTAGTACTGGTACAGCCACAATAAGAATTAATCTGTAAAAGTTTTTTCCTGAAATTCAGATAAACTAAGATTGACATAAACTAACGAAAGATCTTTATGTTCTATTTATATGTATTATCGGAACTATGTATCCACCGAATATTATGTAAAAAAAATGGGCACAATCTCGAAACTTATTTTAGGACTTTTAATCATAAACTTTTACCCAATCATAGTATTACCCTTCAGTAACATGGAAACATAATCATTTTTATTTTTTTAAGGCCTAACGATGGTTTATTTTTATTCAAAGGAGTACACTTATCTCCTTAACTCAAAGTCTAACCTTTTGTTTTGAGCTTTACTGTTTTCGGTCATGTTTACATTTCTTCCTTACAAAGTTTTCAATTGCTGTCTCTGAATTCAACATCTTTAACCTTTTGCATTAGTGATGTTAAAACATATATTTAGTAATGCAATGACAGTGATATTATATAATATTGATATGTATTAATTGAAAGTAGAACATAACCAAAATTTAGTATTCTACGGAATTGCTCTACATACAATATTGCTTTTTTGACGTCATTGATTTATAAAATTTGGTACCTGACATTTAAAGATCTTGCGTTACAATAAAAGGTTTACTCTATTAATATTATTCCTTGCAAAATGATGTATTGCACTCGTAAACTCGATTAGAGTAGGAGTGCGAGATAGACCTACGATAAGGGTTAGAGGCAGGACTACGGTTAGGATTATTGTTGGGGTTAGGACTCGAGTTAGGGTTATGGTTTGGACTGAAATCCGTAAACGTTCGTTTCCGTCCGGAAAGACTCTGACATTTTCGTTTCATTATGGTGCTCTCTTTCAGGTCCGAATTACTTGGGGGGGCAGCCATCTTTGAAGTCCATCGTAACATCAACGAGATCGAGAACATTCGATTCCGAATGACTCTAAAACTTCTGTTTCATAGGGTGCTCTCTTTCAGGTCCGCGTTACATGGCCACAGCCATCTTTGGTGTCCATCGTAACATCAACGAGACCAAGAGGTGATTTATAACGAAACAGTGAGAATCCCACCTTCACCTCCTCAGCAGCAGTAGCAGCAGCAACAACGAAAACAGCGACAAGAAGCCCCCAAAAACCGAAATGAACACGCGAGTAAGGTCCTGAGTAGCGATGAGCAGCAAAGAGCAGCGAAGAGCGGGATGGACCAAGAGGAGAGCAGTGATGAGCAGCGAAGAGCATGAGAAGAGCAGTGATGAGCAGCGAAGAGCATGAGAAGAGCAGTGATGAGCAGCGAAGAGCATGAGAAGAGCAGCGATGAGCAATGGAAGAGCAGTAAAGAGCAAGAGAAGAGCAGCAATGAGCAGCGAAGAGCAGCGATGAGCAGCGAAGGGCATGAAAAGAGCAGAGATGAGCAAGAGAAGAGCAGTGATGAGCAGCACGGAGCAAGAGAAGAGCAGCAATGAGCAGCGAAGAGCAGCGATGAGCAGCGAAGGGGATGAGAAGAGCAGCGATCAGCAAGAGAAGAGCAGCGATGAGCAAGAGAAGAGCAGTGATGAGCAGCACGGAGCAAGAGAAGAGCAGCGATGAGCGGCGAAGAGCATGAGAAGAGCAGCGATGAGTTAGAGAAGAGCAGCGATGACGAACAGCAACAAGCAGCAGGACCAAAATGAGAACGCGAGTAAGGTCCTGAGTAGCGATGAGCAGCAAAAAGCAAGAGAAGAGCAGCGATGAGCAAGAGACGAACAGCAACAGGCAGCAGGAGCAAAATGAGCACGCGAGTAAGGTCATGAGTAGCGATGAGCAGAAAAGGGCAAGAGAAGAGCAACGATGACGAACAGCAACAAGCAGCAGGAGCGAAATGAGCACGCGAGTAAGGTCATGAGTAGCGATGAGCAGCAAAGAGCAGCAAAGAGCGGGATGGAGCAAGAGAAGAGAAACGAAGTGCATCATAGAGCAATGAAATGGACCGCCGTTGCTAACGCGGTTGCTAAGGATACCCCACCATTGATCTATTGGTGACAGCATCACTTGGAGGTAAGGGGACATAATCCAATCCTACCTTTGGTCCTCACAGAAAAAATCACCCACAGATGAAAAGAGCGGGATAAGGGGAGATAATCCAATAGTGTACTTCGTATACTCTCGGACTTCGACATAACAGTGAGATTATCAGTCCCTAGAGACCGATGAAAGATCCAGAGACGACCGAGAAGTGCGGAAAAGGGAGATAATTCAATCTGAGTTCTGGTCAAGCATGACACATCCGGGTCCGTGACTGACGTCACTTCCGTAAACAAATCACGGGAAAGCCCACTTCTTCCGGTTGCGCATGCGCGCAAATCACTTCTGGGTACTTCTGGTTCCGGTCACGTGACTTCCGGTTCCGATCACGTGACTTCTGGTTCCGGTGACGTCACTTCCTGTGGCGTTATTTCCGGTTCCGGTGACGTCACTTCCGGTCCCTCCACAGCACCTTCACCTGTTGCACCACCTCAAATACTAATTTGCCTGTCCCCATATACTGCTGCCATATCTCCATAAAAAAAAACGTGACGGTTATAATATAAGGTGCACATAAAAGAGTCACATCTATACAATTACCTCAGAGCCCTGATAACGTGCGCAACAACGTCATTTACGCATAGAAAAATGTCAGATACGCTTGAGAAATATTTCTCGCCGTCAAAGTTACGATCAGTCCAAAACAACTACGCACATGTTTTGGAAATCAAACCTTCCTTGGTTATATATTTATTTACCTGTTAGCTACATTATCTGGGGCTCTGTTATCTTAACTTTTTGTCTTAATATAAAACGAACAATGTGAACTTTAAGGTACATCGATATAATCGGTTTGTTGCTGCAGTTTCTCAGTAAAACAGGAATACTGAATAGAATAACAAGCATAGTACACTTACTTGAGGTGGTTGAAAAATCTACTATATCATCAACTTCAACATGTTCAAGATCGTGTTCATTCCTTGAAATAACAATTCATTTTATATATATGTGTGGGGGGGTGCGTGTGTGTGTGTGTGTGGTTCTGTTAATTATGTAGTACATGTATATACAATATATACGAATTTGTATATATCATGTATCTGAAGAAGAAAAATTGAATTAAACGAGTATAGCTATACTGCCCTCTAAATGTGATGATTGCTTTATCAATAATCATACAAACATGTATTTCCCAACGAACTTGACACATCCACTTGTGCTTCATACTTGCATATTTACTTGACGATAAAGGTGATGCGACTGCAATCTATCCTTGATGATAAATTTGATGATTTTAACTTTTCAATTGTGAATTTCCCCTTTCAATGTTATAATACCATCACTCCAGAAATTGTACGGTTGCCCACTTGCAATGTGAAGGATGCCGTTAGCTGAGAGGACATATATACCGTCCAAAGAAGCAGATGTCACTCCCGGTTACAATGGTATTTTGCATTGTAATTAATTTAGTTTTTTGTTCTGATTTTCATTAGTAATCTATGTTTTCACTCCTTTGTTTGTGTCTTTTAGTTTTTTTTCAGTGTTTTCTCTGGAATTTTCCTTGTCATTGATTGTTTAGCCTTTAGAACATTTGTAGAATTTGCCGACTGACTGATTGCTTCGGTATTTTTTCGGATATGTCATATAGCATAAAATAAATATGCATTAAATGAAAAACGAATCACAATGTATCTTAGGTAAACACAAGTAAAACCATTTTTACATGCATTAATTAAGAACATTGAAAATAAATCTATAGATTTACCTTGGAGGGACAAAAATAGCTGGGCAACCAGGTTCTACAACCGAGCTTTCACCTCTTTCACAGATGTAATCTGCAATAAACTATTTGATATACAATACACAATGCACAAATACCATTCAAAGAATAACACAATGATAAGCTGAAAGGATTCCTCAGCTCAAGTTTAGTTGGCTTTTTTTTATAAATAATCATAAATTAAAACGTTATTAAGACATTAACCATCTCAATTATTTTCTGGAAACAAATAGTTATTTCCATCAAAAAGCCTACGCAATAGGACAGACAACTCAAATTAACGACACATAATTCCCAACGAACAACTTTTGCCTGAAATATTCTCGTAGAATGATTGTGCATATCATTACCCGCTGTAAGAATGTATCCATATTGGCATATCTTCCTGAAACATGAACAGTCCTCTTTCTGTGGAGAACAAAAATACTTGTGTTTAGGTTCTGTAACAAAACTGTATCCAGTTATATGATCACAGCGACATGTGGCATCTTCTTTACTTGATCCAGTATTACAGATTATTTGACCTTCTTCAGTACATCGTGACTTTTGATATTTACATTCGTATCCCTCATTTGTCCATGATATAGTTGGTGAGAAACGTTCCTCTGAACATTTTGTGGCATCTCGACTACCGCTGAAAATGCTCTTTAAACCTTTAATTATAAATATAACTATACATGTATTTTTAGTCCGTTTAATTCAGAGATGGGATGTACTCTACTAGACATTTACACCATACCATATCTTTGGTTTTTTTTCATATTTCTGCTAAAGTACGGACTTCAACGAATGCACAATTTATTGTTACTTGATTGCGTCATTTCTGTGCATTTGTTTAAACCAGTTGGATAGATTTCGGAGATTGGTAAGATCTTATTTAACAGTCAAAATGTATAGTAGTCTCCAGCATATACTTTGTATTAAATGTCATTTTATTTATTCTTTGCTCTTTTCTGTATGTATAGCTTTGTTTATTACATTGTAACCGGTAATATACTGTAGTATCCAAGTGAAAGAAAATCTGGTAATTCACATGTGAAAAGAACATCCGGTATTTTACTCCAGGAAGTGACGTTACAATTGCCGCGGAGAAATATCAAAAGATATAGTCCGTCTTATTTCAATTTATTTCTGCTAAAATAGATTTATAAAAAGTATAACTAATCGCTGAATTGAAATACCACAAATAAATACAACTTGAGACAGAACTACAGCTGTAAATAACTCGTGCGCTGCGCGCATTCGTGATTTACTGCGTAGTTCGGTCATGCCTTGGTATTTGAATTCCGCGATTAGTTATACTATAAATATTATTTTTAGGAGCTTCAATTAATTTTTATATACAATATTGTTTGAGCATATATCTCTTATAGTTCTGTGGAGTTTGTAAACATCACATTTTATCATATATTATCATAATGTTACGTATGTTGAAAGATTATTTAATTTTTGTTTCTAGAATTTCAATGTAATTATAATCTAACATATGTTGAAAAGATAAAAGCTCTATTTAATTTTGAGACTGTAATTTGTCTATGAATAGGAT
The DNA here is from genome assembly GCA_028015205.1 of Mytilisepta virgata. Lineage (NCBI taxonomy): Eukaryota > Metazoa > Mollusca > Bivalvia > Mytilida > Mytilidae > Mytilisepta > Mytilisepta virgata. The sequence goes on along the minus strand of CM051511.1, from coordinate 34,414,186 downwards.
GTTAACTGTTTAATGAGACAAATCATTATGTAGAACGTTCTATATAGAATCTTTGGAACATTTGTAAATTAACAGCAACATTAAATGTGAAATATCTATACAGGTAAAGGTGATGCTGGTAACTGATAGAAGTATATGTATTCAACAGTGCTCAACACTTCATGTCTATGAAACGTATAAAAAAGAACATCTTTTTTCTCGCATAGCATAACATAAATATTCATAGATCGGCATCGTTTCTCGGAAAGAAGCAGCATTATTTTCGGTCCGTTGAATATGAATGAAATCTGTCAAGGGTTTGTGGGAACATTATTTACTTGACGGTTTATGGTTTACATTATAAAATAACAAGGAATAATATTAATAGAGTAAAAAATAACAATCCAAAGATACTTATATTAGATATAGTAAATTTATACTATGCTGTATATGACGCATTTCAAGGAGTTACCTCTCATCAGCAGCATTAAAACCGAAACATTTGGAAGATCAATAACCAAACTTATTTTAAACAAGAAGTACTCATAAACAAAAATACCGAAATAGGAAGCCAAATTTCAGCTAAGGAGATCTACCATGTGCAATACAAGGAATGAATCCTTAGTATTTCTATTATTTTTGAATTTTACTAAATACTGGTAATTTCTATAACAAATCAATGAATAATCATATCAAACAAGTCTGACGACTGGGTTGACGAATACCCTCGGAGACCTAGGGTCCACCATGCAGAGGCATCGTTCTAGGAGTTTCAAAATAACAATCCAAAGATAATAATATTAGATATAGTAAATTTATACTATGCTGTTTAAAATACTAGAAAGAACCCGCGATTCTCGCTGGAGAGGTCAGGGAGTCAGTATTGGATAGGTAAAAAAAGTGGAGAGAAACTGGTCTGTTAACAGGATTTGTTGCTGCAGGGTTAGCAAAAATATGTGAAGAGGGAGATTGCAAATATAAACCTATATCAAAGATAGTACAGTTTTAATTTTATGCGACAATCTCTGTGGATGTCTTACGGATATTGCTATTTACTGGTAAACTATCCATTGTTTATCTCAATAATAGAAGTGTATCGTGAATTGCCGCCGGTGTGAATTTAATTGTAATTTACGTTCACCTATACTATTGTAGGATAAGCAATGCAATGGGTACCAGAAAAGAGTAACATATAAATCTGCTGTAAGGGGATACACAGTGGTGTCGGTCTTAATTAATGTTTTTTCTTCAACAATTTTGTGTTATCATGTCTTTGTTTGTTTCCTAAACTTTTTCTTTTCCCTTTGACTACTTATTGGACATCCATTTCATTCTGAGTGAGGATGGGGCTGGCTATTTTTTTCGCACCAGAGTATTCATTTTTGAATTTTTGCAGAGCTGAAAAATTTATATTCTGTAAATTTTAAGACATATTTATTTGCAATTGCAACTTTTTTGGGGGGTAAAGTTGAGATTACTTTGTTGTCTGATAGTACTGACGTTCGCTAATTTCACGGTCAGTTAACATCTTTGGAAGTGATAAATCTTTGATAAAACTAAATGCCTACCTTCTGGTACGTAGTCTTTTCGTAGGCATACTTCCCGGAAAATATTGAAATTGGCGTCAAAAAGACAGTGATAACGCTGTTTTTCTTTGCAGACCCATTTTGCCCGATTTATCCAATTGGCTTCACTGGGACATTTCAGCCTATAACATTTGACAGGTATATAACAGGTATACTGAAATATAAAATGTATTTGAACATTTACCCTTTTGAATTTTTTTAATGGGTTGGATCCCTGCACTTTTGAAGAATTTCGGGAATATTGTTATTGCCCGTCTGTCCGTCTTGTGCTTTTTTTGTGACATCAACGCATCTTTTTTGTTTAACTCTATGCATTTTATTTTCATACAGTATTCTGAAACTACATGCATATGGCTATAGACGTTCTGATTTTGAAAAACTGAGGTTCACGGATTTGAAATTGTGAAATTAATCTTTAGACTTAAACTCCTTTTTCACTTTGAATTTTATGCATTTTATTTCGATACGGTATTTTCAAACAATCTTAATAAATGTACAGGTTTTAGAATTTTGATTTTGATTTTCAAAATTTGTTTTGTAAAGGTTTTAAATTATGAAACTGTGAATTCTCTGTGAAACTGATATGCACTGTATATATGCATGTAGATGCGCAATAAGTGTTTAGAATACTGGACCCACAGTGAAAATGGATTCAAGTAAAAGTCCTCAAAAATATGGTTGTGAAAGTATTTTAGTATTTGAAACACCAGGCATGCAAAACTAGGGGGGGTAGTTGTATTGCCTCCATCTACATGTTGACAAATATTTGATGGAATGGTTAAGAAATAGTTCAAACAATGAGGGTCGTGTTGCAATATATAGACCGGATAGTCACTCCAAAAACATTATTTAGACCGAAGCGAAGCTGATGTCCATAAACTGTTTTTGGAGTGATCTCCCGGTCCATACATTGTCATTTGGGACTATTTCTTGTATAATACTAATAAATCATTTGTAGTCTATAACATTAACCCGGAAGGGTTATTCTATTCAATCGATTGTACATAGGCTCGTTATCGAATGAAATTTAATCCCTCCCCAAACTACTACATGTTTTACTTTTTTCAGACAGAGCCCAATATTCTATTCTATATTGGTTTAAAAAATACTTGGAAACTTACTTACACCTAAAAGTACGTCTTTTCAACCCCCCCCCCCCCCCAAATATTATATTAAAAGTACGTTTTTGAGAATATTTTCACGCTCACAAATAAAAGAAACACATATTATTATATTAATAGATATTTATTTTATTTTTAAAAATGACCCCCCCCCCCCGGCCCCCAAAAAGCAAAATTCAGTAAACTGACTCCAAATTATAGTACAACCCTTTTAACACTCCTCGATGTATCTAAAAAAAAAAGGCCAACCAAAGGAGAATCATGCCTTTCGAAAACTATGAAACAGTTCTAAATGAAAAATATCGTGTATTTTCTACTTCTTTCATCATGTTCACAGCATTTACATTTTTTTGCATCATTAATCCTTTGTAATTGTTCACTCGTCAGGGAACGATTTTTACAACGAAATTAGGACACAAAACAAAAATGGTAGAGATTCCGGAAAAAAATCGAACATTGGCCCGGATCTCCCCGGTGTGAACATTAAGTTATAGACAAACAGAAGAAAAAATCGATAAATGTTATGTAATATTCATTGATATATACCATACATTGTACTTTTTCATAATGGGATTGCCTGACAATAGTTGTGTGTAAGTGATCCGTTACGAAACATATGTTGCCTGTTATTGACGTTAGTAAATTTGATCAATACATTTCAACTTTATTACAGTAATAAAGGTTATTTTGAAGGAATTTGTCAATGTTTAAACTCGGGTGATTCACTTAAAAACTAAATAAAGTCCGAAATACTTTACGTAAATTTTGTTGAGTGATAAGCCCGAGTGTACACAAATTCCTTAAAAATAACCTTTATTACTTATAATTCCAAAGTAATTTGCATAAATATGACGTTTTCCATTTGAAATTAACATTTCCCTCATGCACTATATTGCATTCGTACGTATTCATACGCACGACGTCATGAAATGAATTTCTCAAGTTATAAACTTCTTACCGGAAGTTGCAGTTAGCCAATGAAATTACTGAATTTGATGTTTTGAAAACAATATTGTAATTATTGTAGGTTATACCCATGGTGGTTAAACAATATTACAGCAATTTACAGGAATACACATACAGAAGTTACACGAAATAGAAAATAGCTTTGACCGATGTGGGCCCTATCGAAGTTCAAATAATTGGTAAAAGTTCATTTTTAGTGATCTTTCGTCGGCCAATAAAAAATGTTGATAAGTTCTATTAATAATCTTTTCAAATAAATTAGCCCTTTTCCAGCTATGATAGAACAAATAGTATTCATAGATTCTAGCACCTTGTATCGATCCAGAGCAAAGTCCATGTTCTCTGGGGATATTTTTATGGGAACACACCTTTTATATCTGCCAAGTTCAATATTCAATGAACAGTGATGCGAAATTTTGTCAGAAGCTGTCTCATTGTAAAACTGCTTTCATATTTCAGGTATTCTTCTAATTTTAAAGTGTTTTTAAGATTAGGCAAAACAATATATGTGTGTTTAAGGTTACCCTACTTACCCTAACCCATTTGATTCCCATTTTAGGACAAAAATGTCGCTGATATAATTATTTCCCTAATAAAACATCCGCGGACCATTTTTTCTCCAATAGGGGTCTATGTAAAACAATTTTTCAAAATAAAATGATTTTGCCTATCTACCTACCTTATTTTTCGGTCACAATGTAACCTTAAACAGTCCTATATTTTGTTTTGGCCTTACTATATAAATAAAACTTGGAGCTATCATTTATTGGGAGTTTAGAATGTACATTTTTATATTTCAGTGTAATAATGTTTTTTCAGTTCATCTTTCAAACGGCAATCAATACACGCTGAATATTTTATTGTTTATACAGTATTGATCTTAAAACCAGTCCGAGAGATAAATTATTGCAGAGACGAAAGACAAATACCTGGATCATAATTGCATTCCTTAAATGTCTTGTTTTTTAAGCGTAAAATAAGCAATAGCAACATAATAATCAACACCATACTACAGGCATGACAGGGGTAATTTATTTTTATATTGATGTTTGAATTATGCATGAATGTATGGATGAAGGGATAAATATACAATACATAGTCATTGTCGGAAAATATAAAATTTATTTGGGCGAGCTTTAGATGTTTTACATGTGATTCTTCTATGAAAACCGAAAGATTGGCAAGATGTAAAAAAATATAACATAAATGTTTAGGTTACATCTGAAACTTACCAAAATTAGAATAATTTTCTGCCACCACATATCCATATTTCTTCGATTTACATCGATATTGGTGATCTGCTATTTAATGAATCTAAAATACTAATTCAGTTTTGTATTTGCATCTATATAAAAAATACAGGATTATAAACGTTCAATCTGATTAAAATCAGTTGTTCGTGATGTCCCTATTACTGTGTACTATATGGTGCAGTACGTAGGTACATGTAATAATTGCAGCAAAAACGAATACCCTATTTTAATCAGATAGTAGCCCTTTATGACTTGTTCCAATAACAGACAATAGATGCGTATCATAGCTTGGAACCCTTTCCTTAAATAATTTACCTCTGGAACATATCTTTTCAGCCACCCAGTCACAATCACTTACGTCGGTCTTCGTGCAGTATAAATTGGCTTTTAAAAAATCTCAGCTAAAAGCCACTTGACCAACTGAGACCACACTTAGTTGAAATTGTCTCTGGGTGGCCCTGCTTCAAATGTGTCCACCGTTCCCAAATACACGAAAAATATGAAAAAATCTTCTCTGAAACAATTGGGGGTATTCAGATGAAGCTTTGGAGAATGGTTTCTTTCCAAATCGTGTCAATTTTTCGGACCGATGACCAATATGCCCATTTCTATAAGTATAAAAACAACACAAAACACAAATCACAATATTAAGAAACATTTTTCACTGAGACTAACTGGTCATCATGTTTTCCTTTTTTAAATAGTGATTCTAACCTTAGATTTATATGGCTTACTTTACAAAAAAGTAAATCAGCAAAATTATGTTCAAAACTGTGAATCATCGTCACTTTAAGAAACGGGGCAAGAACCTTTGATTAATATGGCAGCCTTTAGTAGAAAAATGATAGTCTACAAACAATATTTAAAATCTCTTTGAAAAGTAATGTTGCAATAGATACCAGTTTTGAGTGGATTGATCCTTAAGTTGTCTTTTTGAACCAAGGTCGTTACAAAAATAGAATAATCTGCAAAACATATTTAAAAACCTCCTATGACACATATGGAGCAAATTAAGAGCATACTATGGTGGAATGGTCATTACTTCGTAAGCCCTTCCATAACAACAATTTTGTTAATGTATCTTTAGAATATACATTTAATACTCCAGTTATGTTCTTACTTTTCTGTGGGGTTTAATTGTGCATGTTTTAATATCAAATATTTTTTTTTGTTTTATTATCTTCCTTTCATCTACATAAGTATCTAGTCCATATGCTGAATTCTTTCACGACGTATACGACATCTTTTATCAAACTCCCATCTGTGTTTGCTAACTTCAATGTATGTTGTGATCTTACCTACATTTTTCCGTACACATGTACATGCACTCGTTATCTTGCAACTTTTCTTATAGATTTATCTGTGAAGATTGCCTCTATAGGGAATTTTATTTCTCTAGAAATGAGGTCAGAAGAAAAACAACCTGACCGCTAACTGCACACTTCGTTTTCGCGATCGAAAACACTTAATTAACTTTATGTGCACTTTGAGGCTTCTCTTTACGGGTAACGAGCGTCCGCAATTGAAAGATCATATATTTGCATTTATCATATATTTGGTACTAAATACATGCGTGCTGTATATACGATAAAGCCCATGACGTTGGTCCGCATGGCTTACCCTTTGTCGCATGGCATACCCTTTATCCCATAGCTTTTTTAATTTTTTTTTCAAATTTTATTTTTTGGGTTTTTTTTGGGGGGGCGGGGTCAAATTTAAAAAAAAAACAAATGTTCAGTTTTCTTTCCGATTATCTATTTTTTTATTTTTTTTTCACAAAATATTTTTCCCAATCAATTTCATTTATGGCAGTAGACTTTAATTTTGAAAATTTGAAGTTATGATAAAGTGTATAATACATGCTAAAATCTGTATCATGCTGTATCAGCCTCGACCAATATCAGCCCTCGGGCAAAGGCCCTCTGGCTGATATTGGTTTCTCGGGTTGATACAGCATGCGATACAAATTTTACCATGTCTTATTCTCTATGTACAATTATTCTAATAAGTTAAGTCATAGAATTATATACATTTATAATGATCTCGGATATCTCAGAAAAAGTCGGGCTGATACCGGTTAGTTTGAAGTAAGAAAATTGAAATGTAACAAAGTAAAAACTTTTACTCTTGCAGAGTTTGACTTAACCGTACTCACAGCAAAGAAACACATCCGTCATTCTGATTAAAGAACTTGTTCTTATGATATGTTTTTCGTTAATAAATGCATACTCTTTTGCAACGTGTTTCTGCCTCCATACTTTCTGTTTATAACTTCCAGATTGTTAACCGTAGGCGAGATATCATCTTCTAATCTTATGATTAAATAAAAGTACATGTATTAACAATACACAAAGGAAGTGTCCAAGTCCAGTATAACTTAAGGGTCTATGTCCGATAATAGAAGTATTGAATTTTCCCAAAGAGAATAGATAATCAACAGAACCTCAGAGTTATTGATTTTATGGTTAAACTTTGTCCAAAGTAAGTGTACCCATCCGAGACTCACGCACATAATTCCAAACGAACAAAAAAATCACTTTCATGATATTTTCAAAGAAGTGCCTGGTCTATGCTTTTCAAAAAACGCAGCGGTTGCAATATCGATTGAAAATACAACTAAACTGGTAAATTTACAAAAAAGCTTATTTCGAAAATGGTATGATATTGATGCTTTAAAACAATCTTTTCGTATCGAATCGAATTCCCACGTTCTCATAACGATCCATATGTAAATATAGTCGTAGTCTATAGTGTATATTGATTTGCGACAGACGTTATGATGTCAATTAGATAACCACTGGGTAAAAATTGCTTTAAAACGATGCAATCGTTATCACGGTTTTCTTTTTGTTCTATTTTTGCATACAAACAATAGATTATCGGATGTAATGCAGATTGTTAAATATCAGTCGGAAGTCCCAATATTGTAACATGTGGGCGAGTGTGTGTGGGGGGTATGCTATACGTTTACTCTGATAAGTAGTTTGTGTCCTTAATTGATCAGATTAATAGTCCCGCCATATTTCAAAGATCAGTCTGTTCCCATTATTTCTTATACCTACACTACACCCATTGCACCAAAAATCTTCACTCACAAACGTGTATTGCAGGACATCAAAATCGACGACCTTAAAGCTAAGCCCCTTGATTGTTCATGCAACAGTTCTCCATTCAAATATAGTCCTGTTGGCCATGTAATCAGAGGAGACTTAAATATCATAGACAATGAGTCTTTTCGTGATGTCCTTGCAAAAGGTTCTAAGTATCGCGAACCACGAGCCATACATTGGAAATATAATTTCAAACTACTGACAGATGTTGTGACGGACTATGCCAGAAAATGAACCAAACGTGAACAACAGCCACTAAATTCGCTTCCAGAGTGAGTTAAAGCTGTGAGATCGTTGATTCAAGTCCGAATTGATAAACTTAGAAGGTGTATGAGTAAAAAAGGAACATCAGTCTTAAGCAGTCCTGATGCTACGAAGACATTGTCCGCCATTCATTACAATATGTTGTTGTTCCTGCATATAAGGCCCCTAATAACATCGTTTTTGTATGCAAAAGCTACTATATTCAATTATTGATTAATGAACTAGGGATTGCTTGTTCACTTAAGAATCCTACCTGTAAATCTACTACACTTTCAAAGGAAGAAATAACCGACAATCATGGATCGGTCTTATCGTCATTTTGTATTTCCATCAAAGATGATGATTTCCTACCTTGTACTGGATACCAAGTTACATACGTGTCCATACAAACAACGCTTTATAGCTCGATCTGCCAAGTGTTACACCAAACCATTGTCTCAGCTTATATTTTAACAGCTGTCAAAACGGGTCTCCAAAAATATTGTCAGACGAGCTATTCATGAAGTGGTATCAATCAAATGTGGATATTAAATAACTCCAAAGACTTAAAGGATATTTAACGATCTCGGTCCAATTCAGTCTGTAACATCATAAAACATTTGATTTCTCTACCCTCTATACCACCATTCCTCATTCACACCCGAAAAAAAGTTGAAACATCTAATCCATCGATGCTTTCGAAATAACAAAAGGCTCCCAAGAGTCTGAATCGCTCACATGTTATCTTTTGTTTACCAGTAGATCTTGCATCAATGATTATTTAATGTATACCGTCGCAATTTTCTTTTTAATATTGACCTGTACATCTAAAATATAGAATCCTGAACTCAAATAGATACGGTTGCTATGGACTTTTTCAATGGAATTGACTCTTGACCTTCAATTTTGACTTGAACAGGTAAATTGTAGGGTCCTGAACCCAAAATATATATGGTTCCTAGGGACTTTTTCATTGGTCGCTATGGACTTTTTCAATGACCTTGACCCTTGACATTTTTTTACTTGTACAGGTAATAAGGTCCTTAACCCAAATATATCTGGTTGCTAGGGACTTTTTCATCGGTTGCTATGGACTTTTTCATGGCATGGACCCATGACCTTCCATTTTGACTTGAACAGGTATATTGTAGGGTCCTGAACTCAAATATATATGGTTGCTAGGGACTTTTTCATCGGTTGCTATGGACTTTTTCAATGACCTTGTACAGGTAAATTAAAAGGTCCTTAACCCAAATGTATATGGTTGATAGGGTTGATTTATTCATCTGTTACTAGGGACTTTTCCATCGGTTGCTATGGAATTTTTCAATTACCTTGACCATTGACGCTCCATTTTACTTGTACAGCTACCATTTAATTTATTTCAAGTAACGCCCTAAACATCTGTGATAATGTCAGATCTTTATTTTCTGTTTACATGTAAATAATTTTGAAGGGCAAAAACTCCTTTAAGGGGTCAATTGACGATCTTGGTCATGTTGACTTATTTGTAGATCTTACTTTTCTGAACTGTATAGAGTTTGTCTTTATCTATAATAATATTCACGCTAATAACCTAAAACTGCAAAATCGCCTTAAAACTAACAATTCAGGGGCAATAACCCAAAAATGGGTTGACCAATTCATTTGAAAATTGTATAACAGGTAGATAACCATAAACATTTTTACTACTTTGCCCTAACTGCTTTAGTGAGCCAAAAAGTGCATTTTCACCTATGTCCCATTTTAGCCATGGCGGCTATTTGACGGACAAGAAAATAAAGTAAAACCTTTCACCTATATATAATTCAGAATACGTATGGCTGTAATTAGTTCAGTGGTTTCAAAGGAGAAGATCTTTGAAAAAGTTTACGATGGACGACGGACGACGGACGCCAACTGATGGCAAAAGTACTTTTAGGACAGATGAGCTAAAAATGGCAATAGCAGGTACAAATACCTTTTCATTGGTAGAGATAACTCATTTTTTGTTCAAAACCAATCTAAACCTAACAAAAAATATGCAGAGGTCGAAATTGTCCTGATGATTGTATGTTTGATCGACAACATATTTGTTCACTTTGGAGGACATGTTTTCGACTATTGGCATTCGTATGGGCACTAATTGTGCGCCACTCCTGGTCGGCTTGTTCCTTTACTCATTTGAATCAGACTTCCTTGACGGGCTTCTTAAGGAACATAAGTTAGTCCGTACCTTTAATTTCAGCTTCCGCTACATAGATGATATTTTATCAATCAACAATTCACGTTTTGGAATTTCTTACATCTCATCCATACCAATGAGCTCGATATTAAGGCTTCTGACAGAAAAGTTGCTCAGACAGGGGTACGTTGCTCCTAAGCTGAAGTCATCCTTATTAAAGTTTTATGGGCGTCATCATGACTTGGTTGACAGGTATGAAAAAACCGTTTCCAAAATGAAAATAGACCTGTTCCATTGATATTATACCTTCCGCATAACGGATTTGACATGGACAGCATGGCGGGTGTCCTGCAGGAAGCAGAGACTGCTTACTCTTCCGGAGCACCTGAGTCTACCCCCGGTTTTTTGGTGGGGTCCATGTTGTTCATATGTTTTTAGTTTTTAATTGTAGTGCATGTATTGTTTTGGTCTTGTCTTCGTTGTTCTCCGGACTTTGTCAGTTGTTACGATTTTTCTCTCCTTCGAATATCTCTTTGGTATTTCTTGACTTTACTTATTACGGAATGCAGCAATGTATATCTATGCGGGCATGTATAGTGGATGAATACGTTATATGAGACGTAAGTAAATATTTAATGGTACTCCGCATTTCGATAAAAAAAAAAGATCATAACGATCAAATTTTCATTCAAAATCGTTATAATTGACATTAATTCATGGTAACAGCTTTTCGTGATGGATCGCATCTGATACATAATAGTCTCACATACATAACACAGCAGTATGAATCAAATATTTTCTGAAAAAAATTTAAAACGGGAGCGAAAAGAATGCCTACCTTTCTTTTTGAAGACGATGTAAACAATCTGTATAAAACGATTGCCTCTGCTGTCTCGATTGTCGGTTATATAGCGTGATAAAGCCAAAAATGGTTATCATATGACCATTTGAAACTGGCCAATGAGAAACAGGAAAAACACCGCATATGTAATAGTTTATGTTACATGTACATATATCTGCAGAAAGCATTATTACCCGTTTATTGTGTTTTTCACTGGGAAATTTCTGTTGAAAGGCTATATAATAGCTTTTGCAGATTAATTGTGACCTCGGTGATAACTTTGTATATATATAATCAGGTCATGAGTGTCTGGATAGAACGTATATCAAATAATTATTTACCCGTTTTGCTCTATTCGATTAAATATATGCATTTTTATTATTCTGTACAAATCTGACGAAATTACAAATTTGACTCTGATCATGAAAACTTACTTAAAATGTAGGTTTGTTATTAATAAGGCCATAATAAAAAATATTCCTAGATTCTCATCCCCGTCCGCCCCCTTTTTACCCCCCCCCCCCCCCCTCCCCCAGGCGCCCTGATGTTTTTTTATTTTTAAAAATACTAATTTGTGAAAAGAAACATTGCACCAAAATCAGCAAACATTCGCGCCCTTCCCGGAATTCAATTCCGAAACTTTGTTTCTTAGTCAACATCCGATTAAAAACCTTGCATAGTTTTTGCCGTTCTTTCAATAATAAAGGGTTCAACCACTATCAAAGAGTGGTACGGGTGTTCTGTAGGGGCTTGATAACAATTGTAACGGGGCTTGATAACAATTGTAACGGGGCTTCCCTCGTGTACGATAGATGTTATAGAACCGTAACGGGTTTATAATCACCCTCCATTAGCTGTGCTAGTGGAGTACTCCTTTAGCTCAGTTGGTAGAGCGGTGGACTACTGAATAAAAGGTTCCGGCTACGATTCCCTGTTGATGCGGTATGTAATTTTGGGAGACAAATCACGCTCTACTGATACATTGGCGCCCAACTTAATAGCTCACTGATGTCTAAAATGGATAGTTGGCAAATATATTAAAGTTGGATATCGTCATCGTGGGACAATGAATCTTGAAGTGAGTGAAGTGTAACGGGGCTTCCCTTGTGTACGATTGAAGTATAGAGCCGTAGCTGCGCTAGTGGAGTACTCCTTTAGCTCAATTGGTAAAGTGGACTACTGAACCAAAGGTTCCGAGTTCGACACCAGTTGGTGCGGTAGGTATTTTTGGGAGACAAATCATGTTAGTAGTATATGGGGACAGTTCAGTTAGGATTTGAGGAGCGAGGGGAGCCGGAAGTGACGTCATCGGAATCGGAAATGACGTCACAAGAAGTGAAGTCACCGACAGCGGAAGTCATGTGACCGGAAACGGAAGTAACTGGAAGTGGTTTGCTCGCATTCGCAAACTGAAGTAGTGGGTTTGCCATTTTTCTTTATTTGTTTAAGGAAGTGACGTCAGTCACGTACTCGGAACCGGATGTGCCGTCTGCGCATGTTTGACCGGAATTCGGATTGGATTATTCCCTTTTCCCAACGCTTCTCGGTCGTCTCTGGGTCTGTCATCGGTCTGTATAGGGTAAGAATCTTGCATTGAGTCTGTAGCGACTGATACGTTCACTATTATGTCGACGTCCGAGAGTATTCGAAGTACAGAGGGTGATTGGGTTATCTCCCCTTTCCGTGTAATGTTTTCTGCTTTTTAAGGGAAGTCCAACGGTAGGATTGGATTATGTACCCTTACCCCCGTTTCGGTTGATGCTGGTGATGCTCTTCGCTTGCTCCATACTGCTCATTGCTGCTCTTCTCTTGCTTTTCGCTACTCATTGCTGCTCATCGCTACTCATCTCTTGCTCCCTGATCCTCTTCGGTGGTCATCTCTTTCTACGTGCTGCTCTTCGCTGCTAATCTCTTGCTCCTTGTTACCAATCGCTGCTTTTCTCTTGGTTTTTCCTTTCTCCATGCTGCTCCTTGCTGCTCATCGCTACTCATGGTTACACTCCACTAATTATTTTAGTTTCAGAGAAATGCACCCCAAGAATTTTATTAAATATTAGAGTTGGTAAAGTTTGACTACATGATAGATAAATAATTAATGTCTTAACCTCAAAATTGTAATATTGACTGAAAGAGGATTGATTTTAGTTTAAACTAATACGAAAACATTAACTGATTTTGCTTCTGACAAGTAATGGGAGGTCATAAACTGGGACTTGTGAATTGACATGTGGTGTGTAAAACTTTGACAGTGATAATCGGCACCTGCACTGGTAAGTTAAATTGCGAAAAAAGAGCCGGAAAAGTAAACCTTTTTTGCCCACATATGTAATGGAATTTTATGCAGAATCTGAAAAATTAAGTCTCAATTGGATTGAAACAATGCATCAGACCTCAATTTTAAGCCGAAGTGGAGTGAAATTTAACATTTTTAAAGCTTTTTTATGAAAAATTTTGAAATGTTGCTATGCCAACTAGGTTTCCATGGATATTTTTTATTTACTTTATCATGATTGAAACAATGCTAACAAAATGGCCTTTCAGAATATATATATATATATATGTATATTGGTATTATTTACTCTGAAGATGGCACAAGACCATGACATTTGTTAGCTCACTTCACATATAAAATGGTACTTTTAATTTGTGGAGTGTAACCCATGACTATACTCACGTGCTCATTTCGGTTTTTTTGGTTCTACTTGTTGTTTTCGCTGCTGCTGCTGCTTCTGTTGATAGTTGATATTCGTCACCGCTGCTCTTCTCTTGCTCATCGCTCTTCTTCTTTTGCTCCGTGCTGATCATTGGTGCTCTACTCTTAATCATGACTGCTATTCTTTTGCTCCCTGCTGCTCATCGCTACTCATCTCTTGCTCCCTGCTGCTCTTCGTTGGTAGTCTTTTGCTCTGTCTTTTCTCTATCATGTGTCTATGCTGCTCTTTGCTGCTCACCGCTACTCATGACTCTACTCATGTGCTCATTTCGGTTTGTTGGTGCTACTTGTCGCTGTTTTCGCTGCTGCTCCTGCTGCTTGTTGCTGTTTGTCATCGCTGTTCTTCTCGTGCTCTGTGCTGTTCATTGCTGCTCATCGCTGTTCTTCTCTTCCTCTTCACTGCTGCTTATCTCTACTCTTCTGTTGCTCGTCGCTGTTCTTCTCTTGCATAGTTCTGCTCAGCGCTGCTCTTCTTGGTCCGTTTTACTCATCACTGCTCTTCTCTTGCTCCTTCCTTTCTCTATGCTGCTCTTTGCTGGTCATTGATATTCATGACTATACTCACATGCTCATTTCGTGTTGCTCTTCACTGCTCATCGCTGCTCTGCACAGTACTCATTTTGCTCTTATATTGCTCCATGCTCTCATGCTCTCATGCTCATTTTGGATTTTTTGCTGCTGCTAGTGGTGGTCGATTGTCGTTTGGATCATCACTTTGTCTCGTTTGTGTTACGATTGACACCAAACATGGCTGCATCGATGTAACGCGGACCTGAAAGAAAGCACCCTATGAAATTTTTCAGACTGAAATTTTTGCTTTATTTGGGTGCTCTCTTTCAGGTCCGCGTTACATGGATGCAGCCATCATTGGTGTTTATGGTAACATCAACGAGACCAAAAACATTCGTTCTCGTACGGAAAGACTAACATTTCTGTTTCATAAGGGTGCTCTCTGTCAGATCCGCGTTACATGGATGAAGCCATCTTGGTCTTCATCGTAACACAAACGAGACGACCAAGTGATGATTTATAACGGAACAGTAAGAATCCCACCTCCACCTCCTTACAACAGCTGCGGCAGGAACGAACAGCGACAGGCGGCAACAGCAGCAAAAAAAAAAATAAAATAACACGAGAGTATGGTGCCGAGCAGCGATGACCAGCGAAGAGGAGCACGGAGCAATAGAAGAGCAGCTAAGAGCAGAGAAGAGTAGCGCGGAGCACAAGAAGAGCAACGATGAGCAGCAATGAGCAGCGAAGAGCAAGAGAAGGACAGTGATGAGCAGCGTTACATGGCCGCGGGTATCTTTGATGTCCATCGAAAAATCAACACGACCAAGAGATGATTTATAACGAAACAGTCCCATCTTCTCGGCAGCAGCAGCGGCAGCAGCAGCGGCAGCAGCAGCAGCAGCAGCAGCATATCGACCAATCGGAATGGGAGAAATTAACCAATCACGATGTCAGAAGATAACCCAATCGTGTTTCACGTTTCATAATATAAGCCCCAATCCAATCCATCGTTACAAAGGCACCGATATATAAAAAGACATGATCAGATAGAAGAAGAATAAGACTAAAGTTAATTCAATGCATCGATATGTCTAGAAAAGAAAAGAAAACCAAGAGTGGTCTTATCCAAGACGCCATGACAGTTTCCAACATTCCTTTGAAAGTACCACTTGGTGGAGGGACGTATGCAGAGTTGACAGAATGGAAAGGTAGCAAGAGAGTGGATTTCAGATTTTGGGAAAGCAAAACTGTTCCGACTAAACAAGGAGCGAGATGGGCATGTATTGTCATGAGTAGCGATGAGCAGCAAAGAGCAGCATATAGAAAGGAAGGAGGAAGAAAAGAGCAGAGATGAGTAACACAGAACAGAAAGCGCAGCGATGAGCAGCACGGAGCAGGAAGAGCATCGATGAGCAACATAAGAGCAGCGATGAGCAGCAATGGGCAGTACGGAGCAAGAGAAGAGCAGCAGAAAGCCATGAAGAGCGGCGATGAGCAGCAAAGAGCAGCACGGAGCAAGAGAACAACAGCGATGACGAAGAGCAACAAGCAGCAGGAGCAGCAGTAGCGAAAACAGCAACAAGCTGCAGGACAGCAGCAGCAGCAGCAGCAGCGAAAACAGTGACAAGTAGCACCAACACACCGAAATAAGCACGTGAATATAGTCATGAGTAGCGATGAGCAGCAAAGAGCAGCACAGAGAAAGGACGGAGCAAGGGACTATCAATAAAGAGCAGCAGGGAGCAAGAGATGAGTAGCGATGAGCAGCAGGGAGCAAGAGAACATCAGTGATGAGCAAGAGTAGAGCAGTGAAGAGCAGCGATGAGTAAGGGTAGAGCACCGATGATCAGCACGAAGCATGAGAAGAACAGCGATGAGCAAGAGAAGAGCAGCGGTGACGAACGGCAACAAGCAGCAGGAGCAGCAGTAGCAGCGAAAACAGCGACCAGTACCACCGAAAACCCGAAATGAGCACGTGAGTATAGTCATAAGTAGCGATGAGCAGCAAACAGCAGCATAGATAAAAGGAGCAAGAGATGACCAACGGAGGCAGCAAGGAGCAAGAAATGAGTAGCGATGAGCAGCAATGAGCAGAAGAGCAGCGATGAGCAGCAGGGAGCAAGAGAAGAGCGACGATGAGCAGCACAGAGCAAGAGAACATCAGTGATGAGCAAGAGTAGAGCAGTGAAGAGCAGCGATGAGTAAGGGTAGAGCACCGATGATCAGCACGAAGCATGAGAAGAACAGCGATGAGCAAGAGAAGAGCAGCGGTGACGAACGGCAACAAGCAGCAGGAGCAGCAGCTGCAGCGAAAACAGCAACAAGTAGCACCGAAAACCCGAAATGAGCACGTGAGTATAGTCATAAGTAGCGATGAGCAGCAAACAGCAGCATAGATAAAAGGAGCAAGAGATGACCAACGGAGAGCAGCAAGGAGCAAGAGATGAGTAGCGATGAGCAGCAATGAGCAGAAGAGCATCGATGAGCAGCAGGGAGCAAGAGAAGAGCAGCGATGATCAGCACGGAGCAATAGAAGAACAGCGATGAGCAAGAGAAGAGCAGCGATGACGAACAGCAACAAGCAGCGGCAGCAGCAGAGAAAACAGCGACATGTAGCACCAAAAACAAGAGGATCAGAGGGCTGAGCCTGTGTCGCTAACCTGGGAGTCACAAACTTTTGATTTGATTTGATGGACTAGATTGACTTCTGGAAACTTTGTAAATGACCTTCCATAGATGCTTCATACCAAGTATAAGTTCATTTGGCAAAACAATTTCAGAGGAGAAAAATTTGACCAATCAGAACATATAAAGGCTTCTGGTGGCCATTTTATTTCACAGACTATGATAATTTATGCAAATATTGTAGAGGACCTTCCATAGATGCTCCATACCAAAAATCAGTTCATTTTGCTTTACGGTTTCAAGGGAGAAGTTTTAAATTACGACCAATCAGAACATTTACATAGTCATGGCGGCCATTTTGTTTCACGGACCAGGATTATTTATGCACACTTTGTAAAGGACTTTACATAGATGCTCCACACCAAAAATTAGTTCATTTGCCTTTACGGTTTCAGAGGAGAAATTTTAAATTTCGACCAATCAGAAAATGTAAATGTGCTCATTTAATGGTGGCCATTTTCTTTCGGGGAACATGATGGTTTATGCAAACTTTGCAAAGAACCTTCCAAAGATGCTCCATACCAAAAATTAGTTCATTTGCCTCTTCAGAGGAGAAGAAGATATAAATTTCGACCAATCAGCAATTGTAAATGCTAATGGCGGCCATTTTGTTTCACGGACCGGGATGATTTATTTAAAACTTTGTAAAGGACCTTCCATAAAAGTTCAGACCAAGATTCTGTTCAATAGGTCCAGGGGTTTCAGAGTAGAAGATGAAAATGTAAAAGTTTACAGTCGGACGGACGACGGACGCCAAGTGATGGCAAAAGCTCACATGTCCTTTTAGGACAGGTGAGCTAAAAACCGAAATGAGCACGTGAGTATTGTCATGAGTAGCGATGAGCTGCAAGGAGCATGGAGAAAGGAAGAAGAAGAGAAGAGCGGTGATGAGTAACAAGGAGCAAGAGAAGAGTAGTACGGAGCAAGAGTTGAGCAGCGAAGAGCAGCACGAAGAAAGAGGTGATCAACGAAGAGCAGCAGGGAGCAAATTATGAGTAGCGATGAGCAGTAAATAGCAGCCAAAAGCAAGAGAAATGCAGCAATGAGCAGCAACAAGCAGTAGAGTAGCAGCAGCAACAACCGAAAGGGGGTTAAGAGGACTTAATCCAATCATACCGTTGGACTTCCTTTGAACAAACAGAATGAAAAGCGCGGAATAAGGGGGATAGCCCAATCACCCTCTGTACTTCGAATACTCTCGGACTTCAACATAACAGTGAACGTATCACTCACTAGAGACTCAATCCAAGACCCTTACCCCATACAGACTGAGAGACGACTGAGAAGCGGAGGGGAAAGTAACTCGAATAATTCAAGCCGTTTCCGTGTCCGATTCTCTTCTTCGGTAAACGGCTTGAAGGCGATACGTTTCACCTGCGTGTGAGCTGCTCTCTGAAATTGTCGTTGTGGTTTGAGTTTGCGTATATGTTCAAATATTACATGACAACAAATATGACGTCTTTCTATTGTACAAAAATAGCATCGGCGGATAGTACAAAATAGATAACGTCACATTTGTTGTCATGGAATATAAACAATGACGTAAGATGTGAATAGGGTTTTCCTCATTCCATGAATAATTCCATTCTGTCATTTACTTCCGGTTTAACAGCAATATATTCAATAGGCGTCCAGGCGTTAATTGAGTGATCGAAGTGGATTATTCGAGTTAGGGGAAAAGGGGAGATAATCCAATCCGAATTCCGGTCAAGCATACACAAACAACACATCTTCAAAGCACGTAACTGGCGTCACTTCCGTAAACAAATTAAGAATAATGGCGGGAAAACCACTACTACCGGTTGCGCATGCGCGCAAACCACTTCGGTCATCTGACTTCCGCTTCCTGTGACGTCACTTCCGGCACCTCCTCAAATCCCAACTGAACTGTCCCTATATACTATTCATGCTCTACTGTTACACAATATCTGTAATAATTCCATGATAGAGTTACTGTTACTGCCGCCTACAGCATGGCCTAATCTGGGAACCGTGCTGTAATCATCGTCGTCTAAGCGGCCTTTAGTCCTCCTTATTTTTGAATTCAAGCTAGCGCAGCGAAATATATTTCACCAGGAGACAAAGTTAAACTGTCGTTGGAAGTCCATTGATGGAAATTGTGTTTCTCGTGTTTTCTTGTGACCCCGAATGCCAAGCGGGAGTTTTCTGAGGTTGTTGTTTTTATATGTTAAAAGTTGATTTTCAGGTTTAGATTGTTGACAAGAAGTCAAATAATACTTGCAAGGTGGAATTACGTCAGTATTCAATTGTTGGCTAGTCTAGTTTAGTTACAATCCTCTCCAGAAAAAAAATCTCAACCTCCCTAAATTTCAAGTAAAATGGTTTTTTTTTTATTATGGCCTTAGTATAAGTTGCCAGTGACATATATGTCCTCTTATTAAGTTTTATTGCAATACATTTGATAGATATTCTTAGAGCATTTTGTCCTATTCTCTGCCTTTCTGTTTCCTGTATTTCCTGTATTAATTTTTTCCGCAAAATTATTTTTTTGTAGAACATCATTATTCATGGCTCATTATTTATCTATTATTTGGACCATTTATGCTCTATTCAATCACCCGCATCCATATCCTTAATTAAATTGGAATATAAAGTGGAATATTGTGGCAAAGATGAATTTAAAAAGAAATTGGGCTTAAGGGGCAGGTTTGTATATTTCTTAATCAATAAGATGGGTATTTTTAAATTGGTCTGATTGAGCTAGCACGCAAAAATATATTTAAAGACTCGTGGGCAGGCATGGATGCTTTGAAAGTTTACAGAATTTTAAAAAATACCTCCTACGTAAAGGAACGCAACCCTACGTACCTCATCCCTCTTGGAATTAAATTGTTCTTCCTTATATTGTATGATGACAAAAAATAATGCATGAATTTTAAGGAAAATTTGAAATTGTGTACTTTCTGGTTAATCAATATTATACGGTATAGCTTGGGTTTTTCCGGTGCAGCTACACAGGTATATTTTGTTTGTCGTTTAATGACATGAAATGCCCCGATTTAGCTAATATATTTCCGTAGTACTACCTGTTTCAACCACACAAGTTTTGATACAGTGTATATTTCAAGATATGAATCAACAAATGTGGATTTTTTGTAATTATAATAGAAAATAATTGTTTAAAATTTGATGATCTTTAAATAAAGAACAGAGAATTATATAAAACATTAGTCACATTTAAATGGATTTCCCATGAATGATTTTTGTCGGGTATTGGACAATACTCGAAATCCCTGCCTTTCGTAGGACCTGCTTTTCAATAAAAAATCTGAATACCTGGTATCCAACGCTCGTGGTTGACATACCCGCTATTAACTTAAGTGCCATAAAACACTAAAATTCTGTGATAATTGTGTTATCAGAAAATTCGATATAGTTATAACCTACAGGCAGTGAATCTAATGTTTGAATAATGTAAAGTGAATTTATTTGATTTTTTTTAATATCAAAATAAATGTCTGTAAGATTGTAATTAGTTGCGACGTTTCTTTTGCTGTTCAGTATATTAGTTCACATATACTGATTTAAATTATTTTGACAGACTTAAACCTTATATAATTAACAAACCTATTTATTACATTTTTAGGTAATCTCAGTATATATTTGAAATTTAAAATTGTTTGACCTAAAAATTCCAGTCTCAAATAATTTACAGATCAATGATTTTTAAAACTGAATACAAAAAAGTTGGATAAAAATTTACTGAAGAAAGTATCACATGAGCATTTGAGATTTACATCCACACCCTCAATCTTATCTCACTTTTCCCGCTGTTTCGTCGCTTCTGCATTCTTTTGTCGATATATCTCATTCATACTGTTCAAGTAGAACAAACAACGGCCCAATAGTTTATTTATAACAGTTCATATACCTAATGACTAAAAAACTTGAAAGCCCAAAAATAACAGTAGTAATGATAAAAAAAAGAAAAAAAAGACAGCCATTCTATACAAATGTCAATTCCACATTATTAATTAATGCCTCAGGTTGTAGATCTTTATCATGTTTATGTTTATATAAGTAAGGTACTTGGAGGAAGTATTTCTCTCTTCCATTACTTGTCTTAATACGTTGAATTGATACACAATTAACATATGCAATTTTTTGACAAATCATTCTTATATTTATAATGAATATCAGGTGATAAAAGATTTTCCACTCTATCTAATTTTCATCTTCATTTATTTATTGTAATCTTAATTTCCTTCAGTTTTTTAGTATTAAGATACTAATTTCCCCCTTGTTAATGTTATATTTTCTTTAATCTTGATTTAGATTCATTAAAAAAACCTACCTTCAATGACCGTCTTTTATTTACTGTGTAATTCCCTTTTATAAATCATTACACAGAGTAAACAATTCAAGAGTCGTGTTAAAATACTACATTGTTTTAAATGTGCCAAGATTACAAATACGATACGAAATAAATTAAAGTGTTTGTTCTGGGCATGTGACTAATACCATTTTAACGTTAAGGGGTATAATAAAGGTGTGATGATATCGATTTCATCACGGTAGAAAATACAGCTGACAATGTTCTTTCAGTATCGTATATGCAATTTTCCTTTATTTAGCACTAAGTATATGATAAATATTGTTATGTAAGTTGTATCATAATTTTATGGGCATAAAGAACAGAAAATAACCAAATATCCTTTGATGCCAGATAAGCACACCTACTTAAAAATTCCCATTTAGCCCAACACAATTTTACCTATATTTGCAAAATGGAAACACACCCTTCTTAATATTTAACTGTCCCAAAGAACTATAAATTTGTAATGAGCTATTATTGAAGGTTTATTACTAGACATGAACACAAAACAAAACGTCGCCTTACGAGTGCTGAAAGAAATTAGTTACAGGGCACCGTCGCTCTGTGTAAGCTTAACGGTTTAAATACTCATACCTTGCCTCTTTCAATACACCAGCAAATATGATTCAGATGTTTTGAAAAATATAGCTGAAGCTAGTACGTCTGCTGGTAGAAGCTGAAAAAGAGAAATTTTGTGTAAATTGGTTTTCAAAGAATTTTTCTTCAATATGGGAAACAATCAATGTGAACAATAACATGAATAATGGAGTGCGGTAAAAAATAAAGCACAAAATGACAATACCCAGAGTTTACATTGAACATGGGCTTGGATAATAGATTAAGTCTCAAAATTCTTTTTAATATATTCTCGGAATAAAAGTCTGCACCAAATATCCATTGTCGCTTCAATGAAATGAACATAATAGTTATTCATACAAAATGCATTATCATGAAACATAGACATCCCTCGGGACAGTAGTATTGACTGAAACACCGCAGTCTATATTTCATGCTAATGCACTCTGCATAAGTAACTATTATATAATCATTTCATTTCATTTCATAGCATTACATGATAATGTCTATTATCAGGTTTCACTCGGACCTATTCATATACTGAGAGCGAACTCCTTCAGAATTGCCATTTTTTACTAATTATAAACAATATTGTTTTAGAGTAAAACTCATTGTATATTCTAAGTCCTGTATTCACTAGTTATGTGAATAATAACACTCTTCCTAGATTATTGTCAAATAATGTATTAAAAAATAAAATAAGAATACAAATAGTGACTATGCTTTCAAAATTAAAAAAAGCAAGCATTCTGATAGATTCTGATAGTATTGCTGAGCAATACAATGTCCCCTACCGGCTTGAGTTGAGAGAATAAGAAGAATAAAGACAGAGCTGGTTTGCAAGGGGTATACAATAATTTCCCGATCTGCTTGGAACTCCAACTTGATCTGTAGCTCATCATTATAAGCTCACATACCAAAAATACGATCATTTGTTAAAGGGGTTTGCAAAAAAAATCTAAAAACTAATATTTTGACAATCATTCCTATATCCAAGGGCAATAACTCTCACAATAATTACCTCATCAGCGTGAAAGGATAATTTCTCCACCCGATATAGTTAAATTTATCTAAGATTTAACTATTGAGGGTGGAGAATTCCCTAACTCACGAGTAAATTGAAGGAGAATCTGTTTCTCCTATGATTTTCGACAAAAACCTCAAGAAAATGTCGTTGCTATGTAGTTTCTTTACATAGACGTCATTTTGGGACTTCTCTTATTTATCGTTTCAATAACTGTAGAAAAAACGCCGTTAATTCCCACGTAGAAATTTAATCACCTTGAAGTGGTTAAAAATATTATAAATTTTAATCCCACCGATTAAACACGTAAACAATAGGAGAAAATTCTTTCCAAATGTATCAATCTGCACAATTCGACAATACTATATACTCACAGACCAGTATGTCCGTCATAAACATTACAGGACTTTTTCGTCTAATCGATTTTATCCCACTTAAAAAGGACGTATTTTTCTGTATGTCCTTCCTTGAGACCACTTATTTTTAAATTTAAGTGTGTTACTATCTAATCTATTCTAAACTATTGTTGCAATGAATGCAAACACCTTAGTCAGGAAGTTTTAAATTTCAAATTGAACAAGGTTTTTGTTTAAAAATACAAATTAGATCGTAAAAAAATCTTGTGCGATTTTAAATTGTGAAATCATTTTCTGTTGGCTGTTAAGCCGACTGTTAAATCCCCACAAAACACAAGAATAAATACTTAAAGGACATCCTTACCGAAATAAAAACCTTCCTGTGAATGTTTGCAGCAAGCTTGCTGCAAACATTGCGGCAAGTCTGCGAACATCGCAACAAGGGCGCAGAAAGATTTTGACCAATACAAATTTCTTTTAGCTGCTAATTGTCCTAAATTTAAAAAAAAATGAAGTTCCATAATACAAATTATAGATGTGGTATATATATTTATATTGATTTCAGTTTTTAATTATACATGCATGCAACTATAATTCCCTTAATTATATATTATTATATATATAAAACATTCAACATTGAATTTTGTGTTTAAATCAACATAAATGAAACATCTTACTTCATGGAATACCATCTTTGTTTCTTCAAATTATGCATTTATTCATAGAACAACTCAGTTCATGGTCATTTCCACCAATTCAAATTTAAACTAATATGAAGTGGAAACTAGGCATGCCCAGGTTTAATTAGCTTTTCTGTAATGTTCTTGCGAACGTTGATTTCCCGCGTTGTTTCTGCGATATTGCAGCAAGTCTGCAGCAATGTTCGCAAGTTTGCAGATCAGCTGCACACATTCCTTTTTGGTAAGGGTGCAGTTTCTAACTTGAATTTGTACAAAATATATATAGTATTAATTCTTAACTTTTCAACTTTTTAACAAATTGTACAATTGAGGAATAGAACCCATGTTGCGTTGAAAAATCAGTTACTTAACGTTGTTACAAATGTACATGTAAATAAGAAAGTTGTGATAAAACTTTGCCAGGTGTAAAAATTTTAAGTTTAGAATATACATTTATGAGGAAAAACGGACATGGAGCAAAAAGCATAAATAACAAGTATATAAATAATTCTAAAGTTGTGGTTAAAATAAGGTTTACATGACTGCTCGGTGGATACGCATGGGTAATTTGTAGATATGGTTGAGTAACCCCATGTTTATTTCTTCTGTGGTGTCAGCAATCCTTGGAGTTTTGTGGTTCTTTTTTTTTTGCTTATTAATGTCTTCGAGGGGGGTGGGTAACTCAGTGATATTTAGATACGGGACGAGCGGCAAATTCGGATCAAGATTTTACAAAGATGGCGGAGATTTTGGGTCGGCATTTTTTGACACTCTTTAGAATTCCGGTCATGATTTTTAAAAAAATCTGCAGATTTTTATAAAGCACCGAGGAGAATTCAGGTCTATCCATTATTTTTTTTGATATAATAACAAATGTTATTATTTTTGGATAATTTGGGGTATGTGATTTTAGCTTTCCTGGATATTTTCGGCTAACCAATTCGATATAACGTGGATAATTTCGTGTAGGGGTTTCAAGTTCGCGGACGCACCACCCGTCATTAAATGGTCAAGTTAACCCCCCGCCCACCGAGTTACTGTTGGCTTTGTTACCATAATCTAAGATGGCATAGCTAGAAGTTTCACAAGACCACAAACTGGACATGTAAAGCAAATGGTTCAAAACGATTTAAATTTTCTTTTAGGAATTGATAAGGTATTTGATATTGGTACCAAACAATAGTCGATTTAAGGATCGGATCATAACTTTGAAACTGTATCCCTTCCTAATAAGTTGGTTCAATTGTTTGATAAGATCCAAAGAGTGTTTTTTTAGTGCATAAGCTTTGTTAACTACGTTTCCATAAAATGTACAGTTAAATTTTCGCACCAAAGATTCATATCGATATGATATCAGAGTTGGTAAGCCTTTCAAGGTGAACGCTAATTGATTTGTATCAATTCCTGCGTTATGTCTGTCTTTTCAATAGTTTCGTCAACAGACTTGCTAGGCCTGGGGTTGTTTTGCAGATTGACGAAAGCTGATTTCGACATAAACTTAAACTTAAGTAGTACCACCGTGTCAGACCACTGCAAAATGTTCGTGATGCGGCAACCATGATACCCATTATAAGAAATGTATTTTCAGGCAGTATTATTCATTCAGATCAGTGTCATGCATACAATGACATTGGGCAGCGCGGTTACACAAACAGAACAGCAAACAATTTCCTTCACTTTGTAGACCAGTAACTGGAGTGTAATCAGAAACCAGAGTCTTACATGTTCAACTGGAACAAATGCAAAAGGCGACATCACCTTTGATAAGTTACCACCCTATCTCGAGGAGTTTATACGGAGATATCGTTATGGGCAGGCTACAAGAGGATGTTTTGACAACATAAAACGGTATCCCGTCTGAAAAGAAAATAATCCCATGGATTCAAATGTTTTATAAGGACTTATTTGAAATCTTTATATAGGTCATGTTCAATCTTGTCTTTATATAGCTTGGCCATAAATTGCAATTCATGGCAATAGAGAAACAGAGGTGCTCAATGCACATTGGAATACCGATAATTTGTCCATAAAAACATTTCTTCCAAACCAAAAAGCATTTTTAAAGCATTAGTCATATCTAGATAGGTCTAGTTAGTATATTTGTCCTGTTAAAACACCTTTAAAGCGCAACGCCTCTAAATTCCAAAGTGTCTACTTGGTATGTATGCTTTATTATCAAAAAAAATTTAAGCGTAGTATGATAGAAACATCATGAACTGATACATAAAGGCTGAGGAAAAAATATAGTAAAAAAGGATATAACATTCTTTCGCAATGTGTCAATCTGTACAGTTCGACAAAATTTTACTCACCGACCAGCATGTACGTCAGATATATCACATCGGTAGACCTTTTTCGGCCGTATATAAAGAAAGCTAAATATATTTACTTCCTTTACACTCTTATTGTTAACTTTATCCGTTATCTAATCGATTCTAACCTTCGTTACAATAACACGAATAAAAATGCTTGACTAGACAATGCGAACACTTTAGTCAATAAATTTTAAACTAAAACTTGAATGGAGTCTTTGTTAAAACATTTTAGATGATAAATAAATAATGAAATATATCGATTTTATAGTGTCGTCTTCTTTGCTGCATCGTGTGCCAACAAACATCTATTAGCATGATTAGTGATCAACAATTAACATGAACTAATACAGTGTAAATTTGTTTTTCGTATACTTTATTTGTACTTAGCACTGATAAGTATTAAATTCTATAAACCTTTCAACAAAAATGATCATGACTGGTCGAAATAAAATTATTATCGCGTTTTTTGTTTCTTGTCATGCCTGTTGTAATCGAGTGTTCCTACAATGTATGTTATCGGCTATTTTATACGAAACGAATATATGAATGAATGAACGGTCATAAACTAATATGCTGTTGGTGTGGCATGGTGGCCAATGTTGCGAGCGTGGCAATAGCTCTTTCCAGAAACTCATTTCAGGTATCACGATTCTGACTCTAAAAGTCTTCGCTCCCGAAGGGGGCGTTAATGGTAGAGAGTGTCGTCAAGATTTGTGTACTACTGTGAAACACTTAATATTCTTGATACACCAAATTTCGTCAATTTCGTGGAAAACGCCATCCACGAATTTAAAAACCCAACGAAATATATGTTTTCAATCGTTTTATAAAAAGGAAACAAAAAGCTCGAGGTTCTTTCAAATATTTCAATTATCATCGTTTTATCTTTAATACATGTAATAAATATATCTCAGACGGACAACAATGTTGACAGGGAAGAATGATTTAGTTTGCTCCTGTACAGGAAGAAATTTGGGCTTAGATAAATTAGTGAACATAAATAACTACTTCAAGTAGAGTGTTCATTGAAGTTGATATACATGTATTACAGAACAATTATAAGAATTTAAGTTATAGATAATGCATATTTTAAGGTTTTTCTTGTCGTATAACACATCGAGGGGTGTCAGGATTGATCAAATGGGCAATCCTGACACCCCTAGGTGTATTATACGACAAGAAAAACTTTAAAATATGCATTATCTGACTTATATACCGTCAAAAAATATTATTTTCTGCAAAGATTTGCAGGATTTGCATCCTATTTTACCGACCACACTAAAGTGGGATATTCTTTTCTGATGCGTTTAAGTTTTAATACACCCTATGGCTTATTTATAATGTGAAATAAAACTCACTAATTAATCTAGATATAAACTTTAGAAATCATTATCCAGTTACAATAAAAATATTACTGTAACTGCATGAAGCAAGACACAAATGAATTGTTACGGTGTATGAAAAATACAAGTCACTTTGTAAGTAATTTATTGTATCAACTTAGTTTATGAAAGGGGGATGCTATGTTTGTTTCTTTTTTTTCATGACATTTTTATCGCGGAAAAGCAGATTATTTTTCCAACAATTTTTAACGAACTGTTCAGAAATTAACATACTTCACATTATTTGTTCCGAAAGTTAAGATGTGCGTCAACGACGATTGTTGGTTTTTCAGTCTAATAAACGGAGGAAAGGATTGTTTCTGCCTTAAACCTAACAAAGATGGAAATTTAAAAAGTAAAACCCCAATTGGCAACAACACACGATAACTATCAAACGAATTAAATGCTAAAGTAAATTATAGTTTGCATTTTAATCAGGGAAAATAATGACCTTACACAGGTCATTATTTTATGCCTTGAAGCAAATTTCATTGAAACTTGGTATCGTCCGGGTTGATTCTTCAAAAGAAAGACCTGTCGTTCTGAAAGAAAATAACTCCATATAGGTATATAAATTTAGTTAATTTCTTTGGTTGTGTTTTGGCTTGAACAGCAACCTTCGTTCTTACAATATTGCTTTGAACAGACTTCTAATGGCTATAAGTTAAGTTTAATTTAATCTTAGAATAACAATATGGTTGATTGCACTTCAAAGTAAGCCTGTTGTATAGTTGAAAAATGTTTATTTAACAATCGATTTTTAAAATTTTCACCAATCATAACTGTCATCATTTTTTGTTTTTTTTTTTTTGTTTTTTTTTTGTTTTTTTTTTTTTTTTTTGGAATTTTAAATCCACGAAACTAAGAACCCATGAATTTGTCTTTTTGCCCCAATCCACGAAAATTGATGTCAACGAGGTGGCATTATACAATGTTATAATAACAGTCTTTTAAGTGAGGCACAATCATTATGATAGATTAAGTTCCATTCTTCTTTATTTCTGTTGTTCTTTCTTTCTTTTTATGTAAATTGTTTTTTCTTTGTCTTCAATTCTTTGATAATTTAAAATTCTTGAAAATAATATTATGTTCTTTTCCTTTCATTTCCGTATTTTAATCATCTTATTTGAATTTAACCTTATTTTTATAATAATATTTTAACTCTGCGTAATTCTATATTTAAACAGCCGAGTGTGGACAAAAGGATACCTGCCTGCATCCAATAAAAACTGCATTAGAAGCAAAACACTTGGATGTATACCATGTATTTCTATACTTTGGTTAGAAAATCGGAAGATTATCGAGTAACATACAAAAATTCCGAGGCCACTTAGGGCGATGCAAAGTATTAAAACGTTAAGACGTCTTGAACCTGTGTGTTGTAGTTCCACATAAATTATGGTATCAATCCGTCCCTTGCAGAAACTTTATATTTCTTATTCCGTGCCTGTGTGAATTAAACGGGCTATTTGGATTATTTAAATTCATCTTAAATCAATCTTGGCAAATAATTTATACTTTGAACACCAAGGGTAATTGCGCCTAGATTTACATGTGCTAAATGCATTGATGTATCATTTATAAAATCTCAAACTTGCCTTGCTTTATATATTCACTCGTCCCCTGCAGACCCGGGGCGGGACAGTGCTAGGCTTGTTCTGACAAAAGGGGCCGGTTTTATTTCGCTAAACGACTATAAAGTGGTATACTTTTTTCTCTTTTCTACAAAGGGGTAATATCTTACTATCTGGAATGGGGTTATATGTCAAGACAATCTGGAACAGGGTAACATAGAATTTCAGTCACAATCATATCTAAAAAAGAAATTTAAATACTTACATGGGGAAAAAAACATAAGACAAGTAGCTGTGGGCAAATCTGGATGTCAATGTGCTACACTTGGATTGCTGGTTAAAAATGGGTATTATTTTAGACACAGATTGTCTGTAATGGGGTATGTAACATGGTCAGATTTTTTCTGGAAAGAGGTCGGGGTTCAAATTTGCTGGAAGAACCCACCTGTCAACTTTTTTACAAGGTGCCCCCCTACAACCCCACCCCTCCGTCGGGCCTGCAGGCAATCCAAAACACACCAACGTACAAACTAAACTGGATTACTGAGAAATTTTATTTAAATAATTAACACAATGTGGTATTATTAAACAAGTATAGCGTGTCAACAATCGTGTCCCCACTATCAAGGACTTGTGCATGTTATAATTACCTACTCAAGCTTGTTTATTTTCATTTCAAGATATAAAACAAACAAAAATGATCTTAAAAACAATAACACGAATAATGAAGGTGTGAAATTTTCTTTAACAAAAACAAAATGCATTTAGCATGTTTTAGATTTGATATATTTAAGTGTATTTAAATCATTTTTATGCATATTTTTATCTGTTTACTCTAGATTTACATGATTTAGTCACGCCTTTTGATTAAGAATATCATATACCAGCTTGCGTTTTAGCACATTTAAATTGTTCAATTGGTATAGATCTAGATCGAGTCATTAAAAAAACAAAATGTGCATAGATTCTTGTGGGAATGCCTAGCTGACATTTTTAGCTATTATTGTAACTATGAGATTTTTACCCGATAATTAGTTCACAGCCAGTTAAGCCTTGTGTTGTTCGGTGATTTCTTTTTAAAAATAACTTCAGATTTGAAGATTATCTAAAGTGGGGCAGTCTTAACCAAAGAAGGCTAATCACAAAGTTTAGAATTAGTTCACATAAATTAGAAATTAAGCGGGGACGATATTTAAATGTCCCAGCAGATCAAAGAACTTGTAAACTCTGCAAAAGTAATGTACAAAAAGAGATTCATTTTCTCTTAGAATGTCCTGTGTTACTGAGAACCAGACAGGATACTCTAACTTCTATTGAAGATAATTTCCCAAACTTAAAGAATCTGGATAATACTTCAAAATTTATTTGGTTAATGTCGGCTGAAGACAGTTTTACTTATAATAAACTATACATTTTATTAAATGATCTGTACACCTTAAGAAATTCAAAATTAAATTAAATTCATATCTGTCGTAATCTAGTAGTTTGGTGCTCTGCCACTTGGATCGCGAATTTGGTCGCTGTATATGCCCCCCCCCCCCCCCCCTTTTGACTTTTGCAGTCAAAAGTTTGTACTATTTTTTACAAACTTTGATTGTTTTTTACAGAGACATATAAAACCAGAGATTCGCTACTCCTTCAGATAACGTGAATTATCGCGGCACTGTTCGAGACTTCACCTGTAGTCATTAACGACTTAACGATATGTAAACAAATAGTCAATCAGCTGATCGTTTTCCTCTGTCTAATCAATCAAATAATCTAATGTGATTAATTATTCGCTTGGTATTCACTTTAATTCAAAGAATTAAATTATAAATACATTTATTAACAAATTTGTACTAATAACATAATAAAGGATTTAATTAATTCAATGTTTTTTTAGCGAAATTTCTTCCATTTGTCGGCTAGTATGGCTTCAATACAAACAACACTCTCCTTATTTAAACAGAAATTCCCATCAAAATTACTCATTTATTACATTCTGACCAAATTCGTAAATGTGTATCTATGTAACATGGCTAAATCCGATTTTCTGTCCTGGGATGACGATCTTGACGATTTTCAGTTAGATTATATTCTCGAGGAGTTTACCGACAGCGAACTGTACCATGAAGAAGGTGACGAAGAATTTATAGTTTCAGCCGACAAACCAAAGAAGTTAAAAACTGACAGTGACAATGTTATTCAAAGTGATCAATCCACGCATTATATTTGTCCCGAGTGTAACAAAATTCTGAAGACAATAGGAGGATTCCGTGGACATACATCAAAGCAACACGGGAAACACAATTTAAAAGGTATGGTATTTACTTATTGTTATGTAAAAAGAGTGAAACACTTATTTAAAAAGCGCTTTTAAAATTCTGTTTGAAATACTTTTAATTTTTTTATTTTCATTTTGTTTTTCTTGCGTTCTTTTTTTTCCAAGTAACTGACGTTTGAAGTAAAAAGACCAACACATTGAGACATATTGTACTCACAAGGGTAAATTGTACAAAACCAGTACTTGACAAGAAGTTCATTTCCCGAGGTTCATTTCCCTTTTTGCACATTTCAATTCTTCATCTGAATGAAATGCAGACTCCTCTCAGGAAAAGCAAGATCAAAATCAAAATTCCATGTGTATTCCTGCTGCGAAAAGCATATAATGATATTGTGGTAATGATTCTACTGATAAGATAACAATTTAAAAAAGACTGATAAAATTTCATACAATTTATTGTCATTTTTTTTTATTTACAGCTCATAATCACAAGTATCAAGACAAGTCAACAAAAACAGAATCCAATAATGAAAATCAGAAAGAGAGCAACATAATATATGTCTCTGTTTTTTATTAATATTATTTTATATAATTTCTTTCTTTAAATTGTTTTATTTTAATTTTACAATCAATCATATTAATCTTGTAATTCTTCAGCCTCACGTACACGGGGCGTCTTGATTGACAATAAAACATGTGTTGTTCTGATCACACTTATTTCATTTAATTGTATTTATCTATATTGAATTAATTACTTAAATTGTATTTTTTCTGGTTTATTTTTGGAAGGAATTCTGATGTATTCTAATAATGAGTTAAATAATTAACTTGAAGTACCCTTTTTCGGGTCTTGAAGAAAATTTTCAAATGCCATTCCAATCGCAATTTTCAGGAACGGTGCGAATCTAGGTCAAGTGTATAAATGTTTGGATCTTCCAACATGGTTAAAAGCGGAAAGAAATGGAATGGAAAATTTAACATTTTTCTGATTGGTATTATTTTTATTTGCGGCGTAATCTAGTAGACTGGCTTTTTTAATTTTACATAAGATGGGGCGAAAGGAAAAGGGACGAATGGAAATAAGGCGAAATTAGATTAACCGGTATTCGTTTCCGATTTTACTTTTTGTGAGCCGGAAGTGGGGTAACACTAAAGACCTGACAAAGACCGGACAAAGACCTAACACGGACCTGAAATTTTATGGGTGTCCGTACATAATTTGCTGTAGTTTCTTTAATTGTTGATAGATTTTTTTGAAATAAAATTATCCAAAAACTAGGATAATCAAGCTTTATAATTAATGACTATTTATTCATTTTAAATTTTTTTTAATTAAGGAAAGCGGACCTGACCAAGAAATTTATAAAGACCTGGCGAGCCTAACGAGGACCTAAAAATTGTAGGGTGCCTATATTCAATTTCTTTTATTTTCTTGAATTCTTGATGGATTTTCTTTAAATAAAAATTTATAAAAACTACAATAATTAAGGTTTATTATCCTTGATTATAAATTTAGCTAAATTTGAATTTTTATTGAGAAAAATGGGCCTGACAAATAATTTTATTAAGACCTGACGTCCCCGGCTTGACTTGAAAATTATTGGGTGCCCATATTCAATTTGTTTTTTTTCTTTTATTCTAGATGGATTTTTCTCAAATAAAAATTTTAAACATCGCAAACTTAAATAGAACTTTTTTATTGTCGAAATATAGTTTTGTTTGTTTGTTTGTTGTTTTGTTTTGTTCTTGTTTTTTGTTTTGTTTTATGTTCTGCTTTTTTGTTTTTTTTTTTTTTTTTTTGTTTTTGTTTTTTGTTTTGTTTGTTTTTGGTTTTTGTTTAATCTGGATTAAAATGTTGAAGATAGCAGTCAATGTAAATTATCTTTGCCTGCCCACTCAATTTTCATTTATTGCACAAATCTTCAGTCAGGTCCGCTTTCCTTAATTAAAAATAATTTAAAATGAATAAATAGTCATTAATTATAAAGCTTGATTATCCTAGTTTTTGGATAATTTTATTTCAAAAAAATCTATCAACAATTAAAGAAACTACAGCAAATTATGTACGGACACCCATAAAATTTCAGGTCCGTGTCAGGTCTTTGTCCGGTCTTTGTCAGGTCTTTGTCAGGTCTTTAGTGTTACCCCCGGAAGTGTCGGTGGGCTTCGATTTTTAACTCATTAGAAATGTGTTCAGCAAATTCTAGCTGGTAATTCATTTAAAGTGATCTTGATTTACAAGTAATCGACAAAAATCTTGTTACACTTCTGCCAACCTAAAAAAAACATTCAAATATTTGCCTTGACATTTATAAAACGCTTTCTCGACAATGCGTACTGCTACTGGAAATGGTGGGCGTATCACCAATAATGTGACGATTTCCCTTTTTATTTCGCATACCATACACATGTTTTTTTTCTGAAGTGAACGTCAATAGAATTTTGTTTTCGCAAACTTGAACATAAAGAAGCAATCATTTGTTTACACTGTTTTGGGAATTCCTGTTCTATTGAGAGTTGCACCCAACCTGTTATTTGGGAGTGCAGACAAGATAACAAAACAGGAATTCCCAAAACAGTGTAAACAAATGATTGTTATCTTGTCTGCACTCCCAAATAACAGGTTGGGTGCAACTCTCAATTGGAGTATTGTACCCCATTGAGGTATAACGGTATACCCTAATTGGGGTATTTGTACGACAGCATACTCTTATTCATCATTTTGTTTTACCGCGAACAGAAATTATTTGTTAAATACATTTGTCAGTATAACACGATCACGAGGTGAATATATGTTAAAACTACGACACTTACACTGTAAAATGCTACCACATTTAAACAATATCCATTCAAATGTAAAGCCACCCTCAGTGAATGCCAAATGTTGTCCACTCCTACACACGTGTTTCCTTGTAGTATGATGACAATAAATTAAAAGAACAAACACTACCGGGTATTCATCGTATTGGCTACCATTTCATATCAGAGAAAACTGAATTCAATTATCATTTAAATTTTTTTGTGTACCTATTTTTGATACGCCCGTCGTAGACTGAACGCATTATGGTATACAAATGTCTGTCCATCCATCCGTCAACACTTTGTACCGTAACTTGCTTCAATCAGTTCTTATGCAATTTTAACACAACATTAGGATTGATGGAAGAAATCTCCCTTTCGATTTTGATATTTTCAATTCTGTCATTCTGGAGTTGTGGGACTTAGATTGTCCAAATATAAGCAATTTTTCACATGTCACACACTTACTTGAGTATGCCTTGACTGATTTCTTCAGACTTTAACACATTATTACAAATGATGGTCTGAGGGTCATTATACTTTTTGACAATTTTAATTTATGACCAGGGCTCACCGCACTTGAAAATAAGAGGGAGACTCAGAGTCTCCCTGAGGGTAGCAACAGGGATACTTCAGGGCATGTCAGGGAGACTTCCAAGTCTACCAGGGAGACTGTGTTTTTCCCCCAATTTGTTGCCTGTCGAGTAAATACCTGTTATTTTGTGTCTTATAGTGTATACTACACATTCCTTTATTGTGTTTTATCCTGTATTGCTTGAGATTTTATCTACATTTACTCCATATCCTTCCATTTTAGTCATAATCTGAGATTTTGTCTAATGTGCATTTAATCAATATCCTTTGAGAATTTGTCATGATGAGTCCTGGGACTCATCATTTTTCAGAATGGTGAGTCCCAGCTGATTTTGATGAGTCCCAGTCCCAGGAGTCATCACCCCTTTTTTAACGTACATTGCTGCATGATTTTGACCATGGTAGGCCTATTGTACTATTGTTAAAGTTTAATTTAAATCATGTGCTGCCTTAAAATACTGACGAATATAATTTGAAATAAAAAAAAAAAAAAATGAAATTATGCAGTGGTGCTCCGAACTTGGAAGAAAATTTCTGTTACAGATATGAGCAAAAATATTTGTACCTTTTGACACAATTTTTTTATTATTGCCATTTTATTTTTTAATATTTATTTATCTATACTCTTTACTATTATTTTTTCTCAAACATACTCTTAAAATCTTCCCATTCACCTTGCTTGAACACCTTTCAATACATGTATTGACAAAATTTCCATTTGTGCATAGATATGTCAAAATCCGCTAAAATTATTTTTAAATAAGGTCTACATATTGTTACCGGTCGGTAAAAAACACCGTGACCAATGAAAAATCACGGGAATTCCGATTGCCGCCATTTCGTTTTCTAGCTTACTTTTTGTCGTTTCTTTCCCCTTCCTCCAAGAAAACAAAAAATGGCGGCTCGAGATGTTTATTGAAAATAACGGTCTTCAGACGCAGCTGATTACGTACGTTGTTCGGAGGCGCCTTACTTAAAAACACAGGGCGACTCATTTGTCGCTCTGGAGCCGATGACAGGGCGACATTGGCAAGCAGTAGGCGACTTAATCGCCCTAATCGCCCAGTTTGGTGAGCCCTGATGACATTCCAATGTTATGGGACTTTTTTTTAAATTTTTTATTTATTTTTCTGTAGCCAGGGTTTTAAAAATGCCCTTACATTATATTACCACCTAACCATGGTATGATGGGCTTATGTTTATTAGCTCTAAATATGGATTATACGTGAATATTTTAATTTTACAAGGAAACAAAAGAGAAAAAAATTATAAATAAAATCTTCACTCACTCACACTTTCATACACTATCAACTTTAGGTAACAAAAGTATAATAATTATTACAATACTTTATTGAGAAGAAAAAAGAACTGCATGTATTACAGTCCATTATAAACCAAAGACCACTTTATAATATGTCTATAAAGAAAAACAAACTATATTTTCTTTTGATAATTATGGAAATATCTTTGTAAGGGAGCCCAAAAATGTTCAAACTTCAAATTTAATTATTTTGCTTTTTTTGTTGCAATATATAATTCAGATCTATAATTACATTTAATAATATTTTTAACGTCTATGAAATGTAGCATCTGTTCCTTTAACTTACATTTATAAATATATATTTTTTTACAATGACTATTAAAAAATTAAAAAAAAAAAACTTTCCTGGTTGTAACCAAGCAGGATATCTTTCTTATCCAGTTCGAAATTTACATGAAATAACCGCAAATGTTCACTGATTTTTATCCAAAAATTGTACACTACTGAACACTCAAAAAAACAAATATTCTATAGTTTCATTATGAGTGTTAAAAAAAGTACATAACTTTGTGTCCTGCAGCTTTATTTAAACAAAAAAAGAATTTGTAGGGATAACTCTGTGAAAAAGCTTATACTGAAAATTTATAAGCTGTGTACTATTACTACTATTACATGATTTTTTAATCAAAATGAAATAATTTGACAAAGAATCTATATGTTATGGGACTTTGATTGTACAAATATAAACAATATAAGCAATTTATCTCATGTCACACACAAACTCGAGTATGCCTTGTCTGATTTTCTTCAAACTTTAACAAATTATTACAAATGATGGTCTTAGGGTCTGTATACTTCTTGACGATTTTCACTTTCCAGAGTTATGGGACTTGAATGTAGATTGTCAAAAAAAAAAAATTTTTCACATGTCACACACTTAGACAAGTACCCCTTGAATGATTTTCTTCAAACTTTAACAATTTATTACAGTGGTTGTCTGATGGTCTGTATACTTTTTGACGATTTTCACGTTTGTCGTTCAAGAATTATGGGACTTAGATTGTAAAATTTAAACAGTTTTTACATGTCACGCACTAACTCAAGTACGCCTTGACTTATTTTTTTCAAACTTTTAAAAATTCTTACAAATGGTGGTCTGAGGGTCTCTATACATTTTAACGATTTTCACTGTTGTCGTCTGAGAGTTATGGGACTTAGATTGTCCAAATGTAAGCAATTTTTTAAAAGAAAAAAATTTCTTGCCTACACAAAGACGATATTTAGTTTGTTGTTACAGTGTTATAGATTAGATATGTTAAGCTGTTGAATAAAGTAACATGACACTTAATTTGCTTAAAAAAGTCAATATTTTCCTACGGCGTATTAAGGCGCAGGAGTTAATTATTATTTTGAAGAAAAAAAATTGGGTTAGCTTTCTTTGAACAGCTTATAACATGTATAAATACTTTTTATTCAATTTATTTTTCAAATAAATGTTTTTGAATGACTTGATTGAAAGGGTATTCATATCTTGACATTTTGTGATATTTTTTGCAGAACAACTACTTTTATCATATCAATTATTTTAGTGTTTAATTTGCTTTTAAAATAGGTACAATATCTTTCACATTTTGCTTTGATTCTTTTAAATGCAATTATATTATGTCAAGTTTGTATCATATTTTCCATCAGTTAATTTTGCCTAAAGATTTATTAAAGAAAAAAGCTTCACAAATACGCAATAAAAGAATAAGAACTAAAAAATTCTCCAGATACCCCAACTGGAGTATACCATAATACCCAAATAAGGGTACTATAGCCCAATTGGTTTATGGTACTCCAATTGAGTATTACTCCCAGCCTGAATAAGGGCCTCACTAATTAGCGACAAGAAATTAGAAAAAGCGCCAAAAACTTAAAAATAAGCGACAAAAAATTAGAAAAGACGCAAGGACTTTAAAGAATACAGGAATGATGGACTAGTCACCCCCCAATACATTAACTCGCACCCTTATGTAGTAGGACTATAAGACAAGTCACTCCCTAAAAGCATCGCATTTAAAACAAATTATGTGCAATAAAAATATGTAAAATTGAAATATCTTTAACAAAAATTAAATTGAAAAATTAATTAATATAAATTATAAGTTGTTTTCATTATGAATAATTGCAATTATTTTTAATGAGATTAATTAACTTTTAACCCTGTGGGAACTGGTCACTATATGTAATAAGCAATACACTATCTGGTGAGCCATGGAGTCTCCTGGGAGCCTCTGGTTTCAAATTGAAGTATGTTGCTTAACAGTTAAAACTCGTCCTTTTCTCTTAACTTTTAATTTCCTCTGATAGATACTATAAACTAGAAACAAATAAACTAAGTTTTGTTTAATTATTTACATTTTTACACTTTCTTTATTCATTCATTCATCCATTTATGTGTTCTTATTATTTCTTTACAGTGTTCTAGCTAGCCTATATACATGTAGAGCATATCCCTCTGCCCTTTCAGTACTATTCTATAGCCACTTTATTAAGTGTATGTACGAAATACAGTAACAAAAAAACTTTTTTTAATACCATGAATAAGACACATTGAATTGAAAATGCATTAAAAGCCGCGAAAATGTTGACTTTACATGTACAAAATGATGTAGTATCCAGCTTTATACAAAATGATTGATACTTTAAAGTTGAAAGTGTCTTTTACAGATAGAAGATAGTTAACAAAATGATAGGTGGATTGTTTATATACAATCACAAAGGAGAAGTTCTCATCTCCAGGGTGTACAGAGATGATATTGGGTAAGTCTCATGTAAATATTGAGAAATATTTGTATGAAATTGAAATTTGTTATGAGTCATTGAACAGATTTAGTTAAAATTTACTGTAAGACAGTTTGATTAAAAAATTAATTTGTACTTTGTCAAAAATAGCATGCTTAGTGATGTTTAGACTAAAGTTAAAGTAATATTATAAAGATCTCAGTTCTTAGGGCGAGAAAAATTGAATAGTATATAAATAACACATTTCTAAGAGGGTGACAGAGTATATTGGAACCCTGAGGCTGACAATGTTTTTAGAAGGCTTACAATATACTCTGTCACCCTCTTAGAAATTTATTATTAATTTTATTATACTGAATGTATTGGATTTTATGAGCGGGTGACAGTATACAAATTGTTACCACTGTTTCTTTCCAGAGGATGACAGTGAAAAATACCACCCCGTTTCTTACCAGCGGGTGATTGAGTAAAATACCACATTCTTGTAAACCAATGAAAATGCATTAAAAGTAGAGAAATTTACATAAAGTATAATAAATTCTTTTGTTTGCTCATCTAAGTTAGTTTTCGATTTATAATATTGACCTTTGACAAAAAATTGTCTCACATGAAGATTAATTAATTTTTTGACTCAATAATACATGTACTTGTATTTTGAAATATTGATTAAGACTCACCAATATGAAAAAAATAAACAACAAAATGGATAACAGGAACGGTCAACAATAACATACCAATTAATCACAACTGACAAAATGCCATACAAAATATTACAAATGGTTACACAAATCATGAACACTACAGAGAGTCTGACTTGGTACCTACACTGAATAGTGGTGGGGTTAAACCAAACCTCCCCCTTATCTATCCTGACACTCTGGTATATACAACACACAATAAAAACCAATAAAGTATGATTATCAACAAGATGACCGCTTGGTAGAACTAAAAATTAGAGTGGACGGTACGTAAGTTAGATAGCAGGGTCAGATTGTGCTTGTTTTAACTGTAAAACTGGCTAAGGGTCTCATAGCTGCAGGTTGGATACTGTCGCTCTGTTAAAGGAAAAAATCTGAAATAACATTTCCATAAAGGGTTAAATGCTATCTCGCCATAGATGATAGAATTCAAAAGAAATCGGCAGTATTTGTGAGAGGCCAGAAAATACTACTAAAAGTACAGCAGGTAGACAAAATCAGTTTGGTTAGCACCAAAAAGTAAGAATTAAATGTCTGCCAGAAATTGTATGCACATGTACCACTTACAAAAAAAATCCAGTTTATTAGCTCACCTGGCCCGAAGGGCCAAGTGAGCTTTTCTCATCACTTGGCGTCCATCGTCCGGCGTCGTCCGTCGTCGTCGTTAACATTTTACATTTTGAACTTCTTCTAGAGAACCACTTAATGGAATGAATCCAAACATGGCATGAATGTTCCTTATGAGGTGCTGACCAAGTGTTGTTACTTTGTAGCTGATCCATCATCCAAGATGGCCGCCAGCGGGGAACTTAGTTTAACATAGGCCCTATGGGAAATGCATACAAATGACTTCTTTTAGAGAACCGTTGAATGGAATGAAACCAAACATGGCATGAATGTTCCTTATGAGGTGCTGACCAAGTGTTGTTACTTTGTAGCCGATCCATAATCCAAGATGGCCACCAGCGGGGGACTTAGTTTAACATAGAACCCTATGGGAAATGCATACAAATGACTTCTTTTAGTGACTCACTTAATGGGATGAAACCAAACATGGCATGAATATTCCTTATAAAGTGCTGACCAAGTGTTGTTACTTTGTAGCTGATCCATCATCCAAGATGGCCGCCAGCGGGGAACTTAGTTTAACATAGGACCCTATGGGAAATGCATACAAATGACTTCTTTTAGAGAACCACTGAATGGAATGAAACTAAATCTGGCATGAATGAACCCTTATAAGGTGCTGACCAAGTGTTGTTACTTTGTAGCCGATCCATCATCCAAGATGGCCGCCAGAGGGGGACTTAGTTTAACATAGGACAGTATGGGAAATGTATACAAATGACTTCTTTTAGAGAACCGTTGAATGGAATGAAACCAAACATGGCATGAATGTTCCTTATGAGGTGCTGACCAAGTGTTGTTACTTTGTAGCCGATCCATAATCCAAGATGGCCGCCAGCGGGGGACTTAGTTTATCATAGAACCCTATTGGAAATGCATACAAATGACTTCTTTTAGTGACCCACTTAATGGAATGAAACCAAACATGGCATGAATATTCCTTATGAAGTGCTGACCAAGTGTTGTTACTTTGTAGCCGATCCATCATCCAAGATGGCCGCCAGCGGGGGACTAAGTTTAACATTGGACCCTATGGGAAATGCATACAAATGACTTCTTTTAGAGAACCACTGAATGGAATGGAACAAAACATAGCATGAATGTTCCTTATGAGGTGCTGACCAAGTGTTGTTACTTTGTTGCCGATCCATCATCCAAGATGTTTAGAAGTCTATCAGAAAATTGTAAAAAAAATTCTGAATGGTCACAACTTGACCACATATTCAAAAATAATAATGATAAGATGTCTTCAGTAGCTATTGTAAGACTACACTAAGATGACCTGTTTTTAATTTTAAATACTGTGTCAAATTAAACCAATCTTGGTCTCAATCATTATATAATTTTACGTAATTTCCAAAATCACATTAGATACAGGTGAGCGACACAGGCTCTTGAGAGCCTCTAGTTTATATAATGTAATTTCTTTTTAAGGGGCATATTCAAAGGAAATTATGTTACAAACTAATTTTTGAATGATCAGATGACAGGGAATTGCTGTCTTGTATAATTGCTGAATCAATGCAAAAATTTGGAAATTTAGCAGAATTCATAGAGGACAAATTGGAGTATTATTCTTAATTTTTGTTTTTTTATAATTTTTCAGACGAAATGCAGTTGATGCATTCAGAGTAAATGTCATCCATGCGAGACAGCAGGTTCGATCACCCGTAACAAATATCGCCAGGACAAGTTTCTTTCATATTAAGAGATCAAACATATGGTTGGCGGCCGTCACTAAACAAAATGTCAATGCATCTATGGTTTTTGAGTTTCTCCTTAAGATGGTTGAGGTGATGCAGTCTTATTTTGGAAAGATTACAGAAGAAAATATCAAAAACAATTTTGTTCTTATTTATGAAATTCTAGATGGTAAGTGAAAATTTATAGGTGTCTTTCAAAGTTGCATGTCATTATTTTATCACATTCAAACTTGTTTGAAAATATTTGAAAATTAAAAACAAAAAATGTTTAATAATATGTTTGTACTTGGTTATATTATGATTTATTAGTAGAAATTTGTGACCAATACAGTGATATTCTTTTAAATCAAAATTGGGTGTCATGGTCTAGTGGTTAGTGCATCAGACTTTGAAGCTAAAGGTTCCTGGTTCAATTGGGATGAAAATTCATTGACCAGATTTACAATACTATATCAACACCATGTGAGAGAACGGTCTCGATTTAAGATGCTTGTCTGTCAGAGTGAAATGAAAAATGATTATTCTGTGTTAAGGGAGAGCAAGAAACCCAGATACATGTAGATGTCAAAACAAACTAGGCTGAAATGCTACTCTTGCACCTGATAGTGGAACGTTCTTAGTATAACTTGTTTCTCAATACAAGTTGATCAAAATGATCAACTGAAATCCAGTCAATCATGGCATTTTTAACACATTATGGTGCTATTGTAAAAGCTTTTTAAAATGCCTACTGTTACCCAAAAGGTTCCAAAGAGGCAAAATGCCCCCTGATTCTGTATCACTGATATTTTTTTCCAACATCTTGCATGATGTTCTTTTCCAGAGATCTTAGACTTTGGGTATCCACAGAACACAGATGTAGGGATACTGAAAACTTTCATCACTCAACAAGGTGTGAAATCTCAAAGTAAAGAGGAGACAAGTCAGATTACATCACAAGTTACTGGACAGATTGGCTGGAGAAGGGAGGGAATCAAGTATCGTAGGAATGAACTTTTCCTCGATGTATTGGAATCTGTTAATCTTCTGATGTCACCTCAAGGTAAAATGATCATGATGAGTCTGTAACATAAAATGGTTATACCTGTACTAACTAATTGCTGGTCTTTATCTTGGTGTTGCAAAGAACTTTTCTAATACCTTGTTAGCTGGAAATATTTTATTCCTTGATGACTGCTTCATGTGGATTATCATAAGATGTTGACTCCTAAACCTCTGAAGAGTGATTTAGTTTCCTCTTAGTCAAAATGTTAAAAATAAGTAGTTCCACCTACTTGATTTGATTCTGTTTGTTACATGTATCATGTTTTTTTATATGATAAACATTAAGTTACTGTAAACAAGACGGTTTTTGCAAAAGATTTATTTTTGCTATTTTTGGGGTGAGAGATGAAACATGAAAATAATACTTTATCCCTATAGATTGACCAAGAATCACAAATTTTAAACATTGCACTCATTTACAAATATGCAAAGAAAAAAAAGTATGATAATTTCCCAGTTTAAAGTAATTAAATCTGACATCTTATTTATTTGACCTTATTGGATGTATATATAATAATTGGTTTTTAGGTCAAGTCCTAAGTGCACATGTTGCTGGTAAAGTCGTAATGAAGAGTTATCTCAGCGGAATGCCAGAGTGTAAATTCGGTATCAATGATAAAGTTTTAGTTGAGAGTAAAGGAAAGAATATTGATGAACCTAGTCGAACAACAGGGTAGGTCTACAATACAGTGGAAAATTAAATATAAGCGTAATCATTCATGGTAACTACACAAGTTCTAGCTCAATTAATCATAGAGAAAATAAAATGAGTGCTGTAAATTCAGAAATTATTGCGATAATTAAAAGTCACATTTCTGATTTTGCTAACAGTATCCATTACAAATTTTAAAGAAGTCGCAATAATAAAACTAGCATTTTCCTGACAGTCGAAGCAATAATAAATACACGAAATATTTTCTGAATTTACATTAGCTAGTTAAAATTTTCATTTCTGATGGCTTAACCTTGCATCCTTTAGAGTTATTAGAAAATTTGTCAAAAAGCCATTCTAATTGCTGTTAACAATTGCAAGCATTATGAATAAGGTGAAAAAAAAAAGATGTGAGATTGTTTTGTACATGAGAAACTGACTCATGCGATACTGATTGATTTATTACATCATATTTTATTTCTTTTCTTAGAACTAATTCAAGTGGGAAAAGTTCGATTGCAATAGATGATTGTCAGTTCCACCAGTGTGTTAAGCTGAGTAAATTTGAGACAGAACATAGCATAAGTTTTATACCACCTGATGGCGAATTCGAACTTATGAGGTAAAGATCAGTAAATGATAGATATGTTTTATTCCTTTCTAATAAGATTTTTCTATTAAAGCACATTCAATAAGGTATACACGTATATAGACGTTTTTTTTTCAAGAATTAAGAAAACATGTCCCTTCTTTTTTTATTGCATTGTGTTTAAAATGGATTACCTACATGTATACGTAGAGAATTGTCTTTTCTTATTCCAAAAATGATAACATAGTCTCTCAAAACCTATTTTATTTAAAGTCCAAGATTATACTTGCCAACATATTTTTGCTAGAATCCCTGATAAAATCGACAAGGGGTCTGGGGACCGCTGAAGGTCCACAGTGGGTCCATGGCTAATTCCCCGGCCGAAAACTACTTTAAGGTATTTAGAAGCTTGCTGTTTCCAGAGTCCA
Organism: Mytilisepta virgata; assembly: GCA_028015205.1. Classification (NCBI taxonomy): domain Eukaryota; kingdom Metazoa; phylum Mollusca; class Bivalvia; order Mytilida; family Mytilidae; genus Mytilisepta; species Mytilisepta virgata. The sequence continues at coordinate 34,369,321 of CM051511.1, read as the reverse complement.
AAAATTTGAATAAATGTTTATGAATATTACTTTATTTGATGTAAAATATTATCTTAATTCTTGATATTTTGACTGGAACAGCAGTAATTAAATACATATGGGTATCCACTGAAGACCTTGTGGTGACTTCTGAATTGCTGTCTTCGTTAAGAGAAGGGATTTTGTCTATCTTACATTATTATAAGTATAAGCATTGAAAAAATCACTGGAAAATTTAGAAATCCCAGAGAATATTAGAGTCCACATGGTAACCCGGTAATAGGGTAAAATTTCCGGAGGTTCCTTGAGAAATCTGCAGCATTGGCATGTATGCAAGATGAGGTGTGTATCAGCATCATGCATGCATTCAAAAATTAAAAAGGTACATTAACATGCTTGCTACCGCTCTTTAACTCGTGAAAACAGCAATTATTTTTATAATTAAATGCCAAGGTGCATTTTACTCTTTTGTTTTTCATTTTACCCCTTTGGTCCTGCTTTTTGGAGGTTAAATACTCGCCCTCTTAATAAACCTTGAGATAATTACCCTCTGATTCAAAAAAATTATCTGGCCCTCTGTTTAATTAATTTTATTTGCACTTTATATCAATACTTATCAATGGCATGAACATTATGAATATTATATATAATATCAAAGTGTAATATATACAACAGATATCAAGAGCCCCCTGTCCTCAGATGCAATGACTTTTTTATGAAGGAGACAAGTAATCCCACCTGTTCATTACTGCAAGTATTATAATAAAGAGAATAAAAAAGGTTTCATCAACCACTGTTCAACACATATTTTAAGTCTTGTGGTTGTCAAGGTTGCGACATGCAGCATGTTGTTTTCATATTGATGTATGTACATGTAATGCCTATATTTTTCCTGTCTCTATTTAACACTGCCAGATGTCTGTTTGATGAATGAGGAATTTTAACAACCCCTTTCCAAATTAAATTTCTAAACATCAAAATGAAGGGAACTGCAAGATATTTTACATTGAATTTTTGAAAATTTCAAGGTATCGCACAACAAAGGATATCAGCTTACCATTCCGAGTGATCCCATTAGTAAGAGAAGTAGGTCGTTCCAAGATGGAGGTGAAGGTTGTTGTCAAGTCTAACTTTAAACCATCACTGCTGGCACAGAAAGTTGAAGTAAGTGGGTTAAAACTAATAGATTTTGAATATATTTTATCTTACAATGGTATATGCAAGATTTCTTTAATAAAAGTACACCACATTCAAAGGGATATTTTCAACAAAGGTTGAACATAACCCAAAAAGTGAGTGATGCTCACCTTTCAAATATCAGAATATGACAGAAGAAAATTTTTAACCAGACATTTTTAATCTGAAGTAAATACTATATATTCTAAATATGAATAACATGAAATTTTAATATATTTAAGGTTCGCATTCCAACTCCCTTGAATACTAGTGGTGTACAAGTGATCTGTATGAAGGGGAAAGCCAAATACAAAGCCAGTGAAAATGCTATTGTATGGAAGTAAGTATTATTCCGAAAAAAAATTATACCATCTTCTGACAACTTTCTTCTTCAGTACATTTTTGACATGAATAAATTTTGAATATTTTTGAAGAGGTAAAATACTTTTAAAATACTTGAGGTTGACTAAAAGTAGGGAATTCTTGTACGTTTACCTTAATCCTAAGCTGAAGATTGTTAAAAAATTTTCTTTGAAAATGCCATGTGAAGATAAAAAAAAATTGGTCTAGCTATAAAAATTATACATAGAAATTGTTTTATCTGTAGGATAGATTGTTTGCAATCCTCTCTCAATTGAAAGAAATTGTTTTCGAATGTTAGAAGGGAAGCAAACAGGGATTCGGAAATTTCATCAGCCTCCTTCGGACATTTTTTGATAGACATGAATTTTTAGCAATCTTAACATACAACCTTATTTAATACAGATGTTGTTATGCATGATTTGTCAATGTTTTGGGTAGGTCCTGTAATAACTGTCATTTATATCCGCTGCTTTAACATTATTGTCTGTTTAATGATAATTTGGATGTCATAGGTGTCTTCTTTAAGGTACGCATTTGGTATGAATAAAAAGATCGGAATATGTGAATATGACTTCAGGTACAATGCAGTAGAAATGAAATAAAAAAATAAAATACATTCAAGTTAAGAGTTTGAAATCAGTCTTTGAAAGTCTTGCAAGATGAAATTTTTATTACTGTTTCATATTAAACCATAAAGGTACATGCTTGTTCAGTGATTATTTACTAAACTACATGTGCAGAAAATTGCAACATTGTTGAAATCTCTTATTTTTGTCGAGTTAAAAACTACCTGGACATTTATGATTTTATCAAGTTTATGATTGTGAACTGTTGGATCGTCCGATACATACCTTGTATTGGAATTTAAAGGAGAAAGGTGTAGAAAATGTCCGATTGATCGTCAATGATGAATGACCTCGATTAAACTTTGGAAATTGTTGACATATGTACATAATTATAATTAAGTGTAATAAAGACACTGCCACCTTGGTAAATTACTCACATATTGACATAGATAGTAATTACTGTAAAACAGTTGGTAAAGATCTGTCTGCCATTGAGAGGAAATGACCACAATGAGGTCACCGTTCTGCTGAACTTCAAAATTTTGGTGTTGCAAATTTTCAATACATCTTTTTATTTAAAAAATTGAAATTTTGGGTGACCTTTTGATAACTGGACAAATAAAAGTTTTGCCAGTCATGTCCAAACAATAGAAGGCCTTCCGGATCATTGGAAGCAACTTTAGTTTTCCAATACCTTGCAAGACTGCTCTTTTGCTAGAAGAAAATGCCAAACTGTACCCTGGTATGTTGCAGATACATAGTAAAACATTACACCTTTGGACATTTCTAGTTAAACTGCAAACTCTTGTCATAAAAATTCTGAAGACAATGGTACATGCTGTCTTTTCAAGTGTTTTATGAATTATTTAAATCAAACGTGTGTTAAAAGTCTATGAAATTCAGAACATTCTTATATGTACTTAGACCCCCCCCCTCCCTCTCCCAGAACAAAATTTTGGGGGGTATATAGCAATCACCTTGTCTGTCCATCTGTCTGTTCATGTGCCTTGTATGCAAAACTCCTAAACAATTCAATGGATTTTGATGAAACTTTATATGAAGGTTGGGCATCTATTGAGGATGTGCATGAAGCAAGATAATAATGGCCAGGTGCTTGCAAAGGGAGATAATCCAACTTAAGGGTTTTACATGTTTAAAGTTTGTAAGTGCAACTCCTAAACTGTTCAATGGATTTTCATGAAACTTTATATGAAGGTTTGGCATTGTATGTAGATGTGGATGAAGGAAGATAATTATTGCCGGATGCTTGCAAAGGGAGATAATCCAATGTAAGGGTTTTACATGTTTAAAGTTGTAAGCGCAACTCTTCCTACACTGTTCAATGCATTTTGATGAAACATTATATGAAGGTTGGGCATCATATGTAGGTGTGCATGAAGCAAGATAATTATTGGCAGACACTTGCAAAGGAAGATAATCCAACTTAAAGGTTTTACATGTTTAAATCTTGTAAGCGCAACTCCCAAGTATTGCAAGTGGGGGGGGGGGGGGGGAGGGGATCACTCAGTGAGGTGACTCACAGTTCTAGTTATTATTGGGAATGTTACTATGATTACTACAATTGTTGTAATTTTTTAATGCATACTGTAGTTATTGTGATGCTGATCATACTGCATCCCAAAATAAAAACTTACCTGTGACAATATCTGAATTTAAAAACATCTCCATTTTGATTCTGATTTCATTCTTTCTAGGCCCTTCCACAAATAAAATTGCATATTTAGCAAAATATTTCACTTATGTATTGTAAAATTTTAGAATAAAGAGAATGGGTGGAATGAAAGAATGTCAGCTGAGTGCTGAGATTGAGCTGCTGAATACAAATGAGAAAAAGAAATGGACCAGACCTCCTATTTCTATGAACTTCGAGGTAATTTTATTTCCACAAAAGGCATTTCGAGTCTGATATTGTCTCTTGTCTTCTGACTCCACGTTAAAAAAACTCTGGAGTTGGAAGACATGCATTTGGTTCCAAAATTATATTTCTCATTGATGGATGTTTGATTTTTGCCTCCTTGTGCTTTTCACGAAAAAACAATTTCATTCATTTTTCTTGGTGTGAGGTGTAAACTCTTCTTTTCAAACTTTAGAGCTCGAAGTAGAAACATTTATCCATACTGAATTTATCTAATATTTTTTGTTTCGTGTTCAAAAGGTTTTGTTGGAATTTTCTAGGTACCATTTGCACCATCAGGATTTAAAGTTCGTTACTTGAAAGTGTTCGAACCCAAACTGAACTACAGTGACCATGATGTTATTAAGTGGGTGAGATACATAGGAAGAAGTGGACTATACGAGACCCGATGCTAACCACAGGAGAAGAATAAGATAAATTATATATAGTGATAATGAACATTATAGATACATTGTATATGTAAAAACTTAAGGTATCCGGACCATAATAGATCATGATAAAAAATTGTATCTCTTTTGACTGTGAATGGCTAAACCAAACAATTTAAAGCTGGAATTTTATATACATATTTTTCTCAAGTTGAAACACACTTTGTTGCTTATATGCAAAGTCTGTAAAAATAAGTCAGTTATATTGGCATTTCCGAAGTTTCCCGATAATTACCGAGGTCATTTCAATTGCGTTGTATGGAACATCCGGGAACTTTTGAATAATCACGTGGTCATTTATGGTCCCGATACCTTAAAAATGGTTTGGTGTTAGGAACTAAAATATAAAAGTTGTATGACGGGTTTACATGTAGAAAAAATGTTTTGTAAGACTTGATAACTGCATACAGATGTTATTGTAATGACTAATACGGCTTCAAGAAGTCTTGTTCGTATTCGTTTAATAGACCACTTTTTTCAAAATTTCCATGTTTTGTAGTAGGATTTGATTTTGTCGAGTCCCAAATCAATATATTAAAACCTTATCTAGTCCAAAAACTGAATGTATCCCAATTTCAGGACATTCGGTGAACCAATCGCAAATATGAGAGGGGTAATCACAAGTTTCATACCGAAGACTCTGCCTCCTATATACTTTGCTAGAAATTGGATATTTTGGTTCATAGCTATATGAATTTTAATTTCTTTTTGATCAGTCAGTTTTTGTTCACATCTTTAACATACATGTACATTCTTTCAAAATTCAAGCAAAATTTGACATTTGGTCATCACAAAACACAACACAAAAAAAAAAACCAAGGAATTAAAAGTGATGTGGTCAAAACAAGCAGTCGCAAATTTCTGACATGCTGAAAACTTGTTTGAAAAATTTTCATAACACAACTTATTGAATAATACTCTTAATCAAGAGGACATAATTGTACAGTAGAAATTTCATGTTGTACTAGACTTACGTCTATCATTGTATCACAAGTTATACTTATATATTTCGATGTCAGATAATATGTCAAGAAGTAAAATTTTGTACATTATTGTTTTCTTTGTCTTATGGCCTATGCCTCAAGCAACTAGACGTTAGACTGTGTCTAGTATACTTGGCTTCAGACAAGCTAAGGTGTCATGTGTGGCCGGTAGTTCATCTATCAACCAATGATCACTAGACTGTCAAGTTTGAATCCATTTTATAGAGGTCAATGGTTTTCTTTGGGTTATAGACAAATGGGCTGGAATTGCCGTAAAACTCCAATAAATCAATCAATTAAGACAAGTTACGGTTATACATCACTGGTCTGACTGGCCTAGTTAAAAACTTTTTTATTCAATTTGCATTAGATTTTGTTTTGCAATTTTCCTTTTAGGTAAGTATAAGATATACCCCAACTTTCTGATATGTTATGTAAGATATATACAGAAGTTCCTTTTACTAGGTCAGGGACAAATGCCCAGTACTTGACGGTCCAGTATAACTGTAAATATTCTGATTAACTTCAACATAACACAAACAAAAACTGCAAGATTAAAAAATGATGCTGATCAGTGTATATCATTTAGCTAAATACAGGGCCATGTGACCATAATAGAATGTATAATACTGGATACTGAAAGGTCTAAGTGGCTTTATCAAAGTATGTGGACCAAAAAAAAACATATGATGTACTTCAAATACAATAGCTAAGAATGAATAGTTCTACTTTTACTGACTCGCACTTCATTTAACATCTTTTTACTTGTTTTAAAAATTTCAAGTTCAATTTCGTCTTCCTTTCAACTTCTGGTTTTCATTTGTCAATCGTGCAATCTTGTCATTTTTCCTACAAAACAAACAAAATCGTCAGTTTTTATGTGTAACATGAAAGCAATCAAAGATTTCTCTAATTACAAATGGATCTTTTTTTCCTGGCCTGGGCTGTCCAAAAAACGTCAATTGACCAATAAGAATCTCCTTGAAGATCCACAATTCCATACTGCATGTGCAGTTAAATTAATGAACACAATTTGGGTGAATTTACACTAAAAATGATATTTTTCTTCTCATTTTCAGTCATCTAATGAATATTTAATGATACATCTTTGAAAGTTATATTTCATAAATCTGACTATCTGGGGCATTCCAGCAAGAAATCACATGATCAGATCACAGTATAAAATGCCAGGAAAATAAAATACTGTAGTTTAGTGATTTCAATTACATTAAAATCGTTGATTTTGACATGAAATCCATCAATGCTTGTCTGTTAAGGTAAGAGTCGACCACATCTTGTCACGAACCGGTAGAACTGCCCAGACCATTCAACTAAGGAATAGTTTCAATTTTTACCAAATTATTTCAGAAGTATCAACTAAAATATTTTTTTTGAATTTTATATTTTTAGGGACAGTGGCCATATTGATAAATGTAAAATGGAGACAACCCAAAAACTCAAAACTTGTATTAAGAATTAACCCATTTAAAGATCATGGATGAACCTGAAAGATTTCCGGATTTCGACCATTTTAGTCCATATATATTCCTGTATAAAATAATGGATTCTTCCAAATTTCCAGTTTTTGGCACTTCCCGTACTTTCAATCAAGATGGACAAATTAATGCATGGCTAAATCCATTATCTCACGACCACTTATCTCTCCAATTCATAATTTGTTAGGGTCAAATTTTTACAATATGCTTATTAATTTCAAAATTTAGGGGAATGTGATTCGATGAAATAGATTCCGTTTGAAGTGTGTGTATTACACGGGTACCACGAATTACTGGAATCCCCAGGTAAATACTGGAATCCCCTTCGAAATAACCGAAATCCCCTTTAATATCACTGCAAACCCTTTGAAATCGATAAATAATGTGTGTTTTTATTAAAATATGTTATTTTTGGGTAAATTAATTCAGAAAAATGTGTATTTTAAAGCATTTTTCTATATATCCTTTACACTGTACATAAACAATATGGCGTCTTTTCTATAGTCATAGTCATCATAGTGTTTTTATTCCTTATAGAGAATTTTTTTCTTTGTGTGTTTTTTTTTTTTTTTTTTTTTTTTTTTGTTACTCATTATATAACAGTAGTTATAGTTGTACATTGATAATATATTTTGAAAATGATTACATACGTAAAAGGAAAGTCAGACGTTTTGTCAAACTTTTACATGTATGACCTAGAGTTCAACGGGGAAACCTTTAAATCAGCTGAACACTTGTACCAGAGCAGAAAGGCAGCATTTCATGGTACGATCCATCTTGACATACAAATAAATAATATCATTCAACAGTCAATCTAGAGTTGTCTTTCTTTTCCTTGATATTAAAGGGGATTTCGGTTATTTCGAAGGGGATTCCAGTATTTACCTGAGGATTCCAGTTACTGTTATATAATGAGTAACAAAAAAAAAAAAAAAAAAACACACAAAGAAAAAAATTCTCTATAAGGAATAAAAACACTATGATGACTATGACTATAGAAAAGACGCCATATTGTTTATGTACAGTGTAAAGGATATATAGAAAAATGCTTTAAAATACACATTTTTTCTGAATTAATTTACCCAAAAATAACATATTTTAATAAAAACACACATTATTTATCGATTTCAAAGGGTTTGCAGTGATATTAAAGGGGATTTCGGTTATTTCGAAGGGGATTCCAGTATTTACCTGAGGATTCCAGTAATTACGGGGGGTTCCAGTAATTCGAGGTACCGTGTATTACACCACTTAGATACACACATAATAATTGAAAAATCTGTTTCGAATAAAAATTGCTTTGAGATTAAAATTAGTTTAGAGTGCATTTTCGTATTGCATACTCTATACATGTACAATTAAGGATGCTCGCTGGTCATGTTTTGGTCTTTTTGTCAGATTTTCGGAATCCTCGGCTTTTATCCATTTCTTAAACATGAAATTTTTTGCCCATGAACCCCCACTTTTTCTTTTATAATTCAATCATATATACCTTAAAATGGTATTTGACAAAATTTTATGAAATCCTTTTTATTTTTTCATACATCTTTGAGAGACTGAAGTTGTCAATGCAAAGACAATGAAAAATCCAGAGAAAAACCATTTCCTTAAAATTTTCAAGGCCTTATAGCTCTAAAATGAGCACATGAACCTATATTTTTTTCTTGCTTATTTGTTTACTATTCATATGTTCTCTCAAACTAAAACACCTATTTCAAATCCTTTGAATCCTATTAGACCAGCGATCATACTTACCAGTAACTGGAATTGAACATAAAGGAAATAATATTACAATGAATCACATTCTTAGATTTTAAATAAATCAGCATAATGTAAATATTTAACATTATCAATTGTTATGCAGTAGAGAGATATAAGCAGGCATGTTATCCGTAAAATTCTAAATTAGATTTATGTAGATATAGGTCGTGAACAGATACGATAAATCCCTGGCATTATATTTGTCCTACCTTTCATTCTTCTTCACTAAACTCTTATACTCTTCTGATAACTTTGAATATTTCTCGTGGTATCTATAAATAATAAACCAAAATGAAAGGAATGTTCACATGTGTCTCCCCTTCCCAAAATAGAAATTCATGTATACAAATATTTTTGACATATGCTCTTTGACATCTTTTTTCTTCAACATTTGGCCTTGCACACAACTGACAAGTCGTAAACTGACATCTGCGCTAGCCAAGGGTTACGATTTGCTTTTCGTAACCATTGACTAGCAAGGTGTAAATCAACAACATGTGCACATCTTTTGCATAGAATATTTGTTTGTCTACTTTTTTGGATGCAGGTATTGAAATGTATCGCATTTTAGTGGTGATATGCACAGTTTTGCATGTCTGATATGACGATGCGTGCATGTCGTATATATAGCTTATTGGTATCACTGACTTGACAGTCATCCTTGTTGCAGACTTCATGGATCCACTTATCAGCAATTTGAAAACATATATTTTAATGAGAACATTTACCATGACTGTCTTAAGTCACTGACTGAATACTGGAACTATTTCAACTTTTAAAATAATTATACTTACTGCATTGTACTTTTTGCATTTAGATCAGCTACATTTTTATAACCCTCTGAATTAATTCTCAACAGCTTTAATTCTTGTTCTTGTTTCCTCATATCATCATTTTTACTGAAACAAGAGTTAAATAATAAAACGGAAAATACATGAATTAATCCCCTTTTGTCGTGTTTGTTTGTATAATTATTTTATTTTCGAAGCATTTGTAAGCCTGGATTGATTTACACGCGTGAATTTTTTATCAAACCCCAGCATCAATGATTTCCTATTTGTTTAAATCCATCAACACCAGAAGATATAGAAACAGTGGTTTCTTTTATATTTCAGTCAATAGAACTAAGGAAGGGGGCTGAAAAGTGTAGGTTTTAGGTTTGCAATAAAGTTTTGAATCAAACTGAATTTTATATTCAATTCCAAATTTTTTCCATAATTTCCAGCCGGCTTGATTCGAATTCTTAGTGTTGACAGGGTAAATAGTAGTTATACGATTTAGGCACTGTGTCCCCCAACCCCAATCTTTAGATTACCCCTTATCTATACATTTCTACACCTTCTTCACTGATGACGCCATACTCGAAAAAGCGAGTTTCAGATCACCGTTCAGACGTACTTGCGTTTGCGAGTTCGATCCCAGGATGCATCATGAGGCATCTAAGTAAAGGTTGTCTATAACACCAAACAGCAAACTATATATATATTGCCCAATTTGCTGTGAACACCATTTTGTCAATATAAACATTTAAACAAAATAAAATATTTATTTTTGTATGGAATACTTAAGTTGTTCACTTTTAGGTCACTTGGGTCAATGTACATTCAGTATGAACAGAATTTTATATCAACTATTTACATTTAAGTTCCGTTGTAAATTAATAATGCTTAAATGATTTTAGTAATTGTAGAAAATATTGTTGCGGCAAAATAAAATCTTTGAAATATTTTTGAACAAGAAGCGGTCTGACGGACAGGAAATCTTACTTTCCAACCAGTCGTTCTCCGAACAGTGTCAAACTAACAAGAGACTTTTGTCGTAGCAAATGTGATAAAAAATCAAAGTCTGTATGTACAAGCTCTATCTAACACTTTTCCCATTCAAACCCCAGATGAGCTTCTTGTTTTATTTTCAGTTTTTTCTGTAACTTAAGGCCAACGTTTAAGCAAAACATTACGACACACATTACACAAAAGCGAACCACTAAATGTGTGTCCCGAATGGCCCAAAATGAAACTTTAATCAACTACAGCCCAACTATGTCTATATATTCCACACAACTGTGGTTACATGTACCTCTGTGCATCTGCCTTGTACTGGTTAATTTCAGTTTTCAGTTCCTCTATCTCCTCTTCCCGTTGGACACAATCTTCACATAACCTAAAACCAATTATAAGAAGAAACGACAAATACTGAAAACTGATGTCCAGATCTACCCTCATGTCTGACCATTTGATTTTTTTTTGGGGGGGGGGGGGGGGGCTGTTGGATCAAATGCCTGATCCTGCCAGTTATTTTCGTCGCAAGTTTGGTCCTGTATTTTTTTTTCGGGCGCTGTTGCGGCATAATTTTTATTATCATTTAAAACAAAAAAATTGACACGGTCCTGCATTTATTTCACACCTGGAAAGATCTGTCTTTTTTTATTTTGCCAACCCCCCCCCCCCCCCCCCCCATCCAAATCAACTGGTTGCTCCCTTACATAGCCTTCATGTTCACTTATGATTAAACAAACAGTTATTTTGTTTTTTTGAAGAAAGAAATGGCCAATAAAGAACTTGAGTTCCTTTTCGCTCACTTCCCAGTTCTGTCCCATTCTCACACAGGTCACATGTGCGGTACTTCCACCTCCGAAAATCGATAGCCATTTTCTGAAATACATTCACTTTTCCAAAAATAATTTTAACTCATTTTCTAACTAGAGGCTCCCAAGAGCCTGTGTCGCTCACCTGATTCTACTTTGGTTTTGGAAATCATGTTAAAATAGTCAAAAATCATAACAGATATCCTAATAATGATTGAGGCCAAATTTGGTTTAATATTGGCCCCGTAATTTAATCAAAAGCAGAAGACTTTTGTAAAGTTTACAGAAATTACCAATAAATTCATTGAAATTGTAGAAAATGACTTTACATGTATAAGGACAATGACAAATCAGCTACAAAGTAACAAAACTTGGTCAGCACCTCAAAAGAAACATTCATACCATGTTTGGTTTCAATCCATTAAGCGGTTTTCTAGAAGAAGACATTTGTATATATTTCCCATAGGGTCCTTTGTTAAACTAAGTCCCCCGTTGGCAGCCATCTTGGTTGATGGATTTGCTACAAAGTAACAACACTTGGTCAGCACTTCATAAAGTACATTCATGCCATGTTTTATTTCATTCCATTTAGTGGTTCTCTAAAAGAAGACATTTGTATGTATTTTCCATAGGGTCCTATGTTAAACTAAGTCCCTCTCTGGTGGTCATCTTGGATGATGGATCGGCTTCAAAGTAACAACACTTGGTCAGCACCTCATAAGGAACATTCATGCCATGTTTGGTTTCATTCCATTTAGTGGTTCTCTAAAAGAAGACATTTGTATGTATTGTCCATAGGGTCTTATGTTAAACGAAGTCCCCCGCTGGCGGCCATCTTGGATGATGGATGGCCTACAAAGTTACAACACTTGGTCAGCACCTCATAAGGAACATTCATGCCATGTTTTATTTCATTCCATTTAGTGGTTCACTAAAAGAAGACATTTGTATTTATTTCCCATAGGGTCCTATGTTAAACTAAGTCCCTATCTGGCGTCCATCTTGGATGATGGTTCGGCTTCAAAGTAACAACACTTGGTCAGCAATTCAAAAGGAACATTCATGCCATGTTTGGTTTCATTCCATTAAGTGGTTCTCTAAAAGAAGACATTTGTATGTATTGTCCATAGGGTCCTATGTTAAATGAAGTCCCCCCACTGGCGGCCATCTTGGTTCATGGATTTGCTACAAAGTAACAACACTTGGTCAGCACCTCATAAGGAACATTCATGCCATGTTTTATTTCATTCCATTTAGTGGTTCTCTAAAAGAAGACATTTGTATGTATTTTCCATAGGGTCCTATGTTAAACTAAGTCCCTCTTTGGTGGCCATCTTGGATGATGGATCGGCTTCAAAGTAACAGCACTTGGTCAGCACCTTGTAAGGAACATTCATGCTATGTTTTGTTACATTCCATTCAGTGGTTCTCTAAAAGAAGTCATTTGTATGCATTTCCCATAGGGTCCTATGTTAAACTAAGTCCCCCGCTGCGGCCATCTTGGATGATGGATCGGCTACAAAGTAACAACACTTGGTCAGCGCCTCATAAGGAACATTCATGCCATGTTTGGTTTCATTCCATTCAGTGGTTCTCTAGAAGAAGTTCAAAATGTAAAAAGTTAACGACGACGACGGACGACGGACGCCAAGTGATGAGAAAAGCTCACTTGGCCCTTCGGGCCAGGTGAGCTAAAAATGTACTTTAGCTAGCCAAATGCTTCAGAAGAAATTGTCACATCAAGTGGAGGTAAGTCAGTTATTCACATTGGGCAGTTTGCAGTGCTGATTGAACACATAACATTTTATATTAGTATCTATGTGTTTGCATACATATTCAAAGGGCTTTTGATTTAGATTTTCGTTCCTCTGGTTATTTTTGTTTTGCTTTTTTAGTATTAAAAGTAGTTTTAGCAAGATGAAACGGCCTATTACAGAATTCAAAATCATTTTCATTCAACTGAAATTCGGCGAATACCTCTTTTGCAAAAGTGTACCAAGTGTATCATCATGTAAAAATTTATTTAAATTGAAAGCCTCTTTTACCAAAGGGTTTATTTCACAAGTGTGACTACGAGAATAATATATCATAAATAAAACATGATAACTTGTGTTTTTATAAAAGAATCTAGTGGATATCTTCAGAGCTCAGTTTTTGCTGCTAAATTACATGCCGTTTTTCGAATACCCAAGGTGGATTTACAATATTTATGATGTACCTTTTCAAAATAAAATTTGTCACCAATGATAGTGTGTCACAGATGGTTCCACGTGCCTTAGATCTAGCAACAGATTTGTATAGTGATAAATAATTTTCCATAAACCAGACTTCACCATTATAAAGCAAAATAGGCCTAATTAAAGTATCAAATTATTTACAAGATAGATCAGCAGGAACATTAACAAAATCTGACTTATACTTTTTCAGAGCAAAGAATACTTTAGCCCGTTTTTTGACAATTCCTGCACAAATCGCTTAAAATTTCCTTTACTATCTACATGTATAATATTCCCAAGAAAATTATATTCATATGCAACTGTAAAAGGCTGATTTTTATAAAAGAATTGTGGAAAAGAAGCGTTATTCTTCTGAAATACCAACATTTTTGTTTTTTTTAGTATTGACTGAAGTTGCCATATTTAGTTTATTGAGCACAGTTTATAGTCCTTTATGTGATTCTGGAAATATTACCAAATCATCTGCATAACTAAGACTATTTATTGAAGTATTCTGAAGATACAGAGGATCACATGTAGTGTCAAAAATAGCATGAAGGTCATTAATAAAACAATTAAATAAAGTGGGCTTACACTGTCCCCTTGTTTCACTCCTCTGTCAATATGAAAAAAAACATTGGAGCATTCATTGTCAATCTTTACTGCTGACTGACAGCTTTTATACATTTCTTGAGGGGCCTCGGTGGCCGAGTGGTCTAGGTAGTTCGTCATGACTTCTAATGATCACTAGCCTGTCAACGCTGTGGTTGTGAGTTCGGATCTCACCTGTGTCGCGGTGTGTTCGACTCCGATCTTAATTGACAAGGATTGCCAATTTTCCTACCGAAGGTCGGTGGTTCTCTCCGGGTACTCCGGCTTCCTCCACCAATAAAAACTGGCCGCCGCGAAATGGCCAAATGTGCTGAAAACGGCGTTAAACCCCAACTATTAGGGAACAGTCATTATTTACCAGCTGGGGGGGGGGGTTGGGAATTTTTAGGGGGGGTTCAAATTTTTTTTTACTTATACTGGGGGGGCTTAAATTTTTTTTTAGGGCACACTGGGTGGGTCGAAAAATTGAATCAGAATTATCAATCATTAACAATTTACATGGGGATTTAAAAGCTGATGAAAGCGACATGCTTGCTTCCTTTATCTGAACGGAAGGAAAAAGTGAAGGAATTTTTGCATCAATGTGAGATTGCTACATAAATACAAGCAACTTTTCGGAGCTAAGGGTCGAGTTGGCAGGACTGAAGTTGGAATGAGAGACAAAAGAAGAGCCTTAACCGTAGAAAGGCAGTAAAAAGGAAACTGAAAATTCTCGTTTCAAAGTGCAACAATTTGAACAAACAGCTGTGTCCTTCAATTGAAAATCAAGAACTTTTGTTTTCTCCTCATATAAATGGATTGTATGACCTTTGCAAAGAAAAGTATTTCTTTGGTACAAACAATATTGATGTTGAATTGTGTAACAATTCCAAAAGCTCTGTTTATTTTATTTGAGAATATTTTTTTTAATCATACGGCAAAATGTTTGATTTAGGAAAACTTGGATGATCGTGTGGAAGAAAGATATTGGGAATTGTATGAAAGACAGCATGAAAGTTGGTTAAGTACTGCAAATCAGGGAGCCAGTATGGAGGAAATGAGTGGTCATGAAAGTGAGGAGCAAATGGAGAGTGAAAGCAATCATGGAGAGAATGATGGAGTAGTTGAGAGTGGTGAGGACTGATTAAAGGTTAGTTTGTGTTATAGAAATTACCAGTATTTAGCAAAATTCAAAAATAATAGAATTACTAAGGGTTCATTCCTTGTATTGCACATGGTAGATATCCTTAGTTGAAATGTGGCTTCTTATTTCAGTATTTTTGGTTATGAGTACTTCTTGTTTTAAAATAAGTTTGGTTTTTGGTCTTCCAAATGTTTCGGTTTTAATGCTGCTGATGAGATGTAACTCCTTGAAATACGTCGTATACAGCATAGTATAAATTTACTATATCTAATATTAGTATCTTTGGATTGTTATTTTGAAAAAGGTTTTGAAATTGTCCATGTTGTCTAACAATGCGTGTTTTGTTTTAATATTGTATTACATGTACAAATGTTATAAAGGTACAATAAATGTCATTTTTATAGTTGTTTTCCTCTGATACTAGGAAGTTAAGGAAGGGGGGGGGGGTCAAAATTTTCAAATTGATTCTTCCGGGGGGGGGGGGGTTGATTTCTTGAATTTTTCCCATCTGGGGGGGGGGGGGGGTAATTTTATCATCATGGTTTTGGTGAAAAATTATCCAACCCCCCCCCCCGGTAAATAATGACTGTTCCCTTAAAACAAACAAACATTTCTTGATGGACTCTAAAAAAATATCAACATATAGATAAAATTTTAAGGTGCTTCCCAAATCCATTTGAAACAGAACCAAAATCCAGTTTAACAGTCCTTACTCAAGAATGTAAAAAATGAAATATTTAGGGCATTAGACACAAATCAAGTATACGTAGGGTTGATCGGTTAAGCAGTAATACAATTATAAGATGACAATGGCGAGTACAAATAATTTACGGTGTTGCTAATATGTAGATAATTATGTAAATGTATGCAATTTTACGTAATAAAATTTCATCTCTAGAATATAATATCTTACCACACATCAAATTCTTTCTGAAGGTAATTTATAACTTCCCTGACAAACAGTCTTTTATCAAACAGTGGAACTTTTGGAAGATCCGGTTTCTTGGGAATATCATCAAGATTGGCATAGGAATCCTTAAGAACTTTTAAACGCCAAGAAAATGTTACATCATGCATTTCAGTCAACAGGTTCTCAAATTCTGAGCACACACGTGTATATTTTTCTTGAATGATATCTGCATTTGACATGAACGATTGTAGATTTTCACGTTCTAATTTTTCAAAGTCTTCAATCTCTGTTATTTTCACAATTCTTTTCAAATCTAGAAAAGTTTTCATTTGTTCAATTGATTTCGTAATATCGATGATAACATCTTGGGCCTCTTTGTTCAATAAATTCAAATGCTCGTTAGATATCTGTTCGCGCAGGTTAGAAATAACTGTCATTTTTTCTTTTAGTTCAGTTATCATTTCTTTCGAATTTTCCCGCTCTTCGGATGCAATATTTGCAATATCAGAGAAATTGTGTCCTTTGTGCGTTGTTGTTACGCATTTTATACAAATAAACATTGAACACTCATCGCAATAAAGAGAAAATTCCTTCTCATGGTCACTGCAATGCGCCCTGCAAGTGAACGTTGATAGGTCAACTCTTTGCATTTCAGTTACGGTGTGTTCACTGACAGCAGGAAATTTATCATGCATATCTCGACAAACGCTACACAAAACATGTTTACACTCATAACAGTAAAAAGAGCCATTTCCATCACTGCATAGGCAGCATTTTTCGGAGCACGTTTGTGCCATGGAAGTCGCCATTATCCGTACACATATGTACACAAACAATCATGTTTACCAGGATGTCAATTATAGCTAGCACGGTGTATTTGTTTGAATCATGTGACATATACTTGAGATATATATATTTAGAGGGGGTTATTTTCGTTCCCGTGTTGAATAAATAAAGTAAAAATCATTAATTAGGGCCCGATAAAAACTTTTGTTTCAAATTACACACCGCGTAAACTCACAGGGGTCAGACTTCTCAGTGGATATTTATTTATTTTTTATTTTATTTTTTGTTGTCTTATTTCATGTGTACTTTTAATAAATATTTACTATAACAACGAACATTCTGCGTTTATTATAAATGTGCTATACACATACACTATCCACGTACGTCCTTATAAATTATAAAAATGTATTTATTTTAATTTCCACTAAAATTTTGCACTTTAAATGTGTTATCTCTCTCTATATATATATTTATTTTCATTTTTTTCATATATAAATTGTAGTTATATATATAAATTGGAAGCATATATATGTTTTGGAAGCTTAGCAGAACAAGAGGCATGTTCATACATTTTTTGTGCATAATCAAATCTGTTATGCACCTAGTGAACGCATTTCACACATGATCACACATGTCAAAGAGACTTGGTTGAATTGTGGACTTTAACGGTGCCACGTAGACCTACAAACTACAAAAGTTTTTCGTGTGTTAGAATCGCATTTTAATTCGATCATTAATATTTTGTTGATAATTTTGACATTTTACATAAAAATGTTAGTCCCCCGCTGGCGGCCATCTTGGATGATGGATCGGCCCGATAAAAAATATTTTTTCCGGATTATTAGAGATACATTAAAAAATGCAATGTCCTAAAATTTCTTATTTAATGTCCGGGATCACAATTTTTATTTTTTTTTTAATTTGTTATTTCGATCACAATAGGCAAATTTCCCATTTTTATATTTAGAATTTACTTTGACGACCCAGTGACCCTGCAAATTTGTTAAAAGGCAGTTTTTCCTCAAAATATCCCGTGTGAATAGACAAGCATAGAGGTACTTTTGCTTTCAAAATGAACAGCAATTGTTTCTTAAAACACGACTGCTGCATTCAATGATATTGTGGTGTTACAGTACCTATATACATCATCATATAATATTTTGATATAATGTTATGATCAGAGTGTTTTTGTTTGAATCAGAGAATTTTGTTCTTTAAAACGTAGGCTATTTTGTATACAAAACTAGTTATGTAATAGATATAATTTTCCTTTTGAGTTTTTCTCATCACTTGGCGTCCGTCGTCCGTCGTCCGTCGTCCGTCGTCGTCCGTCGTCGTCGTTAACATTTTACATTTTGAACTTCTTCTAGAGAACCACTGAATGGAATGAAACCAAACATGGCATGAATGTTCCTTATGAGGTGCTGACCAAGTGTTGTTACTTTGTAGCCGATCCATCATCCAAGATGGCCGCCAGCGGGGAACTTAGTTTAACATAGGACCCTAGGGGAAATGCATACAAATGACTTCTTTTAGAGAACCACTGAATGGAATGAAACTAAATCTATCTGGCATGAATGAACCCTTATAAGGTGCTGACCAAGTGTTGTTACTTTGTAGCCGATCCATCATCCAAGATGGCCGCCAGAGGGGGGACTTAGTTTAACATAGGACCCTATGGGAAATGCATACAAATGACTTCTTTTAGAGAACCACTGAATGGAATGTAACAAAACATAGCATGAATGTTCCTTATGAGGTGCTGACCAAGTGTTGTTACTTTGTTTTTTTATCGGGCCGATCCATCATCCGAGATGGCCGCCAGCGGGGGACTAAGTTTAACATTGGACCCTATGGGAAATGCATACAAATGACTTCTTTTAGAGAACCACTAAATGGAATGTAACAAAACATAGCATGAATGTTCCTTACAAGGTGCTGACCAAGTGTTGTTACTTTGTAACCGTTACATCATTCAAAATGGCCACCAGTGAGGGACTTAGTTTAACATAGGACCCTAAGTGAAATACATACAAATGTCTTCTTCTATAGAACCACTGAATGGAATGAAACCAAACATGGCATGAATGTTCCTTATGAGATGCTTACCAAGTGTTGTTACTTTGGTGCCTATCCATCATCCAAGGTGGCCGCCATCAGGGGACTTAGTTTAACATAGGACCCTATAGGAAATACATACAAATGTCTTCTTTTAGAGAACCACAGTATGGAATCAAACCAAATTTGGCATGAATGTTCTTTATGAGGTGCTGACCAAGTGTTGTTACTTTGTAGCCGATCCATCATCCAAGATGGCCGCCAGCAGGGGACTTAGTTTAACATAAGACCCTATGAGAAATACATACAAATGTCTTCTTTTAGAGAACCACTGAATGGAATGACACCAAATATGGCAGGAATGTTTCTTATGTGGTGCTGACCAAGAGTTGTTACTTTGTAGCTGATCCATCATCCAAGATGGCCGTCAAAAGGGGACTTAGTTTAACATAGGACACTATGGGAAAAACACTCAAATGTCTTCTTTTAGAGAACCACAGAATGGAATGAAACCAAATATGGCAGGAATGTTTCTTATGTGGTGCTGACCAAGAGTTGTTACTTTGTAGCTGCTCCATCATCCAAGATGGCCGTCAACAGGGGACTTAGTTTAACATAGGACACTATGGGAAATACATTCAAATGTCTTGTTTTAGAGAACCACTAAATAGAATGAAATAAAACAGGGTATAAATGTTCCTTTTGATTTGTTAACCAAGTGTTGTAACTTTTGTAGCTGATCCATTATTCACTTATTGTGATCTATTGTAGACCTACCTATAAATAAATTGAACGGTACCAATTTTTTTTTGCAACAAAGGAGTACTTATTTTCATATCAATTCTACCATTCAGGTTTTATCCACACTTTTTTACATAAGCAAATGCTTATACCAAGTAAGGAATATGACTGTTTTTATCCGTTCCTTTGATGAGTTTGAGATTTTCATTTTCCCATTGGATTACACTCTGAATTTTTATTTTTAATTTTCTTCAGAGTTTGGTACCTATGTAATTTATTTTTTTTCATAACTTCAAGATTTTTCTATTTAAATGAGTAATTCATTAAATTTTGAAGCTATTTAGTTTATAGTATATTTTCATGTCTTATTAGTATCGGATGACGCTGCCATCAAACCGCCTTTGCTTAAAAGAACATAGAAGTTAACTGTTTAGAAGTCTATCAGAAAATTGTAAAAAAAATTCTGAATGGTCACAACTTGACCACATATTCAAAAATAATAATGATAAGATGTCTTCAGTAGCTATTGTAAGACTACACTAAGATGACCTGTTTTTAATTTTAAATACTGTGTCAAATTAAACCAAACTTGGTCTCAATCATTATATAATTTTACATAATTTCCAAAATCACATTAGATACAGGTGAGCGACACAGGCTCTTGAGAGCCTCTAGTTGTTTTTACGAATCTGTATTTGATTTACACTGCATGTAAAATAAAACGGTCTCAACTCATCTGTTGTATTTTTAATCCAATGAGAAAGAGCCATTTATGACAAATATTTGATTTGAGCATTGTACTTTAAGTTGTTTCTTATTTTTATATATAGAAAGCAAATATCTTCAAGAAAAGCTTTTCTATGGCAAGTCGTTTTACTATTTATTCTAACTTCAAGATATATTATAAACTTTATAAGATATCTCATAATAAGATATCTTATATAGTTTATAAGATATCTTATAAACATTTTTTATTATGTTCCTTGCTGGAAAAGAAAAAAAATCACTTTGAAACCTTTTAATTCTTCATCGGATTTGACGAATTTTTAAAGAATGATTCCTCACGAAAAATACCAAAAAGTCACTGCAGAATTTTTTTTGTATCTTTCACCGTTTCCAAAATAAAAGGGTAAAATGAGCCATTATAAGTTCACTAATGCTTATGCCATATTCTTACATTTTATATGTATAAGTTGAATTTTGCCTCACCCTTTACGAATGAAAATGAAAGAGAAAATCCTGTTGTTATTGACTCCAGTGAGTAAAAGGTCGACAAGGTCACTTAATAAGAGTTTCAGGATTTTGATATCTATCAAAAAATGACATTGAATTCGTTCTGTGATTTCGCGCTTGTGTTCTAGTGTAATTTTTAAAACTGTTAACCCGTCCATCTCAAATTCAAATGTAAATACATGTATATTTTTGTTAAATGCGTGTTTGCAGGGTATTGCTACTGGCCGGAGATCATACCTATCCAGTTGTTTTTTTTTTTTTTTTTTCCTTTTTTGTACGTGTTCTTGTGTTAAAAAGAAATTAATAGTTGTCTTTCTATATAGATAGATTTAATGAGCAACTCCGATATATATATTTTTTTGTTATTGATGTGGTGTTTTATCTTTTAATTATTTTATTTTCTGTCCTTACATCATATTGAGATCTAAATTATAATATTGATACAAGGAATACATCAATGTATCCGACATAATATGTAATAATAGATATTATTTCATTTGCTTGGTCATAAATTAAAAAAAATTTGTAGTTGCAATTATACCATTTTATATAAATATGATTCAAACTTTGGGAGGACTTATCATGGCAGGTAAGAAGTCTTTTTATTATTTTTATTTAATGAAACCGAACGCATTGTATTACACAATAAAATCAGTTCTCGTAAAGGGTTCAGAAATATTGGGATATATCTCTGTCAATGCAGCTTGTCGACAAGCAAAAGTTGATCAAGTGTGACATTGTATGACTGTAAAACTCGGGTCACATTAACTACCCGTATTACCCATGAAATACCATTGAAATAGGAAAAACACAAAAAACGACTAAGTCATTTTGCCGATAGCCCGCCGTGCTCGATAGAAAAAAAACTAGGAGAAAAAAGCCTCTACAAACCCAAAGTTTGTGATACCTTGAGCCTATTCCCAACAGAGTCAACTATATATCGCTTCTAAATCTAACAAAAGTTTACACATTTTCGGACACAATTTGAACAAAGCACTGTCTTCTTCTACACCACTTTCTCTAATTGCTTCTGTTGCATGTTTGTCAATCTTTATACCTGTTGAAAAAAATCAGAACTTTAGCGAATTTTTTTTGCAACTTTTACCAAAAACTCCGTTTTGACCTCTACCTTGTTGTGTAAGTAGGTAAAGTCAAAAAATACCAAAGGGATATTCGAAGGAGTGAAAAATCGTAACAACTGACAAACTCCGGAGAACAACGAAGACAAGACCAAAACAATACATGCACTACAATTAAAAACTAAAACCATATGAACAACATGGACCGCACCAAAACACCGGGGGTAGTCTCAGGTGATCCGGAAGAGTAAGCAATATCTGCTTCCTGCAGGACAACCGCCATGCTGCCCATGTCAAATCCGGTATGAGGAAGGGATAATATCAATGGAACAGGTCCATTTTCATTTGGGAAACGGTTTTTTCATACCTGTCAACCAAGTCATGATGACGCCCATAGAATTTTAATAAGGATGACTTCAACTTAGGAACAACGTACCCCTGTCTGAGCAACTTTTCTGTCAGGAGCCGGGCTCTGTCCAGGAAGTCAATGTATATGTCACAAGCTCTGGAATAACGTGTGAGTTGTGAAATATATACTCCATACACCGGCGCATCTGGAATATTGCCGCTCAAAAATGGGAAGTTGACGATTGGAAAGTCAAAGTCATCCCATTTGTCGTAAAGTTTTGTATTCAACCTTCCTCTGGTGTCTATTTCGAGGTGAAGGTCAAGATAAGATGCAGACTTGGCAGTGTCTGTGGTATCCTTAATGTCGAGCTCATTGGGATAGATGTAATATTAAATCCATGTAGAAATCTATGATCCCTAACAAAATATTGAAATTTTGAATCTGTTTATAAGCAAGGGCCAGAATGAAGCGGACTTCCATTGAGTAATGACCAAAGTACCTTCACACTTTTCTACTTTTATTTGATTAATCACTCTAGCAACTAGACTCGGCGGAGGAACCAACCAGTTGTTATCTCTTGACCAAAAGGCGTCAACTCCTGCGGTACCTGTGCATCAAAATTTGGAATTGAAAATTTCGCATTTGTTGTTGTAATCGTTTGCGAAACGATCCCATGTATCTTTAGCCCATAATTCGTCCAGATAGTCGAATGCCCAATTTTGTATACTCCAGTCGTCACAATCTGACGTTCTACTTAATAAATCTGCTTGTTTGTCTGATTCTCTTGGAATACATTCTTGGATCAATGGATTGTGTGTCACACGTGTTATGTACTGACATAGCTATTTCATGTAAACCTCGTTTTCTGCTTCCTACGTTTAAAATGTGAGAGACATTTTTGTTCTCACTGAAAATTTTGACAGATTTCCCCTGTATTCTATCCACAGAATTATTTAGCATTCTGTCTACTGTTTCCAACTCTCTTCAAGTTGAACTTTTCTCTTTTTCTGTTTCTGACCAACTTCCATACATATTAGTCAGACTCATGTATAGAATCTATTGTCAAATGACCACCGTAGCCGGCATCTGAGGCGTCACAATATATACTTACTTCTCTCTCTCTGTAAGATCTGTCAACCGACATAATTTAGCTCCTTTACCATTGAGCTTATCTATATTTTCAAACCAGAAAACCATTTCTTGCAAAGACTCATTTATTTTCTACTTTGATCAAAGAATTCCAGCTCGCCTTAGCCAGAATGTAATCGTATGAAAACCTCGCTCTCAGACGTACTGCGTCGCTAAATACGGCTTGAGCAGAAATAATCTGACCAACAATTGAAGCAAGAAAACTAACTTTTTGTGCTTGTAACAACAGGCTTTTAGAACCAACTTTCAGTTTTGATATCCTGTTTTCAGTCAGACGAACGAGACCTTTTCGCACTGATAACCCAGCCAAATAAAATCCTGTATAGGCAACCAGTTGCATTTTTCATGTGCAATTACAAAACCAAAACTGTATAATTGGTTCTGATGATTTAGCTTGTCTCCGAGCTTTACTGAAATCTTTGCCTCCACCTAAACCATCATCTAAATACATACTAATTGTCACGCCTTTAATTCGCCAATGCTTCATTGCTTCCCTTACAACCTTACTGAATATGTAACCACTTATGGCTAGGCTCAATGGCAAAACATTAAAAACATAATATATATTTTCTCATTTGAAGCCTAAATATCTCCGATCTGAAGGAAAAATCTGTACATGATGGTACACACTCTTTAAATCGTAAGTGAAACAGAAATCACCCTGTTGGAACATTTGCCTAGTTGTACTAGCGTCTTCGTACTTATAATGAAATTTAAATAAACACGGATTAATCAAATCAAATCAAAACTTTAAACAATGTTTGTGACATTTACATATATATATATATACATTCAACATATACAGATCAATACGTGCCAAACTCAACATATACAAACATTAATTTGTAACATATAAAAAAAAAACAAGCAAATATTTAAGAGTCCCCTGTCCTCAGTGCTTTTGACTGTTTATAAAGGATCCTAATTTATTTACTTGGGATGGCGTAGAAGGACTTAAAATGAAAACAACTTTTTCTTCTGAAGACATACTATAAAAATTATCATTTTCCTTTTTAATATATTCCAAATATAATGTCCTTAGTGCGTGATTTTGTCTACAATCTAAAAGAAAATGTTTTTCATCTTCTAATACATTACATAATTTACACAATCTCTGGTCTCTAGGTATTTTTAAATGTCTCCCTTTTTCGACCAAGAGATTGTGATCACTAATTCTCATTTTTGTTATTAACACTCGATGTTCAGAGTTCAATGAAAGAAGATAGTTTTGAG
Source organism: Mytilisepta virgata (assembly GCA_028015205.1). NCBI lineage: Eukaryota > Metazoa > Mollusca > Bivalvia > Mytilida > Mytilidae > Mytilisepta > Mytilisepta virgata. Next base: position 34,344,560 of record CM051511.1, on the reverse strand, counting down.
AATTTTCTTTTTTATATAAGTTCTTATATAAAAGCAATTTACTTGATTCATCAAATGATGAAATTCTATCTGAAATCAGTTTATCATAATAAGTTTTAAGTTTTTCTCTGATATCTTTCTTACAAATACTTATTTTATCATTTTTCTCCCAATATAGACTCTCTATGTTTATATCTGTTTCTTTTATCAAATCAATTATAAAAGAGTACCAAGTATAAATTCCCTTGGAATCTAAATCTTTACAAAGCATAAATGATTCTTTGAGAAGAGGATTTACTTCCTCTACTTTTAATCTGATAAAATATAAAATTGATTGTATCTTTATATTATATTCTATTGGCAATCTTTTTAGCTCTTGCCTAGAGGCTATATTAGAAGCACTTTTATCGACTCCTAATATATTTTTATGTGTATTTTCCACTGGATTTTTATCAATAAAATCGAATGGATTTACATTTCGTCCAGATCTTTCAGCTCTCATTTTAGCTCTGTAATATGAGATATATGTGTCCATATAGGTATGTGACTAGCATCTAATACGAGCCTTTATTTACCCTTGTTGTTTGCCACTGTTAGAGGATTAACCACATGTGGTATGTCATATACTTCTTTAATACAGTTTTTTTATAATAGTTTCATAATCTCGTTTTTTACAAATTGACAATTATCCCTAGCTGATTTGTTGTTTTCTAATATAACTTTATCAGGCAAAGTCATAAAAGGAATTTTATATCCTTGTCTATAACGTCTATGATATGTTCATTCGCACCTATAGATTTCCATTTGTCTAACTTTGTTTTCAGTTTCTCTGCTGGAGACTGATTGTTTTCAACTGTATGTGTATTGTCGACTTTATTTTCAGTTGTAATAGAGTTCACCCCGGTATGTGGGAACTGTCTCAAACTAAAATCGTGGATAATATGTACCGGTTTTGTGCTTAATCTTTGTTTACAATCTAACTTACTACTAAAATTCTTATTAGTACTTATCTGAATCTGTGTCTCTGTATCTTTTGTCAAATGGGGGCATTCCCTTCTCCAATGACCCTTCTCGTTGCAGTTTAAACATTTTCCTGGCCTTTCGATGCAGAGCATTTTCACAGTTGGTATGTATGAGGCGGATTCTGTTGAGGTTTTCCTTTTGGCCTTTTCTTTCTTGATTTTCGGCTCTTATCTGTGCCTTGCAAATCTTCTTCTCGTCGTCAGAGTCGTCCGCTAGCGGATTAGTTGTATATTCTGCCACAACTCTCCATCCCGCTTCTGAAGAATTGGCTAATTTGATTTGTTTTTGACGATTTCTAATTAGTTCCGTATCCTCGGTGATCCTATCTTTGGCTGTATTGTTTGTCCTCTCCAATTTCTTCTTTGCATTCATCACTAAAAATGACGTTTTTCCAGTAATCTTATAAAATTTAGATCTTTCCCTTCGACCCCACATCAATCTTATCCGCCGTCTTTTTTTTTTTTTACTAAACATCGTTTTTATCTCACATGGCCCAAAGACCCATGTGAGCTTTTGTCATCACTTGGCGTCCGTCCGTCGTCCGTACGTCTGTAAACTTTTACCTTTTGATCTTCTCCTCTGAAACCCTAAGCCAAATGAACTGAAACTTGGTATGGAGCATCTATGGAAGGCCCTTCCAAATAATTAAGAAAAAAATAATATGTTTCTAACAATGTTAGAAAAAAAATAAAATGTATTAACATCAAGTGAAAAAAATAGTTTGTTGTCTTAAAAAAACAAACAAAAACAAAAAAAGAAACGAGAGGCTCTAAGGAGCCTCAATCGCTTATCTGGTTGATTGGTTCCCATTGGATTTAAATAGTATAAAGTAAAATTCTGTTCAGTGGTTCTCATGAAGATGAAAACTGTGTTTAAGATAGGGGTTTTAATGCAAACTTTGACCCCGCAGACGGCCATTTTGAACTTCAGATCGTCACAAAAAGTAACAACACTTGATAATGACATTAATAGGAACATACCACGTTTCAGTTTAATCCTTTCAGCAGTTCTTGAGAAGAAGATTCTTGAAAATTAACCAATAAAAATGTTCAAAGTCCCCTGTAGGCCATGTTTTTTTACGAATCGGCACCAAAGTAGCAACACAATGTGAATGCCTCTACCAAGTGTGGTTAAAAAATAACAATCCAAAGATACTAATATTAAATATAATAAATTTATACTATGCTGTATACGACGCATTTCAAGGAGTTACCTCTCATCAGCAGCATTAAAACCGAAACATTTGGAAGACCAAAAACCAAACTTATTTTAAACAAGAAGTACTCGTAACCACAAATACCGAGGTAGGAACCCAAATTTAAGCTAAGGAGATCTACCATGTGCAATACAAGGAATGAACCCTTAGTATTTCTATTATTTTTGAATTTTGATAAATACTGGTAAGTTCTGTAACAAATCAATGAATAATCACGTCAGACAAGTCTGACGACTGGGTTGGCATTCTGTTCGGTGTTTCTTAAGAAAATGAAAATGTTTCCCATAGGGTTTCAATGCTAACTTTGTCCTCTGCTGGTGGACATTTGGATTTCCGATCGACATAAAAAGTAACAGCATTTGTCATGCTTGTTAGGGACCTTGATAGGAACAAATAGATCTACTTTCAATTTAATACCTTCATCGGGTCTTGTGAAGAAGATCCTGGGATTCATATGATGGCTGAGAGAATACCATAATCAAACCAAAAAGCCATGCTGTTTATGTGAATGATCAGTGACGGAAACCAAAAAACTAGAGGCTCACTTGAGCCTGTATCGTTCACATGGCTTTATTAGGCCATTATAAAATGTAAGCTCTTTTGTATCCACAGGGCTTTTTAAGAAACGCAAAATGTCAAAGTAACCTTGATATTTGACCTTTGACTTAAACGGTAGATCATTTTCATCTGTCCGTCCATGTGAGACTCCTGCCAAATTTAGTTAGTCTGTCCATTAGTTCCTGAGCTTTTCCCGTGTGGATTCAATGGAAACTTTAAACAGCCGCAGGCTCCACGTGCAGATCACTATCGTATAGCAAAACATATATTGACTCAATCAATAGCTGTATATTGTTGTCATGAATTCTGCAAAGTTTCAAAACTTTTCATAATATAGTTTCAGAGGAGATTTTTAAAAATTGCCCAATCAAAATCAAATATGGTCTCTGGCTGCCATGTTGTTCATCCAACCGGAACCAAAGGTAGCCAACCATAACCAAAGGTAGATAGTTGAAAGAGCTCCTTCCGCAAATCATTTCTGTCAACATTTGTTACAATCTGCAAATTAGTTCCTGAGCAAATGACAAAACAAACCCTTTCACATATGGATTCGATGGACACTGCCGAAGCCGTCGGTTGGGTGGATGAATCTCAACAAAAATTGGATTGTAAGAGAGTATATTTGGCATCAGTCCTGCAAAGTTTCAATACATTTCATGATGTAGTTTCAGAGAAGAATATTTTTAAAAATTGGCCAATAAAAATCAAAGATGGCCATGGTGTTCAATCAACTGGAATCAAAGGTGGAAAGTTGGTAAAGTTCCTTCCATACATCATTCCTGCCAGCTTTGTTCACAGTCTGCCCATTCTTTCCTGAGCAAATGACAAAAAAATCTTTTCCCATATGGTTTCAATGGAAAATTTGAACAGCCGCAGCCGTCGGTTGAGAGGACGAAGATCAACCAAAAGTGAATCCTTTGTAGAGGGTATCGTTGTCTTCCATCCTGCAAAGTTTCAAACATTTCATAATGTAGTTTCAGAGAAGAAGATTTTTGAAAATTGGCCAATAAAAAAAATCAAAGATGGGCTTTGTCGGCTATGTTGTTAATCCAACCGAAATCAACAGTGGATGGTTTGTAGAGGCCCTTCCATACATCACTTCTACCAAGTTTAGTTCATCTGCTGAGTAGTTTCAGAGGAGAAGATCAAAATGTGAAAATTTTACAGACGACGGACGACTTACGCAAAGTGATGACATAAGCTCACATGGCCTGTAGGTTAAAAAAGGAATTGTTTTTAGTACATAAAAAAAATAATTATTTTCCACTTGCCATGAAAAAAAGAATTTGCTTTTTGTCCAAGGTGAAAAAAAAATTTACTTGGGGTAAAATCCATGCTAATATTGCCGCTATGATGAATTATTTTTTCTGTTTGGACTAATTTTAAAAATATTTTCCTCTGAAATGACATAGCTAAATGAAGAAACTCTGTATGAAGCATTTATGGAAGAACCTTTATAAAGTTTGCATATTTCGTCCTGGTCGGACAGCTGATATTTCCGCCATGTTAAATTCTTTTAAAAATCTTCTTTTCTGAAACTAATTGTGGGACTGTCAGGTGAGCTATACCGGCTCAATTCTCTTGTTTTCTTTACAAATCTACGATGGTACCCATCCTTATACAAGGTACGTTTAACTGTCCTTTTCGACATCACACACACACACCACGTTCATTCTAAATATTAGTAAATTCCTTCAATGAACATATTTTACTATTTTCCCGTATTAGGCGAACAAATTGTCTTTTGTCATTTGTGGTCATTGATTTTGATCTGCCACTTCAAAACTTATTTTCAGTGGAATTTTCTTCTGAATATCTTTTCAGAAAACGGTAGACTAGGGCTTCTCACATATCCTTACAATTTTCGATAGTTTTACTTTGGCCTCTTTCCGGGCTATGATGGGCATTTTTCTCCTCTTTGGTAAGTTCCTTTCCTTCGTCTTATCGTGTTTACATCAAAATAAAAATAAAACACGCATTACGTCATCACACGCCAAAGATTAACTTTAATATGCTTGTGTTGCTTTTCTGTTTTTAGAAACGTAAGTTTGGCAGATGTCCGATTCCTTGGTTTGATATCAATTGCCACAATAGTATGATGAAAAGATGTTTAAATATCTTTATTGTTCTAATTCCTATTTTTAGTAACCACGGCCATCTTGATTGGCACCTCTGGACACTTTTGAAATTATTATTTTAAATTTATTTTTGGTGGGCTTCTGTTTCTTGTAAAATTGATTCATAATCGATAGAAATATGTTTTTGAAACAGAAACAGCAATGCTAATATATGCCTGTCATAATTCTGTGTCAATTTGTTAAAATGAAAGTCAAAGCCAGGAAAAAATTTAAGTTGTATTTTGTATCTTGGGGTATGAACGTAAGGATTAAGAAATGGCAGATACACATAGGGACAAGACTTTTCGCTGAAAACCGTAGATATGATACAGCCAATATACAGAGGGAAAGGGGCAAAATGGCATCGCATATGTAACCTTAGTGGAAAGGGGTGGGGGCTGAATCGAGAGAAAAAAAAGAGAACATCACAGAAGAATTTTGTATTTTATCTTTAGCAACGGATTGTCTATCACGACAGATATCATACGACGTAGGAACTTCCATACGAGATATCTGCAACACTAAGACCAGATACATGTATTGTATTATGGTCCATAGAAAACAGATACGGAAACTTACAAGACCGATGGAAATGAGAATGAATGAAAGTTATAAAAGGAACTCATGAAGTATGAACAAAATTTTGAGGTGTGTTGAAACACATGAGGATTTTGTGCATGCCCGTTGAACAAAGATCTACATACTTTGTTGCGAGCTCTAAGGTTTATCATTTGATCAACTTTTACTTCCTATTGTGACGTCATAAAGAGTGATTACATTTTTTTACAGCCGATATTAGTAAAAGACTTTACACCGAGGAAGTTGGGGATCGAAGTGTAAACGTGCTTAATGCTGCTGATGAGAGGTAACTCCTTGAAATGCGTCGTATACAGCATAATATAAATTTACTATATCTAATATTAGTATCTTTGGATTGTTATTTTGAAACTCCTGGGACGATGCCTCTGCTGGTGGACCCTAGGTCCCCGAGGGTATTCGCCAACCCAGTCGTCAGACTTGTCTGACATGATTATTCATTGATTTGTTACATAAATTACCAGTATTTAGCAAAATTCAAAAATAATAGAAATACTAAGGGTTCATTCCTTGTATTGCACATGTTAGATCTCCTTAGCTGAAATTTGGCTTCCTATTTCGGTATTTTTGGTTGAGTACTTGTTGTTTAATATAAGTTTGGTTTTTGGTCTTCCAAATGTTTCGGTTTTAATGCTGCTGATGAGAGGTAACTCCTTGAAATGCGTCGTATACAGCATAATATAAATTTACTATATCTAATATAAGTATCTTGGGATTGTTATTTTGAAACTCCTGGGATAATGCCTCTGCTGGTGGACCCTAGGTCCCCGAGGGTATTCGCCAACCCAGTCGTAAGACTTGTCTGACATGATTATTCATTGATTTGTTACATAAATTACCAGTATTTAGCAAAATTCAAAAATAATAGAAATACTAAGGGTTCATTCCTTGTATTGCACATGGTAGATCTCCTTAGCTGAAATTTGGCTTCCTATTTCGGTATTTTTGGTTGAGTACTTCTTGTTTAATATAAGTTTGGTTTTTGGTCTTCCAAATGTTTCGGTTTTAATGCTGCTGATGAGAGGTAACTCCTTGAAATGCGTCGTATACAGCATAATATAAATTTACTATATCTAATATTAGTATCTTTGGATTATTATTTTGAAACTCCTGGGATAATGCCTCTGCTGGTTGACCCTAGGTCCCAGAGGGTTTTCGCCAACCCAGTCGTCAGACTTGTCTCATATGATTATTCATTGATTTGTTACATAAATTACCAGTATTTAGCAAAATTCAAAAATAATAGAAATACTATGGGTTCATTCCTTGTATTGCACATGGTAGATCTCCTTAGCTGAAATTTGGCTTCCTATTTCGGTATTTTTGGTTGAGTACTTCTTGTTTAATATAAGTTTGGTTTTTGGTCTTCCAAATGTTTCGGTTTTAATGCTGCTGATGAGAGGTAACTCCTTGAAATGCGTCGTATACAGCATAATATAAATTTACTATATCTAATATAAGTATCTTGGGATTGTTATTTTGAAACTCCTGAGATAATGCCTCTGCTGGTGGACCCTAGGTCCCCGAGGGTATTCGCCAACCCAGTCGTAAGACTTGTCTGACATGATTATTCATTGATTTGTTACATAAATTACCAGTATTTAGCAAAATTCAAAAATAATAGAAATACTAAGGGTTCATTCCTTGTATTGCACATGTTAGATCTCCTTAGCTGAAATTTGGCTTCCTATTTCGGTATTTTTGGTTGAGTACTTCTTGTTTAATATAAGTTTGGTTTTTGGTCTTCCAAATGTTTCGGTTTTAATGCTGCTGATGAGAGGTAACTCCTTGAAATGCGTCGTATATAGCATAATATAAATCTACTATATCTAATATTAGTATCTTTGGATTGTTATTATGAGAGTGTTGCCACAGAAACTCATAACATTTCAGTTTTTACTATGTTTCCATAAAATTGACTTCTTTCCAATGTAACAATTATTATCGTTCCACTTTTTGCTAATGCGATGCCTTTCTTATAGCATAATAAGGCGCATTAAACCATTTATATATTTTATAGGTATGCATATAACAGTCATTTAGAAAGTCAAAAGTCAGCTAAAATTGTTTGTTGCAGTAATTACGAGATTCACATGAACCGATAGCCTTAAAAGTACACAGAGATAACGAATGTTTAATCAAACAATTTTATAGTTAAAAACTAGTTGAATTAACGTTGGACCCTTTCAATATAATATGGGTTGATCTTACCTGTAGCCGCTGACCATTTGTGTTGAATTCAACTAAAGATTTTAGTAAGTTTTAAGAAATTTGTGGTAAAATGGCCTTAATTCACCTTTAAGAACCGCATATGGAGACCGAAAAAAAAATACATATAATCATAAATTTTACGGAAAGCTCACGTTTATTTTTATCAATGAGCTATTTGGAAATTCTGCTGAAGTCTTTAACGTCGAATATATCCTTGGCTCCGTCCTACACAAGGTCCTATACATTTTGGTAGCTTGATAACAATTACACTAAATGTAAAAAATCGTTTCAATAGGAGGGACTGCTTATGTTGGGGCCTCAAAATTTAATTAATTTTTTCAGCAGTGATGACGGACTACACAAGTTATTCAAATACATACAACAAGGTCATAGGGTATGGGTGTAACTAAAAGAAAATAATCTACACAAGTAAGATTCAGTAAAATGGTTATTTTTATATATTATATATATATATGGTGCGTTGCTAACTAAGCCTATCTGTAGTGCCTTAGTAGAAACTATGCATACATATGTACATATCATACACAGAATTAACAATTTTTCAATGAAAGAAAAATAAAGGCCTTACAGCAACGTGGTATCGACATGACATGAAACGGTGTGTTTTTTCTTCTATTTCATCGTCTTAAAGGTAGCGTCACACACAGTGGAAAAAGAATGCACCCCTCTATAAGTTCAAGTCGGCCGCTAATATCTGTTTGAAGGAAATTCTTTACTGCATTTTGATTACTTCAGATCTTGTACTCAAATTTGGTGTTTGATAAATAAATAAATATACACACACTAGCATACATGTATGCATTGAATGAAATGTGTTTAAGGCAGCTGTTTGTGCACCTAAAGAACCTTTAGTACTTTCTTGTAATACTAGGTAATATCAGATAAGAAAAACAGATTTCATTGTTGTTATCTCCAATTTGTGGTATCTTATAAGGTGAGTCGATTGTAAAAATGTGTTTACTATAAAATTTGTATTTATGAGATATGCCTCAAGGTATGCATTATAGGAAATGTTTGATGGATTGATTAATTGTTGCTTAACGTCCAGTGGCAAATATTTCATGCTTCTTCAGGACGAGAACCAGCTCAGTTTATCAAACAATTCAAAATGGGTGAAGCAGTACACAAAGGGGAAACAATTTTGACTGCCACTGTAAAAGGAGGAGAGTTGGGTAGGGTCGAAAACTTTAGACGAGTGTAGCGGCCATCATCATATTTTTTTTTCGAAAACTACAGAAGGGGTCTTTAGAGTGCAGGGGTGTGGCATTCTTCAATGGTCCCCTTTTCTGTTTTTTACATTGTGTGCATGGCTTAATATCAGTCTCTTAATATTCGTAAGTAAATACATTTTCCTTTTAATTTTATTGTGAAAGCATCTTGAACTTTCAAGCTCATCCCAAATCAGCCGGGCAGATCTCACAAAATGTCAAAATAGGCCGGTTGATATTTTAATTATTATCATTGTTAATAATAGCCAAAAGGCAGAAGAAAACGTAAACATTTCTAAGCATACATGTACGCACTGAATTAACAGTGTTTAAGGCAGTTGTTTGTGCACCTAAAGAACCTTTAGTACTTTCTTGTAATACTAAGTAATATCAGATAAGAAAAGCAGATTTCATTGTTGTTATCTCCAATTTGTGGTATCTTATAAGGTGAGTCTAGTGTAAAAATGCGTTTACGATAAAATTTGTATTTATGAAATATGCTTCAAGGTATGCATTATAGGAAATGTTTGATGGATTGATTAATTGTTGCTTAACGTCCAGTGGCAAATATTCCATGCTTCTTCAGGACGAGAACCAGCTGAATTTATCAAACAATTCAAATATGGATTGAGCGGTACACAAAGGGGAAACAATTTTGACTGCCACTGTAAAAGGAGGAGAGTTGGGAAAGGTCGGTAAATGTAGCCATCTGTGGCGGCCATCAGCCTACTCTTTTTCAAAAACTACAGAAGGGGTCTTTAGAGTGCAGGGGTGTGGCATTCTCCAACACTCCCTTTTCTGTCTTTTACTTTCTGTGCATGGCTTTATATCAGTCTCTTAATATTCGTTAGTAAATATGTTTTCCTTTTAATTTTATTGTAAAAGCATCATGAACTTTCATGGTCATCCCAAATCAGCCGGGAATATCTCACAAAATGTAAAAACAGGCCGATTGATATTTTAATTATTATCATTGTTAATAATAGCCAAAAGGCAGAAGAAAACGTAAACATTTCTAAGCATACATGTACGCATTGACTGAACAGTGTTTAAGGCAGCTGTTTGTGCTCCTAAATAACCTTTAGTACTTCAGGACGAGAACCAGCTCAGTTTATCAAACAATTCAAAAAGGGGTGAAGCCGTACACAAGGGGGAAACAATTTTGACTACCACAGTAAAAAGAGGAGAGTTGGGTAGGGTCGGACAATTTAGTCGTTTGTAGCCGCCATCAGCCTACTCTTTTTCGAAAACTACAGAAGGGGTTTAAACCACTATGGTCCGCGGTCAGACTTTACGTATTATGGCCTGACAACCCCCCCCCCCCCCCCCCCCCAACGAGAGGTTTGAGCTTCCATGATCCATCACAGGTACCTAGGGTTATGTTTGGAAGTTTCTACATATAATACAAATTGTAATGTGACGTCCTGCAATCCAAGGTACATGTATAGAGTCATGCCTTCACATGATGCCAGATCGACAGTCAAATACCGAAAATTACAGGATCTGGAACGCTTGGATTAGCATTACAATCTCACAAAATTGTAAGTCGCATTTTATTTTGTTTCTTTTTAAAACATTTTTTTATTTAATTTAAATTTTTTGGGGGGAGGGGGTTGTGTTAAAACCAATGTGACTGGCTTTTAGTGTTCATTTCGATTGCAGTCCTATTAAATTAGAACTCCATTCATTGGTGCCATGTTGTATGCTTATTTTAACATGGGTACCATTTTAAAATAAGTTTAATATGTGTAGTAATGCATTATATTTATACAATAATGTTGTGTTTAGCATTGACTATGCGAAAATAGTAGAAAAGGTTGAAGACAAAGTGCACGACCCGAAGGTATAGTATTTATAACTGCCTTGTTCTTGAAAAGAGACGTATCGCAGTTTTAACCAATCACTTAATAATTTATATTTACAACGAAAATGCATTTTAATAAGAACGACGAACGTTCTCATTGTGTCTATACATTCCTAAAATAAGATATCAATATTTACTTTTTTCCAATTATGCAAAAATTACACAAAATTAATACGTCCTCTATAACGAATGTTGTTTTGAAGTTCTTGATGTTCACCTAGTTAAGGTATACTTTAAACACATCCGTTTCAGCGAAGATGAATTTGTTTATAGTACTGGTGTCTTTGGCACAGATTTTTCTCCGTAAGTAATATTGAATATGATAGAAAATCAAGTCGTCTGATATGATTTTCATTGACAAAGTTATATTTGGTTAAAACTAGTCATCGAATTGAGACAGGTGAAAAAATGGGATTTCAGAGTGAAAAAAAAATCCGTTAATTTCTTTCACTCAAGGAAGCGACGTTACAATAGACATCGCCGATGCTATATACAATCGTTCTGTTGTGAATTATATTTTTACTCGTTTTGTAGTGTAAGCATAAAAATGTTGTCTTTATGTGATTTTTTATAAATATGGTATGAAGGTTAGTTGTAGCCAATAGAAGTTAAGGTAGATAAATCATGTGATTTGTTGACCAATGAAATTACTTCATGATGTTCTTCATTCTAGCCGTTGTTACTTCTTTCATAAGTAGATATGTATGTTTATAAAGTTATATTTATGATTATCATCCTTCCCTGGGATTCTATCAGCTTGTTGAGCAGTTCCGTAAAATTCGTATCAAGAAGCGCGTGCTCTGAGCAGGAGTTATCAACAGTCAGCAGGCATTATCAACAAATTCTCCCAACGTTTGGCAGCTTAGAACTTATTAAATAACTTTCGAAATTGCAAAATATTAATAAATATATCAAGATCTGGTGTTCATTTTTTATATTATGGCGTTTTATTTAAATGAATGATGAAGAAATTTATAAAAGTGACATCAACAAAATGTGTCTTTCCTCGATGCTGATAATGTCTGCTGGGACTTCTTTCCGGTCTTCCATTGCATTTCATCATTTGCGATTAAAACAATTTATTAAATGTACGCTTTATATTTTCATAGCCATATTTTCCCCTGAATTAGTACTAATACAACTAAATGATGTTTAAATATGTAGTATCCTTGGTTAAAGTTGAATGATTATTTTATGTTGCGCATATTTAAGTCAGACGTTGTTTCACGAATGGAGACGGACTATGACGTCACCAGGTTGCAAGTTTGAAAGCGGGTTCTTTAGTTTCCCGGAAAATCATGAACAAAGATTTCCAGACTGATTTTCTTTTAAAAAAATGAAAATACACCCTAATGTATGTATTTATATCGTTTATAAGATATTTTACATCAACATTCAGGACATATATATACTTATTGGTATGGTAAACAACGTACGTGTTGTTGTCGTTGGGATGAAGAATCCATACTTTTCCCGCGATAATTTGGGAGAATTTAGAAAGTTTACAAATATTTACGTTTCAGATTAGTAATTAAGATGATAAAAATATCATCTGCATTTTGACAGCTAGATATCGTAAAATATCATCCCGCTCGACAGAATATGAAGACTTGGGTCTCGTTCGCTACGCTCACTCGTCCCAAACTTCATATTCTGGGTCACGGGATGATATTTTACGATATCTAGCTGTCAAAATGCAGATAATATATACATATTTGCATGTATTTATATATCTCCCCGATGACGTCTCACATCGGTGTTTCACTGGCATTGACAAAGAGATACAGGTTTCCATACTTTTTGCCTTGAACAAATTATAAGGTCTGTGGTTTTTCCTGGTCGGCCATGAGATGAGGGGATAATATACATGTATGTTTTATTTGTTTGTATTCAGAGTTACCGTTTGATTATATTGATATTTATAAATATCTGTCAGTGGACGTTTAATTTCAACACTAAAAATAAGTACATGCATCATTTATATATAGATTCTTCTTCAGGTACGAGTGATTATGGAATTTCTCCACCCGAGATAGTTAAATTTTCGATTTTCAACACGCGAGCATTTGTGAGCGTGTTACAATCTAAAAATTTAACTACTGAGGGTGGATTAATTCCATAACTCACGGGTAAATTGAAGGAGAATCTGTTTCTCCTATGATCTTCGACAAAAATCTCAAGAAAATGTCGTTGCTATGTAGTTAGTTTACATTTACGTCATTTCGGGACTTCTCTAGTTTATCGTTCCAATAACTGTAGAAAAAAGGGCGGTAATTCCCACGTAGAAATTTAATCACCGGGAAGTGGTTAAAAATATGTATTTTTATCCCACCGATTAAACACGTCAAGAATAGGAGAAATTACAATATAGTATGTTCTGAATTTAAATGATGTTATGTTTATTGTTTACATAAACATTATTAAATGCCGGCTCAATCCAGTGTACGGTAAAATGCTATATTTTGTTTTAGTTTTTATTTAAGGAAATACAGAAGGACGTGGGATATGTGTCAGCGAGACAATATTTATTAGTTAAGTAAAGACTGTATGTGTTGTTCGGTCACTTACCTATCTCCCGTTTCTAACATATCGTGCAACCTCGATTATCGTAACTTTGTCGTCTTTTCCTAACATTCTATTAACACCAAATTAGGCCTACTATTTTGAATAAATAATTATGAAAATAATGTAGAAGTGTAAGGGCAGAAAATAAATATTCTAGTCCTGAAACATTGGAAAGTTTAGATTCTTGAAAGGACCGTAATTTGGATTGTACTCCGACTTCCCAGGTCTCTTTTGTCTAGACAGACGCCATTTAACGAACATTAAGTTTTCGAAATAGCATATATTGATTATTAAATTTAAATGTTTTGTATTGTTCACCAATTAATCAAATCAGGATGAAAAGGGGATGAATGGTTATGAATGAGAGTGATGAATGAGAGTTTAAACAGTTATATTTTATATACACTGTATTGATTTATGCCCTCACGGGCTCATGATTGAATAATAAATTTACTTACTTACTTACTTATAAGTTGAAGATATCTTTATGGGCCTGTTTAAGGAATGACCATTTAACAGATTAGAACAACCTCCTAAACCTTTTATATGCTTTCTCTACTATACGAGGTGTACTTTCAGGTGTACATGTATCTGCTCTGCAGTGTCTAAGATGTGACAATGTAATATCACCCCGTCACTGTCATGGCAAGACAACATGTGGCGTACACGAGGTATATATAAGGATTTGGTCATAACAACATTGTCATTAAACTTCTTACATCGGTAATCTAGTATTAGATACTATTTATAGTTACAAAAAAACTGATTTAATGCACACGAATCTTTTTCTCTTTTGTTCCCTTTTTCTGTCGTTTACCTTCTATGGCTTTATGTCAATCTCTTAATATTCGTAAGTAAATAGGTTTTCCTTTTATTCTTAGTTTAAAAGCATCATAAACTTTCATGGTCATGCCAAATCAGCAGGGCAGATCTCACAAAATGTCAAAATAGGCCGATTGATATTGTAATTATTATTATTGTTAATGATAGCGAAAAAGCAGACGAAAACGTAAACATTACTCTGGATTCTAAACAGTCAATTTCCCTCATTAAACCTTGGATAGAATGTTTTACGGAAAAGTTTTCATTGTATATTAAACTGTTGTATATTAGTTGTCTATGATTTAAAGTTGTGTTTATTTTTCAATTTACCGCTACTTGTCTATTTTCTATTTTTATTTTTAGATTTGTTACGTTGACAGATATACATCATTCGATGGAGAGGTTTTGTACAACGTCGGCTGCAGGTCGAAAGAGGTAGGGATGATTTGTACCCCTCATGTATTTTTCTTACCCCTTGGTTAGAGCGTCCTTGATTTTAGGTGGGTGAGCTTTTTGTGTCTTCTACAGAGGTGGACCAGACGCGACGTATTTACCACAAAAATCGTATTGCGAGTTGTACACAAGTTCAAAGTGAAGACTGGAAAATGTTTAACGAGTTTTTTAAAATTCACGCCTTTCTCGAGTAGAGCGCAGCGGAAGGAGGTGAAAGACTCTGACTTAAAAAAAAAATATTTGAAGAATTTCCAGTTCTTCATTTTTGAACGAGTATAAGTACCTATTTCTTCCGTAAATACACGATTTGTAGGTTTCCTGTACCTAGGTAAGTTCATTGAGCACAGTCAACAAAGTTAAATAACGTTACACCGATTGATCAAAGGTATGACAAACGAATTCAGATTGGACGTCACAACAAGAAACCTTAAAAATCAAGTATTTACCGAAGACATAGGCACTTATATACTCGTTCCAAGGTGAAGAACTGGAAAATGGATGATAAACTTATCAGGCCAGTTCATGTTGCTATGCATTGACCTGTTCGTACGCGTCAATTTAAAAAATAAAATAATTGTAACGTCATTCATGAAAACGCACAATTTACTACGATGTTACGTCCGCTTAAAACGTTACTTTTTATTTTTCTTAAATGTACGATGTTATGCCCTCTGAAAAAGTTACTTTTTTTATTAAGTTTCTGTACTTTACAAATTTGGGAAAAAATATTGATATATAGCAACGTGTTTTCAGATACTGACTTTATCAGGTTTGTCGTTTGATTCGCCCTATCGGGCTCATCCAATAACAAACTTGATAAAGTCACTTTCAGCAAAAAACAATTGCCATTATTCTATACATATAAATAGAATGTTATCTCTACATTGTTTTTACCACGGTAGTATAATTCGTGACCTCATTTGCTGATTATTCAATATAGACAATTCTTAATATAGGGTCTATAAAATTGTTCAGTTTTTTTTTTAATTTAATTAAAGATTATATGCCTATATATAACCGTTGTATTATATCTTCTTACCATGTTGGTAGTTTTTGTCGAGCCTGCGACTTTAGGTTGCACTCCACATATTAATAGTACCATTTTCTATGTGAAGTGAGCTAACAAATGTCATGGTCTTGTGCCATCTTCAGAGTAAATAATACCCATATACATATATATATATTCTGAAAGGCCATTATGTTAGCATTGTTTCAATCATGATAAAATAAATAAAAAATATCCATGGAAACCTAGTTGGCATAGCAACATTTCAAAAATTTTCATAAAAAAAGATTTAAAAATGTTAAATTTCACTCCACTTCGGCTTAAAATTGAGGTCTGATGCAGCGTTTCAATCCAGTTGAGACTTAATTTTTCAGATTCTGCATAAAATTCCATTACTTATGTTGGAAAAAAAGGTTACCTTTCCGGGTCTTTTTTTCGCAATTTAACTTACCAGTGCAGGTGCCGATTATCACAGTCAAAGTTTTACACACCACATGTCAATTCACAAGTCCCAGTTTATGACCTCCCATTACTTGTCAGAAGCAAAATCAGTTAATTTTTTCGTATCTTTTTAAACTAAAATCTATCCTCTTTCAGTCAATATTACAATTTTGAGCTTAAGACATTTATTATTTATCTATCATGTAGTCAAACTTTACCAACTCTAAAATAATTAATAAAATTCTGGGGGTGCATTTCTCTGAAACTAAGATAATTAGTGGAGTGTAACCTTAGTCGCAGAAAGCTCGACATAGTGATGATGATCCGGCGGCGGCGGCGTTAACTCACTTCTTAAAGGCTTTATATTTTAGAAGGTGGAAGACCTAGATGCTTTATACTTTGTATATAGATGCCTTATGTTACGAAGTTTCCGTCTGTCATATGTACATTGTCCTTGACCTCATTTTCATGGTTCAGTGACTACTTGAAAAAAAAGTTAAGATTTTTTGTAATGTTAATTTCTCTCTTATTATGAGTAATAGGATAACTATATTTGGTATGTGCGTACCTTACAAGGTCCTCATCCCTGTCAGACAGTTTTCAATTGACCTCGACCCCATTTCAAGGATCAGTGAACAAGGTTAAGTTTTGGTGGTCAAGTCCATATCTCAGATATAAGCAATAGGTCTACTATATTTGGTGTATGGAAGGATTGTAAGGTGTACATGTCCAACTGGCAGGTGTCATCTGACCTTGACCTCATTTTCATGGTTCAGTGGTTATAATTAAGTTTTTGTGTTTTGGCCTGTTTTTTTCGAATACTGTATGCAATATGTCTGATAGCATTTACTTTCATTAGAAATGCACGACAGGCGAGACATTTTTGTGTGTCCACTCTTGTTGATATGGTCTAATAATATCTGAGCTCCACAATTATTGTACATGTTTATCAAAATGGATATCGTGGAATAGTTATTGACAAACTAGTATACATTATTTCAAAGCTTTGTAGAAATCAACCATTTGATGACTTACTACGTCACTCCACAGAGCAAGATGATGTACAGACATGTACCGGTTGTTGCCAGACAGAACTCTGTAATAACGCTGGTTGTGGAGCTAAAGGTAACGTATCATAATCTGTAATAATACCGGATTTGAAGCAAACGGTAAATGTATCACGACCTGCAATAATGCCGGAAGTGGAGCTACAGGTAAAAGTATCACGACCTGCAATAACGCCGGATGTGGAGCTAACGGTAAAAGTATCACGACCTGCAGTAATGCCGGAAGTGGAGCTGCAGGTAATAATATCACGACCTGCAACAATGCCGGATGTGGAGCTACAGGTAAAAGTATCACGACCTGCAATAATGCCGGAAGTGGAGCTAAATATAAAGTATCATGACATGCAGTGATGCCGGATGTGGAGCTAAAGATAAAAGTAACGACCTGCAATAATGCCAGACGTGGAGCTAACTGTAAAATGATCACGACCTGCAACAATTCAGGAAGTGAAGCTAAAGGTTAAAGTATAACGACCTGCAATAATGCCGGATGTGGGCTAACGGAAAAGAATCATCACCGCCAATAACGCTAGATTTGGAGCAAAAGGTAGTATCACATTCAACGATTAAAAATGTGTGTAACAAAAAATGGTCAAACATCAACCATTAAACATCAGACCTACATTCAACTACCACATGAAGATTTTCTCTTTGTTAGATCAATTCATATTGCTATTCACATTTAGATTTACTGAAATAGAAACAATTTGCAAAATAAAAAGAAGAAAAATTCTTAAATATTTTCTTCTGTGACACATAAAGGGCAGTATAGACCAAACTTTGATAGAATGGTCCTTAGGTTGTACCATTCCAAAATTTAGCGAGGAGACCGGACCTCCAGTAAAAATTCCCGCCGTTACTAAAAAATGAAAAATCAGGAAGAAACTATTTTCGTATATTCTCCTTTTAATTGAAACAATAAGGGAATTCAGACCAAACTTTGATTGAATCATCCTTATGTGGCCTCTTTTCAAAAACATGTCTGGAGATCTGGACTTCCAACAAATAGACAAAAATATTAGAAAATCTTCTCTGAAATTACTAGGGCAGTTGAACCAAACCTTGATGAAACGATTCTAATGTGTTCCCTATTTAAAATTACGACTTTTAAACGGGCACCGGCACCAAAAATAGAAACATCAGCTAGCAAAAAAATATGTAATGATTTAATAATTGTGTCTAGGGGTCTGAACCTGTAACAAATATGGTAGCCTTTACTAAAAATATAAATATCTACAAAACTGTAGTTTCTTCTGAAACTGCAGGTGGAATTGGGATCACACTTTGATAGAATGGTCCTTAGTTGGTCTCCTCTCCTTTCAAACTTTTGTCCAATAAATATGGCAACTTACCGTCTTTACTGACAATATACAAATCAGAACAAAACTGTAAAAAATCTCCTATGAAACAACTGGGGGGAGGAGGGGGATGGCAATTGAGACCTATTACGTACATGTAGTATATGATTGCAATTTCCATTACAATTGTAGCTAAAATTAGACAAATCAACAAATTCATTTAAAAAAAACACAAAAAGCTTATTTCTTCTTTGACACTGCTTTCGCAATTTAGACCAAATCTGTTTGAATGGTCCTTAGATTTTCCCCTTTCTAAAGTATATCTGGGGTCAGGATCTGATTGCTGTTGTTTAATTTCCTCCATGGAAGAGACACGAGCTGATGGAAACATCTAGTTTCTTGTGTTGTGTTGTGTTCTTTTTTTGTTTGCTCTCGTCCTTCTCTATCGGGATTTTGACTTAACGATGTATGATTGTTTGATGCCCCATCGAATTTTCTCATCTTCTCTTGTATATTTGATAGGTTATCCTTCAACACGTGGACCGATTTGTTACAACTGCCAACAGTCTCTTCATTTGTCTATGTGTGATACTATAGCTGTATGCGAGCAAAATGAAGTATGTTATGCATTTTTGAAACATTTCGCATTGTTCAAAACATTCTAAGCTCAATAATAACAACGTGCAAAATTGTGTACAGCAACAAAATAGATAACAGTAAATGTCAACAATGACGTATCAACCAATAAACGAGAACCAAAAGACATAACCGAAAAAACAAAATAGCGCAAAACACAAACATAAGTTTACACAACAGAGATTCAAGTTATAGTCTGACTAGGTACATAAACTAAACAGTGGTGGTGTCAAACCGGACTAGAATATGATAACAAGCCAATAATTCCTAGGCTGCCAAAATTATGTGAAATTCTCTAATCTTTTGTAAAACAATTTAAAAAAATATATAAAATTTTAATAACATTTTTGGGGGCATTTAAAAAAAAAACCATTAGAATTATGTCCTCCAAATCACTTCCAATTATTAATTATATTCTGTTGCATTGTAACGTTCGTGTTGATCCCATGATTCAAGATTTTATGAAAATAAAAAGAAATTGCTGTTGCTGCAGTCTATTTAATTGACGGCGTGTTATAGTTCGATTGTGTATATATAGATTGCCCTTCGGGTACGTGTGAGTTATGGAATTTCTCTCCCCCCCCCCCCCCCCCCTGAGATAGTTAAATTTTCGATTTTCAACACGCGAGCCTTTAGCGAGCGTGTTAAAATTTAACTATAGAGGGTGGAAAAATTCCATAACTCACGAATAAATTGAAGGAGAATCTGTTTCTCCTATGATTTTCGATAAAAACCTCAAGAAAATGTCGTTGCTATGTAGTTTGTTTACATTTCGGATCTTCTCTAGTTTATCTTCTTTATTGCAAAATTACACCCATAAGGGTCAAGCAATACAAACAAACACATATACATTTTAAATACAATGCAATACAATACAATATAATAGAACATATTTCAATCATGAGCTTGTCTGACATGGGTTTGACCCCCTCAGTTCTAAAGACTGTTTAATGAAGACTCCAATATGACAAACAAGTTCAGGAATGGGGTTTAGAATGTGTTTTAGTTTATTAAATTCATCAAGATGTTGACATGATGGTACATAGTCTTTTATATAAGCCAAAAAAATAGAACGCAATGATATGTTAATGTCACAATACAACAAGAAATGGAATTCGTCATCTAGGACTCCACATTTTTTACATAATCTTTGTGCTCTTGGGATGTTTCTGTACCTTCCCAATTCAATGCCTAGGGAATGATCACTAAGTCTAAATTTTGAGAGTAACTGCCTATGTCATGTATGTATAAAATTATTACAATTTAAATATTCTTCAGACTGACAATTAGTTTTTAATTTCCCATAGAGACAAAGTTTTGATGAGGAATGTAATTTTGAAAGTTTATTTAAAGCAGTTTTTTCATATTCCTCTGAAATACACTTTTTAAAATTACATTTTATAACGTTTTTTGATTGTTTAAAAGGTACATTGATATTAGAGCTATTTTCTGGGTTTATTTGCATATCTTTAAAAAGTGTATCGTTCCAATAAATATAGAAAAAAGGGCGGTAATTCCCACGTAGAAATTTAATCACTGGGAATAGGTTAAAGATATTATGTATTTTTATCCCGCCGATTAAACACGTCAGGAATAGGAGAAAGAATTATTAACATTGAATTTATCTTGTTCCATTAGTTTTGCCACATTACAATACATGAAGAATTCGGGGATGTTTACTACAGTACAGGATGCCTAACCAAAGATGTGAGTTTAATTTTTTATCCTACCAAAGATTTTGTAACGGCATCTACGTATTGTGGTTGTGAAACACAAAGAGCGATTGGAAGAGGGTTGGGAATTTTTTTTTAGGGAATTGGGAACATTGAGTAAAATATTTAGAGA
The DNA here is from genome assembly GCA_028015205.1 of Mytilisepta virgata. Classification (NCBI taxonomy): domain Eukaryota; kingdom Metazoa; phylum Mollusca; class Bivalvia; order Mytilida; family Mytilidae; genus Mytilisepta; species Mytilisepta virgata. Next base: position 34,323,633 of record CM051511.1, on the reverse strand, counting down.
ATTGGGAAAACGGCCAATATTTTAAGGAATTGGGGTAAAAACGGAAATTTTTTAAAAGGAATTGGGAATATTATATCTCTGTGTCACATCCGTCTTTTATTCCTTTGTTAAAGTTGGTTGAAAATCTATTTTCCAGTTTTCTTTAAGTCTGTCTTGGCCTTTAGCTATTTATTTTTATATCCGCTATATCCTGATTTTAGAGTATGTACTTAAAATTGAATATTAATGATTTCTTAAATAAGATAAAAAAAATGTAGTCAATGAAAATGTTCAGAGTTTTCAGATAATACGGATAAGGTTGTTTGTCTTTAATTGTTCGAAAAAATAAATAATAAAAAGAATAAAATGAATCTAGAAAATGGTCGTCTTTGTGTCTCTGAATATTCAACAAAAGAGAAAAAATTACAGCGGTATTTTTAAAACTCATTTCACTTTGAAAAACGTCTGTGTTTCTAGATCTGTTACATTAAAAATATATTTATGAATATTCAGAAAAAAAAATCAAATTCCTCAATTGTCTATATCCTATTAACATTTTATATTGAAAGATAAAAGTTTTACTAATTTGAATGTGTATATATAAATGTATAGCAAGTGTTACAAACTTGAATATAGAATTATACACGGTCCACGTGGTAAAGCCACAAGCTGACAATTAAACAAGGGATATGACATAAAATCTCTGCATATATTTACATGTATAACTATTATAGCAGAAGCATAACGATTAAATTGCTGTTCTTCGTCTCACATTCACCATGAATTCGGGTAAGGAAAATCTGGTTGAAAGTTCAAGACGAGTTCAGGAACCTGTTTTTGCAGAACTCTCGGTTGAATATGTATTACGTACGTCAAACATAACAAACAAACTAAAGATAACTAAGGATTTAGGGACTCTCTGAATTAAACTGTAATAACGAGATTAATTTTATATATCATATTTAATTTTTAACCATTACTGAAATCCATAAAATGCTCCGACATATATTAGGGTAAAAATGTTGAATTTTCTTCTTTTCTTGGTCAATAACTTTTAAAATTCGTATTAGGTACTTCTTAACAGAAAGTTCTTTTCCTTTTTAATTTTGTTTATTTTTACTTTCTGAGATAATTCATTTGTAAGTACTCCAGGAGCCCATTTTAGATTAAGAATCCGAGGATAAGATAATATATTTTTCTAGCTGTGTAACTTTGATGGCGGCAATGGTTTTGGTAAGCGTGATGCAGACAAGATAAAGTGCGAATCATGTTGCTCTAATGACCTTTGCAACACAAATTGTGAGTATTTCAAATAATAATATCAATATAAGAATGCGACGATTTTTGTTTTGTTTAGGCTTCAATGTGCTTTGATTCTAAGGCGAAAATACGAATGGCAGACAACCATTGCTTTTACTCGACGGCTTTCGATGCCATGGAGCAGAATATGCTTCCCCTTCCAGACAACCTGATGTCACCTCCGATTTTTATTGGGAATTCACATTGCTATAGTGTTCTTTTCTCGATGTTTACTTTGTTATATGTTTTTTTTAATTATTTTACCTTAACATGTCTGTATCTTCATAGCATTTGCTTCTTATGTTTCATTCTCATAACCTTTTCTTTTCTTTTTGGATTTCGAATTCACAGATTTTATCCACTGTTTTATCGCTCCAGTATTCTTTTCATGAAACATGCAGTCTTATATTTTCAAAACATGGGCCACACAGATCAAAGTTTGAAATTTTTGAATGAAGCTTGTGACTTTGTCATTGAATGTTAACGTGAATTACCAATATATAAATTTAATAGTGAACAACTAATTCTAAAGTTTGCCAAAAAACAAAATTAAAGACATGCATGGGACCAATATCAGTTTTTTTCCATGTCCTTTTATTTTTGTTTTATTGATGTTGTTTTTAAAATGTTAGACATAAAATAGTTTTAGATATAGTAAAAGCTTCAATGTTTTGCAGGCATGTATCATGCAAATGGAACATCTATCCTCCCACCTACAGCAGCAACTACTCAACAAGCGGTTACTTCAGGTGGGTACTTGATTGTTCTATTACAAGCAAAGCAATGATGAAGATTTGAAAAAAAAATGAAAAAAAAACATATCAAAATTCGTTAACACAGGAACTATCAATGCATGAGGACGATATTCCTGTGTTTAAGAATGCTCGCTGGTCATGTTTTGATCTTTTTGTCAGATGTTCAGAATCCTCGGGTTTTATTCATTTCTTAAAAAAGAAGGACTTTTGCCCATGATCCCCTACTTTTTCTTTTATAGTTCAATCATATATACCGTAAAATGGTATTTAACAAAATCTTATGAAATCCTTTTTATTTTTTCATAATTTTTGAGAGACTGAAGTTGTCAATGCAAAGACAAGGAAAAATCCAGAGAAAACCCATTTCCGGAAAATTTTCAAGGCCTTATAGCTCTAAAATGAACAAATGAACCTATATTTTTTTCTTGCTTATTTGTTTACTATTCATATGTTCTCTCAAACTAAAACACCTATTTCAAATCCTATTTATTTCCTATTAGACCAGCGATCATCCTTAACATCTTAGTTTGCGTTATAATTTTGAAACATCATGTAAGTATTTTTGGGCGAGCGTGTCAGAGTATATCACCAGCTCGGTTGTTAATATTTCATTATTAGCGTGGAACTGATACTTTTAATTCACCGTTGTGAAAATATAGATTCTGTAACGATGACCAGTTGATTATAAAATGAAATTTATCAAGACGAGATAATTAAATTTTCATTAATTTTAAACTGCGAGGCTTGTTCGAGCAGTTTAAAAAAATGAAAATCTTTATTATCGAGAGCGGATAAATTTCATAATTAACGCGTCAAGAGTTTTAGAATCTTTTTCTCTAATGACTATGTAAAACTCCGAGAGGACTTCCGAACGTTTTTTTTTTGGCAGGAAATTTCATGAGCATTTAACCAACGTTTGGTGATATTTATATATTAATACATGTTCTTTTTCATATTGCCCTTGTTATCAGCCCTAAAACTTTAGCCCGAGGACGATATCAGTCGAGGGCTGATAACACGGGCAATATATGAAAAAGACCGTGTATCAATCTATTTATCACATATTTTGCCACTACCAAGAAATATTTTTACTGTTGATTCAGAATTAAATTTCCAGTCTTCAAGCAAGTTTGTCAGGTTTTTGACATCAATGAATATAAGGTGCACATTGACTATGTTACAGCTATTAAACAGTGTTATTTCTTTCACTTGAAGTAAAAACAAGAGGCTGTCGAATGACAGCAAACCGGATTTTCCTGCATGGAAATGATGTTTGCAAATCTGGATTCCCAAACAGGATGAAGTAAAGAAATATAAATGAATGTTTTTAGGGTTTTGTAGGGTTCAGAAATGGAAAGGCAAAAATCAATCTTAATCTCCAATTTATAGTAAGAGACAAATATTGGAATTTTTGAGAGTATATAAGTACACACACATTTGTTAAGCAGGGGTTGGTAGGCAGAAATCATGAAGTCAATAATGAAAGAAATACGCCAATTTTTTAGAACCATAACTCCTGAACGGTGAAAGTGAAAATCGTCAATATCGGAACGGTGAAAGTGGAAATCGTCAATATCGAACTTGACCTCCATTTTGTCATCAGTAACAACATATTAAAATTTGAAAAGCTTTGGTTGAACAGTTCATAAGTTATCACACGGACACCACTGGAAAAGCCATTTTTCAATCTTTCAAGAACCACAACTCTTGAACGGTGAAAGTGAAAATCGCCAATATCGAACTTGACCTCCATTTTGTCATCAGTAACAACATATTAAAATTTGAAAAGCTTTGGTTGAACAGTTCATAAGTTATCACACGGACACCACTGGAAAATCCATTTTTCAATCAGTCATGTTTTGATCTTTTTGTCAGATGTTCAGAATCCTGGGGTTTTATTCATTTCTTAAAAAAGAAGGACTTTTGCCCATGATCCCCTACTTTTTCTTTTATAGTTCAATCATATATACCGTAAAATGGTATTTAACAAAATCTTATGAAATCCTTTTTATTTTTTCATAATTTTTGAGAGACTGAAGTTGTCAATGCAAAGACAAGGAAAAATCCAGAGAAAACCCATTTCCGGAAAATTTTCAAGGCCTTATAGCTCTAAAATGAACAAATGAACCTATATTTTTTTCTTGCTTATTTGTTTACTATTCATATGTTCTCTCAAACTAAAACACCTATTTCAAATCCTATTTATTTCCTATTAGACCAGCGATCATCCTTAACATCTTAGTTTGCGTTATAATTTTGAAACATCATGTAAGTATTTTTGGGCGAGCGTGTCAGAGTATATCACCAGCTCGGTTGTTAATATTTCATTATTAGCGTGGAACTGATACTTTTAATTCACCGTTGTGAAAATATAGATTCTGTAACGATGACCAGTTGATTATAAAATGAAATTTATCAAGACGAGATAATTAAATTTTCATTAATTTTAAACTGCGAGGCTTGTTCGAGCAGTTTAAAAAAATGAAAATCTTTATTATCGAGAGCGGATAAATTTCATAATTAACGCGTCAAGAGTTTTAGAATCTTTTTCTCTAATGACTATGTAAAACTCCGAGAGGACTTCCGAACGTTTTTTTTTTGGCAGGAAATTTCATGAGCATTTAACCAACGTTTGGTGATATTTATATATTAATACATGTTCTTTTTCATATTGCCCTTGTTATCAGCCCTAAAACTTTAGCCCGAGGACGATATCAGTCGAGGGCTGATAACACGGGCAATATATGAAAAAGACCGTGTATCAATCTATTTATCACATATTTTGCCACTACCAAGAAATATTTTTACTGTTGATTCAGAATTAAATTTCCAGTCTTCAAGCAAGTTTGTCAGGTTTTTGACATCAATGAATATAAGGTGCACATTGACAATGTTACAGCTATTTAACAGTGTTATTTCTTTCACTTGAAGTAAACAAATGAATGCAACATGTGCAACTTCAGTTCCCCGAGTTCTACAAATAGATTTTAAAAGCCCCTATTTGAAACTGCTTAGAGCATTTATGAACGGTTAATTCACCATAAATAATGATCAGACGATTATTTACAGCTGAGCGGAAGTGATTTTGGTGAGGCTCACGAGAGGGCAGATAACATATCATACGAGGGCAGATATATAGATTCTCCTTCAGGTATGAGTGATTAATGGAATTTCTCCACCCGAGATAGTTAAATTTTCGATTTTCAACACGCGACCGTGTTAAAATCTAAAATTTAACTATTGAGGGTGAGAAATTCCATAACTCACGAGTAAATTGAAGAAGAATCTGTTTCTCCTATGATTTTCGACAAAAACCTCAAAAAATGTCGTTGCTATGTCATGTATGTAGTTCGTTTACATAGACGTCATTTCAGGACTCTAATTTATCGTTCCAATAACTGTAGAAAAAAACGACGGTAATTACCACGTAGAAAATTAATCACCGGGAAGTGGTTAAAAATATTATGTATTTTTTATTCCACCGAGTAAACATGTCAAGAATAGAAGAAAACATGTTATCTGCCCTCGTATGATATTATTGCATCAAACTATGCTTTTATTACATATACAAAATCAACTTTTATTTGAATAAAATATGTGATAACATAATTTATCAAACGGGTCAAGAGATGTATAAATACGCACAGAATTTAATTTAGAGAAATGTTAATTTTACTTTTAATTTACTGTTGTGAAAATTTTATTTTTTTTACGAAACTAAGTTAGTATCTCTTTTGTGCATACACCTTTGGTCCTATCATGGTTTTGATTTAGCACCGTTTTGGTTTTTTGGCATTTGAATTTTGTTTTCAACTATTTGGAGTAATTGTTTTGGCTTTCAACAGTTTAGGCCTCGAGCACACGTGATGTGTGATAATCGAAGAATGTCTCCCATCTTATTCATCTAAATTGATATTAGAATGTCTATGACAAAACATAAAGTGGGACAGATTAATCAATGTTTATAAATACTTCGTAATACCAATTTTACTACACAAGATATACACATGTCGCAGACTTATGAATCAGAGACTTGTAAATTTGAACCTCGAACAATAGTCCAAAACGGCGAAGAGCAAAATTAAACTCAAATGCCAAAATTACGGAAAAAGTAGAGGCAAAACCATCTAAGGGAGCAACCATTTGATTAATATGGGGTGGTGGGTAAGGGGGGGGGGGGGGGGGGGGGGGTGGTAGAATCATATGTTTGTTCCTGCCTATTTTTTTAGTCGAAATTGCGGTCCTGGGTTTATTTCGGTCGATATTGCCGCCTAAATTTTTATTTTCATTTAAACCAAAAAATGTCTTGATTGACATAGGTCCTGCATTTTGTTCACACCTAAAGTGATCGTGTCTTTTTATTTTGCCAAAATCCTGGTCCTGCCTTTTTATTTCAAATAATGATTCTAGTCCCCCCCCCCCCATAAAAATCAAACGGTTGCTCCCTAATGACAGGCCTATTTCACAAAACTAAATTCTAAATTCAATATCAAGGCCTATAATGTTGAGAACCAAAGCAAATGACCTGTATCTGTCAGTATGATACTGATTTCTATATCCAAGTATCTTTCATAGTTTTTTCGATGTCTCTTAAAAGAATGATCACAACACTCTAAAATAAATTTCATCTACGATTTTTTGACAAAACACCCTCTTTCCAAGTTTCTATTTTTTTTTTCAAAACGAATAACATCAACACAGAAATGCTTTTATTATACCCATACATCGGAAACCCACCGGCGGTCGTGCTTACTCGGTAAGTGTAGCAAAGCGTAAGCGCGACCGGCCGTGGGTCAAATTTCGAAAGTTGTGAATTTAAGCTTGTGACCTAAACTCCTCTGTCATTTTTAATTTAATGCAGTTATTTCTATACAATATTGTCATACACTATATGTAGATGCTTAATAAAATTTTAGAATTTAGATTTACAAAAACTTAGGAGTCCAAAGGGGTATAATTTTAAAGTTATGAATTCATGCTAGTGACCTTAAATGCTCTATCATTTTTCACTTTATGCATTTTATTATACATTATTAATTAACTAGTGTATTATTGGCTTCAATACGACTAAAACTGTCCTTTCAATACAGAATCATTAACTCGGCCAATATCGAAAAACCCGGCCAATACAGATTTTTTGCTGTATTGGCCGACTTGAAACCGGCCAATATAGGGTAAGTCGATTTTCGCTAGATTTTTGTTTGAATACGATTTTTGCTAGATTTTTGTTTGAATACATACGAAAACTCAAAAATTTTTTACATTATATCTAAAATTGTTCATGCTATGTGATCAAAGGTACTTCAAAATTGATAATTATAAATAACTATTAAGTAATAGCTCTGACTAAAAATATCATTCATAGCCCTCATTCCACTCATTCCAATCCTTCAATGAATAAACTTTAAGAATTAAAAAAAAAATTCATACAGAATATGAATTGTGAAAACTAGTTAATTAATAAAGATATCATTACATGGTTTTTCTGCATTGGCCTTATTGGTCCTCGGCCAGCTGTATTGGCCTTCGGCTCCGCCTCAGGCCAATACAGCAAGCCTCGGACCAATAACAAGGCCAATACAGAAACAACCATGTAATAATATCATAGTATTGTCGTACACTAGATGCTCAGTAAGGTTTTAGAATTTTTATTTTCAAAAATTAGGATATTATAATGAAAGTGGTCCACTGCATCCGTCTAGTTTGAACGTGGATTCGTGTGACTTTTGCAATGCATGCCGCAATTATTTTTATAGAAACCAGTCCGCATAAGAGCATGAGAGTTTCTCAAAATGACAAAATGATTATTTTGAATTTATTCAGCATTGTTATTTTTATGTTTTTAGTGGCCAGTAAGTTGAACTGCACCTTTGATATGGACATTTGCCTTTGGCGCCAGGATATAACGGATAATTTTGACTGGACTAGAAATTCTGGAAACACAGGTTCTTCATTAACAGGACCAAGCAACGACCATACAACTGGATGTGAGTATATATTGAATATTTTGATATGTGTGTTGTACGTGTTTCTATATGTTTACTACTTTAAAATTTGAAATGTGTTTTAATTGAGAAAGACTTTAAAGTTTCTAAAATCTGTAGGTTTTTTAATAAAATTCTGTGAATATTTAGTGCTTGATTTGTTTGAACCTAAAATTGGTTTCTTTTTCTGCTGACACTGACGATACTCTGCATGGTATTTAAGCATACTATAAGTATACAATGTACATGTACCAGCATCGCTTGCATATGGCGTCTACGTTTCTCAGCTTATCCGATGTTCAAGGGCATGCGTAAGTTACCGTGACTTTCGACAAAGAGGATTACTGCTGCCACAGCTGCTGAACCAGGGTTTTATCAGGTATAAGTTGATGTCTAATTTAGGAAATTTTACGGTCGTCATTACGAATGGATTGACCGTTACAGTGTTCCAATATCGAAGCTGATGTTGGGCCTGTTCCCCGGCACTGTCGTAACATTTCATGTAACTCCATCGATTGGTGACTACCACCGGATTTACTTTGTTGAACTTCACGACGGGTGCCACATACGTTATACGTTATCTCCCTTGTTTAAGTATAAAAATTCACAAAATTGTTAATAAATATTTTCTGTTATGCCAAATTGTTATACAGTGGGTTAAATTTGATATATTTATCCCCGCAATTCGAATGAAGTACGTACCGTCCGTCCGTTCGCTTGTTTATCCGTCCGTCCGTTGTACCGTCTGTCCGTCTGTCAGATAATCTTGTCTCCAGAACTCCTCGTTCATTTTTTACCTTCATGCATTTAATTTCTATACAGTATTGTCACAAACTGTATATAGATGCACAATAAGGTATTAGAATTCTGATTTTAAAAATTGGGGCCAACGGGAGTCGAATTTCGAAAATTTGAAATTTAAACTTGTGACATAAACTCCTCATTCATTTTTCACGTCATGCATTTAATGTCTATACGGTATTGTCACATACTGTATATAAATGCGCAATAAGGTTTTGAATTTTGAAATTCCTTTAAGGGGTCTAATTTTTGGACCGAAAATGGTCAAATAGCTAATTTGGTCTTGTCTCTGGAAATATTCATTCATTTTTTTCTTTCAGTGGTTTTATTTGTTTCTTATATTATTCTTCAATATGTATAGACGTGCATTAAGGTTTTCGGTTTTGAAATTTGATTTAAGGTTCCAATTTTTGGACTGAAAATGGTCAAATTGCTATTTTTTTGCCTTGTTTATAATATTGTTCTTCACTATTTGTAGATGTGCAGTAGGGTTTTCAATTTTGAAAATTGATTCCGGGCCGTTCCATTTTTTAGTCTGAAGTTGTGAAATTGCTAATGTTTCACTGTTAATTGTTATTTTACTTCTGCAGTGCGGGAATGGACATCGTGTATGATGGCACCAATTTCTAGTTTATCATTTATTGTTTGTTTTTTAAAAAAAAAGATTCTATTTAGATGTATCAATTAAAGATTTGAATTGTTTTAAATAAGTTAATACCAAATTACAGAAAATTGAAAAGTCTATATTTCCAACATGCTAATCTCATGATGAAGTAGTGATTTTGTCTGTTGATGAAGAATCATTTAGTGCAGTAAAGATTAACTGAAAATAAATTAGAACGATGAATTAGCAGAACTTACTTTGATTACTAACAATACATTAGTGAATTTATTACTTTATGATAGTTATCAGCAAGGAAATTTTAATGTGAAAGCTTATAGTTCGATGTCAACGGGAGGTCCTTTATCCCTCATTTTGTTCCAATTGCCTGAATGCTTCTCGCAAGGTGTTTACCAAGTGCTATTACTTTGGTGCCAATCCCCTCGAAGTTCATTCAAGCAGGCCACCAGCAGTTAACATAAGACCCCATGGGAAATACGTGCAAAAATCTTCTGGAGAACTGCTGAATGTTAGAATATGTTGACCTGTAGGTACATCAACAAGAGGCTCCCAGGAGCCTGAATCGCTCACCTGGTCCTTAAGCTTTAAGGGAGTCTTTCATGAGCTATTACCCCTATAATGGATCATCTGACAACTTCGACCCAATTCAGACTTTTGTAGAGCTCAATGAGCTGATTGTTTAAGCAAACAACAGCTTTTCTCTATCGACAATAGTTTTCATTCTATAGGGCAAAAACAAGAGAAAACGCTATTTTTGACATTTAAAGGGTCATCTATAAGGCATCAACAGTTATTTTGACATTTAAGGGACAAAACTTTAACTCCTAAAGGGCTCATTTAAACATTTTGCAAACTAAGGGAAATGCTGTGAAAATGGTCAATTTTGATGTTCTAAGGGGAATAACTCCTAAAAGGAATGATCATACAACTTAATAAGTACAAATTTTTAAAAAAAATCAAGAAAAAGGGCAATAACTCCTACATGGGTGGTTACATCTTCTTCAAAATTTCAAAGCAGGTAGATCTTGAGGTGTTGAACACTTTAGCTTCCCATCAGAATTTTGATATCTGTCACCATTTTTGAGTTATTTGCAAAAAACTGCAATTTACCCCTATGTTCTATTTTTAGCCATGGCAGCCAAGTTTTTTACAAATCAAAAATCCAAACGATAGTTTAGTAGCACTCATGCCAAGGAACAACTACAATAAGTTTGGTTGCAATTAAACTTATGGTGTAAGAGGAGTTAACGATTTTATTACAATGAATAAAGACTGCAAAAATGGTCAATTTTGACGATCTAAGGGGAATAACTCCTAAAAGGAACGAACCTACAACTTCGATCCTGTTACAAATTTTGTAGATCTTTGTGTGCCTAACAATATGAAATTTAAATTTTTCAAATTTCCTTTATAGTATCCAAGATATTGAACTTAATAAGTGCAAAATTTGGAAAAAATGCAGAAAAAGGGCAATAACTCCTACATGGGTCGTTGGATCTTCTTCAAAATTTCAGGGCAGGTAGATCTTGAGGTGCTGAACACTTTTACCCTTTGCCAGAATTTTGATATCTGTTATGGTTTTTGAGTTATTTGAAAAAAACTGCAATTTACCCCTATGTTCTATTTTTAGCCATGGCGGCCATGTTTTTTTACGAATCAAAAATCCAAACGATAGTTTTGTAGCACATATACCAATAAACAACTGTACGAAGTTTGGTTGCAATTGGACTTATGGTGTCGGACGAGTTAACGTTTGAAAAATTGTTAACAGACGACGACGACGACAGACGACGACGACGGACGCCAAGTGATGGTAAAAGCTCACATGGACCTTTGGTCCAGGTGAGCTAATAAAAACGACTTTCATGACAGGAGAGCGATACACGCTCAGCCCTCTGAGCCTCTAGTTTTTAGCTCACCTGGCCATAGGCCATGTGAGCTATTGCCATCACTTGGCGTCCGTCGTCGTCGTCGTCTGTCGTCGTCGTCGTCGTCGTCTGTAAACTTTTTCAAACGTTAACTCGTCCTAAACTACTGGACCGACTTCAACCTAACTTTGCAGAATTGTTCTTTAGGGCATCTGGAAAATTTCTATCGTTTAAAATTTTTGAAATGTCGAAAAACATGGCTGTCGTTACTATAAATAGAACATAGGGGTAAATTGCTGTTTTTTGCTAATAACTCAAAAACCGTTACAGATATCGAAAATCTGACATGGGGTAAAATTGATCAGCATGACAAGATCTACCTACCCTGAAATTTTGAAGGAAATTCCAAAACCCATTTAGGAGTTATTGCCCTTTTTTCACATTTTTGGCTTTTTTTATGTTATTATTTCAAAAATCTTCTTCTCTGAAACTACTATTCAAAATCATATGAAACTTGGTAAGATTGTTGCTTAGGGTACCCTGCATAGAACTGATGTGGGGATTTTTGATTCGTCGAAAAACATGGCCGCTGTTACTAAAAATAGAACATAGGGGTAAATTGCTGTTTTTTGCTAATAACTCAAAAACCGTTACAGATATCGAAAATCTGACATGGGGTAAATTTGATCAGCATGACAAGATCTACCTACCCTGAAATTTTGAAAGAAATTCCAAAACCCATTTAGGAGTTATTGTCCTTTTTTCGTCAAATTTTCATAATTTAACATTTTTCGTCATTTATCTCCAAAACTATTTGAGATAGAAGTGAAATGTAATTTGAAAAATGTTTGCCATGTTGAGATCTACATACCCTGAAATTTTAAAGGAAATTCCAAAACCCATTTAGGAGTTATTGCCCTTTTTTGTCAAATTTTTAAAATTTTAACATTTTTGCATTTATCTCCAAAACTATTTGAGATAGAAGTGAAATGTAAATTGAAAAATGTTTGCCATGTTGAGATCTACCTACCCTGAAATTTTGAAGGGAATTCCAAATTCTATTTAGGAGTTATTGGTTTGTGTAATTTGAGGTCGGGTTCTGTTACATTTATTTAAGGTTCACCCTTATTCCTGGTCAATTCCTGCCAGGACTACCACCATCAGGGAACATATTTTAACATTAAACCTTATGAAAAATAAATCTTCAACAAATTTTCCCTGAACAATTGAACCAATTGCAACAAACTTGGTCAAATAGTTGATTAATTGTCCAATGAAAACCAGACTCCAGGTGAGCGATACATGCTCTGGTGAGCCTCTTGTTTGTTTTTGTTTTTGGTTGCTCCTTAGGTATATTTGTCCTTTTTAGATGACGATTTTTTTCCCTTTTCCATGATTAAATATCTCTATTTATAATTCCTCCGATAAACTATATAATATTCTGTTGATAGATGGTTATTATATGTACATTGAAAGTTCAGCTCCTCGGAGACCAGGCCAAGAGGCAAGGTTGCTGAGTCCAGAAATACAGTTAGGAAATGATCAGCAAGTATGCGTGGCCTTTTGGTACCACATGTATGGGAGCAATATTGGTGTTTTAAATGTTTACGAAAACAGGACAGGCGTTAAAAAAATTATGTTCAAGAGAACAGGAAATCAAGGCAGTACATGGAAGCACGGAAACATTACCTTAAGCGGTCGGGGTTCAATTCAGGTAATTTTATATATTATACATACTAATTAAATTAAAATTTGATTAGAAATCTGAAATATTTTTTATCTCTGGGTTTTTAGAACTTTATAATAAAACTAATCTTGAAATTCGAATACCAAAAAGTCACTACGAGTGACCGAACAATACATTCTAAGTAAGATACCACTTAAATGGATGCCCAGTATGTGCACATTTTATTCATCATGTGTGTTCAGAGTACACAATGTTGAAAACCCAACCAATTACCCAAACCGTTGAAGAGAAAGTTTAAAAAATGTCAATTTTAAGATAACAAAAAGGGGTAAATCGAAAACCTCCTTACAGATGTTACATTGCCTTAGGTTTAAGGAAATTAAAAATTTTGCTAACAGTAAATTAAAATATCAATTTAGGGCTCCCTTTCGAAATACAAGCAATTGAGCGGTGATACCCCCGAAGACTTATAGTCTATCAGCAACAATACTGACTCAAATAAAATAAGACATCAGTTTTATTAGTTTCATAAAACACTTTGTAATCTCCTTTTTTGTCAGAGGTTTATAGAAGTGATCTCATTTTCGATTGATATAATTGCTTATAGTATTTAGCATATTGAAATATTTGGTACTTACTTGCTTATCGTTACAGGTCGTGTTTGAAGGAATTGTTGGTAACGGGTATCGCGGTGATATTGCCATTGATGATGTTAGTACAACACCAGGATCTTGTCATTAATTTTCAAAATGGAACTGAAGAAAAATATAATGATAACCATATACATCATATTCGTTTTTTCTGTATTTTAATTCATTTTTTTAAATTATTAAAAGTTTTTGACACATGTCAATAAAACGGTGCATACTATGATGTCGCAACCAGTTCAAGTTAGTTAAAGTATGTCTCCACTACCAATCCAAACAAATATCCAATTAAGTTCACCATTAACAGATAATTTCTAAATCAATTACATATTGTATCATTTATAATTTATAATTCCAATACTACCAGTCGAGAAAATCATCACGTAGTTGTTCAGTGTTTCGGCTTAGGTTTTATGAACCAAGGTCTATCCTCATCAGGCACCTCAAGCCTTTTGTTTATAAAGACGACAATCACAAAACTTATATATTTTAATTGAAGAGAAATGCGGTACGACACTGGTGGTCTCATTCCATTAAAAAGTGTCTTGCATTTATTTCATTTAAAAGAATTTTACTTTTATATAGATAATTTATTTAAGTGTAGCTGATATGAGATAATCTTTTGTATTTTTATGTATTTTATATGCAATAATAAGCAGCCTTTTAAAGATTCTGTTGCTCTCTTCATCATGTTGCATATAATACTAATGCGCTCTTCTTAAAGAGTCGGGTTCAGTATATTTTGCTGTAAATATAAGTGGGGTGTTTATCTTGGATTTGTTTTTTTTTGTTTTTTTTTTTTTTGTTTTTTTTGTAATGAATTGTTCTTTCTCTGTCAAGGTTACGTTTTTCGCGTTATTAAAGGTTCAATTTTGCATCGTTTATTATCCCTTTTGATTACAGTTATAATAAATATTTCAACTTGTTATATGAGGTCTTTTTGTTGGTAAGTGTAATCAATCTAGTTATTTCTCCCAATATAAATCCTTTAAACACGGAAGAGGGGTGTGCTGATGAACTATGTAAGTACTGAAAGTTTTCCGTAGGTTTTCTACATAACCTCAAATCTAAAGTATGTGTATTTTGAATAGAAATGAGAATGGAAACAGGGAATGGGTCAAAAAGACAAGAACCCGACCAAAGAGCTCAAGGCTACCAATGGATCTTCAACGCACCCAGAGGTGGGCTTCAGCTGGCCACCAAACAAAAATGCATACTAGTTCAGCTAAATGGACGGCACCCAAACTCTGAAACATACACAAATGAACCAAAATTTAAAAAAACACACAAGACTAACAAAGGCTAGAGGTTCCTGACTTGGGACAGGCACAAAAATTCGGCAGGGTTAAACGTGCTTTGTGAGACCTCAACCCCCCCCCCCCCCCCCCCCATACCTCTAGCTGATGTGGAATAAACAAACACAGCGATACACACAGTAAAATTCAATTCAAAAAATGTCCGATGTTAAAAAAGGTAACAGAAGAAACTACACAAATGAAAATGATCAATATATATTAACAAACTGGGATAAATTGTATTACTCTGTATTGTTGGGGGGATCAAATTGCACAGGAAGGGAGGGGCTATTTTTGGGGGTAATAGTATAAAAAAAATTATTTTTCTCATATTTCGCCTTTCTTTTAAAGTCTCCCACCCTACTTAACGATAAATTCTTTCAGTTTTAGTAAATATAGTTAACCTGTAACTATTCTTGCGGCTTCTGGTTTTTATTTTCCATTTTGTTTGTATTAATTGTTCCACAATTGTCCCAAACTTGATATGCATATTCCAAAATTGGCCTGATATAAACTGCATATAGTTTTTCTAGAGTTTGTCTATACTTATTTTATATTTCAAGTTTGGCATTACATTGGTGTGTTTCATTGTACTCGCTATAATATTGTTAACATTGGTTGTCTCCGGAAGCAGATACAACTTTTAACACAAGGATACACAGAAATATAATATTGATCTAGTTTTACAAAAATGTAAGACGCACCCTGTATTAAATAATGTTCAAAAGTAATAAAAAATCCAGGTAACAAGTAATCTGATACAATTAAAATGTATCCGTTTAGGAATTCAAGGAATCATAGACATAGTGAGTAAAAACTTCCCTACGACAAGTTCGTTATCCGCGTCCCTGTTAGCTATTGTCATCACTTAGCGTCCGTCGTCGTAAACTATTTCAAAAATCTCCTCCTCTGAAACCACTGAGTGGATTGTAATTAAATTTGGTCACAAGCATCTTTGGGGTATCTTTTTATGTCGATTATGCTAATCGAGCTTGAAAACTATAAAAGATACAAAGAAACGTTCAATCGATGAAATGATCCTTATGACCAGGCCTACAAAAGTTGGCATTGGGTCAAAGTTGTACGACGAGTCCTTTTAGGAGTTATTGTCCTTAAAAGGCTAAATTTGACCATTTTTGCTGTTTTGCTGTCAGGTCCCAACCGGCTCACTGGTTTCAAACAAGAATATCTTTCAATGATTTTTCCAATTGGGTCCTATGTTAAAGACTGTTCGGCTCTGGCAGCCATCTTGGATGAAGGGAGGGGTCATAGGATATAATTCTGAAAGAGGACCAACTAAGGACCATTGCTGCCAAGGTTTTTTTTCAAATGGCCCAGTGGTTTTAGACAAGAAGATCTTTAAGTAAATTTCCCATAGGGTACTATGTTTAACAATGTTCGGCTCTGACGGCCATTTTGGATGGTGGGCGGGGCCATCGGATATAATTCTGAAAGAGGACCACAAAGGAACAGTGCTGCTAAGTTTTGTTCCAATTGGCTCAGTGGTTTCAGATAAGAAGATCTTTAAGTAAATTACCCATAGGGTCCTATGTTAAAATATGTTCGGTTCTGGCGGCCATCTTGGATTACAGGTGGGGTCATCGGATATAATTCTGAAAGAGAACCACCTAAGGACCATTGCTGCCAGGTATTCTTTCAATTGGCGCAATGGTTTCAGACGAGATCTTTAATTAAATTCCCCTTAGGGTTCTATGTTAAACTATGTTCGGCTCCGGTGGCCATCTTGGATGACGGACGGGGTCATTGGATATAATTCTGAAAGAGGACCACCAAAGGACCATTGCTGTCAAGTTTTCTTTCAATTAGCCCAGTGGTTTCAGACAAGAAGATCTTCAAGTAAATTTCCGAGAGGGTCCTATGTTAAACTATGTTCGTTTCTGTTGGACCACCTAAGGACCATTGATGCCAAGTTTGTTCCAATTGGCCTAGTGGTTTCAGAGGAGAAGATCTTTAAGGGAAATTAAGTTTACGACAACGACGGACGCCAAGTGATGGCAATAGTTCGCATGGCCTTTTAGGCCAGGTGAGCTAAAAAGCTTTCAAAATAGCTGAGGTTTAACCAGTTTAAAATTATTTTGACTATGTCAATTCACATTTCAGTATCAGAAAGGAAGACAAGGGACTCAAGCCTTGAACAATGCATCAGCATTTTCTTTATATGTAATATTCAATCGATCAATGTGAAAAGGGCTTTCCAAATAGACTACCACGAGCGTAACGTATATTTCTATGTGGATTGTGTAGGCAGTGTGGAGTCTGTCTTCAGTCAGGCATATCATGCAAATCACTTATCATTTGTTCAAAAGCCTTTGCATCTAATGAAAATATGTAATAATTAATCTTCAAAATTAAAGATACATTGACAAAATTGCATTAAGTCAATTTTTTGATATAAGCAAACCCAGTATGCACCGCTTTATTGAAAATGCGTGATAGCAGGAATTTTAATTTTATCAGGCATATTTCGCATGGACGTTTAGCGTTTATGGATTGTTCTATAACCCGGTCCAAGTATAAAACTATAACAATTCCTCTCACCACAGTCATGGTCAATGTTGTTCCCTCAAACAGTCGAGTTGTCCTATAATCAGGTCAAATTTCTAAAGCTTTAGCTTTATACATTTTTTATATATCTCGGATTTTTAAACTAGTGTAAAGCACCATAAAACGATATGACGTTCTCCTCTGGGACATGTGATAATACTGGACTTTTCGGGGATTTTTTCATAATCTACGAAAACTAAGTCTCCAAAGCAAGAGAAACGTTGATTTTTTGAGTATTTTTATTTTACACATTTAGTTGAATCTGTGAACTGTTTTGATAGTACGTGTCTCTTTTCCTGTGATTTACCTTATTTTCCTTCATTTCCTATCACAACTGGTAATTAACCCGTGACAATACCATTCAATGTCAAATGTTTTATGACTTTTGTCGGGCAAATGAAAAACATCATTTGCAGTCCTGAACACTTACAAATAAGTCTATGATGTACTGTATTTCCCTATGTCTATCTCATCCTGAAGAGTTCAGTAGAAAACTCAATAAAACGGTCTATTCTGGTGTATGGAACATTAACATGGTTACTGGAAGAGGTATCTATGATATAATCAACAATTAATTATAGTGGACGACCCGAAATGATCACCAACGTCACAAATATTTGACCCAATGTATTGATCAAGATTTTACTGGGCGTTATTATGACATGAAGAAAACCAAGAAAAGCAATTAAAGTTTTTCATCAGAAAATCCTATATGCAGCTCAGTGTCAGAACTAGGTGGGGGGGGGGGGTACCCCCCCCCCCCTACCTTTGAAAAAATTCAGTGTGATTTTCCAACATCACATAAATAATTTATAATCAAAAACCTTTTATAACATTTAAAGATATACTTTTAGAAAACCTTGGTTGTTTGATAAACAGCAATGGAAGTTCCACGAGTTGTACCTTGGAATTACCAAATAACGCCAAACAAGTTTTGTAATGCATCTACAGGTTATAACTTGCGCTATAATTCAAATAATGATTTATTTCTACCTAGACATGATTCAAATTTTTACAAGAAATCTTTCAGTATTCCGCTATCAAAATTGGGAATGATCTACCATATCCTACAAAGAACTGTTCAAATATTGAATATTAAATAAATGCTGCTTTGAACATTTTTTTTTCAAAAACTTCAATTTCAAATGCAATAAGTATTACCTGTAAGTGAATGTCAGCCGCTTGAATGATATTGTTATTTACTGTATATATTATGTTTCTCCTATGGGTGTGCATATTTTCATACCGTTCAGCCCATTGAATAAAAATAATTTAATGCTCTAGAGCAATTAAAAAGTCTCGTGCGGAAACGGAATTTCATTGGCCGTCCTAAAGGTCGCGACCTCGCACTAAACAAATCGTCAAGCGATATCCGGTCGAGCGTAAACGATAACATAAACAAATGTCGGGGTACAATTAGGGATGACCTAGATTCTTTGGTACAAGCGTATTGGGAGAAACAAATTCTACTTCAATTTCTCGTGAATTACAAGATTTCTTTTCGTTATCTCGTCTGGCGTATATTCGTTTTGTCGTTCTGCCGCGTGGCGTCTTCTCGATCGTTATGTCGCGTGGCGTCTTTTCCGGTTTTGTCAATATGTCGCATGTCGTCTTACCGTTTTGTCGGTCTTTTGGTCATAAAACATAACCTAGGTCAATGAAGCGCGCTAAATAGAGTGACCTTAGTTTGGTGGGAGGTTGTGTTACTCCCCGAGATGCATCCTCACACCAAGTTATATGATTTGTGTCCCTTGGTATTGTAAAACTTAACATAAGTCAATGAAGCGCGATAAGAAGGTCAGATTGACCTAATTTTGGTAGGAGGCTGTGTTACTCCCTGATATGCACCCTCACACCAAGTAATGTGATTGTAGGTCACTTTGTATATTAAAAATGATTTTCGACATAAGTATCATTGTTCTAGTTCAGACATTCCTGTTAAAAACTTTTCGTTTAGTTGTTCAGAAAATTTTATGTTCAATGAAACCGTTCGAGAGGAAAACGAGGATTCTGCTACAGATATATATTGCGATTCTGATCACAATGATTTTTCAATTGAGCTAAGTGACTCTAATGATTCATTAAACAGCGAGCTACATGTAAGTGACTCTAATGATTCGTTAAACAGCAAGCTAAGTGACTCCAATGAGTCTTTAAGCAACACTACACATGACTTAAATAATGAAAACTATGAGAATACTGATGAGAGAGAGATACTGAAAATTAATCAAGTGAAATGCATGTACACAAATGCAGATCAACTTCGAAATAAAATTGACGAACTCGAAGCACAAATACAAGTTATCAAACCAGACTTTATTTTTATCACAGAGGTATTACCAAAAGCTAACACCGATATTGTCTGTGTCTCACCGTTATTTAATATAAATGGTTATACACCGTTCCCGAGCAAGGATACTGGAAGGGGAGTAATAATCTATGTCAAAAGTAATTTAAATGTATCACCTAATGAGCAGTTAAATGGATTATATGACGATGCATCATGGTGCAACTGGACAATAGATAACAAGACTGTATTACTTGGTTCTATTTATAGAAGTCCGTCTGATCCGAACTCATGTAATGCTATTAATAGACTTTTGAACGAAGCATCTTGCTTGTACAATGATATACTCATCACGGGAGACTTTAATATGCGGGACATTGATTGGGAATTTTGGTCGACCCCTCATTCTGAAGATCACTATGAAAGCAGATTTATAGAAGTTTTGCGTGACAATTTCCTTCATCAACACATTAATATATCTACAAGATATAGGGAAAATCAAGAGAATAGAATTCTTGACTTAGTTATAACTAAAGACGACGATAATATTGTGAATATAAGCGTGGAACCTCCACTTGGGCTTAGCGATCACGCAACTATAACTTTCGATTTTTTGTATTCATTCAATCAATTTGAGAATGGAACTTTAAAATACAAGTACTCTAAGTGTGATTTCATTAAATTCACGAACGATATGGATGACACTAACTGGGAAAACGACTTTGAAGGAAAGGAAATAAATGAGATGTGGAAGATATTCTCAGACAAATACAAGAGCTGTATTGATAAATATGTACCAAAAATCAAACCTAAAGTAGGGTGTCAACCCAAACCGCTGTGGATCACATTTGACTGTCTTTCTAAAATAAAACGCAAACAGAAGGCATGGGCTAGATATTTAGGAACGAAGCGATTAGCAGATTTTGAGTTATACAAGACTGTTCGTAATCAAGCTAATGAAGCAGTAAAAAAAGCGAAAAAGAACTGTGAGGAGTTAGTTGCGTCCAAAGCTAAAACTGAACCAAAACACTTCTGGAGATACGTAAAAAGTAAAATAAAATCTAAGTCTGTAATATCCAATCTTAATAAACAGGATGGAACTTTAACAAACTCGGATAAAGAGAAAGCTTCAGTTCTAAATGACTTTTTTTCTAGTGTTTTTACGGAAGAAAATACAAATAACATTCCCGATATTGACAATAGAAACTTTGAAAATCCCCTTGACAACTTTGTGATTAATCAAGAAGCAGTTGAAAAATTATTACTATCTCTAGATGGCAGCAAATCAATGGGACCTGATAATATTCATCCTCTGCTTGTTAAGTGCATGGCAAAACCTTTTTCTAAACCATTGACATTAATATTTCAAAAGTCTATCGATACAGGAAAGATTCCTACCGAATGGAAAGATGCACGAGTAACCCCAATTTATAAGAACAAGGGAAGTAAGTTAGAGGCCGGAAATTATCGTCCAGTCAGTCTCACCTCAATTGTTTGTAAAACCTTAGAAAAGATCATGCGTAAAAATATTATTGAACACCTTACATCAAATAATTTATTATCTGACTCGCAATACGGATTTCGGTCTGGTAGATCGTGTGTTCTACAATTGTTGGATGTTATGGAGGACTGGTCTAAATACATAGAAAATGGGAATGACTGGGATACTCTTTATCTTGACTTTGCTAAGGCCTTTGATAAAGTGGCCCATCAAAGGTTGATAAAAAAACTGTTCTCATACGGTATAAGAGGATCTGTATTAAAATGGATAACCGATTTTCTGACAGGACGCAGACAACAGGTAGCTGTCAAAGGTTGTAAATCTGAGTGGAAAGATGTTGTTAGCGGTGTCCCACAGGGCAGTGTATTGGGTCCGATTCTTTTCATCATTTTCATAAATGATTTACCGGATATTGTGAACAGTATAACTAAAATCTTTGCAGATGACACCAAAATTTATGCACCAGCTTCTCAATCTGATGTTCTACAACATGACCTTGATGCCCTTTACAATTGGTCACAGCTATGGGATATGAAATTTAATGTCAACAAATGTAAATGCATTCACTATGGGCGAACAAATCTGAATAATATGTATACAATGAACAACACAGAAATCGTTGAAGACAATCAAGAAACAGATCTAGGAATCATTTTTCAAAGTGACTTAAAGTTTACTCAGCATATTTCTAGTAAGATCAATAAATCCAATAGTATACTTGGACTGATTAGTAGAAGCTTCAGTCATTTGGATCAAATAACATTTTTAAGACTTTATACTGCACTTGTCCGTCCTCACCTGGAGTATGGTAATACAATATGGTATCCTCATCTAAAGAAAGATATTAACTCTGTCGAAAAGGTGCAACAAAGAGCCACAAAATTAGTGCCAAATTTAAGAAATCTATCATATGAAGAAAGACTAAAAGTTCTAAAACTACCATCACTTGTACACAGAAGACGCCGAGGTGATATGATTCAGACTTTTAAAATTATAAAAGGTTTTGAAGACATTCCATCAGAACGATTTTTTACGATTTCAAGGACCAACACCCGTGGACACATCTACAAGTTATTGAAACCCCGCTGTAGTACCTCTTTTCGATTAAGGCAATTTTCACAACGTGTCATAAACGATTGGAACAACCTACCTGAAGATGTAATTTCCTCAAAATCTGTTGATGCATTCAAAGTAAACCTTGACCGTCATTGGGAGACTGTAATGCATGAGTTTAAGGAATAGCAGCTAGATACCAACATTAAATACCATGGACTGAAAGGATACAATGACGACAACTCATTCATTAACTTTTACTGAACAATATATAACTATATCATGCTAGATTGGTGCTTGTCTTAGTAAATTGCAAAATTGCCATAGGAGGGTGGGCTAAAAAGGATTTTTTCCTTCCAGACGAGCCCCACAACCATCATACAGGTATCATCTCGTCAACCGTGTAAAATTGGTCATGTGACCTTCGTCTAATGTCACATGGTCAGTCTCTTCATCATGCACCTGCATACAAAAATATATGACCCTATGTCAACTAGCTGTAGACGGTAACGCGGACATGGACGCCGGGGTGACGCCAATAGTCCGGCCTCTCAACTTCGTTGAGGTGAACTAAAAAGGAGGGGTGAAGGGTCAGAGGGAAATCGGACTTAAGATAAAAAAGAATAATGTTTACAATGTAAAGAATAATTTAAAAATTGATAAATAAATTGAGGAAAATGAAAATTAACCAACTTTCTACAGAATAAAAAAAAATTCAGATTGCATTAAAATTACATTTAACAACGTTTTTAAAAGATTTTGTAACTCAGTTTATCTTTACAGTTTTAAATTTCTGACCTAAAAAATTTTAGCTTCACAAAATTTTAAAGAATAAGCATTTTTAAATGAAATTAACATGATTAAGAAATAATAAAAAACGGAAAATATGTGACACAATTTAACTGAATTATATATATATATATACTATTTGAGATCCCTCCTCCTAATCCAGTCCTTCAGAATAGAGGATTTATAACAGATAGAATCATTAATTCTGTGAAAAGAAAAGAAAACCCATCGCAATACAATAACATTATAACGATCATGAAGTTTTTTTTAAGGACGGAAATTATCGTATTTAATCCGCACGCCATTCTTTATTTAGACGACGCAAAATGGCGCTGAATAGAAACGCCGAAACAAGTTTATGTTCATTTTTGTTGGGTGCAAGCGTTATACTGCTGAAATATATTTGCTATTTTACTCTGGGAATCCAACATTTAACCTTTTCATCATGGCTGATTTTTATAGCGATGTGTATTATATGTTTTTCTATAATATATATAAAAGTTGCCAACAAACAAGATTTTGAGGTAAATCAGTTCCATTTTAGATTACTAATTGCCTGTTATTGTCATATTGTTACTTAATGAATACAGGTAACACGAAAAGAAATTTACAACATTAATCTATTTAGATTATCTGGGTTGAATAACTGAAACTTAAAAAACCCACAGTAATTACTAACACATCATGCTGTTAGAAATACATGTATGTCTCCAAAAAAGGTTAAATTCATTGAATTTTAGAAGGCATTATAAGCATTACCAGAGTTCATTTAAAAGAGGTTCCAAGGAACGGAACAGCGTAGCGACATACAAAATCTCTGTCTTTGGTGATTTCAGTAGTGTTGTAGTAGACACACACAGTTTGAAAGTTAAATTAATTAGACAACCTATTATAATATTTATTGATAATAATTAGTACCTGCAGAGCTTTAGTTTGAGATGGCCCCGGTTTGTTTTGTACAAAATCTGAAAAATGACCACAAATGTTTTTGTGTAGTCTACTACACAGGTACATATACAAAACAACAAAAATAATAATCATAATACATGTAATAATAAACATTAGTTAAATAGATAATTTGTTTCGATTTTTAATTTAATGAAAAAGCACTTCTTACATATCTATAGAAAAAAGAAAGTGCAAAAAAACCAAAATTTTATGATTTTAGTTAATTTACTATGTATTAATTTATAACTCATGATAATTCACACAAATGGATAACATATTTCAGGTTGCTATAAGAGGAGGAGGACTAGGTCTAGCATTCGGATTTGGGTACTACCTGACATTCAGTGAAACATACATGTACTTTGGGTATTATTTTATGGCACTGACGTTTTTTCATTTCTCAGAGTACTATACTACAGCAGTAACAAATTCTCGATCATTGACTTTATCATCATTTTTACTGGATCACAGCAGAGAATACAGAATGGCTGCTGTCGCCAGCTGGATAGAATTTATGATAGAACTTCATATATTTCCAGGTACATGTATTAAATGGTTTTTATAGTCTCAGACAACTGATGTATAAGTAGTGTTCTCCCTTGAAATTTGAAGGCACATATACATGATTTATCCTTATATTTAAGGAGGTACCCAACACTTTGACTAAAATATATTTGGCTCGTTTGATTTTCATAAAGTTTTGACGAAAAATTTACTTTGACCTGTTGACGAAAAATACAAAAATTTCTAGAAATTTGAACCACACA
Organism: Mytilisepta virgata; assembly: GCA_028015205.1. Taxonomy (NCBI): domain Eukaryota; kingdom Metazoa; phylum Mollusca; class Bivalvia; order Mytilida; family Mytilidae; genus Mytilisepta; species Mytilisepta virgata. The sequence goes on along the minus strand of CM051511.1, from coordinate 34,298,786 downwards.
ATTTACGGGAATAATTTCATTGGATATATAGCAATTTGACAAACATTAATTTTGATCAAGGAAAAGCTTGATTTCTCTTTACTAATAGTATGTGATTAAAACAGTCAGCTAATTTTTAAAGAGTTCACTCCCTTAGGTCTTCTCTACCCCTTTAAATACAAAAACTAAATTCCAACTTGTTTAAAGTAATGCAAAATGTGAGACGGGGCAAGCATTACAATAATCAATTCTTTTGATTTGCAGTGAAAAATGTACCCATTTGGATTAATTTCTGAATTCAAAGTAATCTTTATTGTCTTGCTCTTTCCAATCTGTCTAACAATTGTCATTATTGATAGATATGTTTTTAATGTAATTCTTTATTTTTTGTTTGTTTCAGGCTTAAAACAGATTCATATAATCAGCCTTATTGGAATAGTTTTAGTTATACTGGGGGAAATTGTAAGGAAAGGTAGTATGTTTACAGCGAAAGCAAACTTTAACCATTATGTACAGTACGTCAAACAACCAGGACACGAATTGGTTACACATGGTGTATACTCGTGGTGTAGACATCCAGCTTATGTCGGCTGGTTTTACTGGAGTATAGGAACACAGGTTAGAACTGTCATCAAGATGTAAGCTAGCACATTAAAAACCTTGCTCTGTAAGTCTGTCAGGTACAAAGCAAGGTTTATATTGATGTCACATCAAACTGTTCTCATCCAGAATTGAAATATTCTAGTTGATTAATTTTTTAGACGTCATGAGAAAGGTAGAAAACCTTATTTTTTACTTTTTTGAAAAATAATTAGACTATGCTGTTTGATGACTGACCAAATACATGTACATGTTTTACAGTGGATTTTTGCAAGGAACAGCATGTAATAAAAGCTGGGGCCTCGGTGGCCGAGTGGTCTAGGTAGTTCATCATGACTACTAATGATCACTAGCCTGTCAACGCTGGGGTTGTGAGTTCGAATCTCACCTGTGGCAGGGTGTGTTCGACTCCGATCTTAATTGACAAGGATTGCCAATTTTCCTACCGAAGGTCGGTGGTTCTCTCTGGGTACTCCGGCTTCCTCCACCAATAAAAACTGGCTGCCGCGAAATGGCCAAATGTGCTGAAAACGGCGTTAAACCCCAACTAAATAAATAAATAAGTAATAAAAGCTCAGTTTATGATATTTACAAATGAAACAAGTAAAGAGTTTGCTTATTGCTGTGAATTACAGTGGAATCTCGAATTATCGAACTTGAAGGGGTCTGTATTAATATTAGTTAGAGGCATCGGTAGTTCGAGTCATCGAAGTCCGCAAATTTTCGTTTACGAACCAGCAATAAATTTAAAATGTAATTTACACCCTTCTATCTAAACAACATCCACTCATGAAATCTTGATGCAGAAATAATAAGAGTGAATCACAGATGAACATCAAGTGGTTATCATTTACCTGTAATTGATAATTAATCACCTTCTTGTCAATCAATGATCTGACCTCTTGTTTTTTACACGTATTGATATTTGTCACATACTCCAATTAAAAATGGTGTTTGTGTTACTGAGAGTGAATTACATAATATTACTATTGTACGGACCAGAAAATTAGTTTGAGAATTCGAGACATCAGTGTTCAGAAAACCGAGAGTTAATTTACATAGACATAATAGAAAAAATGACCAGACTTTCGTAAAGGGTTGAAAAATCTATGGCGTTCGATTGACCAGAGTTCGAGCCATCGAGATTCTACTGTATTCACAAATTTTCAATATTTGTTGAATTGTAATATTTAACCTAAGATCAGTCTGGACTATTTGTGTGACTGAATTTTGTAAAAACCTTCATGTCATATTGAGAATTTTTTGAACACTGCACCGAGTTTATCTACATTGTACTACAATTCCTATCGCACATGCGTATTACAGCTGGAATCAACATTCAAGAGAATAATAGAGTTGAAACTACTGAGTAATGGAGCTGCATATATGTACAGTACACATACATGTACAACTAATAGGGACTTGTGAATTTTTCTATGTTTATAAATAATTTTAATGGTAAAAAAGCAATGAGGTGATAAATACAAGTATTATCATATGCTTTGTACTAAAAATGATTGTTTTTGCACATGTGTAACAACTGGAAGTGAACATTCCGTAATTACACACCCTATGCTAATAACACATCATTTGAGTGCTATTGGAATACATGTATTGGCTGATAAAGTGATATGGCTTTATCAGACTTTGTGCATTTGGACATAAGTACTTAGGTAGTATATGATTAACAGATTAATACACGACCTTATAATCTATATCAGACAGGTTTCCTTCCTCAACCCATATAACAATCTTTCGCAAGAGGCCCTAATTGAGAGTCTCGTCATGATACATGTGTACCTGTCCAATATGGATTATGTCCTGTATTTCTTAGTCATATAATTGTTCTTTGAAATTTTTCTTTTCTCTAGACTTTTGTAAAGCTTAATATTCTCTGCTAAAAGAAGACATTGTACATGTATTATTTCTCATAATATTTAGATTCTTATCGTTTTTTTTTTTTTCGTTTCAGTTAATTTTATGTAATCCAGTGTGTCTCGTAGCTTATACAATTGTCTCATGGAGATTTTTTAATGAGAGAATTCAAGAAGAAGAAATATATTTATTAAACTTTTTTGGAGAAGACTATGTAGAATATAAGAAACATGTCGGATCTGGTTTACCATTCATTACTGGTTACCAAGGACACTTTTCTTAGGGAGAAATGCAAGATAAATTGCCTCATTTAAGTACGAGTGGTCATAGCTTTTTTAAATTGTTGCTGTGATAATCAATAATGCATAATATGTTGCAAGACAAAGGCATTAAGTTTTGATAAAGATGTTTTGTGATATTCACAATGGGCAACCTGTCTTTTAATAGTGTTGTATGGTTTTTAGTGGTTATATAATTATAAAATATTTTATAAGGCCAAACCAAAATGATCTTTAGTTCTTTGGATTTTGCCACTCTGATTTCTGGAATATGTTAATTTTAAGAAAAAAGTTTTTGCTGCCTCATTTTGATAAATCCTGAAAATTCACCCCAAATTCTTCAATTTTCAAGAGATTGAAAATAAAAATTGTTTGCCCGCTCCTAAAATTTGTAATAGTTGGGATTTTTTGCAATATTTTATTTTTTTTTAAATTTTCTGCACAAAAATATGATCTTCGACTGAAAAAACAAAATTTTCAAGGAAAAAAATTTTGTCTACTCGCACCTATTTTTAACACCCAAAAATCCAAAGAACAAAAAATTAATTTGGTGTGGTGAAAAACTGTGATACACGTGAAATTAAACCTGATGTAATTTTCTTTTAGTTAAAGTCTGCATTTTCATTATTATGGTTGTGAATTAACACTGAAAATAACTAAGTACAATTAGTTTATATCTTGGTCCAATCAAGGGTACTGCAATTTATACCATCTCAGTGTGAACTCATACACTGAGAGCCCTATGGGTGCACAAGCTCACAGGCAGGTGTAAATTACAGTACACACTTGATAGGATACAAATAATATTCCACTTAACTGAAACTTTGTATTGTTGATTTAGGTAAAAAACTTTCAGCCACAGTTGTGAAAAAAATATGAATAAACATATATAAAATTGTGAGATTAATGTATTCGAAATTTTTTATTAGTAAATAATACTTCATGTTGTCATCTCTGTCATTTGGGGCCTCAGTGGCCGAGTGGTCTAGATAGTTCGTCATGACTGCTAAAGAACACAAGCCTGTCAACGCTGAGGTTGCGAGTTCGTATCTCACCTGTGGCGGGGTGTGTTCGACTCCGATCTTAATTGACAAGGATTGCCAATTTTCCTACCGAAGGTCGGCGGTTCTCTCCGAGTACTCCGGCTTCCTCCACCAATAAAAACTGGCCGCTGCAAAATAGCCAAATGTGCTGAAAACAGCATAAAACCCCAACTAAACAAACAAACAAACATCTCTGTCATTTAAAAAAAAATTATATGACATTTACACCCTGGGTGTAAATAAATTTCATAGTGACATCATGAGTGGGGTGAAATTTACACCCTCCCTAATATCCAATAAAATGACATGTTACATCAGTAAAGATTTTTTATGTAATTAAAATATTGTTTTACCCCATTGTTCTACTTGACAGGAAAGCAATATTTGCTCAGGGTGCCACTCTGTGTTAGTGTGTCTGCACTTTGTTTTAAAAAGACTCATCTCATAATATCAAATCTTCTTGTGGTATATATATATATACATGTATGTTGTTAAATTTGAAAAGTTACAGATGAAATTTTAAATTTCATTCAGGTCGGATGTTATTACACTTCTGTATCTTTTTTTCCAGACAACTTATGAAATTGGTTTAATTTTTCAGATATTGGAATTTTATTAGAAGTTGATCAAGTTTCAGTTCGTTGTGAGGGTTTTCTATCCTTTTGAAAAAGGTCTGTGCCAAGTATATGAAGTACAGTAATTTGTTTTCTTCAAACAGAAAAAAAAAAAAACATTTTAAGTCAGACCAAAAATCCTTCAGTTCCTCAGACCTGTGGGAGATGTGATTTTTTAGTATGAGAATTAAGTAAAGTAAGTCATTTTGACAATAGCTTGGATGGATATCACTACTTTGTAATTAGGGGTAAGAGTCAAAATTAAAGTTTTTTTGACACCATGTCTCCCACTTTCTTTTATTGAAGAAATGGAAGTTTGATGCAAACTGTGGAATGCATTTTTTACATGAGTAAATCAGGCTTCATATTCATATGCAATCAAAATGTGTTTTGTCTGGGCATGAACTACCTACTATGTGCTCCTAATACAATGGCTGATTTTTGGCTAAAATAAATCAAATGCATACAAAGATGAATAAATACTCTCATAATATATTTGAAGCACTTCATCATAGGAAAAGACAATTTAAGTATGACCACTGGTAACAAAGGTAGTGTTACAATTTTTATGCCCCACCATGAATGTGGCTGGGGCATATAGATTTACCCTTGTCTGTCTGTCAGCACGTACATACAATGTACATATGTCCGTATGTCCTGATTTGGTTAAATTTTGCATTTAGCTCCATTCTCAGAAACCAAGTTTATAATACAATTTTGATCTTTTAAAGTACAACCCAGTTCTGTACCATATATTGCTCCATTGTAAACTCCAAAGGGCCATGTGAGCTATTGTCTTCACTAGGAATCCGTCGTCGTAAACTTTCCATTAAAGATCTTCTTCTCTGAAACCACTTTGCCAATTGGAACAAAAGTTGGCAGAAATGGTCCTCTTTCGGAATTATATCCGATGACCCCACCCGTCATCCAAGATGGCCACTAGAGCCAAACTTAGTTTAACATAGGACCCTATGGGAAATTTACTTAAAAGATTTTGTCTGAAAGCACTTGGCCAATTGGAATAAAACTTGGTAGCAATGGTCCTTTGGTGGGCCTCTCTTGGAATTGTATCCGATGACCCTGCCTGTCATCCAAGTTCGCCACCAGAGCCGAACTTAGTTTAACATAGGACCCTGTGAGAAATTCACTAAAAGATCTTCCTGTCTGAAACCACTTGGCCATTTGGAACAAAACTTGGCAGCAATGGTCCTTAGGAAGTCCTCTTTCAGAATTATATCCGATGACCCGTTCATCATCCAAGATGGCCACCAGAGCCGAACATAGTTTTACATAGATCCTATTAAAAATTTACTTAAAGATCTTCTTGTCCGAAACCACTTGGTAGCAATGGGCCTTAGGTGGTTCTCTTTCAGTATTATATCCGATGGCTCGACCCGTCCAGGATAGCTGCCAGAGTCGAAGTTGGTTTAACATAGGACCCTATGGGAAATTTACCTAAAGACCTTCTTGTCTGAAATCACTCGGCCAATTGGAACAAAACTTGGCAGCAATGGTCCTTAGTTGGTCCTCTTTCAGAATTATATCCGATGACCCTGTCCACCATCCAAGATGGCTGCTAGAGTGGAACATAGGACCTAATGGGAAAGTTCACTGAATGAACCAGTGAGCCAATTGGAACTTGACAGCAATGTTCCAGGCTGCCAGCTGTTAAGATGGACATAGTGCAGGTGAGAGATACAGGCTCCTGGGAGCCTCTAGTTCACTTTAATAACTGGATATTTCTTTCCTATTTAGGTCAATATTACAATACCTATATTGTTTTTAGGGTGGGGCATTATAGACACATTTTCTAGTTAACTGTCATTTTAAAGAAATAGTGGAGATATTACCCTGAATGAAAAAACAACATAAAAAATGTTGACCACCCGACCATCAAAAAGAAAAAGAAATAAAGAGCACATAAAGATTCAATAATAAAATTTATTAGAATGAAAAATAATCATTTGGAGGTCCAGCCTTCCAATGGTCAAATATAACAAGTAATAATAAAACTATTGCATATATATGTATTAACATTATAGTAAAGTATTAGTAATAAAAGGCAAACAGATTTTCAGAACTAGTTAGGCCACATCAAATAAATTTTTCGTTCTTTGGATTTTTGGATGGCAAAAATAGCTGTGAGCCAGTGAAATTTTAAATTTAATTTTTTTTCTTGAAAAGTTTTTTTTGGGGGCAAAGATCAAATTTATGTGCGGCACAAATTTTTTAAAATAAAATATTGCTAAAAATCCCAATCTTTACAAATTTTAGGAGCGGAAGAACATTTTGTTTTATTCTTTTCTTTAAAAATGAAGAATTTAGGGAAAATTTTCAGGATTTTTACAAAATTAGATGACAGAAATTTTTTTTCTTAAAGTTTACATAATCCAAAAATTGGAGCAGCAAAATCCAAAGAACTAAAAATCATTTTGGTGTGGCCTTAATTGTAAAATGTGTACTGAGCTTCATTTGTAAAAGTGCATCCAAACATTTTGTTGGCACTCCTTTACACCCCGCTATACGACCGATAGCTGAGTACCAATGTAGCTGTTGTCCATATATTAACAATAAAAATAATGTTAGTAAAAAAAAATCTGCTATCATATCTTAGGTAAAAAATGGATGGGCTATAGGCAATAGCAAAACAATGTGAGACCAAAATAGACTAAAATAAAAAATTGTAACGGGTGAAGAACAAGATTTTGAATGCACATGCGCTACCATGTTGCAGCACAGGTAGACTAAAAAAGTTGACATCACAGTAAGAAAATAATGTATCATTGTAATTAAAGGTGAAAAGGGTAAAATATGGGGGGGGCCAAAAGGAAATTTATTTAGAATACTTGGATATAAATACTGCAAAAAAATTTCTTGAATTTAGGAATGTTTAAGATAAGATATAAATACAAAGTGGACAGCAACAGATAAAACAGATCACAACCAGCCTTAAATAAATTCACATTTCCTGCTGATCAACAGCTGATTTTTAAGAAACTTTGGTTCACACAACAATTTAATTATGTATTTAAATTCACACAAAAATAAGGGAGAAAAAAAAACAAATATATATAAAAAAAAGTTTTGATTGATGCTATTAATAGCAAATTCACTTTCCCTAACATACATACATGTGAGCTACAGGTATGGCTGTTCTTTTAACACTTTCAAAAACTCAAAACATCAAATTTTGAAACTACATCTGTGATTTAGTGCAAAAATGTTCACAGAATTGAACGGAATTGTATGAGAAAAGTAAAAGTTACAAGCTTCCCCATTCTCAAAGTTCTTTCCCTGGGTGTCCTACATATTCAAATTCAACAGTCCCAATAAAAGTTTGTTGACTCAAATTGTAAATAATTCCAATCAATTACATGTATATACTACTATGAACATAAATTATCTTAAATTGAAAAGTCTCTGTTGTGCTAAAATAAAACTGACATTCAATAATTAATTATTCAATAAATAATTTGACAGATGCTAAATAGATATTATATACACATATTATTTAAATGAAATTAAGTTTTCACAAAAATAACATTACTGAAAAAGAGAATATTAAGAAGTTAATATGAAACAGTTGGCTACCCTTCCCAAACCTTTTAAATTAATTAACCTAGGGGGAGATAATCCAATTTTTCTAATTTTGTAGAGAGGGTATTTATTCCCGAAATTACCAGAGAATGAAGACAATATTTTTCAGTGTATGCCAACAAAGTTGAACATCTGATTCTGATGTACAATATTTAGAAACAAGAAAATGTTGACTTTCCACAGATAAAAACAAAATTGTGTTAAAATAGAAAAATATCTTTAAACTATCTTCTAATGTTAACTTTAAAATTAAAGATTTTTTATAAAACAAAATATTTTCATAATTTTTCCAATTATGTTTGGGAACCCAAGGATAGAATTCCCCTATTTAACATCTCTCTGCATTTGGTTTCAAAGCTAAGGAAATTCCATCCTCAGCACCAAATTATTTTATTATCATGAGTCAAAGGGCAAAGAGCAGAATTCCTCTATCTCAAATTTCGCTATATGAAAGTTTTACAATTGTCTTCCCTTGGTAAACATTGGATAAGTGATCTGTTTCCATATAAAGAGAAATAAATAACTTTTGCTTTACCTTCATAATTTTACTCGGTATAATTTTATTATATAAAATATTATTAAAGTAACATTTAAATTGTTTATAAAATGTTGTCAACATCCTACATGACGTGACTGTTGCAATGATCTGTTGACTGCCTGTCTGAATTCCATTTTTTGATAATCTAACACCCACAAATTCTGTTTCTTTCTCAATATAAAAGGTATTTAAAAAATAAAACAGTTAAACACTGAGCTCTCATTTTTCTTGACCCTAAAATCTAAACTGTTACCCTCAGACTCCTGCTTTGGGTAACAGTTTGTTCTTTGGGTAATAAACAAAAGAGCTGTTGTTCTGAAACCCAGTCGATAACTACATGTAAATACTGTTATTCACATAAAGAAGACAAAAATAAAAAAGAATAAATCACAAGAATTGGACGGAATTAATATATAAAAGTACAATAAATTGTACGTAAAAAATATAAATACTACCGGTAGTTAGATATTTCAATATAATAAGAAAAAACAGTTTTGATAAACAGCTGCATTTTTTTGTTGTTGTGTTTTTGAAATAAAAACTATTAACAATTCAAATGTAATCTCTGAATCTCCTTCAATTTTAAATAAAATCATACATTTTTTTGTTGTTTATTTTGTACAAGTCCATATCATTTCCGAATGATTTGGTCTTCATCTGATTAACTTCTACATTGTTTGTTTTTATTCTGACCCACTTCCTGATGGTTTAACATCTGATCCAAGAGATGTTTTAGATCCAAACTGATCTTTCTGTCCCATTTTATTCAGTTTCTCCAGAGTACTAAGTGTTGGTAAAGTTGAGAGATTGTCATCATCACAATTCATTGCTTGTAGTCCTGAAAAAAAACCATGATACAAAAAATTTGGATTACAGTACAATTTGGGGAACTCCAACCTTTCATTCACTGCATGTAGATCTGATAACACTTCATTTACTTTCTGTTCTGGTGACCTATTGAGAATCCTCGGGTTTTATCCTTAGGCCAATGCCTTCAAAATTATGAGGGCTGAAATCTGATTGGCTGATTGGAAAGGTCATCAAAACAGAAAGTAAAATGGAGTGTTGTTAGATCTTCAATACATGCAGTGACTGAAAGGAGCAATTAGTATATCTAATTAAATTGACTGAAATACAACAGAGCTTAAGATCTCAAACACATTCCATTGAGGGTTATATCCTATGAAAATTATTGCATACAAATTGTTTATTTAACAGCATGTTTCTAGGTGTGAGGTAAGAAGTGTTTTCTTGTGTGTATTGTTTTTTCAACCACCTCGGTTACTGGTATTTCATTCCTGCACTGAATGTGACAGTTGAAAATATACTGTAAATTCATCTAGCAGTTTTCTTACATGATTTTTGGTAATTTCTGCATTTAATTAACAAAAGGGGGCTCTGAACCCTTAATACTTGGTTCAGTGATCATATTTATCTATGCCATATCACCATGGTAATATTCCTTTTCCAAAAATATACCTTGATCAGCCATGTCCCACGCCTCTCTGTCTGCAGCATTATCCCTTATGTACCCTAGCACTCTGTCTAGGCGGAGCTGTTTAGCCTTTGACCTGATGAAACAACAGAATATATTTTGATATTGAAATGACAATTAAAATGTATATTTAAAGCAAAAGTGGAAATGTGATGTAATTTAATGTAAAAATAGTACCTGAAGAAAAGTGAAATGATTAAAACCAGCATTTTAATTTAGCAACATTCCCACTGTTTGTAGTTTCGACGTTATTTCCCAATATCGACAGAAAACCCTTTTACTTACCTCATATGATATTCAGTTTAAAAAAATACATTAAATCAAGTTTTATACCATATATTTTACAATAGTGAAATGATTGACTTTGTTATAACTTATTTTTCCTGCTAAATCACTTTAAGAAGTAATGTGGAATGATTTTCTATGAATGCAAAAAAGATCTTTGTATCAATTTCAGAATTCAAGAACATTGTTTACACTTGAAAACTGTTCAAAGGGAGTTAACCCCCTTAAACACATATTAAATGATTTGCAATAACTCACTTAATTCCTTTGTGCTCTGTCATGCAGAAGATGACTTTGGCAACAACTTTCTGTAATACAGCATTCTGTGTTCTTGCAAATATGCTCAATGATTCCTTAAGATTGGTATTCTCCATCAACTGTTTACAAGTCTACAATAAAAGCATTTTTGAAGTTATGAGCTGTTCCATAGAAAAGCATATTGAAGGTAGGGTTATTGTTATAGCAAATAATCCATGATGATTTACAATCTATATGTATATGTCAAGACAAGATATGGAAAAAATCTGACAGGTGATCCAAAAGTTAATCAAGAGATAAAGACAAAACATAGTGCAGGTTTGGATGAAAACAAAAAAACAAGAAATCTGAGAGTATTAATGAGCAATGCAATGTCCACTACCGGCTTGAGCAGTAAGACACACTGAATGCTCCTTGACTATGTGAATCAGACATCGATGTATGGACAGAGTGATTCCTAAATATCCTGAAACTACGTTTGCAAGGGGTACACAATAATTTCCGATCAGCCTGAAAATCAAACTTGATCTGTAGCTCATTATTATAAGCTCAGATACCAAAAAGGAAGATCGTTTGTAGGTGGATCCCTGAGGTTTCCTCCAATAAAAAAAAAACTGGCTGCAAAGATATAGCAAATTGCATTGAAAGTGACATAAAACCAAATACGGTGTATAAGCTTGACCAAGTGTGCTAGAATGTAAAAACTTAACTTCATAGCCGAATACTAGCTGTACTTACTCTAATTTTTCGACACTAAAATACACATTTTTTTTTTAGGAAAATTGGTAAATCATTGAAAAATTAGAGTTTTTGTCTTTCTGTCCTTGTCATTGTAATTTTTTGACTCCATAAGATTGTCCTTGTTAATGTACTTTAAGAATAGGCAATCGAAATAATGGGTCACTCTTGCGGTACATGTATTGTTATTTCATTGCGCTTTCATGAATTTCTTTTTTGTACCTTCAAATAGTTGTTTTAATGCTGAAGACGAAGACAGTAGGAATCTTCAAATGACCCACCATGTTGTTGACAAATATGCAACACGTGATGTGGATTCGGAGCATCTCACAAATGTTTTTTAAAACACATGTTCAATGTTTGTTGTCTCGTCATCTTGTTAGATTATATTATAACTATAACTTTTAAATGTCTAATAAACAGTGATAACAGGATTTGTTTTCTAAAAACATTATTCATTTCATTTAAATATCTCAAATTTATTCCTCTGATAAATGCAATTACCCTATTCTGTTCCGAAATTGTTTTGGATTTCTTTTCAAAAGTAAACTTCCAGGTAGGAAAAAAATCAATAAAATTTACTTAAAAATCGATCTGGTTTCAAACAAATTTATTAAGATAGTTGGTTTAAATGGTTTAGAAAGACAAAATAAACACTCGATAAGGACTGAAAGTAATTACCTTACCTAAGAAGTTAAAATTACCGATTGTCACCACTTGATAACAACGATCATAACTTTGACAATTTTGAAAGTGTTGAAAAATAAGAGTTATCAAAAAATTTGTTTGTTTAGTTGGGGTTTAACGCCGTTTTCAGCACATTTGGCTATTTCGCGGCGGCCAGTTTTTATTGGTGGAGGAAGCCGGAGTACCCGGAGAGAACCACGACCTTCGGTAGGAAAATTGGCAATCCTTGTCAATTAAGATCGGAGTCCAACACACCCCGTCATAGGTGAGATACGAACTCACAACCCCAGCGTTGACAGGCTAGTGATCATTAGTAGTCATAACGAACTCAAAAAATTTAATTTTTCTTGAATTTTCAAAAGTGTCGAAAAATTAGGCCGTCGAATAATTAGGGTTATTATGGTATATGATTTTAAACTCACTTTATGGTTTTCAGCATAATACAGAAGTATTTTTCCAGCAATCAGATAAAGTTTTTCATCCATTGTCTTCAGTGGCATCTCTAACAATATATCGAGTAGTTCTTCCTATAAAAAAAAATTATGTCCCCTTCATATAAAATTAGAGGCTCAGAGGGCTGAGCCTGTATCGCTCACCTGGCAAAAACATGTTTGTCGCATGATCTGGACAAAATGAAAAAACTTTGTAAAAACCTCCCACAGATGTTCTTGTCAGGTTTCATTCCATTTGGTCAAGGAGCTCCACAGAACCTCCCACAGATGCTTCTTGACAGGTTTCATTCTATTTGGCCAAGCAGTTCCACAGAATTTTTTTTTTAAATCAACCAATGAGAAACAAGAATTTTCTATGGTGGCAATGTTTGTTACCCAATCAGGACGGAATGAGGAAATTTGGTAAAGGACCTCCCATAGATGCTTCCTGTCAAGTTTCGTTCCATTTGGCCAAGCGATTTCAGAGAATATTTTTTATATCCGCCAATCAGAAACAAGAACTGCCCCATGGTGGCCATATTTGTAGTCCGATCAGGACAAAATGAGGAAACTTTGTAAAGAACCTCCCATAGATGCTTCATGTCAAGTTTCGATCCATTTGGCCCAGTAGTTCCACAGAATTTTTTTTTTCATTTAATCAACCGATGAGAAACAAGAGTTTCCACAGTGGCCATGTTTGTTGTCCGATCAGGACGAAATGAGGAAAGTTTGTAAACAATCTCTCATAGATTGGACAACAAACATGGTCGCCATGTTTGTTGTCCAATCGAGACGAAATGAGCAAACTTTATGAAGGGCCTTACATAAATGCTTCCTACCAAGTTTAATTCCATTTGGCCCAGCAGTTTCAAAGGAGAAGATTAAAATGTGAAAAGTTAACAGACGGACAGATGGATGCCAAGTGATGACAAAAGCTCACATGGCCTTTGGCCAGGTGAGCTAAAAATTATTTTTTTTCATATTTTGAAGATATTTTTTATGTCCAGCAATGGAAGTTTATGCTATTTGAAAAACCAAAGAATAATCTTTAAACATCGTAAAAATATTTGTTTGAATGAAATATTTTCAGCTTTAAACTTTTTATTGTCAGAAACTTTACATACACTTTTGTCTGATATTCAGAACAAATATGACACTTTTTAAAGCATATTAGAAGGAAAAGTTTTCTGATTTTATCCATTAACCCAATAAAAAAAAACAAAATCAGTTGTAATATTTCTGTCCCTAATGAATAATACTATTTATATCATGATGACATAAAATGTGACCTAATATCCTGCATTTATCATTGTTTATCTTTGCAGAAGGTGTAATTCCTGAAAGACCCACTTTCTAAATTACTGTGTCGCCTGCTTTACACAGAAGCGACATATAGAGATCACCATCCATCGTCTTGTATTGTCTGGCGTTGTCGGCGTCACAAAATAATTTCCATCACATTTTTCTCAGGAACCACACTAGCCAGCTTCCTGATACTTGGCATAGAGCATCAACATGGAGAACTGTATTGTATAAGGCAGTTACGAATCTGCCAAATGTCCACTTCCTGTTTGACGAAACTTTGAAAAATTTGTGTCACATTTTTCTCAGGAACCACACAGGTTAGCTTCCTGATATTTGGCATAGGCATCAGTATGGAGAACTGTATTGTGTAAGGCAGTTTGAAATCTGCCCCATGTCTACTTCCTGTTTGATGGAACTTAGAATAATTTTGATTTAGAAAAATATCACAAAATTTAGAATTATATACCTTTTCATCATGATGCTTTTAATGATAAAGAAAATAAGTATGGAGGCGACACATATCTTCCCTAGAAGACATACCACCAAGTTTAAATTTATCATTTCCACGTTAAAGAATATTTAGATATAAGTATGATATACCTCTGTCAGAGTAATACCCAAAGTGGTATATCCAATATAAAAATATAGATCTTAGAATTTGTAAATTTTCATTACCTGTGCACATATCATATCGGAACTCTCTATGGCCAACAGTTCTAGAGTCTGTAAAGCATATCTCTGGGTATCTGGGTCATTGCTACGGCATAAATTCGTCATGGCCTGAGCTACAATTAAAAATGCATAATATTCTTTAAATGTTCTGTATTTTGTTTATTTTCACTACAACTATTATCTCAAATTATTTTTCTTAATCCCCTGTATGTAGAAATTCCAAAAATGTCTTGTAAGGGCTGTTCCAGCAAAACATACATGGGACGGGGGGAAGGCACTTGAAAATTGGAGTAATCATCCATAGAAGTGATTTTATTTCTCTTATACCCAACCATAGAAGCAAAAGCAGAAGCTTTATAGGCACTAACAGAATCAAATTAAATAGTTAAAAAAGCATGATTTTGAAAATTCTGCAAATCTGGATTATTAATTATGCTGATTTTTTAAAAATATGTAGCAAAAGAATGCTTTTTAAAATCATGTTAATATCAACTTAGTTTTCATTTAAGCAAAATAGTCATGTAACTTTGTGTTTATTTATTCACATCCTTGTTTCTACATTACACATTATTTGAAAAAGAAAACAGAGTCCCCCTCTTGCACATAATTTCTGAATGGGCAAAAACTAGTATAGTAAAATTTACAATAACCTAATTCGAACTTAATCTGTATATAATGATAAAAAGCATGTGTATAAGTTTTAAATGATCATGATCAATAAGCTCAGGCAAATTAAAAGGTAAAAACGTTAAAAAAAACTAATTTTTCATATAAGCACCCACAGCTGCATATTTTGAGGTCCAGCAATGGACCATAGATGCACTTTCCACTCACTAACAACCAGGTAGATAATTTTTATATTTTGCTTTCCCCCCGTCCTATGTATGTTTTGCTGGAACAGCCCTAATCTGTTTTGTAACTCTCAATCATTAAAACCTTCATTAGTTTTGGAGTTAATCATTTGAATTTAAACTGGTATATATGTTGCACCTATATTTTGGTTATTGGTATATGGCAAGTAACATAGCTTGACTTGTCTCTAGGGAAAATCTTCACCTTGCCACGAGTTGTGGCCTGTCAGTTCATTCCTGAAGTTCTTACAGCAACTTTCAAGATGAAGTACCAGAGTTTGTAATATTAGCCTGCCCAACCACTTGAGACAGTATTTTTTTCACAGCAGACGGGTAAAATAATAAAGTCGCCTACCCAGAGGTCAAGCAGATGTGAACTATTGTTTTGGAGGTTCCACTTTTCTAAATTTAGATTTCTATTTCATTCTGGTGGAAACAACATCATGGTACATGTACATGTGTATTTTTAGGAAGTAAACACAAAAACACAACTAAAAAAATTATCATATTAGTATTCAGATATTTTATTGTACAAATTTAATCCATAGCACAACAGTTCACAAAAATTGTCAGTACTGGCAGGTTTCATTAACAGCCAGCCCTGTCGTCTATTAGCTTTTTTGGGGAGTTTCAAACCCTGGAAGTACCAAAATTTGGGATATTTTGCTGTTGCACCTATTGTAAATGTGCCAAAATCAAACGCACCAAAAATAGATGTCAAACAGATCCAAACTAGATGTACTGTGAGCAAAGCTCACAAAGGATACCCCCCGCTTTGAAGTCCAATTATCTACCTTGTGTGATATCGGAAAGCAAAGATTTTTCTTCATGCACATCTTTTTGCGGGGGGGTATAAAAATGAAATCAAAAAAAATTTTAAATTCTTTTAATTTTGAAAAGTTATTATTAAACATTAATTACAATACATTTTGTTAAAGCTTATCTGCTGTAATTATATTTTCTAAGAAAAACAATTCAGTTCATTAAGATTTTTAAAAATACAAGTATCAGCTGTCGCCAGATTGAATAAAATATCGCATTTTGCGACATTGACGAAGCCCAATGCAGTCCCTGGTTGTCAATCATGACAGCTTGTAGTGACAACATTTTAACCATTACACAAGACACTGCTAATCAAGCAGATTAGTAAATGATACTCATACAACAGCTTCTATTTTTATTTTTATTTCTGAAAGTGCCAAAATTAAACACAGTACTTAAACAAAGTGCCAACATTTATATAATTAAACACACCAAAATTAAAAATCCATGTTTTTAGCGAAAACTGCCAAATTATCCCTACGCCAAAATATCCCAAATTAAGGTACAAAAATTAAAGCAGTGTATACTTGTGTATTGTATTATGTGTAATTTGTAAAGGTTTCTCATATACATGTAAATTACAAACCTATATGTTTTTCACTTGATTAAATTTAAGGTAATCATGTTGCATATAAGTAAGCAAATGTATATTAAAAATTCTAATTATTTTTGTACTGACAATCATAATTTTTTTCAATTTGTGTTGATTTTTCCTACATGTATTTCACAGAATCTTCCCTCACTGGAAAGTTTTTATAAGTGTGACATAAAGAATTTAAGTAGAGACAAAGAAAATACCTGGTATGTTCCTGGATGCCAACTGTGCCCTGATATCTCTGTTGAAGGCCAATTCCAAAAAGATACTGGCCACTGTTCTCTGACAGTATATAGTGCCTTGATGTGAAGCATATGCCAAGTCGTCCACACTGAAAAATATGAAGTTATGATCCAAAAGTCAGGTTGTAAAATAAGAGCAGATATAAAGTGGAACTTATGTTCACTATTGAAATACACTAAAAGTGAGGGAATTTTAATATAACCTATATGATGAAAATATAAACTGTAATGTGCATATTTCAACCAGCTTCTCTAAATCATGAATGTCAACATTTGAAGTCAAAAAAGAAAATTAAAATTTCTAATACATGTAAAAACCATCCCTTTATCTTATGAAATTATCTTTAAAACTGCTGAAATGATTGGTCATATACCATTGTGCTATAAAAATGAATTCATGTTGGTAAGTTTGTGAGTAGAGCAAATTAAATCTAAATTGTATACTGAAGCAATTAAGAGATTGTACACAACGTCATGAAAATAGCAATTTATGGAAAATATTGATGTAAGGATATTAAATTATTTCATGAATCTAATAATTACATGATATTTACCCATGATCAGCAACAACAGCACTTTGGTTGGCACCTTTGTGCTCATTATGTTCATCAGACTCTGAGACAATTGTATAGAGGGCGCTAGCAGCTTCTTGCATCACTTTTGAATTCTCAGATCTCAGAAGTGCTGTAAGCGTCTTCACACCTCCCATCTCAACAAAGTTATCCTGCAAAATGAGAAAACTTTTAGTTGGTTTCATATGGGAATTTTTCATAAGATACTGAATTGTCTCCCTTGCTAAAATTTTATTATTTTAAATGGTAGCTATATTTCAAGCAATGGAAAAAAATACCATTTCTACCCATAACCACAAGATTTCAATTACCAAAAGTAAATTATCATAATTTGTTATTAATTGTTCTACAGCTAAATGGCACAAATCCAACCCATTTCAATATGATTTATCTCCCTTTATTTGACAAAATTTTTTTTTACTCCTATTCAGTTTTAGAGTCCAGACAATGAATATTGGTATTTTCAATCCCATTGGGGATATACATGGCTATCATGACAAATAATTAGCGGTGGGAGTGCCCAGAGTGTAGCATGAAATATCAATAGGAAAATTTTCAATCCTTGAAATTGAAGTCAGAATTGAACACAAATTATACGAGTTTGTTGTTTATAAAATAAATAAGAATTCAATGAAACTTGTGATGCATATGCTCCCAATGCAGAATTTTTCAGAGCACTTAAGGTGGTACCCAACACTTTCACTAAAATTAATTTGGCTCGTTTAATTTTCATAAAATTTTGACAAAGTATTTACTTTGACCCATTGACAAAAAAATTAAAATTTCAAAACATTTGAACCAACCAATTCATCAGAAAAATTACACTGATTGTATAGCAGTTTGACAGACACTAATATTGATCATTGAAAAGCTTAATATTCCATTAACAACACAACGTTATTAAAACGTTTAGCTGATTTTACAGAGTTATCTCCCTGTAGTGTTAGGTACCACCTTAATAAGAATTCCCTAACCTGTATAGATGGTATAATCAGTAATTCTTCTATGGCCTCTACAGCGTGTTCTTGTGTTGACTCATCTGAGCTTAGAGCCAATGACAAAAGAACTTCAAGTCTGAAAAATAAATAATATTTACATAAATATTAGACAATTGGTCCAATAAAACACCTAAACAAGTCTGAAAAAGTGTAAAGAAACTCAAACTACTAAAATAACAGATAATTTTAGTTGTCCAACTGAGATTACTCAAACTATATTTGGGAATTAATTTTTATCTGCGACTGGCTTATTCAGTAGCCAAATAAAAGGTGTCAAATTCTTTTTTTTTTTTATATCATGCTAGAATCATAATATCTCCTGGTACCTTTGTCATCACTTGTAATGATAAATTTGTCTTGCTGTCTGGTTCAGTGTTGATGAACGCACCAACAATTGCATACATGCCAATGCTCTGGATTTCACCCTGAGCCTTCAGGAATTTGACCCCCTTACCGGGTTACTAGGTTGATAGAATTATTCTCTGGGATTATTGAATATCTCAGAGAAAACATTCCTTGTATATCTTTTTCCATAACAGAGGTAAACATTTAAGAAACATCACCATCAACCTCCAAAGAAACACCATCTAATAACCTTCAAATACCTTAAATTCATTTTCGGCCGAATAGGGGGGTTACCTCCCTTGGACCTCCTACAAGGGCTTTTTCCTGGACCCACTTGGGATTCAGCAGTCCCCAGACCCCCATCAATTTCTCAGGGTTTTTCTTATTTATATGTTGGCAAGTATGCAATTGCCTTCTTCAAATAGGCATGAAATGTCTTTTCCTCGTAATATGTAAGAATTTTCTGTTACAAGATTAAAATAATACATAAATTGTCAATTCTTCTCTATGATAAAAGTACCAGCATTTACAAATCAAAAACCATGCATATGATCCTTGAGGCTTGAACTCCGATAAAGTAAACAGAAGTTAAAAAATCCTTACCCATCTTCTGCCACAATCCTGAATTTGTTGTCATCCCCTGAGGCAGCCATAGCTGCTAGTTCATAAGCTGCTGTTCGTTTCTCCTTGAGTCTATAAATAGAAATATTTTCATTAGTGCTGTATTGATATTATAATCAAAGACTTATTATTAACTATAGGTACTGTGAGCAAAGTTCACAAATGTATATCCCCCTTATGGCTACAATATTGTAAAGAAATGTGTAAGTCCATGTTTGTCAATTGTGCAATTGTAAATATCATTTTGATCAAAAAAACAATTGCAATGTACAGTGAAGATTTCCTGAAATCCATTCACTGGTTTAGGAGGAGTTGTGGATGGAGTATCTTATATTACCATATTATGAAGAAATGGCAGTCCTTGTTAGTCTTTAGAAAACCCTAAATGTCATTCTGATAAAAAAATAAAATAGGTGGTACACAATGGCAATGTACACTAGATTCCCTGAATGTTTCACAGAAATCCATACTCATACTGATATTTGCAGTAAAAAGGTGCAGATGGACAGGTGGACAAACAGAATCCCACATCACTACATTGTATATACCCCAGCTTCGCTTAGAGGGGGATATAATAAATCACTCTGATTTGGTTTATTTGGGTTTTGAATCATTTTCAGCATAATTGGTTATATAGTGATGAAACCACCAGGATACCAACAAAAACAATTACAGCAGAATACCCTTGTCAATTAAAACCTAAATAGAACACATCTTTAATTTGAATAGCCTAAGTGTGACAGACTAAAGACCATTTTAACAAACTACCTCCCCATAAGACCAACGGAGACCTTATCGAAAAGAGAAAGCATATTATTTAATGTCTTGAAAATAAATTCATGAAGATTATAAAAAAAATTATTAATCCAAAATGAGTGCAAAAGAATTACTGTAAATTCAGAAATTATTGCGTGCATTTATTATTGCGAAAATTCAGAAATTATTGCGTGCATTTATTATTGTGATTTTGTTATTTTAGGCCAAAATGCAATTCTAATTTTTGCGATATTGAGAAAAATCCTGTTTTATTCATATAAAAAATTCCAAAATGCGAGTTTAAATTATTGCGATTACAACCCTGTCACATTTTTCGCAATAATAAAAACATCGCAATAATTTCCGAATTTAGAGTATTCAACAATAAATGTATTACTTTCCACTTCTGGCAGCTTTCATCACGTCTTCTATATCTCTCTCTTGTACCAGGAACTTTTCTATATAATCTCCAATCTTTAAAAACAAAATATATATTTTTAGAACATTACCAACTACCGATAAAAGCTGCCTGATTGACAGTAAACCAACAGATATTCCTTCACCATTGTTTAATTTGGAACCACCGGCATACATGTATCCTATTTAGACAAAAAGTATCTTCATTTTAAGAATCTTATTTTGTTCCATATCTAAACTTTTCTATTACTACATGTAAATCAGTGTTTCGGCTATGATTTAAGGGCAGAGGTGTGTATATTCAGGATATAGGGCACTTTAACATGTTTTCAGATCTGAAAAGGGCAAACAAGTTCAAGTCAACTTAGCTTATGCCATTTTAGGAGTTCTATCAGTTTCTTTGTACTCTTTAATTCAATTTCAATTAATTCAGTATTGTTTTTAATATATCTTATATTATAATTATTGCAGAGAGCAGAGGGGAACACCGAAAGGGGCACAGGGTGCTCGGCACCTCTATTTTAAGCTAGCTGGAACACTGTAAATGAACATCTCACAAACAACAATTCCGAACATTCAATGTAATACCTTACAAATCTTGTAATTTTACGTGGCATTTAAGGATGATCGCTGGTCTAATAGGAAATAAATAGGATTTGAAATAGGTGTTTTAGTTTGAGAGAACATATGAATAGTTAACAAATAAGCAAGAAAAAAATGTAGGTTCATGTGCTCATTTTAGATCTATAAGGCCTTGAAAATTTGCAGGAAATGGGTTTTCTCTGGATTTTTCATTGTCTTTGCATTGACAACTTCAGTCTTTCAAAAATGTATGAAAAAATAAAAAGGATTTCATAAAATTTTGTCCAATACCATTTTAAGGTATATATGATTGAATTATAAAAGAAAAAGTGGGGGTTCATGTTTCATGTTTAAGAAATGGATAAAACCCGAGGATTCCGAAAATCTGACAAAAATACTAAAACATGACCAGCAAGCATCCTTAAAGCACAGGTAAAATAATAAAATAAAAATTAAGATAATTAATTTCAAACATTTATGAGCTGATCATCATTAAGCAAGTCTTGATTGTCCTCAATGCATTATACAAGTATCTCGTTTCCATCTTGTTGTCTTGATTTTGTTTGGAACTTCAGAGATTGTGAAAATCAAACATGCAAGAATGTACATTAAGACAATGGAACTTAAAATCAGAAGTTGGCTAGGGACAACATGTTTACCCAACAATGATTGTATGTTTTTTTCTTTGTCTTCAAATTTCTTCCGATATAAAAGTCACTGTTGAAATTTAAGTAGTTGAAAGTTATGTTTGATTTGCTAAATTTTTAAATCCCAAAACTATGATGAAATAAGTTTTGATATTTTCCCTTACTAGTAAAGAATAACTTTTTGTTAAGTAAAATATACTACCTCCAGTCTAAAGTTAAAAAAGAGGATGATGACAACGATGGCAGCTCCAAGTAACAGGAGGGCATTAAAAATGAAGAAAATGGCAGTAAACACATTCTTGTGTGAACATCCATTCACAAATTCCCAGTCTGTACAACCATGATTCTGTGAAAAATAATTTTTTCTTTATCTATTTTAAATTTATTTTTGTTGCTTGCATGATAAACATAAAACTTCAAGGATGAATTATTATTTAACGTGCAGTGGTAATTATTAGGTGCATATCAGGACAAAAAAACGTTGATACATGATTACGATCCCTCCTTTGTACTAGACTGAAACGCTGAGCCGGATTTTTAACGAGCTAGCTCATGAGGTAACTGTCCAACAGGAAGACAAATCACCCCACTCGGACACATTATACTGACTTCGAGCTGACCAGACCTTTGCTCTTACTCCTAGATGTTGCGTGCTTGGCATAGATGCAGCAAATACCAATTCTAATGTCTTTGATTTGACCCGACTGGGGATCAAACCTACAAACTTCTTCACTCGAGGCAAGCATGCTACCATGAGACCACCAAGGTGATTAAAAAATACAAGGTTATAACTCATTAAACTAAGTGATTAAGTGTTACGTAATGGCGACTTTTTTTTCATGGTGGAGAAGGACATAATACACATATAGAGTCACGGACCTTTGCCAATGATTGCCAATTCAGATCAAATGACAAATAAATCTAGCCACTAGTTGATTTTAGTGACTGGAAATTGATTAGCTTCATATCAGGAAATTTTTGTGTCGTCTCTTTTGTGATTTTTGCAAAGAACTCAAATTTGCACTGTTTTAAATTTCCCATTCCTAATCAATCGATTGAGATAAAGTATCGAAATAGTTATTCATATTTGGTTTTATTTTTGCACTCCCTCTCTTTATACCATAAAAAAAGCAAAATTAAAAAACTGTTGCAAAAATTTCTC
Source organism: Mytilisepta virgata (assembly GCA_028015205.1). Classification (NCBI taxonomy): domain Eukaryota; kingdom Metazoa; phylum Mollusca; class Bivalvia; order Mytilida; family Mytilidae; genus Mytilisepta; species Mytilisepta virgata. The sequence goes on along the minus strand of CM051511.1, from coordinate 34,275,781 downwards.
ACACACTTCCTTGACCATTGGCCATTGAGGCATGATGTTTTAATAAATACATGGATGGATGATTTATTGTTTAACATCCAGTGGCAACCAGGTGTATATCAGGAAGACAACGTGTTGATATGATAATAAATATGATCCCTGCTTTGTACTAGACAAACATGGTGAGCCAGATTTTTAATGTGCTTGCTCACGAGGTAACTGTCTGCAGGAAGGCATATCTCCCCACTTGGACACATTATATTGACCCTGAGCCGACCAGTCTTTGCTCTTACTCCTATATGCCGCACGCTTGGCGCAGAAGCAGCAAATACCTATTTTAATGTCTTTGGTTTGACCCTGCCGAGGATCGAACATGCGACCTTCCCCACTTGGGGCGAGCACGCTACAACGAGACCACCGAGGCGGTTTTTTATGAATACAAGTCTCTTGATTGTTTTCAGTGTCGTTTAGGGTTTGTCTTGTGGAAGGGGTTGATGAAGCAACAATATTTCTCATTTTTAATCCTATGGAATGTTGTCTGATTGATGCCTACCCCATATCCTTAAACTTTTATCTAAATTCAAATTATCATCGTGAGTCACTGGGATCTTTCCAGTTGAGGTTGTATGGTAATGAGTAAATCTGAATTCATACTAAAAGGTCTGAAATTGCCTTTACATATATCTCTTACCACTATATTTTTCCAATCAGTGGCTGAAAAGTAGATTGAGACTCCCATAGTTGCTAGGGCACCTACTCCATAAACTACACAGAAAACATACTTCCTGTTAAAATAGACAAACATTTTTTTTTAAATTTTTGAATAAAATACAGCACCTTGTTTTTAAGGTTAGCTTTATTTGAATTTATAAATCAGTTATACTTGTCCACACTGTTATGAACATAACACAGCAAGAAATAAAGATTTCACTGATGACAAAGGAAAAATAAAAATATGACCTGCACATTGCTTTTTTTATCAATTTTCGTGAAATATGGCATATCATCACACTAGTGCAACTTTTTATGCCATCTTTTTTTCAACTGGACTTGCATATTTCACACAAAGGGTTGGAATATATATAGATGGGGATATACATTTTGCAACGGATGAGCACAGGATATTAAAATTACAGAAAATTAACATAATTATGATTGTTATCCAATGAAAACATTTCATTTATATATAAAGTATAGTAAAGGTACTTAATTAAGTTCTATTATGGTATGATTTGGCCCCTTAAATTCAAAATGAAATACTTACCCGCAGCTATCATTAAGTACTCTTAAAACATTATGTTTTGTTTTCAACAAGAAATTTCTGTAATAGCGACAACATGCTGTCTAGCATGGCTTATTTTGAAGAAAATCAATAAAAAACACCAAATTTCACTCATTTTTAGACCTTTTGATATGAGCAACAGCCTTGTTTATGTTAGACACACTATTACATTAAAAAATCTTTTTGGGCAAGGCTGTTGATCATAGTTGTTTTGACCAAAATCTATTTCGAAAACACTCAATTTTCTTCAAATCCTGGACTTAGCAGACGTTCATGACATTGCTGTTGCATCATGGAAAGAAATTTTTTACAATGATTAATAGATTTTGAAATTTTGATCATTATACATGTTATACGATAAAAATAATACAAATTTCGAATCTGAAATCTTAATTTTTCATGTAAAATGTGGCAAAATAATGGCTGAAATTATACCATCTCCTTTACATTTTTCCTCCTCTTTTTGTCTTCACTGGTAATCAGAAGTAAGATTTATATATTTACCAGTGTGTGTAATTTCCCACATAACCTCCGATCCTTGTGTACTGTGGACAGAAAATAACACCAATTAGGAAGACGACAACTGTCCAAGCAAATGAATACCAATAATTTGTCAGCAATGTCAAACAGGTGGCCAGAAAATGCATATACATCAAACCCTGAAATAGAATTTAAACTTAAAGTAAGAGTTTATTCAGTTATTTATAATGAACATTTGTTTATGTGAGAAGTTCTTCAACACTATCAATGGAAAAACCCAACACATGCAGTCAGTGGTTTTTAAAGGCATACGGTCTGAAAGCCATTTTGAATTGGGATTGTTCAACAAACAAATACATAATCATTCAGATGATCTTAGAATGCAAACAACAGTTTCGTATAAAATTCCAGTGATTTTCCCCTAAATATATGATGTCATAGGTATGGAATTCCCTCTATTTATAAGTTCTAGATATTGATTTCTGATTGTTTTTTGGTTTCATTATTTAAATTAGAGTCTTGGCTTTATTTTAAGTTTAAAAAAATGCATGAAATGTAAAAAAGTAATTATTTTCAGAAAAGTTTTATTAATGGGAGACTACTCTGAAAACATCCAAAAATAGTGTAGGTGAAAACACAACATTTTTATACCACTTCATGTAGCAATTTTAAAAGGCGGCGAATGTACCCTGAAACTACATGTGCTGAAACCAGTTGAATGTGTACTTTGGAAAACACATATACTCTGTTCTCTAAATTGCGCAGGAATCTTTGCTAGGATGCTCTGAGGTTGGTCTGTTTTTGAAATATTTGAAGGGGGAGGCCTATTTTTTGTCAGTTATCTTTCTGTAATGGTAAGAATTTGGAAAGGAATTCCTTAAAAATACTTATATACAGTGAAAGCTTGAAGAAATATGTTTTATTTGATATATGGTTGTCTATGGGTATATGATACAGCCAATTGTCCAGCTATCAATCTTTTGAGTATGTCCCTTCAATTTATGACGTCATGAAAAGTTCTAAGAAAAACTGTTGTGTGCACTCTTAAAGGCTTTGATAAGGCTCAGATTTCAACAGTATTTTGGTTATAAAGCTCATGTATTGTATTGTTTATGCAACATTAGACAGATAGAAAGAATTTCATGTACCAAGCGTGGTATTTAATGCATTATTATGTCCCATCTGGCCTTAGCAACCAAAAAATAACAGATCTGCAGTAATAATTTGATGTCAAGTGTAAAGACGTCATATTATTTATTCACAGTTTTTGAAGCCGGTTATAGTTTTAGATGATTCATTGCACTTAATATATGCAGATTTTTTCTCGCATAAATATTGGGAAAAAAATGAAAGAAAAAAAAAAGAAAAATAAACTTTATTTCCATTTCACTGGTAAAAATTAGAGTCAATAAACTATTCCATAATTACACTGTTATTCAATTCAAGGAATGGTTGGCATTCTTATTTTTTTTCATTTGGACCTTTTTTTTAACAATAAAATTTAGTTTTTTTCATGTATTTTCTTAAAATTAATCAAATCTTTAAGTATACAAGCATAAAACAGTTCATAAGAGAGAAATATGCTCATATTACATCAAAATATGTCAAATTTACATTTTATGTCATTGTCTGTGAGTTATGCCCCAGGGTATCAAAACCCCCTCCTCTGAATATTTGTTCAATACATTTGATTCACATGTCAGAAATAGACAAACGAGGTATCGTTTTATTCGTAATTGTCTGTAGTTTGAGAAAATTTATTGTTATTTTGAAAATAAGGGTATCAAGAATGCCTTAAGAATGCAAACAACAGTTTCGTATAAAATTCCAGTGATTTTCCCCTAAATATATGATGTCATAGGTATGGAATTCCCTCTATTTATAAGTTCTAGATATTGATTTCTGATTGTTTTTTGGTTTCATTATTTAAATTAGAGTCTTGGCTTTATTTTAAGTTTAAAAAAATGCATGAAATGTAAAAAAGTAATTATTTTCAGAAAAGTTTTATTAATGGGAGACTACTCTGAAAACATCCAAAAATAGTGTAGGTGAAAACACAACATTTTTATACCACTTCATGTAGCAATTTTAAAAGGCGGCGAATGTACCCTGAAACTACATGTGCTGAAACCAGTTGAATGTGTACTTTGGAAAACACATATACTCTGTTCTCTAAATTGCGCAGGAATCTTTGCTAGGATGCTCTGAGGTTGGTCTGTTTTTGAAATATTTAAAGGGGGGAGGCCTATTTTTTGTCAGTTATCTTTCTGTAATGGTAAGAATTTGGAAAGGAATTCCTTAAAAATACTTATATACAGTGAAAGCTTGAAGAAATATGTTTTATTTGATATATGGTTGTCTATGGGTATATGATACAGCCAATTGTCCAGCTATCAATCTTTTGAGTATGTCCCTTCAATTTATGACGTCATGAAAAGTTCTAAGAAAAACTGTTGTGTGCACTCTTAGGTTATTAAGTTTTACTAGCATTCCTCTGGACCCAAGGAAAACTCTGAAGTTGCACAGTTTTTTTTAGTTTGGATTGCTTTATAGTTTGGATTGCTTTGTTGTATTCATAAGTTTATTAAACTTTAAAATATTACAATTTTTTGTAAATTTTTTAGCTGAAAACTTGTTTTTTTTTCTTGTCTAGAGTCCGTTAAAAGGTGTTTTATCGCGTTAAAAGATATTTTAACACGTTAAAAGGTATTTTAACCCGATAAAAGAAGTTTTAAAAACATATATATAGCTTTCAAACAATCTACATAATTTAAAAGCTCTGTCTATCAAGAGGTCATACGTGTTGTTTCATATGCAGGGCCTTAAATTAGGACTTGTTTAAAAGAAGGCAGTAAATAAGGGGTGACATGTGTTGGGAACCCATTTTAAAATGTGAGGAATCATTGGGTTTAGTTATATACTGCATGGAACTATAACAAAACTGAGGAGAAATATAATACTTCTTATATAAAACTTACAGAGAAATCACTTATAAGTTTTTCTCTCAAACAGAAATCTTTGAGTTCCTTATATAGTGCAGATTTGACATCATCAGTTTGTCCTGGTCCAAGGTCAAGGTTAAGTGTGGTGCTACTGGTCAATGACTTTAGGTCATACACAGACTGAAAGTAAAAATAGCCACAAACATTGACTCTAGAACATCAAGCATTAATATATTAAATTGATCAAAAGCATAAGTTATCTCCCTTTATTGGCCTTATCTGTTTTGTACCCCAGAAAATTACAATTAGTTACAGTAGCAACGATAGACAATTAACACAGACATTTACAAACCGGACATGCATGGATATTTTGTCCAGAATGTACAAATACAAATATTTCATTCACAATCAAGACATCCTTTGTATAGCGATATCCAGTTAACTTGATATTAATTCTGCGACGAAAAAAATATATGTGTTTCCACTAACCCGACCAGCCCTAATTTTTAGTGCATACCCTAAAGTTTTTTTGCCATTATTTATCAAGCACTATTAAGCGGGGCTGTTTTTCATGTTGAAACCAGTCAAAAACTTTTTAAAAAATAAAATTATTTGCCTACCTACCAACCTTAATCATGTTAGTGGAAACAAAGGTATTATTTTTTTTGCCTTACAAAATTTACATTGATTTGTTAAGTTGCCAGGGTTCTCGCTAAGGCATGAACATGAAATTGAAATAAACTAGAGGCACAGAGCTCTGAGCCTGTATTGCTCACCTGGCAGAAACAAGAATTGCCCATGGTGTCCATGTTTGTCACATGATCTGGACAAAATGAGAAAACTTTATAAAAAACCTCCCACAGATACTTCTTGTCAAGTATTGTTTCATCTGACCAAGCATTTTCAGAGATTTCTTTATATCAGCCTATCAAGAATTACCCATGGCAGCCATGCTTGTTGTCCAATCAGGATGAAAAAAAATGTTTCATAAAAGACTTTCCAGAGAAAGCTGACAGTTTTGGTCAAGTAGTTCCAGAAAAATTTGTTTTTTTAAATTAACCAATGAGAATCAAGAATTGCACATAGTGGCCAAGTTTGTTGCCCGATCGGGACGAAATGAGGAAACTTTGTAAAGGACCTCCCATATATGCTTCTTGTCAAGTTTCCTTCCATTTGGCCCAGTGATTTCAGGGGAGAAGATTTTTTATATCAGTCAATCAGAAACAAGAACTGCCCATATTTGTAGTCTAATGGGGACAAAATGACGAGACTTTGTACAGAACCTCTGATAGATGCTTCCTGTTAGGTTTCATTCCATTTGGCCAAGCAGTTTCAGAGAAAAAAAATTTTTTAATCAACCAATGAGAAACAAGAATTGCCCATGATGGCTATGTTTGTTGCCCGATTGGGACGAAATGTGGAAACTTTGTAAACAACATCCCATATATGCTTCCTGTCAAGTTTAGTTCCATTTGTCTAGGAGAAGATTTTTTTTTATATCAGCCAATTAGAAATAAGAACTGCCCCTGGTGCCCATATTTGTAGTTCGAATGGGACCAAATGAGGAAACTTTATAAAGGACCTTCCATATATGCTTCCTGTCAAGTTTTGTTCCATTTGGCCTAGCAGTTTCACAGGAAATTTTTGAAAAAATCAACAATTGCCCATGACGGCCATGTTTGTTGTCCGATCGGGACGAAATTAGCAAATTTTATCAAGGACCTTACATATATGCTTCCTGCCAAATTTAATTTCATTAGGCCAAGTGGTTTCAGAAGAGAAGATTAAAAAGTAAAAATTTAATGTCCGACGGTCAGCCTCATGCGAAAAACTGTATATCATGTATATGCTCTCCTTGGTTGGCCACCGTGAACAATAAATGTTTTGCAAAAGTATTTTTTGGTAAAAATTTTATACCTCTGGCCACATACTCTATTTAGGGCTGCATGTTTTTATTGCCTCTAAAATAATAATTGTTGTTAGCAATTATTATAATTTTGAAACTTACATCATTCCTTTTTGACATAGGAACCATCTTAATGACGGCATTTTCCCCAATATCGTAGTCTTCCAAGTAGAATGCATCTCGTAGATACTGCCCTTTGTATCGTAGACGAAACTGGTGATCCTCTCTTCCAATTTCATGTAAGGTATGGAGCAGGTGAGCTCGAACTCTAGCGATTTTATCTGTTGGTTTCACCAGAGTAACAAAAGTACGGTACTGAAATTAAAAAGATGTCTGTCAGCTCATGATCAGTTTGTAAGGAGAATAAATCTTAATTATTAAGTAAAATTTTTTTGGCCCAATGAGCAAAACTGTTACCAGTATCTATGAAAAATAAATGTTCATCTCTAGTCAATAAAATAACAACACAATACGAGATTAGAAGCTAAGTGATGGAAACCATGTAATTCTTCATCATGCATATGGTTTAGAGATGTCTGACTGCCTACATTCACATTGTTCACTGCCAAACAAATAATCTGATTTTTTCTGTTAAAAAATCCCAATTAAAAAATACCAAATAATTCAAATTCACTTACAACACACAATGACATAAAAATATTAAGGATATAATAATTTAATTAAAATTCTTTTATTCCAAAAATAATGTTCTTTCAATGAATATTTTTTTTAAATTTCTTATCTTTCAGTATTAAATACATTATCATAACTTCTTTTTCAAAACATGAAGTGACTTTTCATCTCTGAATAAAATTAATTACATCCCAGTAAACAAATAAACATCGAGAGTAGACCATTTTTTGGCTCCATTGAATTTTTTATCATTTCCAAGCCCAGATTATGATGTGGAAACAGAAAATGTTTTAATAACAAATTAAGAGTATTTGAGTGAGTTTTACAATTAGGTAAATATAGATTCTCCTTCAGGTACGAGTGAGTTATGGAATTTCTCCACCCGAGATAGTTAATTTTTCGATTTTCAACACACGAGCATTTGCGAGCGTGTTAAAATCTAAAATTTAACTATTGAGGGTGGAGAAATTCCATAACTCACGAGTAAATTGAAGGAGAATCTGTTTCTCCTATGATTTTCGACAAAACCCTCAAGAAAATGTTGTCGCTATGTAGTTTGTTTACATATACGTCATTTCGGAACTTCTCTAGTTTATCGGTCCAATAACTGTAGAAAAAAACGGCGGTAATTCCCACATAGAAATTTAATCACCGGGAAGTGGTTAAAATATTATGTATTTGTATCCCACCGATTAAACACGTCAAGAATAGGAGAAATAAAAAGTCAATATGCATAGATATGTATCATGACACAGTCTTTTTGCTTAATGTTTTGGAAGAAGCATCTGCACCCTCCTCGACAGAATCATAATAGTGAATGTATCTTGTTTTAACAGGAAAATAATTTCAAAATGTGAAAGACAAATTCTAATCCCATATTTCTTAGTTGAAGCTTTCTTGACTCAATATTTCAGTGAATATCTTTGGTCCTTTTGTGAGTCTCATCTCTGATTTTTCTTTTTCAAATTTTGCTTCAGAGACTGCATTGGTTTGTGGGGAAATGGTGGGGGGGTAGCCCTTAAAATCAATTGGCTAAAGACATGGTCAAATATTTGAAACAATAGTCATTGTCTCAGTTCCTTTATGGGTCCAACTGGACTTACACAATGTTGCAAAATCCAAAAAGTGAAAAGTTTATGAATGCCAGTGCAACCCCTAATGGTTTATAATTTATTTGAAGTCAGTGTAGAACAGGTAACAGGATTGAATGCAAGTTTGATCACCCACAATCGACATCATCATGTTAATTTTGCTATCAATTTCATGTCAAAATGTTAAGTCATTATCAGTCAATTTATTTGCAAAAGGCTGTTTAACAACAGGACTCCGGCACCATTTTGTTTGTTTACAACTTGTCACAAACAAATAAGTAAGAGTCATTTCCCTGATTGAACCAGAAATCTTCGGTACACTAGTTCACCACTCTATCAACTAACTTTAAGGAGTACTCCACTAGTTCATGTAATGGAGGGTGGTTGCGGTTCAATTAGCTACAATAATATAGCTCCTGTGACAACTTTTGACTCGGCGGAGCTACAAAGGGGTTCCATTAGGCATTACACGTATATGAGCAAAAATAACTTTTAAGTTTGGCAATAAGAGGTCGTGTTTACCTGAAATATCATTCAACTGTATAATTTCTAGCATAATAAAAGTAAATTTACTTCATTATTAATTTTGAAATCGTTGTTTTGCACATCTTTTCATTTTATCGGTTTCAAAATAGTTTTCTTTCCGCCATGACAGACACAGTGAGATCACAGGGGTCATGGGCTGACCTTATATGGATATCCTTACTACGACAATGACTGACAATATCGCGTGAACTAATATTTTGTTAATGGAAACTTCCTTATTTGGAACGTGACTTTGGCGAGAATCCCACCGGGACTTGAAAAGTAAACAAAATTCAAAACATGGATGAAAATTTTAAATGCCAGATTTCTGGATTGGAAATCTCCCATTAGGTCATGGTATGTTACTTTATTTTAACTAATAATGATAGAAATATAATATTTTTACAGTTTTGAACAAAAACAGGCGGAAAATCTGCCTTTAAACCCCCTGGTGTGAATCACACTCGGCTGCCCCATTACAAATAATGGGACTGCTTTGTAGCTCCGCCGAGTCAAAGGTTGTCACAAGAGCTACATTATTGTAGCTACGGTTCTACATGTATAACTTCTATCGAACATGAGGGAAGCCTGGCCCACAGGAATCGGAAATTCTATCCATTATAAGGTATAGGAGCACCCTGAAGATCATCAGGCAACTATAAGAAAACAAAAAAACGTTAATTACAGTTGCCCGATGATTGAGGTGCCCACGTAAAAACATTACTGATGGAATTTCAGAATACTGTGCCAAGCCATTACACTGTACATTGCTGTAGGCTAACAATTACAATTGAAAGTAGACTGAATAATTCTGCCGTTCAAAAGGTAATTTTTCAATATTTTCTTTTATCATATGACTTTTTCTTTTTTATATGCCTTTGAATTTTTGTTATATGCCTTTTGCAAAGGCATATAAAAAATATAAAGTCATAATTATAAAAGAAAATACCTAAAAATTACCCTTTGAACGACAATGAAATCAATTATTCGGTCTAAATTGAAAGTTAAGTTAGCTCACTCTTGCCTTTTCTTGGGGGGAAAATCATGGATTTCCCTGTGAAAGCATTATCAGTTTATCTTAAAACATTTGCACTGGTCGATGTATTTAAAATGAGCTTCAATTATATACTGTCCAAGCACAGGGCCCCTAAAAAATCAGTAGAAAAGAGGCCCTGTCAGACTGACAGTGGCTCGTTGTTATTGATCAACATTCAAGACGGGCGACCACGATGTACAATATTATGATAAAGTGCATCGGGGCCGCCAGTCTCGAATGTTGTTTAATACCAAAAACTCAATAGAAACGAGTCCCTGTGGTCCAAGTTAAGAACTTTCGGTTCTTTCTTGGACAAGCGCCAAGTCGTTACTATGTTTTGTTGATTAAAAGAATTGGCAATAATCAGTTGACTATCATTTAAATGTAACGCTGGATTTCAATGTTTTTCCAATCACTTACAGGGAAAGCCTTGTTTTCGACGTAAATTATCATTTTGGTATCATTTTCTTAGTCGAAAAGACATTGTTTACATGTAGTCTTGGAAATCGGAAGTGAAGAACTAAAATTACGGAATCAAAATTAGCAAGATCATTACATTTACGGAATATTGAGTGAAACGAACAGTTAACCTATTTCTTTAAAATATGAATATCTAAATTTGGGGTTAGGTTGTTTTTTCCGTTTTGTCAGTAGATTATAATTTGAACATTTATTTCCGTTTTTGGACTACAAATAAATAAACGGGAACGGACTGAAGTCTAAAAACAAAAGATATACAAACATAGCTTATGATGATCTTAAATTTCGGTCTGCAATGTCCTCATCAATTATAAAAACAAAAATACGTGTTTTTTTTCCTGTTAAAACCCTTTGGATACAAACGGTAAAGAATGTTTTAAAGAGAAGAAATATGTGACATGAAAGCATCTAAGGAAAGGGTCTCCAGACCTCATCCGCCACGTGGGTGTGCGCCCGGTGAAAAGAAATGATATTTTAACTATAAACAAGAGGTTTCCTGCAGAAAAAGATAAAGGGCAGCTTTGATTTTTTGTTTGTGTTTGTGTTTATTTTCTGATATGGGAGGGGGGGCAAACGATTCCGCTGCTTACATTACGCTTCACCACTGAACATATAATAGACGGGTTTGACAGCTCCTCCTCAAATGATAACTGAACGGTGCGCATATACTACTCACATTGGCCATCAAAAATTCATATTTGCCCTCGAATATCCATACTCGCCCTCAAAAATCCACATTTGCTTATATTCTCAATTCAGATATTAAAATAAAATTGTTTCTTTGATATCTTTTGTTAAAATTATACCCCATTTGAATTTATATTCTTATTATATTCTTCAGCCCGACAAATATATGATAGTTAAAGAGATTATAACATGGTATTTTCCATATTGGCCCCGGTATCCGCCCTCGACCCATAATGGCCCAGGGGCAAGCCCTTGGGCAATCCCTCGAGCTCAATATGGGAGTCTCGCGCTGATACCAGTGCTAATATGAAAAATGACAAGTAATAATCTATAAATACATTGTGACATGTATTTTTCCTGCTTAAACGAAGTTGGAAAATATATTTTTACCAAATAGTTTTACCAGATTTATAAAATGACTTTCAAAATACCCTACTTTTGCCTAATTTAATGCATAGTTCATCTCTTCTGCAACATGCCTTTCATATGACATAAGAATTTAGTTGTAACCAAATATAGAAAGACACTTGAAATAATTTTCCTCTTACGTGGAAAACAAACAATAGGCCCCTGACTGTAATCATCCAAGTTATGATTTAATCTAAATTCAATTAAATTCTGTTCCAATCTCCTTTAAAACTGAACTTATTTTTCAACTACATGTAGTAATTTTTAAAGAATCATAGATTCTCAATAGCAGAATTGCAACAAAATGCCCTATTTACGCTTATATCAAGATGTGACAAATTTTATACTGATGATTAATATAATTATAACTACATGTACTTATAATGGGGATGATGTGAACATTTTAATGAGGTCAGAGAAGTCAAGATGAAAACTTTGATGATTGTAGCTTTCATCTCTTTATATATTTATAGTAAGTAATTTTTTTATTTTTAAAATATCAGACCTTCTTCCTTATGTAATGTTATGAGTATGTATATATAAATGTACAAATTTCTTGCACTTAACTTAGTGTAGCCTTAAATTTGTATCATTTGAATAAAAAATGTATTTGAATTTTGCATGTTGTTCATGTACATAACGCACCCCAAAGAGAATAATACTAATAATAATAATAATAAATGGTGTAAAAGATGAACGGTGACAATATAAAAATTAATAGACCAGGCGCTTTGGGGAGATATTTGATACACTGACGTAGAAATAATAATTTAAAAAGTGTCAAAATTTAAAAAAATATATATATAATTAAAACTTAATTTGAAACGCACATAACAGACGATGAACAGAAAAAGAATAGCACAAACCGTTCAAACAAAACCATTTATGAATTAGTGGAGTCCACCTTCCTCAGTTGGCAAGACCTTTTTATAAAGGGGCCTTCAAAAGTGTAATGAAGTGTATAGCATCTGTCCTTATTTAATTTATTAAAATTTTGTAAAAAAAATCCTTTCTAAATTGGGAATTACAGAAACATTTAAAAAATAAATGTATCTGATCCTCAATTTGTGATTTACAGGATTCAAAAAAATATTTTATTTCTTTCCTTTTTATACCCCCTTTCATGCAATTTCTAGAAAATGGTTACTTATGATACCTAAAAACCAGGGTTCAGTTTGACAGCTCTTCTTTTTATAAAACAGACTTTGCAGATATTGTAATCAAAATGAGACGGATGATGAAATTCATTTTCCCTAACAAGTTACGTCTAATCAACATACATCTTAAAAAGATTTTTTCAAGAATATTGAAAAGTTGGGTTACTTTAGACCCTACTACTTTTCAATTAAAAGAATTCTTAATTAAATGTCTGTATTTAGCTGAAATTGTACAAGTTGCAGTTTTAGCATTCGACTCCATTCATAAACAGGCTACTGAGGAGAGTGGACAAAATTATGGAGTCAAACTCTGCATATTTTGAATTTTGTTTGCTCTTTGACATTATCGTTTTTTGCCTTATGTATGTATATGCTATTCACCATTCATGGGCAAAATAGTACATTAACAAAGATTTATTTATTTATTGTTCTTTAGTTACAGTTGGTCTACCTCTGCCTGTTTTGGAGCAGGCTAAGGCATGTAATTTGACAGTTTGGTTGGGAGATTCTGACGTCACTGGACAGCGAATTGACGTATTGGAAGGAGATACCATTAATTTGATATGCGACGCCAGGTGTACAAGTGAACATTACACCCCTGTATTAAAATGGATTAATCCAGAATTTAAACTTGTATGGGACATTCCAGGAAGGTATATTTTTCGCCAACCCAGTCGTCAGACTTGTCTGACATGATTATTCATTGATTTGTTACAGAAATTACCAGTATTTAGCAAAATTCAAAAATAATAGAAATACTAAGGGTTCATTCCTTGTATTGCACATGGTAGATCACCTTAGCTGAAATTTGGCTTCCTATTTCGGTATTTTTGGTTGAGTACTTCTTGTTTAATATAAGTTTGATTTTTGATCTTCCAAATGTTTCGGTTTTAATGCTGCTGATGAGAGGTAACTCCTTGAAATGCATCGTATACAGCATAGTATAAATTTACTATATCTAATATTAGTATCTTTGGATTGTTATTTTAAATCGTTTTTAAAGGATGGTGTTCAAAATGTAAAATTGACGAACGTCAATCAATAATACCTATTATTTTCTTGAATTATATATACATTAAAAACCATTTCATATAATCAAAACTAATAGGCTAAGGGTCCGTGTATCACTTAACAATTTAATATTTTAAAAATTTGACCAAAGTTTTAAAATATCAACATTTCAAAATTTTGAAAATTTGAAAATTTCACCAAATAATCAAAATTTTAAGATTCTAAAACTCATATGAGAATTTAATATTTTACATTTTTAATCAAACTTTGAAAATACTAAATTAAATGTACAGTTTTGATAATTTTGCTTTTTGAAAATTTGAATTTTTAATTTTTTGATTAAAAATTAAAGAATCGAAAATGGACCAAAAGGGTCATCTGTATCATTTGGCACCAACCATATTATTCCTGAGGGGATTGTAGGGAGGCTGGGTTCCCCAAATAATATGTCCAGTTTGGTCTGATTTTTAGCTCACCTGACCCGAAGGGTCAAGTGAGCTATTCTCATCACTTGGCGTCCGGCGTCGTTCGTCCGTCGTCCGGCCTCCGTCGTCCGGCGTCCGTTAACTTTTACAAAAATCTTCTTCTCTGAAACTACTGGGCCAAATGGAACCAAACTTGGCCAAAAGCATCATTAGGGTATCTAGTTTAAAAAATGTGTCCGATGACCCCACCTGCCAACCAACATGGCCGACATGGCTAAAAATAGAACATAGGGTAAACTGCAGTTTTTGTCTTATATCTCAAAAACTAAAGCATTTAGAGCAAAACTGATGTGGGATTAAAATGTTCACCAGGTCAAGATCTACTTGCCATGAAATTTTCAGTCGAATCGGTCAACCCTTAGTTGGGTTATTGCCGCCGAATTGATAATTTTAAGGAAATTTTGCAGTTTTAGGTTATTATCTTGAATATTATTATAGATAAAGGCAAACTGTAAATAGCAAAAATGTTCAACAAAGTAAGATCTACAAATAAGTCAACATGACCAAAATCATTGATTGACCCCTTTTAGGAGTTTTTGCCCTTTAAAGACGGCATCCGTCGTAAACTTTCCTTTAAAGATCATTTCCTCTGAAACCACTGGGCCAATTGGGACCAAACTTTGATGGAATGGTCCTTTGGTGGTCCCCTTCCAAAACTATTTCCGGCATTCCCGACTTCCAACCGACATGGCTGCTGTTACTAAAAATAGAAAAAGGGGGGATGAATTTCAAAAATCTTCTTCTATGAAACTACAAGGCCAATTGGAACCAAACTTGGCAGTAATGGTCCTTAGGAGGTTCTCTTTCAGAAATATGTCCGATGACCCGGACTGTTAACCAAGATGGCCGCCACAGCCGAACTTAATTTAACATAGGGCCCTATGGGAAATTCATTGAAAAATATTCTTGTCTGAAACAACTTGACCAATTGGAACCAGACTAGGCAGCAATGGTCCTTAGGAGGTCCTCTTTCAGAAATATATCGGATTTTGTGGACTGTGAACCAAGATGGCCGCCACAGCTAAACTTACTTTAGCATAGGACCCTATGAGAAATTCACTCAAAAATCTTCTTGTCTGAAACTACTAAGCCAATTAGAACTAGAGCTGGTAGCAATGGTCCTTAGATGGTCCTTTTTCAGAATTGTGTCCGATGACCCAGACTGTGAACCAGCTGAACTTAGTTTAACATAGGGTCCTATGGGAAAATTCATTGAAAAATCTTCTTGTCTGAAACCACTTGACATACTGGAACAAGACTTGGCAGCAGTTGTTCTTAGGAGGTCCTCTTTCAGAAATATATCTGATTTCGTTGACTGTGAACCAAGATGGCTGCCACAGCTAAATTACTTTAGCATAGGACCCTATGGGAAATTCACTAAAAAAATCTGTTCGTCTGAAACTACTGAGCCAATTGGAACTAAACTTGGCAGCATTGGTCCTTTGATGGTATTCTCTCAGAAATTTGTCCGATCACCCGAATTGTCAACAAAGATGGCCGCCATGGCCGAACTTAGTTAAATATAGGACCCAACAGGAAAATTAATTTAAAAAGCCAGTTGGAACAAGACTTAGCAGAAATGGTCCTTAGATGGTTCTATTTTAGAAATGTGTTCATTGACCTGGACTGTCAACCAAGACGACTGCCACAGCTGAACTAAGTTTAACATAGAACCCTATAGAAAAACCAGCCAAATTGACTGCAACACTTAAATTTTTAGTCCTGTTCAAGGTGAAAAGTTAAATCCAGGTGAGCGATACAGGCTCTTGAGAGCCTCTAGTTTTTATTATTTCCCCTATATTGAAAAAAAATCAATTAAGCCTGAATATTGAACACAAAAAAATATGCTCCGTGGCATAAATTCCAAAATAAAGTTTGTAGTTTAACCTTCAAGATCTGTATAAAGAGTAAAACTAGAGCAAATTTTCAACTATATATTAAAGAACTATTGAATATTTTTCACAAATTTTAAAGTCCTGCTGTATTTCCCTTTCGGCTTAACTGTGTGGTATTGGTCGGGAGCTTGCATAGCATGTGACTGAGGAAGGCAAAATGACGTCACAGTTTTACATGAAAGTGTGTGTTTGTCTCCTTCCCCCCTTCCCGCCAGAATATTGTAGTCCGTAGCAAGAAAAGCACTTTATTGGCCTCATAATATCTTAAAATTTGAGGCTTTTTCTTAAATATGTCCGTGATAAGCACAGGGAGATGCCCATTACTTCAATATAATAATGCTAAAATCTGAAGAAAAATTCAATGTTGAGTTTTTTCCAATTTCTCAGAAACTTTAATACCTAGACCCACCGTATTTATTTTATTGATAGTTCTTGGTGGGTACATGCCAGTCTGATACTTGTCTCCGGACCTTGACCTCAATTTCACCTATGAATGACTGGCATCCAAGTTCCGTGATTAAGTCCATTTTTCAGCAACTGTAATACCTAGACCCACCGTATTTGGTCTATAGATGGTTCTTAGTGGATACATGCCAGTCTGACACCTGCCTCCGGACCTTGACCTCAATTTCATGCTTGAATTCCTTGTGTTACATTTTGGAGATTATGTCCATATCTCATCAACTGTAATACCTAAGCCCAGCATATTTGGTCTGTAGATAGTTCTTAGTGAATATGCCACTATAACACCTGTCACCTGAATTTAACCTGAATTTCATTCCTGAGTGACTTAATGCACATTTTCATTTTAAAATTAGTCTATTTCTCAGCTACTGTACTAACCAGACCCACAGTATTTGGTTGATAGAAGTTCTTAGTTGGTATATACCACTTTTACATCTGAAACTTTACCTTTGATCTTTATTTTATGCTTGAGTGACTTGTTAAGATAGTATTTTGTTGCTTCGCATATGAGAAACAATTGTTTTACCAAGAACAAAACTCAACCCCGCACCCCCGCCCCCCCCCCCCCCCCCCAATTTTCAATTGGTCGCTCCCTTATCTTCATATGATTATTAACTATAAATTACAACTGTGATTCATTCATGTAGGTGAAATTTGTGTTCTCAAAACGCATTCTTCAAATCTGCATTTTCTCTTCAAAATTTAACCATAAAATTTCATTGCCTACCTTGAAATCGCGCTTAAAAAATGAAAACTGTATAAGGTTATTTTTGGAGCTGAATAAAAAATCACATGTCTCTTGTTTATTATCAATATGGGCTCAACTGTCAAAGTGTGAAACGCAATAATGGTCCCAATGACCCTTTTTGGTCCATTTTCGATTAACATTTAAAATTCAAGTTTTCAAAAAGCGAAATTATCAAAACTGTACATTCAGTTTAATATTTTAAAAGTTTAATTAAAAATATAAAATATTAAATTTTAAAACGAGTTTTATAATTTAAAATTTTAATTATTTGGTGAAAATTTCAAATTTTCAAAATTTTGGAATGTTGATATTTTAAAACTTTGAATAAAAATTGAAAAATATAAAATTTAAAAACTTTTTAAAATGTTGAATTGTTAAGTGTTACACGGGCCGCTAAGTCGTATTTTGTTTTTAAATTTAACCAACATTATCCCCCTCCTCCCCCCTCCCGAAAAAAAAATATAACACACTATATATATATAAAAATGAAAAAAAAAAGAAAAGAAAAGATTCACTCAAATTACAAGACCAATTCCAGTAATACGGAACCTCAGGTAAAAACCTCAGCTAGGAGTCTCCAACCTCGCTTAGAATTATCTATGGAAGAAATTATGCTTTGGCTATATATAAACAAACAAGAGTTAAAATTCTCGTTATCGCTCTGATAATGAATATGGGTTACGACAAGGTTTTTTTAAGCCCACTTTCAATATTTGAACAAAATATGTTTTAATGTTAAGTAACACAAGCCACACGCCATACCGCGCATGTTCTAAGGCCTATATGTACCAAAAGAGTTTTTTCATCTATTAAAGTAGGAGAGGTTCAATCATATACATATCGAAGAAGTGTATGAAGTATTGAATAGTGGGTATAACCATATTCATTAATGAACAAAGATGCTCTTAATACATTCTTAATTTGAAAAAGAAAGAAGGGGGAGGGCAATAAAGAAAATAATTAGTCTTACAACTTTAATTGAGGAGTAATAGATTTCTTTATTCCAAAACATTGTTTTTATGTTTATTTTGAAAAACTTTCATTAATATAAAACTAATTAATTAAAAGAAAAATCGGGGAAAGATTCACTGACGGACTGTGCTTTGTTGTTTCTCTTAAGATATAACGACGAAAAAAATTAGAGTTAAAGTACAATTTATTTCAGCATCCAAACTGAATCCATGCACAGAAAACACGAAAACAAAAAGCATAAAATATATATTTGCAAAAACAAATATTCAAAACAATATTTAGAATACTAATAAATGAATCTGAAAAATAAGACTAAAAAATCGAAAAAGGATATATTTAAAATCCCAAAACTACTTAATAAATTAAAACGCTTTAAATTAACCCATCGAATAGTCATCTGCGATCCAACCACTGTATCATGTCTATCGTTAAAAATTCAGGGCTTTTGTTTTTACGAACATATCCTCGTAACTATTGTCGTCAGAAACCAACATTCAGTAGCATAATTCAGAAAGTGTTGTGTAGGGGAGTGATCTGTCGTAGAGACATGGGGTTAGAGAACAACTATTTGATTTTTATGGGGTCAGGACTACTTAGACAACTTTGACCAGGACTCCTTATTCTCCATAAAATTCCGTTAGGCTTTCAACAGCTCTTTTGACCACTCATACAGCGAGTTTTGATATCGACGAGTAAAATAAAATAAGGGTAATACCTTGTATAGCATCTTGGTTGTCAAGCGAGAATCGAAGCTAAACAAAGGTGTCAGTTAAATACTGGAAATATGTTTTGAGTCTTAAATACCACAGGAAATATTTTCCTCAATTCTCAGACAAAAAAGAAACATTAATCTTTAACCCTGACCGACGAGGAACCCCATTCTAGAACTGAAAAAATCAGGACTATGTCAGTGACTTTTTAAAAATATTTGCGCTAAAAATATTATGAAATACTATAATAAAAAAAAATAAAAAAAATAATAATAATAATGAAATAAATTGCATTTAATTAATAAATGTAACTTAAAATAAAAGTACGGCATCAAATGACATGATGAAAAAATTATAAATTCTAATATGGCCTGCTTCAAACGCTTTCGGTCTACACCCTGCTTAAAACATGAAGATATTGGTTCCAACGTCACAGACGCCGCTTGTTTGGCAACGTCATAATAAAGTTTCCCACAAGTATTAACGACGTCATAGTATAACTTGCGATGTGTAATGGCGTCTTCGTGTCTGAATACCTATATCATGTGTATATTGCGGGGTTTCAAAATGTCGTAGAAACTGTCCTATTAGAATGGAAACAATATACTTTGGCTTGAACATATCCTGATTTTACCATGGGTAGGCCCTTAATGTCGATATTTTACCACTCGCTTTCGCTCGTTGCAAAATATTTGGCATAAATGGCCTACCCGTGGTAAAATCAGGATATTTTAAATCCGCCGTGAATTATTTCTCAATTTTATACACATCATGGTGAGAAAATAAAAAACATATCCGAATATAAAGATGAAAACCTATTGTTATTGCGTAAGTTTTATTTGAAACAAGTACAGGAAATGATAGGGATTATAAAAATAACTTATAAGCATATGATAAAAAAAATGCATGTGATACTTCATAAACTTGTAAAATACCAAGTCCATCATATGATAAAATCAGTTGTAAAAATAATAGAACATCTTGCATCGAATTTAAACGATTTTTAAGGGAGGTAACTTCTACGACGTATAAATCCAAGATGTAGTAGTCACAAATTACCTGTTGAAACTGGCAGTGTTTTTTTAGCTAACGTGGCCCAAAGGGCCATGTGAGCTTATGCCATCACTTGGCGTCCGTCGTCGTCCGTCGTTTGTCGTCGTCTGTCGTCGTTGTCGTCGGCGTAAACTATTTCAAGAATCTTCTCTGAAACTACTGGGCAAAATACCTTCAAACTTTAATTGAATGTTCCTTAGGGTATCTAGTTTATAAATTTTATCTGAAGTTTTGATCTATCAACAAACATGGCCGCTGTTGCTAAAATTAGAACACAGGGGTCAAATGCAGTTTTTGGTTCATATCTCAAAAACCAAAGCATTTATAGCAACTGATATGGGGTAAAAATGTTCAACAGGTCAAGATCTACCAGTCATGAAATTTTCAGATGAATCGGACAACCCTTTGTTGGGTTATTGCCCCTGAATTGTTAATTTTAAAGAAATTTTGAGTTTTAGGTTGTTATCTTGTATATAATTATAGATAAAGACAAACTGTAAACAACAAAAATGTTCAGCAAAGTAAGATCTACAAATAAGTCAACTTGACCAAAATCGTCAATTGACCCTTATAGGAGTTTTTGCCCTTAAAAGATTATTTACATGTAACAGAAAATAATGGTCTGACATTGTCATAGATGTTTAGGGCGTTACTTGAAATAAATTAAATGGTACCAGTACAAGTAAAATTGAGCGTCAAGGGTCAAGGTCATTGAAAAGTTCCATAGCAACCGATGAAAAAGTCCCTAGCAACCATATATATTTGGATTAAGGACCTTATAATTTACATGTACAAATCAAACAGGAAGGTCACGGGTCAAGGTCATTGAAAAAGTCCATAGCACCGACGAAAAAGTCCCTAGCAACCATATATATTTAGGATTCTATATATTAGCTGTACAGGTCAATATTAAGGAGAAAATTGTGACGGTATACATTAAATGGCAAAAATAATCATTGATGCAAAATGTACTGGTAAACAAAAGATAACAGGTCAGCGATTCAGGCTCTTGGTAGCCTCTTGTTTAGTATTGATAGGTCTGAACGTATATCTTTGTGATTTATATAGTAAACATGAGTTAGGTGACGAATTCCAATTTCTTTTCTATTGTCATGATTGTACGTGGCAAGTCCAAATACTGTTAGTTAGATAGTGAACTAATGAATAGTGAGGACAGATATGTCTTGATAGGTCTTGCTAAATTTTGCAAAATTGTTATGTCAATATTCAAATGATATTACCTTCAAATGTATATGTGTTAAAGTTCATTTTTCATTTGTACTTATTCTTCTATTATGCTCCATGTGGAGCCTCTTAGTGAAATAAAAATCTTCAAATCTTCAGGAATGAATTCACTAAACGTATTAGTGTTTGCATTATATCTAATGTATTGTGTTGTTTGTTTAATAACCCACTTGGGTTTTTGTTCTGTTCTGCAATAAAGTTAATCTAATGCTTTCTTGTGGACAAATTTTGATTGGTGTTGATCTATTTATAGAATAAATTATTCAAATTGTACCTATAGCTGAATTTTTTTTAATATAACCAAAGTGTTATTAATAATTGTATCCACGGTATTTATTAATAAACCCATGGAACAAAAGTACATGTAAATCACGCATGTTGCTGAAAAATACTTCAACATGACCATTATGAATGATGAAATATTTTTCATGTTTCCTTCAGAATGTTCACAGCCCCTATGAGTAGCCATAGACTACAGTCTTTATACATACAGGATATATCGGCGGAGGACGTAGGTACTTACCAATGTCAAGGCTGGGTTGGACAATGGACTGATACGTCGGTGGAAATCAGCATAGGTGAGTAGAGAGAAGTATTACATATCTGTAGAGAAGAAATTGGTCGGATGAACTGATAAAGCCACCATCAGTGGTTGCGTTTGTGAGGATTTTTTCTCCGCCTGCTATGGTTTTGATTCGCCATAATATTGCATAGTTTGAGAAAAAATATTCCAATAAACCATTTAGAACAAGAATTGAAATGACGGATATACCAAGTTCTTATGAACATTGAAGGATATGGCGTATGCGTTGGTGAGACCACACAAATATATCCCATGGAAAGGATCGATAGCATCTAGAATGGTATTCAAAAATGAGCAAATACCGACACCTCAATACAAATTCCAAACCCTGCAAACGGCCACCGGAGACACTTCTGAAAAAAATTCAACAAGCCACCACAAATCCAAAAATATAAAATGAGGGTCTAGATTTGGGGGGTCTCAAAATTCTCTATCAGTTTCATTTTTCGTCCAATTTTTCGGCATTCAGTTTTTAAAAAAAAATTATACTGTAAAATCTTGTAAATATAAAATTTTTACCTAATAAATTCAAAACTGCCATGATAAACTAAGTTAAAACATTGCGTGCAAGTTAGACAAATGGTTGCTTAAAGTAATTGAATGCAATATGAATCTATGAACTAATGCATTTTATAATTTAGATCAATTTCGTTATTCTGTAAATTTGTTTTCTTTCTGTAATCAGTATTTTTCACCCAGATTAAATTATTTTTCTTATTTTACAACATCGCTATTCTCAGTTCTATATTTTTGTACCTCATTAATCTCTTAAACAATTGCCCTACACTTGACGGGTGCATATCGATTCGCCCCAACTCAATTTCGCCACCATGCTATTACACCTAATGCTAATATTCTATGATTTCAATACTACTAGACACATAAAATTAGTGGACAAGAGATAACCCATGAAAATGTAGACCAATGCACAAATAGATTGTCTTGGAGATAGATATATTTATGAGCACAATTAGTGCTCATACGTATTCCTACATCCTGACAATAAACTTGATGCCTGAAAAGATTTCGTCATTGTTAATCATTTCCTCTGTTATCCAATGAAATCATTTTATATATTATTAGTGTATTGAATACATTACTGAAGATTATATATGTTTTCACGGTTTCAAATGGAAGCCGTTGAAATTTGAAATTAATACTGCATGCCCATCTAGAAAACACTAGTTCAAGGTATTTTCACCCATTATTTGCCAATATATATAGTATTAAATGTTTCCACTCAATGTTTGAATTCATGAATTCACTGTCAAATTGAATGATTGTAAATAAAAATTTCTTTTTTTTAAGACCAACAGCCAGAGGGGTTCTAAGGACAAAGCGGAAATACCTAGGACAAAGTGGAGCTTGATATTATAGATCAGAATGATGGACAGTAAAACACTTTGAAGAACTTAAATTTCAAATGCAAATCTTGTTTTAACAAAATTTCATGTTTATATATTGTTGAATATAAGTTATTACATTTGCATCAGAATTTTCAGTCAGTATATTTGTAAATAGGCTAGTTTATTATTTTGTCCAAATTAAATAATTCGATTGGTACAAAATACATTACTTCTTCTTTATTGCAAAATTACACCCATAAGGGTCAAGCAATACAAACAAACACATATACATTTTAAATACAATGCAATACAATGAAATACAATACAATATAATAGAACATATTTCAAAAGTTCAATTATAAATTTATGTAAAAAAAAAAAACAATCATGAGCTTGTCTGACATGGGTCTGACCCCCTCAGTTCTAAAGACTGTTTAATGAAGACTCCAATATGACAAACAAGTTCAGGAATGGGGTTTAGAATTTGTTTTAGTTTATTAAATTCATCAAGATGTTGAAATGATGGTACATAGTCTTTTATATAAGCCAAAAAAATAGAACGCAATGATATGTTAATGTCACAATACAACAAGAAATGGAATTCGTCATCTAGGACTCCACATTTTTTACATAATCTTTGTGCTCTTGGGATGTTTCTGTACCTTCCCAATTCAATGCCTAGGGAATGATCACTAAGTCTAAATTTTGAGAGTAACTGCCTATGTATAAAATTATTACAATTTAAAAATACACAATACAAACAATTATTTAGGCAACACCAAAATGATCTTTAGTTCTTTGGATTTTGCCGCTCAGATTTTTGGACTATGTAAATTTTAAGAAAAAATTTTTTTGCCGCCTCATATTGCAAAAATCATGAAAATTCGTCCCAAATTCTTCATTTTTCAAGAAAATAGAAATACAAATTGTTTACCCACTCCTAAAATTTGTAAAAATTGGGATATTTTGCCATATTTTATTTCAAAAGATTTGTGCCGCACGTAAATTTGATCTCGAGATATGCACATTTAATTGATTTGCGACTCACAAGTTGTGCTGAAGGCCCAAAGTGTTAAAAACCAAAATAATCATCCAAAATTTATATTGTTGTTTTTTCTAAGTTGTCTATATCATACATGTTGTATATTGTAAAGTGTACTACCACTTCATGCCTCTCGTGGGATCTTGATTTGAAATAAACCATTCTTATTCTTATTCTTATTTGAAAAAAGTATATAAATCCCAAAAATGACAAAAAGGATCAAAAAGGGTAAATTCAAAACCATCCAAGGAAAGAGCTATGCACGACGCCTCCGATATACAATTCGAAACATTACAATTTATTCATTTATTTGCAATCACACACACACACACACACACACACACACACACACACACACACAGACACATTTATATATAGAGTCAAACCAATACATAATTTTGAATACATATATATAAAATTCTGTAAATGGTAATAAAATTGTAAGTTACCGGGTCAAAATTATGGCAACAAAACAAACTCGGTTTTGAACGGATACGTTCGTGTAATCGGAAATGCATCCAAAAAAGCCTAAATTTTAATAGTGATTGATACTCAGGATCAGTCACACAGTAAGTGGGAATTGCTACTTCGGAAATGTTTTTGAATGATGTTGATGATTTTTTTTACCTTAAAACACATAAATGGTTCAGAGACAATCTCTGTTGAATTAGAAAGGACACTCGAAATATATACTAGTCAACAAAAGAAACGATACAGGGTAATGCAATTGTCATATATTCATAATTTCAAATACCTGTACTAAGCAGAAAAATAGACCCCCATGTCTGATTTTCATAGTAGATTGTTTTCTCATCAAAAGCATGGATTTTGTGCAAAAAGTTTGAAATAACAAATTTCAATTTTTGAGATTTCAAAAATCAAACATTTTTCAACCCAAAATTAAAAAAAAAAGTATTATTACCCCATTACGTGAATCATAATGTCTATGTGACAAACGATTTGAGTTTTTTCTACTTATATCAACCACTGGATTTTCATTTTACGAAATGTGTGTCGATTTTCTTCTTGATTTTCCGCAAATTTAATTTAACCCTCTTTTGGAAATTTCCATTTTGCACCATTTCAAATTTTATCCAAATTTCAAAATAAGACGCATTAGATCAAGAAATGAAGTAGCAAACCACTGTTGCTCTCATACTTCAGTTTTTTTTAAGGAATTACCAAGATATTTGGTTTCGAACTCGTGTATCGTTAATTTTGTTGATACCTTAAACTTTTTATATGACACTGCTTTATTGGCTGAATCTGCGGAAGATCTGCAAACTCAGCTGCGGCATTTGGCGAATATTGTGATAATGAGAAACCAGAGTGAGTTATCTTTTCCTAACCAATGTAGGTAAGGGAGATAATAAATTTGTCTCCCTTTTAGCCCCAGGACAAAAGGGAGAGA
Source organism: Mytilisepta virgata (assembly GCA_028015205.1). Lineage (NCBI taxonomy): Eukaryota > Metazoa > Mollusca > Bivalvia > Mytilida > Mytilidae > Mytilisepta > Mytilisepta virgata. Next base: position 34,250,209 of record CM051511.1, on the reverse strand, counting down.
ATTTAATTATCTCCCTTACCTACATTGGTTAGGAAAAGATAACTCACTCTGGTTCCTCATTGGAAACTGACTGTAAACGTTGAGAAAACAAAAATTATGATTTTCGGATTAGGTAGAGCTAATACAAACTACCAGTTTCATTATAAAAACACTAGTATTGACTCAGTTAAAGAATTTGATTATCTAGGTATTACTGTTACAAAATCTGGTAATTCTGATATTGCCCAAAAAAAACTTACCGAAAAAGCTTTGAGACCGATGTATGAACTTCTAAAGATAGCAAGGTTGTATAAACTTCCAATCAAAATTCAGTTATATTTGTTTGATAAAATGGTCAAACACATCCTTCTATACGGATGCGATAAGACATCCTTGAGCGAATACAACTGAAATTTTGTAAAATCCTTTTGAATTTGAAATCATTTACTCCAATCTACATGCTATATGGGGAACATGGAAGATTATATCCTATTGATATAGATATAAAAGTCCGCTGTATTGCTTACTGGTCGCAGTTCGTAGCTAACAAGAAAACGAAGATCTCAAATATATTATATCGGCTTTCCTGGAAATTACATGAACAAGGCAATAACCGGTTAAGCTGGATCCATTTCTTTAAAAACAACCTGGATACCTGTGGTTTTTCTTTTATATGGAACACATCAAATTTTAGAAACCAAAATAACTTGAAAATAACCGTGAAGCAACGTTTATTTGACCATTTTTTTACAAAACTGGCACACTTCTATGACTGACTTATCTAAATCATTAAATTATAGGATTTTTAAAATAGAGTTTAAATTTGAACATTATCTTAATATTTTGGATAAAAGTGGTGTAATACAAATGTGTAAATTTAGAACCACAAACCACTTTTTACCTATTGAAACTGGAAGGTGGCAAAACATTGATAGACAAAATCGTAATTGTAATTTAGGCAATTGTCAAAAATTAGGCGATGAGTACCATTTTATTTTGGAATGTAGAGCTTTAGATGAATATCGTAAACGCTTTTTAAACAAGTTAAGTCAAGAAATACCAAAGGGATATTCGAAGGAGGGGAATTCGAAACGACTGACAAACTAAGGAGAACAACGAAGACAAGACCAAAAAATACATGCACTACAATTAAAAACTAAAAATATATGAACAACATGGATACCACCAAAAAACCTGGGGTAGACTCAGGTGCTCCGGGAGAGTAAGCAACCTCTGCTTCCTGCAGGACACCCGCCATGCTGCCAATGTCAAATCCGGTATGAGGAAGGGATAACATCAACGGAACAGGTCCATTTTCATTTGGGAAAAACTTTTTCATACCTTTCAACCAAATCATGATCACGTCCATAAAACTTAAATAAGGATGACTCCAATTTAGGAGCAACATATCCCTGTCTGAGAAACTTTTCTGTCAGGAATGAAAAAATGGGAAGTTGACGATTAGAAAGTCGTAATTTTTTGTATTCAACTCTGGTGTCAATTTCGAGGTAAAAGTCAAGATAAGATGCAGACTTTCAATATTACAATAAACGCCAAAATACTTTGAAATTTTCTCAACTGATGTCTTGCAAAAGTAAAAATATACGTATTAAGAAACTGAGAAAATTTATTAAATATATAAATTAATGCATTCGTACTACTGACTTGCCTGTAATGTAGCTATCTTTGTATTGTGTGTATATAGTCTACATATTAATTTATTTTAACTTATTTGTTTGTCTGTCTGTTGTTTGTCTGCATTTTGCATTGTTATCTCTGTACCAATGTTATGTTGGCTGTTTGAGAAATAAAAGTAGAAGGAAATGTAAAGGCCAAAAGTATTTTGGGAAATCTCAGGAATTGTTTATTTTTCCATTGGATCAGTGTTTTTGTCTCAACAGTAACAGAACGCTATTAATGTTAATGTCCGTATGGGTTATTTGAATTTCAACATATATTAATGTATTCTGTTTCGTTTCTGGTTTTTTTTTTGTATAATGTATATTGTTATCAAACAAACCTCAAAATTTAATATTGACCTCGGCCTACAGTCTCCATCTATATCGATCTTTTTGTGCATTCGGAAGAGTACCGCAAACAGCATTTAGCACTATATATGAATTCTGAACAGAGTTTTCTCCCTTCTATGTTAGAAATATATTTAGGCCTTTAGATAGAAATTTCCAGGGAGATCACACCCAAAATTAACTTATATATTTTTCTCAAAATTTCTAATCATATGTAACTAAATAATATCTTTTATACGTCAGCGTCCGGCTAGATAAGCTTAAATTTAGCGAATTTCCGTTTTTTAAGGATCTACTACTTGGGTGTGCATTAAGATAAACCAGGAAATGTAAACAACAGTTACATGTTATTTGAGAAAAAAAATCTAAAGATGGAAAGGCAAGGATTGCTGTTTTCCGTGCTATTTTTTGGTATGTATTATTCAACATACTTACAATATATTTGTGTAACAATTGTTAAATTTTTTTTTGTTTTTTGTTTTTGTTTTTGATTCTGCGTTTTTGTTTGCATTTGTCACAAGCTTGTTATCATGTTTATATGACAACAAAAAATTCTCAGTCTTGTGGTTTTTGAAAAAATACAAATATTATCAATTTATAATATAATTATGATTATCATTTTTTTACATATTTTTTTATCTGGAAAGATTCAAAAAAAGGTATGCGAATTAGAATTCGTTAAAGAATTGTACATGTAAAAAAGCAAAAAAACGTAAACGAACTGAAAGATACACACGGCGCAGGAGTGTTGATTTGACTTTCAAACCCCTTCCCTCCCCCCAAATCACGTGTTTATCGACAGGGAAAATCATAGTTGCACATTCCGATGTTCCGCCTGTAACCTAGGCAACTTTCAAGACACTTCTGTGAGGATCCCATTAATTACACAAGTTATTAAAATGCTTGTATACTAAATGAGGAAGAAGGGTGTGGTGGATTAATTCATGGCACTAAATACATATTCATGCGGGAGACAAAAGTTCAAGCAATATTCAGCATTTTTATTGCTGTTCTTCGTCTTACAGTATTTATTATACAAATTATCTCTATAAATAACTCTGGGTTGGTCTCTCTTGTAATTTTGAAGTCGTGGAAAGCTTATCTCTGCTTGTATGAAACAGCTAATTAATTCTAATGGCGGACGAGTTGTATTTCATCTTCCATCTCATTTAAATTACATTTTTTACATATACTGTTTTCTCCTTTTTCTTATGTTTTTTATAACTTCCTCTTTCAATTTCTAACAGGTGGTCACTAACTCCCAAATCAATAAGGTTTTTCCTGTTTTCGAAGTTTGTTTTAAGGTGGTACCCAACACCTTGACTAAAATAAATTTGGCTCGTTTAATTTTCATAAAATTTTTAGGAAATATTTACTTTGACCTGTTGACATAAATGTTGATTTTTTTTTAGTAAATAGAATTTCACACTTCACAGGAATAATTTCATTGAATATATAGCAGTTTGGCAAACATCAATTTTGATCATAGAGAAGCTTAATTTCTCTTTACTCATTAAATATGATTAAAACGCTCTGGTGATTTTTAAGAGTTATCTCCATGTAGTGGGTACCACCTTAATTAAAAGATTTTCAATTTGATATTGAATATGGTTTTTACTATATAGGTAATATTTTATTACCTCCCTTTGCTGTTTGTATCGTTTTTTAAGAACAAACTTTAATAATTATCTCTAAGTTTCTTTTTCAATATTTTATAGTTAAATTATATTGCTCTTTTTTGTAATTAATGAGGACCGCTGTAGCGTAAAATTTACAAGTCCGTAAAAAATGGTAGTTCCGTTTCCGGTTTCCGGTTTGTCTTTCAAATTTTACGCTGTTTACTGTAAATTTCGCAAGTCGTCGTAAAATTCACAAGCTAGTTAGAAACACAAACTATTCTGTTAATTTTAACATATATACAAAGGACTACAAACCATTTACACAATAATTGAATGAATTGGTACTTACTTAACTTATGAATGAATGAAATAAATTATAAATATGCTTGTGGCAGCTTTGAAAAACAAAACATCGGCGCTCAGGATCGCGGCGTTGTTTTGTTGGTTTTTTTTTTAAGCTGCCACAATCCGTTTTCGATATTACATTTGAAGTCAGAAGCCTACAAATTTTTGATAAACAGTTCAAATTCCAAGATTTATTTGGATTTTTGTTTTGTTTTGGCGGGAGGGGGGACTGTTGGCGCTGTCCGAGGGATCTGCAAAATTAAAGATAAGCCAAGTCGTAAATTAACAGGTGTATGGAATATGGTAGAATTAAAATAGGTCTAGATTTATAACATTCAATGAAAAGTCGTGAATAAATCTAGAAGAAGAAAAATAATAACTTGCTCAAAGCCACAATGAAAATGCAATACTGAATTGCTCAGCAACATACAGTAAAAGGCCCTGTTAGTCATCACTTCTATAAGACATACAACCAATATAGTATATCATTAAACATGATTTAAGCTCTCACGCCACGTCAAAACCAGGGCACATGTGAGGGTTGTTGGTCATTTATCATCCAAATATATACCAAATTCCACCAGAATCAAAATTCTTAGGCCGTAAAAAATGCAAGTCTCCCTTTCAGTTTCAAAATATCAACATGTTTGGACATGAAATGTTTCAGAAATTCATCATTATACCTGACTATGTATTCATAAAGGGAATTCATATACTTCTCAACATATTTTTGTCAATTATCATCCAGATATTATACCCAATTCCACCAGAATCAAAATTCTTAGGCCATAAAAAATGCAAGTGTCCCCTTGATTTTCAAAATATCAACATGTTTGGAGATGAAATGTTCCAGAAATTCAAAATTAAACCCAACTATGTATTAATAAAGGGAATTTATATACTTCCAAACATATTTTGGTCAATTATCATTCAAAATTATAACAAATTCCACCAAAGTTACAATTCTTAGGCCGTAAAAAATGCAAGTCTTCCCCTCGATTTCAAAATATCAACATGTTTGGAGATGAAATGTTTCAGAAATTCATCATTATACCCGACCTTGTATTAATAAAGGGAATTCATATGCTTCTCAACATATTTTAGTCATTTATCATCCAAATATATACCAAATTCCACCAGAGTCAAAATTCTTAGGCCGTAAATAATGGAAGTCTGGTCTTGAGTTTCAAAATATCAACATGTTTGGACATGAAATGTTTCAGAAATTCATCATTAGACCTGATTATGTATTAATAAAAGGAATTCATATACCTCTCAACTGAGCAATTTAAGGCATTTCATGCATGAAGTCTGTCAAGTATTAAAACTTCTTAAATTTTGAAAGTTCTATGGTTTTTGATATAAATTGAAAAAAACCTTGCTTATATAATTTACTAATACCATACAAGTTGCCAAGTTAATTGAATCATTGCAAATGTAAGAAAAAAACTTTTAATATACGACAAAAATACAGTAATTCCAATAGTGTTAATGTTTCATAGACAGTAAGGTACAATGTGTGCTTTAAAGCAATTTTTGTGTGTAAATTTATAAAAATATGGTAATAAAAAATGTTGGTGTCCTATGTGTTATGAGAATGAGAAAAATTAAAATGTCCAATAAAATAGAGTAACCAAAAAAGTGTTTGTCCCCATGTTCTTTTGAACCGGTGTCAATCCCCTGATAAATTTTACCCAGTCCCTAACTACAGTTTGATGGAGATATATTCAAAAGTGTATGGCTCTTGAATTTGATGAAAATGTATGCAATGCCCAAAATGCAAAAGAAGCCAAAAACAGCATGCTAGGTGGCTAACACGACGACATTAAGCAAATTGTGATGGCAGAAATGTTTTACATTCAATTTCTTAATTGTGAAGAGTACACATGTACTACATTCAACTGGATACTTGTCACATAGTGTACATGATCCTTTCTTGCAATCTTGGGAACAGGCAGAGATGGGGAAAGGAAAAAATGTTTTTTAAGTTTATCCTATTGTTGATATCACTTGATATATTTTTATTTCTGTGTCTGATAATTTAATTACCATTAATTAATTTATGTATGAAATAATAGCTGTACTTGCCTTATTTTGGCCATGTAAACAACTACAGTACAATAAATTAACATATTAAATTCTATTTTGACCACTATAAGACACAGCTATCAACAGTATTTTATTCGTGTTTATAAAAGCCCTGATAATCTACAATTCTTTTAAATTACATATACAGTCAGTACACATAAATCAGTTCCCGCTTAGAAATTTTCCTATAAATTACATATAAAACCACAATTTTTCAAATTTTTATCCTCAAGTTATTAAACATTTGGGAATTAATCTTGAGTTATTTGCTCAAATGTTGGTTAAAAGTATATTTTCCTATCAATTGTTAATATAACGGAAACGGTTTGTGAAAGTGAAACTTCCAATTTTTACACAGGAAGTGCTTTAAATATTTGCACATGCGTGCTTGCATTTTTACGGAACTTGCGATTTTTACGATACACCGCCTCGATCGTCTCGTGGTAGCGTGCTAGCCTCGAGTTCGGAAGGTCGCGGGTTCGGGTAAAACCAAAGACATTAAAATTGGTATTTGCTGCTTTACCGCCAAGCACGCGGCAGCTAGTAGTAAGGGCAAAGGACTGGTCGGCTCGGAGTCAGTATAATGTGTCCGAGTGGTGTGATATGTCTTCCTGCGGACAGTTACCTCGTGAGCTAGCACGTTAAAAATCCGGCTCAGTGTGTCGGTCTAGTACAAAGCAGGGATCATATTCATATCATATCAACATGTTATCGTCTTGATATGCACCTAATGGTTGCCACTGGACATTAAACAATAATCCATCCATTGTGATTAGAAGTACATATATTAACAACAAATGAAACCAGGAATAGGTACCAGTGAAGTGCCGTTACTAAGATGACCAATAAAGGATTATTGTTCCCATTTACACACCTACGTAATTAAATCAAGGATTGCAATTTTATATACATATGTATCAATGTGGTATTGTCCTATATTACTTAACCCAAGGATATATACTCTCTCAAAAAAGAAACGCAACATCAGATTATCTTTTTGAAATATTATTTTTCCGGACAAATAACCAATAAATATCAAAATATATGTACACATGATCATAATTACACCTTCATAAAAAGTTTCCAGGTACAATCATTTAAATTCATCCACCCGTAAACGACTTTGGTCGCAATCTGGGACACCCTACGATTTACGCATTGCCAAAAACTGGGTCGACTTTCACGTGCAAATCATGGGTTATTTTTTAGCTCAGTCAGTCGGTATAAAAACCCGGTATTTCTTTTCATGAATGCATTCGTAAAATAAAATTCTGATGAGGTGACGCTATGCCAAGGTTAGACGCTGCTACCCGGAATATCGCTATCGGACGACTAGAGGCCGGAGAATCACAGAATGCTGTTGCTGTAACGTACAATGTTCATCGTAGCACAATTTCACGCCTTTGGGGACGCTACCTGCAACTTGGTACTACGACAGATCGGCCACGTTCAGGGCGCCCGCGTGTTACAACCAGGGCGCAAGATCGTTACATCAGACTTTTCCATCTGCGGAATAGGACTATTGCTGCAACAGAAACAGCTGTAAACGTCCCTGGGTTGCGCCGTATATCAGCACAGACAGTACGCAATCGGTTACGTTCTCATGGATTGAGGGCAAGAAGACCTTACTTTGGAGCAACACTGAGACGCCAACACCGCCGAGCGAGGGTTAGATGGTGTACTACAGTTCGTGCATGGAATTTACAGAACTGGAGAAGAGTATGGTTCAGCGATGAGTCACGTTTTCAACTGGAAAAGCGAGATGGTCGCATACGTGTGTATAGGCGCCGAAACGAACGTTTTGCGCAAAACTGTGTTGTGGAGAGAGACAATTTTGGCGGAGGCAGTGTTATGATGTGGGCCGCTATTTCTTATGCCAGAAACACACAGCTGATACATATCCAAGGCAATCTGAACGCTGTTAGGTATAGAGACGAAATTTTACGACCTCATTTATTGCACGTAATTGACATTCGGAGAGAAATTTTTCAGCACGACAATGCCCGACCACATACAGCACGTGTAACAGTAGACTTTTTGAACAACGGAATGTCAATGTGATCCGTTGGCCGTCACGATCACCCGATCTTAATCCAATTGAACATTTGTGGGATGAAGTGGATCGGCGCGTGCGCCAACGACAACCACCACCGCAAAATCTGCAACAATTACAGCAGGCACTTCAGTTTGAGTGGCAAAGGATACCGCGTGTTCGAACTCAGCGTTTAATTCAATCTATGCCAAGAAGAGTCGGGGCTGTGTTACAACCAAATGGTGGACATACCAGATATTGACAATTTATGAGTGATTTATTGACAATATGTGACAAACTGTGATATTCCAAGGTAAAAGAACTCATGAACAAGAAGTGTGCCAATTTTTGCATTCCTGTGTAAATTATTTATATCATAAATTATGAAAATAATATATGAAGTAAATTTCCTATTTTCTGTATGTTGCGTTTCTTTTTTGAGAGAGTATATATATTTATAAAATTTGAAGTTAGTTCCATCAAAGTGGCTACTGTCCATCATGTATATTTAATTTGTTTGTTTATAAAAATTTTGCCCTTTGTATAGATATGGATTGAGTGTCAAGAATCACCACACCCTATTAATATTTTCATTTTATCTAAATTTGTTTTTCTTAATCATGTCTATATAGGAAAAAATTACTTCTCTTTCTTCTTAAGCTAAGAGGTAAATAAAGTATTGTAATAAAATGGGTGTTGAAAGTTTACGAATGTGACAATTGTAAAGAAGGCTTGACAGACACAATCACACACATCCTCCCCTGTTTCCTAACGGAAATTACTAACATTTTACATCGCGATTTTAAGTATATATCACGTAAAGATCTTAAGTTGTACATGTTATATTTCACCGATTGAAAGGAGTTAAACACTGGGAAGTTTCTGAAGAGTTTATCTAAAATCTGAAATGTTTATATCAAACTTCTAATTAAATTACTTAATGCAGTCTTAGGGTTTAGGCAAAATGTCCCTCACTTCTTAATGCTACTTTCAACGAGTATAAGAGAGAAATTATTTGATTATTATTATGAAAAAAATCTGGGTTCCAGATTTGGGTTTAAAGAAGGTCATACTCAAAAACGGAATCAAATACCAAATTAAGTATATAAAGAAGAAAGAAATGTGCAAATTTAGGCTCGTGGATCCATTTGTCAAAATTACTTCTTTCTAAGATGATTTCTCCCCTTATAATGATTCCTGATGGGATGGATTTTTTGTGTATACATAAAAGATCAAGCGTTATTGCTTTCTTCATCTAACAGTCACAATTTAAAGGCCGTCACAGCCGAGAAATATGGTCATCTCTGTATGTGTTATTTTAAAGTACACTTAACAGATTAAACATTTCATATTGTTTTTAAGACATATCGATGTGAGTTATGTAAAAAAAAAAGCCAACCGTGAAAGCCGCAATAAGAGATAGGTCATTGCCAATGAAAGCCTTCGGTAACCTTTTTTGCAAAATCCGCAATAAGAGATAGGTCATTGCCAATGAAAGCCTTCGGTAACCTTTTTACAAAATTTAAATAAATAAATAAATGAGCATATTATTTCAAAAAGCCACATCCATTTTAAAAAGAAGTCAAAAATTCTTTTAACACAGGCCTGTTAATAACTGCCCATGGAACAAACACTACAGATTCCGAAACAACGGTTGACATGATGACGTTTCCGACAGCTTTAGACAATTCCAGCACAGATTCAGTCAACGGAACAGAAAATATGACAACTCCCAAGATGTCTATCACAGACAAAGAAACGATATCTATGAACATGACTAGTACAATGGGCAACAAAGTCACAACACTGACAAAGATGGAAACGTCCACGTCCGGAATGGTGGCCACACAAACAGATGGACAGACGATACGACAATCATCTGCAACCAAACCAATTTCAAGCACAGAACCGACGCCAACACCCTCTTCAAGCACAGAACCAACGCCAGGACCAACTCCACTTCCCGAACCAACGCCAGGACCAACTCCACGCGCAGAACCGACACCAGAACCATCTCCACCTCCAGAACCAACACCGGGTTCATCTACTACAAGTGAACCATGTAATTGTGCAGGTAATTTGGAATTTAAGAATCAATACAGCCCCAACGCGATTACAAATACAAATTCAATTTTCTTTTTCGACTTGCTGGATAAAAACCGTAGTATTTGTAACTTTTATGCTGTAACAAATAAAAAAATGTTCTTTCTCAAATAAGTAGGGCCACTTATCCCTGCATTTATTTCACTTCTAGGGCCATTTAAAAAAAATTCTCCTAAAACTTTTCAAAATCTCGGGAGGCATAGCCTGGTACATGTATGTGATCTCTAAAGATTTGCTAGTAAGTTACTTAAAAAAAATTCTACATACCTGAATATCGCTTTTGGAGGCAGTTTTCACACAAATATGCCAAATTGACGTCTTTCAGACAGTTTTTCAACGTGAAGGACACTCAGAACCAAAACAAGTTTTGGCTGTACAGTTATATTATGTATCTCCTTTCATATGACAGTAGAATGGTTTTTGTTTTGAATGGCTTTCTTGGCAATATTCCAAAAAGTGATACAAATTGACCCAAATCGCCTTTACAGATAGAAAACTTAAATAATGATTAAGCATAAAATCTTGGTTTTCTAACATAAAAATGCATTGCACAAGATCGCAACGTTTAAAATCGTAGGTATTTTATTTTTATTTCAGCTGAATCGTCTCAAACGCAAGAATCGGACTTTGGACGGGTGGGATTTGTAGCCTTTGGTATAACATTTGCTATAGCAATTATTCTGTTGGTGATTCTAATAATTATGATAGTGCGAAGAAAAACGAAGTCTGGGTATTACTTCACAAAGGAGGATTCGAATGCAAGGCGAACGACTGATGGTCCACAGATGTCCATGCCAATGAATGATGGCGGGCTTGATAATGTACACACGATTGACCTGGACAACGAAGAAAGGTATGGGAATTCAGGGGGTACTTCGGGGCTATATTAATTTGTTTATTGCAAGATTGTGTTTATTTATGAGAGACTTTTTTTATAAAGACATTTTATTTATTGATTTTAAGTTTCTTCATCCCGAAATCTAATGTATTTCACCGCTCAATACTGAGTATACAAATTAAACGGCAAACATTCTATCTGAATTACGTACGGTCCAACCAATTTTATCTTTTCTGGCTAGCGGTCATCAGGTTGGCAATTATACTGTATTGACTGTATAGTAAGAGGATCATGATAGACAAGAGAGAGGTTTGGGTAACCAAAAATCCCATTTAACCCGTCTCCATTAATACTCAGTGCCAGGTCTGTACCTAGTCAGAATATTCTGACTATAAGCTGTTTGTGTTTTGTGTGATTTTATGTTAATTTTTGTCTGCGGGTCTGTCTGTTAGTTTGCGATGATTTGTATATCATTGTGAACCTTTACTGTTAGACCACGCGAAATTGATATTTGGTTCTTTGGATTTTTTATGCAAAAATAGGTTCGAGCGAGGGAAATGTTCATTTAATTTTTTTTTCTTGAGTACTAGATTTTTCTGGCGAAGGTTAAACATACGTGCGTGCAGCACAAATTTGTTTAGCCAAAATATTGCACTAAAAAATGAAAAAATCCCTATTTTTGTTTTATCAAATTGTAGGAGCAGTCAAAAACTTATTAATTTTAATTTCTTGTAAAGTGAAGATTTGGGGCTAATTTTCAACATTTTTGCAAAATGAAGCGGCAAAAAATTATTTTTCTCAAAATTTACAAAGTCCGAAAATCGGAACGGTGAAATCCAAAGAACTAAAAATCAATTTGATATGGCCTTATCCGTTATGTTGTATATTGTAACGAATGTAATTAATTTATTTTGTAGAAAGCTTGGAAATGGAACAGGATTGAGTTCTTTTTCAACTACGACCGAAAAGAACAATACCAGTTCTTTTGAAGGAGGGGCCACTGAAGCATCAACCTTCAAGACGCCAGATTCTGAATCAGTAAATAATTTACTACATGCAGAGGAGATCGACAAGGAAGTTTCCGATGACGACGACGATGACGACGACGAAGACGACGAAGAGGACGGCGACGATTCAAATCTAGAGAGTCCTGGTGTCATGATAGGCTTGAAAGTCGAACCTTCTGGAGGAGATTCAGTAGAATCATTAGAAAAATTAAAGGAAACAAATAGACTTATGGGCGATGAAAACAAAGACGACACTTCTAGTATAGACGATGATCTTCCTCTTCCTAAACTATCAGATTCAGAAAATGAAGACGAAAGTGAAGACGAAACGACAAATGTGTAGATGCAGTACTTATGATAATGTTTTTTATGTGATAATGCAATTTGTTAAATATTTCATGTTTATCGAAGTTGTATAAATGAGATTACAATTTTAACATTTTACACCAAGAAATAAAAGTTACCATTTCATGAACCTATAGAAGAGTGGCCTGAAATGGGCATATAACAAACAATGGATATTAGTGTTTCTACTCCGAGATTCCTCTAACACCATACGGTCCATTCTATGGCTCGTTTGAGATTCGGCTGTCGTAAAACGTGCTGTTTAATATTGGTTTGGGCCGTGGGACTGTCCAAAATTCCTCTGACATCAAACGGTCTATTTCAGAATTAGCTTGGGACTACGAAGTTGATCATCCACAGCTTAAACCAACTCTTAAAGAGACCGTTTGAAGTAGAGGAATCTGGGGTTATATATTTGTTACAAGTCAGAAAACGTCCAATGCAATCGAATGCAATATACATTTTAAACGATAATGCACCATTTGATGGGACATATGACAAACAATAATTATAAATATATAATATGTACATATTAAAAGAAAAGGCAAAAATAACAAAATATACTAAAAAGAGCATGACCATTGTGCTTATTAATGGAAAATTTAATCAGACTGACGCTTAGTCACTTTTCAGAAATATAAATGGGGAGATCCAAAAATGTTTAAAGAGAAGATCATACATACCATCATGTAGCTTTTTGTGCATGCTGCATGCTGCACTCACAACGTTCAAGCAAATCAAACGGTAAACAGCTATTGACTGGGTTCGAGCACAACAGCTGATTTGTTTTACCCGAAGAACAAACAGTTTAGACCTGAGGATCAAATAAAACAGCGTGAACTCAGAAAGAAACATAATTTGTGGGGGGGTGGCGTTATCAACCAATCAAAATCGGACAGACGGTCAACAGATCAATTGTTACTTAATAAAGGATAATGATAGAACTCCGTAAAAATAGTTAAAATGCTAGTTATTTTATATTATAAAATGATATGGAGTAAACCATAAAGTTATAACAAAAAATAACACAAAGATAACAGTATAACAAAGTATATGGATCACTCGAATACAAAAGATTTACATGTCGGACCGACTTTTATTGTGTGTTTTAATATTTTGTAGTTTTCCTTGACCGCATTCAAAAAGGGGAGGGCTGGAGCTCCACGAAACTGGTTATACCCGCCGTATTTTTTTGCGCCTGCCCCAAGTCAGGAGAGTACGGTCATGCATGTCTTTGTCTCGGTTATCTTTTACTTTATTTATTGATATTCTGACATGATATTGTATCGCTGGAAATAACTACTCATGAATCACTCTGACGCCATTCAAGGCTAACGGGATGGTGTGTTTTCCACCATTGAAGACCATGTTGTGATCTCTGGATCTTTGTTTAGTTATATACTTGTGATTTTGTGCTTTCTTTGTAACTTCACTCAATGTCAGTTTTTCCTCACATATCTTAGGGAGCAACCATTTGATTTGCTTTTTAGGGGAGAAGGGGGGGGGGGCTAGGATCAAATGATTGAACCTGCCTATTTTTTGTTCGTCCAAATTTGATCCTGGATCTTTTTTTTCGGCCGCTATTGCGGCCTAAAATGACCCAGTCTTTTTATTTTGCCCAAAATCCTGGTCCTGCCTTTTTATTTCACATTTGATCCTCTCCTAAAAATCAAATGGTTGCTCCCTTAGAACTGAACAAAACTTAAATTATATGTTGTCGTATAACGAAATGAATATTATGATTTCACATTTTGTTAATGTCTAAAATTATACAACTCGCAGCTCCATTTATTAAAAAAAGGGAACAAGGGAGGAAAGTCGTCGACCCAATGTAAATATAATATCACACGTGCTAGACGCATTTTTTATAGATAGATTATTAATGAAAGCACAATTATCAAGCTGTATGAGTATATACATGTGTAACAACCCGTCTTATTAGCACATGTGTATGCTATAAGTGCTGATTCGTTTATTATTATTTTATAATTGTATTGAATAATGTTTTTTATTATTACTTTGGTTATTTTGTTTTCTGCTCATGTTCATGTCTTATATTTTTTCGCCCCCTTTTGAGTATTAATGTGCAATTGTTCATAAAAGTTATTTGACACATACTTCAAGCATTGCCGAAGATGGGAAAACTGATAATGAAAAGAAAACTTCAGTAAATCTAAAACGGTGATCAAAATTTAATTAACTCTTCATTATGTTAACCCATCTACAAATATATTTGCAAAGACTCAAACGAGCCAGGGCAAAGGTCAAGATAGAGCACTGAGTGGTTTTATAATAAGTGTGTCTGTGTTAATGAACTGTATATGTATCAAGGATAAACGTCATTTAAACAAAAATGTATAGTATTTTGTTAACTCATTTGAATTTTATCTCATTAACTTTAATGTACGAGAAATGAATAAATGTGACTAAAAGGTTAGAGTTATTTCTCTTAACCCAGTATGAAATATTCATAATGGAAACCGATAGTTCCCGTTCGAAGTGTGTGCAATATCCAATTTAGATACAGATATTTATTGTTAAAAAAGTTTTGACCACATATTGGCTATGGAAGAGATTAAAAATCCACTGCACTGAGGTGAAGCTTAAAGTTGTATTCTTCTACATACCTATTTCGACACGTGATTACAATATGTTTGAGATAGCCAACGAAAGATTTGACCAATCAGAAAGACCGTTGGTCGTAGCATTATTTCATTTGTGATTTTCCAAAATACTATGAGAACTTCTGGTCAGTTTCGCTAAACTTGGCTGTAGTTAAGTACTGAAACTAGAACTGAACAACACTAATTTGGACATCATATACCATCGAATTATGTTCCTGGGTTTTTAAGTAAAGCAAAATCAATAACATTATCAACTGTGATCCATCACAGAGATATTAAGGTGGTACCTAACACTACTGGGAGATAACTCTTAAAAATCACCAGAGCGTTTTAATCAAATTTAATAAGTAAAGGGAAATTAAGCTTATCTATGATCAAAATTGATGTTTGCCAAACTGCTATATATTCAATGAAATTATTCCTGTGAAGTGGGAAATTCTATTTACTAAAAAAAATCAAAATTTATGTCAACAGGTCAAAGTAAATAATTCCTAAAATTTTATGAAAATTAAACAAGCCAAATTTATTTTAGTCAAGGTGTTGGGTACCACCTTAAGAAGGTGTCAAAATATTATCATATGTGTACATGAATGTGATCCGATACGGGTGTCTCGAGATGATAAACACAGTCCGATATGGATAGGTCCATATATTAATTATAGATTATCACATGTTTTGTACTAATATGTACGTTTTTGCATGTCCAATAATAGCCGGAAGTCGGAGTCGGTTATTTGTCCTCGAAAATCCATATTTTTGTTTGTTTGTTTTTTTTTTCTCTCAACTTTTTAAAAATCTAAAATTCTTTTTAAATTTTTTTAAATATGTGATAGATTATTACGTGGCATTTTCCATATCGGCCCTGGTATCATTTCTCGACCCATACCGTTTGTTTGTTTAGTTGTGGTTTTACGCCGTTTTCAGCACATTTGGCTATTTCGCGGCAGCCAGTTTTTATTGGTGGAGGAAGCCGGAGTACCCGGAGAGAACCACCGACCTTCGGTAGGAAAATTGGCGACCCATACCGGACCTCGGGCTAAAGCCGTCTGTCCGATATGGGAGTCTCGGGATGATACTAGGACCGATATAAAAAAATTCCATGTAATAATCTATAATTATAGATCGGACTGAGGGTAGGTTATATCTTTATTGCAAATTATACCCAACTGGGTTAGGGAATAAGTCTCGATATTATACCCATTCCCATACGGATTAAACCATATCATATGTTGCCTAAATACGTTTATCCGAACGCATCCCGTATGATATGGCCAATGCTCCTTTGATTGTCTGTGTGTGATTTGTTTACTTTGCCGGTATTCTCATAAATTAGCATTGTTTTTTTAAATTTTGGTCTTTTGAAATTTGACATGGGACTTATTGCTTCGGTTAGTATTTTTCCGATATTTCATGTATTTCTTGCACAAGATCATAGTCAGCAACAAGATCATATTTAGATATAGAATTTAAAGGGGTTGACACAAGTGTATGATTTCCCAATCCCCTTAAAAAACTTGCCATTTTTCACAATTCCTCAAGCATGTTAAATTTTTTGCCCCCTTTTCCAATCTCCCTAAATTTGTTTGCTGAATTTTCCCCTTTTCTAATTGTTTTTGCTCAATTTTCCAACCCACCCACCCCCCCCCCCCCCCAAAAAAAACAAAAACAAAAACAAAACGAAACTAGAGGCTCTCAAGAGCCTGTGTCGCTCACCTGTATCTAATGTGATTTTGGAAATTATGTAAAATTATATTAATGATTGAGACCAAGATTGGTTTAATTTGACACAGTATTTAAAATTAAAAACAGGTCATCTTAGTGTAGTCTTACAATAGCTACTGAAGACATCGTATCATTATTATTTTTGAATATGTGGTCAAGTTGTGACCATTCAGAATTTTTTTTACAATTTTCTGATAGACTTCTAAACATCTTGGATGATGGATCGGCTACAAAGTAACAACACTTGGTCAGCACCTCATAAGGAACATTCATGCTATGTTTTGTTACATTCCATTCAGTGGTTCTCTAAAAGAAATCATTTGTATGCATTTCCCATAGGGTCCTATGTTAAACTTAGTCCCCCGCTGGCGGCCATCTTGGATGATGGATCGGCTACAAAGTAACAACACTTGGTCAGCACCTCATAAGGAACATTCATGCCAGATTTAGTTTCATTCCATTCAGTGGTTCTCTAAAAGAAGTCATTTGTATGCATTTCCCATAGGGTCCTATGTTAAACTAAGTTCTCCGGTGGCGGCCATCTTGGATGATGGATCAGCTACAAAGTAACAACACTTGGTCAGTACTTCATAAGGAATATTCATGCCATGTTTGGTTTCATTCCATTAAGTGGGTCACTAAAAGAAGTCATTTGTATGCATTTCCCATAGGGTTCTATGTTAAACTAAGTCCCTCGCTGGCGGCCATCGTGGATTATGGATCGGCTACAAAGTAACAACACTTGGTCAGCACCTCATAAGGAACATTCATGCCATGTTTGGTTTCATTCCATTCAACGGTTCTCTAAAAGAAGTCATTTGTATGCATTTCCCATAGGGACCTATGTTAAACTAAGTTCCCCGCTGGCGGCCATCTTGGATGATGGATCGGCTACAAAGTAACAACACTTGCTCAGCACCTCATAAGGAACATTCATGCCATGTTTGGTTTCATTCCATTCAGTGGTTCTCTAGAAGAAGTTCAAAATGTAAAATGTTTACGACGACGACGGACGACGACGGACGCCAAGTGATGAGAAAAGCTCACTTGGCCCTTCGGGCCAGATGAGCTAAAAACAAAAACAAAAACAAAACAAAAAACAAAAAAAAAAAAAAAACCTTTTCCCCAATTCCCAAATTCAACGTTCTATTGTAACACTGTATCAATATAAGCCCAGTTTTAGATAGCGGCTAAGTTTTAAGCATTTGCAAGAATCTCTTGCTTGCCTTTCGAACACTGCTGATCACGGTTATGTGGTAAGTCTCTACAATATAACACTTTTTGCGGAAAGATGAGTAATTCACAAACATCTGATTTTTGCAATGAATCTTTTTTTAAATAAAATGATTTTAATGAATAAAACACCAACAAAAACATTATATAAATAACAACTTACAAATTAATTATCAAATGAATTAATTACAAAAAAATTGTAGAAATAACAACAAAATTGAAATATATTTTCAAATAACAGATTTCAGTCATTCATTATTGATATACATTTATCCGAGATTCCTCAGACGGTCCGAGACCACAATTAATCTATAGTGCACTTTATATTAAAATAAAAAGAAATGAAAAAAATCTCACCAGCTCAAAATTGAATTTTTTTTTATCATGTGCAAAATATACTGAAGTCCTGTCATAACATCAAAATTAAAAAAGTGCTAACTAAAAACATATCTCCCGGGATAATTATTCTTAAGGTTACAGAAGCAAACGGTATAAGGTTTCATGGCAATTGGTTTAGTTGAAATTCTAAAAAAAAACAAAAATTGACAAATCTCATTTGAAAACTTTCAAAGTTTTTATACAAGGTGTGCGCTTTTGAGTCTCATGGCCCAGCCAATTTTGAAAACGTGCCATTAAAAGTCAGAGGAATCTCGGAGTAATCATTGACATCACATGTACCCCCACCCCTCATTACAATATACGTTCTGTGATGCCAATACCTAACATGCTACAGATATAAAGTAAGGAAAGCAGAATATAACAAAAAATAGGGATACAGAGCAGAACTTGGAATTTAATTGAATATAATTCTTTGATTATATTTTGATACATAAGATGTTTACATTTCGTCGATTTACGTGCACAAGGGCATAAAAAGTTGAAAACCAAAACAACAGCCCAAAAGGTTGAAGAGCAATTTCAAAATACCAAAATGACCAAAAGGGGTAAAGCCAAAACCATCTAAGGACAGAGCTATGTACGATAAAGATACTCCTTAGTTTTCACATATTTTAAAATTTTGTAACAGTATATAAGATATAAGATATTTTGTTATATCTATGTTTTTTTTTCTCAATGCCCATAAAATTCTAAAACTTCTAAATCATCTAAACTCCAAAAAGAAAATAAAGACTAATTCATTACAATATGATACTTAAATTTGTAAGTAGAAAAACAATGACGTATAATCATACATGTGTAAGTGCTTATTTTTTGGTATCAAAAAGTGCGTAATACACTGTTATCCTAGGTTCCTAAGTTAATTTTCTATGTCTAGTACTTAACAAATCTAAAAATTATAAACAGTTCGGAATAGTTTCAAATCCAGCTTATAAATTAATACTCCATTTTGTTTAACTCTAAACGACTTTTTAACGAACTACATACATGTACTATCAAATCATTTGCAAAAACGTGAATAACAATTAAATTACGGAAATATCGCAGGCTTCATGTTAGGAGTCTTACATTAATTTGGTAACCCCCAAAATATAGAAAGGTTTGAAATAGTCATATTTCAAGAAATGCATGTGTATGAACCATGATTAACCAATTCTTATACTTCAAAACACACCTTTATTCCTATTTTTCCAATAAAGATCGATCCATCAGTAGGAGGTACCTTTCATTGAATCATTTCCTTTCAAATAAATACAACAAATATCTTTTCTTTGTTTTCCAAAGCATTTTACACATTTATCATACTTAATCATGTGTGAATAAGAGAAATCAACAAGACGGCAAATATCTCAATGATTCGTCCTCGTCCTCGTCATAGTAGGACGATAACGAAACAAAACCGGAAGTTCTACCAGTGAGGTCAGTGGAACCCGAATGGAGAAGGTCACGTGTTTCGCCGATTACAGGAAGAAGCTTAAAACTCAGTTCTTGTATCTGACTTATGAAAGCAACCATTTTTCTACAGCTGTCAATTTTGTGGTCGTAATAATAATATGCCAGCACTGACCAAGGGAGGAGAGTAGAGATCACAGCCCTTTTTAACGGCAAATAATATGCAGCTATCACCTTCTCCAAAAGCACGAGGTACGAGTTGATAATTCTAGTAATTGGTATGTCTACATATTTTAAACTAACTCTAATGCAATCATCACCACAGGTGTGAATAGTTTTAAAAAGCTGAAGAAATTCACCCAAGTCCTGATCACTGTTACATTTCACAATAAAGGGATGTAACTCGACTAGAAGATCTAACAATCTCTTGCATAAGATAGGTGAAGATGCCGTGAAAATCTCTTCCAATGGAGCCTCACATGCTATCAAGTTTACAGTACTCTTGATGTTGTCATGTAAACGTTCGTATACCAACCACGGCACTTTGGACTGAAGAGCCCAAACGAACATTCCTGCCATTGCCCGATCCCATTTTGCGCCAAGATAACGATCATGTGGCCGACATGCGTCTCTTAAATCAACATCTAGAAATTCTTCAGGTTTTTTAAATGGACAATGACCAGCCGTGGACAACTGGAGGTGAGGCCACGGATCCTCTTCAAGCATAAATTCTACAATGTGTTCAGTTATTTTCCCCTGAAAATTACGGCATGTCTTAAGATAAAAGTAGGTCTCTGTAATCCCATCTAAGGTTTCGTTGTTTCTAACGAAGACTGGACCACCCGGCTTATGAACGTTGTATAGAGGTAAACTATACTTATTCTTTGATAACAAAAATCTTGAGACAGATTTGTTTTCCGATTGATAGTCTAGTACCTCTAAGTAATACATATTCAACTGGCTCAATAAATTTTCTTTTTCAGATCTGGGAAACGAAAAAGAAAATTTAACATTTCCTATTCTTGATTCATCTGTTAATCCTATATTTTCAGACTTGTCGGGCTTGTACCACAAACCCCGAATTCTTGGAAAGTCCCGAAGTACTGAGTAGTCTTGTGTTGGTAGAATTGTTGTAGCTTGATGTGCAATTACTTTTATAGCGTCATCGAATGGCATTACGCTGCTGACGCAGTCAAATTTTGTGTAATAAACCTGGAGAATACTGGGCCAGTGTTCTTCCAGAATTGTTTCTGGAATTAGACAATGCTGCGTTGTAGTGATTGCCGGGCGCCATAGAGTCAATGTTTCCTCTTCAAGTAGTATATCTGTGATCTTTTCAGGGTAGTTAAATCTCTGAAAAATAATTATGAAATTAAAACATTTCAATATAATTAAACAAAGCTAATTTAGTAATGGGTTTTACGAGTAGTTTGGTGTGGTAGACGTAGTTATAGATTAGATGTCTTAGACGCTTATTATTCAGAAATATTTTCTCATAAAAAGGGATTTCAAAGTCTGATACTGGACCTGGACTTTTTTGGTATTTGGTGAAATACTCAAATGTGGTTTGAACGAGATCTAGCAAAGAGCTGCTATAGTATTGAATTATAACCCGCCATTCTAGTATTGAAAAACTTTGGTTCTTCCAACAGACTGAATGTACTGAGCTCGTCTGTTTTATCAGCAGCGATCAAGGCCAAAAATTTGGAAATCTAAAACAATTGATCAAAACACTCTAGATTCAAATGTCAATAAAACAGCCACCTAAGAACAGCGCTGTGCATGAGGGAGATGCTCTATTTTTTTACAAATACCAATTCATTTGGTCTATACTATGGAATGGGTTTGGTCTTTATAGAGACCCGTCTGCTTCTTTATTTTGACATGCAAGGTAAAATTACATTACAGGTATTTGTTAAACATTTGATTGATAAAAGCATGCGTTCTAACAACAAATAATTGGATATATATACCAACAACTATTAAAATCAAAGGGCTGTTTAATTTTTCTCACCACAAATATATCTTTAAACAAAATAAATTTAAAGTTCGAACATGTCAACACAGCAACCGAATAAAGTCTTTTATATATGCAAAAGTTAATTATTCTATTTCACTTAAATAAGTATTAATTTGATTCCAATCGATATGAAAAGACGTTGACGTGCAGATCAATTTCATACTTAAAATATACAGGTTGTTTATATCAGAATTTTATTGGTTTATAATGATATTATAAATTACATTATTGGATCGAAATTAAGTTACAAATATTGAAAAAGGAGATTACAGGTGTCAAAGATATAGTGCAAATAAATCCAACATCTAGGACCGTTTCAAAAGTTATAAATGTCTTTAAACTTACTGATAAATGAAATATACTTATCACTGCTTATATTTATTTCTAATTGGAGTATTTTTTAAATTCTTTTCACACATAATGTGCACTTTAAACTATTTACAGGTTAACCGAAAGGTTATCATTTTTTTTTTTTTCTTTTTTAATTTTTTTTTTTTTTTGGGGGGGGGGGGGGGGGGGGTGGGTATAGGCCTAAAGGCTGTGGCAGTCCATGCAGTCTTAGACTATTACAAGTTGCCGTATTGATTCTTTTATCCACAACACCTGGGCCAAGTATTTATTGTTTTGCGTCATGTCTTTTTCTTCTACCTCCCCGTTTACACTGCGAAAACCAACCACCTTTTATTTTTGTTCATTTAATGAAAGAGGTAAACGTCATATTCCATTATAACAGCAAAAATCTTGTGTCAATTATTGATACACTTAATAATTTTAAAATTATTATTTTACATTGGAGGTTGGTGGTTTTGTAGAGGAGTGATATACAACACACTAACTCCTCGTGGTTGTTCTTTTATTGTGCCATTTTTTTTTCAAAACGTGAGCAGATACACAATAGTCTGTGTAATATCATATTAGTATACATCTATACTTTCCTAGTATTTTGATGAAGTATCCAATATTTTACCTTATTCACATTTTCTTGACCTAAAGCCTCCTTGTAAAAAATCCCTCATTTGAATCAACATAAACCTACAATTGAGGCTAGCTCACAAGTTGTGTTTTATTAAATCATGCATGAAGAAAGCAGGATTAAAGGTAAAGATTCTGTATTCTTCTTGGAGTGACTGCAAGTGGAACACTGGATCCCTGTTTAGGAGGATGGAAGCAAGTCTGCTATGGTATCGGAAGGAAAGAGCCAAAAAGGAAATAGCTCAGCATTTGAAATGACGATCAAGATTTCCATTCGGAACAGTCTTCAACGAAAATACGCAATTGTTTTCATCTTTTGACCTCAAACCGTCTTATCACTGGTTAGAAATATTGCTTTTGTTTTTGTATTGATTCTACACACGCAGACATTAAAAAGAGGGACAAATTGAACTTTAATTCACTGAAAGTGCACAGATGTACTTTTAACGTAACAGAGGGTAATACCGATATTTGCATAAAACAAAGAGCAATCAAGTTTAAACACATAAAAGAGTTCGCATTCACTTGGTATAAACCGAATATTAAAACATATGTAAAGGTAGGATATACAGTTATTGCATCTATAAAATGTAGTAGTAAAGTACATTAGGGCACGGTGTAATAAAATCTATCAGGTAGATATTCTTCTCAATTTGAAAGCTGATTATTCCCCAATTTTTAAATATCCAACAATTAATCCGATTGTTCAATTTTTTATATGATAGCAAAGAGGACCACTATACCTAAGGAGCAAACCAAAAACGCAATCCATTAAAAAGACCAAACCGGTCAGACGAATAAACAAATACAAGTACAACAAATAAACACGTAAAATTAAAAAAAAACAATGAAGAACGCGAACTCCTATAAAAAACCAAAAGTGAACTTAGGTGCTCCGGAAGGGTAAGCAGTTCCTGATTCGTATACGGCGCCCTCCGTGAAGTTCAACAAAGTCAATCCGGTGGTAGTCACAAATCGGTGGAGGTACATGAAATGTTACGACAGTGGGAACAGGTCCATTACCATCTTCCATATTGGAACACTGTACCTGTAATTCGTGATGACGACCGTCAAATTTCCTAAGTGATGACATAAACTCATCCCTTATAAAAACCATGGTTAATAAGGTTTAGTGAAAGCTTTGTCGAAACTCATGGTAACTTACGCATGCCCTTGAATATCGTATAAGCTGCGAAACGTAGACGCTATTTGCAGGCGATGCTTGTATATTTCCATCTTTCAAACTCTCATTTATCTAAAGCATCACTAACATCACTGGGTGAATATATGTCAAAAGGACAAAAAAATATTGTACATCTGAACTGAAAAGGTTTATTTCGCGGATTTTCCAGAACAAGCCCCCTCTCACTGATTATTCAGAAATTATTATATTTCTATCTAATGGTGGCATTTTGCTTTTCTATTTTACCAATTATCAAATTTATATTTGTACAAATAATGTATACTGATAAATTAAAAGCTCATAAATATGTTGGGAAAAATTAAACGTTAGACACTTAAATATTAAAATATGCATAAACATAAAGATTTTAATTTTTATTAGCCATTATCATATTTATAAATATTACATTTGAAGTTTTGATTCCATGCATAAGAAATGTAAGTAGGGTGTAAGGATGTTGCACGGTTTCGAGAAATGGGGAAAAGAGGGTAAAATGAAATAGCAAATGAGAATAATGAGTATTTAAAACATCTACGTACAGTGAAAAGGGATAATACATTTTAGAAGTCCGACATGTAGGGACAAATAATTGGGGAATTTGGCCTGACAAAATGACAATAAAATATACTGTTGAAAAGGCTTCCCTATGCCACCCGTTAGAATGTGAGTAAGGTAGAAAATTATTACACCAATAATTAAAAATTAATGTCGAATTTATGTAAAATTTTATATAGAATGGAAAATAAATGTCAAACGAGGTTGAACTTTAAAAACGTAGAAAATTGAAATCATTTTTCTCGACTTCACATCTAGATGCACTGCATGATAACTTTAAATTTTTACATTTTCAAATAAAGATCACATGGGATTATTAAATCTTTTCTTTGAAAAAGACACGCATACAACCATAAAGAGAACGACATTAATCAAGCATTACATAAACACAAAAGTCACTTTCACAGAATTATCTACAATATTTAGTATTCGATTCACAAATAGAAAACACAATATATATATATATATATATATATATATATATATAGATAGATAGATAGATCTTGCATAAGTTAATAGAGACCGCAGCAAGCGCCATAGGAGCATATGCATTTTCTACATATGGGTTATTTAGAAAAGTCTTTGTTTAATGGGGGCAGCCATTTTGCAAACCGAAGTGAATTTATTTTTTAAAGCCAATATGGCAATGTTGTGCTACATACTAAGGCTAGAAAAGGTTTCGTTCGCAGGAAACGGAAGTATGTAAAATAAGGGAAATAACTTGCTTCAAATTATAATTTTAGAGTCAGAATCGTGATACCGGAAATGAGTTTCTAGAAAGGGCTATTACTGCGCTCGCATCATTGGCCAAAACAACCGCATATTATTGATATATTTAACTTCATATCAAGCGTAAAAGTAGCGAGGTCGTTAACCATTTATTTCGATCGATCGAGAGAGAGAGAGGGAGAGAGAGAGAGAGAGAGAGAGAGGGAGAGAGAGAGAGAGAGAGGGAGAGAGAGAGAGAGAGAGAGAGAGAGGAGAGAGAGAGAGCCTCGGGACAATAGTTGGTATAAAAGGAACAAGAAACTTACTATTCTCTTCATACCCAGTTAATATGAATATAATATTAACCATAAAAGGTATGTGTCAGATTATTCGTCATACAAACATACAAACAAAAAGACACGTGCTGTCTTTTAAATATTATTTATTTATCTCATTTGACATTACTTGTCATGAAGTATTTATCAACAATTCAAAATCAAAATAATGACGGTAAAATAATTAGTTTAGACAATATGTTGGCAATAGTACCAATTGTAAGACAAACCACGGTATTTCAAACATTTTAAATAGATTCAACCGATTTTCCCAAAGAAATATATACATAGTTTAAGGTTTGAAAAGGGTACTTGGCTTACGATAGCTTCAAATCTCTATCCAATATGCATAGCCCCTCTTGAGAGATTGGATATTACAATGAATCCCATTTAACTCACAAGAAATCGGCCATTGGACCCACACACAAAGTAATATTTAAAGATAGCTATGGTATTTTTCCTTTTTGTCACTCTCAAATACATCTTCTCAACTAAAACTGAGGTTGTTGATAATTTAGTTGCACTGCATTGGGCAATTATCAAAATATTGTGAAAATCCTCATATTTCTGGCAATATAAATCTCGCAGCTTCCAGGCATCGCCATTATACATAAATATTTATTTGCTTTTTCTTCCCAGTGCAGTTTTTGTTGTTGTCAGGTTTTGTCCTGTACAAGCGGATCTAAAAATGTTCAATTTTTTTCTTAGGCTCAGAGGATTATTTATTCTTCCGTCTTGTTTAAATATTGTTCCAAATTCCAAACATATGGTATTTATTATGTATATGACTTGTAACTCCCTTTGTAAAACAAAATTCAAATCTGCGACATCGAAATACTTCATGAAAGAAATCTATATATCTTCGCTTTGAATAATCAAACAAATTTTGTCAATATTTCATAAAGTCTTGAATTCCATTCAAAAGCAATAGATACCCCCTTTCGAGATGAATGTATGTTTCCTTTTGTGAGTGTAATCCATTTCAAACCAAGTTGTCAATATGATAACATCTTCTGTTGATAAAAACTCTTGGTTGGTAAGTTAAAGCTTAAATCAGGCTTACATTCTACACAAATTAAAAGTCTAATAAAGAATCATGTTGCCTATAAAATTTACTTTTCATTAGATAAACTAAACTAATATAGATATAAACCTTAAAATTATTCGGTAATGAGTTTGTTGACTAGTTTTGTACGAAATTTAATAGATGTATGTCATTATAAAGTCCATCCACACATGCAAGTACATTGCCTAAGAAATCTATTTTACATAAATGACTTCTGTACATAGAGAAATGATATTCTTAAATTGTATCAATTACCTTTTTAATTTTAATTTCTGAAATTTAAGCATTGTGTATTTGGCCTTTGGGATACCGAGCTCAATTTTAAGTTTTTTATCTGTAGTAGGTAAAGTCAAGAAATACCAAAGGGATATTCGAAGAAAGGAAAAATCGAAACAACTGACAAAACTCCGGAGAACAACGAAGACAAGATCAAAACAATACAAGCACTACACTTAAAAACTAAAAGCATATGAACAACATGGACCCTACCAACATGGACACCACCAAAATCTATAGTAGATTCTTAAAACTAGCTCAGCTTCCTCTGATATCATCGGCCTTTTTGGACTGATTGTGGCCATGAGACGGTCTCTTTCCACCGACCCCGAGCAGTAGAATGGCTGTTTTGAACTGCATTTTGTCGTTGGAAGGCCTTTACCAGACCCCTTGGGTAAAACAATCTACGTAGAACGACAGGAAGTTCTACAATGATGTGCGTTAACTATGTTAACGAACATGACGAAGGACGTTTGTATACACATAAAATCGGCATGAAAAAACGAGACTATCAGGTGGTTTAAGTCAATACTCACAAACGGTAAAGGAGTTCAATTGTTCGCTCTTGAAGTCTATGCATTCCGTTCATCAAGGTTCATTACGATTGGATAGACAACCATGACAAACAACAAGTGTAATATTGCGTTTTTACAAATATTTGATAATCTGGTCCAAAATACTCTATTAAATGAAATTTAACATTGTTTAAAGTTAAAAATGACGTGCAGAAGTTTTTAAAAGTACCAAAAAGTTAATATCAATAAGACAATTTAGATAAACATGATAGTAAAACTCTCGTAGATAATGTTTATGTATTTACAGAGTTAAGGGTGTTCAATCTTACTTTGAAGTCATATTTATTTATCAGAGCTATGAATGGTAAGATAAAACGTAAGGAATTTATAATACGTTGTTATTTTATCGAAATCGTTGTATCTAAATTGCGTCAGAAAAAAACAAGGACATATACATGACCTAATATATATAATGAGATCAATGCTTTATAAGTAATTTCCAACATTCATGCAACTCCTGCTCCAAATTTTCGATGGTGCACTGACCAGTACAACCACATGTATTTCCATGCACAGTACATCAGAACACACATTGATGAGTATGTATGCCTGTTTACAGAAAATTTAATAAAAAAGCTAACGACTTCAACTCTGAAAAATATAAGAGAAAGAATAGAGATCCTAGAAATTAAGACAACAATTAACTGTGAAAACAAATGAAACTTTCATCAGAACAAATACATGTACTTCATTGAGTCGCTTAAGGATGCTAGCTGGTCATGTTTTGGTCTTTTTGTCAGATTTTCGGAAAACTCGGGTTTTATCCATTTCTTAAACATGAAATGTTTTGCCCATGAACCCCCACTTTTTCTTTTATAATTCAATCATATATACCTTAAAATGGTAATTGACAAAATCTTATGAAATCCTTTTTATTTTGTCATACATTTTTGAGAGACTGAAGTTGCCAATGCAAAAACGACGAAAATTCCATAGAAAACCCATTTCCTGCAACTTTTTAAGACCTAATAGCTCTAAAATAAGCACATGAACCTATATGTTTTCTTTCGTATTTGTTTACTATTCATATGTTCTCTCAAACTAAAACACCTATGTCAAATCCTATTTATTTCCTATTAGACCCGCGATCACCCTTAAAGGAAAAACAACTGCTTGAGCATTTCCATGAATTACTACTTGTAGCGAAATAGCGAAATCACGAAACATATACAATCCATGATAGCAAGGAGCTACTGAACAAATACAAAATATGTTATAAAATTATATAATTAGGGTCCACTACCCTCAGTGACAATTTTTTAATGACTGAAGCAGTATAGTGCACAATAAATATATGTTATCAAAATTGAATAAACTATTTAAATTTTTTTTAATTAGATAGTGTGAAAAATTTTAATTATATGGGAATCAGAACAGAAAATATCCTATAACTGAGGTGCAAAAATTCTTGTGCACTTTTTGGTCAACAAGAATCATCAGATATAATAGACATACATGTTCCCGAATGTATGTAGGTGGTCGCAGTAAAAGATCTAAATTCAAACCGCAAAAGGATCATCATAAATATTCCCAGGTCAGCAGAAAAATCTATGTTTCATATTTTATAAATTTGAACACTTCGTTCTGGGTCAGTCTCTTATTTGTGTGATTATATTAAAGATTTTATCAAAATTAGGCTATGGTTTGTAACTGTTACCAAATCTATCTTTGATCTCTGATTATACATAAGATTTAATAACGAATGTCGTGTATGTATTTGCCAGCTTTAATCAACAATGCTGCAAATGTCATCGGATTGTTTTGTGAGGAATTTGATCATTTAAAGCTGAGATATATATGTCTGGCTTAATTCATGCATAAGTTAGTGTATTCGCCTACAAATAAAGGATTGGTGACATAAGGTGGGATAGTGTCAGACACAAAATTCTCTGATTTTATACTTTAAGTTTTATTTATTTGTCTACTGCCAATATAGCTTACATGTTCGCACCAACAGAATATTGCGATTAGCATTTTAAATTCAAATTTCTCCTGTAAACCCAAGTATCAATGATATGCAGATTGAATCAGTATATAATCTATATAATTTACAGTTACATAACTGACATTTGTTGATATCAGTTTAAATGACAATAAACAAATCAATCTAAGCAATACTTTAATATATTTATAATCAATACCAATATAAGTCTTGTATTGTTATAACCAATCGGTTGTTTAATTAATGCATTTGGACAATTGGAACAACACTAAACAAATATTTTCACAGTAATAATAAACATAATGCTTTCCGTTTTAGTTAATTGTTACCTTCAATATAAATAAAATGTCTAAAATAAATCTGAATTCAAGCTACCCCAAAATATTTTCGTGGAAATTCCGGAAAAGTTCCGGATATTACATAAGGAGTTTCCAAATGAGGGGCAAACGTCATATTTGCAAACGTGAACGCTTTAAAGTAAAATATTTGATTCATTCCCGATTTAAAGATGGGGAAAAGGTGTCCGCGTACTTACATTTACACTTTATCACTCTACAACAAAAATCACCGTATGCTTTTTATGGCAATAGCGACCATTTTCCAGCATCTAACTAAATACCGGAAAGTGTTGATAGGTATTATCTTTTATTAGTCTTTCATTTGATTTCAAATTTATAAAAAATGAGGAAGGTGATTACGCTATCACCGCTTTGTAAATATGATCCGTATGGCCTTTCCAGAACTGATTAATATAGACATATTGCTGATCGAAAAATTCACCTTTTCAGATTTCAGAGCGTGGGTACCATAAAAAGTTCATTCGTGGAACATTCATACTTTCAGTGATTGTAATACAGACAATAAAAGTTTTATTACATTATTTATTTCTATCAAACTCTATCAGATACCAAATCTAAGTGTTTCCCAAATAAACAATTATCATGTACGGTCAAAAAAAAGGGGGGGACCCAGGTAATAGCAACTTTTCTTCAGGGAACTGAAATTTTGAAATAAAAATGCAAATTCTAGCAACAGCATTACTAAAAATTACAACGCATAATCATGTAGCAATGCCGAAGCAAGGACAAAATGAAGGACCACTGGGTCAGTAATACCCCAGAGGACTTGGTTTTGTATAGCGTAAAAAGTTTAGGTTGTGGCTTAAAGTTTGTAAAATGTGTAGTGTAAATAGGAATTATATGATTATCATTAAAATTGTTATTATTACAAGTCATTTCATTATTGAAAATTTACGAATGCAGTGCAACAGATACCACCATTCTTGATCAATGGTAAAGTGTTGATGCAAAGTTCTCCAAGGTAACAACCGGTAGGCTCAATATAAAATTTCAATATCTTAATCAAAGCTTCTCTACATTCACGTTCTTTTCAAGATTCATTTATCGCCGATCGATTGGAGTTAATTCTATGGATTTTTTCATAAATTGAAATGGATGTCAATACAATGAAGTCGAGATAAAACAGAGATGAGATTGTTTTCATGTAATTAATTAATCAATTGAAAGTTATTTGTTTGTATACATATATATTTGATAAAATTTATTTCAATCGGAATATCTGTCATGATAGTATTGGAAGATGGGTAATATCTGAATTTACAATAAAGGAAGCAAAATTATATACGATTGAGGACGTGGACAAGTCTTTCCCGATTTAAAGCGTTCACTTTAAACCGATAAAAAAAGTTCAATCAGAATATCAGTCATTGGTTAATGTATCATAGGCAGCGATATTTCGAATTTTACAGTGATGTGAAGCAAAACGATGAACGATGTCCAAACCGAAACAAAAAAGGCTTTTATCATCCAGGGATGGGTTACATCATATAAACTTATTTTTGAAAACCTTACCTTTACGGCAATTTTTAAGATGAAGAAACGCAATTAAAGCTTTCGCGATGAAGAACAGCACTAAAAATACTATCATCTTTATTTTGTATTATATTCAACTTCTGCATGGTATAGTACATTGTATTAGGTTCCAGTATAGCCCTTTTCAGAAACTCATTTCCGGTATCTCAATTCTGACTCTAAAACTATAATTTGAAGCAAGTTATTTCCCTTGCTGTGATGTTCCGGGACGAAGTACTAGTTCGCTGCAATGAACTGTTTGGTTTATATAAATTTGGGAACTACTTACAATCTTTTTGCTTCTAACATACTTGTAATCAAACTTGATTATAAAGCTGGAATATTTGTATATCAAAGTAATAAATAATTTCTATTGACTTCCTACTGCTGGTTGCTCTACACTGCAGCGAACCAGTACTACGTCAAAGCAAGGTAAATAACTTGCTTCAAATTATAATTTTAGAGTCAGAATCGTGATACCGGAAATGAGTTTCTGAAAAAGGCTATTGAACCTGCTAACTTCCAAAATATTATACAAATATTGTATTGTTCCAGAATTGCATGGGTCAGTCTCATGTACATCTGACTATGTTCCAGTATTTAACCGGCTATTTTCTCATGGACATTGTATTCTGTGCAAGGATTGTGTAGATCTATATCTCATGTATATTGTACATTGTGTCAGTAATGCATGGGTCAGTTTCTCATGTAAATTGTATAATGTTCCAATATTGTATGGGTTAGTTTCTCATGTATACAGTAAAACCTTAATCTTAATAAAAACTAAAACAAAAACGCCAACGGAAATCAACACTCGAAACTATCAATACAAAAAAGGTTGAAACTCGTAGTACTTCATAAGCGAAAGAAAATTTTCTACAAGACAAACAAACAAAACAAAGAGTTGGTAACTCTAATATACATGGATATACATATGCACACCCTATTACCGGCTATCGGTACGGTAGATTTAATAAGGTCTGTGTTACTGATTGTCATTAAAAACAATTGTAATTGATATCGTAAACGGCGGATGGGAAAAAATCTGTCGTTTACGATAGCAATAACAATCGTTTTTAATGGCAATCGGTTACACAGATCCTATTTTATCTGTCTTACCGATAGCCAGTAATAGGGTGTGATATCTATCCCGGTAAAACCACTGACGCAATAATAGGATTTGTAACTCATCTCTGTTAAGGATGCTCGCTGGTCATGTTTTGGTCTTTTTGTCAGATTTTCGGAATTCTCGGGTTTTATCCATTTCTTAAACAGATCCTATTTTATCTGTCTTACCGATAGCCAGTAATAGGGTGTGATATGTATCCCGATAAAACCGTTGACGCAATAGGATTTGTAACTCATCTCTGTTAAGGATGCTCGCTGGTCATGTTTTGGTCTTTTTGTCAGATTTTCGGAATTCTCGGGTTTTATCCATTTCTTAAACATGAAATTATTTGCCCATGAACCCCCATTTTTTCTTTTATTTTTCAATCATATTTACCTTAAAATGGTATTTGACAAAATTTTATGAAATCCTTTTTTTTTCATACATTTTTGAGAGACTGAAGTTGTCAATGCAAAGACAATGAAAAATCCAGAGAAAACTCATTTCCTGCAAATTTTCAAGGCCTTACAGCTCTAAAATGAGCACATGAACCTATATTTTTTCTTGCTTATTTGTTTACTATTCATATGTTCTCTCAAACTAAAACACCTATTTCAAATCCTTTTTATTTCCTATTAGACCAGCGATTATCCTTAAGTCAAAGTTTTGCATGTATACCGACCATACTAAATTTGATTCTGATTCTTAAACGCGAATGTACGTAGTCTTTCAAATTCTACTTACTAGTATTATGTAATACGTGCAAAACTGGCATAAATTCAATTTGTTATGTACATATATTATCATCTGATTTAAAATAAAGATTAAAATATGTATCCGGTAATTGATATATCCGTATAGAATACAGAAATTTTATCACCTCGTACAAATAAGTCATTTAACACCAAACGGGTTTTCATGTTGGCCTTGGTTGTGTTATAAAATATATATAGATATATGCCAAAAAGGCTCACAAAGTAAATATATACAGCACTTAATTAGTCCTCATGAATGAAATATTCCTGTGAACACTTGTTTAAAATTGAAATTTAAAATAAAGATTTTAAAAGGTAAACTGTGTGAAGTCTGCAATTTACTTACAAGATATATACATTTACAGACCTTATCAATAGTTAACTACATTGTATTAACTGTATATATGTAAAATATGGCGACCAGCTAAAATCCAGTCAATTTCCACAAAAATGAGGAAGACATGAAACCTGAATAGGTAACGATGTTAAGAAGATTAGACTACTAGACAAATTTTGAAAACACACAAGGTTTGAAAAACAAAAGTCACATTTTTACGTGATGTCACTCTCGTTTTTGCTTGTGTGTGTGGTGGTGGGGGTGTATTTGTATTACAAGTGTTTTGGGGTTTTTTTTGCGCCATCCCGTTCAGATTTTCTTTATTTAACTGTGTGTTTTTATTCATCTGGTAGTGTGTTAATTGGTTGTGTGAGTTTGCTGTGTTTTCTCTGAAATTAAACTTGTCCTTGAATGTTGGTCTTTTAGAATTTGTCCAAAGTCTAATTGCTCCGATATTTCCTTTCCGATATTTATTTGTATTATAAAGAATATAAATTGTAAATAAAATCAAATTGCAATTGGCTGGTCCTGGAAGGTATAAGAACTATGTCGTTTTTCCATTTGGATGTGTATACTTGCTTTGCTCGTTTTGTGAAAGAACAATGAAGAAATTGAAATTTAAAAGTAAGACGAATCGGTATGATTTAAACCACAAGACCACAAAGGTGAGCTTCTAAATTTTGTTTATGTGTTAAATGTTTTGGAAATGTTTTAATTACTAATTCAAACTTGACCTACTAAGATTTTTAAAGACTAAATCGATGTGATGAGTAAAGATTTTATATATTATTTTATCTCCGCTTCAATATATAATGCTGGACCAAGACAAGTGAAAAAAGGCTGATCGACTCCCATACAGGAATAATTGTTTTATTCAAAACTAAAAACCTGTAGAAATGTGGGATATAAACCATAAACCTCTACCCTTACAACCCATCAAATTTTAGTACACAATTTGTCTTTTTAGTTTAAGTAATTTAATTTTTATAAACCTTTCTAAGAATACAAATAATTTGGAGCTTTAACGATATTATATAAATAACACATTTCTAAGAGGGTGACGGAGTATATTGTAACCTCGGCTTCGCCTCGGTTGACAAT
Source organism: Mytilisepta virgata (assembly GCA_028015205.1). Classification (NCBI taxonomy): domain Eukaryota; kingdom Metazoa; phylum Mollusca; class Bivalvia; order Mytilida; family Mytilidae; genus Mytilisepta; species Mytilisepta virgata. The sequence goes on along the minus strand of CM051511.1, from coordinate 34,215,652 downwards.
GTTTTCAGAGGGGAGTTTGACAATGTTTTCTCGGGGTTACAATATACTCCGTCAACCTCTTAGAAATGTGTTATTTATTTTATTATTGAATTTTAGGAGCGGGTGACAGTATACAAATTTTCAAGCCTGTGATCGAGTAAAATACCACGTTCTTGTAAACCAATGAAAATGCATTAAAAGTAGAGAAAATTACATAAAGTATAATAAAATTGCTTATTCACTATCAAAAATTGAAATTCAAGCTGATCAGTTGGCAAAAGTACGTCATCAAGCAACTAAAACATCAAGCACACAAAACATTTTGTTTGGTAAAACTGCTGTGGTAAACAGAGTATTAAGCGTCGTATCAATATGTTTTTGTAGGTCTGGATAGAACCACATGTTAGCTAACGAATTTATTAATCAATTAAATGTTGGAAAATGTTAAATAATTCGAAGAAAGCAATAGCAGTTAAAATAGAAATTTTTAGAATCTTTCAATTAAAGATCTTACCACTCTATGTTTTTCTCCATTTTTCTTCGGTTTTTGTCTGTTTTTCACCCAATAGCTGGTTTCTTTCTCCATCACACTATCTTTATTTTCACTGAAGCCATTTACAACCCTATGCCCGTTCGCCACCGTATTGAAATTAAACTCCATCAAAAGTATGAATGCTCTTCGTATACTATTAAAACTATCCAAGCATTCTTTACTAATTTAAAGTATATATATATATATTTCGGTTGTATTGTATGTATACGTCTATTCAACGCTATATGTACATGTCTGATAACCGATAATTCATAAATATTAAACCCACATAAAAATCGTTCAAATAGCTGTGATAGAATCTTATACATAACAAACTGCTTTAAATATCGATTGATCTACAACATGACACGAAAAACTTTAAAGACACGTCAAAACTGTCATTTAATCCGTCACACTTTCAGAAAATTTTAATATAAATATTGCTACCTAGGATAAAATAAGTACGTATGGAGGTAATTGCTTTAAAAATATGGAAATTATATTTATTAGCACAGGGGATAGTTTTGTATGTAATATATAGGTATTTAAACGAGTTATTCTTTATTTTTGTCAAAACACTAAGAAAGACCTACTTCAGTGTAAAATTTAAATACTTAAATGGTCAATTGCATATTTTGCGCACGAAGTGTGGGTAAATAATTTGTTCAAATTTTGAACAAGAAGAAGTATATCAGGAAAGTTACAATTAAAACAAACCCCAAAAAAATGATTAAAAATTAAAAAATGTAAGTAAATAAGTAAATTAAATTAATTGAATTGAATATAAAATAGAATAAAATAAAATGATAATTATAACCGTAAAAATATAAACTGGAATATCAATATACACCCTGTTAAAAAAACTCTTGATTATACTTAGTTTATATTTTTATTGGTCACGGCTCTGACGACTGTAAGGTTTACACAACGGAAGACATTTTGTTTCTGTTGTCAAAGGCCATTGTCTTTTTAAAAGATCACCCCTTTAGGTGAAAATTTTCAATTTTGTGGTTAAAATTAAGATTTGTTTTTGGCTGTTATTCAGTTTTCAGTTTCGATCGAAATTATACGTAAGTATATTCCTTTAATTGATATTTAGTTTTTCCATTTATGCAGACCTGAGGTAAATCGGCCTTTTATAGGAATTAGACGTGGCAATGTGACGTCAAAGCACATTTTGAATAAATTATGAATTATAAATTGCACGCCGACCTATCAAGAGTTGACTCTTTAAAAATTATATTCTTTCACAAAACATTTTACTTCTTCACTTCACTGTTTTCCTTCAAATTGCAACCAGCGATATCTTCATCAGACTGCTCTGAGTAGTATGTATGCGGTTCTAAATTAGCATTTGAGGTGGAGGAGCGTGGAGGAGCCGGAAGTGACGTCACCGGAACCGGAAATGACGTCACAGGAAGTGACGTAACCGGAACCGGAAGTACCGGAAGTGGTTTGCGCGCATGCGCAACCGGAAGTAGTGGTTTTTCCCGCCATTTGTTGACGGAAGTGACGCAAGTCACGTGCTAGGACCCGGATGTGTCGTCCGCGCATGTGTGACCGGAACCGGAAGTGATTTTTGCGCGCATGCGCAACCGGAAGTAGGGTGTTTTTTCCGCCATTTGTTGCCGGAAGTGACGCAAGTCACGTGGTAGGACCCGGATGTATGTTCTGCGCATGTTCGGGCGGAACCGGAAGTGGTTGGTGCAACCGGAAGTAGGGTGTTTTTTCCGCCATTGACGGAAGTGACGCAAGTCACGGACCCTAATGTTGATGCTTGACCAGATTGAATTATCTCCCCCTTTCCCGTGCTTCTCGGTCGTCTCTAGATCTTTCATCGGTCTCTCACTGTTATGTCCGAGAGTATACGAAGTACACTATTGGATTATCTCCCCATATCCCGATCTTTTCAACTGTGGGTATTTTCTGTGAGGACTAGGATTGGATTATGTCCCCTTACCTCCAAGTGATGCTTGTCACCGCTCAATGGAGGGGTGTCCTTAGCAACGGCGGTCCATTTCATTGCATTCACTTCTCTTCTCTTCTCTTGCTCCATCCCGCTCTTTGCTACTCCTTGCGTGATGCTTGACCAGATTGAATTATCTCCCTTTTCCCGCTCTTCTCGGTCGTCTCTGGATCTTTGATTGAATTATCTCCCCTTATCCCGCTCTTTTCATCTGTGAGTGATGTTTTCTGTGAGGACTAGGATTGGATTATGTCCCCTTACCTCAAGTTGATGCTTGTCACCGCTCAATGGAGGTGTGTCCTTAGCAACGGCGGTCTATTTCATTGCTCTATGCTTCGCTTCTCTTCGCTTGCTCTTCGCTGCTCCATGCTGCTCATCGCTAATAATGACTATATTCACCTGCTGATTTAAGATTCTTGGGGTTACTTGTCGGTGTTTTCGCTGCTGCTTCCGCTCCTGCTGCTTGTTGGTGTTCGTCATTGCTGCTCTTATCTTGTTCATCGCTGTTTTTCTCGTGCTCTTTGCTGCTCATCGCTGTTTTTCTCTTGTTCTTTGTTGCTCATCACTGTTTTTCTCTTGCTCTTTACTGCTCATCACTGTTTTTCTCTTGTTCTTTACGGCTCATCACTGTTTTTCTCTTGCTCGTTACTACTTATCGCTGTTTTTCTCTTGGTTTTTGTAGCTCGTCGCTGTTTTTCTCGTGCTCTTTGCTGCTCGTCGCTGTTTTTCTCTTGTTCTTTGTTGCTCATCACTGTTTTTCTCTTGCTCTTTACTGCTCATCACTGTTTTTCTCTTGTTCTTTACTGGTCGTCACTGTTTTTCTCGTGCTGTTTACTGCTCATCGCTGGTTTTTCTCTCGCTCTTTGTTGATCATCACTGTTTTTCTCGTACTCTTTGCTGCTCATCGCTGTTTTTCTCTTGTTCTTTGCTGCTCATCGCTGTTTTTCTCTTGTTCTTTACTGCTCATCACTGTTTTTCTCTTGTTCTTTACTGCTCATCACTGTTTTTCTCTCGTTCTTTACTGCTCATCGCTGTTTTTCTCTTGCTCTTTACTGCTTATGGCTGTTTTTCTCTCGCTCTTTGTTGATCATCACTGTTTTTCTCGTACTCTTTGCTGCTCATCGCTGTTTTTCTCTTGCTCTTTACTGCTTATGGCTGTTTTTCTCTCGCTCTTTGTTGATCATCACTGTTTTTCTCGTACTCTTTGCTGCTCATCGCTGTTTTTCTCTTGCTCGTTACTGCTTATCGCTGTTTTTCTCTTGGTTTTTGTAGCTCGTCGCTGTTTTTCTCGTGCTCTTTGCTGCTCGTCGCTGTTTTTCTCGTGCTCTTTGCTGCTCGTCGCTGTTTTTATCTTGTTCTTTGTTGCTCATCACTGTTTTTCTCTTGCTCTTTACTGCTCATCACTGTTTTTCTCTTGTTCTTTACTGGTCGTCACTGTTTTTCTCTTGCTCGTTACTACTTATCGCTGGTTTTTCTCTCGCTCTTTGTTGATCATCACTGTTTTTCTCGTACTCTTTGCTGCTCATCGCTGTTTTTCTCTTGCTCGTTACTGCTTATCGCTGTTTTTCTCTTGGTTTTTGTAGCTCGTCGCTGTTTTTCTCGTGCTCTATGCTGCTCGTCGCTGTTTTTCTCTTGTTCTTTGATGCTCGTCGCTGTTTTTCTCTTGTTCTTTGCTGGTCGTCACTGTTTTTCTCGTACTCTTTGCTGCTCATCACTGTTTTTCTCTTGTTCTTTACTGCTCGTCGCTGTTTTTCTCTCGTTCTTTACTGCTCATCGCTGTTTTTCTCTTGTTCTTTGTTGCTCATCACTGTTTTTCTCTTGCTCTTTACTGCTCATCACTGTTTTTCTCTCGTTCTTTACGTCTCATCGCTGTTTTTCTCTTGGTCTTTACTGCTTATGGCTGTTTTTCTCTCGCTCTTTGTTGATCATCACTGTTTTTCTCGTACTCTTTATGTCTCATCGCTGTTTTTCTCTTGCTCGTTACTGCTTATCGCTGTTTTTCTCTTGGTTTTTGTAGCTCATCGCTGTTTTTCTCGTGCTCTTTGCTGCTCATCGCTGTTTTTCTCGTGCCCTTTGCTGCTCATCGCTGTTTTTCTCTTGGTTTTTGTAGCTCGTCGCTATTTTTCTCGTGCTGTTTACTGCTCGTCGCTGTTTTTTCTCTTGTTCTTTGTTGCTCATCACTGTTTTTCTCTTGCTCTTTACTGCTCATCACTGTTTTTCTCTTGTTCTTTACTGCTTATCGCTGTTTTTCTCTTGGTTTTTGTAGCTCATCGCTGTTTGTCTCTTGCTCTTTACTGCTTATCGCTGTTTTTCTCTCGCTCTTTGTTGCTCATGGCTGTTTTTCTCTTGGTTTTTGTTGCTCGTCACTGTTTTTCTCGTGCTGTTTACTGCTCGTCGCTGTTTTTTCTCTTGTTCTTTGTTGCTCATCACTGTTTTTCTCTTGCTCTTTACTGCTCATCACTGTTTTTGTTTTGTTCTTTACTGCTTATCGCTGTTTTTCTCTTGGTTTTTGTAGCTCATCGCTGTTTGTCTCTTGCTCTTTACTGCTCATCGCTGTTTTTCTCTTGCTCTATGCTTCTCATCGCTGTTTTTCTCTTGTTCTTTGTTGCTCATCACTGTTTTTCTCTTGCTCTTTACTGCTCATCACTGTTTTTCTCTTGTTCTTTACTGGTCATCGCTGTTTTTCTCTCGTTCTTTACCGCTCATCGCTGTTTTTCTCTTGCTCGTTACTGCTTATGGCTGTTTTTCTCTTGCTCTATGCTTCTCATCGCTGTTTTTCTCTTGTTCTTTGTTGCTCATCACTGTTTTTCTCTTGCTCTTTACTGCTCATCAATGTTTTTCTCTTGTTCTTTACTGGTCATCGCTGTTTTTCTCTCGTTCTTTACTGCTCATCGCTGTTTTTCTCTTGCTCTTTACTGCTTATGGCTGTTTTTCTCTCGCTTTTTGTTGTTCATCGCTACTCCTTACCTTACTCGCGTGCTTATTTCGTTTTATGGGACTACTTGTCTCTGTTTTCGCTGCCACTACTGCTCCTGCTGCTTTTTGCTGTTCGTTATCGCTGCTCTTCTCTTGCTCATCGCTGATCCTTTCTTGTTCTTTGCTGCTCATCCCTACTCAGGGCCTTACTCGCGTGCTCATTTCGCTCCTGCTGCTTGTTGCTGTTCGTCATCGCTGCTCTTCTCTTGCTCATCACTGCTCTTCTCTTGCTCATCGCTGCTCTTCTCTTGCTCTTTGCTGTTCATCGCTACTCATGATCTTACTCGCGTGCTCATTTCAGTTTTTGGTGCTATTTGTCACTTTTAATCGCTGCTGCTGTTACTGCTGAAGGAATGTAGTTTACTGCTGATGATCGGAAGGCCACTCGGTACTCATGTTGTCGGTTTGATTGGTAGATCAAGACTGATCGATGTGATTGTATACTGGGATATTTATCGACGACAAACACAAATGAAACAGTTTCATATTTTATTTTACAAAATCTACATCAGTCAATGTTTTAAGTTCTGGTTCTTTCTCTTCAAACAAAGGTATGATCTTCTTCAGTTCTTTCCATTCGAAGGTGTCCAAGCCGATTCCTCTCTTTGTTGGACGATAGGTCCAGTATCCCCGGGGTATAAAGTGCTTTCTTATCCAAATAGTGGGGTATGGGGATTTGACGGTGACGAATACATTGTCCCCAATGTGATATCTCCAGTCGACTAGTTCTTTATCCTGTACTCTACCGATCAAATCATCCAGAACATCAGTAGTCTCGCATAAAGCTTTCCATTGTATCAAAGATAAGCTCACTCCGGTCTTGGTGGGCACCGTTTCACTTTCCCAAAATCTGAGATCTACTCTTTTACTGCCATTCCATTCTGTCAGCTCTGCATACGTTCCTCCACCAAGTAGTACTTTCAAAGGAATACGACCAGTCTTCCTTGGTTCACCACACCGTCTTCGAACATGGCAGAAACGATTCTCTCGTATACTCGTAGGGGGGTCCATCGTACGAATGACTTCTCTGACTATCTTCACTTCCTTTTATACATTTATGACATGAGACTACTCTGCATTGACAAACTTGTAACTGTCTACATATATACATGTATATATATAGTGTTGCCAGAAGATCCCGATACCGGGGTTTTGTATCTGAGGCACTGGCAGTCCACCCGGACAGAGGAAAATACCGACAATCGTGTTCGGGATGAACGAGATTACATCCGCCACCTTTCCCGATATGGTTCGCCACACATTCAACCTACAAAATACGACCTTCAAGAACAACGTGTCGTTTGGATTTATAGTGAGAAACGCAGAGACCGGAGAACTAAGATACTTCCATTCCAGGACGGGGACGAATGTTCTCTGTCTCGATGATGTTAGATGGACATCAAAGATGGCTCCACCCATTCTCTTGCTTTTTGCTGCTCATCGCTGTTTTTCTCTTGCTCTGCTAATGATGACCTTACCTCATTTCAGTTTTGGGGCAACTTGTCGCTGTTTTCGCCGCTGTTGCTAGTGGTGGTCGATTGTCGTTAGTCAAAGATTGGATCTGTGCGAGAGCACCCTTAGATCCGGGTTATTTAAAAGTCCACTCTGCATTTATCCAGGCTTGTGACTGGCTATCTTAAGATAGGCTGCATTAATCCTGCTCAATTTTTTATGACACTCTGCATTTGTCCAGGCTTGTGACTGGCTATATATATGTATAAACATATATAGGCTGCATTACCCTCCTTCCCTTTTTTTGTTATATTTTTTCTGTTTTTCTTTGTAATATGTTCCAATTCCTCCGTCACATAGAGTCATTGCTGTCTTCAGCTGGAGGTGGGTCGTAGTCGTTCAATACTCGGTTAAGCAGATATTTTCGTTTTTCTACGGCCTAATCCCATGATTCTTTTGATTCGTAGTCTTCCTATTCTCTCTAGTGTTTAGCCGTTTTTCTTGATCTCTCTATGTACGGGGTCTTTATTTATGTCTTGATGCCAGGACACCAGTCCGAGGTAATGCTTTTATATTTCGTCTCTGTATGAGTCAAACATGTCTCTATATGCTGCCAAGCGTGCCTTGTCTTCTTCCATTCCGGCTTCGACAAGTTCGTTTACTTTCTGTGAGTATTCCGATTGATGTACTTGAAATGTTCTATTCAAAATGACTTCCCATAGGGACTGTTCGCAAAGCTCTTCGGAGTCTTCGTTGGATCCATGGTCACTACTTTGTTCCGATTCATCGTTATCGGCTTTTGTAGTGGTATCTGAGACTGAATCACTATGGTCTGTTGAATCCTTCTCCATACCGTGTGCATTCTTTTTGTGTCGCACTATGTTGAAGTTTCGCTTGGATTGGTATCCACAGGTATACATTTAAGACGTCTTTATTTCCTTGGATTCAATAGTAGAATGAGTTCCGGTCGTCCTGCAAGTGCTTATATTAGATACAGGTTCCTCAGCGGCTTGTTGATTCATACACAAACGTTTGGCAAAGTATTCGTTTCGACATTGTTGCAGTTCAGATTTCACTTTTCTGATGAGGTCTCTTTTAAGTCTTTTCCACTCGTTGTCAATCCTTCTACATCCCTTGCAGATATTCATGTTTTTGTAGAATTCCGCAAAGCTCTTGTTCGTTTGACACTTTTTACATTTTTTGTTTGGATCCACTTTGTTGGGTCCTCCACTTGTGTTATCCAGCCGTTTGGTTCTCTTCACTTTGGTTAGAAGTAATTTCCTTTTCCTTTGTGGTTTTGCTTTGGTGTTAGAAAGATCCACAGGTATTAAATATCTAGCAGGAACCACTAAATCAACGAGAGGCGTTTTCGACTCCATTGGTACGTGTGTGTTGTTTGACGGTCTTCAAACAACTGACGAAATTAAACAAAACCTCTGATTATATTTTCGTTAAAAGCTTTTCATTGGTGTCATAGAGACGAAGATTACCCCACACAGTTCGCTGTTCGTTGTTGCTATTGCTACTGAGGAGGTGAAGGTGGGATTCTCACTGTTTCGTTATAAGTCACCTCTTAGTCTCGTTGATGTTACGATGGATACAAAAGATGGCTGCGTTCATGTAACGCGGACCTGAAAGAGAACACCCTTATGAAACAGAAATTTTAGAGTCTTTCCGGACGGGAACGAATGTTCTCGGTCTCGTTGATGCTACGACGGACATCAAAGATGGCTGCCTCCAAGTAACGCGGACCTGAAAGGGAACACCCTAATGAAACGAAAATTTAAGAGTCTTTCCGGACGGAAACGAACGTTTCCGGATTTCAGTCCTAACCATAACCCTAACTCCAGACCTAACCCTAACCCTAACTATAACCCTAACCCTAGTTCTAACCCTAATTTTAACTCTAACCCTAACCTTAGGCCTGCTTCTAACCCTTATCGTAGGTCTGTCTCGTACTCCTACTCTAACCGGTCCATACCTCACGTCGTTGGATCACCTAAGCAAGCGTGACTGTTTGCCTCGTGTTTGTCACGCTTGCACCAGTGAACCATCGACGTGAGGTATGGACCGGTTAGAGTAGGAGTACGAGACAGACCTACGATATGGGTTAGAGGCAGCACTAGGGTTAGGGTTAGAGTTAAAATTAGGGTTAGAACTAGGGTTAGGGTTAGGGTTAGAGTTAGGGTTGCGGTTAGGACTCGAGTTAGGGTTATGGTTAGGACTGAAATCCGGAAACGTTCGTTTCCGTCCGGAAAGACTCTTAAATTTTCGTTTCATTAGGGTGTTCCCTTTCAGGTCCGTGTTACTTTGGGGCAGCCATCTTTGATGTACGTCGTAGCATCAACGAGACCGAGAACATTCGTTCCCGTCCGGAAAGACTCTAAAATTTCTGTTTCATAAGGGTGTTCTCTTTCAGGTCCGCGTTACATGAACGCAGCCATCTTTTGTATCCATCGTAACATCAACGAGACTAAGAGGTGACTTATAACGAAACAGTGAGAATCCCACCTTCACCTCCTCAGCAGCAATAGCAACAACGAACAGCGAACTGTGTTGTCTGAATGAATAGACAAAAACAATCTTCGCCACCATGACGCCAATGGAAAGCTTTTAACGAAAATATATTCAGAGGTTTTGTTTAATTTCGTCAGTTGTTTGAAGACCGTCAAACAACACACACGTACCAATGGAGTCGAAAACGCCTCTCGGTTTATTGGTTCCTGGTAGATACTTAATACCTGTGGATCTTTCAAAGACCAAAGCAAAACCAGAAATGAAAAGGAAAATACTTCCAACCAAAGTGGAGAGAACCAAACGGCTGGACAACACAAGTGGAGGACCCAGCAAAGTGGATCCAAACAAGAAATGTACAAAGTGTCAAATGAACAAGAGCTTTGCGGAATTCTACAAAAACATGAATGTCTGCAAGGGGTGTAGAAGGATTGACAACGAGTGGACAAGACTTAATAGAAACCTCATCAGAAAAGTGAAATCTGAACTGCAACAATCTCGAAACGAATACTTTGCCAAACGTTTGTGTATGAATCAACAAGCCGTTGAGGAACCTGTAGGTAATATAAGCACTTGCAGGACGACCGCAGCTCATTCTACTATTGAATCCAAGGAAAGAAAGACGTCTTAAATGTATACCTGTGGATACCAATCCAAGCGAAACTTCAACATAGTGCGACACAAAAAGAATGCACACGGTATGGAGAAGGATTCAACAGACCATAGTGATTCAGTCTCAGATACCACTACAAAAGCCGATAACGATGAATCGGAACAAAGTAGTGAACAGGAGTCCAACGAAGACTCCGAAGAGCAATGCGAACAGTCTCCATGGGAAGTCATTTTGAATAGAACATTTCAAGTACATCAATCGGAATACTCACAGAAAGTAAACGAACTTGTCGAAGCCGGAATGGAAGAAGACAAGGCACGCTTGGCAGCATATAGAGACATGTTTGACTCATACAGAGACGAAATACGAAAGCATTACCTCGGACTGGTGTCCTGGCATCAAGACATAAATAAAGACCCCGTACATAGAGAGATCAAGAAAAACGGCTAAACGCTGGAGAGAATAGGAAGACTACGAATCAAAAGAATCATGGGATTAGGCCGTAGAAAAACGAAAATATCTGCTTAACCGTGTATTGAACGACTACGACCCACCTCCAGCTGAAGACAGCAATGACTCTATGTGACGGAGGAATTGGAACATATTACAAAGAAAAACAGAAAAAAATATAACAAAAAAAGGGAAGGAGGGTAATGCAGCCTATATATGTTTATACATATATATAGCCAGTCACAAGCCTGGACAAATGCAGAGTGTCATAAAAAATTGAGCAGGATTAATGCAGCCTATCTTAAGATAGCCAGTCACAAGCCTGGATAAATGCAGAGTGGACTTTTAAATAACCCGGATCTAAGGGTGCTCTCGCACAGATCCAATCTTTGACTAACGACAATCGACCACCACTAGCAACAGCGGCGAAAACAGCGACAAGTTGCCCCAAAACTGAAATGAGGTAAGGTCATCATTAGCAGAGCAAGAGAAAAACAGCGATGAGCAGCAAAAAGCAAGAGAATGGGTGGAGCCATCTTTGATGTCCATCTAACATCATCGAGACAGAGAACATTCGTCCCCGTCCTGGAATGGAAGTATCTTAGTTCTCCGGTCTCTGCGTTTCTCACTATAAATCCAAACGACACGTTGTTCTTGAAGGTCGTATTTTGTAGGTTGAATGTGTGGCGAACCATATCGGGAAAGGTGGCGGATGTAATCTCGTTCATCCCGAACACGATTGTCGGTATTTTCCTCTAGCCGGGTGGACTGCCAGTGCCTCAGATACAAAACCCCGGTATCGGGATCTTCTGGCAACACTATATATATACATGTATATATGTAGACAGTTACAAGTTTGTCAATGCAGAGTAGTCTCATGTCATAAATGTATAAAAGGAAGTGAAGATAGTCAGAGAAGTCATTCGTACGATGGACCCCCCTACGAGTATACGAGAGAATCGTTTCTGCCATGTTCGAAGACGGTGTGGTGAACCAAGGAAGACTGGTCGTATTCCTTTGAAAGTACTACTTGGTGGAGGAACGTATGCAGAGCTGACAGAATGGAATGGCAGTAAAAGAGTAGATCTCAGATTTTGGGAAAGTGAAACGGTGCCCACCAAGACCGGAGTGAGCTTATCTTTGATACAATGGAAAGCTTTATGCGAGACTACTGATGTTCTGGATGATTTGATCGGTAGAGTACAGGATAAAGAACTAGTCGACTGGAGATATCACATTGGGGACAATGTATTCGTCACCGTCAAATCCCCATACCCCACTATTTGGATAAGAAAGCACTTTATACCCCGGGGATACTGGACCTATCGTCCAACAAAGAGAGGAATCGGCTTGGACACCTTCGAATGGAAAGAACTGAAGAAGATCATACCTTTGTTTGAAGAGAAAGAACCAGAACTTAAAACATTGACTGATGTAGATTTTGTAAAATAAAATATGAAACTGTTTCATTTGTGTTTGTCGTCGATAAATATCCCAGTATACAATCACATCGATCAGTCTTGATCTACCAATCAAACCGACAACATGAGTACCGAGTGGCCTTCCGATCATCAGCAGTAAACTACATTCCTTCAGCAGTAACAGCAGCAGCGATTAAAAGTGACAAATAGCACCAAAAACTGAAATGAGCACGCGAGTAAGATCATGAGTAGCGATGAACAGCAAAGAGCAAGAGAAGAGCAGCGATGAGCAAGAGAAGAGCAGTGATGAGCAAGAGAAGAGCAGCGATGACGAACAGCAACAAGCAGCAGGAGCGAAATGAGCACGCGAGTAAGGCCCTGAGTAGGGATGAGCAGCAAAGAACAAGAAAGGATCAGCGATGAGCAAGAGAAGAGCAGCGATAACGAACAGCAAAAAGCAGCAGGAGCAGTAGTGGCAGCGAAAACAGAGACAAGTAGTCCCATAAAACGAAATAAGCACGCGAGTAAGGTAAGGAGTAGCGATGAACAACAAAAAGCGAGAGAAAAACAGCCATAAGCAGTAAAGAGCAAGAGAAAAACAGCGATGAGCAGTAAAGAACGAGAGAAAAACAGCGATGACCAGTAAAGAACAAGAGAAAAACATTGATGAGCAGTAAAGAGCAAGAGAAAAACAGTGATGAGCAACAAAGAACAAGAGAAAAACAGCGATGAGAAGCATAGAGCAAGAGAAAAACAGCCATAAGCAGTAACGAGCAAGAGAAAAACAGCGATGAGCGGTAAAGAACGAGAGAAAAACAGCGATGACCAGTAAAGAACAAGAGAAAAACAGTGATGAGCAGTAAAGAGCAAGAGAAAAACAGTGATGAGCAACAAAGAACAAGAGAAAAACAGCGATGAGAAGCATAGAGCAAGAGAAAAACAGCGATGAGCAGTAAAGAGCAAGAGACAAACAGCGATGAGCTACAAAAACCAAGAGAAAAACAGCGATAAGCAGTAAAGAACAAAACAAAAACAGTGATGAGCAGTAAAGAGCAAGAGAAAAACAGTGATGAGCAACAAAGAACAAGAGAAAAAACAGCGACGAGCAGTAAACAGCACGAGAAAAACAGTGACGAGCAACAAAAACCAAGAGAAAAACAGCCATGAGCAACAAAGAGCGAGAGAAAAACAGCGATAAGCAGTAAAGAGCAAGAGACAAACAGCGATGAGCTACAAAAACCAAGAGAAAAACAGCGATAAGCAGTAAAGAACAAGAGAAAAACAGTGATGAGCAGTAAAGAGCAAGAGAAAAACAGTGATGAGCAACAAAGAACAAGAGAAAAAACAGCGACGAGCAGTAAACAGCACGAGAAAAATAGCGACGAGCTACAAAAACCAAGAGAAAAACAGCGATGAGCAGCAAAGAGCACGAGAAAAACAGCGATGAGCAGCAAAGAGCACGAGAAAAACAGCGATGAGCTACAAAAACCAAGAGAAAAACAGCGATAAGCAGTAACGAGCAAGAGAAAAACAGCGATGAGACATAAAGAGTACGAGAAAAACAGTGATGATCAACAAAGAGCGAGAGAAAAACAGCCATAAGCAGTAAAGACCAAGAGAAAAACAGCGATGAGACGTAAAGAACGAGAGAAAAACAGTGATGAGCAGTAAAGAGCAAGAGAAAAACAGTGATGAGCAACAAAGAACAAGAGAAAAACAGCGATGAGCAGTAAAGAACGAGAGAAAAACAGCGACGAGCAGTAAAGAACAAGAGAAAAACAGTGATGAGCAGCAAAGAGTACGAGAAAAACAGTGACGACCAGCAAAGAACAAGAGAAAAACAGCGACGAGCATCAAAGAACAAGAGAAAAACAGCGACGAGCAGCATAGAGCACGAGAAAAACAGCGACGAGCTACAAAAACCAAGAGAAAAACAGCGATAAGCAGTAACGAGCAAGAGAAAAACAGCGATGAGCAGCAAAGAGTACGAGAAAAACAGTGATGATCAACAAAGAGCGAGAGAAAAACCAGCGATAAGTAGTAACGAGCAAGAGAAAAACAGTGACGACCAGTAAAGAACAAGAGAAAAACAGTGATGAGCAGTAAAGAGCAAGAGAAAAACAGTGATGAGCAACAAAGAACAAGATAAAAACAGCGACGAGCAGCAAAGAGCACGAGAAAAACAGCGACGAGCAGCAAAGAGCACGAGAAAAACAGCGACGAGCTACAAAAACCAAGAGAAAAACAGCGATAAGCAGTAACGAGCAAGAGAAAAACAGCGATGAGCAGCAAAGAGTACGAGAAAAACAGTGATGATCAACAAAGAGCGAGAGAAAAACAGCCATAAGCAGTAAAGAGCAAGAGAAAAACAGCGATGAGCAGCAAAGAGTACGAGAAAAACAGTGATGATCAACAAAGAGCGAGAGAAAAACAGCCATAAGCAGTAAAGAGCAAGAGAAAAACAGCGATGAGCAGTAAAGAACGAGAGAAAAACAGTGATGAGCAGTAAAGAACAAGAGAAAAACAGTGATGAGCAGTAAAGAACAAGAGAAAAACAGCGATGAGCAGCAAAGAACAAGAGAAAAACAGCGATGAGCAGCAAAGAGTACGAGAAAAACAGTGATGATCAACAAAGAGCGAGAGAAAAACCAGCGATGAGCAGTAAACAGCACGAGAAAAACAGTGACGACCAGTAAAGAACAAGAGAAAAACAGTGATGAGCAGTAAAGAGCAAGAGAAAAACAGTGATGAGCAACAAAGAACAAGAGAAAAACAGCGACGAGCAGCAAAGAGCACGAGAAAAACAGCGACGAGCTACAAAAACCAAGAGAAAAACAGCGATAAGTAGTAACGAGCAAGAGAAAAACAGTGATGAGCCGTAAAGAACAAGAGAAAAACAGTGATGAGCAGTAAAGAGCAAGAGAAAAACAGTGATGAGCAACAAAGAACAAGAGAAAAACAGCGATGAGCAGCAAAGAGCACGAGAAAAACAGCGATGAACAAGATAAGAGCAGCAATGACGAACACCAACAAGCAGCAGGAGCGGAAGCAGCAGCGAAAACACCGACAAGTAACCCCAAGAATCTTAAATCAGCAGGTGAATATAGTCATTATTAGCGATGAGCAGCATGGAGCAGCGAAGAGCAAGCGAAGAGAAGCGAAGCATAGAGCAATGAAATAGACCGCCGTTGCTAAGGACACACCTCCATTGAGCGGTGACAAGCATCAACTTGAGGTAAGGGGACATAATCCAATCCTAGTCCTCACAGAAAACATCACTCACAGATGAAAAGAGCGGGATAAGGGGAGATAATTCAATCAAAGATCCAGAGACGACCGAGAAGAGCGGGAAAAGGGAGATAATTCAATCTGGTCAAGCATCACGCAAGGAGTAGCAAAGAGCGGGATGGAGCAAGAGAAGAGAAGAGAAGTGAATGCAATGAAATGGACCGCCGTTGCTAAGGACACCCCTCCATTGAGCGGTGACAAGCATCACTTGGAGGTAAGGGGACATAATCCAATCCTAGTCCTCACAGAAAATACCCACAGTTGAAAAGATCGGGATATGGGGAGATAATCCAATAGTGTACTTCGTATACTCTCGGACATAACAGTGAGAGACCGATGAAAGATCTAGAGACGACCGAGAAGCACGGGAAAAGGGGAGATAATTCAATCTGGTCAAGCATCAACATTAGGGTCCGTGACTTGCGTCACTTCCGTCAATGGCGGAAAAAACACCCTACTTCCGGTTGCACCAACCACTTCCGGTTCCGTCCGAACATGCGCAGAACATACATCCGGGTCCTACCACGTGACTTGCGTCACTTCCGGCAACAAATGGCGGAAAAAACACCCTACTTCCGGTTGCGCATGCGCGCAAAAATCACTTCCGGTTCCGGTCACACATGCGCGGACGACACATCCGGGTCCTAGCACGTGACTTGCGTCACTTCCGTCAACAAATGGCGGGAAAAACCACTACTTCCGGTTGCGCATGCGCGCAAACCACTTCCGGTACTTCCGGTTCCGGTTACGTCACTTCCTGTGACGTCATTTCCGGTTCCGGTGACGTCACTTCCGGCTCCTCCACGCTCCTCCACCTCAAATGCTAATTTAGAACCGCATACATACTACTGCTCTGTAACAATAAAAAGATTTTCTTAATTCGTTTTAAAATGTCCAGTTTTGTGATGGAAGTATTATCTGACGCCCAACAACAGCCAATTTGTACGAAGGTCGTTAGACGTCCCAAGAATCTCGGAGGAATTAATATCTCGCTTATAGGAGTAGAAATAATTCTTCAAATAAACAAAGAACAAAAGATTTTTATCGCAATTTATTAAAAATAAAAAGAGCCGCGATAACCTTTACGGATCGGGATACAACAGAAATCCAGAAAAAGTAGAACCATTCTGTACAATAGCTATTGAGTGTCCGCTATCAGAAACAGTTTCTACCCAAACAGATTCTCCTTCAGCAAGATGAACGACCACCATATTGCTGTCTGCTCCATGGTAACCAGCTGCATTATGGGATACGGTATATGTATCAACCAGTCTATTCCCATCTTTAACAATCCAGGTCCATAATTCCTGATGATCTGACCCTCCAATGTTGGTGAAAAATACATACGTTCCTGGGACAGCAGCTTGAAAGACACCAGTCACGTGATTATAGGCTCCACCAATGTTTGTTAGTTCTTGGTCGAACACAATAGTTTGGTGATTATTCAATGGGTCGATGTTCCTACTCGTCTTAGCCGTGAATGCAGTTTGTTTTGAACCAACTACATCTCCTGTCACATGAAACAAAAAATCAGAAACCAACAGACAATCAAACTTAATAGTCGTGTTTCAAATATCATTATGAGCTGAGTCGCAAATGACTGCAGGTATTATCTACATATGAATTGTAGCGACAGTAATATGACATTATACTACAATAAGTTTTGATGTTTCTATTTATACTCCAAGCACTTTCAGAGGGGAATATATTTTTTGTTTTAATCTGGTCTATCAAAAACAGATACATCGCTCCATTTTAATTGTCAGAAGGAATGAATAACCCTGCATCATATCAAGCTTCAGATTAAACAGCACAAAGGTTTCAAACGATTTGCAAAAGCTTTTAAAAAAACCATTTAACTCAGGGATATTGTCATGAAAGAATTTTTTGCAGTTTTTAATTCATTTGTGGTCGTGCTGGCCGTGTTTCTTGCAAATTGGGGAAAATGCAATGTGTAGGTCGTAATTTTCTTTTTCGTTTATCGTGCATGATATTTTTTATTTTTCTTTCTCCCGTGTCCATATATATCCCCCATGTACGACCCTCCTAAAATATTCTTGTACAAAAAGTGACTTTTAACAAGGAAGACAATTTTCTACAGAAATACCTGGATCACCAATGTTTCTTCTTGACGATGGGCGGTGTTCTTTCATTTTATGATTGCCTGAAACTGAAATAAAAACACATTTTATCCAAAAATTGCTTAGGCTGAAAATGGTCTATTGTGAAATGACCCAATGCAATTTTATAAGGATAATTTGAGTGAAAGAATTTTTCTATGTGCAATTTATTGTATTGCATATCTAATGATAATCCAAGGAATAATTACTTTGAGGTTCTGTTGAATGATAACACTAATTTTGAAAAAAAAAATAACCGATTTTGAAAAAGCAGTGATATCCTTTATCAACTTCACACATTCTGGTGAATAAAACTGGTTTCTTTTTAAGGCAGTCTATAGTATTGAAGACAGAGGACTCTAAAATATTTATTTAAATCACGGCAACCAATCGCTCTGGTCACAGCAAATACATTTTGATTAATGAAATAAGCGGGATAACTCAATATGGCTTAGTTCTTTCATTTAATCTTGGCTTGAATTGATAGTTTGAAACAAATAATGATTGGATTTGTTTTGATTCCAGTAACAGAAACCAAAAATAATTTTATTAAAAATGTATATCTGCAATTTTTATCCTTTAATACAATACAAAAAAAATCTGTTCTCCGGACAATTTTAATTATATTTCAGTGCTATATATATATATATTCTGTTTTTTGAAAACATGTATTTGCACATTATTTTAAAATACAAAATTCCAATTAACCCAGGTAAAACAAAGATATGGAAAATGGATCATATTGGACCTTCATGCATAATATTTCAGGTTTTATGATCGTTTGACCCCTAAAGAACCATATGGACTTGACCAGTGTACAAATAAAGTTAAATTTAGTCTTATCTATATTTAATATAATGTTACCTTTATCTTGTTCACGAATTTCCAAGCCAAACTTTTCATTGTAATCAGATGATGTTGAGCTATATAGAAAATACAACAATAAAGAGTTAAAATCTTTTTTTTTTATTGAAAATAAATTTGTTACCCTTTAAAGCTTTTGGATTCGGATTCTTTGGTTTTGGTACATACTTTAATCATTTTCAAGAAGGATTTTTGAGTTTCAGGTTTCCATGATAATTCAAATAATATCTTTCTGGTGTATTTAGCAAATAGTTCATTACACTGAATGTCGTATGGAAGTATATGGACCGGTTGGTCGTCCAGAAAAAATGTGGACCGAAGCGTAGTGAAGGTCCTAATAATTTGTTCGGCGACTAAGCGGTCCATATACTTCCATTTGACCCTCATAGCAATGAACTGTTAGCTATATTATATTTATTTCAATGCGAAAACATTCCAAAATTTACAATAATAATAAAGCTCCGCCCACCAGTCCATATGATAATTAATCCCCGCCCACCGGTCCATATAACATTATATGGACTGGTTTCTTTAATATAGACAAATAGAGAGACAAAATCTTAAAAGTATAATATATTTGTATAAATAAAGGTTCCCGCGACATTATATTTTATTGCAGTTCACCTGATCCTCATCTAACATGCCAAACACTAATGAAATAAATCATATCTTCCTTTGTGTAATATTTCCCTAAATGTACAAATAAATTTAAAAAAGACTTATAAAAACACACATTCACTTAGACAAGCACACACTCAAGTAATTTCCTTCCATAATTTGAAATACTCATGTGCTTTCGATCGAATAAATTGAGAATTTCGTACAACCTGTTAAATTGTACATATCAGATACAGACCTTAAATTGGTGCTTGTTCTATCTTTAGTCGTCATTTCTGCTACCTGATTTCGAAGAAAAGCATTTTCTTCTTCCAGAAAATTAACTTTATTTTCCAGAATAGAAAGTCTTGCGTTATTCCGTTTCAAATCAGAAATAAGTTCTGCAACATCGCCAGTTTGACCAAAACTTACTGGAGTGCAGTCCAAGTATGACAAAAACAGACACAAGAAAAGAGAGTATAACATTTTAAATTCGGATATGTTTATAACTGATTAATCCAAACGTGGAATTCGGGTTAAATAAGCAAAGGATGTCAGGTTTCTTATCTATATACATGTAGGCGATAGAAATTTGAACTATAGGCCCCTAATTAGAAATCTATAAACAGCCCAAAACTGTACCACAGATGATCAAAATGATAATAATATGAAAAAAAGAACAGAACATGAACGGAATGGAATGGAACGGAACGGAACAGAACAGCCATTCACCGGTTCGTACATTTCTCAAATATTCCTAGTCAACAGAGACTTTGTATATAAGTTGTAATGCTGTAGAAGGTGAATATCTGTTCTTATGGCAGGAGAATTGTATAACACAGTGTCGAGATTTTGTTATTTTATCATAATTACGTTTTGTGTTTGAAATTTGTCACAAGCTTTACACGGTTAATTTTACCTTATATGACAATAAACTATTATTCTTATATTATATTGTAACAAAAATAAAAATCTTCGCGAGACTTTATTAATTAAAATAGAAAGACATATATTGAAAAACTTAAATTTATTTTAAATCCCAAAATTGAGCTTATATCAGAAGTCTGTACCTTCATTAAACAATCATTAGATTTGAGACAGGTTACAGTTAACACCTGCTAGTGATTATAAGTCAAGTTACAATTTACATATAGATTCTCCTTCAGGTACGAGTGAGTTATGGAATTTCTCCACCCGAGATAGTTAAATTTTCGATTTTCAACACGCGAGCCTTTAGCGAGCGTGTTAAAATCTAAAATTTAACTATTGAGGGTGGAGAAATTTCATAACTCACGAGTAAATTGAAGGAGAATCTGTTTCTCCTATGATTTTCGACAAAAACCTCAAGAAAACGTCGTTGCTATGTAGTTTGTTTACATTGACGTCATTTCGGGACTTCTCTAGTTTATCGTTCCAATAACTGTAGAAAAAAGGGCGGTAATTCCCACGTAGAAATTTAATCACCGGGAAGTGGTTAAAGATATTATGTATTTTTATCCCACCGATTAAACACGTCAAGAATAGGAGAAAATGTATTATTATTTTATCGTGATTTCTGTTAATGGATTTTATTTGTGTTGTATTGTCTGTATGTTTCGCAGGTTTGACCCTACTGCGTGTAATAATGGTAAAAATAAAGCTTGAAAATTCGGTTAATAATACACAACTTTTATAAATTTAATTTTATTTACCCAAAAGGTTATGTAAAAAATAGTATTAAATGAAATAAAGAGTACAAAGGGGACTTGAATTATTTTCATCCAAAACTTTTTTTACGAAAAATCAAAGCATCTGTATTTACGTATGAAAAGTGTGAACAAAAATTTTATCAACATTTTTGAGAAAAGTTAAACGTTAACATGAAAAAATCAAAACGTTTACTAATATTTTATTTTGTAAATCGAAACATTCATTTAGGGTGGTCTGGTAGTGGTTCCTTCAGATGTAACACATAATAGTTATATGTATACAAATGTTTGTAATCTTTTGTAAATGTTTCAATACAAACATTTTAAGATGTATAATCATATAATATTTCCACAGATAACGAAATAAAGGTTCCCTATGGAAAACAAATACGGAATCCATTATCTCCAGCACGTGGTTTTGAAATTTGAATCCATGTTTTCTCTTCTGGTTAGCGCTGATGTCAAAACGATTCCGGTCATAAGCAAACAAGTATAGCCTCTGTTCTGGAGGGTAATTTGTACTAATGAAGTATGTATTTAGTATTGATAACAAAAGAACATTGATTGATGAACAAGTGATGCGATACAGACTTGTCAAATACGTAATCATGTATGCCCATAGAGTAAAACGTGCTGCAGCCATTTTTGGGAGAGTTTCTTGATCTGCGCCTGGTATATTACGATCTTAGTGACACATGATTTAAATTGTGTAGAACTTCAAATTTTATCAAAATAGTTTCATGTTTTTTTTCTCTAACATACAAAATATCAAACAGATAGAGATGTAAGGGAGACTGGGTACCTCTGCTTAGATTTTAAAAATACAAGTACGACAATTTCGAGATACCGACAACATGGACAATGCAAACTCTAAAGAAACATCACTATGCATATATCTAATGCACAATCGGTGAATTTCGTAAAATTTTCTATTCTGTGGTGGTAGAAATCATCTTAATTATTATATACCTGTACCAAGCCAAGAGTATGACTGTTGCTTTTCAGTTGTTCTGGGTATTTGCGTACCTCCCGGATTTGCCAGTTTGTCGGACTTTGATTGTGACATTTTCTTTGGGGTTCCACGTTTTTATTAAACTTTATAAATTGTAAACGAAAGGTTTTTGAAGGGAATTGAAACACAAATAACACCTAAACTAACACTGAAAAGACAAAGTAAGAAAAGCATATATTGGATAATAAACGGATGTTACCAGTGAAGTAGAAAATTTTAAAAGTTTTAGTAGAAATAGATGTACATAGAACATAAAATCATGCAATTGTAAAAAGCAGTCCTATCTGCATGAAATGAGGACCTATAATAAAGCAAAACAAGACCCTTTAAGTAAAATCCTTCTGAAGTCTTTACTTTAGTCAAAGTATATATTTACAAATCCCCCCCCCCCCAAGTCAGGCTTTTGTATTCACGTTCGTTCCTACAAACTAGAACGAACGTGGTTACAAAACCCTGACTTGGGAGGATGACACAGATTTTGAGTACTGTAATTTCAGGAATTTTTGCTTGTATTTATTATTGTAAATCTATAATTAAAGTGTTACCAAACACTTTGACTAAAATAGATTTGGATCTTTTAATCTGCATAAAATTTTGATGAATTATTTACTTTGACCTGGTGACAAAAATATAAAAATTTCAACATATTTGAACCACACATTTACGGGAATAATTTCAATGGCTATATAGCAGTTTGAAAAACACTAATTTTGATAATTGAGAAGCTTAATTTCACTTTATTAATAGTATGCGATTAAAACGTTCAGCTGATTTTTAATGAGTTAACTCCCTTAGGTGTTCTGTACTACCTTAATATAATTTTTTAAATTGCATATGTATACATCCACAAGTGGCAAGCCATATACAATATAGAACAAACAATTTAAACACATACAAAATACAAATATAAAAAATTAATTTATATATACGGTATTAATGAATAAGATTTTAGCCTTGACCGATATGGACCTCACATATTGACTGTTGTATAAAGGTGCAAATACCAGACTATAGCTCTAAATCTGGTTTTAAAAGAATAATTATCTTTTCTAAGGAAAAAAAGTAAAAATGATTTATATATATATTTTTTTTTATAGACAAATATATTATCTATAATATCTACAATTAAAGAGAAAATGATATTCATCCTTGACAATACGACAATCTGTTTTATATAAATATAAATATAATTTAGAACTATCTGTTTACATATACATCATGAATTTTACTCCTGAAGTCCTTTTTTCTTGTTAATTTGTCTTATACAAGGAATGTACTCCACTATCTTATACCAGGAATGTACTCCACTATCTTATACCAGGAATGTACTCCACTATCTTATCCAGGGAATGTACTCCACCATCAGGTAGAGCTTTATTTACATTATATGCTTTTTATTATCTGATTTAAAAGGAGTTATATCTGCTAAACTTTCTGTTTTGGAATACAAGTTTGAAAATTCAAAATTAGATTTGCGATTTTTCATCCTGTTGCTTTTTTTGCAATAATAAAAAGATCGCCTTTTCATTAATTTTCAGAAGTTATGAACATGTTAAAAACCACTAAATTCTATGTATATTTTTCAATCCCAAGACATTACCCTGTTATATCTCGTCTCTATGGCAAGCCGTTTTAATATTTATTCTAACTTCAAGATATCTCATATAATATATAAGATATCTTATATAATTTAGATTTTATAAGATATCTTATATACTTTGTAAGATATCTTATAAAGTATGTAAGATATCTTATAAAGTATATAAGATATCTCATAAAGTATATACGATATCTTATAAATATTTTTTATATAAGATATCTTATAAACTTTATAAGATATCTAATATATTTTATAAGGTATATTATATTGATTATAAGATATCTCATATAATTTATAAGATATCTTATAAATTATATGAGATATCTGATAAAATATATGAGATATCTTATAAAGTTTATTAGATATCTTGAAGTTAGAATAAATAGTAAAACGGCTTGCCATACGCCTCACTTAGTTTTATGCGATCGTGTTTATTATTGTTTAATTGGGTGAGATATACATTTTCCCAGTGTTCAGATCTATGGTATGTTGTCTCAATGATATTTTTGTCCTTACATTTTAAAAATCAATGTTTCCTTCTGTAATTTTCTCGTCTTTTTCAAAATACTTTACCGTTTAAATTATCAGACTGAGAAACTGAGGCCACTTATTTAAGCAAAGCTGAGCAACACACTTACCCTCCCATATCAAAACAAAATGTATGATAGAGATGACTCTCAAATGCACGAGTGGACCGCTTTTTCATTTCTTAATTTAACATGTTCTCATTAACCGGTTGGCTGTAATTTTAAACAAAATTTTTCAAATTATTTTTATTTTTATTTTTTTATTCATTAATTTTCTTAGTTTTGGTCAACGAAATTTTTACAAAAGAATTTAATATTGGGGAGAGAGTTCGGAAAATCAAAGTGTGCGATCCTTAGCTGTGTAAATCAAAACTTGTGTGAAATAATTATTTTTTGCACTGATATTTAAAAGCTCATTTTGTGGCGTAAAAATCATAATCGTTTCTCAAAGAATATAAGCCTGTGTTGATTAACCGTGAAAAACTGATATGAAGACACATTTTAATTCTGTTGGTTTAAGAAGTGAACCTTTACTAACGCAAGAAAAGATTTGTGTTTATTTTACGTTATTTAAACAAACACATTCGACATTCTGTTATATTTCATATGTCTGCGAAGTCATTCAGCTTGCAGGATTCGTACATCCAACTATTATATGAAATGAGGCGAAAAATTTGACGGAGACAAAAATGTTTTAGCGTGTAATTAAATATGTTATGCATCTTGAGATGATTCGTGCAATTTTTAATGTTTGATAATTATCCTTTTGATTTTGTGGGAATCTCAATGTTGTTGAATGTTTAGTGTTTTCTGATAAATTTTGAGTAATGTTAGGGACGAGATCAAAAGTTCAATTCACATAGTTAAAACATTAAAACTTTATTCACATAGTTGTTTCACTGACCCCCCCCCCCCCCACCCCCTCTTAACTTAATTTGGGAAAAATTGATTGACCAATATGGGCATATGCTTTGAGAGTATACTTTATGTATCATAGGTCCTGTTTTTCATCAACAATGTATGTTTTTTCTATATATTGACTTGGACATCACTTTTAAAAAATATTGGAAAAAGTGATGTGTATTTTTAGTATGCATCAAAAAAAGGCACTGTTAAATTATAATTTTATACATATCATTCAAAATTCACGATCGATAAAGTGTTTAAAGTGTTTGAACGGCGTAGATACTATGATTGATTTCGCCCAAATACTCTCGGCCAAAAATTTGCTTACCTGTACGATTTAATGGCTTTTATTTGCAAAAGCGGCCGAAAAAAACCCACGACCGAAATGTCGACGAAAATAATAAGCAGGATCAAATATTTGATCCTAGCCTCCCCCATAAAAATCAAATGGTCGCTCTCTAATTACTGTATGAAAATGAATAGAAATTAATTTGTGAATGAACAATAAACAGGAGTAAAGACAATTAACAAAAATAAGAAAAACTTTAAAGGTTTTAGCATTTTTCCCTATCTCAAGTAATACAAACCTACACACTGTATAAGACAACATTTTTAAGAATTACTTCGATCTATATAAATGCTTGTAAACGAAATGGGCATTTAAGACAGAAGAACATTAAAATCAGTCTGATATCTAACGCGGTACATAACACCGTAATATTATGGTAATGTTTTATTTTTTTTCGAATTTACTCATAGCACTCGACAGATTGGCAAATAAACTTAAACATATACTATAATATGTTCAATATAGAATTCTGTTATTTTGACTTTCGAAAGAAAACACCGGTGAATGTTAGAAAAACAAACGCGTTAGTTATTTTCCGTCATTTGGGTCACATTCTCTTTATACCATTCAGTCCGGGATTATAAAAGTTAGGTTTCCGGTATCATAGATATCTTAAACTCGTGCGCCAAAATCCGTAACTACGAAAAATTAATCCATATAACTCTTACAAACAGTATGTTTTAAGAAAAGAAAAATATGCGAAAATGTTTGTAGTAACAGGATGACAACTTGTAAAGAATAACGTAATGTTATATGCGATACTTGAGATTTTTTGTTGCGGAAGTGGGGATTCAAAAAATCGTTCGTTTTCAGCTGAGTATTTATAAACCATATGTTATAGTTAACAAGCTGTTAAAACACATGTTCAGAGGTGTCTGTATACAAATGAATAATTAGTCAAGAAGATTCATTATGGTGTCGTAACAGTCAGTGAAATTTACTTTCCGGTTTTTAACGAGGATGGTCTCGATGAACGATGCTAGTCCGTCGGATGGGGACGAAAATTGGCTGTCCTGCGTTAAGCAAAACCCTTAGCATGCTATAGACTCCTCTGTAGATGTCGAAAAAGAGTAGGCTAAAATGCCGCTACATGTGCCGCTCTCGCACCCGCCAAGTGGAGAGGGATTTCTATAAGTTGGCATAACTTTTTTTTCCGTGATATCTGCGATTCATGGAGGTTATAGAGTTGAAGTCATTTACACATGGGCTCGGACTTTATATTCGGATATTTTATACCTAGTGTATGAACTCAGTCTTGAAAGCTAAAGACATTTCTGAACATTTCTGTCTTTCATAATAAACTTATTTATAGATATTTGATTAAATTGCAAGTATTTTTTTATAAAGTTTCAAGGCTGAATTTGAATGATGCAAAGGAGAATTACGAACACTTGATTTGCACTTAAGCTAATGTAACTGGGTTTGTTAAATATCTTCTTTAACTTATATGATTATTGTCCCTTACATAATATTGAAATGTAGGAAAGACCTCCTTTTGAATAAAGATATATATATGAAAAGGGAGTCGGGGTGTCAAATTGAATAGAATAGAGAATGGAAACGGAGAATGTGTCAAAGAGACAACAACCCGACCAAAGAGCAGAAAACAGCCCAAGGCTACCAATGCGTCTTCAACGCAGCGAGAAAATCCCTCACCCTGAGGCGGCTTCAGCTGGCCCCTAAACAATAATGCATACTAGTTCAGCGAAATGGACGCCACACTAAACTGCGAAACATACAAATGAACCAAAATTCAAAATACCACAAGATTAACAAAGGCTAGGCTAGAGGTTCCTGACTTGGTACAGGTGCAAAAATGCGGCGGGGTTAAACATGTTTCGTGAGATCTTAATTAACTCCCCCCCCCCTTCCCTTTTATACCTCTTGTGAAATAAACAAACACACAACGATACACACAATTCAAAAGATGTCCGAGTCCGATGTTAAAAAGGGTAACTGGAGAAACTAAGCAAAATGACAATGATCAATATATATTAACAAAGGACTACTAGCAATTACAGACATGCCAGCTCCAGACCTCAATTAAACTGATCGAAAGATTATGTCTTTATCATATAGAAAATCAACCACAATCCCTCCCGTTAGGCGTTTGGTATCATGCCATCATAAATTATATGAAAAGAACATTCTTAGAAATTCTTGTATTGCTGATAAAAATGTATAATTATATTTCAGGAAAAAATTAAAATAATAAAACTTTTTTTCTAATAGTCCAGTCAAACTAAGTTTTAACCTCAAACTAATTGAAACAGAAAATGTTTTAGTTCTAATCTATAGCATTAAGCCCCAAATATACACAGAAAAAAGTCCCATAAAATCTAACTTCAGGAAAACTCAAAATCAGCATTTTTAATTTCCTATGGAAATTAACATTGGTAAGGGGAGATAACTCCGCAAAAATTAGTCTTTTTTGTCAGTTTTTGGTTGATTTTCTTAAAATTCATGTAAAGTATGATACTTTGATGGGGTTATAAGTTCGTATTTGACTATATTATATAATCTTCTGCTCATGAAATGTACAAAACCGATGTGTTATGGGTATTTTTAATTTTTTTTGCACATTTTTCATTAAAGAAATTGCAAATTTTTGGCTTTGTGACCATTTTGAAAAAATAATGTGAAAATTTGGTATTGTTTATATCTGTAAATTATATTTGTTCAGCATCTACCTTGTTTAAAGAAACTTTAAACCACAAAAAGAAGAATATATGCTTCATCATTTTTATTAAATTTGAGATTCTTTACCTTGACATGTTGAAAAATTTAATAAATGGTCAACTAATGAATTACGAAATCTAGGTTGTAGCTTGATAAAAGATATGAAAACACCTTTAGAGTTGTTTGTTATACTCTAAAGACGACTAAAATATCAAGAATCAATACATTCTGCTGAATAGAAGCGGTAAAGTTATAATTTTATATCAATATTTCTGCCTTTTTTGCAGAGTTATCTCCCATTTTCAATGCAAATCTCCATAGGAATTTTAGAATCGAGATTTTTTGGTCTTCCTCAAGTTAGATTTTGTTAGACTTTTGTCTGTGTATATTTGGGGTATAATGCTAAAGATTAAAACTTAAAAATCTTCTTTTGCAATAACTTCAAGGTTAGGGTCAAATTTATGCTAGATTGACTGGACTATAATCTGCATAACACAATATACTTATATCTTTTTTATATCTTTTTATTAATAATCTGGACAATTTTTTTCGAAAACCTTATTTTTTTGAGCAACTGAAAAATATATATATATATATGTATATAGCAACGTAATATTACGACGTTATATCAGATCTATCAACAGGTAAGCATTTTATTCTTGCAGATTTGAATTTTTGCCATATAAGAAAAATTGCTCAGATACTTGTGAATATTTTCTATCGCTGAATATTAATTACACTCCTTTAATTAGATTAAAGAGTCCCCATGTTCACATATAAAAGGCCAGTAAATAAATATGGATAAAGAAGTTCGTCAATGTCTTTATAAAGCGGTCAATGGTACGGCGAACATAAGGTCCGCATCGGTCAAAGTTTAACATTATGTGTTGCTGTTGTATACATTCATTCACTTATATATGTCTTGTACGTTGTGTTTATGTTTGTATTTGCTTAACATATATGGGTATAATTTGCAAATAAAATTATTATTTTATTTTCATAGAAAAAATGTGAGGGACTTAGCAAGTTTATTTGCACTCGCATGCTCGAACTATATAAATAAATTATTTTAGGAGTGTCACTTTTCACAAATATTCACGTGATAAACATTAAAATCAAGTTCGAAGATTTACTCAAAAAAGTATGTTTACAATAAAATATACATGACCAGGAAAGTTCTAATAATTTTAGTTAGTTAAATAATTTGGCCGTGAAAAGCAAAACTCTGATAATTCCTTGCTTACGATTTCTGTAATAACCCTTAGTACCGTACCGGCCATTTATACCAAAACGTTTGAAAGCAAAACAAATTTGGTAAACACAATCAAACGGGCCTTAACAGTTTATCCAAAGTCCAGGAAATGTGAAGTTTACCTAAAAGAACTGAAACGTACCCTACTTTTACAAGAATTTAAAAATATTATCAACTTAAGATTTAAACACAAGTATCTGAACTTCTTGTTACAGCCAAAGCAGTGACTTTCGAGGCTGTGATGAAATTAAATTTACATGCAGTGAACATATATAGAAAATATAATTTTAATATCAGAATATTGTAAATAAATTATATTTTAATACAGCAACTATATAAATTTCATATTTGCACTTTTGTAATTACATAACGGGGCCATTAGTTGTTGACACTGCACATTTTTGTAATACAAATATATAAGTTTGTCAAAACAGATCAGTTTTAAAACAGCTGTAATAATCACGCAGAGTTAAAAGTACAAGTGACATGCTGAAAATTATTTGCTAAAATTGTAAAATGACCATGTTGGGATTGAAAAAATTGTGTGTGTAGCGAGGGGGGTGGGAAGGGGGGGGGTGGGGGTGGGGTTGATATTGGTTTGTAAAGGTAATCCCTCATATTTTTTGCATTGGAAAGATTTGGTAAATAAAACGGGCAAATGGAAAAAATACCGTATTCGTTATAAACTTCCCATCATGGAAGTGAAAATTCAAAACTGTGTATTACGATGACAATGTATAGAATTTCAGTGACAAAAAAAAGTGTTTAAATGGAATATTGTTTAGGTTTATTAATGCAAAGCCAATTGTCATAGCAAACATGAGATATAAAACTGCTATTGACAAAGATATGAAATTTATATCAACGGAATAAAACCCTGTGCACGTCGTACGTCAAATCTGGTCAACCTCACAGGCACCTTGGGAATGGATTTAGTTTGTGGCACCCCCCCCCCCCCCCACCCCCTTCCCCTTCTTTCTTTTGTCTCCCCCTTTTTTTTCTCTGCAACACAACACTACCTTCATTTTTATTTTTTTTTAAATTTCTCATTTTATGAAAGAAAAAAGCACAATATTACAATATTAATGCATTAATCAAATGTCCAAATTTTCTTTTAAAAATGATGAAGTGATGTAATATAAAAAAAAGTTTGATAATGAGGGTGGAGGGGTATTGCACAAGAAAGGCGGAGGTAGAGGGATAAAAGGGGGGCAACACACTAAATCTATTGCACAGGTACATGTGGCTGACATGAAAAAAAAAGTGTGTTCAAGATAAGACTTCCACTTAATTATAGCACCACAAAACATTATTTGTATTTTTTCAATTAGAGCGGTCTGTGATATAATTTTACGTATTGAACGTTTGTCTCGTATCTGTTTTATTGTTTTACTTTCTCCTTAAATATTATTTGTAAATAGTCCATTCCTATTAGATAATTTTTTGTTCTAATTAATCAAGTTTAATATAATAAGTTCTCGCCGTGATGTGGCTTAAATGTCGCCCAAACGGCGTAAAACAATAATCAATCAATCAATTAGAGCGTTTGCAAAAAGGCAAAAGAATATCAAATCTCAATAAAGGACGTCCATTTCAACCCAAGAGCTTTAGCCACACTCCAAACAATCAGGACATACTTTTGTCGAAATATAATGGGTTCCTGAGCCGTATAGTTCACTATACTTCAAAAGAAAATATTCAAATGCAAAACTGCATATACAATCGGTTGGTGCTACAAATTTGATGGATGAAATATGTAGATTAAATCGACAGATGAAATTGACCATGTAAATAATCGTTTTAGGGATACTATTTTCGACGGCTCTTCATATGTTATTTCATATTTCTGAGAAGTGGTTAGTACGCCTTGCGCGTGAATGCCATTTCAGTAATATTTTATTTCACATTATTAATATAATGATATTTATCTATTGATATAAAAATTACGACCTTTTTCGATATATTCTTATGCTTGGTGTCCAGTTGAATATTTAAGGTTATACTTTTTGCATTTCTTTTTTCTTTAAATCATTCAATGTTTTCATGAAATATCTTTTTAAAAGCAATTTGACACAACGGCATATTTCTGTTTTAAATTATCACATTTTTCTAATTGATTGTTAAGTATATATTGAAACACAAAGTGTGGTATATATTGTTTTTAGATTAAAATATATAAATATTTTTTCCCAAATATACAATATTTTTATACAGAAGTCAAACATTTCCGCTGCAATTGGTCCGATGCAATTTAGTTGAGTGACAAGAACAAACAAATAACAATATGTCAAATTTTGTTTGAACACTGTTTTCAGCATAAAATTTAACCAATTTTCTGCCAAACTACAAAAAACATACATTAAAAAGAATAACAGATTTTAAGAACTCCATTTTGCCTATCATTCGGAACACCGTGGGTCTTTGTTTTTGTATTTCTGCAAATTATATACAAATATACAACTTAAGAAAACACAAAGATGATGATGATGATGTGTTTTGCTGTTCGTGCCCCCTCTGTAGTAATTTTGACACGCAGTGTGCGAATTGAATCAAGTCAAGTTTACTTTCCTGGTGAACGTGTCGGCAGGCAATAACCATGAAATTGAAAACAAACTCCGCTCAAATAGCACACAATTTTGGCATAAATGATCTTAAGCGTTGATTTGACGTTGAAATATAAGAATAATTTCATTTACATATTTTGCGTTGTCAAGGTTTGTTAATGTAACTGTATAATTAGGTGTCGTATCACAACAAACGGCAACCAAGAATATGACAACCTTTCCAGATATTGTCAAATTTATTTGGGCTGTGGGAATATTGAAATGAAAAGTATAGTGTGGCTATAAAATAAATATATATTTGAGTCGGTTAAAAAATGAATATCCACATTTATTTAAGAATAATTGTTCTTTTATATTTTACAAGGGGTAGGACATTTAACAAGTCTTTCATGTATTTATCGATTGTGATTTCTTAACATATAAGTTAATAGATAAATAAAAAGAAATAATAAAACAAACGTTTTATTTTCTACGTATGTCTTTAAATTAATTTGCATTTATATTTATTTTAAATTAAAAATTTGTCGGTATATTAATTTCAAATTTAACTAATTCATTTCAATTGAGACCTTGTGTAAGAGTAATTTAATTCATTAACGAAGAAAACAGATGCGTTAAATATGCAAGTATTTTCCTTACCCAATCTTACTATAACATGAGTATTTTAAGTGGTTTGTTTTAATTGTTGTCAATATTTACAATATTTTTTTATACATGTTATAAAAAGAATTCATCATTATCGATTACAAATACGAAAACGCTGTGGTTTCAATTTTACTGAATTTTTGATACACTTATAATTAGGATATTTAAATAATCATGACTTGATCATTGGGTTGCCCTTGCCCGTCAAACTGTGTCTTCCTGCTATTCCTACACTTAAAAAATACATATTCCTTCTATTCTTACAAACAAAGAACAACAGGTGTTTGTATAAGTTAATTTGTTGTTTTGGCAATTTAATTTTAATTAATATACAGGGAAGTACAGGAAAACAGATACAAAATAAATGATAGAAATGTATATTTTTTTTTAAAAGAAATACAATGTACATTTTTAAAAAAAGAAATACAATGTACATTTTTTTAAAAAGAAATACAATGTACATTTTTTAAAAAAGAAATACAATGTACATTTTTTTAAAAAGAAATACAATGTACATTTTTTAAAAAGAAATACAATGTATATTAAAAAAATCAAAGTGTAAAAAGAAAAAACATAATAAGAAAGATATATATAAAAAAAACTGTTTAAAGGTTGAAATAGGTTAATTTTATTATCAATTGGAATTTGAAAAAATACATGTATTTATCATTTCTTTATTAAGAATACCTGTACTTTTATAAAAAAAAATATTAAGGAATTTATAGAATTCATAGAATTCACAAAAAATTAAAAGAATATATTGTTGTTGTTTTTTGATTTAGTGGGCGACCTACCAGTATCAGGTAATTGCGCCCTGCTAACTATAATGAAGGGTCTGCACCCTAATATTTTGAATATGATTGTATAATTTACATATAATTGAATGGTATGAGTTAGTTAGTCTTTCCGAATATTAACCTTAAAGATTGCCTTTTCCACTATACCCAGTTTATCGTATTTCCCTATGGCTATATCGACCTGCTGAGGCCTTCAGAATTTCCCGTATTTGGGCACTGTGACGTCGTAAAGAGTTGACCCGACCCTAATATAAGCTGACCCGAATATATCAGCGACGTCATAATGTTTGACCCAACGTTGACCCGAATATATCAGGAAAACATCCGGTTATAGGCGGATGGCCATTGAAAAGTAAGAAATTCCATTAAGATTGCTAGTTAACAATACGATAAATTTATCATAAAGTTTTCTTCAAACAAATATTGTAAAATATAAGCCGCTCGACACAATATGAAGCTTTTTGGCTCGTTCGCTACGCTCACTCGCCGAAAAAGCTTCACATTGTGTCTCGCGGATGATATTTTACGATATACGTTTGCAGAAAACCTGATAATATGTACGTATCTGGCGCAAAACTCAGTCACATGGTCTACAAACAGCAGACAACGACAATGACAATATTCATCAACTTGTACGAAGAGCAGATGTACTACCATTGCTTCAAACTGGGAACGTCGAAGACGTATGGTTCAACGCATTAGAAGACATTGAGAACGCCGAAATAAATGTTCCAACACTAGGATTTACAGATTATGTTACAAGCTACTGGGTTGAAGGTAACCGCAACCTTTGGAACCACTATGCTACAGATGGCCCAAGAACTACAAATCATCTTGAGGGTTGGCATAACAAACTAAAGAAAGTAGTCATCCAAACATCTACAGTCTAGTCAAGTTGATTAAACTGTGCTATTCATGTTATGTTTTGAGATTCAATGTAAACCTTGTTTCTTGCGATGTCTTGGTTACTCTGGTGTTTTATCTTATTATTCATGAAATAAATATATCAGCATATACCAATTTGTTTTAATTTTCAAATATATATTCACACAATAAAAAAAAGAAGGAAGTTCGGACAATTTCAATGAAATAAAAACATATATTCTTATGTGATTTTAAACAAATGGTGTTTAAAATTGCACATAAAAAAAAAAGATTTTATTGGATTTTTTGCAAAAACGTACTTATGAGGTTGAATTTACCATAGTTTTTGCAAAAACAATCTCATGACGATGAATTTACCTAAGTTTTTGCAAAACTAAAACGTTCTTATAATGATGAATTACCATAGTTTTTGCAAAATCGTTCATATGAAGATGAATACAACAGTTTTTGCAAAAAACCTTCTTATGACGATGAATTTACAATACTTTTTTGCAAATAACGTTCTTGTGACAATGAATTTACTATAGTTTTTGCTAAAAAATGTTTTTATGACGATTAATTTACACTAGCATAGAGCCTGAGAACACTAGATCAGAGATGGTGGTACGCTCGGGGATAAAGATAGCCGTAAAGTAACACATTTTATAAATGGTTATATATACTGAAATGTAATCACATTTTAATTCCTTTTCATCTTTCATAATGTTTACAAGGAACATTAAAAAGTGTCAAAACTTTGTCAGCGACAGGATAATGTCATTTCTGCTGAAAGTGGCGTAAAACTTAAATAGATAGAACCAAGTCACACCCAAAAACTGTGCTCTTCGGATACCGCTTTTATTTCCACGAAGCATTCCTGTAACACATCTCAATCAACGGGCATAAATTAGGTGATGGAAACATGCTCCTGATGTGTTTTCATGTCGATACATATTTTTTCTGTCCTCAGAAACTAATCGAGAATTTAAGATGAAGCACAGAAACAAAAGCGCAGCGCATATATGCAAATTTTGTAACAAGAATTAAATCCACATCTCTTCTTTCGTTATATATAATTTGTCTTACAATTATTTATTTGTTAATATAAACAAACAACAAAATGGATAAACAGGAATGGTCAACAATAACATACCAATCAATCAAAGCAACCCAACTGACAAAATCCCGTACAAAAAATAACGTAAAAGAGTACAAAACACAAACATGAACACAACAGAGAGTCAGGATAGTCTGACTTGCTACAGACACTGAATAATGGTGGGGTTAAACCGGTTTTATGGGTACGCACCCCCCTTATCTATCCTGACACTCTGGTGTATACGACACACACAAAAAAACAAATACAGTATGATTACCAACATGACCGACAAGGTGACCGCTTGCTAGAACTGAAAATTAGAGAGGACGGTACATAATTTAGATAGCAGGGTCAGAATGTGCTCGTTTTAACTGTAAATCTAGATAAGGCTCTCATAGTTGCAGGTCGGATACTGTCGCTCTATTTGTTTTTTTGTTTTTGTTTATTTATTTATCTAAACCAATGTATTATGTATTATTTATTTATTTTTGTCTAATGTTCAAAGTTTTCATCTATTTCTTTAATGAATACAAACTTCATCGCTTGTTAATATTTTACAGGAAAAACTTACTCTTTATTATGCTTAATTATTATATTCTTCTCGTAGAATTATTCTTTATGAATACAAATGTATTGAGAGTGAAAAACCACATGTAAAATGCATTCATGAAGCTACGACCCATTTCATAATTTCGTAATTTTTCATAAAATTTTGACGTTTTCTTTTGATGCAAAATTAAATCATTATTGTTTCTGCTTATTTCTTCATTTTAATTTGAAACATCCATTATTACAAATTCGTTTATAAATTCAATGGCAGAAATATTAATTTGTTGCATGCATTCGTGGATATATGTTTTACATATCATGTAGTTTTTCTCTTTGAAAACTTTTTTTATTGGTGAAAAAACTTAATTAGCAGATTGATATTTAGTATTTATGTGAAAAAATTTGTTTGTTGTTTTTGATAATGACATTTGCCTAATATATCAATGTTCTTTCTTCCTGGTAAAGAGGCAAGGGGAATCTTTTTCTATTTTAACTGTGACCTCTTAATATGTAACTTTATTTGATTTGCAAGAAATTAACAATCAAACAAGCATTCAAAAAGTAAGCCCAATCATGGCGATGATTATTGAGCCTTTGACCGACACCGACCTCAATATATATATAGGTACGGCACGGACCTATGATATTGAATTTTATTGTAAATTATACCCATTGGGGTTAAAAAATATAACAGAGAATGAACAATATAACGAGCAAATACATACAGATAAGATATAGTCTTGAAAAAGTAACTAATGAACTAACTTTGACCACGAACTGTATATAAAGCCGGATATTTG
This sequence comes from Mytilisepta virgata, assembly GCA_028015205.1. NCBI lineage: Eukaryota > Metazoa > Mollusca > Bivalvia > Mytilida > Mytilidae > Mytilisepta > Mytilisepta virgata. Next base: position 34,179,549 of record CM051511.1, on the reverse strand, counting down.
TCAAACTTACCGAACTCGATTTTATTTTTTCTAAATACGAAAATAATGCTAGCTTTGTTCGTGTAATTTTTAAATGCGAAAGTAAATTATCGATTCCTAGCTTTGTATACGAGTCCTAGAAATATTCTATTATAACCCTGTGACATATCCCGATAGTATTATATGATCCCTGCTTTGACCGACCCTATTTTCGCAGTTCCAATGACCGCTATATACGGTAACAAACAACTGGTAAAAGTTCGTTTTTTGGATTAAGAATATCCAAAATTTGTGATACTTCGTCTCCAGGTTTATTTCAACTATCTTTTCAAAGAGATTAGCTCTTAACTGATTATTGGAATAACAATGCAAGAAAAAATGGTATTCATCATCTAGCACCGTGCATCCAAGAGCAAAGTCTATTTTCTCTGGGAATAATTTTATATCTGCCAACTTCGATATTGAGAGAGTGACATATGGCAAAATTGCGAGTACTTTGGTAATTTGCACAGCGGCCATTTTGGATTTCTCTGACGACATTCATTACAAAGCATTAAACTTGCCCCAAAAAATAAAAATGCAAATATTCAAATTCTTATAACTCATAAGCAATTTGTCCGCATATAGGTACATTCTACACAATATTAGCTTTCCTTTCGTGTGCAAATAAACATTTTCAGCATTGAAAACTTTCGGCCATTTCAGTTTAAAAAACTGAAGCGTAATCGTAGTATAACTGCTATATGAATTAACAAAAATTAGTTAAAAATGCAAATTCAAACTACAGATACAGATACAAGGCGAGATCATACATAAATTGTCCGCATATAGAGAACAACTTTGGAAAATGAATTTAATGAGGAAATAAGTTTTATCTCACCTGCTTTCATAACTTTTCGGCCAAAATGTTTTTAAAACATGATAATTTCAAGTCTCCCATAGCGTAATCCTTCAAATATGAAGCCTTTCCCCTCAGAATTAAACAAACAATTTGTAAATATCCGCCAAAGGAAGTTTTCATAGACACATTAGTTTAAGAGCCGAGACGGAAAAAGACTCGATTATCCGTAATTCAAACAATTTTATCATTTTCGATCTACAACTAAGGGAGGTAATTTGCTTAAAAGGGCTGGAGTCACGTGATGCAAATGCCATGAATAATATACCCAGCATTTTGCCATATGATTTGTAAGGAGCTGTCTCAACGTAAAACTTTTTTCCTTTTTTCTAGTACTCTTCTAATTTTAAAGTGTTTTTAAGTTTACTGTATAAATATTACATGGAACTATCGTTTAGTTTTGAGAGTTTAGACAATGTTAATATATTGTTCCTCAGAAACTCCATACAATTTACGTTGATTAGGACTTTTCCTTGTATGAGGATTTTAATCGCAACCATTCCATTATTTTCTATGTATTTTTCATTGACGAATGGTTGTTTTTGCCGATAGAGGTATAAAGTCCGCCACATTTTAATAAGTCTTTCCGTTGTAAGAGAAGCCCGTAATAGATGTTATTCCCCAATTTTGATATATGTTAGTTCTCTTCCGTTTGCGGAGTTATCTTCTCTTTGGAGAAGGTGTCATTTTTCTGCAGAATATTTTTTCTTCCTAGCAATATTCTTCATATACATACATTAATGAAACGCCTTCGGATTTATTTTCCTACATTTTTCATGTCTGATGAAGGTCTTCCCTAATTCAATATTTTCGTAAAAAAATAAAAGTTAGTTTTGCCTTACATGTTAGGGACGAGATCACAAGGTCAATGTAGGATAAAAAACTTAATTCACATAGTTTCTTCACTCACCCCCACCCCCTCTTAACTTAATTTGGGAAACATTTATTGACCAAAATGGGCATATGCTTTGAGAGTATACTTTTTGTATCATGGATCCTGTTTTTCCTCAACAATGTATGTTTGTCCTGTATATTGACTTGGACATCACTTGAATCCGTATTTTTCAATCCGAAAATCGATGTCGGATAACAAAACTTGCAGCTATTTTTACCCACCTCCCCCCCCCCCCCCCCCTTTCAACCCCCAAACTATTTGAATTAAGTTTTTTATCCTACATTGAACTTTTGATCTCGTCCCTTAAATATAAGACACCTTCTGTCAGGAAAGATAACTCACGCATATGGGAGACAACTCCAATATTCTGGCATCTCAAAAAGCTAAATTCTCACCCAAAAATTACAAAATTGTAATTTTGATCAGTCTTTGGAAGCCTGATGATCACCATTTAATTTTTCAATAAAATCTTCCTTCTAAAATCACGTATGTATACATATGGTTTTGATTTTAGTAATTTTATTTTCCCAGATTGCAAATAATATGAAATTCACTATAAATATCTATTATCATATTAAAAAAATTCTTTTATTCTTTTATATTATAATTTCAAAAATGTATATCTTCACTTTTGTTATCTAGTGTATATTTTCCGCGTAACGGGTTTATAACGGTTCCTATATGGGTAGGGGGTTGTGTGTCGGGTTTGAAACGTAATTGGTGTGTATAACGGTAGAGGGAAATTCAATATAAGCTAAACGGATATTTTCACAAGATACCAAACATGACTTATCGTTACAAGATAAGATACAAGGTGTTAATGCATTATCTGTGAAAATGATTGGTAAACTTATCATTTTGTTGATGGAAATGCATCGTTTAAGCATCGTATCACATTTGTTATCTGTTAAGAAAATTTAAAGTGGTTTCTCGATTTCACTTCCATTTAAGAGACTAGCTATTTACCAAAATGATAATTTAGAAACTGATGCGAGAACTTGATAATTGTGAAATCGTAAGAATAGTTCTTTGATGAAAATTTTGATGCACAAAATGTGCACATTTCGTCGATTTACGGCGCATAAGTTGTGCTCGGGGCATAAAATGTTAAAAATCAAAACAACACCCCAAAAAGTTGAAGATGATATGAAAAAATGCCGAAATGACCAAAAGATGTATAACCAAAACCATCTAAGGGAGCAACCATTTGATTTTTATTGGAGGGAGGGGGGAGAAATAGGCAGGACCAGGATTTTGGCAAAATTAAAAGACAGGATCACTTTAGGTGTGAAAAAAATGCAGGACCTGTGTCAATCCGGAAATGATTCAGATTAAATGCTATAGCGACCGAAAAAGAATCCAGGACAAACATTTCGGCGAAAAAAATAGGCAGGAACAATCATTTGATCTAGCCCCCCCCCCCCCCCCAAATAAAAATCAAATGGTTGCTCCCTACGTATCAATATGGTCCCTTTTTGCAAGGACATCCGGCACAAATTCACCAACGTTATGGTCAAATCCCCCCTCCCAGGACTAAAGGCTCTATTTTAAGACCAAATTTTGCCCAAATCTAAAATTGATGTACATTTTTAAACTTCCTGTCAAGAATAGATAACGCAGTGCCTTTGACAGAAACAAATCCAGCTATATGTACAAATTTATCTGTACAAGCATTTACATAATTCGTACGTCATCTTGTCCGAATGGAGTCTAGACATGTAGGTACAGGAGACAGAACCACGGTCTGTAGATGTATACAAACCAATAGTTATTTAACTCAATATTTGATATACCGCGTCATTTGATTGGTTAATGTTTTTCGTTTATCATATCATAGACTAAATGTTTTTGGTACTATGACGAGGTGCATATGTTATTTAGTGTGCACTACTTCGTTTATGTTATTTCTTCATAGACTGGAAAAAAATGACAGTTTCAGAGAAAAATATCAATTTTGAGCTATTAGAAAAAAGTGTTAGATTTTGCCATTATATACAGAAGTGTAAAGTTTGTTTTGGATTTATTTTATATTTCGCTAAGCTGTTTTAATATGTTTTCTTTTTAAAGATTTGACCCATATTGGCTATTCCTCATGTGTTCCTGCCATGTTCGAATGCAAACTTTTCAGAGGCAAACTTATATTGAACATGCCAAGACCCAGGTAATTCTAAGGACACACTTATCTCTCTAATTCATAAAAATTGATTATTGTCAAATCTTTACAATATTTGGGATCATTTCAAAATTTTGGAAATATGATTGGATTTGATGTGTGCGTATTGCCCCTTATAGTAGGTATACACAATTATGATTGAAAAATCTGTTCCGTACTATTATCGTATTTCCCTATGGCTATATCGACCTACTGAGGGCTTCAGAATTTCCCGTATTTCGGCACTGTGACGTCGTAAAGAGTTGACCCGACCCTAATATGAGCTGACCCGAATATATCAGCGACGTCATAATGTTTGAATGAAAAGATAAGCTTAAAACAGGGCGCAATTTTATTAATTTCTCAATTATAACAATAAATTAAGGAAATAATAATAAAAACTCAAATATTCATCTAACTGTCAGCTTATCCTTGTCAAAAAGCCTCTCGGATGAAAACTTAACCGAACTCTTGGTACTTCACCTGAAAAAAGAAAAAAAGAAGAAAAATAAGAAACTGACTGTAAACACGAAAAATATATACGTAAGGAAAAAAAAGAAAACAACTTTTTTATTTGCGAAATGCGCAAAAATATATCATAAAATAGTTTCAAACTAATTAATCAAGTCTTAAAGCTGCGTAAATGCCACACGTTGCGCCGTTTGTTTTGTTTATACCAGTAACATACCATTGGTTTATGTTCTTAAGGAGCTAAAACAAAGAATTACATAAAATATTTATAAAATTAGGCAAAATATTGATATATACTTGAATGCGCGTCTGTAAAATCTTAATGATTGTTTAACATGCACGTGTAAAATAAACAATTATCCAACTTATATAAATAAAGATCGTGTGTCTAAGTTACATTCCCCCTCTCAAGTTCATATTTCGTCCCCAGGGAGAAAATAACATGTTTATATTTCTCTTAACTAGATGAAATAATTAGATATGACTTACCGACTGTTACTAATTATGACGTTATTAGGGGTATTATATGTGTTATTATAGAAACAATTAGCCCTTTGAAGGGGGTTATGTCATCATTCCGTGGAATATGATTTATATTTCTTCAGGTGTTTTACTTTTTTTCGCAACGCATATTTTAAAATACTGAAAAAAAACGCTGGTGCATATCGGCTCTTGGCACAGTACGAGTTAATCAGAAAGTACATTAAACAATGTTAAATTTAAAATTAATACTTCTGCCAAGAGAGACAAAACGAACAATTTTTTTATTTCATTTTTTCGTTTTAGTAAATTTTTTTTAACTTGGTTATAATAATTAATATGATTTATTTTATTTTAACATTTTTTCTGAGCATGTCACAACTATTTTATTCCGCGGAGGTCAGTCTTTTTCGCCAAATTAAAGCTTTTTACAAGGTGGGGGGGTGGCTACATTTGGCGTTAAAAACTGGAATTTGCATATTAAATGGTTCCTTGCTATCCCCTCCTCGATACTCATGTCGGCAAAATAAATGGTATCTCCTTTACAATTTGATAATTCTTAATGTTGTTTCAGTATAAATATTGTTTATATTATTGATATTCTTATTTTTACGCTAAATGTCACTTTCTGAGAAAAAAAAAAACATTCGTAAGTTATATTTGTGATCAAAACTTTCAAAGGCTATAAAATAATCAAACATTTTTACCAATAAAATAAATCTAATATTAAGCATAGCCAACATGTAGCTAAGGTTAACTTTTCATTCGGAAGCCTAGCTCTAAAAGGAATTCCTAAATTTGAATAATAAAAATCCTAGGAAGCAAATTTGTGACTAGAATTTATTTTCAACTATTTGATTAAATAATACCTGCATAAATAAATAAAAAAATATTTTATTATTTATTTTTTTGTAGAACACCCCTAAATCAGACATTAAAGAAGGACATTTTTTTATAATAATTCAGATTATTTCATCGGAAAGTCATAGGATTAACAAGAAAGGTGTAATAAGGTAAAAAGAATAAAATCAAGCATCAAAAGAAGTAAATATTATTATAAATATAGATAAAAAGGTAATGCTATTGAAGCATTAAATAAATAATGTAGATGCAGCAAATAAATAATATTTTACATGTTATGAAACGGAAGTTACTAAGGGAGCAACCATTTGATTTTGGGGGGGGGGGGGTTAGGATCAAATGTTTGACCCTGCCCTTTTTTTCGTTGAAATTTTGGTCCCGGATTTTTTTTTCGGCAGCTATTGCGGCCTAAATTTTTAATTTCATATTAACTAACAAATTTCCTGATTCACACAGGTCCTGCATTTTTTTCACACTTAAAATGATCCTGTCTTTTTATTTTGCCAAAATCCTGGTCCTGCCTTTTTATTTCAAATTTGATCCTAGCCCTCCCCCCATAAATATAAAATGGTTGCTCCCTATGTCTAGTGCTTAAAATTTAAAGAATAGTATTATTCTTTGGTTGCTTGCTTTAGCAAAAGCAAAAGCAAAAGATTTACATGTTAGAATTAAACACTTCACCCAGAAAATATATACTAGTCTTGTTTACCCCCCTTTCCTGTTATCTTATGTACATGTTCGTTCTCTGTATATTTCTCTATTGTAAATACTCTTTATTTTTTTCCATTTACAATTTTTACAGAGCATGTCATATGTTTTTTGTTATTTTTTTTTAAATGATTAATAGACAGGGGCCGGTTTCACGAAGCTATTCTAAGACCTGTCATAAGATATATCTTAGGACATATCTTGGCATCTTCTTCTGAATATCTTAGGACATATCGAAGCTGTTTTACGATGATTTTAGCAAAGATGCCCTAAACCTGTCGCGAGTTAAATACTAACACGAATTTATGAAACAAATGCGTATTTGATGAATATTCTCTAATTAAATAATTATATATTTTGAAAATTGATTTTTAAAAGAAAAAAAATGAAGTGTAATTATAAAGAATCTATTAATTAGACCGCCAATATACATATGAAAATTGAAATACAAACTGAAGGAAAAAAATAATGGAATAATAACTACATTTTTTAGACTACAAATGAGTTGAGTTCAATTTGTCACTGTTTCTTTTATACACCGAATGTTCATTGTTGTTAAATCGTTTTAAACATTCCATCAGCTTATAAAGACACAGTTGTGATCCTAAGACCATCATACGACCCTTCCGTGTAGTCCTAACTTTACGACCAACTTGAAGAGAGAGACTAAGTTAGGTCAACTTTGTGAAACCTTCTTAAGACTAAGAAATGTCGTAAGACAATCCTAAGACATGTCTTATAGTCCTAAGACAGCTTTGTAAAACTGGCCCATATTTATAAGCAGTTTTGCTTGTTTCTGAATCCTATTACTAGTATTTATTTTATGATAGTTTTGTAATTGATTTGTTCAATAAATATTGTTTAAACAAATATCATGATTGTTTTCTCTAACTTTGGCCATTCACAAAGAATCTAGTGGGGAGTTTCTAGTACATGTTTTAGCCCGCCACGTTCTAAATGTACCTGTCCAAGAGCTAGGCCCTGTATTTTCGTTCGGTGGTTTTTTTCTGTCTAATTCCTTGTAACATGCAGATGTTTTTACTGAATACTGTTTTATATATGAGTTTTGCTGAATTTGACACCGGTAGTGCCAAGCTGTTTCTTTCTTTAAAATGATGGTGTCGTGTTCCCTTGGCGCATACTTCAGATCCTTACTTTTAAATTAAAAAAAAATATTATATAATCTCTATTTAGTTTTGTTCTCTCCTTTTATGAAACAGTACCCAAAACACACCAATGTCAATATCGGCAAAAGAATACCGAAGCGACAATACAGTGAGAAAAGTCCACAAATTCGAAGTCCATGGAAAAGAAAAAGTCAGGAAAATGCAACACAACAAAACAAACGGCGCGACAAGGATACATGAATAACTAAAAGAATATTCTGTCTAATTGTCGCATACCTTAAATTTTAACATATTTTTAAATTATTTTTAATTATGATTTTATTTCTTCTCCTACAAAACACACGAATGTCATTGCATTTCTTGGGAAAAAAATTAATATGAAATCTATGTACGACTTTTCGCTATAAAGAATTCTATAGGAAAGGGCAAGGATCATTTGCTTCAAAATTTATGCAGCTGTTAAACTTTTTTGTCAGACATATTATCCGTGACATAGATTTTTATCTTTGATGACTGTGAAAATGTTCCGTTTCAAATCTAGTTAACACAATATGCTTAATAATCGTCATTATTTGGAAGAAAACGGAAAAGATAACTTTTTTCGCTAATTCATAAAATAAAGAAAATTCCCGCAGATGAGAAATTTTATTTCTAACTTACTAGTATTCCTAATAAATGTAGTGCAATTAGCTTATTTCATACCTGTAACAGAGCGACACGGTTTGTTTGATGAAAAATAATAAATGTATATTTTAACGTAACTTGTCGTATAGTTACTATTTAGCCATCTGGTCTTGAAATAGTGTACCCTAGGTACGATTTAGAAGGGGAGTGTTGAGGCAAGGAAAGTATTTTCTTGTAAAAATGCACGCCCAAGATACTGAAAAAAGGCTTAATTGAATATTCCCTGAAATTATTCATGCAATTGAATATCATTAAAACAAAATATTGGGTGTGCTAGAACCCCCCCCCCAAAAAAAAGAAGAAATAAATAAAATATATATATATGTATACATGTATATAAGCAGACTCACTGATGGAGCGGAAACAAATTTTCCAAGGATTACTTGCCACGCCCCCGATGAGAAATCAAATCTTTTCTCCCTAATAATACCATTTTAATAGTTTTGACCGTGTGACATGTTACAATAAATATAAAAACGTGCAATTATATTTAAAAACAAACAAATCATGAATGAACCACCAAATTTGATACGACATAATGTTCACTTCAGAGAAATATATCAAATATGCTAATGTTGAAAAGAACGTAACTTAAACTTGCGAAAATATATTTTGGGTACTGAAGATTTATTGGTGCCTGAAAACAAACAAATAGAAAAGAAAAAAAAATAGAAAAATAATAAATAAATAAATTAAATAAATAAATAAATAAATAAATAAATAAATAAATAAATAAAGTACTACAATTAAGATTGGAATACTTAATTTTTTTTAAGACTAAACATAGATAAAGGATTTTATATGAAAATATACCATTTTCGGTAAAAACATTTTGAATGTATCAAACATATTCAAATCGCGTTATTTTATTCATAAAAAATTATAAACTTTATTCACAAGTCTAAATTTGATAAATTGCGAAACGAATTCAAACGATTAAAACCAAATTATAGTATCAATCGAAATTCTGGAAAAAAAATCATGATTTAGGAATTTTTTAATTGAATTAAGCTAACACTCATGTGCACTATTTTGCCGCTTTATAAATTTCATGCCATGATTATATGTTAAACTTGTTTTTACGTGAACTTTTTGAAGAAATACTTTATTATAAACAAGACAGATATTTTTCAGCGTGAAATTAGATTTTTAAGTTACAAAGTTGCAAAAATTCCACTTTTTTTCACACACTATTTAGTCAGTAATATGATAATAATTTATAGCGCACATATTTAATGATAAATCTTAAAAACGATAAGAATTACAAGAATTGAGGATTAAACTGATTTTTATTTAATTATTCAACAAGTATTTTTTCAACATATTCTAAATTTGTGTTTCCAACACTTTATATGACATGATATATATCTAGATCAAAAAATGTATGTCGAGTGACTCACGCTTTTCAAAATTAGGTAGGTACTTGGTAATTTGTTTAGACATTTTGGTTTTTTGGGTAGACATAAAAAAAATAGTGTTGATATGGAAACTCGTATATATTTTTTATTTGGCTTAACTGAATACGCGCAATATTGTAAAATGGAAGAGAAGAAAATTCTACATAAATGTATATAAAACAGTCTTATCAAAAGATAAAATTTCTCACCGTTCACTCCAATATGTGTAATGGACAGTTTCTCCCTGCTGTCTGTAAGGGAACGGGAACGAACTGGATCCCATAGAACTGTAATCGTTGAACTGTGGGAAAGCTGGTCCGGGATTGTTCATCTGCATTGCAGATTGCATAGCACTATAACTGCATGCCGCCAGGCTTGGCCCAGGCGGTGGCACTCGAGATTGATTACAGCTGCCATAGCTATTGATCTGTGACATGGGCGAACCCGAACTCGGAGTTAAAGACCATGGCGAATATTGAGAATATTGAGAATATGCCGGTGGCGAAAAGTAAGGTTTGGTAAGCGAAAACTGGTTATACGGAGAACAGTGTCCATCAACGAATAAAGGTTTAGGTAGGGATATTGAGGCTCTATATGGACGTCGCATCCGTCGTCTTCGTCTGTAATTTCCTTTCTCAAACATGTCTTCGAAAGCAGGATCTAAGGTCCAATAGTTACCTTTTCGTTCGCCACCGCCTTCTCTTGGAACTTTCACAAAGCATTCATTCAAACTTAAATTATGACGGATGCTGTTTTGCCATCCTTTTTTGTTTTTCTCATAGTAAGGAAACTTCTTCATGATGTATTGATAAATTCCACTTAAAGTCAGTCTTTTGTCGTCACATTCTTTGATTGCCATGGCAATAAGGGCAACGTATGAATAGGGCGGTTTGACATCGGGGTCCGAATATTCTTCTGGCTTTTTGATAGATTTATTCACCGATTCTTTACTTTCGTCTTTTTGGTGAGTTTGTTTCTTTTCGTCCGATCCAGATTTGTTTTCCAATTGCTTACTGTTATTTTCCATTCTGGCTGCTATTCCGCACTTTCCGCTAAATTTAACATGGTCAGATATGGCCGGTTTCCACATTTTTGAGTCTATGAAACTGTCACTAAATTGAGACTTCGCAGATTTGTAAAGTCTTAATCTGAAGTCTAAATCCGATTCTGGTAAAACATCATCTAAATTTTGTTTTATTTTCATACTTTCCATTTTTACAATTTAAAACTAACATTAACCAAAAACATTTATCATAATGAATGTTTTCTGTAATTAAGTAAATATATATTTGTATGTTTATGTTAAGGCCACGTGCACGTAAAAATGTCAGTTTCAGATAAGGTACCACCCAAATGGTACTGCTACGTACCAATCACAAAGAGTTTATGCAAACAGGAACCCTCCTTAATGAGAATCCCAGTTACTGAAATTCCAGCCTCTCAAATTATCTTCTCGTATATCATTAGTAGGGAATTTTAACGATATAACTTGATGAAGGATATTTAAATCGTTCTTTTTATTATTTTTTATGTGTTTCTTAGCAATAAATAAACAAAATATGAAATATGAGGTATAAATGTACAACATAATTGTAACAAAAAATATTGGGAGGAAATGAATTGTTACTGACTGCATTTTATTTGTTGTTTTTGTATGTGTTTGTGTTATATTTGCTGTATCCCCATAAAAAATAATCATATTAAATAAATAAATAAATAAATAAATAAATAAATAAATAAATAAATAAATAAATAAAATTAATTGAATAGTACAGAAAGAAAACATAAATATAGTCCGGTAATATAAAATATATTCGAAATTATGAACCACCAAAAAAGATAGTTTATTCTGCTAAAGTAATTTTATACAATTCAAAAATCAGTGAATAAAATAAATAAAATGAAAAAAGATAAGTTAAATTTGATTTTATATTTTCTTGTTTCATAGGCAAAATCAAGGATTTAAATACAATTTAAATCCTTGGCAAAATGTATTAAAAATTTGATTAATTTGTGGATATTTATATATAATGACGAAATAGAATAGAGAATGGAAACGGGGAATGTGTCAAAGAGACAACAACCCGACCAAAGAGCAGAAAACAGCTCAAGGCTACCAATGGGTCTTCAACGCATCCAGAAAATCCCTCACCCGGAGGCGGGGTTCAGCTGGCCCCTAAACAATAATGTATACTATTTCAGCAAAATGGGCGAAACACTAAACTCCGAAGCATAAAAATGAACCAAAATTCAAAAAACACACACAAGACAATCCGGACAAACGCAATGCAATACACACGGCAAAGTACATTTTCGCCAAGGACGGAAGAGCAAAAACAAAATCGACATTTACGCCGAAAAAATGGAAACTTGTGCCATTTTTATCTTTACCTCAACCCGTAAAACCTCTTCCATTAACTTGACAAAGTATGTTGCCCCTGCTCACTACGGGGAGATGGAGGTAGGATTTTGAGCAGGATAATTATCATGAAATGTTTTTAATTATTTACGCAAACCATCGTACGATCTACATTTGTATTTATGTCCATCATATATTATACTTTTATTCCCCTTGGGCCAGGTTTTCGAAGATGTCTTATGACTACGACATATCGTAAGATGGTCTTACGGCTTGTCGCAATCATAAAATGTGTTTTCGAAAGGGTCGCAACTTGCGACATGTCACAAAGTTACGACACCACAGAAAGTGTCGTGAGATGGTCTTATGATGTATAGAAGCACGAATAATTCGTTAAGCGGGAGTTTGAATGTTCGAACCCTAGGTATTTCTTATTCATATTAAAATAGAATAGACCGATAAACTTTTACAATGATTTTATTGATTTGTGTTAATAGATTGTCACATTCCATAATTGACTTACATGTACATACATGTTACACATGTACAGTAAACGTATATGCATTAATCATTTTAAGGCTATTTTTTTAATTTAAATTAATTAGACGTTCTTTTTTAATTTTGTTTTCTTCTTTCAGTTACATGTACCTTTTTAGTTAAATTGCATGCTTTGTTAAATCATTAAAATATTTCATTATTTGTCGTGACTGACCTGCGATGGTCATACGATCGTCGTATCTATGATTGTCGTAGGATACCTTTGTTTCAGATCATATGATAGGTCGTAAGACCATCATAACTTAGTCGCAAGTTATGTCATACGATATGTCTTACAATCAATCTTACGATACCTTCGAAAACCTGGGGCCTTATTTTCTTACTATCCTAAGAATTGTCCTAAGATATATCTTAGGATAAGCTTAGGATAATCTTAGGACTATCGTATGACATGTCTGAGATGTCGTATCGAAGCTCTCTTAGGAAAATCTTAGCTAAGATGTCCTAACTATATCCTAAGTTTAGTAAAATACACATTACGCGGCGCTACATGAATAAAATAATAAGAAACAAATAAAATCAAATGATTTAAATTAAAATTATTTTATTTAAAATAAAACTATAAATATTACCACATAATGTGTCAAAATGGCCATATACAGAAGTTAAATGCGTGCAATATAGACAGGTATATAATAATTAAAAGTGAAATAAAATGATTTTAAATAAATAATTTTATTCAAAATTTAACAGTTTATATACATTTTGCAAAAATTGTCATTTGCAGAAATTAAATCATGCAATATCGTAAGTTATTTTCATTATATGTGTATTTATTTTTCAATTGAATACGAAGGTGAGTAAAATTGAAAGAGTTCAAAGTTTAAGCGCGTGCAAATAACTACCCATAAGCCAAGGATATACATAAGTGTGTATTCCGAATCTATATCACGTTGTAACGTAAATATGGGCAAGAAAAGGAACCCAAATTTTACTCAATTTTAACTCCAAATTCTTCTAGATGAAGTTGAGAAACATAAGTGTATACTGTTCAGTAAACTTTCAAACGTTGCCACGGCCACCTCTAAAAGTAAAGTTTGGGAGGGAATATGTACAAAAATAAACACACCACCAAATTTGTTTACAAATTAGGATATCATAAGTTTATTCTTAACTTAAGATATTCCTAAGATCATTTTAAGTCAACTAAATTGACATCCTAAATTTAGGGTAATTTTAAGAAAAATCCTAACTTGAGACACAATCAAAAATAGCACTTAGGACTAAGATATGTCTTAGGATGGCCCTAAGATATGTCTTAGTCCTAAGATACCTTCGCAAATAAGCCCCCTGGGGCCTGTTTATCGAAGCTCTCTTAGAACTAGGACATGTCCTAAGAACATCTTAGAACATATCCTCATCCTAAATGGGTTTATCGAACATGTCGTAACTTAGGATTTTCCTAAGAATTGTCCTAAGTTTAGGAAACCAAATTAGGTGACTTAAGACGGTCTTAGTATGGTCCTAACTTAAGGAAATATTTAGTCTACTGAAAAGAAGAGATTTGTTCTTTTCCACTTTATCCAGCAGTGTCTGTAGTTCTGCATCTGTAAAATGTGGATTCCTTCTCTTGCTCATTTTCATACGTGTATTGTTTTTGTCTTAATAAAATATCTTAAAGATCTTCTTATTTATATAAAAAAGATGCACGAGATTTGCCTTTGAACCCTTTAAAGTATTAAAACGTGTATGACACTTCAAAAAAGAAAGAAATAATGATTTTTACCGTATAGAATATATTATATATTTAGTTGATATATTTTTTATTTTTTTTGTAAAAACTTTTTTTTTATTATTTTGTTTCGTTTATTTTAATAAAGTTAAAACGTATAATTACTATTTAATTATTATCTACTATCTATATAATTATAAAAATCATAATTATAATTATTCATCTTATCAAAACTACTTTCAATGGTTAAATCCAATGCATTTTTCTATATTTTCTATTTTTTTTCTTTTACGTCCTAACTTAGGACAATAGTTAGGACATCCTAGCTAAGACAGTCCTAAGATATCTTCGATGTGTATGCTGAGACATGTCCTAATTCGGTCCTAACTTGATCCTAAATCTGTCCTAAGATTGGTCTTAGGACCGATCTTAGGACAGCTTCGATAAACAGGCCCCTGGTCCCTTGTTTGCTGGAAAAAAATCTTAAAATAATTGTTAACATTTTCAAAAGTTGTTCGCCACTGAAAACTTAACTCAACAAATTTTTTAGGCATTAATCCCTAGGAATTGTGTACTCTTTAACATGAAACATTTAAAAAGCCAAAGGCAATCAAACGAAAAACTGTTATAAAAGTTTGTAAGTTTTCCTAAATTTTGTTTCATTTTTTTTAATTTTAATACCATATTAAATAAGAAATGTCTATTTTTATTTCATCCGTTTTTTTATTTCAGCATTTCGTATCATATTTCATTCAATCAAACGAATTTGTCACGAATGGAAATTTTTGAAACTGGCGCTTGTGTACATTTTCTAGTGTCGCAAATGTCCTTTCACATCTTTAAGAAAATGGCGCAATGAGAAACCAGAGTGAGTTATCTTTTCCTAACCAATGTAGGTAAGGGAGATAATAAATTTGTCTCCCTTTTAGCCTCAGGACAAAAGGGAGAGAATTTAATTAACTCCCTTTCCTACATTGGTTAGGAAAAGATAACTCACTCTGGTTCCTCATTGTCCACCGCCCCGATATATATATATATATGCGAACTTCATCGTGTTCTCCTTTTTTGTAGTAAAAATAAAGATATCAAAAATATTAATTAGAATCTTTCTCAAATTTTTCTCGCTTAGAAAAATTTCTTATTCTTTTAAAACCCACTTTTGAGCTGTTGTCTGATATAACAAGGTTCAAGATCGTGAGGTCCATGTATGTATACTTCGTATTTGAAATTTCTTGTATATATCTTTCTGTGTGTTGTACTTCTGGATGTAAGTGTATGCAATTATGAATATATAATACATGTAACCGTTTATTTTTTAAATTTTACGACATTTAGAATATTAAGGCGGTACCAACACTACAGGGAGATAACTCTTAAAAATCACCAGAGCGTTTTAATCAAATTTAATAAGTAAAGAGAAATTAAGCTTCTCTATGATCAAAATTGATGTTTGCCAAACTGCTATATATTCAATGAAATTATTCCCGTGAAGTGTGAAATTCTATTTACTAAAAAAAATCAACACGTCAAAGTAAATATTTCCTAAAAGTTTTATAAAAATTAAACGAGCCAAATTTATTTTAGTCAAGGTGTTGAGTACCACCTTAATTTATAAATTCGGGCAGATGACACTAAGATATTTTTTGTACTATAAAATATACATTTTGTGAGGGAGCAACCATTTGATTTTTATGGGGGGCATGGAAATAATCTTAATTCCTGCCTTTTTTCAGCAAAATTTCGAGATTACTTTTTTTTACCATACCTTGTGTTGTCCTGCCTTTTTTCTGGGTTCATGCCTTTTTTCAATACATTTTTCATCCTGCCTTTTTTCTGAAGATTTTTGTATCCAGCCTTTTTTCAAAATCCTTCCACACCCCCCCCCCCCCCCCCCCCCCCCCCCACCTCCCATAAAAATTAAATGGTTGCTCCCTAAAACTTAATTCTAAATGTAGTACACTCTAAAAAAAACATGAATAATTGGAGAAAACACACAATTAATGTTTTATTCGTGCATCATACGAAATGAAATATAATAGAGCACTGATTAAACGTTAGAATATTTAATTGTTAACACGTAGAAGAGAGTAACCAAGCTGGAATAGATATAAACACACAAACAGTAAAATATAAAAGCAAACAAACAAGACACACCATAATGGCGTAGCTTCCTCTGAGGCAGTAAGGCAGTTGCCTCTAATAATTTTTTTTTTAAATTTTAAGATTGTCAGATCAAAACTTTAAACAAAAGTTTCAGAAATTTTGAAGAAGTGCTATTTTCTCTAATGTATGTCATTTACATCTGATGAAATGAATCCGGGCTTGAACTAGAGGTAAACCGAATTATAAATTAATATATATATATATATATATATATATATATATATATATATATATATATATATATATATATATATATATATATATATATATATATATATATATATATATATATATATATATATATATATAGTGATATCAACTATTAGGCCAATTAAAATTAATTGATAGATTTTCATCCCCGCCCGCCCCTCGAAAATCGTGCCGCCCCGATTTTTTTTTTATTTTCTAAAATTTACGATTTCCGGATTTTGTTCATCTCCGTTACCGGTTTCCGTGTCAATAATTTCGTTTTTTAGCTCACCTAGCCAAAGGCCATGTGAGCTTTTGCCATCACTTTTCGTCCGTCGTCCGTCCGTCGTAAACTTTTCATTCAAAAATCTTCTCCTCTGAAACAGCTGGGCCGATTGGTTTGAAACTTAATAGGAATGATCTATGACATGTCCTCCACAAACGGTCCTCATTTTATATTGATCCGATGAAAAACATGGCCACTGTTGCTAAAAATAGAACATAGGGGTAAATTGCTGTTTTTTGCTAATAACTCAAAAACCGTTACAGATATCGAAAATCTGACATGGGGTAAAATTGATCAGCATGATGAGATCTACCTACCCTGAAATGTTGAAGGAAATTCCAAAACCCATTTAGGAGTTATTGCCCTTTTTTCGTCAAATTTTTAAAATTTTAACATTCAAAAATCTTCTCCTCTGAAACTGCTGGGCCGATTGGTTTGAAACTTGATAGGAATGATCTATGACATGTCCTCTACAAACGATCCTCAATTTATTTTGATCTGACGTAAAACATGGCTGTCGTAGCTAAAAATACAATATAGGGGTGGATGTGTTGTTTTTGACTTATAACTTAAAAACCGTTACAGATATCGAAAATCTGACATGGGGTAAAATTGATCAGCATGACGAGATCTACCTACCCTGAAATTTTGAAGGAAATTCCACAACCCGTTTAGGAGTTATTGCCCTTTTTTCGTCAAATTTTCAAAATTTTAACATTTTTCGTCATTTATCTCCAAAACTATTTGAGATAGAAGTAAAATGTAAATTTGAAAAATGTTTCCCATGTTGAGATCTACCTACCCTGAAATTTTAAAGAAAATCCCAAAACCCATTTAGGAGTTGTTGCCCTTTTTTTGTCAAATTTTCAAAATTTTTTCATTCAAAAATCTTCTCCTCTGAAACCACTGGGCCGATTGGTTTGAAACTTAATAGGAATGATCTATGACATGTCCTCTACAAACGATCCTCAATTTATTTTGATCTGACGTAAAACATAGCTGTCGTAGCTAAAAATAGAATATAGGGGTGGATGTGTTGTTTTTGGCTTATAACTTAAAAACCGTTACAGATATCAAAAATCTGACGGGGTAAAATTGATCAGCATGACGAGATCTACCTACCCTGAAATTTTGTAGGAAATTCCACAACCCGTATAGGAGTTATTGCCCTTTTTTCGTCAAATTTTCAAAATTTTAACATTTTTCGTCGTTTATCTCCAAAACTATTTGAGATAGAAGTGAAATTTAAATTTGAAAAATGTTTGCCATGTTGAGATCTACACACCCTGAAATTTTAAAGGAAATCCCAAAACCCATTTAGGAGTTATTGCCCTTTTTTTGTCAAATTTTCAAAATTTTAACATTTTTGCATTTATCTCCAAAACTATTTGAGATAGAAGTGAAATGTAAATTGAAAAATGTTTGCCATGTTGAGATCTACATACCCTGAAATTTTGAAGGGATTCTCAAATTCTATTTAGGAGTTATTGGTGTGTGTAATTTGAGGTCGGGTTCTGTTACATTTATTTAAGGTTCACCCTTATTCCTGGTCAATTTTATCAACTTCCTGCCAGGACTACCACCATCAGGGAACATATTTTAACATTAAACCTTATGAAAAATAAATCTTCAACAAATTTTTCCTGGACAATTGAACCAATTGCAACAAACTTGGTCAAATAGTTGATTAATTGTCCAATGAAAACCAGACTCCAGGTGAGCGATATAGGCTCTGGTGAGCCTCTTGTTGTTAACTTCCTGTAACAATTCAATATGGTTTTCGTGATTCGACTATTTTTGTGACCTTTAGATGTCTTTTGGTCAGCTTAAGTCTGCAGAGATTGGAGTTGAAATTTCTATTGTGCATGTTCCTGGAATAAAAACATATATAAGCCATTTTATAACGTTTACATATTAAAAACACCTTACAAAATAGTTTCATATGAAATAAAAAATAAAAAATAAAATCCTCCCACCCGCCCCATTTTTTTCAAAAAGTTGGATGAAAATCTACTAATTAATTTTTGTTGGACTTAAGTAGATTGTATTTTTAAGGAGGACTACAGAACACCTAAGGGAGTTAACTCTTTAAAAATCAGCTGAACGTTTTAATCACATATTATTTAGCAAAGAGAAAAAAAGCCTTTCAATGATCAAATTTAGTGTTTGTCAAACTGCTATATATCTAATGAAATTATGGCCGTAAATTGTGTGGTTCAAATTTCTTGAAATTTTTATAGTTTTGTCAACAGGTCAAAATAAATATTTCGTCAATTTTTTATGAAAATTAAAAGAGCCAAATCTATTTTAGTCAAAGTGTTGGGTACCCCTTTAAACGTGCCTTTCAATATAAAATAGGAATAAGGAACATTCATTGTACATACATCTGTTCTCTTTACATGTTGAGTAAAAAATTAAATATTGTTGTTGGGTGCTCAAAGTTATAAAATTGTTGTGTTTCCATGATTTTTTTATTTTTCAAAAACATTAAAATCGTAAATTGTTATTTTTGTTTTATTAAACTTTTGTGCCCGTAGAAGACATTTTCGAACAAGCCGACGAAATTCATGGCATATTTTTTGCCTACAAAAAAATGTTTGGCCCATCCACTATATACATATTAAAAAAAATAACTTACCCATCCAAATATTTACTAAAAAAAAAATTGCCCCGTCCCATATATGCACCGGCCCATCCCTGTGATAAATATTGAACGGTCCATAATTTTGAGCTACAGATCAAGTTTGATTTTCACGCTGATCGGATAATTATTGTGAGAGATATAGCCCTTGGAAATAGGAATTGTTGTTAAAATATTAGTTTTCTGGACTTTTTTGCAAACCCTTTTACCAAGTGATCTTATTTTTTGGTATGTGAGCTTATAATGATGAGCTACATATCAGTCCCAGATTTAACGTTTAAAAAATATTCCAATTGCATAGAAAATTGCAGTTTTTTGGAGTAAAATTGCTAAACCAAAATGTGTTTTTGTCTGCAATAAAGAAAATCATATCAAATTTCACAAATTTAACGTGACGGATGACCAAAAACTTGTCTTTATTTTGAACCCAGCGTCCTCCAAGCAAGTACAAAACACCGGTTTCTCTTTAAAACTAACTCTGAAACAGAGGTCAGGGGACGGGTCAGGGGACTAGTCACTTTTTGTTTGTTCTTTGTGTTTTATATAATGTTCAATATTGTGTATTTGTTAATCTGTTTTTTGGGGTTTTTTTTGGCACAAACTGTATGTTTAAGGACAATAAAGTAATTTGAATTTATAACTTTTATTCCGTCATGAAAAAAATATATGAAATGAAACACGGCAGCCACGCTGCGTATCCCCGCGCCACTGTTGTGTTAATCACAAAATTAAATGCTACGAGTTCAATCAAAGGAATATTTCACAAAAGAACAATAACATTGTTTCACTGTTTCACTACCATTTCTTCCGTTTTGAATAATTCAGGGAGTGCTATGAATGGCAAAACACAAATGACCAAAGAAATTATACTCAGTTGTGACAATAACTTTAGTAATGAATTGGACAGTTGAGATAGTAGAGATAATGTTAAATGAAGGATATCATATATTGATAATGTAAATACATGTAGTGAACTGTTTTTATGATGACATGTTCAACTAATTAAGTGTAAATTTATCAAAGTTGGAATATCATTTTTTTAAATTAAATGGTTAGCTTAAGTCTGATGACATTAATAGTTATTAATATGCATGGTTGCTAGATACATTTCCAAAAAAAAAATCTTAGAGTCTTTCAGGAAATTTACCAAAATTTGAGTTATAATTTTTTTTTAAATCCAAATATTCCATTTAATTTTGGAAATTTAATCATTCCCTATACAGCTGTTGCTTTTTTGTAAACAAATGTCTATGGTTACTAGGTACTTTTCCAAAAAATTCAGATCTTAGAGTCTTTCAGGAAATTAACCAAATTTGGAATTCCATTTTTTTGGAAATTGAATGGTAACTTTAACTCTTATGATTAAAAAATGAAGGTCTTAGAGTCTTTCAGGAAATTTACCAAAGTTGGAATAATTTTTTTTGGAATTAAAAATATTCCATTTAATAGCTATTATTCTGCTAGTGTCTGATAGTATGGTTGATTTGTAATTTTCAAAAATTAATAAGTCTGAGACTCTTCCAGAAAATGTTTTCTGTCCCAAGGGCAAATTCCAGAATTCCGAAACCTTCGGCACAGACAACTTTTAAAGTGTTAGTAATGCACCATTTTTTATGTTTCTACCGCTTAGGGTGTAATAGGAGTACTATGACAATCGATGTTGGGATTTATTAACTCTCTTGTTGTTATGCCCCCCCCCCCCCCCCCCCCCCAGGGGTTTCAAAAAAAATCTCATGCCACTTTTTCATCAATGTAATACTAGTCATGATTTTAGTTTCAGCATTATAGTCCAAATAGTTTAGAAGTTTTCACTATTTACTAGATGTCGCGAAATCCGTTTTTTGCTTATAATTTTGCCCTAAGGGCAAATTCCAAAATTCCGAAACCTTCGGCACAGACAACTTTTAAAGTGTTAGTAATGCACCATTTTTTTATGTTTCTACCGCTTAGGGTGTACGAGCAGTACTATGACTAATTCCAAAATTCCGAAACCTTCGCGGCACAATCTACATCAACAATATGCTAACAATGACCAAAGTTTCAGTTTTCTATCTCTTATGGTTCCTGAGATAATCCTGGACATTACGTACAAACGTACGTACGGCGAACAGCAAAACTTTATTCCCGCCGCTTAGCTAGCGCGGGGATTATTAACGTAACGAGGAATTTCTATTCCTCAACATTAGTTCGTTACTAATTTAGTCCGACTTGGTATGGTCCGAGTTGTCATTGATCATGTTGTAAAAAAAAACTGATTGTATTGAGGGCTGCGAAGATATCTGAAACGTCCTTGACCCCAAATTGACAACAACGATGATGTCGGCCTTGAGAGCAAGTGCGCTAACAGTAAGGCGACTAGGATGTTTTAAAAGCCAAAGTTTACCGAAACGAACGTTCTATTTATATTCACCAGAGCCTTTTCATCCCATTCACGGTAGAGAGCCAGTATGGAAATCTGCCGAAGAAGCGGTACAGATCGTTGAGTCCAGTAGGTATATACAGTCATTTCGGGTAATTCTGTGCATCGTCCTATTCGGCGCCTTAACATGAAAATGGTTTGAATGCGCCGAATTACCCGACAACATAATACTCCGTCCGCTACCAACCATTTTTGATTGTTATGAATATATATTATACCATGGGCTCTGGGATTAAGATATATGCAATCTCATTGTATATATATCATTATATGAAGTGCATGTACTATTGCAGTTGTAAACTGCAAATAGCAAAAAGGGGGGGGGGGGGGGATCAGGTATGCATTTTCGTTTTTAATCTTACAGAGAGGGAAACAAATGAGGAGGGGAAGGCTCTCCTTATAAAATAGATGAAGAACCTTGCCTCATTTGCTGTAAAGAAGTGAATTTTAATAGGAAAAGCTGATTTTAGAGACTTCGTTGAAAATAACCTGCAAGAGATTTTGTCTGCTCCTTCTGTCATGTGTGGCACTGTCATCAGAAACTTTTGCTTTGTAGGAAAAGACTGCAGGTCTGTAGTTCACATCACTTGGGTTGTATCTGTGCCAACCATCAACAAAGTGCTCCAAACAAATTCTGCTGTATTCATTTGGTGCCCAATCAGCCCTGTTAACCGCCTTTATCCAAGCTCTTCTTTGCTTCATTTCATTGGGGAAATGAGAAAAAAAAAGCCCCTCTCCCTTGTTGCACTACTCTGCCTGTTCACGCATTGTATTACCATTGTTGCTATCTCTAAGGTAATTATAACAGAGGAATGCAGAAATGGGTTGACGTCCGGAAGCATAGTGCTCGATTCTCAAGCATGGTCTGATCTACCATAGCCCATCTTATAAGAAGCTTGCATGTTACAGGTATTTCATCACATCTATATAAAAATAAAATTATATGTAGTGGCGATGGTTGCCCCAAAGCAATAATTATTGTAGTTATAATCTTTATTTGTATTTCACACCCAAGTGATTCAAGCAAGGATTTAAATAGTAGAAGGATACAAATCTCGTGATATTTTACACAGATTGTATATAGATATGTTGCGTGGGTCAAGAAGAAGTGAGATTATCCATAGTGCAATTCGTTGACAATGCACTTCAACTTTTGATACCATTATTTGTAATTATATATAACCATAATTATAGGTATAACTTGAAAATATTTACCCTAAATACCAGTCATTGATAAGATATCGACTTGTTTTGGATATTACACCCATATTTCATCAATAATTAACGTTAATCGGTTTGGCCTTTTGACCTTCATAATCCTGCCTATAATGGGCGGTTGAGACACTAATTCAAAATTCAGACTCCTCTCTCATCATACCGAATATTGAAACAAAGCCATCATTTTTGTGATAGTATTATATTAAATTCATGTGTGGCCTATTTAGAAATCAATAAACTTTCTTGTTACCATGAAATCGGCATACTAAAACGTGTGAATGTGTAGTTTAGAGTCTTTACAATGTATAGAACAAGCCTTGGCGTGGTGGGTTGCGTTGTTTTTGGTATGTTTTTAAAGTCATTTCATTTGGTGCATAAAAAAATTAAAAACTGTTCAATTTAACCTATGTCATCCCATCGGCAAATTCAAAAATGGTTTTGTGTAGTGTAGTATAAAGGGTGTCAGCCAACATTTAATTACATATTAAAATAAACATAGGTATTTTTTGTTCAGATGATCATGATACCCCATGAACTTATAGCTGTCCACCAGCAGAAGTAAATGTGTCACCTCAGTGCTACAGTGGAACCCCTCTCCCTGAATTCCGAATACTGGAGATAACAGACCTGATTTTCTATCACTTTAAAGCAGTTTTTGTCTGTTACAGTTACTTAAATTATTATACATTGTACATATTAAAATGGCTGTCTAAGTATCAAGTTTCCATTCTTTTTACACCTTGCCAAAATCAGTTCTGAGATAATTTTTGGTCCTAAACATATACATGTAAACTATAGTATTGTTAAATATACCTCTAAAAATTGGCGACTCTCTCATTCTTTTCATTGATTGGATTATTTTATACAAATCTCAAGAATGTGTTCCCTTTCTACTGAAAAGTAACAAAGAAGCTAAAAACTAAGATTAAGAATGTTTGCTGCTCAGTTTCAAAATAACAAGCTTTTCATAACACTGTTAAATATTGATAGTGGATTTATAAAGGAACTAAAAGAGCGGACAAAAATTATAGGTCCATGTGCATGTTTTCAAGATATAAGCCATTGAAAATTTGGCAGTAAAATATGTTCTCTTGATTTTACATAGCTTTATCATTGACAAGTTTTATTTCTCAAAAACCGTGACATTTTGTAAATAATAATAAGGATTTTATAAGATTTTTACAAATGGTTTATTATTCTGCATGCAAAAGATTTATGAAAAGAAAGATGGGTGTTACCGGGGAAAAAAAAATTATGGCATTCAAATGGATAAAACCAGATGATTCTGAACATCTGACAAAAATTCAAAAACATGATCAGTGAACATCCTTAAGTTACAGTTAATAAAGAAATAATGATGGAAATGTAGTACATAATTATGTAACTTATATTTCAATTTATTTACATCTTGTTGAATAAAGAAACTCTCAAAACTGTAAAATTTCTACGGTCCCATAATTGTTCAGTTTACAGAGATTTTCATTTATGTAACAACCATTTAATTCTTTCTTTTTTTTAATTTTCAGATCAAAAGGTTTATGTTCATGGTGGAGCTGCCTCTCCCTTCAAGTTAATGGAAGCTTTGGAAAAGAGGGGACAGAAAGAAAAGTTAAAAGACATTGAAGTCATTCATGCCCCTACACAGATGGATTGTGTGTTTAGTCATCCAGACAATGAGGGTTAGATATGTGTTTTGATATCAAACACCTAAATTTGTTGCATATTTTTTCACCCCTATTGTATATTTACTAACTTGCAAGTGTAATTTTTCTATTGTTGTTTTATCTATCAAACAAAAAATGATCTAAATGTTTACCAGAATAACTTGTTACATTGTATGTCCCGCCCACGAATGTTAATGAGGCATGTAGAGTTACCCTTGTCTGTACGTCTGAACTATGTGGTTAAGTTTTGCCTTTACATGTACATGTAGGTTCATTTCTTTAGAACTAATCATAGTGTATCAATGAAACTTCTTCAGTGGATGTGCCTTGGGTAGTACTGAGCAGTCATACAATAATTGGGTTATTATGACCTACATTTTATGCTTGAGCGACTCTGGTTAAGTTTTGCGTTCAGCAGGTTCATTTCTTTGGAACAAAACTTCATCAGTGGGTGTGCCTTGGATAGTACTGAGCATTCATACAATAATTGGGTCATTATGACCTACATTTTATGCTTCAGCTACTCTGGCTAAGTTTTGCATTTAGGTTAATTTCTTTTGAACAAAGAAGAATGTATCAATAGAACTTCATCAGTTGATGTGCCTTGGGTAGTACTTAGCAGTCGTACAATAATTGGGTCATTATGACCTACATTTTATGCTTGAGTGACTCTGGTTAAGTATTGTGTTAAGGTTCATTTCTTTGGAACTAAGCATAGTGTATCAATGAAACTTCATCAGTGGATGTGTCCTGGGTAGTACTGAGCAATCGTACAATAATTGTGTCATTATGACCTACATTTTATGCTTGAGCGACTCTGGTTAAGTTTTGCATTCAGGTTCATTTCTTTGGAAGGAAACTTCATCAGTGGATGTGCCTTGGATAGAACAGAGCATTCATACATGATGACCTAAATTTGAGGCAGGCATCCGTGTCTTACAGACACAATTTCTAGTTTTTAGCTCACCTGATCCAAAGGGTCAAGTGAGCTATTCTCATCACTTGGCGTCCGTCGTCGTCCGTTAACTTTTACAAAAATCTTCTCCTCTGAAACTACTGGGCCAAATGAAACCAAACTTGGCCACAAGCATCATTAGGGTATCTAGTTGAAAAAATATGTCTGATGACCCCGCCTGCCAACCAACATGGCCGACATGGCAAAAATTAGAACATAGGGGTAAACTGCAGTTTTTGTCTTATATCTAAAAAGTAAAGCATTTAGAATAAAACTGACATGGGGTAAAACTGTTCATCAGATCAAGATCTACCTGCTATGAAATTTTCAGACGAATCGGTCAACCATTTGTTGGGGTTTGCCCCTGAATTGTTAATTTTCAGGAAATTTTGCAGTTTTAGGTTATTGTCTCGCCCACAAACTTTGGTGGAATGTTCCTTGGGTGGCCCCCTTCCAAAATTATATCTGGCATCCCTGACTTCCAACCGACATGGTTGCTGTTACTAAAAATAGAAAAAAGGGGGGATGAATTTAAAAAATCTTCTTATATGAAACTACAAGGCCAGTTGGAACCAAACTTGGCAGTAATGGTCCTAAGGAGGTTCTCTTTCAGAAATATGTCTGATGACCCAGATGTCCGCCACATCCAAACTTAGATTATAGGGCCCTATGGGAAAATTCATTGAAAAATCTTCTTTTCTGAAACCACTTGACCAGTTGGAACCAGACTAGGCAGCAATGGTCCTTAGGAGGTCCTCTTTCAGAAATATGTGTGATTTAGTGGACTGTAAACCAAGATCGCCACCACAGCCGAACTTAGTTTTACATAGGACCCTATGGGAAATTCACTAAAAAATCTTCTCGTCTGTAACCACTAAGCCAATTAGAATTAGAATCGGAAGTAATGGTCCTTACATGGTCCTCTTTCAGAATTTTGTCCGATGACCCGGACTGTCAACCAAGATGGCCGCCACACCCAAACATGGTTAAACATAGGGCCCTATGGAAAAAATAATTGAAAAATCTTCTTGTCTGAAACCATGTGACATATTGGAGTCAGACTTAGCAGCATTGGTCCTTAGCAGGTCCTCTTTCAGAAATATGTCCTATCACTTGGATTGTCAACCAAGATGGCTGCCACGGCCGAACTTATTTAAATATAGGACCCTATAGGCAAATTCATTTAAAAATCTTCTTGTCTGAAAACTCTTAGCCAGACTTAGCAGAAATAGTCCTTAGATGGTTCTCTTTTAGAAATGTGTCTGTTGACCTGGACTGTCAACCAAGATGACTGCCACAGCTGAACTTAGATTAGCATAGAACCCTATAGAAAAACCAGCCAAATTGACTTAAATTTTTAGGTCTGCTCAAGGTGAAAAGTTAAATCCAGGTGAGCCTCTAGTTATATTTAATGACAATGGTGGAATTGTAAATATGCAGAACTATATACATGTACATGTATAGCTACACAGCTTCAAGTATATTTTAAAAATACAAACAAGCTGAAGGCATCAAAATAAGATAAAAATAGAAATACACATCATTCATGTACATGTATGTATATCGTAAAATGAAAAAAGAAAATAAGTATTTCAAGGATCATGTGACAGACTAAGCCAAAGAAGGAATTTGAATAATCATACTATTTATAATATTATTTTTATATTTGCAGGTATATTTAGAACCAATTCATTTTATGTCTCTGATCCAAAAGTCAGAAAAGCCATTAACGATGGGAGAGGAGATTTTGTTCCCATTTTTCTAAGTGAAATTCCGTTACTGTTTCGTAGGGGTATAATGAATCTTGACGTTGCTTTGATATCTTTGAGTCCACCGGACAATCACGGTTTCTGTTCACTCGGACCAAATGTAGACTGTACGAGATCAGCTGTACAAAATGCTAAATTTATAATCGGTAAGCTATGAATCTAAGTGGATAAAATTTTCTGCAACACTCCAATTTTAACAAGACTAATTTCCTGATTTATTAAGCCATTGATGGGCAGTTATTTAATGACAGGTATTTTTTTTCATTAGCATCCAGGACATATCAAAGTTGAATTTTCAATAGAGTGATTATTGGTATTTAGAAGTATGGAGGAATAACAAAATGAATAACAGGAACGGTCAACAATGACATAACAATCAAAACAACCATCAGACAGAACATTCGACAAAAAAAAATTAAAAGAGCACAAAAAAACAGAACAAAGGATAGTTTGATTTGGTACAAACTGTACATACACTGAAATTTTTGGGTTTTTTTCTCCAGTTAAACTTGGAACACTTGTATTGTAAATAAATTTCTAAAGGTAAACTAAAGAAGAAGTTCGAGATATCACAGCACTGTTTGATGTATTATGACTCACAGTATATAGTGGATTGGGAAACAATTTATACCAACTTATACTAATCCCTCTCCACTTCCCCGGTGCGAGAGGGGTCCCTGTAGCCGAATTTTAGCCGACTCTTTTTCGACATCTACAGGTAGTCTTTAACATGCTAAGGCTGTTGCTCTCCCTTAACACGGGACAGCCATTTTTTGTCCCCATCTTTTATCAAGACCATCCTCACAAATGGTGTTGATAGGGCATCTCAAATTTGATCCCTGCAATTTTCATCCCAAACGGGAATCGAACCAGCAACCTTTGGCTTCATAGTCCGATGCGCTAACCACTACACCATGTGCCAACAGACAAAATTTAAGTGATCATATATATAGTCATTATTTTTTTAATAGGCTTAGTAAATAAAAATATGCCCAGAACATTTGGTGATGGTCTAATCCACAAGTCACATGTGGATGTCATGGTTGAAGGAAACGATGCTCTGCCAGAATTCACAGGAATGAAACTTACACCAGAGATTCACGAGATTGCCAGAATTATTGCTGATGACCTGGTACAGGATGGTGCTACAATACAAACTGGTACTAAAATCAAAACAGAAATAGCAGCAATATTAATAATGGGTTACAAACAGGATTTTCTGGTGTCTACAGTTTACTATTGAGTTACGCTATTGTTTTCTTAATGTGATGTCAAAATTTGGGATTTTTTGTCCCTCCCAGACAACAATAGCATAACACCATTTTATATTATCCTGCAGCTGGCATATTGATTAGCCAAATAAAGGGTGTCAATTTTTTTTTTTTTAAATATATTCTGCATAATATCATCTTCTGGTACCATTGTCTTCACTTGAAATGAAAGTCTGTATTCTGTTCTGGTTCACAATGTTTTTTATTTCACGTTCTCCCTAGATTACACAACGAAAATCGCCTTCTTTAACAAGACTAGAAAGGCCATTTTCATTATTTCAATATAAGGTATCAGTTTATTGTTGCAGGATAAAAACTATATGTACATTGTCTGAAAATATACAGTGTATCTGTACTCGCCACGAAAAAAGTCAGAAATGCTCAGTAAACCTTGCGTTTCTACCTGCTTCTAAGGCTCATAGAAATAAACTGTCGTGACTTTATATTTTCCGATGATGTACATATATTGTATGTAGAATGTGATGAAATCTTGTTTGTCAATGCCAACAAAACTTGCACTGTTTCTGTGTTGATTTTTATATTAATTCCGTTTCAGTTTTATGTAAATTCGGTGGAAAACATTTCATATTTAAATTTTACATATTAAATTGATATTCAGAAGAAAAGAAGGGTTTTTATGTTATATTCCATCTTTAAAACATACATTTATTATTTATGAATCAATCATATGGCAGTTTGACTTAATTGAAGAATCTAATTTGAATTATTTTTTCCTACAAGCAAACATTTACATGAGAAGATTGGGTTATAGATAAAATTGTGTTATGTTAAGGTATCCGGACCATTCTTTCAAATGGCAATAATATCAGTAATTTTGTCAAATTTATAAAATAAAATATACCTGACTTATTTTCATGAACATCGCATACAAACAATGAAGTGTATTTTAGCTTGAAAAAGATGTAGCTTAAGCTTTTGGTTAAAATAATTTTTGGTAAAAAAGAAAAATAATTTGTAGTTTTGATTTATTATGGTCTGGACATCTTTTAACATTGTAGAATAGACAGCATGCTTACATTGTATGGAAATATTTCTTTTTATACTTGCTTTGGGGTTTTAATGCACTTTCAGCTCGGTCGGCTATATCAATGCAAGCGATTTTTATCGATGGAAGAATCTGTAGAACCTGGAGATAAGCAGGAAAACCGCAATCCTTCAGACCTGATTTTTATCTCCTTCAAAGCAGGTTTAGTTTTGTCCATTACGGTTCCTTTATTTACATAGTAAAATGATTGCCGAAATATCATTTTTAGCTTTTTTTTCCCAGTTTGTCAAAATCAGGTCTGAATACTTGTCATTTAAGATTGGAGTCGAACATACCTCACTGTGAGTTGGGTTTGTAATCACAATCTCAGTGTTCCTTAGTAGTTATGATGAACTACGCATACCACTTACCGGTACTGTATGGACACCTCAGTTCATGAAATGGATTTCTTGCATTTTGAAAGTCTAAAGTTAGAATTATTAGACAATCTTCTGTTGGTTAATTAGCCTTATTGAGTCGTCCAAGAAAACATAAAAAATGTAAAGTTGTTTAAAAGTTATGTTTGTATATCTCAAAAATGAGTCTAAATGAGGAATTCCCAATAGAAAAATTAATGCACTTGAAAATTTCAAAAATTTAATAATTTGAATTTATCAACTCGGATCTATCCTAAAATT
Source organism: Mytilisepta virgata (assembly GCA_028015205.1). Lineage (NCBI taxonomy): Eukaryota > Metazoa > Mollusca > Bivalvia > Mytilida > Mytilidae > Mytilisepta > Mytilisepta virgata. The sequence goes on along the minus strand of CM051511.1, from coordinate 34,149,050 downwards.
TGTAAAACTGTCATTTTAAATATTTTCAATGCACTTTGTGCATACTTCATGCATCGTGGGGTTGTAATACTTAACTTAATAAAATCTTATAGGAAGAGTTATATCCCTTTTACATTGAAAATTCCATAGGTGAAGACATGATTGAACAAAATCAGGAAAGTTCAATAGTTTTAGTTACGACTTAGCTAACTGCTTTCTACCAAGTAGTAAGACGAATCAAAATGATTAAGTTACTAAAATTCTGAAAAATTCATTCCTTGGTCTGAGGTTTACAGACAGTAGTCAGCACAGACTCTGTTATAGAAGGCAGTTGTTTAGAATGATAGAAGGACATTTTTTTTTAATTTAAGAAGGGAGGAGTTCAGAAAAAATCTATGCCTAAAAGATAAACAATAAAAGATAGTTACAGTGTATTCTGTTTTCATACATTAAAATTTAAATTAAAATCTTAGGGAGCAACCATTCGATTTTTTATGGGGGGGGGGGAGGGGGGGTAGAATCAAATTTAAAATAAAAAGGCAGGACCAGGATTTTGGCAAAATAAAAAGACAGGATCGCTTTAGATGTGAAAAAAAATGCAGGACCTGTGTCAATCAGGAAATTTTTTGGTTTAAATGAAAATAAAAATTTAGGCTGCAATAGCGGCTTCCAAAAAAAATCCAAAATAAAAAAAATAGGCAGGATCAACCACCCCCCCCCCCCCCCCAATAAAAATCAAATGGTTGCTCCCTTAGACAAAAATAATTAAATGTTGCAGTTTTAAGAATTTTTTGGTAAAACAACCCAAGGATTTTCTGCACAGTTAATTGTTATTTAGATCTTGAAAAAATTATACTTTTGAATAGGAATAGGCTCTTTACCAAATGCAGTGTTTGACAAACTGACACACCACAAAAACTTAGGAATACATACAGAAATGTTCAGTGATGGTGTGATTGATTTAGTCGAAGTAGGGGCCATAACCAATGCAAAAAAGACAGTCCAAACAGGAAAAATCGTCAGTGCTTTCGCCTTAGGAACCCAGCGTCTTTATGACTTCTTAGATGACAATTCGTTTGTAGGTATGTAGTTGTGGATCAATTCTGACAATTCCTAAGTATGATTAATTATTCCTACATGTATGTACATGTATATTTGGAAATAGTATTAGAATGAGTAAGATTTTTTTTGTGAAACAGCGACCTATTTTTTTTTTTTTTTTTTTTTTGGTGGAGGGTATCTGAAAATTTGATATTTGGTAGGAAAGCTTGCATTTCTTGTCATTTGCTATAAGATATATACACGAGATAGGTTTTAAATCAGAACCTCATTGTAAACATACTATTGATTAACATCTGTACAGACAGATGCCTTGAGACCAACATTTGCATTAACAGATGCGTAATAAAAAATTCAGAAATTATTGCAGTGTTTTTATAATTTAAAAAAATTGTGACAGGATTGAAATCACAATAATTCAAATCAGCATTTAAATTTAAGCTGACTTACTTTAGACCTAAAATACAAAATCAATAATTTTATAACCAAAGCATTAGGCAGTCATCTTATGACCTTGAACTTTGAAGCATAAATCTTACATTTCAGCCATGTGTGATTGTAGCTTCACCAACAACATATCATTAATCTGTCAGAACCCTCGGGTAACAGCCATAAACACATGTTTAGAAATAGATCTGACTGGACAGGTTTGTGCTGATTCCATTGGTTCGTTAATTTATACAGGTAGGTCAGACAATTCTTACTTGATCTCCTTCAAAGAGCCATACTTATAAATTGATTCTGACAGCATATTTCCTAAGGTTAATAAATTTTGATCAGAAGTCAAGACTTTTTTTTTCTTTTTTTTTAAATTTTGATGTCAGAGAATATTATTTTCTGCAGAGGGGTCATGCAAATGTCAAAATTACCCTTTATAGGCTAGTACATGTAGAGCTGCAATGTTTCCATTTGTATTTTAGCAAGACCTGTTCCATAGGAGCTTCTTTTTAGAAAAGGATGGAGAAATTGTACAAAGGGAGATAACTAAGGAAATGTTATGAATTTTGATTGCAGACTTGTTATTTAAGATGAGGTCCAGATTGCATGCCAATTATGTGCAACTGAAAAAAAAAACAAAACTGAACTAAAGAAGCATTATCTTAGCATGTGTGTTTGGTTGTGAACATTTGTAGTCCCATTTTGAACTTTAAATACAAAAATAATCCTAGTTTGAAAAAGAAATCCATTAGGTTTGTTATATTTCTGTGTATAATTTGCTCTATAACAGAAAGTAGAAATATTTTATAATAATTTGTAGGCTTCGGAGGCCAGGTAGATTTTATAAGAGGAGCTGCTTTGAGTTTAGATGGATTAGGGGTACCCATAGTAGCGTGTCCATCAACAGCAATAAGTGGTGGAAAAGTCACTTCTAGAATTGTACCATCATTGAAACCAGGTATGTTTAACCTACCACCATGCCACCAGGAAAACAGGATAAATTTGGGAATTTTAGGTTGTTTTTTCCCTATCGGGAAAAGTCCTTAAAAAATACAAAAATTGAAAAAAAAGAAGAAAAAAAACCCAGGAATTTCATAATGAGTAGACAGAATGTCTCAAATGTAAACAAAAATTTTACTAGTTTCACTATCTTTTATTGTGACGGTGTTTTTCTTTTTTCGAAACGGTAAGCAGATTTTATTATCTAGATCTTCTTTGCGCTTGAAGTAACGGTTCTGAAAAAAACCGCAAGTGTTCTAAGGAATAACACTGACATTATGGTATGATCTTTTGTGTAACATTTTGGGGAGGTTCAGGTTTGATCCAGGCCATTTTCCCCCAAAGAAGTAAAAATCAGTGGAAACATTTTAAAACCCTGTGAGGTGTTTGATTTGTAATGCAATATTTTATCCGAGAACATCAAGATTTCGGCAGTAGAACAGAGAACTTTAACCAAATGTAACCAATTTACGTTTTTGTGAAGCGTGGATCCTGATGAAATGTACAACACTTAAAACATTGATAATAGAGAGAGTTTTATTATATTTCTCAGTAAAGCAGTATTTGTAATATCTTGATTTTTACTTTTTTGATATGTTTCATTGTTGATTCAAAGTTTGAAATATTGATTCTTATGTTCAACAAAGTTCTTTTTTAGTTTTTTATATTTAGTTTCATTTCCATCTTGATGGAATTAAAATGATTCTTTTAAGTTATCTCGAAATCGCTTGAGCCGAAATTTCGGTTATGTCGAACTTTTTTTCTGGTCCCTACCAGTCAACAGTTTAATTTATGTATTTTAATTCCTTTTATCTCCAGCTCTTTTTTTGTCGAATTTCAGCTAACTCGAACCCAATCCCATGGTCCCGTGCACTTGTAGATTCAACTGTAGTTATACATCTATTCATGGAGGCATTACACCCAGTCAAAACATTGTATTTCAATCTTCAAATACCTTGAATGAAGAACATCAATGAATATATACAGTACAACCTCTGTGAACCGAACAGCTATGGGACCGTAGAAATTGGCAGGTTTTCGGAGGTGCTGGTTTTGAGAGGTTCCGGATTGGACTGAAATCTGACCGGAAGTAAATTAATTGAAATATCGGAGGGCATGAAAATTACATATTTACTAAATTTGCATTGCTTCTTCTTTAAGTGTTACTAAATCTTAGTCTTTTAGCCTCATCGCTAGTGTTTGGCAATTTAAAATCCTTTAAGTTTTTCCATGTACACATCAGTGAGGCTTTGTTTAAAATAAGCTACTCAATGAAGAGAATTAGAGTTCCGCCGGTTTTTAGAGGTGTATTTCACAGGAATATATATGTTTTCTCTGGTATTTAGAATTCAGAGGGGCTGGTTTTTGGAGGATTTATTTAATTGAAAACATAGGTGTAAATTCCGGACCAAAAGAAATCGTTCGGTTTGCAGAGGAATCCAGTTTTCAGAGGGGCCGGTTTAGGGGAGTTCCACTGTATGACAGTTGCATACTAACCTTACAGAATGGTAACAAAACCTGATCTTGAAAAAGGTGATAAATTCCTTGAAAACTTGAAAAAAGACCTGAAATTTCATCAGGAAAAAAGTACGGAAACCTGTTTACTAGATAAAATGTTGATTCTAAAATATCCAGACTTCAAAGAAAACTATGTAATTATTGGATTGATTGATAAGTTTTTTACACCATGTGACAGTATTACATATCAGAAGTATTACTGCATGGTTCATTAGATAGAATTACTGCAATAAAAGATATTCTGATTCCAATGTTTTATGGAGTCAGGCCCAGGTAACAGAATTTTATGGGGGCCTCGGTGGCCGAGTGGTCTATGTAGTTCGTCATGACTACTAATGATCACTAGCCTGTCACGCAAAGGTTTTCATGAGGTTTTTATCGAAAATCATAGGAGAAACAGATTATCCTTCAATTTACTCGTGAGATATGGAATTTCTCCACTCTCAATAGTTAAATTTTAGATTTTAACACGCTTGCAAATGCTCGCGTGTTGAAAATCGAAAATTTAACTATCTCAGGTGGAGAAATTCCATAACTCACTCGTACCTGAAGAAGAATCTATATATCTCCATTCTGCTGTCTAAATTAGACTCTTGGATGCATTCTTGATTTGAAGTCTCAAAATTTTATACCCAACAAACATTTGCTGTTGTATCAATAAACTTGTTTTCGATCCTTGCAGCACTTCTAACATGAAATAAAAGAACTCTATTATGTAAATTTGTTCAGCAGTATTTTGACAAATGATCTTCTTGAAAATAATCAGCAACAGATATCATTCATATCTCCATTCTGCTGCAGGGCTCACCACACTTGAAAATAACAGGGAGACTCAGAGTCTCCCTCAGGGTAGCAACAGGGAGACTTCCAAGTGTACCAGAGAGACTGTGTTTTTTCCCCCAATTTGCCGCCTGTCGAGGAAATACCTGTTATTTTGTGTCTTATAGTGTATACTATACATTCCTTTATTGTGTTTTATCCTGTATTGTTTGAGATTTTATCTACATTTACTCCATATCCTTCCATTTTAGTCATAATCAGAGATTTTGTCTCATGTGCATTTAATCAATATCCTTTGAGAATTTTTCATGATGAGTCCTGGGACTCATCATTTTTCAGAATGGTAATCAGCTAAATTTATTTTTAAAAAAGGTCTACATATTGTTACCGCTTGGTAAAAAACACCGTGACCAATGAAAAATCACAAGAATTCCGATTGCCGCCATTTTCTAGCTTACTTTTTGTCGTTTCTTTCCCCTTCCTCCAAGAAAACAAAAAATGGTGGCTCGAGATTTTTAATGAAAACAACGGTCTTCAGACGCAGCTGATTACGTATGTTGTTCGGAGGCGCCTTACTTAAAAACACAGGGCGACTTATTTGTCGCTCTGGAGCCGATGACAGGGCAACATTGGCGACATTAGGCAACTTAATCGCCCTAATCGCCCAGTTTGGTGAGCTCTGCTGCTGTCTAAATGTCTAAATCAGGCCCTGGGATGCTTTCTTGATATAAAGTTTTTATATCTGACAAAACATATAGTATTGTATTAATAGACTTATCTTCAATCCTTCTTACACTTAAAATAAAAAAAAAACTGTGATATATAAATTTGTCAACCATTTTAATGAATTATACGCTATATATTTTTCAGGAGCTGGTGTTGTTACAACAAGAGCTCATGTACACTATATTGTTACGGAATATGGAATTTGCAATCTTTTTGGAAAAAATTTGAGACAAAGAGCTTACGAACTGATTAAATTGGCTAATCCAGAATACAGAGAGGAATTAGAAAAAGCTGCATATGAAAGATTGAAATGTATGCCTTCTCCATAAAAATAAAACAACTTAAGCAGCAATTTAAAAAAAAAGAATTTTTCATAGCTGAACTTTTTTATACAAACTTGAAAATAAACAGCTATGGTAAATTCTGAGAGTTTATCAATCAGTACCAATTGCAAGATCTCTGTGAGAAACTAATGTGAAAATATAATTATGGACTGGTTTCACATTAAGATGTATTAGTTCTTAAGCATAGTTTTAAACAGATTGTATGACTTTTGACAAGTCCAAAATATTTTGATTACTGTGATAAAGCCACAATAATATGTGCAACCTGACCTTTGTATTTCTGATTTGTGTTTTTTTTTAGATCTATAATACTTCCATATGACAATATAAGGCCAATTCAAATTATTTATAGATTATCAACCATGTATCCCTTCATCAAAATGTTGGGCAGATGGAATTATTTTATTATTTATTTTATGATTCGCAAGGCCTATCGTGGAAATTCTTACTTTCATTAGATACACAATAGGTGGACTTGTAGTGGATTTGACCGCTCACAAAGTCATTTTGTATGTTAAGTATTGATTTTGTATCATAAAACTGGATGCCAATAACACAAACAATAGCAAAGACCTTCCATCTTTCTTAGAATGGAAACAGACACAAATAATTCAATAGATCGCTTTTCCTAAAAATAAAAAAAATATGGGGATCAATAAATTAACTTTTTTGGTCTAAGGTAATATATAGAGAAGAAAATAAACCCATAGCCATATAGTCAATTCTTTCGTGATTTTGCATCTTTCCATTCAATTGCTCTATAGTCAATTGAATTTTGAATTGTATCCAAAATGTGAAATGCCAAATATTTTTTGTGGCAAGATAAATTCATTTTGTGTTCTTTTACTCATCAGTTTTTATTTAGATTTATTGTTGACATTTTTTTTACCCTAAAAATCCATGAAATATTACAACTTTTTCAGAAAATATCTACATCTATAAAAAATCATTTAAGAATAAGTTGTCTTATGAGCATCTAAAGTCTCCTTGAAACCACTTAGAATTGTTGGTGTTTGCTTTGTATCTAGAATTGAAGTACCATATACACTCACTTCACTTGTAAGTCGGAAAATTGGTAATTCTAAACAGAATTTTTTTTACTTTTCGACAAGTTTTGTCTGACTTATACATGTAAGATGATCAAGGCTAAATTCTTAAATTAATTACCTGACAAGGCCTTCTTACTTTATATCTGAAAACCTTTTGCTCGAGTTTATAGGGTATATAATATATATAGATTCTATTTCAGTTTCGAGTGAATTACAAGATTTCTACACTCGAGAGAGTTAAAATTAAGATTTTAACATGCGAGCATTGGCAAGCATGTTAAATCTTAATTTTAACTCTCGAGCATGTCGACAGTGTAGAAATCTTGTAATTCACGAGAAATTGAAGTAGAATTTGTTTCTCCCAATACGCTTGTACCAAAGAATCTAGGTCATCCCTAATTGTACGCCGACATTTGTTTTTGTTATCGTTTACGCTCGACCGGATATCGCTTGACGATTTGTTTAGTGCGAGGTCGTGACCTTTAGGACGGCCAATAAAATTCCGTTTCCGCACAAGACTTTTTAATTGCTCTAGAGCATTAAATTATTTTTATTCAATGGGCTGAACGGCATGAAAATATGCACACCCATGGGAGAATACGTATTACCCATCTTAATATATATATATTTGTCCTATTCTTGACGTGTTTAATCGGTGGGATAAAAATGCGTAATATCTTTAACCACTTCCTGGTGATTTAATTTCTACGTGGGAATTACCGCCCTTTTTTCTACAGTTATTGGAACGATAAACTAGAGGAGTCCCGAAATAACGTCTATGTAAACAAACTACATAGCAATGACATTTTCTTGAGGTTTTTATCGAAAATCATAGGAGAAACAGATTCTCCTTCAATTTACTCTTGAGGTATGGAATTTCTCCACCCTCATTAGTTAAATTTTAGATTTTAACACACTCGCAAAAGCTCGCGTGTTGAAAATCGAAAATTTAACCATATCGTGTGCAGAAATTGCATAACTCACTCATATCTGAATGAGATTCTACATATATATATATTTGTGAACTTTTTCTATCCTATAGGCTGTATGAGAAGACATCAATTTTTGAAAGTTAAAAATTATGATTCAATAATTTTGCTATTTGAATTAATAGCCTCAGTTGATGTAGTGCACACTTTAAAATAATCTGCTATGATTAATCAATAAAAAAATATGTATATTTATAGTTATTTTGTTTGATATACATGTACATCATAATTCATTAAAAATAGATTTGTTTATATCTGTTTACATGTGTTGCTTGTTAAATATATAATCAGAAATAATGGTAACAGAAATTTGTACATTAAAAATTTGCATTTTAAATGCTTTTATTATATAGTAGTTAAATAAATTATGGCCAAAAAAAAAAAATTTTAAAGGCCAATTTATAGATTTACACTGTTTTTTGTCCTCAGATTGTTTTATCTTTGGTGTATTATATTATATTTAGTTTCAAAAAGTATTCTCAACATTTTGAACTTTTTTGTTCAGCAATATTGTTTAAATATGATTTGATAATGTTTATGCTGGTTTATTCAGACTAAAAACCTTGTATTTATTATTAGGGCCCCGTATTGGAGATGTGGGACCCTATAGTTTTCACTGTGTCCATTAACAATTGTTGTTAGTGCTCTAAATTCTACATTTCTCAACAAATTTCAATTAAATTTATATGGAAGGTGTATATGGGAAGTACCTTGATCAAGTTCGAAAAGGAGTGCTATCGGATAATTTTTATGGGAGTTCACTTAGTTTTTCCCAATCAACTTCTTGTTAGCGCTCTCAATTCTACATTTCTGAATGGATTTCAACCAGATTTATATGGAAGGTGTATATGGGCAATACCTTGATCAAGTTAGAAAACAAGCGCTATCGGATAATTTTTGTGGGAGTTACTGCCCTTGACTTAGGTTTTAGCTCACCTGTCCTAAAAGGACGTGAGCTTTGCCATCACTTGGTGTCCGTCGTAAACTTTTTCAAAGATCTTCTCTGGAACCACTGAACCAATTACAGCCATACTTAGTCTGAATGATCCTTAGGGTATCTGGAATAAAGTTTATGTTTTATTTTCTTGTCGTCAAGAAACATCGCCACCATAGCTAAAAATATAACATAGGGGGAAAACTTCAGTTTTTGGCTTATATCTAAAAAAATAAAGCATTAAGGGCAAAACTGACATGGGTTAACATGTTCGTCAGGTGAAGATCTACCTGCTGTAAAATTTTCAGATGGATCGGTCAAACCTTTGCCCCTGAATTGTTAATTTTCAGGAAATTTTGCAGTTTAGGTTGTTATCTTGAATATTATTATAGATAGAGATTAACTGTAAACAGCAAAAATGTTCAGCAAAGTAAGATCTACAAATAAGTCAACTTGACCAAAATCGTCAATTGACCCCTTATAGGAGACAATTTTTCACATTTTTTTCGTCATCTTTGTAAACTTTTAAAAATCTTCTCTTCTGAAACTACAGAATCAATTTCAGCCAAACTTAGGCTGAAAGATTCTTAGGGTATCTAGTATAAATTTTACGTTTTATTTTCTTGTCCATCGAGAAACATTGCTGCTATGGTTAAAAATAGAACATCAGTGAAAATGCACTTTTTGGCTCATATCTCAAAAACCAAAGCAGTTAGAGCAAATATGACAAGTAGTAAAAATGTTTGAGGTCAAGATCTACATGCCATGAAATTTTCAGACGAATAGGTCCACCCATTTTCGGGTTATTGCCCCTGAATTGTTAATTTTAAGGAAATTTAGCAGTTTTTGGTTAATAACTTGAATATTATTATAGATAAAGACAAACTGTAAACAACAAAAATATTCACCAAAGTAAGATCTACAAATAAGTCAAAATGACCAAAATCGTCAATTGAACCCTTATAGGATTTTTTGCCCTTGAAAGATTATTTACATGTAAACTGAAAATAATGGTCTGACATATTGTCACAGATGTTTAGAGCATAACTTGAAATAAGTTAAATGGTAGCTGTACAAATAAATTGAGGGTCAAGGGTCAAGGTCATGGAAAAAGTCCATAGCAACTGATGAAAAAGTCCCTAGCAACGGATGAAAAAGCCCCTAGCAACCATATATATTTGGGCTAAGGACTTTATAATTTACCTGTACAAGTCAAAAAGAAAGGTCAAGAGTGTATGTCATTGAAAAAGTCCATAGCAACTGATGAAAAACTTCCTAGCAACCATATATATTTGGGTTCAGGATTCTATATTTTAGCTGTACAGGTCAGTACTAAGGAGACAATTGCGATGATATACATTAAATAGCAAAAATAATCATTGATGCAAGATCTACACAAAATATAACACGCGAGCGACTCAGGCTGTTGGGAGCCTCTTGTTTTCTTTCGACTTCTTTTTAGTGCTCTCAATTCTACATTTCTCAACGGACTTTAACCAACTTAATATTGAAGATGTATATTGATTACACCTTGACAAGTTTGAGAGGGCTCTTGGATAATTTTTATGGGAATAACTACCTTTGACATAGTTTTTCCCTATCAACTTCTTGTTAAATGCTCTAGATTCTACATTTTTGTATCCATTTTTACCAAGTTTATGTGGAAGTTGTATATTGACAATGCTCTATCAGTCACTTGAAATATTTTTCTGAACACACTTTATTCTGTTTCGTGTGTATTTCAAATTTCTTACTGAGAACTAAACAATGATCCATTATAAACGGTCAAATGTGTATCACATGCTATATCAACACTCAGGTTTATATAGCATGTGATATAGGTTTGGCCATGTATTATTTTCCATATATCACACATGATTATCTTTTGCATGTATAACAATTGATAATTAAATATTCTCATTATTTTGTTTTAATTAACAAATCCAAGAATTCAGTGTGATTGTTAATTTACATACTTGGAAGAATTGTTTATGTTCACTTCTAACAATAAACAACATAACAGATAAAAGAAGAAGTCAACAATGACATACCTGTCAATCGAAACCATTCAACAGACAGAATACTGGCCAAAAATACCATAAAGGAGAACAGAACGCCCCCCCCCCCCCCCAAAAAAAACAAAAAAAACAAAAAAACAACAGAGAGCCAGGATATCCTGACTTGGTACAGACACTTAACAGTTGTGGGGTTAAACCAGTTCCATCTAGCCTTCAGATGTTGACGATCAATTATAATGTTTAGGCTGATTCAAAATTTCAGATGTTGGTAGTCAATAAGGATATCAATTTTCATAGTCCTCATGCTTTATCCATTGGACAATAAAAGAGTAGTCCTTTACTTAGTCCTTTTTCTCTCCCAAGGAATATCATTGACTTGTCAGTCCACATAAACATCAATCCAATAAATATTATAGGATTGTCCACTCAAAATGTATACTATCATCCTCCTTATTCCCTAGAATATCAAAATGTTACTCCTTATAGAGTAATAGAACTAATGATAATTAATTTAATGCCAAAATATACATACACATATCTTGTTCATTTACCACTCATTAATAGCTTGTAAACCAGAGGCTCGTTCACCTGGATTTTATGTGACAACAACTGACAAAGCGCTTCTAGATAATATCTGTAAGGAATTGTTCCACAGTGTCAAGCGCTTCTAGAAAAGATGTGTAAAGAATTCTTCCAGTGTCCAATGTTAAAAATGTTAACTAATTCCAGCTGTGGCAGCTAGCTTGGACTCCAATCGGCACGAAAACATAACTGTTGTAGCAGACATTTATCAAAGGATTTTCATTCAACAAAAACATTTCAATTGGCTTAGTATTTTCTGACAAGAAGACCTTTGTACAAATATCTTCATAGGGACCAAAGTTAAACGAAGTCCGGCTGTGGCGACCATCTTGAATTTCCAATCCGCACAAAAAACATATCTTTTGTAGTTGCCTATCCAATGATAATTCACACTTCAAAAACATTTCAAGCGACTTTGTAGTTTCTGACAAGAAGATCTTTGTACAAAAATTTCCCATAGGGTCCAATGTTAAACTTAAGTCCGGCTGTGGCAGCCATTTTGAATTTCGATCGGCACATAAAACAAAACTTTTGTAGTGGTTAATCAAATGATCATTAAGCACTGTAGCATTAAGTGTCAATATTTTACAAATGAACACATGAGGTCATAATTAGTGTAACTGATTTTTACAGGTAACATAATAACAAAGGATCAAATGTGTTGGTGAATAATTTTTCCCTCTTTTTTATAAATTAAATATCTAATTCAGAGCTATATAATTTTCATTGTCTCGCCAGCCACGAAAATTCGCGGAGGCGAGATATAGGTATTACTTTCCGGCGGTGGCAGCGTAAACTTTTGTAAAACTTTAATAACTTTGCACATGGTCCATAAGGTAGTTTATCGTATAAGGTTTGCCGAAGTATACTTGTCTTGTGACCCTGACCTCATTTTCATGGTTCACTGACTTCATTAACATGAATTTAAAATCTGTGTCCAAGTTTCGTGGTTAAATCCATTTCTCAGTAACTGTAATACATAGGCCAACCATATTTGGTATATAGATAGTTCTTAGTGGGTACATGCCAGTCTGACACCTAGCTTGGGACCTTGACCTCAATTTCATGCTCGAGTGACTTTGTCACTTTTTCGTGGTTAAGTCTATTTCTCAGAAACTGCAATACCTAGACCCACCGTATTTGGTCAATAGATAGTTCTTGGTGGGTACATGTCAGTCTGACACCTGCCTTTTGACCTTGACCTCAATTTCATACTTGAGTGACCTCCGTCGCATTTTCGTGGTTAAGTCCATTACTGAGAAACGGGAATACCTACCTAGACCCACCGTATTTGGTCAATAGATAGTTCTTGGTGGGTACATGCCAGTCTGACACCTGGCTTGGGATCTTGATCTCAATTTCATCTTTGAGTGACTTTGTCACTTTTTCACGGTTAATTCCATTTCTCAGAAACTAATACCTAGACCCACTGTATTTGGTCTATTGGTGGTTCTTGGTGGGTAGATGCCAGTCTTAAAAAGTTATAGAAAATACGTCAAACGTGTAAAACTTATCAGATGATTATAACAACAACCAATATATACTGTTTTTTTTTCTCAAACGTTAAGGTATGTTTAGTGGCACTCCTGGCTCTAACTGCTTATCTTCACTTCGGTATAAAATAGTTATTCACTAATTAAACACTTTATTCTACTTCATAGTGCATATTAACCTCCACCGTGACTCCACGTAAGCCCCACACAAAAATTCCACTCAATCTCCATGGTAACCCCACGAGTGAAGACAAATGCCTCTCCACTCATCTCCACCTCCACAGTGAAGAGTGGGGAAATTAAAAAATACGTTGACGGCATTGTAGGTCCAGCTGTGGCAGCATCTTGAATTTCTGATCGGCAAAAAATAAACTTTTGTAGAGGTTCATCCAATGCTTGTTCATACATAAAAAACATTTCAATTGTGTTAGTAGTGTCTGACAAGATGACCTTTACATACATTTCCCCATAGGGTCCAGTGTTAAACTAAGTCTGGCTGTGGCGACCATCTTGAATTTCCGATGGGCACAAAAAACATATTTTGTAGAGGATCATTCATGCAACATATCAATTCAATTGGCTTTGCAGTTTTTAACAAAAAATAAGTCAGAATGAATTATCTGCCCTTGGTAGCCAATTGGCACCAAAAGCATACCATTTCTGCCAAGTTTGGTTCCATTTAATCTGGTAGTTTCAAATGTGAAATGTGGACGGATGGACGACGGACGCAAAGTGATGGCAAAAACTCACATGGCTTTTTAGGCCAGGTGAGCTAAACACTGTTGAAAGATAAAACAACAACCCAAAATACCATATTCAAAAACCACAAAAAACCAAGAGGCTCAAGAGAATTGAGGTTGTATATCTCACCTGAGGTGTCCCACAATCAATTAATTTTTAACTTATTTGGCCTAAAAGGGCACGTAAGCTATTTGCGCCAGTCGTTCTGTGTAAACTTTCCTTAAGAAATCTCTGGAACCACTGGGCCAATTGGGACCAAACTTTGGGTGGCGCCCCTTCCAAAATTGTGTCCGTCATCTCCGACTTTCAACCGAAATGCATGGCTCTTTTTACTAAAAATAGTAAAAAGGGAGGATGAATTTCAAAATTTTCTGTGAAACTACATAGCCAATTGAAACCATACTTGGCATTAATGCAATAATGGTCCTTAGACATAATTTTGTCTGATGACCCGGACTATCTACCAAGATGCCCGCCAAGCTGAACTTAGTTTTACATAGGACCTTGTAGAAAAATTAATTTAAAAATCTCCTTGTCTTCTTGTCTGAAACAACTGAGCCAATTAGAAATAGACTTGGTAGCAATGGTCCTTAAATGGTCCTCTTCCAAAACTGTGTCCGATGACCCGGACTGTCCACCAAGATGGCCGCCACAGCCGAACTTAGTTTAACATTGGACCCTAAGGGAAAGTTCATTTAAAAATCTTCTCTGAAACCACCGGGACAATTGCAACCATACTTGGCAGCAATGGTTCTTAATATGGTCCTCTTTCAACAATTTTTTCTGAAACCAAGATGGATTCCACTGTCGAACTTAGCTTAACATAGGATCATATGGGAAATTTTCTGTAGCCACTGGGGCAATTGGAATCACTTAACAGCAATGGTCCTTAGATGACCCTCTGCCAGAATTGTGGTCGATTACCAGGACTGTGAACAAAGATGGCTGCAACAGCTGAACTTAGTTTAACATAGGACCCTATGGAAAAATTCATTGAAAAATCTTCTTGTCTGAAACCAACCAGACTTGGCGGCAATGGTCCGTAAATTGCCCTTTTCAGAATTTTGTCTGATGACCAGGACAGTAAAAATCTTGTCTGAAACCACTTGACAAATTTTACTTGGTAACAATGGTGTTTTAGATTTTTCTCTTTCAGATTTATGGCCGATGACCCCGAAAGTCAGTTAAAAAAATTCTTCTCTGAAACCGCCAGGGCAATTCGAACCATACTTGACATCAATGGTCCTACAATGTATGTTAAATTTTCAAATTGAAGTATTTTTAATTGATTTTAATCGTGGTTGGTTGAAGGCAATCCAAGATGGCGGCTTAACCCCCTCAGGATTTTTTAGTATAAGGACGTGGATAGTATATCACATTGATAATAAACGCTCTTCGTTGTTATGGTAAACCTTTTATTAAAAGTACTCACGAAAGAAACAACAAAATAAAAATATAAGAATAAATATATATCCAGACGTCGAGCCCCTTTGGTATAGCAATGTGTACAATGTAACGAATCTTGATTGCTTTCGATTTACAATAATTATTTTAAAATATATACAAACTGTTTTGGTTAAAAAATACCATTGCAAGAAGTGACAATTAAACAGGTTTTTACGTGTTTTAGTTCTTAAAAAATGGAATTGTTTTTCATTAGGTATTTCCGAGGCTGAAAGGCAATTGGAAAGTAAGTAGCATAAGAACGACAAGACACATTGGGACTGCATTTAAAAAAAGAAAATATTCTTCAAATTAGTTTTGATACTATTATAACGGGCTAAACAAGTAACAGGTTTTTACGTCTTAATTTTCAAAAATGAATAGAATTGTTCAAGGTAAAGGTTTCCGAAGAAAAATCTAAAGGCAAGGATTGTATATTGTTTTTAAAAAAAAATTCTTAAAAAAGCTGTTCAAAGCTTAATATGCATGCTAACTCAATCTAGTTAAGATTGTAAACTTGGTGATTCATTTATCTATATACTATATCATGTATATGTCAAAGTTGATAGAGTAAAAGTAAATTTAGATATTGCAACTCAGTTGCCGATTTATATATGTGTTAAGTAAAATATTTTAATAGAGTGAATTGTTAAGGTGTAGTTTGCATGGTCAGAGAGTTGCCGGTAAGTTATCTCGAGTTATTCCCCTTTTGCCGTAATTGCTCTTGAGAGATGTAACAATACGGAATCTGCGTATTCCTGATTCTGATCTGTAGCTATAGATATTCATGTAAATAGGTTAAAATAGATGTTGTGAAATTGGAGAAGTAAATTGTTGTTTTTTATATTCCCCGATAATCAGGAGCCAGAGCTGATTCCTCAGATGGTGGAGAATCCGGGAGATCATTTGTATCGAAAATAAGATGCCTATTATTTGTTCAGAGATTTAGAGCTCTACTGATGTCACCGAAATTTTTTATTTTAAACCATAATTGCTTAGTGTATTTGCATAGGTGTAGTCTGGCTTTATCATATTAGTTGTTAGAAATTTAAATGATAGGTCCGGAAACTCGCTGACCATCGGAAACAAATAGGATTTGTTTTTTTCGGGCCGGGGATGTTAAGGTGTAGTTTGCATAGTCAGAGAGTTGCCGGTAAGTTATCTCGAGTTATTCCCCTTTTGCCGTAATTGCTCTTGAGAGATGTAACAATACGGAATCTGAGGAATCCTGATTCTGATCTGTAGCTATAGATATTCATGTAAATAGGTTAAAATAGATGTTGTGAAATTGGAGAAGTAAATTGTTGTTTTTTATATTCCCCGATAATCAGGAGCCAGAGCTGATTCCTCAGAGAATTTAAGAAATATTAAACCATGTTAAATATGAATTGTTTTTTGTTCTTTGATTTGCTAAAAAGACGTAACAAATGCTGAATGTTATGAATTTTAGCATGGCCTAAATGATTCAACAAGATCAGGTTGAAATTTGCAATGTCAAAGTTGGTTCGACAAAGTACTATGTAGATAATGAAAAATTGACCAAATTGTTTTTGTTCATCTTTAGATGATTGCAGACTAGACAGATGGTATTAAATTTCAATAAATCGCAGTGAATTCTTTAGATACTTCAATAATTTATAAAGTTACTTTATGTCATGATTTATAAATTCAGCATGTTGTAATATATAAAAGAGTTTTGCTATTTTTGAATATTGATCAGTTGAAAGTAGCGCAAACAGATAAAAACATGGGTGAAATGCTTATTGTTACCATTAATTTTAAATATGGCCTCGGTATTTAGGATTAAATATAAGCCCAGGTGAAATAGGAAGCTTGCCTCCAATACTTTAACTGGTCTGGTACGGTGCAGACATTGTACTAATGATGTAACGTTATGAAATAAAACATATCTTTTATGTGATGTTTAAGGCAAGGTTACATCACTTACAGACACTATGTTGGGTGAAATGTAGCGCTCAGTTATATTTGGAGAGGCATGGACGTTAAGTTACACGATAGTGTTATGATCTACATATTAACTTTCCTTTTATGATATGCTAATATAACGTGGAAATCATAAGTTGCAATTTTTACATCTTGTCCAAGTGTCTACAACTTTATATTGTACAGATACGGTTAAAAGTGAAACGTGGCTCTTCTGACACTAATTTTAAAGAGGTCTCTGTTATCAGAATTTTATAAATGAAATAGACAAAATTTGATGGTAAAAAGATTCATTCATATCTTAAGTTTCAGGAATTTATATTGGTAAAACAGTTTTAAAAAAAACAAAAATGTGACATGGTCCTGGTATCGCAAGATATTGCAGTAGACACGGTCGCTTTAATCAGAATTTATACATGCAGTAGACAATTCTTTTTTTTCGGAAAAGATTCAAATCATGCATTTTTGCATATCTCCAGTTTCAGCGAATTTATATTTTAAAAATACTTGGTGAGACTGGCGAACTGCAAATGTCACTCTGGCATATAAGAAAGATCAGAAATACATACCAGTTAACTATAGACCAATATCCCTAACATGTATCTGCTGCAAAATAATAGAACATATAGTCACCAGTAACATCATGAAACATGCAGAGGTAAATAACATCCTAGACCCTCTACAACATGGCTTCGGGAGTAAAAGATCATGCGAAACACAACTGCTTAAATATATCGATGATATTACAAAAAAAACTGGATAAAGGAAAACAATCAGATCTGCTAATACTGGACTTAACAAAAGCTTTTGACGATGTGTTCCACAGTTTACTCCTCCATAAACTACACCATTATGGCATTTGAAGTAAAACAAACAAATGGATAAAGGAATTTCTCACCAACAGAACCCATGTAGTAGTTGTTGATGGCGAAAAATCAAAGTGAAAGTAGAATCCGGGGTACCACAAGGATCAGTCTCTTTCTTTTTTACATTAACGACGTACCAGAAGGCCTACACTCAACAGTACAATGAGACGGTTTGCAGACGATACTGAGGTCTATTTGACCATTTCCTCAGACAACGACTGCCATAAACTCCAAGAAGTCTTGGACAAACTGGCAAAATGCGAAAAACTTTGGAAAAGGGAGTTCCACCCTGAAAAATACAGCGTCCTCACAGTCACAAAAAAAAATCCAATCAAGTGGGACTAAAAACTCCACGGAGTAAATATCTAAAAAAACTAACAAGAAGCTCTATAGTCGGACAGGACATCATACTTACCTACTACAGTCAGCCACTAAAGACTGTAGGAAATGGTCCTTCTTTGTAAACACCGTCAAGGATTGGAACAAACTGCCTCCAGATATCGCCACAGCAAAGTATCTTGAGATATTCAAGTCTCAAATGACCAAAACCTCAACTAAATCAACAATTTGTTTTAACCTGTTTTTAATCATACGCAACTGGCCAGAATATTCATCATGTTGAATGTGGGCAGTATTTGGAAGAAGAAGAAAACTAGAGGCTCTCTTGAGTCTGTATCGCTCACCTGGATTTAACTTTTCACCTTGAGCAGGACTAAACATTTAAGTGTTGAAGTCAATTTGGCTGGTTTTTCTATGGGATTCTATGTTAAACAAAGTTCGGCTGTGGCAGCCATCTTGGTTGACAGTCCAGATCAATGGACACATTTCTAAAAGAGAACCATCTAAGGACCGTTATGGCTAAGTCTTGTTGCAACTGGCTAAGTGGTTTCAGACAAGAAGATTTTTAAATGAATTTTAATATAGGGTCCTATATTAAACTAAGTTCGGCTGTGGTGGCCTCTTGGTTGACAATCCAGATGATCGGACACATTTCTGAAAGAGGTCCATCTAAAGACCCATGCTGCCAACTTTAGTTCCAATTGGCTGAGTAGTTTCAGACGAGAAGATTTTTGAGTGAATTTCCCATAGGGTCCTATGTTAAACTAAGTTCGAGTGTGGCGGCCATCTCGGTTCACGGTCCACGAAATCGGACACATTTCTGAGAGAGGACCTCCTAAGGACCATTGCTACAAATTCTGGTTCCAATTGATCAAGTGGTTTCAGACAAATGAATTCTCCCATAGGGGCCTATGTTAAACTAAGTTCAGGTGTGGCAACCATCTTGGTTGACAATCCGGGTTGACACAATTCTGAAAGAGGACCATCATAGGACCAATGCTATCAAGTCTAGTTCTAATTGGCTAAGTCAGGTTTCAGACAAGAAGATTTTTGAGTGAATTTCCTGTAGGGTCCTATGTAAAACTAAGTTCGGCTGTGGCAGCCATCTTGGTTAACAGTTTTCTATTTTTAGTAACAGCAGCCATGTTCTTGGAAGTCGGGGATGCCGGATATAAATTTGGAAGGGGGCCACCCAAGGACCATTCCACCAAAGTTTGCTCCCAATTGGCCAAGTGGTTTCAAAGGAGAAGATCTGTAAAGGAAAGTTTACGCCGGACGCCGTCTTTAAAGGGCAAAAACTCCTATAAGGGATCAATCAATGATTTACTGTTGACTTATTTGTAGATCTTAGTTTGATGAACATTTTTGCTGTTTACAGTTTGTCTTTATCTATAATAATGTTGAAGATAATGACCTAAAACTGCAAAATGTTGTTAAAATTAACAATTCAGGGGCAATAACCCAACAAAGGGTTGACCGATTCGTCTGAAGATTTCATGGCAGGTAGATCTTGACTTGATAAACATTTTTACCCAGTCAGTTTTGCTCTATATGCTTTAGTTTTTTTAAATATAAGACAAAAACTGTGGTTTATCCCTATGTTCTATTTTTAGCCATGGCGGCAAGCGGGGTGGTCGGACACATTTTTTAAACTAGACACCCCAATGATGATTGTGGCCATTTTTGGTTACATTTGGCCCAGTAGTTTCAGAGGAGAAGATTTTTGTAAAAGTTAACAGATAACGACGACGACGACGACGGACGACGGGTGCCAAGTGATGAGAAAAGCTCACTTGACATTTTAGGTCAGGTGAGCTAAAAATATGTTATATTTTTTTCAAAAGGTGATGTTGCTACCATAAAAGCACGTTTTTAAAAATTTGTAACAGAATATGGAATTTGCTTGCAACCTTACTGGAATAAAATCTGACACAAAGAGCTTAAGAATAATAAAAAGCTCTATATGCGAGATTGGATTGTATGCCTTCTCCTTAAAAAGAAAAAAATCCTTAAGCAGAATTGAAAGAAAAAGACTATTATAAAGCAATTGTTTCCAAATGTAAATAAATGGTAAATTCTGAGAGTATTTCAGTAGTGTAGAGCTCTTAGAGAGAAAGTATTGTGAAATTAATTTTGGTCTGGCTTCAACTTGACACATCAGTTACAAATGATCTTAAATAGATTCTTATGATTTTTATACGCCCGTCAAAATTTTGACGGGACGTATTATGGTATACAAATGTCCGGCGTCCGTCTGTCCGTCATGAACATGTCGCACCGTAACTTGAGAACAACTTATCCAAATTTCATGAAACTTAACATAGTTGTTTCTTATGATGGTCAAACGATCTGTATACTTTTTGGTGAAAATAAGATTAAAACTTTTTGAGTTACGGGATTTTGTAACTAAAACAGGGGTGTGTTTTTTTCACATGTCGCTCCATATCTCAAAAACTATTTAGGATTATTGCTTAAAACTTTACACACTTCTTAGTTATATTAATCTAAAGATCTGTATACTTTTTGGTGATGATTCAAAATTTTATTTTAGAGTTATTGAGTTTTTTGTAAAAAAGGCGGGGGGGGGTCACATGTCGCGCCGTATCTCAGAAACTATTAATGATAATTGCATAGAACTTCACACACTTGTTAGTTATATTAATCTGAAAATCTGTATACTTTTCGTGATGATTATTTTATTTTTGCGTTATTGAATTTTTATTGAGCTTTTTGGTAAAAAAGGTAGTCTTTTTTGGTCACATTTTGCGCCGTATCGTATCTCTGTTGCTTAACAGTTTACACGCTTATGTTTTGCCGGGTTTCCATGTTTTTTTTTCACAGGTCGACGGGCGTATCATGCGCTCGTCGCGCAGGGTATCGGGTCTGTTCGCCCTGGGTTCGTTTGCCCTATTTTTATAAAAAAATTTATTAATATTAATAGTATTTAGCTTTTAAAATTTATGCCGATATTTATTTACTAAATACTAAAGAAAATACTTTAAAAAAATATTGCAGTTTTTTTTTAAATTAATCGTTTGTTCTTGAGCATTGATTGGCTTCTTTGTTAAATTTGTTTTCATTTAGAATACTTTTAATGACTGTTGATTTTAATTTATAATGCTGATTTGGTATAATTATGATGTCTTTGAAATCGTTGATTGTTGTTTTAAATGTCTTTGGTGGATTAATAATGAAAGTAAAATAACCTAGTCAGCTTGGAATGAGTTAAAACAATGAATGTAAGAATTGTAAGACACGAAAGGGATTTTTTTTCGCAGCTTGGCTTCTTTGATCTCAAGTGTGATTTGATAAAGTGAAGAATAAGAACTAGATTCTGGTACAATCGGAATTGTGCAATGCTGGTAGAAAAATTCGTTCCAGAATTGTTCTCAACAATTCTGGAAATACCAGAATTGTGCAAGACAATTCTAGTATTTCCAGCATTGTATCCTGGTACAATTCTGGAATTCCAGAATTGTCAACAATTCTGGTATACATATATTTACCAGAATTGTAAAAAGGTTACTGAAAAAAAACAGAATTATTAAAATAGAATTCTAGAAAAACTAGAATTGTAACATATATAATACTGGTTAAACCAGAATATAAATAAAATGCTCCGCTGGGCGCAGCTAGATACGACCGCAGATGTCGAACCCTGAATAGTTGGGGCAATTATGAACACAACATTCAAGCTTGATACAATACTGAATTTGGATTGTGAATAAATATTTGACACAGCATAGGTTTCTGACACAGAATGAATGTTGTCTAAGAACTTAAAAATTTTTAATTTACCTATTCAAACCATATCAGTATTTTTTGTTTTTATATATAAATCAGAAATAACCAATTTAAAATTGGGCACACATATCAATTTCTTGCTATTGCGCAATACTGTGCAATTGAAAATTTCTTCAAATATTTGACACATAATAGGTTTCTGACACAGAATAACTGAAACCAAAGAACTTAAGTCTTTTATTTCAACAGAATGACATATTTAGCACAAAGACTAGTTCACAATATGGTCCTGCATTATATACATAATTTACAACATAAAGTATAAAATACACATTGATTGAATAAAAAAGTCAAAATATAGCCTACTACAAATGAAATAATATATATATATGAATGTCTAATTATTGTTTGACATACTAAAGAAATGTTCTAAATAAGATCTCTTGAAACTCTCAACTGTAGTACAATTTCTAATATATAATGGTAAATTATTCCATAATAAACTGCCTGAGATAACAAAAGACCTTTTAAAATAATCAGTTCGAGCTCTAGGAATATATAATAAATCTACTTCGCTCTGTCTGGTGTTTCTCGAACTAACTTCATGTACATATTTAAAAACATAAAGATATTCAGGTGTTAATTGATTGAGCGATTTGAACACTAAAATAGCTTTTCTATACATAAAATAGTCAGGCATTGGCATCCATCTCAATCTACTAAATAATACAGTCGATGGTGTCAAAATATTATGCACGTTTAAAATTATGCGTGCAGCTTTTTTCTGTAGTTTAAAAATCTTGTCTACATTTGCTACATTTTTAGAATTAGACCATACAGTGCAACAATAATTAAAATGTGGGAATATTACAGAGTTATATACCTTTAAAAGTGCTTCAGGTGACATAAAGCTTTTTAAGCGTTTTAAAACACCAATTTTCTTAGAGATTTTTCTGGTCAAAAAATCAATATGGTATGACCAGGATAAAAAACAATCAATATTAACTCCTAAGAGTTTAGAATGTTCAACAGTTTCTAATACAATAGTGTCTATATCAATATATATTTTACGACATTTCGATAATTTCTGCTGAGTACCAATAAGCATACATTGAGTCTTCTTAAGGTTCATTGTAAGTTTATTACATTTCATCCAATTAATTGAGTTTACAAGATCTTCTTTGAGCTTTTTTTCTAGAACATCTATACATTTATCAGCAACATCTTGAGATGTATCGTCAGCATATATAGTTGCATGAGAATGAATTAAACAATCTGGATAATCATTGACAAAAAGTATAAAAAATAATGGACCCAAAATGGATCCTTGAGGTACACCAATTGTAATATCACTTGGTTTTGATAAAATACCATTCCAGCCTACACATTGCTGTCTACATGATAAATAAGATGTAAACCATTTTAAACTTTTTTCACAAACACCAAACATTTTAAGTTTATGTAACAATACAACATGGTTAACCGTATCAAAGGCTTTACTCAGGTCTATAAATAAAACACCTGTTAACTTTCCTTGATCAATATGTTTTAACCAACGATCAATTAGACTATTTAAAACAGTTTCACATGAGTGCTTTGGTCTAAAACCTGACTGACAATTTGTAATCAACTTATTTAAAGATAAATAATCATAAAAAGAATTAAATACGTGTCTCTCTATAA
This sequence comes from Mytilisepta virgata, assembly GCA_028015205.1. Lineage (NCBI taxonomy): Eukaryota > Metazoa > Mollusca > Bivalvia > Mytilida > Mytilidae > Mytilisepta > Mytilisepta virgata. The sequence continues at coordinate 34,125,382 of CM051511.1, read as the reverse complement.
TTTTACTGACAATAGGTAACACAGAGACTGGCCTGTAGTTATTGACCATGTGCTCATCTCCAGATTTAAATATTGGAGTAACTCTTGCAATCTTCCAATCGTTTTCAAAAATGCTACTCTGTATAGATAAATTCAAAATATGTGTCAATATGTTAACAATGACACCAGATGTAATTTTTAACAATTTAACAGAAATATTATCAAGTCCAGTTGCTTTGGCTGTTGACATACCATGTATTTCTTTTTTAACAAATGTTTCAGTCATCTGAGGAATCGAAAAAGAATTTAAGTCCATTAATTGTTTCACCACAGGTAACGAATCATCAAAATTTTTGCCAAGATTATGTCCAATATTGCAGAAAAAGTCATTAAAACTGTCGGCTATTTCATCACTTTGAGCCACAATGTTACCATTTACTTCCATATAAGATGCTGCCACTGTTTTTGATTTAGATGGAATAAACTGTTTCAGGCGTTTCCACATGTCCTTCGGCCTCATTGACGATTGCTCAATAGCTTCGTCTACAAAATTTTGTTTTGCCTCCTTTATTTTAGACACCACAATGTTCCTTGCTCTATTGTAAACAGCCCAGTCTACATCCGAGTTGGTTTTCAGTGCTTTATCATGTAGAAAGTCTCGTTGATGCATGGCTGATAAAATTAGAATTGGTCATATGATTTCAATTTATATTCAATTTTTTGCTTCTTGTGCAATACAATATGCTGTGGAGAATTGCCCCCCCCCCCCCAAAAAAAAAAAAAAAAAAAAAAAATTACCCCTTTTTTAGCTTTTGTGCAATACACTATGAAGTTGCACATTGACTCCCCCTCCCAAAAAAAAAACAACAAAAAACAATAAAATTTATTGTAACCCCCCCCTTTTTTGCTAAAAAAAATTTGAAATTTCCTTTTTAATTTATGAATTATGAAATGAGAAAAAAATTGCCCCCTCCCCAATTTCTCATTCCCCCCCCCCCCTAAATTTTGTTTTCACCCCCCCCCCCATTTCTCTTGATACTTTGCAACCATAACAGCCCATTTAAATACACCATAACGTATTAAAATAGAAAATGACATCATAGTCATGGATGGCAAATTTTAAATATGCATAATTTAAAAGCAGTTTAGATGAGATAAACAAAAAAGCTTCATCAGCACATATTCAAAATTTGAGATAAAAAAAAGAGTTATCCCTCTTTGTACATATTTTTATAATCATGTTGTCATATTTGCTCTAAGTCATATTTAATTGTTAGCAGTAGTATGTATGTTAGTATCATATAATTTTAAAATTTCTGATTTGTAAGTTTATTCAATATATATGTTTGGATTGAAGTCATTGTTGGGTGTTACTGAAGTTATCCTTTAATTGTAATGTAAATAATGTAAATTGGTTTAAATTATACTGATTCTTGCTATTGCACAATACTGTGTAATTGAAAATTTCTTGAAATATTTGACACATAATAGGTTTCTAAAACAGAATAACTGAAATAAAGAACTTAGAATTGGTCATATGATTTGAATTTATATTCAATTTTTGAATTCTTGTGCGATACAATATGCTGTGGAGAATTGCCCCCACCCCCCAAAAAAAATAATTTACCCCTTTTTTAGCTTTAATTTTGGACCCCGATTTGGACCAACTTGAAAACTGGGCCCATAATAAAAAAACTAAGTACATGTTTAGATTCAGCATATCAAAGAACCCCAAGAATTCAATTTTTGTTAAAATCAAACTAAGTTTAATTTTGGACCCTTTGGACCTTAATGTAGACCAATTTGAAAACGGGACCAAAAATTAAGAATCTAAATGCACGGTTAGATTCGGCATATCAAAGAACCCCAATAGTTCAATTTTCGATGAAATCAAACAAAGTTTAATTTTGGACCCCGATTTGGACCAACTTGAAAACTGGGCCCATAATAAAAAAAACTAAGTACATGTTTAGATTCAGCATATCAAAGAACCCCAAGAATTCAATTTTTGTTAAAATCAAACTAAGTTTAATTTTGGACCCTTTGGACCTTAATGTAGACCAATTTGAAAACGGGACCAAAAATTAAGAATCTAAATGCACGGTTAGATTCGGCATATCAAAGAACCCCAATAGTTCAATTTTCGATGAAATCAAACAAAGTTTAATTTTGGACCCTTTTGGCCCCTAATTCCTAAACTGTTGGGACCAAAACTCCAAAAATCAATCCCAACCTTCCTTTTGTGGTCATAAACCTTGTGTTTAAATTTCATAGATTTCTATTTACTTATACTAAAGTTATTGTGCAAAAACCAAGACAAATGCTTATTTGGGCCTTTTTTAGCCCCTAATTCCTAAACTGTTGGGACCAAAACTCCCAAAAACAATCCCAACCTTCCTTTTGTGGTCATAAACCTTGTGTTAAAATTTCATAGATTTCTATTTACTTATACTAGAGTTATTGTGCGAAAACCAAGAAAAATGCTTATTGGGCCCTTTTTTGGCCCCTGATTCTTAAACTGTTGGGACCAAAACTCCCAAAATCAATCCCAACCTTCCTTTTGTGGTCATAAACCTTGTGTTTAAATTTCATAGATTTCTATTAACTTATACTAAAGTTATAGTGCGAAAACCAAATGTCTACAGACTCCGACGGACGACGACGACGACGACGCCAACGTCATACCAATATACGACCGCAAAAATTTTGCGGTCGTATAAAAAAATAATGCTGGAAAATCCAGAATTGTATCATATACAATGCTGGTAAAACCAGAATTGTAAAATCTGAAGGATTGCTTGTATTGAATACAATAGTGCTAGAACAAGAGATTTTATGTTTTAAGCAATTTTAAAAAGATTATCAGACATAAAATCCTACTTTCACCTACCCGGATGTACATGGGTAACAGTTTAGTTTAGTTGGGGTTTTACGCCGTTTTCAGCACATTTGGCTAATTCACGGCAGCTAGTTTTTATTGGGTGAGGAAGCCGGAGAGAACCAACGACCTTCGGTAGGAAAATTGGCAATCCTTGTCAATTTAGATCGCAGTCAAACGCACCCCTCCACATGTGAGATTCGAACTCACAACCTCAGTGTTGACGCAGAGGTAACAGAAATTACTAAATTATACAGTATTAAACGAAACAAAAATATATTCTTGAACATCTTTTCTGTGTATTATTTATCATTATTTTTTTGTTTCTTGTGACAGCATTCAAAAATAGCATATATATTGCAACTTTATTTCCTGACAAATAATATGTTGATCTGTTTTTTAAACATATAAAGGAACATTTTGTTGTAACATAGTATATTATATTGTATCATTTCTTATTTTTCTTTAGTACTGATTATATGTGTTCAATAATATTTTCTAGGATCTTTAATTTGCAAGCGTACATCCAAGTTTTTATTTGAAGAGTTGTGGTTTCATTAGCAATTTATAAATTTCAAAATTCACTGTTACTTTACATTTTTTTCTCAAACATCCTGTTTTTGAGACTATGGGGTGCCATTTTGTATATTCAGAGGAACCATAAAAGTTTGACAGGTGGGACCATTCATATCAGCATTACACAAACTAACTGTCTTATTCATTGGCTAATTGCATTTTCAACTACATTAATTTGTATAGGTTACAATTCTCAGCATTATGTAGGATACAATTACAGATTTACCAGCATTGTCCAGTGTCTGCAATTCTGGTATAGCTGGAATCTTCCAGCATTCTCCAGAATCTGCAATGCTGGTTTAACCAGAATCTCCCAGCATTCTCCAGAATCTGCAATTCTGGTATAACCAGACTCTTATGTAGCATTTACTAGTATCTGCAATACTGGTATAACCAGAATTTACCAGCATTGTCCAGAATCTGCAATGCTGGTATACCAGTATCTGCAATTCTGGTAAATTCTGGGTGATTCATGATTTTCTGTAAAAATTTGTTACAATTCTAGTTTACCAGAATTTTCCAGCATCTTCCAGTATCTGCAATGCTAGAAAATTCTAGTAATAATTCTGGAATGAATTTTTCTACCAGCATTGCACAATTCTGGTTGTACTAGAATCTAGTTCTTATTCTTCACTTTATCCAATTTGTTATATATGGAAGTGGATCATGGATGCACTTCATTCTTCCATAAACCGCGGTACAGTACATGTCAATGGTTTAACAACGCTGTCATCCGTGTAGCAGACTGCTGCGTCTTAAAAAAAATGTATCAATAAAGATAAATACGTACATATAACTTAGTCTTCATTTTTCTGGTAGCAGCAATACAACATAAATATTCGGCGAAATTGTATACAAACTTTAACGTACTTTTATTTACGGCGAACGTGAATCAGGACGAACGGACCCGGATTCGTGGCGCAGCTGTTTATTATAACAAGGGCAACACATTTACATTTATGATATATAAATTATGTTTAAGAAAACAAGTCATTTTCATTTTAATGTGTTTATTATTTTTAATAATTTGCTTTTATAACAGTTGTAATTATACCCAAAAGTAAGGATTTGGAAGAGATTTCATATATGATATATGGAATCTATTGAAATAAAATTAATTTCTACACAAATACTTATAATTTTTAATTTTCTGGCAATGCTGACATTTGAAGTGCTTAGAACAAAGCTTGATAATTGACTGTGCTTGCTGTAAACAGAATGAAACTATGAAACATTTGGGGGATTTTATGTATGAATCCCGAATTATTTTTAGGTTTCCGGTTGTAACCTCCAAAAAATTTTTTTTTGTATCGAACATAAAAATCCAAGGCCCCATCTCTGTAGTAAAATGGTCATTGCATTATCCAGTCTTGTTATTTTGATGTCGATAAGAAATCCAATATGGCCACCAGCATCGGATTTGGTTAACATTAGACCGTATGGGAAATTTATTTAAAATTCGTCTTCTCAAGATAAAATAGATTGATACCAACTTTGGTGGATTTGATACCTTTTTGTTACCTTTGTGCAGTTCTTTAGGCTCCAAAATGGGGTTGTTTGTTTGGTTAAATTTCTAAGTTATAATCTAAAACTACAAATATACTTGACCATAGATTTGAAACATTTTATGAAACATTGCAAAGGTTGTTGCTTTGGTGACAGTCAGAAGTCTAAGCTGGGCATGGTGTGGGTTTTCCATTGAATTACATTGTATGTGGCAACTTCTAGCTATATATTTAATTTGGTCAGTTCACTTTTGGAGATATTGTTTCCTGGACAACAAGGATTTAAATAGTAGTCTACTATTTAAATCCTTGTTGACATGTACCCATTATCTATTCTTTTCTGTATAAAAAGAGCTATTGGTTTTTACATATTATCTTTATTAGTAAATAATACATAGTATGTTATTAATAAATAAACAAATATTTTAATACATATTCAAGTGAAAAAAAACAAAAAAACATGGTTGTCTATTTATGTTATTTCTACAAAACACTCATTAGACTTGCCTATTATTATAATCTGTATGCCATGAAAACTACTGTCATGACTGTAACCATGGTAACTGTAAATTTAGAAATTAGGATGTTTTTATAAATGTGCAAAATGTGACAATGACAAAATAACAATCATGAAACTTGTATAGAATTTTTGGCAGTAATATTTTTTTTGCAACATGCACTTGAATTAGGGACCGACAATTTAACTTCAAGGGGTGGGTGGTGGAGGGGGTTATGGTTTTTCCCTCAAAAAAATATTCTGATCCCCAATTTGATGAAAAAAAATATTGTGGTCAAGCAGATGACAAAAAAAAATATTCTAAATCCAGATTTTCCCCATAACGTATAGTGTAAATTGAAGGAGAATCTGTTTCTCCTATGATTTAAAAAAAACTCATGAAAATGCTGTTGCTATGCCTTTTGTTTACATGAACACCATTTCGCAACTTCTCTAGTTTATCTTTCCAATAAACGTAAAAAACAGCGGGAATTCCCATGCATAAATTTAATCACCGGGAAGAATAGGAGAAAATAAAATAAATAATAGCACTGGAATCTTGTTTAATACAAATTAAAGTGGTTTAAATTTATGTCAGTAGTGATAAGCTTACATTTTTTTCTGAAAATATTAAATAAGCATATGGTTAAGCATTAGTGAGACATCTCATAGGACTAAAAACAGTGAAAGTGACATAACCCTCGAAGGTTTCATAGCATAATTTTATTTGCTCCATTCCTTGGCCAGTCCATATATCAAGATATGGCCCTGTACAAATATTATAAAAGAAAGTGATTTACATATGGTATAATTAAAAAATTATGGGTCCCTAAAAACAGATAGAATCTATTTCAAATGACTTTTAGTCAATCCAAGTTAAGGTCCAATCCAGATGCCTTTTACCCAATCAAAAACTAATATTTATGTCGGATACAAGATATTAAATTGTTTTCCCATGTGCAATTAAAAACATTCTCTCATACTGAAAATTTGTTGTCTCACATGAAGAAGATTTCTGAATATCGCAATATGCCATAACAAAATTAGCCTGTATAATCATATCAAAACTACAATTAGTGGAATGCTTGAGACTCTGGATCATAAGGAACCATAATATTTCTGTACATCTCTTACTTTAGGCATTGTAGAATCTATTGAACTATCTTGATTCTGCTGTAAACCAACTTATTTTCGCAACTTTGGGTCGATTTCCAACAATTTATTTTCGCGATTCGGCAATGGCCTAATTTTGTTTTTACCTATATCATTAAATGGTCGATGTTAAAAGTGTTCACATCTGAGCTGTTTTCAAGTTAAAGTTTATTCTGGTGTTAAACTGTTACGATGTTGTTAAAATAGTTTCTTATGCAGCAAAAAACAAAATGAATGAAAAAAATTGAACTAAAATATAAATTTTTTAAATTAATTTTAGTTCTAATTAACTAAGCAATTTTTTCACTGAAATGTCATTTAAGCACTAAAATTTATAATTCAAGTTTGAAAACACAAATTTCCATCAAAAGATTAATTATCTCCTTCTTTGTCTTTCAGGTTCAAGTTGAAATCCAGGTCTTGAAGACAAACGTCAAATTATGGCTTTGTTGAAACTTTTAAAAATTAAGCCAATACACGCTAAGTGGGTAACTCAGGCCCTTGACAAGATTAATGTTCAGAAGGACACAATCTGTAAAGGTTGAATTAGAAATGGCATATCGTCCGCTAAGTACAATTAACTACTGTGTACACTGTATACCGATTACCAGCTTGTGTAGCTCAAGGGAATAACAGGTGTTTTGACACTTACTAATTTGTCTATATTAATTGCTGGTCAATAAAAATTGTTGAACATGTCTTTCAGAGATTCCAGCCCTTTTATGAAATGATCGTTTTGCGTTTTTTTCTTCCTTGCGAACTTAAAAATAAATTTCTCGCAAACAAAAGTTGGTTTACAGTAATCCTAACCCTCATCATCACACTTCCTATCATTCAAACCTGTCCCAAAACCCCTAGCTCACCCTATACAAAATCCTATAAGTAACATGGCCTAGCAGGATCCTGAAGTTGAAGAAGCTGACCTTATCATACAGCTGAAATGTTGTTCAGAATCTGCTTTATGCTGTCATTACAATAATCATTTAATACATATAAATTATACACGAGTCAAACTGTGCAATCAAGAATTCAAGCTGAAGGCTGCCCAATAGGATTACCGGTTAGTGATTTTGCAAAATCAGATTTGATGGGCAAAAATGGAAAGAAATATAAATCTTTCTTTTTGCAATATTCAAGAATTACAATATCTGCAACTTTTTTACGTGATGTATTGTCTTCATCATATATCCCATCTTTACCAAGTTCTGGAACCACAGCATTTGCTAAACATGAATTTACCTGCAAAAAGCAAAATGTTCTGACAGTTTTCGTCTCACTTTTGTAAATAACTTAGTAAATTCATTGCTGAATGAGATTATATTATATTTCAATCTAATTACCATTTTAATTTTTTGTTAATAACAGATAGAAAGGCTATTACTGCTTTTTGTACAAATCCAGGTGCAAAAACATATACCTAATATTAGCCTTCACAAATATGACTGTTTATTACATTGATTGTGGTGAAATATTGGGATTTCCAATGGAAAGTTTCAATGAAATCTATCCACTGGTGTACAAGTAGTTAGAACAAATGGATGAACAGAAAAACAGAATCCCCCATCACTATTTATCCCCCACTTCGCTAATCGGGGGGATATAATTTGATGTTCACTCATGTTTCTTTTCACAAAACTTGCAACCATCAATTTTTTTAGCTCACCTTGCTATGTGAGCTTTTGCCATTACTTGGTGTCTGTCATCGCCCATCTCCTCTGAATTCACTGGGCCAATTGAAACAAACTTGACAATGGTCCTTAAGTAGTCTTCTTTTAGAAATATATCTGATGGTCCCGCCAGAGTTTGACATAGTTTATCACAGGACCCTATGTGAAAATTCATTTAAAAGTCTGGAACACAATTAAGCAGCAACGGTCTTTAGGATGTCCTTTATCAGAAATGTATCTGATAAGCTAGATTGACATCAAAGATGGCTGCAACAGGCAATCTTAGTTTTACAATGGACCCTATGGGAAAATTCACTTAGAGATCTTCTTGTCTGAAACCACATAGCCAACTGGAATCAACAAGTCCTTAAGTGGTCTTCTTTCAGAAATTTATCTGCCTTTTTCAAAATTGTGTCTGATAAAATGAAATGCTAACACTGAAACTTCTAAGAAAAAGAAAGCTAAACTTGGCAGCAAATTATACTTTGATGAAGATAGGCAACTAAGAAGGCCATCAATATCTTTCATAGGATTGGATTGTTACTGATTTTATGGCAGTTGATTGGCAATTTGAATCCAGTTGAGCGATACAGGTTCTTTGGAATGCAGATAAGATCTGGTCAATTGGGTCTTTTTACTCATGTTTGTCAAAATGGGTGAATATAGCTTTTTGTATGCTTCAATTTTTTTCTCACAGTTACCCCTACTGCACATCGTAATGGGGTTTTTCACCACCAGACCATGATATATATTGGGTAATGTCTTTCGGATTGCCTTTCTAGAAAATTTATAATAGTTCTTTCATGTTGCTCATTTGTACAACATGCTGCCCAATTTCATGTTATGTAGACCACTTGAATAGTATTTTTTCTTTTGAATTATCCCAACAATGGATGAGAATTAATATAAATAATCTGTATACTCAAAAATTACTCTGAATAGTATACTTTTTGGGAACCAAAGGTGTTTCCTCGACCACTTATTTTGACAGAACCCAGTAAACTGGAATGTATGATATTCATTTAATGGAAATAGTAATGTGCCCACAGACAATGAACCAGAGATACCACGTGTCTAGACGGAAAAGGCCAAATTGTTACGATAGTTGATGATGACATGGTCATTTGGGGCAAAACCTGAGAAGTTCCAAAGTCAATGATTAAAATTTTAATTCCAATTTCTTGTTGTTATTGCATAATTCACGAATGTTGTAAACATTAAAAACGCAAGTTTCAAGAATATTTTTTTGATAATCAAAATAATCATTTACGTTTCCAACGCAAGTTATTTCTAGAGGCTCATCTGAGCCTGTATTGCTCACCTGGCTTTTATCAAGCCATTATTAAATAATGTAAGCTCTTTTGCATTAACAAGGCTTTTAAAGAAACACAAAATGTCAAAGTAACCTTGATATTTGAACTTTGACCTAAAATAGGATCTTTTGCATCTGTCCTTCCATATGAGATTCCTGCCAACATTGGTTACATCCTGCCCATAAGTTCTTGAGCAAATGACAGAAAAAGGTTTTCCCATATGGATCCAACGGAAACAGCCGTAGTTGTAGGTTTATCAAATGAATCTCAACCAAAAGTGGATTTTTGTAGAGGGTACTGTTATCACCAATCCTGCAAAGTTACAAGACATTTCATAATGAAGTTTCAGAGATGAACATTTTTGAAAATTTGCCAATAAAATCAATGATGGCCTCTGACGGCCATGTTGTTCATCCATCTGGAACCAAAGGTGGAAATTTAATAGCAGTCCTATCATACATCAATCTTGCTAACTTTGGTTACTAAGCAACTGACAAAAAATCCTTTCCCACATGGTTTCAATGGAAACTTCGAACAGCCGCTGCTGCGGCTGAGCAGATAAATCTTAACCAAAAGTAGATCGTTTGTATTGTTGCCATCAATCCTGCAAAGTCTCAAAACATTCATACTGTAATTTCAGAGAAGAGTTTTGAAAATTGGCCAATAAAAATCATTGATGGCCTCTGGTGGTCATGTTGTTCATCCAACCAGAACCAATGGTGGAAAGTTTGTAGACGTCCTTCCATAAATAATTCTTACCACTTTTGGTTACAATCCGCCAAGATGTTCCAGAGGAGAAGATAAAATGTGAAAAGTTTATGGACGACGGATGACGGACTCAAAGTGATGACATAAGCTCATATGGCCTATAATATGTAGATTATTTGGTGCTCTATAGCCTCTAGTTTCTCCAATTGCTTCCCTCCCAAAATGGTTGCTCCCTTAAAACTATACCTCTTCCATCATTTCCAGTAAGGATTTATTATGAGCATGATTCTTGAACACATGAATAAAGCCCTGAATAAAATATGATCCACTCATGTTATTACCAATCATCCATGGACCTTTTTCTGTAAAGTAAAAAATAAATTTACTATAAAAATTGGATTCACTGTGTGTACAAATTACTTCAGAAGCTTATTTCTTGATGAACATTTCATGGAACTGTTTCATTTGAATAAAATTCTGTGCATCTTTTAAAAATTATCAAGTCTGAAAACTTTATTTTTTAGTTGTTGGTTTTGGAAAAAAAAATCTACCCAATAATGCACTTAATTCACATTAGTTTGTAGAGAAAATCAAATTTTATGCAATGGATCAATGAAAAACTTGGTAGGAAACAATAAATAGTGGGAAATTATAGTGCCTAATACAATAAGTTACAATCAACAACATATTTAGTTTTAAACATTGAAATATGATAATTTCATTTGCTCAAATCAAATGCCTTTTGGGCTAATTATTTTTTTAAATGCATAATGTAAAATTCTAATTACAGAGTTTGCAGAATATATGAATAATATGCAAAATCACTTTTGCAATATGGCTAGAAATTTAGAAATGTCATTGTAAAATATTTCTTTTGATAACCTGCATGTGCCTCTCTGTACCTAATCATTGACAAAATTGGGTAGTCGTGTTGTTATGCAGAATGACCAACTTAAATCATGTTTATAGTATGTATACATTGTTTACCAGGTGACAAAAAGGGAACTGATTATGGTGCAAATTTAGGATAATTATGTCGCCCCGAACGTAGTCACGGGACGACATATTGTTATTCTTCCGTTTCTTTGTTATTATTATTCTTTCTTTCCAATGATTTTTGTCCAGCTTAGTTCTCGGAGATGCCGTGATAGAATTAAATGAAACTTGGCAGAAAGTAAGATCACTATGTGAAGGTGTGCAATCAATACTTTTTTTTCGAAATGGCCGCCATTTTCAAGATGGCTGCCAGGGGCGACATCTGCTATTGCTCGCAATTGCAATTCTAGTTATATTTTATTTTTTTTATAAAATACATCATTTGGCAAAATTTACAAAGTAGTGTAAATGTGTGAAAAATTTTTCTCATTTTCCACAAATAATTCTGTTTGAAATATCATAATCTTGAGCTCAGGTTTAATATTCTATTACTTATAATCTACATTTTATGTGATATTTTGTAATTTTTTAACAATCAAAACTGTTTTTATGGTATTTTACCAAATTTTGTAACTTTTTGTAAGTCTCTATAGAGGTATTGAAGCATATGAAAGCTTCTGACCGCATCTGTTCAGTAAATGTATTCTTATGACCATTTAACTGTATGTAAATCCTACCAATAACTGTTTCCCTACACATATTCCCCTTCACGGGGACACAGTCATTCCATTTCAGAACCAAATTCTGCTTTCACTTACCATTTCGTAAATAAGATGAAACAACGAACAAGTCGTCAGAATTGGGTTCTTTACTGAATTTTAAGTTACGTTCAGATCCATCCAGTTGATCATTTGTCTGTACTTCTACCTTCTCTGTAACAATCAGAAAGTTGAAATGTACTACAAGCATATTTAGTTACACTTTTAAAATAGTTTCATGTTCTCATGTCACCTTCTCCTATCAGTCAACAGCTTGTTAAGGATGGACTGATGACTTATTTAAGGAATTTTTCAAATTTTTGAACAGGTTATACGATATAAGCTGGTTTGGGTCAGTTTACGCATGGACAAGGTCTATATGTTCAACATGCTATCACACAGTTAAGATTGAAACTCTTGTCACTTGATGCATAAAATATAACAGTCCGGGAGTACGATACACAGAACAAGAAAGTCAAGAGAAATATAAATTTAGCAGTATTGACCTTGATTACTCACATTAGAGAATAAGATTAAATCAATTTTTACTGTATGATAGGTATCAACAGGAAAATTTTTAATGTGAAAGCTTAAATATCAATGTCAAACAAAAATCTCACCAATAACCACCCCAATCTCACCCCTAAATGAGTAACATCTCACTCATACCCAGTTCTGAATTTGTCACATGTACGATAAAGGATGAACAATTGATAGATATTTTTCGAAATTAAATAAATAATTATGTGACACTGTTAGACATTTCAGGGGTTGTGCTGGCATTCCAAAAATTGTCGCCAAAAAAATGTTCAAAGCATAATTTTTGTCGCCAGTTTCTAAATTGTCCGCCAAGTCACCCTCCCCTTTTTAAGTTTTTTGAAACCTACATCATAGTACATGGTTGCTTTTTTTATTCATTATTGTTTCAAATAACATGACCTGAAAAGTATTTTTGATTAATATAAAGTTTTAAAGACAGTTAACTTTCATCTTTCATCTGAAATGACCTTTATTTTGATGGCAAGCCTAATAAAACATCGACTGCTCCACATGTTTGTTGATGTTAAACCGGAAGTGACATCACAATCTTTGCTGATTGGAAATTTTTATGATATAATACTTTTGAGCACTGGCTAAATGTGTTAAAAGCATGTAAGCAATTTCATGACTAATAAAATTACCTAATAAAAATTTTTATAATATAAATATTACCTTAGTGTATAAATTGAATTGTCCTCAGAGGGTGGCCGGTCAATCAATTGAGCAGTCAAGTGTAAACGATCTCATCACGTGCACGTTACACTGATTATGTGTTTGTTTACTGTTGAAACACATACCTGCTGTGTTTATTAGCCTGATATAAACTGTTCAATTATCATAGATAATTATATAAAACTGACAAATGATGTTTCTTAGTCACCATTTTAAATAGTTTTCACATTATTGTCAGACTTTTTTTTTTCAAAAAGGTTGAAAAATTCTGTCGCCAGAAATATCGCCAACTATAAAATATAGAGGTAACAACCATTTATTGCTTCTGGGTGGTTCTGTGCTTTTTTAATTTCAGAGTATGCTTTATTAGCTAAGTACAAGGTTGGCTTATCAAGATTCAAGACCCATTGTTTGGTTTCATGTTAAATTTTATGCACCATTTACACAGCTTTCTTGTGAAAAAATGAGCCACAGATTTACTTTCTGCCATTCAGGGTCTATCCCTGATTGTCTAGCTTAGGGGAGCTGAAGGGGTTTTGCATAAGTCACTAATAAATTTGGTGACAGAAATTGTCGTTATCGGCATTATCACTTTTTGAACTTTTCTGATCCAATCTTGTTAACCCATCGAAATAAGGAATTATCTGTTTTTCTCCATTGTTTTGCATTTGGTTCTAACACATCAGAGTTATCTCAAATTCCAAGTCAATATGAACAGCTGATGAGAAACGTTTTAAGACATCTTTTCAAGGTCCTTGACCTAACTATTATGGAAACAACGTCGACAAGTGATTTATCTGAATATCACCAGCCTGGTCTTTGCATAAAACAATTTATAAAACAATTGTCAAAGTCAACATTACAACTTTAATTAAATTAATGTGTAGCATCATCGTAAACGAATTTAAATAATCTTTGCTGTTGATACCATGATTGTCAACTGGACACCTGGTACATATATAATGATTCGTTTGTCATAACTCAACAGGAAATTGTTGAGCAGGTGTTTACGAGTGTACCGGAAAACAAATACATCAGCTTGGGGGGAAATGTGACGGACGGAGTGAGTGCAAACCTTTTGCATTGCTTGTAAGGCACTAATTAGATTGATTTTTCTTTTATGTATTTAATTCTCTTAATCACTGGTAATTATGTAGGTTTGCAATAAAGATGTTCATATTTTTATTCCTTTGGATTTCATGTTGAATATTATATTACCAATGTATATTACTATATTTTTCATTAGTTAATTAGAACATAGTCAATCTAGCATAAATTTGACCCTAACCTTAAAGTAATTGCAAAAGAAGATTTTTAAGTTTTAATCTTTAGCATTATACCCCAAATATACACAGAAAAAAGTCTAACAAAATCTAACTTGAGGAAGACTAAAAAATCACGATTTTAAAATTCCTATGGAGATTTGCATTGAAAATGGGAGATAACTCTGCAAAAAAGGCAGAAATATCAATAAAAATTGATACAAAATTATAACTTTTCCGCTTCTATTCAGCAGAATGTATTGATTCTGGATATTTTAGCCGCCTTTAGAGTATAACAAACAACTCTAAAGGTGTTTTCATATCTTTTATCAAGCTACAATCTAGATTTCGTAATTCATTAGTTGACCATTTATTAAATGTTTCAACAAGTCAAGGTAAAGAATCTCAAATTTAATAAAAATGATTAAGCATATATTCTTCTTTTTGTTGTTTAAATTTTCTTTAAACAAGATAGATGTTGAACAAATATAATTTACAGATTTAAACAATTACCAAATTTTCACATTATTTTTTCCAAATGGTCACAAAGCCACAAATTTGCAATTTCTTTAATGAAAAATATGCAAAAAAAATAAAAATACCCATAACACTTCGGTTTTGTACATTTCATGAGCAGAAGATTATATAATATAGTCAAATACAAACTTATAACCCCATCAAAGTATCATACTTTACATGAATTTTAAGAAAATCAACCAAAAACTGACGAAAAAAGACTAATTTTTGTGGAGTTATCTCCTCTTTCCAATGTTAATTTCCATAGGAAATTAAAAATGCTGATTTTGAGTTTTCCTCAAGTTAGATTTTATGGGACTTTTTTCTGTGTATATTTGGGGCTTAATGCTATAGATTAGAACAAAACATTTTCTGTTGCAATTAGTTTGAGGTTAAAACTTAGTTTGACTGGACTATTGTTATGTAATTTCTTTTCTTTACGAAACAAGAGTGGACACACTACATGTCTTGGCTGAATATGCACATGGACACAGAATAATGATTATCTGATATCCGACATTGCAAGTCAAAGGAAAATGCGTTAAAAGAAATAGTAATGGTCAGACGATAATTTGTCTGAAAAATCTCATGCATGTCATTCAAGCCTAAAACTGTGTCCAATGAGAGCAGACTGGTATTATCTATAGACCAAATATGGTTGGTCTATGTATTGCAGTTGCTGAGAAATGGATATTATCCCAAAACGTGAAACAAGTCAGTCAAGCATGAAATAGAGGTCAAAGGTAAGGTTTGTTTGTTTGTTTAGTTGGGGTTTTACGCCGTTTTCAGCACATTTGGCTATTTCAGGGCGGCCAGTTTTTATTGGTGGAGGAAGTCGGAGTACCCAGAGAGAACAACTGACCTTCAGTAGGGAAAGGTAAGGTATGAGATGTTAAATTGGTATATACAGTCAAACTTTGGTAGCGCGAACTTTGATGGCTTGAACACCACCGATGGCTCAAAACGATTTGAAAGTGCTTTTATTTTAATGTTGAAAAATCCCCGATTTCGAAAAGTCAAACAAAAATTTTGGTCCCAACAATTAAAAAATAGTGTATTTTACCATTGAAAACTTGAACTCAATAATTAAATGGACAATCTTGTAACCTGATACTTACAGGTTTGCATTTAACAATCAAAAGTTTAATACAAATAGGAGAATCTGACATGTAAAATATTTACTGTTCGATGTAATAAAGATGTCATTATAACTGTTGACTAGTGATTAACCTGTTAATTTTTAATTAAGAAATATTTCATGGTTATGATAAGCTATACCAACTATAGTGATGGTTCTGGTAGTTCTTTGTACTAAAACAAATTTCAGTAACTGGAACTACCGATAACTCGAACAGATTTCGACGGTCACTTGGAGTTCGAGCCATCGAAGTTCTACTGTACTAAGAAGTTTTATCAACTAAATACTGTGGGTGAAGTAACAAATGTAGTACAGTTGCTGAGAAATAGACTAAATAATGAAAATGTATATTAAATCACTCAAGCATGAAATTCAGGTCAAGTTTAGCTGTCAGGTGTTAGACTGGCATGTATCCAGTAAGAACTATCTACAGACCAAATATGATGGGCCTAGGTAACACAGATGCTGAGAAATGGATTTAATCTAAAAAATGTAACACTCAATAATGAAAATGCGGTCAAGATCCAGACAGGTGTCAGAATGGCATGTACCCACTAAGATCTATCTATTGACCAGATATGGTTGGACTAGTTGTTACAGTTACGAAGAAATGGACTTACTTTACTCACAAAGAACTATCTATTGACCAAATATGGTGGGTCTAGGTACTAAAGTTGCTGAGAAATGGACATAATCTCGAAAATGTGACAGTCACTCAATTATGAAATTGAGGTCAAAATCCAGTAACAGGTGTCAAACTTGCATGTTCCAACTAAGAACTATCTATAGACCAGACACGATGGGTCTATGTATTACAGTTGCTGAAAAATGGACTTAATCAAAAACTTGGATGAAAGTCATTCGACCATGAAATTGAGGTCAAGGTCCATAAACAAGTGTCAGACTAGCATGTACCCACCAAGAACTATCATCAGACCAAATAAGGTGGGTCTAGTTATTAGTTGCTGAAAAATGGACTTATTCTAGAAACTTGGATGAAAGTCACTCAACCATGAAATTGAGGTCAAGGTCCAGAGACAAGTGTCAGACTGGCATGTACCCACCAATAACTATCATCAGACCAAATAAGGTGGGTCTAGTTATTACAGTTGCTGAAAAATGGACTTATTCTAGAAACTTAGATGAAAGTCACTCAACCATGAAATTGAGGTCAAGGTCCAGAGACAACTGTCAGACTGGCATGTACCCACCAAGAACTATCAATAGACCAAATATGGTGGGTCTATCTATTACAGTTTCTGAGAAATGGACTTAAGTCACGAAAATGTGACGCAGGTCACTCAACCATGAAATTGAGGTCAAGGTAAAAAAACAGGTTTAAGACAGACATGTACCCACCAAGAACTATCTATTGACCAATTATGGTGGGTCTAAGTATTCTAGTTGCCAAGAAATGGACTAAATCACGAAAATGTGACAAAGTCAGTCAAGCATGAAATTGAGGTCAAGGTCCCAAGCCAGGTGTCAGACCTGCATGTACCCACTCAGAACTACCTATGGACCAAATATGGTTGGCCTAGGTATTACAGTTGCTGAGAGATGGATTTAACCATGAAACTTGAATGCAGATTTTACATTTTTGTTTATGAAGTCTGTGAACCATGAAAATGAGGTCAAGTAAACTGCGGCAAACCTTATATGATAAGCTATCTGTGGACCATAAATCTTAATTGTAGGTATTATATGTGGAAAGTTATTAATATTTTTAAAAAGTTTACGCCGCTGCCAGAATATCTATATCTCGCCTTCGCGACTTTTCATCGCAGGCAAGACAAAAAAAAACATTCCCTTTTGCCATTCCAATCATTTTGAAAATGTATGGCTATTACGTGTCAACTTCTAACTATGAATTTGTGGTTTTAGGACTCCACACACATCAATTGTGGCTCCACCTATAAAAGGATGGTTGACCACCATGAATCGTTTAGATCAAATTATTTTTGGATCCATGATCAATGAATTGATTAATAAATAAAATGCTCCGCTGGGCGCAGCTTGATACGACCGCAGAGGTCGAACCCTGAACAGTTGGGGCAAGTATGGACACAACATTCAAGCTTGATACAGCACTGAATTTGGTTGATTGATTGATTGTTGCTTAACGTCCAGTGGCAAATATTTCATGCATCTTCATGACGAGAACCAGTTCAATTTATCAAACAATTCAATTAGGGGTGGGATGGGACACAAAGGGGAACCAATTTTGACTGCCACTGTAAAAGGAGGATGGTTGGGTAGGGTCGGATAATTTAGCCTCCTGTAGCGGCCATCAGCCTACTCTTTTTCGAAAACTACAGAAGGGGTCTTTAGCGTGCAGGGAGTGTGGCATTCTCCAAACACGTTACCCACTATGGTCCGCGGTCAGGCTTTCCGTATTATGACCTGACAACCCCCCCAACGAGACTGAATTTGGATTGTGAATAAATATTTGACACAGCATAGGTTTCTGACACAGAATTAATGTGGTCTAAGAACTTAAAATTTTTTAATTTACCTATTCAAACAATATCAGTATTATTTGTTTTTATATATAAATCAGAAATAACCAATTTAAAATTTAAAATTGGGCACACATATCAATTTCTTGCTATTGCGCAATACTGTGCAATTGAAGATTTCTTGCTATTGTGCAATACTGTGCAATTGAAAATTCCCCCCCCCAAAAAAAATAAATAATTTACCCCTTTTTTAGCTTTTGTGCAATACACTATGAAGTTGCACATTGACCCCCCCCCTCCCAAAAAAAACCCCAAAAAACAATAAAATTTATTGTAACCCCCCTTTTTTTGCTAAAAGAAATTTGAAATTTCCTTTTTAATTTATGAAATATGAAATGAGAAAAAAATTAAATGTGTTTGGATTACCTCCCTTAGCCCACCAAGATAATATCATACATTTCTATTTACTTATACTAAAGTTATTGTGCAAAAACCAAGAAAAATGCTTATTTGGGCCCTTTTTTAGCCCCTAATTCCTAAACTGTTGGGATCAAAACTCCAAAAAATGGTCATAAACCTTGTGTTAAAATTTCATAGATTTCTATTTACTTATACTAGAGTTATTGTGCGAAAACCAAGAAAAATGCTTATTGGGCCCTTTTTTGGCCCCTAATTCTTAAACTGTTGGGACCAAAACTCCCAAAATCAATCCCAACCTTCCTTTTGTGGTCATAAACCTTGTGTTTAAATTTCATAGATTTCTATTAACTTATACTAAAGTTATAGTGCGAAAACCAAATGTCTACAGACTCCGACGGACGACGACGACGCCAACGTCATACCAATATACGACCGCAAAAATTTTGCGGTCGTATAAAAACACATCAAAACTTTCTTATCTAAGGGTAAAAATTATAGTATGGTTGCAGAAATTTTCCTAGAACTAGCACTTTAATATAAACTTTTTCAAATATTTGACATCATTGAAAGTTCTTTCCAACAATCTTTTAATTTTACCTTTAAAGTTGTAGGTTTGTATAATAACCAGTTTAGGTTTCCCTTCAAAGTGCTTGGATTTTTTCAGAATATCGAAAATCTCGTTCTTTGAAATTATATCACCATCTACATCATAGATTTTTGTAGCTTCACATCCTATTTTTCCAGACAGTATTGCAACAACCAAGCAGTCATGGCTTGCCTCTCTATCCTCATCAATTGCTTTGATTTTGTTCTCTAAAAATTCTTTTACATCCTGTAAAAATATAACAAAACCAGCATGGTATGATTTGGCCTTATATTTGACCCCCTGAATTCCAAAATAAAAAACTAATGAAAAACTTACTCTAAGCTATCATTAAGTACTCGTACATTTTAGGAACATGTTTTGTTTTACATCAAGAAATTCTTCAAAAAACTGCAACATAATCAGAATGTACTATAAGGATGTACAGCTCTGAGGAGCCAAACATTTCTAATTAAACTTTTTTTTCCTAACCTGATTTTTGGGTTTATATGAATGTAGGAAAGTAATTTATGATAAAAAAATCATATGGTGGTGCACTTATTTTTTTGCTGCGGTCATTTGAAAGTACCCAATTTTTGATAATTTTCCCATTTTTCTTCAATTTTTACCCATTTTGGGGCTATTATCATGAAAAAAATCAGTTTCACAATTGAACTTTTTTTTCATACTTTCCCTAAAGGTGAAGTGGACCAATCTTAATAAATTTAACTTAAAAAAACTATAGGTGGGTGTTAATATAAGAAAATTTTATAAAATGTTATTGTTTTTTCGTGTCAAAATGACCATGCAGTCAATTTAGTAAATTGGGGGTTTTTCTCATTTTTTTAGAACAAAGAGCATATAATTTCATTTTCTTTGTTATAAATGATTGAAAAAATACATATTAAAGAATTTTAAAAAGAAAAAATTGATATGGGATATACAAATCATTTCTTTGTACCCCTCACCCATTTTCTCAACATTTTGGCTGATGACACTGACCAGATTGGTTATAAAATTTGAAAATTTTATTACTCAAAAAGTTCTTAATGGAAGTATATAATTTTTTCACAGAGTTTAGTTGGATTATAATATTTTTTAAATTCATTAATATTTTCCACTTGTATCACATGTTTTGGAAATAATTCCCAAATGAGATTTCAACGAGACTGAAACATCAGAAGAATACATCCTTAATGCATGTTACAGTGAAAAAGTATTTTGTATAATTCAAACAAGAGACTAGAAATGCATCACTTGTGAATGGCTCCAATATGACACTTGAAAAATCAATGGATAACATATTTTGAAACGTAATTTAATAGTTATTTTTAATAATTTTTTACTTTAAATTTTTAATACAAATATAAATAGATAGAAAGACGATAGTATACATAGATTAATACATGGCAAAATCACATGTAAATGTATCAATCCAAGCTACTTATTTCAACATGAGAAATGATATTGGTAAAGGGTTGACACAGCCACAGGCACTAGACGTTCTTCCAAAATATAAAAAAAATAGGGACAACAGAAAGAAAATAACGATCTCTTACTACATATGACACTATTGTCTTCCCACTGCCACTAGTTTATATATATTGGCTTGCTATTGCCCCTATTTATATATAGTGGCTTGTTATTGCCCCTAGTTTATATATATTGGCTTACTATTGCCCCTAGTTTATATATGTTGGCAGAGTGTTAAGTGCCTGTAATACAGCATCCTATTAAACCGATTTTGCTCTTTATTAACACAGTAGACTCCATGAAATAGGATAGCTGATAAAGGAATATATCAAATCACCAAATCATTTTCTTAGTTATTATATCAGTATGTTATTGTTTAGTTGGGGTTTAACGCCATTTTCAGCACATTTGGCCATTTCACAGCGGCCAGTTTTTATTGGTGGAGGAAGCCAGAGAACCACCGACCTTCGGTAGGAAAATTGGCAATCCTTGTCAATTAAGATCGGAGTCGAACACACCCCCCTACACGTGAGATTCGAACTCACAACCCCAGCACTGACAGTCTAGTGATCATTAGTAGTCATGACGAACTACCTAGACCACTCGGCCACCGAGGCCCCACCAGTATGTTAAATCTATAGGATATTTACATACCTGATAATAGAATACTCCTAATTGGATAGAATTTTCATCTAACATTGATGACAATGTCATTATAATAGAATACTTTTGTTTCGGTGTACAAGAAATGACTTCTTAGGTCAACAAATTTTCTTTCAAGAAGACAGTTTTCATTATATTTGAACTAATTTGTTTGGTCAAATGACCTAGTTCACCTTAAAATTCAAATAAATTCCAATAGATTGAAATATGTCACAAGATATAACACTATAAACACATTAAAATGTATAAAAATGAAATTAAATGGCTATTTTTTGTGAGACATGTTATGGTGTGATATTTATGTTTCCCTAGTAATTTTAATTCTGTACTTTGTATTCTCTGCTGAAGAAAACATATTCAACGATGAGTTGTGCAACGTAAACTTAAAGAATTCTGAACAAAGGTATTAAAAATAATACTTCAATCACCCTGTCATTTATTTGATAGAGAAACATTAATTGTTCCAGAATTTTCACACTTTCTTTCTTGTTTTTCGGTTGTCACAATTGTGCAGTATTAATAGCATATTTATTCAAGGCATATTTTATTCAGCATTTTCCAATATTGAGTTTCATTATAGCTTACTTACAAATAATGGAATTTAATTTTCAAATTCAATTTAGTCACTCTTCTTCTCAAATTCTGATACCTTCACCGATAAATAAAGGATTAATTTATCATCATGATGATCTTTTAGTAATTTTTTTTATAACTTTTTTCTTTTCGTGGAATCTTTTAATAGTGGAAATTTGTTTCCATTTTTTCGTTTCTCAAGAAAAAAACTCAAAACTTTATACACAAGCATGTGACTAATTATTTAAAAATATTAATATATAAATCTACATTAAACAGGTTTTTACATAAGGTACACCTGTATGAAAGGGATCATAAGAAAATAGGAAATGACAAACTAGGTACAAAATGACTAGCTTTGATTATGTTGTGAAAAAACTTTACCGAAGTTCAGAGTAAATACAGTAATAAGCTTTAGAAAAAAATTACTTTTCCTTTCTTGTTTTTAATCTGATCATTTTTGTGTTCAAAGCCAACCATTTTCAGAAAGTTACTACAGTTCGAGATATCCATATCAACATGTGACCTCAAGGTATTCCTACGCCTTTCCTCTCTTGCAATCTCATCAGGTGTTTTCTGTTTTGCTTCTTCACCACAACATGTAGTAGGACAGTTGATATTACAAATCAGGAGTAGTTTCCCTTTCTTTTTACCAACAAGGGGATAAAACTGAAAATAAACACAATGTTTAAAATTAGATGATAGATGAAGTCTGTGTGAAATAATATGTTGAAACTACAGATAGAAGGATGCCCCATTGATCACATTAACACCCCTCCAACACACATTTACCCAACTTTGTACACGCATGTTTGAAACATGGGGTTATCTTTGTAATTACAAAGTTCGCCTCGTTTTCCCCATATCTCTTAACAGCAATGTTACTACTGAAAGTACAAAATTGGTCAATTACTGAGAAAAAAGTTGAAAAGATCAAAGTTTCATAAATAGGAAAAATAAAACAAAAGGCCCCCCCAAGAGCCTGAATTGCTCACATGTAAATTTTGTGTAGATCTTACATCAATGATTATTTTTGCTATTTAATGTATACTGTCACATTTTAAAATTGACTTGTACACTAAAATATAGAAGCCTGAACCCAAATATACATGGTTGCTAGGAACTTTTTTTCATTGGCCTTGACTCTTGAACTTCCATTTTAACTAGACAGGTCAATTGTAAGGTCATAAACCCAAATATATATGGTTGCTAGGGACTTTTTCATCGGTTGCTATGGACTTTTTCAATGACCTTAACTCTTGACCTTTCTTTTTGACTTGTACAAGTAAATTATAGGGTCCTTAACCCAAATATATATAATTGCTAGGGACTTTTCCATTGGATTTTTCAATGACCTTGATCCTTGAGCCTCCATATTGACTTGTATAACTATATTATAGGGTCCTGAATCAAAATATATATGGTTGCCAGGGACTTTTCATCGGTTCCTATGGACTTTTAAATGACCTTGACCCTTGACCCTCCATTTTACTTGTACAGCCACCATTTAATTTATTTCAAGTTATGCTCTACATATCTGTGACAATACATCAGACCATTATTTTTACTGATAATTACTGTTTACATGTGAATAATCTTTCAAGTGCAAAAACTTCCATAAGGGGTCAATTGACGATTTTGGTCATGTTAACTTATTTGTAGATCTTACTTTGCTGAACATTTTTGCTGTTTACAGTTCGTCTTTATCTATAATAATATTCAAGTTAATAACCTAAAACTGCAAAATTTCCTTAAAATTAACAAATCAGGGGAAATAACCAAACAAAGGGTTGACTGATTCCTCTGAAAATTCCATGGCAGGTATATCTTGACCTGATGAACATTTTTACTTCGTGTCAGATTTGCTCTAAATGCTTTAGTTTTTGAGATATAAGCCAAAAATGCAGTTTACCCCCTACGTTCTATTTTTATACATGGTGGCCATGTTTCCTGACAGACAAAAGAATAAAGCATATACTTTATTCTAGATACCCTAAGGATCATTCAGACTAAGTATGGCCGTAATTGGTTCAGTGGTTTCAGAGGAGAAAATCTTTGAAAAAGTTTACAACGGACGACAGACGGACGCCAAGTGATGAGATGTGAGATAAATATATACATTTAAGGCACAATGCTTTTTTGGCAATTTTAACCCCTTATATCTCAAAAATTATAAAAGATTGAAGAAATCTGTGGACATAATATACTACTGGAAAGACTCATCAAGATGAACTAAAAGAAAAAATCCCCATTAAAATCAAATGAAAATAAAAATTTTAGGCATCCTGCAAGTAATACTTTCATAGTATTTCTTATGAAGAACTGTTTGAAAAAAGTCATCAAAATCGGATATGAAATAAAATAGTTTTGAAAACGAAGGTATGTCCTTTTTTTAGCCCCTTATATCTCTAAAATGGTAAGAGATATTGAGAAACAGATCAATACAGGTTTTCCTATTTTTATCAAGGACCATTATAAACTAAAAATCATAAAAAGAAGATAAAAATTTAAAAAGTTACACTATTTAAACCAACAAACCTTAATGACTACCCCCCCCCCCCCCAAAAAAAAAAAACCGGAGGGGCAAGATTTCCCAAAATCAATCCCAACCTGTATTTCTTCTTTGGTCAAATATTGTTAGGCTATGTTCAATAGAACAAAAATAAATGAACGGAAACCTAAATGTCTATGGACGATGAAGTTAATGATGAAGATGACGACAGGCTCATACCATAATAGGACCACAAATATTAGGACCACGTATGAAAATGGCAAGGTAGGTAGTGACTTTTTTTTATTACTATTTTCTGTCAAAGAGGCATTAGATTTTCAGTTTAGGTGTTTATTTTGGTGACGTGCAATTCCCTTTTCAAACCATTGTTTGGCTTACACAAGAGGCTTGTACTGTATATCAAAAACATTCAATGATCACTTAAAATCACAACCTGTGTATGATCTTTTTTGTACTTTCATTGTAACTTGATCAATGTTACAAAACATTAAACTTGTTTATTTTAAGGGGGTACCAAACACCTTGACAAATAGATTTGGCTTGTTTAATTTTCATAAAATTTTGATGAAATATTTACTTTAACCTGTTGACAAAAATATAAAAATTTCAAGAAATTTGAACCACACAATTTACAGGAATAATTTCATTGGATATATAACAGTTTGACAAACACTAATTTTGATCATTGAGAAGCTTGATTTCTCTTTACTACTAGTATGTGATTTAAACCTTCAGTTGATTTTTAAAGAGTTAACTCCCCTAGGTGTTCTGCACCTCCTTAATTTAGGTAAAACATTTAGTTGCCTTAAGGCTTTAACTATTATGAAATACATGTATGATAGACTGCTGATAAAAAAAGTCACCAGCCTTTTTTACCACTGGCTACCTTTCACAGCAAAATGACTTTTTAACCCCCTATTCATTACTTTTATAACAAATTATGGAAACTGCTTAATAATAAAATGTTACTGTAAATTCGGAAATTTTCGCGTGCACTTAATATTGCGATTCTTCTACCCAACGCAAAATTGCGAGGTTAAATTATTGCGATCGCCGCACGTGTGAAAAAAGTTTTATTATTGCATTCGGATTGAAGATGGAAGTTCTATTAAAGTAATCGTTTTAATTAATCGGATTAAAAATATTAAAATTCAAAATGTTATTATATATATAACAGCCGTGAAAACAATACCTATACAACAAAGTGTCTATCAATTAACCTGTCTCCGGATGTCGGCAATCAATGACCAGAAACTTATCTGAGTAAATGAACACAAAGGGGGACAAATCTAGAATAAATCGGACATGAAAATATAGATTAAAATTGCGAGTTTATAATATTGCGATGCTAAACCGATCGCAATTTTCACAATAATAAAAACATCGCAATAATTTCCATATTTACAGTACCTATCTGCTACACACAGGACATCACATTATTATTTCAAAGGTTATAGCTCTTGACTCTTCTGATTTTGTATTTGTAATAATTCAAGTCTTAAGAACTACTTACAACTCTTCCTGACTCTTTTAAATGGTCATGAAACATCCAAGTAGAGTTCTTAAGCTCCTTTCTATTAGCTAAACTTGTTCCAGTTTTTAGGACTGGCCACCCTGGAACTAACAGACATTAAATATTAGAAAACAAGAGGCTCCCAAGAGCCTGAATCGCTCACCTGTTATTTTTTGTGTACCATTAGATCTTGCATCAATGATTATTTTTGCTATTTGATGTATACCTTCACAATTTTCTCCTTATTATTGACCTGTAGAATAAAGAATCCTCAACTCAAATAGATACGGTTGCTAGGGACTTTTTCAGCAGTTGCTATGGGCTTTTTCAATGCCACTGACTCTTGACCTTCAATTTTGACTTGAACAGGTAAATTGTAGGGTCTTGAACCGAAATATATATGTTTGCTAGGGTCTTTTTCATCGGTTGCTATGAACTTTTTCAGACGACGGGGGACGCCAAGTGATGGCATAAGCTCACATGGCCCTGTGGGCCAGGTGAGCTAATAACTGATATGAATATAGAAATATTTACGGCTATTTACTTTGCTTAATAAAATGCTAATCATTATATTCTGACAGAAATTGAAAACACAATTACAGATAAGAAGGGACATGCTAGATAAATTATGACATAAAGTACAAGGATACATTCCAGTACATGTGGTCCCAAGGAGTGACAGTTTAAAGTCCTAATAGTCTGAAATAATATTTGAACTACAGTTAAACCTTGATGGGTCAAACTCAAAGGGACCAAGAAAAACAGTTCGAGCCATCGGTAGTTCAAGCCATCAAAGTTCGGACATCTCCGGAAATATTTTCGTATCTGAACCGGAAGTGTCAGGTATTTACAATCGGTTAATTTCACTTGGAAACAACTTTTTCAAAAGTCTATCACTAGGATTTTCTATAAAAATTCAAATGTAATATGTTATTGTTGTTAACATTTCCTTTTATTGATACTAAATAAAATGATGATAGAGCCTCCAGATTGGATTTCACAATAGAAATCAATTATATGTCCTGTGTGTTATAACACTAAAATTCAATGTTTTATAGCCTTGTTGTTATGACATTTAAGGCTTATTTTGGCTTTTGGATGCTAGTTTTCACTCTACATGAAGTAATTCAATTTAATATACTCAAAAAATGATTCTGACAAAGAAATCATAATTTAATGTCTAAAGAATGTACTTTTTGCAACAATATCAATGTGATTTTATGTTTTTATCCTGTAATCAAGCCATTTCCGGTTCTAAGAACAGGGGTTGAGGAGAATTGAGGAATATTAGGTCAATGACCTAATAAAGTCTACTGGTACATCATGTACTTGTTTACATGAAGATTGCAGGTAGGGTAGTAAATGTTCCAGATTACGTCATGGCATTTCCTGCGTTTTCATGGCAGCTGGATTTCAACTTCAAACGTAATTTTTAGGAATTTTTTGAACCTAAAGGGGCAATTTTATCATTGCTGATCATACAAACTTATTGTCAGGAAATATAAAATTCATGGGAAAAAGCGTGGGAAAAAGTATCCTAATTTTTGCCTTTTCTCATGTTTCTAAAGCTTGCCAAATAAATTTTATATTTTTCGAAAATAACTAGTACATTGTATTCACTGGACATTGTTTGATAAGATATAGTTCAGGAAGTATAAAAGTGACAGATACATGTACAGCTGATTCTCGTTGTCGTTGAGTCAAAATTTTGGTTATGTCGAAATTGTTTTCTGGTCCTGAGCAGAAGATAGTATAATCTATGTATTTCTATTCATTTTGGCTCAAAATTCAATAAATAGTTGAACTTTCGGGTAAGTAGAACTGACGTAACGTACCCAGGAAATATAATTAGTACAAAATAAACTCATTATGTCAAATTCATTAATCATCTATACAGGTAAACCAAATATTCACACCTGTCAATCTGTCAATCGATACCAAAAATATCGTCTCATTCGAACTGAGTTATGATTACAATTTTATTTCAACTTAACTGTTTATTAGGTTGTTAAAATATAAAAAAATATTGTGGATTTTGTAATAAAAATTAATTTTACATTAATGAATGAAAATTTTTACAGTATCTGTAAACGTCCTATTTATTTACACTATGGTCTTTATAAAATTTGGATTATGTTAATGAGGCATGACTTGCCGAAAAAGAATTTGTAAAATCAATATAGGTTAACGTTAAA
Organism: Mytilisepta virgata; assembly: GCA_028015205.1. Lineage (NCBI taxonomy): Eukaryota > Metazoa > Mollusca > Bivalvia > Mytilida > Mytilidae > Mytilisepta > Mytilisepta virgata. The sequence continues at coordinate 34,096,955 of CM051511.1, read as the reverse complement.
GGATTATCAATTTAAAGAAACAAATTCTAATTAAGAATTAATAACCTTATATTCAGACTTAATGAGACAATGGTCATTAATCAAAATGATTTAATATGCAAATCAGATGACCCAAGCTGATAATGGCTTAGCCGCTGTTAAAAAATCAATGAAGATTACAAATTTTATTTTGAGCAAGTAAGAAGCACGTGAATCAAACAACAAATCATCAAACAAGTAAACACAATCATTGAACACATGATCTTACGAAAGGAAACTGGAAGTCAGTTAATGTTTATCTCCCTTATCCAAAACTCGAGGATTTCCAATTCCTATTTAGTTGAACTTCTGTTATCGCGGACCCATTCTCATGGTCTCAATAGCACTTTGAGATAACCAGAATCAACTGTATCTTATTTTATATTCAGGTATATACATGATCTAGTTCCATTTATAAAACTGTGACATATAGCCTATTTATAATTTTATTTTATTTTAATATTAAAATTCACTATGAATAAATTGTGATCTCAGTTATTACTGTTTGAAAAAAGTTGCTTTGATCAGAAAATAATTTTCAAATTTATACAGATCAAGTTTGTACAAGTTCTATCAAGAATTGATCACTCCCTTCAAATCAAGACAATTATATTTAAAAGATAATTACTGTCAATTTGATGATAAATTGCACAAGTATAACATATTATTTGATAAAAATGAAGAGTTACATTACATTATTATGCACCACTATTCAAACGAAAATTAACAAGTGCTTTCTTCCTTTTTGAAAAAAAAACCTTATATTTGGCATGTTGTTCGATTAAACTCTTATTGCAAACAATACTTTCTAAATCTCTGGTTCATTTTTCAGAAAACCTACATGTAGCTCTGATCCAGGTCTTTATGCAGACTGTTGACTGAAGTTGCAATATATTTTATATAAAGCTTAGCACAATTCACAGAATTTACCTGAACTAACTAGTCCTGGAAAGAAGTAAAGTTCTCTGTTTTTACAATACTCCAATACTAAAACATTAGCTACATTTGTTTTTTGACCAGTTTGATCATTTTCACCTGCTGGAACCATTGCAGTGAATAAACAGCTATTTACCTGTGGATAAACATAAATTTGTAAGTTTTCAAAGTGTCTGTCACATGACCCATATTTTGTTTTAAATGACCATTAGACTCTTGTTTTTTCTTAACAGCAGTTTGTGATTTTCTAAGATAAAATATCACTAAATCAAGATATTTGGCTATCTGGATTTTGTTATTGATTGATTGGTTGTTGTTTAACGCCGTAAGGACAGTATTGCAGCCATACCACGGCGAGGGTTTTGTTATGACACCCAAATATAAGTATGGTCAACTCCAGTTAATTGGGTAACTGTTAAAAAATAGTCCTCTAATATTTGCATAAGATTTTGAAACACTAAACCATTTACCATATATTGTAATATAACTTGCTTCAAACGCTTTCATATTTTGATTCCAACATCACAGACGTCCGACGGCATGTTTAGCAACATGATAGCAAAGTTTTCCACAAGCTTAAAGACATCACAGTATTACTTGCATTGTGTAATGGTGTCTTCATGTCTGAATACCTATGTTACTCATGGCAAAATATTTTTATATAAGTTAATATAAGGATACTTTGAAGCCACTGTGAACTATTTCGTAAGTCTATTATGATTACTCAATGACATGATAATTGCATAATGAATTGAAAAGAATATCTCTTTAAACTGCATATTTTTTTCTCTAATTTATGAATTTTTGGCAAAAATTTGGTATAAATTGTGATACCCAGTATCGCCAAAATTTTCTTGATTTGAAATTCAAGGACCTTTCCACGATTTTTGAAGGATTTAATTGGTAACTTAACCGGAAAGCAGCTTCTGGTTCCAATTAAAATTAGCCAATGCTGGCTAGAAATTGTCACATTTTTCGCATAATGCCCTATAGTGTCCATGTCAATGACTAACATAAAATCATAAATTAAAACCAATTATCCATAAGACCAAGAAATATTACGATATATATATCCGCTATATAGATGATGTTGTATCACTCAAACAATTCATCTATCCCAATGAGCTCGAAATTAAGTATACCACAGACACTGGCAAGTCTGCATCTTATCTTGACCTTCACATCGAAATTGACACCAGAGGAAGGCTGGATACAACACTTTAGGACAAACAAGATGACTTTGATTTTCCGAATGTCACCTTCCCATTTTTGAGCAGCAACATTCTAGAATCGCCGGGCGTATGGAGTGCATATTTCACAACTCGTACGTTATTCTAGAGCTTGTGACATATACATTGACTTCCTGGACAGAGCCCGGCTCCTGACAGAAAAGTTGCCCAAATAGGGGTATGTTTCTCATAAGTTGCACTCATCCTTATTAAAGTTTTATGGACTTCATCATGACTTGGTTGACAGGTATGAAAAAAATGTTTCCAAAATGAAAAGGGACCTGCCCCATTGATTTTGTCCCTTCCTCATACCAGATTTGACATGGGAAGCATGGTGGGTGTCCTGCAGGAAGCAGAGACTGCTAACTCTTCCGGAGCACCTGAATCTATCCCCGTTTTTTAGGTGGGGTCCATGTTGTTCATATGTTGTTAGTTTTTAAGTGTAGTCTTTGTTTTGTTTTGGTCTTGTCTTCCTTGTTCTCTGGAGTTTGTCATTTATTTTCGATTTTCCCCTCCTTCGAATATCCCTTTGGTATTTCTTGACTTTACTTACATCAATTTCCCACACAATGTAATTCGTTCCACTACATTCGTCCTTTATAACTGCTGCAACAATCAGAACAAACCATCGGAAAGAAAGGAGAATAATACAATTTCAAAATTAACCTCTGGGTGACAAATTTTTTCCTCATTTTCCAGGAGTGTGAAAACCCTAGATACCTTGACTGAAAATTTCTGATAGAAATTAATAAAACACAATTCAATGGATTTCTAGAACAAACTAGAGGCTCTCAAGACCTGTATCGCTCACCTGGATTTAACTTTTCACCTTGAGCAGACCTAAAAATTTAAGTGTCGCAGTCAATTTGGCTGGTTTTTCTATAGGATTCTATGTTAAACTAATTTCAGCTGTGGCAGTCATCTTGGTTGACAGTCCAGTTTCTAAAAGAGAACCATCTAAGGACCATTTATGCTAAGTCTTGTTCCAACTGGCTAAGCGGTTTCGGACTGGAAGATTATTAAATGAATTTTCCTTTTGGGTCCAATATTTAACAAAGGTCGGTGTGGCAGCAATCTTGGTTGACAATCCGAATGATCGGACATATTTCTGAAAGAGGACCTCCTAAGGACCAATGCTGCCAAGTCTAGCTCCAATATGTTAAGTGGTTTCAGACAAGAAGATTTTTCAATGAATTTTTCCATAGGGCCCTATGTTAAACTAAGTTCGGGTGTGGCGGCCATTTTGGTTGGCAGTCTCGGTCATCGCACAAAATTCTGAAAGAGGACCATCTAAGGACCATTGCTACCAATTTTAATTCTAATTGGCTTAGTGGTTTCAGACGAGAAGATTTTTGAGTGAATTTCCAATAAAGTCCTATGTTAAACTAAGTTCTGCTGTGGCGGCCATCTTGGATCACAGTCCACGAAATCAGACACATTTCTGAAAAAGTGACTTCCTAAGGACCAATGCCGCCAAGTCCTGCTCCAATATGTCAATTTGTTTCAGACAAGAAGATTTTTCAATGAATTTTCCTATAGGGCCCTATGTTAAACTAAGTTCGGTTGTGGTGGCCATCTTGGTTGACAGTCCGGGTCATCGCACAAAATTATGAAAGAGGACCATCTAAGGACCATTGCTGCCAAGTCTGGTTCCAATTGGTCAAGTGGTTTAAGACAAGAAGATTTTTCAATGAATTTTCCCATAGTGCCCTATGTTAAACTTAGTTCGGCTGTGGCGGCCATCTTGGTTAACAGTCCAGGTCATTGGACATATTTCTGAAAGAGAACCTCCTAAGAACTATTACTGCCAACTTTGGTTGCAACTGGACTTGTAGTTTCATAAAAGAAGATTTTTTAAAGTCACCCCCCTTTTTTTTCTATTTTTAGTACAGCAGCCATCTCGGTTGGAAGTCGGGGCTGCCAGACATAATTTTGGAAGGGGGCCACCCAAGGACCATTCCTTTGAGAGGAAAAGATCTTTAAAGGAAAGTTTATGCCAAATGCCGTCTTTAATGGGCAAAAACTCCTATAAGGGGTCAATCAATGATTTTGGTCATGTTGACTTATTTGTACATCTTACTTTGTTGAACATTTTTGCTGTTTACAATTTGTCTTTATCTATAATAATATTTAAGATAATAACCTAAAACTGCAAAATTTCCTTAAAATTAACAATTCAGGGGCAATAACCCAACAAAGGGTTGACCGATTCGTCTGAAAATTTCATGACAGGTAGATCTTGACCTGATGAACATTTTTACCCCGTCAGTTTTGCTCTAATTGCTTTAGTTTTTGAGATATAAGACAAAAACTGCAGTTTACCCCTATGTTCTATTTTTAGCCATGTCGGCCATGTTTGTTGGCAGGCGGGGTCATCGGACACATTTTTTAAACTAGATACCCTAATGATGCTTGTGGCTAAGTTTGGTTCAATTTGGCCCAGTAGTTTCAGAGGAGAAGATTTTTGTAAAAGTTAACGGACGACGGACGACGGACGCCAAGTGATGAGAAAAGCTCACTTGACCCTTTGGGTCAGGTGAGCTAAAAATTGGTCAAAGAATCAAATGGCTGAGTTACATTACTTAACAATGACTAAGGAGTGGAAATTTGTAAATGTTGTTGTAATTGATGAAATGAAGACTATAAGAATATGTAATGTTACAGCAACTGGGAATTCTGCAAGTGTTCCTAATGTATCCATAATAGGAGGTGCATATATCCAATATATATACAAACATTCTACCAAGTTTGCAGATTCTGGATTGAAAACTGTAGGAGGAGTTGATTACACAAAATAGGTACCTTCTTAAAGAATGTTGCTGCAAACTGACTAAGTTTCACGATCTGGAAATTCCGCAAAAATGTTCCAAATATATCTATAATAGGAGGTGCAAATATCCAATATATATACAACAATTCTACCAAGTTTAAAGACTCTGGATTGAAAACTGTAGGAGGAGTTGATTGCACAAAATAGGTACCCTACCTTCAATGCCCACCAGCCCGCCCGCCTGACATTCACCATATTATAACCCGGCCAATAACATAATTATGTTTATATCATAATTATCACAATTAGGAAGATATAGAAATGACAAACATTGTTTATTTGAACATGAAAATGAATTCAATTTAATATTAGCATACTCATGTTAATTGCATAATTTATTCTGACAAAAAGCCTACTGCAAATTAAGACCGATTTGTTTTAATTTTCTGTTAAATTATATGGGAGAGCCTACCCCAACATTTCACAAAACCAAATAAAAATTAAATGAACAAATAAGGTAAGTACGTTGCCAAACAGCTCATAAGACAATACAAGGAATATAAATGGAAATGGTGAACTGTTAAAACGGCCATTGGAGTCTTGTTCTTTTTTAACTGCAGGTTGTGATTTTCTAAGATAAAATATGACTAAGTCAAGTCAATGCCTTATAATTGCATGGGCAACAAAACAGGAAGTAAGTATTTTATGATTCATCTGCATCTCATCATATCCAAGCAACATGCAAAATGGCAGTATAGTATGCACACTTTATAACAATAAATGCTACCAAATATGGAAACAATCCACCAAGCGGTTTCAGAGGAGATGCGTCCACAAGGTGTTGCAGACGGACAGACAGACAGACAGATGGAGGGATGACGGCCAGATACCATTACCATGTCCCTCCATCGCAAAAAAATATATGGATATAGGATGGAGATTTCAAGGGTACTAGAGATTGTGTGTAAGAAATGGATGCCACGTCCTCCTACACATCAAATTCCCATCTTTTATTTATGACGGGAAATAGTTTTGAGATTATTTCAAAAATATGAAAGTTAACTTTTACCCATTAAAAATAATGGAATACATAGTAATAAATTCTGTTAATTACATAATGGGCATGAAATGTACGTCATGTGGACTAATATGTCGGTAAACTAAAGAGGACGATTGTAGTTGTAAACTTAGTTTAACATAGGAACCATTTACTATGAGAAAATCCACTTTAAGATGTAATAAAAGTTGAGAGGCATTAATGGTATTTTTATCGTATCATCACCTAGATTACCAACTCAGATGGTCATAGTCAAAACATTATTTCTTAGGTTGCCAAATATAATCCAGGTGGGCATTTCTCATAGTAAATGGTTCCTATGTTAAACTAATCATCACAGGCTTTTTTTAAAAAGAGACTGAAATGCAACTAGAGATTGTGTGTCTGTAGGACATGGATGCCCTCCGACAAATAGAATTCCCATCTATTATGTATAACACTAAAATCGCTTTAGGAATTATTTTAAATATATATGAAATTCTTATTATATATTATGCTTACATTAACTTTTACTCAATTAAAAATAATTAATCCATAGTACCCAAATGCTAAAATTCAATGCAGTCACTCGAACATGAAATTTAGGTCATGTGAGCTTACATGTTGGTGATCTTTGATGAACTAAACAAAATCATTGTGGTTGTAAAATATCTTTGATACATTATCACCGGTTTTTTAAAAAATAAACTAAAATGCAAAAATTTAATCAAAGTGTAGATGATCATAGTGACTCTAATGTAGCTGAGCTATAATGTACTAATAAGATGATTGTAATTGTGAAATATTATTTATACATTACAATGGGTTCTAATACAAGAATTTAATCAAAGTAACTCAAGCATAAAATGTAGGTCATTGAGTTGTGTTGTACTATACATATATATGACAACTGTAATGCCCACCTGGATTATATTTGGCAACCTAAGAAATAATGTTTTGACTCAATCTAATTAAAAACCGATCTCTCATCGCTCCCGTTTTCTGATATGTCGCGTGGGAGATCTAACGAAACCCGCTTTGAGGTCACATGTGAGTGAACTGGAACTTATGAATTTATAATGACATGCAAATGAGTTGACTTCCTATCAGTAAGCCAATCAAAAAAGTTTATGAATTCTGGGGCTGACGATTTCTTCGTAATCAACTTACAAGATCGCGTAAGCCGCAATTTCATTGGTCGAACAGGACACACCTACGAGGTCACTCACATGTGACCTCAAAGCGGGTTTCGTTAGATCTCCCACGCGACATATCAGAAAACGGGAGCGATGAGAGATCGGTTTTTAATTAGATTGGTTTTGACTATGACCATCTGAGTTGGTAATCTAGGTGATGATATGATAAAAATACCATTAATGCCTGTCAACTTATATTACATCTTAAAGTGGATTTTCTCATAGTAAATGGTTCCTATGTTGAACTAAGTTTGCCAGTGGTGGCCATCTTGGATGTTATCAAATATAAAAGAGGAAAAAGGACCACATAAGGACCATTGCTACCAAGTTTGGTTCCCATTGGCTTTTGTGGTTTCAGACAAAAAATTTTCCCATTGGTTCTATACTAAGTTTGCTTAAGACAGCAATCTTGAATGGTAAATTTGGTCATCAAATACATTTCTGAAAGATTACAATGCATTACCACTGCTCCAAAGTTTGGTTTCAAAGAAGAAGATCTTTAACATGTTTAAGGGTACTACACCTATGGCTAATATATGTATCTCAGATGATGATCCAGGTCATCGGATATACAATGTAATTTTGAAAGAGGACCACCTAAAGGTCATTGCTACCAAGTTTCAGACAAGAAGATCTTAAAGTGAATTTTCCTTTAGCAATAGGGTTGTATGTCAAATTAAGGTCACCTATGATGACCATCATTTGATGGCGGTTACTTCTGAAAGAGTACCACTGCTGAGATGTTCAGTTCCATTGGCTTAGTAATGAGTGAATTTCATATGTTCAACTGTGGTTGCCTCTTGCGGCCATCTTGAATGGTGGTCCCGGTCACTGGATTAAATTCTGAAAGAGGATTATCTAATGACCATTGCTGCAAATTTTGGTTCCAATTGGTTTAGTGGTTTCAGTCAGCTAGATCTTTTTATGATTTTCCATAGGGTTCTATGTTATTGTTAAACTAAGTTTGGCTGCGGTGGCCATCTTGGATGAAAACCATGGTCATTGGATATATATTTCTGAAATACACACCCTAACCTTCATTTTGTGATAAACTAGTTATTTTTAATATATGCACATACATATACATGTAAAATCCAGCTGCAATAATAATGAATAAAGTCTTCTTCATATTCACTGAAAATCTTTTTTTGTCAAATTTTACAATAATTAAGGAATGCACCATACCTCTTCCATCATTTCCATAAAAGATTTATCATGGGCATGGTTTTTGAAAACATGAACAAAAGCTTGAACAAAATAGGATCCATTCATTTCTTTTCCTCTTATCCATGGTACTTCTGAAAATATGAATGAAATTATTTATTTATCAAAAATTATAATACATGTTATACTCATGTTCAATTTCCATTATAAAATTTAAATTTGGGTAAGAATTCACTACTTGAACAAAAAACGTGACATTAAAAAAAAAATCAACCAGTGTCAGTTATAGTCAACTATGATTGCAAGGAGTACACAATAATTACCTGATCAGCCTGAAACTCAAATTTTATCTGTAGCTCATGAGTATAAGCCTACATACTAAAAATAAGATCAATTAGTTAACTCCTTTGCAAAAAATATGGAAAACTATAATATTTTGACAATAATTTCCATCGCAAAGGGCAATAACTCTCATAATAATTATCTGATCAGCGTGATCTGTAACTCATCACTATAAGCTCACTTACCAAACATAAGATCATTTGATAAAAGTGTTTGCGAAAAAAGTCTGGAAAAGTATTATTTTGGCAATAATTCCTATTTCCAAGAGCAATATGTCTCACAATAATTATTCGATCAGCCGGAAAATCAAACATGATCTGTAACTCATTATAAGGTCATATACCAAAATAAGTTTGTTTAGTTGGGGTTTTATGCCATTTTCTGCACATTTGGCTATTTTGCAGTGGCCAGTTTTTATTGATGGAGGAAGTCGGAGTACCCGGAGAGGACCACTGAACTTCAGTAGGAAAATTGGGAATCCTTGTCAATTAAAATTGGAGTCAAACACTTCCCACCACAGTTGAGATTCGAACTCATAACCTCAGTGTTGACAGGCTAGTGATCATTTGTAGTCATGACAAACTACCTAGACCACTTGACCACCAAGGCCCACAAAAATAAGATCAGTTGGTTAAGAGGTTTCTGACAAGAGTCCAGAAAACTATTATTTTGACAATAATTCCTATTTCCATGGGCAATAACTCTCACAATAATTAGCCAATCAGCTTGAAAATGATCTGTAAATCATCATTATAAGCTCAACCCTCAAAAATAAGATCAGTTGGTTAAACGGTATCTGAAAAACAACTGGAAAACTATCATTTTGACAATAATTCCTATTTCCAAGGGCAATAACTGTGACAATAATTATCTAATCAGCAGGAAACTCAAACTTGATCTGTAGCTCATAATTATAATACCAAAAAATGATCAGTTAGTGTAACGGTTTGTGAAGAAAGTTCTGAAAACTAGTCTGACTGATGGACAGACTGACAGTCATTTGGTAAAAGTGTTTCCAAAAAAGACAATGTGATGCCCCCCCCCCCCCCCCCTACTGAACCAACCGCAGTGCAATTAACCTCAATTAAGGACATCTTTCAAAGTGTTGCAGGATAACATTTGAAATTCATGTTGTTTCGTCTGGCAGACACAAATGTTGCCCTCACACAGTTTTTTTAAAATTTTTTTTAATGCATTTAAAACAAGAATGCACGTGATATCGTGCTAAGAATACCCCCACTCGTAATTTATAGTATGGGTAAACAGGAAGTAGGTGTTCAACAGATTCAAAAAGTTCACACATGTCACAACTCATCATTGTCAAGCTGCAACCAAGTATGAAGTCATTCTATTCAAAAGTACTTGAGAAAAGTGTGATGAACAATTTTTAGTTCATTCAACATACTGAAAGTTCAAAGCGTCGGCAAACAGGGGACAGATGCTCACATGTTACAGCTTATCACTATTAAGCTGCTGAATAAATATAAAGTCATTCCATTCAGTAGTTAAATCTGAGAAAAGTGTGACTGAAATATTTATTGGACAAACAGATGGACTAACGGACGAATGAATGAACGGACTAGAATGGATGGATGAATTATTGTTTAACGTCCAGTGGCAACCAGGTGCATATCAGGACGAGAACATGTTGATATGATAATGAATATGATCCCTGCTTTGTACTAGGCCGACACGCTAAGTCGGATTTTTAATGTGCTAGCTCACAAGGTAACTGTACGCAGGAAGACCTATCACCTCACTCGGACACATTATACTGACTCCGAGCCAACCAGTTTTTGGTCTTACTCCTAGATGCCGATTGCGGAGAAGCAGCAAATACCAATTTTAATGTCTTTGGTTTGACCCGGCCAGGGATCGAACCCGCGACCTAATCCGCACTCGGGGCGAGCACGCTACCACGAGACCACCAAGGCGGTCTGAACGGACAAGGCAAATGCAATATAGAGTGGGGGTATAATAATTGAGGACTATATCCTCAATGCTAAAATTTGCCCATAAAAATGAATACGTCAAACTAACCTCCAAAAAGGTCAAAATTGACAAAAATTTAATGCCTGACAAAATGCACCTCTTCAATATGTGTACAAACACCCTGCAAAGTGAGAAGTTCCTAGCATTTAATCTGTAGGGGGAGTTTGGGGGACAAGTCATATACCCTCAATGCTATAATTTGGCCCAAAAATGACCCTCCAAAAAGGTAAACATTGACAAAAATTCAATCCCCTGATAATATGCACCTCTTTAATATGTGTACAAATATGCTGTAAAGGGAGAAGTTCCTACCGTTTAATCTGTAGGAGGAGTTATGCAGACAAAACATATACCATGAATGATATGGACAAATGGATGAGCAAACAATTCCTATTTCCAAGGGCCATACCTCTCACAATAACTATCAGATCAGCCTGAAACTTAAACTTTATCTGTAACACATCATTATAAGCTCATATACCAAAATAAGATCAGTTGGTTGAAGGGTTTCTGAAAAAAATCCATGAAACTATTATTTTTGCAATAATTTCTTTCCCAAGGGCAATAACTCTCACAATAATTATCCGATCAGCATGAAACTCAAACTTGATCTGTAACTCATAATTATAAGCTCACATACCAAAAATATGATCAGTTAGTTTGTGAAGAAAGTTATGAAAACTAGTCTCACTGACGGACGGAGTGCAAACCTATAGCGGCATCGCTGGTAGGGGACTTAAATTAATGGCAAACCAATGTCAGATATCTAGCAACTTAAACAAGTTTACTAAGGGACATTTTATTTTTGGTTTTATTACTTCCCCTTTTCAGTTAGCTAAGGGCAGGTAAATATCTTTTTATCAATATACATGTACTTGTTTTTGGTCGAGATGACACTACAAATAAATCATCAGCATTTGGTGTTGGTAACTTAAGGTTACATTTCTGTGCATCTACAACATCCAAAGAACCATCTTTTGTTTTATCTGAAATAAATGTAATAATTTGATTATCTGTAGAGGGTGTTTTTACAAAATCTGATCAATTTCTCCTAATAACAGGGACTGTACACATTTTTCATCATGAAAATCAAGGGCTTTTCAAGTACTTTCAAGGCACAATTTACATATTCCAAGAACATTTAGAGGCTCTTTTCTGGAATTAACCATAAATTAGTAAAAACTTTATTGTTAGATGTTGCTTGTCCACCATGCAGTTTTGTGATTAAATCATACTTTATCTATTTTGTCAAAATTTTAAATCGTAGATTTATTAACTTTATAAATTTTTCGGGAAAAAGAAATTTTTCTTTTCAATAAAATTCTATTTTTTCAAGGTGTTTCAATGACCTTTTGCAGAATTTAAGCACTGTCATTAGGCCATGATTTCCCTACTTTCATTTTCAAGTGCTTCAAGGATTTCAAGGACACTGTAATAAAGAATTTGTTTGATTTGGTCTAGAGTATATGTTTTTTTACGTAAAAGAACTGTTAATGATCAATATTTTTACATTGTCAGAAATATCAAATTTATTTAAAAATCATTAATATTGGATATAACACATCATTTGATTGGTCAAATGTTTTCGTCTTTCATATCATAGACTAAATTTTTGTTTTCACTATGACATCATTCAAGGGAATCCCAACGTTTTAGATGTCAAATTAACCGTTGGAATTAAATTATAAGTATTGACTGTAATTTTGTTTTTATTCTATTCGAAATAACCTCAATGTACATGGTGCACACTTTCAAATAACCCCTGTACCACATGATTGAGTTTATTTCTACATAGACTGAAAAAAAATTATGGTCAATCCTTAAATAAAATGTATATTTTCTGAAAATGCACATAATACTGTTTTTATTCTTCAAAGATAAATTATATTTTATAAAAAAAAGTCATACAAATGCTATATTTCTAGCTAATTTTAAGGAGGCAATTTTTAACATGTAATCTAAGGATAACATGAATGTCATAAATATTGTGAAAGAGAACCCAACTTAAAACTTTCATTGCAAGTGAAGACAAGCTAAGGGTAACAGAAGATTATATTATGCTACTAATATAGAAAAAATTATTCGACATCCTTTTAACATGTTTAAATAGGCCAGTTGCAGGATAAAATTGTATACATCAGGAGTTGAAAAATTAACTAGTCCGACGATTGGGACTTGCCTGTTTTATCACACACTATCTAATTTTAAGGTCTGAAAAGCTCGATAGGCTAGGAAAATAAACAAGAGGCTCCCAAGAGCCTGAATCGCTCACCTGTTATCTTTTGTGTACCAGTAGATCTTGCATTAATGATTATTTTTGCTATTTAATGTATACCGTCACAATTTTCTCCTTAATATTGACCTGTACAGCTAAAATATAGAATCCTGAACCAAAATATATATGGTTACTAGGGACTTTTTCATCGGTTGCTATGGAAATTTTCAATGGCATTGACTCTTGACCTTTCATTTTTACTTGTACATGTACAGGTAAATTATAAAGTCCTTAACCTAAATATATATGGTTGCTAGGGACTTTTTCATCGGTTGCTATGGACTTTTTCAATGGCATTGACCGTTGCTAAGGACTTTTTCATCGGTTGCTATGGAAATTTTCAATGGCATTGACTCTTGACCTTTCTTTTTTACTTGTACATGTACAGGTAAATTATAAAGTAGTTAACCTAAATATATATGGTTGCTAGGGACTTTTTCATCGGTTGCTATGGAGTTTTTCAATGGCATTGACTCTTGACCTTCCATTTTGACCTGAACAGGTAAATTGTGAGTCCTGAACCCAAATATATATGGTTGCTATGGACTTTTTCCATGACCTTGATCCTTGACCTTTCTTTTTGACTTGTACAGGTAAATTATAAGGTCCTTAATCCAAATATATATGGTTGCTAGGTACTATTTCATCTGTTGCTAGGGACTTTTTCATCGGTTGCTATGGAATTTTTCAATGACCTTGACCCTTGACACTCCATTTTACTTGTACTGCTACCATTTAATATATTTCAAGTAACGCCCTAAAAATCTGTGACAATGTCAGACCATTATTTTCTGTTTACATGTAAATAATCTTTCAAGGGCAAAAACTCCTATAAGGGGTAAATTGACGATTTGGTCATGTTGACTTATTTGTAGATCTTACTTTGCTGAACATTTTTGTTGTTTACAGTTTGTCTTTATCTATTATTATATTCAAGATAACAACCTAAAACTGCAAAATTTGCTTAAAATTAACAATTCAGGTGCAATAACCCAACAAAGGGTTGTTTGATTCATCTGAAAATTTCATGGCTGGTAGATCTTGACCTGTTGAACATTTTTATCCCATCAGTTTTGCTCTAAATGCTTTGGTTTTGAGATATAAGCCAAAAACTGCAATTGACCCCTATGTTCCAATTTTAGCAAAAGCTGCTATATTTGTTGATAGATCAAAACTTCAGAAATAATTTATAAACTAGATAACCTAAGGAACATTCAGTTAAAGTTTGAAGGTATTTTGCCCAGTAGTTTCAGAGGAGAAGATTCTTGAAATAGTTTACGACGACGACGATACCGACACCGACGACAGACGACGGACGACAGCCAAGTCACTCAGAGGGCATAAGCTCACATGGCCCTTTGGGCCAGGTGAGCTAAAAAAGCATACTTGTTAAACATCTATATATTTTCACTTGTTAAACTTAATTTTTACTGTAAACAATGGACAGAAACGTATAATATCAGCAAAACAATACCGAGGCGGCAGGATAATGGGAAAAGTCCATAAATTCAAAATCAAAGGAAAAACAAACTTTTAAAATTCAGTTCCTTTTCTGTTGGTGAAATATGTTAAGACATGATGAACTTTATTATTTTGTGGAGTTAGGACTAGCACTTCAGTTGCACTTATAACTTAGGGCTACTAGTTTGCTACCAAGGACTAGTAGATTTGACCTGCATGCTTAGCCTCGGGCTAGTACTCGTGTAAACAAAATTTTAATCCCTGATACATGCGTGTCCGCCCAGTATTCCAAAGGCCCGATAGTCCGAAGGTCCGTCAGTCAGAAGGCCCAATAGTTCGAAGGCCCATTAGTCCGAAAATCTGACTCGTAATTTGGGAGATAAATGAAATTAACATTTTTTAACGGTTGCATTAGAATGTTTAGAGAAGTGTATTGTATATACTCATGACAATCTAACATATTAGTACAACAAACATTTTCTAGACCGCTGACGTGTTGCCGGAAGACCCAGTTTGTGAGTCAAATGAACGATTGACGTCAGCAAGTATTCAAGTTCTCTCCTAATTTGAAGAATTGTTGACCTTTCTTCGCAGATTTGATTACAAAAGTCAAAAGTATGTTTATGTCGAAAAAAGTTAATTAACCTACACACATAATAATTCCATTTCTTTCAAACAATTATAACCGTCTGTTTTCACTGAAAATGTCACTGTATTATGTGCATCACTAGTATATGTACTGAGATACAGCACCAATCACTTCAGTAAATAAACTGTTAATATTTTGAATTCAATTTAAAACTCCCCCTCTCCCTGACTACAAACCTCTATCAAGAGTAGAACCATCAAACGTAACTGGGGAAAAAAGTGTTAATGTCCACTGAAGAACTGTCAATCATTGTATGTGACGACATAAACTTTTGTAAATCGTTGTAGAGTTTTACGAACTGTGTACCCCCTTTCATTCCAATGTCAATCCTATGGACAATTTGTGGAAAATCCCCTAATTTAATTATTTCACTGATGATTATAAAACTGTAAAATAGCAGATAAATCTTACGATTTAAGAAGTTATTTTTGAAAAAAAACATGTGTTCCTTTAGAAAGCAGTTCAAGTATGGGTTTTGGTATTCCAAATTTCATTTTAAAAATTAAGGACAAGATATATGATGTGTTTTTTAATTATGTATTTACATTTTATAAAAATGCCATAAATGTACCTGGCGTTTTTTTCTATCAACTAACAAAAAATTTATAGATAAATCAAACTTTCAATTTTAGTACAATACAAATATGACACATGCCGTTTTGGTAGTATTAGGGCTGTTTTAATCGTATTATTTAATACTGTTTTAGATTTGATTATAAACCATGTATGAGCCAAAACTCGCTGACTTTTTTGTCTCATTTATCAATGTTTGTAAGGTGCAAACTGGTCAATAGTTGATTAGTGTATGCAAACCGATAAAACGGTTCACTGGTGTTCTGTGCGAACCGGTTAAATAGTTGAATTTGGCTTTTAACCTCAAACATCAATCAATCATTTTGTCGGTTCAGAAAGAACACCAGTCAACCGTTTTATTGGTTCGCATGCACCAATCAACTATCCACTGGTTTGCACTTCCCATACATTGATATACGAGACAAAGAGGTCAACGAGTTAAATTGGGTTTATTTAACAATAAAAAAAAGAAGAATTTTGCTTTAAAAAGTTTTTGCATACAGATCGTAAAAGGCCAGTGTAAGTTGAAAATGACATAAAAATGGTTCTTTTAAATATTTTTAATCGGGGAATAATCACCTTTGTTCAAAGGCTTTTTGTTTGAAATTTTCTTCCTCAACATACACATTTTCAGTCCGCTATAAATTCTGTTGGTAAAAAAATATTATCTACTTAGGAGTTAAATCCAGTGAAGCTCAATGATCTTCGATCTTACAGGAATCCTACTCAAATGTCTTTAAATTCTTAAGTTCTTATGCCATTTGTATTTCCCCATTTTCCACTTGAACAGACATTTCAGACTAACAGGCCTTTGGACTATCGGACCTTCAGACTAACGGGCCTTCGGACTATCAGCCCTTCGGACTATCAGGCATTCAGTCTAATGAACCATCGGACCACCGGCCTTTGGACTAACGGACCTTGGGAATACTGGGCAGCCACCAATACATGTAACAAACTTCAATTATAAGACCTGAAGATTTCTGTCATGATTTTAGGCTTAATAACAGGAGATTATAGAAAATTTGTGTTTCGAATTTTGGTCAGGAGATTGGACTTCATCAGGAGTACCCTCAGAATATCCCCATTTTTGGTACATGAGAGTTGTCTCCCATATACAGAGTTATATGATCTTTGTCCATAGACAGCAATGCACTAACTCTCACTTTTCTACAAAACATTTTTGTCCTTTCCTAGCAATATCTTCAACACACATTTAATGTAACAAACTTCAAACCTAAGATCTGAATTTTAGTCATGAGTTTAGGCTTAATAACAGAATATTATAAAAAATTTGTTTTACATTAGAAATCATACTGAGTTTTTCAAATTTTGGTAAAAAGTGTGGGAAAATATATACAAAAACATATACAATGTGTGTTGAAGATATTGGAGGTAATTTTTGCCTCTAAAATTAAATATAAGACACCTTCTGTCAGGAAAGATAACCCATGCATATGGGAGACATCTCCAAAATCTGCAACTGGGGAATGCCTGCATGTTAACAGTTATGCAATTGAATGCGTATTTAAACTTGGAGTACTCCTTCAGGTCAGCTGGAAGAGTGGTTGACCTTTGACCCAAATGCTCTAAGTTCAATCCCTGGTTGGTACAGTACAATGTAGTTATTTTTTGTCAGCAAAACTCCAAAGAGATCAACAGGGCAGTTAAAAACTTGGTAATTGTATATTGTCATCATAGGAGGATGACTCTTGGGGTGTGGAAGTGTAATCTGACCTTTCCTTAATTAAAGCTGATATTATAGATAAATTTTTATCAAATATCTATATCATTTTAAGAGGATTGCAACAACCATCCATTAGCATACTCTATTACAGTTCGTCTTTAGTTCAATTGGTAGAATGGACTATTGAAACATCAATTTTATCCCTAATTTGTATGGCAGGCGATATCAGGAAACAAATCATGGTCAACTGTTACAGTTAAAAATGGATTGGTTTCATTATCTATAAGAAATCATACCTTCAAAGCTGTATGTTCTGATCAAAACTAATTTTGGTTTTCCTTTGAATCCTTCAGATTTTCTTAAGATGTCTAGAATGCTTTTTCTTTCTATCGATTTACTGTTAATGTCATATATTTCTCCAGGTTTATAATCCATTCCTCCAGACAGAAATATAACTACCAGGCTATCATATCCCTCGTCTCCCTTCACTTCCCCTTCCAAGAATTTTTTTATTTCCTAAATAAAGAATTTTAATAATACATGTATATTGTTACTGCAGGAATATTGTGCCAAGCAATTGAGCTTGTAATTTTTATCATCAATCTGCCAGTGGTTAAACACTTTTCATAACTGGAAAATCAAGCCCAATTACAAAGCATTTACACGACCGGGAATAATATAAAAACATCTGGCACAAAACCGGAAAGCATAATTTCAGGAGGTAAATCCGTAATCCGTATTTTGAATCTAAAATCCAGGACAATTAAGGAAATTCCGTAATACCAGTAGTAAACACCTCTGTAATCATGAAAAGTAGGTCAAAAAGATGCATCTCGGTATCAAGTTTCATGAATTTAGGCCTAAAGTACCTGATTTGTAATGATTGCAGCCATTAAGACATTAAAAAAATAAGACATGCATAATTCATCCATCTGTGAGATCAAAGGTTGTTTAGCAGCAATATATCTTAAGAAAGCATATATACCTCCTCTGTGCCTCCGTTCAGAAGATTGGCTTTTGTATTAAACTTCATATAATTGAATAACTGTTGCAAAGATGTTTTGTCAAAATCCACTCGTCTCCTGCAATCTGCAATTTCAGGAGGTTCCGACTGACTGTCGTTACTGCTCTTTTGAGTTCCATCGCACTCTGCAGTTTCCAGAGATCCAACACCTTTAGAAGGTTCTTGCTGATCACTATTACAACTATTTACAATTCCCATTGACTCCACAGTGCTAGCAGGTTCTGTCTGGTCATTGTTACAGTAACTGCTGCTTTCCACTTCAGTGTGCTCGGATTTCTGGATTGTATCTTGGGTGACTGCAGGTTCTGGTGTTTTAAACTGAGATTCTTCACTATTCATACAATTTTCTACTTCTTGGCATGTTGTAATTCCCATACAACACTTTGGAACACTTGATATCAAAATACATTTTCCTTTCTTTTCACCAATCATGGGATAAATCTGTAAAGTAAAAGTGAGTTCTCCCAATTAGATTGGCTAATTGGTTGGTTGGTGGTCTGGGTCATATAGTACACAATTTTAAAAGGGTATCACCCAAGAAAATTCTACCAAACTTTTATCCCAACTGGCACAGTGGTTTCAGAGAAGAAGATCTTTAAATAGTTTTTTCATAGGGTCCTATGTTAAACTAAGATCAGGTATGGTAGCCATCTTTGCAAGCTGTGCTGAGTGAGAGATGTCAAGGTCAAGGGACACACTTTTGGAAGAGACCCACTTTTAAGGTTCATTCTGCTAATTTTGCTCACATTTGGCTTAGTATTTTTAAAGAATATCTTAAAGTTAATTACCCCACATGTTCATATGCTAAACTAAGACCAGCTATGGCAGACATCTTAGTTGATGGCCCATGTCATTGGACACACTTTTGAAAGTTGAACACCTCAAGCACTATTCCATCAAACTAACTTTAATCCCAATTTTCCCAGTGGTTTCAGAGAAGATCTTCAAAGGAAGGTTTAAGACAATGGGCTGATGGATGCAAAGTGATGGGATCAGCTTGCATACAACCCTTTGAGCCATGTTAGCTAATAATATGAAGCCTGTAGACAAATTAATTTTTATGCATCATTCTTTGTACATGTTGTATGTAAAAATCTTAGTGTAACAGTCAATTTGGCTGGTTTTTCCATAGGGTCCTATGTTAAACTAAGTTTGGCTGTGGCAGTTATCTTGGTTGACCGTCATCAGACACAATTCTGAAACAGTACCATTTAAGAACCATTTCTGTCCAGTCTGGTTCCAATTGGTTCAGTGGTTTCTGACATAAATATTTTTAAATGAATTTTCCCATAGTGTCCTATGATAAATTAAGTTAAAATAAGTTCGGCTGCTGAATCTGGTTCCAATTGCCCTGATGGTTTCAGACAAGAAGATTTTTAAATGAATTTTAAGTTGAGTCCTATGTTAAACTAAGTTCAGCTGTGGCAGCCATCTTGGTTGACAGTCCAAGTCATCAGACAAAATTCTGAAAGAGGACCATCTAAGAACCATTTCTGTCCAGTCTGGTTCCAATTGGTTCAGTGGTTTCTGACATAAATATTTTTAAATGAATTTTCCCATAGTGTCCTATGATAAATTAAGTTAAAATAAGTTCGGCTATGGTTGGCTGTGGTGGCCATTTTGGTTGACAGTCTGGTTCATTGGACAAAATTCTGAAAAAGGACCTCCTCAGGACCATTGTTTGGTTTCAATTGGCCATGTAGTTTCATAGAAGATGATTTTAAAAATTCATCCCCCCTTTTTCTATTTTTAGTCACAGCAGCCATATATCCATTGGAAGTCAGTGTTTTGTTTTACGAAGGAATCCTGTTTTCAGAGGGGCCAGTTTAGGGGAGTTCCACTGTACATGAAAGCAAATTCCATGCATCATTGATATAACTACATAATTAAATGGTAGAAGACCAAAGAAATGTGCCCTTTACAAGTTTTGTTCATAATGGGGAGATTTTCACAGTGCTCTTTTGCTATATAGAGGTACCATTTAAAGCAGATTTGACTGTATAGTAGAACTTCTGTCTCCGAACATCTATCAGACTGTAGAAATTGGTTTTCAGAGGTGGCGGTTTTGGGAGGTCTGGTGAAAATTATCAAAATTGTTAAGATTTGGTAACAAACAATAATATTAATTAAGTCCATAATTGTTAAAGACACAACAGAGAACCACAAGAAATTCACTGAAAGATCTTTAGCATCAAAACAAAGTTTGAGACAAAGAGACATTAACAGGACATAAACATTGTCTTTCAATTGAAAGTAGAAAAAATGTTGTTTATATACCATAAATCAGGAAATTTTGATGGTTTTTCTAAAAACATGGATGTTACATTTTGGTTGTTAAAATTTGACATTTTGTGTCAGTTCTGTGTTAAATTTTGGCAGGGAAAAAGAATACAATAACTCACTTTTATTGAATGGTTTTTGTACATAATATATTTATAATATGAGTTGAATTTTATATGAAAATGTAAATTTATAAATATGTATATACATTGTAATGTTTATTATGTCAATAAAATATTTGGAAGATATCTAATTCATTTTAAATAAATACGCGTCACTTAATCAAAAAATATTTTACTTTGTCACATTTTTTATTTATTCCTTTTTACAACTAGAAAGCTCACCTAAATTTACAGGTAAATAGACATTTTCCCTTATAAGGACCTCTTAATCCCTCGTCCAATTGAATGTTTTTTAGACCAGTATTTGTTTGGGGAATAAACCATTAGAATATGAATTAATTTACTAATTTGATTAGTAGTTTCATCTGTAATGGATGGATGGACGGATGAATTGTTGTTTAACGTCCAGTGGCAGCCAGGTGCATATCAGGACGAGAACATGTTGATATGATTATGAATATAATCCCTGCTTTGTACTAGACTGACACGCTGAGCCGGATTTTTAATGTGCTAGCTCATGAGGTAACTGTCCGCAGGAAGTCATATCACCCCACTCGGACACATTATACTGACTCCGAGCTGACCAGTACATCTGTAATGGTAATAATGTTGTCACTACCAGCTGTCATATTGTTGTTGTCAAAATCTTTATGAATTGAAGTTTTTTTATTTTACAGCACATGAGTTTTAACAAAATTAACATTAATCAAAGCATTGCAACTAAAATCAATGTGGTTATTGCCTTAATTTGGCGATGTAATTTGATGGGAAGGTTAGGGGCTCCTAAAAGTGCTTAAGGAAAATCTTGTTTATTTCATGTCCAAAACATACCATTAATAGATTTTTCAAATACAGGTGATGGTAAACATTATGTTTACACAGGTAGAATTTTATGCTGTGTTCTTAATTCAGCAAGAAATTTAAAAAGACAAACTGAATGCCGAATGAGTTATACCAAAACATCCAGTTCATTCTTCCTTATTTATAGAGGTCAAAGTAGGGCAAGTGTTTTAGGTAGCTCCTCTAACTACTAAATTACATAAATCATCGCTTGCCTGTCAACAGAGATTGTGAGTTAAAATCCAGCTAGTAGTGAGGTGTGTTAGATCTTTACATGTATTTACAGGGATTGCCAGTTTTACTCCCATAGGTTGGTGGTTACATGTGCATCTCCAAATTCTCTCACTTCCTCCAAAATATAGCTAAGTGAGCTGACTGTGGGGTAAAACTCCAACAATTGGATCTTTCTAGTATAGGCCAGAAAAATGGGAAATTAACACATTTTCACTAGTAAACAAAAGTCACCATAACTATCACACATTTTTTACATTACATACCATCTTTTTTTCTGATATCTCTTTAAAAATTTCTTCAGTGGATTTTTTAATATCTTTTGACTGTATAACTTCCAGTCTTTTACTCAAATCAGGCCAATCTGTCACTATAAAAAAAAATCATGAAATTTAATAAAATTGAACGAACGAGCAAATGCACTTCCTAATGGAAGGCTTTTTGTACATTTTTTATTGCCTAGGAAAGCAAATTTCTACTATAAAATACTGTTCAGATTCTTAGATTCAACATTTCAGATTCTGTACATGTATATTAATTACTTTTATGATGCAGCAACTCAAAAGCCGAAAGGGCCATATACATTTCTATATGATCCATGTAAATGAGGACTGCATCAATATATATATCCAGATACATTTTTTGGATGGCAATACTCATCTTTATATTACCTGGTTTTGACTGGGAATTCAATTTATTGTTACTTCCTCCTTCTCCTGTGTGCTGCATTACATTTTCTTTTGTGTCCCCTGGTAAATCTTTTGACTCCCGTAGTTTTTCGGTATTTGGAACTTTTGGTTTGCTTGGACCATCATTTTCTTTTTCATCTAAATAATCTGCAATTTCTTTATTTTCAGTTTCTTTGAGGGCATTTAAAAATGATAGATATGCTCTTTTTCCTCTCCGTGGTATAATCGTCAACAACTCTCTAGTCTGACCTGAAGGTCTTGGCTTCTTATGCTTAAAAATAAAATAAACAAGAAGCTGTTCAATTAACAACAAAGCAGATGAGATTTCCTTTCATCGTATTTGCAGCTGATACAAACCATGCCAGTATCTACCGGCCCTATGAGTAGGCTATGACATGTATGACTAAACTAAACTAAAATCTGGATTATTACTTTTGGAAAGTCTGGTTAAAAAGTTAAAAATAATATTCCAAAATCACAAATAACTAGTATCCAGACCATAAATGATAACCGTATCTCCTTTTTATAAAAAAAAAAAATCAAAACAAATGTCTAAAGATGGAAATGCATTGATACAGCATGATCGACACCATTTGAGAGGATGGTCTTGATAAACCATGCTAGTCTGTCGGACAGGGATGAATTTAAAGGCTGTCCTGTGATAAGGGAGAGCAATACCCTTAGCACATTAAAGAATCCTTTGTAGTTGTTGAAAAAAAGTATGCTAAAATGCCGCTATACGGGCCACTCTCGCACCCGCCAAGTGCAGAGGGATTCGTATAAGTTGGTATAACTTGTTTTTCAATCCCCTATAAATAAATAAATTTCAACTAAACAGCTTTCCCAAGTAGAAGCATATTCTGAAATTTGCATGTGATGTCAATAAAAATGGGCTATATATAGAGTGTTTCCAAAGAGTGCAGACAATTGCCGAGGTCATTCACATTACGTTTTATAGAATATCCAGGATAATGTTGTCAATTATTGTCCAGATACCTTTAATTCACAATTTTCCCAGCCTTCAAATATACAGTCAACTCTTGTTATCTCAAAGTTGTAGGGGACATAGAAAAAATTCATCATATATATCCATAGTTCGACTCATGTGTATGCTTATGAAACATAAATGTATAATACATGTGTAATAACAAATTTAATATTTAAGAACTGATAATTCTCTAATAATCCAAAATAACGACATTTGGTAACCTTAGATAAAGACGGAACCTTCATACATCAAATCAGTGGTTTAAATCACTGGAAATGTATTGATTTTCGGATGCACTGTTGAAGCCATTTTTCTCCGTGGGTGCTAATTTTTTAAAGGGTTTGAATTTAAAAGCAGCTATATTATTACCAGTAACTGTCAGTGACTGTAGTGATTTGGCTCAGATTCAAACGTGTCAATAAATTTGGATTGTTGGCTGTTGTCTGCATGATTTTTGCCACCCTAGGAAAATATCTTGATGATAACCATGATAACATCATTTTCAAATGATGGTCAACTCTGATTATCTTGAAAACATTCAGTGAAGACTCTCATAAGTTAGATAATAACTTGTGTCTTATCCCTAGGGTTTGTTGTTTTGAACAAATAAAATTAGTACATGTATAAACTAAAACATGCTAAAACATGCAGTGGGGAACGAAGAAAGAGTTTTATTCATGGATTGCATAGCTAAGATTATGCAAATTGGAATTGGATAACCAAGAAACTATCTAACTAATATGAGGTTGACAGTATTGATTCATTTTGGACTATGGTTTTTTTTTTTTATAAAATGTACATGTATATTGTTTCTATGTGTGTGTCATTGATGAATGATAGCTGTATTTGGGTAGTTAAACAATTATTATTTAACCTTTTTATGAAGCCATGTACCTCTGGGTGCCCCGTACACATATTTGTTTATGTGTAATGAAAAAATAATTTGAGATTATATTATGTAGAATTTTGCATTAAAATGTTACATGGTTGGCCTTGGTACTTTAATTTTACTTCATTTTAAATTATTTGATAACAAATCTGCAAAAAGCATAAACCCAAAACCATCTAGAACAGAGCTATATGGACAAGGGACATAATCCTTAGTTTTCACAAATTTTACAATTTAGTACCAATAAATTTTATGTATTAATTTCAAGCTAGTATCAAACACTAGCAACTTAGCTGGGATACACTCAGGAACTTTTTGGGACTTTGGCATCGACTCAGTGATAGAAGTAAATTCTTTGATAAAAATTTTGATGTTCATATATATATTTTATCAATTTAAGACCCATCAGCTGCGCCCAAGGCCTTAAATGTTGAAATAAAAAAAAATACAGAAAGTTGAAGAGGTAATTCAAACATACCAGTATTACCAAAAGGGGTAAAACCCTAATCAACTAAGGACATAGCTATGCATGAGGCAGATTATCCTAACTTTTCACAAATTTTATAGTTTAGTGACAGTAAATTTTAGGTATCAGTGGTAAAGTTAATTCTTTGATACCAATTTCGATGTCCAAGATGTGCACATATCATGCATATTGACAATTTCAATCCACAAGCTAGAAAAAGGAATAGAATTGAGCCTCATGAAATTTTTTTTCTTTGAATGTTAAATGAAAACATCTACCAACCGAAAATCTTATCATTGATCACATGTCCAATTGTTATCCAATCAGAATTGAAATGTAAATAGTAATTAAACATAATTACCTTAATGGAATCCACCATTCCAGCAGTGAGTATCTCTTCCGACATCAAATGATCACAAATATCCTCAACATTGTGGATATTCTTTATCAAATAGGCAAAGCTTTTCTGAATAACATTTCTGTGTTTTTGATCCATAATTATTCATCAAACTAAAAACAGAATAAAAGTTGTTTGTTTTATTAAACCTTAGGTTTAGGCCACACCAAATTAATTTTCAATTATTTGGATTTCGCTATTCGTTTTTATTGCAGCTTAATATTTTGCAATAAAATGCTCCGCTGGGCGCAGCTAGATACGACCGCAGATGTCGAACCCTGAATAGTTGGGGCAATTATGAACACAACATTCAAGCTTGATACAATACTGAATTTGGATTGCGAATAAATATTTGACACAGCATAGGTTTCTGACACAGAATGAATGTTGTCTAAGAACTCAAAAATTTTTAATTTACCTATTCAAACCATATCAGTATTATTTGTTTTTATATATAAATCAGAAATAACCAATTTAAAATTTAAAATTGGGCACACATATCAATTTCTTGCTATTGCGCAATACTGTGCAATTGAAGATTTCTTGCTATTGCGCAATACTGTGCAATTGAAAATTTCTTCAAATATTTGACACATAATAGGTTTCTGACACAGAATAACTGAAATCAAAGAACTTAGAATTGGTCATATGATTTGAATTTATTTTCAATTTTTTGCTTCTTGTGCAATATAATATGCTGTGGAGAATTGCCCCCCCCCCAAAAAAATAATAATTTACCCCTTTTTTTAGCTTTTGTGCAATACACTGTGAAGTTGCACATTGACCCCCCCTCCTCCCAAAAGAAAAAACAAAAAACAATAAAATTTATTGTAACCCCCCCCCCTTTTTTTGCTAAAAAAAAAATTGAAATTTTCTTTTTAATTTATGAAATATGAAATGAGAAAAAAATTGCCCCTCCCCAATTTCTCATTTACCCCCCCCCCCCCTCCCCCTAAATTTTGTTTTCAACCCCCCCCCCCCCCCCCATTTCTTTATACTTTGCAACCATAACAGCCCATTTAAATATACCATAACATATTAAAATAGAAAATGACATCATAGTCATGGATGGCAAATTTTAAATATACATAATTTAAAAGCAGTTTAGATGAGATAAACAAAAAAGCTTCATCAGCACATTTTATATTGGCAAATTTCCAATGGAATTTGTTAATAATAAAGTTTTGATAACAGGGCACACATATCAATTTCTTGCTATTGCACAATACTGTGCAATTGAAAATTTCTTCAAATATTTGACACATAATAGGTTTCTGACACAGAATAACTGAAATCAAAGAACTTAGAATTGGTCATATGATTTGAATTTATATTCAATTTTTTGCTTCTTGTGCAATACAATATGCTGTGGAGAATTGCCCCCCCCCAAAAAAAAAAAAAATTTACCCCTTTTTTAGCTTTCATTTCGGACCCCGATTTGGACCAACTTGAAAACTGGGCCCATAATAAAAAAACTGAGTACATGTTTAGATTCAGCATATCATATTTTTGTTAAAATCAAACTAAGTTTAATTTTGGACCCTTTGGACCTTAATGTAGACCAATTTGAAAACGGGACCAAAAATTAAGAATCTAAATGCACGGTTAGATTCGGCATATCAAAGAACCCAAATAGTTCAATTTTCGATGAAATCGAACAAAGTTTAATTTTGGACCCCGATTTGGACCAACTTGAAAATTGGGCCCATAATAAAAAACTAAGTACATGTTTAGATTCAGCATATCAAAGAACCCAAAGAATTCAATTTTTGTTAAAATCAAACTAAGTTTAATTTTGGACCCTTTGGACCTTAATGTAGACCAATTTGAAAACGGGATCAAAAATTAAGAATCTAAATGCACGGTTAGATTCGGCATATCAAAGAACCCCAATAGTTCAATTTTTGATGAAATCAAACAAAGTTTAATTTTGGACCCTTTTGGCCCCTAATTCCTAAACTGTTGGGACCAAAACTCCAAAAATCAATCCCAACCTTCCTTTTGTGGTCATAAACCTTGTGTTTAAATTTCATAGATTTCTATTAACTTATACTAAAGTTATTGTGCAAAAACCAAGAAAACTGCTTATTTGGGCCCTTTTTTAGCCCCTAATTCCTAAACTGTTGGGACCAAAACTCCCAAAAACAATCCCAACCTTCCTTTTGTGGTCATAAACCTTGTGTTAAAATTTCATAGATTTATATTTACTTATACTAGAGTTATTGTGCGAAAACCAAGAAAAATGCTTATTTGGCCCTTTTTTGGCCCCTAATTCTTAAACTGTTGGGACCAAAACTCCCAAAATCAATCCCAACCTTCCTTTTGTGGTCATAAACCTTGTGTTTAAATTTCATAGATTTCTATTAACTTATACTTAAGTTATAGTGCGAAAACCAAATGTCTTCGGACGACGACGCTGACGACGGACGACGATGCAGACGACGACGATGACGACGACGCCAACGTCATACCAATATACGACCGCAAAAATTTTGCGGTCGTATAAAAATGCTGAAAATATGCACAAAATTCTTCATTTTTCAAGTATTAAAAATAAAGTATTGGCCTGCTCCTAAAATTTGGTAAAAAGTATTGATTTTTTCCATTATTCTATTTTTTACAATATTTTAGCAAAAGAATTTATGCCACACATAACTTCAATCTTCGCCTTAAAAAAAACTAGTCTTCAAGAAAAAAAATCAAATTTAAATTTAAATGCTTGCACCTATTTTTGCCATAAAAACTCAAAGAATCTGTACATGTGCTGTATGACCTAAACAACACATCACATGTATCTAATAAAAACTGTTGAGTTATTTTTCTAACAAATTCATTTATTTATTAGAAACTTTTAAGATTCATTGACATTCAGCCAAATTGTTGCTTTAATATGTAAAATAATCATTGGAAAAATGGGTTTATTACACCCAGACTATAATAGGTTTATTACACCCAGACTATAATAGGCTTATTACACCCACACTATAATTGATAATGACCATCAGTCTTCATGAAATTGTTTTACGGTTTGTCTGACCAAAAGCCAAGTTTGGAATTTGTTCAACTAGGGAGAAGACAGGATTTTTGTCTCAAAAAAATAACTTTAACCAAAAATATAATGTGGGAATCATATATTTTGTTTTGATTAAAAAATAGGAAAAGTTCTGATTTTAGAGAGGTGATGTGGGATATAATGTCATTAGAGATGTAGTGCATACAAGAGGAAAACAGTTTCTTCTTGTAAAACAACATGTTCTGTTGAAATATATATTCAACTTGATTTGTAAAGCCCAAACAGTAAGCCGTACAAGTGAGCTTTAATGTTAGTTAGAAATATATTGTATGGGATTGAACTAAGTATGTTGGAAGCCTTTGTGAACTAAATGTTGTCAAAAGCAGAATCTTACTGTTGTACCTAGTGGTAAGGCCAAAGCATGTTAATTCTATGTTTGGCATGAGCGCCCGCATCGGATTTTCTTCATTTCTTTATAAAACAAACAAGGTTAATTTTTTGCGTATATGCCGTCAAAATCCAGAAATTCGTCATTGTTCCTTCATTTTAAATGTACTATACCTGTACGTGTTGAGTTTAATAACATTTCAGATTCTTTTTTATTTCTAATATCGAAATGTCATTGAAAAGAATCTGCATATGATTGCTGGAAACGAATTTTTAGACAATTTCTACAGCTTGATCCCTCTGAAGTCTTAATGTTCTAAGTCAATGAAAGTTCATTTTTACTGCCAGTTTTCATATTCGTTAGTTTTATTTTGTTTTTTTTTTGTTTGCTTGCCTCATACCCTCCTCAATTTGAAAAAAAAATGTGATGCCAAACAAAGAATTAGCTTGCTTTGGCATAATGGCCTTAAACAGTCATAGAGAGTAAGTATAGACATGGTCAGGATGGGGTGAAACCAATTCTGCTAAACTTTTGAACAATTTAGATTTAAGTATTTTTAGAGAGGGCATTGTGGCAACTGTGTGGCACATTGTGGCAACTTGTAATGTTGTAAGAAATGAACAAAAGAAGTGAGTACATGTATGTTGCAAAACAGCTCATACGACAATATAATACGAGGGAAAATAAATGGAAATCATGAGCTGTTAAAAAGGAAATGACACAACTTAAATGTACAAAATATTCAAGTCGAACAAAGCAAAAAAAAAAATGAAAAAAAAAAATAACAAACTTTAAAAGTCAAAATTGCCCAACATTTCGAAGAATAAGGCCTTGATCTCGAACATGAAAAAATTATGATATTAACTCTTTGAATATACCAGAGGAAGACTCAGAGTCTGTTCTTTAAAAAAAACAAAAAACTTTCAGTCAACGTACAACTTACATAATAAATGTATAAGGTAGATGGACTGGATAATAGTTAGTAATAAAAAGAAAATTAAAATAAGATAAATTGCTTCGCTGAGCGCAGCTGGATACGACCGCAGAGGTCCAATCCTGAACAGTTGGGGCAAGAATGGACACAATATTTGCGCTTGATACAGGTCTGAAATTGGATTGTAATTAAATATTTGACACATAATAGGTTTCTGACACAGAATAACTGTAGTTAAAGAACTTAGAATTGGTCATATGATTTGAATTTATATTCAATTTTTTGCTTTTTGCTGTTGCAAATTGAACCCCCTCCCCCAAAAAATAAATTAAATTTTACCGCTTTTTTTGCTTTTGTGCAATACACATGATACACTATGCTATTGCGTATTGACCCCCCCCCCCCCAAAAAAAAAAAACAAAAAACATAAAAAATTAATTGTACCCCCCCCCCCCCCCCCCCAGCCCTTTTTTTGCAAAAAAAAAAAAAATGTTTGAAGAAATTTTCTTTTTACTTTCTGAAATCTGAAATGAGAAAAAATTGTCCCCCCCTCACAATTTCTTATTTACCCCCTAAATTTTCACCCTTCCCCCCTTTCCCTTTTTCCAAAAAAAAATTCTTTCCCTCAAGATAAGGCCATAATCCCTATTCAAATTTCTCATGGAGTTTGCAAACATAATTACCCATTTAAATACATCATTGAAGTCTTAAAATAGAAAATGACATATGGCTAAAATTAATATTAATTAATAGTAACTTCTAAAAATAAACTGACAGCTATAAATCACCCCAAGACAATCTACATTTCTTTATACATAATTGAATCATACACAATATTTTACTTTAAATGTGTTTGGATTACCTCCCTTACACCAAGATAATGTCATAGATTTCTATTTACTTATACTAAAGTTATTGTGCAAAAACCAAGAAAAATGCTTATTTGGGCCCGTTTTTAGCCCCTAATTCCTAAACTGTTGGGACCAAAACTCCCAAAAACAATCCCAACCTTTCTTTTGTTGTCATAAACCTTGTGTTAAAATTTCATAGATTTCTATTTACTTATACTAGAGTTATTGCGCGAAAACCAAGAAAAATGCTTATTGGGCCCTTTTTGGAACCTAATTCTTAAACTGTTGGGACCAAAACTCCCAAAATCAATCCCAACCTTCCTTTTGTGGTCATAAACCTTGTGTTTAAATTTCATAGATTTCTATTAACTTATACTAAAGTTATAGTGCGAAAACCAAATGTCTTCGGACGACGACGACAACGCCAACGTCATACCAATATACGACCGCAAAAATTTTGCGGTCATATAAAAAGTATATATATTGCCGTTAAGATATATCTTTTTCAATTCAACATAGGTATATCAAGTATCTAATATTTGACAATATTTATTGAGGTCACTGCTACTATGTTTTAAAAATATCACAAATTTTATCAAAGGCAATTCACTACTTTTTAATATGATATGACCCCGGTTTGTACTAGACTGACATGCTGAGTCAGATTTTTAATGTGCTACAAGGTAACTATCCACAGGTAGACATATCATCCCACTTGGACACATTATACTGACTCCAAGCCAATCAGTCCTTTGCTCGTACTCCTAGATTCCGTGTGCCTGGCAGAGAAGCAGGAAGGCAAAAAAAATAGTGCGTTTCTGGTTACTCGACAAGCCCTATTTTTTTGGCAGCCGATCCTAAAGTTTTTTCTCAGATTTAAGCAAATTTATTTTATTAACCTTCATTTCTTTGCCACCGACCCTAAAGTTTATATCACATAGTTATATGGGCAAACATGTTTTAATAACCTTCAGTTTGTGTAACTTTACTGCTAAAATTCTTTTTGTCAAAAAATCACGCTAAAATTGATAAGAATTGCTGAAACTGTTGTAAAATATTTCATTCACCTTGTGCAAATGGCAAACTTCCAGTAAATCTAAATGTATAAAAAAACCGATACAGACTGGAAAAATTAATTCTTTTCCAGGTTTCAAAAAAATAAAATAAAAATTAGCCAACCTACTGACCCTATTTTTCTTTGACCTAAATACAAATTTTAATGTCTTTGGTTTGACCTGACCGGAGATCAAACCCGCAACCTTCTAGCTGCACTCAAGGTGAGCACGCTACCAAGAGACCACTGAGACAGTTCCATTGCAATTGGAGATTTATCATGACAGATTTTTGTAATTGTTCACTGTCCATTCTATTATCAACATATATATATTCAAGTTTAGATAATATATAAGAAATCTGCACATTTGAACAGGGAATTTTGAACAGATATATCATGTTAAGGAGTGGTATTTGCGAAAAATACCAGTCGAGAGAATGTTAAATTTCACAAGCCGTAAGGCGAGGGAAATTCATTCTCAAGACTGGTATTTTTCGCAAATACCCCTCAAGAACATGCTATATCTGTTTAATTACACCGAATGTTAACGTACAAAAAATTGGTGAAAAATACACTGGCTATCAACCAATCAAAACCCAGGATTCTTACATAAGGTGTAATTAATAATACAATATATAGTCTATTATTCCCACCATTCTTGGTTACAGTGAAAAATTTGAATTAATAATAATTGCAGTTTGAAGCATCCTCTTAATAGTTCAGGACACAGCCACAGGCACTTGCTTTTACATAAAGCAGCCCCATACTCATTACTAATAACTATAATAATTTTATTTCGCAAATTATACCCATATGGGTTAAATTAAGCAAATACAAACATAAATTACTGGGCATACAATACTATACGCCCACCGGCCAAGTCAGAAAAATAGCTCCGGACACAGAATCACAAAAAGTGTTTAAGCCAGGCCATTTTCTCCCTCATTTGGAAAAATGCAAGGCGTATTTAAAATTAGCTATATTAAACGATATCGCCCAGTCATAATGATAAACATTAAAATTTTAAAATTTTGGAAAATGTTTTGACCTCAACACGGTAATAATTAATAAGCATGATTATTTATATAATGTTGTTACCTTCATCCAGAATTGTTTGAACTGGAAAATTATTTAAAGGTTCTTTTCACGGAATTTTTAAAGTTAAAACTGTTTGGGGTATTCCCCGTAATTTCCCTTTAACATTTAACGTCTACCATCCGTTTACTAATAGAAGACAGGAACCCAGTCTACTTTCACTTTAGAAAATGATAATTACAACTCGGACTAAGGCAAGTCGGACCACATTTACGACTAATTCGAATTCTCTGTCCATTCCTATCCAAAGACAAGAAGATTTCAGAAAAGCATTAACGCAAACAACATGGTGTTTATCACACAACAAATAAGTAAATACGTTTAAAGTTTATTTATACTATGTGATAATCCTCTGATCGGCGAAGCAAGACATCTCGGCACATTTGTAACGGGCTTCCCTTGATTAATATAGAAGTTATAGAACCGTAACAGGTTTATAACCACCCTCCATTAGCTGCGCTAGTGGAGTACTCCTTTAGCTCAGTTGGTAGAGCGGTGGACTACTGAACCAAAGGTTCCGGGTTCGATCCCCGGTTGGTGCGGTAGGTAATTTTGGGAGACAAATCATGCTCTACTGTTACACATTATAAACTCGGCACTATCATATTACATTGTTATTATAATTTAATTCCCATGATTCAATTTAATGTTTACTAGACAAGACAATTCTGTGTTTGAGTCTCACCTCCTAATTTTACAAAACATTTCGAGAAAATAGTTTTTTCTGGGTAACAATTCATAGAGAAATGGTTTGTATGTGAATGTCGCCCATGCTTGTACTTTTTTTTGTCTTTTTTGTTTTGGCATGCATGCATGCATACGAACACAGAATATGCCCCGAGGGGTAACTCCCTATATAAACCTATACGGGGATGTGCGGAAAATTGGGATGGGTTTTTCATGATTTATTAATTCGGGGTATGTTTTGAAAAACTACTATTTATTTGGGTTGTATTTACACAAATTTGAGTGCTATATTCAATATTCTTCAGATATTTGTATCTAAACATCAGTATTAGTTCGGGTGTGCTTTTTCGATATGGCTGTTTTTCGGGTAGGTATTGTCATCAAAATTATTTTCCGGTATATTATTGACATGTATCCTAGTATCATTGCTTGGGTATATACCTTTTCTTAAGCCATTTCCGCACACCCCGTCAAAAATTCAGAGAATTACAAGGGTGGGGGGGGGGATATGCATGTATTGTAAAATACTAAAAGATCAAGGAATGTTCAGAATATTGCAAATTATCTTAATAAAAAAAGCACATAAAATCTTAGGACCAAAACAATACAGTTATTTCTAACGGGGCGAATTACATGAACTTGTAATATTATACTAATTTTAAGTCTTTTATTTATTTATTTATGTAAAGTTATACTATAAGAGTTTCGTGTCACCAGAGACATATATATGTCTCTGGTGTCACTGACCGACTCACAAAAAAAGAAGAACACTCTAAGACCAAAATACAACTTCTTCCTATTATACATGTTATACTTTAGTTTGTTTATACAAATAATTACATGCACTGGTTCACACAAAATATAACAGGAAGTAATTTTTTTCAGTTCGGGGAAAATCAAACAAGCAAGTATAAATCTTATTTTATTCTTAGATAGTAATTAATAATTCGTATACCTTCTTATTATGGTTTGTAAACCACCTCTGCTTAATTGCAGGCCATGTGTATCTCTCATATGTAGTGTGATGTTTGTTGAAAAGGGCCCGGTTTTAAGGGAAATTTTCATTACAATCTACATGTATATATATAATGGCTATAGATCTAAATTTGGGGTAGGTTTGCCCTGGTTAATTTTTTTCACTTCTAGGGCAGTTTTCAAAAATTCGCCTAGAACCTTTCAAAATCTCTAGAGGCATAGCCTGGTATGTGCCCTCTAAAGATTTGCTAATAATAACAACAAAAAGTAATTTAAGTTACTAAACATTTATCTATATAAGGGAATATGGCTTTGGGAACAGTTTTAACACACAAATGTGCGTAAACGCGAAGGACACTGAAAAAAAAACGACTTTTTGGCTGTAAGTGAGATTATGTATCTCCTTTCATGAGACATTAGAATGGGTTTGGTTCTGAATGCCCTTCCTGGCAATATTCCAAAAAGTAGTGCAAATTGACCCAAATAGACTATATATATATATAAACAACATTTGACTGTAGAAAACTTAAACGATTAAACATAAAACTTTTGTTGCAAACATAAAAATGCATTGCATACAATCGTTTCAATAAAAAAGTAGGTAACAATTTAAGATTTAAAAGTTAATGGTTGTGAGTGAAACAAATACTGGAAAAATGGCCTTATACTTCTTTGATTTGGTTTATTCTTTGCAGTTATATTCTTTGACCATTAATTTTTCCTCAAATTCTTTATCCATTTTTAGATCATTTTTTATACTGCAAAACAGCATTATTATCTATTCTTTATTTTTAAGGCCATTATTTTTTATTCATTAATTTGTTAGGCCATCATTCAGTCTGTTCCAATAAAAGCTACCCAGACTCTTATATCTGTACCATGTTTAATCATTCTACTTATCTATTTTACATGTTTAATGAATCTAAATTAACGGACTTTTCCTGATTTAAGATGTTTAAGATTGACGATATTTATTGTGGCACTTTTCATCGAAAATCTTAAGAGTAAAATTACTCTTGAATCATACAGATTCTAGTATTTTCTTCGGGTCAAATAAAACAGCTCTGATCCTTGAACCTAGTCAATAACTATATTACGATATTATAAAACTGTGTGTTCATATAAAACTATATGTATATATATATATGGTGATTTATTTCAGGAATGCAAAATCCTTTGGCCTTAGCTTGATAACTTGAAATATGGACAGCGTACATAGAGAAACACTGAAAAGAAGCTTCAGTTACTTTGTTAATAATCTCCACAACGTTGAATCAGTATGCGATGGTTTGATAAATGATGGCGTTTTGGATAATGGAATGGTTGATTCTATTGTGGTAAGTATTTTTGTTTTGTTTTGAATCTTTGTTTGTTTGTTTGTTTTGTTTTGTTTTGTTTTATTTTTTAAATTTTTTCCCGCACTTGAACTTGTTGAATGTAAAGCTTCTCTGAGATCAAAGTTGATGCAGTTTCCACTTAAATGTAATTTATTTTTGTTATATATATAGTTTTTGTACGGATTACTTATTTATTATTTTGGATTTGTGAT
Organism: Mytilisepta virgata; assembly: GCA_028015205.1. Classification (NCBI taxonomy): domain Eukaryota; kingdom Metazoa; phylum Mollusca; class Bivalvia; order Mytilida; family Mytilidae; genus Mytilisepta; species Mytilisepta virgata. The sequence goes on along the minus strand of CM051511.1, from coordinate 34,061,155 downwards.
GTTATTTTCGGGGCCATCTATTACTCTTCTTTTGTCTTAATGTTTGGAGACTACACGAGTCAATTCTTATATGAGTTATTTTTCCATTGATGCTTATACCTCATATCCTTTCATTTGCATATCATCTAAGTCAACATGATATTCAAAATTACAAAATATGAAGTTTAATATAAAGCTCAAGACGTTCATCTGTTTTGTTTTAGAGAAAACCACAGAACAATTCCGACCTTTTATTCATAACCAATGAACATTCTACAGCTAATAATCAATCCATTTTACTACGTAACCCTAGAGGAAAATCAAGGTGTTGTGGATAGGGTTAATAACCTTTTGGAGCCTTTGTGTAGACAGTTAATATTTAAACTGCACAATAAACGCTCTGCTTTATTGGCTGATCTAGATAGAGTAGACAGTAGAAGGCTAAATGTAACCTGCAAATAATTATTTCATTTTTGTGTCTTTGGGTATACTTGCTGGGCTGTTATTTCAATAAGCCAATTAAACTCTAAATCTTATTTGGTTCCGTCATACCAACCCAAATAACTTTTGCATTTGACCTATTTATGGTGATGGAAGTCCTTGTGTATTATATGTGTTGGTGATGGACTACTTTTATTGCATCATTGTGTTTTAATATTTGCTGTTCCTCTATGCGAAGTGGAGGTGTGCCTTGAATGGCAGAACTTCGTCTACAGATTCATAACAAAATCTTTGATTAATAAATAAACCAATAAACCCCACCCTTTCCCCGAGTATTGTGTGGATCGTATAAACTAAGCATCATTAAGTTTCTTTCTAATCATAATATGTAGTTATAACTGATAGAAATTGCAGCACTAACATCATTAATCAAATGTTTTATAAGCGCATAAAGGGATCCATTTGATTTTTATTTGACCCCCTTTCATGTCTTTCCAATTTTGTATTCTTCAAGTGGAAGTTGTAAACAAAACCTTTCCATACCCTTCTCCCAAGTAAAAATCAAGTGGTTGCTGAATTATTCATCTTTTTTTAAAAAATACCTTAAAAAATATACTTGAAGCATTTCGGTTTGGTATATACTAGTAATACATGTGTTAGCTAATTTGGTATACAAATAATGTTAACAAGTGCAACTGATCAACCTTACCTGCACCGTTGTCTCTCTCTTGCTACAATAATCACATAAATATGAATATATGATTCTAGATAACATTATCCTGCGGAAACACTATTATCAATATTATATAACAAACAAAGGCCAAGCTTTTCTGTTTCCGTAATACAACAATTAAGTAATAAGAGGTCCAATCCGTTATCTGATGGGAACGATCGCTTGTAAATAGTTAAGTTTATAAAATATTCTTATAATTGCCATAAATCATTGTTAAATTGCACAAAGAATTATTTAAAAGTTCATCGTTTTAGGGACGGTTCAATGTAGGATAAAAAACTTAATTCACATAGTTTTTTCACTGACCCCCCCCCTCTTAACTTAATTTGGGAAAAATTGATTGACCATTATGGGCATATGCTTTGAGAGTATACTTTTTGTATCATGGGTCCTGTTTTTCCTCAACAATGTATGTTTGTTCTGTATATTGACTTGGACATCTTAACTTGAATCCGTATTTTTCAATCCGAAAATCGATGTCGGATAACAAAACTTGCAGCGATTTTGATCCCCACCCCCAAACTATTTGAATTAAGTTTTTTATCCTACATTGAACTTTTGATCTCGTCCCTTATACCCTGTGAATAAAGAAATGAAAAAAATAACTGTTTTATAGATCTCAGAAAGGCATTCAATTCTGTATATAGAACTAACCTTTTGTATTACTATGCAATATAGGACAATGTAGGAGATAGGTAAGAAATTTATTTTATGAAGTTAACAAACAACAATACCTACATTTATTAACCAACTTACTACAATATGTTTAGAAATGCCCATGCTTTATAAACGGAAAATTTCGACAACAGGTCATTATGAACGGAGAAATTGCTACAGCCAGTCATTATACGGAATCTCAGTCATGCATTGCGAAATCACACCCGTGCATTACGAAATCACAGCCATGCATTATGAACAGATGAAACGGGACATCGATTAAATCAAAATGTCGTTTATTTCAAACACATATTTAATTATAAAAATTTGTCAACAGAAGTATCAAAGTACATATGTTTTTTTTTTCATAATGGCCCTGATACATATCCTTAATATTAAGTAAGGACTCTGACTGTTCTTGAATGAAGTTGTTTAATAAAAGTATCAATATATGGACTTTTTCATATTGGCCCTGTAACATGCCCTTGGTATTAATAATGGCCGTCAAAGTAACGCTCTGCAGTCTGAAACAAACTACGCATAGGTTAAGGCAATAAAAGCGTTATTGCTTAGATATTGTTTTATGTCATAAAGGCATTAAGTTATATTTTTTTTATATCTGCCAAAATACATGTTTTTAGACGTCGGCATTGGTAGGAAACAGATTTAATATGTGGGTGAAAACGAGTCATTGTGACATATACTAATAATTCAATTTGCTAATATGTAAGATTAATTTTACTCTTGTTTTTCATTTTATCCTTTGATCCTGATGTCTGGGGGTTAAACACTCATCTATCTTAAAAAAAACCGAGCTCGGTGAACTAATTCTAGAACTTGAAAAACAAAAAGAACAACGAGTTCATTTTAATATTATATGGTTTTGTAAACAGTTAGGATAGATTTTCCTACTGAACAAAAAATTTGAAAATCTTGCCTAATTTCAAAATTTTGGGAATGTAATTCTGTGAAATGCTTCCTGCTTGAAGTGTGTAAATTACATGTATTACATTACTTAGGTACACAATAGTGCAGAAAAATTTGGTAAGACGTGGTAAATTGCAAATTATTTTCTTTCACAGAAAAAGAAACCTGTTCCTGCCGCTCAAACCAGAGAACTCCTGATTACATTACCAAGAAGAGGACCAAGGGCATACATTTCTTTTGTCAATGCACTTAAACAATCAAACAATGACGAATTAGCAGAATATTTAGAACAAACAGAAGGAGATATAAAAAGTAAACACACTACGAATAAAAATCAGGCTGAAACATTTAAAGTACAAGACAAGGTGCCTTATTCTGGACAGTCGGATGATAGTCAAAATCTGGCATCGTCACAAACAATGACTTTTACAGGTAAGTGATATATTCAAATTAATGTGCTGTTTGTCTGAACCCAAATCTTGCATCGCCAGGTAAGAGATAGATTTCTGAGTTCAAATTATCTTGCATCGCCACTATCAATGACTTTTATAGATTAGAGATAGATTCTAACGACTTGTTTATCTGAGTACGAGAAAAACATGTTGGGCGCACTTGCAGAGTAATGGAAGTTGCAAAAAAACATCTAGGATCCAAGATCACTTCCTTTCCCCTTCCCCTGTAGATATCAAATGGTCAGTCAGGGGATCGACTTGTTTGAGTCAGAATTGTTCTGATGCAAAAAAATCAGAACTCACCTACGTATATACGTCAGAAAAAATTTCGTCGATTTTCGCCGATGTAAAGATATTTCAAAATTGTCACGTTACTATTGCCTCCAATAAGAAATATTGATAGTCAAGACTTCGGAGGTCACTTGTGCTATTGCAAACTCTTGGACTTACACCATGAGTGAGTGATTTATAGATTTTATTCCATGTTTTTGACGAAAAATCAACATTTTTTAGTCTGACTTTAATTCCTTGCACTGTCTTAAATCGGTTTTTTTCAACCTCTCTCATAATTTTTACGCAATCTTTAAACATTTTTGCGTTAATCAGAAAATTGTGGTGTAGGTTCACGACCTATAAGAGAGGGTTCACGGCATCTGAAGATGGTAACTGTCGTGTACATTTAATTGCATTCTGACGTGTGCAAGTAGCTTGACAGAAAAATCGGAGAGAAGGAAGATAACTCCGTCTTCCTTATACATTTTTTCTACTGAAGACCGTAAGTTGTTCGTCGACCTCGACAAAGCCTGGAAATTTATTTGATTTTATCAACCAAAAAATTCCAAAACAATTACTGAAACCTATTTTTTTTCTGAAAATTGGGCAAAAATATCTTTGAAGGTTGTATTTCTTTGGACAAAAAAAGTTTAAAAAGCTCCTTTGTTATATTTTATTTTTAGTTACATAAGCTTAAATCTAGAATATTTTCGAATATTATAAAAATTCTAAATTCTTAGAAAAAGATAAAAAAAAAATGTTTTCTATCCATTTCACAATATCCTTATTTTAATATTGTTTGTACGATTTTATTATTATTTTTTTAAATGCTCAAATATTTTTCATTATATGTCATATCATCATTTTGTTTAATTTAGTAATGACACAATACATTTTTGTTTTCACTTTGAAAATTTCCAGATAAACTGGTTTTCATCTTATTATTTATCTTTTTTGTCATTTTTAAAAACTACAAGAAGGTCACATTTTGAGGGGGAGGAAGTCGATCCTGTAAGGGAAATGGTAAAAGCAATTGTAGGCATCTTGTTCTACATATTAAAGCGCAAACTATCATACATTCAATAATTTAAAAGTTCAATTCATATAACATTCTGTACTCCATTCTGCTTTTTTAAATTTTTCGAGCGAGTTATTTTATTTAAGACTCTCAATTAATCAAGTGGGGGGGGTGGGGGTGGGGGGCTCGCAGACCTGGGTAGCTTCGGTGGCCGAGTAGACCAGGTAGTTCGTCATATTAGCCTGTCAACTTCGAATCTCACATGTGGCGGGGTGTGTTCGACTCCGATCTCAATTGACATGGATTGCAAATTTTTCTACAAGAGGTCGATGGTTCTCTCTGGGTACTCAGGCTTCCTCCACCAATAAAAATAAATACTGGCCGCCGCGAAATAGCTAAATGTGCTGAAAACGGCATAAAATCCCAACTAAACAAAAAAACAAGCTATTAATCAGATATATGTGTACTTTTATGTACAGGAAACTCACAGATCTCATTTACGAGTTTTATACATATATATGGTACTTTGGTTTTATTTTGTTGCATTTGAAAGTTTTGTATACATGTAAATGTATGCTTTAAATACTGTTTTATGGTAAATGAAGTAATATTTCCTCAGAGTTTCTTTGCAGATAAGCATTGGAGCTTAATGCAGGGATCAGCGTAAAAAGTAGTTCCGTAGGTATGTTAGGATGAAGGCCTAGTTTTGCTCCTTCTCATGGATGTACAAAATATTTCATCTGGTAAACAATGACTACTACTTTAAAAAATAAACATCTAGATAACTTCCTTATTGCATGTTAAAATTTGCTTTTATTTAAAGATTTTATTCATGGATGCAGTAAGTTAACGTCTCGCATAATTTATCGAGTGCGTAATTTTCCCCGGGTGGAAAGGGGGTGTCTACTCCCTATTATTACTTGGTAGTAGGAGTATGGCAAAATATAATTAAAGGGTGTGGTTTTGCTAAGAAATAACTTAGTTAAGTAAACTCCGCCAACATTACCTGATTGGTATGCATAAAACGAGTCAAGTTAAGAATTTGCTTAGCAAAATCTTACTTTATTGAAACCCTGCCCGTTAAGATTTGACTTAACTCTAAAATAAATAGCGGGTTACTCTAAAATAAAAAGTGGGTGACTTCAGTCGTTTCAAAACCAATTAAATAATAAAACTCCATTCATACAAAAGGGGCATGCATTTTGAACAAAATATCCAATTACCCCCTTTTATATTCTCTGTGAATATTTGATTTATATTAAAACTTTGTATCTTGGCTTATTCATACTTTTGGTTTAGGCGTATAGGCACATTTAATATGTGGTAAAGTTTAAAACTTATAAAATAAGATAAATTTGTAACAACTAGTAGAAACCCGTGGTTTATGATGATATATGATTTTAAAATTGATTTTAGGCTATGGTGCCCTAACTCAAGTTACGAAGTGTACGCACATTATTGCAGACGATAGTTTTTTTTTTTAATAAATAAGTCGTGATGTGCATCTTCTGTTGTCTTGGGTAGTAACCTGTGAAGTGTTTTTAGACGGGGAAGCAGATTTGCCTTTTTTATTTTCATGCATGTGATGATGGGCATGTGGTCACTTTCTGCTTTTAAAATTTCCAGTTGCCCACAAAATGTTTGTTTTTACAAATATAAAGACGCGATGTGCATCTTATCTTTTTGGATATTTAATCCCTGGAGCCTTGGGTGAAGTGTTCTTTATAAGACGGGGAAGCAAGCATATTTGCCTTTTTTATTTTCATTCATTTTGGGCATGTGGTCGCTTTTTAAATTCCCAGTGCAGATGATTGAATAGAAAGACGATTGTTCATTTTCTTTTGGCTATCGTAAGTTTATCTTCTCAGTCTATATATAGATTTACCAAATATTTACTACGACACGCATGAAATTAATGCATTTAATGAATGATAATTGTTACTCATCAGTGTCTACCTTTATTGTTGCCGTATGATCCATTAGAAGGGAACAGATTTTTAGAGATCACACAAATCCCATAGATACATGGATCGATCACCATCTAAGGACGTCAAAATATTCAAATTTGACAGAAATACAAATTTACACGATTGTGTTCATTCAATTTGTATATCGAATATTATGTCGTCAGCGCACTGTTATTGTCTTTATACTGCAATCTTTGGTGACATTAGTCGATATTACTACCAATTTTAAAATTATTTAAAACGTTTGTTACCTTCAAGATGCCCCAGTTGATTTGGCGGGGGAAGTCATCCTTTGAAAGATCGATGAGAAGGTGTACAATTGATAGTTGCATAAGATTATTCAAAATAAGGGAAAATTTGGCTGTAAATATTTTTTTCAACAATATAAAATACGTAACACATGTAATAAGAGAATACGTATTGATATTTTGTTTTAAAGATTTGTCAGTAGGTTTGTAAATTTTTTTATTTTTTTGGGGGGGGGGGAGGGGCTGGGATTTTTGTGCTTGATAATATATTTTTTTCTGGATAAAATCAATTTTTTTTTCACACTTCTAGCAAAGCAGTTTTTTTCCGAGAAGAGAGTTTTTTATTAATTTTATGCAGCATGAAGTATTGGATTAATCTTTAGTTGAAATAATCTAGCAAAATATTATAAGGATTGAATTTTTATTAGAACATCCATTGGATATTGTAAGTTAACAACGCCCTTCTAGATCTACTCTGTACACACATCTTTAAGGTTCAACTAAAAAGTCGGTGCCTTACCGTAATTTACGACCCATGTGAGACGTGACTTCAAATTAACTTGCGTACAGTAAATGTATTAAATGTTTGCCACCAAACATAAATGAATTGACATGCCTATTTGCCTTTCAGGATAAAAAGTGGCGTACTGTACATCATGTTTATATTTTTTAGTTATTTTTCTTCTTCAAATTAACACCTATTTTCATATTTCATAATGTTCTTGATTTTTAAAAAATGTTTTATTGTTTGTTTTTATACTAAAAAAATAAAAGATTTTAAAATAGTACACTTTCTTGATCTGCCACTATTTTTAGAATATTATAAAGATTTTTTAAATTACAATAAGTATGGTGTAATTTATTTTGATTTAAACTCAATTCAATTCAGTTGAAACTTTTTGCAAACATATAAAACTAAGCGGGTTATATCAATACAAATTCATCTCATGACAAATTCAACGAACAAATACATGATGTGAAAATAGCTTTATATCCTCCCTTCCTCAGTTCTAATGACTGAAATACAAAATAAATCAAAATTTCTATATCATTGGGTGTTGATGGGTTTAAAATCTTTCCTCTGTTTCCATGTAGTAAATAATGGGATCTTTTGGTAAAAATATTTTAGAATAGGTTTTCTCAGTTCTAAATTTTCTTACAATCGAATTTAAAAAAAAAACCACATGTTCATAAGCAAATGTCAAAGTCAGGACTTATTAGTGCACTCGGGACACTTTGGGATTGTGAAATGATTTCATCTATGGTATAATTTGGTACAATTTGCAATTTAAACGGTTTTAGAGATAGATGTCCTTTTTATCAAACAACGGACACAATCCATTTATTACTGGACAGATCAATCGAGAATGGACTGTTAAATCCCAGTAGATCTATTACTTTGGTAATTATAATGCCGTTATGGTCCATTGAATTAAAGTGGTCAGACTGAATTTTTCTTACATTGAAGTCTTTAATGTGTGAGATGTTTCTGAGTGAAAACGAGTTCTAAGATTGAAGATTCTACATTAATTTTTCGAAGAATCTATGTTAAGGTCAAATCGAACTAATTGAAAGTATCCTACAGTTTTCTGATTTTTCGAAGTAAAAGTCCATAAAAAGCATTGTGTAAATCCTCCAGTTTCGTGAAAAAGTAATATTATATTGCTACATACACGAAAGCTCTGATGATTTAAAAAAAAATATCTGTGTGTTCCCATGTTCGACTGTTGAAAATTACAAAAAGGCACCAATTGTGGGCAATTTTAAGGTAACGTCATGACGGCGTTCGTTAAACGTTGCAGATATAGTAACCTAAACTATTTACTTTGCAGACCAGTTACTTTCTTTCATTTTCTTATTTTTTACATTTTACCATTTTTTACCTTTTATATTGGGGCCTCGGTGGCCGAGTGGTCTAGGTAGTTCGTTATGACTATTAGGTACTCCGGCTTACTCCATCAATAAAAACTGGCTGCCGCGAAATTGCCGAATGTGCTGAAAATGGCGTATTTTATATTAAAAAAGGAGTACAATTATCTAAATTATTGTTTTTTTTCTGGATTTGTTCGAAAATAAAATATATGGTAACAGTGAATCCGCTTGTCAGTGCGGATAACAAGGTAAATAACTTTACACGTAGAGAAAACAATTTATTTATTAAACTTTATCGTTGGGTATGCAACAGCATGTATAGCAACAAATAATATTTAATATTAAAATTGTTCTGCTCAAGCTAAAAAATCCAAGAATGATGGTATATAATTTCATAAGTTTGAGCGTTCTAAGCAAGTTATATTGTAGTCCGCTGCAAAATCCGCTGTGCGCTAATTTATAATATATTTCGTAGGCAATATTTGTTCTTATAAATTTATCAACAATGTATCTAATACACTAGGGAACTATTTCATCAAATAACATTACCAAATGCTGAGCCATACATTTACACTTATGTAATTTATAAAACCGTGCGTATCGTCATTATGGTAGACTAAAATATGAAGATGTTGTCCTAAAACTTCTAATAATATTTGAAATTTTATTCATCCGACTGAATGATTTGCCTTAATACTTACTGAAATAAATACGAATTCTCTGTAGAATTATAAAAAAAAATGTGTGAGTTTTCCAAGGAAGACATGTGTCGCCTTCGGACGTCAATTTTTACAAAAGATATTAAAATTTTCTAAAAATGAATTATATATGCACACCTTTGCATTAACGTTAATGCACAGAGATGGTTTCATCAAATTGCTGTGAGCCGTTATGGAGTAGTTGAGGATAGAAGTTTTGAACCCCCCTCTTTTTTTCAAAAATGTCAATTTTTACCCCAAAAAATTTTAAATTTTTAAAAATAAAATATGTATGCACACCTGTGCATTAAGGTTAATGCACAGAGAAAGTTTCATCAAATTCCTTTGAGCGGTTATGGAGAAGTTGAGGATAGGAATTTTGACCCCCCCTTTTTTTTAAAAATGTCAATTTTTAGAAAAAAAATTAAAATTTTCTAAAAATGAAATATATATGCACACCTGTGCATTAAGGTTAATGTACAGAGAAAGTTAAATCAAATTCCTTTGAGCGGTTATGGAGTAGTTGAGGATAGAAGTTTTCCCCCCCCCCCCCCTTGTTTTTGCAAAAATGTCAATTTTTACAATTTTTTTTAAACATTTTCTAAAAATGAAATATATATGCACACCTTTGCATTAAGGATAATGCACAAAGAAAGTTTCATCAAATTGCTTTGAGCGGTTATGAAGTAGTTGAGGATAGAAGTTTTGAACCCCCTTCTTTCAAAAATGTCAATTTTTACCACAAAAATTTTGAAATTTTCTAAAAATGAAATATATATGCACACCTTTGGGAGGGGGGGGGCAAAATTTCCAATTTAATCTTCTCATGTGTTCCTAGTTAATGAAGATTTAAAGACTTTCTTTCAAGGTACAACATCTTATCTAGTTTAATTAACCAGATATGTTTAATTACCAATGAATTTCAAATAGTTGGTTTTAAAAAGACAGACAATTTTAAATAATCTTGTGTTTATATATGAATCAATGTGTAAGTCATTGTATATGAAGGGTGTGCGAGTCATTAAATACATGTACTTGCAAATCTTCAACGGGCACTGATGGAAAAATTAATTTTACTTTCTTCGCTGCGATACATCTCCATCCAATTAACTCTTCGTCTTTTTTATTATCAGATTTGTAAAAAGTCACATGCATCTTAATTTTCACATCTATTTTTCAATCAACCATTACAAAAGATCATTGCATATGTTATGGTCACTTTCTTAAAATTTTCGTTGGATAAATATGAAGATTTTCAACAATGTGAAGCTGTGTTTCTAGTAATTTTAGCACACATTTTTTTGTTACCTCAAGGAGGGGGGGGGGGGGTGTCATCCTATAAATCCGCCAATGTTGCAGGTTTTTCTAACAAGCTTTTCAGCAACCATAAATCTGCCCTTACAAAATTCGGTTTTATATATTTATCGTAATCTGAACTACATAAACTGTGACGACAAAAGAAATATATGGAATACCAGCGGGATTACAAAGGAGATTTGCCAGTACGTACACTAGGACTATTTCTGTATGGGGGTGAACTACTCTCAAGGTATACCAGTCCGTAGGGCATACTTTACTTCTTTTTTGGAGGGCTTACAAATTTACTAATTTTGGAGATCTTCGGGATAAAACTTCAGACGCACAACGTATCTTTTGGAGGTAAAAAATTATGAGGCATTTTAAAAGGGATAAAAGATGTTTTGACGTATATTTGGGAATATTAATATTTGAAAATTTTCATCTTTAGTGCATGTACCTGTGACTTATTTAGTCCAGAGTCTACAAAATGTATCAAAAATTTTTACATTTTAAAATAAATAGCTCAAATCATACTAAATTAAACATTTTATGTATTTGTTAAGTATTTCATATTCTGTCAACATTTAGGTGAGTTTATTATTATTAATATCATGCTAAAAATTTATTAAACCGTTGGTGGTTAAACGATATTACGCGCGTCATCAGTTTAATGAAATCTAATATTGCTGATTACGTTTAAAAGTAGTAGGGCCTTTTTCGCCATATTTATTTCACTTCTAGGGCCATTTTCAATAAGCCGTCTGAGGCCTATAAAAATTTTTGTAGGCATAGCCTAGTATGTGTTCCCTTAAGATATGCTTATTCAAGTAATAACTAACATATAAGTTACTAAAAAAATTCTTCTTACCTAAACATGGGAGACATTTTAACACAAATTTGCGAAATTAACTTCTTGAATACAATTTTTCTTCGTGAAGGACACACAGAACCAAAACTTGTTTTTGGTGTAAATGAGTTTATGAATCTCTTTTTATATGACAATAGAATGATTTTGGGTCTGAAATTCCTTCTTGGCAATATTCCAAAAATGATACAAATTTACCCAAATCGCCCGTATATACACACGACCTTTGCGGGTAATTTTTTTTCTTATAAGGTGCATTGCTTACAACCGATTAAGATAAAAAGGAGAAAAATATTTCAGATTAAGAATCAATGTTTAAGAGTGAAACAAATACTGGGGAAAGTGGCCCTACTTATCTGTTTTCTCCATAAAGCCGAATTGATGTTATTCACCTTGAAACTTGTAATCGCAGATATAATATATATAACTATTCCTTCTCTCCACCAAGTATTAAAATAGCAAAATATCCATGGAAACTGATTTGTGCATTGGAAAATGTTTAAAACCGAGATGAAAAAAGCCAGTTCCTATACGACAGAACTTTAAAAGAAAAAAGTCAGTCTGTCTGTCGATTAGATGATTCGAAAAGGAGAGATGTCAGATAAATTTATTCAATTTCTTTCTCTTATACAATTTATTATCACTCCAGCAGGTCTCAATTTTTACGGAAGATTCACACATTTTTACATATTACTGGAAATTTTGCCAATTAAAAAGATGGTCAATTCAGTGCGTGGCATAAAAAAATTAGTAAAATTTTAAACCTTGCGATGATCAATTAATTTTGTAATTTAAAAACAACTGTTACAGTGACTATAACAAGGGAGAATTTATACTGAAATTTACTGATTAAAATCACTTTGCAGGATATTATGTCATGAAAATATACAAGTTGACTCCAAAAAGTAATAATTTAAACCCGAAAGAGTGTGTATAATACTTTATTTATTTATTTGCAAATGCGCCAAGAAAGGGAGAAAGGCTATTATTTGTTATCATCTATTGCTAAATACGAGGTCATGACCTTCCTGATAAGCCTGTCATGATTTAGAAGTGACTGCGTATGTGTTGATTAATTACTATTGTATAAAATAAAAACAATTAGTGGAGGCATACTATAGCAGATAGAAGAATTAATAGTTGCCATCTTATAATTGTTATATTAAAATTTCGAAAACATTCTATCAAGAGGATGAAAGTATTTAAAATTGTGTAAGAAATTATTTCTCTAAACCTGAGACATTTTCTGAACCAGATCCTGAAAAAGAGTTGTATTTTATGTAACTTGCAAAGCCAATTAATCAACAATTAAGCTGATTGAAAGTATGTAATCATTATTTTCATCAGTAAGTTATCTATTAATATTACATATTTGTTCTCGGATCATTTTTATTAAAACATTGAAACAGAAGGTAATAATTTTTTTTCGATTTTTCGTCATTGGTCAAATTTTTAATTTCCCCAGTATGATTATTGTATGATGCTTCTACCTTTTAAAAAATACTGCAATTGTTTTACTTTAAAAAAATCAATGTTTTTATCCATTTTTTCAGAAACAATGTGTATAAATGTGTATAAACAATGTGGTACAATGATAAGCACTGTAAAAGATAATAAAGTTTGTACCATACACAGATGGAGATAAGATTTTTGAAAGACCACTACTTATGACCAGCTGTGTTGAATGTCACAAGAAAAACATGTTAATTACCCTTGATAACCACCAGTACAGACAGATAAAGTGACTCAACTTCTCAGAACTTTTTATCCTCTCAAAAAAAAAATATTGCGTAAAAAAAATTTATTTATAAATTTTGACCCTCCCCCCAATTTTATTTCAAACAATTTTACCCCCAATAATTCTCAAGCCCCCTCCCCCCGCCCCTAAGCTAACATGCCTTATTGTGTTGTATTTGGATTTTAATTCTATGGTGGTTAAGTCTGTTTCTTTTGGGGAGGTTTCCAAAAGAACAAGCCAGGTTTAGAATAGATGGCTTCATAGCAAAGTTTTGTTAAAACCTTTCACTGAAGATCCCAAGAGACTAGCCATGTTGGGCTTATACCTAGTCAATAAATTCCCTGCCTATTCAAAGAAAAGCGTATGAAGAAAAGTGAAGACTTAAAAAAAGATACATATTCCGGGAAATGTGGGGTGAAAAACTTGGTGATTTACATTTAAAGTGGAACTAAAACGCTTGTACCAAGTTATTTTCATTTTATAGTACTAAATAAACGTATAAAAACGCAAAAAACCCGATGAAATTTGGTCAAGTAATAACGGAGAAAATAGCGAGTGAAGTTGGATTATTTTTACCTGTGGGAAATCCAATCAGCGCTATTTCCGGAAACAGGGTTTCCTCGCTGAGTGACCCCGATTGACCGGAAATGACGTACAGTGCGGGCTACTCTTGAACTTCTTTACATTGACCAGAAGGAATATATTATGGATGAAGACAGCAATGCTAGTGATTTATAATAGTATAGCCAATAAATTTCAATAAATGCCCCCATATACATATATATAACAAGAATGAAAGTGAAAGATATTTTGAAAGGTGTGTATAACATAAATACAAATGGAAGACCATCTTATAGGAATAAAAAACAAACACTATTTTTTTAAACAAGCAAATATAAGACACAATATTAATTGATAGTTTTAAAACAGATGTTTTACAAATAGTGATATAAGTTACTGAATAGTAATATAGATTTTGATGTAGAATTGTAATGTGTTTTTTTTTATTGAATTGACAGATTCATAAAATTTCAGAATTTTCTTATAAAAATATAATAAATTTCTTAGTTTAATCAGAGACATATATGTACAGAGGGATAAGTAATTTCTTACAATCCTTGTTGTAATAATAAAAATATGTAGAGAATCATTGGAGAAACTGCACTGTACACCTAAAACTTTAATAAAAGATTTTGATGGATTTTAATAAAAAAAAAATATTCAACTTTAAAATAATTCCCACATTTGTAGAGTTATAATTTGGTTAATATTGGTTATGGGACTTTATGCTCTTTGTGTAATTTGAATTATAATACCAGTCAAAACTGGTTTTCATAACACCTTTCTAATGACTTTGTTACCGGTATATTGATTTACTCCACAGGTGGTAGGTGCATGGCCAAGTTGTTATTTACCTGATTGGAGGGATTAAAACTTTTGTTTGATCTTTATTACTAGATAACAGGATGTTAATTAATAGGTGCTAAAACTTTAACTGTTTTAATTACCAGGATTAAAGGTGATAAATATCCATCCACATGTTTACTAATTTGTTTTATATCATGAACTAGTTTTAATTTTCACAGGTGTTTAATACTATTTAGGGGGAAATTAAAATTTCTTGCACGATTGGAAGTGTCATATATATTTTTTTATAAATAATGAATAAATAAATACATATTCTTTTAATAAATAATTAGACATTCAAACTTTGGTTTAGCTTTACATTGCCAATGAAATAGAATGTCTTTAAAAAAAATCTACATTTTTACCCAAATTATTTTCTGCATTATCAGGATTATGATCATGAACATGTTATATTATAAGGCCAAATAAAAAAATACATGTGTTTAGGTTAACACACTGAAAAAAGTTAGGTAGGGTAGGTAGGGAAATTTTTTTTTTACATTAATTTTTTTAGTTAGGTTGTATACTGGAGTCACCTTGACTTTAACAGTGCTTGTTGAAGAAAGGTTATAAAAAATTTAGGGTAGGCACTAAAAATTAGGTAGGGTCGGGTTACCCTAAACACAACTATATTTTTTAGGCCTAAATAGAGAGGTAGTTATATCATGGAAGTACATGTATTGTTCTATATTGTATTATTTTATCATAGTCAGCAGACTCTTAATATTTGAAATTATTATGGTTACAAATGTATAACTTTTATGCTCATAGAAAGAGAAAAAAATTCAGAGGGACATGGGAACAGAATAACTTTTTATGGAGCTACACATTTGGCTATAATAGCCTCTTATTGTACTACAACTTATGTTAGCTTGTTGGCTACATCTTTTCAAAGTCATGCCTGTCAAGGCTCTGCATTTGATATAAGCGGCCTTACATGTACCTTCTACTTACTCCATTAATAATATTTTTAAATAGCCCTATGTTCAGGATGTTAGTAACTGTGGTGGTTTGAAAAGAAGGGGTGTAAATCAAACACAATAACTCTAAAAATACCCTTAAATATACCCTATGTATGATGTAAAGGTACAATATAGTTATACATAAAAAATTTTGATTCAACAGGAGAGGCTGCATTGGCTTAATGTAGGCTTATTCTCACAATGACATTATAATAATGCATTCATTTTCAAACATGTGCATATATACACATAAATTTGATGTATATATAAAGACATATGCATGGTATATAAAAACAAATAAGATCAGACATGTTAGAATTATTTTTTCAAAAGTATTTTGGTGCAGACCGTCACTATACCATGTATACTGGTCATGCTAGTTGCCCATTTTTCACACAAGTAGAAATATATAAAATATATATTAAAATAGTAAGTTAAAGTCCTCTTATACATATATGAACAAATTTAGGCAAAATATAAATCACAACCCTCCATCCAAGACACAATGTAATAAAAGTGAGCAAACATAGGTTAAGTCTTTATTCAATTACACTTTTATAATTCTATTATGGCACCAAATGCACATCAGCTGTTTAGCGCAAAGAATTATGACGCTTTATATTATTTCTGAAGTCTCTAGGTATTCAAACTCGTGATAGTAATGCCAAGTCAAACTTATTCATATACATTGCTAAGTCTCTGGTGGATTTGCATACATTGTATAATATCACAACTATTTTTTATAAATTTAATATACTTTATATGTATAATAAGTCATAGTGTACAACAGATGCAATGGACATGCGTTTAAGTAACATGCTTATTTATTGAAAATAAATTGGAAAAGCGTGTTGAGTATGTCCCGTTTTTGCAGAGTTGCTGCATCCCGCAACTGCACAATTCCTTCCCATTGTTGAATTGTAGATTTAAATTAAGTACAATGTTTCATCAAACAAGTGTCGGTGAATATATAAGAAGCACTGTCAATCGATAGTTGTCACCGATAACGTATAAATAATCAACTGAATCTGCTTTCACTTTGCAAATGACCTGTACCTATTTATGTACAAGATCGGAACCGCACAGTACGTCACTTCCGGCGACTAGTAATATTCGAGTTTTTTAACAAATCGTTCAGGTGTGCAAATGACGATCGGCCAGTATTTTGCTAATATCTCGAAAACTAAGTTACCGAATTTCATCGGGTTTTTTTCGTTTTTATACGTTTTTTTAGTAATATAAAATGAAAATAACTTTCTATAAGCGTTTTAGTTCCACTTTAAAGGGGATTGATTATCTATAAAACATAGGTAATATAAACAAGATATTAATTTTAATAATTAGTAATTTTAAGTTTTATCCCATGTATTTTTTAAATCCCGGATTTATACCCATTTGATTTTCCTTGCACGTATTATACATTGTACACATTATAGACATACGTGAAATATTCTTGGTGCATATTACATTAAAATTATAATAAAGCTTTACATTCAGGTTTGAAAAATTTTTCACTATCGATATGCTACAATAAAAATGGTTTAATAAATATTTTCATAATTTGGTGTCACCATTGGAGTTTGAAGCATGTCGGATCGACTTTTATAGTGTGTTATGATACTTTTCTTTTGGTTTCCTTGACCATATTTACAAAAAAAAAGGGGGGGGGGGGCTCTTAGATTTAACTGCTTAAACATTTTATGCTCGTGTCCCAAGTTGGGAATCTCAGTTACCTTTCTGTTAATTTATTTGTTGATATTCTGACATGATATTGTACCGCTGGACATAACTACTCATGAATTACTCTGGGGCCATCAGTCAGGGCATGGTGTGGAGACCATTTGTGCTTTGTTTGAATATATACTTGTGATTTATAACGGCACTCCATGTCCGTTTTTCCTCAAACATACAGTTAAAAGTTTAACATGAATCATATATTGGATAGTGGAAATAAAGCATTTTCGGATACTCCACAATAAAACAATCCACAAAGTCCGGATTCTTTAAATCATTCAAAAGGTGCTTGAAGAACATTCAACAAAGCTTCTAATGCAGCTTGAAATGTAAATCCGAATGTCGCGGACAACTTTGAAATATAGTCTGTTTGTTAAGTTTGTGAAACGGTGAAACTTTGGCAAATCGGATTTTGATAATATTTTCGTTTAATTTTGTAAAATACTCATTAGAGCAAAGCTACTTGGGTGACAGGAATAAAATTGGGAAGTAGCGCACCCATATTACTTGACTAATTTTTTTTCT
Source organism: Mytilisepta virgata (assembly GCA_028015205.1). Classification (NCBI taxonomy): domain Eukaryota; kingdom Metazoa; phylum Mollusca; class Bivalvia; order Mytilida; family Mytilidae; genus Mytilisepta; species Mytilisepta virgata. Next base: position 34,043,360 of record CM051511.1, on the reverse strand, counting down.
TACTTTTGTTGACCGGGTAAATTGCAGAAAAGTAGTATGTATTTTTTGCAGACACAACATATTCTTTTCTGCGGAAAAGTAAAACTGTTATTTCACAAAAAATTGTGGAAATTTAAACCAATTTATCTCGGTCAAATTTACAACCCCCCCCCCCCCTTTCCCATAAAAAAATAAAATAAAATGAAAATGAAAACAAAAAACAAAAACAACAAAAAAGAAAATGAATAAAGGAAATGTAATAAAATGGAGATAAACGAAAATTAAATAATAACGGATTTACAAATAAAATTTACATTTACTACATTTTAATTCATATTTAAAAAAATATATAATTGTTTATCCGTCTTGTTTTTTTTCAATCAAGATTACCAGTACTACATGTTTTTAGATAAAATACATAAAATCTTGATATCATCCTAACTAACTATCCCGCCCGTTTATGCCAGATTGTCGGTTCAGAATTTGTTCTGGATGATTAAACACAATAAACATGTGATAAGGTAATTAACACGGGACTTATTGATCACTCTGACACGTGCCGATAATAAATATTTATGTATGAATCTAATAATAATGAGATTTTAAATTCATGGGTTTTATTTTTCATTTGGATTTTCATTTTATGACCTTTTCTTCATTTCTCTCACCATCATGTCTTTAGATTTTTTTCTTCCAACCAGCGAGATTAAGGTGCTTCGAGGTATTTCTACGAAGCCCTCTTCTTGATGTACGATGTATCTTGGCCGATTGCCGCGAAAAAATAAACCTTCACAAAAGACAATGCCTTATCAGAGGCCCGAATTTTAGATCGTAAAATATTGTCATAGATTCATATCCAGCTCATACATGTCATATTCAAAGGTCTCACTTAGTAACTTCGTAGTTAAACTTATAATAGTCACTTTTTAATGTAAGTTTCATTTCTTATTTTGTAGTCTCACATTTTGATGTGACAAGGGCGAATTTAGAATTTGGAGAGGGGGTGGCATCCACCCAACATTCGAATAATTATTGCCCCTTGCTGCAACGCGACGGATGAATTTAGTAATGATATGCATCCGTCCGTGCATATCGTCTGTGCGTCTCATAATTCAGAACATATTAAACAAAAATAAAGAAATATTAAATGAAAAAAGAATGAAAGTTAACATTTTGTTTAAAATGTTTTAAATGTCCTTTTGCACTAACACTAACCTAAAAATAAAAAAAAAACAACCTAGCTATACTTGCATGATTAATTTATGCATTGTACCTATATAAATTTCACATATACTGATTCAGAAATATTTAAATAAAAATGAAACCAGATTTTAAAGTTTAAGCCATCGTCTGTGAAGTAATTAAATGAAAATCTTCAATGCACGTTGATGGAAAATTAATTTTACCCCGTTGTAAAAAGTTACACGCGTGTTATTTTTCACAACTATTTGTCATTTATTATCAATTACATGTACTACAAGAGATCATTTGTAATAATCACTTTCGTAAGATTTGATAATTATAAACATAATCAAGGAGGTGTCGATTTGTGTTTTTTTTTTTAATTTTTCATATAACATTTTTTGGTGACCTTAACTTAGGAGAGGGGGACACGTGCCCCCTGTGCTCCGTAAATCCGCCACTGAGTGATCTTTCTCAAATTTTCATAGTTTTATATAATGCATACATGTAATTAAGTTGAAAAGTTAAGTTATGAAAAGTGCAAAAATGGCCGTTAATACATTTGGCTGGGTTATCAGAGCTCACTCTATAAAAACACGTGGAAATTTGCATATTCTATTCGAAATCGACTCTTACATGACATATATCATGAACCAAGAAATTCTTATTTAGTTTAATTCTATATCTTCGAAACAGTTTATATTTTGATGAAATGCGCTCTAATAAAAAACTAACAGTTAACAAATCTTTATGATGTCTATTTTTATCTTGCCTGACCAGAAATGACAAGCAACATTTTTAAAACTATTATTCAAAGGTGACCAAAGCAAAACGTTTTTGCAGCAGAAAATTAATTTGAAACCCTCAATTAATATCTGCAAATTCATTCCGAAATCTCCTAGCTTAATGGACTGGAATATGACGTATTTAAATTGTGCGCACTGATTTTTTCAATTCGGTTTCATTTATTTTCGTTTAAATCAGATTGAAAGTAAAGTCAAGAAATACCAAAGGGATATTCGAAGGAGGGGAAAATCGAAAACAACTGACAAACTCCGAAGAACACCGAAGACAAGACCAAAACAATACAAACACTATACTTAAAACCTAAAAACATATGAATAACATGGACCCCATCAAAAAACCGAGGGTAGTCTCTCAATTTTGCAGCGATGTCAGTTTGTTACTTTCTCATATTCTCATGTAAAGTTATCCTTTATAAAATATACTAGTCAGAGATTCCTCTGACGTCAGATGACCCTGTTTCTCAATTGACTACCGTCAGAGGTCACTCTATATACAAAACTGGGAAACCTATTGTTCTGTAGACTAAACGGTCTAGATATTATATATTACTATGCTTTATTGAGCCAAGCATAATAGTGCTCAGCTGTCAATATGAAGCTATCGTATTTAAATACTGTTCGGAGCATCCCTTTTGTGAAGATTACTGTGGTCCTTCTGCATAAATTTTTCATCTTACCTTTTTCGCAAAATGTATCTCCTCCGTGACCAATTCATATACCTACTGTTTCTTGTAAGTTAACGTTTGGGTATGAAAGTAGTGTTTTGCGAAGGATTTTTTGTGAATGCTATTTTTATCACACAATCCTTTAAAATTATATTAATATTCACAGCAGAAGATAACAAAACATTCATTTTTATGGTAAATCTTTTATCATCATTTATGGTAAGATTTCCTTTGTTTAATTAGTTAAAAGGTGACCGAATTGTTTCAATGAACTCCCAAATGGATTAGCGAATGTATACATAACACAGGATCTTTAAATAAAAAAATACACTTTTTGACCTGTATTTTACAATATCATTCCTGAAATTGTATATAATTACAATTTTCGGAAAAGGCTAAAGACAGTTTTCGAAAATGAACAATAAGAAATTTAAAAAAATAGGGACTTTCCAAAGAAGAAAAGATGTATTTTATTATTACCCGGCTCCTTTAGTTATTTTTTATTTAGCAAGTTTATGCGCACATCATTTTCTGACTGTAACAAGTAAGTTAAGAACAACGAGAAGGGAAGTTACTCTTAGTCAAAAAATGTCTTGAATTGGATCAAGAAGAAAAATCTTAACTTGAACAAACTTACTTGTACAAGTCAGAATAATATACCATTAACTAAAGAGAGATAACTCTTCCCGGATTTTTTTTCTGACTGTTAAGAGTAAGAAACATTCTGACTTAAATATGTAAATCCCCTGACTGATGGTCATTCAAGCAATTTTATCCCTCCATCTTTATTTTGTTTACCTACCGACCCAGGATTTACGAATATGTTGTGTATTTAGATTTTACGTCCTTCTGGAATTGAAACATCACCGGACTTGACACTCCACTGGAATTCACTCACTGGCAATGGGTACAATATGACGTGTGCCATTAATTTATTTGTTATGTTCCGTTTTCATGAGCTTTTCTTACCTTCATGACCTTTAGACTACGATCTCACAGATTGTTCCTACTGTTTTGTTTTTTCGGTATTCTTTGCCGATATTTTCAACCCTGCCAAATTTTATATATGCGCCTGTCCGGGCGGGGTTAAGATGTAACCCGTATTTTTAGTTAATCGCTGTGTCTTATCTTCTTACTTTTGTAATATGGTTTTATTTGGACTAGTGTGTTCATTTCGTATTCGTCATGATTTTTGTCAGTTTTTGAAACCATTGTTTCGAGGGGATATTTAACTCTGGACCAGATGACCATTCAAAATGTTATAAGTAATTTCCCATGTCAATACGATGAAAAGCATACCCCATATCCTAAAATTTCGAACATGGATCATGTTTTAATGTCATCTCACTGCGAACAGCAAGCAATAATTTTTTTTAATGTGGATAGTGGTTTACCAGTGAACCATCTAGATCTGATTTGCAGATTTAATGAAAAAATCTGAAATGAATTTTTGAAGGAAGAAAAATTTGGAAAGAGGAATAAAATTTATATTTATGGATTCCGAAACAGAAAAGTCAAATTCCGTAAATTTGCGGAAATGAAGCATGCTTCATAATACGTTTATTGACTTCATATTGTATAGAATATTTCTCACGTGGAACAGAAGATGAGTAGTGTAAATTAGATTTTTAAAAGGTGGTTGAAGTTTAAATAACGGGAAGAACATCGAATTCAAAGGATAAAATTATAAGTACATTACAAACACGTATTAGTCGCTCTTTGCAATATGTATTAAATATCGACAGAAGATTACTCTTTATAATGCTGGCGTGCGAATAGTGGAGACCCTCATGTTGGAAAAGGGGGGGGGGGTCAGGTCATAAGACGGAAAGCCTGACCGAGAACTATAGTGGGTAACGTATGAAGGCTTTCTGCACGCTAAAGACCCCTTCTGCAGTTGTAGGCTAACGGCCGTAACAGATAGTTAAATTATCTGACCATACCCAACCATCCACATTTATTGTTACAGTGGCAGTTGAAATTTGTTCCCATTTGTGTCCCGTCCCACCCCTAATTGAATTATTTTTGATAAATGGTTGAACTGGTTTTCGTCCTGAAGAAGAATGCAATATTTGCACCTAGACTTTAAGCAAACAACAATCAGTCTTTACAATAGTAAGCGTGAAACGTCGACAAAAGATTAAACAAATTAATTAAGTGAACGGAAAATACAATACTTGAATTATTAAAATCTGTAGGCGTAGCGAAATCTTGAGTAGTAGAAACAGAAACAATGGTAACAGTAATACAAGTAATGCTACACAATTCAAATTAAAAGAACACACGAGAGTCAAAAGAGAACTAGAAAAGACAACACCAAAACTATGGCATTTCCAATCTTAACTAATATGCTGTTGGCGTGGCCAATGATGCGAGCACACGGCAATAGCCCTTTCCAGAAATTCATTTCCGGTATCACGATTCTGACTCGATAGTTATAATTTGAAGCAAGTTATTAGCTTAATTTACTTACTTCCGTTTCTGGCGAACGAAACTTTTTCTAGCCTTATATAATTAGTATGTAGCACAATAAGGCCATATATTTGATTAAACAAAAAAAAATCACTTCGGATTGCATAATGGCTGCCCCATTAAACAATGAATTTTCTAAATGACCCATATGTTCCCGTACCGCTCGCTATAACAACAGAGCATAGTTTGTCTCTGAAAATTAATAAATTAAATGAATTCTGAATCAATTGTCCACCTCTCTACCAGCTTAAAGCAAAAGGGGTACTCCTCGATCGTAAAAGTATACTCAAAGCATATGCCCATATTGGTCAATCAATTTTTCCCAAATTAAGTTAAGAGGGGGGCGGGGGGGGGGGGGGTCAGTGAAAAAACTATGTGAATTAAGTTTTTTATCCGACATTGAACTTTTGATCTCGTCCCTTACCTTTTCTTCACCTAAAGAGTAAATTGCCCTCCGATGACAATATACAATCTTCAGGAGCACCAACTAGGGATTGAAAATGAACCTTTGGTTCAGTAGTCCACCACTCTAACAAACTAAGTTAAAGGAGTGCCCCTCTAGCGCAGATATTGGTGGATGGTAAAACCTCTTAAGGGTTTATAACATCTTTGTTAAGTGTTTATGAAGTTTTTGCTGAAAATTGTAGAACTTTGTAAGCACATTCTGAATAACCACATGGTCAATTATAGTTCAGATGCTTTAATCAATATATTACACAATTGTATTATTTCTATGAAAACAAACAACACCATAGCAATGAAAAAAGGATATCAATGGTCAAATATTCTGCGTGTTTAAATTTTGGATTGAATTTCAACTTTATTTTGTATTGTTTTGCATCTTTTTGGACGTTTCTGTATTTAAACAATCATGAAAATTCCAGTTTTAGTCGGGATAGTAAAAAGAACATTTGGCTAATATCGCCTACAACAACAATAGTTGGGTCCGCAATATACTCCATGACAGTTGCCGTTATACCAGTAAGCTGTCGAATATTCATCTTTAATCTTGTTATAAATGTGCACTGAATCAAAACATGTTGTCCTGTGAAAATAAAGAACATCATTTAACAGTTCCTCGTAAAAGATGTATGTAAAGTCTTAGTTTTTCCTTACGTTTTGCTGTCAATAATCAACAGGAAAATACATGATCTACTGAAATGAAGTACAACCACCATTAATTTTTTAATAATATATTTTTTCTTACTTTTTATCAGAAACGATTGGATCTAGGGAATTTCTATGTTACCAAATTTGTTTTTTGTTGATTAATTTTTTTTACTAGGACACGTCGAGTATCGATAGAAGTAATTTGGGTCAACTGGCAAGTTGTTCGTATCAGTTTTTAGAATATTGCCAAAAAGGTCACTCATGATCAGAACCACAGGCTATTGTCTCAGAAAAAGTACTATATATGCCAAGAGAAAAGATTCTCTTGGCATATATAGTAATTTTTTTTTCTGAGACAAGAGCATGTGATCAGAACAAACAAAAATACAAAACATATTGTGAAAGGAGATACATAAACTCACTTACAGAATATTACAAAAGGAACTTTATCTTTTCTGACAATATACATATACAACGAAATGTACCCCTATTGTGCATCAAAATGGAGATACGTACCACTGACTACCGGTTAGGTTCCTATGGGTTAATTTGCTAGTGTTTTGATACAAGCATGAAATTGTTATTTTGAATTTTATGCTCTAATTTCTTATAAGGTGGGGGGGGGGGGGGGGGGGGGGGTAAAGAGTGTCTCTGTCGTTCATAGATCTTTAGATGATTTAAGTTTTCCCTTTTCTTATTATAGTCATTTTGCCATTTCAATTCCTCTTCGTTGTTTAATTTGGATCATTGTATCGGCTCAACGTTTGATGCATTGAGCACGACTGATGAGTATTAAATCGACGAAATGCATCAAAACTGGCACAATGAAATATGTATTGTCTTCATCATGTGCATGTAACCACCTGTGTAGCCCGGCCCCCAGAGGCGCTATTCAAATTCCGAAACATTTGGCACAATCTACATATATTGTCTTCATCATGTGCATGTAATAATAAATCGTTATATATTGTTGCGACGGACTTTCGACATTGTTCATGTTGTTTGTGAGGATGGTCTCGATAAAAGAGGCTACGTCATCGGGCAGGGACGACATCAACGCCAGACCTCCTTCACTTTGGGTAAAGAGATTTCTGTTCAGTAAGGTATTATAATGTTGATATTCTTAACTCAGAAGTCGAACTTGTCAATTTAAGCTTGTGACGTCTACTTCTTGTTCGTTTTTTTTTTCAATTTATGCAGTTCATTTCTTATGTACGCTGTGCATGCCAAACACCAAACATAGATGAGCAGTAAGGTTTTACAATTGTGATTTTCAAAAGAAATTTGAAATTAAACTTAAAATTGTGACCAGGCGCGGATTCAGACGGGAAGCACCTGCCGAGCGCACCCCTAAAAAAGCCACGTTTCTGACAATCCATATGAATTTTTAGCATAAAATCGTCAAAAACATTTTTCGCCTGGCTCTGGTCGGCGCTATATCAATCATTACCAACACTTCTGCCCCCCCCCCCAAACGTCAAATCCTGGATCCACCCCTGTGACCTATATAAATCAGATGACCCAAAATTGCTAATCATCAAATGGTGATATAATTGTTTTTTTTTTTATAAAACGAGAGAGGTCAAATGAAAACCGTTGGCTCAAACTTTAATCAACGTTACACTATCTTCCTTTTTACTTTATCCTATTTGAAAGATCCGTGATTTTGAAATGATTCATTAATGCCGATTTCAGACTTCAATATGAAAAAACAATGGCATTAGGAATTTTGAAAAAATAAATACCACAAGTAGTCAAGATACACGGTCATCTTTGTCTTAAGCTTAAAGGTTATATTCAATTTTCAAAATTTATTTAATTTTTATTATGGTATAGCATGCTTTATACAAAAACCGTAAAATATGTACTCGAATAACAAATATTTTTAGCTATGATAAGGAAATTATACAACATGGATGGGAAATTTCTTCATCTAGTAAGAAAAACATTTAAGGTTATCCCCCTTTGCTTAGTTTTACAAACTTTAAGTTGATATTTTAAGAAGATATTTCATAGTGTTGTTGCACTTTTAATGCAGTTTTATTTCTGTTTTCCATGTATAAACTTAGAAGGTGCATAAATTCGCAAAATTATGAAATTTTAAATTCACATGGCTAGAATTTAAGAATCCGCAACTACAGTATACATTACGAAATATTACATATATTCATCTTTGATATTTCTTCCGTAAGGTTGCTTTTAAAATTCTAAGAACGAAGGTATGATACTGTTGATATCATGTTAAACAGCAGAAGAAAAGAAAGAATTTCAGTTTAAATTTCCTTTTGCAAAATGAAAAGAGCTTAGATTACAAGCTTTATCTTATTTTTGAAATTCAACCCAAGGGGACCCAAGATTTAAATATTGAAATTCAGAAAGCGTCAGACAATATTATATATAAATAAAATAAATAAAATTCTTTGATACCAATTTTGTTGCAAAAAATTTGCACATTGTGCTCATGGCCTAAAATGCTGAAAACCAAAACAACAATCCAAACATTTGAAGAGCAAATTAACAAAATGCCAAAATGACCAAAAGGGGTATAGCCAAACACATCTAAGGACAGAGCTATACACGAGGGAGATACTCCTTAGAATAGAGAATGGGGGAATGTGTCAAAGAGACAACAACCCGACCAAAGAGCAGAAAATAGGTCAAGGCTACCAATCGGTCTTCAATGCAGCGAGAAAATCCCGCATCCGGAGGCGGGCTTCAGCTGGCCCCTCAACAATAATGTATACTAGTTCAGCAAAATGGACGGCACACTAAACCCCGAAACATAAAAATGAACCAAAATTAAAAAACACACGACACTACCAAAGGCTAGAGGTTCCTGACTTGGGACAGGCGCAAAATTGCAGCTAGGTTAAAAATGTTTTGTGAGATCTCAACCCCCCCCCCATACCTCTAGCCAATGTGGAATAAACAAACACACAGCTATACACACAGTAAAACACAGTTCAAAAGATGGCCGAGTCCCATGTTAAAAAGGTAACAGGAGAAACTTAGCAAAATGACAATGATCAATATATATTAACAAAGGAATACTAGCAGTTACTGACATGCCAGCTCCAGACCTTAATTAAACTGATCGAAAGATTATGTCTATATCATATAGAAAATCAGCTACAATCCCTCCCGTTAGGGCTTTAGTATCATGCCATCATAAATTATACGAGAAGAACATAACCCGTATCAACAACTGGTTTTAGAATAAACGTGTTTATTTCCGATCGATGCAAAGGCCCTATGACAATGTATGAGTGAATCTTAGTTTTCACTTAGTTTTCACTTTTACAATTTTGTAACAGTAATTTTTATATATCAATTTCGAGCTAGTATCGAAATACTACCAACTGAGCTGGGAATACGCTGGGAAACTTGATGTCCACCAGCAGTGGTATTGACTCAGTTGTAAAAATAAAATTCCTTATAATTGCATAAATGCAAAATGAAACAGAAATTTAGGTCACAAGCTTAAATTTTAAAATTTCAAATTTCGACCCATTTGAGCCCCAATTTTAGAAAATTGAAATTCCATAACCTTATTGCGCATCTGCATGTATTGTAGCACAGAACTGTATAGATAGAAATAAAATGGATGAATTGAAAAAAAGAAGAGTTTACGTCACAAGCGAAAATTGACAATTTTTCAAAAAACGACCCCTATAGGCCCCAATTAAACTCTTAAACCTTATTTTGCATCTACGTATAGTGTAGGAAATTACTTTATATATATATATATATATATATATATATAAATAAATTGCATAAATTGCAAAAGGAGAAAATAGGTTAGGTCACGAGCTTGCATTGACAATATTTCAAAAGTGGACCCCACTTTTAGAAAATTAAAATTCTAAAACCTTACTGCGTATTTACATATGGTATATGAAAATACTGTATAGAAATAAAATGCATAAATTGAAATAAAGAAAGACGAGTTTACTTCACAAGCTTTCGTTCAGAATTTTAGAATTTTGACCCATGATGTCCCCTTGTTTAGAAAAGCAAAATTATAAAACCTTATTGCGCATCTACGAGTGGTATGCAACCATTATATATAGAAATCAAATTCAAAAACCTAAAAGTGAAGGAGGAGTTGATGTCATAAGAAAGTGTGAATGACAAATGGATGGACGGAGACAATCGCTTTATCCCCGAACTTTCTTCGAAAGTGCGGGGATAGTAAAACAAGGGCTCCCGAGAGCCTGAATCGCTCACCTGTTATTTTTTTGTGTAGATCTTGCATCAATGATTATTTTTGCTATTTAATGTAGCCATGTTTCTTGACGGACAAGAAAATAAAACACAAATTTTATACTAGATACAATAAGGCTCTTTCAGTCACAGTTTTGCTAAAATTGATTGTGTAGTTTCAGAGGAGAAGATATTTGAAAGTTTACCAAGATGACGAAAAAAAATGTGAACAATTGTCTTTAAAGGGCAAACACTCCTATAAGGGGTCAATTTACGATTTTGGTCATGATGAATTACAATGTATGTGTAGATCTTATTCTGTTGAAATTTTTGCTGTTTACAGTTTGTCTTTATCTATAATAATATTCAAGATAATAACGTAAAACTGCAAATTCCTTAAAATTAACAATTCAGGGGCAATAACCCAACAAAGGGTTGACCAATTCGTCTGAAAAATTTCATGGCGCCTAGCTCTTGACCTGATAAACATTTTTATTCCGTGTTTTATTCCGTCAGTATTGCTCTCAATGCTTTGAGATATAAGCCAAAAACTGCACTGTACTCCCTGTATTCTATATTTAGCCACGGTGGCCATGTTTCTTGACGGACAAGAAAATAGAACACATGTTTTATTTGAGATATCCTAGGGATCATTCAGACTAAGTATGGCTGTAATAGGTTCAGTGGTTTCAGAGGAGAAGATCTTTGAAAAAGTTCACGACGGACGCACGACGGGCGCCAAGTGATGGCAAAAGCTCACATGTGCTTTTAGAACAGGTGAGCTAAAAAGGTCTCTTAGGGAATCATCCAACTCTAACTATACATGTATCTCCTTTGTTTGTACGTTTTATAGCGAGACGCATTATGCTTATTTCGTCCTTTTGGGGATCGTATTCAGTCCGCATATAACAATTATATCATTGAAAGAGAAAATTGCTGTCGAAATGATGTATCATACATAGAAATGTCATTGGACAGAATTTAAGAAAAAATCCAGCATTTAAAGTCTATTAAGATTTTTTTTTTTTTTTTTTTTTTTTTTTGTAGAATATCGACGTTCATTCTATATATTTACGTACTCATTTATTTGCCAGAATTTATGCTCATAATTTCCAGAAATTTGAAAATAATTTTTATTATTTTCAGATACAATTTTTAACATGCTCTGTTTGCATGCAAAATAATTTTTGTGAAATGAATTTCAGTTGGTGCAGCTGAATATATGAGCTAGGACGCTTTAAGCCAAAATGTAGCATTTCAACCATCAACACGTGCATATTGTATAGGGTATCCGAGGAATTTATTTAATATAGTACCTTTTATCAAACTTCTTACACACGGTTGAGCACGATTATTTTCCATTACAATCTCTCTTTACTGCAGATACATCTCCATCTCTTTTGCTGAGACCAATACACATTGGTAGAGCAATTTCATCCTTTCGTTGGAGATCAGCTCCTTTAAAGTAAAAAAAAAAGAATATGCTATATAAAAGTTATTTCACTTCAATATTTTGTAAATAATTCCAATACGGTGTGTATTTTTGATTTTGATTGGTCGAAAACGTGACGTGTGGGATATTTTATTTTCCGATAAATGACGTTCAGCGTATGAATATGTGAGCCAGTGAAAGAATGACATTCTAAAACGCCATTTTCTTTCTTATTTTGTCGAAAGGTTTCGTTATTATGGAATTATAATTAATACTAGACATTGAACCCGCGCGAGCGCGGGAAAATAAGCCTTTTTTTTGTGGTGGCCATATTGACTATAAAAATTTGTTGCGGCCATGCCATTCATGGAACAGGAACTCAATATGGATGATGTGGCAGGCTTCCATAAACTTTCCTGTCAAGTAGGTGGTAACAACTGATAGTTTCATGTCTATATGTGCTGCATGTAGTATTCTTAGAAATGAATTTGAATGCAGACTTTAACCAAAGTCAATGAAGCGTGAAATGTAGGTCATCGTGACCCAATTGTCATGGCTGTTCGTTACTATCGAAGATTTATCCACTGATGCAGTAGACTGTATGCCACGTAGAATTACCAAAATGGACCTTAAGGTGCCATCAAAGTCAAAATCTATGACGAAAACACAACCACATAAATTGTCAATATTTTTATTGTTATAATTAATTCTGAACTGGAACTTGATGAAAAGCTTTCATTAAATACACATTTCATAATGCATTACCTTTTTCCTTCAGAATAAATATGAAAATGAAATTGTAGATGTAAACATTTCCTTAATGACGGATGAATTTTTCAAAAGATGCCGTGAGTTAGTTAGAGCATATTTTTGGAAAATAATTGTTCCAATTGTTCCATTGTCATCATGGGCAGGGCAAGCGAGGCTTAATTTCACAAATATATCCAATAATCAGAAGGTGAAAGCATTTTTAGTGTGTGGCTGCTTGTGTTGTCCACGTTTATATTTATCAAAGATGTCCGAGATAAATTTCGTCATTAATGATAAAGATGACCATTTGTTAAAAATATTTTTATCTAGGGCTTACAGTAGAGATATATTTAGACAGGTCACATGACAAATAATTTAAAAATAGATAATGGTTGGTTTTATCACTTTGTGCAAGGTAAACATCCGAGCAATCCAAAAAACAACTAAGTTAGGAATTCCTCTGAACTTTACCTTACTTCTTCATTATCTTCAAAGTTCATAACCTTTACAGTTAGAAGAAATTGCGTTATTGTAGAAAAACAATCCTGAATACATAAAGCGGAAACATCCCACTCGAAGGAGAATGTTTTTAATTTTTTTTTATTCTTCTTCCGTAATTTCAAACAGAAATACATTAAAAATATGTGCATACTTGTTTATTTAAATCAATGTGCTAAAATGATGCCTTCGAGAACCTTCTAAGGGATACGTTGGGAGAATTCATATCGGAAAAGTGCATACAAATTCCATTTGCACATAAACAAAACTGTAGTTTAAATTTATAAATGCAGATTGTCAAATCCGATAATAACCTTTATAATCTGAACTATACATCGTTTATTTTGAACCACGCGTTTTGCCGCCTATTCGGCTAATTCGTAAATTTAGTATTATAGAAGAGTTATTTTTACGCAATTTTTCGGTGTATAAACTAGACCTACAAAGACTTACAAACTGAACAAAAAGTCTCCGGACTTAATTCAGTTTGTGAGTGAACAGGTCTCTTTTATACACCGATAAATTGCTTCAAAACAACTCTTATTACTATATAAGAATATATTATCGAAGCACATATTAAACGTAAAAAATATGGAGATTCAATATTTAATTAATATTTAGTCAATTCTTGAATGCCCATTAAAACTGGCCGCACTAAGAGCTTTAAAGCGACTGAATTTTTTTTTCACGTAAAGTTTTCAATTAATCAGATAACCCAGAGACATGATAAATTTATTTCTATTTCGGGTAGATACAAATGTAGGTTTTCACCGTTACTTACTAATAAAGTCATTTTATTTTTAGTTGTTCAAACCTTTTTTTATATAAATAGTTGGGCGTTGTCGGGTATTTTCTAAGCCCGGTTAGCACGAGAATTTACGAGTGGTTTAAACGGATGGTAATTAAGTCTCATAAGCGGGTATTGTTCATTACAGATATCGAGGTGTTCACAGCAACAGGGACGTCTGGTTACTTAATTTGTGCATCTGTTTTCAGTATTGATAATATTGTATTTAATACGTATCTTAGATGTATTGTTACGGCCGAAATCACCTTTAAATTGTAGCCAACAAAAGACACAAATCAATAATAAAATTTAACAAGATTTATTATATACAAAGTTTACAAAAAATATTACAAGAAAACTAAAATGTCAACTTAACTGTTCAAAATCCTTCGCCTTTTCCTAATCCGGAATTCTTCTCGTCACTGTTGCGGGAATCCAAACGGAATATTATATCCAATCAGTCACAATCTAGTATGATGTAACGTAAATAAATGTATGTGTCAAGGATGATGTGTGAAACGTAAATAAATCCAACAGCTGAGAACACAAGAATATCTAGTCCAACACGTTCTGATCTGCAAGTTTAACTTTCGTGTCCATATATATACTGTAGAACGGAAACTTCTGGAATACGGTAGAAGTCCGAATCACACCATAATTATTACGTTAGTCAAATAGAAAGTTCTAGTCATTCCACCAGTATCCATTATTGTTCCAGTGATTTCTAAACTGCGCAGTTATAACATTATTTGGTAAACAACTATAAATATTATGTAAACATATTATACATGTTATAAGGCTACGCAAAACAAATCAGGCCAAGATAAATAATATAATAATTACAATACCATATCAAAATAAATATAATAATACAATATCATAACACCTCCCCCCTTAAAAGAAGTTTGAGTGTAACGAGAACTTCATGAACAATATATACAAAAATATATAGTATGTATACAGTGTTTTAATAAGATCTAGATAAAGCATCTGCTATTACATTATCTTTACCTTTAATATGTTTTACAATAATATCATATTCCTGTAACAATAAACTCCACCTAGTCAACCTTTGGTTTTTGTTTCTCATTTTATGTATGAAGGTGAGAGGATTATGATCAGTATAAACCAGAATAGGATGCATAGTGGGATTTAAATATACATCAAAATGTTCAAGTGCAGACAACAGTGCAAAACATTCTTTTTCAATAGTGGAATAATTTTTCTGATGTTTATCTAATTTCTTGGAAAAATATGATATAGGTTTCTCAACATTATCATCTGTTTCTTGATATAAAACGGCCCCAACTCCTACATCACTTGCATCAACGGCAAGTTTGAATTGCTTTTTAAAGTCTGGAGTGATAAGAACGGGACTGTTAATTAAAAGTGATTTGCTTTTTTCAAAAGCGTTTTGACAATTATCACTCCAGATGAATTTAGAATCTTTCCGTAAAAGATGAGTCAATGGTTGAACAACAGTAGCAAAATTTGAACAAAATTTTCTGTAAAATCCAATCATGCCTAAATATCTCATAAGTTGTTTTTTATTTGTAGGAGGAGGAAAATTGGTAATTGCATCCACTTTAGCCATAATAGGTTTCACTTGACCTTGGCCAACTGTGTGCCCTAAATAATCAACAGTGGCCTTACAAAATTCACTTTTAGCAAGATTAACAGTCAAATTTGATTGTGACAATCTATCAAAAGTATCATATAAATGTGTTAAATGCTCTTCCCAGCTATCACTACATACAATAAGATCATCAATATAAGCATAACAACAGTCTAAATCTTTTATAACATTATTAATCATTCTTTGAAATGTAGCTGGGGCATTTTTCATACCAAACGGCATGACAGTATATTGAAATAAGCCGTCTGGTGTGACAAAAGCTGATATTTCACGAGCTCTCGGTGTCAGGGGGACCTGCCAGTAACCTTTTAATAATCGAATTTGCTTACGAATTTTGATTGTCCAATGTTATCAATGCAATCATCTATCCTTGGAATCGGATAGGAGTCAGATTTTGAAACTGAGTTTAATTTTCTGAAATCAGTAACGAAACGAAAGGTTTTATCTGGTTTCGGCACAAGGAGACAAGGAGAGCTCCACTCACTGTTACTCGGCTCAATGATATCATTGTCAAGCATATATCTAATTTCTTGTCTCATAACATCAAGTTTAAGTGGATTGAGCCGGTAAGGATGTTGCTTAATTGGAGAAGCATCACCTACATCAACATCATGACAAACAACAGTGGTTTTATTTGGCACATCTGGAAAAAGATTTTTAAAAGAAAATACCAAAGTTTTCAATTTTTCTCTGCGATCGAAAGTCAGATGTGCAAGTTTTGAGTCTAAATTTGACAAAATTTCAGAATTTTTCAATCTAACAGTTTGTTCCATAGTCTTGGAATCAAAAGATGGTTCTGTTATGTCCGGTTTGTCATGATCGTTCTCCAATTTAACCATGGCTAAAGTGGCAACTGGTTTACTCTCACCTTCATTAGTACGCTCAAAATATGGTTTTAACATATTAATGTGACACAATCTATTTTGTTTACGCCGACCTGGAGTTTTTGCAATATAATTCAACTCATTGATTTTACTGTCAATGGTATAAGCACCACAGTATTTAGCCTGTAAAGGATGCCCACGGATTGGCAAAAGTACAAGTACCTTATCACCAGGCTCAAAAACTCTGTCCCTGGCATCTTTATCATACCATATTTTCATCTTATTCTGTACAGTTTTTAAGTTTTTCTGAGCAATTTGACAAGCAGTATACAATTTTTCTTTAAATCTAGATACATAGTCTAGAAGATTCAAGTCAGTGTGTTCAGTAAGCCATTTTTCCTTAATCAATTTCAAAGGTCCCCTCACAGTATGACCAAACACTAACTCAAAGGGGCTAAAACCAAGGGATTCTTGAACAGCCTCTCGGACCGCAAAAAGTAGAAAGTGAACACCATCATCCCAGTCCCTATCAAATTGAAGACAAAAAGTTCTAATCATGTTCTTCAGTGTTTGATGAAAACGTTCTAAGGCACCTTGAGATTCTGGATGATAAGCACTTGATCTATACTGAGTAATCTCTAACTGGTAAACGACCTGCTGAAATAAACCTGACATGAAATTTGAACCCTGGTCGGACTGTATAGACTTAGGAAGTCCTACTAATGTGAAAAATTTGATAAGAGCTTTGACAATAGTTGGTGTCTTGATATTCCTTAAGGGAATAGCCTCAGGAAAGCGAGTGGATGTACACATGATCGTCAGTAAATAAGCATTTCCTGTCTTGGTCTTTGGTAAAGGTCCAACGCAATCAATAAGTACTCGGCTGAAAGGTTCTTCAAAGGCTGGAATTGGCAGAAGTGGTGCTGGTGGTATTTTCTGGTTAGGCTTGCCAACAACCTGGCATATATGGCATGATTTGCAGTATTCTGTGACATCATTTCTAAGTCTGGGCCAGTAGAAATGTTGTAATATCTTAAGGCAAGTCTTCCTTATACCTAAATGTCCAGCCAAGGGGGTGTCATGGGCAAGACCAATAATTTCTTGCCTATAGACTCTAGGCACCACCACTTGGTATACCACTCTCCATTCCTCCTCTGGGATAGCATCAGGGGGCCTCCACTTCCTCATTAAAATGCCGTCTTCATGGTAGTAACATTCGGCCACTTTGTCTGCTTCTTCTTGGGGTAGAGCCCTCTTGCAGAGCTGAAGAACCTCAGGGTCTTTATTCTGTTCTTCCCTAAATGTTCTTTTGTCTAATGAATGGCTGTTCACGTCTGGCCATGGCATAATTACACGTTTGTTAGTACCAGGTGGTCTTATTATGGCCTTTTCTGAGCTACCGGGACCTTCAATGTCAGCAAAGAAAGTGTCAGAAAGGTCCATATAATCATACTGGCCTTCATGTAAATCCTCATCTTGTTGTTTTCTTGCCATTGCCCTAGTAACAACACAAGCTGGATACAGTTCAGCATCTTCTTCAGGTGATTTAACATCCACCACCGGTTCACTTGTAACAATTGGTTCAGCAACCACTTTGTTCCTAGCTAGAACATTTCCTAGCAATAATGAAACACCCTCAACAGGGAGAGTAGGACGAACACCCACAACAACTGGTCCAGTAATTAAATCTGACTTCAAATAAATACGATGGAGGGGAACATCTATACAACCTAACTCCACACCTCGTAACAAAACGGAGGCACCAACGGACGTCTCCTCGGACAAAGGCAACACACCTTCTAACAACAAAGACTGAGAAGCTCCAGTGTCCCGTAAAATCTTAATAGGCTGCGGAGTAGTATTATTAACAATAGAAACAAACCCATCAGACATAAAAGGTTTATAATCCTCCATGTAATCACAAAAACTGGACTTAAAAGCCTGACTCGCAGGACATTCCAACTTATTGGTAACAACGGGTGTCGTACAAGCACTGGACTTGGGCTTATGATCTCTTTCATTCTTCTTCTGGAGTCTAAAACAATCAGCCATCAGGTGACCATTTTTCTTACAATAAGCACAAGTTAGTGACTTCTTCTCAAAAGTATCAAACTTTGGACCAGACATATTATAACTAGACGGACTCTTATTCTGTGCAACAGGCTTAATATCAGTACGCTCAGTGCTTTGATTTTTGTAATTTCCGCTAGAAGTGTTAAAATTTTGATCTTTGAAACTTCTTTTATGTGAAATGGTATAATTATCGGAAACAACAGCTGCATCTTGCAATGTCTCAACAGTTTTGTCATCTAAATGTGTTTTTAAGTCTAAATTAACACACTGCTTGAACTCTTCTAATAATATTAATTGTCTTAATTTATCAAAATTTTTATCTATTTTCTTTGACGTAAGCCATTTATCAAATAAATCTTCTTTTTCCCTAGCAAATTCAACATAGGTTTGTGTTTCAAACTTTTTATAAGATCTAAATTTCTGTCTATATGCTTCTGGCACTAGCTCATAAGCTTTCAAAACTTCCTGTTTAACAGTGTCATAATCAGAACTTTTTTCTGAAGAAAGTGCTGAGTAAATTTCAGCGGCCTTGCCCACAAAAACACTTTGCAGCATAGTAGTCCAATAAGGCTTTGGCCATTTCAGATTTTGAGCAATTTTCTCAAATTGTGGAAAAAATTTATCCACCGTTTTTTCACAAAATTTAGGAACCAAACGTATATTTTTTGCTGCCTCAAAATGTTCTGATTTTGACTTAGTGTTGCTTTCTACTTTAGCCATTTCTATTTTTATTTTCTCCATCTCTAACCTTTCCTTCATTTCAAGTTCTGCCTGTAATTGTTTTTCTTCTTTTTCTAATTGTTTTAATTTAACTTCGTTTTCCAATTGTTTTAATTTAAATCCATCTTCCTTTTCTAATTCAAGTTGTTTTAATTTAAGTTCATGTTCTAATTCAAGCTGTTTTAATTTTAAAGCATCAACATTTTCGACCTTGAGGTCAAGAGCCTCTTCACCAAAAATTTCTAAATCAACTAAATTGTCTATTACCAAATAATTTTTTATAATTTGTTTTCTCATAGATGTTCTAAAATCTATTTTTAGATGTTTAGCAAGCAACACTAATTCTTCTTTCTTTAATTTATCAAACCCTTCCAGGTCTGGCGTTTTCAAAAATTTACCAGCATCAAATTCCATTTTGTAGAATTTTGTTGGCTAATTCTAATGAAAATACTGAAAAAATTTAATAAGATATGAACGTTCTCCCGAGACGAGCCCCCAATTTCTGTTACGGCCGAAATCACCTTTAAATTGTAGTCAACAAAAGACACAAATCAATAATAAAATTTAACAAGATTTATTATATACAAAGTTTACAAAAAATATTACAAGAAAACTAAAATGTCAACTTAACTGTTCAAAATCCTTCGCCTTTTCCTAATCCGGAATTCTTCTCGTCACTGTTGCGGGAATCCAAACGGAATATTATATCCAATCAGTCACAATCTAGTATGATGTAACGTAAATAAATGTGTGTGTCAAGGATGATGTGTGAAACGTAAATAAATCCAACAGCTGAGAACACAAGAATATCTAGTCCAACACGTTCTGATCTGCAAGTTTAACTTTCGTGTCCATATATATACTGTAGAACGGAAACTTCTGGAATACGGTAGAAGTTCGAATCACACCATAATTATTACGTAAGTCAAATAGAAAGTTCTAGTCATTCCATCAGTATCCATTATTGTTCCAGTGATTTCTAAACTGCGCAGTTATAACATTATTTGGTAAACAACTATAAATATTATGTAAACATATTATACATGTTATAAGGCTACGCAAAACAAATCAGGCCAAGATAAATAATATAATAATTACAATACCATATCAAAATAAATATAATAATACAATATCATAACAGTATGTTGATGTTTTATAATTAAATATTCGCAAGAAAAAATATGAAAAAGTTACTGCGAACAAACCAAACTTAATTCATGTCTTGTACGTCTCTCATTGTGCCCATATACATAGACTGGAAATTATTTAAATTCGGACAATTTTAAGAGGGAGAATTTAATTGTTCTTAGGTGTTTTAAACTCCCGTCTAAATTGACGAGGTCAAAGGTCGGTGACTCTTTTTGGCTAGTCTGGCATCCTCCATTAATAAAACCTGACTTCCACGATACAGTAAATTACTGGTTTCCCAGTCCCGTAACGCTAGCACACATTACGCATGTAAAGCCAAACCTATGTAAGTAAGGAAATTTGTCTATACCTGATTGGATTGTTTCCTTTAATGCTCGATCAACTTCTTTTGTTATGGTAACTGTAAGCTTCTGTTTAATTTCATTCACATGCCTTTTCACTTCATTCTCTAAATCCAAAAACTTGAGAATTTCCTCCAGTTTTGTTTTTGCCAGATTTGTCATTTTTGTTTGAACCAAGCGTTTCACAAACTTATCGATTCTTTTGTTTGCTGTGGAGAAATCCAGTCTGGCCACAAGAGGTGCATTTTGGCTGTCTAGTAGTGGCGCTATGACATTTGTCTCACAGGTTTCACCCTTACAGGAATAACTGTTACACACGGTAAAGTGATTGAACAGTAACCCGAAAATAACTGAGAGCAAAAAACACCCCATTTGTCTACCTCGATGAAAATAATTCAAATTTGGTTTGTGAAAAGTTTTCTTCCCTCGGAGCAGTGAATTATGGTATTAAACTACTTCAAACGGAAGATGCCAATCTCAACAACTGATGAAATTGCAGATGTTAACCCCTTAAGATGTTGTAATATTGCAATTGACGCTTCAAAGATGGCAATATTTTTTCGATACGTGTTAACTATACTAGGAAAAAAACCCAATCCGTTGTACATCTGTCAGACTGCCAGTCAGATTTACCGAAGACTATAGGATACATTAGCTGAAAATCATTATCATAATTCCAGCTGTGACGTCCACGTCACCAATCTCAAATTGCATTGAAAATTTGAAATTTTTCCACATTGCATGATATAAATGAATAACAAGATCCGAATTTATTATAATATCTAAGGTTTAAACACCAATTAAAAATGACGTTTTATCTTAAATGACATGATGTATTTGTTTTCAACGTTTAGGATACATATACAACGTATCTTATACACTTGATAAGACATCTTCTTTGTTTATATATATTAATATAAGTCACCTTTTGTTTTGATGTGTGTTTTATAAATTAATTTGCTTTAAAGTTGTGGCGAGGGACTGGCATGGTTTATTATTTCGAAGTGATGTTGTGCCTTACACGAGAAATAAGAATAATTAAGAAATCCAACATGTATCGAAGAGGAAAGGATGGAGCTTTGATATGGTACAATATGCCTATTAGAGATTTATCGAAAGTGTAGATACCAACTACTATTGTCAACTCTTACAATAATAATACCGTGGGTCGTCTCAAAAGTGAAATGTAAGAAATAAAGGTGCACTCGATTGAATATCTTCGTCACGTGAAGTACATGTGACCAAAGTATCTGCTTTCGATGTACATACATGTATAGGTTAGTAATCTGTAAAGGATAGTTTAAAATCTCAAATACAAATGAAAATTGACCAAGGTTTAGATAAAGCAAAATACGCTAATTGAAATTAGTGTAAACGTAATCACTTACCAGCCTTCATGTCTCCATCTCTTACCCAGCAAGAGTGTATTTTAACAATTTACATTTTGTATATTTTATAACCAGCTACTTCTCTCAGAAACCAGAGGCTCAAGGACCTTCCATACATCATTCCTGTAGAATTTGGTTAAAATTGGTCCAGCGGTTTTAAAGGAGATAGCCAAAATGTGAAAAGCTTACGGACGGACGGACGGACGGACGGACGACGGACGCCAAGTGATGGAAAAAGCTCACATGACCTTTTGGCCAGGTGAGCTAAAAAGTCATGCTATAAATCGTATATTAATTCAACATTTATAGTGTTTGATGAATTAATTTATGCCCTCGTAATCTAATGTTTTAGAAACCATGGACACAATTACACAATAACATACACTGAACTTTTATCATAAAAGTCAAAATATTGAATGGCAATACAGCCATATGCGATATTTGCAGACACAATCATGTTTTGTTCAAATATATTGACCTGGCCGGTCACTGGTCAATTATATCGGGCGTAGACTGTAGTTGTTATAAATATACCTAAAATGCAGAGAAAATTTAGCCATGCCCGGTCATGCCAATTATTTCCGACAATACATTTACTCCATACCGATTTATTATTATTTTGGGCATATGAAGGACATTTGTTTTTCGAATTAAATAGAAATAATCACACCTTCCATGCACCCTAGTCATTACAAAAATTTCGACAAAGCTGTTAAGAAATCTAACGATATGACTGACGGACAAAAAACCAGCAGGTAAACCAGAAAATAAATTGTCAAGTTCAATACGTCATTATTTCTGCTCCAGTTGCATTTGTTCCATTAAACATAAATCTTTAGCAAATGTGGAAACCCGTTAGTGCCACCTAGAAATACCTAGAAATAATTTTTATGTGGCAGTCGCCACAAAATATATGACGGCCGCCACATAAACGAATAATTAATTTGGCAACCGCCACTTATCTGGCGGCCACCAGATAATTTAAGCGGCGGCCTCAAAATAATTAGTTTATGTGGCGCCAGATAAATTATTTTTATGTATTTCTATGTGGCACTTGCGAGCTTCTTAACGTCATTATTTCTTCGTCTGCCACCAGATCCTTTGATAGACCTCCGCCGTAGGATCAACGGAGACACTGTTGAAAATTGGAGTGGAAATGATGTTTTTACGGAGTTTTCGGAACATAGATATGGTTTTTTTCAAGCTACGGGAGAAAGTCCAGAAACTTTATTGCAAATTCTTCAATTGGTTCAAGATTCATTTATACAAGATAATGGTAGACCCCATAAATTATCTTCAAGAAACAGAGTCATGTTGTATATGATGTGGTTGAGGTCGTATCCGTCGTATCATGTTCTGTCCTTGATTTTTAAAATAAGTGTATCTGGAATTCAAAGAGAAATCGATATGTGTATTCCAGTATTTCATAGAGCTTTTGGTTTTTATGTACAGTGGCCAAATTTAAACGAATGGCGAGAAAAACGCGGAATTTGGCCGAAACTTCAAGCAGCAGTTGGGGCAATTGATGGAACATCTATTGAAATATACAGACCACAAGTTGAACCGCAAGAAATATATTTTTCTGGACATCGTCATTTTCATGCTATACATACGCAGGTGGTTATAGATAACACAGGAACGATATGTTACATTGAAAGTGGATTTTTAGGCCACCAAAACGACGCACAGCAGTTTATGCTGATGAGACAAATCGGCCATGATCCAGCACTTCCCTTCCCGCAGGATTGCTTTTTGTTAGCAGACAAAATTTACCCAAACAGACACCCGATTTTAACACCACTAACACGACAGCAAATTAACAGAAGACCACATGCACAGAGGCGTAAATGTAGAAAACTTAATAGAATCATAAGCGAATACAGGATCGTTGTCGAACACACCATAAGCGACCTTAAAAACTATAGAGTTCTTGGAACTCTATGGAGACACCCGAGGCACAAATTGAAACAAGTAGTGGAGACTTGTGCATCACTTGTTAATCGGAGAAGAAATTTATTTCAATAAAAAAATTCAATAAATGGTACATTTTACTATTTTCATCTTTGAGACGGTCACTCTATTTTTACCTGTAAAAGTCGGCGTAAAAGTAGGTATCTACACTTTCGATAAATCTCTATTGTGATGTTGTTACATAGCTTAATTTTCGCCAGATGTTATTTTTATTAAAAACTAAAGTGCTGTCGGAGACGACAGTTATACCCGCAAACCCACATTTGTTTCAACCAAGTGATGATTTTGATGCAAATTTAGTGTTTAGGACAAAACTTACCCCGAGTTAAAAAAAAACATGCAAAGTTTATTTTAGGATCAAAGATCTTTATATTAATAATCTTTAGTTACATAATACACCCCATCGGATCAAGCAAATACAATACAAATATCAAATACAAACAAAAGAACATTTGTACAAAAAATGGAACACCAAAAATAACATACAAGTTACATCAAAAGTTCAGAAGACTCTTTGACCGGTGTGAACCTTATTTCAATCGGGATTTCATTTCCAATGATTGTTTCATAAAGGTGCATACAGCCGATAAAAGGGTTATATTTGGGTTTAATATATAATTAAGCTTATCTGAGGATGACATATTTTGGAAATCAGGATTAATATTTATAATTGATTCAAATAATTTACGACGCTGTTGTTCATTGTTTTTACAGTTTAAAAAGAAATGGGTCCCCGACATTCTTTAGTTGACTTCTCACATTAACTTTCAATTGTCAATTTCTTTGTTGGGAGATTACGTTTAATGACAATATTGTCGAATTTCACGAAATGTTGTTACTTTTTATCACAATGTTGTTATTTTCAAACAAAATGATCACAATCCCGATTTTGCCCATTTGAAGAAAAAAAATAAAATTGAAAATTTTGGTTTTTTATTACCGCCGACCCTCTGAAATCAGCCATCCCAAAAATAAAAATAAATTTAAAACCTTTTGCATCAAAATTTCATAAAAGATGATGTTCCAATTCGTCTTAAAATAAATTATCCGTTAATAAAATACTTGCAAACATGATCCAAGAAAAAAAAATATTTATAGCCGTTAGTGATGCCAATTTCGAAACAAGTTTTATGAAACGAATTTTCTATTACAATCCATGTGGCTTTTAATTTCGTTTTGTATGAATATCTTGATTCCGCAAGATATCGAATCCACTCATTTTATCTCATCGTAGTTGACGAGTCGAATCCCTTAAAAAGGGAATGGTCTACTGAACAAGAACTTTTAAGATAGATGTTCTGACATTTCAATGGGTTACAAATCATTTGCAATCTTTATATATATATTTGGCAATACAACCAAGATTTTTCAAAAGTACACGATTTGCCCTCTTTTTTTTTTTTTTTTTTCCCCGACCGACCGACCGTATTTTAAAAAAAAAATCCGTAAACCAATTAATTAAAAATAAAAGGCCTTACATACAGTTTGTGATAATACTGTATAGAAATTAAATGCATGAAGTCAAAAATGAAAGAGGAGTTTAGGTTGCAAGCTTAAATTCACAATTTCTGAAACGATTTCTCAAGAAAGTGTGACGGATGGACGGACAGACGGACGGACGGTACGACGGACGAACGGACAGACGGTACGATGGAGGAACAGACAGACGGTATGGCGGTATGACGGACAGACGGACGGTACGACGGAAGGAGGCGATAACAATATATCCCCGAACTTCTTCGAAGTGATGGGATCACAAACAGGAATCCTAACTCAGCTAAGGGTTACCTCTGCATCTAAAGGAAGAGCCTTAGAAATTTCTGGTAAATTTTTATCAAATTTTGAATGGAAAATTTAGCTTAGATAACTTGTTATGATGGCGTTTTACTCCTTAATGTTTTATTTGTCATAAGGCATATTATAGGTGATGTTGTCACTTCCACATTGCCATGATTACGTAAGAACATAAAACATTGCAACCACAATCTAACATTTTAATGGTATTTCTCTGTATAAAGGGTTAATTTTGCGGACCAACAAAACAATGTTAAAGATTAAGACGTAGAATAATAAGTTTCATGTCGATAATATATCAAAATGAAATCGTGCCTTTTTTATCATCAGTATTTGTGATTTCTTGTCATATCTAAGAACAGCATATTTTTCAAACTTTAAACCCTCCGACATTGTAATATCCGCTGTTTAAAAGAGTTTTAAAATAGCCACAATATATATTTTTTTATATTTTTAATTTTGCATATGACCGAATATCTTTCAAAGCCAACTAAAGCCGAATTTGGTAATCTCATATTTTTTTCAGATATAATCTCTCGAAACACTTAATATAGTTGGATGTTTTATACTATTGTTGGTAGATTGTACATTTTGGTTGTTTTTATCTGTATCTTAATGTTTTTTGTTTTTGTTTTTCCCGTCCATCAACTGTTTCAATGTCGTATTTAATTCATTCCTTATAACGACCACATTTCGTTAATGTCTCATCTTTGTCGTAGTTTTCCTTAGGGCGTTACCTGAAAAATAGTGTTCAAATTCTACACATATAAAAAGGAAGAAAACGTAAATGGAATTACGTGCGCAACAATTAGTATGAACATATATTTTGATTATAATCCGAAGTTTGGTCTAGAGTTGTAAACAGCCCATCCACCAACAATGCAAAACATTTACCGACATCGGCTTCACGTCTGTCTGTGGACTGGGCATAAAGAAATATAATTCTCTTATTATTATTATTATTATTATTATTATTATTCCAGATTGGCCTGATCTAGGAAAAGGATTATGTGGTATAAACAAGAAATACATGGTTAAACCTGACGATGCCAAGTTATATGATAAACTGGAGAAAGATAGAAAGGTAAAATAGTCATTACATGATAGATTCGATCGCTAACATCCTTCCGACGGAACTCAAAGATAAATCTGATTGTTTGACACAAAATCTTTATAAAGTTCTAGTTATCACGTCTGTACTCAGACATAGGCCAAGTTAACCCCTCCCCCTCCCCCGGTATGTCGTATGACGTCGGAGGAATATCGGATTAATACAAGCAGAATTGTCATCATATCTGTGGTATGATTTTATGTATTACACGTAGGTCTGATACTCAACTTCATCTCTGTTATATCTGCTGGTATTCTGAAACAAGCCAAATTATTATGTGGAACATCAAATCGTACATTTTATACAGTTACTTTCTTCATACATAGATGTATACTGAGGTCTCACTGTATAACGGTACTTACTTTTTCAAGAAAGCGTCAAAATGACGTTGAAATAACGTTGGAAGCGCGATACAATGGAACCAGCGATACAGTAGGAACAAAGTACATGTATATTATATACCTGACAAATGGCTATGAGAGCAATTGCAAGTTGCCTCCTAAGACACAAGCTATTTTATAAGACGAAGCCTTGGGCGAAAGATAATGACTAGGGAGCAATAAATGTGCCATTATCCTCATATTCATTTCATAGATATTTAATTCATTATGCCTAAGACAAACTCACATGTTAAATGTCCCGTAATTTTTTTTTGATATAGATTGTACACTAACTTATAATAATTCTTATTCTTGTTCAAGGTTTATCCTTTGCAAAGGACAGGGAAAGGGAAGTTTCTATTAGTTTGCAGTAAAGATCCAAATTCATCATTACCATATACGTCAAGACTTGATTTTGATGTCACAAGTGTAGAACAATTTTTCGTGAAGTGTTTAGGGTACGAAAATATCGGCGCAAACGACACAATTAAAGGGTCAAAAAGTATTGAGGTAAAGGTTAAAGTTATTTTTTTTCAATCCCTTCATTAACCATTGATGAATTTTTAGGTACAGTGTATATTTGTTGTAATTTTCAGGTAATAAAGTTAGTACTTTTTTTTTAAAGGCTAACAGTTTAAACTCCATAAAACAAAGATTACCTTATTAAGATTTTGGCTACTCTATTATGCTAATTTGATTCTCAGGTTCACAAGGTTTTGGTTATCACCTTTTCCTTCGGAAAATTTTGGTCATGAGCACACATGATGAAGATCAATCCCGAGATGCACGTGGTACTCAGTTTTATATATCTGAAATCTTATTTATTTTATTTCACTTTTTATATTGCAATTACAGGAGATAATGGATTTCTTTCGGACTAAGGTGGCAGAAATAGAAAAAGACACGTCATACAAGAATTTGGTTGTGGCAATTCTCACAGGAGGAAACGATTATGAGCCAGCGAAAGTTTATGACAAGAGTGGAGCAGTGATACCAACAAAGGAAATTTGTGATATCTTCCTGCAGTCAACAGTTTTAAAGGGAAAACCAAAAATATTTATTATACAGTCGTACAATTTTAGTGGTACTTTTTTTCTTTTACATAATTGCAGATTATGTTGTTACCGAGGGATATTGCGAGGGGTAATGCAGAAAGAAAGAAAATTAGTTCCTCTGTCATAGGAGTTTGAACGACCTGCAATTGACAAATCATTTTGATATCTTCGGGTGTACATGCAGAGGTTTGGTAACGATCTCATCTGAAAAAAAAAAACGCTTTATAGACTTTAAATTCGGTATCTTCGAGGTATCCAAATTGCCAAGCTTGAATTGGGGTTTTCGAGTACGAGAGAAAAACAGTAGCGACAATACTTTTGATTATTATTACATATCAAGTAGACTGCTATGTGTTTTTCAGACATTAGTTTGGACCCTGAAATCTCTCTGATTATTTGCAATTTAATGCATTCAATAAACCAACAACCACACAAATAGAAAAGGTATCCAAATCACCCAGGTAGACTGGAGTTATTCAGTTCCTTCAACATATAGGCATTAAAATATTGATACGTATAAAAGAATATAAGTTTTTAGTACTTCCCAACAAATTTATTCAAATGTTTCCTATGACGTTTAAAAATAAAGATATATGTGCCATTTGCGTACCCTGGGCGATTTGGGATCCACAACTTTATAGGATATCTTGTGAAATAGTAATGAAAATATGTTTTTGCTTTATTTTAAGAAATGGAAGCGTCTGTTGATGAATTAGAGGCCGAAAAGACACCCCTAACATTTAAAAACGAACAAAATCATGATGATCTGTTTGTTGTTTCGGCATATCCAAGGACAGGTTTGTATCACTGTATTTTTTTAAGCTATTTATAATTTACTGGATAAGGAAAAGATAGGTTATATTTCCATTGAAACAAATATATATGCCACTAAAGTTGCGTTCCTGGTCACAAAAATACGACCTGTAACAATTCAGAACATTTATTTTACCACTTAATCATGTTAAGGTATCCGGACCCTAATAGATCATGATCGAAAATTCTATCTGTTTTTGACCGTGAATTGCTGTACCAAACACTTAAAAGATGGAATTTTGTATATATATTTTTCTCTAGCTGAAACACACTGTTTTGCTTATATGCAGAGTCTGTAAAAATAAGTTAGTTATATTGGCATTTCCGAAGTTTGCCGATAATTATCGAGGTCATTTCAATTGGGTTGTATGGAACATACGGGAATCTTTTAGTAATCACGTGGTCATTTATGGTCCGGATACCTTAATTGTAAATGTATAATGGACTTGGCCTAACGTGTAAATGATGCAGGATATAGTACGTCACCATTCGGCCAATTATCATTTATCTCATTTTAGAGCTTGGTTCGTGGATGGCCGGAGAGCGTGTCGATGGATCTTATTTCATACAGGCATTGATAGAAGTAATACGAAACAAGGCCTGCAGGATGTCATTTATTGATCTTATGCAAGAGGTATGATATACACGTACCATGAAACCGGTCTAACCTCCACTGCACCAAGTCGCACTACTCTGATTTCTGCTGTGGGGGATAACACGAGGGTATGATCTTCCCAATTCTCTAAAAAAAAACTTTGCCATTTTCCCAATGTCTTACATTTTTTGCCCTTTTTCCCAATTCTCTAATTTGTTTGCTCAGTTTTCCCAATTCTTTAAATTTTTTTACTAAATTTTCCCAACCCCAAAAAATCACTCTTTTCCATAATTCCCAAAAGCGTGTCACCCCACCTCTGTTAATTCTATGGTTGTTTTTTTTGCTTCTTCTGAGGATCTATCGATTGATTGATATCTCATTGTACAGGTTTATTTAAAAACGATCTTCCCAATTCTCTAAAAAACTTTGCAATTTTTCCTAATTCCTTAGAATTTTTGCCCTTTTTTCCAATTCTCTAATTTGTTTGCACAGTTTTCCCAATTCCTTTAATTTTTTTGCTAAATTTTCCCAACCCAAAAAATCACTCTTTTTTCTAATTCCCAAAAGCGTGTCACCCCACCTCTGTTAATTCTATGGTTGTTTTTTTTTTCTTCTTCTGAGGATCTATCGATTGATTGATATCTCATTGTACAGGTTTATTTAAAAACGATCTTCCCAATTTTCTAAAAAACTTTGCCATTTTTCCCAATTCCGTAGAATTTTTGCCTTTTTTTTCCAATTCTCTAATTTGTTTGCTCAGTTTTCCCAATTCCTTAATTTTTTTTACTAAATTTTCCCAACCCAAAAAATCACTTTTTTTCCTTATTCCCAAAAGCGTGTCACCCGACCTCTGTTAATTCTATGTTTTTTTTTCTTCTGAGGATCTATCGAATGATTGATATGTCATTGTACAGGTTTATTTAATTGTGTTTAAAAACGAAATTCTGGTTTAATTTTTTTACCCGATTTCGATCAATAGCCAAGAATTTTGTCTCGTTTTGGAACACTACCAAAAAGAACACTCAGAACCCTCTTCTACTGTTATATAAAAGGAGATATTTGAAATTAAGACACTGAATACCAGGTTATACCCACACAGATTTTGAAAGTCATTTTTCGTCAACTTGAAGTTGCCATTTTAGACGAGGGAAAATGAAAAGTGACCATATAAATTCGTCATTTTTGATGGGGTCCATGTTGTTCATATGTTTTTAGTTTTTAATTTTAGTGCATGTATTGTTTTGGTCTTGTCTTCGTTGTTCTCCAGAGTTTGTCAGTTTTTTTTATTTTCCCCTCTTTCGAATATCCCTTTGGTATTTCTTGCCAAGCAGTATAGTCAAACCTGTCTATAAAGAGCAGCTAAGGGTCAAGAAAAAAGTGCCCTTTATACAGAGGTTAATTTACATTAATATGACTTTTTCACTGTGCCCTTTATAGACAGTGATTTCCTATATAGAGGTGTCCTTCAAAATAACAATCCAAAGATACTAATATTAGATATAGTAAATTTATACTATGCTGTATACGACGCATTTCAAGGAGTTACCTCTCATCAGCAGCATTAAGGTTGTACCTAACACTACAGGGAGATAACTCTGTAAAATCAGCTAAACGTTTCAATAACGTTGTGTTGTTAATGGAATATTAAGCTTTTCAATGATCAATATTAGTGTTTGTCAAACTGCTATACAATCAGTGTAATTTTTCTGATGAATTGGTTGGTTCAAATGTTTTGAAATTTTAAAATTTTTGTCAATGGGTCAAAGTAAATACTTTGTCAAAATTTTATGAAAATTAAACGAGCCAAATTAATTTTAGTGAAAGTGTTGGGTACCACCTTAAAACCGAAACATTTGGAAGACCAAAAACCAAAGTATTTATTTTAAAACAAGAATATAGTAATTAAATTCTAACCTATAATGAGACATTACTCAAAACTATAAACTGTTTTGAAGAAAAAATGATTATTGCAGTAAAAATATAAGGTCATTGTGGCAAAACACTGATACGCAACATAATTGGAAAATTTCCCAGGTTTATATATGGAAAGCGCTAGCTCTGACGGTCGCAGGAAATTCTAAATCAAGCCTTTTGGAGTTGGAGGAATCTTGAATTAACTTGTATTGAAAGTTCTTCTGTGTGAAAAAAACACATAATTTTTACAATTTTTAAAAAATATTTTTTCATTGAAATTACAGGTAAGCAGATACTTGTCAAATACAGCTGTGCCTTCATCGACTACATCTGCCCAAGCCGAAAAGCAACAAGTAATTAGACGGAGAGTGGCAGAAGTAGTAATGATAGAACACTGTGTAAACAAAGAGTTTTACTTCTCCTTGTGTAATTAAGTTACGAATGTGAAGATACCCGAACCATCATGACCCTAAATTATATTTTTTTTACCAAAAATAATTGTAACCAAATCTTTTTTTTAACGGATTATTTAGATATATCTTTATCAAATTGAAACGCACTTCGTTGATCCGGTTCCATGTCAACTCGAACTTTTTCCATTTGTACTCAACCAACTCGTACCCTATGTTTTACCAACTCGTACCCTTATATTTACCAACTCGTACCTTCACTATTCTTCCTAGCATAGTACATAATGTAACCAACCCGTACCCAAATATTTACCAACTCGTACCTTTACTTCAATTACACTATACCTCTACCAAGAACAAAGTCTAATTCTATTTAAATTTTATTCATCACTATATAAAATTATATAATTAAAAATAATGATAACAAAGCCGAAAGCTACAAACATTCAGCACAAAGCACAACGTGTTTATAATGTCATGATACAGTTCACAAATTCAGTTGTCTGGCGTAGGTCCGTTTAGCTGTCCGCAAGTGAGGAGTAGCTTGCAGTAAGCTAACCTTTCTCGTACTCGGACTTGGCTTGGTTTTCAGAAGAGTATTTATAGCTCAATTAGTTCCTTCCGGAGAAAGTTGTTGCTTACTGGTAAATAATTACAAGTGTAAATCTTGTTCTTGATACTGCCTTCAGTATTAACGTGTTGTTTTAGTTAACAATATAAATTGATTGTATGCACATTTTTATTGATGTTTTAATTAATTTACTTCAAAACAGTAAAACCCTTTTGAAGTACTTTTAAATCAGTTCCAATCAAAAAATATTTATAGTGTAATTATGTCACCATACGTTTTCTCTGTGTAATGAAATTGATTGCGCTTCTCATACAACTTTTTCAAAACCTTCCAAGTAACTAAGAAGTGTACAGTTGTGTTTGCAACAATTATATTACAAGATGAGGTACGAGTTGGAAAAGGTACGAGTTGACGTGTACAAAGATTGCCGATACTTACGGAGTATTGAAAATACTTACGTGGTCAAATATTGTCCGGATACCTTTTACAAATCTGTCATGCTGCAAAATGGTGAAGAGTTATCAGGTTAACTTTTTTTTCTCTTGACAGTACTGCGTTAGCACATTTCATAATTAAAAACCACATTGCACATTTACATAAAATTTTATTAATAAACATTATTATACCTCATTATTTTTTTTCTGTGTAATAATTAACACAATAATATTACTATTTCGTCTATTTCTAAATCTGAAACTATTGACTGGTCAGTAATTTCCATTACTATTGACTGGTCAATAGTTTCCAGTACAATGACCAATCAATAGTTTACAGTAGTTTTGACCGGTCAATAGTAATGGAATAATAAAACACTTACTGACTGCACATTCCGGGAAAAATCAGTTTATAGTCCAATTGATACCAACTATTGCCCTCTGATACGCCTTTTGGGAATAGTCGTACCCAAGGGACAATAAACTTACTATTCCCCTCATACCCAGTCATACGTATATAATATTAATACAAAAAATTGAGTGGCAAAAAATTAAACCAGGAGTTCAGACTAAACATGTAATATTATACAATTATAGCCTTTACAGGAGGTCGATACATGTTTTATCGACCTGATGAAATTATATTGACTGAGTACAAAGTCCGAGGTCGATATAATTTCATCAGGTCGATAAAACATGTATCGACCGACATTTTAAAGGCTATAATTGTTTTATTATAATATTCAAATTCACAAAATATCAATCATGTTCTATTTCAATAACCAACGAACTTACCTGTGCTTTGAATCTCTGACATTTTCCCTATATCCTTTTCATTATGTTGATATTGAATTGAAAATGATACACTTTAACAATTTAATATTAACAAAACAACATGTAGATATCACATATTTAATTTAATAATGAACTTCCGAAGTAAGAATGAAAGATCGATTCTGATTGGTCCTTAGACTAATCCAACAGCCAATCAAAATATCGCTTTATAAATTTGTTCTTCTAAATTCTATTTTTGGAATAAGGGGGTCTTTCAACTAAATTATTTTTAGAAACTCTTAGTCTTTCAACATTTTTAATTTTATTTATGGAAACACCTATTTTACAAGCTTTTTACAGGTTGACCATGTGATCTATTTTGACAAAAGACAGCTTTTGAATTATACAATATTATAATAATAATATATATAAGAAAGTTGGAGAAATGACATGTGCTTTTTCAGATATATTCATTATAACTATATTTAATACTAAAATCTAATACATACATTACTCTATAGGTTTTTGTGTTCATTCAACTGTTTCATCTTTTTTTATAATGATTACCTCACATGTTTACTATATTAATTGAACATGAGTGTGTTGTAGAACATTTCTTACCCCGAACAGGGACACTCAAACACTGAACATTTATAGTTTACAGTTTATTTGCATGCCTTGTTCAAACACGCTTTTCGGGTTGTCAGGAGATTCACTGTATGATCCTACGTTATATTTCTCTGATGTTGTAGTATGTGCAACATGTACACAACATCCACTAAGGAAAATATTTTTTTTCATAGTAGAGGGCCTGGACTTTCAACACAGAAAGCGACTCTTTTATCATATCTTGCATATAATATGCTTCAGTCCTGTATAAAAGATGAAAATGTGTCCAGTGATAGTAGTCTAGTATCAGTTGCCTTAGAAAATAATTTATAGTCCGTCTGCGACCCAATAATTTTTCAACAGATGGTTTGTATCGTAAGTAAAAAAAAGTTTTCAGAGGTATGTCTGCACGTCATTAATACTGTTATATTAATTTACCTTACTATTTACAAATGTCACAGACAAGCAACTTTTGGTTCAAAAATTAAAAATAGAAGAAAAATCGTTAAAGAAGTCAAACCAAATAAATTGTGTCATGATTTTGCATGACGTATCTTCCTTTGAGGTAGTTGCCCCAGTTAAAAGATTTTGAAAATTTTTAAAAATGTCAAATATATAAACACTAAAAAGTTACATATACATTTAACTACTGCTATTTTCTCTACGATTATTTAGACTACAATTTGATCACCCATTGAAATTCCTAGAACAAATGAATCAAGATATCCAGGTGTATGATAAAGAACATGAGAAGAGCTGAGCAAAAAGTTCATGTTCTTGTCTTCCGCTACTTAAACCCCCTCCCGGAGGATTTTTTTTTTATAAAAGATCTTCATGAAATTACATTTTAGGATTGGTTGTGCTTTCCTACAAATTACATAATTACAATCAAATCATTTATAAAGTGCAATAATAGTGAACGGAACATGAATGTCTTAAGATTTATACCAATCTCGGGATCATATGTAACCATAAATATCACTCTCCATTAGTTCTAAAATCTGTATCCATTTCCTTTTTAAAGAAGAAATTCGCCTCAGCTTTATAAAGAAGCAAGGTACGCTACTGAAATCTATTACTTTGAAATAAAATTAGAACATTTTTTGCATGTTTGCTTCGATTCGCCAGCCTGAGTGAATTAGTAATATATGGGTATATGATATGGCGCGAATTGCAAATGATAGCATTAAATAATTTAGGACTAGACGTTTTAGGATATTATATAATATGGATTATAAATGAAGGATATCTGGATAGGTTACGTTTTATGATTTTTGCGCGTACGATTGTGTTTTAGAATTGCAGGTATATGTTCAATTTTTGATTTTTTTAAAATTTAATCTGACCATATTTCAATAAACGTAAGACCCTTTTTCTGGATACCTTTCATTTGCTTCTCCCATTACAAGTAGGGCATGTTTTTTTTTATTTAACTAAATTATCTGTATATATAATTATATATAGAATAGAGAATGGTGCTTATAATTATATGTATGTATTGTACTTGCATGACTTGTGTATATATATTTATACTTTTTATCAAATATCTTTATGACTGGATATTGATCGTTTGTTTTGGTTTATATGCTAGTACACGTATATTTTTATTGCATTATGTATAGTGTTTGTCGTGGTTTTTGTACATGTAAATGCAATAGAAAATAATAATAATAAGAAACGGAGTAAAACCAATATGTTCACCACTTCATTTGGGGACATAATAAAAAGTTTTCATTCATAACAGAACAATATTGTTATATAATTTATTTTTATCATCTTTATAACCTCTGTATTGCAAATTTCTACCTTATGTGAAAAGTAAAATTTAAATAAAAAGTCGGATGTGGGGTTAATAGACAGGAGACTATTTTATTTATTACTGGAATGAATTATTTCGAGAGAGTTCTCATTCTTATCTCGTCAAGAAGCGCCCTCAAGTGGACATAATAGATAATCAGTTTTATCGCTATTTTGTATGGTTCCATTTATAGTAAATCATTAAAAATCATATCTGTATTTATGTTAATATATTACAAGTCAGTGTTTTAATGCTGGGACTATTTTGATTATAGATTCGGTTTTAGATTCCTACGCTGATGTCAATACCGTGAACAGCTCACACTAGTCCTTATATAGTCACTGGCGATAATTTTCTCTCTCACGCCAACTGCTTGAGAAAGGAAATTATCAGTGTGAAAAATAAAAGGAAAATGTAACGAAAAAGTGACAATGGATCTCTTGGAATTCGTTTCAAAAGTTGTTTTCTGTGAAATATGTTTCAGATTTATACTACCGGTACATTTCATCAGAACATGAATTACCAATTCGCGAGGAAACAACACAATCACAGTGCACTCTGCCCGAGACAGGAATTAAGAGAATTTCATGTCTACAATGGGAGTTTTGATCATCTCAGTGTTTTGTCGATTTCAAACCAAGAGGTATCCCCCTTCCGAACACATCTATCTTCAATTCCTCTCGGTTCTGTTTTTTTTACGTGGCAACTATAGAAGCTCAATAAGATTTCGGTTTCCAGTTTTCCTGCCTTGGTTACTGCTGAGAGCCATGCACACGAAATTGTAATCATAGAATAATCATTGTCACATTTTAATGGATGCCTTCACTGATGTACCCAAGATCTCTAAAAAGATATCCACAGCTATGATGCTAGTATTTCGATAATGGAATAACATTGAGCTTTAACATACTTGTAAAATTGTTTGAAACTTTGGAATACTTCCATTAGAAACAATTTCCCTCACTTCGTTTCTATCTACCGTTTTGACATTTTGGCCAGCATATTTGGTTATGGTTCCATCTAGACACTGGGACTATTATACTAAGTATTATACTAAGTATAATAGTCCCAGTCTAGACAACAACATTTATAGGGAAAAATCATCTCGTTTGTCATGTGTAACCTAATACACTAAGGTCATTTCATAATTTCGTAAAACTCAATTTAATATTTTGTACCTTCTTGATTTTGACCTGTCTAGCATACTTGTTGAATGAAATAGAGCACGAAAACCGAAGCTGTGTTGTTTATTGCGTCAATAAACAAATTGACCTAAGAAGGACAAAATGCCAGCGGTTGGTTTGACATTACCACTTTATATGCTAAACTAAAAAGGAAAGCATGTGCCATCCTGTGCATCAAAGTCGGTATCATGGATTTTGTAATACAGAATCGATATAATATCTGCTTATGGATCCGAAGTACCCATCCAAGGATATCAACAGCTCAGGTGCTAATGTTTCAATGTGATCGTTGAATTGATGAATATCAAAGATTTAAAACTTTAGGAACATAGCCCTGTCCTTAGATGGTTTTGGCTTTACCCTTTTTGGTCGTTTTGGCAGCTCACAGGATGAAATTAATATCGAACTGAAAAACAATATATAAGGTTTGAAATAATATAATAACATGAACTCTAAAGATGGCCATATGCGTAATGATGTGGATAAAATAGCATAACTTGTGATAGTATTGGTAGAAATAAGTCTGAATCAAAGTCGATACCAAAACAATTCATTCACTTATACATGTATATACACATTCGTTCACTTATACATGTATATACATATTCGTTCACTTGTACATGTAGATACAAATTCGTTCACTTCTACATGTATATACAAAAAATAGATAACAGTTAAGATCGAACATTAAATACCAATCGATTACTGTAAATTCGGAAATTATTGTTTGGTTGTAATCGCAATAATTTAAACTCACATTTTGGAATTTTTTATATGAATGAAGCGGGATTTTTCGCAAAAATGACAAAATCGCAATAATAATTGCACGTAATAATTTCTGAATTTACCGTAATATCATCCAATCGACAGACCTTTGGACAACAAATTAATATAAAAAAACTCAAAACGCAAACACAAATTAAAACAACTGAGCGTAAAGATAAACTGACTTGGTACAGACACTTGGCCGTGGGAAGATGGCTAAAATAGATTTTACCCAAACCTCCTCCTGATTTATATTATAAAAGCCAATACATTGTGGATGACCAAAAAGATGACCTTTAGCTAGAAATGTAAAGTGCATACTTTTGATAGCATAGTCAATTTAGATTATACTCGTTCTAACTGTAAATATAGCTAAGGCTCTTATAGTTGTTGGTGGTATATGGTGTAAATAAACAAATTGCATTTTATTATCTTTTTGACTTTCAGAATTTGGAATTATTTCATAACAGAAATGAAATTGTTAGGATGTGGGATAAACGTCAAGAACACAATATTCACAGGACTATAGACTACACAAAATTGATTACAGTTAGGTGCAGACATAACTCACCAACTTAACTTGGAGTAGTTGGTCTGACTGCTTTAGAACTGCTCTATAATAGAATCCTGACCGATTCAGACTGCTCTAGAACTGAATCCTGACCGATTCTGACTGCTCTAAGCTGTCACGGTCAGGAACAGCTCTAACCTGTCATGGTCTAGAACAGCTCTAACCTGTCGTGGTTTAGAACAGCTCTAACCTGTCATGGTCTAGAAAAGTTCTAGTAACATTCATGATTTAGAATAAATAAGAAATCCCAACTTAAAGTTTCAGTAAAGTCTTTTTGTAACACTATAAATAAAAATACCACATTGAAATAAAGCCTAATTCTTGACCAGAGCTGTTCTAAAAAGCAGTCGTGGACCAGAACTGCTCTGATTCTTAACCAGAGCTGTTGTAAAAAGCAAACGTGGACCAGCAATGCTCTAATTCCTGACCAGAGCTGTTCTAATTCCTGATCAGAATTTTTCTTGACCAGAGATATTTTTCTTCCTGACTGCCCTAAATCTCGGAACTGCTCTGCAAGTTAACTTGGACGAGAGGTTATGACTTGTCGCAACTGTAGTACCCCCAGACGATTTACATATCATTTTCAACAGGGAGCAAGAGTTCCAAACATAAGACAAGCTCTAAATAAGAGGTGTCAGTCATAAGTTAGAATAGCGACCTGATGACAAATGTTTCTTTTAGTAGAGTGACAGTATCCGACATGCAGCTATGAGAGCCTTAACTAGTTTTACTGTTAAAACGAGCATATTCTGACCCTGCTATCTAAATTATATACCATACACTCTAATTTTCAGTTCTAGCAAGCGGTCACCTTCTTGGTAATCGTACTGTTTTGGATTTTATAGTGTGTTTTGTACACCAGATTGTCAGGATAAATAAGGGGAGAATTTGGTACCCATTAAACGGGTTAACCCCACCACTATTCGGTGTCTGTACCAAGTCAGACTATCCTGACTCTCTGGTGTGTTCATGTTTGTTTTGTACTGTTTAATGTTATTTTTGTACGGCGTTTTGTCAGTTGGGTTGCTTTGATTGATTGGTATGTTATTGTTGACCTTTCCTGTTATCCATTTTGTTGTTTATCCATTGGCATTGCTCCGCATGGGTGATAATAACTGAACTCATAAGAAAATAAAACATAAGACCATGCACGATTTATTAATAGAAAGGCAACAAATCTAAAATGAAATTCTCACATGACAACAACACTAGTCATGTATGTCCACACGTGTAAATTCTTATATTGTGCTATCTTCCTGCACTAAAGCGAAAGGAGAAAGTTGATATCACTCATGGAATAATGTAAAATACCGAATGTCACATTGATTCCTCTTTCTATAGAAAGTTTCTGAGAGAAAAAATAAGATTCCTCAGTCATTAATATGTATAGTAAATATTTATACTTAAACAGAAGCAATAAAAATTCAACAAATAATGTAGTCAAAAACGCCAAAACGTGTGGCTGGAATTCCAGAAGATGCGCAGTGAAGTCAGTTAGTTCACGGAAAGGTTCCGTTAAATTTACATGCCACATATCATCAATATATATAGCGGACAACAGCGAAATCCTAGTGTTTGCCTAAACATCATTCCTTTACGACAAGTCGCAACTGCAATCATATCGTCACACTCTGCCATACATCTACACACGATGCGGGGGATAATTTTACATAATGGATTTCTGTTACGCCCAAGTCCGGTATTAGAGTTTATAAATGCATCAGCTGTAATAGAAA
Organism: Mytilisepta virgata; assembly: GCA_028015205.1. Taxonomy (NCBI): domain Eukaryota; kingdom Metazoa; phylum Mollusca; class Bivalvia; order Mytilida; family Mytilidae; genus Mytilisepta; species Mytilisepta virgata. The sequence goes on along the minus strand of CM051511.1, from coordinate 34,002,860 downwards.
ATATAGAAAAAAAATGATAAAGTACTCGTATGTTACACAATAAAATCGAAATTTGTCGGAAAATTGATAAAATACCTTTATAAAAGTTTGGAGTGGAATATGTGTTCTCTTGATATTGTCCATAAAAATATATATGATTAAAATTTAATGTATCCGATATATGGTTTCTTGTTGTTGGTAAATTTTATGCCAAAAGGATGCAGGTTAAAATGTATTTTTAGTTAATACAAGCGTATTTTGGGGAAGATATTTAAACGGTGATTAAATTTCATTTTCAAAAATGCTGTCCCATGACCCTAGCGTGTTTTAAAGAAAAAATAACTATTGACGGTATCTGATTGGAATGTTTGTCCCTCGGGTTTGGATGGTTGTTCATGGGTACAACAACAATGTATATCATCATCCTATTACGTCAAATCGATTTTTTGCACTTCCCAAATATTAGGCACTTGTGAAAGATCACGGGAGCTCAACCCATAGAACTTCATCTCTTGTTCCAGGAGGCAGATAGGGGAAACCCTCTCCTTGGAAGGTTGTCAGGTCATAATACGGAAAGCCTGACCGCGGACCATAGTGGGTAACGTATTTGGAGAATGGACGTTATGCAAACAATCAATCAATCACTTCCAAAATACAGTTCAATATAATTAAATTTTGTTGGAAAATAAATTTTCGAATTTATGACTTTACGTCTTTTGGACTAGAAAAGTAAGACGTACAGTTGCTAATGCAACAGTAGGTGTATTGGAGATCCACATTTTACGCTAGGTGTTGCATATACGCAATGGAGAAGGCTGGGAGCAGGGATACAATTGAGAAATAATTCAGGGTGGCTCAAAATATCCTAATTTTACCACGGGTAGGCCAAGCGAAAGCGAATGGTAAAATATCGGCATAAAGGGCCCACCCGTGGTAAAATCAGGATATTTTAAAACCAACATGAATTTTAACATTCTAATAGGACAGTTTCTACGACATTTTGAAACGCCGCAATATAGGTATTCAGACATAACGCACGTTCCCAAGGCGGTCTGGTGTGTGTGACGTTGGAACCAAAATATCCATGTTTTTTTACCACGGATGTAGACCGAAAGCGTTTGAAGCGGGTCATATAAGAATGCAGGGTAGTTGAAAAGGGGCGAAAGTGAACCACTGTGCGGAACATTACTTTGTTACCTCCCTTAACCAAGTTGCCTAGGGGAAATAATGAAATAATTCCCTTCAATCCTTAAACAAATTAAAAGGAATACAATCAGTTGTCTCCCCTGGGTAATTTGTAAAAGGAGATAACTGACTAAGGTTAGTTATACTTATGAAAAAATGCAAATGCATGTTCCAAAAATATGTCTTTTCTTCATTCAAAGGTAAACAGAAAATATTGTATTCAAGAAAGTATGCGCATTGTAAGGGTCATTTATGGGTCACTGAAATTCATTTACCGAAGAATGCTACATGGAATGTACGCTTTAAATTAAAAAGAAATTTGCAAACAACAATCAGGTAAAAAACAATTTTTGTTTAATTTAAAATTAATTCTCGTGTTGAGGTTAGATTTTATTTTCTATTAATGAAAATTACTGTCGGCGAATGAAACACGTGTTATTCCTTAAGATATTTTTGCAAGACTTTGATGTTATAAGATCGCTTTGAATGAAAAAAAAAACCTATTCGTTCACAAATTGCATTATAAAAAAATACCCTTCGAGTATTTATTTGTTTAGTTACGATATGATACATATATTTCATAATCCCAATTGTAATTATGTCTAATTAAAAAATTAATTAAAGCTTTATAAAATCTTAAAGTGTTTTATTTTTACCTTGATAATATTGAAAAACTAATCCAAATATTAATACTGTACTTATGATATGAACATTAAAACCCATATTCTATAAACCGTCCCGAAATGATCGTGTTGTTGAGTATTAACACCTTACTTCTTCTGAAGAAATTGAAAGATAAACAAGAAAAAATCATATTTTATATGAAATTTTCTCTATATTTATTATAGTGTTAAATGTCAGTTGAAGGTGTACAAAATTACAAAATTAGACATGAATTGAAGTAAAAATAGCATCTAAACTTCAGAGATTGATATACCCAGACGGAGAACCACTACTGTCCTAACAAATTATGTTAGTTTAAGTGACAACGTGTATATTTCATCGTTAATAAGTATTTGCCTCTGGTAATTTTGATACATTTAACGTTAAATAATAACGGCGTTTTGTTTGAATGATGTAAAAATTAAGTGGCAGACAGTCACCTTTGAACAGCGTTCGTGATGTATACATTTGTTGCATAAATCTTTTTTATGTTTATGCTTAATGAAGAAAAATGAAAATAATTTTATTAATTTTATAATTGGGGATACTTCAGGGAGACCCGATTTGGAATTTAATCTTTACTATAATTTTACACATTATTGACAGTTTCTTATAGCTTTTCGTCAGTTGTAAAACTTAGAAGTTACATTTTGTGTTTAATTATAAAAATATTCTAAATGAATATTAGAAAAATATGCTTCTTATTGTCATATTTAAAAAGAAAACTCTTATGGTGACATATTACATAAGAGCATAAATATATAGGTTAATGATTAGGGGCATTACATGTTCTTGTTTACAAATAACTTCGCTTAAACATTTTAAAAATAATTTGTGTCAGACTTTTGTTTCATCAATAACCTTATCTTCTGATATAATTAGAAAACTAATCCTACAGCAAAACGTAATTAGATTTTGTGACTTGTACATAAAGATACAGCCTCATTGTCTATTATACCTACCTTACAGATAAATTTATTTTAGATTAATTGTGCATGTACACTCACCGGATGAAAAATGAAATGACTCCTTTTAAGTTTCCTTCTAATGCGTTGAAAAATTACATAATATGCATACATACGCTTAGACAAATAAACAAATAAAGTGTCAAGAAGTTTTATTACAGTGAAACTTAATATAAATTCCATAATCTTACTTTTTAAGCATATGATTCTGACAGTAAGTATAAATAAATGCTATAAATCACAAATATTGTTCAGTTCGTGTAATATAGTTTAGGGTTCTACTTGTTTGATAACAATCCATGATTATTCTACTTTTATCTGTTGCAAGAGAGTATGCCAACTCAAGGTAACACATGACTCGAAAATATCACTAGCGCTACGCCTTGGACTATTCCTTTTTTTATCAGCGGGCTATCATATTTCCCGATAGTTAAAACCGATGGGCCAATGAATTTTTATATCGTGCCTAGGACTTACTATTAAAGAATCCAATAGTGGACGGCTAATATCATCTCGACAGCAAGCATAATGCTATTGATCAATTACATGTACTCCATAGATAAGTACCCGTACCCTGCAAGGTTTTGGCTAGTACTAAAGCAAATTTCCAATACTGAAACTGAACCTTGGGCTAGCGAGTGTGTCCTAAAAAATTCAGTACCTGTAACACTTACCCCATAAATTTTTAACGTCTTTTATAAGATCCCTGTGGCGTTTGTTTGGTGTCTACCGTTCTCCTGATTGTCTTTTCCTTGGACTTCAAATTTGGGGACTTTTCCTACTGTTTTGTCGCTTCGGTATTCTTTTGACGATATTTTATAAATCAGATCCAACTAATACTGTGTCTATATAATGCCGGACATGTTTCAAGGCACAACTCTTTTATAACTATTCTTCATTTTAAAGCCACACTGGAATCTTACACACTGACAAAAAAGTCACATGACCATTGATCTAGTTTGAGACATTTGTATTATTGCTTACGAATGGCATTATTAAAAGGGGAGAGTCGAAGTTGTATATCAATAATTCTCAAAGTAAACGCAATTTCTCAAGTTGTTTTGGTTATTGACTGTAATAATCCAATATTCCATAAAAAGACATAATTTCAGCAAAATTCCAAACAATCACAGTTTGAATAAAGGTTTTCAAAATAAATATCAAATAGATGAGAGAGAGAAGGGACTACTTTACTTCATAAATTCAGAAATCTTGAAGTTGAGACAGACTTTTTGTACTTATCTATTAAACCTGCTTTCTCCATAAACTCTATCATTTTTGTGAAGGATCAGTGTTTATTCCCAATAACAAACCAACGAAAAACACTTCGCACACACCCTCCAAACTCTCCCCACCCCAAAATGATTCCCAAAAACAAAACAATTTTCATCTTTATGTACATTCACTTAATATCTGTTTTCATTTCAAATACTAAATCACATGTTTAACTATTGGCAAGTTGAACATGTTTTATCAATTTTAAAATAAAATTTGCATTTTTTAAAGGTCATATCCGTTTTGTTGCCCTTTTAACTAGCACAGATAACAATGACACATAAAACTAAAATCTCATATTTGTGGATTGTGTTCAGATCACAATTAATGTAGAATACACTATAAACTGCCAAAAAATAATGGGTACGTATTGTAAGACGGGGAAGTTAAACATGATGGGAGTAGGGCGAGAGAGAACGGAATACCGTCAGATAAATAAAAAATAAACAATCAACCTCTGTGTGTATATTTTGCCCTAATATTCTTTGCAAACTTCAGTCCACTTCGTAAACGCGTTCTCATTTGTAATGTATCAGAAATTGTTCTAATATTACTTTTTGTTGCTAAACAAAAATATCGAGTTATTGATAACGCATCAAATCTACAACAGATTCCGTCAAATATTAAATTATACGATACAGTTATTTCCAGCCCAATTTAATCCCAATCAAAATTTACGAAAAATGTATACACCATGCGCTCTTTACTGATTAATGTTAACCTTTATTATTCACTAAACTAGTTACATTCTAAATAAAAGATAAGACAATCTTAGATTGCCGATAGCCCAACAAGCCTTAAGGACACCGGATATTATTACACAAAAAATGTATATACATGTACCAGAATGTATAAATAACATAATGAAACAGCATAATCTATGTAACCAACAATGACTTGTATACTTGTATCTAGAGAAGTGTTATAAATACATTACTATTTAATGTCTCTGATGAAACACAATAAAAATCAGTATGAAAACTCCCTCGCAGACGACTACGCCAGCCAGGAACAACCAGAGATAAAACACTTATTTTAAAGTGAAAACTCGGGAAACCTGTGTCACGAGTCCTCAATTTGAAAAATACAACCGAAAATGCATCAAGCCATCTCAGGAAGATTACTCGGACGTGTAAAAAATTAACGTCATACTGTCAAAATACCAAAATATCAGCATCATATTTTGAATTATCAAAATAAAATTATCTAAATTAAAAAATAATACTGATTATAAGTTGAAAAAAAATTTATACAAAAAGAACTTTGATCACAACTGAACAGGTAGATGAAGACTAGAATAATGAAAATTCTTAATTTTCTCGCTCATAAATCACATGACAAACTTCGTAAAACATCGTTCACAATCGTAACATGAATACAACAATTTACCGCTATACTTTGCGAAACGCGGTAAATTATTATTATTTTTCTATATAAATCAGGTTTTTTTCTATTGGATTACCACATGAATCGTGACAAAGTAGAAAAAAACATGTGTAGAATGCTATAAATACAATTTTTACGGACTGAGGATTTGTTGTTTTCGGTTAATACATGATTTTATTGCACTGAACAAGAATAACAATGTCAACCTCCGACTTCGTCCTCGGTCGATATTGTGCTTAGTTTGTGCAATAAAATCATATATCGACCTCATCAACATGCTATAATTGTATATATACTAGATTACACCCGCAAACCCGCGGGCACGAATTTATAGTATCTATTTTTGATAACCTATTCAACCGTGTGTTTATCTAACCTAACATACAGCCATTTTTTGCACATAAAAATACCCCAAAAAGATCTTCAAAACTCAGTAATGACAAACCACACTGTGCGTTGATCATTTATGTTATAAAAACATATTCATATATTTTACCCGAAAGAATAAGAAGCGACACTTTTGCGGCCTAAATTTTATTTTCAATTAAACCCAAAAATTTCCTGATTGGCACGGGTCCTAAAGTGCTCCTGTCTTTTTTTATTTTGCCAAAATCCTGGTCCTGCCTTTTTATTTCAAATTTGGCACTAGCCCCCCCCCCCCCCCCCCCAAAAAAAAAAAATCAAATGGTGGCTCCCTAATTTAGATTGGCGCCGATTTGACTGGTACCGATTTAACCAGGTGCCGAAATGACTTGTATTTGATGAACAAAAGGAAATATAAGTTTGAGAGAACTCATATAGAACAGGTCTAAATATTTTAAACTAGTTAAGACATAGTTCATTACACTGAGGGCCATGTGGCAATATGTAGACCGGCAGGGTGCCCCAAAACAGGACATGGAGCGAAGCGAAGCTGGGGTCCATATAATGTTTTTGGCCAAAAGTGTTGTGAACTATTTCTTATAAATATTTATACCTTTAAATCATATGTAGATTGCTGTACTGCATTAGTCCATGAGGGGGGTAATCGCCTTAAACATCTGTATATAGGCTCATTATCTTTCCCCGTACCCTTTCCAAAAAGTTTTTTTCAGATACAACCCAAAAATCAGTCTAAATAAGTTTTTTCAAAGGCCTAGGAAAAATTCTGAACCCCCAAAATATCTACCTATGAACACTTTCACGCTGCCTCTTCCCCTTCCCGCCCAAACATACCTCCTATTTGTGATGTTAATCGGGAAAATCTAAATAGTGGATGTCATGCTTACAATCAGTAACACTTATGTACACAACAAATACTTCAAAGTTTATTTTACCCCTTTGAACAGTAGCAGATTTGGAAAAAATTACCCACAGTAGAAATATAATACCCCCTCTCCCAGACCATTCACTTAAGTATCTGCACAAAATCACAAACCAATCGAAAGGAATGCCATTCTAAACACAAGAAAAAGAAATGGAAAAAAATCATATACACTGTAGTTTCTCCTTGTTAAATCGTATTTACAGAATCAATTATTCTTTGTAGTTGTTCAACTGTCCTGGAGCGCCCCGGTTTTGCCCCCCCCCCTCCCCCTAGGTTGGTCCCCGCCGTAATATTCAGTATGAGATCCGTCGTATACAAATATAACGGTCGGCATCAGCTGATAGCAACCTTGACCTTGTGATGGACTGGTTCCTGTTGGTTACTACGATAAACACAAAGTATCAGTAGAGAATGGCGTCTTGTTCAGACGTCAACGATGTTCTCCACAGAATGAATAGTCATATATTCAAAACTCAAACAAAAACAAACAGAATCTATACTTTCCAGTAAAGAAAATGATTTTCTTTCAGTTTTGCCAACTGGATATGGTAAAACGGTTATCATACACGCAATTGTTTTTAATTTTTATAAAGTGTGAGACAGTACTGTCAATAGTTCAAAGAGAGCAACCATTATATTTATAAATACCATGTTTGAAGCGTGAAGAACCCATGAAGGAAATTAATAGGAAAATCATTGATTATATTTATTTATTTATTTGCAAAATGCACCCATACGGGTCGAAGCAAAACACACAATTTAACAAACACAATGCAATACATGTACAGATTAAACACGACAACATGGTTCTATAGACAACATAAAACAATTTTATGCACAGTAGATTTTAAACACTGTTGAATTCTACTTTAACGAGGTGGACCCTATTTTCGCAATGCCAATGACTGCTTTATAAACAGTCACAAATGAATGGTAGAAATTCAAGTTTTGGTTTTAAAATAGATTTAATATATAAATTTAAGTTGTTTATATCTAAGTTTTGGGGGATGTTTAATTGTTGAAATAAGACTGTTCTAAATTTTTTATTGGCATTACAATGGAAGAAAAAGTTATCTTCGTCTTCCAACTCTCTACAATTAGTACATAATCTAAGATCTCTCTGAATATTTTTATATCTATCTATTGTCAATCTTGTAAAATAACGGACGGGTACCAGTCTACCCCCCCCCCCCCCCCCAGACGATTGTTTACAATAAAATTAAAACACAAAACAAACTCGTTCCTTAGCGATTCCGGTAAAAAATCGTATATTGGCCCGAAGCTCCCGTCCATATACAATTATATGGACCGGAGAAGTTTACTTAGATAAATAGGAGAAAAAAATCAATAATTATAATATAATGGTTTATTCAAATGCAAATTGGAGTGCAAAGCAACTGAACCACAATATATAGTGTTTTGACATGTACCCGTTTAAATGATTGACAGCCGGAAATGACGACAGGAAAGAAATTTCAGAGTCGGGAAAAGGGAAGGACGGTGTATCCGAACAGGTTATTTTCAATTTTTCTCCCGAAATACCCCAAAACAGATCTTCACAAACTCGGTGATGACAAATTACACTCTGCTTTGATCAATTATATTATAAAACATTTGTAAAAGCATGTTCACAGAAAGAACAAGAGACACACAAATTCGAGTGTCTTTATTTAGTAATATAGATATAACTGAAATATAACTTTGATTACCATTTAAATCTATTTTTTCCCGCGTTTCTAGGGAATTATAGGAAACATTGTTCAGTTATCTCTCATACCAAGTTAACAAAGGGAGATAACTGAAATTGTCTCCATTTGGTCCACAACGATAAAGGGAAATAACTGACTGATGGGTCTCATTTTTATTTACCTAGAATTATGCGTTATTGATATTCTAAAAAGCTGTGAATACCGTAAATTTAAAATCATCTGGAAAACTGTTTCAAAAGCATGAAATTGATCTTTTCATTCAGAAATCATCAATTTTTAAAAAAAAAATTGTACTCATGAGATAGAAATACTAACATGGCCAAGGCACGTCCAAACAAACTAAAATGTCACGTGACGGGATGTCATGAACATATGCAAGACGATTAACAAAAAAATTAGTCGGCCTATATCAGTAATATAAATTGTACATATGTAAAACAACTAGTTGTTGCATAAACGTAATTGTGTTTGTAACAAATATATCATATTATCCTTGTATTAAAGGTAAATTAAACGTGGCGCGACAAAAAGAAAACAAATTGACAATGAAAAATAGAATGACACAATTGTCAACAAAGTTTTAACCATGTTTGTTTCTTTGATGTATGATGTTTTGCCTCGTAAGCATTGAAAAATTAAAGTAGGTACATTTTGTGTTGATAATATAATGGCTTACCTTAGAAATATCGAAAAAAAATTTGAAGCATAAAATTTCTTCGAGTAATGGATAGTCTTTCGTATGAAGGCAGATAAATATTAGAACGTAAAACACAAACTTTTGCAGAGCATTATGAATGCAAACGCAGCCATAAGGGTGAAGTCTTCAAATTGTTAAATCTAACGTCATTCTCCTGAAACGTGCAAATCGTCACTAATTTTTTGCTTAATTACATCTGTATACATGTGTTTTATCGCCAACGAAAAGTTTTGTGCACAGCTCAAGAATGCATTTATGTCTGTGAATATTTTTTTCTAACAACTAAGTATTTAAACTTCTGATTTATGTAAAGTCAAGAAATACCAAAGGGATACTAGTATTCGAAGGAGGGAAAAATCGAAACAACTGACAAACTCCGGAGAACACCAAAGACAAGACCAACAATACATGCACTACAATTAAAAACTAAAAACATATGAACAACATGGACCCCGCCAAAAAACCGGGGATAGACTCAAGTGCTCCGGAAGAGTGAGCAGTCTCTTCTTCCTGCACCCGCCATGCTGCCCATGTAAAATCTGGTATGAGGAAGGGATAAAATCAACGGAACAGGTCCATTTTAATTTAGGAAACGGGTTTTTCATACCTGTCAACCAAGCCATGATGACGACCATAAAACTTTAGTAGGGATGACTCCAACTTAGGAGCAACTTTCTTGTCAGGAGCCGGGCTCTGTCCAGTGAGTCAATGTATATGTCAAAAGCTCTGGAATAATGTATGACTTGTGAAACATATACTCCATACGCCGCGCTTCTGGAATGTTACCGCTCAAAATGGGAAGTTGAAAATTGGAAAGTCAAAGTTATTCTGTTAGTCATAAAGTTTTGTATTCAACTTTCGAGGTGATTAATGATATATCATTTTTTCTAAATTAATTTGAAAAAACCAGAAATTACCAAACAAAGTCCATAAAAATTGCCGGAAATGAGTCTGCGTCGAGACTGTCCGAGTCATGTCCAACTTACACTCTTGTATTTTAATATTAGCCGGCACTATTTTTGATTTGATTGTGCATTTCGTTTTTTTGTGATACATTTTATTGCAAATACCCGTTTACTGGCTCCGCTAACGCGTATCCAGTAAATTCAATTTCCAATCAATGGATATTCTAAAAAGTTGTGAATACCCTAAATTTAAAAGCTGTTCAACAACAGACGACACAACTAAAAGCACATTGTGACGTCTGAAAAACTTTCAAAAGCGGACCACTGAAATATCATGATCATTATAACATGTATGTATGCAATAGAACTGCTAAGGTCAAAGCAAGCATACAATATCAAGTGACAGGATGCCATGAACATATATGTCAGTTAGTCGATGGCACTGCTGGTGGACTCCAAGTCCCTGAGGGTATCCTCAGCTCAATCGCTAGTATTTCGATACAAGACGGAAAATGATACTTAAAATTTACTGTTACAAAATTTGTGAAAACTAAGGTGTATCCTACCACTGCATAGGTTTGGATTTACCCATTTTGGTCATATTGGTATTTTGAATTTGGTCTTCAACTTTATGGATTGTTGTTTTGGTTTTCAACATTTTAGGCCTTGAGCAAAACTGATAGGTCGTAAATCGACGAAATTGACGCATCTTGTGCATCAAAATTGGTATCAAAGAATTATATTATATACATTAAACTACTTGTTGTTCAGGGGCCTCGGTGGCCGAGTGGTCAAGTTAGTTCGTCATGACTACTAATGATCCCTACCCTGTCAACACTGGGGTTGTGAGTTCGAATCTCATCTGTGGTGGGATGTGTTCGACTCCGATATAAATTGACAAGGATTGCCAATTTTCCTACCGAAGGTCGGTGGCTCCGGCTTCCTCCACCAATAAAAACTGGCCGGCGCAAAATAGCCAAATGTGCTGAAAACGGCCTAAAACCCCAATTAAACAAACAAACAAACAAACTTCTTGTTGCATAATTATTATCGTTGCCTATCATTTAACAAAATGCTTGTACTAAAGGTTAAGTAAACGTGGAGCGACAAACACAAAAGAAACGGATTATGACAAATAGAAAAATTACACGTTTTTCATTAGGTAAAAATGACACAAATGTCAGCAAACTTTTAACCGTGTTTTCTTTTATTTATGTATTGGCTCTTACATTGTAAGCATTAAAAAATTAAAGTAGGTGAACAACGAAAATGTATTTCTTTATTGGTTATATAATGGCTTACATTACAAAAATAGAGAGAAAAAAACTTTGAAGCATAAAATTTCTCCGAGCAGTTGAAGTAAAGACGTACAACAGAGATTTCTACATTAAAAAGACAACTGGTTCGTTTATATGCTATTTTTAACATAGTATTTATTAAGTCCAAGATTCCATACACAAACAATAAAAATCAGTGGAAGTAAGTACTTCATATCAGAACCAACAAATTGTAACTTAAAATGAGAGAAAGAAAAATAAATGTTAAAATAAGACAATGTCCATCTGCAATAATATTATAGGGTTATTGCACGAATACTTGGAAATATTGTCCCAAGTAGAATGTAACATTGCAATAATATTATAGGGTTATTGCACGAATACTGGGAAATATTGTCCCAAGTAGAATGTAATATTGCACGAGCTTGCGAGTGCGATATAATATTCTGCGAAGGACAATATTTCCCAATTTCGTGCAATAACCCTTTATTGTATGGCAACACCACCTAGATCCCGGAAATAACCCGAAAAACTATCAAAGACATTACAATGCAATATTGCTCTCCGTGCAATATCAGCGAATATTGCACGCTAATTTTTGGTTACGTTCCACAGGGAATATAACGTTGCTATTTATAAATTAATACATGGTCTTTTTCATATTGCCCATGTTATCAGCCTGAGACCTTGATATCCGCCCCGAGGGACAATATGAAAAAGATCATGTATTAATCTATTTATCACATATTTTCCCTCTACCAAGAAATAATTCTACTGTTGAATTAGATTTTCCAGTCTTCATGTAAGTTTGTCAGGTTTTTTTACATCCCTGAATATAAGGTGCACATGAATGCAAGTTAAGTTCCTGTGTCCCCCCCCCCCCCCTCCCCCCGAGATCTACAAATAGAATTTATAAGCCCACATTAGGAACTGCTTAGAACATTTATGAACCGTTAATTCACCATATAATAATGATCACACGAGTATTTACAGATTAGCGGAAGTGACGTCGGTGAGTCTCACGAGAGGGCAGATAACAGATTATACGAGAGCAGATAACATGTTGTCTGCCCTCGTGTGAGGTTATTGCCCCGAGGGAAAATAACATGCACCAAATTATGTGTTTATTACATACGCAAAATCGGAGTTATTTCAGTAAAATATGTGATAAACAATAATATCTGTTATTGTACTTCAAAAGCTATTTCATATCATAACACCATATAAAATTTCAATAGGCAGTTGTTTCTATTGAATAATATGTGGAAAACAGAAAATTCACAGAATAGAAATTATTGTGAAAATTAGGATGTTAAATTCCATTTATTACCAAGATTATCTTCTTGTCTTGCTTTACATCTTCCAGACTTCACGTTTACCAAGGGTACATGTGATTGTTTGTTTATTATTATTCCACAGCTTTATATCCAATGCATACCGAAGCTATAACACGGTGAAAAAATTCAAAAAGACCAAAATCTAAATACAAGTTGAGAACACTAACAGCAAACATGAAATACAACAAAGACTCAAAGGGGTAAAAACACATAAGTATCCAAAGAGAATCACATGAAAAGAGAGGGCAGCACAAAAACTAAAACACTTGTAATCTGAAATCCTACAAAAAACTTGAAGTCACTTCAGGTGCGATGGAAGGGTAATCCAGTGAAGAATCAATCCCAACTGTCTGAAGATAACTATTCTCATTCATGCGATAGATAGATACTGATTTTTAACAAACAATATTTACCTTGGTTTACCTTTGTGTTGACCTTGTTTGTATAGTTATTCAGGTTTTGATATTTTTAAAATATGTTCAAGGTTACATTGAACAAAAAGGTAATATAATCTGATAATACGAAATGCAGATACAAAGGACCCTTTTTATTGTTTTTATTACCATATTTCTCTTGAGTTTTTATCATTTGCTATTCAGTGGAGGTAAACTGTTACAAAACCTATTGAATTATTAAACTGTGTGTCTGTTAAGCATGACTATTGCTAACACATTAAAACTTCCTTAACTGAAGGAAGTGATGTTGGAGACTGGGTTTCTTTATTTTTAAGACTTCCGTTTGGTTATAACATTTTCGCGTCATAGTTAAAAAGATGCTCGACAAGAAAAATATTTCTTTCCTTCAAAATCGAATGCTTCTTTCATTGATTTTGATAATGGTGGTTGGCGGGGGACTTACGCTGGAATTGATTGGATTTTTTAAACTCAATCCATTTGGAACTCACGACGGCTCTCGCCTGTGTGCAATTATTCCATCAAGCGATGCATGCACATCTAAATGGCCTCATTCACCAGTCAACATGACAAAGCTAGTAAACTACAGTAATGGTAAATATAATGTTTTTCTTAAGAAATACAGTCTGAGTTTGAGTTAGACCATGTTCAAACTGCTAACAATGATCCAAAAATTTTAAGTGCAAATTCTAAATTGCCAAAAAATGACCTAGAATTAAGTTAAAATCATTTAAGAACAGATCTATGTACAAGGGAGATATTTGATATTTAAAATTTTTATACCAGTAAATGATAAATATAAATTTTTGGTAAGAATCGATGTAATAGAAACTGAGCTGGATGCATTCATTTTTTTTATCTTAAGTATATTTTGATAACTGGATATGATTTCAAAATTAACAGAGTGTTCTTTGCAGATGATTATGGGAAAATACTTAAATGAGTTTCAAACTTCTTTAAGCCTCGCTGTCATCGAATTTCTTTATTTACATGTTTACATGGAGTCATATACAAGTAGGAGAGAAATCCTTTAATATTTTTGTCATGATGGTGGTCTTACATCGTTATGTACTCATTACATGTAATAAATAATAGAATTGAGATGTTTGTTCCATAATTTTTAGATCAATACCTAATATTTACATTAAACTAAAAACTATATCGTATACTATAAGAGTTCACAACATTTTATTTTTTATTAATCTAGGTGAGATGGCATTCAGTATCTTTGTTTATTGTGTAACAGTGTGCACAGCACTTCAACTGTTGTCCTTCACTCTTGTGGTGGGTGGTATTGCCTTTAACTGGTTTTGTGTTTGCTCTATGATTAGATCTGTGTGGTGCATATACCAGTGGATATCAGGTTAATTTAATATGTTTACGATATAATATAGGAAATTGGTTTACTGTATCTAATTTTACTGTAAGGTGCATTAAAACATAAACGAATATCTGGAATAAATACTTGTAACTTGAAAGATCGCAGCCAAGGTTTTTTTGCGTTTGATAAATTCTGTATCATATTTTAAAAATATGAATTCTATGCAATTGCATAACTTTACAAGTTCCAAATGCTTAATTATTAAATACGCAACTAATATGACATTTTGACTGCTGTGGGGTTTTGTAATTCTTATTCAAGGGCAACGATAATACTGATTGTGATTATTCTCAGTCTTATCATTATGTTACCGCCATCATGCTGCCGCAAAGTTTTGTTTACAGTATACAATTATTGACTTTGAATGAGATCTACTCATGACTATACGGACCTTGTAAATGATTGATTGACCGAGGCCAATTGACCAGGTTCGTATAGTCATGAGTAGACCCCATTCAATGTCAATAGCTGCTTTATTAAATGATAAGGAATCTTCAAACTTTTCAACAGTATATTCAACAAATAGTAATGGTTAAAGCTACTTTTTTGTTCTTCTCCCCATTCTCCTGTCAAACGTCTGCATAAAATTTGATCAAATGTGAGTTCAGTGTGATGACATCAATATTTTGTAATGCGCCCGTTTTTGTGTTTAAGTAACTTTTAAATAGCTTAACAGCGGAAGCAGTGTTTTTTCGGGTATTTATTGCGTCCATTTCTAGAAGAATCATGTCTGCCACGTTTATTTACCGCAGATACAAAATGCTTAATTTGAATGGCCGACTGGAAACGAAATCTTGTCTTTGGTTGGACAATGCTTAAACCCCGAATAGACCGCATAAGACCGCATAAGACTCACGCGAGGTGTACTCACTCTGAGGTACAATTAAGAAAGTCCTGTTTAGACCAATCAGAGAAAAGCTAGCAAAGTTCCTTATCATTTAATAATGCATTATAAAACATTTTTACAGGTCTTCTTGGATTGATGAGTTGTGCGTACCTTGAATATTACCTGCCGGAAGGTGACGTTGGAAAAATTGATGGATTTTCTTTCATTTTGGGGAACGGAATAATTGCCTTCTTAACGGTAAGATCTGTATTAAAGATGAATATCCAAGCTACACGTACATGACGGATTTCAAAATGAAGTCGTAAGATTTTCTTACTTTTTGAACTTTTATAAATGTAAAAATTTATAAGTTCTGATTAAAGAATTAATACAAAGATGCAAGAAATATACGTGAGCTCTACAATCTAGACAAATATCATTTAGAATTTAACATATCAATTTTCGAATCAAAATTTTAACAATTTATGACGGTTTTATGATAGAGAATTGCATTCTGAAACAGATTAGAGAAAAATGGTATTGTACAAAAGATTAATGTAGAATACGGAGAAATACATTTAAAACCAACACAGAATATTACAAATAAAAGAGGGTCTGGATGGGGGGGGGGGGGGGGGGGGGTCTGTTATTCTGTAAACATTTAATTTTCACCCCTTTTTTCTCTAATCTTCAAAAAATTAGTCTATTCTTCAAAAGTGATTTTTTATGCATTATTCTCTAATTTTTCCCCAGTTTTCTTTAATCTTTAAAAAAAAAACTAAAAAAAACATTCTTTTAAATGAATGAGAACGGTGATTTCCAAACAACAGCAAGGATTTCATTTGTTTCTCAACAATGACGTGTTGATGTGTATTGTTCTGCACTTTTATATTTTTACAATGATAATTTTGATAATCTTCTTTAAATTTTAAGAAGGGAAAATTCTGTAAACACTTAATTTTTAGCGTTTTCTTTTATTAATTATTCAATATTCATTATATTTTTAGACCACGCATTTCTCTAATCTTCATTTTTTTTGCCTGTTATTCTCTAATCTTCATTTTTAAGGGCATTATTCTTTAATCATTTAACCCCATCCAAACCCTCATAAAAGAAAGAAATAATACAAATTGGTCTAAATAATCTGTGATTCTACACATACTGCATTAACACTTGCACATTATATACCTTAACAATCCTCTCCCTTAAACTGAATTTAATTTAAATTTTTTTAATTTCAACCTAGTTTTATTTTTCAGAATAAGCAAACTTCTAATTGAACAGAAAAAAAATGCTTAAAAATTTTAAGAATGTATACATGATATAGTTTGAGCATGTTGAGGTACCTCTATTCATACCCTCAGATACATGTACATACATTGTGTACTTAAAGTGCATTCAAAATTGACACAAATACTTATTATTACGGGCAATTAAAGCACGTAATTCAAAAGGTTATGCAATGAACAAGTAAAATGACAACATGCATGGCGAAAAAAGAAAAAAATAATAATAATAAAAATTGAATAAATAATAATAAAAAATAAAACCCTACGAACAACACCTAAGCCGTTTGTGAATTTCTTCACCTTCTATCAAAACAGAACATAGTGGTAATTTATGTAATTCAAGGAATTCGATTTTCTTTTTTAGGCAAACATTTTTATTATTTACATTATAACGACTTACAAAACTTCAAAAGACACTTCAAGTAAACAAACCAAGACTCAGGAAGTATACGAAGAGATAACGACAGATCAACAAGGAAAGTGGCAAATTATATAGACGGAAATGTGTTTATTAGCATTTGTTTTCCGAAAGACCCAATCCACATTTCGCAACATATAATCACTCTTTGATAACATGTGTGGATGCTTGTTTTTTTTAAAGACAGAAACGTTGTTATAAATAAATTTATGCAAATTACGGTTTTATGGAGGAAGGGGTGTTTTGTAACGTTTGTGCTTATTAATTCATCATTTCATCTTTAACCGGTTTTCCAACACTTTGATCTCGAGCAATTTCCTCAAAATAAATATTAAATAAACCATTTAAAATGATAAAATAACCATATATAAAGGTCCATTTTAAAAGCAGCTTGCTGGATTGGGATGACACACATTGGTATGATGTGATAGTTTTCCGAAAATATTTAAAAACCAAGCCAAGCCAGAAACACGAAAAAAATAATTAAGACGAAGAACAACACCGAAAACACTTTTACTTAATTTTTATAAACTTGTAATGCTATAAGGTCGCGCTATATATAGAAAATGTGAGGGACTCAGTTCGGTGAAACATACCTTTATAGTGTTTTTTTTTTTTTGCTTATTTAGCTTTGCCATACATTTTAATTGAAGTTAGTGCATTGTTAGGATTTTATTTAATAAACATTATTTGCTTATTTTCTTTTAAAGTGTTGCAATTGGGCATTGCCATCTGCAACTGCTTCTAAAAGAGTGATTGTTAGAAGCAGAAATCAAAATAGATAACAGGAAAAGTAAACAATGACATTCCAATCAATCAATGCCAACCAACATGCAGACAGATCCCCGGACAAAAAAAAATAACATAAAAAACAAACATAAACACGACAGAGAGTCAGGATAGTCTGACGTGGTACAGACACTGAACAGTTGTCGGGTTAAACCGGTTTTATTGGACCAAAACTCCACCTTACTCGCAATTATCATTCCGTTTTGGTGTTTTAATGGAGCACTAGATGTTCTAACCATAAAAAAACAAAATGGATAGCGGATGAGGTCAACAATGACATTCCAATAAATTAACGCCACCCAACAGACAAAAATTAACATAAAGAGCATAAAACACAAACATAAACACAACTGAGAGTCTGGACAGTTGGACTTTGTACGGACACTGAACAATGGTCGGGTTTAACCGGTTTTATGGGAACCGAAACTCCACGTTGCTCGTACTTATTATACCATTTTGAAGTTGTAAAGGACCACTAGATGTTTCACCCATAAACAAAAAAAGGTAATGGGAGAGGTCAACAATGACATCCCAATCAATTAACGCCGCCCAACAGACAGAAACAAAGACAAAAAATAACATAACAGAGCATAAAACACAAAAATAAACAAAACAGGGAGTCAGGATAGTCTAACTTGGTACAGACACTGAACATTGGTTAGGTTAAACCGGTTTTATGGCAACCGAAACTCCCTCTTACTCGCAATTATTAGACCATTTTGGTGTTTTAATGGAGCCCTAGATGTTTCAACCATAAAAAACAAAATGGATAATGGGAAAGGTCAACGATGACATTCAAATCAATGAACGCCATCCAACAGACAGAACCCCAGACAAACAATAACAGCATAAAACACAAACATGAACATCAACACAACAGAGAGTCAAGATAGTCTGACTTCGTACAGACACTGAACAGTAGTCTGGTTAATAAACCAGTTTTATGCGTACCAAAACTCCCCGTTATCTTTCCTGACAGTCATATATATATATATATATATATATATACGCCTAAATACTAACCCAACACTCTTAAAATCAGATTTTGATACTGTCAAATTTCTGTCCTCCTATGGCGTGACTCGAACTCACACCGTTGAGACACTATGGCACCTATTCGCCTAGCACCATGTCCAGCGCCCTAGACCACTCGGCCAAATCCGCTATATCAAAATATAGCTTCAGTGACCGAGGTGAATCTTGGGATTAACATGGTACATGTGTGTATGCGTGTGGCGATGGAATTTTATTACCTCTCTGGCATTTAATTGCCAGCAATCTGATTTAGCTATTTTTTGATACATCATATGGGATGATAATGTTTTAGTATCATACAGTCACAGTAAATACAGTATTTAACTAATCGTCTTAATATTGTGACAACCATATAATGTATATATCCAGTGGGTTTCCGAAGCATTATCGGAGATACAGGGTAGTCCTAAATATTTATATACGCCTAAATACTAACCCAACACTGTTAAAATCAGATTTTGATACTGTCAAATTTCTGTCCTCCTATGGCGTGACTCGAACTCACACCGTTATATATACTATAAAAGCAATTATTAACGTGTAATTACAACATGTACCAACAATGTGACCTTAACTATTTTTGATCAACTGCTCATTATGATGTTGAAAACAGTATTTTAAATCTTGGTATGCATTCCAATAGAGTTGAATTACAAATCCATAAAGACAACTGTTTGTCATTAATTTTTATTCCGCGACGTTACTTATATTACTAGATTCAATCTTATAATTTTATGTCTTAAAAAACTATCCAAAAACTAATAAATAAATCTCAATATATGTATAAAACCACAATGGACCAGTAAATGAATGACATTTCAATAAATGAATTATGCGAGTTACAATCTGAACTGCCTTTCTGATAATGTTCAAACAACATGCACAACTAAAAGGTTTGCTTGAGCTTCCAGTCGCATTTGGAATACTCGCTTTTAAATAACTATTGCGTACTAATTTTCAGAAACCTTGCGGTATATAATAATACTAACCATTGTTGTACTTATACGTTGTACTTTTTGAAATCACAATAGTACGAACAAATAATATTCAAGTGACCGGTCAAGGAGATATTAACATGCTTATTATATGGCAATTCACGCTTGGAAATTTACAAACATTATATTTAATATATTTCAAAATGGTTAAATGCCCCTCTGAACTGAAACGTAATGTAAAAGAAATTCAAAGGTATTCTAATATGAAAAAACTTTTTTTCCACTTATTAGTCAATGACACATAATGGGTCTAAATGGAATTTAACCAAATATTCATTCAAACATGTGTACAGAATATATTGAATCTCTGTAAAAGATGGTATTTTGAGGTCAACTTTGTGAAGTTTTAAAATTGCATGTTACAGGGGCTTTGTTGTCCATGTGGTCTAGACTTTGTGTCGTTAATTAATACACGGACTACTGATAATAGCCACCAATGAACACTGAGGTTTGATTCGAATAAAACATTGGACCCTGATCGAAATTTAAAAAAAATTGTCAGTTTTCTGCCATAGGTCTTTGTTCTCTTTTGGTACTTGGGCTGACTGCACCAAAATATGAAAAAAATGGCCGAAAGTGGCGGCGTGAAACCCCATTAAACCCAACCGAAAACTAAAACAAAAAAACAAAATGGGTAACGGAGACTTTTTTATTTGTGGTAAAGTCAGAATTTTAAAATTAGATGCAGAGACAAAAAGTAATGTTCCAATGACATATAATATAATAATTTGTACAAATGTAATTTATTTAAGAAAAAAAGTGGAAATTATTACATAAAGGTTTTTGTTAAAGAATCTAATGTTTGGAATAAATTTATTCACAATAGTCAGTTTCATAGTTTATAACTACTATACATGTTATGCCTGTTATATATAACATATTATTAGTGTAAACGGTAACCACAGTGAGTGCAGAAATTTTCAGCTAAAGTGTTAGATTGGCAATTGTTGCACCAAATGTGTATCATCCTGTAAAATTCTCTGAAATATAAAACAAATTACATTTATACAATCAATCTTGTATCGGCGGGTCATATGCAAAAGGGGTTTGAGCGTAATAATATTTCTATACCCGTCAATGGACGGTAATTTTTACCGGGTGACATAAACGTCATTTTGTCTATTATATTGATTATAATAATAAGAGTTGTTTTGAAGCAATTTATCAATGTATAAAGGAGACCAGTTCACCCATGAACTGCATACAGTTATAAGGACTTTAGGTTAAGATTGTCAGTGACCTGGTCGAGTTTACACACCAATAAATTGCGGAAAAAAACAACTCTTATTACTTATAATTCCATAATAAATAATTTTTAGGCAGAATCAGAGAGAAATGAGCGTTGTAAAATGGTACTCTTTAACTGGGTCACATATTCATACGCTGAACGACATTTATCGGAAAATAAAAGATCCCAGACGTCGACGTTGCCCACGAATCAGAATCAAAAATACACACCGTATTGGAATTATAAAGATTTAAAGTAATATTCCAAACGAATACGAAAATAATAATATGAAAAATGTGCTTGTTTAATAATAAAAGAACAGCGTTCCAATGTCTCCCGCCACGTGTATATATTTCAAGTAGAGATACTGAGAGAAATTTAGGCGTGAGAGCGTTTACAATGTCGGACGGAAGCACACGCAGATGCACAGCATTTCTATATCTCCGCACCACGTTGCAGAGGGGACAATAAAATAAGTTAATATTTAAAGACAATGAGACCACTTACAAGTTCAAAGAACAATAACTCCAACAAATATAATGGTACGGTACTGAAATTCGAAGTGACCGAGATAATACTAAATTACAACTATGATATAGATGTTATAAAAATTCATTGAGAAATGTTGAAGTGAGAGTGCTTACAATGACGGACGGACGGAATTTCTATGTCTCCGCACCGCGTTGCGGCGGGGGACAAACATGGCATTTCGATACATGTTATAGTAATCAAACTTATATAAATTAAATACATGTATATGCAAACATTTTGTCCATATATAATAATATGTCTGCAGACTTAAACAAGTACTGAGCTAGTGAAAAACACAAAAATCATTTTAATGTTATAAAATTCAAATCAAACTTTCGAAGTCTCTGCTGTAACCCTTGCTAGCTTTAAGAATTTTACAATTAGAAGAAAAGTTAAGATAAATACCCATCTGAAAATGTTTGATTTTCTCCTGCCAATCTTTCATTTGCTTCTGTCAACATCTGAATATCTTCCATACTCCTTAAAATGTGACCAGAAATAAAATGTTAATAACATGACTGACTTTTCACCCAAAATCACAGCAATGAACACGCCTTTCAATACGGAGGCACCGTTACAGTTAGAATAAAGTACACAACAAAATGTATATTCGAATGCGTTCTTAATTGACAAGGATTGCCACTTTCCTGTGACAGACCAATGGTTCTCTCCGTGTACTCCCGCTCCTTCCACCAATTAAATATGACTTTCAAGATAAAGCAAATTGCGATAAGAGTGACGAAAAACACCAATTACTTAACCATTTAAAATTCAATAGAAATTATTTAGTAAATACAACCGAAGATGCCTCAAAAAGGGGCATTATAAAGGACCAATATGGACAATACAAGGATTAATACAGGGCCAATACAAATATACACGTATATAATTACAGCTTGGTGATATTTAGGGAATAAACGTGTTGTATTTCATGTGGATCCTGCGTAAAACGTAGATTTTACTGTCGAAAATTAAGTTTACCTGGCGGCGCTTTAGCCAGGTAAACGGATATTTGCCACAGTAAAATCGAGTTTTACGCAGGAACAACACGGTAATTTCAATTCTAATTCAATCTGATGAATAAAGTTATTCATAGGTGAAAACCAAAACGTCCGGGTAATTGCGTGTGCGAAGTTCGCGCAAAACATCGTGACGTCACTGATGGGCTGAAAGTTTGATCAGAGGAATTTGGTATTTTTTTTAACGTCACGCTCGCTTCAAAATCGAATAAAATTTAATTGAAAATCATTTCCAAACAACAGTTTCCGATTATTTAATCTTCCATTTCTGTTCCGTTTTTTTTTAATGTTCCGTACCGTCCCGTTCCCTCTTTTAGCAATAGCGTCTTTGCGCAAGACCGGAAATTAGGCTCAACTTCCGATTGAAGAAAAACATATTGTAAGTACAGTAACAGAAATTGACTCTTCTACCATAATAGCTCCCTTCAGTAGGTTATTGACATCCTGTCGTAATTATTGGATGCATCAGAACATGATGATGTAATATGAAAATGAACCCTACTTTGAAATAGTCCGACACGCTGAGTCGGATTTTTAACGCGCCGGCTCATGAATTAATAGTCCGTAGACATAGCATCTCTACAGGACACATTATACTGACACAGGACCTACCAGTCTTTGGTCTTACTCCTATATTACGCGTGCTTGGCAGAGAAGCAGCAGCTTTAATTTTAATGTCTCTGATTTGACCCGAGCGGGGGATCGAAGTGGCTACCATTCGCACACGAGAGGATGCACGAGAGCATTTTTTCCTTCTATGAGGGTTCTATATCCTCTACTATACATGAAAGTATCTACATGTACGGTTAATGGGCCTCGTTGAAATGTATAGAGATTGAGATATAATAAACAAATCTATTCATTACCTTCTGTTGTTATCTTTCAAGAACTGATTTTCATGTGTCAACTTAACAATTTGTTCCTGGTATCTACAAAATTGACCATATATGTACATGTAGTTATTCATGCCATGTTAATTCGTTTTCAATCATACATGCATACTTTTTGATTTTTGAGCTAACTATACTGCTACCAACTTGACTTTACTATACATTTCTGAGTTTTCCTTCTGGCTTACCTGTAAAGGCTTCTGGTAATATGTTTTGTTTCCCCCTATATCTTTTCACTTGAAAGGCCATACAGGATTTTAAAAATCAATCGACCTTTTCCTACAGGAATCGCTTTTGATCTTAAACGGTCTGTAGATAAAATCAATATAACAAGCCTAAATTAAGATGCCGTTCTCTGAAGGTAATCAGCCACGATAAGACCAGTTCATAAGTTAAGGAAATACGAATAAGGTTCCTCTACTGATTATTTGCTGCAAATTTACCATTTGGTCAATTTTGATGTTTGTTTTTCAAATTCGGAAAGAAAAACATACCTTCGTGACTTAGTTTTTAAGATATTTGACACTGAATATTGTCTATTTGAGCGAGAAACTGTAATTTAAAAATTTTTAATTTTAATTTTCCAACGAAAAAAAAAGATAACTTCACTGGGTCTTTTGTAAAACATTCCCAACTACATATATGATATAGACATTGTTTTCTGATAAATAGTTGATAAAAAATATTGATAAACTAATTAGGAAATTATGCAAATTTAAGCCAAATAAGGAATATTAATAAGAATTTGGTAACTTAAGATGCACGTAGTAATAAAAATCCTCTGCTGATTTTGGAAAAGAAAAAGTTCTCTGTGCTTATTGCAGAGATGTTTGAGAAAAAGCTCACATTTTAGGATGGTATAAGGATGCTATGATGTCAAAATGTGTATCTCTTGGCGACGTCATTATCTCCCCCTCCCGCTACTGTATCGTGATCCCTTAAGAATGAAATATGCAATGTTTAAATTTACCCGTGACAAAGTGATCAAACCTGTACGATCATGATTGACTACAAGACAGCAACCATTGATTTGATCTTATGATCTTGGTTTTTTTAGTTGAGATTATGATGATACAGAAAATCAAGACAGAGTAATAATACAAAAGATCAGAATGGCCTTTTACGACAAAAATGAGTTACTGGGGGGGGGGGGTATTAGTTTATGTGGAAACACCATACCGCTTGCTTTGTAAGACTGTCAAATGTCCCCTAGTTTTGCGTACCTGTCTCAGAAATTCATATTGGCGGTATTGTACTAAAAAAGCATTAATTGCTCGAGTAACAGCAGGTGCATAATGCTAGGAAAAGATTAATATAATTCTAAATTATTTCATCAAATTGTTGTTAAAATTTGCCAAAAAAAGAGATTCATTTTAGCATTTTACGCAGATGAATTGTTGATTAACACTAAACTTGCTTAAATACAAAATTGAACAAACTTTTGCCAATCAAAAAAAAATTTTTTGAATATTTGTAAAGTGAAAATTCTTTCTTTAATGCATTGCGTTTCATTTGTGAATCAAATTATTACATTCATCATACCTTTGTGCAACCGAATTTGCTTGTTGTATATTCCGCCTAGATTCAAGCAACGACTGCTTCATCTCATGCTCTTTCATCAGAATATTATTTTCTAAGCTACAATTTGTAAGAAACATAAACGGATACAAAACTGTCATAAATGTTGCACTTTGATTGTTTTAAAAGATGCGTCACTTTGTATAATTAACTTACGGTGGTACCCAACACTTTCACTAAAATTAATTTGGCTCGTTTAATTTTCATAAAATTTTGACAAAGTATTTACTTTGACCCATTGACAAAAATTTTTAAATTTCAAAACATTTGAACCAACCAATTCATCAGAAAAATTACACTGATTGTATAGCAGTTTGACAAACACTAATATTGATCATTGAAACGCTTAATATTCCATTAACAACACAACGTTATTAAAACGTTTAGCTGATTTTACAGAGTTATCTCTCTGTAGTGTTAGGTACCACTTTAAGGAAACTTTATACAGTAAAGTTACTGTACTGATTTTTTTTGTGAAGCGCTTCATATAAAATAATGTGCGACCGGACAATTAAGGCATTTACAGCGCTATAAAACTACTAAAATGATGCATTTGATTCTTATAATTACATTTTACATTTTAAGCTAAAATGTTGACTGCAGTTTTAATATATTCTCCGTATTGGCTCGGAAGATTACTCCGCTGCCTTGTCGTTGTCATGGAAGCACGTTCTAAACAAGATTTTGACTTTTATTGGGTTATAAAACGTCACTTTAAAGAACAAAGTGTCTGCGTCTTCTAAAAAAATTAGGATTTCAATGAAACAGACAAGTAATGTATTTATTAAGAATTATTGATGGTTGTATATCGATCATTTTAAAGTTGAAAAATATTTTCAATAATGTTTGTTTGTTTAGTTGGGGTTTAACGCCGTTTTCATCACATTTGGCTATTTCGCGGCGGCCAGTTTTTATTGGTGGAGGAAGCCGGAGTACACGGAGAGAACCACCGACCTTCGGTAGGAAAATTAGCAATCCTCGTCAATCAAGGTCGGAGTCGAGCACACAGCGCCACAGGTGAGATTCGAACTCACAACCGCAGTGTTGACAGGCTATTGATAATTAGTAGTCATGATGAACTACCAAGACACTCGACCAACGAGGCCCCATTTTCAATAATATGACATAACAATTTGGCCCTTTTGCTGGTATTGCTTACTTGAGTTGATACGGCCTGTGATACGGATTTTGCATTAAATTATATGCATACGAATAATTTTGTACGTTACAATGAATAATCATATAAAAAATTCCAAGATGCAAAAGAAGTAAGGATCGAGTTTAAGAATTTTTCTTAGGCTTTTGAAGAACCAAAGTACGTACAACTGCACAGGGATACTTCAAGATATATTTTCTTTTATATTCACACAAACATAAAATCCTGTTCTCTTAAAATTTCATACTATGACAATTTACCTCTTTATTTTTGCTTCGAACTGCTTCTTTAATTGCTCTAATTGATTTTTTTGCTCGTTGCAATTATCACATGACACGCATAATCTAAATGTAAATAAAATGTCATTTTTTACTAAATTTAACTAAATACATGTAATGGTAATATATAAAATTCCTAATTTTATAACACAGCACCTTTTTATTAAACGCTTCAACGTTTTAGACTCGTACAACTCTAAAACCACTTAAGGATGATCGCTTAAGGAAATAAATAGGATTTGAAATGGGTGTTTTAGTTTGAGAGAACATGTGAATAGTAAACAAATAAGCAAGACAAAAAATAAAGGTTCATGTGCTCATTTTAGAGCTATAAGGCTTTGAAAATTTGCAGGAAATGGGTTTTCTCTGGATTTTCCATTGTCTTTGCATTGACAGCTTCAGTCTCTCAAAGATGTATGAAAAAATAAAAAGGATTTCATAAAATTTTGTCAAATACCATTTTTAGGTATATATGATGGAATTATAAAAGAAAACTTGGGGGTTCATGGGCATTGAATTTCATGTTTAACAAATGAATAAAACCCGAGGATTTCGAAAATCTGACAAAAAGGCCAAAACATGACCAGCGAGCATCCTTAAATTATGCATTCGATTCTTAAATTTACATTAATTTGAACATTTGACAAGTATAAAATGTGACTGCAATTTTAAAATATTACGGCGCTGTTCAATGGTGTTTAATTCCAGATTAGTATAGGGGTTAATGCATTACTATTATGCTGTGCTTCCGTAGGAAGTTCCTTGTAGCTCTTGCGGAATGTGCACCTGCATTATCATGGTTGAAATTGATGTATTGATGGGGTGCAAAATCGTGTACCAAGTACAGTGTAGGACTTAATCATTGTACGCCGATGCGATGACAACATTTCCTCTACCTGGTCTCATATTTCGAAAACGACAGACCCTAGTTATTTATTCAAGCCGTTTCACACCGTAATGCTCGGACCTCTAAATACATTATTATCAGCATATTTGTCTTTTCCTGGTTCGTTTTCCCATCTGTTTTTGAAATTCAGTAACGACTTACAAAGCAACCATCCTCCATTGCTAATGACGCAAATTTCGACCATGAGTGGCCCATTCTATTCGCACAAGCTGTATGTATTTGCGAAAAACAAAATGGATAACAGGAAAGGTCAACAATGACATACCAATCAATACCCCGAGAATTATGCCCCGGAAGAACGACGAAACATCACTAATTCGTCGTTGTTGAACGAAGATTGTCTGCCGAGCAGTTTGAGTTGTGCTTAGGAAAATGTTCATTGGAATATGTTGATATAATTGAAGTAGTAGTTGCTGGGATTTGAGAAATGTATAACTATAGAAATTCTAAAGTATTGGATTAGCCTTAATCTTCTTTTTTGTATGATAAAATAAGATGTGGTTTGATGCTGGAAATGGGAGGCTTCAGCGCATACTCCGAGTCTGTGTTGCTGCACCTCCCTCTTTTCACTGGTCAAAATTTGATTCTAATCAAATGTTTATGAGAAAGGTGCAGCACATACTCCTGAGTCCCTGTTACTGACAAAAGATGGTGCACAAGTTGCAAATGAATGCATTTAGCAACGAGCGCATGCCGTTGTCCAATGCTAGACGTCAAATTTTCTGTTCTCGTTGTTGTGGGCTTAATCGTGGCGTGAGTATTATACCAAAAAGTTTTTTTTTTAATACCCCTATTGCGGGCAGGATTGAAAGTTTCCAAAAACAGTGTTAAATCCAAATTCAAGAAAGTAGTCAGAGATTTAAAATAACATGATATAATCGTATCATAATTCATAAACAAATTACTTAAACCAAAATAAATAAATAAATTTCCCCAATGAATTTGGGGCCATTTTGATCAAGATCCATACCCTATAACACAATTATTGAAAGGCACCAGCTAAGGACGATTCCACCAAAGTGTAAATTTAACTACAATAAAATTAAAACTTATTTGCGGAATCGTCTATTTTTTAACTTTGGCGGCCATACTGGTTCAATGTTCGCAGCTCCGTACCCAATTTTCAAGCAAGACCACTTATGGTCATAAGGATCATTCCAACAAAGATTGACCCCATCTGCGTTAGGCCTAAAAAAATATAGTTGTGTTTAGGGTAACCCGACCCTACCTAATTTTTAGTGCCTACCCTAAATTTTTTATAACCTTTCTTCAACAAGCACTGTTAAAGTCAAGGTGACTCCAGTATACAACCTAACTAAAAAAATTAATGTAAAAAAAGAAATTTCCCTACCTATCCTACCTAACTTTTTTCAGTGTGTTACCCTAAACACATGTATTTTTTTATTTGGCCTTAGTTGTTTCAAAGAGGAAGATTTTGAAATATTTTTGATTTGCCGATTTTAACTTTTTAGTAGCGTTGGCCATATTTGTTAAAAGGTACGGACCTATGCATATAGACAATGTACATTTAAAATGGGACAATCCAAGGACCATTTGTTTAAAGTTTGGTTCATATTAACCCATTGGTTTCAGGTTTCAGAGAAGAAAATTAGAGTTGACGGACGCCAAGTCATTAAACCTTCCGTTTTATTTATTTGATTAATACAAATTTTCGTATTGTAAATTATATATGGGTATACTCATCTTTATATTGATTCTTTCCTGTCATTTGGTTTTGTTATAACGAACTAGGCTAACATCCTACATTCTCGTCTTATACATGTACCTTATCCCTTAAATCTCTTTTCCCCTAAATTTGCTTGATTCTGGTTTTCAAAATTTAAGGACTTGAGCACAACTTGATGCACTTCTTGGGCATAAAAATTGATAAAATAAAATATTTGAACATCTATATACTCATTGAGTTGATATATACAGTCATATACAAGCAAATGAATTTTTATTTGAAAACCTTAGAATTTGAGCTCAAAAACTATTAATAAGTAAACGTCATTTACAAATGTAAATATTTGAACTGTCTTATACCTACTTATCATTGTTGAAGTCAAATTCCAAGCTTTTCAAATCTACTACTACGGTTGGTTTTTACTATATTTTTGTTTTATATCTCCATAGGTACTTCAAATTAGAAGTGTCAATGAACCACCTGCGAAACGAAACTAAAAGGTCTTCTCTTGCTATGTGCTGCTTCTCGCTGCTCATAATTAACCATGCCCCGTGATGCTCTTCTCTACTCATCGCTGCTCCGTGCTGATCTTCACTGATCATCGCTGCTCAGCACTATACTCTCATGATCATTCTGTTTTTGGCTGCTGCTGCTGCTCTTCTTTTGTTTCTTGTTACTCTTCACTGCTCATCGCTGCTCTGCACTGTACTCATTTTGCTCTTCTATTGCTCCGTGCTGCTGTTCGCTGCTTTCCACTGTACTCATTTTGGTCTTCTCTTGCTCCATGCTTCTCTTCGCTGCTCATTTGCTGGTCTTCTCTTGCATTGTGCTGCTCTTCACTGCTCATCTAGTACTACTTCAAAGTCATCTGAGATTGAGCCTAATCCAGCATTGGGCTAGACTTTGAAGCTTGACTTTGAAGGGGGCTAGTAAGCAGAACTAGTGTTAGGGTAAATGTTTGTTCACGTTCGGAAAGACTCTAAAATGTCCGTTTCATAAGGGTACTCTCTTACAGGTCTGCGTTAAGTAAAGTCAAGAAATACCAAAGGGATATTCGAAGGAGAGAAAAATCGTAACAATCGACAAACTCCGGAGAACAACGAAGACAAAACCAGAACAATACATGCACTACAATTAAAAACTAAAAACATATGAACAACATGGACCCCACCAAAAAACCGGGGGTATACTCAGGTGCTCCGGAAGAGTAAGCAGTTTCTGCTTCCTGCAGGACACCCGGCATGCTGTCCGTGTCAAATCCGATATGCGGAAGGGATAATATCAATGGAACAGGTCCATTATCATTTGGGAAACGGTTAAATGATCGCATCCATATTTCATGAGCAGCGAAGAGCAGCACACAACAAGAGAAGACCAGCGATAAGCAGCGAAGACAAGGCTGGAGCAAGAGAAGTGCAAAATGAGTATAGTGCAGAGCAGCAATGAGCAGCGAGGAGCAGCATGGAACATCGAAGAGCAAAATAAGTACAATGCATGACAGCTATGAGGAGCAGTGAAGAGATAAGAGTAGTAGCAGCAGCAAAAAGCCGAAAAAAAACCACGAGAGCATGGTGCTGAGCAGCGATGAGCAGTATGAAGCACGAGAAGAGCAGCAGCAGGAAAAAACTAAAATGAGCATGAGAGCATGGAGCAATAGAAGAGCAAAATGAGTGCAGTGCAGAGATGAGCAGTGAAGAGTAACACAGAGCAAGAGAAGAATACAGAGCAGAAGCAGCAAAAAACAGCGACCACCAGCAGCAGCAGCAACAAACAGCGACAAGCAGCAAAAGAAGCAGCAAAAAACTAAAATGAGCATGAGAGCATGGAGCAATAGAAGAGCAAAATGAGTGCAGTGCAGAGATGAGCAGTGAAGAGTAACACAGAGCAAGAGAAGAATACAGAGGAGAAGCAGCAAAAAACAGCGACCACCAGCAGCAGCAGCAACAAACAGCGACAAGCAGCAAAAGAAGCAGCAAAAAACCGAAATGAGCACGTGAGTATTGTCTCGAGTAACGATAAGCAGCAAAGACCAGCACGGACGAAGAAAAGACCAGAGATGAACAGCACGGAACAGGAGAAGAGCAGCGATGAGCAGCAATTAGCATCGGATAGCAAGTGAAGAGCAGCGATGAGCAGCGAAGAGCAGCACAGAACAATAGAAGAACGGCGAAGGGCAAGAGATGAGCAGCGATGAGCATAACAGCTCAAAAGAAGAACAGCGATGAACATCGAAGAGCAGCAGAGAGCAAGAAAAGGATAGCGATGAGCAGCAGGGAGCAAGACATTAGCAGCGGTTAGCAGCAGGGAGCAAGACATTGAAAAATGTGTTTGGAAACGTTAGAAACATAAGGAACATAACGTCATAAACGCAAAATACGGGGAATAAATTTATAAACGTCATAATGGAAAGACTAGTCTTACGTCATAAAGACAAAAAACACGTTTAACGTCTTAAACGCAAAACTAGTATTACATCATAAAGACGAAAAACACGTATAACGTTATGGTTGTAATTTAAAGGAAAGATATTCACCAAATCTTTAATGACACCCAGGTTAGGTTAGTTCACGCACCCCGAGGCCAACGCCAGATTTTCAAAGGTGAGTGGGGGGAGGGTCCTGACATATAATTTCACAATGTTTTAAAAGTATGAAGTCCGGTAAAGTTTTTAACTGCTTGTGGTTTAAATGAAAGATATTTTCCATCATGACCATAGCTTTTATTTCACCCTAGGGTTAGGTGGGTTAATGCCCCTGAGGCACACATCAGATTTTCAGTTGAGTAGGGGAAGTATGAAGTCCGGCAAAGTTTTTAACCTCTTGTGAGTTTTTTAAAAGCTAGATTCTATTTTTTTTCTCTCCATATTATCAATAAAGATAGATGAACCTGAGCAGGGCAAGGAACTATTTAATAATGCACTAAAGGGTTTTCTCCTAATATTACGATAAATGCAGAACAACTGTTTTGATGAATTATGGATTATATTTAATACATTTTTAATATGTTTAATTTGACATACTCAAGTGTTTGAACGAATTTTAAAAATATCGCCTTTGATTTTAATATTATAATGGTCTGTACCATGTATAAATACACAGTTTGCATATTGCTAAATATGTTTTTTTTTCCTTAAGAATTGTTTGAATCGATCGTAATTTATAGGTTTTTTGCATGTACATGTATCTCAAAAGTAAAAGCTAGCTAGATGGCTGCTGGCATTTAAAAACGTTACATTCTTATATAAATGTTTGGTTTTTAGACATTTTAAAAAAGTGACTGCTAGCAAAAAGGCTGGTATCTTGAGTCTGGTAGACTAACATTCATATGCATACTAATGCTGTGAAACAGTAAAATTTTTAACGCATAAGTTGGTGATGAAAACTCACCTGACATCGAAATGTGTCTGCATACTTTCCACAAAGTCCTTCAAGAAGGTACTGTTTTCTAACTTTGGTACTTTAGGGAGACCAGGCTTATCTGGGATACTGTCAAGACTTTCAAAAGATTCTTTTAATGTTTTTACACGTGTTGAGAATGTCACATCGTGCATTTCAGTCAAAAGATTCTCAAATTCTAAACAAAGTTTTGTGTGGTTTTCTCGGACTGATTCAGTTTTGGACAGGAACGACTGGAGATTTTCACGCTCTAACTTTTCGAAATCTTCATTCTCTGTTATTTTAAAGCCTTTTTTCGAATCTAATAATTTCTGAATTTCAACAACCAAAGACTTGAGATCGCCAATGGCATTCTGTGTCTCTCGACCAAGTACGTTTAAATGATCATCAGTGATGTCGGCCTGGATGTCGGAAATAACTTTCATTTTCGATTTAAGTTCAGATATCCATTCCTTCACATTCTGTCTTTCTTTTGATGTAATTGTATCGATTTCAGAAAACGGATGTCCTTTATGAGAGGATGTTCCACATTTTACACATATAAAGCATGCACATGTCTCACAGAACAGTGAAAATTCTTTCTTATGTTCAATGCACTGCGCATTATTTTTGAAAGTTGACAGGTCAACGTTTTGCGTGTGTATTACTGTATGTTCATTTGTAGCCGGGATTTTGTCATGCATACCTCTACATTTACTACATAAAACATGTTGACATTCATGGCAATAGACAGTTCCAGGTTTTTCATTGCAAAGATCACATTTCTGTGAGCACGTTTGTGCTACGTGTGCAGCCATAATGATCAGGTGATAACAGGAAGTATGTTTATCTATTTATTTTTCTTTTTATCAGTTACATCATAGCAATTAAATGTAACGCGATTAACATTTATCAAAAGTAAACAATTTTATATTAGGGTGATACTACTTTACATTTGAGAAAGAATAAAAGGAAGTTTTCTCGGCTGTAGATCAACCATTGTGCGCTAAAACTAAAAAACATACACTATTCAGAGTGTCAGGATAGATAAGGAGGGGGGTTTGGGTACCCATAAAACCGATTTCACCCCAACATTATTAAGTGTCTGTACCAAGTCAGACTATCCTGACTCTCTGTTGTGTTCATGTTTGTGTTTTGTACTCTTTTATGTTATTTTTTGTCCGGTGTTCTATCTGTTGGGTTGCTTTGATTGGTTGGTATGTTATTGTTGTTCGTTTCTGTTATCAATTCTGTTGTGGATTTATACTACTATCTGAATCGAGATTTGATCAGCAATTCGTACATATTTCCTTTGATCTTTTTGTCTAATATTTTCGAGTATCAGATACAGGCTGTATCACTGAAAATATTAGGCAGTACACTGTGTGACATAATGCGGAAGGATCTACTTATCTGATCCTCCAATGAAAAAGAATTGCGGAAATTATCGATGACAAGTCGTCAATTCACGCAAATAGTCAATATTTTCCTTTCCCATTCACCGTCAAGAGTGTGTTTCAAAACCAATGATTGGTCAACCGCATTACAAACTTCTTCTGCTGTGAAAAATAGCACATTTAAATTAGTTGAAAAAGTGATATTTTTCAGAAAACAATTGAATTACCGGTAAACAGAATAATAGGTAGTTTCGTTTTTGATACTGACTATATCATGTGGAATATCTGAACTCGCCCTTGGGGCTCGTCTAGATAATCCACATGATATAGGTAGTATCAAAAATGAAACTCTATTATTCTATATATAATCAATTCAGCCTTTTTCGTCTATTTTCTGGGCTGCCATTTTTGTAACAAATTTTTGAATGTCTCTTTTCCTTCATACCATCCCCCTCCTTAAAAATAAAATGATTGTTCTCAAATTGCTTGCTAATGATCCAGTCTAGGTTAATTACAATGTAACGTTCAAATAAAGGTTGGTTTTGAGGTCTTATTAAATTAAACAGTTCACATAAAATTTCAATATTTTAACCTAGACGAGATGGGATCCAACATCTTTGTTTATTGCTAAACAGGGTATTTAGTGCTTCAACTGTTGTCCATCGGTCTTTTTTGGGTAATACTGCCTTCGACTGGTTTTCTGACGGTTGGTGTTGTATAAGTGTATGCTCTCTTACTAGATTTTGGATGGTGCATATTCCAGTGGATATCAGGTGAGTCGTATATTTTAAATGAAAAAAGAAAGCAAATGATATTCTGTATTTAACTTTACCTCATTCGTGCTTTAAAGCATGTATACAATAAAATCAAGATTAGTTTAAACATATTTATTCATGGAATAAACTGCAAGGTACAAAATCAAATATATAACATTCAATAGGATTCGGATGGATGGATGGATGATTATTGTTTAACGTCCAGTGGCAACCAGGTGCATATCAGGACGAGAACATGTTGATATGATAATGAATATGATCCCTGCTTTGTACTAGACCGACACGCTCAATCGAATTTTTAATGTGCTCGCTCACGAGGTAATTGTCCGCAGGAAGACATATCACCTCACTCGGACACATTATACTGACTCCGAGCCGACCAGTCTTTGCTCTTACTCTTAGATACCGCGTGCTTGGCGGAGAAGCAGCAAATATCAGTTTTAATGTCTTTGGTTTGACCCGGCCGGGGATCGAACCCGCGACCTTCCGCACTCGGGGCGAGCACGCTACCACAAGACCACCGAGGCGGTTAATAGGATTCGGAAACTAGCTGAGTATATCTCATGTAAATCCGTCTCCTGATATATATATATATATATATATATATATATATATATATATATATATATATATATATTACAAATTAATAAGACAATAAAATAATTGCGCGTGCAACTTGACTGTATTATATGACAAATGTGTAAATAATAAATAGTTAGAGGAGAAATATATACATAAAGGTGAAATGCAAATATTAAAAAATTAAGTATTGAATCTTTTACTTTTGATAATGAATTTCAGTACTTTAAGAAAAATATCAACATTCAGATTGTCTGATTCAAAAGCAGAAGTTTAACATCAAGAATAATTAATAAAACATTTTATCATATATTTAGTAGTAAATACAGTAGTTTTGAATATTTGATAAATAGCCTGCTGTTTAATCCGTATCGCTCAACTTTGATGCGCACCCTTTATCACACCCCTTTATCGCATGTCTATCCTTTATCACACCCCTTTATCACATGGCTTACCCTTTATCACATAGCTTTTTTTAATTTTTTTTTTCAATTTTACCTTTTTGTATTTTTTTTTTTTTTTTTTTTTGGGGGGGGAGAAATTTTTTTTGGGGGGAGGGGTAAATTAAAAAAAAAAACAAATGTGTCAATTTTTTCCCGATTATTTGACTTTTTTTCAACCCCCCCTATTTTTTTTTTTTTTATTTCACAAAATATTTTCCCCAATCAATTTCATTTGTAGCAGTGGATTTTAATTTGGAAAATTTGAAGTCCTCTGTTTAAATATATGATAAAGTGTATAATACATGTTAAAATCTGCATTACATGCTGTATCAACCTCGACCAATATCAGCCCTCGGGCCAAGGCCCTCTGGCTGATATTGGTTTCTCGGGTTGATACAGCATGTGATACAGATTTTACCATGTATTATTCTCTATTTAAAGCCTATACCCAAGAAAGAAACGCCATATCTTATTCATTTTTCATTTTTGTAACCGCGATTTCAATTTGGACAATGAAATTTTAAAGTTTAATTTTGAAGAAAAATGCAGATTTGAAGAACGGGTTTTGCGAACACAATTCCACCTACACGAATGAAATACAGTTTCATATGAAAATAATGTAGCGACCATTTGAAAATCGGGAGGGGGATGGATATTCGTTCTTGGTCAAACAATTGTTTCTCATACGCGAAGCACCGAAATACTTGTATCTTTTTCAATACAATATATTAATCATTATTTAAATTATCTTGGATAAAACTTTTTTTTCAAACCTTCCATTGAGAACATATTATTTTTTTCCCATTTATTGGGAAACAAACTACTTTTTAAAAAACGTCCAGGCCCGCAAATTTTCAAATTCTTCCTCCCTTTCCATAGGCGGTGGAAGCGGCTATATGGGACAGTGTTTTCCTATATTATAATTATCTTGGAGCTGTATTCAAAATCACATTATTATCAATGTAGCCTCCACTGTCTATATAAAGGAATCAGTCAATGAATAACTCAGTTTGTTAGAAAAAATGATTTTGCAGGTTCGTTATTTGTTTATTACGAGGCTATATAATTCCATTTTCATAAGCGGCGGGGCATGGACAATGGCTTTTCCCCTCAATTTGGAATAAAAATGTGTTTTTTCACCATAGCACTTTCAGTTTAGCTCCGCCGCCTAGGCCATATTTTATACTTATAATTCATTCGTTATCGCAGTTTGTTGAATGGACTTTGGCAGGAAGGTAAGTGAGAGTGTGTTATTTTTTATTATAAAACATCTCTTTCCCGATTTCGTTATCCTTAAGGTAAGGTAAGGTTTGCGGTCACAGGGAGATAACTCGTCTCATGTTTATGGACGACTTCACCATTGCCGATGCTTTGAGTTAATAGATATTTCAGCAACTGATCGTCTTTAACATGGCCAGAAATTATGAGGATACAGTGAATAAATCATTATTAGAGTCGCAACTTGCTACAAGATTCAAACTCATGGAGGTCATTAATCCTGATCTTTCCACGAATTGAAAATCTAACCTTTAAGAGTTCAAGAAGAGATTTTGAATAGCTACGTGTATTTTGACTTCATTAGTTCAATAAAAATGTCCATTGATTTTCTGGTCTTCATCTTCACTTTAGCGCCCACTCTTTTACAGTAGAGCTATGATTTGGTAGGGATATGGTTAGCCGAGGGAAGGGTTCCTTCAGAGCCTATTACATTTATAATTTGATGTTTTTTCCTATGTCAATGTAGAATATCAAAAGGGAAAACTATGCAGTATTTTTCATAAATAACAAACAAAAAAAAAAAAAACATGCCATGCATGAGGCAACGATGCAAGTTAAACAGATCCAATACAATATTTGCTTAGTACTTTGTTTTACTGCATTCGAATTTAAACTTGAACTAGATACTATTAGATAGTCTTCCATATGAATTTCATCAAAATCCGCAAATGAATATAGGCGTGGGAGCGCTTACAGTGGGGACGAATGGACAGACGGACGGACGTAAAGCATTACTATGTCTCCGCATTGCGTTCCGGTGGGGACAAAAATTATGCCCTGAAAACGGCTTTCAGTGATTGATTTTCTTACAAAACGAGAAAAATACTTTATTTATGTGTTTAAGAAGGGTTAATATAGCATCTGTTTCTATTATTATTTTATTATAATGGAAATATTTAAATCTATGAGTTCTCAATTTTTCATGAAATCTTGGGACCCAGAAATAGGACATTTTCACCTTTTTGTTGCCATGGCAACGTCTCTATTTTTGCAAGGGAATGTTAAAATGTTGTGATTTCGTGATTTTGTCTTAACTTTTCATGCAGATTTTATAAATAATATCTAGAACATAATCATTTTTAGAATTTTCATTAAAAACATCAATAGTTTTAATCCTTACATAAATTATTTCTAGAAAATAGTAAAATAAATACATTGTAAGAAAACTACCAAAAATCCAAATTTTGAGCTGTTCTTACAAAAAAACTGGACGGGCGATTTTCTTAAGAATTCCACGAAATAAAAGAGGTTTCCCCAATGAACAACTAATTATGTCACATTACTACAATATTAAAATGATAAAAATCCAGGGAGAGCGCAAACCTTACCTTAAAGTCGTCACAAAAACTTTTTACCTCACATTCTTGAAAATAATTTAAAGATTACACAAGAAAAATACATATATTCATCTGGAAAATTGCTGATATTCTCTGGGTTGTCAGGTCATTGTCCAAATTTTCAGACGCTTTGCATCTTTATGCAAAATGAAGCTCTTTGTCATGTTGAAAGCCATGATTCTATCACGTCGTCTGCAGCAAATAAGCGCGTAACAAAGTCCCTAAAAAAAGTGCCAAACGCAATAATGAAATAATGATCTTTTTTGGTCCATTTTCGACTCTTAATTTTTAATCAAAAAATAAATTTCAAATTTTCAAAAAGAGAAATCCTCAAACTGTACATCCTGTTTAGTATTTTCAAAGTTTGATTAAATATATAAAATATTAAATTTTAAAACTTTGATTAAAAATTGAAAAAAATATAATTTTAACTTTTTTAAAATACTGAATTGTTAAGTGTTACACGGACCGCCTGTCATATTTATTCGATTTTGTTAAATACAAAACTCTTGCTACTATACATGATGTTCAGTCTTTATATCATGTTGTTGATTTTACATAAAAGAATAGAGAATGGAAACAGGGAATGTGTCAAAGAGACAACAACACGACCAGGCTACTAATAGGTCTTCAACGCAGCGAGAAAACTCCGCCCAAAGGCGAGTTTCAGCTAGCCCCTTAACAATAATGCATACGAGTTCAGCGAAATGGACGGCACACGAAACATACAAATTAACAAAAATTCAAAAAATACACAAGACTAACAAAGGCTATATATTTTAATTTCGGCTTTTTTGATATTTTTTATTTCGTTTTATCTCAAAAGAGGTATCGTGTCAATACGTAAATCATGATGATACATGTTTTGCGATAATCCGTGATTCATGCCAATTCTAACCAAACACTGGTAGAATTGTCCTTTTAAAAATGTGCCTAAAGATGTGGACCTTGAACCAATATGGCTTTTGGTATACCTTAATATATTTTTGATAATTAAGACAAAAGACGTCGATGAAAAGGTCTTTAGATGGTCCCATTTCAAAATTTGGATCCGTCTTTCAAAAATTGTCATCCGGTGCATTGCAAGAAAATTGAAAAGTTAACCCGACATTGGAGGATCTATAATACTAAATTTACGAATTAGCCGAATAGGCGGTAAAACGCGTGGTTCAAAATAAACGGTGTATGGTTCAGATTATAAAGGTTATAATCGGATTTGACAATCTGCATTTATAAATTTAAACTGCAGTTTTGTTTATGTGCAAATGGAATTTGTATGGACTTTTCCGGTATGAATTCTCCCAACATATCCCTTAGAAGGTTCTCGAATGCATCATTTTAACACATTGATTTAAATAAACAACTATGCACATATTTTAAATGTATTTCTGTTTGAAATTACGGAAGAAGATTAAACAAATTAAAAACATCTCCTTCGAGTGTGATGTTTCCGCTTCATGTATTCAGGATTGTTTTTGTACAAAACGCAATTTATCCTAACTGTAAAGGTTATGAACTTTGAAGATTATGAAGAGATAAGGTAAAGTTCAGAGGAATTCCTAACTTAGTTGTTTTTTGGATTGCTCGGATGTTTACCTTGCACAAAGTGATAAAACCAACCATTATCTATTTTTACATTATATGTCATGTGACCTGGCTAAATATATCTCTACCATACAATTCCCTGTAAGCCCTAGATAAAAATATTATTAACAAATGGTCATCTTTATCATTAATGACGAAATTTATCTCGGACATCTTTGATAAATATAAACGTGGACAGCACAATATAAACAAACAAAATGGAAAGCTCAAAAGCTCATGTGACTGACAATGTTTTTGGGGTACATACACATATTTTACCT
This sequence comes from Mytilisepta virgata, assembly GCA_028015205.1. NCBI lineage: Eukaryota > Metazoa > Mollusca > Bivalvia > Mytilida > Mytilidae > Mytilisepta > Mytilisepta virgata. The sequence continues at coordinate 33,962,707 of CM051511.1, read as the reverse complement.
TATAATATGTGGTTCTCTGTTCCATAATAAGTGTGTAAACATTATTGTTACCAGTAATATAAACCGGCCCATAAACAAATTATGTATGCAACCGCAAGTATTAGAGACCATGTGTGCACATAATAGTAAAAGGATGTGGGGGAAAATCACGCCCATGAAACAACAAACCCATACCAACAGACAATCCAAAAAACAAGAGGGCACCGCTCAGCGTTCAACACGGAGCAAACCTCACACTGAGCCTTAAGCTCTAATAGGCCCCTAAAGAAATCCAAAATATACATAGAACAACGGACAAGACTAGCACTGGACAGTCTCCTGACTTGGGACAGGTGTATTAATACAGGTTTATGGAATCCCAACACTCCCCCCCTACTGTCAAGTGGTACGACAAAAGCACAATTTTATACGATTACAATAAAAATCAGTGTAAAAAGGCGGCTAATTCTGAGAACATATTACATGTATCAGTCAGTGTATATACTCTGGGCCAGACCCAAACCAAAGACATCGCAATATAATTTACCGTCCCTAAAAAATATCTGGATATTTTTAGGTACAGTAGAAAAAACATATAAACCTGCGCATAAATATCTGCAACTGCAAGTACACGTCGTTTCTTGAATACTATATGGCATATAGTTATCAAACTCCATGAGTGGATACATCTTGGGTAGTAACAAACAGCCATATGACAATTTGGTCGCTCCGACTTACATTTGACTCTTGAGTGACTTTTGTTACAGTTTGCTTTAAGGTTCCATAAAAGTCAAAATCTAGGACAAAAACACAACCATATAAATTGTCAATATTTTTATTCTTACCGTGAGTTTTGGACTGAAACTTTGTGAAAAGCTTTAATTTGATATACATTCCGTAATACATAACCGTTTGTACTCAAAATAAACATGGAAATGCAATCGTAGATTCCATTGTTTCCTTAGTGACTAATGAATTTTCCAAAAAATGCCATAACACGGGAAAATCACATTTCTTGGCAAATATTGTTTCAATTGTTCCATTGTCATCATATGCAGGGCAAGCTAGGCTTGAATTTACAAAACAATGCATGAATGTTAAAATAATTGAAATTTTACTAAGGGTGTGCCTGAATACTACGCAGCCACCCACTAAAAATGCTTTTATCGTCTGATTATTGGATATATTTGTGAAATTAAGCCTCGCTTGCCCTACCCAATCGAACAATTGGAACAATTATTTTCCAAAAATATGTTCTACCTAACTCACGGCATCTTTTGAAAAAATCATCTACAATTTCATTTTCATATTTATTCTAAAGGAAAAGGGTAATGCATTACGAAATGTGTATTTAATGAAAAATTTTCATCAAGTTCCAGTTCAGAATTAATTGTAACAATAAAAATATTGACAATTTATGTGGTTGTGTTTTCGTCATAGATTTTAACTTTGATGGAACCTTAAAGTCCATTTTGGTTATTCTACATGGCACACAGTCTACTTCATCAGTGGATACATCTTTGGTAGTTACGAACAGCCATATGACAATTGGGTCACGTTGACCTACATTTCACGCTTCATTTACTTTGGTTAAAGTTTGCATCAACATCCATTTCTGGAATAATACAGCATATAGACACGAAACTATCAGTTGATACCACCTACTTGACAGGAAAGTTTATGGGAAGTCTGCCACAACATCCATATTGAGTTCCTGTTCCATGAATGACATGGCAGCAACAACTTTTTATAATCAATATTGCCACCACAAAAAAATGCTTATTTTCCCGCGCTCGCGCGGGTTCAATGTCTAGTTATTAATTATCCTAGCATATCGTCAATCATCAATAAGATTCACAAATTAAACCGGAAAACAGCCTACTAAGCTCACCTGAGGTAAACAGAGCAGCTTTTTTTTTCAAAGAAACTGAAATCTGCAGGTACAAATGTTCGTTTGTTAATTTGGGGTTTTACGCCGTTTTCAGCACGTTTGGCTTTTTCGCGGCGGTCAGTTTTTATTGGTGGAGGAAGCCGGAGTACCCGGGGAGAACCAGCGCCATTCAGTAGGAAAATTGGCAACCCTTGTCAATTAAGATTGGAGTCGAACACACTCCGCCAAAGGAGAGATTCGAACTCACAACATCAGCGTTAACAGGCTAGTGGTCATAAGTAGTCATGACGAACTACTAAACCACTCGGCCACCAAAAAGTACCACAATCTTTATCTCGCAATAATATTTAAAGACATTCACACATAATACACCACAGTCAAATAGATGATTTGAAACAAAGCAGTCCGTTTTAGCGGGATATATTTTACGACAAACTATTTTTGAACTATTTGGCTTTCAGACCAGTAGGTTGTTGGATTATTGAGGTTTCGGATTAATTAGACATTAGTTATTCAACCCCTGTTGTAGTCTTTGCTCCAGGGATTCATTCTGTCATCAGTTAGTAAATACAGGTGCGACCCGAGTCCTTTGCAAAACCTTTGACACCAAACACGTCCGTTGGTTACATGTACTAGTATGTTCCATGACCTTGTGTGTATCAAAGACAAAAATAAACAAAAGACAAAAGTAAACAAAAGACAAAAATAAACCAAAAACAAAAACAAAAACAAATCAACAAAAAAAAAGAAACTAGACAAAAATAAACCAAAAAAACAAAAACAAAAACAAAAACAAATCAACAAAAAAAAGAAACTAGAACTTTGCATGGCAATTTAAAATCAAGTCATTTCAAAGAATATTTTTTATATATAAAAGATAATAAAGGCGGTATACAATGTTATCTTTATCTTTCGTACATATCAACTTACTCACAAAGCAGTTTCTTTTGCTTTATATTTTAACCAGTCAAACGTTTTTATAACGTCTCCATGTTTATATTGGACTAGACCACTTTTTGTTTTTGTGTTATATAAACATGTTTCACACATACAAGCCTGTCTTATATTTGACTGACAATCCACTGATCTGGCTGATGTAATTCCACAAACACTACAGCAAGTGCAGAAATTCGAACTTTTCGATAAAGGCCGAGGTGAACTATCACACATACCCGGTAAACCAGGGGACATAACATTTTCATTTTGTGGAACTAACTCCTGCAGTTCAAATACGGGAACACTTTGTAATACAGGTTTTGACACTGACTTATTTCTCACCCAACTGTTTTTCCGAACATTTCTTAGAAGTGTACTAAATCTAGTTTCCTGACATTGGGTTACTTCAATTCGCTGGCAAGATCCCACATGCAACGATTTTGTCTTTCTGATGGATGTTTGTAGTTGATGTCCAGTATTAAGGGCAGTATCATCGTTGAAGGTCACCGATCCCTCGCTCGATGAATCAGACGTTGATATATTTCCAGGTAGTATGAATCGACTGTTGAAGGATGAACATAAACTCTTTGAACAGGAATTAGCTGATAATACTCGACGCTGGTGTTGTTTCATGGTTGCTAAAAAAGAAAAAAAACATGTATGATATAAATAAAGCAAAAATAATATGCTGTTGGCGTGGCCAATGATGCGACCACAGCAATACTAGCCCTTTCCAGAAACTCATTTTTGGTATCACGATTCTGACTCTAAAATTATAATTTGAAGCAATTTATTTCCCTTAGTTTACTTACTTCCGGTGAACAAAATTTTTCTACCCTTAGTATGTAGCACAATATGGCTGCCCCCATTAAACAGACTTTTCTAAATGACCCATATGTAGAAAATGCATATGCTCCTATAGCGCTTGCTGCACTCGCTATAAGTATACGTGCCATCTGGAACGTGATTATCAACATGGCAAATTTCTGTCGCGGGATATGGAGGCTCCATCGATTTTTTAAAAATATTATTGAATTAAATTTTGCTTACATTCATCACTATTTATCCAAGTAACATATTTTCGTCGACATATTGATATCTTCAAATAGAAGCAACGGAAATGAAAATACTAGAGCCATCTGTGATACCGGCAACGGTAAATAGCGAAAGTTCCGACGAAATATCTAAACTTGCGCCAAATATTTCCCGGACTTTTTACTCGGAACTTTCGCTATTTACCGTTACCGCTATAACACAGATAACCGTTTCGCGAGTGAGAAATGGTTAGTAATAAAACTAAACAATTATATATGACTAATTATAAACATATTCATGTAGGAAAATCTATTGGGAGTCGAAAGAAGTGCATGCAACAAATGGTAGGACCTTTTTCATTATAAATTATTGGAAATTGTTCCATTAGGTACCTCGATGTAAACAAACCGGAGTGACTTACCTTCTCTCTTTATACATATAAGTAACCTTCTGTGGATAGAAAATACGGCTTGATAGTAATATCCAAGTGAATTCCAAGAGAAAAATATCGAAAAAAAAATTTCATAGGGGGGGGGGGGGGGGGCCGGTATCATAGGGGTACCATATGGGGTCCTGTCCACGAGTACCTGTGCAAAAACACAATCTCTAAATATTTAAATACAAAATGCACCAGAATTTAATCATACGATTTGAAAGGATGCTGTATTGTGTTGATGGCGATAAAAACACTGGCGCCATTATGGAAATTCATAATCTACACATGTTGTCATTTTGAGGAGACGACGTCCAAGTGCATTGACGTCACACTTAAATAGGAATGTGGGAAGTAGAAAAATTTAATTCTCACCTAAAGTCCTGTTCAGATACTTGAAATTCCTAACCAAGTCAAGACTTGTTTCCTTTATTTCGATTGTTTCTCTTTTTTTTTAACATAAAGAATTAAATGATAAACAATCCATCAACGACGGATCATATCTGTACAATTTTCCTTTTCAGTTTTTTGTTTTCAAGACTTCGTTAGTCTTGTGTGTTTTTTAAATTTTGGTTCATCTTTATGTTTCGGAGTTTAGTGTGCCGTCCATTTTGCTGAACTAGTATACATTATTGTTAAGGGACCAGCTGAAGCCCGCCTCCGGGTGCGGGATTTTCTCGCTGCATTGAAGACCCATTGGTAGCCTTGAGCTGTTTCCTGTTTATTGGTCGGGTGGTTGTCTCTTTGACATATTCCCCGTTTCCATTCTCTATTCTATTCTATCAAAGCTTACTCACAAAGCTGCTGAACTCTTAAAATACAAGCATTCTCTCTGGTTTAAGAGTAAAACACCTACTTATGAAGCCTTTAAAAATTTCTATGAAAAATATTCAACTGTATTGTTTGAGTGTACGTGTCTGTTATTTGTATGAACGCTATCTTAAAAGGAAGTGCGTTAGCAGAATGCATTGATTCAAGTTTATGCAACCCTTAAAGCACTGATTAAAGTTCATGCGACTCTTAAAAGTTTATCTTAGCTTAATGATTTGAATGGAATTTGGTCATACTCGGATGAATTTGGTGTAAGATATAATTTAACGATCAATCACTGGAAACTATAGACTTACAAAGAGGTGTTTCGGACGGCATATAATGCGTTGCTTTGATAATATCGTTATCGTTCACTCCCGGAATCCAGGTTCCTCTAGGGACAGGTCGTGTAGATGCATTCTGCTGCAGGATCTTTTTAGCTCTTCTAGATCTCTTCGGTGCTTTACCATACGGTATAGGTACATGAGAAGCTTTGTTTAAGTCCTTTACTGCGCTATCGCTAGATGTACGTTTTAACTCTGTCACTTTACGTAGCTACAAGAAATAAATAGTATACATAAACTTTTCATGGCTTTTTAATTTTATTAAATCGTATATGAGATTTGAATGAAAATGCGAGAGTATAAGGGCTTCACGTCAATTAGAAAATATTTGTTTCTGTCTTTTTTCAGCTTTCTGGTGAATCGAATGTTTTCGAAACGAATAATTATTTGTGAACGACATATACAAATATAAAATGTAGATTTACAGTTACTTAAATTTTCTCAATATTAAGTATTAATGTAAAATTTTCGAATTTGAAAACAGAATTTTCGTAAACTTACCAAATTGAAATACAATGTATGAGGGAAAAAAGGGTTCAGTAAAAGAATACCATTTTGTGTCTGTGTGTATCATGGAAAAAACTTGTCCGACTACCATACTTTTCAAACAACTTACCCTATGAAAAACATTACACGTATCCATGGTGTTTTCGCCCCAGGCGTCCATAATATGTTTGCATTCACGGTTACATATTTGGTACCTACAAAAGATTAAAAAGACACAGATGCTTCAATCATGTTAACGATCATGCATGGATTTTAAACAAAGTGCAAGATGTTTGTTCTGGTCGTTGCCATTACAATCGCTATCCAAGTACATACAGTGAAAAGTTCATATGTACATGCGTGTATAAATTTCTAATATGCTGTTGGTGTGGCCAATGATGCGAGCACAGCAATAGTCCTTTCCAGAAACTCATTTCCGGTATCACGATTCTAACTCTAAAATTATAATTTGAAGCAAATTATTTCCCTCTTACTTTACTTACTTCCGATTCCGGCGAACGAAACTTTTTCTGGCCTTAGTATGTAGCACAATAAGGCCATATTCGCTTTAACAAATAAATTCACTTCGGATTGCAAAATGACTTTTCTAAATGACCCATATGCTCCCATAGCGCTAGCTACAAAGGGTACATTCATACATTCAAAGCTTTGGCGTGGGTATCCTCTAGTTTGGAATGGGGATGAAAATAGAATAGAGAATGGAAACGAGGGATGTGTCAAAGAGACAAAACACCCGACCAAAAAGCAGACAACAGCCCAAAGGATACATAAACCTTAAAATTTCTATAGTTTGTATTAATATTTTCGACACAATTATTTGTGCTAGACTGAATTTTCTGCTTTCCTACGGTCATGGTTGTAGACGTTTTAATATTATTTATCTTGACATAATTTTCAAATTATATAATATATTAAATGAGATTCTATAAAGAATATATAGCTGAAAAAAAATCTGAAGCCTTTCGTTAACTTTAAAACTCACTCGGGACTCGTACATGTATAGTATGTCTAAAACAATATATTAAAAAAATTCAAAAACTTATAAACCTAAATTATCTTAAACAAAGAAGAGAAATTATGAAGACATTATCCAAGTTAAAACAAGTACAAGAGATCATTTTAATTCCTTGTTACCAAACTGAAACAGAATGCGGAAGTTAAATTTGTTCATCAAGCTGTTCTTTTATTCGGTAAAATCCCTTTTCCACAATTCAACAGAGTTTTAACTTCACGCAGATCGTGAAAGTCGAGACTCACCACAAGTCCCTACATGCATGAAATGAATGTTTTATTTTGTTTTTCTTTATTTTTTTGGTTTTTGTTTTTTGTTTTTGTTTTTTGTTTTTTTTAATACATTTTTTCTATTTAAGGATTGACTGTATTTTTTTTTCATTCTATCATGAAGAACCTGGTTATTTGAAAGTGTGGACCATGTGCATTGAGGTTATTTCTTCATAGAATGAAAACAAAATTACAGTCAATCCTTATAATTTAATTCCAACGATTGTTTTAACGTCTAAAACCTGGGGATTCCCTTGAACAACGTCATTGTAGAAAAGAAAATTTAGTCTTATGATAGACGAAAAAATGAATTCACCAATCAAATGACGCGTTACATCCAATATTAAATTATTAAAATAAAGCATTAATCTATCCATATTTAGTTGCTATTATATATAGTGTGATAGTAATCACATTTGTAAGTATTGATAGTAAATGCGCATTTATTCAGCAAAAAAAAGTAATAATAAAAGGGACCGTAACAAAATATTACATAGAGATTTGTGGCAAAGCTAGTGAAATTCGAGAATTCGAACTTTGCAAAAAGAATTTTTTAAAATTTTTAAACTACTTGTTACGTGTTTAAATACGGTAAATTAATTATATTGTTATTGTACTTTTTCTTAAAACATATCAAACTTCTACATGTAATTATCTGACAAGCACGAGTAAAAATTTAAATTTTGTGCCCTCGATTTAATATAAAACTGTTTGACATTTTTCGACAATATTTATATAAGCCTTTGAACCTTTAATCAGAATTGGAAAACAAAATTTAAATAATACCTTTATAATTGTTCAGTTTTCAATTAAAATTTCATTACCGATTACTTTAAAAAGATTTTCGAATGAAATTAAAGTATGTCAGATTTAAATGTTTTGAAAACGTGTGTATGTATTTTTTCAAATAAAATATTATTTGAAAAAGAAACAATAAAGTTTGGCAAGGTGGGTTGCTATTCGATTTCAATTGTCAAAATCAGATTTTATTTTCTTTTGTGTTAATAAAAACTTTAGTTAATTAAAAGTTTCAAGGGTTAAATATGGTAGAAGGGATACATTTACGTCGAGTAAAGTTTCGTAGTTCTCTATCAAAGGGATAAAGTTCAAGTAAACATCGCTCACACCGTTTTTATTGTTGTTTTTCATCTCGAAGTCACATTAGGCGACCAGCGCACGGAAAATATCACAAACCAATGCAAATTCTAATGGGGTCCTGGTAAAACGACATTATTGGATTAATGTTGATCAAGTCCCGATTGTGGTACTGAAGAACAAAAGCTGAAAGGTCGGTCATCAAATTGCATGCTGGATAACAGACAAAAAACTAACAAAAAGTATCATAAATCGCCCATTATATACAATTATGGAAGCCAGAAGAAGGTACAATGTAACATGCATAATTATTAAATCGAGATTTAATAATTATGGATATTATCGCCTTCTGGAGGCCATAGCGTTATTATTATACTGAACTAAACTCCTGGACAAAATATCAGTTATTACGCTGTCGTCGATTCTCGCGAGAGAGTTTTTTTGCTCTCGTTGATTATCGCGTGAATCGACGAGAGCAAGATAACTGGTTATTTCCCGCTGGCGGAGAAAAACTGGAGTTATTTGATTTGCACGCTAAAAACAACGTAGTTATTTTTCCAGTAGTTGCTATAGTAAAGTATAGTAATACAAAATATAGCATCATGTAAATATTCAAAGGGTAAATCAGGATATGGTCATAATTAAGAACATGTGAACTGGGCGAAATTTCAGATAAAACTCGAAGCGACGCGGACAGTTGATGCTTCAGAATGAAATTGTACATGTATATTGTAGAAAATACCCATATCAATTCCAATTTCAAAATTATTTTTGTCAACATTTATATTCCTGATTGTACAGATAAAACCACTGCATCCCGAAAACGAGAAAGACACTAATTAGGACAATATGTGCATATAATTGCCATAAAATATTTTCTAAAACAGCCACATTTAAAATGTAAATTTACAGAACATATGGAAAAGTTACATTTATTTATGGAAAAGTTGTATTTATTAATTTTATCAAATGTACTTTAATTTTAATTCATTTCTTAATTGACCGCCTCGGTGGTCTCGTGGTAGCGGTAACCGGACAAATTGGCCCGCAGACAACTCGGCCCAGGACCACTCGGACCGTATCATTGGACAACTCGGACCGTACTCGGACCGTGTCATTGGACAACTCGGACCGTGTAAAGTAACAACATTGATAATGATGACCTTAATACTTTGAATTGAACCACCAACTTTGACCGAGAGTGCTTAATTTATACTTTGAACGGTTATATAGGACAACTCGAACCGTTCGATGTAGAAGTATATAATTAAATGAACGACAATATGATGTGTATTAGAGATACAATGGATAAGCGTTGAAAAAGAAACCATGAGCCCGGAGGGCGAATGGTTTGTTTTTCATGGAGCAACGCTTATCCATTGTATCTCTTACTTAAACTATTGTTGTGACGACTGTTCCCAATTACCTTTCATTTCTTAATTAGACCCTATTATGTGTGAGTTTAAATTAACTTAATTCTCTATACTACTATTCAATTAGATATATATATATAGTCACGTTGATGATTTTAATGGTAAATGAAAATTAATACAAAACCGTATGGACTTACAGTATAAGGCATATGATTCAGAAATTTGTCCATTATTGACAAAATAAAGCATAGTCCAAATAATTTTCCAGTAAAACATAATGCTACGGAAAGAAAACATAGTTTAAATCCACTCGATTTACACTTTTTATATTTTAAAAATATGTCAAAATATGCAGTGAAACAGTTGAAATTGCCATAAACATCAAAATAACAATGTTCTAATTTTTTATTGAATTATATGAAATTGTCGATAATAATCAAATAAAAAAAAAATAAAGATCTTTTCTTATTACTAAGTTATATCAATGATAACACAAAGAATTAGAAAAAAAAGGAACACCGAAACAGAGATTCGAACTATGTCTACAAGTGTTACTCTCAACTCATCCTAACCTTGCCGCTACCATCTTATACTATACAAACGTCGTTTTTAAATATATAAAGGCGAAAGCCTTATGTATATATTGTACCGTATCATATTGATATATGTAAAAACTACATTTAGATATCATCCGATTGGTAGCCGAGAGGTTTCGTCGATGTGTTCTATGACACATAATTTACTTGAAGGTGGTAGTTCGAACCCCAGTCACGGCAAATAAAAATCAAAGGTAAGTTTTTAAACTAATACCAGCTGTGAACAGAAATCAGTAAATTAGCCAATTCAAACTTAATGACATTAAGTACACAAAAGGAACAATTGAATATAATTTGATGACTTCATTTCAGTGACGGATTAAAGAAGCGTTGATTCTAGAAAAAGAAACCACGGTAAATGAATAGGCTGACGTCACAGCAGTGGTTTAAGATACAGATATACAATTTACTTGTATCTCTAATAACAATTTTGCGTTTAGTAAATGAACAGAACAACAGAACAGCAGATTACTGATAATACAAGCTATATAATTATGCTACATGTAATTACCAAACAATCAGTCAGTCAATTATCAGCTGCTCATATGTAATCGATAATTAAACTCGAGTGAAAACATAGTATAAATTAATTAATTATGGTTATCCATGTTACATATTCAAAAATACCTTTCTTCTGCTAAAAATGTAAAATAAATCATAAATAGATAAATAAAAATAATTAGTTATACGTGAACATGGGCCCAGTAGTCCGATTAGCCGACCCCACTACAGGCCGTGTAGTCTTGTAATATGACAAATCCGAGGACCGGACAAGTTGTCCGACGATACGGTCCGAGTGGTGCATGTCCTAGCTGTCCGCGGGCCGATATGTCCGCTATTCGTGATAGCATGCTCGCCGCAAGTGTGGAAGGTCGCAGGTTCAATCAGCGGCCAGGTCAAACCAACGATATTAAAGTTGGTATTTACAGCTTCTCTGCCAAGCACACGGCATCCAGGGGTAAGAGCAAAGGACTGGTCGGATCGGAGTCGGTATAATGTGTCTGATCGGGATGATATGTCTAGTCCTGCGGACAGTTACCTCGTGAGCTAGCACGTTGAAAATCTGCGGCTCAGCGTGTCACTCTACTACAAAAATGGGATCATATTCATATCATATCAACATGTTCTCGTCTTGATATTCACCTAATGGCTGCCAATGGACGTTAAACAATAATTAATCCATCTATTTATTAATTTGTTTTATGTATCTGTTTATTTTTTTAACTATTCAAAATTTCATTTTTTATATCATTCGTTTATATATTTATTTATTTACTAGAGATGTAACCACAAGAAATTTAGAATAACAAGATTCAAGTAAAATTACCTGCCATCGTGAACATGTATCCTAGCTCCAGAAATGCAATCTCTTCTCTCCATCGAGAAAATAACAACTAAACCGTTACACTTAACACAATGCTTAATGTTCTACACCCAGTGCGATAAAATGAAATTGTGCGTATAATTACTTATAGACCGGTCACGTAAATCAATCAAAATTGAAATCAAATTCTGATTAAAATCCGATTATAGGTAAATATGACCAATACACATCACATATTTTGATATTAAATTCACATAGATTTGACATATTAATTTCAATCCCTTGGTATTAGATTAAAGTTAAATTATTATTGGGGTCAATTTAATAATTTTCCCTAACTTTAATTACACTAACTTTTATAATTGTTTACAATATTTGGATTTTAATGACTTAATTTGAAGTTAAATTAGCTGGGATTTATCTTATTAAAGAATAATAACAATTCATTTCTGTAATTTACATTTCAACACAGATTTTATACTTCAAATTTACATTTAGCTATGTTGGGAAAAATCTTTCGGGGGATTTGGCAGATGTGTATATTTTGTTGACATACGACCAATAGCTTGTCTTCAGTTACATGTATCCAAAATTTTAAATCAGATTCAAATACCAAAAGCGACCAAAAGGGCTTAGCCGAAATCGTTTGAGATATATACTTATTCAAAACTTTGAAAATTGTGGTATGAGATATACATTTTTCATTACAGTTAAATGAAACAGAATACACCTGTTCGAAAAGCAAAATTGTGAATGCGTTTCCTATTATTGAAAAAGAAGTATGTTCCCCAGTACTCTCCTTTGCATTATTTATTTTCACCGATAACTTTTAATTTCAAAATTATTTTTTATTAACAATCGTTTTCGTTGTATTGTAATTTCAACAATATTTGATATGTGATTCCTAACCGTGTCGAAGTTTCCTCCTCGTTATAACTGGCTTGAGTAGAATCAATTTTTGACAATTTATAACATTTAGAATAATGGTGTAAATGACACTCGGAGCCTCCTCTTGGTCTTACGATAATATAAGAATATACACATGGTCAACAACAAAGATGTAGTTAAGCATAACAATATAGAATACATACAAAGCAAAATATTACCCAATTGTCATCTTAAACAGAAAATTAACAGTACATAATACAGAAATTAACCTACCTTGCCGTGAAATATGAAAATATAGAGTAGTTAATAAAATATTAGGCCTAATAATCGGTTTTAGAAATATTAATCTCGGATTTATTGTTACTGACGATTTATGTTAGTAGGAACTTAATGTTTGTTTTTTAAAAATTAAGAGTTTATAGCCGAGGAGGACTATGATTTAAAAAAATAAGTATGACGGGACGATGGATGAATGATTGTTTAACTTCGTATGTTGGAAAACGTGTGTCGACTCCCTTTTGTTTATTACAAATAAAATTACATGTATTATAAATCAAACAATTCGGGAAAAAAGGACATTTTTGATAATAAATTCCAACAAATACGTATTTTGAAATGCTTTTGGAGTTTTTTTTTTTTATAACAAACGAGTAAAATACATCACAATAAATAAATATGGTTCGAATAAACCACCATAAATTGATTTTTATCGCAAAAAATCTTGAAAAATGAGATATGTTTAATTTTGCAGATTTTTCACCTGAAAAATCATACATCTCCATTTATGAATATCATCATAAATGGAGATGTATATAGCAGTTGATCTCTGTACCTTAATACTAGATTAATGTGAAAATGTGAAATCATTTTCCTTTTACATCATTACCCCGTGAAGGTAATAAAATATTATTTCCCTCTTTATAAAATATATAAATTCTGATTATTTTTCGATTGGTTTTGGGTTATTTCACAAATAGCAGCAACATATACGTGCGATTTCAGAACAAACATTATTCAACAATATGCGAAACTTTGAGATACTGTGCTGTTGATGGCCATCTTAGGTCTTCGTCATTTTCAAAAGCTTCGAATATCTCTGAACGAGTTGAATTTGCCGCATCACAAATTTGTTTATATTGCCAAGCTCATAAGCATGCCTTATGACGGACTCAATATCTGTTTCTCCGCTGCAAACGAATGAAGAAAATAAATTTAACATTATTTTTCATATCTATGAACAAATAAACAACAAGATGGATAACAGGAATGCCCAACAATGACATACCAATCAATCAAAGCAACCCCAACCGATAGAACCCAGGACAAAAAATAACATAAAAATAAAAGAGTACCAAACGCAATCATGAACACAACAGAGAGTCGATATAGTTGACTTGGTACAGACACTGAACAGGGGTTGAGTTAATCCGGTTTAATGGGTACCCAAACCTCCCCTTTATTTATCCTTAAACTCTGGTGTGTAAAAAGCACTATAAAACAATAAAGTATGATTACAAACAAGGTGGCCGTTTGCTATAAATGCAAAATTAATTAACATTAATTTCTCGCCGTGTTTTTTCTTCAAATTTAGTTTGAGTCTTAGATCTGTAATCAGATGACGCCAGCTGCGATATGTAGATTTCACTAAGGTCATTATGCTTCAAGATTTCTTTTATAAACTAGTATTCCAGTGTCAATGAGGCTTGTACTTTCTCCAAAGCATCTTTATGGACTTCAATTTTTCAATTTGCTGTAAGTTTCTTTGTCTCCTCATATTTACTTCTCTATCTCTGAGGATCAACCTCTCTTTAGAACTGTCATAAACTGTCAGAAGAACTGTTCTAGAACAGTTCGTCTATAACTGTCATCCTGACACCTTTAGAACAGTTTATGACAAGCTGTATCCTGACATAGAACCATTTATGACAGTTCTACCCTAGAACCATTCCGTACGGTTCTACCCTAGAACCATTTATAACAGTTCTACCATAAAACCATTTATGACAGTTCTACCCTAGAACCGTTTATGAAAGTGCTACCTTAGAACCATTCTGAATGGTTCCAACCAAGAACCAATTTTAACCCTGGCAATAGTTTGTGAATTTTGAACATTATAAGAAATAAAATAATTAATTTGTTGTCATAATCTTAAAATCAACTTTTATCATACCGAACACTTTAAATCAAGATTTAGTCCCGTCCCTTCTTGAAATTATTGTGTAAAATGTTTATATATGTAAGTTATGTCTATGTCATTTTTCGATAAATTGGTGAAATGCACTTCTTATTTCAAAATGGCGGTATTCATACCAATCATCTTCTACCTTGTCATAACGAAATCAATATCGTTCATACGAGCAAAGAGAATTAATTATATAATATTTCAAATAATTACCATATAAAAATGGTAAAAAAGATAAATTATTAATTCAAAATAAATTAAAATGTTACTTATCTGACACATTTCAAATCTCTGCATTGAAATATGGGACTAACTTAAACCAGAGACATATATGATTAAGTTAATTAATATCAAAAACAATAGATGCAAACATCAAAAGCAATCATCACCTGGTATCTATTGTTTTTTAACGTTTTATATTTTAAAACTTTACTCATATTTGCATGGCTTCTTTTGCTTAAACATACATAAGCTCAGTAAAAAGTGTCCTAGGTAAAACAATATAAACTTTATAAAAAAATGTCCGAAATGTCCTAGGTATCACAATATATATTTCATAAAAAAAATTGGTCGAAACGTCCGCCTTGAAAAAAAATGGCCGAAATGTCCCTGTCGGAAATGTCCGAGTCCGAAATGTCCTGGTCGAGACTTCCGCGCACCTCTGCTTATACACACCTCTTTATTTAAATGCTACATTAATTATTTTAAAATGTAGCGTTATAGAAATTTGAAACCACGCTGATTTTGTCAGCAAAACGTTTACCTGTCATTGCCTGTATACATTCACATGTGTGACCGGAAGTGATTGATTTTCGCGCCATTTTCCATGATTTGTTTACAGAGTGACGCCAGTCACGTGCCAGGACCCGGATATGTCGTCTGCGCATGTTTAGGCGGAACCGGAAGTGATTTGCGCGTATACGCAACCGGTAATACTGGATTTTCCCGCCATTTATTTGTTTACCGAACTGACGTTAGTTACGTGCTGGGACCTGGATGTGCTATGCTTGTCCGGAATTTGGATTGGATTATTTCTCATTTTCCCGCGGTTCTCCGTCTGTGTAGGGTAAGGGTCTTGCATCGAGTCTATAGGGACTTAAACTCTCCCTGTTATGTCGAAGTCCGAGAGTATATGAAGTACAGAGGTACTGTTGGATTATCTCCCCCTTTTCCCGCGCTTTTCACCACGGGTGATGTTTTCCGTTCGTTCAAGGGCGGACCAAAGGTAGGATTGGATTATGTCCCCTTACCTCTAGATGATGCTGTCACCATTAGGTAAAAAAATCCGAAAAGAGCACGTGAGCATGGTGCTGAGTAGCGATGAACAGCAAAGAGCAAACGCGATAAGCAAGAGAAGAGCAGCGATGACGAACATCAAAAAAAAAGCAGGAGCGACAGAAGCAGCGACAAGAAGCACCAAAAAAACTGAAATGAGCACGTGAGTATAGTCATGATTAGCGATGAACAGCAAAGAGCAAGACAAAAACAGCGATGAGCAAGAGAAGAGCAGCGATGACGAACACCAACAAGCAGCAGGAGCAGCAGCAGCAGCGAAAACAGCGACAAGTAGCACCAAAAAACCGAAATGAGCACGTGAGCATGGTGCTGAGTAGCGATGAACAGCAAAGAGCAATAGAAGAACATCAATAAGCAAGAGAAGAACAGCGATAAACAAGAGAAGAACAGCGATAAGCAAGAGAAGAGCAGCGATGACTGAGAAGCGAAGAACACCAAAGAGCAAGAGAAAAACAGCGATGAGCAAGAGAAGAGCAGCGGTGGCGAACAGCAACAAGCAGCAGGAGCAGCAGCAGCAGCGAAAACAGCGACAAGTAGCACAAAAAAACCGAAATGAGCACGCGAGTATAATCATGAGTAGCGATGAACAGCACAGAGCAAGAGAAAAACATCGATGAGCAAGAGAAGAGCAGCGAGGACGAACAGCAACAAGCAGCAGGAGCAGCAGCAGCGACAAGTAGCACAAAAAAACCGAAATGAGCACGTGAGTATAGTCATGAGTAGCGATGAGCGGCATGGATCAGCGAAGAGCAAGAGAAGAGAAACGAATTGCATCATGGAGCAATGAAATTGACCGCCGATGCTAATGCGGTTGGTAAGGACACCACTCCATTGACTTAATGGTGACAGCATCAGCTAGAGGTAAGAGGACATAATCCAATCCTGCCTTTGTCCTCCCATGAACGAACGGAAAACATCGCGGACACCCGAGGTGAAAAGCGTGGGAACAGGGGAAGATAATCCAACAGTACATCTGTACTTCGTATACACTCGGACTTTGACATAACAGTGAGAGTATCAGCCCCTATAGACTCGATGCTTCACGCACGCTCCTCCACCTCAAATAATAATTTGTCTGTCCCCATATACTTCTGTTGGAACAATAAACATCCAGACAGTCAAGGTACAATATACAAGTCAAAACGTTAATTAGTTAAAATTACCTGAAACACACAACATGTTATTGAGAACAAATTTCTTTACCTGTAAATTGAGCAAAAACAATAATTCGTTTTTATTGTGGGTTAAAAAAACGAATAAAAAAAAATTCACCATAGATCTTTATTTCATGTTTGTACTTTTGCTATTTTGTATAAACTGGTCATAAATTTAATATTATTAATTATTGTCATAATTTCATATATTGAAATTATAATCGATATGAAATGTTACTAAATATTTAAAAAAAAACTTTTTAAAGTTTGGGAAAAGGCGAAGACGAGGAGTACATGCCATAATCAATACAGAGTTATCGGACATCAAAATGGACGGCTCTACCCTAGAACCATTTATGACAGTTCTACCTTAGAACCATTTATGACAGGGTTGGTTCTACCATAGAACCGTTCTAGAATGGTTCTAGAACCGTCCTCTACGACAGAATAGTTGAGAGGTTAGAACTGATCTAAACTGTACCTATTTCTGCAAGAAATATGAAACAAAAATTCGCAAGCAAAAAGGTCTACACCTAGAATTCGAATTAATAGTCCTTTATCGTGTCTTTCTTCAGCAACCCGCTGAATATTTGTCCCACCACCAAATTTGAAGTTTACGTTGGCTGCGTTGTCTTCATTCCTTTCTTTTTTATGGATTTTCTACCTTCATTCATCATGTTCATTGTGAAATTCTGGTAGCAATCTCTATGGTACCCCAAATTTTCAGAAAAGGATTGTAGAAATTTAAACAAATTTCCGTCATCCTAAAAGCAGATACTATAGGCTCTGCAATTCGTTTGTCACGAATCACTTTCAACTTCCGAAATGATTCCTCGGTGCATTTAATATAATTGTCATTGTTTGAAAATTTCCGATGAATCATGCATAACCTGTTATACAAATTTCTAGAAATACTCATATTGAAACAGTTACTCGGCAGATTTATTTACAAAATAACAGCTAACCTTATAAACCTATAACAAGGGTTACTGCGATAAATCTTAAATAACTACCATACACAAGTATCACATAACTATAATTCAACTAAATTTATTATACTACAAAGCTAACAAGGTAATTTAAAAAAAAATAATCTAATTCTAATAATAATAGTATTAGATGAATCAATTAACCGCTATTATGTCGAACTCGACGCATCAGATTCCGTTTAGAAACTACATGTTCCCAATGTAATAGTCAAAACTACTACGAGGAAGAAACGTCATGCCCGGCCTTTCACTAATATTGTGGACTAATAGCTGACCGTTTATTTTTTTTTGTTAAACATACATCTTTACGATTTTTTAAATCATTATTTTAAATAAGGTCTACTGCCATACTGAGCAAGGAAGAAGCTAGAAAATGAGACTATACAATTTACTTTTACATCTAATTCCATCTTGGGGCACAGGGGATAAGCATGCTTGTCGTAGTTTGAGGATTAAAAATAGAATAAAATTTATCGATTCAACAGCACAAAGCAAAAGTGTCTCAGGTGGGAAAGTCAAAGTTGCCGTAATGTCAGATAAAAATCATGATAAAATTAGTAATCATTTCTCTTCTCTATACCCGTTTATGACATGAACTGTGGACATGTTTTCTATTTAGTAACCTAAATGAATAGATTTTGTTAGATTTTTAATATTTGTGTCACGTTGATGCTGTATGCGGTTAAATGGAGAACGTTAAAGGACAGAATTACGTATTTTCACCATAGTGTTCTGGGTAAGGGGACATTTTTGCCCTTTTACAGAGCTATATACTAAAAATTCCAGGCATACCATATGTATATTTTAAAGATTGAACATTTAGCTTTCTAATCAACATATACCTACTAGAAGTCTGTACTTTAAGCAGAACATTTCTTATAGGAGCAAAAGGAAACCACGCCATGAAAGCAAAGAAAATGCCCCCAAAAGTCCGCGTGACTATAGAAATTACCACCACACATCAGAAGCGTTCCAAAATTTGTAATTTTAACATCTTTTGTTCTTAAAAGTATATATTTTGGCATATTTGCAATAGGTCCCAAAAAACCAAAATATAACCACAGCCAAAATAAACCAATTTACGGTACTAATACCAATACATGTACATCCGGCTTCTTTTCGGTTTTGTTGGTGTTTGTAGAGTTTCCCCTATCAAATGCACCTTGGAGTACGGTACCTTTGTTATGACCTTTATCTACTACTAGTATTACTATTTTTACTACTTTCACTACGACTACTATTACAATGTTTGTACCACTGCTATTAGTACAACTACTAATACAACTACCACTACTAGTATTACTATTAGAAGTCGGGGCCTCGGTGGCCGAGTGGTCTAGGTAGTTCATCATGACTACTACTGATCAATAGCCTGTCAACGATTGGGTTATGAGTTCGAATCTCAACTGTGGCGGGGTGTGTTCGACTCCGATCTTAATTGACAAGGATTGCCAATTTTCCTACCGAAGGTCGGTGGTTCTCTCCGGGTACTCCGGCTTCCTCCACCAATAAAAACTGGCCGCCGCGAAATGGCCAAAATGTGCTGAAAACGGCGTTAAACCCCAACTAAACAAACAAACTATTAGAAGTCAGTCATTTAAAGAAGTATTGCATCCGCATCCGATACGTCGACGTATCTGTACAAAAAAAAGAGGTACATGTAAATCCAATGCTTTTAACAAAACTGCACACGGCATGCATTCCATATATAAATTTTTTATTCTCACCTTAAAATAATATGCAATTGACAATATTTACCTGAAGATTATGACATCTTTTCAAAACGGTCCACTCAAATAGACTTATTTCTGATGTCTTTTTATAGTTTTTATATGGAATTCATGCCGTGTGCAGTTTTGTTAAAAGCATTGGATTTGCATGTAACTCTCATTTTTTTAGATACTTTGATGTATCGGATGCGGATGCTATAGCTCTTTACATGACTGGCTTCTATTGCAACAACAACAACTACTAAAATATTGTCTTTAGATTTCTTTTTTGTCCCTTTGTTAGAGAAGAGAACGTTTGACTTATGTATATTTCTCGTTCAACATGTTATAGTATTCTTATCTTTAAATATTCCAAAAGTCATTATTTGTCAAGGCCAAGCTAGCGAATAATCTACTGATAAATTGTTCGGGACGTCGTGAGTATATTGCCTGTATAATTTAGATTTTTTTCATGCATTCATTAATATAAGGAGTTGAAAATGGCAAAAAATATTTGCACTGGTTCACGAAATACTCCATTTGCTGTAGCATAGATTTCAACCTCAATTATTGTTTGTTATTTGTATTTGGTTGTTTGGGATTTTTTTCGTATTGAACTATATAACCTTTAACTAAACCTTCACAAACCTCAATTTGATTTGTATACTTGTGGGCATTCAAATATGTGTTGAAAAAACTGTCTATTTCTAATAGATTGTTGCTTATCTAATTGAGGCAACACAGAGAGTTTTCCCCATTATGGACAGGAAACAATTCTTTCCAAACAAAGCCAAAAAATATATTTCCATCTAGTAACCACAATGTTAGAAATATTGCTCTTACAGTGTTCAGATGTAATACCAAAAGTGCGCAGATGAAATCCACCAACTGAGAGTGGTAAAGAACATTATATCGTTAATTACTTATAACCAGCTTTAATAGTAATGATGCGCCTTGAAAAATCAAAGTCCACTTGGTATGGTTTCAACCAGAACTGACAAGCATATATGACGCCAAAGCTAACGTCGGCTTCATTCTTTTGATCAAAACACCAAAAACTTTTGCCTCAGTGATATCGTGATAGCGTCGCCTCGAATGTTGAAGGTCGTGGTTTCGATCTCCTGCCTGGTCAAACCAAAGATATAAAAAAATTGCATTTGCTGCTTCTCCACCAAGCACGGGGCATTTTGGAATAAGAGCAAAGGGCTGGTCGGCTCGGATGAGTCAGTATAATGTGTCCGATTGGCGTGATATGTTTTCCTATAGGCATCTACCTCGGGAGTTAGCACGTTACATATTCCGCCAGGCATTTCGGTTTACTACAAAGCAGGGATCATATTATATCATATCAACATGTTCTCGGCCTGATATGCACCTAATGGTTACCACTGGAGGTTAAATAATAATTCATCCGACTTTTATGCATATCCTAATAATAAATTCATATTATATAAAAAGTAATTAGAATAAAACAATAAATTTAGCTGAACTCGTATGAAATAAACAGGAATTGAATAAACAAATGGAATAATATTAAAACGAATCACATGCTAGTGTTATTTAAATAAAACAGAATAATGAGAATATTTAACATTGTCCAATGCTATGCATAAGAGAGATATGTAGGAGTATAAATAAATAAATAAATGATTTAATAAATAACAAACAAATTAAATGAAATCTAAAAAGCCATACCAAATAATATGCATTTATTTTATTAATACAATGTAAAAGGCAAAATTCCGACATGATATAAACTTGAAACGAATTTGTATTAATATTGAGGAAATTAAGACGACCACCTATTTTAGTAGTAAATATTCTATCACACCGCTTTTAGAAGCGCAATTGCTTTTCAGTTTTAAAGCTTCTATCCAAATACTACATTTAGAGAATTAACAGCGGAGTGAGAATATTCCTAATACCAAAAAACTTTAAGACGGCAACACGTAGATATTTGTTTTTTCCAAGGACAGGATTTGAAAACATCCAAGATTGTTGTGTTTTGAAAATGGAAATAAACAAGGGTGATCGTGATTAAAACCTGCAATACATATGTGAACAATTAAAAAGCAGAAAAAGACTTCTGGTTTAACTGTGAAATGTGTTTAATACAGTTTCATTGGAAACTGATTTTTTAAAACATGAACTTAAACTTGTAAATGAAATTCATTTTAGCAGCAGCATATTATGACTGTAATAGCATCCTATTGCGCAATAGTGGTATGCAAAGAGTTATGCTTTATGCATTTGAGGGTCGTGACAGATTTAAGGGGACGGGGGTCATTAGGTTGTATCCGTAAAACAGGTTCAAACCAGTTTCCAGTGACTGTATCAAATTAAACTACCAATACGTTTCTACGTTTGTGTTTTGTGGTCTATTATATGTTATATTTTGTGTTATATATTTTGTCCTGTATATTGGATGGTATTAATCAGTTGGTTGTGTTATATTTTACCTTTCCTTCAATGACTTTTGATCCCTTTTAGCAGATCGGAAACTCTTAACAAATCTCTTGACTATTTGTAACTTTAAAGTCAACAAATTTATGTATGTTGGATAATATCAAGCCTAACTTCAATTAATTAGATTGGCATGGTTCATCTGAATAACGGGCATGTGTCCTACGAAATATCGTGGTAAGTAAACAGAATACTTATGATTGCTGTAGAAGACAAATGCATTTTCTTCTGTTTTTTTTTTTTTTTTTTTTTTTTTTTTTTTTTTTTTTTGAGGCCGTAAATTTAACTAAGCTGGAGTAAAACTTTCTAGAAAAAAATATTCAAATAAATAAAAAGAAGAATAGAACATATAATCATGTACAATATTTCTTATTAAAGGTAAGACTGACTACCATTCACTTCAAAAGACAATGACAGTTCTGTAATATCCTAATTTAGTTAGTAATTAGCATTATTATTCGTAGTTCTAACGAACGATAATGATGCATGTAGAAAAATTATAGACTGTTCGAATTGAAAAAAAATATATAAACATAAACTACTAAAATGTAATTATGCGCGAATGCAGATGGTTCACCGTTCCACACACATGTGAATCGTATGCGCCTGGGTAACGTTTTGTTAGAATCCTGCAATAAAGATAGTGTACTGTGTATGATATTTCATTGGACGAGACAAATATTAAAATGTCAATTCAAATCAAAGCAAAATTTGAAATAAATTATTTTCGGAACGTACATTATAGTATTAACAGTGCTTTGATTCGTAAATGTTTGTATATACTTCATTATATATGCCAGTGTTAAACCTTGAAACGGGAAAAACACGTCTTTGTAATCTGTGAATGGTTTTTGACGATATACTGTCAGTGTCAGTGACAGTATATCTGACAAGATTTTTCTCCCACGTTACATATATATCATGACCCTGACTGGCGGGATTTATTATCTGGAACTTAACGGCGAAAATTTCTGTTGTTAACGTAAAAAATCAGAACCGTATTGGTATTACATTGCAGCAAACATTGAAATTCAAAAATAAATTGTCTTAGAATTTCTTATTTCAATATTAAATAACTTTTCAATTTGTTTCTATTTTTTTTAAACTGAATTCTGTCAATTTTTACTAGATTAAATGTTAATATCCTAAATGGATGCGATCAGCAGGAATGTATTTCGAGTACTTGATCCCAAGGTCATTGACGGGGTTTCTCTTTGAAAAAAATAATTAAAAACATTAAAAACCAATTGTTCAGAGAACAATTGAAGGTCTTTCCACCTCAATTGCAGATTTGTTGATAAAAAAATGAGGTTTAAAATGTAATTGTTGGTTTTAGAGCATAGCTAAACTTTCAGTGATTTCAAAGATATATGGTTCTATGTACTGAAATAAGGGAGGTATTATGCTACTTCCCGTATTACAAATATCACTTCTGGTTTGATATGATAGGTAATTTCACAATTGTTAAAAAAATATATGGACTGCTAGTTTGAATAACTAAGAAAAATGTTTATTTCTGGTGAACTAAATGTTTGTGATAAATTATACTGTTTTGCACTATAAACATCAAAAACGTCATTAATGTGACCTTATAAATTGACAATTCTAGACGTTTTCATGAGATGTAACATTGTCACATTAATTAACATTCCAATATATCCAAAACGTCTAAAAACGTCTACAGAAATAATAACGGTGCCAGAAATGACGTCATCAAAAGTAGTGTCTGAATTTCACGCTTTCAATAGCTTTTATTGCTTTAAAAATCTGAAAAAAACTTATAAAGTGTGAAAAAATGCAAAATACATAATATAGGTCATGACCTTGACCTTTGACCTTGTGACCTTTTCAAGGTCATTGGTCGTTGAGGTAATTTTAGAAGACCCCATGCCATTATTATGTACCATTGTCAAGTTATAAACGAAAAACCTTAAGTTTGAACGTTCTAGGCGCAATTACTCTCAAAAGATAACGTCATACAACTTTAACTCAGATGTAACAAAGTTGCGCATCAATGTCCTAAACATTTCCACCATTACATTTTCTTGGCTATCTACAACCATTTCAGAGGAGTAGTGATAACAAGCAAATGTCAAATAATAGAACTTGACCTTGACCTTTGACCTTGATGCCAATTTGAAGGTTATCAATCCCTGATGTTAAAACAAAAGACCCCATGCCTTTATCATGTACCATTGTTGAGAAATAAACGAAAAACTAAAATTTAAACGTTCTAGGGGCAATTACGCCTATAAAATGACGTCATACAACTTTTTCTCAAATGTAACAAAGCTAGGTCTCAACGTCCTTAACATTTTCTCCTTACATTTTATCAGCTATCTTTTACCGTTTCAGAGGAGAACCGATAACAAGCAAAAGTCAACATTAGAACTTGACCTTGACCTTTGACCTTGATGCCAATTTGAAGGTTATCAATCCTTGATGTCAGAACAAAAGACCCCATGCCTTTATCATGTACCATTGTTGAGAAATAAACGAAAAACCGAAAATTTAAACGTTCTGGGGGCAATTACGCCTATAAAATAACGTCATACAACTTTTATGCAAATGTAACAAAGCTAGGTCTCAACGTCCTTAACATTTTCTCCATTACATTTTATCAGCTATCCTTTACCGTTTCAGAGGAGAAGCGATAACAAGCAAAAGTCAACATTAGAACTTGACCTTGACCTTTGACCTTGATGCCAATTTGAAGGTTATCAATCCTTGATGTCAAAACAAAAGACCACATGCCTTTATCATGTACCATTGTTGAGAAATAAACGAAAAACCGCAAATTTAAACGTTCTAACGGCAATTACGCCTATAAAATGACGTCATACAACTTTTTATATAATATGCAAATGTAACAAAGCTAGGTCTCAACGTCCTTAACATTTTCTCCATTACATTTTATCAGCTATCTTTTACCGTTTCAGAGGAGTAGCGATAACAAGCAAAAGTCAAAATTTAGAACTTGACCTTGACATTTGACCTTGACCTCATTTTACTTGTTAGGGGTCATGGACCCTAAATACAAAGTTTCATGTTGATATCTCAACTCTAAATAACAATTTGTATGATACACCAAAAGTGAAAGTCGTTTGAAGGGAAATAACTCCTATGAAATGTCGTCAGATCCTTTCCGACCAAGGAAAAAAGTTGCGCACAAATACACTGAAGACATTGCAAAAGATTTTGGGTCGATATCTTTTACGATTTTAGAGATATAGCGATAACAAGAAAAAGGGGACGCGGGGAGATAACTCCTATAAGAATAAGTGTCCGGTCACACAGGGTGAGTTTTGAAACCCTCATTACTGTACAACATCATTGGCCAAAAATCCATTCGATATGTTGTAAGACAAAAAAGCATCTCAGACGGCAGAAGAAAAAAAAATAATTAATTAAAAACCAATTGTTCAGAGAACAATTGAAGGTCTTTCCACCTCAATTGCAGATTGAATGATAAAAAAAATGAGGTTTAAAATGTAATTGTTGGTTTTAGAGCATAGCTAAAGTTTCCAGTGATTTCAAGGATATATGGTTCTATGTACTGAAATAAGGGAGGTATTATGCTACTTCCCGTATTACAAATATCACTTCTGGTTTGATATGATAGGTAATTTCACAAATGTTAAAAAAATATATGGACTGCTAGTTTGAATAACAAAGAAAAATGTTTATTTCTGGTTAACTAAATGTTTGTGATGAATTATACTGTTTTGCACTATAAACATCAAAAACGTCATTAATGTGACCTTATAAATTGACAATTCTAGACGTTTTCATGGGTTGTAACATTGTCACATTAATTAACATTCCAATATATCCAAAACGTCTAAAAACGTCTACAGAAATAATAACGTTGCCAGAAATGACGTCATCAAAAGTAGTGCCTGAATTTCACGCTTTCAATAGCTTTAATTGCTTTAAAAATCTGAAAAAACTTATAAAGTGTGAAAAAATGCAAAATACATAATATAGGTCATGACCTTGACCTTTGACCTTGTGACATTTTTCAAGGTCATTGGTCGTTGAGGTCATTTTAGAAGACCCCATGCCATTATTATGTACCATTGTCAAGTTATAAACGAAAAACCTTAAGTTTGAACGTTCTAGGCGCAATTACTCTCAAAAGATGACGTCATACAACTTTAACTCAAATGTAACAAAGTTGCGCATCAATGTCCTAAACATTTCCACCATTACATTTCCTTGGCTATCTACAACCATTTCAGAGGAGTAGTGATAACAAGCAAATGTCAAATAATAGAACTTGACCTTGACCTTTGACCTTGATGCCAATTTGAAGGTTATCAATCCCTGATGTTAAAACAAAAGACCCCATGCCTTTATCATGTACCATTGTTGAGAAATAAACGAAAAACGAAAATTTAAACGTTCTAGGGGCAATTACGCCTATAAAATGACGTCATACAACTTTTTCTCAAATGTAACAAAGCTAGGTCTCAACGTCCTGAACATTTTCTCCTTTACATTTTATCAGCTATCTTTTACCGTTTCAGAGGAGAAGCGATAACAAGCAAAAGTCAAAAGTTAGAACTTGACCTTGACCTTTGACCTTGATGCCAGTTTGAAGGTTATCAATCCTCGATGTCAAAACAAAAGACCCCGTGCCTTTATCATGTACCATTTTTGAGAAATAAACGAAAAACCGCAAATTTAAACGTTCTAACGGCAATTACGCCTATAAAATGACGTCATACAACTTTTATGCAAATGTAACAAATCAAGGTCTCAACGTCCTTAACATTTTCTCCATTACATTTTATCAGCTATCTTTTACCGTTTCAGAGGAGAAGCGATAACAAGCAAAAGTCAAAATTTAGAACTTGACCTTGACCTTTGACCTTGACCTCATTTTACTTGTTAGGGGTCATGGACCCTAAATACAAAGTTTCATGTTGATACCTCAACTCTAAATAACAATTTGTATGATACACCAAAAGTGAAAGTCGTTTGAAGGGAAATAACTCCTATGAAATGTCAGATCCCTTCCGACCAAATTGAACAAAGTTGCGCACAGATACACTGAAGACATTGCAAAAGATTTTGGGTCGATATCTTTTACGGTTTTAGAGATATAGCGATAACAAGAAAAGGAGGACGCGGGGAGATAACTCCTATAAAAAAAGTGTTCGGTTACACAGGGTCAATGGTGAAATCGCAATCACTGTACGATACCATGGGCCAAAAATCCTTTCAATATGTCAAGTAACAAAAAAACATCCTAGACGGCAGAAGAAAAAAAAAAAAAATTAAAAACCAATTGTTCAGAGAACAATTGAAGGTCTTTCCACCTCAATTGCAGATTTGTTGATAAAAAAAATGAGGTTTAAAATGTAATTGTTGGTTTTAGAGCATAGCTAAACTTTCAGTGATTTCAAAGATATATGGTTCTATGTACTGAAATAAGGGAGGTATTATGCTACTTCCCGTATTACAAATATCACTTCTGGTTTGATACGATAGGTAATTTCACAATTTTTAAAAAAATATATGGACTGCTAGTTTGAATAACTAAGAAAAATGTTTATTTCTGGTTAACTAAATGTTTGTGATGAATTATACTGTTTTGCACTATAAACATCAAAAACGGCATTAATGTGACCTTATAAATTGACAATTCTAGACGTTTTCATGGGTTGTAACATTGTCACATTAATTAACATTCCAATATATCCAAAACGTCTAAAAACGTCTACAGAAAAAATAACGTTGCCAGAAATGACGTCATCAAAAGTAGTGCCTGAATTTCACGCTTTCAATAGCTTTAATTGCTTTAAAAATCTGAAAAAAAAACTTATCAAGTGTGAAAAAATGCAAAATACGTAATAAAGGTCATGACCTTGACCTTTGACCTTGTGGCCTTTTTCAAGGTCATTGGTCGTTGAGGTCATTTTAGAAGACCCCATGCCATTATTATGTACCATTGTCAAGTTATAAACGAAAAACCTTAAGTTTGAACGTTGTAGGCGCAATTACTCTCAAAAGATGACGTCATACAACTTGAACTCAAATGTAACAAAGTTGCGCATCAATGTCCTAAACATTTCCACCATTACATTTCCTTGGCTATCCACAACCATTTCAGAGGAGTAGTGATAACAAGCAAATGTCAAATAATAGAACTTGACCTTGACCTTTGACCTTGATGCCAATTTGAAGGTTATCAATCCCTGATGTTAAAACAAAAGACCCCATGCCTTTATCATGTACCATTGTTGAGAAATAAACGAAAAACAAAAATTTAAACATTCTAGGGGCAAATACGCCTATAAAATGACGTCATACAACTTTTTCTCAAATGTAACAAAGCTAGGTCTCAACGTCCTGAACATTTTCTCCATTACATTTTATCAGCTATCTTTTACCGTTTCAGAGGAGAAGCGATAACGAGCAAAAGTTAAAATTTAGAACTTGACCTTGACCTTCGACCTTGATGCCAATTTGAAGGTTATCAATCCTTGATGTCAAAACAAAAGACCCCATGCCTTTATCATGTACCATTGCTGAGATATAAACGAAACACCGCAAATTTAAACGTTCTAACGGCAATTACGCCTATAAAATGACGTCATACAACTTTTATGCAAATGTAACAAAGCTAGGTCTCAACGTCCTTAACATTTTCTCCATTACATTTTATCAGCTATCTTTTACCGTTTCAGAGGAGAAGCGATAACAAGCAAAAGTCAAAATTTAGAACTTGACCTTGACCTTTGACCTTGACCTCATTTTACTTTTTAGGGGTCATGGACCCTAAATACAAAGTTTCATGTTGATATCTCAACGCTAAATAACAATTTGTATGATACACCAAAAGTGAAAGTCGTTGGAAGGGAAATAACTCCTATGAAATGTCGTCAGATCCTTTCCAACCAAATGGAACAAAGTTGCGCACAGATACACTGAAGACATTGCAAAAGATTTTAGGTCAATATCTTTTACGGTTACAGAGAAATAAAGATAACAAGAAAAGGAGGACGCGGGGAGATAACTCCTATAAAAAAAAGTGTTCGGTTACACAGGGTCAATGGTGAAATCGCAATCACTGTACGATATCATGGGCCAAAAATCCTTTCGATATGTCAAGTAACAAAAAAACATCCTAGACGGCAGAAGAAAAAAAAAAAAAAAAAAAATAATCAGAACAAAAGCAAAAGGTCTTTCCACGGAAAGTGGAAAGACCTAATAATCAGAACAAAATCAAAAGGTCTTTCCACGGAAAGTGGAAAGACCTAATTAAAAACCAATTGTTCAGAGAACAATTGAAGGTCTTTCCACATCGATTGCAGATTTGTTGATAACAAAAATGAGGTTTAAAATGTAATTGTCGGTTTTAGAGCATAGCTAAGCTTTCAGCGATTGCAAAAATGTATGGTTCTATGTACTTTTGATTGAAATAAAGGAGGTATTATGCTACTTCCCGTATTACAAATATCAGTTCTGGTTTGATATGATAGGTAATTTCACAATTGTTAAAAAAATATATGGACTGCTAGTTTGAATAACTAAGAAAAATGTTTATTTCTGGTTAACTAAATGTTTGTGATGAATTATACTGTTTTGCACTATAAACATCAAAAACGTCATTAATGTGACCTTATAAATTGACAATTCTAGACGTTTTCATGGGCTGTAACATTGTCACGTTAATTAACATTCCAATATATTCAAAACGTCTAAAAACGTCTACAGAAATAATAACGTTGCCAGAAATGACGTCATCAAAAGTAGTTACAATTACTCCCAAAATATGACGTCATACAACTTTAACTCAAATGTAACAAAGTTGCGCATCAATGTCCTAAACATTTCCACCATAACATTTCCTTAGCTATCCACAACCATTTCAGAGGAGTACTGATAACAAGCAAATGTCAAATAATAGAACTTGACCTTGACCTTTGACTTTGATGCCAATTTGAAGGTTATCAATCCTTGATGTTAAAACAAAAGACCCCATGCCTTTATCATGTACCATTGTTGAGAATTAAACGAAAAACCGAGAAATTAAACGTTTTAGGGGCAATTACGCCTATAAAATGACGTCATACAACTTTTATGCAAATGTAACAAAGATAGGTCTCAACGTCCTAAACATTTTCTTCATTACATTTTATCAGCTATCTTTTACCGTTTCAGAGGACAAGCGATAACAAGCAAAAGTCAAAATTTAGAACTTGACCTTGACCTTTGACCTTGAAGCCAATTTGAAGGTTATCAATCCTTGATGTCAGAACAAAAGACCCCATGCCTTTATCATGTACCCTTGTTGAGAAATAAACGAAAAACCGAAAATTTAAACGTTTTAGGGGCAATTACGCCTATAAAATGACGTCATACAACTTTTATGCAAATGTAACAAAGCTAGGTCTCAACGTCCTAAACATTTTCTTCATTACATTTTATCAGCTATCTTTTACCGTTTCAGAGGAGAAGCGACAACAAGCAAAAGTCAAAATTTAGAACTTGACCTTGACCTTTGACCTTGATCCCAATTTGAAGGTTATCAATCCTTGATGTCAGAACAAAAGACCCCATGCCTTTATCATGTACCCTTGTTGAGAAATAAACGAAAAACCGAAAATTTAAACGTTTTAGGGGCAATTACGCCTATAAAATGACGTCATACAACTTTTATGCAAATGTAACAAAGCTAGGTCTCAACGTCCTAAACATTTTCTTCATTACATTTTATCAGCTATCTTTTACCGTTTCAGAGGAGAAGCGACAACAAGCAAAAGTCAAAATTTAGAACTTGACCTTGACCTTTGACCTTGATCCCAATTTGAAGGTTATCAATCCTTGATGTCAGAACAAAAGACCCCATGCCTTTATCATGTACCATTGTTGAGAAATAAACGAAAAACCGAAAATTTAAACGTTTTAGGGGCAATTACGCCTATAAAATGACGTCATACAACTTTTATGCAAATGTAACAAAGCTAGGTCTCAACGTCCTTAACATTTTCTCCATTACATTTTATCAGCTATCTTTTACCGTTTCAGAGGAGAAGCGATAACAAGCAAAAGTCAAAATTTAGAACTTGACCTTGACCTTTGACCTTGACCTCATTTTACTTGTTAGGGGTCATGGACCCTAAATACAAAGTTTCATGTTGATATCTCAACTCTAAATAACAATTTGTATGATACACCAAAAGTGAAAGTCGTTTGAAGGGAAATAACTCCTATGAAATGTCGTCAGATCCTTTCCAACCAAATAGAACAAAGTTGCGCACAGATACACTGAAGACATTGCAAAAGATTTTAGGTCGATATCTTTTACGGTTACAGAGAAATAAAGATAAAAAGAAAAGGAGGACGCAGGGAGATAACTCCTATAAAAAAAGTGTTAGGTTACACAGGGTCAATGGTGAAATCGCAATCACTGTACGATATCATGGGCAAAAAATCCTTTCGATATGTCAAGTAACAAAAAAACATCCCAGACGGCAGAAGAAAAAAAAAAAAAAAAAAAAAAATTAAAAACCAATTGTTCAGAAAACAATTGAAGGTCTTTCCACCTCAATTGCAGATTTGTTGATAAAAAAAATGAGGTTTAGAATGACGTTTAAACTAACATTCCAATATATCCAAAACGTCTAAAAACGTCTACAGAAATAATGACGTTGCCAGAAATGACGTCAGCAAAAGTAGTGCCTGAATTTCACGCTTTCAATAGCTTTAATTGCTTTAAAAATCTGAAAAAAACTTATAAAGTGTGAAAAAATGCAAAATACGTAATATAGGTCATGACCTTGACCTTTGACCTTGTGACCTTTTTCGAGGTCATTTTAGAAGACCCCATGCCATTATTATGTACCATTGTCAAGTTATAAACGAAAAACCTTAAGTTTGAACGTTCTAGGCGCAATTACTCTCAAAAGATGACGTCATACAACTTGAACTCAAATGTAACAAAGTTGCGCATCAATTTCCTAAACATTTCCACCATTACATTTCCTTGGCTATCCACAACCATTTCAGAGGAGTAGTGATAACAAGCAAATGTCAAATAATACAACTTGACCTTGACCTTTGACCTTGATGCCAATTTGAAGGTTATCAATCCTTGATGTCAAAACAAAAGACCCCATGCCTTTATCATGTACCATTGTTGAGAAATAAACGAAAAACCTCAAATTTAAACGGTCTAACGGCAATTACGCCTATAAAATGACGTCATACAACTTTTATGCAAATGTAACAAAGCTAGGTCTCAACGTCCTTAATATTTTCTTCATTACATTTTATCAGCTATCTTTTACCGTTTCAGAGGAGAAGCGATAACAAGCAAAAGTCAAAATTTAGAACTTGACCTTGCCCTTTGACCTTGACCTCATTTTACTTGTTAGGGGTCATGGACCCTAAATACAAAGTTTCATGTTGATATCTCAACTCTAAATAACAATTTGTATGATACACCAAAAGTGAAAGTCGTTTGAAGGGAAATAACTCCTATGAAATGTCGTCAGATCCTTTCCAACCAAATGGAACAAAGTTGCGCACAGATACACTGAAGACATTGCAAAAGATTTTAGGTCGATATCTTTTACAGTTACAGAGAAATAAAGATAACAAGAAAAGGAGGACGCGGGGAGATAACTCCTATAAAAAAAAGTGTTCGGTTACACAGGGTCAATGGTGAAATCGCAATCACTGTACGATATCATGGGCCAAAAATCCTTTCGATATGTCAAGTAACAAAAAAACATCCTAGACGGCAGAAGAAAAAAAAAAAAAACAAATTAAAAACCAATTGTTCAGAGAACAATTGAAGGTCTTTCCACCTCAATTGCAGATTTATTGATAAAACGTCTGGTTTGATATGATAGGTAATTTCACAATTGTTAAAAAATATATGGACTGCTAGTTTGAATAACTAAGAAATGTTTATTTCTGATTAACTAAATGTTTGTGATGAATTATACTGTTTTGCACTATAAACATCAAAAACGTCATTAATGAGACCTAATAAATTGATAATTATAGACGTTTTCATGGGTTGTAACATTGTCACGTTAATTAACATTCCAATATATCCAAAACGTCTAAAAATGTCTACAGAAATAATAACGTTGCCAGAAATGACGTCATCAAAAGTAGTGGCTGAATTTCACGCTTTCAATAGCTTTAATTGCTTTAAAAATCTGAAAAAACCTTATAAAGTGTGAAAAAATGCAAAATACGTAATCTAGGTCATGACCTTGACCTTTGATCTTGTGACCTTTTTCTAGGTCATTGGTTGCTGAACTCATTGCAGAAGACCCCATGCCATTATTATGTACCATCGTCAAGTTATAAACGAAAAACCTTAAGTTTGAACGTTCTGGGGGCAATTACTCCCAAAAGATGACGTCATACAGCTCTAACTCAAATGTAACAAAGTTGCGCATCAATGTCCTAAACATTTCCTCCATTACATTTTATCAGCTATCTTTTACCGTTTCAGAGAAGAAGCGATAACAAGCAAAAGTTAAAATTTAGAACTTGACCTTGACCTTTGACCTTGATGCAAATTTGAAGGTTATCAATCCTTGATGTCAAAACAAAAGACCCCATGCCTTTATCATGTACCATTGTTGAGAAATAAACGAAAAACCGCAAATTTAAACGTTCTAACGGCAATTACGCCTATAAAATGACGTCATACAACTTTTATGCAAATGTACCAAAGCTAGGTCTCAACGTCCTTAACATTTTCTTCATTACATTTTATCAGCTATCTTTTACCATTTCAGAGGAGAAGCGATAACAAGCAAAAGTCAAAATTTAGAACTTGACCTTGACCTTTGACCTTGATGCCAATTTGAAGGTTATCAATCCTTGATGTCAGAACAAAAGACCCCATGCCTTTATCATGTACCATTGTTGAGAAATAAACGAAAAACCGCAAATTTAAACGTTCTGGGGGCAATTACGCCTATAAAATGACGTCATACAACTTTTATGCAAATGTAACAAAGCTAGGTCTCAACGTCCTTAACATTTTCTCCATTACATTTTATCATCTATCTTTTACCGTTTCAGAGGAGAAGCGATAACAAGCAAAAGTCAAAATTTAGAACTTGACCTTGACCTTTGACCTTGACCTCATTTTACTTGTTCGGGGTCATGGACCCTAAATACAAAGTTTTATGTTGATATCTCAACCCTAAATAACAATTTGTATGATACACCAAAAGTGAAAGTCGTTTGAAGGGAAATAACTCCTATGAAATGTCGTCAGATCCTTTCCGACCAATAGAACAAAGTTGCGCACAGATACACTGAAGACATTGCAAAAGATTTTAGGTCGATATCTTTTAAGGTTACAGAGAAATAAAGATAACAAGAAAAGGAGGACGCGGGGAGATAACTCCTATAAAAAAAGGTGTTCGGTTACACAGGGTCAATGGTGAAATCGTAATCACTGTACGCAATCATGGGCCAAAAATCCTTTCGATATGTCAAGTAACAAAAAAACATCCTAGACGGCAGAAGAAAAAAAAAAAAAAAAAAAAAAAAAAAAAAATAATCAGAACAAAAGCAAAAGGTCTTTCCACGGAAAGTGGAAAGACCTAATAATCAGAACAAAAGCAAAAGGTCTTTCCACGGACAGTGGAAAGACCTAATAATCAGAACAAAAGCAAAAGGTCTTTCCACGGAAAGTGGAAAGACCTAAAAACCAATTGTTCAGAGAACAATTGAAGGTCTTTCCACCTCAATTGCAGATTTGTTGATAACAAAAATGAGGTTTAAAATGTAATTGTTGGTTTTAGAGCATAGCTAAACTTTCAGCGATTGCAAAAATATATGGTTGTATGTACTTTTGATTGAAATAATGGAGGTATTATGATACTTACCGTATTACAAATATCACTTCTGGTTTGATATGATAAGTAATTTCACAATTGTTAAAAAAATATATGGACTGCTAGTTTGAATAACTAAGAAAAATGTTTATTTCTGGTTAACTAAATGTTTGTGATGAATTATACTGTTTTGCACTATAAACATCAAAAACGTCATTAATGTGACCTTATAAATTGACAATTCTAGACATTTTCATGGGTTGTAACATTGTCACATTAATTAACATTCCAATATATCCAAAACGTCTAAAAACGTCTACAGAAATAATAACGTTGCCAGAAATGACGTCATCAAAAGTAGTGCCTGAATTTCACACTTTCAATAGCTTTAATTGCTTTAAAAATCTGAAAAAAACTTATAAAGTGTGAAAAAATGCAAAATACGTAATATAGGTCATGACCTTGACCTTTGACCTTGTGACCTTTTCAAGGTCATTGGTCGTTGAGGTAATTTTAGAAGACCCCATGCCATTATTATGTACCATTGTCAAGTTATAAACGAAAAACCTTAAGTTTGAACGTTCTAGGCGCAACTACGCTCAAAAGATAACGTCATACAACTTTAACTCAGATGTAACAAAGTTGCGCATCAATGTCCTAAACATTTCCACCATTACATTTTCTTGGCTATCTACAACCATTTCAGAGGAGTAGTGATAACAAGCAAATGTCAAATAATAGAACTTGACCTTGACCTTTGACCTTGAAGCCAATTTGAAGGTTATCAATCCTTGATGTCAGAACAAAAGACCCCATGCCTTTATCATGTACCCTTGTTGAGAAATAAACGAAAAACCGAAAATTTAAACGTTTTAGGGGCAATTACGCCTATAAAATGACGTCATACAACTTTTATGCAAATGTAACAAAGCTAGGTCTCAACGTCCTAAACATTTTCTTCATTACATTTTATCAGCTATCTTTTACCGTTTCAGAGGAGAAGCGACAACAAGCAAAAGTCAAAATTTAGAACTTGACCTTGACCTTTGACCTTGATCCCAATTTGAAGGTTATCAATCCTTGATGTCAGAACAAAAGACCCCATGCCTTTATCATGTACCCTTGTTGAGAAATAAACGAAAAACCGAAAATTTAAACGTTTTAGGGGCAATTACGCCTATAAAATGACGTCATACAACTTTTATGCAAATGTAACAAAGCTAGGTCTCAACGTCCTAAACATTTTCTTCATTACATTTTATCAGCTATCTTTTACCGTTTCAGAGGAGAAGCGACAACAAGCAAAAGTCAAAATTTAGAACTTGACCTTGACCTTTGACCTTGATCCCAATTTGAAGGTTATCAATCCTTGATGTCAGAACAAAAGACCCCATGCCTTTATCATGTACCATTGTTGAGAAATAAACGAAAAACCGAAAATTTAAACGTTTTAGGGGCAATTACGCCTATAAAATGACGTCATACAACTTTTATGCAAATGTAACAAAGCTAGGTCTCAACGTCCTTAACATTTTCTCCATTACATTTTATCAGCTATCTTTTACCGTTTCAGAGGAGAAGCGATAACAAGCAAAAGTCAAAATTTAGAACTTGACCTTGACCTTTGACCTTGACCTCATTTTACTTGTTAGGGGTCATGGACCCTAAATACAAAGTTTCATGTTGATATCTCAACTCTAAATAACAATTTGTATGATACACCAAAAGTGAAAGTCGTTTGAAGGGAAATAACTCCTATGAAATGTCGTCAGATCCTTTCCAACCAAATAGAACAAAGTTGCGCACAGATACACTGAAGACATTGCAAAAGATTTTAGGTCGATATCTTTTACGGTTACAGAGAAATAAAGATAAAAAGAAAAGGAGGACGCAGGGAGATAACTCCTATAAAAAAAGTGTTAGGTTACACAGGGTCAATGGTGAAATCGCAATCACTGTACGATATCATGGGCAAAAAATCCTTTCGATATGTCAAGTAACAAAAAAACATCCCAGACGGCAGAAGAAAAAAAAAAAAAAAAAAAAATTAAAAACCAATTGTTCAGAAAACAATTGAAGGTCTTTCCACCTCAATTGCAGATTTGTTGATAAAAAAAATGAGGTTTAAAATGACGTTTAAACTAACATTCCAATATATCCAAAACGTCTAAAAACGTCTACAGAAATAATGACGTTGCCAGAAATGACGTCAGCAAAAGTAGTGCCTGAATTTCACGCTTTCAATAGCTTTAATTGCTTTAAAAATCTGAAAAAAACTTATAAAGTGTGAAAAAATGCAAAATACGTAATATAGGTCATGACCTTGACCTTTGACCTTGTGACCTTTTTCGAGGTCATTTTAGAAGACCCCATGCCATTATTATGTACCATTGTCAAGTTATAAACGAAAAACCTTAAGTTTGAACGTTCTAGGCGCAATTACTCTCAAAAGATGACGTCATACAACTTGAACTCAAATGTAACAAAGTTGCGCATCAATTTCCTAAACATTTCCACCATTACATTTCCTTGGCTATCCACAACCATTTCAGAGGAGTAGTGATAACAAGCAAATGTCAAATAATACAACTTGACCTTGACCTTTGACCTTGATGCCAATTTGAAGGTTATCAATCCTTGATGTCAAAACAAAAGACCCCATGCCTTTATCATGTACCATTGTTGAGAAATAAACGAAAAACCTCAAATTTAAACGGTCTAACGGCAATTACGCCTATAAAATGACGTCATACAACTTTTATGCAAATGTAACAAAGCTAGGTCTCAACGTCCTTAATATTTTCTTCATTACATTTTATCAGCTATCTTTTACCGTTTCAGAGGAGAAGCGATAACAAGCAAAAGTCAAAATTTAGAACTTGACCTTGCCCTTTGACCTTGACCTCATTTTACTTGTTAGGGGTCATGGACCCTAAATACAAAGTTTCATGTTGATATCTCAACTCTAAATAACAATTTGTATGATACACCAAAAGTGAAAGTCGTTTGAAGGGAAATAACTCCTATGAAATGTCGTCAGATCCTTTCCAACCAAATGGAACAAAGTTGCGCACAGATACACTGAAGACATTGCAAAAGATTTTAGGTCGATATCTTTTACAGTTACAGAGAAATAAAGATAACAAGAAAAGGAGGACGCGGGGAGATAACTCCTATAAAAAAAAGTGTTCGGTTACACAGGGTCAATGGTGAAATCGCAATCACTGTACGATATCATGGGCCAAAAATCCTTTCGATATGTCAAGTAACAAAAAAACATCCTAGACGGCAGAAGAAAAAAAAAAAAAACAAATTAAAAACCAATTGTTCAGAGAACAATTGAAGGTCTTTCCACCTCAATTGCAGATTTATTGATAAAACGTCTGGTTTGATATGATAGGTAATTTCACAATTGTTAAAAAATATATGGACTGCTAGTTTGAATAACTAAGAAATGTTTATTTCTGATTAACTAAATGTTTGTGATGAATTATACTGTTTTGCACTATAAACATCAAAAACGTCATTAATGAGACCTAATAAATTGATAATTATAGACGTTTTCATGGGTTGTAACATTGTCACGTTAATTAACATTCCAATATATCCAAAACGTCTAAAAATGTCTACAGAAATAATAACGTTGCCAGAAATGACGTCATCAAAAGTAGTGGCTGAATTTCACGCTTTCAATAGCTTTAATTGCTTTAAAAATCTGAAAAAACCTTATAAAGTGTGAAAAAATGCAAAATACGTAATCTAGGTCATGACCTTGACCTTTGACCTTGTGACCTTTTTCTAGGTCATTGGTTGCTGAACTCATTGCAGAAGACCCCATGCCATTATTATGTACCATCGTCAAGTTATAAACGAAAAACCTTAAGTTTGAACGTTCTGGGGGCAATTACTCCCAAAAGATGACGTCATACAGCTCTAACTCAAATGTAACAAAGTTGCGCATCAATGTCCTAAACATTTCCTCCATTACATTTTATCAGCTATCTTTTACCGTTTCAGAGAAGAAGCGATAACAAGCAAAAGTTAAAATTTAGAACTTGACCTTGACCTTTGACCTTGATGCAAATTTGAAGGTTATCAATCCTTGATGTCAAAACAAAAGACCCCATGCCTTTATCATGTACCATTGTTGAGAAATAAACGAAAAACCGCAAATTTAAACGTTCTAACGGCAATTACGCCTATAAAATGACGTCATACAACTTTTATGCAAATGTACCAAAGCTAGGTCTCAACGTCCTTAACATTTTCTTCATTACATTTTATCAGCTATCTTTTACCATTTCAGAGGAGAAGCGATAACAAGCAAAAGTCAAAATTTAGAACTTGACCTTGACCTTTGACCTTGATGCCAATTTGAAGGTTATCAATCCTTGATGTCAGAACAAAAGACCCCATGCCTTTATCATGTACCATTGTTGAGAAATAAACGAAAAACCGCAAATTTAAACGTTCTGGGGGCAATTACGCCTATAAAATGACGTCATACAACTTTTATGCAAATGTAACAAAGCTAGGTCTCAACGTCCTTAACATTTTCTCCATTACATTTTATCATCTATCTTTTACCGTTTCAGAGGAGAAGCGATAACAAGCAAAAGTCAAAATTTAGAACTTGACCTTGACCTTTGACCTTGACCTCATTTTACTTGTTCGGGGTCATGGACCCTAAATACAAAGTTTTATGTTGATATCTCAACCCTAAATAACAATTTGTATGATACACCAAAAGTGAAAGTCGTTTGAAGGGAAATAACTCCTATGAAATGTCGTCAGATCCTTTCCGACCAATAGAACAAAGTTGCGCACAGATACACTGAAGACATTGCAAAAGATTTTAGGTCGATATCTTTTAAGGTTACAGAGAAATAAAGATAACAAGAAAAGGAGGACGCGGGGAGATAACTCCTATAAAAAAAGGTGTTCGGTTACACAGGGTCAATGGTGAAATCGTAATCACTGTACGCAATCATGGGCCAAAAATCCTTTCGATATGTCAAGTAACAAAAAAACATCCTAGACGGCAGAAGAAAAAAAAAAAAAAAAAAAAAAAAAAAAAAAATAATCAGAACAAAAGCAAAAGGTCTTTCCACGGAAAGTGGAAAGACCTAATAATCAGAACAAAAGCAAAAGGTCTTTCCACGGACAGTGGAAAGACCTAATAATCAGAACAAAAGCAAAAGGTCTTTCCACGGAAAGTGGAAAGACCTAAAAACCAATTGTTCAGAGAACAATTGAAGGTCTTTCCACCTCAATTGCAGATTTGTTGATAACAAAAATGAGGTTTAAAATGTAATTGTTGGTTTTAGAGCATAGCTAAACTTTCAGCGATTGCAAAAATATATGGTTGTATGTACTTTTGATTGAAATAATGGAGGTATTATGATACTTACCGTATTACAAATATCACTTCTGGTTTGATATGATAAGTAATTTCACAATTGTTAAAAAAATATATGGACTGCTAGTTTGAATAACTAAGAAAAATGTTTATTTCTGGTTAACTAAATGTTTGTGATGAATTATACTGTTTTGCACTATAAACATCAAAAACGTCATTAATGTGACCTTATAAATTGACAATTCTAGACATTTTCATGGGTTGTAACATTGTCACATTAATTAACATTCCAATATATCCAAAACGTCTAAAAACGTCTACAGAAATAATAACGTTGCCAGAAATGACGTCATCAAAAGTAGTGCCTGAATTTCACACTTTCAATAGCTTTAATTGCTTTAAAAATCTGAAAAAAACTTATAAAGTGTGAAAAAATGCAAAATACGTAATATAGGTCATGACCTTGACCTTTGACCTTGTGACCTTTTCAAGGTCATTGGTCGTTGAGGTAATTTTAGAAGACCCCATGCCATTATTATGTACCATTGTCAAGTTATAAACGAAAAACCTTAAGTTTGAACGTTCTAGGCGCAACTACGCTCAAAAGATAACGTCATACAACTTTAACTCAGATGTAACAAAGTTGCGCATCAATGTCCTAAACATTTCCACCATTACATTTTCTTGGCTATCTACAACCATTTCAGAGGAGTAGTGATAACAAGCAAATGTCAAATAATAGAACTTGACCTTGACCTTTGACCTTGATGCCAATTTGAAGGTTATCAATCCCTGATGTTAAAACAAAAGACCCCATGCCTTTATCATGTACCATTGTTGAGAAATAAACGAAAAACGAAAATTTAAACGTTCATGGGGCAATTACGCCTATAAAATGACGTCATACAACTTTTATGCAAATGTAACAAAGCTAGGTCTCAACGTCCTTAACATTTTCTCCATTACATTTTATCAGCTATCCTTTACCGTTTCAGAGGAGAAGCGATAACAAGCAAAAGTCAACATTAGAACTTGACCTTGACCTTTGACCTTGATGCCAATTTAAAGGTTATCAATCCTTGATGTCAGAACAAAAGACCCCATGCCTTTATCATGTACCATTGTTGAGAAATAAACGAAAAACCGCAAATTTAAACGTTCTAACGGCAATTACGCCTATAAAATGACGTCATACAACTTTTATGCAAATGTAACAAAGCTAGGTCACAACGACCTTAACATTTTCTCCATTACATTTTATCAGCTATCTTTTACCGTTTCAGAGGAGTAGCGATAACAAGCAAAAGTCAAAATTTAGAACTTGACCTTGACATTTGACCTTGACCTCATTTTACTTGTTAGGGGTCATGGACCCTAAATACAAAGTTTCATGTTGATATCTCAACTCTAAATAACAATTTGTATGATACACCAAAAGTGAAAGTCGTTTGAAGGGAAATAACTCCTATGAAATGTCGTCAGATCCTTTCCGACCAGGAAAAAAGTTGCGCACAAATACACTGAAAACATTGCAAAAGATTTTGGGTCGATATCTTTTACGATTTTAGAGATATAGCGATAACAAGAAAAAGGGGACGCGGGGAGATAACTCCTATAAGAATAAGTGTCCGGTCACACAGGGTGAGTTTTGAAACCCTCATTACTGTACAACATCATTGGCCAAAAATCCATTCGATATGTTGTAAGACAAAAAAGCATCTCAGACGGCAGAAGAAAAAAAAAATAATTAAAAACCAATTGTTCAGAGAACAATTGAAGGTCTTTCCACCTCAATTGCAGATTTGTTGATAACAAAAATGAGGTTTAAAATGTAATTGTTGGTTTTAGAGCATAGCTAAGCTTTCAGCGATTGCAAAAATATATGGTTGTATGTACTTTTGATTGAAATAATGGAGGTATTATGATACTTACCGTATTACAAATAACACTTCTGGTTTGATATGATAGGTAATTTCACAATTGTTAAAAAAATGTATGGACTGCTAGTTTGAATAACTAATAAAAATGTTTATTTCTGGTTAACTAAATGTTTGTGATGAATTATACTGTTTTGCACTATAAACATCAAAAACGTCATTAATGTGACCTTATAAATTGACAATTCTAGACATTTTCATGGGTTGTAACATTGTCACATTAATTAACATTCCAATATATCCAAAACGTCTAAAAACGTCTACAGAAATAATAACGTTGCCAGAAATGACGTCATCAAAAGTAGTGCCTGAATTTCACACTTTCAATAGCTTTAATTGCTTTAAAAATCTGAAAAAAAACTTATAAAGTGTGAAAAAATGCAAAATACGTAATATAGGTCATGACCTTGACCTTTGACCTTGTGACCTTTTCAAGGTCATTGGTCGTTGAGGTCATTTTAGAAGACCCCATGCCATCATTATGTACCATTGTCAAGTTATAAACGAAAAGCCTTAAGTTTGAACGTTCTAGGCGCAACTACGCTCAAAAGATAACGTCATACAACTTTAACTCAGATGTAACAAAGTTGCGCATCAATGTCCTAAACATTTCCACCATTACATTTTCTTGGCTATCTACAACCATTTCAGAGGAGTAGTGATAACAAGCAAATGTCAAATAATAGAACTTGACCTTGACCTTTGACCTTGATGCCAATTTGAAGGTTATCAATCCCTGATGTTAAAACAAAAGACCCCATGCCTTTATCATGTACCATTGTTGAGAAATAAACGAAAAACGAAAATTTAAACGTTCATGGGGCAATTACGCCTATAAAATGACGTCATACAACTTTTATGCAAATGTAACAAAGCTAGGTCTCAACGTCCTTAACATTTTCTCCATTACATTTTATCAGCTATCCTTTACCGTTTCAGAGGAGAAGCGATAACAAGCAAAAGTCAACATTAGAACTTGACCTTGACCTTTGACCTTGATGCCAATTTAAAGGTTATCAATCCTTGATGTCAGAACAAAAGACCCCATGCCTTTATCATGTACCATTGTTGAGAAATAAACGAAAAACCGCAAATTTAAACGTTCTAACGGCAATTACGCTTATAAAATGACGTCATACAACTTTTATGCAAATGTAACAAAGCTAGGTCACAACGACCTTAACATTTTCTCCATTACATTTTATCAGCTATCTTTTACCGTTTCAGAGGAGTAGCGATAACAAGCAAAAGTCAAAATTTAGAACTTGACCTTGACATTTGACCTTGACCTCATTTTACTTGTTAGGGGTCATGGACCCTAAATACAAAGTTTCATGTTGATATCTCAACTCTAAATAACAATTTGTATGATACACCAAAAGTGAAAGTCGTTTGAAGGGAAATAACTCCTATGAAATGTCGTCAGATCCTTTCCGACCAGGAAAAAAGTTGCGCACAAATACACTGAAAACATTGCAAAAGATTTTGGGTCGATATCTTTTACGATTTTAGAGATATAGCGATAACAAGAAAAAGGGGACGCGGGGAGATAACTCCTATAAGAATAAGTGTCCGGTCACACAGGGTGAGTTTTGAAACCCTCATTACTGTACAACATCATTGGCCAAAAATCCATTCGATATGTTGTAAGACAAAAAAGCATCTCAGACGGC
This sequence comes from Mytilisepta virgata, assembly GCA_028015205.1. NCBI lineage: Eukaryota > Metazoa > Mollusca > Bivalvia > Mytilida > Mytilidae > Mytilisepta > Mytilisepta virgata. The sequence continues at coordinate 33,918,626 of CM051511.1, read as the reverse complement.
AGAAGAAAAAAAAAATAATTAAAAACCAATTGTTCAGAGAACAATTGAAGGTCTTTCCACCTCAATTGCAGATTTGTTGATAACAAAAATGAGGTTTAAAATGTAATTGTTGGTTTTAGAGCATAGCTAAGCTTTCAGCGATTGCAAAAATATATGGTTGTATGTACTTTTGATTGAAATAATGGAGGTATTATGATACTTACCGTATTACAAATAACACTTCTGGTTTGATATGATAGGTAATTTCACAATTGTTAAAAAAATGTATGGACTGCTAGTTTGAATAACTAATAAAAATGTTTATTTCTGGTTAACTAAATGTTGTGATGAATTATACTGTTTTGCACTATAAACATCAAAAACGTCATTAATGTGACCTTATAAATTGACAATTCTAGACATTTTCATGGGTTGTAACATTGTCACATTAATTAACATTCCAATATATCCAAAACGTCTAAAAACGTCTACAGAAATAATAACGTTGCCAGAAATGACGTCATCAAAAGTAGTGCCTGAATTTCACACTTTCAATAGCTTTAATTGCTTTAAAAATCTGAAAAAAACTTATAAAGTGTGAAAAAATGCAAAATACGTAATATAGGTCATGACCTTGACCTTTGATTTTGTGACCTTTTCAAGGTCATTGGTCGTTGAGGTCATTTTGGAAGACCCGATGCCATTATTATGTACCATTGTCAAGTTATAAACGAAAAACCTTAATTTTGAACGTTCTAGGCGCAATTACTCTCAAAAGATGACGTTATACAACTTTAACTCAAATGTAACAAAGTTGCACATTAATGTCTTAAACATTTCCACCATTACATTTCCTTGGCTATCTACAACCATTTCAGAGGAGTAGTGATAACAAGCAAATGTCAAATAATAGAACTTGACCTTGACCTTTGACCTTGATGCCAATTTGAAGGTTATCAATCCCTGATGTTAAAACAAAAGACCCCATGCCTTTATCATGTACCATTGTTGAGAAATAAACGAAAAACGAAAATTTAAACGTTCTAGGGGCAATTACGCCTATAAAATGACGTCATACAACTTTTTCTCATATGTAACAAAGCTAGGTTTCAACGTCCTTAACATTTTCTCTTTTACATTTGATCAGCTATCTTTTACCGTTTCAGAGGAGAAGCGATAACAAGCAAAAGTCAAAATTTAGAACTTGACCTTGACCTTTGACCTTGATGCCAATTTGAAGGTTATCAATCCTTGATGTCAGAACAAAAGACCCCATGCCTTTATCATGTACCATTGTTGAGAAATAAACGAAAAACCGAAAATTTAAACGTTCTGGGGGCAATTACGCCTATAAAATGACGTCATACAACTTTTTATATAATATGCAAATGTAACAAATCTAGGTCTCAACGTCCTTAACATTTTCTCCATTACATTTTATCAGCTATCTTTTACCGTTTCAGAGGAGAAGCGATAACAAGCAAAAATCAAAATTTAGAACTTGACCTTGACCTTTGACCTTGACCTCATTTTACTTGTTAGGGGTCATGGACCCTAAATACAAAGTTTCATGTTAATATCTCAACTCTAAATAACAATTTGTATGATACACCAAAAGTGAAAGTCGTTTGAAGGGAAATAACTCTATGAAATGTTGTCAGATCCTTTCCGACCAATGGAACAAAGTTGCGCACAGATACACTGAAGACATTGCAAAAGATTTTGGGTCGATATCTTTTACGGTTTTAGAGATATAGCGATAACAAGAAAAAGGGGACGCAGGGAGATAACTCCTATAAGAATAAGTGGCCGGTCACACAGGGTGAGTTTTGAAACCCCCATTACAGTACAACATCATTGGCTAAAAATCCATTCGATATGTTGTAAGACAAAAAAGTATCTCAGACGGCAGAAGAACGAAAAAAAATAATCAGAAGAAAAACAAAAGGTCTTTCCACGAAAAGTGGAAAGACCTAATCAGAAGAAAAACAAAAGGTCTTTCCACGAAAAGTGGAAAGACCTAAAAACTGAAAGACAATTGTTCAGAGAACACTTGCAAGGTCTTTCCAATGCAAAATTGACCTTTTATATATGCTTTCTATGGTGTTTTATACATGGTTGCATAGAATATTAATCATGACCTTGATTGTTGACCTTCTGTAGCCTGGACATAAATATATGTGATTGCCAGCTACCTTTAGATTGGTTGAATTTCATCAGCTATATTTTGAAGTTTTCGAGACACAGCGGTAACGATGTTTGAGGTCAGAGGTCAGGTGTGACCTTGAGGTTTTAATTTGGGGTCTTCTGAAGGTTTTGATCTTTAACGACCAATGATGCAAGTCTCAAGTCTCTACGATTAATTGTTTATGAGTTTGACCATTTACATTTTCTCTTAAATATTCCAGGGCCAATAACGGCTATAAGGAGCTGATATACTGAGCTCACAGAAGGACGACAAAGTTGCGTCTGGAAAAGATGAACATTTTTCTCAATACATTTCATCAGCTATATGTTACGGTTTCTAAGACAACTTGACCTCTGACCTTAAGATCAATTCCAAGGGCATGACCTGTGATGGTCATTGGTGAAAGTCCCAAGTCTCTACGACTAACCGTTCACCTCTTTTGACTGTTTAGGTGTTCCATGAAATGTTCAGATGGAAGTAAATATTTCAACCGAATGAAAACAAACATGCGTCTCGAGAGGTCGAACATTTTTCACCTTTCAGTTTGCATCTATCTGTCACGGTTTCTGTGATAGAAAGGTAAAAATGTTTACGGTATTCTGAGCAGATAATGTAACGTGTATTAGATTTCATCGGAAAACATATTAATAATTTTTGAAGTGAATAAAATTATAATATTAAGATGTGAATTCAAATCAAATTTAAATTTGATTTTAAAAAAATTGGAACGTACATTGCAGTATTAACAGTGCTTTGATTAAAAATGTTTCGATATATTTCATTATATATGCAAATGTTACACATTGAAACGAAAAAACACTCTGGTATGTGAATGTTTTTTGACAATATACTGTCAATGACTGTATCGTTAATAGTTTAGGCTTGGCAGGGTCAATCTGTAATCCGGTTTATCCTTCTGAATCATCATGTAAACTGTCATTTTAATGAAGAAAAATCTTGACATCGAAACTTGGCAGAAACTGAGGAGACGAACTAGAAACATAATTGTTCAGAGACTGACTTTGACCTTTGACCTTCCATTTTGACTTCTATGGCTAAAATATAGGGTCCTAAAAATAAATATATATGTTTGGTAGGTACTATTCCTTTGGTTGCTAAGGACTTTTTTAAGTACCTAGAGCCTTTACCTTCCATTTTGACTTGTATAGCTGAAATAAAGGGCCCAGAACATAAATATATATGTTGCTAGCTACTTTTTGTAAGGAATTTTAAATTACCTTGATCTCTGACCTTGACCTTGGTACCAAAATTTCGATCTTTATGTATTTTTTGTCCTATCTATTATAGTTTTTGAGGTACAAAATAAAATATAACCGTGTCAAATAAATCAAGAAAAACCAAAGGGATATTCGAAGGAGGGGGAAATCGAAACTATAAACTCCGGAAAACAACGAAGACAAGACCAAAACAATACAAACACTACACTTAAAAACTAAAAACATATGAACAACATGGACCCCACCAAAACAACCGGGGGTAGACTCGCGTGTTCCGGAAGAGTAAGTAGTCTCTGCTTCCTGCAGAACACCTGCCATGATGTCTATGTCAAATCCGGTATGAGGAAGGGATAACATCAATGTAACAGGTTTATTTTCTTTTGGGAAACGGTTTTTTCATACCTGTCAACCAAGTCATGATGACATCCATAAAACTTTAAGGATGACTGCAACTTAGGAGCAATATAACCCTTTCTGAGTAACTTTTCTGTCAGGAGCCGGGCTATGTCCAGGAAGTTATTTTATATGTCACTAGCTCTGGGATAATGTATGGGTTGTGAAATATACACTGCACACGCCGGCGCCTCAAGGGCATTAACTCCTAAAAAACACATTTCTCAATACATTTTATGAGATATCTTTTACAGTTTTTGTGACAGAGCGGTAATAAGGTGTAAGGTCAAATGTCAAGTGTGGCCTTGACCTTTTATCTTGGAATCTTTTTGGAGGTTTTGATCTCTGAAGAACACTTGTGTAAATCCCAATTCTCTATGACTAACCGTTTATGGGTTTTGACCATTTACCTGTTCTGTTCAATCTTCAAAGACCGAAAGTTCCTATAAGGAGTCATATACTTAGTTGACCGAAACACAACAAAGTTGCGTCTTGAAACGATGAACATTTTTTTCTCAATACATTTCATCAGCTATCTTTTACGATTTCCGAGACAGAGCAGTAACAAGGTTTAAGGTCAAGAGTCAAGTGTGACCTTGACCTTTGACCTTAATCCAATTTTAAATTCGTGACCTGTGATGGCCGTTGGTGGAAAAGTCTCTACGACTAAACGTCATGACCTTTGATTGTTTAGCAGTTCCATCAAATTTTCAAGGGGAAGTAACTCTGATAAGGAGTCATCAAAATGTTACTTGTGTATGAAATGTCGAATATTTTCCATCTTTTTGTTTTTTCTACCTGTAACCGTTTCTGTAATAGAGTGGTAATAAGGTTAATGATGTTCTGGGAGATTACTCTGTATCGATAAGTGTTTGGCTTCGCAGTGTCAATCTGGAATACGGTTAATCATTCAGAACCATCATGTGAGATATTATTTCAATATGTTGCAAAATGAAAAAGACCTCAATAATCTTTTTTTGCCAACACGAACAAGAAATTACAAAATAAATGGTGTGTTGGCTCAATCTAATTAAAATTAGACACTAGACATGACCCTCAAGTGGCTGCAGGTAGATCTCCCACGCGCGACACATAAACAACCGAACCAAAATAAGGAGCAAGTGCGGAGAACTAATTATAATTAGATTGGTGTTGACTTGACATAAAAACGATATTCCAATTGATCTCTAATCCAAGAAAATTCTCAATACAGTCTTGCATATTAGTTTCTAATTCCCTGTTTTTTCAGCCTCATCTGTAATTTATTTGTATGTCAAATGAACACACTTTTATTGTCTATATAAGTAATACTAGTTTGATATTTTAATAAGGTTTTATTCAGTGCAATACTGGACCATGCCACCACGGGAAATGTCATAGCAACACCTTCAAATTTGGCGAACCAGAATGGTGCATTTGTGACCAAGGTTACACAGGTCAATACTGTGATACAGGTATCCAAAATATACACATGTAGTAGTTTCGTATAAAAAAAGGGGGAAAATACCAAGAAAAAAATCCAACGTAACATGGTTATGGACGTAACATTGATGTAACCCCAATATATACGTAGGCCGAAGAAGTGTATAAGTTACCTTGAAATTGTGTCACTATTTAGTATCAATTAAGATCTGTTCTATTATCTTTATTATTATTATTTTTTAAAATACTATGTTTGTTTTTTTAGAATTAACAATTTTATCGGTAGTAGCTAAAGCCAAAATGTTAATACACGAATTAAATCTGAAAATACAAATACAAAAATTCGTAATAAGAAAATAAATTCTACAAAACGAATAAAGCAAAAAGTTTTAATGAGTCCTAAAAGGGCATCAGTATTAATAAAATAAATGTTTTACGATGAATTCCTATTGCTTTTATGTAGTTATCTATTGCTACAGCATTGTAGTGCAAAAAAAATCTAAAACACAAACAAACAAAAATTAAAGAAATGATAATGGACATCTAGTGATAAAATATAGAATCGACATCGGAAAAAATAATAATAGTCGCAACCGTTGACAAACGAGATTTGAACTACTACATGTATTAGGCTCTGTACAGTAAACATATTGTTTGTAACCTGTCACCTGCAGAGAGTGTTGTTACTGTTTTCCACTTAACTTCTTCAAAACATTTAACCGTTTAAATTACCAAGAAAAGGCAACTTTACCGTTAGTATGAAATAACGAGTAGTGTTTTTATAGAGACCAACTCCAACAGACCTTCTATCCAAAGCATGGTAAACATTATCAACGGCATTGTCTTGTCGCTTCATCATACATATTACAGTTACATCCGTTTTTACCGAATCCAGGAATGCGAACTCAGAACAGGTTATATAATGTATACTACTTTTGAATTTTTGTTTCAGTGCATCATTGTCCATCGCCTCAGATATCAACGGCAGGAAAATGTTTCCATCCTATAAACACAGGTTTGACCAACAACAATCTCAGTCATGTGCAGGAATATCATTTTGCAGGTAAGTGTTTTATGAAATGAGTATTGCTTTTATCTGTTTCTTGCCTAGCATTTATTATAAAAGTTTATTTCAAAGTGCGTCCTTAACAAAAAAATAGTCCACGAAAAAACAATATTTTTTCCTTTTGAAGAATATCACGGGATAGATAGCTTGCCCTTTTATTTCCAGTAATCGATAATCAAAGTGTTTAGTGCTCCTTAGTTTTAACCTGTATGTCAAGAATTTATCCACCGTATACTTTCTTGCTCATTGCTAAAATGCCCGCGTTTGAAATAGTGAATTAGATGTTGGTTTTGAAATATTGAAAACTTATCGCAAAAGAGGGAGACTTTATATATGGCGTTTATGTCCCACCGTGTCGTAATTTCTTTTTATCTTAAGCTGCAAATGCGAGGAATAGTTGGATTGTGATGCTTGAAAATGGAATTCATTGTATTTCTCTAAAAGTATTCATTCGCAGTTTAATGAGAGAAGCTATTTCCATCAGTAATCAATATGAAATATTATTTAATCAAAAGTCAGTATAATACAATAAGGATGCAATATTACGTTATTTCAAGTAGAAATTATTTCTATTTGTATGTCCAGCGGCCAAAATGAAAACTGCAAAGAGATATCGAATGAATAAACTACCGATTTTGATAAACAGGATATAAATATTTCGTTATTTACATGTTGGAAGCTGAAGCAATTACTCAACATTTTGAAGGGCAAAAGAAAGTAATATCCAAAAGATTAAAGAACAACTGAATGAAATGGGATTAAAATTGGTGAAATGTGCTTTCTTCATTTTCACAAATATCACCCAAAAGAAGATATATTTTATTGTTTGGAGAAAAAAAAAGATTAATGTGTGTTTCAGGTACAATTTATCCTTTGACAAAGGATTGTATTGTTTCCACATCATCGAATCTGGATATTCGAGGTGTTTATTGTCATTGTGGAGAGACAAAGGCATTTTTGTATTCCAACAAATCTGTTTCAATGTGTGGTTGCAGCGATGGACGACTGGAGAGACTTGATGGGTCATGTGCAGGTAAAATACGTAATACATAAATGTATAGTGAATGACAGTTTGACTCTAACAAACATTTACCTCGTTATTAATGCACAGAAAAACAGTAGGATCCTAAATTATATTTAAGAACTACTGGCTTTATGCCGAAAGATTAACAATAACTATATGAACTAGCAAAAGTTATCGAATTGAAAGCCCGCATTGAACAAATCTTCGGCTATGGTTGAAAGCCGGTTGTCAAAGGATCGCCTAAAATAATGTTGCTAGCAATAGTATCTAGCTGTCGTTGGAAAGCTTGTTATTTGCAAGCTTTCTGGTGACGTCGTGTTTTGTCTTACAATATGTATAAAGAAAACATTGCTTTGTGGTGACAGTAAGCTACATACATGCATTTTATAATATCCAGTAAAAGTCATGCAATGCCTTACTAAATGTATAAAGAAAACATAATAAAGTATCCATGCGTCGCTTGTTTCATTATGTTGTGTGTAAATTATTATAAAGATATAACATCGACGATTTCCTACACAAGTGTAAATGTGTGAAACTCAATAATAATTTGGAATAAAACTGTCATACCTGGTTTTATACATTTTTGAGCATGTGTGTGTCAACATTCACAATTATAAATCTATAATCATGGCACACATTCTTTATTTTGTAGATTATAGCCAATAATACCAATGATTAAATAATAAATTATATATATAAAAAGAAAAAAAAATAATAATGAAATGTTTATTTTTGATGAATGAAAAAAAGTAAAAATGCTTTTGGATTTAAACAAAAACATCATCTTAGGTATTGGAAATAACAATCCAAAGATACTAATATTAGATATAGTAAATTTATACTATGCTGTATACGACGCATTTCAAGGAGTTACCTCTCATCAGCAGCATTAAAACCAAAACATTTGGAAGACCAAAAAACCAATCCTATTTCAAACAAGAAGTACTCATAACCAAAAATACCGAAATAGAAAGCCAAATTTCAGCTAAGGAGATCTACCATGTGCAATACAAGGAATGAACCCTTAGTATTTCTATTATTTTTGAATTTTTCTAACGATCAATCAATTCGTTATGACGACATAAAATTTCCTTAGTAATGACATCAATTTATCCCTGATAAAACCCTTGTGAAAAAGCTTTTTTGACAGCAGTAAATGTCTTTGTCGAAAGTCATGATAACTCATGCATACCCTTGAATATTGGATAAACTGCGAAACGTAGACGCCATATGCAGGCGATGTTGGTATATTGCTACTCAAGATGGAAAGTTAAAAATAGGAAAGTTGAAGTCATCACATTTCTCAAAAACGTTCGTCTTTAAATGTCCCTCGTTGTCTATTTCAAGAAACTAATTCAAAGATAAAGCGGACTTAGATGTATCTGTAGTATCCTTTATTTTATGAAAAGTAAACAGTACCTCCCTAGTGCATAGTTCTGTCCTTATATGGATTTTGTAATATCATTTTGGCATTTGAATCTTCGGTTCAAAATTTAGGTTTATCATTTCAGCTTCCAACATCTTAGGTCGTGATCATATCCATCAAAATCGATCTGCTGGAATATTAAGAACATTTTCTAAAATTTTATCTCATCATCTCACAAAACTGAGTTTCAAATTATATTAGTCGAGAAATTTCGCCAAAAAATAGTGGTAAAATATTGCCTTATCAACAAATATTTTAATCAAAATAAACGTCAGTTCAACAATTACTCATCAATTTGATTGTCTTAAGAATGCTGGGGGATTTTTTATATTCCTTTCTTAACACACACTTATTTAAAGCCGTAAATTGTTTGTTGGATGTGAATCTATGTATGCTAGCAGACTACTGTGTACATGGAACATGTCTGAATAACATACTTATTCCTGCTTGTATTTGTCACAGTGGGTATACTGGTCTTCGATGTGACACGAGTAAGTACATTTTTAATTCTGATATTTATTTTTTTGTTGTTACTGAAACAAAGGAAAATAATATTACATCTAAAAGTTGATATTGATATGTAATTTGTAACAATAATACCCTCTGTTGTAACATCACTGAAAACCAAACAGAAGTATTGAAGATGGCTGTAGAGATCAACTTCAGCAAAACTAAATGCTGTCGTTAATATGATTTATAACTTTAAAAGTTGGGCTATTTGTCATATCTTTAATGACATAACATCACCTTTAACTGATCTAATCAGCATTTATCAAACGTTTGTCTATTTTTTATCCTGATATCTGAGAATGTTTAGCAGTTGATTTCTTTTTGCGGACAATATACTTATGTATTTAATTATCCTTTTAATTGAAGCCAACAAAAGACACAAATCAATAATAAAATTTAGCAAGATTTATTATATACAAGTTTACAAAAAAGTATTACACAAAATGAAATGTCAACTTAACTGTTTAAAATATATTTGTCCGATCCTTTGTCTTTTCTTTATCCGGAATTCTTCTCGTCACTGTTGCGAGAATTCAAACCGAATATTATGTCCAATCAGTCTCAATCTAGTATGATGTGTGTAACGTAAATAAAAGTGTGTCAATCCCAACATCTGAGAACACTAGAATGTTAATGTCTGGTCTGATCTGATCTGTTCTGAAAGTCTAACTTTCTTGTCCGTATATATATAGCCGCCACGGAAATCCATCGAACATTGTTTGGTAAACAACTATAAGTATTATGAAAGCATATTGTACGTGTTATAAGGCCACACAAAACAAATTGGACCAAGATAAATAAATATAATAATTACAATATCATAACACATATTCTATTTTATTGTTTGGTAATTTTTTGTTCTTAAAAGAGGGAATTTCTGAATGAACCATGCGTCAATTCTGCAGACACTCAATACCAGATTTTATTCGAATTAGTTTCCTTCTTTTACTGTTTAGAAATCCAAACAGCAGAAGTAAAATACTGCAACGGAATTCCATGTAAACACGGTGTTTGTGCACACGACTATGTTCCTGTGATATTGGATGGACAGGCGACACGTGTGATACCAGTACGGTTTTTTTTTTGTTTCTTTGTTTTCATATTGTTCTTCAATGCGTAACATCAAAATATGTGAAGATGAAGATTTTGTTTAAATAACTTTAAATGTCTCAGCACAATGTTTTCCTCCTGAAAATGAAGTAAAGTTGATGTAACCTTTGTCTTTTTATCGAAGAAAATGGCAATGACTTAGTGAGTCTAATATATAGTCGGCAGAGGTTATACCTTTATGTTAGTAAAAAAAATTATATATTGCAACATGAGTGCTTTACTAGATTTGCATTTATCGTATACCTTTATAACTAAAACTCTGCTATCCACTAAAAACTATAACGGATAATATACATGTAGGACAGAATATCTTGCAGTAATGAACCATCTGGAAAAGAAAATGGGACAATAGATTATTACATGCGTAACTTGAAAGGAAGGAAATATCACAAATTGTTCACGTTGGAAGTTACACAGAAAATTTCTGATTAAAAGAAAAACATATGTATTTTTAACACCTACGATCAACCAGAGTTTTTTTAAGGAGACCCATTAGTTTTAATAACAGGAAAGATACTTGTTGAAGAATAATTTTGCGGAAACTGTTGTAAAATCTTTCCCTTAGATAGTGTTTGTGAAAATCTTATGCATTGTATAAGAAGTAAAGTCAAGAAATACCAAAGGGATATTCGAAGAACTGATTACTCAATTTACTTCAAATTTAAACAGAGATCAATGAAAGCATTCGATTTTTACTCTGCAAATTTAAACATGTGCTTAACCTTTTCATTATATTAGTCTAGGCAAATAGTCATTTGTTTGGTTGTCACGATGTGTTGTGTTTATTTTTTGTTTATTCACACCACAGAGTAAGGATGGATAACTGAAAATATGCAAAAAAAATAGCGAAATTTTCTTTCAATATAATTTATTTTTTATTCATGTCAGTATGTTTCTTTTTGCAGTACAGCATTGTGAAGGTGGTTATTCTGTGTTATCCGAATGCTATCCATACAGTAAGTACATATGACCAGATCCAAGAGTCCAGAAACATTCTTCTACCGAGCGACAGTAGACACATTCATCCCGAATGTGTCAATTTTGATGCGAAATGAATACATAAGCATCCATTTGCCACGATGTCTGTGTGAAAAAATAGTTATCGAAAATGTTACATGTACATGTACAATCCTATGTCCCTTTAATTGTTATGATAACTATAATACCATGGAACTTATCTTTGTATTTACCCACTTTATCCTCTTTCTATTTTGTATTTTCTTGCTTCCTGTCGACCGCATACTCACTTTTTACGGATTTGATAATATCTTTCTACTAGTTCTGAATATAAGCGAAATGTTTCCAACTGAATTTTAAGTAATTAAGTTGTTTAGAAATTTACTGTCCAAGTACATATATTTCAAAAGCACAACGTCAAGGAATAAAAGCAACATTACTGAATGCCTGAGCTGCATATTTCTCTTGACTGTTTTAAAATTTCTGAATTTTTAGCCAAAATCGAAATAACAAGATCAGCACAAGATAAAATGTTCGGTACTAATGAATCAACGTTAGTTCATTCATAATTCATAAAACTTAAGAATGAGTTATTCAATATTTACCTTTGTTGTGTTTTTTCAATTGACTGCAAGACTAAAATGCTTGATTTGATCTAAATTGTTATCTTGTATGTTGCTGCAGAAGATCAAGAAAAATTACAATCCAATTGTTCAGAGAACAATTGAAGGTCTTTTCCACCTCAATTGCAGATTTGTTGATAAAAAAAATGAGGTTTAAAATGTAATTGTTGGTTTTAGAGCATAGCTAAACTTTCAGTGATTTCAAAGATATATGGTTCTATGTACTGAAATAAGGGAGGTATTATGCTACTTCCCGTATTACAAATATCACGTCTGGTTTGATATGATAGGTAATTTCTCAATTGTTAAAAAAATATATGGACTGCTAGTTTGAGTAACTAAGAAAAATGTTTATTTCTGGTTAACTAAATGTTTGTGATGAATTATACTGTTTTGCACTATAAACATCAAAAAACAGCATTAATGTGACCTTATAAATTGACAATTCTAGACGTTTTCATGGGTTGTAACATTGTCACATTAATTAACACTCCATTATATCCAAAACATCTAAAAACGTCTACAGAAATAATAACGTTGCCAGAAATGACGTCATCAAAAGTAGTGCCTGAATTTCACGCTTTCAATAGCTTTAATTGCTTTAAAAATCTGAAAAAACTTATAAAGTGTTAAAAAATGCAAAACACGTAATATAGGTCATGACCTTGACCTTTGACCTTGTGACCTTTTTCAAGGTCATTGGTCGTTGAGCTCATTTTAGAAGACCCCATGCCATTATTATGTACCATTGTCAAGTTATAAACGAAAAAACCTTAAGTTTGAACGTTCTAGGCGCAATTCCTCTCAAAAGATGACGTCATACAACTTTAACTCAAATGTAACAAAGTTGCGCATCAATGTCCTAAACATTTCCACCATTACATTTCCTTGGCTATCTACAACCATTTCAGAGGAGTAGTGATAACAAGCAAATGTCAAATAATAGAACTTGACCTTGACCTTTGACCTTGATGCCAATTTGAAGGTTATCAATCCCTGATGTTAAAACAAAATACCCCATGCCTTTATCATGTACCATTGTTGAGAAATAAACGAAAAACGAAAATTTAAACGTTCTAGGGGAAATTACGCCTATAAAATGACGTCATACAACTTTTTCTCAAATGTAACATTTAATATAAATTCAAGACATAAACCAAAGAATTAGCAAAAATAACAAGCACCACAAAAATACAATAAAAAAGAACGGGCACCACAAAGACGCAATAAGATACTACAATAACAGCAAGCACCACGAAGATACAATCCAAACAACAAAATGAACACGTGAATAAATATATAATCAAACACCACATAAGAAAATACACAGCTAAGATACAATCAAAACTTTAAAAAGACATGCATTATAAAGACACCATCCAAATCACAGAATAACAAGCACCACAAAGATACAGTATAAAAGAACAAGTACCACATAGATACAATCAAAAGCACAGACGAAGAAGCACAACACAAATACTATCAAAACCACAAAAAGGACAAGCACCACAAAGATATAACAACATTACCAAAAGAACTAGCATCGCAAAATGTCAATCACAATCACAAACAATATAAACAAAACCACAAAAAGAACAGGTATTACAAAGATACAACCAAACCCTCAAATAAAACAAACACCAAAAAGATACAATTAAAACCATTAAAAGAACAGGCAAAAATCATAAAAATAGCACTCAAAACGAAAGATAAAATTACTAGCAATGTACACTTGGATGACAAATTGGTCGTGACATATGGTGCGATGTTAAGAAAATACCTGAGCGGCTCCATTAATGTCACTCTTCACATTTCAATCTTATAAAATACGATTAGGTGTAAACATAAATTATATAATCTTATTAATAGAATAGATAACCATTAATCTTTTGGAGTGGTGATATCAACAAGGCCTGAACATAGATTTGTCTGGAAGATTAATTAGACTGGTTTTGGTTCTCTTGGGGGATGTCAATATCTATCAAATACACGAAAAAAAAACGAATCAATTTCTAACATATGACACATGTTATGTTACTGCTTAGAAAGTTAAGTGCAAAATAGAAAACCTGAGATTACTGCGCTTACAACTGAGAAATTTCCAAAAAGCTGAAGTCTGGAGTTTCAGTTCATGAATTGCAACATTTTTCCGCCTACCTAGCATTATACACACATACAGTATGAAGATCGCGTTGGTGATTAAGGTTATAGCTGCCTTTTTTCGAATCCTTCCAAGCTTTTTTGAACAGGATCTATCGAGTACATTGACTTTTTTTGTGTCTTAATGTTATCAGAATTCTTTACTTATTTTACTTTGGCATGTATTTTTTTTTCTTTTTTGTAGATATTGATGTATCATTTTATCCATGTAAGATTAACATCTGTCCAAGTAACATGTGTGCAATTTATCCTTTCACCAAGAGTGGTGTTGTGTGCAATATACCAGGACATAAAGACATCTCTTTAATAGATGCATTAATACATAATTCACATCAAAATAAGATAGATAAGCTTTTACTAATTGATGGTACATATGTAAAGCCTATTGATGCAGAGCATGGTGAGTTTTTTGTTATGTATCATATGCTAAATTTAAGACGTAGCAAAATCATTCTCGTTTTTTTTACTTTCCCTTCCCGTTACTAATATAATGTCCGATATATTGGGAGATTTGTCAGTTACATCTGGCAAAGTGTATGTACGCAAGAATTGACATTTATCGCTCGTACATCGTTCGATCATCCTTCATTCAACGTTCGTTCATCATTAATAATTTTTCTTTTGTCGTTAATATAGCATTCGTTCCTGGTTCATGCAAGTAAAGCAAATCATCGTTTCTGTTTCGTAAACTTATTTTTTGTGGCAAGGTTTATAATGTAGTATATGGTATTGTATAATGTTTTATTACGTATCGTACATGGTATCATAGTATCGTCGTTTTTTAGCCCAATCTTTGACAATTGATAGGTTATTTGTCTCATAATTTGTGTATGACACTGTACATAACACGGTTTTTAAAAACCAAACAAAATAAGATCTTGTACAAAAATAAGAAATAATTTGTATATATTATGCAAATACAGTCTTTTGGAAAGGTCAATTTGAGTTTTGATATATAGATAAACAAAATTAAAATTGACAAAGGCGAAGGTCAATATTAATGTTTTAGGTCCGTTAAATTTCATATCTACCGATACAAAATTTGTTCATTACTTAATCCATTTAATCCGTGAAATATTTGATCTACAAGAGTAGACTAACCCGCCCTGCCAAAAAAAAACCTTTTTCAACTATTTTGTATAGTTCATAATGTGGAATAAATAAGATAATGTATTTTTTGTATAAATATCATATGTATTAAAAGATCAGAAAATGTAACTTTACGGAGGAAAATCATTTCAAAGTCACTGAAATACTCAAGGAAAATTTTGACTGCTCTGTTAGGGTGCTTCAGTTTTCAACTGAATTCACTATTACATGAAGGTTTGTACAGGTGGATATGAATACTAGTTGGTAAGTGTAAAAAAGGTGTCAATCTCGATGAACGAAAAATAAAATATGACATGCGTTAGACAGGCAGGTTGCAGTTTAAACAATTTGCACGAAACAAACGAATATCTACCATCCAACATGAAAACCTGAAATAAACACTGTAACTATCGTAGATATTCAAATTAAAAGCTTATTTGCTAATTTTAAAGTAAATATTAAGTTATTCACAAGTAAACAAGGGCAACGCAAAGCGTGGCAACCCCTCACCGTGAAAATTAGTACATGTATAAGTATTTTCTTGTCATTTCCCATTAAAATTTTTAAGCTTTTAGATCTTGATAAATTTAATCTTTGTATAAAGTTAGGTATAAATCCAGTGAAGACTGTTGATTCTAGAGTGTTCACAATGATGTTACGAACAATTGTGACCATGTAAACTTGGCCTTTAACCATGAAAATCATGTAAACTTGGCCTTTAACCATGAAAATCAATAGCACTCCAGATTCTCTTACAGATGGTTGAGCGTGTAATGCACCAAACCACACTCACACGATTCACACGTTACACGCACACGATTCGCACGTTACACGCACACGATTCACACGATACACGCACACGATTCGCACGTTACACGCAAACCACACGATCCACGTTACACGATACACGATTTGCAATTGTGCGATTTCTATTAATTATGTTTGTAAGATACGAAAGGAATATAACGAAACGAATTAATAAAAATTTTGTGTCAGATATGAATAGCAGTGAAATAAATTTAAAAATTTCGTTTGATTTGAAACAAATAAATATGAAAAAAGCACGAAAAGGAAGCCGGTTTAATTAAACGGACCACATTAAACTTTTTCCTAAATACAAATATTTATTTGCGTATGCTATTTTTTTTAATGGGAAATTTATTAAACTTTATAACAGAACTGTAAAATTATATTTTAAATTTATTTAAAATCTATAAACCTTTTCATGTTATTTTAATCTAATTATAACTAACTATGGCATACTAACCTGAATTGATATGATAATAATAAAGTTGTCAGCAAAATAAACATTACACCACAATTATGGCTCCTTTCAAACAAAAGACATCATGTCATGGGGGTAGTCTACGAACGACGTCTGGGCTAAAACAACGTTTAATTAGACAAGGGATTAAGAGTTCCTCTGAGGGACAAATTATTATTTACCTGTACATCTACTTCAGATATACAATGTTTAATAGTTTAATTATAAGTTAAATTGTAATAATATTTTATTTATTAATTAACAATATAAAGTATAATATAGAATATTAGCTGTTAATATATAGTTGATATAAATATAATATATTTTTATTATTTATTCATTTAAAACATTATTTAACAATAAGTGAATAAAAATATTTAATAATCTCTATGTAAAACATTTGTACATACATGTAATTATATTTATAATATAATTGAAGGTTATCTGAAAACGTAACTCTAAATGTATACATTTGAGTGTAATATTTATTTTGTCAATAAATTGTTTTTAGTGATCTATTTTATTTTCAGTAAATTCATGTATACTTAATTTTATCAATTTTATTTAGCTATGTCAGATTTCTTATGTATTCCTTTCTTCAATCAGAAAGCTCATCTCAGGTAAATTTACAGGTAAATACATACATGTTGAACCTCTTAATCCCTTGTCTAATTATATGTGGTTTTAGCCTAGTAGTCGTCCGGCGAATAAACCGTCTTTGGAATATAATAACCAGATAATATACGTAATAATTTACTATGCAGATATAAATGAATAAATGATTTTGTCAAAAAAAATTAAAATCCAAAGATTAGAAGCTGTGCTCGAATATTAATATCAACATTTTCAAATATTTGACACAAGTGAAAGTTCGTTCCAATCATATTTTAATTTGAGTTTGAAATATGCACTGATTTGAATTAACACGTTTTAAAATCTGTCTCGACCAATGAAATCTCGTACACGTTACACGATTCAAACCGCACGTTTATTACCACACGCAAACCACACGCACACGATCCACACGTAACACGCGCACGTTTCGCACAGTACACGATTCTTGTGGTGATTTACACGTTCAACCAAGTGTAAATAAGTGGTCATAGTTGGATTTAAGTATCTACCAAGTTTAGTCAAAATCCATATAAGGATGTTTAGTCTAGAGTGTTCCCAAAAGTGTAAAGAATTTACAAGTTCCACTGTGACCTTGACCTTTAACATATTACCTTGAAAATCAATAGTCTTCTATATATTCATAAGAACTAGGTATGTGCCAAATTTTGTCAAAATTCCTTGAAGGATGTTGAGTCTAGAGTGTTCACAAAGGTGTTACGGACGGATTGAGAGCCGCGTTGGTGACGGAATAATAACCAATGCATCGTGTTATATATGGGTTTGAGATCGCAAGTGCCATGATGCGAATCGTATCGTGAGTTTTTTAATGGTACTCGAACCTTTTAAATTGCAGGGTGTGTACGTGAATTACGATCAATTTTTTCACTAAAATAATATTCATAACACATTACCTTTTCAATATGTAATTTATCTGCGTACCATATTTCTCTTGATTTAATAATAAGGTTCCAATCCGGATACAAATGTCATCAAAGGATCGGTTTTTCACTCCCTGTTTTGTGCAAGTGTTTTAGTATTTATACTGTTTTGTTCGTATCAGTTTACTGATTAAAGTTTTGTTTTTCTTTTGTTATCTTTCTGTATCATGGTTTGATTATGAATTTCGATCTTGCCCATGTTCTGATTTGTCGTTTCGGCATTCTCTTGCCAATATTTAAAAGATCTATCAAGATATTTTCTATATTATGGTTTTATGATAATGGATAATTTAATAATTTATTCTGCTAAAACATAAAAAAAGCTGTGCGTAATCAGAAAAATACATTGTAACCATACAATTCACTATTACATTATTATGGACATGAACTGTTCACTAATTTGATAAATGCATACTAGAACAGCAGATTAAAAGCTGACATGGAAAAATGCCTTCTAAGCTTAACAGTTTAAATCTGAGTTCCATTTAGATGAAACATTTCAAACTTTATTCTTGAAACATTCGTATTTATTTATATTTTTATTTTTGGTGTACAGTCTATAAATCTTGATTCGTGTAATAGATTTTAATCATATTGTAAACACTTATTGGCAGAATAAACAATTGTTAATCATTTTAATTCGTCCAAGATATATATTTTTTTATTACCATTGTTTGTAAACATTATATTTTAATATTTTAAATAAGATTTAGCATGGAGAAATTTATAAAGAAATGTATATTCACTTTACAATTGTTAATAACCATCTTAAGGTATGTTGCTCCTAATTTGGAGTCATCCCTATTAAAGTTTTATGGACGTCATCATGACTTGGCTGACAGGTATGAAAAAACCGTTTCCCAAATGAAATAGACCTGTTCTATTGTTTTGGTGGGGTCCATGTTGTTCATATGTTTTTAGTTTTTAATTGGTATTTCTTGACTTTACTTAATTCTATCCGAAAATCTGTAAAACATGTTCTTTCAAATATGTTCATATTCACTTTGTTCATATTTGGTGCAACCCTTAGTTGTAATACCATATGTGAGAAAATTGGGGAGAAGATTTATTTCCCTTTTACACTGAATATTACAGATTTTTTTTTCTAATTTATAAAACTCGATTGAACGAAATGAGGCAAATTCAATTGTTCTAGTTACGATTGTGCTAATTTTATCTGTCAGCTAAGTGATAAAACAATTCAAATTACGTACTCAAATTACAATACATCCTATCTCTGGAGTCTTCTGGACAGCAGTTAATTTGTATCATAGCCAGTTTCATTATATCATATTTATATTTTGTTTAGCCGCCCAAGGAGGATGTTTTCCACCAAATTCCGTAGTAGTGGGAATCAATAACACTTCCAAACAGATGCAGAATCTAAGAGTCGGAGACGAGGTTCTTGCTGTTGGTAAAAATGGCAATCTGATTAAAACTAAAGTCATTCTCTTGATGCATAACGACAAGCAGAGGAAATTAAAATACCGACTTATCTATACCGAAACTGGACATCGCATCGACATTAGTCTTGAGCATTTAATTTTTGTGATGTGATGTGATGTGAAAATAAAGACTGGTATGTATGCACCATTGACGGAATCGGGAAATCTTATTGTTGACAATCACTTAGCATCTGCATATGCAACTTATGAGGATCAAGATTTGGTTCACTTCTTGTTCGGACCTTGGCGACTTGCGTACAGGGTGGGCACATGGTTATGGGGAGATGAGCCATATGAACCAGAGGAAAGTGGGGCACATTGGTCACTTAAGGGATTTTTCATGTTTGCTAATTTACGATGCTACATATTTCAGGAAGAATATTGCGAATATCTTACCTTCTAGAAAAGCATGAAATAAAATACTTTAGTCTTTAATATAGTTTTGTGTTTGTCATTGCCAAAAAAAATTAATAATAACTAGAACGCTTGACTTTCGGAATCGATAGTTATCCCTGCTTCCCTGTAATTTGATGGGACACTTGCCCAGATGTAAAAACCGAAAACCTTATGCCATTTAAAGATTTTATGCAATGATCCTAGGTAACAAGCTTAAATTCATCATGTTTTTAAATTCACCCTTATTGGTTCCAAATTTTGAAAATCTAAATTTTGAAAAACGTATTGAAAAGCTGCATAATATGCATGACAATACTGTTTAGAAAAAAATGTACACATTGGAAAATGAAGGACAAGTTTATGTCACAAACTTAAATTTGACAATTTTTGAAATCCGACCGATGTGGGCCCCAATCTTTTAAAATTAAAATTCTAAAACCTTGTTGCATATCTACATATGGCGCATGTCATTACTGTATAAAAATAAAATTCATAAATTGAAAAATGAAAGAGGAGTTTACGCCAATAGCTTAAATTGACATTTTTGTTGAAATTCGACCTCTGTGGTCCCCAGTTTTAGAAAATTAAAATTCTAAAACCTTATTGCGCATCTATATATGGCGCATGACACTACCGTATCAAAATGATTTTATTTCAAAAGCTTGAATTGAAAAATTCCGATGTTCGACCCCTGTGTGCCCCTTGTTTACAAAATAAAAATTCTAAAACCACTTTGGCATCTACAGGTAGTACGCAACCATTCTATTTAGAAATGCATTTCGTAAACCCAAGAGTGAAGGAGGAGTTGATGTCACAAGAAATTGTAACGGACGGACGGAGACAGTCGCTGTATAATTACTAGACAACTGTACAGTTTTCCCATAAGTACAAACAAAGTTAGGCTGTTGTGGCCATCTTTGTTGATATTCAAGGTTATTAAATACAATTCTTAAAGAGGACCATTGCTGCCATTACTCTGGTTTCAAATGGCCATGTTTAAGGTATGACGATCTGCAAATTAAATTTTCCTATAGGGTCCTATGTTAATCTAAGTTCAGCTTTGGTAGCCATGTTAATTGACAAGCAAGGTCACCGGTACAATTCTGAAAAAGGACCATTGCTGCTAAGTTTGGTTCCAATTGACTCAGTAGTTTTAGACAAAAAGTTTTCCCTAATGTCCAATGTTAAACTATGTTCGGCTGTGGTGACCATCTTCGTTGACAGTCCAGGTCGCCGGACACACTTCTGAAAGAGGACCATCTTATGACCATTGCTACCAAGTCTTGTTCCAATTTGGTCAGTTGTTTCAGACAAAAAATTGTGTAAAGGAATTTCCCACAGGGTCCTTTGTCAAACTAAGTTCGGCTGTGGCGGCCATCTTGGTTGACGCATTTCTGACAGAGGTCCATCTAAGGATCATTACTGTCAAGTCTGGTTACAATTGGCTCAATAGTTTCAGACAAGAAGATTTTTTTAATGAATTGTCATTAGACACAATTCTGAAACAGGACCATCTAAGGACCATTGCTGTCAAGTCTGGTTCCAACTGGCTCAGTTGTTTCAAACAGAAATATTTTTAAATTAATTTCCTATTGGGCCCAATGTTAAACAAAGTTTGGCTGTGGGGCTATCTTGGTTGATCGTCCGGGTCATTGGACACAATTCTGAAAGAGGACCATTTTAGAACCATTGCTGTTACGTTCGATTCCAATTGGCTCAGTAGTTTCAGACAAGAAGATTTTTAAACGAATTTCACTTTGAGTCCTATGTTAACCTAAGTTCGGCTGTGGCGGCCATCTTTGTTGATAGTCCGGATCATCGGACACAATTCTGACAGGGGAACATATAAGGACCTATGCTGCCAATTTGGTTCCAATTGGCTCTGTAGTTTCAGACAAGATTTTTTTAAATGAATTTTTGCCATAGGGTGCTACCTTATACTTCGTACGGCTGTGGCAGCCATCTTGATTGACAATCCAGGTCATCGAATACAATTCAGAAAGGGGACCATCTAATGACCATTGCTATCAAATCTTGTTTCCATTGTCCCAGTTGTTTCAGACAAGAAGAGTTTTAAATGAATTTCCCAAAGGGTCCTATCTTAAACTAAGTTCGGCTGTGGAGACCATCTTGGTCGATCGTCCCAGTCATCGGACACAATTCTGAATGAGGACTATCTAAGGACCATTGCTGTTAAGTTTGGTTCCAACTGGCTCAGTATTTCAGACAAGAAGATTTTTTAATTCCAATGGGAACCAACTGTGCTCCTCTCCTCGCCGATCTGTTTCTGTACTCATATGAAGCGGACTTCATTCAAGGGTTACTACATGAAAACAAAAAGAAACTAGCCCAATCCTTTAATTTCACTTTTCGTTATATAGATGATGTGTTGTCGTTAAATAACGACAAATTCCAAGACTTTCTACATCTTATCTACCCCAGTGAGCTTGAAATTAAGGATACTACAGATACACCAAAGTCCGCTTCATATTTGGATTTATTTCTTGAAATAGACTATGAAGGACGTTTGAAGACAAAACTTTATGACAAACGTGATGACTTCAACTTTCCTATTGTTAATTTTCCCTTCTTGAGTAGCAATATACCAGCATCGCCTGCATATGGCGTCTACGTTTCTCAGCTTATCCGATTTTCAAGGGCATGCGTGAGTTACCCTGACTTTCGACAAAGAGGATTACTGCTGTCACAAAAGCTTCTTAACCAGGGTTTTATCAGGGATAAGTTGATGTCATCACTTAAGAAATTTTACGGTCGTCATCATGAATTGATTGACCATTACAGTGTTCCAATATCTAAGATGATGTTGGACCTGTTCCCACTGTCGTAATCTTTCATGTGACCCCTACGATTTGTGACTTCCACCGGATTGACCTTGTTGAACTTCACGACGGGTGCCGTATACGGAGCAGGAACTGCTTACCCTTCCGGAGCACCTGGGTTCACTCCTGGTTTTTATAGGAGTTCGTGTTGTTCATTGTTTTTAGTTTTCTGTGTTTATTTGTTGTGCTTGTGGTTGTTCGTTTGTCTTCCCGGGTTTGTCTGTCCAATGGATTACGTTTTTTTGATTGCTCCTTAGGTATATTTGTCCTTTTTTTTTTCTCTCATAGGGTCCTATGTTAAACTATGTACGGCTGTGGCATCCATATTTTATATTATCATTATTTTGTTAGTGGTCCCCGCTATTCTTATATGAGTACAACAATAATAATATACATCTTTGGTACAACAGTACAAACATTATTATTTACATGACTATACCATATCATATCATTTAGTACCAGAAATTTAATCATGGTATATAAATTTATAACATACCTTCAAAAACCAAAAAACAGTAGTAAGATCAGTTCGGATTTCTTAAGTTGTTAGCTCATACAAGTCTGACTGGTCAATATTGCCTTCTTTGTCAATGTATTGTACCTAAAAAATAAAATAATGATTTCAGCAATATGTTCTAATAATGTAAAATGGTGTTATTTGCAATGTTATTTCTGATATATTCATAATATTTATGATATCATACAAGTATAAGCATGATGGAAATTAGTGGTAAAATTTTGTTTTACTTCCACATATGTTAGTATAGTATTTATGGTTTTATTCCGGGCACTCCGACTTCCTGCATCACAAAACTGATCCCCACTGTCGGTATATAAGTTCATTCAATCAACCAATCAATCACTTGTATTACCATTATCCCCTTTCCACATCAAACATGTGTATAATTAAATTTACTATTTACACATATAGATATATAATTCTAGTGCAGTAAAACATACCAAAAAAAACTACATGCAACCAATAAATTGTGACCACTAATACACTGTTGATAACACTCAGTAATTGTTAATATTATGAGCATGCAGATTCGGTAAACTTGGTTTAGCACGGATAGTTTAGGTTAAATGAATATTTTGGGGAAAAACAGATTATTCAGTCCTTAAAATGCATCTTTGATTGAGTTAAATGTGTGACACGGGTTTAACTTTCATTTAATAGAGACATAGTTAAATGGTTAGATTGTGAACAACAGTAGACAACAGTAGGGCAGGTTAGTTAAATAGGTCAAAGTAATAGTTGAAAAGGTTTCCGATGAGAAATGATTCAGAGAATACGTTGTGAAATATCTTAGTTTTAACATAATTATTAGTCATCCAAAAATGAACTGTCATTAAATTTATTATGTATATAACCTAAAAAATGCCTGCATTATATGAATGAATTGTTCCATTCCACTCTCCATCTTTTCCATCGTCTGTCCAGATATGTTTGAATGTTTTGCCAACTAGTAAATCCGGCTTTTAAAAAAAATATCTTCCTTATTTTTGTTAGGCTGAGCTGATGGTGTCTGGATATCATGCTTATTTTTAATGAATTCAAGTAAATTTTTGCTTAATTTGATGACATCAAATTGTTTTCCCCGACTACTAAATTGTAACAGATGTTTCTGATCGGAATCCACTGGAAATATTGTTTTACACATAGTTATTTGCCCTTTAAGTGCTGAAATTTTGTCCTTTTTTATAATTTTTTTCTAATTCTTTACTTAATTTAATTTCAGTATTCCAAATTGCGTTAGTTGCAAAAATATCAAGTGCTTTCTTCGTCTCCCCATTCTGCTTAACTTGCCTGTTTGACACATTTATTTGTCTCTGTCTTATTGTTTCCAGATTCTTATTGAATAGCTCTTTCTTTCTTGATTTTATTTAAGAACTGAATTTAGAATTGTGCCTGCTAGCATTAGAAATTATTACAGTTGATTCGCTATCAGATATATTAGAAAGCCATTCTTCGGTATTATTATTCTTAAACATGATTACACTCTCCATTGAATTTGTACTGTATGTTGGAGCATTGATTAATCTGTTGTCTAATTTAGCCATTAGACGTTCTACAGAAATGTTATGAGATGGACAGGATTGACAAGTTTGCAAAAACTTCCTCAGTTAGGTTGTAATATTTACCAGTAGGCATAAAATCTTTAAATAGAAGTACACATTTAAGTTTCAATTCTGTGAAAAATTTAACAATGATGTCCTTAGTAAAAGAATCTGAATTACATGGGTTTAATAATGAAGAAAATATGTCATCTTCAGGTAAATCTGGTCCAATAAACAATTTAATACGATTTTCAATAATCATCAATACAAATAGTTAAAAATTCAACAAGTCTGTTGTAAATACTACCCATCCCTAATGCTGTTTTAACCTCATCGCCTGCTTTTTACCAGTGTGGTTCGTAAAAACTTACATATTAATCTAAGTGCTTTCAATATACAATGTAATCCTAAATAACATTTAATGTTTATTTTGATGTTTTCAAATATGTAATGCGATGCTTATGTAAAAAATAAGTGCCAGCTGCATTATAGAATCAAAAGTTAACTCGATTTCCACGTAATTTCATAATAGGTATTCTAGTAATATTTAAACTTTTAATATATGTTGTTGCCCTTTCTGGATCTCCAGTGCCATCTTTAAAAAATAATTTTGAAATACATTTCAATAGAAATGATGTTGCTGACAACTTTAATATTAAAACCCTTTTCTATTTGATTTATTTGTTTGGTTCAAACATCACTGTTGCAATAACGGATATACAGCACATTTGAAATAACGAGTTGTGATATCTTGGTGTTTATTTACATCATCAGAAATTAAAACGTTTGCTTTTTGCTCTGTAGCACTACGGTCTGTCATAAATGATGATACTTTAGGCAAAATTGTATCATATGTTTCTGTTGTATCTTCTATATCTCTAATAATTTATTTTGTATGTTCAACATAGGTAATTGCTTTTCCATTTTCCACCTCTCTTAGGCCAGCAGTTAATATTGTTTCATCGGTTGATATTTCTAAACCAACAACATTTCTACCCTTTTTTGTTGTTCGTCCCGTTGCAATGTAATGTTGGTTAAAGGGGCAAGCTCTTCCTTTAACTGGTTTCTTGCAACAATGCCTAGTTCAGATAACTTAGCAGCTGTTGACTTGCTTGGGAGATCATCGGTCGAGATGCTGATATCAGCCAGAGATAGAACCTATTTTACCAGTGGAGCTATATGTTGTTTGATTGATTTGCACTGAGTGCTTTTATCTACAGTTGATGGTTTTGCAGGATTTTTATTCTTTAAAATATTTTTCGATTTATACAATATTAAGTCTTTCACATGTTTGATTTGCAGGTTTAATTCTGAAACGTTTATATGTCTAATTTTATCTTTCAATTGTTTAATCTTATTAGATAAGTGAATTATAGTTCCACTACATGAATCGCAGCACACATTCTTCTTTTGAAGTTTTGGTTTAGAAATGTCTTCTAATATTTAGTTTGATTTTCTTTTTAAATTTTGCTTTGGAAGTTCAAAGTTTTGTCGGTAGAAATTTTCCAATTTAGTTTTATTGGAATTCTTCGTCAATCGTTTTACCTCATCTATTACTTTTTTACCTTTGCCATGAAGACTTATGGTGTTTATGGAATCTTCATTTTTATTAAGAAATTTACAAATATATATCTGTGTAATTCTTTTATATTTCCATCCACCTTTATGAAAACCTCATGTAAAATGCGATTAGATAATGAACCCATAATGATAGTTCATGTATCAGATTGGTTTTGATATTTACCACATATGCTGTCAGAAAAACAGTAATTAATTGATATAGCTTAGAAAAATAGTATCGTATTATACACCCTTACCCACGATTTGAATAGATTTAGGACCTTATGAATACAGGCCGAAACACGCAGAAGGAACAAGCTGATATTAACAAAAAAATATTATTTGCATACCTGTTTTAGAAATAACGAAATAAATCAAATCTGTCTATAAACTTTGATTTTTTCCATATAACCTGTAAAAGCAGAGTTCATTCCCTGTATAAAACAATTTCTCTTACTAAACACTGTTTTTATTGGAAAAATCACAAAATGCATGTAACACATATTTGAATAATATTTATCAGTACTTAAATTATTGGTACGTTCCAATCGTCAACTTCCCATTTTTGAGCGGCAATATTCCAGAAGCGCCGGCGTATGGAGTATATATTTCACAACTCATACGTTATTCCAGAGCTTGTGACATATACATTGACTTCCTGGACAGAGCCCGGCTTCTGACAGAAAAGTTGCCCAGACAGGGGTACGTTGCTCTTAAGCTGAAGTCATCCTTATTAAAGTTTTATGGGCGTCATCATGACTTGGTTGACAGGTATGAAAAAAACGTTTCCCAAATGAAAATGGACCTGTTCCATTGATATTATCCCTTCCTTATATCGGATTTTACATGGACAGCATGGCGAGTGTCCTGCAGAAAGCAGAGACTGATTACTCTTCCGGAGCACCTGAGTCTACCCCCGGTTTTCTGGTGGGGTCATGGGTTCATATGTTTTTAGTTTTTAATTGTAGTGCATGTATTGTTTTGGTCTTGTCTACGTTGTTCTCCGGAGTTTGTCAGTTGTTACGATTTTTCTCTCCTTCGAATATCCCTTTGGTATTTCTTGACTTTACTTATGTAAATAATAAAAAAAAATATTGTGTCTGATCTACTTTGAACGCTGAAATGCAAACCAGGAAGGCAGATAACTCCAATTTAAATATATCTGTTATAATTTTTCAAGACAAAAAATATAATTATGCGGTGTTAGCCAAGATTCTGCTTTGAAGGCGGCAGGGTATCCTGTGATTGCTTACATCAAGGAAATTTGGTATAAGATGAAGAGTTTTATTTTAACATGTATATCATACCACTGTTCCTTAAATCATTAATTTTAACTTACCTTAGACTAGATTACTTCATTGTAGCAATAACTTACTTGTTTCTCTGCTTCTCTTGGCATAATATTTGTAAAATGCAAAACGTGATGTTGATTCCTGCAATAGATTAGTAAATAACCATGTGCTATCATATTATCAAAAATCTGAAAGGTAAAATATGAAAGATACACTTGTAATTTTACTGGTTTTATGATACTTGGTTTGCACATATAATGTTCTTCTGCTATTTTTCAATATATCTATTACAACATAATATACATTATAATTTATTGTATGTCATTACTCAATATTTTGTCTATTAGAATTTCTCAAGACAAAGAATACAAATAATGAAAATGATTTAAAAATATGCAATGAAGCTATTTACAATAGTGAAAAGAGAAAAGTGATAATTATTCTAAGTGATGTGACAGATAAATATTTTTATCGTACTTCCCTGCATCTGTATCACCCTGATCAGTTATCTCTTATCTCCGTACTAAGGTTTTGTGACGTATGAGGAGAAGTTATCAGGGACAGGAAGACTTATCAGCGACGTCACAATATGAGAGCATGACTTATTAGTGATGCCACAATTGAAATATAAGAAATTTAATAAACTGTTGATAAGATCTCATATAACATGTTGTTTTTATTCTGCGAGCCATGAAGTAAAGTCATGAAATACCAAAGGGATATCCAAAGGAGGGGAACATCGAATCAACTGACAAACTCGTTAGAACAACGAAGACAAGACCAAAACAATACATCCATTATAATTAAAAACATATGAACAACATGGACCCTACCAAAAAACGAGGGTAGACTCAGGTGCTCCGGAAAAGTAAGCAGTCTCTGCTTACTGCAGGACACCCGCTATGCTGCCCATGTCAAACCCGAAGAAAAGCAATAAAATTACATAATAATCTATATATTTCATCATCGTATAATATAAAATCTAAGAAATAAGAAACCTGGATAAGTCACAAACCATTCATCTTTTTTCTGGGTCATTGGTTTGATAGACAAAACAATTTCTATTTGAAATGTTAACTAAAAAATATTTGCACTATCGTTTTCCATCGTCATTGAAACACGAAAATGTGGTTAAAACCCTTATTTGTCATGCAAATTACAATGAGCACGTCATAAGGAACATATGTACTAAGTTTCAAGTTGATGCGACTACAACATAACCCTAAACTACCTTCACCACAAAATTTTACCTGATTTGGGACAGACGGACGGACGAAAAAACATAATGCCCCTCTACTATCGTAGGCGGGCACTAAAAAACTTGCTGCTGAATGTTATTGAAAAGATGAATGGTCAGTTCTTTAGTTGCTTCCAAAAACAGAAAATGAAGCAAAAAAATAGGAGAATGAGGTTTAGTGCCTATGTTGTTTTCTGCGAAGAATGCTCTGTGACAGGGAGTCACAATCAGAATCAGTACTACTAATAATGATTGTGTCTTTTCATCTGTTGCTGATGCATAATGATCTTTTGACTTATTCTCAGGTAAAGAATACAAATTAACAGGAACATTTGCCATGTCATGTCAATATCACATGAGGAGATATCTTTAATTTTCATCTGCTGTGGTGATTGTGTCATGATAGTGTCTGTTTTGTTGATCTGTTGATTTATTTTCTGGTGATGAAAATAAATCATTAGATCCATTGACCCCATGAATGTCAGTAGTATTTGAAAAGTTTTCATGGTTATTTCCTGAATTCTTTTCACATAATAGTGGCACAGATCCAGTAACATCTTTTTTCTCAAAAAGAATTGGTTGTGTCTATTTTTGAGTAATTTGAAGAACAGAAACTTCCTCTAGAAGAACATGCCAAACTGGCATGTTTTATACAATGAGGACAAAAAGGAATTATCACTTTTCTGGTTTCTACTAAATTGAAGCTCCTCATGTATACATAATGTATTCATTATATAAAAACCTGTGAAGAATAGCCTCACGTGCATCAAAGAACAGTTTTAATTTTTTGTTAATTGAATAATGCAGAGGCACTACAATGTACAATACATCATTTCCACCACACAGTCTTATTTGATGGCTTTTCTGTTCACAATCATCAAAGTCGGAATCAAATTGTGAGGACCACATTCTCATGCAATAACTGCAAATTTATATCAGTTCTAGAGCATATAGTATTGATATTTTGCTATCATATAAGAATTTTGAATATAAATTGATGTGTTTTATCTTCTTTTTCTATTTAAGAATAATTTGAAATTTCATTATTATTTGTTTTCTGGGGTCTTGTTTTCAATACAAATCAAAATGTTATGCTGTTATGCTATTTTGAATGTAAAAGCCATATGTTGATTATCACCTTTTTATGTTTATACCTTTGAAATTTGAAACAAATTCCAGTAATAAATGATCCTAAATATACCTATATTAACATCAGTTCAATTATCTAATTTAGTTCAACCAATCTAAATTTGCAGGCAAATAATTTTTGTACTGATTTCATTTAATTCTTGTTTTGTCTTGTTTACATAAAATAGTTACTTACCTATATTAACTACTGACTGGAAAAGTATTAAATTGGCTGGCAGAGGAGAATATCAATACAACTTATTGATCTTCAAACTGAAAATATAAAATTAAAAACTTGCTTAGTGGGATTAGCATTAATTACCAATTTCGAAGTATTTTGGTTGACCTGGTGGGGATTGAAACCAAAGACCTCCAGCATGATGAAACCACTGAAGGGATACACAAGAACCATTCCAAAAGGTGCGGGTGATCACACTTGCAGCAATGCAGGTGCTCAACATGTAACATGTCATGCTGCTTATTTTAGTACAAATTATGTGGGTAATAATCATTAGTTGTATCATGTTTGAAGAAATGGGAACAGAATAGTTACAATAAATAGAAATAATTTACTATTAAATTGGCGTTATATTACTCACAGAAAATCAACTTGTAAATATCTAATATCTAATTTTGTGTGATGCATATGAGTAATTAATTAAATACTATTTTGTCATGAAGCCTGAAAATCCACTGATACAGATTATAGTAACAAGGGAAAAAACTCCATATAAAATTTCATATTCTCATTAAGTGCATCGCGATGGCAAGATTTTTAAATGAATTTCACTTAGGGTCCTATGTATAACTAAGTTATGCTGTGGCGGCCATCTTTGTTAATCATTCGGGTCATTGGACACAAATCTGACAGAGGACCATCAAAAGAATTATGCTGTCAAGTCTTGTTCCAATTGGTTTTTCTAGTTTCAGTCAAGACGATTTTTTAATGAATTTTCCCAAAGGGTCCTATGTTATACTATGTTATACTACGTACGGCTGTGGCGGCCATCTTTGTTGATCGTCCAGGTCATCGGACACAATCCTGACAGAGGACCGTTTTATGACCTATGCTGCCAATTCTAGCTCCAATTGGCTCTGTGGTTTCAGACAAGATTTTTTAATATTCCAATTGGCCCAGTTGTTTCAGACAAGAAGAGTTTTAAATGAATTTCCCAAAGGGTCCTATGTTGAACTAAGTTTGGCTGTGGCAGCCATTTTGGTTGATTGTCCGGATCATTGGACATATTCCTGAAAGAGGACCATTTTAGGACCATTACTGTTAATTGGCAGCGTAGTTTCAGACAAAAAGATTTTTAAATGAATTTCACTCAGGGTCCTATGTGGCGGCGGTCATCTTTGTTGATAGTTCGGGTCATCGGATACAATTCTGATAAAGAACCATGTAAAGACCTATGCTACCAAGTCTGGTTCGAATTGGCTCTGTAGTTTCAGACTAGAATTTTTTTTAATAAATTTTCACATGTTTCTATGTTAAACTAGGTTCGGTGGTGGCGCCCATCTTGGTTGATTGTCCGGTTCACTGGACACAATTCTGACAGATGGCCATCTAATGACGATTGCTGCCAAGTCTTGTTCCAATTGGCTCTGTTGTTTCAGACAAGAAGATTTTTTAATTAATTTTCCCAAAGGGTCCTATGTTATACTATGTACGGCTGTGGCAGTCATCTTGGTTGATCGTCCTAGTCATCGGACACAATTCTGAATGAGGACCATCTAAGGACCATTGCTGCTAAGTTTGATTCCAATTGGCTCAGTAGTTTCAGACAAGAAGATTTTTAAATGAATTTCCCATAAAGTACTATGTTAAAATAAGTTCCGCTGTGGCCGCCATCTTGGTTGATCGTCCGGATCATCGGACACAATTCTGATGGCAAAAGCTCACGTGACCTTTTAGGCTATGTGAGCTAAACTATAAAACGTTATTCCCATCAAAAATATTATGTAATCATTCTATAAACAAATTTAATCAATAAACCCAATGAAAAACCAGAAATTTACGATTACAAAGTTCGCATGCCGCCACCAATTCTGGTGTGTGGCTGTGTAGCTCTCCGAGAGGCACCCTTACAGCAAGTAATATGATTGTAGGTGGCTTGGTATTGGAGAACTGAACTCGGACGTAAAACTTAACCTAAGTAAATGAAGCACGATAAGTAGGTCAGAGTGACCTGATTTTGGCGGGGGCTGTGTTACAGTCCGAGATGCACCCTCTCACCAACTAATATAATTGTAGGTTGCTTGGTATCAGAGAATTGTACTCGGAGGTAAAACCTAACCTATGTCAATGAAGCGCGATGTGTAGTTCAGAGTGACCATATTCTGGTTGAAGGCATTGTTACTCCCCGAGATGTATCATCACACCAAGTAATATGACTGTA
This sequence comes from Mytilisepta virgata, assembly GCA_028015205.1. Taxonomy (NCBI): domain Eukaryota; kingdom Metazoa; phylum Mollusca; class Bivalvia; order Mytilida; family Mytilidae; genus Mytilisepta; species Mytilisepta virgata. Next base: position 33,886,263 of record CM051511.1, on the reverse strand, counting down.
GGTCCATTGTTATCAGAACATTTAAATCGGACGTAAAACTTAAGTCAATGAAGCGAGATGGCCATATTTTGGTGGGGGCTGTGTAACTCCCCTGGATGCACCCTCACACCAGGAAATATGATTGTAGGTCCCTTGGTATCGGAGAACTCAACTCGGACATAAAACTTAACCCAAGTCAATGAAGTGCGATATGTAGTTCAGAGTGACTTTATTTTGGTGGAAGGCATTGTTACTCCCCGAGATGTATCATCACACCAAGTAATATGACTGTTGGTCCATTGGTATCAAAGAACTGAAATCGGACGTACAACTTAACTAAGCGCGATAACCTTATTTTGTTGGGAGGCGGTGTTACTCCCCGCGATGCCTCCTCACACCAAGTAATATGACTGTAGGTCCCTTGTTATCAGAACATTTAAATCGGACGTAATTCTTAACCTAAGTCAATGAAGCGAGATGGCCATATTTTGGTGGGGGCTGTGTTACTCCCGTAGATGCACCCTCACACCAAGAAATATGATTGTAGGTCCCTTGGTATCGGAGAATTGAACTCGGACGTAAAACTTAACCTAAGTCAATGAAGTGCGATAAGTAGGTCAAAGTGACCTTAGTTTGGTGGAAGGTTGAATTACTCTCCGAGATGCACCCTCACACCAAGTAATATGGTCACTTTGTATGTTAAGACTGATCTTTAACATAAAACTTAAAAGCCAGTCAACCGTGTAATATGGGACATGTGACCTCCATCTTATATCAGCTGGTATGTCTCTTCAACGTGTACATGCACACAAAATTAGATGACCCTATGTCAACTAGTAGCTGAGAACTGGCTGTGGACGCGCACGCGGACGTTGACGCCGGATGGGGTGAGGGGGTTGCATTAGTCCCCATCCACTTCGTTGAGGCGAAGTAATGAAGAACCTTACTTCGCAAGCTTAAACTTACAATTTTTGAAATCAACCTGAGTGAGCCACCCGTTTAAAAATCGATATTCTAAATCCTTATTGTGCAACTACATATAGTGTAGGACGATACTATATATAAACAAAATGCATAAATTGCAAAATGACAGAGAAGTTTGGGTCAAATACTTAAATTGAAAATTTCGACCATTGTGTTTATTTAATTTGCGATACATGTAATCATATAATTTATTTGATAATATTATCCCCAGAAAAGAGCAGTTTAATGACAAGACAAAAGGGTAACAAAACACAGATATGAGTGAAATTTTGGCTTCTTTAAAATACACTTGTGACATTTCATAATCTGCAATGTGTGAAATTATTTTTAACAATATATGTGAGGTCATTGCATCATTGATGTCTAGATATTTCATTATCTCTTTCCTCATTTGTAGTGATTCGTTACTTCTATACAGGTATGATGGAAGAAATACTACAGGTCCAGATGAGTATTTTCTATATGCAAATGCATAAGAAAGGAGTATTCCAATAAAGGGTATGGAAACAATAATTACTCATTTCGTGTTGGAATGAGTAACTGTCAGTCCTTTTTTAATGTTCTGTTTGTTTGTTTGTTTTTTTTCTCTCTTCCGTAAATTTATGGTTTCTCCTGGTATTCACATTTTGAGTTGTCATTCGTGATTTTTGCTCTTGTATGAATCTTTAGTCAGAATATTTTACAGCGTATACGCCACAATATCTTACATAGATATTTTTTGTAAAATTATGACAGAATATTTTCGATTTATAAGAATGCAACTCTCTACAATTTGTTGAAGCGACTACGCATAATTTGTTAAAAAGAAAATGAGACAGAATTCGATAGAGCGTATGTAATTGGTGCTTCCTTCTTGAACTTTCAGTTAGATACGAGCCGTTTGTACGTATTGTTTAGAGTTTTTTTTAAATGAATAATTGTTGCAAAAAGAATTTTTTCTGGCTTTTTTGTTACGTTTCTGTAGAGTTTCCTCAAAAGTTCTAAAAAGTCAGTATCATAGTTTATAACTAAAAAAACCCCCAAAAAACAACAAATAGTATTGCCTAGTCATACCACGGCATTTAAAACTAGTTCGAAGTAAGCATTCTATGGATCTGTAGTCTTCTCCGAAGATGTTCAACTGAATTATTTTTGAGGTACAAATTCTGTTATCCAACAAACATCTGATTTATATGTCAATATTCCATGTCTTCTATACACTCTTCGTACGAATAAGGTACATCTGTGGAGCCATTTCAGTCACATGATGATTCGTGATTGCGGATGTAGTTTCAACTTCTTCGTATTGATCACTTGGAATTCTAATTAAGGATGTTCGCTGCTGAGTTTCAAAATAACAAACTTTTCATAAGACTGATAAATATTGATAGTGGATTAATAAAGGAACTAAAAGAGCGAAAAAATTATAGTTTTGTGTGCTTGTTTTCTAGATAAAAGCCATTAAAAACTTAGAGGGGAAAATCTTGATTTTACATAGCTTTTTTTAAACCATTAAATCATAACAAGGATTTTATAAGATTTTTTACAAATGGCTTATTATTCTGCATGCAAAAGATTTATGAAAAGAAAAATGGGTGTTAGCGGGAAAAATAATTTATGGCATTCAAATGGATAAAACCAGATGATTTTGACATAAAATTAAAAAACTTGACCAGCCAACATCCTTCATAAAACCTCAATCAAATGTCTGAAATGATACCAGTAAATATATAAGCTACTTTGGTCACCCTGTATAGCTATAATAGTTAATATAATCTATATAAAACGACATCTGTGAAATGCTTGACTAGAACATTGCTGTCGAATTCCAATTGGATGACTGGTTTTCCCAAATTGTTCACTGGTTTCAAACGAGACGACCTTTCAGTGAACTTTCCAAGAAGATCCTATGTTAAATAATTTTAGTTCTGGAGGCCACCTTGGACAGTGGATCAACAGATAAAATTCTGAAAGAGGATCAAATAAGGACAATTGCACCAAATTTTTTTTCCAATTTGCATTGTGGTTTCAGTCAAGAAAATCCTTAAGTCAATTACCAATAGGGTCCTATGTTAAGCTATGTTCAGTTATGTTGGCCATTGTGGATGCAGGGAAGGCGGGCTCATCGGATATAGGACCACTTAAGGACTATTACTGCCAAATTTTGGGTCAATTTGTCCATTGGTTTTAGACAAGAAGATCTTTTAGTAAATTTCCAATAGGCTTCTATGTTAAACTACGTTCGGCTCTGGTGGCCATCTTAAATGGCGGGCTGGTTTATTGTATATAATTATAAAATAAAAACACCTAAGGACCATTGTTGCCAAGTGGTTTTAGAAGGGGATATCTTTATAAGAAAGTCTACGATGACGACGACGTACGACGACGATAACGGACGACGACGGACAACAGACGCTAAATGATGACAATAGCTCACATGGCCTTTTCGGCCAGGTGAGTTAAAAAAGCGATTAAGAGCAAAATTCAATACTAACATATACAAATAGGTAATCAAAAATTGTTATGCGTGTTAATCTTTTTTGAAAATTGTGTCTTTAACGGATGAATGAAGGCTTACATAAATCTTTTAGACTAAGAACAACAATAAGAGCTTAGTTCATCTGCTTTTATGCAGGTTCTTGCTTGCATTTGGTACCAGTATTTATGCACATGGTATGCACATTTTGCCGATAAAAAATGAATGAAAATAAATGAGTAAAGTCAAGAAATACCAAAGGGATATTCGAAGGAGAGAAAAATCGTAACAACTGACTAACTCCGGAGAACAACGAAGACAAGACCAAAAACAATACATGCACTACAATTAAAAACTAAAAACATATGAACAACATGGATCCCACCAAAAAACTGGGGGTAGACTCAGGTGCTCCGGAATAAATGACACATGATTCAATTGTACTTATATGATTGTATGATTGTATGTTGTGGCTAAACGCCTTCATAAGACATAAAAATACGATGAAAAGTTAATACAATCAAAATGTATAAACATAATGGTTTCTTAAGTGTGCAATCATATAACTTTGAAATTTTGAGAGTTTGACTAAGCATTTCTACAATGAGAAGATTGTTCCTTCCAATTCTATGTTAAGCAGACGTCATTTAAAAGTTTTAAATTTCCCGCTTTTCAGACTTAAAGAGAAAGATATTCTTAGTTTTATTGTTTTTATTTATAAAAAATTGTTTTAGGGATCTTTTGCGTGTCTTTTAAGGCATTTATTTTTAAATTACTGACGTTTAATAAATTTAGGAGTTAAAAGTTGAAACAAGGAAGTCAAAGAGTTTTATTTTGATTGAGGCAAGCAGCAATGGAGTTGGTAAGATGTATATTGGTTGGCGTGGACGCTTTCTTTCATTTTGATTATTAATGTATTATTTTCAGCTATTGGGTTGGTATTGGTTACAATAGAAACCAATATGACAATCTACAGTGTTGACATTAAATACATGATATTATGGATATTGAAACCGGTTTGTGAAAATTAGTAAACGCATGTGTGACAACGCCCTTTAAGAACTTTAACGAGGTTACATACATGTTCGTAGATTTCGATATCGAGCAAAAGCCCATTCCATAACACAAACACTACCTCATTCGATATCTTTCAAGATTTCCAATGATGAAATGTTGATATTTTATCCAAAATCCGTTTGGATTCCAGGTGTTTTTCAGTCTTCGTTGTAGTATTCGTAAATGTTGAATATTAAGTTAGCGTTCTAAAAAATTCGACCTGTATTTGGATTTTGCTCTTATCCAATGTACCAACTTTCATAACACTTCATTATTATGTTGCTGGTATTGTAAACAAAAATAACTAAAGTCACAAGGTTGTTAATAAAACACAAAATGTCAAAGTGACCTTTACATTTGAATTTTTACCTAAATTAAATTCGATAATATGCACCTGTCCTTCCATTCACGTTTCCAGCCATAATCGGTTATAATCTCCTTACAAATGTCATTTCCCATATGTTTTCCATGGAAACAGCTGTCATAAATCCTGCAAAGTCCAAAGACACTTCATATGTAGTTTCAGAGAAAATTTATGAAAATTGAACAATCAAAATAAAAGATGGCTTCTGGCGGCCATGTTTTCCATCCAACCAGAACCAAAGGTAAAACTTTTGTAAAGGTACTTCAATACATCATTCCCCCAACTTTGGTTACAATAAGTTCCTGAGTAAATGAAAGAAAAGTTTTTTTCACATATGGTTTCCCTGGAAATTTGAACACCCGCAGCCGTCATATGAGCGGATGAATCTCAACCAAAAGTAGAACTTTTGTAGTGGGTTATTACTGCTGTCATTTAGAAACAGTTCATAATGTAGTTTCAGTTGAGAAAGTTGGAGAGTTGGGCAATCAACATCAAAGATGGCTACTAATGGAGATGTTGTCCATCCAACCGGTTCGACAAATTAATGTCATTTCCCATATGGAAAATTGAGAAATGGCCTCTGGCATGTTTTCCATTCAACCAGCACCAAAGGCGGCAAGTTTGGAAAAGTGCTGCCATACACCATTCATGCCAAAAAATGGTTAAAATCTAAAATTAGTTCCTGAGCAAATGACAAAAAGTCATTTCCGATTTCAGACAATAAAAGACGTTCAGTGAGCGAATGAATCTCAACCAAAAGTGGACCGTTCGTAGAAAGTATAGCTGTCATCAACCCAGAAAAGTTTCAAAATATTTCATAATGCAGTTTCAGAGGGAGAGATTTTTGTTGAATATTTGCCAATAAAAATCAAATATGGCCCCTTGTTGTTCATTCTACCGTTTGTTGAGGTGTTTCCATTCCATTTCCATTGACAAATTTACGGACGATGGACACAGAGCGATGACACAAGTTCACATGGCCTATAAGCCAGGCTAGTTAATAAATTATTACCTAAAGGTTAAATTGTTCACTTATAAAAACTTAAAACATTTGTAAATGAGGACCTTCGAATTTAGTAAGAAAATTTAGCAACGAACGATTTTACTCAACGATGATGAATATATATATTTAAGCAATGTGTTGATTATTTGTAGCCTTTCTGTCCTGAACTATAATTCATTTCCCTTGTTCATGCACATAATATGAAATATTTGCATTCTGATGATTCTGATGATCTCTTTATCTTTTTTGTTGCATGTTTCATCAAATTGGGTGTTCAAAATCTGATTGATGTTTACCATTAGTGCTTTTTAGATCATTAGGTTGTTTTATTGACGAGCTTAAGAAAACATAAAGATGCTATTCAATAGTTGGCTTAATTTTAACACTACTGCCTCATTGTTAAATGTCTAATAGTCTTCATTTTCATATTTAATGTAAGAAATTGAAAAAAATAATTATTTTGCACATTAGAAGATCCTTTAAAGGTTAATTAGAAGAACAATATACATACAATGTAACTGCATTTTTCATGTACAAAGATATATAAGAAGTATGAGAAATACGTGGTACATGTAAAGCATTGAAAAAGGTAGTCCACAATTAAAACAATATAACCTGCTATTTGTGAAATGTGACGAAATGTTGAAACAATATAAAAATGAACGGTACATATTTATATTAAGGTGTATTATAAAACATGCAAATGCTACTACAAGCTACTGAAAACCAAATAGAACTTGCAGTTACCAGCAATAGCATAACCCTATTAATGCAGTTGATGGAACACTTAATTCATGATGTTGCGAATTAAATAAAAAGGCCCATCAAATATAAAAACAATACTTGTTAGAAAGTATCCCAAGAAATCTAAGTAAAATATATTTAAAACAACTGTTTATACTAATAAAACATATTCATATTTTTTAAGTTATTCTTCAAATTTCAATAGTTGTCCAGATTATCTTTGTATCAATGCCCTTCTTGCCTTAAGATAAATGCAAATCTTTGGTGGCAACAGTGGCACCTACAATATTGCTAATCCTAAATCTCCAGCGAAAGAAATAATGCCAAAGACACTGTCGGCAGGGGGTCTGTGAGAACCCGTTTGATTCAGTCTGTCGAATGACCAGAAAACCAATGTAAAATCAACATTTTTATTAGGATAATATTCCTAAATCCAGTTTTTGTGTTATGTTTGGTTTTGTCTGTCTTTGGATTTTGTATTGTTGGGGGCCTTTCAGCTTTTTTCTCGCCTTGTAAAAAAAATGAGCCTTCATTACCTCAGCAAATAGTACTTATTTTATCATATTCCAATACTATTCTTTCATTTGAGGTAATTGGAATGTTGTTCAAGATCATGACATATAAGATACGTAATACATTTCATGTTCTTTCATAACAGATATCGACAATGAAGGAAATAACTGAAGAATTATTAGACTATTTTAAGCTTCTAGTCTATTGTCGAACTTATATACATGCACATGGCGTCAATGTTCTCCGAAAAAAATCCAAAGCAGTAGTGATACATTTTTTTACTAACAGAGGATATGTTTAACATACAAATGTTAAATTTTTTCCTGGTTTACAAGACAGACCAGATTATTAATGAAAATATATAAATACGAACAGTGTACGCGTTATTAGTTTTTAACAGTTTGCCACTACCGCAAAGCGTTCATTTGAAGTCAAAACTTTATGACAAACGTGATGAACTTCGACTTTTCTATTGTTAACTTTCTCCTCTTGAGTAGCCTTAACGTTTTTTTTTTTATTGCTTCTTAGGTATATTTGTCCTCTTTCTATGCAATATGTCAGGTTTTGATTACTCAATTAAGTTTTTAAATCTATATCTATCTTTGATCTTGTTGATTACAATTCAAATTAAATATGTTGCATAAAAGAAACATCTGTTATATTCAACTTCCGATTTTTAAGGCTTTTCAGCAGTAATAACTGTTCGTATTTTATTTTATATGAATCATTTTCATTATTATGGTCTAATGTTATGTTTTATCTTTGAAAATTCACAGTATATCAGGCAACATTGCTGATTTGATATATTGTTGATTCCTATTTAATGACCAGATTTTTTTTATATACTTAGAATTACAACCATGACTTTTAGATTGTCATTTAGTCATATTATAGGAAAAAACAAAATGGAAAAGGAATGAATTTATCTCTAAATAAAATAACACGAATATTGCTATTCAAAAACAAACGAAATTAGAAAAGGAAAGTGAAAATTGTTAAGGCATTACTAATCTGTTCTGGTGTAACCTGGATTGACAATAAGGAAATTTTTCCACTATTATTGTAAAATAAAAATCCAAAAATACTAATATTAGATATAGTAAATTTAAAATATGCTGTATACGACGCATTTCAAGGAGTTACCTCTCATTAGCAGCATTAAAATCGAAACATTTGGAAGACCAAAAAAAAACAAATCTATTTTAAACAAGAAGTACCCATAACCAAAAATACCGAAATAGGAAGCCAAATTTCAGCTAAGGAGATCTACCATGTGCAATACAAGGAACGAACCCTTAGTATTTCTACTATTTTTGAATTTTGCTAAATTGCTTTCTGTAACAAATCAATGAATAATCATGTTAGACAAGTCTGACGACTGGGTTGGCAAATACCCTCGGGGATCTAGCGTCCACCATGCAGAGGCATCGCCCCAGTAGTTTCAAAATAACAATCCAAAGATACTAAAAATTGGGAAAAACACTTTTTATAAAATTAAAAACCAATTGTTCAGAGAACAATTGAAGGTCTTTCCACCTCAATTGCAGATTTGTTGATAAAAAAATGAGGTTTAAAATGTAATTGTTGGTTTTGGAGCATAGCTAAACTTTCAGTGATTTCAAAGATATATGGTTCTATGTACTGAAATAAGGGAGGTATTATGCTACTTCCCGTATTACAAATATCACTTCGTATATGATATGATAGGTAATTTCACAATTGTTAAAAAAAATATATGGACTGCTAGTTTGAATAACTAAGAAAAATGTTTATTTCTGGTTAACTAAATGTCTGTGATGAATTATACTGTTTTGCACTATAAACATCAAAAACGTCATTAATGTGACCTTATAATTTAACATTGTCACATTTATTAACATTCCAATATATCCAAAACGTCTAAAAACGTCAACAGAAATAATAACGTTGCCAGAAATGACGTCATCAAAAGTAGTGCCTGAATTTCACGTTTCAATAGCTGAAATTGCTTTAAAAATCTGAAAAAAACTTAGAAAGTGTGAAGAAATGCAAAATACGTAATATAGGTCATGACCTTAACCTTTGACCTTGTGACCTTTTTCAAGGTCATTGGTCGTTGAGGTCATTTTAGAAGACCCCATGCCATTATTATGTACCATTGTCAAGTTATAAACGAAAAACCTTAAGTTTGAACGGTCTAGGCGCAATTACTCTCAAAAGATGATGTTATAAAACTTTAACTCAAATGTAACAAAGTTGCGCATCAATGTCCTAAACATTTCAACCATTACATTTCCTTGGCTATCTACAACCATTTCAGAGGAGTAGTGATAACAAGCAAATGTCAAATAGTAGAACTTGACCTTGACCTTTGACCTTGATGCCAATTTGAAGGATATCAATGCCTGATGTTAAAACAAAAGACCCCATGCCTTTATCATGTACCATTGTTGAGAAATAAACGAAAAACGAAAATTTAAACGTTCTTGGGGCAATTACGCCTATAAAATGACGTCATACAACTTTTTTGCAAATGTAACAAAGCTAGGTCTCAACGTCCTTAACATTTTCTCCATTACATTTTATCACCTATCTTTTACCGTTTCAGAGAAGAAGCGATAACAAGCAAAAGTCAAAATTAAGAACTTGACTTTGACCTTTGACCTTGATGCCAATTTGAAGGTTATCAATCGTTGATGTCAAAACAAAAGACCCCATTCCTTTATCATGTACCATTGTTGAGAAATAAACGAAACACCGCAAATTTAAACGTTCTAACGACAATTACGCCTATAAAATGACGTCATACAACTTTTATGCAAATGTAACAAAGCTAGGTCTCAACGTCCTTAACATTTTCTCTATCACATTTTATCAGCTATCTTTTACCGTTTCAGAGAAGAAGCGATAACAAGCAAAAGTCAAAATTTAGAACTTGACCTTGACCTTTGACCTTGAACTCATTTTACTTGTTAGGGGTCATGGACCCTAAATACAAAGTTTCATGTTGATATCTCAACTCTCAATAACAATTTGTATGATACACCAAAAGTGAAAGTCGTTTGAAGGGAAATAACTCCTATGAAATGTCGTCAGATCCTTTCCGACCAATGGAACAAAGTTCCGCACAAATACATTGAAGACATTGCAAAAGATTTTGGGTCGATATCTTTTACGGTTTGAGAGATATAGCGATAACAAGAAAAAGGGGACACGGGGAGATAACTCCTATAAGAATAAGTGTCCGGTCACACTGGGTGAGTTTTGAAACCCCCATTACTGTACAACATCATTGGCCAAAAATCCATTCGATATGTTGTAAGACAAAAAAGCATCTCAGACGGCAGAAGAAAAAAAAAATAATCAGAAGAAAAACAAAAGGTCTTTCCACGAAAAGTGGAAAGACCTAATTAATTAATGACAGAGCCAACCTCATATTAGATTAGTCTAAAATTTTACTAAAAAAACAAAAATTTTATAGATTTGGGCTTTGTATTCCAACTAAAAACTAGACTCTGAAGATGCCGTTATGTCCTTTTTTAATTAGTATGTTAATCTGACGGTTTTACAGTAGATATTGTTTTTGGAAGAATATTGATCAATTTTGGGTTTGTTTCTACCGTATAAATTTGACATTGTAATTGTTTTCTGATATTCAATATCGAGGTGTAATAGCTCGATTTCCAATAGAAGGGTAGGCGACCCATCAGTCGTTAAAATGTTGATTTTAAATTTGGTCTTCAGTAAGAGCAAACAAAGTTAAAACTTTGTTTTAACTTTCTTTCCCCTTAATTCTAATCGACACTTAGAAACGTTTCATTAAAGGGAAGCATATTGGATTGCTTAATGGTTTGATGCACTATCTTGAGGAACAGAATAAGACATGTTTATTGGTTCTTGTGGATTTTGAAAAGTTATCTCATTCAGTAGCATGTTTTTGTTTTTATAAAATACATGTATCTGTTAAAACTTTAAACCCTCGGAAACCTAATGGTGTGGCATTTTGAACCAGAAAGCTAAAAGCTGAGTAATAAATTATAGTGCATTGTTTTTACTCTGTTTCTTCACAATAATAATTATTATTTTTATTTCGTCAGTAGCCGCTTTGTCGGGAAATGTCCTCGGCAACGGCTCAATCGATTGAAATCAAACTTTAAATATACCACCATTTAAAGTTTTGCCTCGTCCAACTTAAAATCCATTATTATCTACAAGATTTTTATACCGGCATCATAGTTTTTTTGTTGGCTACTGGATGAAAAGTAAATGGATATATTTTAAATCAGTGGTTGTATCATTCGTCTTTATTTGGGATTTTTTTCAAAAGAAATATTGATTCTTGGTTGGAATATTTAATCTTACTGAAAAAAAAATTATAGCACACAAGTAAAACATTTCCCGAATAAAGTATATGATTGTGTTGAACAGGATTATTTTGACAAATATATTATTGTTCCAATGGAGACACAAAGTTATATAAGTATTGTAACACTCGCTGAAATTATTGAAAATTTGGGGACGTGTGATGTCGAATTTGAACCACAAATTGTTAAATCGACAAAAATATAATAAAAAGACGAGATATTTCTATTTCTTTAGAAAAGAAAAAAAAAGGAACATGAAAACCACTTGGACAATTGGACAATTAAACAACAATTGATTGAAGTGTATGGTGTTCATATTTTCCGCAATTTGGTGATTCTATGGTAGAAAAAAATTAACTAGCTGAATTGAAAAAAAAAGATTACATGACAAAAAAAAAGATTTGTGATGGATCTCAATTCTTCAAATTATGTCTTAACACCATTTATGAGTGCTAGTTCCTATCTTAGTATAGAATGTAAGCCATTGACCCTATGTCCACTTGGAAAAATATCAAAGATGATAATTTAGTATAGATTTCTAATCTTCTTAATTAGCTGTTGATTCTGCTGTTCCCCAGGGAACAGTATAAGGCCCCACATTATTTTTACTCTTTATTAATGATTTACCAGAAAATGTAACTAGCAATGCAAGACTTTTTGCAGATGACTGCTTATTATATAGAAATGTAAACAATAATTATAATGCACAATTACTTCAAATGATTTATCTAGTTTAGTGCAACGGGAAAGGGACTGGCAGATGAGCTTTAATCCTGAAAAATGTTATGTCATACATATATCTAAAAAAACTTAACCCTTCTTCTATTAATTGTACCTTGCATAATCATGTATTAGAATCTGTTAAAGACAGTAAATATTTAAGTGTAACTATAAGCCATGATTTCGACAGGGGTACACATATAAATAATATTACCTGTAAGTCAAATAAAACTTAAGGCTTTCTTCGTAGAAATTTAAAAAAACTGCACACGTAAGTTTAAAAACCTTACATACACATCACTTGTCCGTCCAGTCGTCGAATACTCTTTCCCTGTTTGGGATCCTTACAAAAAGCCTCACATCACTCAGGTTGAGCAGATTTAACGTAAGGCAGCCAGATACGTCTATAATGATTATAAAGACAGAACACCGGGTACTCCCTTTCCAACATGATAAATTCCTTACAATGGGACACTTTACAAAATAGAAGAAAAAAGCTAGATTACTAATGCTATGTAAAATTAATTGGGAGTTAGTAGAAGTTCCAAAGGACAATTTAACCAAATCTGATAGACTTACTAGGAAGCAACATAAATTTCGGCAAATCTCAACCAATAAAGACTTCTATAAATATTCTTTTTATCCGAACACCATCTCTGACTGGAATTCACTACCTGAAGCAATAGGTATGTCTGAAACCCTGGAATCCCAAAGTGGCATCTCCATTCTAACATTCGAAGGATCCACACCGACTTATTAAACCACCAAAGCCACTGTACATAATGTATATAATATCAATAGACTATTTTTATTTTCTTGTTAATAGTAATTTTAATTAAGTCCAAATGTACATAGCACACAAGTTCTGGGAAGTTTTACACTCCACCTAGGGGTCTACTCCCGTATTCGGAAGAAGAATTTGCATGTATTTGTTTTTCCAATACCAGCAGTTGGACATAATCCCAACCTTTGTGACTCAAATTTTACTCTCGTGACAGGAACGGAAACAATATGCAGCTGAGGCATTTTAGTTACAATTTTTCTTCTGAGAAAACACTTGATTGATAACAGTGAAAATTATATTTTTGACTAGAGATGTATGATCTGAGAGCTAAATGATGCTGTATTATACATATGTATTTGGACTATTTATTTAACCATCATACATGTGACAACATAGCTGTTTAGAATATCGAATGTGTTTATATAAAGGGGTGGATTCAAGGTTATGTGACACTTCTTGGAAGAAGGATAATGTACATTTTGCCATCTACAGCTAGCCATCTAATTGTTAGTCATATTAACATTGACCCTGCTATCTTAATTTTGTACTTTACAAATATTTGGAGTTCTAGAAAGTTGTCACCTTGTTGGTAATCAAGTTGTAGTTGCTTTTAAAATATGTTTTAAACACCAACGTTTCAGGAAAGATAAGGGGTGGGGTGGGTTGGTTACAATAAACCGGTTTAACTCCGCCACGAAGTAGTTTCTGACTCTCTGTTGTATGTTTATGTCTGTGTTTTTTCTTCTTTTTTTTTGTTATTTTTTGTCAAAGTTTCAGTCCGCTGAGTGGCGTGATTGATATGTCATTGTTGACTTTTCTTGTATCAGTTGTCGTGTTAAGGTAGATAGGTTTAATAGTTAAATCCAAGGACACTTTGGATCAGCCTAAAATGTATTCTTTTTAACCTAGCACATTACACTCATATTTGGGTCAATGGAAACACAATACAAAAAATACAAAATATATTTATGAGCTCAAAATTCTTAATTTTAAAGAATGTTTTCACGGAGCCAAGAGCCAAGAAAATGTTTTCGTTTCTCGATGGATTTAATATGTGTTAATACTTTGTCTAAATATATTGCAGTGTCATTATTCCCAGTAAAATGACTCATTTTGAATTTTGATTTTTTTTATTTTCAATTTCTTGGTATTTTATACATTTATTGCATTGTAGTGGAGGGAATATGAAGATTTATTCACATCAGAAATATCATATTCACCGAGGGCAATATGATATTGAGATGTGAAGAATTCTTCATATATGTATTTCCCCCACTACCATGCTACAAATGTTTTATTATACTGAATAAAACCATTTAGATATTTTTTATTTTCAATGTGTAAATCACATGATTTTTTTCCAATATATTTAGAGGACAGTTTTCCTCTTTGGAACATCTTTTATTGTAACAAATCAAACACATTGTATTGGAAATACAGTAAAGAACATGCTTTTTTCAATCGGACTTGATATTTGATTTTTTGTCAATTCCATTTACTGATAACGATACTGGAAAAGTAGCGAGATTTCCGAAGGGGTGGAATATGACTGGAATTGATGGAAAATATGAAGATTTATTTATTTCGATCACATGATAGCAATAACCAATGAAATTCAGTTTTACTTACAATAATTCATCTGAGGTATAAAAATAGTATTTGTTGTATATTTTTATATCGTTTACGTCATAAATTCCAAATATTTTTTTTCGTATTGATAATTTACTTTTTTTGATTAAATAGATTTAATTCGCTGTTAATATCAGTTGATTTTTTAACATGAGAATATGATAAACAATTCCCAAAAGAAAGTTAAGGTATGTTATATTTTTACCCGGTACTAATTATAGATCAATACATGGTCTAGGTCACCAACCTTGTCAGTCAGCTAGTTTAAAATTAAAATCCATCCCAACCTGTCCGATTATTTCTTTGATTGATAACCGAGAGATAATTGTGCATATAGTGAACGGCAATCTGTATAAAAATGGTAAGTACGTTGTAAAATATAAAAATAAAGAAATCACGTCCTATTTGTCTGCTTTGTTCATTTGTAGAATATGTTTACTTTCGATTATTGTTGTATTTGTATTTTGGAAATTTAAGACATATCTTTCGAAAAACTATCGACTTGCTATTTGCCTAATATGAACCCATTATCAGATGGAACAGTGAAATATCTTGTAATTCTTAGGTTTTAATAATGAATTGTAGCATTTGAATCTGAATTTTTACATTTACAATAGCATTTTGGATTATTGGTTCAGCTTTTATCATTTTCTCTCGTGGACGTAACAGATGAGCCATATTTATATGCATAAAAATTGGTATAACAGAAAATATTTGATTATAACATGGTAGCCTGGCGTAAAGATCCTTATCATTATGATAAATTCTACAAAAGTGGACTAACAACATTCATTTAATCTTCTTCTAAGTTAATGCGTTAAAACCAAAACAGAATTTTTCCAAAGCAGCATTGAATTTGCGCAATCATGTGGAAACAATTGCTATTTGCAAAGTGTCAATTGCTCTGATATAGAAAACCCATCTTCTATTGTCAACTTCAAGTTGCACTGAAGAAGCATGATAAGTATACACAGTAATAGAGATGTCAAACATACAAGATGACCATTTGCTCTTTTTGGAAATTAATTTTGTTAGTCAAATTAGGCATATTACAATACAAAACCATAAAATTCAGAAAAGCTTCAATAGGAATTCAGATCAGCTAGGACAGGGACCTTTTTTGGGGAAAAAATTGTACACTGCGTTTACGTCATAGCGTTGAATGCAAAATATATAGGTGGTAGGGATATGTTATTATTCTGTTAAGTATCAATTTCTATGCATAAGATGAGCATATTTTGTGGGCTCAATCCCACAACTATATCCTAAACATTGAACGGCTGGTTCAAATGCGAAAATGGGCAAATCGTATAAAGACAAACCCATATAGAGGCCGAGATGAAGCACCAAGGAATGTATTCTTCGTTTTCACAAAATCTAGCACTTTTCACGACAAAAACATTTTTGATTTTAATTTTCCGCTTCTGTCTTGTTTAATCTTGATTGTCTGGATTTTCTGCGATATCTTATTTGAAACAAAATTACGATAACAAGTATAAATCAAGACATATTGCCTTACAGCCGATCAAGATTGGTCAAAACGAGTAAAGAACTGTTCAACACACAGAAAGTTAAAAATTGCATATTAATTCATTCTTAACTTCATGAACCGGTCTTTACCAGACGTGAGTCTTGAGTGACTGCAATTGTTTTTCTTGGTTTGGTCTCGTTATCTTGTTTTGGTCTGAAATTTTTAAAATTGTATAAATCAGCCAACAATGATTATAAAAAATGGATATGAAATTTGAAGTTAAAATGATGAACTTATTCGATAGCAAAAAGGACTAGAATGATAAAGTCAAAGCCAGATAGGAAGCCTATTCTACAGATAGAATTTTTGCATACTTGATGCATCAAATGATGTAATACTAAACTCAAGCACACGTCACTAGAAGGCTTACATCCTTTTTGCTTTGAAAATTCAATACAAAATATTTTTGTCTGTAAATAGTCAGAATTGAACACATATAATAGTTCTAGTTACAACTGCTCTTATAAAAAAATGACTAATCTAAAATTAATGTTGTCACTTAGATAAAAAGAAAATATTTACTATTTTATAAACTTAAAAATATCATATTTTTTAATATATTTTAGTATTGAGTATTCATATTTATTCACTTTTATTTTATTTTATACCTCATTCTTGTTTCCATGTCATTCATTATGAAAAGTCTTTCCCTCATTTAGAATATTGTTTGATATTAATATTATTGGAAATTATTATTGTTTCTTGATACGATTACTGGCAAAACTGGCAAAACTATTTAGGCTAGAAAAGATTTTCAGTCATTGACAGATTTTTGACAGCCAGAAAGATACCTAGCTTTAGGTCAAAACTGGCTTCAATTTTATATTGTCTGGAACTACATACAAATGAGGTCAGATCGGATCTCCTTGATGGGCGCTACATTGCATTGTCCATGTACATCATTATAGATAAATCAATTACACTGCAAATGTTGCTATATATTTAACATACGTAACATCCAACTATTTAATTTCCCTTTCCTTCTAAAAAAGAATTGTCCAAAGCATTTAGAATTTATCAATTCTGCATGTTGATTTTTTTAAATAGTACTTGTATATATCTGATAACGATATTCAATGAAAGTACACTTCCGTCTAAAATTAATGAAGTATCATCTGTCAACTATGATAACTTATGTTCTACCCTTGTTACATTTATACCAATACTATGTTTGTTTCCCCATATCTTGAAAGCTAATTTTCAGCACAAAATATGAACAGATAGGGTGGGTATGGATCCCCTTGCCAACAACCACGTTCTATTTTTAAGAAAGCCTGAAATAGTACCACCTTTAATAACAGCTGATGTAATATAATTTGCATGAATTTGCCTTACCAAGCAGTGGCGCATACATGTAATTCGAACCTTTGTAACTCAAATCTTACTCTTGTGAAAAGAAAGAAAACAATATACAGCAGAGGAATTTTAGTTACAATTTTACTTCGGTGAAAACAATTGTTGATTGATAACAGTGAAAAATATATTTTTGACTGGAGATGTATGAACTGAGAGATAAATTATTCCAGATTGTACAGATGCACTTGGATTATTCATTTTATCAGCATACATATGACAAAATGGCTGTTTAGAATATCGAGGTTTTTTTTATATAAAGGGCTTAATTCAAGGTTCTGTGACACTTCTATTTACAAGAATAATATAATTTTGCAATCTATAGCTACATTGTAGCAATCTAATTGTTAGTCATATTAACAAACCTTTTTGCATTGTTTATTGTTTATTGTTAAATTGGGGTTTTACGACGCTTTCAGCCCATTTGGCTATTTGGCGGCGGCCAATTTTTATTGGTGGAGAAAGCCGGAGTACCCGGAGAGAACCACCGACCTTCGGTAGGAAAATTGGCAATCCTTGTCAATTAAGATCGGAGTCGAACACACCCCGTCACAGGTGAGATTCAAACTCACAACCTCAGCGTTGACAGGCTAGTGGTCATTTATAGTCATGACGAACTACCTAGACTATTGTTTAAGGCTGTAGTTAGGAATAAATACACCGAATGTAAGGTACAAAATAAATGGTTCTACATCACCCAGCAAATTGTGTTTGACTGTTGAATCTGTGTTAAATTTTAATCTGCTTAGTAAATACTAGATGTGTCGTAGTTTAATTTTTTATCTGTTTTAATATTTCATTTTTGCTGACCCTGCTATCTTAATTTTGAACGGTACAATTTTTTAGAGTTTTAGAAAGTTTTCACTTTGTTGGTAATCATGTTGTATTTGCTTTTATGGTATGCCCTATAAACCAAAAATAAGGTGGTGGGGATGGGTCGGTTACCCATGAAACGGTTCAACTCCACCATTATTTAGTTTCTGACTCTCTATTGTGTGTTTATATCTGTGTTGTTTTTTTTTTGGTTATTTTTTGTCCAAGGTTCAATCTGCTGTGTGGCGTTGACTGATATGTCATTGTTGACCCTAAAATGGTATCCGTTGTCATGTAAAGGTAGATAGTTTAAAAAACAGATAAAGGTTCAAAACAGTTATATCCATGGACACTTTGGATCAGCCTAAAATTTATAATTTTTTAACCTAGCACGTTACACTCATATTTGGGTCAAAGGAAATAAAATTAAAAAAATTAAAAATAACTATCAAATATGAAATTTATAAGCTCAAACTTCCTAATTCTAAAGAATGTTTTTTAAGGGGCCAGGAGCCACGAAAATGTGTTGATTAATTGAATATGTGTTTCACTTTGTCTAAATATATTACGGTGTCATTATTTCCAGTAAAATAAGTTGAATTTTGAAGTTTAGATTTTTTTCAATTTCGTGGTATATGTAGTATTTGTTGTATATTTTTATAGCGATTAAGATGAAAGAGAGTGGTCAAAAATTCCAAGTTTTTTTCTTTTTGATAATCTACTTTTTTGGACTAAATAAATTTAATTCGCTGTTAATATCAGTTGACTTTTTATTATGAAAATATGTTAAAAATTCTCAAAGGAAATTTAAGATATGTTATATACTTTTACCGGTACATAATAAAAATGTTGATTTTCATGCTACTGTTGTCTAACAATGCATTTGCAACAGTGAAACGGTCATTTGATAATGAATTTGTGTAATATTGTTTTACTAGAAATAACTACCGCAGTAGTTAAATGTTAACATACTTTTTTCAAGGACAATATAATAAGATATCCGCAAACATTATAAATATAACATTAGGGGTTCATTACAATCTGATATAAATAAATGAAGTAGGTCACCAATGAAAAGGACTAAACCGCTAAATCTTGTGAGAGGAACAGACACGCCATCTAGTGTGAAATTTAAATTCATCCCGACCTGTCATAATGTTTCTTGAATAGACAACGGAAAGGTAATTGGGCATATATTGCATGGAAATTTGTATAAAAATGGTAAGTCCGTTGTAAAATATAAAACATTCGCGTCCTATTTTTCTACTTTTTTCATTTGTAGAATATGTTAACTTTCGATTTCTGTTGAAAGCTTTTTGACAGGTAAAGCACAGAAAAAAAATAAGGTCATCCATGATAGTATACATTTTTTAGAAGTTTACAAAATGCACTGTAGGGGAGGGTGGGATTCAGATTCAACATTTTTAATAAAATCGGTATACTCGTAAATTTCACTTCCGGCGATATTCTGGAAAATAGAGAATACATGCTGGTGCTGACAAAATAAGGGGATAAAAAACAACAAACAGCAATTACTTGAGCATGTCAAAACACGATTCATGTTCTGAACTATTTACATGCATTTTTAAGGAATGTAAGGGTGTCTGCAGATCCTCTTAACGAGTAAAGAGTGGTACCTTTTCACAGCAGTAATGGTTAAAAATGTTTAAGTACACACGATAACAATCATAATTGTAAAGGTTCGACCTAACTCTAGCAAAACCATATTAGCAATCTAAACACATCAGAGGCTCACGATGGGGTAAAAAAGGAATTCAATGTACCATTCAAGTAACAAAACGATATAAAGTGCATGGGCAATTTGAAAAAAAAGTACAAAAGTAGGACATTAATATGCATTTTACTTACCGAATTTGATAGACAATATTCCTTTAGATTCTAATATGTATTCAATATTTTTCTGGTATTGGTCCATATACTTTAAAATGTTGTATATCCAAAAGTGAAATACTGAATTCATGTATTTCATCTATTTAATAAATAAAACAATCCATTTAGAAATATCTTTTGCATCACCTATGAAAACACTTTTTATACTATTATTCCATACTGACGTAATCCTTTAAACTGTGGTCTCCTTAGAATTTATGACTTGAAATGGAATCTAAAATATATGTATCTATACTTAAATAAGCTCAAAGCAACATTTATGCATATGTTTGTGTTTTCTGCATTCGCCTTTTATTTTCCATATTCCGATAATCTACAGTAGGCATGTGACTTTTTTGCACTTACTGCACACTAGCAATCTTCGTATATCATTTATGTTCTAGTATTCCCAAGTATTTTTAATCTAAAATATCGGCAAAAGAATATCAAAGCGACAAAACAGTGGGAAAGTCCACGACGTTCAAGGAAAAAGACAGTCAGGAGAATGGAACACAACAAACAAACGCCAGATTGATACTTGTACAGCTAAAAGAATAAAAGAAGTACAATAAATTAAGCAAAACTGCAGCAAGACAGCACTGAAACTAAAGCACTAGCTAGTAATGTGAACTCCCATTAAAAACCGGGAGTGACATCATGTGTTTCGGAAAGGTAAGCCTTTCCAGCTGCGTTAACGGCACCCGTCACATTGCCATTGCAGTGTCAAGTCTGTTGAGGCGTCAAGTCCGGTGTGGTGTCAAGTCCGGTGAAGTGTCAATTCCAGATGGACATGAAATCTAACTGAAGATATCTAGTCTCATACACGAGTTGGAAAGTTCAATCAATTCATGATGATGACCGTAAAAAAGACATGTAGACAAATAGCAAATAATGGAGTGCTGAAATAGTAAAGTTGACCAATAATTTCATAGAGTATGCTGAGTTTGGATTCCTGTTTGTTTTAATTGTTCAGTTGTTGATGAATGTGCTTTTTGATTCATCATTATATTTTTAACAGGATTTCCAACAGTTTTATCTCTAGCACTGCTGATGAGTTGTCAGTCAACGCAATAGCCATACAGTGCATCAACTTATTTTGGTATTTTTTGATACAGTTTATTACTGCCAATTGGTCTTTTTCACTGCTGGTGGACTGTAAGTCCCCCGAGTGCTTTATCAGCCCAGTAGCAAGAATTTTTGTCCTGGCATGATTCATTACTTAAATGCCTTAAAATTATCCGTTCAAAATTTGACAAAAATTTCTAGAAATTTCTATGGGTCTTCCTTTTGATGCAAAGCTAACCCTAAGCTCATTTTCGATTCCTGATTGTTTTAATTGTTTTGGTATTTGGTGGTTGTGCTTATTAATTCATCATTATATTTTTAACCGGTTGTCCAAAACTTTGATCTCGAGCACTGCTGATGAGTTGTCAGTCAACGAAATGGTCATACATTGTATCAATTTATTTCGGTATTTGTGATACAGTTTATTATTAATCAATGAAAAAGTCATCTTATGTAATGATGATTACAGCGTAAAACTATTGTATTTGAATAAATAACAATTAATTACAAAACTGTTTGAGTACATTCAAATGTATGATAAAATATACTGATTACTGCTGATTCCTGTTACCGATTACGATATCTTCAGGTCTGAATACTACCTCTTACATCAATGTTATTTCGATTCATTACGCTAAAATTACCAATCTTTGTGACTTTTAAATACCAAAATTCCTAAACAAGCATAGCAAACATGAACATCCGTTGAAATTTAAATAGAGTACCGGCACCATTTTGTCCATATCTTTTTTATATTGGGTTCATATTGGAGTTCGTTTTAACTGCATGCTAACAATCCTGAACATAAGTTATTATATTGATATTACTTTTTTGATGCGTATATATGTCTATATTATTCATTAGGTTCTTGCAAGTTGTATAAGCTTTTAGGTCTAAGACCACCATAAATTCCACAAGATCAAGAATATGCTAATTTGATACTTTGTAAATTTTTATATCAATTTTGTTCCCGAACTTTTTACCGTATTATCTCTAAAACCTCTCTGGGATGTGCTGCAATACACTCCAGAGCACAAAAAGTAAGATGGACACGCATTAAACATAGAATGGAGGGCAATATCATATAATAAATATATTATAAAAATAACGATATGAATTACAATTGAAACATGTTTTCCAGAAATACCAAAGGGATATTCGAAGGAGAGAAAAATCGTTACAACTGACAAACTCCGGAGAACAACGAAGACAAGACCAAAACAATACATGCACTACAATTAAAATCTAACAACGTATGAACAACATGGACCCCACCAAAAAACCGGGGGTAGACTCAGGTGCTCCGGAAGAGTAAGCAGTCTCTGCTTCCTGCAGGACACCCGCCATGCTGCTCATGTCAAACTGATCTTTTACCCGTTTTGCATAGACCGCGGTTTAAATCAGAGTGGTACCATGTAAGCATAAATTCACATGTCAGTTGAAACAACAACTTCATGTCGTTTAACTTATTAAATCTACCGATATTGATAGTCCGTAATGCCTCTAATTATAACGTTTATTCCCTATCTATCCAAAATTAAAGTACTGAATATTTGCATTTTATCCTTTGACCGAAAATTTTAATCTATTGATATTCCAAGTCAAATTAAAATTAATTTTGTTTAAATTTTATGTACGGACTCAGTCTTGCTCTGGGTTTCCAAGAGTTAACACCTTTTAATTTTTTCATGCCTGTGATCAAAGCCATTTGGTCGAATAGTTTGATAATTTTAACTCTTTAGTTTGGTTGTTTTTATTTACGATTTTATATTTGGTTTTGTTCGGCCTATGTATTTTTTTTACATATAAGTCGTTTTATGTCCCGTCTGACAGCTCACCATTTCCATTTATTTTCCTTGTTTTCTATTGATATGTTATCCATCTTATACATAACATATAATTTATTTCATCATTTTCTACACAAATGGTTTCGTGATAAACTAATCAGATGTACACTGATGTTTGAACCGTAGAAAGAGCTCTTCTGAAATCAGCCCAGAATCAACCAAGCAGAATCACAAACCAGTCCGTCCTTGGCAAATATACTTCATGTGTCAATTGCGTGCTGGGTCAGCAATCGTGTCTCAACGGTGTGAGCTCGAGACCAATTTTTAAAAAATAACAGTTGATACCGTACAAAGAGCTCTTCTGAAATCAACCCAGAATCACCAACGAGTTCGTCGTTGGGAAATAGACTTCATTTTTCAATTGCGTTCTGGGTCAATAGACCACTCTCCTTATATCAATATAAATTTCTTCCGAAACATCTTATTTACTTTGTTTATATAACCATTTACTCTTATATTTTATATATTACCATTTATCTTAGTACAAAAAATTATGCTATTTCCCTTCTTATTCACACATGAATAAATACGACACAGGCAATATTTTTATTACAGGTTTTGAATAAATTTAGGCATTTTTTTTTTACATTTAACTTTATTTTTGACAAATTACAAACGAATTAATCCGACTTAATTATCATTTTCAGGTTTGCACTGCCAATAATTACTTCACTTAATAATCAAATTAACACCTTGAAATTTCCTACTTAACCTTATTCAGTTGACACGTTTACTTTGACACACTTATCAAAATTATATTTAAATCAATTATATTATTTTAATTAGGTGTACCTGCCATTTTGAGTTCATTTCAGATTTTGTTATACATACGCGAGCCGGTTAGGTACAGAGAGATAGAGACAGACATATGAACAGACAAACATTCTTGCAGTTTGGTAGCAGCTTATTTTGGAGACAATTGATAATTAGGAAGTTGATTACGTCAGAGGGGACCTGAAAAGGAGTGGACAACGCTTGACCAAACAATGAAGGCAGTGGCACACTACTCGCCAATCAAAAGACTTGCTAATGTTCGCATCAAAATTCAAAGACATGACACGACAACATATTCAAGCACAGGGTGTTAGTTTGGCAGTACAAGACAACAGAAAACATGTATTTGGAGTGTTTACCAGTCTTCACAATGTAGGAGCGAGTTGGCTAACCAGGACCAGATATTCAATCCGGATCTAATGTCAGTACCAATGTCTCCATATTCAACTATCAAAACGGGCTGACCAGCTTATATATGATATTTGGACTCATTTTGGATCCTGAAGATTTATTGACAGATTTAAATTAGGAACTTTTGGACTATTTTCTGATTTTGTGATTTTTGACATTTGATAGTGCATTTTTGGATTTTATATTATTTCTGCTTTTCGCTTTTTGAATTTATTGATAATATTAAATTGTTGAAATTTTTACTTTCTTATCTTATGCTTGCCAGTTTTGTAAGTCCGGCAACGACTGAACCCCTGTTACTGAGCTTCTGCATGGAGTAAATAATTCCCCTTTATCCATGCAAATGAACCTTGGTCACATATATCTTTCTCTTGTCATACGTTAAAGAAGGGAAATGTGATTTAATGCGTCGTATACAGCATAGTATAAATTTACAATATCTAATATTAGTATCTTTGGATTGTTATTTTGAAACTCCTGGGATGATGCCTCTGCTGGTGGACCCTAGGTCCCCGAGGGTATTCTCCAACCCAGTCGTCAGACTTGTCTGACATGATTATTCATTGATTTGTTACAGAAATTACCAGTATTTAGCAAAATTCAAAAATAATAGAAATACTAAGGGTTCATTCCTTGTATTGCACATGGTAAATCTCCTTAGTTGAAATTTGGCTTCCTATTTCGGTATTTTTGGTTGAGTACTTCTTGTTTAATATAAGTTTGGTTTTTGGTCTTCCAAAGGTTTCGGTTTTAATGCTGCTGATGAGAGGTAACTCCTTGAAATGCGTCGTATACAGCATAGTATAAATTTACAATATCTAATATTAGTATCTTTGGATTGTTATTTAGATATATTCCTAGAACATCTACTGGTGTAAAATAATAAAACTTATCACAAAATACCGAAATAAATTTGATGCACTATATGGCCATTTTGTTGACTGCCAACTCATCAGCAGTGCCCGATATCAAAGTGTTGGAAAACCTGTTAAATATATAATGATGAATTAATAAGCACAACCATTAAAAACAATTAAAACAAACAGGAATCCAAACTCAGCTAAGGGTTACCTCTGCATCAACAAAAACGCAAAATTTAGCAGGTTTCCATGAAACTAACAAGTCTTTTTTTCATATATTTTATTCCATTAAGTAGAACGATATCTCAAACTCTATTAAATAAAAGATAAAATATAGTATGCATTTGAAGCACATGTGTCCACCAAGGTGGTTTACCAGATGTTCCGAAAGGGAAAAAAGACATAATATGATATTGATTATATTCTTAGAAACTTTGTTTTTGGTACATATGAAATTATTCTGATGTGCTTATTTGATATGTTCATATTACAGTATTGTATATGTTTCTATTGAAATATACAAAATTGTTGCATTGAACCCCAAGGAAGACATACGCATTTTGCTATCAGCATTACTATTTGAGCAATTTGATATATCCAAAAGAGAATTTGTTTTTGGAATAATAACATTGTGTATTTTAATTTCATATTCAATCCCAAACTTTCCAATGTCTTTTTCTCAGAAATTTTAAATTCATAGTTTTCAAATTCTTGAAAATTATCAATTGAAGTTATTAAATTTTGCATGACGTGATTATTTGTGCAGCTTTCCGAGGTAATTAATCTATGTGAGAATTTTTCAGAACTCAACACAAGCTAAGGAAAAGCCTAATATGAATATTGGGTATCCGATTATCTTCATTCTGTGTTCATATTAGTACTCAGGCAAGACATGTAGCGTGTCCAATCTTGTTGGTTTTGTAATTATGAATATCACAAATGTATTCAGTTAACCTATTTTTTTTAAATAGATCACGAATGTGTATATTTAGCAGTACGTTTCGATAAAATGATTATTCACAGTTTAGAAAGAATTATCAGTAATTACCTTTAATTAAGACTTTAAAATTTAAACCACGCATACCATGTTACACTGACTTGGTGTTCCTTCCATTCTGAAATAGTGACACGTACAAACGTTTTATTTCAGTAAAATGATGGTACAAAACGCTATATCACGTTTAAGCAAATAAAAACTATAAACAAAATACAATGTACCTTTCATATCAAACGATAGCGACAGGGTACCTCACAAATGACCAATTATGCCATTTTGGTTCTCTAAAGCCACAAATTAAAGTACAAATATGTTTTGACATTTCATTTATTTTAATAGCAATGTCTTAGCATGGAAAGCAAAGAAAAACCTATTTTCAAATAATCGAAGGGGGACCAATAACATTGTATTAGTAATATCTATGTTACATTATATCGATTCCTTTTTGGGTTATTCTGTATGAAAATAAATATTCTATTGAGCTAGCAAAAACAAAACGTTGAGACAGCCCAGCTTATTGCTTTTTATCTAATTGAATAGAAAAGATGAATTTAAAAAATATTTTTAAAAAAAAAAGGGACATCTAAACATCGCATAGCTCGGGTTAGTGCATTTAGTCTTTTGAAAAGCAATTAGCTGTAATTGAAATGACTTTTGTCTGTAATTTTACACTTTTTAAATATATATACTAAAATAATAATAAAAAAAATCAAAGTGAGTTATGAATTTGCAGAAATAATGAAGTTTTACGATTTTTCGTAGCATGTGCCGACTTCTGTCTGATTACAACCTGGAGTAATTAATTATCTGATCGTTAAGGAAATTGTCACCTTTCATTATGTCCCATTAAATGCCGATAAGAACACAGATACAAGAAAAACATATTATACGTGAATATAATGTTTATTTTGAGCTTTTTACAACATGTAACAATAAATGAAGCTCTAGCAACTATTTTTGACATAGTGACTATTTTAGGGCAGTTTGAAAATTGAAAAAATGGGATTTCTCATGCATAATTGTATTTCAGTAACATGTCGTTATACTTTTGATTTATTACTATGTATATTGAGCACTTGGGAATAATTTATTCTTTTAACAATGCCTAAATACCTACAGTGAGGGAAGTTTTGCTAATACAAGTACATGTATAGTGAAAAGTAAAACTAAAATATACATGAGAAGAAGCGAAGAATGACATATGGATTTACACTCTCAATAATTCTCTTTCCCAAAAACTGTTGAAGAATACGCAACCATATAATAACCTGTACGCAATAAATACTCTGTGATGCCCGTTTCAATGCACAAGATGTGCTTATTTTGATGACTTACTCAGGCACAATCGTATTTTTTTCATAAGTAATGCAAAAAGTGTTTAAATCAATTCTTATGTTTATAACTAGAATTGAAATATTTTTAGTGTTGAAATATAAAAAAAAACTATGTACAATAGTAAATATTATTGAAATTTACAACCTTGAATTAAAGT
Organism: Mytilisepta virgata; assembly: GCA_028015205.1. Taxonomy (NCBI): domain Eukaryota; kingdom Metazoa; phylum Mollusca; class Bivalvia; order Mytilida; family Mytilidae; genus Mytilisepta; species Mytilisepta virgata. The sequence continues at coordinate 33,858,656 of CM051511.1, read as the reverse complement.
ATACTAACTTCATTTTGCAGAACATTAAGGTAAAGTCATTAATAGTATTCCTATAATATTCATTTTTGTTGCCTTTTTTATTATTCATTTATTCATCTATTTATTTATTTATTTATTTATTTATTTATTCATTATTATTATTAGTAGTAGAATTATTATTATTTATCTTTATTTTAATTCTGTGATCTATACATTTCTGTATTATTTATGAAAAGGGAGGGACTAAAATGTGTTTTCACATGGATGAGGCGTGGTCTCCATAAACGACCAAACAGCGTAGGATGCACTGAACGACCGATTTACGCTGAATCAAACGCTAAACAAAATGATGAACGATATGCCATTTACCAAACGATGTACCATACGATAAATAAAACGCTAAACGGTACCATTTACAATACGATAAACGATATCATAAACCATACGCTAGCGAAACGATAAACGCACGGGCGATGTACGGACGCTGCACGAACGATGTACGGACGCTGAAATGACGTTGTACGGACGATATAAGGACGTTGTACGGAGGATGTAAGGGCTCTTTACATACGATGTACGGACGCTAGAAGTGTTACATTTTACGTTACAGGATGTGTAGGTCATGTTCCTTGGTGATCCAGGTCATCGGACATAATTTTGAAAGTGAATCACGTAAAGCTCATTGCTCTTTCACAATGTGGTCTAAATTGTTCCAGTGTTTTTCAGAGAAGAAAACCACAATTTTCAAATGATGTCCTATGTCAAACCTCGTTCGTCTGTGACAGCTATCTCGGTCGTCTTACTCAATTCTGAAAGAGGACTATCTAAGGACCATTGCTGCCAAGTCTGGTTCCTATCTGGAAACTACTGTAAGACACAGGAGGACGATTTTTAAATGAATTTTCCCACATAGTCCTATGTTAAACTACCCCTGCTGTGGCGGCCATCTTGGTCGACATTCATAGAACAAAATTCCGAACAATGGACACCCAATGGCCATTGTTGTCAAATTTTCTTTCACATGGCCACCTAGTTTCAAAGAAAATTTTATTCAAATTCATTGTTGCAACAGCAGCCATGTTCTCAGTTGAAAGTCGAGGAAAAATTACGACGACGACGGAAAACGTGCAAGAGTGATGAAAATACATGTAGCTTGAATGTCTCTTTGTGGCGTGTGGGTTGATGCAAAACGGTATTTTTTCTAAATTTAGAAGTAACCTATACACGCCTTAGAGAGCATCAGTTGAACGATTAATGTTTTGAAATTATAATTTTTCCGATTAATATCAATGTAACAACAACCTTGAATTAGATTTTTTTTTATATTCCGTCATCGTGTATTTTTACGCCTCAATTAAACTGACTAGATATATTAACACTTTGTACATATTTCATCCCAGATCGATAGGAGATTTTTCCCATCTAGAAAGTCTCCCTGTGAATGTAAACAGCATACTAAAAGCATTGTTCATGTCATATTTGATACATGTTTGAACATTGTGTCATGGACCTCTGCAATATATATTTTTTGATAGAAAAAAAACCGCTGTATGTGGTCTATAATTAGTGAACGGTGAATTAGTGCATACTTTTAAGCTGGGTACGGATACAGTGGCTAATATTTCTTTGCAGGAACACTTGATGATCATGGTCATTCTGTATTGAATCCTGAGCCTACCTTCAGTTAACTGCGAGTATTCATGGTGGGGTATATTGCCTACACGCATATCAGAGTTTTGAATTGTTATTCGTGTGTATATTTATTTCTATATTTGCCTGCATAAAGGGTTTTACCCCGATGTATTGTTGATGCGTGTAGCCCAGGTCAGGGACTACAACCTTTTCAGTTTTCTTCGTGTTTGAAAGTTTATTTCCTGCTATGTGGGCGGCATTTTCACCTACATCATTGAAGCAACCAAGAGACTGTCGATAAATGACAGACAAAAATCAATTTCGGCTTAAATTTAAGTTGAAAACACGCCTTGATGACAGCTAATTCCTGTCAGGGTTTGACTTTATGATTGTATTGGTCTTGTTTATATTTCACCTTCCTATGTAACATGTGTCTTGTTGATACATTCATTTTATCAATTACTACTAAGTTTGTGGATTTTTTTTCAATGATTATTGTTTTGTGCAAGATAAAATATATTACGAATATGACTTATGATTTCTGTTTTGCATGGCTGACTTTTAATCCAATAGAATGCAAATTTCACTGATTTTTTATACGTCTCTACATCGTATAGAATTTTTGCTATTTGTAGTGTTTGCAAACAAAAAATTTGTTAAAGTTATTGAGAAGGACGACGATTAACGAAAGGAGATATTGGTTTGTGACAACTCATTACACTTCTAACTTTAAACCATAGAATGGTTTATTTAAATGTAATTTGAAAGCCCAAAGAACTGTACAACAAAATATAGTTTTTTGACATGTATCAGTTTAAATGATTGACAGCCGGGAATGAAGACCAGAAATAAATTTCTGAGTCGGGCGAGGGAAGGACTGTATATCCGAACTGGTAATTTTCCGGTCTTCCCCCAAAATACCCACGAAACTGGTCTTCAAACTCGGTGATGACATATTACACTGTGCGTTGATCATTTAAGTTATTCAGAATAATAATAATTCTTACTCAAAAGATGAAGCGACAGACAAATTCGAGTCTCTTTATTTAGTAATATAGATTACAGCAGATAACCTAACATAGAGTCTGAAATTAAATGCAAGAATAACTGGACTGAGGCAGTCGGAAACGATAGCTATCCCCGCACTACTCACCTTTTTCACAATCATATCTTTGAATACAGGCCAAATTTTGGTAAATCGAAATTCTAAAACCTTACTGCTACTCTGCATAGTGTATTACAATAATGTATAGAAATTAAATGTATAAAATAAAAAGAAGAGTTTCAGTCACCAGCTTATAATTCTCAATTTTTGAACTTCGACCCCAAAAAGCCAAAATCAAAATTCTAAAACCTTTTTTGGCGCATCTAAATAGAGTGTGTGACAATACTTAATAGAAATTAAATACATAAAATGAAAAATGGAAGGGAGTTTAGGTCACAAACTTAAATTCCAATTTGTTTTTAAATTCGGCCGCAATTTTTGAAAATCCATATTCTTAAACTTTTTTGCGCATCTACGTTAAGTATGTGACAATACTGTATAGAAATTAAATGCATGAAATCAAAAATGAAAGAGGGGTGTAGGTCACAAGCTTAATTTCACAATTTTTGAAATTTAACCCCTTTGGGCCACAATTTTTGAAATGAAAATTGCACATATAAATACAGTATGTGATAATACTATACATAAATTAAATGCATGAAATGAAAAATGAAAGGGGAGTTTAGGTCTCAAGCTTAAATTCCCAATTTTTGAAATTCGACTCCTGTAGGCCCCAATTTTTTAAAATCAAAATGAAAACACTTACCCACATATTGAGATTATAAACAAGTAGAGTAGGATATATATCCCTTGTACATAGATGCACTTTAATTATATGTGACTTACAATTGAATATGAGTTATCTATCTTTGTATCATATTTATCTTTGCCTAAGATATTATTTTTTGTTCATGGAAACGTCATTCGTACACATTTAAATCATAAGCAGAGCACTTATATTTATTTTTTTCTTATATTTTGAAGGAAGAACCTCAACTTTTCTTTTATTAATAAAATGAATTCTGTAATCAAAAAATACAATCACATGGTATAATTAGATAACGATAGTTATCCCTGCACTCCCCACATGTAGTATCCCTGTGCACCTTTTTCACAATATCTTTGAATAAAGGCCAGCATTTTGAAAAATCAAAATTCTAAAACCTTACTGCACATCTGCATACAGTGTATGACAATACTGTATATATAGTGGAAATGACGAAATATATATATACTAAATATGATATATGATATATATGAGCACACTTTTGCTAACAAAATTCTAAACATCTATACCCGAAATATGATATAATTCTCACACTTTTTCCTTATCTCTAAACATCATCATGAAAAATAAAAGGACTGATATGATTTACTCAAATAAGACATAAGGAAAAAACGTTAATGATGAAAATCATTTGTGTTTATATGTGAACCCATGTTAGTCTAAAAGTTGTCTAGGAGCATTTGCATAATAAAAATGTTTAATATATGTCTATTCTTTTGAATATTCTGTAAATCTGGTGTGTCATGGTTGTGTTTTGATTTTTCCTGATACATTGCATTTTCATTTGTCCCAATTTTCTGTTGCAATGATAGCTATGTTTGAAGAATGAATTTTAATTAGGATTGTTAGAAAACCAATCGACGAAAACATTGACATACATTTTTATAAATTCTTACTGAAACGGAAATGGTCAGAATATGGGGAAATTTAATTCAGTGTAAAAGTAGCTGAGATTATAATAACCTGCGAATATAAAATTTAACGGATTAAATAACTAATGACTTTTAAGATTTTACCAGTTAACTCCACTGTAATTGATATGAGTTGTTACTGGCGGCTTATGATTATTTAGAATATGTATACTAATATGCTGTTGGCGTGGCTAATGGTGCGAGCACAGCAATAGTCCTTTCCATGACTAATTTCCGGTATCACGATTCTGATTCTAAAATTATAATTTGAAGCAAGTTATTTCCTTTACTTCAGTTTCAGGCGAACGAAACTTTTTCTAGCCTTAGTATGTAGCACAATATGGCTGCCCCCGTTAAACAAATACTTTTCTAAATGACCCATATGTAAAAAATGCATATGATGCTATAGCGCTCGCTGCGCTCGCTACTAAAATATACCGAACGAAACACTTCGAAAACGAAAAATAGACTTGAAAACCAAGATACTCCAGTGTGAATCCATAACGACAAAACGTCAAGGTGAGGCATCAAATAAGGTAATAAACATTACATTGTCTCATTTATGATACACTAGGTGGTCCCTGTTTCATAATTATCCCCAAAGACTTTATTTTACTTAATATTAAGAAAGGTTGGCTAATAAAATAAAAAAAAATTATATTGGACTGATATAGGTTATCAGTGTTAATTACATAGATGAAAGATAAAAAATGTGTAATCGTGTGTTGACTATAATTTCTTAGTGTTTATAATTTACAGTTAGTACCAGATGTTAATTGATTGCTCAATATATAAATTGGGCCTAGATGAAATTAAAATTAAGATTACATTTTATTTAATCTAATTTAATTAACCCTAGCACACCATATTAACTCCAAATACTATTCTGTACACACATATGAATTTTCCTTTTCAATTATAAAAGGGTTTACTTGCATAGCTTTTGCGCATGCTTAGTGAATAAGGGACTCTTATACAAATTAGAATTTTAAATACGTATCCCATGTAAATAAGCCCCACTTAAATCACAAAGTGATATGCTCCTAATCAAACCGGGGGAAGTTACAGAAAAGAAGAAGAAGAAGCTTGGAAATAATAATCGAAACCGTAACGGAACGGGAACCAATAACGGAACTCGGGTCACGGATATTTAGGGTTTATTAAATTAGGCTACGTTAATTAAAGAAATTACTATTTGAAATTATAAAGTATATTACATGCACTAACTATTTATTATTATATACTATTTCTGACGATCGCCGACTCGGAGGTAAAACGGCTAGGAAATTTCAGTCCGCAAATTTAATAGTTTAGATACATAAATGAAAAATGAAAAAATATTGTCGGTAACCAGATTATGATTCACATAATTTTCCAAATTCAACCCCTACAGTACCCAATTATTGTGCATCTGGATACAGTATGTGACAATACTGTATAGAAATAAAATGCATGAAATGAAAAATGAATGAGGAGTTTTACTAAAGTTTGATTGACTTTTGGTGGATCCCCTTAAATAGTTTCATTAGTCGAATATCGCATCAATACAGCCTCAAAGAATACAGAAAAATCATTTAAATTATTGAGAATTATCTTTTGCGACTACGGTTCTAGAATGGTTATTTAACTTTTATTGATTGAAAATTTATCTGTTTGATTTATTCTTTATATTACAGAATTATTTGCCAAATAAAAACTTCCGTGATTTTTTTCAAATTAAAGGGGTAACTACTTCGAATTTATCTGCATATTATTTCCTGATGAAGAGCTCATTGTTTTACTACAAATATGTACATTTCTAACAATAATTATTTGGAAGCAAAACATGCATATATCTAAACATGTCAAGTGATGTACTATGTTATTTGTTATATCAAAACATTTGCTATGACCATGCAAGTATTCATGGGGCCTCGCTTACATGCAAAACATGGATTGGTATCAAAACTTAAAGATAAACCTAATGATTTCTCCGGCTTATGGCTCTTACAATTAGATTCAAATGTTGATTCGTTACTTTCACTATAGTCAAGCTCTGTTAAAAGCATCACTCATGATTTCATTACATGCAATGTGAAACGCATGAAATGATTTCAAGCATAGTGTTTGTTAGAAATAATACAAGTGCTTTAATTTTGGTGACGTCTTGCTATGTTACTCTTGTGGGTGTGTCTTTCTATGATAGTTTTATGAAGGATTCGCCTTGTTTTTTGGATTTTGTCTTTGTGGAATTATCCCATTGTCTTACTGATATCAGTATTCTTTTTCCGATTTTAAATATTCTATATCTTTATCTTTTCTGCGTAAGAAGAATATCACTTACCTATGCACTGTGTTCTGCTGCTTACAAATATGTGTCGGTCGTTTTCATTTCCTTTGAGGATTGGTCTGGTCTACTTTATTTGTCTTTATAAATATGTATACTCCTCTTTTGTCTAGGGATTTAAATTAGAAACAAGAATTTTAATTTTAATTTAAATGTTGATTCGTTACTTTCACATACACATCCAAGATAAAATTATGGTCAGGCTCTCTTAATATCATCACTCGTGTCCTTCAATATGACTTGGTTGACCGATACGAAGTTTCCATCTTACAAATGAAAATATACTTCTTTAGTTAGATTTTATACCTCACACTTCACTGGACCCGACTCTCTACCTGATTTCATTACCTACAATATGAAAGGTGCCGCTATGCCATTCATAGAGTTTGTTAGAAATGATACAAGTGCTTTAATTTTGACGATGTCCAATTTTATTTGGCTTGTGTTATTTACTCTTTTGGGTGTATCTTTGTAGTACTGGTTTTCTATTTTATTTTTATGAAGAAGTCGCCTTGTTTTGGGATTTTGTTTTTGTGGAATTATCCCACTGTCTTACTGATATCAGTAGTCTTTTTCCGATTTTAAATATTCTATATTGTTTTAGCTTTTCTGTGCACTTACCTGTGTACTGTGTTCTGCTGCTTACAAATATGTGTCGGTCGTTTTCATTTCCTTTGAGGATTGGTCTACTTTATTTTTCTTTATAAACTTGTATATTCCTCTTTTGTCTAGAAATTTAAATTAGAAACAAGGTTTTTAATTTTAATTTTGAATATATTGTTTTGTATTATTTCAGAGATATTGTTGACAACAATCATGTGACAATGAATGTTTAAGAAATTAAAACGAAGATGTTAGTTTTGATCTCCAATACTAAACAATTAGTTTTACAGTTTTTAATATTTTTGTAAATATAAGATAGAACATGTGTCCGATTTGATGTCAGTATGATGAACTTTATTAATGCCTAGTCTGATTAAATGTGTCAATATTTTGTTATAAATTTAATATTTCATGTCCGTTGTTTATACGGAATTTTAACCCCGGTGATTGTTAGAAGCACATGCAATGCTTATTTAAAAATTGTTGAATTAATCACAAAATCTGCATTTTTATATACTTTCAGGATCTCGAAGTAATTCATGGTTCAACACGACAAATTAGCCAGCAGGACCATGAAAATATAATTGGTATGTTCTAAATAAAGATTGTCATCTTTATTTAAAAGTTGAATGTTCCCTTGTTATGAATAATTTCTGATACCAAGGATTTGTGTACAATAAAACAACATCTTAAGATGAAAAGAGAAAGAGAAATAAATTATTGATAGCCTAGTAATCAAATCAATTTTGATTAATGGTGATTGAGATAATATTATACTTGATTTCCGACTTATTCCGAAATTACCGCATCTGGGGAAGAAATTATTATTCCGATCACGTGTCTTTAGTGTTTTGTTAAGCATGAGAATGACGCTTTCCAATTTTTCACGAGAGTGAAGGGAAATTTGAAGGATAATACAAGTCGGGCGAGTTTAAACTTTCTGTATTCATGGCATGATATGCTCCCCAGGATAGAAATTGTCGCAACTCTGGTAGAGTTTTTATCGCAAACTTTACCGGGCTGCTATATTGTTATATATAGTGACGTTTTGTCAAGTGATACGCCATTCTTTACCTCCGGGGCAAAGAGCGATCGATGTCGAAAAAGTCGTATTGATTTCTTTTTGTCTTCTTACAGTAAAACATATACTATGTATTCTGTAAAACTACTCTATATGTCGCGATGAAAACCATTTGCTACTGAAATTTATTTCAGATGTTGGTTAAGTTTAATTTAACTACATAATACTTTTATTAGCGTATTTACAAAATAAAGGGTTAATGTTTCTTTATGAAGGGGACTTTCATATGTTATTTTGGTATTTCAACTAATTTTAATAACAACATGTTTAACGAAAACAAATAATCATCTCAATGAACAAAAATAGAGGAAAAATATCAATGAGGACAACATGTAAATTATTTGTTTCTGATTGACGTTTGGTTGTATTGAGTTTCTAGATTTTGCTGTCTGTAGTTCTAGTATGTCTTCAATAATGAATATATATTGACCTCGTTTTTTTTTCTTTTAGTAACGTCAAAATAAATGTTTTACTTTCATCTACTAAATAAGTTGTAAACTAATATAAGACAAAAAAAGATTCGAATGCAAAGTTGTCGTATTTACTATGACCGATGTCCAAAGAGAAGGCAAACTAGTGAGAAGACCAACATAGCAAACAAATACTGAGACACAAAACAGAGGAGTAAAAACAGAACCAAATTAAAGAGGATCGGAACAAAAAAGCACAAAACATAAAGCACTTTGAATGTCATTTTCCATGGAACACAGGAAATGATATCAGGTGCACTTAAAGAGTAGGCATTTCATGCTACGTTAACGGAACCCGTCACATTTCAAGTTTATGGTCAAATAAAGTAAGAACATGTATTATCATTTGTGAGATAGACTTTGTAAAGCAATAAAATCGTGATGACGACCCTAAAATATCTTGAATGATATTAAAAATTGTCTAATGTCATATGTATATTAAACTGTGCTGTAATGTGTCCTTGATCTTAATATACAACCTGAGAAAAATTACATCAATCTAAATTCTGAATACGAATTAAATGAATCAATATAATAAAATGTTGGTTTTTTTTACCACAAATCAACATCATTATTGCACTATTGTTGGCTGTTATCAGAGTACTAAATGGTACAGCAATTCCATAAAGTATCCCTGTTATTAATTTTTCGTTAGCCAGGTAAACTAACCGACAAAAAATATATTTCTAAAAAAGGTTAGTAGTTATTACATTTTATTACAAAATCTATTTTTTATAATTATTAATAATAATGATTCGGATATTTTTCATGTCCGATTCACTTTTTTTACTCGATTTCATGGGTTAGACTTTGTAATAATGATCCTTTGGGTACTTTCGTTTTTGTCTGATTGAAATCAAATGTATCTGACTAAGTTGTAATGGAGTTTGATGCTGAATTATGGATATTGTCAAAGGAATATTAACAAACTGAGGGTACTAAAGTAATGGTAAGTTTCAAAAAATATCTCAGGAAACATGTGAAACAGAATAGCACTCTTATAAGGTTACGATGTGCCACGTGTACGAGCGACAAATAAAATATCGCAATATAAAATGTTAAAGTCAAACGGCAACTACAAACTGTGACACTTAGTGGTACACCGATTTTTGTTCTTTCAAAGTTATCTTTAATTAAACCCTAAATGGTCATTTATTAATTGAAATTTTTCATTGACAACAAGATCATAAATTAAAGTTGAAACAAACTATCAGGTCGAAATTATTCATTTATCTGCAGGTTTTGTCAAATACAGTTGATCTCTTTTCAAAGTACACGTTTTCAAATCGTTGAAATTAAAATCCCTTATGTACAAATATACATATTTTCATTAATCCAGGAAAATTGATGTAGTATTAACAGTTGATTGACCCCAAAATGCACTAAACCAATGCATACCATCTGCATCATTCAGGTTTCATTGTATATGCACACAATGTTTGTATTTCTATAAGGATTTCCGATAGTGCTATTTCTTAAACTGTGTTAAAGTAAAAAAGCAATTACTAGTAGTTTTTGGTGAATATTAATGAAGTCGGGAACACTGAGCATAATTTCCGAGTTAAAAAGGTCGAAATTACAAATAATATCCGAAGAAAGATGCAAAACTATTAAAAACACACAAAAAACATTTCTTGTTAAATTGTAAAATAAACCAAAATTTACCGATAATACATGCTATTTATCTACACAGTCTTCTTTAATTCAGAAGAAAAATTATAATTTATAGATACATATATACATGTATGTAGTCAAGTATACTTAAATCATCATTTCATTCTAAAGTACCCCTATCATTTATATGACTTAAGCATTGTTTGAAAGGTAACTTCAGGTATTGAAAGTTGTATTAAGATAAAACGAAGTCGTTGTACATATGTAATTCAGTCGAATTCAGCAGTAAAATTTTGAAGGGTTGAAAATCATTTAAATCATTGTTTAAACAATATATAGATGGTGTAATTCATCAATAAGGAACAAATGGTTTCCTAATTTTTGTATGCGTTTTGCACAAATATACACTCATTTTAAACCATATGGTAAAATTCAGCTGGAAAATAAAATGTAAGAATATAATAAGTAAAGTCAAGAAATACCAAAGGGATATTCGAAGGAGAGGGAAATCGAAACAACCGAGAAACTCCGGAGAACAACGAAGACAGGACCAAAACAATACATGCACTACAATTAAAAACTAAAAACATATGAACAACAGGACCCCCACCAAAAAACCAGGGGTAGACTCAGCTCCCTATGAGGAAGGGAAAACATCAATGGAACAGGTCCGTTTTCATTTGGGAAACGATTTTTTCATACCTGTCAACCAAGTCATCATGACGGCCACAAAACTTTAAAAAGGATGACTCCAACTTAGGAGCAACATAACCCTGTCTGAGCAACTTTTCTGTCAGGAGTCGGGCTCTGTATAGGAAGTCAATGTATATCTCACAAGCTCTGGAATAACGTATGAGTTGTGATATATATACTCCATACGCCGGAGCTTCTGGAAAGTTGCCACTCAAAAATGGGAAGTTGACGATTGGAAAGTCAAAGTCATCCCGTTTGTCGTAAAGGTTTGTATTCAGCCCTTCTATGGTGTCAATTTCGAGATGAAAGTCAAGAAAAGATGAAGACTTGGCAGTGTCTGTGATATCCTTAATTTCGAGCTTATTGGGGTAGATGAGGTGTAAGAAATTCCCAAAACGTGAATTGTTGTGTGATAAAACATCATCTAATATAGTACATAAACATTATATTGCATACATATTAATAGAACAAAAAGAATAAAATTTTGGTTAAATATCAGTATTTTATATAATATATCATGCAATACACATTTAATATGATGTAAATTGCCCCTTCTCCTAGCAGTACATCATATCCTGCCGCCTATCCTACCAGAACTGAGCATGCCAAGATGCAAAATCTTTGTTGATCATCGATTTAGAATCTCTTATTTGACATTAGAACTTAGGTTTTTCAATTTTGATTTTCATACCTTGGTGTTCACAGAGGTCGAACTTGAACTTGTATTCTGAAATCCTCTTTTGTCATTTTTCACTTAATCCTTTTTGTTTACAAACACTATACTCAAATATGCAATACGGTTTAAGAATGTTGAATTTCAAACAGTGGGGCCTATATGGGTCGAATTTCGAAAATTGTGAATTTCATCTTGTGACCTCATTCATTTAATACTTTTTTAATTTTCTTCATAGTATTGTTATACACTATATTTAAATGCTCTAAAATGTTTATCAACTAAGAGTTTTGATTTTTGAAAATTATGGACATATTTAAACATATAATTTGAAAATTGTGCATTATACATCTGCAGGAATGCAGCATGTGGGGAAGGCGGGAATAGCTGTCGTTTCCGAATGGCTGTATCTAGTTCATTTCCTTACTACCGAGGCAATGCTACTGCTGGCGCACTGTTAGTTCTCGATGTTATAAATGTATTCTCCAGTAGTCATTCCTTCGGCTAGGACGTGATTTTTAGTACTTCTTTTTTTATTATTTCCGTTTGTAGATTTTTAAATTCCGTTTGGTGTAAAGTTAATCGTATATGTGCCTGGGAATTGCCAAAATATAATAGGAATGAGCGAAATAATAGTGACATTACTGAGCCATTACCGCTACTGACAGAGCGTCCGTTCCAGGCGGTATCATATCCCTCAGTTATCATTGCATTGATACAGAAAAGTGTGCAGGGAATTTGTATATCTTAGTTCATTTTACAATTTAGCTTAGAGTATGAGTAACTTATGCAATTATTCAGATTGATCAAACATGATTGATTCTGTATACTTTATTGGTGTAAATAAAACATGAATATTGTGAACTACAAAGCTACTTCATGAGGATCGACGAGATCAAATACTAGTACCTCATGCGCCTTTCCTTTTTAGTTGGTTGTGAGTATCAGCAAGATACATTTTACCTTATAAATAATAAATATTTTTAATATTATACATACCTTTTTTATAGGAATTTGCTGCCAACATTGTGCCATTATACGAGCAAGAATTAAACTCATCCCGTGTAAACACAAGGCTTGTAAAATATGTGCCTATAACACACCTACTTGCAGGATTTGTAATATGAGGATAGAAGGAAGATTTAAAAAATCGTCTACAGTAATTCCTTGTGCATAACGTAACGTTTTACAGACACAACGGAAGTTTCTTTGTACATTTTATTATTAAATATTGGATTATATATACTAATTGTATAAAGTTCAAATGGTTAAACTGGTTTTTTTTTACCATTTAACAGGATTGATCGCACATCTAAATAACATATTTTTATGATCTAAAATTAATATTCTTCAACAATACTGTTTGGTATTATTGACAATTATCAATTAAAATCAATTCAACTTATTTTAAAGTACAATATATAGCATATGATCCGGTACTCTCATTGACAAAATTGCTAACGACAAAATCAACGATATCGTCGTTTCATTATATTTGAACAATTATTAATAAAGGTTACACACAAATAAATTACAGCAATAATTATATAATTATAATTATATCAAATTGAATGAACGTATTGCTAATAGTAACAGAATTATCACAACTGAAATGAAGCATTTGCGATTTTATTCCAACTGGACACGTTTACCATGCATTAGATCACACTTCCGGAGACGGAAGTTAATGTTTCGTGTGCTTTAATTTCTGTCCCGCTTTGTTTTAATTCTGTTTCCTTTGTTATGAATCTCTTTTAGTTATACACGTATGTGTTTGTTGTGTTGCATTTTCAAACATAAGTCTTGTCCCTGGATTTTGGTCTATTTTAGAGGCAAAGTGAAAGGGTGACAAAAGGGTGAATATTAACTATTAAACCAAGTGAAAAAATCATAATCTTGGCGCGATAAATGAGTATCAAAGTTCAACAATATTTTTCCAGTGAATTACAGAATCCTCTAAAAAATAATCATGAATGTTGAACTTCTGCACAAGATTAAATTATGTCAAATGCACATTATCCGAATTATGTTTACCTTGTTTAGATCCGCTTCGTTTTTCTTGATAACACCATTTATTTATATTATTTCTGGATGATTCTGAGGCAGGTTACTCCATTAATCTGCAATTTTCGTAAACATCGACATATACACATAGGAAAAAAAGATAGAGCAAAGTTACTGTGGTCTATATTTCCAATGGAATCATCTTTTTTAGCATTTTTTCTCAACTAAAGGTGAATTAAAATGATATTGTATGACGTACCTGTTTTACTTATTTAGCCATTCGTTTACTGTAAACGAATCTTTTCCTTTAACCTTTGTATCATTTTGATCTTTTATTTTACAAAAGATTGTATATTAAATAAAAATAGCATGATAAAACAAAAGTGTATAACTCGTTCTTTATTGTACATTTTTATGATGCTTTAACATTTAACTATAATATCTGTACCTAATAATAAACTCATTACAAAGACAAATTTCCTTGACCTTGGTATCATTTTCATCTATTATTTCACAAAAGACTGTATATTAAATCAAAATAATAAGTTTATAACTTTGTCATTAAAATATAATATGATTATTGTAAATTGTTATGACACTTTAATTTTTAACTATAGTACATGTAAATAAACTCATTACAAAGTAAACAAGTCATCGGTACAATGACGTCAACTTTCCCATGTATTTCCATAATCAATGTACAATATAATGCTTAAACAAAGTCGTAAGTAAAGTCAAGAATACCAAAGGGATATTCGAAGGAGGGAAAAACTGACAAACTCCGGAGACAACAAAGAACGAAGACAAGAATAAAACAATACATGCATTACAATTGAAAACTAAAAACATATGAACAACATGGATCCATCCCACCAAAAAACCGGGGGAGACTCAGGTGCTCCGGAAGAGTAAGCAGTCTCTGATTCCTGCAGGACACCCACCATGATAAAAATTATTAGTAATTATATATAAATATGTAAAATACAAAAGGCGTTATCAATACAAGATATCTGGAGACATTCAATATTTTATTTCAGTGTTGTTAAAAAGGATATCAAACTGTCTTATTAAATATTGTCTTTTGCCCATTTCTACTTTTTTGTTGGATTACTTTAAAGAATGCGAATCTAACTATCATTTCTTGCTTTAATGTGGACGCATTTGCTAAATTAACAATTTTCACTTAATTTCCTGCAGTGTTTTTCATGCTATAATATAATGCAGAAACTAAATTCTTGTACCCGTAATCTCTATTCCCTATCAAAAAACGTTATGAGTATTTTAACCTCGTTGAATAACTGTCAGCAAACCGTTTGTTTAGTTTAGTAGGGGTTTTATGCAGTTTTCAGCACATTTGGCTATTTCGCGGCGGCCACTTTTTATTAGTGGGGGAAGCCGGAGTACCCAGAGAGAACCACCGACCTTCGGTAGGAAAATTGGCAATCCTTGTCAATTTAAATAGGAGTCGAACACACCCCGCCACAGGTGAGATTCAAACTCACAATCCCAGTGTTGACAGGCTAGTGATCATTAGTAGTCATGACGAACTACCTAGAACACTCGGCCACCGAGGCCCCGTCAGCAGATTTATTATTATTTATTGTGGAGTATACCCCTTTTGGTCGTTTCCGAATTTTTGAATTTGTTCTTCATCTTTGGAGTTAATTGTTTTTGTTTTCAAAATTTTAGACCTTGAGCTAAAAAATTACATGTAATGTGCGCATTTTGTGCATCGTAATTGGCAATAAAGAACATTTTTACCACAGAAAAAGTTTAAACCTACATAAAATCATATTCTCATATGCTCTTTTTACGTGTATATCAATATACACACCGAAAGTATATTTAGTATACATATCGTGCAAGTGAAATATGAGTTTTATTTATCTTTGCCTTATGTCATATGCATAAATGAGTCTGAAACCAAATAGTGTAAACTTGTTCATTTAGAGTGGATTGTGAAACAAGCTATACCAAAAACATACGATTCCCTATCGAGTTGGCAGGTGCGAGAGCGGCCCATTTAGCGGCAATTTAGCCTACTCTTTTCCGACTTCTACAGAAAAGTTGCTTTTTACACATATATACATACATCGCTGCAAAGACGACATCGTCAATTATACAAAATTACACAAAAAGAAATTATTACTGAATAATTTAAACTTCCGTGTATTGTCAACCGCCTCGGTGGTCTCGTGGTAGCGTAATCGCCCCGATTGCGGAAGGTCGTGGGTTATATCCCCGGCCAGGTCAAATCAAAGACATTAAAATTGGTATTTGCTGCTTCTCCGCCAAGCACGCGGCATCTAGAAGTAAGAGCAAAGACTGGTTGGCTCGGAGTCAGTATAATGTGTCCGAGTGAGGTGATATGTCTTCCTGCGGACAATTATCTCGTGAGCTAGCACATTAAAAATCCGACTTAGCGTGTCGGTCTAGTACAAAGCAGGGATCATATTCATTATCATATCAACATGTTCTCGTCCTGATGTGCACCTGGTTGCACCTGGTTGCCACTGGACGTTAAACAATAATTCATCCATACATCCATCCGTGTATTGTCTAATTATATTAAATACTTTCTGTGTAATTTGGTTTTTTTCTCAACCTGATATAAATTACAAGAACGTTTCATATTTTAATATATGCGTGATAATGTTTAACCTGATTCTTAATGAAAATTAAACCAATATTTTGTAATTTGACAAGTTCTGTAAAAAATCAACAAGATACTTCTTAAAAGTGAATATATGGGATTTTAATGATTATTTTTATAATTTGTATTACAGTTCGGTAACAAATCACTTATTATTCATCAACCAGATTTCTGCTTTGTACTCTTTACTAATAAACTTTCCATCTTTAATACGCAGTTGATTAGTCAAGATTAATTTAGAAACCTGTATCCAATATATACATAAGATGTGGCAGTTTGTAAAACTGTTTAGCTTTTCCTTTTAATTCGATGAAAATTCATTATAAATAAATAATTAAATAGTATGTTTTTTTCATTATTACTATCATTCTTCAAATTTTAATAACATTTACAATTAAAGAATCTTTACAAAATGGGCCTAAAATCACGTGACTTTCGAATTATATAATTAACAAAAGAATTTCTGGAAATCCTAAATGATTTAAAATAATGGAAGATAGATCTGGAAATATTGTACATCAGACACACAAACAACATGTGAATATTATACAATAAAACAATAACACCTCATTTATTGTTCTTCTTCATCTTGATATCCAGTAAATGGATCACCAACATAAACAATGAAGTCCCCCACTCAACATTTCTACAAGCCTCGAATGAAACTTCTTGAAATCTATAATAGACACACGTGCAGAAATAACTTCAATCACGTAGCGGGTTATTTGAAATTTTGTACCATGTGCATAGATGTTATTTTGAATAGGCTGTAAACAAATTACTGTAAATATTTATAATTTAATTCCAAAAGTTGTTTTGGCGTCTATATAAAGCGTCGGGATTCCCTGTAAATTTACGATAAACGGGATGACTTTGACTCTCCAATCGTCAACTTCACATTTTTGATCGACAACATTCCAGGGCGTTGTTGACATATACATTGACTTCCTGGACAGAACCTGGCTGCTAACAGAAAAATCACTCAGACAGGTATGTTGCTCCTAAATTGCACTCATCCTTATTAACGTTATATGACTTGACTTACAGGTATGACAAAACCGTTTCCTAAATGAAAATGGACCTGTTTCATTAATGTTGTCCCTTCCTCGTATCCAATTTGACATGGACAGCATGATGGAAGTCCTGCAGGAAGCAGAGACCTCTTACTCTTACTGAGCACCTGGGTCTACCCAGGTTTTTTGTTGGGGTCCATTTTGTTTGTGTTTTAAGTCTAGTGTTTATATTGTTTTTGTCTTGTCTTCGTTGTTCTCCAGAGTTTTCCAGTTGTTTTCGATTTTCCCCTCCTTCGAATGTCCCTTTGGCATTTCTTGACTTTACTTAATGAAATGAAAATTAAGTCTATAATATGATAGACTAAACAGAATGGACCAATCAAATGATGTGTTAAATCTAATATTAAATTGTACATAAATAATAAAAAACCAGATAATTGGAAAGGTCAATAATAAATGCAAATCTGATGGACAGATCGTTCGACAAAAATAACAGAAACGAGCAAAAACGAGTAAAAGTCAGATTGGTAAGTTTTGGAAGATATTGAGCAGTGGTGGGGTTAATCAAACAACAGAACTAATAACAATAAATGTTAGGAAATCATACAAACCATTCAACCTATCCCACCGAAACACCTTCGGACGAAAAAACATAAAAGAACACATTATATTCTAATTTCCAAATAGATTACTTACCAAATAAACTCAAAACATAAATATTGGAATTCGTCCCTACAGATGTAGCAGTTTTTAGTTACAAAATGTCAGCCGTCAGACAGTTCACTCACAGACCCTTAAACATTCAAAACTACAAAATAGACAAATATACATTAATTAAAAACAGAAATAATATAAATGGGAAACTAAAACATAAAAGTAATTACGAACTGCGGCTTTACAATCTGATAGGCAGAACTCTAAACGTCATTAACAGTTACTTAAATAATATTAATGAACGTACTACACGGACTACATGTACATCATCTAGTGTAATACAATCAACAGATCTTGGAAAAAATATGTATTTAATTTACATACCGAAAGAACTCCACATATCAGTATACACCTCAGACAAGGGAGATTCCACACTTCGTAAGACACAAACTTAAATCAAATTGATGAGGGATACGTTATATAAGAAAAAACTTTAAATAGTATTTAATTACAAAATACATCACAGTATTTTATGAATAATCTATAATTATACATATTTTTATACAAAGAGTTTTTTCAATTAAGTACCCTATATTTTTTCAATATATGGACGAGGATAGTATATGGCATAACTATTCGTGTTTATTGTAAATATTTAATATAATCATTCGTGATATTAAGAAAGAAATTATTATCGGGCCTTTGTGTATTTGATGTTAAAGCCGATTAACAGTTATATGGAACTATTTTTTTATCTCCTGCAATTCAAGGAATTATTTTTGCATCTACTTAATACCAATTCCTCTCTCCCACCGCAAAATAAAATCAATTTTACTTTTGTGCATAGAAAACAGAATAAATTTCGCATGTAAAAGGGTCTGTTGTTGTATTATCATTATCATAATTAAATTGATATGGATGTGCTCGATAATACTGTTTCAAAATTATCCCAAATACTTATAGGTGCTGTTAAATATAATGTCGCAGTATTAATTTAAAATTATGGACAATTTTCAAAAATAGAGGAATGGCATATTTCTGTTCTTTCTGTGTGCCCTCCTACCCTTCAAGTATTTCCTCCTGCAGAATTTCCCAAAAGCAAACATTCGACATGATGTCTACATCCAAACGCATTGCAAACATGCACAAGAATTGTGTAGAAAGGCCTGAACTAGCTTCCTAAAGCATTGGTTCAAATCATTATTAAACTTCGTACACATTTACATTGTATGAACTTTTTAATGTAAATAAAAAACCTTTGCGATCTGCTCTTTGCATAGAGTGAACACATGACTTAAGAATGTCTCTTAACAATGCTGAGTAACTTTCATCAAGCCATTAGAGGATGTGCAGTTTTTGTATCTTCATTTACAAATATCGTGTCATTTACTGTAGGGTTAGTTACTACTGAAAAAAACTTTTAATAGTTGAAGTAAGCCTAAAGATATCCTTAAAACCTTCGGCGTCATTTCTTTCTTTAATCCAGGTGTCTCCTATTCCCCCCCCCCTCCTCGATTCAAACCAGAAAAAGTTTTGCATTTCAAATGATTCAACTTGTAAAGAAACGTTGACAGCTTTTCCTAATTCTGTTTTAATGTTTAAAACTCCCTTCTATGATAATATTACTGGTTAATCTATAAATATAAAGAGAAAACAAAAACTTGTATATAAATATTTTTGTAAAAAAAAAGGATTTAATAAATGATTTTTGTGGATTTCTATTGTATAAAAAACATTGGGTTTACCGACATTGATATTCATGATACAATATTCTATTGGATTTAGCTAAACACGGTTACATGATTTTTTACACATGTGTGAAAACTCCTGCGATATTATTTGTCAGAAAAATCAGTCCGAACTTTTTTCCCCGCTGTATGCATTAGTTGTTTCGATTTAAGAAAGTAAGCAACAAAATAGATAACATGAAATGTCAGCAATGACATACCAACCAATCAACGCTACCCAAAAGACAGACCCCCGGACAAAAGATAACATAAAAATGGTATGGTTAGAGAGTATATCTTTACGCATTTCGGCAGTCGAGTGATTTTGCTAAAAAATATTATTACTGCGATTTATCGTCTTTTTTATTTGCCAATATTGTACATTCATATCAAGAGGTCTAATCTGAATAATCGGAATAAACATCGAGAAAAAGCGGACGATAAAACAAATCTGGATTCCCAGATAAAAATATGGCCCTTAAACAAAACAAAAATTAAATAAAATGAAATCGGGCAAAATATATAAGGAAAAGAAATAGACAGTGTAAAAAGAAGGGGAAAAAACGTACCACCCCCTTTCCACACTTTGTAGACAAAGTATTAAAAACAATACATATAAATCACTTTTTTCAGAAAATATGCATATAAGATTGTTTTATTTATAAAATAATGTGTTCCACATTCAAAGTAGAAACTGTTCTACACCAAATGGATTTGATGATTCTCTACTAAATATTACAGAGATCTAGCGGTTTTAAATTCTACTTTTCTACTAAATATTAAAATGAACTATGTCTAACAAGAGAATGAAAAGGTTTTCGTCTTTTTTAATGCAAAATTTCTGTTTTTCCGTAATTTTTATAAAGATTACTAGAGTATTAGAAAATATTACAATAACTTTACCCGTAAAATTGTTGTTTCCGAAAATAACAGAACATGCGAAAAATCTCAATCGTCTTTGTTATGACGTAACAAAAACGTTTAATTGATTAAGAAATGGCGAGCATGTTTCGCACTCACAAAAAAAACCCCAAAACGATAGAATACAACCCTAATAGATAAATGTAATCAAAACTTTGTTGTATTTTTGAATATCTGTCCCACATTTAAGTTTACATACCCGAATACGGAACAGGCAGTGTCCTTTAGTATCTGCTATTCCGAACGAAACTGAAACGCACAAAATACAAAAGAGAATGTTCCTGTTACAATACAACTTATTAAAATTGATATAACCGCTAATCAGTTGCCGTCTTTTAGCTTCGGGACGGAAT
Organism: Mytilisepta virgata; assembly: GCA_028015205.1. Taxonomy (NCBI): domain Eukaryota; kingdom Metazoa; phylum Mollusca; class Bivalvia; order Mytilida; family Mytilidae; genus Mytilisepta; species Mytilisepta virgata. The sequence goes on along the minus strand of CM051511.1, from coordinate 33,837,517 downwards.
ATTTTCAAAAGTATTTGAAACATTCGACACTGAAAAGGTGAATCTTAGCACTTTCAAAATGTATGTATTCAACTTGTATTCGAATTATTCGCCAAATAGAAATTTAAAATTTATAATTCAGTTGTAATTGATTCTATACAGAATTTAATATTTCAGATGATAATTAAAAAAAATGCCGATCAACAAACGAAAACTGAATCATAAGGAGTAACGTCAAAATATCAAAACGTCAAAAAGTACCAATTTTTACCCATTCATACAATTTTTAAGTCAATTTCACTAAAAAACAAGAACAGTGGCCCCCTTTTTCTTCATAGCAAAGGATTTAGAAATACTGTAGGACTATTTTTGGTCAAAATCTTTACATATTTAGCGTTTCATTTCCTTGGTTGAACGGAAATGTTTCTTTATAAATTCGTCATTTTACGTCATGTCTATGTACATTTCACGCCAAATTTGAAATTCTGAAGGCCAAAATGAGAGAAAATAAGGACGGTGACCTCAATTTTTTCATATTTCAATGAAACTCAATAGTACCTACATTTATGCAAAATATTTTGCAAATATAAACATGGTCTATTTGGTATCGTCCCACCTTAATAGGTCCAGTAAAGCTGGTACTCGCGTGATTCTTTCAAATGTGCTGAGTGGTCAATAAAATGTAACGACAGTTACCTAAGTAATTATCAGAAAACTTGGGAAACACAATATAATTAACTCATTTTCACATTTTGAAATATTATACAATTATGGCATTTACCGAGTGCAATATCTAGTTTATGGACCACTTGACCGCAATATTGCCCAAGGCCAACGGCCGCGGGGAAAACTATTTTAAATGGTCCATTTAACATGATATTGCACTATATTGAAGTGCTATAATTGTTTTATAACTTTTCACTTTAAAGGGCATGAATTTGAAATCACCTTTTTCTAAAAATAGTTCACCATGCAATATCACTTTCACTGTGCAATATCAAAAATTATTATATAGTAATAAATTTCCCCCTATTTAATGTTTTATGGAAAATCGTACCAGTTTTCACCTAGTTTAATCTAGTTCTCGACTTCCATCTTAAATACGCAGGATCTGATTTGAGCTACTAATAATTATAATGTAAACGAGAACAAATTTTAAGATTTTATTTGCATGAATCAACGAGATATTCCCCAGATATCGCATCGACTCTATTTATTGAACTCGTGCAAATAAGAGTTTATAGTTCATATAAGCACTAGGTCAATAAGTTATTAGTCCTATACCAGACATCAAAGGGGACTATAGGTCAGTTCTTCCCGGCCTTTTTTCAGAAATCGTTTAACACACTGATCTTATTTTTTGGTATGTGAGCTTATAATGATGATTTTCCGATGAAATTTGAGTTTCACGCTTATCGAAAAATTATTGTGAGAGTTATTGCCATTAGAATTAGGAATCCTTGCCAAAATAATAGTTTTAAGGACATTTTTCAGAAACTGATTAACCAACTGATCTTATTTTTGGTTTGTCAGCTTATAATGATGAGCTACAGGGCAAGCGGGTAATTATTGCCTACCCCTTGCAAACATAGTTTCAGGATGTTAAAAGTCACTCTGACCATACGTCTTCGTCCGAATCACATCCTCAAGGAGATTTTGAGTGTTTTCTCACAGCTCAAGCCGTTAGGGGACATTGTATTGCCCAAACTACTTTCAGAATGCTTGTTGACTGATTTGTAGCTTAATTCTTCTTTTTAAATTTTAAAATAGAAGAATATTTATTGCTATATACTAAAATGTTTATTGCATGAATATTGATGATATTGTCTTTCACAGTACATTATATTGCACTCGCAAGCTCGTGCAATATAATGTCTGCTCGGACAATATTCACAAATATTCATGCAATAATCAATGGACTAGTTTGTAACAAACTATCTAAGCTATCTAAATCTAAAAGTACGAAATGTAATAGACGTAGTTTCTGTTTAAAACATTTGTTAGTTTTGATCAATAAGTTATATAATTTAAGGTCGTGACCTATTATAGATTAGATACCTTAATACCATAAAGACATTCCTTCCATACATTGTACGTAGTGACATTGTCACATATCTGACTAGTTGAATAGTTAAAACATGAATAAACTGATCATATCGGATATTATATTTCCAACATTTTGAAATTTAATCAACCAAAATAAATACTTAACAAAGAATTTGATTTATGTTTACTACTCTAAATTTAGAAGTAATGTAACAGATTTATTCAACCATTTACATTTCATATATATACATAACAATTATTTTACAACTTACACTTGACATAAAAAAACGCCATCCGAGGTAGTGTCAACTTCGTTTGATGCTACACATGTAATGTATTCGCTACACGATCGATCCACATTCAGACATTGCAACAAAGATACGTTTCTAGTAAAGTTAGTATCTTCTTTCATAATCCCCTTTGTATCATGGAACCATTGCACTATGGTTGGAAATGTGTTGGAAGCAATTTTACGCGTGACAGAAAGAGTATTTCTTTCAGAAATTCTGAGCTTCTTATTTCTGGAAATCTGTACAATTGGTGGTGCTAAAAATTTAAAATAATAGATTTCACTTCTTAATGTTTTTTATTTACACACTTTAATAATAATGATGATTTTGCACAGCGGATTGTGATGTAATCGGTTTCTAACATGTTTTCAATCTTTTTGGCAGTTTTCATTTTGAAAAAGCCACATCATCAGATCTATTCTAAAATTGCATTGTCAATTAAATACAACAAAACAAAACAGATCATTGATTTTACTTGAATCACGATATCAAAACTAGAATAAAAAGTGCCTACATTTAACAAACAACTGGAATATGCTCTCAATCGCTTGACTTCTGTTACTATTGTTAGCACTGCAGGAAAATTTCTTTAGGTGATTTAATTTGTAGGACTAAAAAAGTACGATAAGACTTCTGGTCATAGGTTCTATAGTAATATTTGATGGATTTTCTTTAAAATAATCAAATGTAAAATTTATCTGAGATGTCTTTTTGATGGAAAAAAAATATACATATATGTGTTGAGTTGGTTTCGAAACAACTGTGATGGTTTTACCCGTGAAAGGAAATAGACATATGTAAATACAATGATGAACTAGAAATTGGTGCCATCAGAAACGATGTCCATCCCCGCACTGGACAAGTCAAAAACAATTAACAGCGAAAAATTAGCAATTTCACAATTTCAGCCTAAAAAATGGAACCCTGGATCAAATTTCAAGATTGAAAACCTTATTGCACATCTAAACATAGTGGAGAACAATATTATAAACAAATGAAACCATGAAACAAAAAATGAATGGGATTTTCTAGAGACAAGGCAAAATTAGCAATTTCACCATTTTAAGTCCGAAAATTTTATCCCTTAATAGATTTTCAAAATTAAAAACCTTTTCAAACATGTACAGAAAATAAAGAAAAATATTTTATACAAATAAATTTGCTAAATCTAAATGAAAATTGAAAGAGGAGTTTAAGACACAAGCTTAAATTCACTATTTCCGAAATACAACTCATGTTGGCCTCAAGTTTTCAAAATAAAAATTCTAAAACCTTATTGTGCAGCTACATACAAGATGTGATAATGCTGAATAGAAATTAAAAGCATAAAAGGAGAAATAAATGTGGAGTTTAGGTCACAAGTTTAAAATTCCAGTATGTGACAATATTGTATAGAAATTTAAAGCATAATGGGAAAAATTAATAAGGAGTTTAATTTAAATTTCCAGTTTTTGAAATTCGACCCCTGTGGGCCCCAATTCTTGAAAATCAAATTCTTAAACCCTATTGCGCTTTTACATATAGTTTGTGACAATACAGCATAGAATTTAAATGCATGAAGTTAAAAATGATCGAGAGTTCTGGAGACAGGATTATCTAACGGACGGACAGACGGACAAACGGACGAATTGCGGGGATAATGATGATGCATATGGTTTGAGAGTAGAGATGTTTAGATCCGATTAAGATATAGATCCTTTTTCCACCTTACGTAATGGAAATATAGGATCTGTATTTCAATCAGACAGAATGGCCATGGTTTTATGCTTTAATTCATATAGCATCAGTGTAGGATTGTTTGATTTCAGGGATTGGTAATTCATCCTTCTCCGAGAATGGAGGATCGTTGTAATTAAGAGACTTTTGAATAGGGATATACAGGTAAAAGATAGAGATCAAGTATACCTACACGTATACATGAGATTGAACACTGGTGAGAAATATATAACATCAAGGAGTTGTCTCATATTCATGAAAAAAATGCCATAATCTAGGCTACAAAGTAAGCACTAAACGGTCCCAAAAACAGATTTTGTAGATAAAGAAACCATAAATACTAAATCAAACAATATACAATGACATTAACACACATAAATACTTAAACAAGTGACGGCCTTTTAAAATTTAAAGATTCTAACATACGATCTGATACAGAATGTGGTAGATTTAGATATACATGTATATATGACCTATCAACTCTGCTTCGAAATCTGGTGAATATCGTTATACAGTTTTAGCAGACAATTAAAACAGTTCCCGTAATTTCTGAAACAAATTTATAAACGACATGTAGACTGGGTGAAAAAAGTATTAAAATGCTCAGTATCAATTCTATATTGAATCTGACCAATGGTGTGTTTTGCTGCGGTATATATGTAAGATTTGACCTATAATTATTATATGACTTATGTAAAGTTAAGAAAATAGAACTGATATTAACAATCAATGTTCTTTTATCAGGTGTTTATGGTCATAATGTACGTATTTACTATTCATTATTTAATTGCATAATTGCATAATGGCGAATTTACTTACTGTACATGCAGACAACGAAGTCATATTGAGCGACCTGTTCATTTACTACGGAGTTACATCTATACTGGCCTTAATCAATATAATCAAAGTTTTTGATTTTTATATTATATCCGCCAGTACTGTGGTTATCGGTTATTTCAAGTCTTTCGTAGTTCGGCAAATTCTGTTTAAGTCGTAGTCCAATTGACAAAAAACTGTAAGACTGGATGGTCATCTCCATTGTGTCGTTATGTTGGTTTTAAGGACGTTCTATGAGGACACAGAATTTAAACAGTGGAATTTCTTTCAGGGTACAAAATGGTTTTAGCTATAAATATCTCAACGCAAACACCTATAAAGGTGATGCAAATTACAAATTTTGTTTATCTTTAATCAGTTCCCTAATAATACAATCAAATATCGACAAAAGAATATCGAAGCGACAAACCAGTGGGAAAAGTTCAAAAATTCGAAGTCCAAGGAAAAGACAAAGTCAGGAGAATGAAACAAAACAAACAAACGCCACAAGGATACATGTATATTTAAAAGAATAAAAAACGTATAATAAACTAAATAAAACTAGAACAAGTCAGCACAGAAACTAAAGCACTAGCAAGTGAACTCCCGTTAAAAACCGGGAGTGATATCAGGTGCTGCGCAGGGTAAGTATGTCCTGCCCCGTTGACGACATCTGTCACATTGTAAGTTGGAACGAAATGACTGGCAATGAGAACAGACACTACAAAACATCCGCTTGAAGGAAGTGAAATACATAGTAAACTAATGAAGTATAAAACAAGACGAAACAAAACTAAAGAACTACCATTGTGAACCCCACAAAAAATCGTAGTGACATAAGGTGCTCCGGAAGGGTAAGCATGTCATGCTCCGTTAACGTACCCGTCACATTGCCAGTGAGGTTTCATCTATGGTGAGATGACAAGTCCGGTGGGGTGTAATTCCAGAAGGAAGTGAAATAACTTTTCTCATACCTGAGTGGATGACGACAGTAAAATTAAAATATATGAATTCACAATAAGCCAATGTAATACAAATGTATGAGGGGTAAATACAAATTAATCAAACAAAATCCAAATGCGTCAGTGTACAAAGGAAGATGCCATCTTCCTACGAACATGACGAATATTTCTTCTTATTTAGTAATTTGTAATAATTTGGACCCCCGTGTGGGTCCCGGGGACACAATAGAATAGGCCCACAGGTCCTCGGCTTGGCGTAAGAGGCCCCTAAAGAGGCGACATGTTTGCCGTATGTCGCAAACTCATGTCAATAATAGGGAGTGTTCCTGGATGGCCGGAAAAACGGTTCCGATCACCATCTAGGGCACAATCTTTACCTAGACGGGAGGCCAGATGGACCCGATTCGGTCAATCGGCTGGTCACGCCAATCCTTCTCAATGTATTTTTATTATTTTTTTTTACTCCCTCAACGTATATGATTTAAATTCTAACTTGCTGAATTATGGATTGGCGCTGGCTTAAGGGTCACAAAATTCAACAGGGTCAAAATTCTTATCATTATTTGTTTGTTATTTATTGACTTATTGTTTTGCTACTACCATTAAAGATATATTTCGTTCCATTGTTTTCAACTCCGCTTATGTTATGATCTCTCCTTTTGTTTGGATTTAGTTTTGGTTTAATACTTGAATTCAGATATACAACTGGCTCCAAGAATGGCTGGATGGTCCCGGTTCAGCTAGTAAATGGTCATGTCTAGCCCTCTGCTGTTTTCTCGTGGTTGTTTGAAAAGGCCCAAATGAACCCTCAATGAAACCGAGGTACAATGGGATGGGATGGGTGGTGCGCATGTATCGCTGTAGGTTGATGTTTGGGTTCTGGGGCCCTTTATCTTAAACAGGCGGTCGGATGGACCCGGTCGCGACCAATCGGCTGGTCACGCCAAGCCCTTGACCTTGACCTGTTTCCAAAATGTACAACAATAGTACCATTCACATAGGTTGAGTTCAAGAAGGCGGTGGCTTATGGGTCAATTGTGTAGAAGCTACTTTGGGCGTTTGAATCGCCAGGTAACCCCTGGCACGAAGCATGCGCCTATGCAAAAGTAATCTATGCGAGTATACTGTCCTTGTAGCCGTAGTGTCTGTCGTTAATACGGCAGACATACATCGTTTTGGTGCTGCTGCGAGGTGGGCGGGGAGCAAGGGCAGTGAACCAATTTCAATCACCATGGCGGACTCAACAAAAACCCAAAACCAAAACTCTACTTTAAATAAAAGAAAGCTTCAAGACGCTAGTGATGATGAGGATGTCCCTACCAAGATTAGCAATATGAATACTGATTCCTTTTCTAGATTTATTGTGCTGAAAAGTTTAGATTCTGAAAAACCTTTGACTAAACTTTCACCATTTTTAATTCAAAAAAAAAAATTCAATCCGTTGCTGGTACTGTCAATAAAGTTACAAAACTGAGATCTGGAAGCTTACTGATACAATGTTCAAGACAGCAACAGTCCAGGAATTTGTTGTCCATGACGTCAGTTGCGGACATTCAGATTTCTGCAACCCCACACAGAACCTTAAATTACTGTCAAGGCATTATCCGAGACCGAGATCGTTATCTGGCTGACATATCAGAAGAAGACATCTGCACTGAACTGAACTCTCAACATATTTCTAGAGTTAAGCGATTTACAAAAAAATCTGGACAAAACATAATTAAACTCAATACCTACCTTCTGACCTTTGAATTTCCAAAAGTTCCTGATTACATATACGTTGGACCTTACAGAATAAAAGTTGACCAATTCGTCCCGAACCCAACCCGATGTTTCAAATGTCAAAAGTTTGGACACGGGAAGAGTTCCTGTAGGGGGACGGAAAGGTGCGTGAAATGTTCTGCTGAGGGCCATTCGAGTTTCGAATGTGAACAAGACGCCAAGTGTTGCAACTGTGGCAAAGATCATATGTCTTCTTCCAGGGACTGTGAAATTTACCAAACAGAAATGAAAATTCAAAAACTTAAGGTTGAAAACAATATCAGCTATCAGGAGGCACGCAAGATAATCTCGGCCTCGGATAAAGCAACTTCATCGTCAACTTACGCCAATGTTGCTAAGGGCGCTTCTTCCCATTCTGAATCCAAAGAAACACAAACTCTGTACACCTGGCCAGATTGCGCTGCTTTTCCACAACCTCTTTCCAACCTGAAATCCAGTACTGAAAACTCCACTGTCTCATCACATACCTCATCATCACAAAACTCATTTAAGCCTGGTAAAAACAAACACACACCAACTTCTCCTAACAAGAATCCAGCAACTACAAAATTAAACAATAAGTCCTCATCATCACAGCAAAAATCCAAATGTTCATCTTTAGTTGAATCTTCAAAAGCAAAGCAAAATTCTAATCGTTTAAAGAAAGCTGAAAAAAATCCAACATTCAATAAATTTCAAAATCTTGTTGCAGAATTTGATGATAATGAAATGGATACTAGCAATGACAATACTGAAACGATCTGGGGTGATCCTTTGGAAATCAATTCCTCAGCATCCACCTCGGCTGCCTCGAGTGAGAGGTACAGGAGCTGCTCACCAGGTGAGCGACGTCAGAAAAATTACTCTCCAATTCGCCCACCTCCAAAATGAACCATATTATTCAGTGGAATTGTCGGGGTTTAAAGATTAATCTGATTGAACTTTCCCTACTTCTACAGACATTCCTTCCTGTTGCCTTTTGTTTACAAGAAACTCATTTAAAAGAAAACGATGCAATCAATGTTAAAAATTATACTTTACATAGTACCTTTGTTGAAAATGACCAAAGAGCTGCTGGCGGCTCTTCTGTCCTTGTGAAAAACAACGTTATCCATAGTCGATTAAACTTAAATACAAATTTACAGGCCGTTGCGGTTCGACTTTCTCTCGACGAAACTATTACTCTATGTTCAGTTTATCTTCCGCCAAATTCTCCTTTAGATATTAATCAACTAATTTCTTTAACTGACCAGCTACCTGCCCCCTACCTTATTATGGGTGATTTTAACGCACATAATCCAATCTGGGGTAGTAGCTCTATAAATGACAAAGGGAAAAAGATTGAAAATGTTTTAACTCAGGAAGGCTTATGTATATTCAACGATGGATCTGATACATATCTCCATCCAGGGAATGGTTCTTACTCGGCTATCGACCTAACAATTTGTCACCATTCGCTATTAATTGATTACTCTTGGCGTGTCCATGACGATTTATGTAGAAGTGACCACTTTCCAATTATATTGGAAAATCTGTTTTCTTCGTCCTCTGAAAGAGTTGCTCGCTGGAAATTTGACAAAGCCAATTGGGCATTGTTCGAGCAACTCTGTCGAGATGAACTAAGATCAGATTTGTTTCATAATAAGAACGATCCAGTTCTCAAATTTAACGAATCGTTGGTATCGATAGCTGAGAGAACCATTCCAAAAACCTCGACAAATCCAAAACAATCCAGCAAGCCCTGGTTTGATGATGATTGTGAGGAAGCGAAGAAAAATAGGAAAAAGGCCGAACGACGGTTTAACTTGCATCCAACCCAAGATAAATTAAGTAGTTTTCGTATATTCCGTGCGAAAGCACGTAGAACTTTCAAACAAAAGAGACGCAAGTCTTGGCAAAACTTCGTCTCTAAAATAAACTCCCATACACCAATGAATAAAGTTTGGAATTTCATACAAAAAATTAACGGTAAAAACAGAAAGAACAATCCCCACCATCTTAAAGATGGCCCGACCCTTCTAACATCCGAAAAGGACATCTCCAATAAACTTGCAGACACATTTTCTAAGCACTCCTCCACTCAAAATTACACTCAGGAATTTCAACAAATCAAGAATCGCACTGAGAAAACTAAACTTAATTTTAGATCTAAAAACACAGAAGACTACAACAGCCCTTTCTCTTTAGATGAACTCAAAAATTATCTGTCAAAGGCTCACGACACGGCATGTGGCCCTGATGATATTCATTATAAAATTCTGAAGCATCTTTCTGATACATCATTACAAACACTTTTGAATATACTAAATAACATCTGGGAAACTGGTGACTTGCCTTCTATGTGGAAGCTGGCTACAGTTGTCCCTATTCCAAAACCTGGGAAGGATCATTTTGAACCGTCGAATTATCGGCCAATTGCCCTCACAAGTTGCGTCTGTAAAACAATGGAACGGATGATCAATGACCGCCTTGTTTGGTTCCTAGATACAAATGGTCTCCTGTCCAATATACAGTGTGGGTTCCGACAAGGCAGAAGCACGTTAGATCATCTTGTTCGCTTTGAATCTTTTATACGCAACGGGTTTGCTAAGGGTGAACATGTGGTGTCTGTCTTTTTCGATGTTGAAAAAGCGTACGACACCTCATGGAAATATGGTATTTTAAAAGATCTAAATAATATGGGTTTGAAAGGTAGGTTACCTACCTTTATTGACAATTTCTTGTCAGACAGACAGTTTAAGGTCAAGGTAAATACTACAATGTCTGACCCTTTTGAACAAGAGATGGGTGTTCCTCAGGGAAGCATTCTCTCTGTTACTCTCTTTAGTATTAAAATAAATAGTTTGGCGAAAACACTGCAAAATAACGTTGAGGGCTCCCTTTATGTTGATGACTTTTTGATTTGTTTTAGAGCCAAAAATATGAACACTATTGAACGACAACTACAGTTGTCTCTTAATAAAATTGAAAAGTGGGCTACGGAAAATGGATTTAAATTTTCCAGCTCCAAAACGGTCTGTATGCATTTTTGCAATAAACGAAAAATGCATTTAGACCCCGAACTAAAACTTTATAATACGTCCATTAAAGTTGTGAAAGAAACCAAATTCCTCGGCCTTCTGTTCGACAGCAAACTCACCTTTCTTCCCCATATCAAAATGCTCAAAGCAAAATGCTTAAAGGCATTGGATATTTTAAAAGTTGTTTCCAGCACTGACTGGGGTGCTGATAAAAATATTTTGTTAAATTTATATCGATCTTTAGTGAGATCGAAACTTGATTACGGTTCAGTTATTTATGGATCTGCTAGGAAATCTTACCTCAGGGTTTTAGATACTGTTCACCACCAAGGCCTACGTTTGGCCTTGGGGGCGTTCAGAACGTCTCCTGTGGAGAGTTTATATGTAGAGGCGAACGAGCCGTCTCTTTTTAACCGTAGAATTAAACTTGGTTTACAGTATTTGACCAAGTTAAAAGCATATCCTTCTAATCCTGCCCACGACTGTGTTTTTAATCCTCTCTATGAGAATATTTATGAAAAACATGAAAATAAAATACCTCCTTTTGGCATACGTATGAAACCACACATTTCTGCCTCTGGTATCAATCTTGATGATATAGCTTCTATAGATTTTCCTAAATCTCCCCCTTGGCTAATACCAAAACCTAAATTGATTTTTGACCTTCGGAAACATAAAAAATCGGACACAAACCATCTTGAAATTCAACAACACTTTGCTGAAATAAAATCAAATTTTGAACAGTATGAAACTATCTATACTGATGGATCAAAGGACGGGGACAAAGTAGCTTCTGCTGCTGTTCATGGGCAGCAAACAGCGACTCTCCGTCTACCATCCTCCAGTTCAATTTATACAGCTGAAGCCAGAGCTATTATACTTGCTCTGAAGTTCATTAGATCCTCAGATAACAAGAAGTTTTTAATTTGTTCATATTCTCTTTCATGTTTACAAAGTATTGAATCCAAAAAATATATAAATCCTTTAATATCACATATAATTTAATTTTACAAAAGACTTGCATTGTCTGGTAAAGATATAATATTCTTCTGGATACCAAGTCACATTGGTATCCGAGGAAACAGAGTCGTAGACCAGGAAGCCAAGATTGCTTTGAATAAATCAATTTGTAACGTGTCAGTGCCATACACAGATTTTAAACCTTTAATTTTTAATTACGTTTTACGTCTGTGGCAATCCCAGTGGGATGAGCTAACGGACAACAAATTACATGAAATCGAGCCTATCGTTGGGAAACATTTTATGTACTCTGTAGGCAAAAGCCGAAGAGATCAAGTTGTTTTAACCAGATGTCGCATTGGCCACACCAGGACGACCCATTCTTTTATTTTGGAGAATGAGCCGCCCCCAGAGTGTATCCCGTGCCAATGCCGACATAATGTGAAACACCTTTTAATAGACTGTGTAGATAAATCTGACATTATTCGTCGGTACTACACAGTCGATAATATAAAAGAATTGTTTACCAAGGTCGCTGGCGACCGTCTTTTACAATATTTAAAAGATGTTGGACTATATTCTAGAATATAGTCCAAACTAAATGTTTAATATTTTTTTGTTTTTAATTAACCTGTTTATCTGTGATAGTTTATTTATTTGATTATTTAATATTTGATATTCTTAAACTGTTTATAACTGTTTTAATAACCGAAATCGTGGTACTAATTTATGTTTGCTATAAAAAGTTTTTATTGTTTAGCAATCTTTTTAATATTCCTTTTTATTTGTGAATATATATTTTGTTTTATTATACTTCATTTTATTTGGATTATTTTAATGATAATGAATGTGATTCCGCCACGATATGACCTCTTTGCGTCGACGTGGCGTTAAACGATAATCAATCAATCAATCAATCAATCAATAATTTGGGTTTGGCATAGCCTACCTCCCCAAAAATATCAACCGCCTCAGTGGTTTTGTGGTAAACTGCTCCACTCGGGTGAGGAAACTTCCGGGTTTGATCCCCCGCCAAGTAAAACCAAAAACATTAAAACTGGTATTTGCTACTTCCCCGACAAGCACATGGCACCTAGGAGTATCAGCAATGCTCGGGGTCATTAAAATGTGTCCGGGTGAGGTGATATGTCTTCCTGCAGACTTGCCTCGTCAATTAGCACGTTAACAATCCATCTAACATGTCGGTTTAGCACAAAAACGATACTACTTACCATGGATGAATAAAAAATATCATAGAATATATCGCAATTTAACCATTTTTTTCTGAAATTAACACAATCTTCTGCTAATTCACTATAAAATATTGAAATATCAAGAAACTAATTAACCCAATATGATTTATATATATATATATATATATATATATATATATATATATATATATATATATATATATATATAAAAAAGATTCACACTACACAACAAGAACAAGGAGGGTATCTTTGCTTTATTATTATTATTATTATTATAAAAATATTTATCTAATATTAACAACTCCATAAACACATTTCGTTGGTGTGCTATAGATTTCCGATCGTATTGAATGCAGTCTGGAATGTCGAAATTCAGCAGTTTGAACTAAACACGAATTATCAAAACAAAAACTGCTTTAAAATCCTTTTTGTTATCATGGTCAGAACAGACACATACTATACAAATGTAAATTCTTATAAATAACCTCTTGGGAGTACCTCATGGGGATTTCGTAGGAGGCGTGAAAATTTACTGGTTATTTTCCATGTTTCTGGCTTCTCTTTTTTTTAAATTATTTGCGAAATGAATGCATCATTTTTGTAGTGTTTTTTTATAATAAACAGGAAGAAAAAATTCGCTCGGTATTGGCTGTTAAAACCCTATAAAACTGCTAAAATGATCTATTCATTTCTTATGAATATATTACATTTTATCATGTTTATATTTGACATGTAAAAAAAGAATGCAACTTAAAAATGTTCTTCGTGTTGTCTCAAAATATTACTACGTCGCTTGACAGTGTCGACAACATTTCATGGACGCACGTGCTGAACACGATTTTAACTTTTATGATGTTATTAACAAAATCACTTTTCAGAACCACGTGACTTGCATTGTCCCATAAAAATTACGAATTAAGTCTTCAATTTTAAATTTTAAACGGCATACACTTGTAACCATCCACCGTTCAAAAACTAGTTAATAGATACACTGATCTGAAACGGAAGATTCCATCTCATTGGAAGAAAACAAACAAAGTGAATATTGTTAAAGAGAAACATTACTGTTCTTCAGTAAAATGAAAAGATATGAATATGTACAAACGTTTTTTTCTAATTCTCAGTTATTATATAGCTACAAAGGATTATGTTTATTTTTTTAACTGATAGAAACCAAATGAAATAAATACAAAAATAAACACACTGCTACGTTTCCTCTAAAGATTCACACTACACAACAAGAACAAGAAGAGGGTATCTCTGATTTATTATTATTATTATTATTATTATTATTATTATCCAAAGTGGTACATTTTGTCGTAGTCGTATGAATCCGTACAAATTATTGCACAGTTGCCTTGTGTGTCATGTGCAGAACCTACCTGCAATTGTCTATTGATGTTAATAGAATATGCAAACTGCGCAATTGTTTGAACCCAAAGATTACAGGATGCTTGAATTTAGTCTCATCTTGAAAAGATAGAAAGGTAAAATTTTCAAAAAAAATTGTATCTTCAAGAAAATGGTACCCCTTACAATAATTAATTAAAAAATGAATTTAGGATATCTGAATAAAAAAAGCTCTCACCAATGTTTTTAACACTTTAGTCCTTGAGCAAAACTGATCAGTTGTAAATCGACGATATCTGCATATCATCAAAAATGGTATCAAAGATTTGTATAGATTCGGTTATAAAACATAGTAAATGTGCTGACTTACAATTAGAATGTAATAGAGCTAATTCTAGTCATGTTAGGTGTATTTTAGGTGTCGATAAAACACGAAGAATAAAAAAAGCATTCAAAAAGGTTAAAAGGGATCCAAAAGTGGTTTATTCTGTTTTTGGAGAATTTTAAATTTGTATAATTATATTGTACATTGTTTTCTATTTTTATGTTGGACAAGAAATACAATCAAAATAGCCTGACATTTCAAGCACCTAAGTGGGGGTTCCTATCAAGGAAATAAAGGACAAAATTTATTCATTTTAGTAGAAAAAAATACTGAATATTGTTTTTCATAGTTGTTTTTTGCATTTGAATCCTTCATATAAGAAAAACTGTGAAATGTGTACTTTGTAATTTTATAAATCTATGTAATATAGGTAACATGAAAATGAATAGATAAGGACGACTCAACTGTTCTGTGATTAATTTTTGTTTCAAATCTGTGCCTAAAATAACATTTATTTTATACACAATAATTTTAGCACGCATAAGGAAAACTTCGGCCACAACAAAATTATATTCAACAGTTATAACATTGAACTAATGATCTTAAATCGACAATATGTGCAAATGTGCATCAAAATTGTATCATTCAATATATTAAAGTTTTTATTAGTAATTTTTTATTTTTTTTAAATGTTTAAATAATTATAAGTAATAATTTAATACATCACTACTCAAATAACGATAAACTAAAATGGTCATAGAAAGGCTCGACTTTTTTCCAAATGTAACAGTACGACTCTTTGACGACGGGCTAAATTTTAAATGTATATTCCTTCATCTTGGAGCAAAATATTCAGTGTAGTCGGTGGATACATTAAACTCAAAAATTAAGGCAATTGTCTGGTCTTTCCGGCTCTAAATACTGACGAGGCTTAATTGACAAAATATCAATATACATGTATATAAAATTAAATCTAGTGTACATTGCATAAACTGAGAAAATGAGTGAATGCATCTTCAAATAACGTTGTGGCTCCCGAAGTATTAACTTTTTAAATGATGCAAACACATGCTTTTGATCTTCAAATTATTATTTAATTACTTATAAAAACTTTCAAACATTGAATGATACAATTTTGATGCACATTTGCACATATTGTCGATTTAAGATTCATAGGTTGTGGTCAATGTTTAAAAATTTGAATATAAATAATCTTGAGAAAAAAATATTAGAGACTTTTTTTGGTCGAAGTTGTCCTTATGCGTGCTAAAATTGTCAGGTATAAAATAAATGTTATTTCAGGCACAAATTGGAAAAATATTTAATCAAAGATCATTTGGGTCGTCCTTATCTATTCCATTTCATGTTATTACATAGATTTATAATTTTACAAAATACACATTTCACAGTTTTTCTTATATGAAGGGTTCAAACGCAATAAACAACTAAGGAAAACAATATTCCGCTATTTTGTACTAAAATAAATAAATTTTGTCATTTATTTCCTTGTAGGAATCTCCACTTAGGTGCTTGACATATCAGACAATTTTAATTGTATTTTTGTCCCACATAAAAATAAAAAACAATGTAAAATATAATTGTACAAATTTTACAGTCTCCAAAAACGGAATAAATCACTTTTGGATCAATTTTAAACTTTTTGAATGCTGTTGAACGATTTTTGTTTTTCGTGTTTTATCGACAGTGAACAGACACCTAACATGACTAGAATTAGCTGTATTGCATTCTAATTGTAAGTAAGCACATTTCGTATTTTGTATAACTGTATCTATACAAATTTTTGATACCAATTTTGATGTACAAGATGTGCAGATGTCTTCGATTTACAACTGATCAGTTGTGCTCAAGGAATAAAATTTTGAAAACCAAAACAATCCAAATAGCTTAGGGGCAATATCAAAAATGCAACAATGACCAAAAACGGTTAAGCTAAAACCATCTGATGACAAAGAACAAATATATGCACGAGGGAGATACTCCTGATTTTTCACAGATTGTACAATCTTGTAACAGAAAATATATTAATTTTTAATGTGATTTATTGGTTTTATTATATTATCATCAATCAAATTCAGATAATGGACTGGCTTTTCATTCAGGTATCATAAACTCATTTTCTTGAGGATACGAATTATTTTGAAATTGATACCTTTCTATCTTCTCAAGATGAGACTTCCTATTAGCTAAATTCAAACATCCTGTAACCTTTGGGTCCAACAAATGCGCAGTTTGCATATTCTATAAACACCAATAGCCAATTGAGGGTAGGTTCTGCATATGACCCACAAGGCAGTTGCGCAATAATTTGCACGGATTTATACAACGACACGGCAAAATGTACCACTTTGAAATAATAATAATAATAAATAAATATAATAATAATAATAATAATAATAATAATAATAATAAATCAACGATACTCTCTCCTTGTTCTTGTTGTGTAGTCTGAATCTTTAGAGGAAACGTAGCAGTATTTTTATTTTTGTATTGATTGCATTTGGTTTCTATCATTTAATACATATAAACATAATGTTTTGTAGTTATAAAATAACTGAGATTTAGAAGAAAGAAAAGCGTTTGTACATATTCACAATAACAATCCAAAGATACTAATATTAGATAAAGTAAATTTATACTGTGCTGTATACGACGCATTTCAAGGAGTTACCTCTCATCAGCAGCATTAAAACCGAAACATTTGGAAGACCAAAAACCAAGCTTATTTTAAAACAAGAAGTACTCTAACCAAAAATATCGAAATAGGAAGCCATGTTTTTCCCGCTTCATGCAAAATCTGATTCGGTCAAGGCTTTTACACTCTAAAACACTAAAAAATTATGCATTCATTTCGCAAATAAATATTAAAAAAAGAGATGCCAGAAACGTGGAATATAACCAGTAATTATTAACCCTTCCTACGAAATCACCATGAGGTACTCCCAAGAATTTATTTATAAGAATGTTTGTATAGTATGTGTCTGTTGTAACCATGATAACAAAAGAGATTTTAAATCAGGTTTTGTTTTGATAATTCGTGTTTAGTTCAAAGATACTGCTGAATTTCGATGAATCAGACCGCATTCAATATGTTCGGAAATCTATAGCACACCAACGTAATTTGTTTATTAAGTTTTTAATATTTATGTATATATTTATATATATGAAATTAAAATTTGGTAAATTAGTTAATTGATATTTCAATATTTCATAGTGAATTAACAGAAGATCGAGTTTATTTCAGATAAAGATGGTTCAATGGCGATATATGCTATGGTATTTTTTATTCATCGCTGGTAAGTATTTTAAAAGACATGTTTGATGGATGGATAAATGTATAACGTCCAGTGTCAACCATTAAGTGCATATTAGCATGAGAACATATTGATATGATATGAATATGAATCGTACTGTGTGCTAGACTGTCATGTTAAGCCGGATTGTTAACGTGCTAGCTCACGAAGTTAGTCTGCAAAAAAGACATATCACCTCGTCCGGACTTATTATATTGACTCCGAGCTGACCAGTTCTTTCCTGATACTCCTAGCTGCCGCGTGCGTGTCGGGGAAGTACCAAATACCAATTCTATTGTTAGTGGTTTCCTCTGGATGGGGATCGAACCCGCAATGTTCCGCGTAGTGAAGCATGTTACCACAAGACCATTGAGGCGGTTGATTCGTTTTTGGGGAGGCATTGGGTAGGCTATATCAAACCCAAATTATTACGGACGAATTACTACAAAAAGAAGACATTTTCATAGGGAGATGGGAACTTCCTTTGCACACTGATACACTGTAGATTTACTATTTGATTAATTTGTATTTACACCCTTAAATTTTTTTAACATTTGCTTATTGTAAATTCATATTTTGGATAATCAGGGAACGGATTAAAGATATACACTTGTAATTGAAATTACGTAGAATACAAAATTGTTGTAGGTATATGCGTTGAGTTACATTTAGCTAAAGCCATTTTTTACGCTGAAAAAAATTCCACTGTTGAACTTCTGTGTCCTCATAGTAAGCCCTTACATCCAACACAACCGACACAATGGAGAGGACCACCCAATCTTACAGTCTTTTCTATTGGACTACGACTTAAACAGAATTTGCGGAACTACCAAAGACTTGAAATAATCGGTAACACTAGTACTGGTGGATATAATCTAAAAATCAAAAACTTTGATGATATTGATAAAGGCCAGTATAGATGTAACTCCGTAGTAAATGGACAGGTTGCTCAATATGACTTTTTTGTTTGGCTGTACAGTAAGTAAATTAGCCATTATGAAATTTAACCTTGAATAATAAATATATACAATTTGGCAATAAAAGAACATTAATTGTAAATATCAGTTCTACTTTCTTAAATTTACGTTAGTCATAAGATTGTTATAGGTTTAAATCGTATATATTTTCCGCAGCAGAAAACACCATTTGTCATATACAATATAAAGTAAATACTGAACATTGTTAATAATGTATTTGTATGTCGTTTATAAAGTTTTTTCAGAACTTACAGGAACTGATTTGATGTCTGATAAAACTATATAACAATTTTCACTGAATTTCGGAGGAAATGATAACTAATATATTTGTACATGTAACTCTGACACATTCTGTAAGTTCTTATATTATGTCAGAATTTTTAAATTTGAATGTTCGTCTCTTGTTTACGTATTTTTGTATCATTATGTCATTGTATATTGCTTTATTTATAATTCATGGTTAATTTACCTGCAACACTTGTTTTGGGGGCCGTTTGTGCTTGCTTTGTAGCTTAAAGTATTGCATTTTGTTCATGAATATTCGACAACTCCTTGATGTTATATATCTCTCCAATGGTCAATCCTATTGGATACATGTACGCTTACTCGATCTCTTTCTAATACCTGTATGACTCTCCCGTGATATCTCTTCAAAAAGATAGTAATAACTATGCACCTACGGTCCCTGAGAAGGAGGAAGCACCAATCCCTAAAATCAAATAAAATTATACTGATGCTATATATATAAAACCATGGCCATTCTGTCTGACTGTACAAATCTTATGTTTCCATTACGGTGGGAAAAGGATTTATATAAGATTTAAACGTTCTCACTCTCAAACCATATACATCATCATTCATCATTGTATTTACATGTTCAACTCATCAAATGGGCTCCGAAACCTAATGACCAGATACATGTATATTATTTTTCGTCAAACACTTTATTCACTGCAGAATATAACTCCATCTCTCCAATCAATTATATACAATTATAGCAAAAACTTGCGAGGGCTCATTCTCTAAACCATATTAAAATGTGACAGGTGGATGCAGGTACATTATCTTACACATCAATTTAAATAACCTATATCATATATTCAGATGAAGGTATATTCAGATATCGATAAATTTTACATTTAATTATTTTTAAGAAAAACCATCAAATATTACTTTAGTACCTGAGCCTGAAGATGAAGATCAAACTCTTTACGCTATTGAAAATGAAGCAATGGTCCTCAATTGCTCTGTCCATAGCGGACAACCAAAGGAAACGATGGTTTTGAAAAGAGATGGGACGACATTAGTTGAAGGAGGACCAGAACGCTTATCGTACTCTTTTAGTCCTACAAAATTGGACCACCTCAAGACATTTTCCTGCAGTGCTTACAATAGTAACAGAAGTGAAGCACTTGAACGTACATTCCAGTTGTATGTTAAATGTGGGTACTTTTTATACTAGTTTTGATGTCATGATTCAAATAAAATCAATGATTTTTTTCGCTTTGTTTGATTTAAAGTTGCATTTATATTTACACAAAAATCATTATTATAATTGAAAATGCGATTTTAATGTTGGTCTGGTTCGAAATGTCGAAATGATTGAAAACAGGTTAAAAACCGAATACATCACAATCCGCAATGCAAATTATTTATCATTATTATTAAAGTATCTATGAAGTACCATCGGTATGTAAATACAATACCATTAGAAGTCAAATCTTTATACTTTTAATTTTTAGCAGCACCAATTGTACAGATTTCCGGGAAAAAGAACCTCAGCATTTCTGAAACAAAGACTCTTTCATTCACTTGTAAAATTGATTCCAACACATTTCCAACGACCGTGCAATGGTTCCACAGTACAAAGGGGATTATGAAAGAAGATACTAACTTTACTAGAAACGTATCTATGTTGACATTTCTTAATGTGGATCGATCGTATAGCGGTAACATCACATGTTCAGCATCAAATGAAGTTGGCACTGCCTCGGATGGCGTTTTTATTGCTGTGATGTGTAAGTTGTAAAACAATTGTTAAGTATGTAATGACATGTAAATGGTTGGGTAAATCTGTTACATTACTTCTAACTTTATGGTAATAAAAATAAATCACATTCTTTGTTAAGTAATTATTTTTGGTTGATTAAATTTTTAAAAAGTTGTATATATAATGTTTCCTTTTGGCATCAAGCCAAACAGTTTTTAATATCCGATATGGTCAGTTGCTCCCTTTTTTAGCGAACTATTCAGGACATGTATACAAAATCATGTATTTACAAAAAACTTGCTATATTTCATTAACTGTTTTTGGTTCAATCCAATAGAATATTTTATCATGAATATCAATGTTGGTAAACTCAATATTTTTATACAATAGAAATCCACAAAGATCATTTATTTAAACCAATTTTACCAATACAAGTAAGTATATACCAAGTTTTGTTTCTTCTTTATATTTGTAGATAAACCAGTACTATTATCATACAAGGGATTTTTAAACCTTAAGACAGAATTAGGACAAGCTGTCAACGTTTCTATACAAGTTGAATCATTTGAAATACCAAACATTTTTTGGTTTGAATCAGCTGGAGGAAAAGTAGGGACCTGGATTAAAGAAAGAAATGACACGGAAGGTTTTATGGATATATTCACTCTTACCTCAAGTATTGTTCCAGTGTTGCATAAGCATTTTGGAAGATATACCTTGCGCATACGGAATACCGAAGGAAGAACAGATGCTAAAATCCAATTAAATTACCAAGGTAAATATGTCAAAGATTTAAACCTAAGACAGAAACACAAAATTTACACGCATTTTTTTCTGAATTTTTTTTTTAATTTTAATGACTGAATTGGGTCTTTTGGAAGCCGAAAATTACAAACAAAAGGTATAACATGAAATATCAACAATGACATACCAATCAAAAAACGCTACCCAACAGACAAAATAGTGGAAACAACATAAAACACAAACATGGACACAAATGATAGTAAGCCTAGTCTCAATCTATTGAGAGTTCTTGGAAAGAATTCTTTGTAGCAGACGAATTTCATTAGATGATTTAAATATTTGCTTAAAATGCCATTCGATAAATAGGGACAATATCTTGTATTACTGAATAAATATTTATATACTAATTTAAAGGGCACATTTGTATAGCAAATTCCTGTCTATAAAGGGCACTGTGAAAACGTCCCATTCATGAATACAGCATAATTATGAAATTAGCTTCAGCATAGAGGGCAACTGCTCATAAACATTGATATAAATAACTTTAATCCGGTCCGTTGGATGCCTTTTATAGACGATATTTTGTTATGTTGATGAAATGAAAGTTATATCATTGATGCGTATTAAAACTTTTCACGATCAGTATAAAAAATATAATTTAAAAAAATTAAATAGCTTCAATATTTCAGAAAGCTTTGTTAGAGTTTACCCTAAGATGTCAAGATATAATACATCTCAAACATTTGTGATCAACTGTGCGGTAAATCCAAAACATTATCAGAACTGGACATTGATATGGAGTCATTTTTGGAATGGGGTATTTATAGACAAGCATCCAGCAGTATATACTGGACCAGACTATACTTTGTCCATTCCTCACTGTGATTATTCCGACTCGGGGGAATACAGGTGTATAATGGTAACCAACGATGTAGAATTTGCAGCATCTGCAAAAGTTTCGGTTCAAGGTATTCCTTCTCATTTAAACGTCTCATTTTATAATGGGATAGGACATATATATATGTGTTTCTTTTATTCATTTTTCTGTTTGATTATTTATTCAAGCCGTATTGAAATTAGCAGATTTGTTAAATTTAAACAGTTTTCATTTCAGTATTTGCCATTAAGTTTTAATTATTCCTTATATAACAATGTAATTAAACATTCGTAATAAAAATATAATTATTCATTCAAACTAAAATTTCGATAAGCAAGCGAACAAAACATGATAAATAATATATTTCGGTAGAACAAATGGTCATAATAGAATTGTCACATAAACCTACCGAACACACCCAGTAATGCAGGACATATGATACAATTTTAGATTTCTAAGTGACAGCTATACTTTCTAAAAGAATGAAATAATATTATAGGTCATTCAGATTAAGACAATGTACTCGTCTCCAGGCACAATAACGCATTTCAGATATTAACGGAAAGAAATCGTTTTTTTAAATACCATAAGGTATAATTTCAGAGACAGTAAAAGTATGCTTTCATTCTCGAGGAAACGGTCGATCATCGAAAAAAAACTAAACATGCTTTTTTGTATAGTACCTCTAGGTATTCCTTTTTTAGGTCCACCTATCTCTGCCGGCAAAGATATTTCATTACAAAATCGCACAGTTTCCTTGTTGGTACATGTGTACTCGGATCCAACGTCTATTGAAGTCTTGTGGTTTTATGAGACAGGTGGAAAGACATTTGGAATAAATGATGATATTATTCAGTTTAAAGAATATATAACAAGGAACAATGTTGAAATACATAGTTACGGAAAGAAAGTTAATGTTCTGGGTTATAATGTGATAATTCAGATCTTAGACATGAATATTCAGGAAGGGAGATGTGTGTGTCAAATCAAGAATGTATTTGGGGAGATAGAAGTGTCATTTTCTCTGGCAGATATTTCTCAAATGTTGTCAAAAAGTCAATTTACGACAGAAGTTATGATGTTTACAACAAAACCACTGGACGACGCATACAAAAAATATGAAAACAAGCGTAAATATAAATTATTATATTTTCTATTTCGTCCTGAAAACTTCTTATTAACATGAAATACTAAACTTAGTTATTCAATGTTAGAATACGATTTCATTTCAATCAGAAAACAATAAATTATATACAAAATATGTAAAATGCATTTAAAAAAGCAAATGTCAACAGTGGACATGAACATGACATCTCTCATTAATATAAATTATCAAAAAGCTTAAGACATACGTATAAATATCTACACTGATATAAACTTATTTAACAGTGTTATGTTGTATATTTAGCAGAAACAGTTGTCTTGTACGTTTGTATTGGACTGTTGGCTGGTATAAGTGTTGGTCTAGTATTTTTTATCATACTGAGGAATATAACAATGAATAGATCAGGTAAGAATACAATTTGTTATCCAGTAATCTTTTTGATATTGTTGATTGAATATTTCTTCCTGCCATAGAAATGAAACTCAGTATCTTTAAACTTTTATGAAATATTACCTAATTTTGAATACACGTAATTAACGTTTAACTGTTTGTATGTCTTTAATGCAATTGGTGATTGAATGTCTCAAATGTGTCTTTGAAATGAAAATAATAGGCATTATACAACCTTTTGTGTCCAATATCAATAAGTAATTATTGTCTTTTCCACTGATGAGATGCCTCAAATTTTAATTTTAAAGCAGAAAATATTTCATATTTTGTCTGAAGTCAATTATTATTCTTTCCATAGTTTAATCTATGTTGACTATCTGAAATATACCAATTTTTTACTTAAAATGTACAATCCGGGGAGTTTCATCGAGAAATTAATAACCGAAATAAATCATGTAAGAAAGACGTGTACTCTATTCATATAGCTTCGTGCATTCTCGTGTTACTTCTTTGCATTTTTACTTAAACTGTAATCTAGTGTGACCAAATTGTAATTCGAAATGACATAAAATGACTAGAAATTCAAATTCAAAGAAATACGCATATCTGGCAAAACTTAACATAAACCCAAGGAAATATCTATTCAAATTTAAACATGAAAGCGAATGGGTGTATGATTAAACATTAAGTTATATTCCTATCTAAATTACTTTTTAGGATTCTATTTTGTATTTGGATTTTTATTTTTGTTGAAGGCTTTGATCCCAAACCTCACCCAACAAGGTGCACTGATAAGAACCATACAGGCATGTAAGTCAAATTGAATGTAACTCGTGTATCACTGATTCGTTTATATTCATTTCACATTCAATAGTAGACTTGAATAGGAAGCACATAAACTGAATATTGGTTTAGAAATATTTCTATATGCGCAAATAAATGGTTGGTAAAACTGAATCCTAGCAAACTGAAATAAGTAATAGAAATTTACCTAATGATTTATTGTTTACTTTTGATAATATTACAATTAAACCTGTTGACTGTTATAAACATTAAGGTGTTACAATTAGTACTGATTGTAAATGGTCAGCTCACATTAATAATATTGTTGAGAAAGTGTCAAAACAGATAGCATTATTGAGAAAGCTCAAGATCCACATGTCAAGAAGTTTCCTGGATAAAATGTATTTAACTTTTATTCGACCTATTTTGGAATATTCTTGCGAGGTAAGGGATAATTGTTCAAAAACAGATTCTGACAGATTAGAAAAATTACAACTGGAAACAAGGTGTATTATCAGTCTAGGTTTAGAACCAGATATCAGCATTATCCTCTATGAATCTGCAGATTGTGATTATAAAACAAATGTTAAACTATTTCTTTGTGTTCAAAAATTTATACTGGATTCGAAAAAATTCTACCAGTCTTGAATACATCATCACTTTCCACGACAACAACTTAAACACTCCATCAATAACAATTACTGTCTCTCTTATGTTATGTTTTATATTTCATAGTAATAACTTTAGTTACAATTTATGATATTTTGTCATTTATGTAATGTTTTATACATGTAACACGGAGAAGACAATTCTAAGTTTATTAACATGTGTCGGATCCAATTGGCTTTTGTTTTGACAATAAAATATGTTTAAAGTAAAGTCGGTCACTTTATGACTCATATATTTTATATAGCTTATATATTTACTGGTATTATTTCAGACATTTACGTGAGGTTACTTTAAGAAGAAGCGTAAGTGCTCAATACGAAGATGTTGACACGAATGTAGTCACTCCAAATGCTGAAACGAACCGTAATGAAATCCAACAACCCCCATCACAGGAAGCCAGCATTGTTTATGTTTCGGCAGAGGAATCTTATATATATGAAGAGTGTTTAGCCGAAACGGACAATTCAAATATGTCTAATGAGGAGGAGAACTTATACCTTGTTCCAGTTTCCGATCCTGGCGATCAAGATGATTCAGATACCGTTATTCCCCAGATCCAAACTTCACTCAGTAGAACATCTTCAAAAAACAGCGCCGATTCACAAAGAATTTGATTGTAACCAGGGTTTTGATTTGTTTTGTACTTGACGTATGATTAGGTAGTTATTATTTTATAAACGTTATATGACACCATCCTCCCGAGTCAGGGTTTTCTATCCACATTCTTTCCTACTAGCCCCTGACAACATTTATTCATGTCCTACGGGTCGGTAGTGAACGGTTTTCATTGCTTATTTCTCAAGGTCGAAAGAAAATTCATTTGCGTAGTAGGTCACACACCAGGCAGCGATATTTTCAACCCGTTAAATATGAATGAGTGTTGTCAGGGGTATGTAGGAACGAACGTGAATAACAGAACCTGACTTGGGAGGATGTATGACACTGGTTTTAATCTTTTGAGTTTACAAAAATCGACACATTTGGTATTACCGGCACTATTATTATGTGAAGCTGAAAGAAATTAAAATCAAATGTGACCAAAACAATAAAATTCAAAACTATCTAAGAACAGGTCTTATGTAAGTTAGATGCTTCCTGAATTCAATAATTTCCAATTGTAGCACATCGAACACATATTTAACACAACAAACAAACAAATACTTTATTTGCAAATCACGGCGCCCAAAATGAGCAGAATAAATACAATCTTAATTTTCAAACATAATATAAAATAAAATAAAATAGATTAAACAAAGTATAACATGATTGGTTTTGATTTAATTGATTAAAGTAGATGAAATAAGTAATTTGTAATATGAAAATATGTACACGTGTATGACCCATTGTTTGCTACTCTGGTCCCTTTACTGGACAGCACACCTCTATGTATTATTATTATTAATTTATTTTAAATAATGTGTGTATTCATATATGATGATTTATATCTATAACTCTATACAGACACGAAGAAAGATAATCTAATTTAATTTTTGTTTGTTTAGTTGGGGTTTAACACCGTCTTCAGCACATTTTGGCCATTTCGCGGCGGCCAGTTTTTATTGGTGGAGGAAGCCGGAGTACCCGGAGAGAACAACCGACATTCGGTAGGAAAATTGGCAATCCTTGTCAATTAAGATCGGAGTCGAACACACCCCGCCACAGGTGAGATTCGAGCTCACAACCCCAGAGTTGACAGGCTAGAGATCAGTGGTAGTCATGACGAACTACCTAGACCACTCGGCCACCGAGACCCCTAATCTAATTTAATATTCTAATTCTATTTTCATTTAAAATCTCTAATAATTGACAAATTATTGTCAAAATTTCTTTATTTTCATTTCCCATTAACCAAATAAAAAGAGATTTGTTATCGAGTATTGAAACATTTTTATTTTTACTAAATATTTTGCCAATAAAGGGAATTCATACATACATGTTAAAAGAAAGTGCATCTCTTCTTCTATTTTCTCATTACAGAGTCCACATATTCTATTTTCTAGTTTAATATTAAAGTAACGACCTTTTTCTATTTCAAGTTTATGAGCTCCAATTCTAAATCTTGTTAAAACATATCTTTGAGGGTAATTTCAATAGGTATGACTCAAAATTAAGTTTGGTTTGAATACTCGATATGTTTTAAGTTTATTTCCAAATGTATTATTTTGTCTTTTATCATACAATAAATCTTTCTTCCATATGTTTTGAATATAATTTAGTTTTCATCATATTGTTAGTGTTTGTTTTGGATGAGAGTACTTGATACTCTTGTAAATCAAGCAGTTTCAGGATAACATGAATACAACTAGTCCTGGAATTTTTCCCAGCTTTTGACAATGTGTTTGAGAGAGAGTATGCATTTGTTAATAAAATATTATTTGTAGTATGAATTCTTTCCATTATTTGATCATGTTTGTTAAAATATTTAACATGATGGATAACGACCTAATTCACCAAATATGGCAAAATTTGTTGCGTGCTTATTAACTCCTACTGCAAATATGCAGAATTTGAGTTGTACTTTCTCATTTTTAAGATCTTTACAAAGTCTATAGAAATAATTCAGTTCTGTGTCATTGTTCAACCTCCGTGAATTAAAACAACCCCATTTTTCTGAACCATATAATAATACGGATTTCACTGTGTGATTAAATATGTGCATTAGAGTGAAAATATTGGGTTCATAATTAGTAAAATATTTAGTATATTTAAAGAAAGCTTTTAAAACCTTTTTATATAACATATTTTTGGCTTCTGAAAAGCTGCCAGATGCACTGAAGGTTATGCCAAGATAAATATAATGTTGTGTATTTTGGACGTATGTGTCTTTATATGAGAGTTGTGCATCTTTAATACGGCCAGATGTATTGAAAACCATAGATTTCGTTTTTTTTTTTAAATTAACTTCACACATATTACAGACATCTACCAAACATCCAATAAATACTGCGGGGTACCAATTTTGACGTTTAGCGCTTTAACACTACGGAGAGTGGTGTTCTCTGTAAACTTTGAGTACATTCAGATGAAATATATTGCAAAAACATTATCATGAAAATGTTAATTATTAAACATTTGTTTTTTGTGGAGAACATACATTAATGGAATATACGGAATCATTTCTTCACATGTTGATATGCAAGAAAGGTAGGAATTGTGGTACAATTATTTAATGTTTTTCGCAAATTAATCAAACAACCAGTCAGATAATAATGAAATAGGTATCATAATTACGGGTTTACAAAATTATCAAACCACATCTATTTGTGTTAAACTACGATAAAATATTATCGATACTGCCATTATAAAGAATATAATTTTAAATCTATATCGAATTAAATAAAAGTATAAAAAAAATATTAGCAACACACTTGAATCTATGCTCTGCTTCCTTTTACGTCATTAAACTTTTACCAAATAGCTGTTTTGCATATATTATTCCTGTCCTAAATTCTAAACTATGTGTCTTGTTGTTCTTCCGTATTGAACATTTCTTCATCATTTCCATTAGGCATAAATGGTTTAAGTGCTAATGGGATATCTTTTGCTGTTTTTTCTTCGCCTCTTAAGTTTACATTGCAACAAATTAAGTCCCCTATACTACCGTACATAGCAATACCAACAAAAGCCACTACAAGAATTAATATAAGGAAAATACTAACAATAGTTGTTGCCAGGAAGCCTTCTGATTTCGTCAAGGCTACATATTCTGTTGTACGTCTGCGTAAGTCTGAAATTAAAAATTTATTGTATGAAGCTTTTATTAATATGAAACAAAATAAGGCCCGAATGTGAAAAAACAATCTGTTTTTACCATTATGCAGTGAGTACTTTCTGTCTTATCAGTTTGAATTTTTCACTTTAACAACCTAAGCTTCTTGTTGTTCTTTCTGATTTATATAGTAAGTCGAGTTTGTTGTTACCCACCACTCCCACATGGAAGGGGGGTACCAGGGTTGAATAATGAACAAGAAGTAGTGTGTTTTTCCGCCATTTGTTTACAGAAGTGACGTAAGTCACGTGCCTGGACCCGGATATGTCGTCTGCGCATGTGTAGGCAGAACCGGAAGTGATTTGCGCCATGCACAACCGGAATTAGTGGATTTTCCCGACATTTTTCATTATTTGTTGACGGAAGGGAAGTAAGTCACTAGCTGGGACCTGGAAGTGCCATGCTTGAACACAATTCTGATTGGATTATCTCCCTTTTCCCGCACTTCTCGGTCGTCGCGGATCTTCCGTCGCATTGAGCCTCTGATACTCCCTCTGTTATGTCGAAGTCCAGGAGTATTCTAAGTACACAGGTACTTTTGGATTATCTCCCCGTTTTTCCCGAAAACAGTGAAACGTAGCCGAAAAAAACTGAAATGAGCACGCGAGTGATGTCATGAGTAGCGATGAACAGTGACGAATAGCGAAGAGCGGCATGGAACAAGAGAGGAGAAACGAAGTGCATCATAGAGCTATGAAATAAACCGCCGTTGCTAGGGCGGTTGCTAAGGACACCTCTACATAGACCTAATGGCGACAGCATCAGCTGGAGGTAAGGGGACATAATGCAATCCAACCTTTAGTCCTCACAGAAAACATCACCCGTGGGGAAAAGCACGGGAAAAGGGAGATAATCCAACAGTACCTCTATATATCGAATACTCTGCGAGAGCCTTACCTATAGAGACGGATGAAAGATCCAGAGACAACCGAGAACTGCTGGAAAAGGGAGATTATCCAATCAGAATTCTGGTCAAGCATGGCACTTCCGGGTCTCAGCTAGTGATTCACGTCTGTCAACAAATAATGGAAAATGGCGGGAAAATACACTTCTTCCGGTTGCATGTGCGCGCAAAATCCTTTCCGGTTCTCACTACATCTGCGCAGAAGACACATCCGGGTCCTGACACGTGACGTAGTTCACTTCAAAAAATAAAATCATGGAAAATGGCGGTGTCGCGTGAGGAGATTTCGTCCTCGAGGATTTGACGTCCCGCATGCGTATAAAGGCGGAACTATTTCGATGCAGTTCCGGCGTGAGCACATCATGCGGCTACTAGCCAACAGGTACTTCCGTCTCATATATGACTTCCCGGAATGGGTGGCAAAAACATATGTCGTGTGTTTGATTTTTACTGATTGCTATTGAATTATGCAGAAAATGAACAAAATAAACAAAAACAAACATTTACATACATATTATAATTTAATAACAAAATAACCCAGACAAAATAATAAGCAGTTAAATGCACAACTTTTGAACAGTGTTGATCAGTGTTGATACTAACGGAAAACTCGATAAGAGGGGGGGCATAATATTTTAGCCTGGAAAAGAAATTTGGCATACACCTCTTTATATAAAATTATGGCATTGTCCTACAGTTTAAAGACATATCAGTAAAAAAGGGGGTGCTAGCAGGATGTCTGATATTATGAAATTCTGCACTTAAAAACTTGAAATCTGCACGGGCTACCCAAATTTAAAAAAAACATTCAATCATAAAGTCCGTTATTCAAAATGGGCAATCACATATCTTGAAAGATGTAATCCCAGTTTCCCAATTGGGGAATAAATAATCCTACCCTAAAAATAATTGTGGAAAATAAAATTTCTATTTTGAAAAATAAACACACTGATGCTACAGAATTTGTCAGCTCCCTTCCCATTAAAGAAATAATAAGTTGTCTCCATATAAACACAACCATACTTTCTCTTTCTTCTTTAATCTTTATAGTTTCTAAATTTATTAGAACAGATTATTCAGCAAAAGAAATTTTAATCTTATATTTAATTTAAAAAAACATGAATTAGGTAAAACATTAGGTTTGGCTTTAAATATGAGAACACTTGTTCCCATTTTGTCTACTGTTCATTTTTATTACATGAAAACAGTCTAATTAAAATGATATAAACAGGGAAGGATATGGGGTATGCGTCATTTAGGCTTTATCCCGATTTAAAGAATATCTTGAAAAACTATATCATCTAGTGGTCGCCAATGATGTGGCTTTCAACATTGAGCAACAGCCCAACACACATGTATGTCATTACGTGGCCCTGAAATAAATGTCAAGCATTAAATAATAATCACTACAAATCCCAAAATAAACTAAACAATTCACAACAAAGAAGACGCAATACAACCACTGAAAATGCATGGTCCTGCCTAAGGACAGACATTTATACAACATGGTGGGGTTAAACATGTTTGTGAGTACTCAACCCACCCCTACATCCTGGGTCAGTGGCCAGAATAATAGAAAGACAGACAATAAAATTTTAAGCTCTAGATTCAACAAGCCAAGCACTAAAACACAAAAATATGAAAAAATAAAACTGACATAATAAAAAGTGCTTTGTACTTATAATGCTTACATTCCCATTTGGTCTATTACTTTTTATGGGATATGATTCGGTTAATTTCCATTTGGTCTTCTTTTTATAGTTTCAGTTTCATGATCAATGGTTTAGTAAACATCTGACATTTTTGTGAGGTATGATCAGATTCTACTTTCTTTTGCAACTTGTTCAAAAGTGCCCCCCCCCCCCGCCTTTTTTATTTCAATTTTTTGTGTCTTGTGTGTGCCTAGATTTTTGCTATGTAAATGGGGTAAAAATATGCACATGATGGCAATTCTCATGGCTCATACTGATCATATATACAATATTCTATCATTTTATGGTACTTTATTTGTAAACGGGGTAAACATATGCACAGGCTGGCAATTCTCATGGCTCATGTTCATCATCTTTACAATATTTTGTCATTCTATGGAACTTTATATGTAAACAGGGTAAAAATATGCACAGGCTGGCAATTCTCATGGCTCATAAGAATCATATATACAATATTCTATCATTCTATGGTACTTTATTTGGAAACGGGGTAAAAATATGCACAGGCTGGCATTTCTCATGGCTCATACTGATCATATATACAATATTCTGTCATTCTATTGTACTTTATATGTAAACGGGGTAAAAATATACACAGGCTGGCAATTCTCATGGCTCATACTCATCATCTCTACAATATTCTGTCATTCTATCGTACTTTATAAGTAAACAGGGTAAAAAAATGCACAGGCTGGCAATTCTTATGGCCCATACTGATCATATATACAATATTCTATCATTCTATGGTACTTTATTTGTAAACATGGTCAAAATATGCACAGGCTGGCAATTCGCATGGCTCATACTGATCATATATACAATATTCTGTCATTCTGTGGTACTTTATTTGTAAACGGGGTAAAAAATATGCACAGCCTGGCAATTCTCATGGCTTATACTGATTATATATACAATATTTTGTCATTCTATTGTACTTTATATGTAAACGGGGTAAAAATATGCACAGGCTGGCAATTCTCATGGCTGATACAGATCATATATACAACATTCTATCATTCTATGGTACTTTATATTTAAATGGGGTAAAAATATGCACAGGCTGACAATTCTCATGGCTCATACAGATTATATATACATGTACAATATTCTATCATTCTATGGTATTTTATATTTGAATCGGGTAAAAATATGCACAGGCTGGCAATTCTCATGGCTCATATTAATTATGACAACAATATTCTATCAGTTTTGGTACTTTATAATTAACGGGGTAAAAATGTGCACAGGCTTGTAATTCTCATGGATCATAGAGATCATATATACAATATTCTATTATTCTATGGTTCTTCATATGTAAACAGGGTAAAAATATGCACAGATTGGCAATTCTAATGGCTCATACTGATTATATATACAATATTCTATCATTCTATGGTACTTTATATGGAAACGGGGTAAAAATGTGCACAGGCTTGTAATTCTCATGGATCATACAGATCATATATACAATATTCTATTATTCTATGGTTCTTCATATGTAAACAGGGTAAAAGTATGCACAGGCTGGCAATTCTCATGGCTCATACTGATCATATATACAATATTCTATCATTCTATGGTACTTTATATTTGAATGGGGTACAAATATACACAGGCTGGCAATTCTCATGGCTCATACTGATTATATATACAATATTCTGTCATTCTATGGTACTTTATTTGTAAACGTACCATAGAATGATAGAATATTGTTGTCATGATTAATATGAGCCATGAAAATTGGCAGCATGTGCATATGTTTACCTTATTCAAATATAAAGTAGCATAGAATGATAAAATATTGTATATATAATCAGTATGAGCCATGAGAATTGCCAGCCTGTGCATATTTTTACCCCGTTTACATATATAGTACCATAGAATGATATATTATTGTATATGTAATCAGTATGAGACATTAGAATTGCCAGCCTGTGCATATTTTTACCCCGTTTACATATGTAGTACCATAGAATGATAGAATATTGCATATATGATTAGTATGAGCAATGGGAATTGCCAGCCTGTGCACATTTCTACCCAGTTTACATATAAAGTACCATAGACTGATAGAATATTGTATATATGATCAGGATGAGCCATGAGAATTGCCAGCCTGTGCACATTTTCACCCAGTTTACATATAAAGTACCATAGAATGATAGAATATTGTATATATAATCAGTATAAGCCATGAGAATTGCCAGCCTGTGCATATTTGTACCTCATTTACATATAAAGTACCATAGAATGATAGAATATTGTGTATATAATCAGTATGAGCCATGAGAATTGCCAGCCTGTGCATATTTGTACATCATTTACATATAAAGTACCATAGAATGATAGAATATTGTAAAGATGATGAATATGAGCCATGAGAATTGCCAGCCTGTGTATATTTTTACCCCGTTTACAAATAAAGTACATTGTATAATAAAATGATAGAATATTATAGTCATGATCAGTATGAACCACGCGAATTGCCAGCCTGTGCATATTGGTACCCTGTTTAGATATAAAGTACCATAGAATGACAGAATATTGTAAAGATGATGAATATGAGCTATGAGAATTGCAAGCCTTTGCATATTTTTACCCCGTTTACATATGAAGAACCATAAAATGCTAGAATATTGTATATATGATCTGTATGAGCCATGAGAATTGCCAGCCTGTGCACATTTTGACCCCGTTTACATATAAAGGACCACAGAATTACAGAATATTGTATAGATAATCAGTATGAGCCATGAGAATTGCCAGCCTGTGCATATTTTGACCCCATTCAAATATAAAGTATCAGAGAATAATGGAATATTGTATATATGATCAGTATGAGCCATGAGAATTGCCAGCCTGTGCATATTTTTAGCGTATGTACAAATAAAGCACCATAGAATGACAGAATATTGTATAATATATAATCAGTATAAGCCATGAGAATTGCCAGCCTGTGCATATTTTTACCCTGTTTACATATATAGTGCCATAGAATGATAGAATATTGTATATGTAATCAGTATGAGCTATTAGAATTGCCAGCCTGTGCATATTTTTACCCCGTTGAGTACCATAGAATGATAGAATATTGTATATATGATGAGTATGAGCAATGAGAATTGCCAGCCTGTGCATATTTTTACCCAGTTTACATATAAAGTACCATAGAATGATAGAATATTGTATATATGATCAGTATGAGCCATGAGAATTGCCAGCCTGTGCATATGTTTACCCTGTTTACAAATAAAGTACAATAGAATGACAGAATATTGTATATATGATCAGTTTGAGACATGAGAATTGCCAGTCTGTGCATATTTTTACCCCGTTTACATATAAAGTACCATAGAATACAATTACTAGATTTTACCATATTTTATAGAGGAAGAAATTTGTTTAACTCAACAGAACAAAAAGGAATTGTCTCTCTGTCACAGGCAAAAACAGTTTACCTCTGCGGTAAAAACAAAAGTCACTTTCAGAAAACCATTAGTCTGTGAATTAATATTATTTGACATTTGTTGAAACTTTTTTTTAAATTTAAATTTAATACCCCTCACCTCCCCCCCTTTTCCCCCAAAACTAATGATTGCTGACTTAACATGCTTTAGGTATATTGTTTAATTGATTTAGTAATTGTTTGCATTTTATTACCAGTATCATCATTTTAATCCAATTAATTATCCATAAAAATCGTAAATTTATTAGCAATGTCTTCAATCCTGAAAGGATTTACATTGGTTGATGAAATAATTAATATTATTTGATCAAGAACAATTTAACATGATAGTAATACTCAGGGAGTTGATATCTATGATTATAAATAAATAAATGATATTAACCTATATTAAAAAGCATCCAAAATTTTCTTTATACATCGTACGTCGAAAAAAATACAAAATAGTGTTTTATGCGGTCCGCAATCGATGTTGTTTTCACATTTTGTTGTGCCGGATTGGTTATGCTCACGACCCCCTATGTGAGATCCGACAGCCAAACCGGAAATCGGAAACGGAACTCGCAGTTCTCACGGACGAAATCTCCTAACGCGACAGCGGGAAAACACACTCTTCCGGTTACGCATGCCCGCAAACCACTTCCGGGTACTTCCGGTTCCGGTCACGCAGGCACAGACCACATATCCTGTCCTGGCACGTGACTTACGTCACTTCCGTAAACAAATGGTGGAAACCACACTACTTTCAATTGCGCATGCGCGCAAACCACTCCCAGGTACTTCCGGTTCCGGTCACGTGACTTTAGGTTCCGGTGACATCACTTCATGTGACGTCATTTCCGGCTGGCGTCACTTCCGGGTAATCCGCCTCATGATCCACCTCAAATGCTAACTGAAGCTGTATATACTACTTAAATGTATTATCTAACAAATATTTATTATTATCAAAGGAGCGGACTAGTTCATTTTTTTTACCTGGACATGAATCGAGATGTTCTTTGTGAATATTTCTTTTTTCACTTCCTATTTCGCATGAAATTGTCATCTTTCCACTGCAAACTGAATTACCAAAGTCATAATAGACTGTTTCTTTTATCTTGTAGAATATCCCATTCACCCCATTGACGTGACTCTCAGTTTTCTTAGTAATAACCTTTTTCTATAATATACATTGTTCAATGATACACAAATAAATTTCAATACAGTATGGCTTCTAAATTACACATATATATATAGATAAATATACATATATGATAATATTGCATATATCTTATTTTTTTCAATATATTTTAAAGTGTTATATGTATATCTATGGAATAGTTTACATTTTCAAATGTGTCGGAGAAGATGAATTAATAATCAACGAAACAGTGAATTAAAACAACCGAACAGCACTTTTCTTTCTGTTCCATATGTACGAGGCATTGTACAAGTTTGTGAATGCTATATTAATATGACTTTAGTCTACTTTGTTTATTATGTTCATTTTGTTTGCTGTCAACACATAGGCTATAACCATGCATTTCAAATAAAGATTATTTAAATATTAGCTGGCAGATCACTACCTACTTCAGCATGACTCAGACAACGACATCGTCTATGTGTTTTACGCTGGTCCGTGTTGATCAGAGCTTCACTTGTTATTAGTTTTCTAAAATCATTACATTATATATAAATAAAAATTAATGCTCTGAAAAGGCCGAATTTATTAGTTTATAATTAAATTAACTTGACGATCCGTTAAATGGAAAATATTATACAATTACGGCCCTCTGAGGAGGGAGATATCCAAAATGGTCAACCCTGTTGAAG
Organism: Mytilisepta virgata; assembly: GCA_028015205.1. Taxonomy (NCBI): domain Eukaryota; kingdom Metazoa; phylum Mollusca; class Bivalvia; order Mytilida; family Mytilidae; genus Mytilisepta; species Mytilisepta virgata. The sequence continues at coordinate 33,800,572 of CM051511.1, read as the reverse complement.
GGTTATTTCCCCGACTCATAGGGCCGTAACTGTTTTATTATACCGAACAAATATTTTTGTGTAACATATCGATTGTAAGGGTTATTCACCTACTGGGAATAATAGAGTTATTCATCGGACAAATGAATTTTGCCGAGGTTATTCCCAGGCACAACCGATTATAATGAAATATCTGAATTATTCTATGTCATGTGATCATTTATTAGCCAATAGATTTATTTAATTATACTGTAAGGTATAATAATATTGAATATATTTTGTTTTTCGAGGAATTCGAGATTCTTATGTGGCCTATGTATATTTGCTCACCGTGGTATCTGTATATAGTATATAGTATCTTATTTCTGCCTCTCTTTATTATTACTTACACCCAGGATAACAGTGCATGACGGAATGGGATAGACTCTTCGAATTTCATATTTAACATCCAGATGTCCGTTCCGAAGTGTGCTGAAAACTGTTATGTCAGTGGTGGTTGGGAACACTTTAAAACACAAATGTAAAATTAAAAAATTTCCAAGAATAGTTATTGAATTGTTAGCTGTATGACTTCAGAATATGTGGGAAAAATGTTTACTTTATAATGTAATAAAAGAGAACAAAACGCAATCACAAAAGAGATTCAGAGGCACTGAACAGCGGAAGGCTTCAAACGATCTGATTTGTACCTAACGAACCCCTCTCCCTACCTTTAATTAACCCTAGCTTCTGTCGTATGAAACATAATACCAACAACATGACCACATTCTTTACTTTCAAAAATAGGTTGGACGGTACATAAAGCAGATAGCAGGGTCCGAATATACTACAAAATACAGATATATTTATCTCTGAATGTACTTCAGGCTTTTAACGCGTTTTTTCCCAAATAATTTCTATATTGCCTTCTGAATAACGGTTTTCGTGCAGTGTTCAATAACTTAATATGCTACTTTCTCCATCTCTAATATATGGATTTGTTTATAATACAAACTAGACAATCCATACTATAATTTCTATTTATTCTCATCGTAATACACAATCTTTAAAACAAAACAAAGATAGATATTCATGGAATATCTATTATTAAAATCACTCTCGATGATATTTGAGGTTTGCTTACACATGTTAGTCTTGATAAAGGAATAGTTGTATCCATACTCATAGAATTCATGTGCCTGACGAAAATGTGTACAACCAATACTTACGGACAAAATTCTCCTCTGTTAATTTCAATTCTTTTCGATTCTCCTGAAATCCAACTGAACAGGAATAGTGACAATTCACATCATTTTCACTAAAGTTTGCTATTTCAAGGGTCGATATAAATTTAGTACCGTTTTGTACATTAGTTACTTTATATTTTCCTGGTTTTCCTGACGATATACCATTAAAAGATAAAGTCGTTTCGTTTGGACCACCTATCCAGGTGACAGCAGATGAATTTGTCGTAACAGTTACATTATGAACTGTGCAAGCTAGTTTAACAGTCTTTCCAAAAATTACAGGCTTTGTTAGTACGGTCCATTCAGCTGTGCAGTTGAAAAAGAAACACAGAAATTTATCAGAAAAGGGAACTGAAAGCTTTTACAGAAAGAGATGAATTTGTCAGTTTAATAACTCGTTTTCAAATATAAATGTTTACTCTAGTAAAACGGTTGTTTTTTGTATTACTGAATTTAAATTATGATCAATTATGAAAACTGCCTCTTTTCTTTTATATTTCTAGTTTTTTAAACTTATCATACTTTTTCGGACAATTCGGTCTTGCAAAAAATCAAAACAAGTGCAAACGAACATTTTCTGTTTCTAATGACGACGTACGCAGTTGTTAAATAATAAAGGTGTTTTGGTGTTAAAAAATGCAATTGTCGCATCTCATTTATAATGTTTAAATATATAAATGTACGGTCGACTCAGAAAAGAAGTAGAACCAAGAAATAACTTATACTGAACGGCAAAATTGGTCAAAAACATAAAGACAAACGTGGGGGTTATTCTCATTAGTTTGAAAAATACACAATATTATGATATTAAATAATCAGTAAACATTACAACAATTTTCATTAATAGTTTCATATAGCGATAAAGAAAAATGTTTCATACACTTACCACAACCACTGGTATATGGTACCGAGTGAACAACTATACAGAAGGCAACACAAATCTTCAACAGTTTGTCTGAAATACAGTCAATGCCATTGTAGAATGCATGACAATAAAATCATTCAAAAAGTGATCCAAAGATCAACAATGAAAAAACCAATCATCAACTCTTTCAAAAATATCATGTTGTCAATTATACGACATTAAGGGCACGCATGAAAAAGGTGGGTGATAGATCGGTTTTTGATATACCCTATATTCAGAGTATATCTAATAAAATTTCGATTTCCAACAATATGTATGCAAGGTACAAAAAAAATAAATTGCTGAAAGTGAGCTACCTTACACAGAAAGGAATGTCTTCAAATACTCAGATGTTACGCTATTTAACAAAACTGAGAGTATAAACAATATTCCAAATTGAGAAAATTGGTACATCTCTGCTCTTTCTTTGTACCATGCTGACTTTCTAGTAATTCTCATGCAGAGTATGCAAAAGAAGACCTTTAACCTGGGGATTCCATCTAAAGGCATTGTCAACATGCATCAGAATTCTGGAGATATACCTTAACCAGTTTCCAAAATAATGCCAAAACAGAGATTAAAAATGATTTTCAAATAATCTTATTTGATCGATAAACACACTTCATGCAGTTAAAGAGATTTATTTTTATTTCGTAAATAAAATTCTTCAAACCTAAAAGGGTTGGATGTATTAGGGGATGAAGCATTTGATAAAAGTAAATTATGATTTTCCTGCATATATAATATATACAGTCGAACGTCATTGGCTTGAACTCGGATCGCTCGAACAAGGCAGTTGGGTCGAACTCGTGTAAAAGTCCAATCATTTTCATTCTTTATCTATGTAAATAAAACCCCGGTTTCGCGAACCTCATTCGCTCGAACTCCCGAACTAATATTGTGGTCCCTTCAATAATAAAATTGTTAAAATTACAACGCGATACCGGAACTTATCTGTAAAATCAATCACGCACCTGTCAAATAGTTTATGTGTGTGACTGAAACGCATGTATTGTTGACTGGCTTAGAAATCATGCCCTTGTCAATTTGATGACAAAAGATAGGATGGTTTGGTTCAAAAAGCATAGTCAATCAACGGCAGCATTGCAGATGATACAAACTAATCGATATTACTGTGTATATATACCTTAATATAGCCGTACTGTCCTAATGAATAAGATCAGGGAAAGAAATCTAAATTTAATCTAACTTTTTTATAAACGGACTTTTGGGGGAGTAATGCTTCTTTTCCAAGAAGATGAAGCGAAAAATATCAGTGGTGTCAGCTCATAAATGACACTATATAAATCAAAATCTCATAGGCTATTTATGATTTTGTCTTTAATGGGACATATTACATAATCTTCTTAAAATCAAGAGTGATAAAATTCAATTGCTATTTTTTTTTACTTCTCTGTGTTTTTAAAGTATTTCAGATTTTACAAAAACCATTATTAGTCTAAGAACACTTCTTTCTCCGTATAGAATTCATTTCAGTCGTCAAAATAAGTATATTATGTTATTTAATTAGTTAAATATATGCAATCAGTTTCAATACATTTTGCGTGACTTTTAGTATATTGGAGCATTTTTAGTATTCCTTTTTATATAAAAAGCTGAAAAGCAAATTCAAAATTCAAACATGATAATGATAAAAAAAAATTTACACTAGGTATACTACATCTACATAATCATTTTGGTAGAATCACAAATCATACTATCATTACTGAAATAAGTTAAACTTACTTGCATTCATTTTGGTTGACATATATCACTTACTGTCAAAGTCTAAATAAAGTATTAACTTTGTCTAATATGGATCAATGACTGTTAATCTCAAATGAAATACGCTTTTATGTACACAAAAACAAAAGAATTATGTTTTCGCTTGAAAAATTAAGATCAAATTACTTTAAGATAAGTTGTGTTGTTCTTGACATTTGATTATTATTATTTTTTTTTTTTTGATTATTTTTGTTCTTTATTATTATATAAATCATATGAGTATTAAGAAAACCAAAAATGTATACTGAATAAGATACTATGGTTACATTTATGTAAAAAAGCTAAACATATACATGTATACGGATGTACAAGTGAATAATTTGTGATTTTTGTGTTTTTTTACGTTATATCTGTTTTTGATCGGGTTTATGTCTGTTGGCTGGTGTTGCGTAATTGGTATGTACTGTTGGCCTTTTTTTGTTAGCCTCTTGTTTCTTAAAAATCAACTCGCATTTATCAAAAGTCCAAACAAAGTATTGATAAGGTGTTTCCGTTGTTTTTTGGTTTTTTTTTCTTTTCTTTTTTTCTTTTGTATTCTACATTGGCCCCACCTTCAGTTATTCCGTACTTGCGAATATTGGAGTTGTCTCCTATTTACATGACAGAACGCGAAACGAACAAAATTTCTTTAAACATGTTAAATATTGAATATGGGAAGTACTTCAACGGACAACGAAAATGTGGGAAAATATATCCCAGAACATATCCTTAATGTGTGTGGAAGATATTGTTAGGACGCAAAAATTATTTGCAGAAAAATTACAATGTATCCATTGATATCTATGGAAGACACCTTTTCTCAAGAGCAGGAGGTATATTTCCGGTGAAAAAATTTGCATGAGATCGTGGTCTCTTTTTATTACGTGACAAATGTTAGATATCAAAATGAGAGTAGATATCACCGTAAATGGGAGACAACTTCCGTGCATGTTCGAAAAATGGAGATAACAGCTAAACATGTGACTCATTTTGTTGTTTATTATAAATACATGTATAACAGTTTTAAAATATCATAAATTATTTTTCTTCGATGTATTTTTGTCTGTTATAACACAACGAAACGTATGATTAAAATTATTTAAGAAAACATTTAAAAAAACTAAGAATGGTCACTTTCTTGTTTTTAATAAAAATAAATTAATTTAATATATTGTTTAATTATGTTCCAAACTGAAATAAATTCATTTTATACATGTACATGCGCAGTCCAATGTTTCATGCCATAAATTTTAAAATGCAAAATGAAGACGTCCCTTCTTTAATTAAGAATAAATGATAGAATTTTGCTTCATTTTCTGGAGCTTTTACCCTGATCGTGTCATTCTACATTCATTATTAATTTAACATGTTTATACAATATGTTGAAACACTATAAAAAATAGCGGGTGAAATACCACATTCTTGTAAACCAATGAAAATGCATTAAAAGTAGAGTAATGTACATAAATGTATAATAAAATAAGTTATTACATTTAAGAAACAAATGTAGATTTCATAATTCCGATAAATAAAGTTCTATATTTAGCTATCTGTATTTTATTGTAATATAATAGAAAGATAACCAGATAGTATTTCATTTGAATAACGGTTTCAATCATATGGATCGTTCCAGTGTTTTAAGTCGCATTGTAACACATGATTTGTTACTTTGTTAAGCAATATTTAAGATCCTAAAAATAAATTATCCCATTTTTTGAAATGTGAGATTCAATATAAATCACCTAAGCAACAGAATTAAGTATTGAGGATATTTTTTAAATAATAAAGTGTTATTACAGTTTAAATGTATGTATTCTGAAAGTGTCATCTTTATGTAAAACTAAATTTGTGATCGACATGAAGACGTCTTCTTACTTTCCTCAAAACAGATAATGATACTACATTCCTTTTGAAATCTAAGTACTTTTCACGTATAAATATCAATAATTTCCTAAAACAGATATACATATTCCATCCCGTCGGAAATCTAGTATCCAGTATCGATATCGAAATAGGAATTGACATAAAGTAAATGTCAATGACAACGAATGAGTACATAAGTAAAAAGAGTCATGCTCTTGCAAATATTGTATGTTATTTAATTAAGTTAAAATTGTTTTGTTTGTCATGATTAAACATTCAAAGCATGGTAGTTTTCATGATAGCAGAAAGAGATTAGTTGATTCGGTATGATGAAAGATGTATAACAAGGTATTTAAGCAGATAAAGAAAAATCCCCGGAAAATTCATACATCTTCATCTTTACCCGACAACCATACAATAAGGAAGTAACCATTTGATTTTTATGGGGTGGGGGTGTGGCTTGGATCAAATTTGAAATAAAAAGGCAGGACCAGGATTTTGGCAAAATAAAAAGCCAAGGTCACTATAGGTTCGAAAAATTTCAGGTCCTGTTTCATTCAAGAAATATTTTTGGTTTAAATGAAAATAAAACTTTCGGCCGCAATAACGCCGAAAAAAAATCCAAGACCAAAGTTTCAGTGACAAAAACAAGGCAGAATCAAACATTTGATGCTAGCTCCCCATAAAAATCAAATGGTTGCTCCCTAAATGTAAAATATCTACATTTCGCATAAAACATGATTTACATTTATAATGTGAATAACAAATGCATAATGAGTGATATAAGTGATTAAACACAATTCTAAGAAAAACATCTAATATCCCATATAAGACAACAATGCATTTTTTTAACAAGATATCTGTTCTACTTTGACTTTCTTTATTTCCGAACTGTATCATGTTGTTAGTCCGTACTACCCACTTCATTAATGCCATCTGTCATAATTAATCTTATCGTTCCAGGAATATCTCTGTGTGTGTCTTCGCCTCTAAAGTTTACATTAAAACATACTACGATCCGATTGTACTGTACTTCACAATACCCACGAAAGCCACCACAGCAATTGAGAACAGAATAATGATAGTAAAAATTGACCCTAAAGTTATTGACTCATCTTTATGTCGACGTGTTCTTTTATATTTCTGGTTAGCGCTGAAATAACGATCATAGATTTTAATAACAGCAAGACCAAAATGCTCACATGTTTTTAGTTTTTAATTAGTTAGTCTCAAATACCAAAATAAAATCAAGTTTGTCTTCAGTGGAACAAGGTTTAAAAAGGAACTTTCGTTAGTAAATATATAATGTATTTTGCAGTATTTGTTCTTTAACGAAGTTTAACTTCTTCTTACTTGTTTATCCTGTCCCCAGACTTTTGATTGCTTTTCGTCTTAATTCTATATTCAGCTTACAGCTTAAATTAGTATAAATTTGCAGATAATTTATCCGACATCACATTTTACTGGCTGTTACATTTGACTAAATCTTACTTAGTCTAGCTGTTCCACTTGAATCTAATTTATGATATTTGATCATCCCTGCACTACCAAAATGGACGATTGTAATTAAATAATATGAGAAGCCCTTTTCCATTTTGTAGGTTTGGTTTTCCCTATTTCTGTTATAAACTCAATCAGACATCTAATCTAAGTGCTATGTAATACATTGTTATACCCAATGCCAATCAGCGTGATTAGTTTTGCAAATTGTTGTCTTTGTTTCGTAGATTCAAATCTTTCGTTTTTGTGACGGAATTCTCTAACGTTTGCTAATGAAAAATATCTATAATAAATTCAGATGCTACATTTCTTGTGTACAATACCCATTTCTGGATTCACCTTCAGATACCCTCGTGGCCAAAATCTTGTAAAGCAAACAATCAGAATAAATACATCAATATATAAAATCCACAAACATTATGAACAAAACAACCAAAAAGGCATAAACAATGTACACGTAGCCAAACTCCTGGTAAGAAAACATATCGGAAGCACAATGCATTGGTATTTCGAGCTGAGTAGGGCAACTTTGAGGTAAGCGTTTGCTTTTATTAAGTGACACATATCCTCTACAATGGTTACACGCATTGACAATGCACTTGTCCATGTTGCTCACATGTTTTTAGTTTTTAATTGTAGTAACAGTATTGTTTTGGTCTTGTCTTCGTCGTTCTCCGGAGTTTGTCAGTATTTTCCTCTTGACTTTACTTATAGCATTTTGGAACTTTTGTATTTTTTATCTCCAATACATATTTGTTTTCTTTATTTGATAAAATTATCATAAAACATATAAAAAACATGACCATCGACAGGTTTTCTCGCTATAAAATGGGTCAGTCTTCCTAAACTGTACATGGACATCGACAGGTTTTCTCGCTATGAAATGATCCAGTTTTCCTGAACTGTATAACACAAGCATTTTAATATGCATTACACAACCCAAAACTAGGTGATGTTGAGGTTTTAAAATGGAATGTTTTGGCCAAAATCGCCCTATCGAACTTTTAATTCTTATTTGTTGTGTTACTAAAGTAATGGTATATTGAGGTCTTCAGACCTATAAAATGTCATATTTCCTTTTTAATTTACTATCCTATGTTTCTATAGAATGGCAAAACCCTTTGAAGTGCCAGATATATTTAATGGCGCCATTATGCAGAACAACACGTAAGACTGTTTATAGATCTGTTTTGAATTAAATGAGATAAAATGCTTTCAAATACTAATTATAATAAAGTATTCAAGAGTTCAATCAGTCAGATGCCAATAAAAAAACCTTTACCTTCCCGAACACACTCCCTACACGCATTTTATTTTTTTTCAAAATTTTTTTTGGAGAAATATATAAATCGGTTTTTGATTAAAGCAATAGTATGTTACGAAAGTTGACGACTCTTTATAAATGTTTGTATAGATATATGAAAAATATTAACTACTATTATGTATATCCGTATAAATGAATTATCTATCTGTTTAAAATGAAAAAATAAATAAACAAATATAAAAAAAAAACAAAAAAAAAAACGGGTAATTTCTGTCACAAAAATAACCAGCCTATTGGGTTTTTAAGATCAAGTGTTATAGGGTCACCGGCGATGACTTACGAAAGGTAGGAACTCCATTCCGGAGAACCTTAGTTCATCCACAGTTATTAGTGTGGTCCGTATTGCTTTAGTTTTTAGTCTTCTTTTTGTGTTATTATATTGTTCAATAATTTTTTGTCCTTTAGGTCTTGGAAATTAATCTCTCAACTGAATAAAGGTTAGAGAATTTACTTATACCATAGTGATACATTATTGGTGATGTCTGAGAATTACTTATCTGCTCCTATTGTGACTTTCAACACGGGACATTAAAAATGGCAACATGGTTTGTGTCTAGTAAGTGACAGGTATTGCTTGTCCATCTGGGCCACCTGAGTTCACGCCCATGGGGGTCCATGATGCTGTTGTTTGTTTGTCTCTCTCTTTCTCTCTGCATTTTTTATTGTTTGGATTGTTCTTCGGATCTTTCTCATAGTATCTTTCGATGCTCGTTTTAAAATTTTGAAAACATACTAAAAACTAACTTCCAGGATAATAAAACTACAGTTGAAATTGAGACCTCACAAGAAATAAACAAAATTAACTGAAAATAAAAAAATGCAATGTTGATTTAATATATGACATAATATTAGGGATAAGAATTGTCATACAAATTTGATTACTTTAGCGTGGATGCCTGTAATATTTCTAATTCTTTATATTACGTAGTTTTCCATGTTGGTGATATATTTATGCAGTTTGTTTTGCCCAATGTTCGCACTTTACTTGCATTTTCAAAAGTATTGTTGATAGATGTACTAACACTAAGAGAATTGAGCTGCGATCCAAACGCCAAACATGAGGAAAAAGACATCTGGAGTAATATTTATATCTTTACCACAACCATTTATATACTTTAGCAATGTAACAACTGAAAAAATGGCAATATAAACACAATTCATCCTACCATGTAGTCTGAAATAAAATGGTCAATGTCTAACAGTTGATCTATTTTACTTTTATATTTTACATTTATTATCTGTTTTATCATATATATTTATTTTCAAAATCAAAACAGCAACCCCAAACCCTCAAATTCCAAATTACCAAAGAGATCATATAGGTAGAGCCAAAGTTACGGACAAGGTATGCCCGATGGAAATACTCCTTAGTTTTCACAAAATATGTTTTGAGTCATAAGAAAGATAATTATACGAAGTAGTAAGCGGTGTCAATGGACAACATTCTATAGCATAAGACAATCCAAATCATACTGTTAAATCACAACAAAAATCGGTTAATTTCCGACAGAAGACACGAGTTACTAGTGACATTTTTCTTTTATCTACATGTAACTTTACCCGCTTGTGTGATCAAAAAAGGATTCATCGAATTGGCTCTTACGACATGGGAAAAATCCACTTTTGATATGGGGTGCAGTAATAATGTACGAATGAGAAACTAGTTCGTGTAATACTGGAACATAATATGTTTTATGCATGAGAAACTGACTCATATAATACAGTTGAATGGAACATGATAATATACATGAGAAACTGACCAATGTTACCCTGAAATACAAAAACACAAAGGCATCAAAACAAAAATAATTTTCATGGACCCTGTATTTAAAGACGAATAATCTTTGACATCAATCTAGAATTAGTAAAAAGTTGAAACCTTAAAATTAGATAAAAATGGCCTCAATCGTCGATTTGAGCCATACACATATTTATAGGTAAATCTTATTATTTTTTTTTTTGACAAATTTGTTAAATGAATCATGGTTCCCAGTCTTCAACGTATTTGTTCATTTGATGTCATGGAACCAGAAGTCATCATATTGGCACGAATGTTTGTTAAATTGGAACCTGTACATAATGTCATCCGTTTTCAGGTCAACACATGACAGAAAAGATAGATAACCAACATACATAATCAAATAAAATGAACACCCGTCAAAAAGCGTTGGAGAATAATTAAGACAATAACTTAGATACTGAACTCTGCATGAATGATTTAAGTTGTGCACATTTGGTCGAACTACGTACTAGAAACACTGAAAGCGGAAACCTTAAAGAGTAGGTCCAAAATGAGCTGGTGATACAGTCCACCAAAAGAGGAATCAACTCAATGGTGAAAACACATTTTTCCATGTAATCAATTTTGATGCGCAGGATGTGCAAATGTTAATTGACGACATACCAGTTGTGTTTGTAACCAAAGAATGACCAATGCACTGATTGCAGACGAGAATCACACGTTAAGCTATTATTTTCTTTTCCTGTCGTCAATTCTGCAAAGAAATGTTATAGATCTGTCCTTGGATGGTTTTAGCTTTATCCTTCAAGTCATTGTAGAATTGTTTAATTGCTCTTTAACTTTTTTTAATTGTTGTTTTTGATTTTGCTCGTCCGTGTATAGGAATTTCATTCTTTGGTTGATTCATCAAATGAATCCATTTTCTCGCTTTGGTTATTACAAAACAATTAGTGGCCAACCTGATCACGATTGAATGTTTTGTGTTATTCGTTCGGCTCTCGATATCTTATGTATTAAGCAATCGACGAATTGTGACATCCTGTGCACCAGAATAAATATTCTGCAATATTACCATGATTATTGTATTTTGTTTTTTTTTAATTTAAGGCCTGCGGCACAAATGATGAGTCGTAAATCGACGACATATACACATGCTATGCATCAAAGGGGATTTCATCGATTACTTACCACCACTCACAAAAGAGATTTTTTAGTCTTAAATTATTATTGAGAAGGATAATTCAGAGGATACACATGTAACACTTCCTTAGATTGTTTTTATATGTACGCTCTATTCTTTATATTGTGTTATATGATTTTATAATTTGGGAGAGGACTTCGTAAGTTGGAAAACCTGTGTTGACTCCCTTTTGTTTATTACAAATAAATTACATGCATTATAAATCAAACAATTCGGGAAAAAGGACATTTTTGATAATATATTCCAAAAAATAAGTATTTCGAGATGCTTTCAGAGTTTTTTTTATAACAAACGAGTAAAATACATTACAATAAATAAATATGGTTCAAATAAACCACCATAAATTGATTTTTATTGCAAAAAGTCTTGAAAAATGGGATACGTTTAATTTTGCAGATTTTTCACCTAAAAAAATCTCCATTTATGAATATCATCTTCCATATAGCAGTTGATCTCTGTACCTTAATACTAGAGTAATGTGAAAAATGTTATATCATTTTCCTTTTACATCATTACCGCGTGAAGGTAATAAAATATAATTTTCCCCTTTAGAAAAATATCTAAATTCTGATTATTTGTCGATTGGTTTTGGGTTATTTCGCACCTAGCAGCAACATTTACGTGCGATTTCAGAACAAAAATCATTCAACAATATGTCAAACTTTGAGATTCTGTGCTTTTGATTGCCATTTTAGGTCATTTTCAAAAGCTTCGAATATCTCTGAACGAATTGATTTTGCCGCATCACAAATTTGTCTATATTGCCAAGCACATAAGCATGCCTCATGACGGACTCAATATATGTTTCTCCGCCGCAAACGAATGAAGAAAATAAATTTAACATTATTTTTCATATCTATGAACAAATAAACAACAAAATGGATAACAGGAATGACCAACAATGACATACCAATCAATCAAAGCAACCGAAATGATAGAACCCAGGACAAAAAATAACATAAAAATAAAAGAGTACCAAACGCAATCATGAACACAACAGAGAGTCGATATAGTTGACTTGGTACAGACACTGAACAGTGGTTGTGTTAAACCGGTTTTATGTGTAACTAAACCTCCCCCTTATTTATCCTGAAACTATGGTGTGTAAAAAGCGCTATAAACATTAAGTATGTTTACAAACAAGATGGCCCTTTGCTAGAAATGCCAAATTTATTAACCGTGTTTTTTCTTCAAATTTAGTTTGAGTCTTAGATCTGTAATCGGATGACGCCAGCTCCGATATGTAGATTTCACTAAGGTCACTATGCTTCACGATTTCTTTTATAAACTAGTATTCCAGTTTCAATGAGGCTTGTACTTTCTCCAAAGCATCTTTATTGTTTCCATTTTTTAATTTGCTGTAAGTTTCTTTGTCTCCTCGTATTTAATTTTCTATCTCTGAGGACCAACAAGATACAGTTGAGCTCAGTTCTAACATCTCTTTAGAACTGTTTTAAACTGTCAGAAGAACTGTTCTATAACAGTTCTAGAACTGTCATCCTCAAACCTTTAGAACTGTTTATAACAGGGTGTGTCCTAACCTAGAACCATTTATGACAGTTCTACCCTAGAACCTTTCCGTACGGTTCTACCCTGGAATCATTTATGACAGTTCTACCCTAGAACCATTTATGACAGTTCTACCCTAGAACCATTCTGAATGGTTCTAACCTAGAACCATTTATGATCCTGACAATAAGATACTAAGGGGAAAGAGTTAATTATTCTAACTAAAATTTTTCTCAAAACTGATAATTATTATTAATTGACAGCAGATTAAGGTAATTAATATCAAAAACAATAAAGGCAAACATCAAAAGCAATCATTACTTTATATCTATTGTTTTTAACATTTTTGGCTGTTATTTATTTTTAAGCTTTACTCATATCTGTATGGCTTCTTTTGCTTAAACATATAGAAGCTCAGCAAAAAGTGTCCTAGGTTAAACAATATAAACTTCAAACTAACTGTATGAAATGTCCTAGGTATCACCATATATACTTCATGAAAAAAATTGGCCGAAATGTCCGTGTCCGAAATGTCCGAGTCCGAAATGTCCTGGTCGAAACGTCTTTTGGCCGAGAAGTTCGCGCGTCTCTGCTTATACACACCTCTTTAGTCAAATGATACATTAATTATTTTAAAATGTAGCGTTATAAAAATTTGAAACTCCGCTGATTTTGTCACGAAAACGGTTTACCTGTATGCTTACAAATGTATCTGTATACCTTAAAGATTGGAAGTAGTATATGGGGACAGGCAAATTATTACTTGAGGTGACGGAGCCGGATATGACGTCACCGGAACCGGAAGGGACATGATCGGAACCGGAAGCACCCGGAAGTGATTTGCGCGCATTCGCAACCGGAAGTAGTGGGTTTTTCCCGCCATTTGTTTACAGAAGTGACGTAAGTCACGTGTCAGGGCCCGGTGTGTCAACCGCGCATGCGTGACCGGAAGTGATGGATTTTCGCGCAATTTTCAATGATTTGTTGACGGAAGTGACGTCAGGACACGGATATATCGTCTGCGCATGTTAGGCGGAACTAAAAGTGATTTGCGCGCATGCGTTACCGGATTTTCCCGCCATTTATTTGTTTACAGAACTGACGTTAGTCACGTGTTGATCCGGATGTGCCATGGTTGATCGGAATTTGGATTCGATTATTTCCTCTTTTCCCGGGCTTCTTGGTCGTCTCAGGGTCGCATCGAGTCTATAGAGGCTTATTTAGTTTTTTGGGGGCTACTTTTTGCTGCTGCTGCCCCTGGGATTGTTGTTTTTCGTCATCGCTTTTCTTCTCTTGCTTATCTAGCAATCAAACCGACAACATGAGTACCTATGCTTGGCCTTCCGATCATCAGCAGCAAATCCTATTCCTTGAGCAGCAGGAGCAGCCGCGAAAACAGCGACAAGTAGCCCAAAAAATTCGAAATAAGCACGCAAGTATAGTCATGAGTAGCGATAAACAGCAAAGAGCAAGAGAACAGCAGCGTTGACGAACAGCAACAAGCAGCAGCAGCAGCAGCGAAAACAGCGACAAGTAGCACCAAAAAACTGAAATGAGCACGTGAATATAGTCATGAGTAGTGAAGAACAGCAAAGAGCAACAGAAAAACAGCGATGAGCAAGAGAAGAGCAGCGATGGCGAACAGCAACAAGCAGCAGCAGCAGCAGCAGCAGCGAAAACACATCCGGGTCCCAACACTAACGTCACTTCCGTAAACCAATATAAAAATAGCGGAAAATCTATTTCTTCCGGTTGCGCATGCCCGAAAATCACTTCCGGTCCCGCCTACACAGTCCCGGTCCTGGCACGTGACTGACGTCACTTCCATAAACAAATTATGGAAAATGGCGCGATAATCCATCACTTCCGGTTGCACATGCGCGCAAATCACTTCCGGATACTTCCGGTTCGGGTCATGCATGCGCGGTTGACACATCCGTGTCCTGGCACGTAAACAAATTGCGGGAAAACCAACTACTTCCGGTTGCGTATGCGCGCAAATCAATTTCGGGTACTTCCAGTCCCGGTCACACGAATTCTGATTCCGATTACGTCACTTACTTTGACGTCATTTCCGGTTTCGGTGACGTCATGTCCGGCCTCTCCACCTCAAATAATGATTTGCGTGTCCCCATATACTACTGTTGGAACAATAATCATCCGGACAGTCAAGGTACAATATACATGTCAAAACGTTAATAAGTTAAAATTACCTGAAACACACAACATGTTACGGAGAACAAATTTCTTCACCTGTTAATTTACTTTAGATAAAAATCACACAACTTTTAACAAAAACAATAATTCGTTTTTCTCGGAGTTGAAAAAAAATGCACCATGAATGTTTATTACATGTATGTACTTTTGCTGTTTTGCATAAACTGGTCATGAATTTAATATTATTAATTATTTTCATAATTTCATATATTGAAATTATAATCGATGTGAAATGTTACTACATATTTGACAAAAATGTTTTTAAAAGTTTGGGAAAAGGCGAAGACGAGGAGTACATGCCATAATAAATACAGAGTTATCGGACATGAAAATGGATGGTTCTACCCTAGAACCATATATCACAGTTCTATCATAGAACCATTTATTACAGTTCTATCATAGAACCATTTATCACAGTTCTATCATAGAACAATTCTGAATGGTTCTACCCTAGAACCATTTATGGCAGTTCTACCCTAGAAACATTTATGACAGTTCTCCACTAGAACCATTCTGGGTGGTTCTACACTGAACCGTTTATGACAATTCTACCCTAGAATCATTGATGACGGTTCTATCTTAGAACCATTTGTGACAGGGTTGGTTCTACCCAAAACCGTTCTAGGGTGGTTCTAGAACAGTCCTCTCTGACAGAATAGTTGAGAGGTTAGAACTGATCTCAACTGTACCTATGTCTGCAGGAAATATGAAACAAAGCTTCGCAAGCAAAAAGGTCTACACCTCAAATTCGAATTAATAGTCCTTAATCGTGTCTCTCTTCAGCAATTCGCTGAATATTTGTCCAACCACCAAATTCAAAATTCACGTTGGCTGCGTTGTCTTCATTCGTTCTTTTTTATTGATTTTCTACCTTCATTCATTGTAAAATTTTGGTAGCAATCTCTATGGAACCCCAATTTTCAGAAAAGGACTGTGGAAACTTTAAACAAATTTCCATCATCCTAAAAGAAAATCCTATAGGCTCTGCAATACGTTTGTCACGAATCACTTTCAACTTCCGAAATCATTCCTCGGTGCATTTAATATAATTGTCATTGTTTGAAAATTCCCGATGAATCATGCATAACGGATCACTACCTGTGTTCGCTAGTTATACAAATTTCCTATTTCTAGAAATACTCATATTGAAACAGTAACTCGGCAGATTTATTTACAAAATAATAACTAACCTAATAAACCTATAACAAGGGACTACTGCGATAAATCGTAAATAACTACTATACACAATTATCAGATAACTAAAATTCAACTAAATTTACTTATGCTACAAAACTAACAAGCTAATATTTTCAAAAAATTAATCTAATTCTAATAAGAGTAGTATTAGATGAATCAATTAACCGCTATTATGTCGAACTCGACGCAGCAGATTCTGTTTAGAAACTACATGTACGCAATGTAATCGTCAAGGCTACTACGAAGTAGAAACGTCATGCCCGTCCTTTAACTAATATTGATCTCAGGTATTAGGGGACTAATAGCTGACCGTTTACTTTTTTCTTTAAACATACATCTTTACGATTTTTTGAAATCATTATTTTAAATAAGGTCTACTGCCATACTGAGCAAGGAAGAAGCTTTTGGTAATAAATGAGACTGTAAAAGTTGCTTTCTATTTACATTTTATTCCATCTGGACGGGGGGGATAAGCATACTTGTAGTAGCGTGAGGATTAAAAATAGAATAAAATTTATCGGTTTAACAGCCCAAAGCAAAAGTGTCTCAGCTTGGAAAGTCAATGTTGCCGTAATGTCAGATAAAAATCATGAAAAAATTTGAAATAATTTCTCCTCTCTATACCGGTTTATGAAATGAACTGTGGACATGTTTTTTTTTTATTAACCTAAATCAATAGATTTTGTAGATTTTTAATTTTTGAGTCACATGTTTGCCGTATGCGGTAAATGGTGAATGTTAAAGGAAACAATTACGTATTTTCAACATAGTTTTATTGGGTAAGGGGACATTTTTGCCCTTTTACGGTCCTATATACTAAACATTTCAGGCATACCATATGTATATTTTAAAGATGGAACATTTAGATTTCTAATCATACATGTACCTACTAGAAGTCTGTACTTTAAGCAGAACATTTCTTATAGAAGCAAAAGGAAATCACGCCATTAAAGAAAAAAAATGTCCCAAAATGTCCATGTGACTATGGAAATGACCCCCAAATCTCAGAAGCGTTCAACAATTTGTAATTGTAACATCTTTTGTTCTTAAAAGTATATATTTTGGCATATTTGCAACAAGTCCCATATAACCAAAATATAACCACAGCCAAAATAAACCAATTTACGGTACTCATACCAATACATGTACATCCAGCTTCTTTTCGGTTTTGTCGGTGTTTGTAGAGTTTCCCCTATCAAATGCACCTTGGAGTACGGTACCTTTGTTATGACCTTTATCTACTACTAGTATTACTATTTTTACTACTTTCACTACTACTACTATTACATTGTTTGTACCACTGCTATTAGTACAAATACCACTACAAGTATTACTATTAGAAGTCAGTGATTTAAAGTAGTATTGCATCCGCATCCGATACGTCGACGTATCTGTACCAAAAAAGAGAGGTACATGTAAATCCAATGCTTTTAACAAAACTGCACACGGCATGCATTCCATATAAAAACTGTTTATTCTCACCTTAAAATAATATGCAATTGACAATATTTACCTGAAGATTATGACATCTTTTAAAAACTGTCCACTCAAATAGACATATTTCTGATGTCTTTTTATAGTTTTTATATGGAATTCATGCCGTGTGCAGTTTTTTTTTAAAAGCATTGGATTTGCATGTAACTCTCATTTTTTTAGATACTTTGACGTACCGGATGCGGATGCTATAGTTCTTTAAATGACTGGCTTGTACTGCAACAACAACAACTACTAAAAACATTGTCTTTATATTTCTTTTTTGTCCCTTTGTTAGAGAAGAGAACGTTTGACTTTTCTATGTAAATTTCTCGTTCAACATGTTATAGTATTCTTATCTTTAAATATTCCAAAAGTCATTATTTGTCAAGGCCATGCTAGCGAATAATCTACTGATAAATGGTTCAGGAAGTCGTGAGTATATTGCCCGTATAATTTAGATTTTTTACATGCATTCATTAATATAAGAAGTTGAAAATGGCAAAAAAATAGTTGCACTGGTTCACGAAATACTCCATTTGCTGTAGCATAGGATTTCAACCTCAATTTTTGTTTGTTATTTGTATTTTTTTGTCTGGGATTTTATTCTTATTGAATTATATAATCATTAACTAAACCTGGGAAAGCTGTAAAAACGTTTTTTTTGCAATTATTTGATGCGTATAATATTTCGAACTACGATTTGTTAGTTGTTCACAATGCAAATAAATTTTGAAGAGCAGATTCGAGTGGGATGCAAGTCAATTCGTTCCAAGTCCGATTCGTCGAACATTTGGTCAATTCATTGTCTTGTCTGACATGATTATTCATTTATTTGTTACAGAAATTACCAGTATTTAGCAAAATTCAAAAATAATAGAAATACTAAAGGTTCATTCCTTGTATTGCACATGGTAGATCTCCTTAGCTGAAATTTGGCTTCCTATTTCGGTATTTTTGGTTATGAGTACTTCTTGTTTACCCTTTAAGCAGAACATTTCTTATAGGAGCAAAAGGAAATCACGCCATTAAAGAAAAAAAATGCCCCAAAATGTCCATGTGACTATAGAAATGATCCCCAAATATCAGAAGCGTTCCAAAATTTGTAATTTTAACATCTTTTGTTCTTAAAAGTATATATTTTGGCATATTTGCAACAGGTCCCAAATAACCAAAATATAACCACAGCCAAAATAAACCAATTTACGGCACTAATACCAATACATGTACATCCAGCTTCTTTTCGGTTTTGACGGTGTTTGTAGAGTTTCCCCTATCAAATGCACCTTGGAGTACGGTACCTTTGTTATGACCTTTATCTACTACTAGTATTACTATTTTTACTACTTTCACTACTACTACTATTACATTGTTTGTACCACTGCTATTAGTACAAATACCACTACAAGTATTACTATTAGAAGTCAGTGATTTAAAGTAGTATTGCATCCGCATCCGATACGTCGACGTATCTGTACAAAAAAAGGGAGGTGCATGTAAATCCAATGCTTTTAGCAAAACTGCACACGGCATGCATTCCATATAAAAACTGTTTATTCTCACCTTAAAATAATATGCAATTGACAATATTTACCTGAAGATTATGACATCTTTTAAAAACTGTCCACTCAAATAGACATATTTCTGATGTCTTTTTATAGTTTTTATATGGAATTCATGCCGTGTGCAGTTTTTTTTTTTAAAAGCATTGGATTTGCATGTAACTCTCATTTTTTTAGATACTTTGACGTACCGGATGCGGATGCTATAGTTCTTTAAATGACTGGCTTGTACTGCAACAACAACAACTACTAAAAACATTGTCTTTATATTTCTTTTTTGTCCCTTTGTTAGAGAAGAGAACGTTTGACTTTTCTATGTAAATTTCTCGTTCAACATGTTATAGTATTCTTATCTTTAAATATTCCAAAAGTCATTATTTGTCAAGGCCATGCTAGCGAATAATCTACTGATAAATGGTTCAGGAAGTCGTGAGTATATTGCCTGTATAATTTAGATTTTTTACATGCATCCATTAATATAAGAAGTTGAAAATGGCAAAAAATATTTGCACTGGTTCACGAAATACTCCATTTGCTGTAGCATAGGATTTAAACCTCAATTTTTGTTTGTTATTTGTATTTTTTGTCTGGGATTTTATTCTTATTGAATTATATAATTATATAACTAAACCTGGGAAAGCTGTGAAAACGTTTTTTTGCAATTATTTGATGCGTATAATATTTCGAACTACGATTCGTTAGTTGTTCACAATGCAAATAAATTTTGAAGAGCAGATTCGAGTGGGATGCAAGTCAATTCGTTCCAAGTCCGATTCGTCAAACATTTGGTCAATTCATTGTCTTGTCTGACATGATTATTCATTGATTTGTTACAGAAATTACCAGTATTTAGCAAAATTCAAAAATAATAGAAATACTAAGGGTTCATTCCTTGTATTGCACATGGTAGATCTCCTTAGCTGAAATTTGGCTTCCTATTTCGGTATTTTTGGTTATGAGTACTTCTTGTTTAACATAAGTTTGGTTTTTGGTCTTCCACATGTTTCGGTTTTAATGCTGCTGATGAGAGGTAACTCCTTGAAATGTGTCGTATACAGCATAGTATAAATTTACTATATCTAATATTAGTATCTTTGGATTGTTAATTTCATTCCAAGTCCGTTGTCCATTCGTCCCAACCGCAACCCAACTGATACTATTGGCAAATTGACCTAAGTAAAATTTATCCCTAGGCAAATTGACCCAAGTAAAATGTAAAATTTTTTCTTACATCTGCACATAAAAATTCGGGGGATGAATCATATAGAGCACACTACGTCAACGCCGTTGAGCCCCAACGGATTTATAGATCCATGTTTATCCCAAATTTAACTAGATTGTACTTGGATTTTAGTGCTACTGGAATTCTTTTACATGTGTACACTTCTGAACCATCATGTAAAATGTCATTTCGATACAGTTGCATTAAAAAGGCGCGCAGGTTAAGTGAAAAAAGGTGGGCAAATGTAATGACAAAAGTGTTCAGATGTAATACAATATTGCGTAGATGAAATCCACCGACTGAGACTGGTAAAGAACATTATATCGTTAATTACATATAACCAGCTTTAATAGTAATGATGCGCCTTAAAAAATTAAAGTCCACTTGGTATGGTTTCAACCAGAACTGACAAGCATATATGACGCCAAAGCTAACGTCGGCCTCATTCTTTTGATGAAAACGCCAAAAACTTTTGTCTCAGTGATATCGTGATAACGTCGCCTCGAATGTTGAAGGTCGTGGTTTCGATCTCCTGCCTGGTCAAACCAAAGATATGAAAAATTGCATTTGCTGCTTCTCCACCAAGCACACGGCATTTTGGAGTAAGAGCAAAGGGCTTGGTCGGCTCGGATGAGTCAGTATAATCTGTTCGATTGGCGTGATATATCGTACTGTAGGCAGCTACCTCGTGAGCTAGCACGTTACATATCCGGCTAGGCATTTCTGTTTACTACAAAGCAGGGATCATATTATATCATATCAACATGTTCATGGCCTGATATTCACCTAATGGTTACCACTGGACGTTAAATAATAAAAATACATCCGACTTGTATGCACATCCTATTAATAAATTCATATTATATAAAAAAGTAATAAGAATAAAACAATAAATTTAGCAGAATTCGTATGAAATAAACAGGAATTGAATAAACAAATGAAATAATATTTAAACGAATCACATGCTTGTGTTATTTAAATAAAACAGAATAATGAGAATATTTACCATTATCAAATGCTATGCATAAGAGAGATATGTATGAGTATAAATAAATAAATAAATGATTTAATGAATAATAAACAAATTAAATGAAATCTAAAAAGCCATACCAATTAATAAGCATTTATTTTATTAATAGACAAGAAAAATAAACTGAAATGGTGAGCTGTCAAAAGGGGCGTAAAACGACTAAAATGTATGAAATACACAAGTCGAACAAAACCAAATATAAAATCGTAAAAAAACAACAACGAACTAAAAAGTTAAAAATACTCAACGTTTCGACCAATATGGTCGAAAAAATAAAAAAATAAAAAGGTGTTGACTCTTTGAAACCCAGAGCAAGTCTTGAAGACTTTAAAGTTTAAGACGGCAACACGTAGATATTCGTTTTTTTCAAGGACAGGATTTGAAAACATTAAAGATTGTTGTGTTTTGAAAATGGAAATAAACTAGGGTGATCGTGACGTGTATATACATATGTGAACAATAAAAAAGCAGGAAAAAGACTTTTGGTTTAAATGTGAAATGTTTTTAATACAGTTTCATTGGAAACTGATTTTTTAAAACATGAACTTAAACTTGTAAATGAAATTCATTTTAGCAGCAGCATATTATGACTGTTATAGCATCCTATTGCGCAATAGTGGTATGGATTTTGGGAACAGACGTTACCTCTGGGATTCCTCAGAATCAAACCTGTCTTTGTTCATATAGTAGGCAGCCAGTCCTGTCAGCGCCTAGTGATTCTTCTCATATTGAAACTTACCTTGAAGCTGGTTATTGTCTCAAAACAGCTATTGAATCAGCAAATCCATGGGCAGCTGTACTGTACGATAGAAAATTGGCTTTGGAAACTTTTTCAGCGGTAAATATGGCTTTATGCATTTGAGGGTCGTAACGGATTTGAGCGGACGGGGTTCATTAGGTTTTATCCGTAAAACAGGTTCAAACCATTTCCAGTGACTGTATCAAATTAAACTACCTATACTCGTCTTTGTTTCTATGTTTATGTTTTGTGGTCTATTATATGTTATATTCTGTGTTATATATTTTGTCCTGTAGATTGGATGGTATTAATTAGTTGGTTGCGTTATATTTTACCTTTCCTTCAATGACTTTTGATCCCTTTTAGCAGATGGGAAACTCTTAACAAATCTCTTGACTATTTGTAACTTTAAAGTAAACAAATTTATGTATGTTGGATAATATCAAGCTTATCTTCATATTAATTAGATTGGCATGGTTCATCTGAATAACGGTACATTTTACAGTGGCATGTGTCCTATGAAATATCCTGGTAAGTAAACAGAATACATATGATTGCTGCAGAAGACAATTGCATTTTCGTCTGTTTTTTGTGGCCGTAAATGTAACTCAGCTGGAGTAAAACGTTCTAGAAAAAAAATATTCAAATAAATAAAAAGAAGAATAGAAAGAATAATC
Organism: Mytilisepta virgata; assembly: GCA_028015205.1. Lineage (NCBI taxonomy): Eukaryota > Metazoa > Mollusca > Bivalvia > Mytilida > Mytilidae > Mytilisepta > Mytilisepta virgata. The sequence continues at coordinate 33,777,444 of CM051511.1, read as the reverse complement.
ATGTACAATATTTCTTATTAAAGGTAAGACTGACTACCATTCACTTCAAAAGACAATGACAGTTCTGTAATATCCTAATTTAGTTAGTAATTAGCATTATTATTCGTAGTTCTAACGAATGGTAATGATGCATGTAGAAAAATTATAGACTGTTCGAATTGAAAAAAATATATAAACATAAACTACTAAAATGTAATTATGCACGAATGCAGATGTTTCACCGCTCCACACACAGAATTGTGTATCGTGTGAATCGTATGCGCCTGGGTAACGTTTTGTTAGAATCCTGCAATAAAGATAGTGTATTGTGTATGATATTTCATTGGACGAGACAAATATTAAAATTTCAATTCAAATCAAAGCAAAATTTGAAATAAATTACTTTCGGAACGTACATTACAGTATTAACAGTGCTTTGATTCGTAAATGTTTGTATATACTTCATTATATATGCCAGTGTTACACCGTGAAACTGGAAAAAACACGTCTTTGTAATCTGTGAATGGTTTTTGACGATATACTGTCAGTGTCAGTTACAGTATATCTGACATGATTTTTCTCCTACGTTACATATATATCATCACCCTGACTGGCGGGATTTATTATCTGGGACTTAACGACGACAATTTCTGTTGTTAACGTAAATAATCAGAACCGTAGTGGTATTACATTGCAGCAAACATTAAAATTCAAAAATAAATTGTCTTAGAATTTCTTATTTCAATATTAAATAACTTTTCAATTTGTTTCAATTTTTTTTAATCTGAATTCCGTCAATTTTCACTAGATTTAATGTTAATATCCTAAATGGATACAATCAGGGGGAATGTATTTCGAGTAGTTGATCCCAAGGTCATTGACGGGGTTTCTATTTGAAAAAAATAATTAAAAAAAAAACTGAAAGACAATTGGTCAGAGAACATTTACAAAGTCTTTCCCTTGCAAAATTTATCTTTTATATATGCTTTCTATGATGTTTTATTCATGGTTCCATAGGACATTAACCATGACCTTGATTGTTGAACGTCTGTAGGCTGGACATAAATATATGTGATTGCCAGCTGCCTTTAGATTGGTTGACTTTCATCAGCTATATTTTGAGGTTTCCGAAACACAGCGGTAACGAGGTTTGAAGTCAGATGTCAGGTGTGACCTTGAGGTTTGAATTTAGGGTCTTCTGAATGTTTTGATCTCTAATGACCAATGGTGCATGTCTCAAGTCTCTACGACCAATTGTTTATGAGTTTTGACCATTTACATTTCTTAAATATTCCAGGGCCAATAACTGCTATAAGAAGCCGATATACTGGACGACAAAGTTGCGTCTTGAAAAGATGAACATTTTTCTCAATACATTTCATCAGCTATATGTTACGGTTTCTAAGACAACTTGACCTTTGACCTTAAGATCAATTCCAAGGCATGACCTCTGATGGTCATTGGTGGAAGTCCCAAGTGTCTACGACTAACCGTTCACCTCTTTTGACTGTTTAGGTGTTCCATGAAATGTTCAAATGGAAGTAAATATTTCAATCGAATGAAAAAAAACTTGCGTCTCGAGACATTTTGCACCTTTCAGTTTGCCTCTATCTGTCACGGTTTCTGTGATAGAAAGGTAAAAATGTTTACGGTATTCTGAGCAGATAATGTAACATGTATTAGATTTCATCGGAAAACATTAATATTTTTTGAAGTGAATAATATTAAGAATATTAAGATGTGAATTCAAATCAAATTTAAATTTGATTTGAAAAAAAATTGGAACGTACAATGCAGTATTAACAGTGCTTTGATTAAAAAATGTTTCGATATATTTCATTATATATGCAATATATGTTACACATTGAAACGACAAAACATGTCTTTATATTCTCTGGTATGTGGATGTTTTTTTACAATACTGTCAGTGACTGTATCGTTAATAGTTTTGGCTTGGCAGTGTCAATCTGTAATCCGGTTTATCCTTCTGAACCATCATTTAAAATGTCATTTCAATATTTCGCGGAATGAAAAAAAACTTGACATCGAAACTTGGTAGAAACTGAGGAGACGAACTAGAAACATAATTGTTCAGAGACTGACCTTCCATTTTGACTTCTATGGCTAAAATATAGGGTCCTAAAAATAAATATATATGGTTGGTAGGTACTTTTCCTTTGGTTGCTAAGGGCTTTTTTAAGTACCTAGAGCCTTGACCTTCCATTTTGACTTGTATAGCTGAAATAAAGGGTCCTGAACATAAATATATATGTTGCTAGGTACTTTTTCTAAGGACTTTTAAATTATCTTGATCTCTGACCTTGACCTTGGTACCAAAATTTCGATCTTTTTGTATTTTTTGTCTACTAGGAGATACAAAATAAAATATAAACGTGTCAATCAAAGTAAATCAAGAAATACATAAGGGATATTCGAAGGAGGGGGAAATTGAAACTACAAACTCCGGAAAACAACGAAGACAAGACCAAAACAATACAAACACTACACTTAAAAACTAAAAACGTATGAACAACATGGACCCCACCAAAACAACCTGGGGTAGACTCACGTGTTCCGGAAGAGTAAGTAGTCTCTGCTTCCTGCAGAACACTTGCCATGATGTCCATGTCAAATCCGGTATGAGGAAGGGACAACATCAATGTAACAGGTTTATTTTCTTTTGGGAAACAGGTTTTTCATACCTGTCAACCAAGTCATGATGACATCCATAAAACTTTAAGGATGACTGCAACTTAGGAGCAATATAACCCTCTCTGAGTAACTTTTCTGTCAGGAGCCGGGCTCTGTCCAGAAAGTTATTTTATATGTCACTAGCTCTGGGATAATGTATGGGTTGTGAAATATACACTGCACACGCCGGCGCCTCAAGGGCATTAACTCCTATAAAGAGTCATCGTATGACTTCAGACCCAATACGACAAATGTCAATCTGACATTCTAAACACATTTCTCAATACATTTTATCAGCTATCTTTTACAGGTTTTGTGACAGAGCGGTAATAAGGTGTAAGGTCAAATGTCAAGTGTGGCCTTGACCTTTAATCTTGGAATCTTTTTGGAGGTTTTGATCTCTGAAGAACACTTGTGTAAATCCCAAATCTCTATGACTAACTGTTTATGGGTTTTGACCATTTACCTGTTCTGTTCAATCTTCAAAGACCAAAAGTTCCTATAAGGAGTCATATACTTAGTTGACCGAAACACAACAAAGTTGCGTCTTGAAACGATGAACATTTTTCTCAATACATTTCATCAGCTATCTTTTACGGGTTCCGAGACAGAGCAGTAACAAGAGCAGTGGAAAAATCTCTACGACTAAACGTCATGACCTTTGATTGTTTAGCAGTTCCATCAAATTTTCAAGGGGAAGTAACTTTGAAAAAGAGTCATCAAAATGTTACTTGTGTATGAAATGTCGAATATTTTCCATCTTTTTTGTTTTTTCTACCTGTAACCGTTTCTGTAATAGAGTGGTAATAAGGTTAATGGTGTTCTGGGCAGATTACTCTGTATCAATAAGTGTTTGGCTTCGCAGTGTCAATCTGGAATACGGTTAATCATTCAGAACCATCATGTGAAATATTATTTCAATATGTTGCAAAATGAAAAAGACCTCAATAATCTTTTTTTGCCAACACGAACAAGAAATTACAAAGTAAATGGTGTGTTGGCTCAATTTAATTAAAATTAGACCCTACACATGACCCTGAAGCGGCTGCGGTTAGATCTCCCATGCGCGAAACATAAACAACCGAACCAAAATAAGGAGCAAGTGCGGAGAACTAATTATAATTAGATTGGTGTTGACTTGACATAAAAACGATATTCCAATTGATCTCTAATCCAAGAAAATTCTCAATACAGTCTTGCATATTAGTTTCTAATTCCCTGTTTTTAAGCCTCATCTGTAATTCATTTGTATGTCAAATGAACACACTTTTATTGTCTATATAAGTAATACTAGTTTGATATTTCAATAAGGTTTTATTCAGTGCAATACTGGACCATGCCAACACGGGAAATGTCATAGCAACACCTTCAAATCTGGCGAACCAGAATGGTGCATTTGTGACCAAGGTTACACAGGTCAATACTGTGATACAGGTATCCAAAATATACACGTGTAGTAGTTTCGTCTAAAAAAAGGGAAAAATACCAAGAAAAAATCCAACGTAACATGGTTATGGACGTAACATTGATGAACCCCAATATATACGTAATCCGAAGAAGTGTATAAGTTACCTTGAAATTGTGTCACTATTCAGTATCAATTAAGATCTGTTCTATTATCTTTATTATTATTATTATTTAGTAGCTAAAGCCAAAATGTTAATACACGAATTAAATCTGAAAATACAAATACAAAAATTCGTAATTAGAAAATAAATTCTACAAAACGAATAAAGCAAAAAGTTTTAATGAGTCCTAAAAGGGCATCAGTATTAATAAAATAAATATTTCACGATGAATTCCTATTGCTTTTATGTAGTTATCTATTGCTACAGCATTGTAGTGCAAAAAAAATCTAAAACACAAACAAACAAAAATTAAAGAAATGATAATGGACATCTAGTGATAAAACTTGCTATAGAATCGACATCGGAAATATTAATAATAGTCGCAACCGTTGACAAACGAGATTTGAACTACTACATGTATTAGGCTCTGTACAGTAAACATATTGTTTGTAACCTGTCACCTGCAGAGACTGTTGTTACTGTTTTCCACTTAACTTCTTCAAAACATTTAACCGTTTTCAAAAAAATTAACAAGAAAAGGCAACTTTAACGTTAGTATGAAATAACGAGTAGTGTTTTTATAGAGACCAACTGACCTTCTATCCAAAGCATGGTAAACATTATCAACGGCATTGTCTTGTCGCTTCATCATACATGTTACAGTTACATCCGTTTTTACCGAATCCAGGAATGCAAACTCAGAACAGGTTATATAATGTATACTACTTTTGAATTTTTGTTTCAGTGCATCATTGTCCATCGCCTCAGATATCAATGGCAGGAAAATGTTTCCATCCTATAAACACAGGTTTGACCAACAACAACCTCAGTCATGTGCAGGAGTATCATTTTGCGGGTAAGTGTTTTATGAAATGAGTATTGCTTTTATCTGTTTCTTGCCTAGCATTTATTATAAAAGTTTATTTCAAAGTGCGTCCTTAACAAAAAAATAGTCCACGAAAAAACAATATTTTTTCCTTTTGAAGAATATCACGGGATAGATAGCTTGCCCTTTTATTTCCAGTAATCGATAATCAAAGTGTTTAGTGCTCCTTAGTTTTAACCTGTATATCAAGAATTTATCCATCGTATATTTTCTTGCTCATTGCTAAAACGCCCGCGTTTGAAATAGTGAATTAGATGTTGGTTTTGAAATATTGAAAACTAATCGCAAACGAGGAAGACTTTATATATGGTGTTTATGTCCCACTGTGTCGTAATTTCTTTTTATCTTAAGCTGCAAATGCGAGGAATAGTTGGATTTTGATGCTTGAAAATGAAATTCATTGTATTAATCTAAAAGTATCCATTCGCAGTTTAATGAGAGAAGCTATTTCCATGAGTAATCAATATGAAATATTATTTAATCAAAAGTCAATATAGGATGCCATATTACGTTATTTCAAGTAGAAATTATTTCTATTTGTACGTCCGTCCAGCGGCCAAAATGAAAACTGCAAACAGATATCGAATGAATAAACATCTTACATGTGAGGTACCGATTTTGATAAACAGGATATAAATATTTTGTTAATTACATGTTGGAAGATGAAGCAATTACTCAACATTTTGAAGGGCAAAAGTCAGTAATATCCAAAAGAGTAAAGCACAACTAAATGAAATGGGATTAAAATTGGTGAAATGTGCTTTCTTCATTTTCACAAATATCACCCAAAAGAAGGTATATTTTATTGTTTGGAGAAAAAAAGATTAATGTGTGTTTCAGGTACAATTTATCCTTTGACAAAGGATTGTATTGTTTCCACATCATCGAATCTGGATATTCGAGGTGTTTATTGTCATTGTGGAGAGACAAAGGCATTTTTGTATTCCAACAAATCTGTTTCAATTTGTGGTTGCAGCGATGGACGACTGGAGAGACTTGATGGGTCATGTGCAGGTAAAATACGTAATACATAAATGTATAGTCAATGACAGTTTGACTCTAACAAACATTTACCTCGTTATAAATGCACAGAAAAACAGTAGGATCCTAAATTATATTTAAGAACTACTGGCTTTATGTCGAAAGATTAACAATAACTATATGAACTAGCAAAAGTTATCGAATTGAAAGCCCACATTGAACAACTCTTCGGCCATGGTTTAAAGCCGGTTGTCAAAGGATCGCCTAAATTAATGTTGCCTACAATAGTATCTAGCTGTCGTTGGAAAGCTTGTTATTTGCAAGCTTACTGGTGAAGTCGTGTTATGTCTTACTACATGTATAAATAAAACATTGCTTTGTGGTGACAGTAAGCTACATACATGCATTTTATAATATCCAGTAAAAGTCATGCAATGCCTTACTAAATGTATAAAGAAAACATAATAAAGTATCCATGCGTCGCTGGTTTCATTATGTTGTGTGTAAATTATTATAAAGATATAACATCGACGATTTCCTACACAAGTGTAAATGTGTGAAACTCAATAATAATTTGGAATAAAACTGTCATACCTGGTTTTATACATTTTTGAGCACGTGTGTGTCAACATTCACAATTATAAATCTAAAATCATGGCACACATTCTTTATTTTGTAGATTATAGCCAATAATACCAATGATTAAATAATAAATTATATATATAAAAAGAAAAAAAAATAATAATGAAATGTTTATTTTTGATAAATAAAAAAAAGTAAAAATGCTTTTGGATTTAAAAAAAAACATCATCTTAGGTATTGGAAATAACAATCCAAAGATACTAATATTAGATATAGTAAATTTATACTATGCTGTATACGACGCATTTCAAGGAGTTACCTCTCATCAGCAGCATTAAAACCAAAACATTTGGAAGACCAAAAAACCAATCCTATTTCAAACAAGAAGTACTCATAACCAAAAATACCGAAATAGAAAGCCAAATTTCAGCTAAGGAGATTTACCATTTGCAATACAAGGAATGAACCCTTAGTATTTCTATTATTTTTGAATTTTTCTAACGATCAATCAATTCGTTATGACGACATAAAATTTCCTTAGTAATGACATCAATTTATCCCTGATAAAACCCTTGTGAAAAAGCTTTTTTGACAGCAGTAAATCTCTGTCGAAAGTCATGATAACTCATGCATACCCTTGAATATTGGATAAACTGCGAAACGTAGACGCCATATGCAGGCGATGTTGGTATATTGCTACTCAAGATGGAAAGTTAAAAATAGGAAAGTTGAAGTCATCACATTTGTCAAAAACGTTCGTCTTTAAATGTCCCTCGTTGTCTATTTCAAGAAACTAATTCAAATATAAAGCGGACTTAGATGTATCTGTAGTGTCCTTTATTTTATGAAAAGTAAACAGTACCTCCCTAGTGCATAGTTCTGTCCTTATATGGATTTTGTAATATCATTTTGGCATTTGAATCTTCTGTTCAAAATTTAGGTTTATCATTTCAGCTTTCAACATCTTAGGTCGTGATCATATCCATCAAAATCGATCTGCTGCAATATTAATGAACATTTTCTAAAATTTCATCTCATCATCTCACAAACCTGAGTTTCAAATTATATTAGTCGAGAAATTTCGCCAAAAAATAGTGGTAAAATATTGCCTTATCAACAAATATTTTAATCAAAATAAACGTCAGTTCAACAATTACTCATCAATTTGATTGTCTTAAGAATGCTGGTGGATTTTTTATATTCCTTTCTTAACACACACTTATTTAAAGCCGTAAATTGTTTGTTAGATGTGAATCTATGTATGCTAGCAGACTACTGTGTACATGGAACATGTATGAATAACACACTTATTCCTGCTTGTATTTGTCACAGTGGGTATACTGGTCTTCGATGTGACACGAGTAAGTACATTTTTAATTCTGATATTTATTTTTTTGTTGTTACTGAAACAAAGGAAAATAATATTACATCTAAAAGTTGATACTGATATGTAATTTGTAACAATAATACCCTCTGTTGTAACATCACTGAAAACTAAACAGAAGTATTGAAGATGGCTGTAGAGATCAACTTCAGCAAAAATAAATGCTGTCGTTAATATGATTTATAACTTTAAAAGTTGGGCTATTTGTCATATCTTTAATGACATAACATCACTTTGAACTGATCTAATCAGCATTTAGCAAACGTTTGTCTATTTTTTTATCCTGATATCTGAGAATGTTTAGCAGTTGATTTCTTTTTGCGAACAATATACTTATGTATTTAATTATTCTTTTAATTGTAGCCAACAAAAGACACAAATCAATAATAAAATTTAACAAGATTTATTATATACATGTTTACAAAAAAGTATTACACAAAATGAAATGTCAACTTAACTGTTTAAAATATATATGTCCGATCCTTTGTCTTTTCTTTATCCGGAATTCTTCTCGTCACTGTTGCGGGAATCCAAACGGGATATTATGTCCAATCAGTCACAATATAGTATGATGTCTGTAACGTAAATAAAAGTGTGTCAATCCAACATCTGAGATCACAAGATTGTTAATGTCTGGTCTGATCTGATCTGTTCTGAAAGTCTAACTTTCTTGTCCGTATATATATATAGCCGCCACGGAAATCCATCGAAAATTGTTTGGTAAACAACTATAAGTATTATGTAAGCATATTATACATGTTATAAGGCCACACAAAACAAATTGGGCCAGGATAAATAAATATAATAATTACAATATCATAACACATATTCTATTTTATTGTTTGGAAATTCTTTGTTCTTGAAAGAGGAAATTTCTGAATGAACCATGCGTCAATTCTGTAGACACTCAATACTGTAAATTCGGAAATTTTCGCGTGCACTTATTATTGCGATTCTTCTACTCCAGGCTTAATTGCGAGGTTTAATTATTGCGATCGCTGCCCGCGTGAAAACCAAAACGTTTTATTATTGCGATCCGAGATCGGGTAAAATTTGAATATGGAAGTTTTATTAATGTAATCGTTTTAATTAATGGTTTTAAAAATTCAAACAAAATTCAAAATGTCATTTATATATAATAGCTGTCCAAACAATAACTTGAATAATTATTACAACTAAGCATCTACCAATTAACCAGTGTCCGGATGTCGGCAATCAATGACCAGAGACTTACCTATGTAAATGTAAATAAAGGGTCATATATCTAGAATAAATCGGACATGAAAATATGCATTAAAAATGCGAGTTTTTAATATTGCGATCCCAACCCGATCGCAATTTTCGCAATAATAAAAACATCGCAATAATTTCCATATTTACAGTACCAGATTTTTACGAATTAGTTTCCTTCTTTTACTGTTTAGAAATCCAAACTGCAGAAGTAAAATACTGCAACGGAATTTCATGTAAGCACGGTGTTTGTGCACATGACATATGTTCCTGCGATATGGGATGGACAGGCGACACGTGTGATACCAGTACGTTTTTTTTGTTTCTTTGTTTTCATAATGTTCTTCAATGCGTAACATCAAAATATGTGAAGATGAAGAGTTTGTTTTAACTTTAAATATCTCAACTTAATGTTTATCACCTCAAAATGAAGTACAGTTGAAATAACGTTTGTCTTTTTATCGAAGAAAATGGCAATGACTTAGAGAGTCTAATATATAGTCCGCAGAAGTTATACCTTTATGTTTGTAACAAAAAAATCATGTATTGCAACATGAGTGCTTTACTAGATTTGCTTTGATAGTATACCTTTATAACGAAAACTCTGCTATCCACTAAAAACTATAACGGATAATATACATGTAGGACAGAATATCTTGCAGTAATGAACCATCTGGAAAAGGAAAATGGGACAATAGATTATTACATGCGTAATTTGAAAGGAAGGAAAAATCACAAATTGTTCACGTTGGAAGTTACACAGAAAATTTCTCATTGAAAGAAAAACATGTATTCTTAACACCTACGCTCAACCAGAGTTTTTTAAGGAGACCCATTAGTTTTAATAACAGGAAAGATACTTGTTGAAGAATAATTTTGCGGAAACTGTTGTAAAATCTTTCCCTCAGATAGTGTTTCATTTGTGAAAATCTTATGCATAGTATAAGAAGTAAAATCAAGAAATACCAAGGGATATTCGAAGAACTGATTACTCAATTTACTTCAAATTTAAACAGAGATCAATGAAAGCATTTGATTTTTACTCTGCAAATTTAAACATATGCTTAACCTTTTCATTATATTAGTCTAGACAAATAGTCACTTGTTTGGTTGTCACGCTGTGTTGTGTTTGTGTTTTGTTTATTCACACATAGAGTAAGGATGGATAACTGAACATATGCAAAAACATAGCGAAATTTTCTTTCAATATAATTTATTTTTTATTCATGTCAGTATGTTTCTTTTTGCAGTACAGCATTGTGAAGGTGGTTATTCTGTGTTATCCGAATGCTATCCGTACAGTAAGTAATATTACCAGATCGAAAAGTCCAGAAACATTCTTCTACGGACCGACAATAGACACATTCATCCCAAATGTGTCACTTTTGATGCGAAATGCATAGATAAGCATCCATTTGCCACGACGTCTGCCTGAAAAAATAGTTATCGAAAGTGTTACATGTACATGTACAATCCTATGTCTCTTTGATTGATATGATAACTATAATACCATGAAACTTATCTTTGTATTTACCCATTTTATCCTCTTTCTATTTTGTGCTTTCTTGCTTCCTGTCGACCGCATACTCGCTTTTTACGGATTTTATAATACCTTTGTTCTAGTTCTGAATATGAGCGAAATGTTTCCAACTGGATTGTAAGTAATTAAAATGTTTAGAAATTTACTGTCCAAGTACATATATTTTAAAAGCACAACGTCAGGGAATAAAAGCAACATTACTGAATGCCTGAGCTGCATATTTCTCTTGACTGTTTGTTTTAAAATTTCTGAATTTTTAGCCAAAATCGAAATAAGATCAGCACAAGATAAAATGTTCGGTACTAATGAATCAACGTTAGTTCATTCATAATTCATAAAACTTAAGAATGAGTTATTCAATATTTACCTTTGTTGAGTTTTTTCAATTGACTGCAAGACTAAAATGCTTGATTTGATCGAAATTGTTATCTTGTATGTTGCTGCAGAAGATCAAGAAAAATTAAAAACCAATTGTTTAGAGAACAATTGAAGGTCTTTCCACCTCAATTGCAGATTTGTTGATAAAAAAAATGAGGTTTAAAATGTAATTGTTGGTTTTAGAGCATAGCTAAACTTTCAGTGATTTCAAAGATATATGGTTCTATGTACTGAAATAAGGGAGGTATTATGCTACTTCCCGTATTACAAATATCACTTCTGGTTTGATATGATAGGTAATTTCACAATTGTTAAAAAAATATATGGACTGCTAGTTTGAGTAACTAAGAAAAATGTTTATTTCTGGTTAACTAAATGTTTGTGATGAATTATACTGTTTTGCACTATAAACATCAAAAAACATCATTAATGTGACCTTATAAATTGACAATTCTAGACGTTTTCATGGGTTGTAACATTGTCACATTAATTAACATTCCAATATATCCAAAACATCTAAAAACCTCTACAGAAATAATAACGTTGCCAGAAATGACGTCATCAAAAGTAGTGCCTGAATTTCACGCTTTCAATAGCTTTAATTGCTTTAAAAATCTGAAAAAACTTATAAAGTGTTAAAAAATGCAAAATACGTAATATAGGTCATGACCTTGACCTTTGACCTTGTGACCTTTTTCAAGGTCATTGGTTGTTGAGGTCATTTTAGAAGACCCCATGCCATTATTATGTACCATTGTCAAGTTATAAACGAAAAACCTTAAGTTTGAACGTTCTAGGCGCAATTACTCTCAAAAGATGACGTCATACAACTTTAACTCAAATGTAACAAAGTTGCGCATCAATGTCCTAAACATTTCCACCATTACATTTCCTTGGCTATCTACAACCATTTCAGAGGAGTAGTGATAACAAGCAAATGTCAAATAATAGAACTTGACCTTGACCTTTGACCTTGATGCCAATTTGAAGGTTATCAATCCCTGATGTTAAAACAAAAGACCCCATGCCTTTATCATGTACCATTGTTGAGAAATAAACGAAAAACGAAAATTTAAACGTTCTAGGGGAAATTATGCCTATAAAATGACGTCATACAACTTTTTCTCAAATGTAACAAAGCTAGGACTCAACGTCCTTAACATTTTCTCCTTTACATTTTATCAGCTATCTTTTACTGTTTCAGAGGAGAAGCGATAACAAGCAAAAGTCAAAATTTAGAACTTGATCTTGACCTTTGACCTTGATGCCAATTTGAAGGTTATCAATTTTTGATGTCAGAACAAAAGACTCCATGCCTTTATCATGTACCATTGTTGAGAAATAAACGAAAAACCGAAAATTTAAACGTTCTGGGGGCAATTACGCCTATAAAATGACGTCATACAACTTTTATGCAAATGTAACAAAGCTAGGTCTCAACGTCCTTAACATTTTCTCCATTACATTTTATCAGCTATCTTTTACCGTTTCAGAGGAGAAGCAATAAAAAGCAAAAGTCAAAATTTAGAACTTGACCTTGACCTTTGACCTTGATGCCAATTTGAAGGTTATCAATCCTTGATGTCAAAACAAAAGACCCCATGCCTTTATCATGTACCATTGTTGAGAAATAAACGAAAAACCGCAAATTTAAACGTTCTAACGGCAATTACGCCTATAAAATGAGGTCATACAACTTTTATGCAAATGTAACAAAGCTAGGTCTCAACGTCCTTAACATTTTCTCCATTACATTTATCAGCTATCTTTTACCGTTTCAGAGGAGAAGCGATAACAAGCAAAAGACAAAATTTAGAACTTGACCTTGACCTTTGACCTTGACCTCAATTTACTTGTTAGGGGTCATGGACCCTAAATACAAAGTTTCATGTTGATATCTCAACTCTAAATAACAATTTGTATGATACACCAAAAGTGAAAGTCGTTTGAAGGGAAATAACTCCTATGAAATGTCGTCAGATCCTTTCCGACCAATGGAACAAAGTTGCACACAGATACACTGAAGACATTGCAAAAGATTTTGGGTCGATATCTTTTACGGTTTTAGAGATATAGCGATAACAAGAAAAAGGGGACGCGGGGAGATAACTCCTATAAGAATATGTGTCCGGTCACACAGGGTGAGTTTTGAAACCCCATCATTGGCCAAAAATCCATTTGATATGTTGTAAGACAAAAAAGCATCTCAGACGGCAGAAGAAAAAAAAATAATCAGAAGAAAAACAAAAGGTCTTTCCACGAAAAGTGGAAAGACCTAAAAATTATTAAACAAAACCAAAATGACCATTTAAAATCAAAAGTGTGTATTAAAAGCAATAATATACACACGAAAGTCCATGAGATAATAAAAAACAAATAAAATACAGAATTTGGAGAACAGTAATGCTGACAATTAGCCCGGTCAAGATGCAACTGAAAGACCATATCGATAAAAATTCAAGACATAAACCAAAGAATTAGCAAAAATAACAAGCACCACAAAAATACAATAAAAAAGAACAAGCACCACAAAGACGCAATAAGATACTACAATAACAGCAAGCACCACGAAGATGCAATCCAAACAACAAAATGAACACGTGAATAAATATATAATCAAACACCACATAAGAAAATACACAGCTAAGATACAATCAAAACTTTAAAAAGACATGCACTACAAAGACACCATCCAAATCAAAAAATAACAAGCACCACAAAGATACAGTATAAAAGAACAAGTACCACATAGATACAATCAAAAGCACAGACGAAGAAGCACAACACAAATACAATCAAAACCACAAAAAGGACAAGCACCACAAAGATATAACAACATTACCAAAAGAACTAGCATCGTAAAATGTCAATCACAATCACAAACAATATAAACAAAACCACAAAAAGAACAGGTACTACAAAGATACAACCAAACCCTCAAATAAAACAAACACCAAAAAGATACAATTAAAACCATTAAAAGAACAGGCAAAAATCATAAAAATAGCACTCAAAACGAAAGATTAAATTACTAGCAATGTACACTTGGATGACAAATTGGTCGTGACATATGGTGCGATGTTAAGAAAATACCTGTGCGGCTCCATTAATGTCACTCTTCACATTTCAATCTTATAAAATACGATTAGGTGTAAACATAAATTATATAATCTTATTAATAGAATAGATAACCATTAATCTTTTGGAGTGGTGATATCAACAAGGCCTGAACATAGATTTGTCTGGAAGATTAATTAGACTGGTTTTAATTCTCTTGGGGGATGTCAATATCTATCAAATACACGAAAAAAACGAATCAATTTCTAACATATGACACATGTTATGTTACTGCTTAGAAAGTTAAGTGCAAAATTGAAAACCTGAGATTACTGCGCTTACAACTGAGAAATTTCCAAAAAGCTGAAGTCTGGAGTTTCAGTTCATGAATTGCAACGTTTTCCCTCCTACCTAGCATTATACACACATACAGTATGAAGATCGCGTTGGTGATTAAGGTTATAGCTGCCTTTTTTCGAATCCTTCCAAGCTTTTTTGAACAGGATCTATCGAGTACATTGACTTTTTCAGTGTCTTAATGTTATCAGAATTCTTTACTTCTTTTACATTGGCATGTATTTTTTTTCTTTTTTGTAGATATTGATGTATCATTTTATCCATGTAAGATTAACATCTGTCCAAGTAACATGTGTGCAATTTATCCTTTCACCAAGAGTGGTGTTGTGTGCAATATACCAGGACATAAAGACATCTCTTTTATAGAATCATTAATACATAATTCACATCAAAATAAGATAGATAAGCTTTTACTAATTGATGGTACATATGTAAAGCCTATTGATGCAGAGCATGGTGAGTTTTTGGTTATGTATCATATGTTAAATTTAAGACGTAGCAAAATCATTCTCGTTTTTTTTACTTTCCCTTCCCTTTACTAATATAATGTCCGATATATTGGGAGATTTGTCAGTTACATCTGGCAAAGTGTATGTACGCAAGAATCGACATTTATCGCTCGTACATCGTTCGATCATCCTTCATTCAACGTTCGTTCATCATTAATAATTTTTCTTTTGTCGTTAATTTAGCATTCGTTCCTTGTTCATGCAAGTAAAGCAAATCATCGTTTCTGTTTCGTAAACTTATTTTTTGTGGCAAGGTTTATAATGTAGTATATGGTATTGTATAACGTTTCATTACGTATCGGACATGGTATCATAGTATCGTCGTTTTGTAGCCCAATCTTTGATAATTGATAGGTTATTTGTCTCATAATTTGTGTATGACACTGTACATAACACGGTTTTTAAAAACCAAACAAAATAAGATCTTGTACAAAAATAAGAAATAATTTGTATATATTATGCAAATACAGTCTTTTGGAAAGGTCAATTTGAGTTTTGATATATAGATAAACAAAATTAAAATTGACAAAGGCGAAGGTCAATATTAATGTTTTAGGTCCGTTAAATTTCATATCTACCGATACAAAATTTTTTCATTACTTAATCCATTTAATCCGTGAAATATTTGATCTACAAGTGTAGACTAACCCCCCCAGGCAAAAAAAACTTTTTCAACTATTTTGTATAGTTCATAATGTGGAATAAATAAGATAATGTATTTTTTGTATAAATATCATATGTATTAAAAGATCAGAAAATGTAACTTTACGGAGGAAAATCATTTCAAAGTCACTGAAATACTCAAGGAAAATTTTGACTGCTCTGTTAGGGTGCTTCAGTTTTCAACTGAATTCACTATTACATGAAGGTTTGTACAGGTGGATATGAATACTAGTTGGTAAGTGTAAAAAAGGTGTCAATCTCGATGAACGAAAAATAAAATATGACATGCGTTAGACCGGCAGGTTGCAGTTTAAACAATTTGCACGAAACAAACGAATATCTACCATCCAACATGAAAACCTGAAATAAACACTGTAACTATCGTAGATATTCAAATTAAAAGCGTATTTGCTAATTTTAAAGTAAGTATTAAGTTATTCACAAGTAAACAAGGGCAATGCAAAGCGTGGCAACCCCTCACCGTGAAAAATTTGACCCTGGAATTAGTACATGTATAAGTATTTTCTTGTCATTTCCCATTAAAATTTTTAAGCTTTTAGATCTTGATAAATTTAATCTTTGTATAAAGTTAGGTATAAATCCAGTGAAGACTGTTGATTCTAGAGTGTTCACAATGATGTTACGAACAATTGTGACCATGTAAACTTGGCCTTTAACCATGAAAATCAATAGCACTCCAGATTTTCTTACAAATGTAAATAAGTGGTCATAGTTGGATTTAAGAATCTACCAAGTTTAGTCAAAATCCATATAAGGATGTTTAGTCTAGAGTGTTCCCCAAAGTGTAAAGAATTTACAAGTTCCACTGTGACCTTGACCTTTAACATATTACCTTGGAAATCAATAGTCTTCTATATATTCATAAGAACTAGGTATGTGCCAAGTTTTGTCAAAATTCCTTGAAGGATGTTGAGTCTAGAGTGTTCACAAGGGTGTTACAGACGGATTGAGAGCCGAGTTGGCGACGGAATAATAATCAATGCATCGTGTTATATATGGGTTTGAGATCGCAAGTGCCATGATGCGAATCGTATCGTGAGTTTTTTAATGGTACTCGAACCTTTTAAATTGCAGGGTGTGTACGTGAATTACGATCAATTTTTTCACTAAAATAATATTCATAACACATTACCTTTTCAATATGTAATTTATCTGCGTACCACATTTCTCTTGATTTAATAATAAGGTTCCAATCCGGATACAAATGTCATCAAAGGATCGGTTTTTCACTCCCTGTTTTGTGCAAGTGTTTTAGTATTTATACTGTTTTGTTCGTATCAGTTTACTGATTAAAGTTTTGTATTTCTTTTGTTATCTTTCTGTATCATGGTTTGATTATGAATTTCGATCTTGCCCATGTTCTGATTTGTCGTTTCGGCATTCTCTTGCCAATATTTAAAAGATCTATCAAGATATTTTCTATATTATGGTTTTATGATAATGGATAATTTAATAATTTATTCTGCTAAAACATAAAAAAGCTGTGCGTAATCAGAAAAATACATTGTAACCATACAATTCACTATTACATTATTATGGACATGAACTGTTCACTAATTTGATAAATGCATACTAGAACAGCAGATTAAAAGCTGACATAGAAAAATGCCTTAGATGAAACATTTCAAACTTTATTCTTGAAACATTTGTATTTATTTGTATTTTTATTTTTAGTGTACAGTCTATAAATCTTGATTCGTATAATAGATTTTAATCATATTGTAAACACTTTTTGGCAGAACAAACAATTGTTAATAGTTTTAATTCGTCCAAGATGTATATTTTTTGTAAACGTTATATTTTAATATTTTAAATAAGATTTAGCATGGAGAAATTTATAAAGAAATGTATATTCACTTTACAATGGTTAATAACCATCTTAAGGTATGTTGCTCCTAATTTGGAGTCATCTCTAGTAAAGTTTTATGGACGTCATCATGACTTGGTTGACAGGTATGAAAAAACCGTTTCCCAAATGAAAATGGACCTGTTCTATTGATGTTATCCCTTCCTCATACCGGATTTGACATGGGAAGCATGGCGGGTGTCCCAGGTTTTTTGGTGGGGTCCATGTTGTTCATAATTATGTTTTTAGTTTTTAATTGGTATTTCTTGACTTTACTTAAACCTATCCGAAAATCTGTAAAACATGTTCTTTCAAATATGTTCATATTCACTTTGTTCATATTTGGTGCAACCCTTAGTTGTAATACCATATGTGAGAAAATCGGGGAGAAGATTTATTTCCCTTTTACACTGAATATTACAGATTTTGTTTCTAACTTATAAAACTCGATTGAGGCAAATTCAATTGTTTTAGTTACGATTGTGCTAATTTTGTCTGTCAGCTAAGTGATAAAACAATTCAAATTACTTACTCAAATTACAATACATCCTATCTCTGGAGTCTTCTGGACAGCAGTTAATTTGTATCATAGCCAGTTTCATTACATCATATTTATATTTTGTTTAGCCGCCCAAGGAGGATGTTTTCCACCAAATTCCGTAGTAGTGGGAATCAATAACACTTCCAAACAGATGCAGAATCTAAGAGTCGGAGACGAGGTTCTTGCTGTTGGTAAAAATGGCAATCTGATTAAAACTAAAGTCATTCTCTTGATGCATAACGACAAGCAGAGGAAATTAAAATACCGACTTATCTATACCGAAACTGGACTTCGCATCGACATTAGTCTTGAGCATTTAATTTTCGTCGGAAAAGCTCCGTACGACACGTTCAAAGTGAAAGCTGCAGGAAGAGTAAATGTTGGAGACTATCTACAATTGTACGACCAGCACAATGGAGTAATTTCTGCTTCAAGGGTAGTACGAATTGATGTGAAAATAAAGACTGGTATGTATGCACCATTGACGGAATCGGGAAATCTTATTGTTGACAATCACTTAGCATCTTCGTATGCAACCTATGAGGATCAAGATTTAGTTCACTTCTTGTTCGGACCTTGGCGACTTGCGTACAAGCTGGGCACTTGGTTATGGGGAGATGAGCCGTATGAACCTGAGGAAAGCGGGGCACACTGGTCACTTAAGGGATTTTTCATGTTCGCTAATTTACGATGCTACATGTTTCAGGAAGAATATTGCGAATATCTTACCTTCTAGAACAGCCTCAAATAAAACACTTTAGTCTTTAAAATATTTTCTTGTTGTCATTGACAAAAACAATTAATAACAATTATTAAAGTATTTTATTTAAATAAAGCAGTGATGAAAGAATTGATGATGGATTGTGTCAGTGAGAATACCTGCTGGGAAAATTCTAAAGGGTGAATCAATAATCGTTAATCTGGAGAAAAAAAACGAAAAACCAGGTTTGCGAAAAGCAAATAACTCGACCAACTTTAGTCATACTCTGCATATAGGTGAAATTACTTTTAACGCTATATGTTTGGACATCTAGATATTTCAGTATCTCTTTTCCTCATTTGTACTGATTCGTTAATTCTATCCCGGTATGATGGAATACTCTAAGTCCAGTTTATGCTATATGCAAATGCATACGAAATGAGAATTCCAATAAAGGGTATCTAAACAATAATTACTCTTTTCGTGTTGGAATTTGTTTCGTTATTCTACGTAGAAAAGTTCAGAATTCGGAATAACTGTTAATCATTTTTAAATGTTGTGTTTTGTCTCCTCACACTATTGCATATAGTTGCGGTTTCTCCTGGTATTCAGATTCTATGTTTTCAGTTCCTGATAGTTTCCTTGTATGAATCTTTATTCAAAATATTTTTCAGCATATCCATATTTTTGTTATGCCACAATAACTTGCATAGATATTTTTTTGTAAAATTATGACAGAATATTTTTGATTTATTAGAATGCAATTCTCTAAAATTTGTTGATGCGACTACGCATAATACGTTTAATAACAAATGAGACATAATTCGATAGTGCGTATATAATTGTTGCTTCCTTCTTGAACTTTCAATTAGATACGAGACCTTTGTACGTATTGCTAAGTGTTTTTTGAAAATGAACAATAGTAATAAGAATCTTTTTTCTGGCTTTTTTGTTAAGTTTCTGTAGGGATTCCTAAAAATTCAGTGTCATAGTTTATAACTATTAAACATTAGTATTGCCTACTCATTCCACAGCATTTAAAACTCTAGTTCGAATTGTGGATCTGTACTGTCTCGGAAGACGTTCAGTTGATTTATGTTGGAATTTGATGAATGCGGGTTTCAGAATTTTTGTGGTCAGAATCGGAAACTGGAACAAGGTACAAGTTCTGCACTCCAATAAACGTCTGATCTATATGTCAATCGTCCATGTCTTCTACACACTGGTCGTACGTACATGTCGTATAAGGTACACGTGTGGAACCATTTCAGTCACATGATGATTCGTGATTGCGGATGTATATTCATCTTCTTCGTATTAATCACTTGGGATTCTAATTAAGGTTGTTCGATGCTGAGTTTCAAAATAACAAACTTTTCAGAACACTGATAAAGATTAATAATGCATTAACAAGAGGCTCCCAAGAGCCTGAAGCGCTCACCTGTTATCTTTGCTATTTAATGTATACCGTCACAATTTTCTCCTTAATATTGACCTGTACAGCTAAAATATAGAATCTTGAATCCAAATAGATATGGTTGATAGGGACTTTTTCATTGGTTGCTATGGACTTTTTCAATGGCATTGACTTTTGTCCTTCAATTTTGACTTGTACAGATAAGTTATAAAGTCCTTAACCCAAATATTTATAGTTGCTAGGGACTTTTTCATCTGTTGCTGGGGACTTTTTCATCGGCTGCTATGGAATTTTTCAATGACCTTGACCCTTGACGCTCCATTTTACTTGTACTGCTACCATTTAGTTTATTTCAAGTAACGCCCTAAACATCTGTGACAATGTTAGACCATTATTTTCTGTTTACATGTAAATAATCTTTAAGGGCAAAAACTCCTATAAGGGGTCAATTGACGATTTTGGTCATGTTGACTTATTTGTAGATCTTACTATGATGAACATTTTTGTTGTTTACAGTTTGTCTTTATTATTATATTCAAGATAACAACCTAAAAAGTGCAAAATTTTTCCTTAAAATTAACAATTCAGGGGTAATAATCCAACAAAGGGTTGTCCGATTCATCTGGAAATTTCATGGCTGGTAGACCTGTTGAACATTGTTACCCCATGTCAGTTTTGCTCTAAATGCTTTGGTTTTTGAGATATAAGCCCAAAACTGCATTTGACCCCTATGTTCTAATTTTAGCAACAGAGGCCATGTTTGTTGATAGACCAATACTTCAGATACAATTTATAAACTAGATACCCTAAGGAACATTCAGTTAAAGTTTGAAGGTATTTTGCCCAGTAGTTTCAGAGAAGATTCTTGAAATATTTTACGACGACAGACAACGACAGACGCCAAGTGATGGCATAAGCTTATATGGCCCTTTGGGCCAGGTGAGCTAATAAAGGAACTAAAAGAGCAAAAAAAATATAGATCTGTGTGCTTGTTTTCGAGGTATAAGCCATCGAAAACTTGGCAGGAAAAATATGCTCTCTTGATTTTATATAGCTTTATCATTGACAAGTTTTATTTCTCAAACCATTATATGATACTAAGGATTTTATAAGATTTTTACAAATGGCTTATTCTGCATGTAAAAGATTTATGAAAAGAAAAATGGGACTAAGCGGAAAAACAAATTAATGGAATTCAAATGGATAAAACCAGATGATTCCGAACATCTGACAAAAATTCAAAAATATGACCAGCAAACATCCTTAATTTAACCTCAAGCAAATGTCTGAAATGATACCAGTAAATATGTAAGCTACGTTGGTCGCACAGTATAGCTGTAATAGTTAATCTATATTAAACCATCTCTGTGAAATGAAAAGGACAGTCTCTGTCCATTCTAGCCTTTTTGATAAAGGCGAATTCCAAAGTATCCATGTTATGTTTTAATATCCAGTTCAGTATTGGTGGAAGAATGGAAAATGGTTGAAGTTATGTGCTATTCTCTGTCAAATGTAAAAGCTTTATAACGTCCAGGGCACGGTTATTGAACTCATTTAACCGAGGGTTAAATTTAATCACTTGTTCAACGAAATGCTTTTCTATATGATTTAACCCTCAGTTTAATTTAACCTTGGGTTAAATAAGTTAAACAACAGGTCCCAGGATGTTACCAATTTTTATTGCATTTCGTCGATTTAGGAATCATCAATTGTTTTCATACAAACTTTTGAAAACCAAACTAATAACAAACAAGAGGCTACCAGGAGCCTGTATCGCTTACCTGGAATTCATGTGTAGAGTAAAATGCTTGACGGGCAGTCTGGAACATTGCTGTCAAATTCCAATTGGCTGACCGGTTTTGCGAAATTGTTCACTGGTTTCAAAAGAGACGATCTTTCAGTGAACTTTCCAGGAAGGTCCTATGTTAAAATATGTTTGGTTTGGGTGGCCATTCTAGATAGCTGGCAGGATCATCAGATACAATTCTGAAAAAGCACCAACTAAGGACCATTGCAGCAAAGTTTTATTTCAATTGCATTGTAGTTTCAGACAAGAAAATATTTAAGTCAATTACCAATAGGGTTCTTTGTTAAGCTATGTTCAGCAATGTTGGCCGTCTTGGATAGAGGGAATGCGGGGTCATCGGATATAGGACCACCTAAGGATTATGGCTGTCAAATTTTGTTTCAATTGGCCCATTGGATTTAGACAAGATCTTTGAGTAAATTTCCCATAGGGTCCTATGTTAAACTATGTTTGGCTCTGGCGACCGTCTTGGTTGCCGGGCAAGATCATTGGATATTCTGAAAGGGGACTTACTAAGGACTATGGCTGCAAAGTTTTGTTCCAATTCGCTAATTGGTTTCCGACAAGAAGATTTTTAAGTAAATTTCTAATAGGGTTCTGTGTTAAACTATGTTCGGCTCTGGAGGTTATTTTAAATGGCGGGCGGGATCATTGGATATAATTCTAAAAGGAGACCCGCTAAGGACCATTGTTGCCAAGTTTTGTTCTAATCGACCAAGTGGTTTCATAGGAGAGATCTCTATACGACGACGATAACGGACGACGACGGACGACAGACGCCAAGTGATGGCAATAGCTCACATAGCCTTTTCGGCAAGGTGAGTTAAAAAAGCGAGTACGAGCAAAATTCAATGCCAAAGTATACAAATAGTTAAAGCTAAAACAATCAAAGGACAAAACTTTCTAGTAAGGATATGTTTTCCTCATTTGTTATACATGCATTAAACTTTGATTATGATTATGGATTCCACATATAAACCTGAAAAATATTATTTTCAAAAAATGTTATGTTTCTAATTAATCTTTTGTAAAATGTGTGCCTTTTACGAATGGTAAGGCCAACAACAAGAGCTTAGTTCGTCGACTTTTTATTCGGGTTCTTTTTTTGCATTTGATACCAATATTGATGCAGAGGATTTGCTCATTTTGTCGATACAAACTAATTGAAAATGAATAAATGGCACATGACTCAATTGTACTTACATGATTGTATGATTGCATGTTGTCGCTAAACGCCTTTAAAAAATAAAAATACGATAAAAAATTAATAGAATCAAAATGTATAAACATAAAGAACAGGTTTCTTAATTGTTTAATCATACAACTACATATTTTCAAATTTTGAGCGTTTGACTAGACATTTATAGATTGAGAAGATTGTTCCTTCTAATTCTATTTTAAGCAGACGCCATTTAACATATTTAATTTTCCCGTTTTTCAGACTGAAAGAGACACACAGTCTTAGTTTCATTGTTTTGATTAATTAAAGTTTGTTTTAGGAACTTTTTGTGTATTTAAAGGCGTTTAGTATTAAATTACTGACGTCTAGTGAATTTAGGAGACAGTGAGAAAATTGATACAAGGAAGTCAACGTGTTTTATTTAGATTGAGGCAACCAGCAACAGATCTAATGTAGTTGGTAAGATATATATTGATCGGCGTGCACGTTTTTCTTATTAATCCATTATTTTCAGCGATTGGGTTGGTATTGGTTTCAGTAGAAACAAAGATGGAAATTTACAGTGTTTAGATTGAACACATGATATCATGGATATCGAAACCAGTTTGATAAAATGAGTGAACGCCTGTTAGACAACGCCCTATAAGAAGTTTAACAAGGTTACATACATTTCATAATATAGTTTCATATGAGAAAATTTTTGAAAATTGAGCAATCAAAATCAAAGATGGCCACTCGCGGCCATGTTGTTTATCCATCCAGACCAATTAATTTCCTTTTCCATTCGGTTTTTACGGAAACTTTGAAACAATACAATATTGTTAGCTGCAGAGGGTATGAATCCTTCAAAATTTCAAAACAGACGTTAAATCATCAGCAATCAAAGATGGCGTCTAACGGTCATGTTCCCACCAACCAAAATCAAAGGCGAAAAGCTTGTAGAAGTGCTTCAATACATCATTCCTGCCAAATTACTTTCTGAATATTAGTTCCTTACCAAAAAGATCATTTCTCATTTCTGCAAATGAAAGACGTCTGGTGAGCTGATAAGTCTCAAACAAAGGTGGATCGTTTGTCTTCAATCCAGACAAATCTCAAAACATTTGCTAATGTAGTTTCAGTGGAGATGATTTTTGAAAATTGGAAAAATAAAAATCAAAGATGGCCTCTGGAGGTCATATTGTTCATTTAACCGTTTGTAGAGATCTTTCCATCTATTGTTCTTACCAACTGTGGTTACAATCCGCCAAATGCAGAAGAGAAGATAAAAATGTGAAGCAGTTTACGGACGGCGGACAAAGAAAGATGACATAAGGTCAGATGGCATATAGACCAGATGAACTATTAAGTACTAGTAATAACCTATAGTAAATTTAGCAAAGAATATTTTTTCCAAAACAAATGATCATAAAAACAAGAAATGTTTCGATTAGTTGAAAACCTTCTGCCTTGTACTATAACTTTTTTTCTTAATTGTTGTTGTATATTGCATTTAATGGGACGGTCAAATTCTGTTTAATGTTTGCCCTTGATTTTTTTAGTATAATTTCATGGGTGTTTTATTGAAGAGCTTAAGACAAGAAAACGATGCTGCTCAATTACTTTGTTAATATGACTCTACTGCCTCATTTTCATATTTAATGTCAAAAATGATACAAAAACCATTCAACACTTCTTATAATTTCCAAATTACAAGATCAGTTGAAGAACACTAACAATTAATGCATATTGTTATTGCATGTTCAGTGTTTTTTGCAAGTTCAATGTACAGATAAAAAAAACATAAGCAGATAATGAGCACGAGGATGGCCGTGGTACAAATATTAAAACATGAAGTTTGAAAAAAAATATTATCTGTCCTTTTTGTTAATATAGTCGGCAATTCAGAACAATACAATATTATTAGCGGCAAGACAAACACTAGTTCAAACATTACAGAAATGAACGTTGCTTAATATTTAGATTCTGAGGTGTTAGAACATTTTTTAAATAACAGCAATGTAAATGATAATAAAACTTACTGCCACTTGAGATGAAAACCCGATAAAAATTGTGATATCCAGCAATATCTTAAACATGTCAATAAAGTTGATAGAACATTTATTTATTGATGATGATAATTAAAGAAATAGGCCAATAAAATAAAAGAACAATGCCTGTTAAATATTCCAAGAAATCTAAGAAAAACAAATTAAAAGCAACGTTTCTCACGTTTCAAAAAACATATTTGTATAGTTACAGTATTTTTTTTCAAATTTCAACAGGCTTAAAGATTATGTTCGTAAAAATGCTCTTAAGTTTAATACCACCAACAAGTGACAACAATGACACATACATTTTAACTTAACCTACATTTTCTGCGAAGAAAACAAAGGCCAGAGACACTAGAATATTTTCTATTCAATCAGTCGAGTGACTTTATGGTCAATATTAATTATCGTTTTCAGACGTTCGTAAATCACGATTGAACATGCGCATATAATTTGATAATTACATTATCGGTCGTTTATTAGATAATTAGCGACGTACTTTTTTCTATACAATAATCTGGTCTCTTTAAAACATCTAAACTACTATTCAAATTGCGATTTAAATATCCATTTTACATACATTCATCCATCTTTATTATTTTTATACTTAAATGTCCACACACATGACAAAGAAACATAGACTTATTTTTTCTTCTGCCGAGGTGCAATCGGTGTACTGACAAAAAAACGGAGGACTATATTGACTCCATAACCTCTATAAAAATATAGAACAATGTGAAAAAATATTTTTATTCAACATACAAAATGTATATCTATTCATTTTTATTGACTGTATTGCTAAATTCAACCATTGAAACCGGCAGGCGTATTTAAGTAGGACCGGTTTTACAGGAAACATTATAACAAAATGAGCTGAACGTCCTGAAGCAAATTATTTGTTTTAATTTAATGAATTTAAAACACGCATGCAACGTCCTCGTAACCATTTTGAGAATGCAAATACATTTGATATAGTATGCATCCGCCGTCCCTACGACTAACACATGACTAAAGCAGAGATGGATTTGGTCATAAGGACGAAACAAGACGCAGTCATAATCGTGACCATATGAGCAGTCATAACGGCCGTTTTTCTCTTCAAGTTACAAAATGTAAACATATGCAGAGACCAAAAGGACCAGTGATAATCTCTGGTCTAAGTTAAATTGGAACGGTTTTAATCTCTGTTTCAAATGTCTCTTTGAGGGGGATGTTTCAAATGATCCGTACTGTATACATATATCAGGAAGCATTGCATATTTATTATATTGTTTAATTGCTTTTTAATGACGAAAATTGTAGGTAAAAGTGGTTATTATCTACAGAATCCAAATAATATTATGAACTTTTCTCTAAATGAAATAACATTAATAATGTTAATCAAAAGAACACGAAGTCAGAAAATGTAAGTGGAAATATTGCTAAGACATTAGTAATCTTTTCCGATGGAACCTGGTATAATTAAGGAAAATTTTTTCGGTATTATTGTAAATTGAAAAAAATAAATTGTTCATATAAGTATTTCATGACAGAGCCAACCTCATATCAAAACTTTTACGAGAATAACAAAATGTTTATAGATTAGAGCCTTGTATTCCAATTGAAAATAAACTCTAAAATTACTGTTGTATTCCTTTTACTTCATCTGGCTAAAAGACCCGTCGTCCGTCGTCCGTTTTCCGTCCACATTTCCCATGTTCATCTTCTTCTCTGAAACCACCAGACCACATTGAACCAAACTTGGCAGGAATGTTCAACGTGGCTACCAGGGGCAGATAATTCATTCTTATTGGACTCATCTTTAAAGCTCTTCTTGTCATAAACTAACGAGCAAATTGAATTGATTTGTTGCATGAATGATCCTTCGATGAATTCTACAAAAGTTTTTTTTTGTGCCGATCGGAAAATTCAAAATGGACGCCACAGCCGGACTAAGTTTAACATTGGACCCTTTCGTGAAATTTGTATAAAGGTCTTCTTCTCAGGAACTATCAAGCCAAATGAAATGTTTTTATGTATGAACAAACATTGGATGAACCTCTACAATAGTTATGTTTTTTTATGCCGATCTGAAATTCAAGCTGGTCGCCACAGCCGGATTAGTTTTACATTTGACCTATGGTGATCTTCTTATCAGAAAATACTAATATAAGCAAATTGATTTTTTTTTGTTGCATGACGATCCTTGGATAAATATATGCTACAACATCGGAATCCAAGCTAGCTGCCACAGCTTGGGTTAGTTTAACGTTTTTAACATTGGACACTTGCAGAATTCTTTAATATCTTATCTAGAAGTGCTGAACACTGTAGAACAACCCCTTACATATCTTATCTAGAAGCGCTTTTTCTGTTGTCACCTAAAATCCACGTGAGCGATTCATGTTCCATGGAGACTCTGGTGTAATTATTATGTTAATCTGACGTTTTAACAGTCATGACAGTAGCTATTGTTTTTTTTAAGAATATTGATCAATTTTTGTTTTGTTTTTACAGTATATATTTGACGTTGGATTCACTTTTTTATATTCAATATCAAGGTGTAATAGCACAAATTCCCATAAAAGGGGAAGGGCATATATAGCGGCCCATCAGTCGTTTGAATGTTGATTTTAGAATTGCATTTTCGATAATTGCAAACAAAGTTAACTTTGTTTCCCTTATTCTAAACGACACTTAAAAGCGTTTCATACTCGATTGTTTAATAGTTTGATGCACTATCTTAAAGAACATAATAAGACATTTTTATTGGTTTTTATAGATTTTGAAAAGGTCTCTCATTCAATACCATGGGATTTGTTATAAAAAAATATTTGTATTTATTAAAACTTTAAACAATCGGATCCCTAATGGTGTGAACTTTTGTAACTTAAAGCTAAAAACTGCGTTATAAATTATAAGTCGGGGGAACATATTATTTTTACGCTGTTTCTTCACTATTATTAAGGTCTTTCCTTTACATAGGAAAGACCTTACTGTATTTCTTATGATTATTATTATTCTTTCTCCTGCCAAAATTCAATTAAATTTGTCGGAAAAGTTTTTAGGCATATTGACATGAAATTTGGCACCAAATATCAGTCAAACATAAGCTATCACGCGGTGAGGCCGCTAAGGGTTCCCATGTACCTTATAAGAGTTTCCTCCCCTATTACTGTTATGACTGTTATCAGATCTCCTCAAAAACCGTAAGAGATATCGACATGAAACCTTTTGCAATTTCTTTGGTTCATCTGTGCACACATTAATCACATCTTCCGAAAAGGATCTGACGACATCTTATAAGAGTTATTTCCCTTTATATAAATTTCACTTTTGATTTTTCAGACAAATTTAAGTTTGAGTTAAGATACAAGCATGAGCCTTCATATTTAGGGATCATTTTTTGTACCAAGAAAAATTAGGTCAAGGTCAAAGGTCAAGGTCACGGTCTAATTTTTGACATTTCCTTGTTATCAGATCTCCTCTGAAACGATAGAAGATAGCTGATAAAATGTAATGGGCAAAATGTCGAGGACATCGAGACAATGCGTAGTTTTCCTTAAGTCAAGTCGTATGACGTCATCTTCTATGCGTTATTGGCCTTTGAACGCTTAAAATTACGGTTTTTGGCTAATAACTTAATAATGGTACAAGATAGAGGCATAGGGTCTTTTGTTTTGACACCAAGGACAAGTGACCTTCAAAATGGTGTCAAGGTCAAAGGTCAAAGTCATGTTCTAGAAAATGATCTTTTTCATATTTGAAGTGTAATACATTAATTTTTTT
Source organism: Mytilisepta virgata (assembly GCA_028015205.1). Classification (NCBI taxonomy): domain Eukaryota; kingdom Metazoa; phylum Mollusca; class Bivalvia; order Mytilida; family Mytilidae; genus Mytilisepta; species Mytilisepta virgata. The sequence goes on along the minus strand of CM051511.1, from coordinate 33,748,329 downwards.
CAAAAATGCATTATTTTTTAGCAAGAATCATTTAAAATATGTTATTTTCCATTTTCGTAAGATAAAAAATGACAAAAAATGAAAAATATTCAAAGATTGAAAAATTTGAAAAAAAAAATTTTTTTTCTTGGCGCAAAATTGTTTTGGCAGTATTTCATATTTCTGTTTGATGTAGCATTTTGGTATTTTATAGTACTTCTAGAATTACCTCAACTTTTAGCACAAATGACCTCTTAATATGTAAAAACAGCCAGCCCCCCCCCCCCCCCCCTACCCTTTCGATTTGACTGAATTTACATGTAAATGGATATAAAGTACATGTAGACAGCTAGGGGATATCCAGGGCTTCGTTAATGAGAAAAAATTATGACGCTAACTCCAACCAATTTCCTGAAAATAGCGTTCGCGCAGTGCAGTAATAAAAAGCTATTTTCCGCCAGAAAACACAATATTCGTCCAAATGTTACCAATTTATTGCATCCGAATGTCAAAATTTCGCGTCAAATTAACAGTATTTTATTCACGGAGATGTCGTCTGCTGAACATGCTGAAATGGCACCGGAAATCGAAATAAATAAACCGCGACATCAAATTTCTACATGAATCTTCATTCTGACATAAGTAAATGTGTACACGTACACTCCGTTTTCTATTTATGACTATTTCCACATCAAACAGCAAAATGCATTATCCTGTGCCATGTTCACCCGACGACGTCCCCTCTCGAAAAGAAAGAAATAAACTAAGTCCAGACATATATAAATGGACGTCACGTGACTTACACAACGTCATCAATAGAAGTAAACATTATAGTAGAAATGTACTTTTACTGTCACTTGTGTATCTAGAGAAATAAAAATACAATGCCCCCCCCCTACTGGTATTCAGCAATCCATGGAAAACTAGCTACCTACAAATAAAAAAAATAATTAATAAACAAACAAACAGACAAACAAACAAACAAACAAACAAACAAATAAACAAAAAACAAAAACAAAAAAGGCCCGTCCCGCCTTCAGAAAAAGAGATATTGCTACTTCATTTTTTTTCTTTCTTTTATTTTTCTTTTGACAATTATTATTTGGAACAATATATTAAAAATTTAAATGATTTCAAGAGAAAATAGAAGTAGCAATATCTCTTTACTGAAGACGGGACGGGCCTTTTTTTTTTTTTTTTTTTTTTTTTTGTTGTTGTCTATTTTATTTATTTCCCAAGAGTTACGCCCCTTGCCAAAAATAGAGGGCTAGGGCCTCTTTATTACAAAACTGGACACGTGAAAAGGAAAGACCTTATCATTTGTGCTAGGCACAAATGACCTTTTAATGTGTAAATACCCCCCCCCCCCTTTTCGATTTAACTAAATTTACATCGATTTTACTGAATTTACATGTAAATGCATATAAAGCACATGTACATGCATTTAAAACCTTAATGAACCATTAAAACGACCAGAAACACCTGTGTGATTGCAATTAATTAAGGTCTTTCCTTTACATAGGAAAGACCTTACTGTATTTCTTATGATTATTATTATTCTTTCTCCTGCCAAAATTCAATTAAATTTGTCGGAAAAGTTTTTAGGCATATTGACATGAAATTTGGCACCAAGTATCAGTCAAACATAAGCTATCACGCGGTGAGGCCGCTAAGGGTTCCCATGTACCTTATAAGAGTTTCCTCCCCTATTACTGTTATGACTGTTATCAGATCTCCTCAAAAACCGTAAGAGATATCGACATGAAACCTTTTGCAATTTCTTTGGTTCATCTGTGCACACATTAATCACATCTTCCGAAAAGGATCTGACGACATCTTATAAGAGTTATTTCCCTTTATATAAATTTCACTTTTGATTTTTCAGACAAATTTAAGTTTGAGTTAAGATACAAGCATGAGCCTTCATATTTAGGGATCATTTTTTGTACCAAGAAAAATTAGGTCAAGGTCAAAGGTCAAGGTCACGGTCTAATTTTTGACATTTCCTTGTTATCAGATCTCCTCTGAAACGATAGAAGATAGCTGATAAAATGTAATGGGCAAAATGTCGAGGACATCGAGACAATGCGTAGTTTTCCTTAAGTCAAGTCGTATGACGTCATCTTCTATGCGTTATTGGCCTTTGAACGCTTAAAATTACGGTTTTTGGCTAATAACTTAATAATGGTACAAGATAGAGGCATAGGGTCTTTTGTTTTGACACCAAGGACAAGTGACCTTCAAAATGGTGTCAAGGTCAAAGGTCAAAGTCATGTTCTAGAAAATGATCTTTTTCATATTTGAAGTGTAATACATTAATTTTTTTCAAAAATGCATTATTTTTTAGCAAGAATCATTTAAAATATGTTATTTTCCATTTTCGTAAGATAAAAAATGACAAAAAATGAAAAATATTCAAAGATTGAAAAATTTGAAAAAAAAATTTTTTTTTCTTGGCGCAAAATTGTTTTGGCAGTATTTCATATTTCTGTTTGATGTAGCATTTTGGTATTTTATAGTACTTCTAGAATTACCTCAACTTTTAGCACAAATGACCTCTTAATATGTAAAAACAGCCAGCCCCCCCCCCCCCCCCCCTACCCTTTCGATTTGACTGAATTTACATGTAAATGGATATAAAGTACATGTAGACAGCTAGGGGATATCCAGGGCTTCGTTAATGAGAAAAAATTATGACGCTAACTCCAACCAATTTCCTGAAAATAGCGTTCGCGCAGTGCAGTAATAAAAAGCTATTTTCCGCCAGAAAACACAATATTCGTCCAAATGTTACCAATTTATTGCATCCGAATGTCAAAATTTCGCGTCAAATTAACAGTATTTTATTCACGGAGATGTCGTCTGCTGAACATGCTGAAATGGCACCGGAAATCGAAATAAATAAACCGTGACATCAAATTTCTACATGAATCTTCATTCTGACATAAGTATATGTGTACACGTACACTCCGTTTTCTATTTATGACTATTTCCACATCAAACAGCAAAATGCATTATCCTGTGCCATGTTCACCCGACGACGTCCCCTCTCGAAAAGAAAGAAATAAACTAAGTCCAGACATATATAAATGGACGTCACGTGACTTACACAACGTCATCAATAGAAGTAAACATTATAGTAGAAATGTACTTTTACTGTCACTTGTGTATCTAGAGAAATAAAAATACAATGCCCCCCCCCTACTGGTATTCAGCAATCCATGGAAAACTAGCTACCTACAAATAAAAAAAATAATTAATAAACAAACAAACAGACAAACAAACAAACAAACAAACAAACAAATAAACAAAAAACAAAAACAAAAAAGGCCCGTCCCGCCTTCAGAAAAAGAGATATTGCTACTTCATTTTTTTTCTTTCTTTTATTTTTCTTTTGACAATTATTATTTGGAACAATATATTAAAAATTTAAATGATTTCAAGAGAAAATAGAAGTAGCAATATCTCTTTACTGAAGACGGGACGGGCCTTTTTTTTTTTTTTTTTTTTTTTTTTTGTTGTTGTCTATTTTATTTATTTCCCAAGAGTTACGCCCCTTGCCAAAAATAGAGGGCTAGGGCCTCTTTATTACAAAACTGGACACGTGAAAAGGAAAGACCTTATCATTTGTGCTAGGCACAAATGACCTTTTAATGTGTAAATACCCCCCCCCCCCCCTTTTCGATTTAACTAAATTTACATCGATTTTACTGAATTTACATGTAAATGCATATAAAGCACATGTACATGCATTTAAAACCTTAATGAACCATTAAAACGACCAGAAACACCTGTGTGATTGCAATTAATTAAGGTCTTTCCTTTACATAGGAAAGACCTTACTGTATTTCTTATGATTATTATTATTCTTTCTCCTGCCAAAATTCAATTAAATTTGTCGGAAAAGTTTTTAGGCATATTGACATGAAATTTGGCACCAAGTATCAGTCAAACATAAGCTATCACGCGGTGAGGCCGCTAAGGGTTCCCATGTACCTTATAAGAGTTTCCTCCCCTATTACTGTTATGACTGTTATCAGATCTCCTCAAAAACCGTAAGAGATATCGACATGAAACCTTTTGCAATTTCTTTGGTTCATCTGTGCACACATTAATCACATCTTCCGAAAAGGATCTGACGACATCTTATAAGAGTTATTTCCCTTTATATAAATTTCACTTTTGATTTTTCAGACAAATTTAAGTTTGAGTTAAGATACAAGCATGAGCCTTCATATTTAGGGATCATTTTTTGTACCAAGAAAAATTAGGTCAAGGTCAAAGGTCAAGGTCACGGTCTAATTTTTGACATTTCCTTGTTATCAGATCTCCTCTGAAACGATAGAAGATAGCTGATAAAATGTAATGGGCAAAATGTCGAGGACATCGAGACAATGCGTAGTTTTCCTTAAGTCAAGTCGTATGACGTCATCTTCTATGCGTTATTGGCCTTTGAACGCTTAAAATTACGGTTTTTGGCTAATAACTTAATAATGGTACAAGATAGAGGCATAGGGTCTTTTGTTTTGACACCAAGGACAAGTGACCTTCAAAATGGTGTCAAGGTCAAAGGTCAAAGTCATGTTCTAGAAAATGATCTTTTTCATATTTGAAGTGTAATACATTAATTTTTTTCAAAAATGCATTATTTTTTAGCAAGAATCATTTAAAATATGTTATTTTCCATTTTCGTAAGATAAAAAATGACAAAAAATGAAAAATATTCAAAGATTGAAAAATTTGAAAAAAAAATTTTTTTTTCTTGGCGCAAAATTGTTTTGGCAGTATTTCATATTTCTGTTTGATGTAGCATTTTGGTATTTTATAGTACTTCTAGAATTACCTCAACTTTTAGCACAAATGACCTCTTAATATGTAAAAACAGCCAGCCCCCCCCCCCCCCCCCCTACCCTTTCGATTTGACTGAATTTACATGTAAATGGATATAAAGTACATGTAGACAGCTAGGGGATATCCAGGGCTTCGTTAATGAGAAAAAATTATGACGCTAACTCCAACCAATTTCCTGAAAATAGCGTTCGCGCAGTGCAGTAATAAAAAGCTATTTTCCGCCAGAAAACACAATATTCGTCCAAATGTTACCAATTTATTGCATCCGAATGTCAAAATTTCGCGTCAAATTAACAGTATTTTATTCACGGAGATGTCGTCTGCTGAACATGCTGAAATGGCACCGGAAATCGAAATAAATAAACCGTGACATCAAATTTCTACATGAATCTTCATTCTGACATAAGTAAATGTGTACACGTACACTCCGTTTTCTATTTATGACTATTTCCACATCAAACAGCAAAATGCATTATCCTGTGCCATGTTCACCCGACGACGTCCCCTCTCGAAAAGAAAGAAATAAACTAAGTCCAGACATATATAAATGGACGTCACGTGACTTACACAACGTCATCAATAGAAGTAAACATTATAGTAGAAATGTACTTTTACTGTCACTTGTGTATCTAGAGAAATAAAAATACAATGCCCCCCCCCCCCTACTGGTATTCAGCAATCCATGGAAAACTAGCTACCTACAAATAAAAAAAATAATTAATAAACAAACAAACAGACAAACAAACAAACAAACAAACAAACAAATAAACAAAAAACAAAAACAAAAAAGGCCCGTCCCGCCTTCAGAAAAAGAGATATTGCTACTTCATTTTTTTTCTTTCTTTTATTTTTCTTTTGACAATTATTATTTGGAACAATATATTAAAAATTTAAATGATTTCAAGAGAAAATAGAAGTAGCAATATCTCTTTACTGAAGACGGGACGGGCCTTTTTTTTTTTTTTTTTTTTTTTTTTTGTTGTTGTCTATTTTATTTATTTCCCAAGAGTTACGCCCCTTGCCAAAAATAGAGGGCTAGGGCCTCTTTATTACAAAACTGGACACGTGAAAAGGAAAGACCTTATCATTTGTGCTAGGCACAAATGACCTTTTAATTATTAATATTTTTGTTATTATTATTATTATTATTATTATTATTATTATTATTATTATTATTCTTTCTTCAGTAGCCGGTTTGTCTCGGAAAGTCCTCGGAAACGACAAATCGATTGAAACGAAACTTGGCACAAAAATATACCACCATCTGAAGTTGTGCTTCGTCATACTTAGAAATCCAAGATAGAATATTCCAAACAATTCTAATAAAATTAAAAAAACAATTCTGGAAAGATCCAATTGTAACTTAGAAATGAATAGTACCATCAAATATGGCATAGACGACCATTATGAAAAATCAAATCGGGCCGCCATTTTCAAAGTGACCACCGTCTAAAAAATCGTATAAATTTATATTTGGGACTGGATTGGCGATGAGAGGACGAGAGGAACTTCTATTATGCTATGGATTACCACCAGTACTTGTTGGGTTTGAATCTTTGGTCATACAATTTACATCTGATTAAATATTCATTTATTGTACATGAAACTGAGTCTTTTATAATTCAGAATGCTGAATAAAATACTTTTTTTATCAAAGGAAATGTTCAAATGTTTTGATTCATTTTCTGATATTTTAGATAATGATGACGAACACCTCAAAACTAAAGCTGTAGAGGTTGGGAATATGAAATATTCAAATCTTATTTGTGCAGATATAAAAACCCTAATTCTTAATACACAAACTTTAAATTACTGAGATTATATAAATTTCTCAACGAAAACCTAGTAAGATATAAGACTAACCTGTTTTGTAAGATCACTGCCTTAAAAACCTTAGTACTTACAACGCTGGTAAAGTTGTCAGCATCTTTATCAATTATTCCACAGTCAAAATTATACTTTTTTTCATAATTCATTAGAGGGTCACAATTTCTATTTCTATTTGTAACCCTGTAATGAATTATAAAAATTCGACAGTAATCATTGTATTTTTTAAATTTTCCTGTACGAAAAACTTATCTATGTAGCAGGGAAATTATAAAATCCTTTTTGGAAAACTGTTTTTAATGGATTGCATTTTGCACAAAGAATTATTTTTACGAACTATCGTAACATTTCATGTACCTCCACCGATTTGTGACTACCACCGGATTGACTTTGTTGAACTTCACGATGGGTGCCGTATAAGGAGCAGGAAATGCTTACCCTTCCGGAGCACCTGAGTTCACTCCTGGTTTTTATAAGAGTTCGTGTTGTTCATTGTACTTTAGTTTTCAGTGTTTATTTGTTGTGATTGTGGTTGTTAATTTGTCTTCCCGGGTTTTGTCTGTCTAATGGTTTGCGTTTTTTGGATTGATCCTTAGGTATATTTGTCCTCTTTCACGAACTGTTATTTAGCGATAGTGTTAATTGTGTACCAATAGAGGATTTTCAGTTATTACATTTACCAGCAAAATGTTGGCCTTCAATGTCCGATTGATATTTTGATGAACACAGAAAAGATTTGATTTTCCTTTTCCAAAATAAAACAATTTTTGGATGCAGATAACGTTTTGAAACATTATAGGCCGCTTACAGTTTCGCAAACAGTTTTATATCATAAGAACAAATTGTACAACAACTGATTTAAATTATATCCACTTCCTTTCAGTATCTAACCAAAAAAAAAAATATAAAATTTCTTTAAAAAACCTTGTAGATAATATAGTACAAATGTCTTTGGACTTTTTTTCAAAAGTAATATTGATTCTTGGTTGGAATATTTAATCTTGCTGACAGATATAATAGCACACAAAAAACATTTCCCGAATAAAGTATATGTGTTAAACAGAATAATTTCTACAAATTCTTCTCTTCTCCAATGAAGACACAAAGTTATAAAAGTTTTGTAACACTCGCTGAAATTATTGAAAAGTTGGAGACGTGTGATGTAAAATAGTTTTTCTTGTGTTGTCATTCTTTTACTTTTGAACCACAAATTGTAAAATCGACAAAAATACGATAAAAATACGAGATATTTCTATATTTAACTCATTGAAAAAGATAAAAAGGAACGTGTAAACCACTTTGACAATGGCACGATTAAACGACCATGATTGAAGTTTATGGTGTTCATATAAAGAAAAATAATATTTAACTAGCTGCATTGAAAATAAAGATTGCATGACATGCAAAAAGACTTGTGGTGGATTTCAATTCTACAAATTATGTCTTATCACCATTTATGAATACTAGTTGCAATCTCAGTATAGAATGTAAGCCATTAACCAAATTAAGAGCTCTTGTCCACTTGAAAAATTCCAAAGATAATAATTTGCATAATTTTTTTAATTTTTTGTTTTTTTTTAATTTTTCATAGTTTATTGAAATCTGTACATTTATTAATTGAAAACATTAAGTACCCGTACCTTATACTGGCCTCGTTAAAATTAGTAAATAACCTATGTATACAAATTTAAGTAATTGTTTTTAATCTACATAGAAGTTGCCTTATTTGAAATATTTTGTTTAACACGACAGAAATTTCAATTTGGATACAGCTAAATAATGGTATTTTATTTTTAGTTAATTTTCATTTTATTTTCTGTCAGGTTATTATTTTTTTGCATGTTTTTTTTCATTATAACAATACATGACTGACTTAACCCTGAAACGTCTTGTTAAAAAATCCATTTTTACAAATTTTGAACTGCAATTTGTTTCTCTATGTTGGATAGAGTTTCTATTTTATGTTTCACGCCATCTAATGATAGGTTTTTATGAAAGAATTTACAACTAAATATGTATTGTTTAGTAAAATAAGATTAATTACATCACCCTTACAAGACCTTGAAATATCACAAAAAAGACACTTTTTCATGGTAAATGGAATACTTATACCATTTGACAATAGCCAATATTCAATTTCATACAAAATGTCTGTACCATCTCACGGTTCCAAAACATATGTTGAATTGTTCCATCTTCCTCATGACAAAAACTGCATAATGGACTGTCAATAACTTTCATTTTATTCAAAAGTATATTTGTACATAGGATACGTTGGTTTAATCTGTTCTGTTACCCTTGTACTTTGTATTTTTGGTGACTACAAAGGGAAGTTTATCAATTTCTTTCCATTCACTACTATCTTTATTTAAATTTTCAATCCATATTTTCTGAGCACTTGATATAATATCATTCTTAATGAGTATAGAATAAATATCCTTAGTTCCCCTGTTGTTTTTCAGTATAATTTTAAAAAATGATGGCATTAAGGGGATAAATAGTTTATAGTTTTCATACACATAATTTTTACCTGCTTGTCTTACAGATGATATTATACTATTATACTTCATAACATTTTCATGAATATCAATAGCATTTTTTAATTCTTCAAAAGAAAGGAAAATGCCATCTTCTAATACAATGTCATTTACAAAAAATATTCCTTTTTTAAACCAGTCTTTATAAAACACTGGTTTATTACCATCTTTTATATAGTTATTCATCCATAGTGGACTTGACAAAAACTAATCCACTGTACAATTGTCTTCTTTCATGACAATCATATCCCGTACATCAAACACATCATTCCAAAATGTAAATTTTATTTTTTATTTAACATGAGATAAATAAAAATTCCCACATATTCATCAATATTTGCAAATACAATATTTTTCCATTTACAGTCTGTGCTAAATATTTTCCTAATCCATGTTGATTTTAATGCTTTCATAAAAGATTTAAATTTATCATTTTTAGTCCCCCTCCCCTCACAATAATCCTTTTGCAATATTTCTGTCCTCGCTCTATGGACTGGTGAATCCCAAATACCCCCTAAATGTAAATAATTATGAGATCATTGATCTTTTTAATAATGTCACAATTCGGTTTTGGTAATGTATTAATAAGATTCAAAACTGGTAAAATAAGAGTCTTAATTACTGCTATTTTACGAATAACTGTAAGATTTCGTTTTGACCATGCACTAATTAATTTCTTTATTTGCAAAATTCTTTCATCATAGTTAATATTAACTATTTTTTTCTTTTATTCAAATTTACGTCAAAGTTAATTTTTAATAACTTAAATGGTTCATTCTGCTGGGTGGCGTTGACCGATATTTCATTGTTGACCCTAAACTGGTATCCGTTGTCATGTTAAGGTAGATAGTTTAGAAAAAAAGATAAAGGTTGAAAACAGTTATATCCAAGGACTCTATGAATCAGCCTAAAGTTTACACTTTTTTAATCTAGCACGTTACTCTCATATTTGGGTCAAAGGAAATACAATATAAAGAAAAAACAAATAGCTATCACATATGAAATCTATGAGCTCAGACTTCTTGATTCTAAAGAACGTTTTTTAAGGAGCCACAAGCCGTTCTTTTGATGGATTGAATGTGTGTTTCACTTTGTCCAAATATATTACGGTGTCATTTTTTCCAGTACAATAACATATTTTGAAGTTTAGATTATTTTTTCCAATTTCGTGTTATATATAGTATTTGTTGTATATTATGATCCAAGAGAGTGGTCATAAATTCCAAATAATTTTTTTCTTATTGATAACTTTTTTGGACTTAATAAATTTAATTCGCTGTTAATGTCTGTTGACTTTTTATCATGAAAATATGAAAAACTTCTCAAGGGAAATTTAAGATATGTAATTTTTTCCGGTACATAATAACAATTTTGATTTCAATGATATTGTTTTTGTCTATCAATGCATGTCATTCTTTTACTTTTGAACCACAAATTGTAAAATCGACAATTAAACGACCATGATTGAAGTGCATGGTGTTCATATAAAGAAAAATAATATTTAAATAGCTGAATTGCAAAAAGACTTGTGGTGGATCTGAATTCTACAAATTATGTATTATCACCATTTATGAGTACTAGTTGCAATCCCAGTATAGAATGTCAGTCATTAACCAAATTAAGAGCTGATGTCCACTTGAAAAATACCAAAGATGATAATTTGCATGAATTTTTTCTTTTTTTTCAATTTTTCATATTTTATTGAAATTTGTACATTTATTAATCGAAAACATTAAGTACCGGTACCTTATCCTGGCCTCGTTAAAATTAGTAAATAACCTATGTATACAAATCTAAGTAATTGTTTGTAATGTACATAGAAGTTGCCTTATTTGAAATATTTTGTTTAACACGACAGAAATTTCAATTTGGATACTGCAAGTCAGATAAATTCGCCAAAAGTTTATCTTCTATCCAAAAAACATACAGATATTCTTAAATATTTACTTCAGTTAGAATAAAAAATGGAGGGGAAAAATAGATAAATAAGGCTGATATGTCAAAACCTAAAATTTTGAAATAAGAATGAGATATTAAACTGGTGCCTGGATAAATTTATAATTTTACCGTATTTTATTTTTAGTTAACTTTCATTTTATTTTCTGTCAGGTTATTACTTTTTTGCATGTTTTTTTTTCATTATAACAATACATGACTGACTTATCCTAAAAAATCTTGTTAAAAACTCAATTTTTAACTGCAATTTGTTTCTCTATGTTGTATAGAGTTTCTATTTTATGTTTCACGCCATCTAATGATAGATTTTTATGAAAGAATTGTGATATGTTTTATTACTACCACTGGGTCTATGTCACTGCTGGTGGACTGTTAGTCCCCGAGGGCATTATTAGCCCAATAGCCAGAACTTTTTTCCTGGCATGATTTATTACTCAAATGCCTTTGAATTGTCTGTTCAAAATTTGACAAAAATTACCACAAATTTCTAAGGCTCTTCCTTTTGATGCAGAGGTAACCCTGAGCTGCGTTAATTAATTCATCATTATATCTTTAACCGATTTTCCAATATTTCGATCTCGAGCACTGCTGATGAGTTTTCAGCCGACGAAATGGCCATACTGTAACAAACCGCCGCCACAGGCCGAGTAATTGTGGAAGGGTCTGTTGACAAATTTTGGGGCCATTGTACTCTCGTCAGGAATATGCTGCATTTTGGGTTTTCTGCCTCCGAAGACGAATGGATGCCAGGCAATGTACTCATTATAATCTTGTTTAGTTGTAAAATACAAGGTCTAACGTATATAATATTTATTTACATATATATACAAATGCAGACGTCTTAGTAATTATTATATCATATTCATGGAAATATTGTTCACCGTTCGGGACATTTTAGGTCACTCAGTGTGGTGGGGGATAACTGCCGCTACATTTATTTTTCTTTAAAGTACTTCATCTTATCCTAAATTTAATTATATTAACCTGCTCGGCTATTCTGTTCTTGAAATGGTCTGGTTATTATAAATTTCAGGAAAATACGGCAAATTGGTTAAGCTTACTAGTTAGCAGTTAGACTTGAGCTAACAAGTTATCCGCCATTTCACTGAGCGAACCCTTATTTATAGGACTTGGCGATTCCTGAAAGCCAATCAAAAATAAGGGATCTAGCGCAGGATCCCTGAGGGCCAATGAGAACCCTGACAGGACTGACAGGAAAATGTCGGACAAAATAAGACCCTGACAGGAAAACGGCACATTAAGAAATTAGATATTAAAATGGACATTAAAATGCCTGTCCGTTAATTCTAAAGTAGAAGGGACATAGTCTTAACTTTTCCTTTATTAAACTGTATAGATAGAAGCTTAGAACTTTATAACTAGACTTGTTTCCAAGTTCTAGCAGTGCGTATGTCTAGCAGACGACGCGAGTACTTATATTACATTCCAGCGGTAAACTGGTTACAAATATAGTTCCTATTGACTATTCTTTTGCCGTGTATAAAAATTGAAGCTTTAATAAAATTATCAAAACAATGGCTTATTTTCTTCCTCTTGAACATTACTTTAGATATTTAAAGTATGTAATAGCAATGACAAAGATATTTCCTACTGCTGTCACATGATCAGTAAAATGGCTCTTCACAGAGAAACGAGAAACATGGTTTTGACGGATAGAAAGATCTTAAATATTTCCTTACTTAAACGCTTTCATGACTTATAATGGGTTGAAACATAATTTCAGGTATATGAATATTTGTGCCAGACACCTTAAGATCTATGAAAAATATGTTATCAAGTAAAACGAGTTTTGGTAAAGTGGAAGGGGGCACTTGCCAAACAAAACATGAAAATAAAAAAAAGTTAAAAGAGACAAATGTTACAATATGAGCAGTTCAAGTTAATGTTCATAAAGTCAATAATGTTTTCTGTTGCAGGTTTTCACAATTAAAGTTTATATCCATGTGTTGTTGTTTTTCTTTCTTCAGTTGAAATGGTAAATTCCAGGTTGTTCAAATAAATTAATGTCTGTTATTTCAGTTATTACACTATCCCCTCCTTAGAAACAGAAATTCTCCTGAATTTTAGATATAAAGTCAGTGTTCGGCACATCATATAGAATCGGAAAAATATATATGGATTCCACAGTACATTAAATGTTCTATCCATTAACATTGTAATTAAATTTGATTAATGTTCAGTGATTGATGCACAGGTAAAATGTAGATAAATGTTCATGATAGGCGTAGAGGAATATTACGTCGGTTGCATATTTGGATAAACTGGTCTGTGGATGTATTTCGTAGTTCCCTTGTTTGATATAGTTGGTCAACCATAACTTGCAGTTCGGGCTGGTCCTTATTTATAACAGTTCTCAAAAGTTCATAGTTGTAATAACGGCATTTTCTTACTAGATTCTCTTTGTCCTTGATCTTCTGTTCCTTTGTTCCTGGAAGGGCCATGAAGTTGTATTTGTCCAATAAATCCACACGGTCTAACTGTGGAAATTTTCCTGTGGAGTGGTACTCCAACTGGGAAGCACCAAATTCCCAGGCCAACAACTTGCGGTCAGGAGTAAGGGTTTCCCAATCCCTAGGTGGCCACTCCAGGTATGTTGCACCAGTTGGGATTTTGACGGATGTAGATTTCCAGTCCCTTCTGGCAGGTGGTATAGCTGGCATGGCACCCATGGTTAGTATTTCCCTGGCCTTCTGCTGACTAGGGGTTTCCTCAGCGATTTTCAGATCTACAGTAGCTGTTGTTGGTGGTAGGATGACTGGCAGGTTGGTGGTTTCTTTGTTGTGGACAGTTGGTGTGGAAGATTTGTTGGTTGATGAAGGCTTGGATGAGGTAGATGAAGGGTTGGATGATGAAGATGATGGCTTGGATGATGAGTTGGAAGACTGATTGGTTGATGAAAGGTTGGACGATGAAGATGATGGCTTGGATGATGCAGATGTCATGGATGTCGAGGTGGAAGACTGGATGGTTGATAGGACAGGATGTGGAGAGTTGTTTGGTTTGTCATTCACTTGCAATATTTCTACCCTGTTTGGAGCCATGGTGGTTTTGACCTTTGTTACAGTTGATTTTGGGGTTGATGAGAAGATGTCGGGTCTTCTTTCTATCCTGGTGATAAGAGCAGGGGAGATGCTAAGGGTGTCAGCACACTTCTGTTGTTTCTGGTAAAATTCTTCCCCATAAATTGGTTTACCACTTTGAGACATGGTGGAAATGTCTGTTGGCCTGATGGTAGTGGCCTTCCTTTTCAAAGCGGCATAGTACTTCTCCACCATTTTGATAACTGGGTCAATTTCAATCCTGTACCAAATGGTTTCTTTGGTTCTAACCATGAAGAGGGCAATCAGGGGTCCATCTGGGTTCATCATAATGCTGTGTAAGGTGAGAACTGAGGGCACAAGTGGGTCGTACTCTTCCATGGTTGTTTCTTCATCCAGGCTGATACTGGGCTCATCTTGCTGCCACTCACTCACAGCTGACTCTACCGATGGTTCTCTGGTTCCTTGTCTAGGTGTACCCACCATATCTGAATCCCTTGGATGGTTAGCCCAGTCTTCTACCCAGCTCTGTCTCATCCTCCTTACTGATTTACATTTTCCTAACCAGTCAGTGACACTGCTCCGGGCCTGCACTGCTACAGAACTTCCTTTAGGCGTAACCTTGCTTACCAGTCTCCTGTAATCCTCTGGGTAGACAGAGAACCAGTAACCATTGGCCTCTGACAGGAAGTTTTTTTCCAGTTTCAATCCTACATCTGGGTGTTTCTCCTCCAGGTGGCACTTCAGATCACTGATCCTTGAAAACCTCTTCTCATAGGAGAAACACCACAGACAAACGACAGATAGGCGGCCTCCATGTGTCCCTTTACTGGCTAGATGTCTTTTTAGGGTTTTCTGGTCTGGAAATTGTTGTTGGCATATCCAGCATTCATCCAAGTTTAGTGGTCTCATTCTGAAAGATATAGAATTGAACCCAAAGGTAAGTTAGGGTGTTCATAAGGTATTTATTAGCATGGAACATTAGACATCCTTTTTATCGGTTTTTGTGTCAAATTATGAGGTTAAGGTTTTCATTTGGTGTTTCTTGGTTATATATATATTTGTATATATATTTTTTCTTGTACAGTCTCTCTTATGCTTAGGTATGGTTATTTTTCTTTAGATAGGAAATCATGGTTTGTTTTAATTTGGTATTGGTCTCCTGCAGCAATTACTACTGGTATACTAGTGGTTTCTTGGCTGTTTGCAAATCAATCTATTTTTTATTTCAATCATCTCCCCTTAACTGCACCAATTTTTCTAATATTCATTATCCATACTAATCGTGGAAAATAAATGGATGGAACTACTGGAATCATGGGAATAACATGGCTGAGCATCCTGGTTTTGGTTTTGGTTTGTTTGTTCACTTTATGTCTAAATATTTTTTTTTTTTTTTTTTTTTTTTACACCAGTACTTCTCATTGGAAATTGGTAATTAATACGTGTACATACATCTAAATAAATATACTCAAAGGCATAACTATTCTAAGGGATATTGGCAGTATATCCACACTGAGCACCAGGCTAGGACAGGAAAGGCCTTTTATACACCCAACACTACTTCAGTTAAACAAGGGAGATAATTTTATTTCTTTCGTCATATTTCAACACTGATACAAGGATTACAATATGGCTATCTTTATTTACGGCGTTGGTAAACTGATTATATGCATATTCATCAATTACATCTATTTCTGGGTCTTCTTTGTAGTAACCTTTGGGTTTTTTTTTTTTTTTTTTTTTTCACAAAATTTCTTCGAATTCTTCATCATCAGCAGTCTCTCTGCTGACTGGACAGAAACTTCTCTTCTTCATCTCTCTCCTACCTTTAGGAGTAATTAAATATAACATAAAACATTAAGCTGAATTTCTAGGATGGCCAATCCCAATAATTCCACTCTAAAAATAAAATATCATCCACACGAATCCAATGAGTCTAGACGTCACAGGATCTCTAATAAAAACATTTACTGGCAAGTGCGCATCGTCACCAGTAACTTTTTCTGTCTCACTTCACAATAAAAATTTTACAATATTAAATATTTACATATATGCCAAATCTTCTGCCAATTACTACAGGTTTTACTTTTCACAAATTTTAAGTTTATCCTTGTACCAGGTTGGTGGGTTTCTGCCCATATATGGTATCAAACGGTCTATGTGGTAAACTTTTGCTGGTTGCCGCAGTGACTTTTTCACCATGTATATCAGATCATCAATTTTCTTCAAAACTATGAAGGGGCCTTTCCATTTAGGCAATAACTTTGAACAAACACCAGGTTTCCTGGTTGGGTCGTGTAGCCATACAGGTTGTCCTACATTTAATTCTCTCTTCTTGGCACTTTGGTCATAGTATTTTTTCTGGTATTCCTGACTTTCTTTAAGGTGTTTTCTTGCATGGTCATGGGCTTTGATAAGGGAGCTCTGGAGTAATTCTACATATTCATGGGGTTTAACCTTGTTATCATTTTCTACTTCTGGTTCAGGGATAAAGGCTTGTACTGGAAGAGTTATCTCCCTTCCTAACATCATTTTATTTGGTGTTACACCTGTGCTTGCATGTTTTGATGACCGGTATGCCATCAACAACTGGGGTAAAAACTCATCCCAACAGTCTTGATTTTCTTGACAATACATCTTTACCATGGATACTAATGTGCGATTAAATCTTTCAACAGAGCCATTTGCTTGTGGTCTCATACTTGTTGCTCTTGTTTTTTCTATTTGTAACAGGCTGCATACTTCTTTCAAAAGTTTTGACTCAAAATTCTGTCCTTGGTCTGAGTATATTTGGAGAGGTGTTCCAAATCTACTTATAAATTCATTGGTAAGGGCCTGGGCAACTGTTTTTGCTTCTTGGTCTGGGAGAGGATATGCTTCTGTCCACTTAGTGAACAGATCTGATAGGACTAACACAAATCTATTGTTGTTTTTAGACATTGGGAGTGGACCAAGTATATCCATGGCAACTCGCTCCATGGGTTCACCAGTGAGGAATTTTCCCATAGGGGCTTTTCTTGCTTGTATTTGCTTTTGGGCTGCACAGTTGTCACATCTTTTTATGTATTCTACAATGGTATGTTTCATGGAGGGCCAATAAAAAGTTTTCTGTATTCTGTCTAAGGTTTTATCTGTGCCTAAGTGACCTCCTGTTGGGATATCATGAAAATATCTGATAGCTTCCTGTCTTTTTGATGTTGGTACAATTAGTTGGAGTAGTTCTTCTGTCTCATTTTCTATCCACTTTCTGTAAAGAAGTCCTTGATGTACTTCAAGCCGATCCCATTGTCTCCACAGCGTTTTTACAACAGCTGATTGATTGGATATTTCATTCCACTCTGGGCGCTTGTTGTCTTCTACTTTAACTAACATTTCAGAAATCTCATGGTCATCTAATTGTGATTTTCTCAGTGTTGTTTGGTCCCAACCCTCTATCACAAGGTCTTTAATTTTCACTGGTTCTGCACTTGCTTTAATCTGTCTGGATCTGGTTACAGCTCTTATTTGATTGAGTGGGCTGCATTGTGGGATTGCTGTCTCTTTGCTGTCCTCGTCAATATTTTGCACGTCATTCAGTGTCTGTTGATTCAGGCAGGATGTACAAGGTACTCGGGATAGGGCATCTGCATTAGTATGTTTCAGGCCAGGGCGGTGAATAACATTCATATCATAGGTACCTAGCTCCTGGAGCCATCGTGCAGTCTGTCCTGTAGGTTTCTTTAAATTTTTCATCCAACTAACTGCAGCATTGTCTGTTCTTAAAAGTACCTTTTGACCGTATAGATATGAATGAAAATGTTTTAAGGCTGAAATGACTGCAAGGAGTTCTTTTCTAGTTACACAATAAGATTGTTCTGGTCTGGATAAAGCTTTACTCATGTAAGCTATTACATGCTCCTTTCCTTCATGTTCTTGTGAAAGTACAGCACCAACAGCTTGTTGACTGGCATCAGTATCTAAAATAAAAGTTTGGCCTGGTACAGGATAAGCAAGAATGGGTGATGTTGTAAGTGCCCCTTTCAGGGTCTGAAATGCGTCTTCGCACTCGTCTGTCCAGGTCAATTTTACCCCTTTCTCACACAATTTATTCAATGGGCGGGCTATTTTGGCAAATCCTTCCACAAATCGTCTGTAATATGATGCTAGGCCTAGGAAACTACGAACTTGCTTGACAGTTTTTGGGGCTGGCCAGTTTTTAACAGATTCTACCTTTTCTGGATCAGTGCTTATACCTTCTTCTGATACAATGTGACCTAAGAATTTTGCTTTCTTTTGGAAAAAACTACATTTTGAGGGTTTGAGTTTTAGGTTGGCATCTAAAAGGCGTCTAAAAACATGTTCAAGTCGCTTGATACATTCTTCAAATGTTGATCCAGGTACTATGATGTCATCCATATAAACTAAACATTCCCTCCATTGGAGACCCCTGAGGACATCTTCCATTAAACGTTGAAAGGTACTTGGGCTGTTGCACAACCCAAATGGCATTACAGTGAATTGGTACAGGCCTTGACTGGTTGAGAAAGCTGTTTTCTCTCTATCGGATTCCAAAAGCTCAACCTGCCAAAATCCTGAATTTAAGTCCATCAAATTGTATAGTTTAGAGTTAGATAAAGCCTCCAAACAGTCGTCTACTCGACCTACAGGATAGGAATCCACTCTGGATAACTGATTTAAGGATCTGAAGTCCACACATACTCTTGTAGTTAGATCTGGCTTCGTAATTAGGACTAGTGGTGCACTCCAGGGACTGTTTGAGGGCTCAATAATGCCACGTTCTAACATTTTTGAAACTTCTGTCCTTTCTATTTCTCTCTTACCAATTGGTAATCTCCTGGGTGGTACTCTTACTGGACGAGCATCTCCAGTATCAATGCTATGTTTAATTTTGTTAGTTCTTCCAATGTCTTCTGGGGACCTTGAGAATACATCTTGGTACTTATTTAGGAGTTCTGCCAGGGTCATCTGTTGCTTGGGTGTCAAATGTGTGCCACTTCTTGTAAAAAGGTCTTGGAGGTGCTCTGGTACCCCATTTTCATCATTTTCTAATTGACTGTTTGGAATCAGGTTAACACCTGCACATCTATCTTGTCTAAACTCTGGAAAAGCTACTACAGATTCACAAGTACCAAGCATGGTGTTGGGATAAAGCTTAACATCTGAGTCACTGTAATTTACGACTTGGACGAAGGGAGATTCGTCATTGGAATTTATTATACCACAAACTACCGAGATATTTTTCTCTTCATATAAAAGATTACAGGGTTCTATTATAGCTATGTTGGTAACATGCTCCTTGTTAGGTACATTAACAGGTAAGGTTATACTAGAGTTTGATGGTACAACAACAGTCTCTCTGGCTAACACACGACAGGTCATTCTAAATTCTCCCCCCACCCAACATTTAATATCTGAATTTTCTGTTTGGAGTACATGAGACCGGTAGTCAATCTTTTTCACATGTTTAAGTAGAAAATCTTGTCCTAAAATGGCATCAGGTGTGATATCACATACAATAAACTGGTGACAAAAGGTGGCATTTCTTAAGGAAAACTCCAAATCTACCTTTCCATAAGTGGTTAAATTGGTCCCATCTACATTTTGAAGACTGTAGGCATCCTGTGGACTTTCAACATTGTTGAGATTAGTACTATTGGTTTTGGTATTGTTTACTAGGTATTCCTGATTTACATCTTGACTGGACTGGAAAATATCTTGGTGAACTTGGTTTGATAGAAGAGATACTGTAGAACCAGTATCTATCAGAAAATCTAACTTATATCTAGAAATTGCACCATTTGTGTACAATCCATTGTCTCATTGGTCTAAATGTTTCCCTACTTGTACTACTCTGTCATTAAATTCAGCATTATCCAATTTATTCCCATCAGACCCTTCTAACTCCGTCTGGCCCCGGTCTGGTGAGCTGACGGATAACCGTTTCCCTGGTTCTGTTGGTTGTTTCCACTTCTTTGACCTTGGTAACTTGGACTGTTTTTCACTCAGTTTGAGTTTGGAGGGGAGGCTTGATTTCGTCCAGTTTGTCTCTTGTATAAGGGACAATTCCTATAAAAGTGGTCAGGAGAGTTGCAGGTAAAGCAAGTTCTTGGGCTTCTTTGAGGGGCCTGGCTACTATTTGAACCATGTTCTAGTCTATCTATTCTGTCAATAAGTTGCTTTAATATTGAATCATTTTCTTTGCTTTGGACTGGTATGTCAGTATTTTGTGTGTTTAGGCTAATCTTAGTGTCTGAAACTTGTCTTATATTTCCCCTTTTTCTATCATTAGGATCCCCCAAGAGAGCCTCATATCTCTCTATTAGGTCTACTGCTTCAGTAACAGTACGGCAATCTTTATCTATACAACGACATTTCATCTCAAGAGAAATATTTTTATATAATTGGTTAAGGGCAAGGACTTCTTGGGCCTTTGTATCTAGGTTACTGTATGCCTTTTGGGCCATTTGACGTAAATCATCTCCAAAATTTGCAATGGGCTCTTGAGGCTGTCTGGTTCTAGTTTCAAATCTTGAAAGCCATCTATTCTGGTGTCTGGCATTTCCAAATCTCTGCTCAAGGGTTCTGACTAATAAGTAATAGGAATTTTTCTCAGTATTGGTAAGGCTTATATAGAATGTCCTAGCTGGTCCCCGTAGGCTAGCAGCAAGCAAAAGGACTTTTTCAGATTCCCCCCATCTTCCAAGGTCTGCACAGTTTTCAAAGTGTGAAATATATTCTTCCCAACTGTCCTTTCCATTGTATGGCTCTGGTTTAATGGTAGTTCCACTGATACTTCCTCTTTGAAATCCTACTGGTGTCTGGTTGTCAAAACCGGAATTGTGGCCACGGATGTTTGGGTTTCTCTCTAGGAAATCTCTCTGGTTTGGTACAAATGGGTATTCTTTACGGTAAAAATTCTCGCCTTCGCCTCGGTATTCGTCTCTGATCGGTACGTCACCTTGACCTACTTCTTCGTCGTCCCCGGCGGTACCGCTGCCGCTTGGCCTTAGATTCCGTCTGAACGTAATTTCTCTGTCGGGAGATTCCTCTGGCGATTTTAATATTTGGGGAGTCTCATTATCATCACCTTCAACGTCTGACATTTCTGCTGATTTATTAAAAAGATAACAAACATTATTTTGTGTTCGATTTCTAAAACTGATAACGGTTAAAATACGATCGTATAAACGTCCACTTTATTCTTAATTTCTCAATACAACCGTAAACAAACAACGCAAATTACGATAAAAATTAACTGGAAACGTTATTTACAAATTATAATTTACAGGTTCCACCACACGTCGAAGCTAAATGATCACGAATTGGTTATGGGTACGACCACGGGGTGTCTTGAAAATTTGACGTCCCACTTCTGACACCAGTGTAACAAACCGCCGCCACAGGCCGAGTAATTGTGGAAGGGTCTGTTGACAAATTTTGGGGCCATTGTACTCTCGTCAGGAATATGCTGCATTTTGGGTTTTCTGCCTCCGAAGACGAATGGATGCCAGGCAATGTACTCATTATAATCTTGTTTAGTTGTAAAATACAAGGTCTAACGTATATAATATTTATTTACATATATATACAAATGCAGACGTCTTAGTAATTATTATATCATATTCATGGAAATATTGTTCACCGTTCGGGACATTTTAGGTCACTCAGTGTGGTGGGGGATAACTGCCGCTACATTTATTTTTCTTTAAAGTACTTCATCTTATCCTAAATTTAATTATATTAACCTGCTCGGCTATTCTGTTCTTGAAATGGTCTGGTTATTATAAATTTCAGGAAAATACGGCAAATTGGTTAAGCTTACTAGTTAGCAGTTAGACTTGAGCTAACAAGTTATCCGCCATTTCACTGAGCGAACCCTTATTTATAGGACTTGGCGATTCCTGAAAGCCAATCAAAAATAAGGGATCTAGCGCAGGATCCCTGAGGGCCAATGAGAACCCTGACAGGACTGACAGGAAAATGTCGGACAAAATAAGACCCTGACAGGAAAACGGCACATTAAGAAATTAGATATTAAAATGGACATTAAAATGCCTGTCCGTTAATTCTAAAGTAGAAGGGACATAGTCTTAACTTTTCCTTTATTAAACTGTATAGATAGAAGCTTAGAACTTTATAACTAGACTTGTTTCCAAGTTCTAGCAGTGCGTATGTCTAGCAGACGACGCGAGTACTTATATTACATTCCAGCGGTAAACTGGTTACAAATATAGTTCCTATTGACTATTCTTTTGCCGTGTATAAAAATTGAAGCTTTAATAAAATTATCAAAACAATGGCTTATTTTCTTCCTCTTGAACATTACTTTAGATATTTAAAGTATGTAATAGCAATGACAAAGATATTTCCTACTGCTGTCACATGATCAGTAAAATGGCTCTTCACAGAGAAACGAGAAACATGGTTTTGACGGATAGAAAGATCTTAAATATTTCCTTACTTAAACGCTTTCATGACTTATAATGGGTTGAAACATAATTTCAGGTATATGAATATTTGTGCCAGACACCTTAAGATCTATGAAAAATATGTTATCAAGTAAAACGAGTTTTGGTAAAGTGGAAGGGGGCACTTGCCAAACAAAACATGAAAATAAAAAAAAGTTAAAAGAGACAAATGTTACAATATGAGCAGTTCAAGTTAATGTTCATAAAGTCAATAATGTTTTCTGTTGCAGGTTTTCACAATTAAAGTTTATATCCATGTGTTGTTGTTTTTCTTTCTTCAGTTGAAATGGTAAATTCCAGGTTGTTCAAATAAATTAATGTCTGTTATTTCAGTTATTACAATACAGTGCATCAAATTTATTTCGGTATTTTGTGATACGTTTTATAAAAACTAAATATGTATTGTCCAATATTTAGTAAAATAAGATTTAATTGCATCACCCTTAAAAGACCTTAAAATATCACCACAAAGACACTTTTTCATGGTAAATGGAATACTTATACCATTTGACAATAGGCAATATGCAATTTCATACATAAATGTCTGTACTATCTCACAGTTCCGAAACATATGTTCAATTGTTCAATCTTCCTCATGATAAAAACTGCATACTGGACTGTCAATAACTTTCATTTTATTCAAAATTATATATGTGCATAGAACATTACTATAAGTTAATAAAGTAGGTCACCAATGAAAATGACTAAACCGCTAAACCTTGTGGGTTGAACAGACACGCCATCTAGTCTAGAATTAAAATCTTGAATACACAACGGAAAGGTAATTGTGCATATATTGCATGGAAATTTGTATAACAATGGTAAGTCCGTTGTAAAATGTAAAACATTTGCGTCCTATTTTTCTACTTTTTATATTTGTAGAATATGTTAACTATCGATTTTTGTTGACAGCTTTTTGACAGGTAAAGCACACAAAAAATTTAAGCGTCATCCATATTTGTATACATTTTTTACGAGTTTACAAAACGCACTCTAGGCGGGGTAGTGGGTTTCAAATTCAACATTTTTAATAAAATCGGTATACTCGTAAATTTCACTTCCGCCGATATTCCGGAAAATACAATAAGGGGATAAAAACAACAAACAGCAATTACATGAGCATGTCAAAAACACGATTCATGTTCTGGACTATTTACATGCATTTGTAAGGAGTGTAAGGGTGCCTGCAGATCCTCTTAACGAGTAAGGAGTGGTACCTTTTCACAGCAGTAATGGTTAAAAATGATGAAGTACTCTTTTTGAAAAGGGGCGGTGGTTTCAAGAAAAGAGTGCTTTTTGTAAACTTGTGAAAAATGTTGACAACTATGGGTGACCCCTTAGGACAAATGTATAAGAAATGCTTTCCTACCACGATAATAATCATAACTGTAAAGGTTCGACCTAACTCTGGCAAAACCATATTAGCAATCTAAACACATCAGAGGCTCACAATGGGGTAAAAAAGGAATTCACTGTACCATACATGTAACAAAACGATATAAAGTGCATGGGCAATTTGAAAAGAGTACAAAAGTAGGACATTAATATTTATTTTACTTACCGAATTCGATTCTAATATGTATTGAATATTTTCCTGGTATTGGTCCATATAGTTAAAATGTTGTATATCCAAAAGTGAAAAACTGAATTAATGTATTTCATCTATTTAATAAATAAAACAATCCATTTACACATATCTTTTGCATCACCTGTGAGAACACTTTTACACTATTATTCCATAATGCAGTAATCCTTTAAACTGGACTTCTTAGAATTTATGACTTGACATGGAATCTAAAATATATGTATCTATACTTAAATAAGCTCAAAGCAACATTAAATGCATATGTTTGTGTTTTCTGCATTCGCCTTTTATTATCTATATATCGATAATCTACAGTAGGCATGTGACTTTTTTGGACTTACTCCTGGGACACTAGCAATCTTCGTATATCATTTATGTTCTAGTATTCCCACATATTATTAATCTAAAATATCGGCAAAAGAATACCAAAGCGACAAAACAGTTCGAAAGTCCACGACGTTCAAGGAAAAGGACAGTCAGGAGAATGGAACACAACAAACAAAAGTACAATAAATTAAGCAAAACTGCAACAAGACAGCACTGAAACTAAAACGCTAGCTAGTAATGTGAACTCCCATTAAAACCCGGGAGTGACAACAGGTGTTTCGGAAGGGTAAGCCTTTCCTGCTCCGTTAACGGCACCAGTCACATTGCAAGTGAAGTGTCAAGTCTGTTGAGATGCCAAGTCCAGTGAGGTGTCAAATCTGGTGAAGTGACAATTTCAGAAGGACATGAAATATAACTGAAGAAATCCAGTCTCATACGCGAGTTGAAAACTTCGTATAGATCAATCAATTCATGATGACGACCGTAAAGAAGACATGTAAACAAATAGCAAATAATGAAGCCCTGAAATAGTAAAGTTGACCAATAATTTCATAGATTTAGGTGAGTTTGGATTCCTGTTTGTTTTAATTGTTTAGTTTTTGATGGGTGTGCTTATTAATTCATCATTATATTTTTAACAGGATTTCCAACATTTTTATCTCGAGCACTGCTAATGAGTTGTCAGTCAACGCAATAGCCATACAGTGCATCAACTTATTTTGGTATTTTGTGATACAGTTTATTGCTGCCACTGAGTCTTTGTCACTGCTGGTGGACTATAAGTCCCCGAGTGCTTTATCAGCCCAGTAGCAAGAATTTTTGTCCTGGCATGATTTATTACTTAAATGCCTTAAAATTATCCTTTCAAAATTTGACAAAAAATTCTAGAAATTTCTAAGTGTCTTCCTTTTGATGCAGAGCTAACCCTTAGGTCATTTTCGATTCCTGTTTGTTTAAATTGTTTTGGTTTTTGGTGGTTGTGCTTAGTAACTCATCATTATATTTTTAACCGGTTGTCCAACATTTTGATCTCGAGCACTGCTGATGAGTTGTCAGTCAACGAAATGGCCATACAGTGTATCAATTTATTTCGGTATTTTGTTGTACAGTTTATTATTAATCACTGAAAAAGTCGTCTTATGTAATGATGATTACAAGGTAAAGTTATTGTATTTGAATACAATTACTTACAAAACGTTATGATTACAGAGTACATTCAATTGTATGATAAAATGTATTGATTACTGCTGATTACAGTTACCGATTACGATAACGTCAGGTCTGAATACTACCTCTTACATCAATGTAATTTCGATTTATTACGCCAAAATTACCAATCTTTGTGACTGTTAAATACCAGAATTCCTAAACATGCATAGCCAACATTAACAGCCCATAAAATTTAAATAGAGTACCGGCACCATTTTGTCCAGATCTTTTTTTTTTTTGTGTTAACATTGGAGTTCGTATTAACTGTATGTTAACCATCCTGAAAATAAGTTATTATATTGATATGACTTTTTGATGCGTATATATGTCTATATTATTCATTAAGTTCTTGCAAGTTGTATAAGCTTTTAGGCCACCATAAATTCCACAAGATCAACACATTTCTAAAATTCTGGAACTGAATGCCACCCTTATTTAACTTCAATATCGGATACCGTGCTATAAAACAAAGCATGTGTGTTTGTGTAAAAAATATATTTTACAATGTATATGCACATATAGTTCTTTTAAAGTGTACCCATGTTAAAAGTTATATCTGGGTTTTTGGGGTTTATTTGGGGGTTATCAAAAAAATGATATATATGTATTTTAAGAATTGAATGCGTGTAAAAGCAATAACCGAAGAACATTCTGTTTAAAAGCTCTTCATACTAATCATATACTCAAGGTCAAGGCTTTTACAGCTCTATAAAACTACTAAAATGATGCATTCAATATCGTGATCGATATTCTCCAATAATAAACTTTAAGGCAGATTTGCATGATACGAACAAGTAATGTAATTCTTTTTTTCATACCATTTATTCCATTAAGTAGAATAAGATCTCAAACTCTATTAATAAAAAGATAAAATATAGTATGCATTTGAAGCACAGGTGTCGACCAAGGTGGTTTAACAGAGTGTTCAGAAAGGTAAAAAAAGATTGATTATATTGATTATATTCTTAGAAACTTTGTTTTTGGTCCACATGATGTGCTTATTTGATATGTTCAAATAGTACTGTATATGTTTTTTTATTGAAATATACAAAATTGTTGCATTGACCTCCAAGGAAGACATAAGAATTTTGCCTTTGAGCAATATAATATATCCAAAACAGAATTGGTTTTTGTATTGGTAACATCGTGTATTTTAATTTCATATTCAATCCCAACCTTTCCACTGTTTTTTTCAAAGAAACCATACATGTTATTCAGGAAATAATCATTTCAAGCATTCACCTTCAGAAATTTTAAATTCCTAGTTTCAAATTCTTGAAAATTATCAATTAAACCTGTTAAGTTTTGCGTGGCTTGATGATTTGTTCAGCTTTCTGAGGTAATTAATCTATGTAACAATTTTTCAGAACTCAACACGAGCCAAAGAAAGACCTAATATGAATGTTGAGTATCTGATTATCTTTATTCTGTGTTCATATTAGTACTCAGGCGAAACATGTACTGTGTCCAATCTTGTTGTTTTTGTAATTATTAATTTCTCAAATCAGTTGACTTATTTTTTTTAAATAGATCACGAATGTGTATATTTAGTAGTACGTTTCGAAAAAATGATTAGAAAGAATTATCAGTAATTACCTCAAATTAAGACTTTGAACACAATGATAACAGATGATCGTTCTTTGTCAGAAATTTAAATCACACATATCATGTTACACTAGCTTGGTTTTTCTTCCATTCTGAAATAGTGACAGATACAAACGTTTCATTTCAGGAAATTGATGGTACAAAACGTTATATCACGTTTAAGCAAATGAAAACTATGAACAAATATAACAAAATTAACAAAAAACTCATAAACCCCATTTTTACCTTAAAAGATTAAATAAATACATTCATTCAAAATAGGTTATGACATGGTTTTCGAATTTCATTTCATATAGTTTTTTATATTGTGTAAAGCTTTGACTCTGTAAGTGGATCTAGATAATTGTTTTAAATTATCTTTTTGTGATGCAAACTTTTGTTCATTTTTCTAACTTTTCAGTTAATTAATACGTTTGTTTGTTTTGTTCCATTCTCGTGACCTTGTCTTTTCCTTGGATTTCGAATTTCCGGACTTTTCTGACTGTTTTATCGCCTCGGTAATCGCAAGCCGATATTTGAATGATTACTTCATAATTCCCGTAGGCTTCTATATTAAACTACGATCGGCTATATAGGTCATGTCCCTTGGTGATCCAGGTCATTGGACATACTTTTGAAAGTAAATCACGTAAAGCCCATTGATCTTTCACAATATGGTCTAAATTGTTCCAGTGTTTCAGAAAAGAAAACCTTCAATTTTCAAATGGTGTCCTATGTTAAACTACGTTCGTCTGTGACAGCTATTTCGGTCGTCATACTCAATTCTGAAAGAGGACTATCTAAGGACCATTGCTACCAAGTCTGGTTCCAATCGGCAAACTGCTTTTAGACAAATGAGACAGGAGAAGGATTGTTAAATGAATTGTCTCACATAGTCCTATATTACAATAAGGTTACACTCCACTAATTATCTTAGTTTCAGAGAAATGCACCCCCAAAATTTTATTAATTATTAGAGTTGGTAAAGTTTGACTACACGATAGATAAATAATAAATGTCTTAACCTCAAAATTGTAATATTGACTGAAAGAGGATAGATTTTAGTTTTAAAAAATACAAAAACATGAACTGATTTTGCTTCTGACAAGTAATGGGAGGTCATAAACTGGGACTTGTGAATTGACATGTGGTGTGTAAAACTTTGACAGTGATAATCGGCACCTGCACTGGTAAGTTAAATTGCGAAAAAAAGAGCCGGAAAACTATACCGTTTTTTTCCCACATATGTAATGGAATTTTATGCAGAATCTGAAAAATTAAGTCTCAATTGGATTGAAACGCTGCATCAGACCT
The DNA here is from genome assembly GCA_028015205.1 of Mytilisepta virgata. NCBI lineage: Eukaryota > Metazoa > Mollusca > Bivalvia > Mytilida > Mytilidae > Mytilisepta > Mytilisepta virgata. The sequence continues at coordinate 33,719,630 of CM051511.1, read as the reverse complement.
CAATTTTAAGCCGAAGTGGAGTGAAATTTAACATTTTTAAAGCTTTTTTTATGAAAATGTTTGAAATGTTGCTTTGCCAACTAGGTTTCCATGGATATTTTTTATTTATTTTATCATGATTGAAACAATGCTAACATAATGGCCTTTCAAAATATATTTATGTATATGGGTATTATTTACTCTGAAGATGGCACAAGACCATGATATTTGTTAGCTCACTTCACATAGAAAATGGTACTATTAATTTGTGGAGTGCAACCTTTAAGGCTATCAGTAGCCACCTAGAGGGCAATATATACCCATGAAATACTTTAAATTGTTCATTTATTTAATGATTCTATTTTTGACTGTTGAAAATTTAAATATAAAGGCTATCTTTTGTCATGTAATTGTTCTCATATGTCCTTAGCAACCACATTATGTATTTTTAACAATCCGCAATGATACAACATAAGAGCAGGACTATAGTTTATATGCAGTAATTGTGAGAAAAAAAATTTCCACCACCCATTTTATATGCAAGGAGACAAGTATTTATATTGAAAAATATTTTGATTTGATTATCTTACAATTCATAGGTTTGCAAATTTTATCCAAAGATTTATAATACCAGTAATATGGTAACAATGAAACAAAAGGGGGGGGGGGGGGGTACTTTCTCCTTTCATGTCATTTAGTGAAAAGCTAAATATATGTAAAAAGCTGGTGGATTGTGCATTCAAAAGCTGAATCGAACAAATTATTTCTGTAAAAAGTCTTTTCAATTGATGAAATGCTCAAAATAGTCACCATAGAACAAGAACTTTTGCATTCTGAATTTCTTGTAAATTTTAGTGAATTACTTCCCATTTACCGAGTCACTATGAATATTTGAAATAGATATTATTTACTTATTATAAGTCATATTTTGATAAATGAGACAGTTTTGAATTCGTAAAGACCTGACGAATAATAAAACTGGCCATTCTTTAAAAAAAGAGTTATAAAAGTACTCTATACGGTTACACTCCACTAATTATCTTAGTTTCAGAGAAATGCACCCCCAGAATTTTATTAATTATTAGAGTTGGTAAAGTTTGATTATATGATCGATAAATAATAAATGTCTTAACCTCAAAATTGTAATATTGACTGAAAGAGGATAGATTTTAGTTTAAAAAAATACGAAAACATGAACTGATTTTGCTTCTGACAAGTAATGAGAGGTCATAAACTGGGACTTGTGAATTGACATGTGGTGTGTAAAACTTTGACAGCGATAATCGGCACCTGCACTGGTAAGTTAAATTGCGAAAAAAAGAGCCGGAAAACTATACCTTTTTTTTCCCACATATGTAATGGAATTTTATGCAGAATCTGAAAAATTAAGTCTCAATTGGATTGAAACGCCGCATCAGACCTCAATTTTAAGCCGAAGTGGAGTGAAATTTAACATTTTTAAAGCTTTTTTTATGAAAATGTTTGAAATGTTGCTTTGCCAACTAGGTTTCCATGGATATTTTTTATTTATTTTATCATGATTGAAACAATGCTAACATAATGGCCTTTCAGAATATATACATATGTATATGGGTATTATTTACTCTGAAGATGGCACAAGACCATGATATTTGTTAGCACACTTCACATAGAAAATGGTACTATTAATTTGTGGAGTGCAACCTTTAAGGCTATCAGTAGCCACCTAGAGGGCAATATATACCCATGAAATACTTTAAATTGTTCATTTATTTAATGATTCTATTTTTGACTGTTGAAAATTTAAATATAAAGGCTATCTTTTGTCATGTAATTGTTCTCATATGTCCTTAGCAACCACATTATGTATTTTTAACAATCCGCAATGATACAACATAAGAGCAGGACTATAGTTTATATGCAGTAATTGTGAGAAAAAAAATTTCCACCACCCATTTTATATGCAAGGAGACAAGTATTTATATTGAAAAATATTTTGATTTGATTATCTTACAATTCATAGGTTTGCAAATTTTATCCAAAGATTTATAATACCAGTAATATGGTAACAATGAAACAAAAGGGGGGGGGTACTTTCTCCTTTCATGTCATTTAGTGAAAAGCTAAATATATGTAAAAAGCTGGTGGATTGTGCATTCAAAAGCTGAATCGAACAAATTATTTCTGTAAAAAGTCTTTTCAATTGATGAAATGCTCAAAATAGTCACCATAGAACAAGAACTTTTGCATTCTGAATTTCTTGTAAATTTTAGTGAATTACTTCCCATTTACCGAGTCACTATGAATATTTGAAATAGATATTATTTACTTATTATAAGTCATATTTTGATAAATGAGACAGTTTTGAATTCGTAAAGACCTGACGAATAATAAAACTGGCCATTCTTTAAAAAAAAAAGAGTTATAAAAGTACTCTATACGGTTACACTCCACTAATTATCTTAGTTTCAGAGAAATGCACCCCCAGAATTTTATTAATTATTAGAGTTGGTAAAGTTTGATTATATGATAGATAAATAATAAATGTCTTAACCTCAAAATTGTAATATTGACTGAAAGAGGATGAATTTTAGTTTAAAAAAATACGAAAACATAAACTGAAGCTTTTTTATGAAAATTTTTGAAATGTTGCTTTGCCAACTAGGTTTCCATGGATATTTTTTATTTATTTTATCATGATTGAAACAATGCTAACATAATGGCCTTTCAGAATATATATATATATATGTATATGGGTATTATTTACTCTGAAGATGGCACAAGACCATGATATTTGTTAGCTCACTTCACCTAGAAAATGGTACTATTAATTTGTGGAGTGCAACCTAACCCTTCTGTGGCGGCCATCTTGGTCAACATTCATCGGAAATAATTCCGAAAATGGACACCCATTGTTGCCATATTTTCATTCATATGGCCATCTAGTTTCATGGAAGATTTTATTCAAATTCATCCCGCCTATTTTTTGTAACAGCAGCTATGTTCTCGGTTGAAAGTCGAGGAAAGTTTAAGTGTTTACGAAAGCAAGAGTGATGAAAATACATTGAATGTCTCTCTGTGACATGTGGGTTGATTCAAAACAGTAATTTTTCTAAATTTAGAAGGAACTCTTTGCACGCCTTAGGGGGCATCAGTTGAACGATTAATGTCTTGAAATAATAAATTTTATCCGATTAATATCAACGTAACAACAACGTTGAATTGGAATTGTTTTTATATTCCATCATCGTGTATTTTTACGCCCCAATTAAACTGACTAGATATATTAACACTTTGTAAATATTTCGTCTCAGACCGACAGAAGATTTTTCCCATCTAGAAAGTCTCCCTGTGAATGTATTATTAACAGCATACTAAAAGCATTGTTCACGTCATATTTGATACATGTTTAAACATTGTGTCATGGACTTCTGCAATATATTGTTTGATAGAAAAAAACGCTGTATTTTGTCTATAATTAATTAACAGTGAATTAGTGTATACTTTTTTCAGATGGGTACGGATGTAGTGGTTAATATTTCTTTGTGGGAAAACTTGATAATCATGGTAATTCTGTATTAAATCCTGAGCCTACCTTCAGTTAACTGCGAGCATTAACGGTGGTGTATATTGCCTAGACGCATGTTTTTTTTTAAATATCTGAGTCGTGAATTGTATCTCTATGGAATGATTTTGAATGTTATTCGTGTGTATTTAATTCTACATTTGCCTGCATTAAGGGTTTTACCCCGATGCATTGTTCATGCGTGTGCCCCGGGTCAGGGACTATTTCAGTTTTCTTCGTTTTCGTCGAGTTTGACAGTTTATTTCCTGCTATTTGGGCGGCATTTTCACCTACATCATTGAAGCAACCAAGAGATCGCCGATCAATGACAGACAAAAATCCATTCCGGCTTAAATCTGAGTTGAAAACACGCCTTGGTGACAGCTAATTCCTGTCAGGGTTTGACTTTATGATTGCAATGGCCTTGTTAATATTTCACCTTTCTATGTAAGATGTGTCTTGATGATACATTCATTTAATCAATTACTAAGTTTGTGGATTTCTTTTCAATGATTGGGGTTTTGTGCAAGATAAAATATATTACGTACATGACGTATGATTTCTGCTTTGCATGACTGACCTTTAATCCAATAGAATGCAAAATTCACTCATTTTTTAGACGTCTCCACATCGTATAAAATTTTTGCTATTTGTACTTTTTGCTCACAAAGAATTTGCTATAGTTATTGAAAAGGACGACGATTAACGAAAGGGGATATTGGTTTGTGACAACTCATCACAGATCAGACTTTAAACTTTAAACCATAGAATGGTTTATTTAAATGTAATTTGAAAGCGCAAAGCAACTGTAAAACAAAATATAGTTTTTTGAAATTATTGACAGCCGGAAATGAAGACCAGAAATAAATTTCAGAGTCGAGCGACGGGAAGGACTGTATATCCGAACTGGTTATTTTCCGGTCTTCCCCAAAAATACCCACAAAACTGGTCTTCAAACTCGATGATGACAAACGACACTGTGCGTTGGTCATTTATGTTATTCAGAATAATAATAATTCTTACTCGAAAGAAGAAGCGGCAGACAAATTTGAGTCTCTTTATTTAGTAATATAGATTACAACAGATAACCTAACATAGAATCTGAAATTAAATACAAGAATAACTGGATTGAGGCAGTCGGAAACGATAGCTATCCCCGCACTCCTCACCTTTTTCACAATCATGTCTTTGAATACATGCCCAAATTTTGGTAAATCGAAATTCTAAAACCTTACTGCTCGTCTGCATACTGTATTACAATACTGTATAGAAATTAAATGCATAAAATATAAAGAAGATTTTCTGTCCCCAGCTAATAATTCCAAATTTTTGAAATTCGACTCCTAAAGGCCCAAGTTTTGAAAATCAAAATTCTAAAATTTTTTCCGCATCTAAATAGTGTTTGTGACAATACTGTATAGAAATTAAATTCATAAATGAAAAATGGAAGGGGAGTTTAGGTCACTAACTTAAATTCCAATTTTTTTTAATTCGACCCCTGTGGGCCTTAATTTTTGAAAATCAATATTCTTAAAATTAGTGGCATCTTCGTTCAGTATGTGACAATACTGTATAGAAATTAAATGCGTGAAATCAAAAATGAAAGAGGGGTTTAGGTCACAAGCTTAAATTCACAATTTTTGAAATTTGACCCCTTTGGGCCCCAATTTTTTAAATCGAAATTCTAAAACCTTATTGCACATCTAAATACAGTATGTGACAATACTATATATATAAATTAAATGCATAAAATGAAAAATGAAAGGGGAGTTAAGGTCACAAGCTTAAATTCCCAACTTTTAAATTCGACCCCTGTGGGCCCCATTTTTTTAAAATCAAAATAGAAAAACGTAAACCACATATTGATCTTACATACAAGTAAAGTAGGATATATTTTCCTAGTCCATAGATGTACTTTAATTATATATGACTTACAATTGAATATGAGTTATCTATCTTTGTATCCTATTTATCTTTGCCTAAGATATTCTTTTTTTGTGCAAGGAAACGTCATTCGTACACATTTTAATCATAAGCAGAACACTTATATTTATTTTTTTCCCTATATTTCGTGAAGAAAGAACTCTACTTTTCTTTTATTTCTAAAATGAATTCTGTAATAAAAAAATACAATCACATGGTATAACTAGATAACGATAGTTATCCCCGCACTCCCCACATGTAGTTTCCCTGTGCACCTTTTTCATAATATCTTTGAATAAAGGCCAACATTTTGAAAAATCAAAATTCTAAAACCTTACTGCACATCTGCATACAGTGTATGACAATACTGTATATATAGTGGAAAAGACGAAATATATATATACTAAATCTGATATATGATATATATGAGCACACTTTTTCTAACAAAATTCTAAACATCTATACCCGAAATGCTATAACTCTCACACTTTTTCCTTATCTTTAAACATCACCATGAAAAATAAAAGGACTGATATGATTTACTTAAATAAGACATAATCTCATCAGATACTATACTTTAATGAATTTGTCGTATCTAATATCTGCATATGATTTGTCATGTTTCCATACAGGCCGAGCCACAGCCTACACCTAAACGTTTGCTCAGTTTTGATGTCATTTATATTAGAATTATCGTAAGAATCAAGGGCATGGTAAATACTGTAAAAATTCAACATGTATACCTATAAAGACTCGGTGACTATAAAAAAATAAATTAAAACATTATAAGGAAAAAAACGTTAACTATGAAATTCAGCTGTGTTTATATGGTGATTCCATCTTAGTCTAAAATTGTCTAAGAGTATTTTCATAATAAAAATGTTTAGCTATATGTCTATTCTTTTGAATATTCTGTAAATCTGGTGTGTCATGGTTGTGTTTTGATTTTTCCTGATACATTGCATTTTCATTTGTCCCAATTTTGTGTTGCAATGATAGCTATGTTTGAAGAAAGAATTTTAATTAGGATTGCTAGAAAACCAATCGACGAAAAGATTGACATACATTTTTATAAAATCTGACTGAAACGGAAATGGTCAGAATATGGGGAAATTTAATTCAGTGTTAAAGTAACTCAGAATATAATAAGCTGCGAATATAAAGTTTAACGGATTAAATAAGTAATGACTTTCAAGACTTTATCAGTTAACTCCACTGTAATTGATATAAGGAGTTGTTACTGGCAGCTTATGATTATTTAGAATATGTATACTAATATGCTGTTGGCGTGGCCAATGATGCGAGCACAGCAATAGTCCTTTCTATGACTAATTTCCGGTATGACGATTCTGATTCTAAAATTATAATTTGAAGCAAGTTATTTCCCTTACTCTAGCCTTAGTATGTAGCACAATATGGCTGCCCCCATTAAACAAAGACTTTTCTAAATGACCTATATGTAGAAAATGCATATGATCCTATAGCGCTCGCTGCGCTCGCTACTAAAATATACCGAACGAAACACTTCGAAAACGAAAAATGGACTTAAAAACCAAGATACTCCAGTGTGAATCCATAACGACAAGATGAGGTATCAAATAAGGTAATAAACATTACATTGTCAAAATTATATTGGACTAATATAGGTTATTAGTGTTTAATACATAGATGAAAGATAAAAAATGTGTAAGCGTATGTTGTCTATAATTTCTTAGTGTTTATAATTTTAAGTTAGTACCAGATTTTAATTGATTGCTCAATATATTTAATTTGAACTAAATGAAATTAAAATTAAAATTACATTTCATTTAATCTAATTTAATTAACCCTAGCACACCCTATTAACTCCACATACTATTCTGTACACACATATGAATATTCCTTTTCAATTATAAAAAGGTTTACTTGCATAACTTTTGCGCATGCTTAGTGAATAAAGGACTCTTATACAAATTAGAATTTTAAATACGTATCCCATGTAAATAAGCCCCACTTAAATCACAAAGTGATATGCTCCCAATAAAACCGGGGGAAGTTACAGAAAAGAAGAAGAAGAAGCTTGGAAATAATAATCGAAACCGTAACGGAACGGGAACCAACAACGGAACTCGGATCACAGATATTTAGGGTTTATTAAATTAAGCTACGTTAATTAAAGCAATTACTATATGAAATTAGAAAGCATATTACATGCAATAACTATTTATTATTATATACTATTTCTGACGATCGCCGGCTCGGAGGTAAAACGGATAGGAAATTTCAGTCAGCAAATTTAATAGTTTAGATACATAAATGAAAAATGAAAGAAGATTGTCGGTCACCAGATTATGATTCACATAATTTTCCAAATTCAACCCCTACAGGAACCAATTATTGCGCATCTGCATACAATATGTGACAATACTGTATAGAAATAAAATGAATGAAATGAAAAATGAATGAGGAGTTTTACTAACGTTTGATTGGCTTTTGGTGGTCCCCTTTAAATAGTTGCATTAATCGAATATCGGACCAATACATCCTCACAGAATACGTAAAATTCATTTAAATTATTGATATTTATCTTCTGCGACTACGGTTCTAGAATGGTTATTTAACTTTCGCGATTGAACATATATCTGTTTGATTTATTCTTTATATTCCAGAATTATTTGCCAAATAAAAACTTCCGTGATTTTTTTCAAATTAAAGGGGTTACTACTTCGAATTTATCTGCATATCATTTCCTGATGGAGAGCTCATTGTTTTACTGCAAATATGTACATTTCTAATAATAATTACTTGTATTTACTGTAAACATGATTCCAATTTGGAAGTAAAACATATATCTAAACATGTCAAGTGATGTACTATGTTATTTGTTATATCAAAACATTTGCTATGACCATGCAATTATTCATGGGACCTTGCTTACTTTTGTGATAGCAAAACATGGATTGGTATAAAAACTTTAAGACAAACCTAATGATTTCTCCGGCTTATGGCTTTTACAATTAGATTTAAATGTTGATTCGTTACTTTCACTATAGACAAGCTCTGTTAAAAGCATCACTCATGATTTCATTACATGCAATGTGAAACGCAGGAAATGATGTCAAGCATAGTGTTTGTTAGAAATAATACAAGTGCTTTAATTTTGACGATGTCCTGTTCTAATTTTATTTGGCTTGTTGTGTTATTTTGGTTTTTGGGTGTGTCTTTGTAGTACCGGTATTCTATGTTAGTTTTATGAAAAATTCGCCTTTTGTTTGGATTTTGTCTTTGCGGAATTATCCCACTGTCTTACTGATATCAGTATTATTTTTCCGATTTTAAATATTCTATATTTTTTTAGCTTTTCTCCGTAAGAAGAATATCAATTACCTATGCACTGTGTTCTGCTGCTTACAAATATGTGTCGGTCGTTTTCACTTCCTTTGAGGATTGGTCTACTTTATTTTTCTTTATAAATATGTATACTCCTCTTTTGTCTAGGGATTTAAATTAGAAACAAGATTTTTAATATTAATTTAAATGTTGATTCGTTACTTTACATACACATCCAAGATAAAATTATGGTCAGGCTCTGTTAATATCATCACTCGTGTCCTTCAATATGACTTGGTTGACCGATACGAAGTTTCCATCTTACAAATGAAAATATACTTCTTTAGTTAGATTTTATACCTTACACTTCACTGGACCCGACTCTCTCCCTGATTTAATTACCTGCAATGTGAAAGGTGCCGCTAGGTACGCAGGTAATGATGCCATTCATAGAGTTTGTTAGAAATGATACAAGTGCTTTAATTTTACTCTTTTGGGTGTGTCTTTGTAGTACTGGTATTCTATGTTAGTTTTATGAAGAATTCGCCTTTTGTTTGGATTTTGTCTTTGCGGAATTATCCAACTGTCTTACTGATATCAGTATTATTTTTCCGATTTTAAATATTCTATATTTTTTTAGCTTTTCTGCGTAAGAAGAATATCACTTACCTATGCACTGTGTGCTGCTGCTTACAAATATGTGTCGGTCGTTTTTACCTTCTTTGAGGATTGGTCTACTTTATTTTTCTTTATAAAGATGTATACTCCTCTTTTGTCTAGAGATTTAAATTAGAAACAAGATTTCTAATTTTAATTTAAATGTTGATTCGTTACTTTCAGATACACATCCAAAGTAAAGTTATAGTCAGGATCTGTTAATGTCATCACTCATGTCCTTCATTATGACTTGGTTGACCGATACGAAATTTCCATCTTACAAAGGAAAATATACTTCTTCAGTTAGGTTTCATGCCTTACACTTCGCCGGACCCGACTCTCTCCCTAATTTCATTACATGCAATGTGAAAGGTGCCGCTAGGCTCATAATAAAACCGGAGGAAGTTACAGAAAAGAAGAAGAAGAAGCTTGGAAATAATAATCGAAACCGTAACGGAACGGGAACCAACAACGGAACTCGGATCACAGATATTTAGGGTTTATTAAATTAAGCTACGTTAATTAAAGCAATTACTATATGAAATTAGAAAGTATACGACATTTCCATCTTACGAATGAAAATATACTTCTTCAGTTAGGTTTCATACCGAACACTTCACCGGACCCGACTCTCTCCCTGATTTCATTACATGCAATGTGAAACGCAGGAAATGATGTCAAGCATAGTATTTGTTAGAAATAATTTTGACGATGTCTTGTTCTATATGGTGTAATTTTATTTGGCTTGCTGTGTTATTTACTCTTTTGGGTGTGTCTTTGTAGTAGTGGTTTTCTGTCTTAGTTTTATGAAGAATTCGCCTTTTGTTTGGATTTTGTCTTTGTGGAATTATCCCACTGTCTTACTGATATCATTTTTTTTAAATATTCTATATATTTTTAGCTTTTCTGCGTAAGAAGAATATCACTTACCTTTGCACTGTGTTCTGCTGCTTACAAATATGTGTCGGTCGTTTTCATATCCGTTGAGTATTGGTCTACTTTGTATTTCTTTATAAAGACGTATACTCCTCTTTTGTCTATAGATTTAAATTAGAAACACGAATTTTAATTTTAATTTAAATGTTGATTCGTTACTTTCAGATACACATCCAAGATAAAGTTATAGACAAACTCTGTTAATAGCATCACTCATGTGCTTCATAATGACTTGGTTGACCAATACGAAGTTTCCATCTTACAAAGAAAAATATACTTCATCAGTTAGGTTTCATGCCTTACACTTCGCCGGACCCGACTCTCTCCCTAAGTTCATTACATGCAATTTAAAAGGTGCTGCTAGGTACGCAGGAAATGATGTCAAGCATAGTATTTGTTAGAAATAATACAAGTGTTTTAATTTTGACGATGTCCTGTTCTAATTTTATTTGTCTTGCTGTGTTATTTTGCCTTTTGGGTGTGTCTTTGTAGTACTGGTTTTCTATGTTAGTTTTATGAAGAATTCGCCTTGTTTTTGGATTTTGTCTTTGCGGAATTATCCCACTGTCTTACTGATATCAGTATTATCTTTCCGATTTTAAATATTCTATATTTTTTTTAGCTTTTCTGCGTAAGAAGAATATCACTTAACTATGCACTGTGTTCTGCTGCTAACAAATATGTGTCGGTCGTTTTCACTTCCTTTGAGGATTGGTCTACTTTATTTTTCTTTATAAAGATGTATACTCCTCTTTTGTCTAGAGATTTAAATCAGAAACAAGATTTTCAATTTTAATTTAAATGTTGATTCGTTACTTTCACATACACATCCAAGATACAGTTATAGTCAGGCTCATTTAATGTCATCACTCATGTCCTTCATTATGACTTGGTTGACCGATACGACATTTCCATCTTACGAATGAAAATATACTTCTTCAGTTAGGTTTCATACCGAACACTTCACCGGACCCGACTCTCTCCCTGATTTCATTACATGCAATGTGAAACGCAGGAAATGATGTCAAGCATAGTATTTGTTAGAAATAATTTTGACGATGTCTTGTTCTATATGGTGTAATTTTATTTGGCTTGCTGTGTTATTTACTCTTTTGGGTGTGTCTTTGTAGTAGTAGTTCTCTGTCTTAGTTTTATGAAGAATTCGCCTTTTGTTTGGATTTTGTCTTTGTGGAATTATCCCACTGTCTTACTGATATCATTTTCTTTTTCCGATTTTAAATATTCTATATATTTTTAGCTTTTCTGCGTAAGAAGAATATTACTTACCTTTGCACTGTGTTCTGCTGCTTACAAATATGTGTCGGTCGTTTTCATTTCCGTTGAGTATTGGTCTACTTTATATTTCTTTATAAAGATGTATACTCCTCTTTTGTCTAGAGATTTAAATTAGAAACACGAATTTTAATTTTAATTTAAATGTTGATTCGTTACTTTCAGATACACATCCAAGATAAAGTTATAGATAAGCTCTGTTAATAGCATCACTCATGTCCTTCATAATGACTTGGTTGACCAATACGAAATTTCCATCTTAGTATGTAGCACAATATGGCTGCCCCCATTAAACAATGACTTTTCTAAATGACTCATATGTAGAAAATGCATATGATCCTATAGCGCTCGCTGCGCTCGCCACTAAAATATAGCAAACGAAACAGTTCGAAAACGAACAATAGACTTGAAAACCAAGATACTCCCCATGTGAATCCATAACGTCAAGGTGAGGTATCAAATAAGGTAATAAACATTACATTGTCTCATTTGTGATAAACTAGGTGGTCCCTGTTTCATAATTATCCCCAAAGATTATATTTTACTAAATGTTAAGAAAGGATGGCTAATAAATATACTTCTTCAGTTAGGTTTCATGCCTTACATTTCGCCGGACCCGACTCTCTCCCTAATTTCATTACATGCAATGTGAAAGGTGCCGCTAGGTACGCAGGAAATGATGTCAAGCATAGTGTTTGTTAGAAATAATACAAGTGCTTTAATTTTGACGATGTCCTGTTCTAATTTTATTTGGCTTGTTGTGTTATTTTGGTTTTTGGGTGTGTCTTTGTAGTACTGGTTTTCTATGTTAGTTTTATGAAGAATTCGCCTTTTGTTTGGATTTTGTCTTTGCGGAATTATCCCACTGTCTTACTGATATCAGTATTATTTTTCCGATTTTAAATATTCTATATTTTTTTTAGCTTTTCTGCGTAAGAAGAATATCACTTAACTATGCACTGTGTTCTGCTGCTAACAAATATGTGTCGGTCGTTTTCACTTCCTTTGAGGATTGGTCTACTTTATTTTTCTTTATAAAGATGTATACTCCTCTTTTGTCTAGAGATTTAAATCAGAAACAAGATTTTCAATTTTAATTTAAATATTGATTCGTTACTTTCACATACACATCCAAGATACAGTTATAGTCAGGCTCATTTAATGTCATCACTCATGTCCTTCATTATGACTTGGTTGACCGATACGACATTTCCATCTTACGAATGAAAATATACTTCTTCAGTTAGGTTTCATACCGAACACTTCACCGGACCCGACTCTCTCCCTGATTTCATTACATGCAATGTGAAACGCAGGAAATGATGTCAAGCATAGTATTTGTTAGAAATAATTTTGACGATGTCTTGTTCTATATGGTGTAATTTTATTTGGCTTGCTGTGTTATTTACTCTTTTGGGTGTGTCTTTGTAGTAGTGGTTTTCTGTCTTAGTTTTATGAAGAATTCGCCTTTTGTTTGGATTTTGTCTTTGTGGAATTATCCCACTGTCTTACTGATATCATTTTTTTTAAATATTCTATATATTTTTAGCTTTTCTGCGTAAGAAGAATATCACTTACCTTTGCACTGTGTTCTGCTGCTTACAAATATGTGTCGGTCGTTTTCATATCCGTTGAGTATTGGTCTACTTTATATTTCTTTATAAAGACGTATACTCCTCTTTTGTCTATAGATTTAAATTAGAAACACGAATTTTAATTTAAATGTTGATTCGTTACTTTCAGATACACATCCAAGATAAAGTTATAGACAAACTCTGTTAATAGCATCACTCATGTCCTTCATAATGACTTGGTTGACCAATACGAAGTTTCCATCTTACAAAGGAAAATATACTTCATCAGTTAGGTTTCATGCCTTACACTTCGCCGGACCCGACTCTCTCCCTAAGTTCATTACATGCAATTTGAAAGGTGCTGCTAGGTACGCAGGAAATGATGTCAAGCATAGTATTTGTTAGAAATAATACAAGTGTTTTAATTTTGACGATGTCCTGTTCTAATTTTATTTGTCTTGCTGTGTTATTTTGCCTTTTGGGTGTGTCTTTGTAGTACTGGTTTTCTATGTTAGTTTTATGAAGAATTCGCCTTGTTTTTGGATTTTGTCTTTGTGGAATTATCACACTGTCTTACTGATATCAGCATTCTTTTACCGATTTAACATATTCTATATTGTTTTAGCTTCTCTGCGTAAGAAGAATATCACTTACCTACGCACTGTTTTCTGCTGCTTACAAATATGTGTCGGTCCTTTTCATTTCCTTTGAGGATTGCTCTACTTTATTTGTCTTTATAAAGCTGTATATTCCTCGTTTGTCTAGAGATTTAAATTAGAAACTGGATTTTTACTTTTAATTTTGAATATATCTTTTTTTGTATTATTTCGTTTAATTTCAAAGATGTTGTTGACAACAATGAATGTTTAAGAAATTAAAAAAAGATATTAGTTTTCCCCTCCAATGCTAAACAATTAGTTTTAACGTTTTTAATAATTTTATAAATAAGATAGAACATGTGTTCGATTTGATGTCAGTATCAGCAACTATATTAATGCTTAGTCTGATCAAATGTGTCAATATTCGGTTATAAATTTAATATTTTATTATTAACTGTCAGTTGTTTATACTGCATTTTAACCCTGATGATTGTTAGAAGTAGATGCAATGCTTATTTCAAAACTGTTGAATTAGTCACAACATCTGCATTTTTATATACTTTCAGGATCTCGAAGTAAGGCAAGGTTCAACACGACAAATTAGTCAGCAGGACCATGACAATATAATTGGTATGTTCTAAATCAGATGGCCATCTTTATTTAAAAGTTGAATGTTCCCTTGTTAAGAATAATTTCTGATATCAAGGGTTCATGTAAAATAAAACAATATCTTAGGATAAACAGAGAAAGAGAAATGGTTTATTGAAAATCTAGAACGCCTTTTCATACAGAAATCAAAATAAATTTTGATTAATGGTGTTTGAGATAATATAATTGATTTCTGTTTGTCTTCTTACACTAAAACATGTACAAGTACTATGTATTCTGAAAAGTTACTCAATATGTCGCGATGAAAGAGAACAAATATACTGAAGGAGCAATCAAGAAACGTAATCATTTGGGCAGACAAACCCCTAAAGACAAATGAACAACCACAAGCACAACAAATAAACACTGAAAACTAAAAAACAATGAACAACACGAACTCCTATAAAAACCAGGAGTGAACCCAGGTGCTCCGGAAGGGTAAACAGTTCCTGCTCCGTTTCGCCTTTTGTTACTTGATTCCGTGTATTAGCCTTTGTAATAATGACCTTGACTTTTGGGTACTTTCGTTTTTATATGATTCAAATCAAATATGTTTGACTAAGTAGTAAATGGAGTTTGATTTCAAATGAATATTTTCAAAATAAAGGTATTAATCTAATGCATATGGTAAGTTTCAAACAATATCTCGGAAACATTTGAAACGGAATAGCATACTAACAAGTTTACGATGTGCCACGTGTACGAACGGCAAATAAAATGTCCCAATATAAATGTTAAAGTCAAACGTGGATTTCGTGGATAGATCAGTCCAATAAAGTTAAGATTGGAACTTACATTTAGTTGTTCTCTCAATTTTATCTTTTATTTAACCCTAAGTCATTTATCATTTGCAATTTTTCATTGACAACAAGATCATTAAAATTATATTTGAAACAAACTATCAGGTCGAAATTATTCATTTATCTACAGGTTTTAAACAAATTTTGTCAAATACAGTTGATCTTTTTTCAAAGTACACTTTTTCAAATCGTCGAAATTAAAATACTTCATTTACGAATATACCTATTTTCACTAATCCACGAAAATTGATGCAGTATTAACACGTGTAACAGTTGATTGACCTTAAAATGCACTAAACACAATGCATATCATCCTTGTATATGCACGCAATTTATGTGTTTCTCGTTATACAATTTCTGATCGATTTCTTAAACTGTGTTAAACTAAAGAGCAAATACTAGTAGTTTTTGGTGAATATAAATGAAGTCCGCAACACTGAGAGCATAATCTCTGAGTTAAAAAGGTCAAAACTACAAATAATATCCGAAGAAAGATCATGTAAGTAAGGTCAAGAAATACCAAAGGGATATTCGAAGGAGGAGAAAATCGAAACAGCTAACAAACTCCGGAGAACAACGAAGACAAGACAAAAAGAATACATGAACTACGATTAAAAACTATAAATATATAAACAACGTGGACCCCACCAAAAAACTGGGGGTAGAATCAGGTGCTCCGGACACTTATGTAACTTGGGTATTGAGTACAAGGTAGCAAGATCACAATCATCATCTTTGATGGAAATATCAAATGACCAATCTATGTTTGTCGGTTATTTCTTCCTTTGAAAGTGTACTAGCTTTAAAGGTAGGATTACCAAGTGAACTAGCAATCCCTAGTTTACTAATCAAGCATTGAAATTTTAAAATGTGCAAAACTATTAAGAACAATAACCATTTTTTATTAAATTGTAAAATAAACCAAACTTAACCGATAGCACATGCTATATATCTACACAATCTGCTTTAATTTAGAATAAAATTTAAAATTTATATATACATATATACCTGTATGTAGTCTAGGACGTTTGAATCATCGTTTCATTCTAAAGTAGCCCTATCATTTATATGACTTCATCATTGTTTGAAAGGTTACTTCAGATTTTCAGTTCATCAACATTTAAATGACTTGTTTGCTCTTGCTCGTCTTGTACCGAAAAAATTGACACTTTTATTTTATTTCATTGACACTGATGGTGCAAACGTAACCTTGGTTGAACGTGTATTGCATAAAACCACACTCGCACGATTTACAAAATTATACGCGATTTCTAAAAGTTACATTGTATGCTTGTAAGATATGAACAAAACATAACGAATCGAATTAATTAAATGTTATGCCGGATATAAAAGCGGTGAAATATTTAAGGTACGAGGTACCTAACTCTTCTAAATTATAGATTTTCATGAAATTTTACATGCAGCTAGAACATTTGACGCTGCATCCAAATATCGAAAAAAATTATATTTAGCTTTTATATTTCTTTCATAAGGTTGATTTAAATTCAGTGAAATAAAGGACATTTACTGTAGATTTCATATAAAAACTGTCGGAAAAATAATAATTTCACTTTAAATCGTCATTTCTCAAAATCTAATCCTTATAGGATTTTCTATTAAAACGATATGTTATTGCTTTCAACTGTTTCGTTTCAATGATACTAAATAAACATAGGGTCACCAGCTTCGTGTTTGTTGTGGAAATCATTCAACTATAGGTCCTGTCTGTAAAAACACTAAAAATGTACATTTTTATCGCGACGTCGTGACGACATTACGTTTATCTTGACTTTTTGACGCTTATTTTCACTCTTCATACAGTAATCATTCTAATATCCTAAAAAAAACGACTCTGTTGACCCCAATAAATTTTATATTAAAAGAGAATTTCAACGGCAGTAATATATGATTTAAATTTTTTTTCTACGGACTGGATTTTGAGAAATCATAATTTAAAGTTTAAATATTTGACTTTTTGGAGCGATAACTGCGTGCATTCCATGTATTTATCCAGCTGTTTGCCAAAGCCTGAAACACCATATTTTGGGAAGTATTAAAGGGAACTACATTATTTTTTTTATATTCAGATGCAGTTCAAGGTACTCTAGTTGCATACCAAAGTTTATAAAAAATTGAAATATAGCCTAATTAGGTATCTCCTACCTTAATACTGCATCTGATTTTAAATTATTTACATATAGTACGATAAAATGAAGTCGGTGTACATATGTAATTCAGTCGAATTATGCAGTACCATTTTGGAAGGGTTGAAAATCAATTTAATCATTAATTACACAATATATAGATGGTGTAATTCATTAATAAGGATACCAACAAATGGTTCAGGTTTTTTTTTGTATGCGTTTTGCACAAATATACACTCATATTAAACCATATGGTGAATTTCAGCTAGGATATAAAATGTAAGAATATAATAAGTTAGAGTCTTATCTGTTCTCCGGAGTTGTTTTGATTTGTACCTCCTTCAAATATCCCTTTGGTATTTCTTGACTTTGCTTGCATATTGATAAATAAATATGCATTACACAGTTGAATAATTTAGAAATCTTAACACCATAAAGATATTTTTGGCGTTATTGGTCAACCGCACATCGTACATCGTAAATTGTACATGACCAAACGCACATGACATTGTGAAACGTATTGGATGATATATGGTATAACGTCTGGTAATCGTTCGTTCATCATTTCGTTTGTGAACTTTTACGTTTACTTTTAAGTAGCTTTTTCCATCATCTTACATCTATCGAAATTTTACTATTTTACTATTTTAATATAGTACATAGACATTATATTGCTCAAATATTAATAGAATATTAAAAGAATTCGGTTAATAATTATCAGTATATTATATAATATATCATTCAATACACATTTCTTCATAGTATTGGTATACACTATATTTAAATGCTACAAAAAAAAATTTTCTCAATAAGAGGTTTGATTTTCGAAAATTTAGGACATATTTAAACATACAATGTTAAAATGGTTGCAACATGTGGGGAATGCGGAAATAGCTGTCGTTTCCAACTGGCTGTATCTAGTTAATTTCCTTACTACCGAGGCAATACTGCTGTTGGTGCACCACTGTTAGTTCCCGGTGTTATAAATGTATTCTCCAGTACTCATTCATTCGGCTAGGACGTGATTTTTAGTACTTCTTTTGATTATTTCCGTTTGTAGATTTTTAAATTCCGTCTGGTGTAAAGTTAACCTTTTATGTACCTGGGAATTGCCAAGCTATAATAAGAATGCGCGAAATAATAGTGACATTACTGATCCGATACCGCTACTACCCTCAGTTATCGCTGCATTAATACAGAGAAGTGTGCAGAGAATTATCTGAGTTTATTTTACCATTTACCTTAGTGTATGAGTAAATTCTGCAATTATTCAGATTGATCAGACGTGGAAAATTGTGTATTCTTTTTTGATGTAAATACAAAATAAATATTGCGAACTACAAAACTATTCCATAATGATCGAGGAGATAAAAAACTAGTACTTCATACATTTTATCTTATAAATAATAAATATTTTCAATATTATACATTATTATATATGTGTGTTATTTTTATAGGAATTTTCTGCCAACATTGTGCCATTATAGCAGTAAAGGTTTACCTAATTCCGTGTGAACACGAAGTTTGCAAAATATGTGCCTATAACACACCTACCTGCAGGATTTGTAATATGAGGATAGAAGGAAGAATGAAAAACCCGTCTACTGTAATTCCTTTTCCGTAACTTAACAACGTTTTACAGACACAATGGAAGTTTCTGAATTACCATTGAGATTTCACAAGAGTTAACAGGATTTATCGCACATCGAAATAACATATTTTTTATGATCGAAAATTAATATTCTTCAACAATACTGCATGGTTTTATTTTCAAGTATCAACTAAAATCAATTCAACTTATTTTAAAGTAAAATATACAGCAGATGATCCGGTACGCTCATTGAAACTATTGCTAACGACAAAATCAATGATAAGGTTTTGGTTTTTCTTGATAACAGAATTTATTTATATCATTTTTGGATGAGAACTTAATTTCGGATATTTCTGAGGGAGGCTACTCCATTAATCTGCAATTTTTGTATTCTAATATACATTTGTATAAATCGTTTCTGTTCAGTAAAATGTCAAAGAAAACATCGACTTATGCATTTAGATCTGGACATACACACATAAGAACAAAGATAGGGCAAAGTTACTGTGGTCTATATTTCCAATGGAGAAATCTTTTTTAACATTTCTTACTCAATCGAAGGTGATTGATTAAAATAACATTGTATGACATACCATTGTTACTTGATACGCCAGTCGTTTGCGTAATCCGACGTTTTCCTTTAACCTTTGTATCATCTTCATTTATTATTCCACCAAATCTGTATATTAAATCATATAACATGATAAAGCAAAATTGACTGAGAAAAAATGTACATTTGTAGTACGCTTTAAATTTTAACTATAGTGCATGTAAATAAACTCAAGTAAACATGTAACTTTTTGAAAACGATATCTTTCCACCGTATTTGGAATTTTACTGACCGTATCTATTAATATCAAACCTCACATTAGACTGTTTTTTTAAGCGGATGAACTGAACGGATCAGAACGGTCTATTATTCCCACAAACATAGATTTATCCTTGAAGTGTTTGTACTTTATTTGATTTAGTTCTACTTACTTTATTTATGCATTTACTAATTATTCACTACGATTTTTTGAACGGGTGCATTTTTCCTTAAGGTTTGCTGCCTGTTTGATTGTCTGACGACAATCCGTATCAGAACTCAGTTTTTGGGATTCCACTTGCCCATTTCTCGTTCATGTCATTTCCGTATTAAATTTAAAATATAATGGTTAGTCAAAGTCGTAAGATATCAATTATTTATTTTCAAAAATTATTCCAACATAAATTTAAACTCTCAAAAAGTTCAACCAAATGTCATTGAGAAATTATTTTTCTATGTAAAAAATTTTACATATTTTCCCCAATTTCCTTGCTGAATAGAAATTGAGAATAATTATTTGACATTCTACATGTATAATTGACGTGAAAAACTTAAATAAGAAAGTGTCATGGTCCCACAATCTCCCAAATTAAAGTTTAAGTATATAATCGCCTTTAATTTTCTCGTTTGAAAAGATTTACCTGTAGTTGTTGGATTATCTATATATTAAGGTCTAGTGGCAACCAGGTGCATATCAGGACGAGAACAGGATGGTATGATATTGAATGGCATCTCTGCTTTGTACTAAACCGACACGCTCAGCCGGAATTTTAGTGTACTAGCTCACGACCTAACTATCCGCAGCAGGACATATCACCGCACTGGGACACATTATAATGACTCCTAGCCGACCAGTCGATCCTAGATGCCGCGTACTTTGAGGAGAAGCGGCAGATACCCATTTTAATGTTATTGGTTTGACCCCGCGACCTTCCGCACTCGAGGCGTGCCCACCTAGCTGGTTTTTACCGCTAAATAGAATAATGTATGTTCAATGTAATAGTAAAATATGTCGGTGTCATAGGTCAAGCTTATAGATAGTTTATATTAAGGTTAACACAGATAATTAAGGAAATATTGTCCTTCGTTGGGGGATTTGAAATCTTAATGTAGATGATCTAAATCTTTCAACTTCTAAAAACATGTTCAAATACTGACAAAAAAACTAATTTTGCAGCCTTTGATAAATGTAACGTTACGAGTATACTTGCCGTATCCATTTGCATGCTATCAAGTTAACAGTTATCCATAAGGCAGAATTAATCACCAAATACTCCGAAATACAATTTATAATGTACAAAAATATTTTGCCTGCCTCGAGTTTGAAGTCTTCGTGAGATGGATACGCGGTCAATATGAAAGCATCCTAGAGAAGTGAAAATGGGAATAATAACATCTATTGGTCGTCATAAGAATGAAAAACACAACTAGTCAAAGATATTGGTAATTATATGTGTAAAATACAAAAATACGTTATCAGCACAGGAATTCTGGAGACATGCAGCATTTAACTTCAGTGTTGTTAAAAAGGATATGAAACTGTCTGATTAAAATATTCTCTATTACCCCATGCTACTTTTTTGTCGGACTACTTTAAAGAATGCGAATGTGGACGCATTTGGTAAATAATCCATTTTTTCACCTAATTTCCCGCAAAATTTTTCCTGCTATAATATAATGCAGAAATTAAATTCGTGTACCCGTAATCCCTATTCCCTATCAAAAAAGTTATGAGTATTTTAACTATGTTGACTGTCAGAAAAGCTCTAGAAGATGTGCACGTATTTTGACATTGTTAAAAAATTGATAATTATTTATTGTGGAGTATATTTTTGCGTCGTATACAGCATAGTATAAATTGACTATATCTATATTAGTATCTTTGGATTGTTATTTCGAAACTCCTGGGACGATGCCTCTGCATGGTGGACCCTATGTCCCCGAGAATATTCACCAACCAAGTCGTCAGACTTGTCTGACATTTGGTTATGAGTACTTCTTGTTTAAAATAAGTTGAGGTTTTGGTCTTCCAAATGTTTCGGTTTTAATGCTGCTGATGAGAGTTACTCCTTGAAATGCGTGGTATACAGCAAAGTATAAATTGACTATATCTAATATTAGTATCTTTGGATTGTTATTTTCCTTTTTCATAAGTTATCTTATAAACCTTACAAAATATTTTAAAAGGTATTAAATATGTTAGAAATTACATATTAACATCTCTAATAAATTCTATATTTTATGAGATATCTTATTAATAAATGTTTATAAGACATTAACTTTATAAGTTAAGTCAAGAAATACCAAAGGGATATTCGAATGAAGGAAGAATCGAAACAACTGACAAACTTCGGAAAACAACGAAGGCAAGATCAAAACAATACAAGCACTATAATTAAAAACTAAAAACATATGAACAACATGGACTCACCAAACACTGGGGGTAGACTCATGTGCTCCGAAAGAGTACGCAGTCTCTGCGTCCTGCAGGACATCCGCCATGCTGCTCATGTCAAATCCGGTATGAAGAAGGTATATCTATGATACGATTTATTATAAACAAAAAACTTGGGATATATTTGAAAGTTATTAGCAAATCACATTATTTTCTTATTTGCAAAGTTCAAATGAAAATAGATTACTTACCAAATAAACTCAAAACATAAATATTGGAATTCGTCCCTACAGATGTAGCAGTCTTTAGTTAGAAAATGTCAGCCGTCAGACAGTTCACTCATAGACCCCTAAACATTCAAAACTACAAAATAGCAAAATATATACATTAATTCAATACAGAAATAATATACATAGGTTTGTGAATGGGAAACTAAAAACATAAAAGTAATTACGAACTGCGGCTTTACAATCTGATAGCCACACCTCTAAACGTCATTAACAGTTACTTAAATGATATTAGTGAACGCACTACACGGACTACATGTACATCATCTAGTGTAATACAGTCAACAGATCTTGGAAAAAAATATGTATTTAATTCACATACCGAAAGAACTCCACATATGAGTATACACCTCAGACAAGGGAGATTCGACACTTCGTAAGACACAAACACAAGTATAAAATCAAATTGATTACGGATAGGGTATTACATGACTATAAGACAAAACTTAAAATGCTTCGTATATAGCATTGTATAAATTTACAATATCTAATATTACTATCTTTGGATTGTTATTTTAAATAGTATTTAATTACAAAGTACATCACAGTATTTTATGTTGAAGATAGAAACAATATTAATTCGTTTGCAAAGTGTGTCTTTGATTAATTGTTGAAGGTAAGCAGCGCTTCTCAAGAATAAGGACAATAATAAAAGCTCTTCTCATGTGCTTCTTATTCAAGTCTACTATTGAATTTGAAATGAATATAAACGGATCAATGATAAACGAGTTTTATTTAACAGGTTCAAGTTTACATCCATGTCTGTATGATTCTTATCGGTGCACCTTGCCGGGTTAGGTCTGGGCTCAAAGCCTTCGACAGAAATTAAAATCCAAATACAAAATATAACCTTAAAATACTTTAGATCGGAAAATAACGTAAGGTTTAATCATACACCCATTCGCTTCAATGTTTAAAGTTGGAATAGATATTTCCTTGGGTTTCTGTTAAGTTTTGCCCCAACTGCGTATTTCATTTGAATATGAATTTCTTGTCATTTTATGTCATTTCTAATTACAACTTGGTCACACTAGCTTACAGTTTAAGTAAAAACTAAGGCAAAGAAATAACATGAGAATGTAGAAACTATATGAAGAGAGTATAAGTCTCTCTTACATGTTTCGGTTTTTGATTTCTCGATGAAACTGGCCGGACTGTACATTTCATGAAAAAAAATTGTATATGCAGA
The DNA here is from genome assembly GCA_028015205.1 of Mytilisepta virgata. Lineage (NCBI taxonomy): Eukaryota > Metazoa > Mollusca > Bivalvia > Mytilida > Mytilidae > Mytilisepta > Mytilisepta virgata. The sequence goes on along the minus strand of CM051511.1, from coordinate 33,695,954 downwards.
GAGTCAACTTTTCAAGTAAAAATTTTGCATATCCAGAGATTTAACAGAGATTAAACTTAACTGACTTCAAGCAAAATATGAAATATTTTCTACCATGAAATTAATATCTGAGGCATCTCAGCCGTGGAAAAGACAATAATTAATTATGGATATTGGACGCAAAAATTAGTGTAATGAGTATTATTTTCATTTTTCACACCCATTTGAGACATTCAATCACCAATTGCAATAAAAAACAAACATTATATTGATTCCCCTTCTGGTACGAGACAGTTATAGAATTTCTCCGTCCGAGATAATTAAATTTTTGAATTTTCAACACACGAGCTATAGCGAGGGTGGAGAAATTCTATACCTCACGAATAAAATGGACAATCTTTTTCTCCTACGATTTTCATCAAAAACCTCAACAAGAAAATGCTATTGCTACGCATTTTATTTGCATGAACCCCATTTCGAAACTCATCTAGTTTATCTTTCCAATAAATATAAAAAAAAAAACGACGAGACTTCAGTAGACTTCGGATCCGAGTGCACACGTTCCAACAAAGATACTGTGCGATTTTAATGAAATATCTTTGCCTGCAGAGATATTTGGACTAAAAAGGGATACCTAAAGACATTATACAAATAAAAAGTATAATAAGTATTAGATAATCGACCATTTACTTGAGCATTACAGCATACTTTCACTCTTTCTGAAATTATACCTCATGAATATTTGAAAAACGATTTCTTTCCGTAAACATCGGAAATGCCTCATTATACCTTGAGATGAGTACTTTGTCTTAATCTGAATGAAATATAGTACTATTTAATTCTTTTAAAAAGTATAGCTGTCACTTACAAATCCAAACTTTTGCCATATGTCCTGCATTACTGGGTGTATTCAGTGTGTATAAGTGAAAAATTCTATGATGATATTTTTCCCACCAAAATACAATATACTGATTACCATATTTTGTTCACTTACTTGTCTAACTTTTAGTTTGAATGATTAATTATATTTATTACAAATTCTTAATTACATTGTTATATATGGAAATAATAACCCTGAAATCTCAATCATGGTAAAATCTCAATCATGGTTAAAACTTAAATGAAAAATGTGTAAAAACGAAATCTGCTGATTTGAATACGGCATGCTTTTTCGCTTTCCCGTGCTGAATAAATAATCAAACTGAAAACTTAATAAAATAAGCATCTATTTATTTCCTGTCCCATTATAAAATGAATGGAGACAAATTCGGTGGTGTTTTTAAAGCAGTAGGAATACCTTGAATCGTACATTTTGCAGAAGCTCCAAATTCTGCATCGTTGGTTACCATTATAATAATTATACGTATTCCCCCTGAGTCGGAATAATCACAGTAATGTACGGACAAAGTATAGTCTTGTCCAGTATTTACTGCTTGCCTATCAATACACCATTATAAAAATGCCTCCATATCAATGTCCAGTTCTGATAATGTTTTGGATTTACCGAACAGCTAATCACAAATGTTTGAGAGGTACTATATCTTGACTTCTTAGGGTGAACTCTAACATGGCTTTCTGAAATAACGAAGGTATTAATTTTTTATTTTTTATTTATTTTGTTATTTTTTAATTTTTTTTTTATATCTGATCATGAAAATTTTTTGAATACACATTGTTACAAACATCAATGATATAACTTTCATTTCAGAAACATAACAAAATATCGTCTATAAAGGGCATCCAAGCGACCAGATTAAAGTGCACTTTATCAATGTTTATGAGTGGTTGTCCCCTATACAGAGGTTAGTTTCATAATTATGCTTTATTCGTGAATGGAACGTTTTCACGATGTCCTTTATAGAAAGTGATTTGCTACATGTATATATAGTTTAAATCAATATATATCTATTACGTATAAAGATTTATTCAGTAACACAAGCTATTGTCCCTATCTATCGAATTGCATTTTCAGAAAGTATCTAAATCATCTGCTGATATTCGTCTGTTACAAAAAAAACTTTTTCCAAGAACTCTTAATAGCTTTACTCTCAGTTGTGTTCATGTATGTGTTTTATGTTGTTTCCAGGATTCTGTGTGTTGGGTGGCGTTGATTGATTGAAATTTATTTGTTGACATTTCCTGTTATTCATTTTGTTGTTGTTGAAGTAATGTTTGGCTTCCGAAAGACCCAATGCATTAATTAAACTTACATGACAATAAACAAAAAAATCAACGTGTATCATTTTTTTATGCTTCTGGCTTTTGCTTAAATTTTTGACATATTTGCCTTGGTAATTTAATTTGATTTTGGCATCCGTTCATCCTTCAGTATTACGTATACGGAATGTATATCTTCCAAAATGCTTATGCTACACTGGAACAATACTTGAAGTAAGCCTGAAGATATCCTTAAAACCTTCCGTGTCATTTCTTTCTTTAATCCAGGTCCCTTTTTTTCTATAGGTCAGTCCTTCCGGTGGCTTTTTTCAGAAACCGAATTTAAAAAGTCCGATAAGACTCCTGGTCCTCCTTCAACTAATGTCATCCCATCTCTTTTCCAAACCATTGTTTCCTTTGGTTCTCCGCTATTAACAGAGCAATTGAGGACCATTGCTTCATTTTCAATAGCGTAAACAGTTTCATCTACAAGCATAGGTTCTATAGTAATATTTCATGGTTTTTCCTAAAAATAATCAAATGTAAAATTTATCTGAGATATCTTTTTGATGAAAAGAAATATACATATATGTAGTGAGTTGAGCAGACAATTAAAACAGTTCCCGTAATTTCGGAAACAAATTTATAAACGACATGTAGACTGGGTGAAAAAAGCATTAAAATGCTCAGTATCAATTCTATATTGAATCTGATCAATGGCGTGTTTTGCTGCCATATATATACAAGATTTGACCTATAATTATCATATGACTAATGTAAAATTAAGAAAATAAAACTGATATTTACAATCAATGTTCTTTTATCAGGTGTTTATGGCCATAATGTACGCATTTACTATCAATGATTTAATTGCATAATTGCCTAATGGCGAATTTACTACTGTACATGCAGACAACGAAGTCATATTGAGCGACCTGTTAATTAATACGGAGTTACATCTATACTGGCCTTTATCGACATCATCAGCGTTTTTTTTTTAGATTGTATCCACCAGTACTGTGGTTACCGGTTATTTCAAGTCTTTCGAAGTTCGGCAAATTCTGTTTAAGTCGTAGTCCAATTGAAAGAACTGTAAGATCGGATGGTCATCTCCATTATGTTGGTTGTGTTGGGTGTAAGAACGTACTATCAGGACACAGAATTTCAACCGTGAAATTTCTTTCAGGGTACAAAATGGTTTAGATATATGTAACTCAACGCATACACCTATAAAGGTAATTCAAATTACAAATTTTGTTTATCTTTAATCAGTTCCCTGATAATCCAATCAAACATCAACAAAAGAATATCGAAGCGACAAAACAGTGGGAAAAGTACACAAATTCAAAGTCCAAGGAAAAAACAAAGTCAGGAGAATGGAACACAATAAACAAACGCCACAAGGATACATGTATAACTAAAAGAATAAAAAGCGTATAATAAACTAAACAAAACTAGAAAAAGACAGCACAGAAATTAAAGCACTAGCAAGTGAACTCCCGTTAAAAACCGGGAGTGACATCAGGTGCTCCTGAGGGTAGGCATATCCTGCCCCGTTGACGACATCCGTCACATTATAAGTTGGAACGGAATGAGTGGCAATGCGAACAGACACTACAAAACATCCGCTTGAAAGAAGTGAAATACATATTAAACTAATGCAGTATAAAACAAGACAAAAAAAGCTAAAGAACTACCATTGTGAACTCCCACAAAAATATGAGTGACATAAGGTGCTCCGCAAGGGTAAGCATGTCCTGCTCCGTTAACGTACCCGTGACATTGCCCGTGAAGTTTCAAGTATGGTGAGATGTTAAGTCCGGTGGGGTGTTAATTCCAGAAGGAAGTGAAATCTAACAGAAGACCTGAGATGATGACGACCGTAAAATTAAAAAATATCAATTCACAATTAGCAAATGTAAAACAAATGTATGGTGGTATATACAAATTAATCAGACAAAATCCAACGAATATTTCTTCTTTTTTAGTAATTTGTAATAATTTGGGTTTGATATAGTCTATCCCCCGCAAAAAATATCAACGGCCTCGGCGGTCTTGTGGTAAAATGCTCGACTCGGGTGATGAAATTTCCAGGTTTGACCCCCCGCCAAGTAAACCCAAAAACTGGTATTTGCTACTTCCCCGACAAGCAGGTGGCACCTAGGAGTATCAGCAATGCTCGGAGTCAATAAAATGTGTCCGGGCGAGGTGATATGTCTTCCTGCAGACTTGTCTCGTCAGCTAGCATGTAAATAATCTGGCTGACATGTCGGTTTAGCACAAAAAACGAATCATATTCATGTCATATCAACATGTTCTCATGCTGATATGCACTTAATGGTTGCCACTGGACGTAATACTGTTATCCATTCATTTATCCATCCATCAAACATGTCTTAATACTTACCAGCGATGAATAAAAAATACCATAGAATATATCGCCGTTTAACCATCTTTTTCTGAAATTAACACAATCTTCTGCTAATTCACTATAAAATATTGAAATATCAATTAACTTATTAACCCAATTTGATTTAATAATATATATATATATTTATAAATTATTAACAACTCAATAAATACATTTCGTTGGTGTGCTAGAGATTTCTGATCGTATTGAATGCAGTTTGAAATGTCGAAATTCAGCAGTTTGAATTACACACGAATTATCAAAACAAAAACTGCTTTAAAATCCTTTTTGTTATCATGGTTAGAACAGAAAATACTATACAAATGTAAATTCTTATAAATAACCTCTTGGCAGTACCTCATGGTGATTTCGTAGTGATTTTATTTTCCATGTTTCTGGCATCTCTTTTTTTTTTTAATTATTTGCGAAATGAATGCATCATTTTTGTAATGTTTTGAGAGTGTAAAAGCCTGACCGGATCACATTTTGTATGAACGGGAAAAACATTGTGCTCGGTATTGGCTTTTAAAACCCTATAAAACTGCTAAAATGATCTATTTATTTCTTATGAATTTTTTAAATTTTATAATGTTTATATTTGACAGGTAAAAAAAGAATGCAACTTAAAAACATAAGTTCAATGTTATAACTGTTGAATATAAATTTGTTTTGGTCGAAGTTTTCCTTATGGGTGCTAAAATTGTCAGGTATAATATAAATGTTATTTCAGGCACAGATTTGAAAAAAATTTAATCACAGATCAGTTGGGTCGTCCTTATCTATTCCATTTCATGTTAGTACATGAATTTATAAACTTACAAAGTACACAATTCACAGTTTTTCTTATATGAAGGATTCAAATGCAATAAACAACTAAGGAAAACAATATTTCACTTTTTTCTACTAAAATAAATAAATTTCGTCATTTATTTCCTTGTAGGAATCCCCACTTAGGTGCTTGACATGGCAGACAATTTAATTGTATTTTTGTCCCACATAAAAATAAAAAGCAATGTAAAATATAATTTTACAGTCTCCAAAAACGGAATAAACCACTTTTGGATCAATTTTCAACTTTTTGAATGCTATTGAACTATTTTTATTTTTCGTGTTTTATCGACAGTGAACAGACACCTAACATGACTAGAATTGGCTGTATTGCATTCTAATTGTAAGTAAGCACATTTCCTATTTTGTATAACTGTATCTATACAAATTTTTGATGTACAAGATGTGCAGATGTCTTCGATTTACAACTGATCAGTTGTGCTCAAGGAATAAAATTTTTAAAATCCAAATAGCTTAGAAGCAAAATCAAAAATGCAACAATGACCAAAAACGGTTAACCTTAAACCATCTGATGACAAAGAACAAATATATGCACGAGGGAGATACTCCTGATATTTCACAAATTGTACAATCCTGTAACAGAAAATATATTAATTTTTAATGTGATTTATTGGTTTTATTACATTATCATAAATGAAATTCAGATAATGGACTGGCTTTTCATTCAAATATCCTAAATTCATTTTCTTGAGGATACGAATTATTTTGAAATTGATACCTTTCTATCTTCTCAAGGTGAGACTTCTTATTAGCTAAATTCACGCATCCTGTAACCTTTGGGTTCAAACAAATGCGCAGTTTGCATATTCTATAAACATCAATAGCCATTTGCAGGTAGGTTATACCACTTTGAAATAATAATAATAATAATAATAATAATAATAAATCAACGATATCCTCTCCTTGTTCTTGTTGTGTAGTCTGAATCTTTAGAGGAAACGTAGCAGTGTGTTTATTTCTGTATTTATTTCATTTGGTTTCTATCAGTTAATAAAAATAAACATAATTTTTTCTAGTTATATAATAACTGAGAATTAGAAAAAAACGTTTATACATATTCATAATAACAATCCAAAGATACTAATATTAGATAAAGTAAATTTAAACTATGCTGTATACGACGCATTTAAAGGAGTTACCTCTCATCAGCAGCATTAAAACCGAAACATTTGGAAGACCAAAAACCAAACTTATTTTAAAACATGAAGTACTCTAACCAAAAATACCGAAATAGGAAGCCAAATTTCAGCTACCTAGATCTACCATGTGCAATACAAGGAATGAACCCTTAGTAATTCTATTATGTTTTAATTTTGCTAATTACTGGTAATTTCTATAACAAATCAATGAAAAATCATGTCAGACAAGTCTGACGACTGGGTTGGCGAATACTCTCGGGACCTAGGGTCCACCATGCAGAGGCATCGTCCCAGGTGTTTCAAAATAACAATCCAAAGATACTAATATTAGATATGGTAAATTTATACTATGCTGTATACGACGCATTTCAAGCAGTTACCTCTAATCAATAGCATTAAAGTCGAAACATTTGGAAGACCAAAAACCAAACTTATTTTAAAACAAGAAGTACTCTAACCAAAATCACCGAAAAAGGAAGTCAAACCTTTTCATTTTAATGACGAACTGTATCGTTTCTCTTTAACAATATCGAGTTTGGTTTTTTCCTTCCAATGAGATCTTCCGTTTCAGATCAGTGTATCTATTGACTAGTTTTTAAACGGTAGAAGGTTATGCCATTTAAAATGTCAAACTTAATCGTAATTTTTATTGGACAAGGTCAGTCACGTTGTCCTGAAAAGTTATTTTTTATAACATCATAAAAATTAAAATCGTGTTTAGCACGTGCTCCCATGACGACATTGATGACACTATGTGGCATAGTAAAATTTCGAGTCAATATGAAGAACCGCATTCAATATGATCGGAAATCTAAAGCACACCAACGAAATTTGTTTATTAAGTTTTTAATATTTATTTTTATATATATATATAAATTTTTAAATCAAATTGGGTAAATTAGTTAATTGATTTTCAATGTTTTATAGTGAATTAACAGACGTTGAGTTTATTTTAGATAAAGATGGATAAATGGCGATATATTCTATGGTATTTTTATTCATCGCTGGTAAGTATTTTAAAAGAAATGTTTGATGGATGAATAAATGTATAACGTCCAGTGTCAACCATTAAGTGCATATCAGCATGAGAACATACTGATATGATATGAATATGAATCCTACTGTGTGCTAGACTGACATGTTAAGCCGGATTGTTAACGTGCTAGCTCACGAAGTTAATCTGCAGAAAGAATATCACCTCGTCCGGACCCATTATATTGACCCCGAGCTGACTAGTGCTTATCTGATACTCCTAGCTGCCGCGTGTCTGTCGGGGAAGTAGCAAATACCAATTCTATTGTTAGTGGTTTCCTCTGGATGGGGATCGAACCCGCAACGTTCCGCGTACGAGTGAAGCATGTTACCACAAGACAATCGAGGCGGTTGATTTCTTTTTAGGGGAGGCATTGGGTAGGCTATATCAAACCCAAATTATTACGGACGAATTACTACAAAAAGAAGACATTTTCATAGGGAGATGGGAACTTCCTTTGCACATTGATACACTGTAGATTTACTATTTGATTGATTTGTATTTACACCCTTAAATTTTTTTAACATTTGTTTATTGTAAATTCATATTTTGGATAATCAGGGAACGGATTAAAGATATACACTTGTAATTTGAATTACCTAGAATACAAAATTGTTGTAGGTGTATGCGTTGAGTTACATTTAGCTAAAGCCATTTTTTACGCTGAAAAAAATTCCACTGTTGAACTTCTGTGTCCTCATAGTAAGCCCTTACATCCAACACAACCGACACAATGGAGAGGACCACCCAATCTTACAGTCTTTTCAATTGGACTACGACTTAAACAGAATTCGCCGAACTACCAAAGACGTGAAATAATCGGTAACCCTAGTACTGGTGGATATAATCTAAAAATCGAAAACTTTGATGATATTGATAAAGGCCAGTATAGATGTAACTCCGTAGTAAATGGGCAAGTTGCTCAATATGACTTTTTTGTTTGGCTGTACAGTAAGTAAATTAGCCATTATGCAATTCAATCTTGAAGAGTAAATATATATAATTTGGCAATAAAAAAACATTAATTGTAAATATCAGTTCTATTTTCTTAAATTTACATTAGTCATAAGATTTTTATAGGTTCAAATCGTATATATTTTCCATAACAGAAAACACCATTTGTCATATTCAATATAAAATAAATACTTAAAATTGTTTATAATGTGTCTGTATGTTGTTTATAAAGTTGTTTCAGAACTTACAGGAACTGATTTAATGTCTGCTAAAACTGTATAACAATTTTCACAGGATTTCGGAGGAAATGATAACTAATATATTTGTACATGTAACTCTGACACATTCTGTAAGTTCTTATATTATGTCAGAATCTTTAAATTTGAATAGTTGTCTCTTGTTTACGTATTTTTGTATGATTATGTCATTGTATATTGTTTTATTTATAATTCATGGTTAATTTACCTGCAACACTTGTTTTGTAGCCTTAAAGTATTGCATTTTGTTCATAAATATTCGACAAAACCTTGATGTTATATATCTCTCCAATGGTCAATCCTATTTTATACATGTACGCATACTCTATCTCTATCTAATACCTGTATATTTCTCCCGTGATATCTCTATTCAAAAGGATAGTAATTACAATGCACCTCGGTTCCCTGAGAAGGAGGAATCACCAATCCCTAAAATCAAATAATCTTATACTGATGCTATATATATAAACCGATGGCCATTCTGTCTGACTGTACAGATATTATGTTTTCATTACGGTGGGGAAAAGATTTATATCAGATTTAAACATTCTCATTCTCAGACCATATACATCAGCATTCATCATTGTATCTACATGTTCAACTCATCAAATGGGCTCCGAAACCTAATGGCCAGATACATGTATATTATGTATATTATTTGTCATCAAACATTTTATTCACTGCATAATATAGCTCCATCTCTCCAATTATAGCAAAAACTTGCGGGGGCTCCTTCTCTAAACCATATTAAAATGTGAGAGGTGGATGCAGGTATATTATCTTACACATCAATTTAAATAACCTATATCATATATTCAGATGAAGGTATATTCAGATATCGATAGATATGTCAAATAAATTTTACATTTTATTTTTAAGAAAAACCATCAAATAGTACTTTAGTACCTGAGCCTGAAGATGAAGATCAAACTCTTTACGTTATTGAAAATGAAACATGAATCATTATTATAATTGAAAATTCGATTTTAATGTAGGTCTGATTCGAAATGTCGAAATGATTGTAAAAACAAGTAAAAAAACGAATACATCACAATCCGCAATGCAAATTAATTATCTTTATTATTAAAGTATCTATGAAATACCATCGGTATGTACATACAATACCATTAGAAGTCAAATCTATATATTTTTAATTTTTAGCAGCACCAATTGTACAGATTTCCGGGAAAAAGAACCTCAGCATTTCTGAAACAAAGACTCTTTCATTCACTTGTAAAATTGCTTCCAACACATTTCGAACGAGCGTGCAATGGTTCCACGATACAAAGGGGATTATGAAAGAAGATACTAACTTTACTAGAAACACATCTATGTTGACATTTCTTAATGTGGATCGATCGTATAGCGAATACATTACATGTGTATCATCACATGAGGTTGACACTACCTCGGATGGCATTTCTTTTAGGTCAAGTGTAAGTTGTAAAATAATTGTTATGTATATATATGAAATGTAAATGGTTGAATAAATCTATTACATTACTTCCAAATTTAGTGTAGTAAAAATAAATCAAATTCTTTGTTAAGTATTTATTTTGGTTGATTAAATTTCAAAATGTTGTATATACAATATCTCCTTTTGGCATAAACCCAAACAATTTTTAATATCCGGTATGATCAGCTTGTTCATGTTTCAACGAACTATTCAACTATTCAGATAGGTACAATGTCTGGATAGAATGTCTTCATGATATTAAGGTATCCAGACTATAATAGGTCATGACCTTAAATTATATAACTTGTTGGTCAAAACTAACAACTGTTTTAAACAGAAACTATGTTTATTACATTTCGTACTTTTGGATGTAGATAGTCCATTGGTTATTGCATGAATATTGGTGAATATTGTCCGAGCAGACATTATATTGCACGAGCTTGCAACTGCCGTGCAATTTACTGTGAAGGACAATATTCATCAATATTCATCAATATTCATGCAATAAACATTTTATTATATAGCAATAAATATTCTTCTATTTTAAAATTTCAAACGAATTATGCTACAAATCAAGGTCAACAAGCATTCTGAAAGTATTCTGGGCAATACAATGTCCCCTAACGGCCTGAGCTGTGAGAAAACACGCAAAATCTCATTGAGGATGTGAATAGGACAAAGACGTATGGACAGAGTGACTTTTAAAAATTCTGAAACTATGTTTGGAAGGGGTACGCAATAATTACCCGATCAACTTGCCCTGTAGATCATCATTATAAGCTGACATACCAAAAATAAGATCAGTTGGTTAATCAGTTTCTGCAAAATGTCCGGAAAACTATTTTTTTTGGCAATAATTCCTAATTCTAAGGGCAATAACTCTCACAATAATTATCCGATAAGCGTGAAACTCAAATTTGATCGGAAACTCATCATTATAAGCTCGTATACCAAGAAATAAGATCAGTTGGTTAAACGGTTTCTTAAAAAAAACCGGAAGGACTGACCTATAGTCGCCTTCGACGTTGCCGGTGGAGAACTAATAACTTATTGACCTATTCTTATATGAACTATAAAACTCTTATTTGCTCGAGTTCAATAAAATAGAGTCGATTCGACACCTGGGGAATATCTCGTTGATTCATGCAAATAAAATCCTCAAATACTTATTAGTACCTCAAATCGGATCCTGCTTATTTAAGATGGAGGTCGAGAACTAGATTAAATTAGGTGAAAACTGGTACGATTTTCCATAAAGCATTAAATAGGGGAGAATTTATTACTATATAATAATTTTTGATATTGCACAGTGAAAGTGATATTGCACGGTGAACTATTTTTAGAAACAGCTGATTTCAAATTCATTCCCTTTAAAGTGAAAAGTTATAAAACCGTTATAGCAATATAATATAGTGCAGTATCATGTTAAATGGACCATTTAAAACAGTATTCCCCGCTGCCATTGGCCCTTGGCAATATTGCTGTCAAATGGTCCATAAAACATGGTATTATACCCGGTAAGTGCCATAATTTTAAAATATCTCAAAATGTGAAAATGAGTTAATTATATTGTGTTTCCAAAGTTTTCTGATAATTACGTAGGTAACAGCCGATACGTTTTATTGACCCCTCTGGACATTTGAAAGAATAACGTGAGTACCAGCTTTACTGGAACTATTAAGGTGGAACGATACCAAATAGGCTATTTTTATATTTGCAAAAGATTTTGCATAAATGTAGGTACTATTGAGGTTCATTGAAATATGAACAAAAATTGGGGTTACCGTCCTTATTTTCTCTCATTTTGGGCTTCAAAATTTCAAATTTGTCGGGAAATTTACATAGACATAACGTAAAATGACCAATTTATAAAGAAACATTTCCGTTCAACCAGGGAAATGAAACGCTAAATATGTAAAGATTTTGACCAAAAACTAACAAAATAGTCTTACAGTATTTCTAAATCATTTGCTATGAAGAAAAAGGGGGGTGACTGTTCTTGTTTTTTAGTGCAATTGACTTAAAAATTGTATGAACAGGTAAAATGGGTACTTTTTGATGCTTTGATATTTTGACGTTACTCCTTATGACTAACTGGTAATTTATAGAGTGAATTGTTACAAGCATAAGATTTGGAATCTTGTGCAATTGAACTTTAATTTAAAAACCGTAATCATAGAAAAAATTATATATAAAAAATGCAAGAGTTTTTTTTCTGTATATTCAGAAATTATAAGACTGTACTTTTGTGAAGGTTTTAACTATATCAATGCTTATTCTGTCAAATAAAAATGTCGCATTATTTTCTTAATTAGATTTTAAAGTTTTCGTTTGTTCATCGGTAATATTAAATTCTGTATAGAATCAATTACAACTGAATTATAAATTTTAAATTTCTAGTTGGCGAATATTTCGAATATATTTTGAAAGTGCTAATATTCACCCTTTTCAGTTTCGAATGTTTCAAATACTTTTGCAAATATTCCGTCCCGAAGCTAAAGGACAGCAACCATGGCAACTGATAAGCGGTTATATCAATTTTTATAAGATGTATTTTAACAGGAACGTTCTCATTTGTATTTTGTGCGTCGTCAGTTTCGTTCGGAATAGCAGATACTAGAGGACACTGCGTATTCAGTATTCGGATATGTAAACTTAAATGTAGGACAGATATTCAAAAATACAACAAAGTTTTGATTACATTTATGTTTATTCCGATTATTCAGATTAGATCTCTTGATATGAATGTACAATATTGGCAAACAAAAAAGATGATAAAATCGCAGTTATAATATTTTTTTTCATATAATAAACTCATAACTCCTTGAATAATCCTCTGTTTATAAAATCAGGCGATTCACAGTATACTACGATTGTGTCAAGACCGATAACTCTTTACGTAACGTCATTTGGTAACATCTCACCTTAACCGTTGTCAATTATGATCTAGATACCTTAAGAGCTAGATATCCACCAGATGGCTGACCCTGTTCTTATAACATCACAAAAAAAGAACTGCATGCTCTAATATATTTCTTACACGATATATTTTCAAGAATAATAACAAAAAATGTTTAATTCTAAGGATTTGCTAATGGCGCAAAGTCATTTCTAAGTATCAATTTTGTGTAGTTTCAACCTTTCTTGGTTACCCATAATAAGCTTCTGGCCTATTTTTTTTAAGGAGTTTGTTTTGATGAACGATTTTGTGCAACTATGCAAACCTCATATGTGTGGCAGAGTGAAAATTGAATATATTTTTAATTTAATTGTATTTCTTTTGTGGCTTATTAAATTTGATATAGTAATAGTTTTCTATTTCATAGAAATACTTGTGGATCCTCATTTAGACAGCTGTTTTTCAACTTCCGGTGAAAGAAAAGTGGTTTGCAGATGGACAACATTACTTTTCAAGACTGATTGTAGGTGTTTATGATATATACTTTATATGAAATACATGTTTACTTGTCCCATATTTATGTCCTTTACATGTATTTTAAGCGCCGATAAAAAACTTTGTCAAATATTTGTCAGAAATTGAAAACTTTGTCACTGTAAACAAATGCAGATTTTGTTTTCCGATATTTGAACATAGACTGTCACTTACATTTAGTATCATGAATTTACATAGTGATAGCATGAATGTATAGAGTTATACCATAGAGACAGTTGATTACTGATATTGATATTTATAACTGACCATCTTTGTTTGTGAACTTAGAAAATATTTTGAATATTTTTGGTAGCATGACCCCCTAGTATACTTAGGTCAAGGTTAACCGGAAGTGCTTTATAGACACACCCACTACATGTAAACAAACCACAAAACATTTACATTGTAGTTACTTTGTGACACACAGACACTTACACACATTTAAATAATTTTATTTAGTGTAATTTCCCTGCTGCATGGAGTGTGTGGCAGAGTGAAAATTGAATATATTTTTAATTTAATTGTATTTCTTTTGTGGCTTATTAAATTTGATATAGTAATAGTTTTCTATTTCATAGAAATAGAAATGGTCTATTCAAAACCATTATATTTTGTTCTAGTAATTTGACTTTATAATATTCCATTCATTGTATTTGATGTACTTATATTTGATACTTAATTATTTTTGCTATATAGATAAGTAACAGTTTACATGGTTCAGTGAATCTTGTTCTATTTTGTTACCCTCTGGTTTTTACCTGTATGCTTGGGAAAACTCTCTGTTTTCTATTTCTGATTGGTCAGTTTTCTCATGTGACAGTTTTTAGTGTCAGATTTGCTTTGGAATTGAATGGAAGCTGTTCAGAAAATGTCAAAATCCTGATCTTTAAACTTTTCATACTTATATTTTGGTGGACATCTTGATTCTTTTCACAAGGTCAGTTTCTCACTAATATTTAACACATCCAATAGCTAATTTTACCAGGTTTGAGTGATTTGAATGAAATTTTGTATGAAAGTGATGGAATGAATGAATCTGAATGAAAGTTCTTTCATAACTAGTATAAAACTTAAAATCATAATATTAAATAGTTAAAATAAGGTTTAAATTATTCATAAAATGGTTAAATTGGTAAATTTTGATAAAATAACATTTTTAGTAAAAAACAGAGTAATTTTCATAATCAGATTCAGTAAATTTTATAATATGACATTAAACGGTTAAAGCGATAACTAATAGAGATTTAACCGGTGTAAATAAATAAGAGATATCTAAATATTATTTTTATTGTTGAAAATTATTGGTATTGTCATGAACACAATAGTTATGATAATATTCTTTATTACAGATTGTTTCCATATAGCAGTGTATTTTTGACACCATGAACTCATGAAGTAAAGTTCCACTGGTTACCATTTGTCATGTTTGTATGAGTCTAACAAGACCCTTGTACCATATACATGGTAGGTTTTGTTTGTTGAAATGCTTATTTTGTATTTTTATGCTTAGTTTGTGCTTAGCATGATTTAGCTTATTTTGCTTAGCTTTATTTTTGGCTTACAGCTGTTAATGCTTTGCTTTATGTGCAAACTAACATTTTGTTATAATTTTTGTATATTTTTATATTTTTACTTAATCTTTACATTTTGTCTAAAAATGCCAAGATGTGATAAATGCTATATTTAGACTTCTTGATGTGCAGAAGTTGGTATTTGCTTCTACTTTGCTCGCATTATATATTTATATATTTGCACACAGAAAACCACACTTTTCTAGTGGATTTGCTATATTAAATCTTGGTACTTTTCTCTATAGAATATTAGAGTTATCCTTCTTTGGACAAATGTATTGATTGATTGTATTTATTTTACAGGGTTGTTTTTGTTATTATACAAAATTTCCACTCTACAATAAAAAGAATCCAAAACCCTGAGATTGTAGTTGTTATACGACCAAAAGCTACCGGTTACATATACACCAGCAAAATCACTCGACTGCCGATATGCGTAAAGATATACTCTTTTACCATTCCATTTTTATGTTATCTTTTGTGCGGGGTCTGTATTTTGGGTAGCGTTGATTGGTTGGTATGTCATTGCTGACATTTCATGTTATCTATTTTGTTGCCTACTACTTTAAATCGAAAAAACTAATGTATACAGCGGGGAAAAAGTTCGGACAGATTTTCCTGACAAATAATATCAAAGGAGTTCACACACATGTGTAAAAAATCATGTAGTCGTCTTTAGCTAAATCCAATAGAATATTGTATCATGAATATCAATGTCGATAAACCCAATATTTTCATATAATACAAATCCACAAAGATCATTGATAAATCCTTTTTTTTTCCAAAACAAATAATTATATACAAGTTTTTGTTTTCTCTTTATATTTATAGATTAACCAGTAATATTATCATACAAGGGAGTTTTAAACATTAAAACAAAATTAGGACAAGCTGCCAAACTTTCTTTACAATCTGAATCATTTGAAATGCCAAACATTTTCTGGTTTGAATCGGCGGGAGGAAAATAATGGACCTGGATTAAAGAAAGAAATAACGCGGAAGGTTTTCAGGACATCTTCAGGCTTACTGTGATTATTCCGACTCAGGGGAATACTTATGTATAATGGTAACCAACGATGCAAAATTTGCAGCGTCTGCAAAGTTTTCGATTCAAGGTATTCCTACTGCTTTAAAAACATTACCCAATTTGTCTCCATTCATTTTATAATGGGACAGGACATATATATTTGCTTATTTTATTCAGTTTTCAGTTTGATGATTTATTCAGCACGGGAAAGCGAAAAAGCATGCCGTATTCAAATCAGCAGATTTCCTGCATTTAAACAGTTTTCGTTTAAGTTTTTACCATGATTGAGATTTCAGTGTTATTATTTCCATATATAACAATGTAATTAAAAATTTGTAATAAATATGATTATTCATTCAAACTAAAATTAGACAAGTAAGTGAAGAAAACATGGTAATCAGTATATTGTATTTTGGTGGAAAAAATTATCATAATAGAATTTTTCACTTATATACACCGAATACACCAAGTAATGCAGGACATATGGCAAAAGTTTGGATTTGTAAATGACAGCTATACTTTTTAAAAGAATTAAATAGTACTATATTTCATTCAGATTAAGACAAAGTACTCATCTCAAGGTATAATGGGGTATTTCCGATGTTTACGAAAAGAAATCGTTTTTCAATTATTCATAAGGTATAATTTCAGAAAGAGTTAAAGTATGCTGTAATGCTCAAGTAAATGGTTGATTATCAAATACATATTATACTTTGTATTTGTATAATGTCTTTAGGTATCCCTTTTTAGTCCACCTATCTCTGCAGGCAAAGATATTGCATTAAAAAATCGCTCAGTATCTTTGTTGGTACGTGTGCACTCGGATCCGAAGTCTATTGAAGTCTCGTGGTTTTATGAGGCAGATGGAAAGACAGTTGGAATAAATGATATTATTCGGTTTAAAGAATATATAAAAAGGAACAATGTTAAAGTACATAGTTACGAAAAAAGTCAATGTTCTTGGTTTTAATGTGAAAATTCAGATTTTAGACATGGATATTCATGTAGGGAGATGTGTGTGTCAAATCAAGAATTCATTTGGGCTGATATTTCTGAAATGTTGTTATATTTAGCAGATGTCGAAAAAGTTACGTACGTTTATATTGGACTCTTGCTGGTATAAGTGTGGGTCTAGTAATGTTTACCATACTGAGGAATATTAAAACGAATAGATCAGGTAAGAATACAAGTTTGCTTAACCAGTAATCTTTATAATATTCATGATGAAACATTCCCTACTGCCATAGAATTCTATGATGAAACCCAGTATCTTCAAACTTTGAACGATTACCTAATTTCCAATACATGCTTACGTTTAAAAATAACAATCCAAAGATACTAATATTAGATATAGTAAATTTATACTATGCTGTATACGACGCATTTCAAGGAGTTACCTCTCATCAGCAGCATTAAAACCGAAACATTTGGAAGACCAAAAACCAAACTTATATTAAACAAGAAGTACTCAACCAAAAATACCGAAATAGGAAGCCAAATTTCAGCTAAGGAGATCTACCATGTGCAATACAAGGAATGAACCCTTAGTATTTCTATTATTTTTGAATTTTGCTAAATACTGGTAATTTCTGTAACAAATCAATGAATAATCATGTCAGACAAGTCTGACGACTGGGTTGGCGAATACCCTCGGGGACCTAGGGTCCACCAGCAGAGGCATCATTCCAGGAGTTTCAAAATAACAATCCAAAGATACTAATATTAGATATAGTAAATTTATACTATGCTGTATACGACGCATTTCAAGGAGTTACCTCTCATCAGCAGCATTAAAACCGAAACATTTGGAAGACCAAAAACCAAACTTATATTAAACAAGAAGTACTCAACCAAAAATACCGAAATAGGAAGCCAAATTTCAGCTAAGGAGATCTACCATGTGCAATACAAGGAATGAACCCTTAGTATTTCTATTATTTTTGAATTTTGCTAAATACTGGTAATTTCTGTAACAAATCAATGAATAATCATGTCAGACAAGTCTGACGACTGGGTTGGCGAATACCCTCGGGGACCTAGGGTCCACCAGCAGAGGCATCATTCCAGGAGTTTCAAAATAACAATCCAAAGATACTAATATAAGATATAGTAAATTTATACTATGCTGTATACGACGCATTTCAAGGAGTTACCTCTCATCAGCAGCATTAAAACCGAAACATTTGGAAGACCAAAAACCAAACTTATATTAAACAAGAAGTACTCAACCAAAAATACCGAAATAGGAAGCCAAATTTCAGCTAAGGAGATCTACCATGTGCAATACAAGGAATGAACCCTTAGTATTTCTATTATTTTTGAATTTTGCTAAATACTGGTAATTTCTGTAACAAATCAATGAATAATCATGTCAGACAAGTCTGACGACTGGGTTGGCGAATACCCTCGTGGACCTAGGGTCCACCAGCAGAGGCATCATTCCAGGAGTTTCAAAATAACAATCCAAAGATACTAATATTAGATATAGTAAATTTATACTATGCTGTATACGACGCATTTCAAGGAGTTACCTCTCATCAGCAGCATTAAAACCGAAACATTTGGAAGACCAAAAACCAAACTTATATTAAACAAGAAGTACTCAACCAAAAATACCGAAATAGGAAGCCAAATTTCAGCTAAGGAGATCTACCATGTGCAATACAAGGAATGAACCCTTAGTATTTCTATTATTTTTTTTTCTCCTATTCTTGACGTTTTTGTTCGGTGGGATAAAAATACATAATATGTTTAACCACTTCCCGGTGATTAAAATTCTACATAGGAATTCCCGCCTTTTTTTACGTTTATTGGAAAGATAAACAAGAGAAGTTACGAAATGGCCTTCATGTAAACAAAATGCGTAGCAATGGCATTTTCTTATTGAGGCTTTTGATGAAAATCGTAGGAGAAAAAGATTGTCCTTCATTTTATTCGTGAATTATAGAATTTCTTCATCCTCGATAGTTAAATTTTAGATCTTAACACTCTCGCTATAGCTCGCGTGTTGAAAATTCAAAAATTTAACTATTTAGGAAGGAGAAATTCCATAACTCACTCGTACCAGAAGGATAATCTATATGTATGTTTTCTTATTGAAATTTGTGATTGAATGTCTCAAATGGTTAAATGAAAATAATACTCATTACACTAATTTTAGCGTCCAATATCCATAAATAATTATTGTCTTTTCCACTGCTGAGATGCCTCAAATATTAATTTCATGGGAGAAAATATTTCATATTTTGCTTGAAGTCAATTAGGATTTTTCCATAAGTTTAATCTCTGTTTAATCTCTGGATATACAAAAGTTTTACTTGAAAAGTTGACTCTCTGCATATACAAATTTTTCAAGTGAAATGTACAGTCCGACGAATTTCATCAAAATATCAATAACCGAAATATATAGGAGAGACTTATACTCTCTTCATATGGTTTCGTACATTCTCAAGTTATTTCTTTGCCTTAGTTTTTACTTAAACTGTAAGCTAGTGTGACCAAATTGTAATTTGAAATTACACAAAATGACAAGACATTCATATTCAACAGTCAGGGGATCTACATATTTAAGTCAGAATGTTTCTTACTCTTAACAGTCAGAAAAAAATCCGGGAAGAGTTATCTCTCTTTAGTTAATGGTATATTATTCTGACTTGTACAAGTAAGTTTGTTCAAGTTAAGATTTTTCTTCTTGATCCAATTCAAGACATTTTTGAGTAAGAGTAACTTCCCTTCTCGTTGCTCTTAACTTACTTGTTACAGTCAGAAAATGATGTGCGCATAAACTTGCTAAATAAAAAAAACTAAAGGAGCCTGGTAATAATAAAATACATCTTTTCTTCTTTGGAAAGTTCCGATTTTTTTAAATTTCTTATTGTTCATTTTCGAAAACTGCCTTTAGTCTTTTCCGAAAATGGTAATTATATACAATTTCAGGAATAATATTGTAAAATACAGGTCAAAAAGTGTAATTTATGATTTAAAGATCCCATGTTATATATACATTTGCTGATCCATTTGGGAGTTCATTGAAACAATTCGGTCACCTTTTAACAAATTAAACAAAGGAAATCTTACCATAAATGATGATAACAGATTTACCATAAAAATGGTATAAAAATTGTTTTGTTGTATTCTGCTGTGAATATTAATATAATTTTAAAGGACTGTGTGATAAAAATAGCATTCTCTAACAAAAAATCCCCCTTTAAAATCCTACTTACATACCCCAACGTTAACTGACAAGGAACAGCAGGTATATGAATTGGTCACGGAGGAGATACATTTTGCGAAAAAGGTAAGATGAAAAATTTCTGCAGAAGGACCACAGTAATCCACAAAAGGATGCTCCGAACAGTATTTAAATACGATAGCTTCATATTGACAGCTGAGCACTATTATGCTTGACTCAATAAAGCATAGTAATATATAATATCTAGACCGTTTAATCTACAGAACAATGGGTTATATAAATTATGTTAAAATTCTACTCAATTAAAAGATGAAAAATATTTCATGACTTCTTTCTTACCACTGTAGTGATGACAAAAACTGTGAAAGATAGGGGTAATTTGCATAAAAAAGCACTTTTCTGCTGCAAAAACGTTTTGCTTCGGTCACCTTTGAATAATAGTTTTAAAAATGTTGCTTGTCATTTGTGGTTAGGCAAGATAAAAATAGACATCATAAAGATTTGTTAACCATGGTTAACTGTCAGTTTTTTTATTAGAGGGCATTTCATCATAATAAAAACAATTTTCGAATATATAGAATTAAACTAAATAAGAATTTCTTGGTTCATGATATATGTACATGTAAGAGTCGATTTCGAACAGAATATGCAAATTTCCACGTGTTTTTATAGAGTGAGCTCTGATAATCCAGCCAAATGTATTACCGGGCATTTTTTGTACTTTTTAACTTAACTTTTCAACTTAATTACATCTATACATTATATAAAAGTATGGAAAGTTGAGAAAGATCACTCAGTGGCGGATTTACGGAGCACAGGGAGCTCGTGTCCCCCTCTCCTAAGTTAGGGTCACCAAAAAATGTTATATGTAAAATCAATAAAAACACAAATCGACTTCCTTGATTATGTTTATAATTATCAAATCTTAAGAAAGTGATCATTACAAATGATCTCTTGTAGTACATGTAATTGATAATAAATGACAAACAGTTGTGAAAACTAACACGCGTGTAACTTTTTACAACGGGATAATACAGATAAGAAGAATGCGATGGAAAGGTATGAAAGTAAAATTAATTTTCCATCAACGCGCATTGAATATTTTCATTTAATACACCTTTCCACTATTCCATGTTATGCCCCGCCCCCCCTTATCAACACATAGCAACCCAGCACCCTAGGTCAAGCTAATCAACAAGATGGCGGTAACTACAAAGTTAGATGCATTACCACATGTCATCAATATTGAATATTTTAAAGATAAACCTTTAACTGGAAGATCTAAAGAACAAGAATACAATTAATTTAATATATACAAAGTGTAAATTTGTTTGAAGTTAATCTATGGGGAAAAATGAACCTCCACTCAAAATCACTGTGAGAAAAGATGAGAAATCTATCTCTGATAGCAAATGTTCATGTGAAGCTGGGTAAGTAATATTTTTTTATGTTAAATATATATAAATGTATTTATTTAATAATATTTTGTACTGACTGGCTATTCAGATGTTTAATTAAGTGTAAATTACTGATAAGAAGTATGTACACAAACACAGCAAGACTCCAACATGGTTACATGTGTCAAGGTTTAATCATAAATAATATTACATACATGTGTAGCAACGATGCTGTGCACTTAATTTATATCAGTTAATCAATTTATGATAATAAAACCCTAAGCTGTAATATAAACAAAGGGATAATTAATAAGGGAAACCCAATATTCATGAATCACCTTGATAAATTATTCCAGTTGCATCTCCTACTGAAATCCTGACATTGAAATAGGACACAAATATTCCATCATCACATTGAATACAAGAAAATAGTCCAACAGTATCAACTAAACTTGGACAGGTTCATACAGGAACACAAAAACAAAACATTTTTCTTTTATTTGGTATCCTTCTTGCTTGAAATACACCTCCACCCGCAGCACGGCAAGGATCAGGAAATTTTCTGTCAAGTTTTCCATCAATAAAGGGCTGCAAGACAAAAATTGAAATGTTTTATTTTAAATACAGAACAATGTGCCAAATTTTTATTAATGAATGTTTGAATAGAATTAAACATGTATATTTCATTACTTCAAATCATTGTTTACTTATTTCATTATCATTTCCAGTTTATTTGTATTTAATTTACTTCACATTATATTTAGAACATGCTTTCATTACCCAGATGGTTATTATTTATTAAGAATAAATAATAGAATTATTTGAAATTAATAAATAGATATAAGATATTTTGCAAAACCAAATCATATTTATAATAAATTCATAGCTTACCTATGTATCTTTTGGTATTTTGTTGACATTCAGTTAGTCATTTGGTCTTCCGCATGCTTTAATCCATCCCAAACCAACATAAAAATATTTGGTTTTGAAAATGGTATGAAGAAAACATTCTGGACTCTATCTGGATACCTGCTATCAGAATCACATGTCCCCAACAACATCTTTTGACCATATTTTAGCAAAAGTTCCTGATTTTTGTGATAAATTTAACTGTTAAGATAAGAATGTTTGACCGAGGCTATGGCCGACAACACGTGTTGTTATCATTTGTTTACACACGTGATTAATTTACCAGATGCTATTGGCTTATCTACTGATGATTGATAAGAGAGTGGAAAGTTTACACACGTGATTAATTTACCAGATGCTATTGGCTTATCTACTGATGATTGATAAGAGAGTGGAAAGTTTACACACGTGATTAATTTACCAGATGCTATTGGCTTATCTACTGATGATTGATAAGAGAGTGGAAAGGTGTATTACTTCACAGACGATGACTTAAACTTTGAAATCTGGTTTCATTTTTATTTAAATATTTGAATCAGTATATATGAAATTGTATAGGTACAATGTATAAATTAATCATACAAGTATAGCTAGGTTGTTTTTTTTTAATATTATTTTTAGGTTAGTGTTAGTGCAAAGGGGCATTTAAAATATTTTAAACAAAATGTTAACTTTCATTCCTTTTTTACTTAATATTTCTTTATTTTTGTTTAATCTGTTCCGAATTATGAGACGCACAGACGGACGCACGGACGAACGCAGATCATTACTAAATTCATCCGTCGCGTTGCAGCGAGGGGCAATAATTATTCGAATGTGGGGTCGATGCCACCCCCTCCCCAAATTCTAGATTCGCCCTTGTCACATTTAAAAAAAAATGTGACACTACAAAATAAGAAATGAATCTTACATTAAAAAGTGAGTATTATAAGTTTAACTACGAAGTTACCAAGTGAGACCTTTGAATATGACATGTATGAGCTGGATATGAATCTATGACAATATTTTACGATCTAAAATCCGGGCCTCTGATAAGGCAACTGCAAGTTGATATTTTCTGTTGGTCAGATTAAGGCATTCAAACACCTGTGGGTGAAAAAAAAATCTAAAACTGCATCCGTATCTTAATCGTTCGAATATCGGAATTACAAACTGTAACATACGTACATGTACGTAGTATGCATTAATAAAGTCTATTTCCACACGCTTTTATTTCATTTAAAAATGATCATAAGGATAACGATAATATTCTTTGATACCAATTTCGATGCACAAGAACGACTTTTTACGCATACAATGTCATTTTCCTTTACTATATATATATCAAAGCAAAGTTTGATTCACTATGTTTGGCTTTCTTCAACTAAAGAGTAATCAGAATTTCTTACTATGTAAACATCGGCTTAAATTCCACGGTAAGGAAAGTGTTGGGGGGATGGAACTTGCAGCAGTTTTGATTGTATAGAATACCACAATACAGATTCCTATTTCCATGATCTTTTTTGTCAAGAAGTTCATATTATGTCTATTCGTAAACTTTTCCACATTCGTGGACGATCGAGGCATATTTTATTTTTTTTTTATAATTTTATAATTTTATATTTTCTTTATTCAATTGTTGTTGTTTTTTGCTATTGTCTTTTGTGAACAGGTTTATTTTCGCGGCAATCAGCCAAGATACATCGTACATCAAGAAGAGGGCTTCGTAGAAATACCTCGAAGCACCTAAATATCGCTGGATGGAAGAAAAAAATGATGGTGAGAGAAATGAAGAAAAAGGTCATAAAATTAAAATCAAAATGCAAAAAAAAACCCATGAATTTAAAATCTCATTATAATTAGATCCGTACATAAATATTTTTTATAGGCACGTGTCAGAGTGATCAATAAATCCAGTGTAAATTACCTTATCACATGTTTATTGTGTTTAATCATCCAGAACAAATTCTGAACTGACAATCTGGTATAAATGGCGCGGGCTAGCTAGTTAGGATGTTATCAAGATTTTATGTATTTTATCTAAAATTATGTGGTACTGGTAATCTTTATTGAAGAAAACAAGACGGATAAAGGATTATATATATTTTTTAAATATGAATTAAAATGTAGTAAATGTAAATTTTATTTGTAACTCCGCTATTATGTAATTTTCGTTTATCTCCATTTCATTACATTTCCTTTATTCATTTGTTTTTTTTTTTTTTTTTTTTTTTTTTTTTTTTTTTTTTTTGTTTCATTTTTATTTTATTTAAGTTTTTTATGGGAAGGGGAGGGGGTGGAGTAAATTCGCAGAAAAGAATATGTCGTGTCTGCAAAAAATATATACTACTTTTCTGCAATTTACCCGGTCATCAAAAGTAAGAAAAAAATTAGTAAAATAATATGGGTGCGCTACTTCCCAATTTTATTCCTGTCACCCTAATATCTTTGCTCTAATGAGTATTTTACCAAAAAAATAAACGAAAACATAATCAAAATCCGATTTGCCAAAGTTTCACCGTTTCACAAACTTAACAAACAGACTATTTTAAAGTTGTTCGGCGACATTCGGAGTTACATTTCAAGCTGCATAAGAAGCTTTGTTAAATGTTCATCAAGCAACTTTTGAATAATTTAAAGAATCTGGACTTTGTGGATTGTTTTATTGTGGAGTATCCGAAATTGCTTTATTTCCACTATCCAGTATATGATTCATGTTAAACTTTTAACTGTATGTTTGAGGAAAAACGGACATGGAGTGCCGTTATAAATCACAAGTATATACTCAAACAAAGTACAAATGGTCTCCACACCATACCCTGACTGATCGCCCCAGAGTAATTCATGAGTAGTTATGTCCAGCGGTACAATATCATGTCAGAATACCAACAAATAAATAAACAGAAAAAGTTAACGGAGATTCCCAACTTGGGACACGAGCATAAATTGGTGAAGCAGTTAAATCGAAGAGCCCTCCCCCCCCCCCCCCTTTTTTGTAAATATGGTCAAGGAAACTGAAAGAAAAGTATCATAACACACTATAAAAGTCGATCCGACATGCTTCAATCTCCAATGGTGACACCAAATTATGAAAGTATTTGTTAAACCATTTTTATTGTACGATATCGATAGTGAAAAATTTTTCAAACCTGAATGTAGAGCTTTATTATAATTGTAATTTAATGCACCAAGAATATTTCACGTATGTCTATGATGTGTACAATGTATAATACGTGCAAGGAAAATCAAATAAATCCGGGATTTAAAAAATACATGGGATAAAACTTAAAATTAAAAATTATTAAAATTAATATTTTGTTTATATTACCTATGTTTTTATAGATAATCAACTCCCCTTTAAATGTAAATCACTAAGTTTTTTACCCCACATTTCCACGAATATGTATCTTTTTTAAAGTCTTCACTTTTCTTCATACGCCTTTTTTTGAATAGGCAGTGAATTTATTGACTGGGTACCCCAACATGGCTAGTCTCTTGGGATCTTCAGCGAAAGGTCTGAACAAAACTTTGCTATGAACCCATGCATTCTAGAATAATGTACCGAATGTTTAAAAACCTGGCTTGTTCTTTTGGAAACCTCCCAAAAAGAAACAGACTTAATCACCTTAGAATTAAATCCAAATACAACACAATAAGGCATGTTAGCTTAGGGGCCGGTCAATATTTATAGGAGCGGGGGCGGGAGGTTTGAGAATTATTGAGGGTAAAAATGTTTGAAATAAAATTGGGGGGGGGGGGGGTCAATATTTAGAAATAAAATTTTCTATACGCAATTTTTTTTGGGAGGATAAAAAATTCTGAGAAGTACAGTCACTTTATCTGTCTGTACTGATGGTATTACTTTCCCACATATCAAGGGTAATTAACATGTTTTGCTTGTGACATTCAACACAGCTGGTCATAAGTGGTGGTCTTTCAAAAATCTTATCTCCATCTGTGTATGGTACAAACTTTATTATCTTTTACAGTGGTTATCATTGTACCACATTGGGTTTATACACATTGTTTCTGAAAAATGGATATAAACATTGATTTTTTAAAAGTAAAACAATTGCAGTAATTTTTAAAAGCTAGAAGGATCATACAATAATCAAACTGGGGAAATTAAAAATTTGACCAATGACGAAAAATCGAAAAAAAATAGCTTTATTACCTTCTGTTTCAATGTTTTAATAAAAATGATCCAAGAACAAATGTGTAATATTAATAGATAACTTACTGATGAAAATAATAATTACATACTTTCAATCAGCTTAATTTTTGACTAAATGGCTTTGTAAGTTACATAAAATACAACATGTTTTCAGGATCTGGTTCAGAAATGTCTCAGGTTTAGAGAAATAATTTCATACACCATTTTAAATACCTTCATCCTCTTGATAGAATGTTTGACATTTTTCTGGATCTTCTGATTATATCTTTTACTTAAACCAAATGCTGGAATATTGATACAAATTATAAGATGGCAACTATTAATTCCTCTATCTGCCATAATATGTCACCCCCACCCCCCTTCTCTCTCTCTCTCTCGTGTCTTCAAATTTGATTTGCCTGGTCTAAAGTTTTGGAATAGCCCCAATTGCCATTATATCTTTTACTAAAATTATATTCTGGAAAATTGATAGGAATTGTGTTATATCCAAATGTTGTGTAACAGTAGAGCATGATTTGTCTCCCAAAATTACCTACCGCACCAACCGGGGATCGAACCCGGAACCTTTGGTTCAGTAGTCCACCGCTCTACCAACTGAGCTAAAGGAGTACTCCACTAGCGCAGCTAATGGAGGGTGGTTATAAACCTGTTACGGTTCTATAACTTCTATATTTATCAAGGGAAGCCCGTTACAGTTGATTTATCAATAGAATCTTGTTATAGTAAACGTTTGTATTGATAAATCAAAATTTTAAATATAACAATTATAAGATGGCAACTATTAATTCCTCTATCTGCCATAATATGCCTCCACTAATTGTTTTTATTTTATACAATAGTAATTAATCAACACATACACAATCATTTCGGGGCCTCGGTGGCCGAGTGGTCTAGGTAGTTCGTCACGACTACTAATGATCACTAGCCTGTCAACGCTGAGTTTGTGAGTTCGAATCTCACCTGTGGCGGGGTGTGTTCGACTCCAATCTTAATTGAAAAGGATTGCCAATTTTCCTACCGAAGGTCGGTTATTCTCTCCGGGTACTACGTCTTCTTCCACCAATAAAAACTGGCCACCGCGAAATAGCCAAATGCGCTGAAAACGACGAAAGACCCCAACTAAACAAATAAACAAACACAGTCACTTCTAAATAATCATACCAACCAGCCTTATCAGAAAGGTCATGACCTCGTATTTAGCAAGAGATGATAACAAGTAATAGCCTTTCTCCCTTTCTTGGCGCATTTGCAAATAAATAAATAAAGTATTATACACACCACCCTCTTTCGGGCTTAAATTATTACTTTTTGGAGTCAACTTGTATATTTTAATGACATAATAGCCTGCAAAGTGATTTTAATCAGTAAATTCCAGTATAAATTCTTGCTTGTTATAGTCACTGTAACAGTTGTTTTAAATTACAAAATTAATTGGTCATCGCAAGGTTTAAAATTTTACCAATTTGTTTATGCCACGCACTGAATTGACAATCTTTTTAATTGGCAAAATTTCCAGTAATATGTTAAAATGTGTGAATCATCCGTAAAAATTGAAACCTGCTGGAGTGATAATAAATTGTGTAAGAGAAAGAAATTGAATAAATTCATCTGACATCTCTCCTTTTCAAATCATCTGATCGGCAGACAGACTGACTTTTTTCTTTTAAAGTTCTGTCGTATAGAACTGGCTTTTAATCATCTCGGTTTCAAACATTTTCCAATGCACAAATCAGTTTCCATGAATCAGGATATTTTGCTATTTTAATACTTGGTGGAGAAAAGGAAAAGTTATATATATTATATCTGCGATTACAAGTTTTAAGGTGAATAACATCAATTCGGCTTTATGGAGAAAACAGACAAGTAGGGCCACTTTTCCCAGTATTTGTTTCACTCTTAAACATTGATTTTTAATCTGAAATATTTTTCTACTTTTTATCTTAATCGGTTGTAAGCAATGCACCTTATGAGAAAAAAATTCTACCCGCAAAGGTCGTGTATATATATGGGCGATTTGCGTAAATTTGTGTCATTTTTGGAATATTGCCAAGAAGGAATTTCAGACGTAAAATCATTCTATTGTCATATAAAAAGAGATTCATAAACTCTTTACACCAAAAACAAGAATCAGCAATATGAGATTTCATTAACGGTTTAATAAATTTTTAGCATGATATTAATAAAAATAAACTGACCTAAATTTTGACAGCATATGAAATATTAACAAATACATAAAATGTTTAGTTTAGTATGATTTGAGCTATTTATTTTAAATGTAAATTTTTTTGATACATTTTGTAGACTCTGGACTAAATACGTCACAGGTACATGCACTAAAGATGAAAATTTTCAAATATTAATATTCCCAAATATACTTCAATACATCTTTTATCCCTTTTAAAATGTCTCGTAATTTTTTACCCCCAAAAGATACGTTGTGTGTCTGGAGTTTTATCCCAAAGCCCTCCAAAAAAGAAGTAAAGTGTTCCCTACAGAAATAGTCCTAGTCTACGTACTGGCAAATCTCCATTGTAATCCCGCTGGTATTCCATATATTTCTATTGTCGTCACAGTTCATGCCGTTCAGATTACGATAAATATTTAAAACCAAATTTTGTAAAGGCAGATTTATGGTTGCTGAAAAGCTTGTTAGAAAAACCTGCTATATTGGCAGATTTATAGGATGACACCGCCCCCCCCCCCCTTCTCCAATTCAGGTAACAAAAAAAATGTGTGCTAAAATTACTAGACACACAGCTCACATTGTTAAAAATTTTCATATTTATCCAACGAAAATTTTAAGAAAGTGACCATAACTATGGCAAGCCGTTTTACTATTTATTCTAACTTCAAGATATCTCATATAATATATAAGATATCTCATATAGTTTATAAGATATCTTATATAGTTTATAAGATATCTTATATACTTTATAAGATATCTTATATAGTTTATAAGATATCTCATATAATTTATAAGATATCTCATATAATTTTCTTTATAAGATATCTTATAAACTATATAAGATATCATAAACTATATAAGATATCTTATAAACTATATGAGATATCTTATAAAGTATATAAGATATCTTATATAAAAAATATTTATAAGATATCTTATAAACTTTATAAGATATCTTATATACTTTATATATTATATGAGATATCTTATATATTATATGAGATATCTTATATATTATATGAGATATCTTGAAGTTAGAATAAATAGTAAAACGGCTTGCCATACATGACATATGCAATGATCTTTTGTAATGGTTGATTGAAAAACAGATGTGAAAATTAACATGTATGTAACTTTTTACCAATGTGATAATAAAAAAAAGAAGAGTTAATTGGATGGATATGTATCGCAGCGAAGAAAGTAAAATTAATTTTTCCATCAGTGCCCGTTGAAGATTTGCAAGTACATGTATTTAATAACTCGCACACCCTTCATATACAATGGCTTACACATTGAGTCATATATAAACACAAGATTATTTAAATTGTCTGTCTTTTTAAAAAAAATTATATGAAATTCAATGGTAATTAAACATATCTGGGTAATTAAACTAGATAAGACGTTGTACCATGAATGAAAGTCTTTAAATCTTCAATAACTAGGAAAACATGAGAAGATTAAATTGGAAATTGCGACCCCCCCCCCCCGCCCCCGTCGATCCTCTGGCTCCGCCTATTTGAAGTTAGAATTGAAGATTATGGTTCACAAGAAAGTGTACATGTCTACATACATCTATTTTGATTCACGGTAACTTACTTTTTTTAAAATTCTACAGAGAGTTCGTATTTATTTCAGTAAGTATTAAGGCAAACCATTCAGTCGGATGAATACAATTTCAAATATTATTAGAAGTTTCTAGGACAAAATCTTCATATTTTAGTCTACCATAATGACTAGTGCACGGTTTTATAAATTACATAAGTATAAATGTATGGCTCAGCATTTGGTAATATATTTGATGAAATAGTTCCCTAGCGCACAGCGGATCATATGGCAAAATGCTGGGTACATTATTCATGGCATTTGCATCACGTGACTTCAGCCCTTTTAAGCAAATTACCTCCCTTAGTTGTAGATCGAAAATGATAAAATTGTTTGAATTACGGATAATCGAGTCTTTTTCCGTCTCGGCTCTTAAACTAATGTGTCTATGAAAACTTCCTTTGGCGGATATTTACAAATTGTTTGTTTAATTCTGAGGGGAAAGGCTTCATATTTGAAGGATTACGCTATGGGAGACTTGAAATTATCATGTTTTAAAAACATTTTGGCCGAAAAGTTATGAAAGCAGGTGAGATAAAACTTATTTCCTCATTAAATTCATCCTCCAAAGTTGTTCTCTATATGCGGACATTTTATGTATGATCTCGCCTTGTATCTGTATCAGTAGTTTGAATTTGCATTTTTAACTAATTTTTGTTAATTCATATAGCAGTTATACTACGGTTACGCTTCAGTTTTTTAAACTGAATTGGCCGAAAGTTTTCAATGCTGACAAAGTTTATTTGCACACAAAAGGAAAGCTAATATTGTGTAGAATGTACCTATATGCGGACAAATTGCTTATGAGTTATAAGAATTTGAATATTTGCATTTTTATTTTTTGGGGGAAGTTTAATGCTTTGTAATGAATGTCGTCAGAGAAATCCAAAATGGCCGCTATGCAAATTACCAAAGTACCCGCAATTTTGCCATATGTTTTGCCGCGGACTACAATATAACTTGCTTAGAACGCACACACTTAGGAAATTATATACCATCATTCTTGGATTTTTTAGCTTGAGCAGAACAATGTGAATATTAAATATCATTTGTTGCTTTACATGCTGTTGCATACACAACGATAAAGTTTATTAAATAAATTGTTTTCTCTGCGTGTAAAGTTATGTACCTTGTTATCCGCACTGACAAGCGGATTCAATGTTACCATATATTTTATTTTCGAACAAATCCAGTAAAAATATAATAATATAGATAATTGTACTCCTTTTTTAATATAAAATACGCCATTTTCAGCACATTCGGCAATTTCGCGACAGCCGGTTTTTATTGATGGAGTAAGCCGGAGTACCTAATAGTCATAAAGACCACTCGGCCACCGAGGCCCCAATATAAATGTAATAGTTATGGTAAAAAATAAGAAAATGAAAGAAAGTAACTGGTCTGCAAAGTAAATAGTTTAGGTTACTGTATCTGCATCGTTTAACGAACGCCGTCATGACGTTGCCTAAAAATTGCCCACAATTGGTGCCTTTTTGTAATTTTCAAGTCGAACATGGGAACACACTGATATTTTTTTTATAATCATCAGAGCTTTCGTGTATGTAGCAAGAGGAAAGTAAGGTCACCCGAGGGCTTGCCCGAGGGTGACCTTACTTTCCGAGGGGAGACAAACCGTCGGGTCACACACCAACAAGGGTGATA
The DNA here is from genome assembly GCA_028015205.1 of Mytilisepta virgata. Lineage (NCBI taxonomy): Eukaryota > Metazoa > Mollusca > Bivalvia > Mytilida > Mytilidae > Mytilisepta > Mytilisepta virgata. The sequence continues at coordinate 33,663,589 of CM051511.1, read as the reverse complement.
ACTGTTATATTATATCGAATATTCAACTTAACAGCACTCGAAATTTTCCGTTTAGTATTCTTGGAGTCCTAATCAGACAGCAGGCGTTCCATTTCTGCCTCACCCACCGCAAGCAACCTGTTGTCGGACGCCATGCGTTTTGTTCACTGAATCAAGGGAAGTAACTATAAATGGAAACAGGTGAGACTCACGAGGGGATTTCCATGGGGTTTTCTCGCGAGCGGTTGACCTTACTATGCAACCCAACGATTTTTACCCAACGAATGGGCATATATCACGTGACACTGTTTTAACAAATCAGATTAAAGATTTCTATATGAGTATATAATATTACTTTTTCACGAAACTGGAGGATTTACACAATTCTTTTTGTGGACTTTTACATCGAAAAATCAAACAACTGTAGGATACTTTCAATTAGTTCGATTTGACCGTAACATAGATTCTTCCAAAAATTAATGTAGAATCTTCAATCATAGAACTCGTTATCACTCAGAAACATCTCACACATTAAAGACTTCAATGTAAGAAAAATTCAGTCTGACCATTTAATTCAATGGACCATAACGGCATTATAATTACCAACGTAATAGATCTACTGGGATTTAACAGTCCATTCTCGATTGATCTGTTCAGTAATAAATGGATTGTGTCCGTTATTTGGTAAAAAGGACATCTATCTCTAAAACCGTTTAAATTGCAAATTGTACCAAATTATACCACAGATGAAATCATTTCAGAATCCCAAAGTGTCCCGAGTGCACTAATAAGTCCTGACTTTGACATTAACTGTTTGCTTATTAACACGTATTTTTTTTTAAAATTCGATTGTAAGGAAATTTGGAACTTAGAAAACCTGTTCTAAAATATTTTTACAAGAAAATCCCATTATTTACTACATGGAAGCAGAGGAAAGATTTAAACTTATTTTAAACCCATCAACACCCAATGATAAAGAAATTTTGATTTCTTTTGTATTTCAGTCATTAGAACTGAGGAAGGGAGGATGTAAAGCTATTTTCATATCATGTATTTGTTCGTTTAATTTGTCATGAGATGAATTTGTATTGATATAACCCGCTTAGTTTTATATGTTTGCAAAAGTTTTAGCTGAATTGAATTGAGTTTAAATCAAAATAAATTACACCATACTTATTGAAATCAAAAAAAATCTTTATAATATTCTAAAAATAGTGGCAGATCAAGGAAGTGAACTATTTTAAAAATCTTTTATTTTTTAGTATAAAAACGAACAATAAAACATTCTGTCGTCTTGTGTCTTGCGTCGTCACACTTTTCTTCTATCCCCAACTACTCGTAAACCGCTCAAAAGAGTTTGATAAAATTTTCTCTGTGCATTAACCTTAATGCACAGGTGTGCATATATATTTCATTTTTAGAAAACTTAATTTTTTTTGGTAAAAATTGACGTTTTTGCAAAAAAAAAGGGGGGGGGGGGGCAAAACGTCTATCCTCAACTACTCCATAACCGCTCAAAGGAATTTGATTAATTTTTCTCTGTGCATTAACCTTAATGCACAGGTGTGCATATATATTTCATTTTTAGGAATTTTTTTTTTGTAAAAATTGACATTTTTGAAAAAGGGGGGGGGGGGGGGGGGGCGAAACTTCTATCCTCAACTACAGCATAATCGCTCAAAGGAGTTTCATGGAACTTTTTCTATGCATTAACCTTAATGCACAGGTGTGCATAGATATTTCATGTTTAGAAAAGTAAAAAAAAAATTTTGTAAAAATTGACATTTTTGAAAAAAAGGGGGGGGGGGGTCAAAACTTCTATCCTCAACTACTCCATAACCGCTCAAAGCAATTTGATGAAACTTTCTCTGTGCATTAACCTTAATGCTCAGATGTGCATATATATTTCATTTTTAGAGAAGTTTAATTTTTTTGTGTAAAAATTGTCATTTTTGAAAAAAAAGGTGGGGGGCAAAACTTCTATCCTCAACTACTCCATAACCCTCAAAGGAATTTGATGAAACTTTCTCTATGCATTAATCTTAATGTAAAGGTGTGCATATATATTTCATTTTTAGAAAATTTTATTAGCTTTTGTAAAAATTGACGTCCGCAGGCGACACATGTCTTCGTTGGAAGACTTATACATTTTTTAAAAATCAAGAACATTATGAAATATTAAAATAAGTGTTAATTTGTAGAAGAAAAATAACTAAAAAAATATTAACATGATGTACAGTACGTCACTTTTTATCCTGAAATGCAAATAGGCATGTCAATTCATTTATGCAAGTTAATTGAAAGCCACGTGTCACATGGGTCGTAAATTACGCGTCGATGAGAGTAAGGCACCGAGTTTTTAGTTGAAACTTCAAGATGTGTGTACAGAGTAGATCTAGAAGGACGTTGTTAACTTAAAATATCCAGTGGATTTTCAAATAAAAATTCAATCCTTATAATATTTTGCTAGATTATTTCAACTAAAGATTCATCCAATACTTCATGCTGCATAAAATTAATAAAAAAAACTCTATTCTCGGAAAAATCTGCTTTGCTAGAATGTGAAAAAAGAAAAATTGATTTTATCCAGACCTACAAAAAGATATATTATCTAGCACAGAAATCTCAGCCTTCCCCCCCCCCCCCCCCAAAAAAAAAAAAAAAAACAACAACAACTTACAAACCTATTGACAAATCTTTAAAACAAAATATCAATACGTATTCTCCTGTTACATGTCTTACCTATTTTATATTGTTGAAAAAAATATTTGCAGCCAAATTTTCCTTTATTTTGAATAATCTTATGCAACTATCAATTGTACATCGAATCTTTCAACATGTTCAAAGGGTGAGTTCCGTCGCCAAGTCAACTGGGGCATCTTTAAGGTAACAAACGTTTTAAATAATTTTAAAATTGGTAGTAATGTCGACTAATATCACAAAAGATTGCAGTATAAAGATAATAACAGTGCACTGACTAGACATAAAATTCGATATATGAATTGTATGAACACAATCGTATAAAATTTGTATTTCTGTCAAATATGAATATTTTGACGTGTTCAGATGGTGATCGATCCATGTATCTATGAGATTTGTGTAATCTCTAAAAATCTGTTCCCCTCTAATGGATCATACGGTAACAATAAAGGTAGACACTGATGAGTAACAATTATCATTCATTAAATGCATTAATTGCATGAGTGTCGCAGTACATATTTGGTAAATCTATATATACTAAGGAGATAAATTTACGATAGCCTATTGTTACAAATTTATCTTATTTTATAAGTTTTAAACACTACCACATATTAAATGTGCCTATACGCCTAAAGTATGAATAAGCCAAGATACAAAGTTTTAATATAAATCAAATATTCACAGAGAATATAAAAGGGGGTAATTGGATATTTTGTTCAAAATGCATGCCCCTTTTGTATGAATGAAGTTTTATTATTTAATTGAAGTCACCCACTATTTATTTTAGAGTTACCCCTATTTATTTTAGAGTTAAGTCAAATCTTAAGCAATTTTTTAACTTAAGTTTTTTTTATGCATGGCTTAAATGGAGCGGGCAGGGCTTCAATGAAGTAAGATTTTGCTAAGCAAATTCTTAACTTGACTCGTTTTATGCATACCACTCAGGTAATGTTGGCGAAGTTTACTTAACTAAGTGATTTCTTAGCAAAACCACACCTTTTACTTATATTTTGCCATACTCATACTACCAAGTAATAATAGGGAGTAGACACCCCCTTTCCACCCGGGGCCAGTTACGCACTCTATAAATTATGCGAGACGTTAACTTACTGCATTACTGCATCCGTGAATAAAATCTTTAAATGAAAGCAAATTTTGACATGCAATAAGGAAGTTTTCTAGCTGTATATTTTTTTTTAAAGTAGCAGTCATTATTTACCAGGTGAAATATTTTGTACATCCATGAGAAGGAGCAAAACTAGGCCTTCATCCTAACATGCCTACGGAACTACTTTTTACGCTGATCCTTGCATTAAGATATTTTTACCCCCTCCAATGCATATCTGCAAAGAAACTCTGAGGAAATATTACTTCATTTACCATAAAACAGTATTTAAAGCATACATTTACATGTATACAAAACTTCCAAATGCAACAAAATAAAAGCAAGCCACCATATATATGTATAAAGCTCGTAAATGAGATATGTGAGTTACCTGAACATAAAAGTACACATATATATATCTGATTAATAGCTTATTGTTTTTTTGTTTAGTTGGGATTTTACTCCGTTTTCAGCACATTTGGCTATTTCGCGGCGGCCAGTATTTATGGGTGGAGGAAACCTGAGTACCCGGAGAGGACCACCGACCTCTGGTAGAAAAATTGGCAATCCATGTCAATTGAGATCGGAGTCGAACACATCCCGCCACATGTGAGATTCGAACTCACAACCTCAGTGTTGACAGGCTAATGATTATTAGTGGTCATGACGAACTACCTAGACCACTCGGCCACCGAGGCACCGAGGCCTGCGAACCCCCAGCCCCCCCCCCCCCCCCCCCCCCCACTTGATTAATAGAGAATCTTAGATAATTTAACTCGATCGAAAAATTAGAAAAAGCAGAATGGAGTACAAAATTAATGAACTTATGATAGTTTACACTTTAATATATAGAACAAGATGCCTTCAATTGCTTTTACCGTTTCCCTTACAGGATCGATTTCCTCCCCCTCAAAATGTGACTTTCTTGTGGATTGTAGTTTTTAAAAATGACAAAAAAGATAAATAATAAGATGAAAACCAGTTTGTCTGTAAATTTTCAAAGTGTAAACAAAAATGTATTGTGTCATTACTAAATTAAACAAAATGATGATATGACATATAATAAAAAATATTTGAGCATTTAAAAAAATAATAATAAAATCATACAAACAATATAAAAATAAGGATATTGTGAAATGGATAGAAATTATTATTTTTATCTTTTTCTAAGAATTTAGAATTTTTATAATCTTCGAAAATAGATTTAAGCTTATGTAACTAAAAATAAAAAATAACAAAGGAGCTTTTTTAATTTTTTTTGTACAAAGAAATACAACCTTCAAAGATATTTTTGCCCAATTTTCAGAAAAAAATTGGTTTCAGTAATTGTTTTGGAATTTTTGGGTTGTCAAAACAAATAAATTTCCAGGCTTTGTCGAAGTCGACGATCAACTTACGGTCTTCAGTAGAAAATATGTATAAGGAAGACGGAGTTATCCTCCTTCTTTCCGATTTTCCTGTTAAGCTACTTGCATACGTCAGAATGCAATTAAATGTACACGACAGTTACCATCTCCAGACGCCGTGAACCCTCTCTCATAGGTCGTGAATCTACACCAAAATTTTCTGATTAACGCAAAAATGTGTAAAGATTGGGTAAACATTATGAGAGAGATTGAAAAAACCGATTTAAGACAGTGCAAAGAATTAAAGTCAGACTAAAAAATGTTGATTTTTCGTCAAAAACATGGAATAAAATCTATAAACCACTCTCTCATGGTGTAAGTCCAAGAGTTTGTAATAGCGCAAGTGACCTCCGAAGTCTTGACAATCAATATTTCTTATTGGAGGCAATAGTAACGCGACAATTTTGAAATATCTTTACATCGGCGAAAATCGACAAATTTTTTTCTGACGTATATACGTAGGTGAGTTCTGAGTTTTTTGCATCAGAACAATTCTGACTCAAACAAGTCGATCCCCTGACTGTTCAAATGAAATAAGCAGTTGTGGCAAAACTTAACAGAAACCCAAGGAAATATCTATTCGAACTTTAAACATTGAACATGTAGGGTAGTAAACTAAACTTGTGACGTAACACCACCACTAACTCTCAACGACACATCCTTCCAATAAAAACAAACTGTATATTTTTATTTCAATCTTGACATGATTCAGTTAAAACTTGTTATTTTATACTTATTTTCTTATTTTTCGAATTCATAACAATCTCCCATTTAAAATTAATGTTTTTATTTGTCAAATTTACAAGTACAATGTACTTTCACTTTCAAAGTTTACATTCAAAATTAAAAATTTTACAAAAAGACGGAAGCAATAGATAAATTTTGATAGAAAATATCTTTCAATAGACCTTTTTGTAATTTCTTGATTATTTTTCACGTACTTTATGATGAATCTATTTCCTTTTGCTTCACATTCCTTTGTGGTTAACAAATAACGTGTACCTCTACCCATTTAATTCTATATATATCGATGAAATCATCCATATGATATATGTGCACATGTAATGTATATTGAATATTTGATTCGCTCAGATTTTTAAGCCATTGTACTTGTATATGTAGCTGTTCAAATGGTAAAATTTATAAAACGTAGAAAAATTGCACAAATACCCTTTTAGCTTTGTGAATGTTCACCTTATATTCAGGGAAGTCAAAAACCTGACAAACTAGCTTGAAGACTGGAAAATATAATTCAACAGTAAAATTATTTCTTACTAGTGGCAGAATATGTGATAAATAGATTAATACATGGTCTTTTTCACATTGCCCGTGTTATCAGCCCTCGACTGATATCGTGCTCGGCCTAAATCCCTCGTGGCCGATAACAAGGGCAATATGAAAGAAGACCATGTATTAATCTATAATTATTATACCTCATTGTTTTTTCTATTTAAAATTTAAGACAATAATTTTTCTAAACTTGAAACTATTTCCTTTTGCTTCACATTCCTTTGTGGTTAACAAATAACGTGTACCTCTACCCATTTAATTCTATATATGGGTCATTTTCAAAAAAGTGCATTTTTAACATTGCAAAACTGAGAAAAAACAATTTGCTTGAATCATCATATTTATTAAAGTTGCAAAATATATGATACTTCTTGAATAAAATACTCAAATATGCAATCTTAATGACATAACATAAAAATATTATTAACACATTTTCGACTGATGGTGCAAAACTTTGTCTATCCTGTTACCACATTTGTGAGAATTTTTTTACTATCAACAGGGAAAATGTGAAAAACATGTTGTTTGTTTCTCAAAGATACGTTAGTGGTGCTTCAGAAAACAATAACAGAATATTTAATTTCTTTGCATTAAAGGGATAAAAATATCAATTAATATTGCGTCCTGAAAAAACTATCTAAAAATACATTTTCAAATGCTGCAAAAATTGCTACAATCAACGCAAAACCAACTGAAGCACTTCCTTATATTCGGCTTATATTGGATTTTTTAATCAATCCAACACTTAGTTCTTTGATTACATATAATTTTAGTAAAACGCTATTTTCTGTGGTAACAGGAACGGACATCGAAGGTTTACATATACAAATTTGTCTATCCTGTTACCAAGTTGGGGTAACAGGACAGACAGTAACAGGATAGACAAAATTATATGTTTATTGATTCTATTGCAAAACAACAACTCCCCTTGCATAATTGTTTGTTTTTTTCTTAAAGATATGTGGAATATCAAATGTTTCATTTCATTTTCAAGTATTTCATCAGGTCTAAATATACATAGTCGTTTATTCTAATACTTTAACTGTCTATCCTGTTACTTTATTCAAGGTAACAGGATAGACAGTAACAGGATGGACAAAATTATATGTTTATTGAGTTTATTTCGAAATAACAGCACCCCTTACATCGCTGTATGGTTTTTTCAGTTAGCGTTCTTTGTTTCCAAACAGTTAGTGACCCTTTTGAGAACATATGGGTGTATTAATGTATAAATTTGTTGGTAACATGAAAGACATTTTAAAAGGGTACGCTATCAGTTTGACTTACTTTTCTGGTTATAACTTCGCTTCCGTTTCTTCTAACGTTCTGTTGTTTTGGTTGTAATTTGGAAAACTTGTGTACTTTTGATTTCATCATAGAAGATATTCGTATTTGCAGGCAACAATTATTGCTCTGCAAATTTTGCACGGGTAACAGGACAGACATCCATTCCATGGACGCCAGCATAATTTACTTTTTTATGAGCATATATATAAATATCTTCAAGACTTTACTTTCTTGTTCAAATTCAATTATAGGCTATTCAAAAAAATAATTTTGCCGACTTGAAAACATACAAAAAATCATTGAAAAATAATGTGCAAACATGGTTCTCTCAGTCCGGACACACGCAAATTGCTCAATATTGAGCTTCAAAATCAATTTTTTTTTTGGATTGCAAGGAGAAAATCGTTCTCATTGTAGATGTGCCGATTTGAAAAAATTGCGAACTTTTGGTTAAACACAAAAAAATAATGCCATTATGTCTGAATATTTTTTTTAACATAGGTGGACAGGAAAATGGCCCATATATCGATGAAATCATCCATATGATATATGTGCACATGTAATGTATATTGAATATTTGATTCGCTCAGATTTTTAAGCCATTGTACTTGTATATGTAGCTGTTCAAATGGTAAAATTTATAAAACATAGAAAAATTGCACAAATACCCTTTTAGCTTTGTGAATGTTCACCTTATATTCAGGGAAGTCAAAAACCTGACAAACTTGCTTGAAGACTGGAAAATATAATTCAACAGTAAAATTATTTCTTACTAGTGGCAGAATATGTGATAAATAGATTAATACATGGTCTTTTTCACATTGCCCGTGTTATCAGCCCTCGACTGATATCGTGCTCGGCCTAAAGCCCTCGTGGCCGATAACAAGGGCAATATGAAAGAAGACCATGTATTAATCTATAATTATTATACCTCATTATGTTTTTTCTATTTAAAATTTAAGACAATAATTTTTCTAAACTTGAAACTATTGACCGGTCAATATGTTCCTTTGCTGTTGACCGGTCAATAGTTTCCAGTACTATTGACCGGTCAATACGTTCCACTACTATTGAAAGTTTACATTCAAAATTAAAAATTTTTACAAAAAGATGGAAGTGATATATATATTTTGATAGAAAATATCTTTCAATAGACTTTTTTAATTTTTTGGCTTATTTTTCACTTACTTTATGATTAATCTATTTCCTTTTGGTTCACATTCCTTTGTGGTTAACCAATATAGTGTACATCTACCCATTTAATTCATTCTATATATATCGATGAAGTCATCCATATGATATATGTGCACATGTAATGTATATTGAATATTTGATTCGTTGAGATTTTTAAGCCATTGTACTTGTATATGTAGCTGTTTAAATGGTAAAATTTATAAAACATAGAAAACTTGCACAAATACCCTTTTCGAGATTCTGTATCCATATAAAATTAAAAATGTCATGTTACTTTATATATTTTAACAGTAAAAACTGAAGACAGAAAACGTTTGAACTTGTTTTTTATCGGTATTATTAAAAATAAAATGTATCACAAAATATCGAAATAAATATGATGCACTGTATGGCCATTTCGTTGACAACTCATCAGCAGTGCTCAAGATCAAAATGTTGAAAAATCGGTTAAAGATACTTGTGTTGGGTTTCACTTGTTTTGCAATTGTATATATTTTTTTGTCACAAGTCAGTTGACTTATATGGCAATAAATTTTGAATTTGAAAAAAATAGAGTCTCGATATATGTATATTTTTATGTATTTATTTATTACGGATACATGTAAACCATGAAATGAAGAGAAACGAAAAGAAACGAAATGAAAACAAAATGTAACGAAAAGAAAGGAAAAAACAAAATGGACCGAAACGAAAAAAGAACGAAATAGAACGAAAAGGAAACTTCGAAAATGCAACGAAAATGATTGAAACGTAAACAAAATATCAGGAAAAAACACCGATACAAGTAAACCATGAAAACTATAAAGTAAAATAAAAAGCAACTCCCCGTTTCACTTATTCAGGAATCACCCATTAACACCAGCTGTTTTCTGCACACAACATGTACATATTTATTGTCACAAGCAGTTTTTGTATTAATTTGGTCCGGTAACAATAACTCCTGAAGTTCCACTTTCACCATTGACACAGTTTGAAATAGTATTACTAATACTATTAGGACGTGTGTGTATATATATTGATATATATATATATATATATATGCATATATGTTTAATATAGGGACCATGTTAGTTCCACTGATTTCCGTTTTCAGGCGCAGCTATCTAAAAATTATTTCAAGGTCGGTTGGGGTACGTCTACTAAATATTTCCGCGGTCCTTTTAAAAGGGTTCTTTTATCTCATCTCGACCTAGAAATTGGTGCCATCATAAACGATGTCCATCCCCGCATTGTACAAATCAAAAAACAACCGTGAAACATTGGCAATTTCACAATTTCAGTCTGGAAATTGGAACCCTGAATCAATTTTCAAAATTGAAAACCTTATTGCACATCTACACATGGAAATGAACAAGGAGTTCTGGAGACAAGATTATCTAACAGACGAACAGACGGACAAACGGACAGACGGATTGCCAGACAGACGGACGGACAGACAGACGGACTGGTTATACAAATATTCCCAAACTTCTTTCAAAGTGGGGAGATAATTAGTCGTCAATTTGGCGTTAAAAGGAATCATTGTTTATTATGTACTGAACAAAATTAAATCTAGCTTCCCAAACATACGCAAATGGACATATGTAGGTAGAAAAGACAGAAAGTCTCTTGCTTTTTTTTATTAGAATCGATGCCGATTTTGTCAAGTTACTCTTTGGAAGGGAAAAATAAAGTCATAATTGATGCTTGTTGATTGAGTTGTTTTATTTTGGTTATTTAGTTTCAATTAAATTTCTTCACAAAGTGTCCTACGGATTGTCAGGAGCTCAGTTTGATGAAGGCTACAAGACAAGCTCGCTGTACATGTACATGTAGTTTGAAAAAAAAACGATAAAGGTGTTAGTTTGTCTGTTTTTTTTCCCAGTACCCCCATTAATGTGTATCTTTTACATGTATACTTAGGAATATCCGTATCACAAATTTGATTTTTATATTGTATATTTATCCAACTTTGAGACATCATATATTGGATATTATAGGCAAACATGGAGTTTTTGTCGTTTTATAGTAAATTGTCCACCTAATGTTGGTCAAGTATCATCAGAAATAATTAATTTTGGCTCAGCGTAAATTTAATTTCGTGTCAAACATTTATTATATTGGTCCAACGTTGGCCCATTGTTATAACAGCAATATATGGCGTTGGGCCAATGATGGGGCATTGTCACTGAACTAATGTTTAACGTTGGTCCAACATTGGGCCATTGTCATTGAAATATAAGTTTACATTGGGCGAACGTTGGCCCAATGTAAGTATAATTTGTTCTAACATGAGTTGAATGTAAAGACTGGAAAATCTTTAACGAGTTTTTAAAATTCACGTCTTTTCCAAATGGAGCGCTGCGGAACGAGGGGAAAGAAGCTGAATTTTAAAAATGAGTTGAAGGTTTTCCAGTTCATATAATAAAATAATAGACCAAGAGGAACATTTGAACGACTTCAATTCTCCTATTGTTAACTTTCCCTGTTTGAGTAGCAATATACCAGCATCGCCTTCATATGGCGTCTATGTTTCTCAGCTTATCCGATATTCAAGGGAATGTGTAAGTTACCCCGACTTTCGACAAAGAGGATTACTGCTGTCACAAAAGCTTTTTAACTAGGGTTTTATCAAGGATAAGTTGATGTCACTTAGGGAATTTTACCGTCGCCATTACGAATTGATTGACCGTTACAGTTTCCAATATCTAAGATCACGGATTTGTGACTACCACCGGGTTGACTTTGGTGAACTTCACGACAGGAGCCGTATGCAGAGCAGGAACTGCTTACCCTTCCTGAGCACCTGGATACACTCCTGGTTTTTATAGGGGTTCGTGTTGTTCATTGTTTTTTAGTTTTCAGTGTTTATTTGTTGTGCTTGTGATACTTAATTTGTCTGTCTAATGGATTGCGTTTTTTTTATTGGCTCCTTAGGTATGGTTGTCCTCTTTAATAGTAACATTCTTACAAGACCGTCGTATTTTGATTTAAAAAATCATTTTACAAGACGGACAACTTCTTTATATCCAATGAAAATGGAAAATAACATTATGATAGATTAAATCAAATCGTTTTGGGACACGTATCAGGCGACGTTTCTACCATACATTCGTCATAGACTGACATTTCTATATTTTCGCGATCTACATGCTGCAGGTCTTCATATTTGTTGATAGAATTAGCAGTGGATTCATTTCCTGAACTTGAACTCGATTCATGATTGCTTTGCCTAATTCTATTGCTACTATTCCTCCGTTCTACAGGCTGGTATGACGAAGAATCAATTTCTTCATAAGAAGGTCTGGATATTACTTCATAAGAAAGACTGGATATTAGCATACTTTGTTGGATCTGCGTCTCTTGTTGTGAGCTGTTATAAAAATAATACATCGTCAGTTAATTTTATATGTTACAGAATTAAGGCAAATAAGAGACGTACGTTACATACGGAACAATTTATAGCTACCCTAACAGACAAACGTTTGACGTTTACTTTTTTCACTAATTAAATAAGAGGGTTTCGAAACTTTGATTTACGTTATCAATCAGTACCAAACAATAGCTAAACTTATACTGATTCCTTATTACTAGTAATCTACATCAGATTCTACATATTAAGTGCTTTAGGCTACGTATTGTATTTTTCCGGTTTTTTCTTATTTTGCTTAATATATTTTTTATTCTGTTCTCTACGCATCTTCTTTCGGGTTTCTAGTATTTGCATGTTCAGAAGGTCAGATAACAATCCTTGAAGACATTCAAGGCATTTACCAAAATCAAGACAAGAATTGAAAAAAAATTATTTAAATTATTTGCACATAATAACTGTATGCGAAATAGCTGTCATTAGTTACATATACGTATCAAGTTTTGTTGATATGAGGCAAATGCAAATGAAAAAAATGTTACACACGAATATCTACTTTCAGTCCACATTAGCTTTCATCATCTTTTATTCCCTAAGATTAATATTCAATTACCTTGAGTAATCTGGTCGTTCGTTCTCTTCCGCGTCCGCAGATTCTTCCGCTAAAGCAAACAAATATGAGATTCTGGTTTGTGCAAATGCAATTTTATAGGACACTGAAGAAGGAAAGACAGCAGAAGGTAAATAATTGTTTGGTCTTTTTGTCTCGCCTTGACGGAGTCAAAAGGCGAGACATGGGTATGCTGTTTCCGGCGGCGGCGACGGCGGCGGCGGCGATGGCGTCAACAATGTATTAGTTTGTGATTAGCTCAGTTTTATGGGGATCCACTAGTGGTAGGTCAATGATAATTGGTATGCAGATGTATTACCATTGCCACATCTCATTGCCGTGGAGATTATTTGGCTCCACCCCCTCAGTCATGGTCTATTGACTTTGAATGGTTTGCTTACTTTACATGTATTAGTTTGTGATTAGGTCAGTTTATGGGGATCCACTAGTGGTAGGTCAATGATAATTGATATGCAGATGTTATTACCATTGCTACATCTGATTGCCATGGAGATTATTTGGCTCCGCCCCCTCAGCCATGGTCTATTGACTTTGAATGGTTTGCTTACTTTACATGTATTAGTTTGTTATTAGGTCAGTTTATGGGGATCCACTAGTGGAAGGTCAATGATAATTGGTATGCAGATATATTATCATTGCCACATCTCATTTCCATGGAGATTATTTGGCTCCACTCCCTCAGTCATGGTCTATTGACTTTGAATGGTTTGCTTACTTTACATATATTATGAGTCTGGTGAAGAGGAACCTTGAGGGACCCTGTACTGGAAATCAACTATAAGTAACTATAAGTAAACAAACAAAATTATATTTTATTGGACACAAAGCCAAGCAAAACGATTTTTGTCTCGTCATGATGAGGTTGGGTTGAAAAGCTACACATAGGTATGCTAATTCGTGCATATTCATTGACTGAATATTTGCATAACTTACATGTTAAAGTATTGCTATCAGTGGCGGATCCAGAACTTTTTGTAAGAGGGGGTGGGCGCTGACTGACCTAAGGGGGGCCCACTCCAGTCACGCATCAGTGATTCCCTATATAATCAACCACATTTTTCCCACAAAATTTTTGTATTTAGGTTTGGGAACGACTTATAATAAGTTAATGGTATTTGGTATCCAGTTGTATTAGCATTCACACGTCTCATTTAAATAGAGATTGTTTAACCATGTAACTCAGTCATGGTTCATTGACTTTGAATATTTGCATAACTTGTGTAAGATGTTAAGGTATTGCTATTATGATTTCAACATTTGCATAATCAAAATTACAAAAAGGCGAGACATATCTCTGTGATAACAGTTTATATTTTCTGTTACTGCGAGTTAATGCGACACTTTATTATTATATTAAATTTCATTGCGTGCTTTTTACTTTATTTAGATAGAATATATGCTTCCGGATATTATAAAGTATGTTGTCTTGTTAATTCGAATTGAACACTCTCTTTGAAAAAACTGCAACTATTTACCTAGTACAGAGTCTGTATTTGGAGCTTGATACTTTCTATAAATGGAACATGTAATACCAAGTATTAACAGACAAGAACCAACAGTCGAAGAAAAAACTATAATGATGTGCTTGCCTTTTCCAAAATCTTTATCCTTGTTGTTGAAATCTAAATTAAAAAAAAAAACGTTTGTTTATCTTTGTAGAATGTTCACGTATTATCTTATTTCAAATAACGATAATACATGCAGTATAAACACATATTGCAGTATAGATGTTTTGGTCTTAAAACAAAAATATTATAGTAAATATGCGTGTAAAACTAATTTGACGTGTATAACCCTTTCGTTAAAAGACTTCAAAAGTTGTTAATTTTGGGCCACTTAGAGCTTGTTATACAGCCATGTTGGACGGAGATTAGGAAATCTGTCAGTGTTTTTGGGTTCTTTCTGTAATATTGCTTTTCAACTATATTACAACAGTAGAACATGCAACTTTAAATATTTACAAAAGATCTGAATTATGCATGTAACGCAAAACCATTTTCAGCGATGACATTTGAAACAGTAATGCCATAAGAATCGCCCAATTCGTCACTAATCGATATGTCGATATGTCCATAACAATTTTTAATTTGACAACTAAACAGATTAATGTCAAATTTATCTATCTTCTTTACTGATAAGGACGCCATAAATCCGAGCATTTTTAGACGAATATTATATAGATGAAGTTCAATGAAATCTTTTGTAAATTCTTTTCTTTGAATCATAGATTTCGATACTCGCTTGTCCTTGTACAACCATAACACGGATGTTGGCTCTGGTACAGAATGAAATAACACATACATGGTTATTTTGTCATTTGTAATGGATATCCTCTGTGACGAAAATATAGGAGGAACTGCAATTTAATTTGGAAAAAGTTTCATGATCATCCTTCTCTCATGTTTTACATAATCATTTATCATTTTCACATCTAACTGAGGATTTTCAAATGGTTATGAAAGGGCTTTCAAATTAAATGTAGGGTATTTTTTCCACAAGCGGTATTTAGTAGCAAGAGCAAATTCTTGTATGCTCTATGTTTGAATAATGTGTTTGTTTGAGGAGACATGTTTTCCTGCAGACCGTTACTTCATGGGCTAACATGTTTAAAATCCGACTCAGCACATCGGTCTGGTAAATATAAAGCAGGGTTCATATTTATATCATATCAACATGTCTTTGTCCTGATATACATGTAATGATTACCATTATACGTTTAACAATAATAAACATCCATGCCAGTTCATATGTTTTCTTTAACTGATTAATATATTTTGTTTCGTCTTTCCACTGCATTTTACACAATATGTGTACTTTCTCTTTTTCTTCCATAGAGGAACAAAAACAATTGAATGACATGCAAAGTCAGAATACTAAAAAAGAGTCACCTGTGTGAAAACGAATCCTAATCTTTTCTTGTTTTAAGAGTTTCGTTATTTCAAGCATAAAACATTGCATACCTAGAACAGTTAGTTCCCCAGATACAGAGTATGTTCTTATGCCTGACTGTCGTCTACAGTAATAGGTTCCTACATCTCTATAGTCACAATAAGGTATTTTGAGGATATATTTGTCATCCGCGGACATTTGCCCTTTGAATTTTCTGATGCTAGTGTCATTATAAGAGTGCTGCCAGTGTGTTGAAAATCCGGTTGCATCTCCACTTTTAATTGAACAGGTAAAGGTAATACTTTGCGATGTGTTACATGTAGAGTATTGAGGAATAATTTCCATACTGAAAGCTATAAATTAACAATGATAGTGTTAAAAAATTTAAATTGAAATTATGTCGTTTTTAGATCACCTGGCCGAAGGCCATATGAGCTATTGCCATCACTTGACGTCCGTCGTCGTCCGTCGTCGTCGTCCGTCGTCGTCCGTCGTCGTCGTTAACAATTTTTCAAAACTCTTTTCCTCTGAAACTACTTGACTAATTAGAACCACACTTGGTATGAATGTTCTTTGGGATATCCTGCATAGAACTGATGTGGAGATTTTTGATCCGTCGAAAAACATGGCCGCTGTTACTAAAAATAGAACATAGGGGTCAGACAACAGTTTTTCGCTAATATCTCAAAAATCATTAGGTTACGGCAAATTCTGGCAGGTTGAAAGTGTTCAGCATGATGAGAGCTACCTGTATGCTGATTTTCTTGAAAATCTGTCAACTGATGTTAGAGTTAATGCCCTTTTTTGACATTTTTGGTTTTTTTTATGTTATTATTTCAAAAATCTTCTCCTCTGAAACTACTTGACTAATTAGAACCAAACTTGGTATGAATGTTCCTTGGGGTGCCCTGCATAGAATTGATGTGGGGATTTTTGATTGGTCGAAAAACATGGCCGCTGTTACTAAAAATAGAACATAGGGGTCAAACAACATTTTGTCGCCAATATCTAAAAAATTATTAGGTAACGGCAAATTCTGGCAGGTTGAAAGTGTTCAGCATGATGAGAGCTACCTGTATGCTGATTTTCGTGAAAACCTGTCAACTGATGTTAGAGTTATTGACCTTTTTTGACATTTTTGGCTTTTTTTATGTTATTATTTCAAAAATCTTCTCCTCTGAAACTACTGAATGGATTTGGATAAAACTTAGCATGATTGTTCCTTAGGGTATCCTGCACAAAGTTTATGCTTCGATTGTTGATCCATCGAAAAACATGGCCACCGTTACTAAAAATAGAACATAGGGGTCAAACAACAGTTTTTCACAAATTTCTCAAAAACATTAGGTTATGGCACATTCTGGCATGTTGAAAGTGTTCAGCATGATGAGAGCTACCTGTGTGCTGATTTTCGTGAAAATCTGTCAACTGATGTTAGAGTTATTGCCCTTTTTTGACATTTTTGTCTTTTTTTTATGTTATTATTTAAAAAATCTTCTCCTCTGAAACTACTGAATGGATTTGGATAAAACTTAGCATGATTGTTCCTTAGGGTATCCTGCACAAGGTTTGTGCTTCGGTTTTTGATCCGTCGAAAAACATGGCCACTGTTACTAAAAATAGAACATAGGGGTCAAACAACAGTTTTTCGCAAATTTCTCAAAAATCATTAGGTTATGGCAAATTCTGGCAGGTTGAAAGTGTTCAGCATGATGAGAGCTACCTGTGTGCTGATTTTCGTGAAAATCTGTCAACTGATGTTAGAGTTATTGCCCTTTTTTGACATTTTTGGTTTTTTTATGTTATTATTTCAAAAATCTTCTTCTCTGAAACTACTATTCAAAATCAAATGAAACTTGGTAAGATTGTTCCTTAGGTTATCCTGCAAAAAGTTAATGCTTGGATTTTTGATTGGTCGAAAAACATGTCCGCCCTTACTAAAAATAGAACATAGGGGCAAAATGCTGTTTTTTGCTATTTTTTCCTGGATTATAGAAACAAAAGGAAGATGAAAGCTACTTTCAAGGTAAACATGGTATCGCGAGTTGAATGGTGGTGATGAAAGTTTGTTTCGGACGGCCATTTTTAAAATGGCTGCCATTTTCCCGCTATTTTTTCACTTGCTCGGATTTCAACAATATTTGGTTTTTAAAGTAAACATGGTATCCTTAGTGTATGGTGATGATGAGAATGTTGTATAACAATGATTAAACTTCATAATATGTGAGCTTTTAATTGCTATCACTTTGTGTCCGTCATCATTGTTGTTAACAAATTTTCAAACATCTTCTCCTCTGAAACTATTAGGGGGATTTGGATGAAACTCTACAAAATGACAGATGAGTTAAACATGGTTTATTGGATAAAAACCAACAGCTTAGTCAATATGATCAAAGATCAAGCATAATAGAAAATAAAAAGCCTTAACCCACAATTTTTACATAACTTCTTTCAAACATTTTTAAAATGAAGACAACATATAGACCAAAAGATTTATCCTTTTATTTGAAGATGAATTAAAGCTTGTATTTTGTATTGTGAATCATCAGATTGACCATGACTGTATCTTAATCAAGCATAGGGAGAACTCTTGAGAGCCTCTTGTTATGTAAATGCAGTTAACTCTGCTATAAAAGCACCTCTAACTACCACCATCACTGTCTACAAACGGCTCCCTAAAAATTCCATGTCTGTATAGCTCTGTATAAAGGACTGAATTCGACACTTAACCAGTCGTGACTATTTACCAGATTCTCATCACTGGCAATCTGACCATTTCCATGTTTTTTTAAAGTGTCCGCCTGAGTTTTTATATACTGTCTATTTACTTTACTTACTCTAATTGTAATTTTATAGTACTGTGTTTTAATATAAGTACCCTTTGTACCCACTTATTTGTGTATGTGTGTGTCTGGTATTCTAATTCTTATATTTATTCATTATAATTTTAGGCGAATGTGCAATTAAACAATCCATTAAACAAATGAGAGGTATATAGCAATGTCAGTAAAAACTAGGGGCGCCATTGGGCGGAAACCACAGTTTGTTTACAGTATACTGGTCCCAAACTAGGCTGGAAAAGGTTGTAAAGAAGCGGAATCCAGTTTTCAAATAACTTCATCCAAAAAACAGCTCCTGGGACCTGGCGTTTACTGTCATTGCTAGAGTATAGTTATACAAAAATACAACAGACTTAAGTTTTCAACTAACGGACCAATACTATATCTATGTCTAAAGTCCCGATCAAGTTTATGATCCTTGCTTTATAAATACAAATATCAGCGGCCTTATACGGAACAATTGATGATCTTAATTTATACGAAGTTTCATCAATCTGCTCTAATTTCCAAACTCCTTGCTTCCCGCCTGATGTAGGCTGCCAGGCAATTTCAGGCTTTGTTCCACTATATACAATGACAAATACATTGGAAGGCGTACCAACTTTGCCCTCAAACTGGAAGGTATGATCGCCGCCAAATATTTATGGCTTAACTGAAAGACAGAAGTATAGATGAATTATACTATCAATTACTTTTTCATTCAGTTGGCCAAAAGGTGATTCCTTCTGTCTAATTTTAAGATATACGCAATACTGATATAAAGTATTCAGACTCATTTTATATGTAAAATAGACCACTTTTGTCAAATATTTAAAGCAATACATTTTATTGATAATTATAAATTTTATACATAATGGGTGACGGAGTAGCGTCAGTTCCCCCGAATTTTGTTATTTCAAAAATGTCTCTAATGACTTCAAAATCTATCGGGGCATACATAACCTTGCAAGTATCCTCTTAAAATTTGCAATTATTAACCACGAAATCAATAACAAATATAATATATACAGATACAGTTGAGATGAGTTCTAACCTCTCAACGATTCGGTCAGCAAAGACTGTTCTAAAACAATTCTAGATCGGTTCTAGGGTAGAACCAACCCTGTCATAAATGGTTCTGTGGTAGGACCGTCATAAATGGTTCTAGGGTAGAACTGTCCCATATGGTTCTAGGGAAAAACTGTCAAAAATGGTTCTAGGGTAGAACTTTCATAAATGGTTCTAGGGTAGAACTTTCATAAATGGTTCTAGGGTAGAACTGTCATTAATGGTTTACCCATAGGATTTACAATAATTTTATAACTATGCATGAAGCCGGTGTTTATGTCGAAAAGATGATTTTGAAGATCTTGAAATAAGTAGCCTCATACAATTCTTGACAATACGATGTATTAAATTTATTAAATACCTTAATTCATGATTTTGCAGGTGATACTTTTTTTTAATTTCAGCCTCTACGAGTTATTACAGTACCTCAAAAATATATATATCACAACAGATTAAATATTTAATTTCTTCAGATTTTGATGTTTTAAATTAGCAGTCAGGGGATCTACATATTTAAGTCAGAATGTTTCTTACTCTTAACAGTCAGAAAAAAAAATCCGGGAAGAGTTATCTCTCTTTAGTTAATGGTATATTATTCTGACTTGTACAAGTAAGTTTGTTCATGTTAAGATTTTCCTCCTTGATCCAATTCAAGACATTTTTTAGTAAGGGTAACTTCCCTTCTCGTTGCAGTCAGAAAATGATGTGCGCATAAACTTAAGGAGCCTGGTAATAATAAAATACATCTTTTCTTCTTTGGAAAGTTCCGATTTTTTTTTAATTTCTTATTGTTCTATTTCGAAAACTGCCTTTAGCCTTTTCCGAAAATTGTAATTATATACAATTTCAGGAATAATATTGTAAAATACAGGTCAAAAAGTATAATTTATGATTTAAAGATCCCGTGTTATGTATACATTCGCTGATCCATTTGGGAGTTCATTGAAACAATTCGGTCACATTTTAAAAAATTAAACAAAGGAAATCTTACCATAATTGATGATAACAGATTTACCATAAAAATGGTATAAAAATGGTTTTGTTGTATTCTGCTGTGAATATTAATATAATTTTAAAGGATTGTGTGATAAAAATAGCATTCTCTAACAAAAAATCCTCCTCAAAATCCTACTTACATACCCCAACGTTAACTGACAAGGAACAGCAGGTATATGAATTGGTCACGGAGGAGATACATTTTGCGAAAAAGGTAAGATGAAAAATTTCTGCAGAAGGACCACAGTAATCTTCACAAAAGGGATGCCCGAACAGTATTTAAATACGATAGCTTCATATTGACAGCTGAGCACTATTATGCTTGGCTCAATAAAGCATAGTAATATATAATATCTAGACCGTTTAATCTACAGAACAATAGGTTATATAAATTATGTTAAAATTCTACTCAATTAAAAGATGAAAAATATTTCATGACTTCTTTCTTACCACTGTAGTGATGACAAAAACTGTGAAAGATAGGGGTAATTTGCATAAAAAAGCACTCAACTCAAGTTCATTTACACGAAATAAAATCCCTATAAAAAACTGATTAACAATATCTGGACAGAGTCGACAAATTTCCCAGTTTTGTATATAGAGTGATCTCTGATTGAGTCAATTGAGAAACAGGGTCATCTGACGTCAGAGGAAACTCTGACTAGTATATTTAATGAAGGATAACTTTACATGAGAATATGAGAAAATAACAAACTGACATCGCTGCAAAATTGAGAATCTACCCATGGTTTTTGGTGGGGTCCATGTTGTTCATATGTTTTTAGGTTTTAATTGTAGTGTTTGTATTGTTTTGGTCTTGTCTTCGGTGTTTCCCGGAGTTTGTCAGTTGTTTTCGATTTCCCCCTCCTTCCAATATCCCTTTGGTATTTCTTGACTTTACTTTCAATCTGATTTAAAATAAAATAAATTAGAAAATCAGTGCGCACAATTTAAATGAGACCGAACCAACTGACTTAATCCATTAAGAATCTACAAGTGTATGACTTTCATCTGGATATTTTCGAATCTGATTCAAATAGATAAGAAATGAAACTGACTTGAGATGAGTAACTGGGACCCAACAAACTGACTTAGTGAAATAAGAATCTTCATTTGTTTTACTGCGAGACGGATATATATTCGAACCTGGCTAATACAAATCAGAAATGCAACCGACTTGATCAAATAAGAATCTACATGAGTATGAATGTGAGCTGAATAGTTCCGAATCAGATTTCAACAAATACAAAATGAAACTGACCTGAGAAAATCAGTGGTCTCAATTTAACTGAAACAGTAACAGACTTACTTCATGAAATCAGAATGTCTTCCTGTCTGATTTCAACAAAAAAAGAGGTAAAACGTATAAGTCAAGGCATCAGAAACCGGGAAAGATATTTTTTTCAAACTGAGTAGACAACGTTTTTTGAGAAACTAACATCAAATTATATGAAGATTACTTGCAATCTGAGTTTAAAAAAGATACGAAACTGATAGGGTGTGCACCGGTGCCAAATTGACGAAATCAAATCAAAATCATGAAAATAAATGTAGTTTTAAACTTAATACATTTATGTAGATAGTCCGAGATTCCTCCACGCTTATCTTTTGAATGACTAGGGCTCTCATACGTCAGATTCCAGTCCACTAAACTATGAGATTTCGGAATGAATTTGCAGATATTAATTGAGGGTTTCAAATTAATTTTCTGCTGCAAAAACGTTTTGCTTCGGTCACCTTTGAATAATAGTTTTAAAAATATTGCTTGTCATTTCTGGTCAGGCAAGATAAAAATAGACATCATAAAGATTTGTTAACTGTGAGTTTTTTATTAGAGGGCATTTCATCAAAATATAAACTGTTTCGAAGATATAGAATTAAACTAAATAAGAATTTCTTGGTTCATGATATATGTACATGTAAGAGTCGATTTCGAACAGAATATGCAAATTTCCACGTGTTTTATAGAGTGAGCTCTGATAACCCAGCCAAATGTATTACCGGCCATTTTTTGTACTTTTTATAACTTAACTTTTCAACTTAATTACATCTATACATTATATTAAAGTATGAAAAGTTGAGAAAGATCACTCAGTGGAGGGTTTATGGAGCACAGGGAGCACGTGTCCCCATCTCCTAAATTAAAGTCACCAAAAAATGTTATATGTAAAATCAATAAAAACACAAATCGACTTCCTTGATTATGTTTATTATTATCAAATCTTAAGAAAGTGATCATTACAAATGATCTCTTGTAGTACATGTAATTGATAATAAATGAAAAACAGTTGTGAAAACTAACACGCGTGTAACTTTTTACAGCGGGATAATACAGATAAGAAGAATGCGATGGAAAGGTATGAAAGTAAAATTAATTTTCCATCAACGTGCATTGAAGATTTTCATTTAATTACTTCACAGACGATGGCTTAAACTTTGAAATCTGGTTTCATTTTTATTTAAATATTTGAATCAGTATATGTGAAATTCATATAGGTACATTGTATAAATTAATCATACAAGTATAGCTAGTAGGTTGTTTTATTTTTATTTTTAGGTTAGTGTTAGTGCAAAGGGGCATTTAAAATATTTTTAAAAAATTTAACTTTCATTCGTTTTTCATTTAATATTTCTTTATTTGTGTTTAATCTGTTCAGAATTATGAGACGCACAGACGGACGCACGGACTGACGCAGATCATTACTAAATTCATCCGTGACGTTGCAGCGAGGGACAATTATTATTCGAATGTGGGGTGGATGCCACCCCCTCCCCAAATTCTAGATTCGCCCTTGTCACATCAAAATGTGAGACTACAAAATAAGAAATGAATCTTACATTAAAAAGTGAATATTATAAGTTTAACTACGAAGTTACCAAGTGAGACCTTTGAATATGACATGTATGAGCTGGATATGAATCTAT
The DNA here is from genome assembly GCA_028015205.1 of Mytilisepta virgata. Taxonomy (NCBI): domain Eukaryota; kingdom Metazoa; phylum Mollusca; class Bivalvia; order Mytilida; family Mytilidae; genus Mytilisepta; species Mytilisepta virgata. Next base: position 33,639,951 of record CM051511.1, on the reverse strand, counting down.
GACAATATTTTACGATCTAAAATCCGGGCCTCTAAGGCAACTCCAAGTTAATATTTTCTGTTGGTCAGATTAAGGCATTCAAACACCTGTGGGTGAAAAAAAAATCTAAAACTGCATCCGTATCTTAATCGTTCGCATATCGGAATTACAAACTGTAACATACGTACATGTACGTAGTATGCATTAATAAAGTCCATTTCCGTTCTTACGCTTTTATTTCATTTAAAAATGATCATGATGATAACGATAATATTCTTTGATACCAATTTCGATGCACAAGAACGACTTTTTACGCATACAATGTCATTTTCCTTTACTATATATATATATCAAAGCCAAAGTTTGATTCACTATGTTTGGCTTTCTTCAACTAAACAGTAATCAGAATTTCTTACTATGTAAGCATCGGCTTAAATTCCCCGGTAAGGAAAGTGTTGGAGGGAGGGAACTTGCAGCAGTTTTGATTGTAGAGAAAACCACAATACAGATTCCTATTTCCATGATCTTTTTTGTCAAGACGTTCATATTATGTCTATTCGTAAACTTTTCCTCATTCGTGGACGATCGAGGCATATTTTATTTTTTTTTTTTTATAATTTTATATTTTCTTTATTGAATTGTTGTTGTTTTTTGTTATTGTCTTTTGTGAACAGATTTTTTTTCGCGGCAATCAGCCAAGATACATCGTACATCAAGAAGAGGGCTTCTAGAAATACCTCGAAGCACCTTAATCTCGCTGGTTGGAAGAAAAAAATCTAAAGACATGATGGTGAGAGAAATGAAGAAAAAGGTCATAAAATGAAAATCAAAATGCAAAAAAAAACCATGAATTTAAAATCTCATTATTATTAGATTCATACATAAATATTTTTTTAACGACACGTGTCAGAGTGATCAATAAGTCCCGTGTTAATTACCTTATCACATGTTTATTGTGTTTAATCATCCAGAACAAATTCTGAACTGACAATCTGGTATAAACGGCGCGGGATAGCTAGTTAGGATGATATCAGATTTTATGTATTTTATCTAAAATTATGTAGTACTGGTAATCTTTATTGAAGAAAACAAGACGGATAAAGAATTATATATATTTTTAAATATGAATTAATATGTAGTAAATGTAAATTTTATTTGTAACTCCGTTATTATGTAATTTTCGTTTATCTCCATTTCATTACATTTCCTTTATTCATTTGTTTTTTTTTTTTTTTTTGTTGTTGTTGTTGTTGTTTTTGTTTTCATTTTTATTTTATTTAAGTTTTTTATGGGAAGGGGAGGGGGGGGGGTAAATTCTTCTGAGATAAATTGGTTTAAATTTCCGCAATTTTTTGTGAAATAACAGTTTTACTTTTCCGTAGAAAAGAATATGTCGTGTCTGCAAAAAATACATACTACTTTTCTGCAATTTACCCGGTCATCAAAAGTAAGAAAAAAAATAGTAAAATAATATGGGTGCGCTACTTCCCAATTTTATTCCTGTCACCCTAATATCTTTGCTCTAATGAGTATTTTACAAAAAAAATAATCGAAAACATTATCAAAATCCGATTTGCCAAAGTTTCACCGTTTCACAAACTCAAGGACGTAAATAAGTAAATAAATATATTATAGAAGAAAAGAATATATTGGATCTTACGAAGAAGAAACAATCCTTTGTATGGTATCTTAACTTTTACGTAAAAATTCGCTCTTTAGTTTTAGAAAGAAATGCACTGAATGTAAAAAACTGTTACCAGAAGAAACGTCTGTGATTCCGACAAAAGTGACAATTATTTCATTGCCTATTTTCGATAAATCATTTTCACTCAAGTTTTGAACCAGAAAAGTTATTTATATGAATAAGCTTACCTATCATTTTTCATCAGATGTTTGCATTTTAGACATTGCCAAAAATATTTGCGCAAAAGGCATTTCAGTCGATTATATGTTATATCGCATTACAATTTTCAAACTTATGGAGCAAACTAAAATGTCTTGTTTGTTGTAACTTACTGTAAAGCTTTATAGTTTAAACATTTTGCAACCTGTAAATGACAAGTTTAGCAGAATTTTTAGAAGTTGTTCATGTTTATAATAAGACTGGAAATGTATACTAATATGTAACAATTAGAAACCGAGAATTTTTATATTATGCAATACTTTATACACTAGCCCCCATTTAGTAACGTGTATTATTTTATTTGTCCAACTGAAAAACGTGCCGATGTCCATCAAATTATCACTGGTTTACGGCGCGTGTAAATAGATTCTGGAAGAGTTTGGTGACAAAAGATAAGAATACATACAAGTTTGTAACTCAATGATATTCAGATACGGGACCTGCAGCAAATTCCGGTCAGGATTTTAAAGATTTCTGCTGATTTTTATAAAGCACTGGGGAGAATTCTGTTCTATCCATTTTTTTTATATCATATCGAATGTTTCAGTATATAAATGTTAAATCAAGGACGTATATTAGACAAACTTAACAAACAGACTATTTTAAAGTTGTTCGCGACGTTCGGATTTATATTTCAAGCTGCATAAGAAGCTTTGTTGAATGTTCATCAAGCAACTTTTGAATAATTTAAAGAATCTGGACTTTGTGGATTGTTTTATTGTGGAGTATCCGAAAATGCTTTATTTCCACTATCCAGTATATGATTCATGTTAAACTTTTAACTGTATGTTTGAGGAAAAACGGACATGGGGTGCCGTTATAAATCACAAGTATATACTCAAACAAAGTACAAATGGTCTCCACACCATACCCTGACTGATGGCCCCAGAGTAATTCATGAGTAGTTATGTCCAGCGGTACAATATCATGTCAGAATACCAACAAATAAATAAACAGAAAGATAATTGAGATTCCCAACTTGGGACACGAGCATAAAATGGTTAAGCAGTTAAATCGAAGAGCCCCCCACTTTTTTGTAAATATGGTCAAGGAAACTGAAAGAAAAGTATCATAACACACTATAAAAGTCGATCCGACATGCTTCAATCTCCAATGGTGACACCAAATTATGAAAGTATTTGTTAAACCATTTTTATTGTAGGATATCCATAGTGAAAAAATTTTCAAACCTGAATGTAAAGCTTTATTATAATTTTAATTTAATGCACCAAGAATATTTCACGTATGTCTATGATGTGTACAATGTATAATACGTGCAAAGAAAATCAAATAAATCCGGGATTTAAAAAATATATGGGATAAAACTTAAAATTAATAATTATTAAAATTAATATTTTGTTTATATTACCTATGTTTTTATAGATAATCAACTCCCCTTTAAATGTAAATCACCAAGTTTTTTACCCCACATTTCCACGGATACGTATCTTTGTTAAAGTCTTCACTTTTCTTCATACGCTTTTCTTTGAATAGGCAGTGAATTTATTGACTGGGTAGCCCAACATGGCTAGTCTCTTGGGATCTTCAGTGAAAGGTCTGAACAAAACTTTGCTATGAAGCCATCCGTTCTAGAATAATGTACCGAATGTTTCAAAACCTTGCTTGTTCTTTTGGAAACCTCCCAAAAACATGAAAAAGAAACAGACTTAACCACCATAGAATTAAAATCGAAATACAACACAATAAGGCATGTTAGCTTAGGGGCCGGTCAATATTTATAGGGGCGTGGGGGGGGGAGGGAGGCTTGATAATTATTGAGGGTAAAAATGTTTGAAATAAAATTGGGGGGGGTGTCAAAATTTAGAAATAAAATTTTCTATAGGCAATTTTTTTTTTGGAGAGGATAAAAAATTCTGAGAAGTACAGTCACTTTATCTGTCTGTACTGATGGTATTAAGTTCCCACATACATGACATAACAAGGGTAATTAACATGTTTTGCTTGTGACATTCAACACAGCTGGTCATAAGTAGTGGTCTTTCAAAAATCTTATCTCCATCTGTGTATGGTACAAACTTTATTATCTTTTACTGTGCTTATCATTGTACCACATTGGATTTATACACATTGTTTCTGAAAAATCGATAACAACATTGTTTTTTTTAAAAGTAAAACAATTGCAGTATTTTCTAAAAGCTAGAAGGGTCATACAATAATCGAACTGGGGGAATTAAAAATTTGACCAATGACGAAAAATCGGGAAAAATAGCTTTATTACTTTCTGTTACAATGTTTTAAATGCTGGAATATTGATACAAATTATAAAATGGCAACTATTAATTCCTTTATCTGCCATAATATGTCTCTCTCTCTCTCTCTCTCTCTCTCTCTCTCTCTCGTGTCTACAAATTTGATTTGCCTGGTCTAAAGTTTTGGAATAGCCCCAATTGCCATTATATCTTTACTAAAATTATATTCTGGAAAATTGATAGGAATTGTGTTATATCCAAATGTTGATTTATCAATACAAACTTGTTATAGTAAACGTTTGTATTGATAAATCAAAATTTTAAATACAACAATTATAAGATGGCAACTAGTAATTCCTCTATGTGCCATAATATGCCTCCACTAATTATTTTTATTTTATACAATAGTAATTAATCAACACATACACAGCCACATCGGGGCATCGCTGGTCGAGTGGTCTAGGTAGTTCGTCACGACTACTAATGATCCCTAGCCTGTCAACGCTGAGGTTGTGAGTTCGAATCTCACCTGTGGCGGGGTGTGTTCGACTCCAATCTTAATTGACAAGGATTGCCAATTTTCCTACCGAAGGTCGGTGGTTCTCTCGGGTATTCCGGCTTCCTCCACCAATAAAAACTGGCCGCCGCGAAATAGCCAAATGCGCTGAAAACGGCGAAAAACCCCAACTAAACAAACAAACAAACACAGTCACTTCGTAATAATCATACCAAGCAGCCTTACCAGAAAGGTCATGACCTAGTATTTAGCAAGAGATGATAACAAGTAATAGCCTTTCTCCCTTTCTTGGCGCATTTGCAAATAAATAAAAGTATTATACACACCACCCTCTTTCCGGTTTAAATTATTACTTTTTGGAGTCAACTTGTATATTTTCATGACATAATATCCTGCAAAGTGATTTTAATCAGTAAATTCCAGTATAAATTCTTCCTTGTTATAGTCACTGTAACAGTTGTTTTAAATTACAAAATTAATTGGTCATCGCAAGGTTTAAAATTTTACCAATTTGTGCCACACACTGAATTGACCATCTTTTTAATTGCAAAATTTCCAATAATATGTTAAAATGTGTGAATCATCCGTAAAAATTGAGACCTGCTGGATTGATAATAAATTGTGTAAGAGAAAGAAATTGAATAAATTCATCTGACATCTCTCCTTTTCGAATCATCTGATCGACAGACAGACTGACCTTTTTCTTTTAAAGTTCTGTCGTATAGAACTGGCTTTTGTTCATCTCGGTTTCAAACATTTTCCAATGCACAAATCAGTTTCCATGGATCAGGATATTTTGCTATTTTAATACTTGGTGGAGAAAAGGAATAGTTATATATATTATATCTGCGATTACAAGTTTCAAGGTGAATAACATCAATTCGGCTTTATGGAGAAAACAGAGAAGTAGGGCCACTTTTCCCAGTATTTGTTTCACTCTTAAACATTGATTTTTAATCTGCAATATTTTTCTACTTTTTATCTTAATCGGTTGTAAGCAATGCACCTTATGAGAAAAAAATTCTACCCGCAAAGGTCGTGTGTATATATGGGCGATTTGGGTAAATTTGTATCATTTTTGGAATATTGCCAAGAAGGAATTTCAGACGCAAAATCATTCTATTGTCATATAAAAAGAGATTCATAAACTCCTTTACACCAAAAACAAGTTTTGGTTCTGAGTGTCCTTCACGTGCAAAAATTGTATTCAAGAATTTAATTTGGCAAATTTGTGTTAAAAATTTCTCCCATGTTTAGGTAAGAAGAATTTTTTTTAGTAACTTATATGTTAGTTATTACATGTATTAGCAAATCTTAAGGGAACACATACTAGGCTATGCCCACATAAATTTTTATATGCCTCAGACGGCCTATTGAAAATATACTTTTAAACGTAATCAGCAATATGAGATTTCATTAACGGTTTAATAAATTTTTAGCATGATATTAATAATAATAAACTGACCTAAATTTTGACAGCATATGAAATATTAACAAATACATAAAATGTTTAGTTTAGTATGATTTGAGCTATTTATTTTAAAATGTAAAATTTTTTGATACATTTTGTAGACTCTGGACTAAATAAGTCACAGGTACATGCACTAAAGATGAAAATTTTCAAATATTAATATTCCCAAATATACTTCAATACATCTTTTATCCCTTTTAAAATGCCTCATAATTTTTTACCCCCAAAAGATACGTTGTGCGTCTGGAGTTTTATCCCAAAGATCTCCAAAATTAGTAAATTTGTAAGCCCTCCAAAAAAGAAGTAAAGTGTTCCCTACGGACTGGTATACCTTGAGACTAGTTCACCCCCATACAGAATTAGTCCTAGTCTACGTACTGGCAAATCTCCATTGTAATCCCGCTGGTATTCCATATATTTCCTTTGTCGTCACAGTTTATGCCGTTCAGATTACGATAAATATTTAAAACCAAATTTTGTAAAGGCAGATATATGGTTACATGTCTTACGTATTTTATATTGTTTAAAAAAATATTTGCAGCCAAATTTTCCTTTATTTTGAATAATCTTATGCAACTATCAATTGTACATCTGATCTTTCGAAGTGTCGTAGTGTACATTTTCGTATATTTTCAAAGGACAAATGTTTCCCACGCTCGGCAACTAATTGTTAAACTCTTCCGTTTCGGTAATCTTTTCTTTTTGTTCTATTTGTTATTTTGATAATTTGTGCTTATTGTATGTTCGTGATTAAATGTAATTATATATATAAGTGCTAATCCTAAGCCGGATGTTTTTAAAATTTAGATAATAGGAATATGTTATCACATGTATAATTCTCTATTTGTGAAAATTAAGATTACGTTTATTCAAATTGCCATGGACATTTAGTTTAATCCCCCAAGTTGTATAAAAAGATAGACTATGTTTTAAGTAGGGAGAATCGGATACCGAAGTAAACGGACACCGTTTGACGACCGGAATTTAGGATTACCAAATTGTGAATTCAATGGACAGTTTACCATTAGTGACAATACTGTATTGTAAAAACTTACTTTATTGTTTTGAATTTTATCATTTTAATATAGAACAATTTAAACTTTCGTTTGACTTCAGTTTTATTCGCTAGTTCCCCAGCGTAGCGACGAAGAAAAATCTCACTACGTCAAGAGGGTGAGTTCCCCCGCCAAATCAACTGGGGCATCTTGAAGGTAACAAATGTTTTAAATAATTTTAAAATTGGTAGTAATGTCGACTAATGTCACCAAAGATTGCAGTATAAAGATAATAACAGTGCACTGACTAGACATAAAATTCGATATACGAATTGTATGAACACAATCATGACAATGGTGTAAAATTTGGATTTCTGTCAAATTTGAATATTTTGACGTGTTCAGATGGTGATCGATCCATGTATCTATGAGATTTGTGTAATCTCAAAAATCTGTTCCCCTCTAATGGATCATACGGTAACAATACAGGTAGACACTGTTGAGTAACAATTATCATTCATTAAATGCATTAATTTCATGAGTGTCGTAGTAAATATTGGGTAAATTTATATATACTAAGGAGATAAATTTACGATAGCCTATTGTTACAAATTTATCTTATTTTATAAGTTTTAAACACTACCACATATTAAATGTGCCTATACGCCTAAACCTAAAGTATGAATAAGCCAAGATACAAAGTTTTAATATAAATCAAATATTCACAGAGAATATAAAAGGGGGTAATTGGATATTTTGTTCAAAATGCATGCCCCTTTTGTATGAATGAAGTTTTATTATTTAATTGAAGTCACCCACTATTTATTTTAGAGTTACCCTATTTATTTTAGAGTTAAGTCAAGTCTTAAGCATTTTTTAACTTAAGTTTTTTTTTATGCATGACTTAAATGGAGCGGGCAGGGTTTCAATTCTTAACTTGACTCGTTTTATGCATACCACTCAGGTAATGTTGGCGGAGTTTACTTAACTAAGTGATTTCTTAGCAAAACCACACCCTTTACTTATATTTTGCCATACTCATACTACCAAGTAATAATAGGGAGTAGACACCCCCTTTCCACCCGGGGCCAGTTACGTACTCGATAAATTATACGAGACGTTAACTTACTGCATTACTGCATCCGTGAATAAAATCTTTAAATGAAAGCAAATTTTGACATGCAATAAGGAAGTTTTCTAGATGTATATTTTTAAAGTAGCAGTCATTATTTACCAGGTGAAATATTTTGTAAATCCATGAGAAGGAGCAAAACTAGGCCTTCATCCTAACATGCCTACGGAACTACTTTTTACGCTGATCCCTGCATTAAGATATTTTTACCCCCTCCAATGCATATCTGCAAAGAAACTCTGAGGAAATATTACTTCATTTACAATAAAACAGTATTTAAAGCATACATTTACATGTATACAAAACTTCCAAATGCAACAAAATAAAAGCAAGCCACCATATATATGTATAAAAGTCGAAAATGAGATATGTGAGTTACCTGTACATAAAAGTACACATATATCTGATTAATAGCTTATTGTTTTTTTCGTTTAGTTGGGATTTTAAAATTTGGCTATTTCGCGGCGGCCAGTATTTATGTGTGGAGGAAGCCTGAGTACCCGGAGAGGACCACCGACCTCTGGTAGAAAAATTGGCAATCCATGTCAATTGAGATCGGAGTCGAACACACCCCGCCACATGTGAGATTCGAACTCACAACCTCAGTGTTGACAGGCTAATGACTATTAGTGGTCATGACGAACTACCTAGACCACTCGGCCACCGAGGCTACCGAGGCCTGTGAGCCCCAACCCAGCCCCCCCTCCCCCCCACTTGATTAATAGAGAATCTTAGATAAAATAACTCGATCGAAAAATTTAAAAAAACAAAAGTACAAAGTGTTATATGAATTGAACTTTTAAATTAATGAATTTATGATAGTTTACACTTTAATATATAGAACAAAATGCCTACAATTGCTTTTACCGTTTCCCTTACAGGATCGATTTCCTCCCCCTCAAAATGTGACCTTGTTGCGGATTGTAGTTTTTAAAAATGACAAAAAAGATAAATAATAAGATGAAAACCACTTTGACTTGGAAATTTTCAAAGTGAAAACAAAAATGTATTGTGTCATTACTAAATTAAACAGAATGATGAAATGACATGTAATGAAAAATATTTGAGCTTTTAAAAAAATAATAAAATCGTACAAACAATATAAAAATAAGGATATGGTGAAATGGATAGAATTTTTTTTTTATCTTTTTCTAAGAATTTAGAATTTTTATAATCTTCGAAAATAGATTTAAGCTTATGTAACTAAAAATAAAATATAACAAAGGAGCTTTTTAATTTTTTTTTTGTACAAAGAAATACAACTTTCAAAGATATTTTTGCCCAATTTTCAGAAAAAAAATATGTTTCAGTATTTGTTTTGGAATTTTTGGGTTGTCAAACCAAATACATTTCCAGGCTTTGTCGAGGTCGACGATCAACTTACGGTCTTCATTAGAAAAAATGTATAAGGAAGACGGAGTTATCCTCCTTCTTTCCGATTTTCCTGTTAAGCTACTTGCATACGTCAGAATGCAATTAAATGTACACGACAGTTACCATCTCCAGACGCCTCTCTTATAGTGACCATCTCCAGACGCCTCTCTTATAGGTCGTGAATCTACACCAAAATTTTCTGATTAGCGCAAAAATGTGTAAAGATTGCGTAAAAATTATGAGAGAGATTGAAAAAAACCGATTTAAGACAGTGCAAAGAATTAAAGTCAGACTAAAAAATGTTGATTTTTCGTCAAAAACATGGAATAAAATCTATAAACCACTCACTCATGGTGTAAGTCCAAGAGTTTGTAATAGCGCAAATGACCTCCTAAGTCTTGACTATCAATATTTCTTATTGGAGGCAATAGTAACGCGACAATTTTGAAATATCCTTATATCGGCGAAAATCGACGATTTTTTTTTCTGACGTATATACGTAGGTGAGTTCTGATTTTTTTGCATCAGAACAATTATGACTCAAACAAGTCGATCCCCTGACTGATTAGTAAAAAAAACTTACTTTTCACTTCATTGTGAGTTAAATTTTACTTTTTTGTACCCTGTTATCTATTACAGTACGTTAACAATTGATATGAAAATTATGGCAATAAGTTAATTATTTTATGCCTTATAATTTTGACGTTCAAAATTCATAAACTTCCAAAATTTATTTTTTGAACAGATGCAATTTCTAGTTCTTGCTCCATTAATTGTTGACGTATGTTAAAACGGTTCTAGAGTAGAACAGTCTAGTATGGTTCTATGGTAGAACTGTTCAAAACGGTTCTAGGGTAGAACCGTCCAGAATTGTTCTAGGTCAAGACACACCCTGTCATAAACGGTTCTAAACGTGTCAGGATGACAGTTCTAGATCCATTCTAAAATAGTTATTCTGACAGATTAGGACATGTCTCATTAGAGGTTAGAACTGAGCCCAGCTGTAGCTTTTGAACGAATTTCTACACACTCTGTCATAAACGGTTCTAAAAGTGTTAGGATGATAGTTCTAGATCCATTCTAGAATAGTTCTTCTGACAATTTAGGACATTTCTAAATAGAGGTTAGAACTGAGCCCAACTGTAGCTTTTGAACGAACACAACTTTCCTAGTTAATTATTTTATTTCTCATAATTTTAATGTTCAAAATTATTCCAAAATTTCTTTTTTGAACAGATGCAATTTCTAGCTTTTGCTCCACTAGAATGATTCTAGGGTAGAACTGTTAAAAACGATTCTAGGGTAGAACCGTCAATAATGATTCTAGGGTAGAACTGTTATAAATGGTTCTAGCATAGAACCGTCGAGAATGGTTCTAGGTTAGAACCGTCTAGAATAGTTCTAAGGTAGAACCGTCCAGAAATTTCTAGGCTAGAACTGTCATAAATGGTTCTAGGTTAGAACTTCCTGAATTGTTCTAGGTCATGAAACACCCTGTCATAAACGGTTCTAAATGTGTCAGGATGAAAGTTCTATATCCATTCTAGAAAAGTTCTAAAAACTGAATTGCCCATAGTGTGCAACAAATACCCTTTTAGCATGTTCTTCGTTCAACTATGTATGTTGTTATCATCTGATGGTAATCCTGTTTTGATGGAAATGCTCAGCTTCAATAAACTTGTAGAATGCTTTTATTTCAATTAAGCTTACATCTAACTTTTATCTCCTTTACATCAGAAGATATGCCAACACTATTTTCTACAATGCATTCATATATTCCGGAGTTATATCTGGATACTTGGTGCAATTGTAACATGGTGTCATTTTGTCCAGTCAGCTCGCTTGAATTTAAATGCCACTTTATGGTCACAGGATAGGTGTTCGTTGAAAAATTACATGCTAATATCACATTGGTACTTCGTCAATTTCATCTTCAGTGATAATTTTCACGAGTGGTAATACTGAAATTTAAATGCTTCTTTTACAACACCCTTTCTAACTCATCAATTACAGATATCATAAAAAAAATATTATTGTATATGATGTATATAAAGAAGAAAAACATATCCAGGAGCAATCCAAAAAAACGCAATCCATTAGACAGACAAAACCCAGGAAGACAAACGAACAACCACAATCACAACAAACAAACACCGAAAACTAAAGTACAATGAACAACACGAACTCCTATAAAAACCAGGAGTGAACTCAGGTGCTCCGGAAGGGTAAGCAGTTAATGTTGCTGCTCCGTATAATTTCACGCAGTTGAATGCACTAAACAGATTTATAATTCCCGTCCTTTATTTTTCATAACCAATATTATAGACAAACAAGATGCAGTCTTAAAAAGAATAAATTTTATATGGTAAATAGTTTATGTAAATAAGGCTTGTTTTATTTATGGTTTTAACTTTGTAGGAGCGAAATTTTGCTCTAAAGACATTACCGACATCAAAGTCTGGATATAAATGTTGATTTTGAGCGTATTCGGAAGCCAACTTATTATAACACAAATGGGGATAAAAAAAATATTAGTAAAAAAAAAACATTAAACGAAGTAAATCTTATTTGGTTTCATAAAAATTTATACTATACAAAAAAAACATTAAGTACCAGTGCTATTTAATTTTGACCACAGGGCCATCTATGGTCAGTTTCTGTAATACCAGGTGTGCTTTCCATTATGCGGTACGTTCCAATTGAACCAAAGATTCGTGTTCCATTACTGGTCAGTACCACAGTGGTTCTTTAGAAATGACGTAGCAGACGAACCGGAAGAAGAATTAGTGAAAGTCGTTACGTACCGCATAATGGAAAACACCCTAGCTGGGTAAGTTAAGCAGTTAAGTTAAGGTCGGATATTTGGGCACTATTTTTAGGAAACAGAAAGTTTTTCTTTATATTCTGAAAATTTCTGTAGCCATGTAACCCTTTAATACTGTAAGAGTATCGTAAATCACATTTAGTACATACACTGAACTCGCAGTTGTACTCTACGTTGTACTCTGTAAAATTCGTTCATTGATTTGCAAATGTAGTGTTCTAGATGATGCACTCTCGTCGTGTATATTGGTACCGATACACTAGATGAGATTGTTTTAGCTCTGCGTATCCATGACAGAGTTGTCGTTGGTTTTCCCGGTTCAACCGAACACTGCAGCACGGTGTTTCTTCCTTGGGGTAGCAGGATAAAATCTGAGACTGTTTCGCTGCTTTGATATATCTTCATATTCCTTGGTGGTTCTAAAATTGAATTCATTCCGATGTTATAATTAAATTTGGTTAACGTAGCTAAATACAACGATACAAAAACAAAAATATGAAATATATACCATTTTCTCCTACTCTTGACGTGTTTAATCGGTGGGATAAAAATACATAATATTTTTAACCACTTCCCGGTAATTAAATTTCTACGTGGGAATTACCTCGGGTTTTTCTACAGTTATTGGAACTATAAACTAGAGAAGTCCCGAAATGACGTCTATGTAAACAAACTACATAGCAACGACATTTTCGCGTGTTCAAAATCGAAAATTGGAGAAATTCCATAACTCTCTCATACCTGAAGGAGAATGTATATGTATACCTAGGAACTTACTATCCTGCCATAACTGACTGTATTTCGTATCGTGTTGATTTTCCATCTTTTTGAGTTTCACATCTATACAGACCAACATCTGATTTACTAAAGTTGTAGATAGATAAAATAAATTGTCCAATTTCATTGTTTCGGACAATCTGTATTCTCGAGGCTCCAACCAAGTCTCTATTGACTATAGTGTTGATACTGTACGTTGTTAGTTTCGGGGGTCCGCGCCATACCACTGGTTGTGTTGTTGACTGGTACGGACAGGTGAAATTCATACATGCTCCTGCTTTTGTATATACAATCTGTTGTGTTTCAACTATATGAGAATAACAAAAAAAATAATATTAAATACTTCATCAGCTTTACAGCCAAAAATCAATGTACTAGTTAAATTTTGTTAGAGTAAACTGAAACATAATTTAGTCATACAAGAATTTAAAATTTCTCTTAATAATCCTAACTGTAAAGACTTTCTGTATCTTATATTGTAAAATTATCTACCCAGTGAATTTGAAATTAAAGACACCATCAACTCATTCACTTCTGCTTCATACGTCAACCTATACACTGACATAAAGCCATATATTGTGCATCAAAATCCGGGGATTTATCAATGCCTGTGATGAACGACTCAATGTGAACAAGGGTATCATCAGCTCAGATGCTAGTATTTCGATATAGTCAGAAACTGATGCTTAAAATTTACGTTTACAAATATGTTAAATTTTAATGCAATGTTCTTACGTCAGAGGTTCATTTTACTACTGTCTAGTTAGATATGTTTTTAATTCTTGTTACATCATTGTATTTTTTGTTCTCAGTGTTGTGTACCTAGAAATTCGTCTTGTCTTCGGATTCTGTTCACGTTTCACAAATATCCGTATGACTATGGTCGGGACCGGTTCTAGGACGTAAATAAAAAAAGAGAGAATAAAGACTGGAAATCAAAACACACTCACAGCTAATTGTAGTGCTAAGAATATTTGTGCCTACCCTGATTTAGAATTCTCCCTCTCTATCGTATTGCTTATGGTATCCGCGGATAAAATACTCCGCCTCATGTCGGGTCGGTATGACGTTGAAGCATTTTAGAATAGGGATGTATGTTGAAATCAGTACAACGTTGTTGTAATGTAAACACTATACTTTCCAGCTACATTAACGTTACTGTACACATTACAGAGAAATTTTAGAATTCCTGCAAAATTAATTAATAATCGAAAAGAAATAGATATTATTATTCATCTTAATTCAAATAATTTTCGCTTAATATCTGATAACTGATTTCAAATTTTAATAAACTTTATAGATAGAAGAAGATCGCCTTATCAAATCACACAAAATTACATTGTGCACACAAAACGAGATCTATGAGGACTTAAACCAGTCTGTATGGCAAGTCTCTAATGATCCACAATGTAAACTTTTTAAAGATATTCCACCGAAATCACAAATTGTTTATTAGAAACTAAAAATATTTGATGTAAATACTATACCTTTCTCTTCAAAGAAAAACAGATGAGCGCACCAAAATGAAATCAACATATTTGCTGTCTTCATTATGTTTGGAACTGTAACCCAGCAAGAAACTAAAAGAGAGCAATACATATTATAGTCTATATTTTTACAGATTTATCTTTTAGCTTACTCATTGGATGTTCTTGTCCATTGTATATACATATTCTTCTTACTAATTCGCAGATATTCTAACATACAATACAGTAAATATTAAGATATATCATTGATTAACTAAAGGGACTGGGAAACATTAACAATATTTCTGCTTTTATTTTATCGATTTGGGGCTACAGTTTAATCATTATTTAAAAATAAATAGATACAAAAAATAATAACTTTGTAAAAAATATATAATGGTATAAATTATCTATATGATTATTTTTAAAAATTAAGTAAAATTTTATACATTAAATATTCATCGTATCATTTAAAAGAGATTTGGAAAAACGCGTGATTTATTTTGAACAGAAACTTTTGTGATAGAGGAGGCTCTATTGTAAATAAATGCAAAATAAAGTCCCAAGGAGTAAATCTGATTTGAAGTGTTTCCTAAACAACAGTAGTCCTTTTTAATAATAGATTGCATCATCAAATAACATGGATTAGTTGGTAATTGGAGGTGGGGCCACTTCCCCTCTATTTGTTTCATTCATAACCACTAACTTCTTAATCTTAAATATTTTAACTTCTTTTTGTCGTAAAGGATTGTATGCGGTGCATTTTTATGTTACCAAACATAATTTATGCTTAATCGTTTATAAGTTCAAGTTTATTTTTTTATATAGTTTTGTGTAAATAAGCGATCTGCATAAATTTGCATCACTTTTTGGAATATTGCCAAGAAGGACACTGAGAACCAAAACCATTCTATTGATATGAATTTAGTAGGTACTCAGGAAAATAAAAATCAGTATTTAGATAAATGTTCTATTAACTAAACTGCATAACACTATAACAATATAACACAAATATGATTGTTCTAAATTCACTCTGTAATCCTGGTATATAGCAAATTCGGAAAATCCGTAAAGTCACTGTTTTTTAGAAAAAAAAAATGTACGTGATAAGCACTTGTTCAATCGGTCATTCGAACTACTTGTCCCTCAGTTTTAGAATTGTTTTATAGTGGACATTCGTAGGAATTAACAAGTTCAAAATCGCGGTGACATGTTTGACAATTATTACTCCATTCATGACATATAACAATAGGCAAAATAGAAAAACGCTTTAACAAAGAATTAATACTAATCTCCTTAATTTGTTCTAAGTTGATATTATAAGTTTTTAACACCGTGTATGCTAATTGTTCAAAAATGTTCCTAAAAATGACACTTTGCTTTCAAAGATATAATTGTCAAATTTTACACCATGACACTATTATCATTTGAAAGAAATCTGAGGAAAACGGATCAAACAAGTGTCCCCAATTAACTGACTAGTTGATTTGTTAACCTTGGTCCTAAAACACACTACTTTAACTTTTCTTGGTGAAAATTTCTTGCAAATGCATGCCAAAGCTATGGGAACGAAAATAGCACTTTGGTATGCTAAGATTTTTATGAGAAAACTAGAAAAAAAAACAGATTTTTGAATTCTCAGAAGCAGTTTCCACTTATATTTTTGGATATCATGATGGATGACGAAATGAGAAGGGCAATATGTAAATGAACAACTACTTAATCTTTCGGGTGACATTGATTAACTCTCGGTTTTTACACGATTTTTTGTGTTGTCCCAAGATTTAAGTGAAAAGTAGATGTGTTTAAGAATATTTCGAATGTTTTAGAAACTAGACAATTTGTTCAGGATCATTTTGCATATAAGCTGTGTGAATTAACCCCTTACATCGCGATATTCTTAACGTCTTGGTATTGTGAACATCACTAAACAATCGGTTTAGGAATTGAAGCTGATTCTCAAATAACATATATAATGGATAATTTTCACACGCTACAAATATTAATAATTGGAGGAAATAAATATATTCGACATTTATTCGTAATGATGAGGATATAAAAGGTGTTATGGTAGACGGAAATTAGTTTAAGCTGATACAATATGCAGATGATACTGGGATAATTTTGGATGGTAGCGAAAAGTCACTGAAAAAAATTCTTGATTTGTTAGATCAGTTTGCTAAATATTCTGGTTTGAAACCAAATATTGATAAAACTAAAGCCATTTGGATTGGTGCCATGAAAAATAGTACTAGAAAATTATGTACTGATAAAAATTTAGATTGGACTACTGAACCGATTAAATTTTTAGGAATTACTTTTTGTTTAAATTTGGATGATATGATAAGAATTAATTATGAATCTAAAATTTCTGAAGTGAAAAATATGATAAAACAATGGCAAAAACGTTACATTAGTGTGCTTGGTAAAATTACAGTTGTAAAAACTTTGCTTCTTTCTAAATTTACCCATTTGTTATCAGTCTGCCAAAGCCTAATAATGAGTTTTTAAATCTGCTTGAGAAAACCTTTTATAAATTTATTTGGGGTGGTGGTACTGACAGGATTTCTAGAAACCAGCTAATTCAGGATTATGGTGATGGAGGTTTGAGAATGATACATATTCCTTCATTTATAAAATCACTCAAATTAACTTGGATAAGAAGAATGTTTTCTGGTGATTCTTCTTGGAAAAAAATATTTTTTAGCGATTGCTGTACAAATCAGGCACAGCTTTTGAATTTTGGTGATATCTTTTTTAGCAATTTAGCTTTGAAAACTAAAAATATTTTTTGGAAAGAATTACTAAATATTTATTCAGAGTACCAGCAGAGTTTGGAACATAGTGAAGAAGATACATTGAGCTAACCATTATGGTTTAATTCTGGTATTCAGATAGATAACAGACCAGTTTTCTTTAAACGATGGTCAGATATTGGCATTAATTATATAGGTGATCTTATTATTTTGGATCGTTTTTTATTATACGATGAGTTTTGTGAAAAATACAATTTTCGACCTCCTGTCACCTTATATTATGGCCTAAGAAATGCAGTGAGTGCAAGATGGCCATTTATATCAGAGCTGAGAAGTCCTGACAGGCCCTTCCTTCCCAAAGTTTATCAGGAGATTACTAAAGTCAAAAAAGGTAGTAGATATATATATGATGTTTTCATTAAGAAGATTACATGTACAAACAAATATCAGAACAAATGGTTATATAGCTTACAACCTCCTCAAGAATTGAATTTTAGAAAATTGGAATTAATAGTTTTTAAGTGTACAAATGATGTAACATTGAGATGGTTTCAGTATACTATCTATTGGAAAAGCAAATTTATTTTTCCAAAGGAAATTCTGAGAAATTTTATAAGAGATGGCAGAATTTATCTGGACTTTTTGATTCACAAGAGGAAGATTGATATATGTTAAGGGTTGGAATGCATGTGTGAGTGAGAGGCTTTATTTCTTTTTTTTTTTTTGTAATTTGTTAATAACATTGTAAAATTTGCTGTTGTAAATGTCTATTGTATTGTAATTGTTTAAAAAGTTTAAATAAAAAAAATATATTCGAAATTAAAAAATGCAAAGTTTTAGAGAAAATTACTAGCAGTAACAATGACATTGTTTTCATTGTAAATATTTTTTCTTATATTATTATTGTATTAGACTTACGTTCCCTAGGATTGTCCTGCAGTTCGAAATTAAAAATGATTTACATAAGTGCTTTACATTTAATTTTCACCCTGAGAACAATTTTGCAGGATATAATAAAATACAATTTGCTTATTCCGTTTAATGATATTTTCGTGGCTTTATATTTGTTCCCAATTTTCTTCAGGAAGGATTATTTTAAAACTTCATATTAAAACCTCATTTTTTAAATAAAAAAGAAAAGATAATATGAAAGAATACTGAGGGACACAAGCTTGTAAGCTTACTTGGTTGAAAGGTATGAAAAACAGTTTCCCAAATGAAAATGGATCTGTTCCATTGATGTTGTCCCTTCCTCATATTGGATTTGACATGGGCAGCATGGCGGCTGGTATACTGCAGGCAGCAGAGACTGCTACCCTTCCCGAGCGCCCGAGTCTACCCACGGTTTTTTTTTGGTGGGGTCCATACTGTTATATATGTTTTTAGTTTTTAAGTGTCATGTTTGTATTGTTTTGGTCTTGTCTTCGTTGTTTTCAATGTTGAAGCGAATGGGTGTATGATTAAATCTTAAGTTATAGTCCTATCTAAAGTATCTTTAAGGTTCTATTTTGCATTTGGATTTTAATTTCTGTCGAAGGCTTTGAGTCCAAACCTAACCCGGCAAGGTGCACCGATAAGAATCATACATACATATAAGTAAACATGCACCTGTTGAATGTAACTCGCTTATCATTGATTCGTTTATATTCATTTCACATTCAATAGTAGACTTGAATAAGAAACACATGAACTCAGCTTTTATTATTGTTCTTAATTTTGAGAAGCGCTACTTGCCATCAAAAATTAATTGCAAAAGAATTAATATTGTTTCTATCTTCTTCAACATAAAATACAGTGATGTATTTTGTAATTAAATACTATTTAAAGTCTTTTCTTATATTACTTTCAAATATATCTCAAGTTTTTTGTTTATAATAAATCGTATCACAGATATCCCTTCCTCATACCGGATTTGACATGGGAAGCATGGCGGATGTCCTGCAGGACGCAGAGACTGCGTACTCTTCCGGAGCACATGAGTCTACCTCGGTTTTTTGGTGGGGTCAATGTTGTTATGTTTTTAATTTTTAATTATAGTCCATGTATTGTTTTGGTCTTGCCTTAGTTGTTCTCCGGATTTTGTCAGTTATTTCGATTCTTCCCTCATTCGAATATCTCTTTGGTATTTCTTGCCCTTACTTATAAAGTTAATGTCTTATAAATTTTTATTAATAAGATATCTCATAAAATATAGCATTTATTAGATATGAGAATATGTAATTTCTAAAATATTTAATATCTTTTAAAATATTTTGTAAGGTTTATAAGATCACTTATGAAAGAGAAATTTCGAATAAGATAACCTGTGAAAAATAAATATCTTATAAAGTATGATATTTTGAATATTAATTAAGTAGAAATACACCGTGATATAATAATAATTTTTATCACACGTCATCTAACATATCTGAATACGATTTTAGGAGACACGATGGATATAATCGTTTATTACCAAAACTAAACCTTTTCATTAAATTTACTACCAGATAACTCGAACCTGTTACTATGAAAGAACTAATTTTCTGTTTATTTATGTTTTGCAATATTAAAAGTTAAGTTAACAAATCATTTAAAATATTTCATTTATTACAAAATGTACATGTATTGTCCTACGCAAAAAAAACAATAATGATCTTATTAGCATATTTTGTATCGATGGTAAAGAAATACCAAACTTTCTTTTTAATTTAATCGTATCTTTTATAGCATAGAGAACAAAAGGTCTTTGTTTTCCTAAACAGAAAAGAGTTTTATTAAAATTAAAAATTAATGATGCAAAACAAAATAGATCTAGTTGAACATTGAACATAAGTGATGCATGTGAGAAAAAGGTTTAGATTTTTATATTGATAATTTCATTCCGATTAATTTTGCCAAAATTACAATGTCATACATGTACTGTCCAGTCGGTTTTGTAATTATGTTTTGAAAATACCATGAATGCTTGATATTGACAACTAGGATTGCAATTGTCTTTAGTCCTAAAATGAAGAAATGTTTTGTGGAAATTTCATTTTTTTTAATGTTTATCTTGATGAAAATTAAACTTGTTTACAATCGATTCTTCTTAACAGTAACTGTATTTGAACATGTTGTGAAGAAGTTGGAATATTAAGAATCATTTGTATTAAGATTTAGTATAGTTAGCCAACATTCATCATTGGATAAACTTCCAAGATAAGCACTTAAAGATATAGGTTCCATATAGATAAGAGTACACCATAGCTGGTCACGTGTCTCTGCAAGAGAGTCACACGAAGTAACCGCATGAATATATAGATCTTTCAACAGTTTACAATATTTTTCGCAGTGGTAAAAATGCTCCTTAATACCACTTTTGATGCAAAAGATGCGCACACTACGACTGTTTCTTGAGCTCAGGGTCTAACATGTTTAATACCAAAGCAATTACATGTATCATGGGAAGGAATTTTGTACAATGATAGATAAATTGTTAAAGTTCGATCAATATACGATAAAAATGATACAAATTTGAATCTGAAATCATTCGTTTAATTTTTCATGTCAAATGAGACAAATAATGGCTTAAATCATACCTTTGTCTTTGAAATAATAATTATTATTTCAATTATGCATTATCCCTATTAACATTTTTTGTGTATTACGAATTCGATATTCATTTAATTGGTATTTATAATTACCAGTTCTAAGACCCATTGCATCATAGTTTTGGATCTTTCAGGCTCCAACATTTGCTAGAAGGTGTACTTACTAATTAGCTGAGCGAAAACAACTTAATAGTTCTGTAGCGTTGTATATCCCCATTAGTCATCATAAAAGAACTTTTAAAATGTGAAAACGACAGTTTTCCAAAAGCGCTATATGTTGAGCAAAGTTCATATGACAAGAAAATATATTCCCCCTTTGAAATCTTACCACATATACTGAAATTAGCAAATAAGTACTAAAATTAATGACAAATAGAACGATTTAATTTAAGTAAAGTCAAGAAATACCAAAGGGATATTCGAAGGAGAGTAAAATCGATATAACAGACAAACTGCGGTGAACAACGAAGACAAGACCAAAACAATACATGCACTACAATTAAAAACTAAAACATATGAACAACATGGACCCCACCAAAAAAGCGGGGGTAGACTGAGGTGCTCCAGAAGAGTAAGCACTCCCCATGCTGCCCATGTCAAATACGGTATTTATCTTCCTTTTAAGACGGAGACCGATCTATTGTAACAAAATCGGCAAAAGAATACCGAAGCGACAAGTTCACAAATTCGAAGTCCAAGGAAAATACAATCATTAATATCTTTTAAAAATATTTAAAATTACAGGTACATGAATCAAATGGAAAAAAATATATCAATACCAATATCTACTGTTCATGGTACTTTAATTGGTAAATATAGAAGGCAGAGGAAATTGAAATTGAAATTAAAATTTTCAAAGATTTAAAAGATTTCCGATATTGAGACACAATGTTGTCAGTTTTAAGTTACTCAATTCCGAATGGCATCTTCCTGTTCTTCCAGTCTGTTATTGCCATCTCTAATTAATGCTTTATATGCTCTTGGTATGTCCCTTTCTGGTTTATCTTCACCTCTCAAGTTTACGTTACAACAGATTACGTCCCCCAGTTTACGGTACTTAGCAATACCAGCGAAGGCCGCTATAACAATGATGATCAGGATTATGCTTGTAACAGTTGGTCCCAAAACGCCTTTTAATCTGATCTCAGTATCAACATGGTCTATATTGCTTCTGCTTAACTCTGAAATAACAAATAAATTGCTTTAAACGTTTACTATAATGTTTATCCAGGTTGATCTTCAAAATAAGTTTAAATGCTAACACGTCCTATATGTAATTCTTCAATGGATACACAAATAAAATAGACTGCTGAAATGAAAGATATGAACAATTTTATGGCTTTAGCTTTCGCGATTTGTAATATGCTCTTCATTTTGTCTATTCATCTTGTCTCTCTATTGCAATTTCTGCTAAATCTAGCAATACCTATGATCTGTCAATTGACGTTTGATCGATTTTTGCAATCTGGTGTTCAACTTTTTATTTTGTCTCTATAACCACTTTCTAAATACATTTTTCCTTTGAATTTTACCATTTAAAATATACTAAAAGCAGCTTTATGACTTTCTGAATGTTTTCAATGTGACCAGGGTATATAGGTTTGTATAAAGGGCCCATATGACCGAGGCACGATCCTAATAATCTTAAGCATTGTGAAATGGTTAAACAGAAACTACTAAACATGTTTAACATAAGAAACAAAGCAACTAACAAGGACTCTTTACTTTTGATTAGTGTTTATCTGCACTTGAAACCATATTGTTTGTATAAATAACTAATTATATTGAGTTAAAAGGGTTTCTTTTGCTATGTTCTAGAGATCAATATAATTAAACCTGGACATGAGTCAAGGCGTTCTTCCTTAAGTTTTCTTGTCACACTTCCTATTTTACAGGAAACTGTCAGGTTCCCTCTGCAAACTGATTTTCCAAAGTTATGATAAACTGTTTGCTCTATCTTATAGAATATTCCTTTCATGCCAATGTGACTCTTTATCTTCTTAGTAATAACTTTTTTCTAAAATTATACATCGTTCTACGAATAAGGCAAATTAAATAATGTTCAGGTCATTTTTTAATATTTTTAATTTGGTGTTTTTCTGCCAACATATATAATTGTTGTTTCATGTAAATCTATTGATCAATTCAAATTTCCAGATGTAGCCCAGAAAATCAGTGATTGGTAAACGAAGGTAAGAATGAAATTAATCAACGAATATTCTTTTCCTAGTATATCTGAAAAAAATTGTCATGAAAATTTGCATTTAAAACGAATTATTATAAGACGTTCATACGCAGCTTGATGTCTACTTCAGAATGAAGACAGCTTATGTGTTTCTGAGGTTAATCCGACATTCATCCTCAAATGTCATAATAATTATTTAATGCTTAACTGACAGACAGATGTATACGTTGACCATTACCTACCTAAACTTAATGCTCTATTAAGTGAAAGTTCTTGATTATAGTTTGGAATATTTTTTGGCATGTTTATTTTCACTCATTCTTTCCCTTTGTGTATTAATGTCTTCTTACAGTGGTTTCGTATTTATATAATTCCCCTTTCAACACCATAAATGAATTTATTTTATAATTGTAAAATAAATTGCATTATTGCAGCGCGGGAGGTGTGGTTTTTTCTGTATTTTGATTGGCTTGTGAAGCACATGTAAATTATAAAGGTATTTTTGTCGGCCAGCAGCAGCATTGCTGATCATTGCGGTAAATTGCTTGGCCGGGATAAGTTCGCCTTTCATGTAAGTGTATTAATTTTACTTTTTGCTAATTATTGAATAGCTCTTGAATTTGTTGAATTTTGTTGTCTTAAGAAACTTTCTGATTGCTCGACGAAATATAAAATTAACTTAAATTAATTAAAGTTGTGCGGAGTGAAAATTTTTATATCTGATGACTTTCTCAGTTATTTATTCGTGAAATTACATTTATATCGACTGTGTACACGTACCCACATAAATATTGGTTGAAGTATATAAAATTTGTACACATATTGTTACGTCAAGATTGTTGTTGAGGAGGGCCATCACGCCAATTGGGCATCGGCCACCTAAAATTGTTTGAATTGTTGATTGTGAATTGATTGTTTGATTCAAAAGAAAATTAAATGTATTGAACATTGTTTGAAGTATATACAATTTGTACACATATTGTTAAGTCAAGATTGTTGTTGAGGTGGGCCATCACGCCAATTGGGCATCGGCCACCTAAAATTGTTTGAATTGTTGATTGTGAATTGATTGTTTGATTCAAAAGAAAATTAAATGTATTGAACATTGTTTGAAGTATATACAATTTGTACACATATTGTTAAGTCAAGATTGTTGTTGAGGTGGGCCATCACGCCAATTGGGCATCGGCCACCTAGAACTGTTTGCATTGTTGATCGATTGTTTGATTCAAAGAAAATTAAATGTATTGCACATTGCCTGTTGACGAATATGGTTTCATGTCTGTGTGTCAAAAGCTGATTGAGCTGGTCACCTTTATGATTTTGCACATATATTTATATATCTTCTATAAATTTGTTTGACCTAGTGATTGTGCCATCCAAACTGTATGTATATATTTAATTTCATTCATTTCATAATTAATGTTATTATTTATTTTATGTAGTACTTAATTGATCGTTTTCTCACGCTTCCAACATGTGAATCAGATTAGTAAGAATGTGAATAACCTTGAAACAGTTCACTATTCTGATAATCAGCTAAAAATAACACACTCTACACGTTAATGAGAAAAACAAAAACAAAAAATTTCTGTCGGCGGCCGGTAACCTAGATTTTTAAATTTAATCTCTTATCAATTTGTAACAGTAAACATATAACAGGACGATGCATAGGCGCCAGTGTTATGTGGCATTCTATTTTTAAGCGACAAGTCATGGCTATCTTAAACACGTATAATCTTACGCGGATAACAATAATTTACAATTATCATTTATCGAGGAAAAAAAAAATGTGTCTCTAATTTACTGTAATAATTTGAGTTTTAGTTAACACCATGCCAAAACGTAAAACAGCAAAAAAGGTGGTGGATAAGTCTAAGAAGCCGAGAGAGTCAGCTAAGATGGCCAGTAACGATGAGATCGTATACCAACGAGAATCCCAGGTGGAAGCTGTACCGGAGAATACAACAGGTACAGGACTGATTTTGTCACCTGAGGAATATACACCCAATCCCATTATTCTGGTGAACGACTCCTTAGGCTCCCATGTGTCCGCAGGGGTTAGGGCAAAAATTAAAAATGGAGAATTTATTGATTTAGGCGTTCTTTTAGATAGCTCACCCCAAAATCAAACATTGTTATCATCAAAACTTGTCATAATTAATGGTGAACTCGTTGCCCAACCTTCAAATAAGATAAAAATACTGGATATTGGTCAGTGGACAGATGCTTTTCTTATATTCCTTAGCATATTTTCTGAAAGTCACCCTGAGAAGGTACACCAGCTATTAAAATACATGCAGATAATACGCTTAGGGGCAACGAGATCAAGTGAAGGTTGGCGAAAATACGACGAACAGTTCCGCCTGAGAAAGGCTAGGAATCCGTCTACGTCATGGGGTGAGGTTGATAGCGAATTGTGGCTATTATACATGCATCACAATACTTATCAACATCCGTTTAATAATACACGAATCAGCAATGTCGGCAGTGGGAAATGTTTTGATTATAACTACAGGGGTCATTGTACACGAGCACCGTGTACTTATATGCATTCTTGCATAAAATGTAATAAATCTCACCCATCAGTTCAGTGTCCCACAAATAGCATGTCACTGCGAACACCTGTTAGTGCACCTCGTTTAAGAAATCCTTCTCCATTTAGAGTTTCCAGCCAACAATTTCAAGGCAGACATCAGTACAGTCAACCTAGAGAGTTCGGACAAGGACCAAGACCAAGATTTAATCCAGCATTTATGGGATTTAGGAAATTCACCAATTAAAATACAAGCTCTTGAAAGTCTTTTGTTGCATTATCACGATAAAAAGGCTGCTGAATTTTTGTTACAAGGGTTTAAAAAGGGTTTTTGTTTAGGATATTGCGGTCCAAGATTACCAAGATCATGTAAAAACTTAGTGTCTGCAAAAATGTATCCGGCTGACGTTCAAGAAAAAATTGACAAAGAAATTAAACTGGGCAGGATTTTAGGTCCATTTTTGTCACCACCACTTTCTAATCTGATTACGTCCCCTATTGGGGTTGTCCGAAAATCAGATGGAGGCTGGCGCTTGATAACACACCTTTCATATCCTAATGGTAATAGTGTCAATGATTTCATTGATCCTGAGATTTGTTCTGTTCAGTATACCTCTTTTGATACTGCTATCGAAATGATAAGATCACTCGGAACTGATGTTTTATGCGCTAAAATGGACGTGAAAAGCGCTTTTCGGTTATTAAGAATAAACCCCTCTGATTTTCATTTACTTGGGTTTCAGTTTCAAAGAAAATTCTACATTGATAAATGTTTGCCAATGGGCTGCTCAGTGTCTTGTGCCACCTTTGAAAAATTCTCTACTTTTGTGGAATGGGCGGTCAAACACCAAAGTGGTTTAACATCAATAGTCCATTATTTGGACGATTTCTTGTTTGCTGGAGCAGAGGACACATCTGATTGTATAACATTAATGGACACATTTCGTTCTATTTGTCATTATTTAGGGGTTCCATTGGCAGAGGAAAAAACTGTAGGTCCAACAACGTGTTTAGTATTTTTGGGGTTGGAAATAAACACTAAAGAAATGAAGGTAAAAATTCCACACGACAAAATCTCCAATCTCATGGCCACACTGAGATACTTTCTACAAAAAACAAAAGTCACTTTAAGGGAAATGCAGTCGTTAATCGGTTCACTGAATTTTTGTACAAGGGCCGTTAGCTCATCTAGAGCCTTCAATAGAAGATTTTGTGACTCTACTATAAATGTAAAAAAGCCACATCACTTCATTCGAATTACCGAATCTATCAGGGAGGATTTATCTATGTGGGTTAAATTTTTGGAGTCCTTCAATGGGGTTTGCTTATTTAAAGATATAGAGTGGTCTAGTAACGACTCATTGGAGCTGTTCACAGATAGTTCAGGTAGTGAAGGTTTGGGTTGTGGTGCATATTTTCAGGGTCATTGGGTATACTTTCAGTGGCCAACGGAATGGACTATGTCTGACATTATAAAAAATTTGACATTTTTAGAGCTAGTACCTATCATTTTAGCAATGTGTATCTGGAGAAAACATTTCTCGAACAAGAAAATATTATTCAGGACAGATAACAACGCCTTGGTATCTGTCATAAACAAACAAACTTCAAAAAGCAAAAATGTTATGGTCTTAATACGAGCGTTAGTATTGTTTTCCATGTCGTATAATTTTCAATACAAATCTTGTCATATTTTTGGATATTTGAATAATATCGCTGATTCTATTTCTCGAAAGCAATGGAGAAAGTTCAGACGTTTGGCACCACAAGCAGACATGTTACCAGCAGTTGTTCCACACGAGTTTCACTCGCTGCTCTCAGGGGTGAAACTAGCAGATTGTTAAATTCGTTAATTTCTACAAATACAAGAGGAACCTATAATACAGGGCTAGACGCCTTTTCGAATTTCTTAGAACTTCACAACTTTATCCAAATTTGGCCCCCTCCTCTTTGCCATGTAACACAATTTATGGCATACCTATCTCTCACTGGTAAATCAGCTAGTACAACAAGAACATATTTGGCGGCAGTGGGATTTAAATGTAAGCTTTTGGGTTACAAAGACATTACTTCTAATTTTATGGTTCAAAAAATGCTAGAAGGGATGAAAAGATTAAAAACGACAAAGGATACTAGACTTCCTATTACAATTGATTTACTAAAAAACATTATTAAATCCTTGCCAGCTATCTGCACCTCGCATTATGAGACACTGTTGTTTAGAGCCGCCTTTTGTTTGGCATTCTTTGGGTTTTTGCGTGTTGGAGAGTTGACAGTAGGAAATGAAAGAGATACAAGTCGCGTCTTTCATGCAAATCATATAAATATAGTGGAAAACAAACTCCATATTAAACTTACAATCCCCTTTTCAAAAACGGATCAGTTAGGCATTGGTAAAACAATAATTATACCAGAAACAGGTTGTCAAGTGTGCCCTTTACTTAATGTACGAAACTATCTTCAGAACAGGCCACACATACAAGGCCCATTTTTCTGTCATTTTGGGGGTAAACCACTAACAAGATACCAATTTACGGCAGTTTTGTCTAAAGTGTTGACATTTCTAGGACTCAATACTAAGTTATACAAATCGCATTCATTTCGCATAGGAGCAGCAAGTTTTTACCATCTTAAAGGTGAATCCGAGGAACATATAAAAATTATGGGCAGATGGAAATCTCGGGCTTTTCAGACCTACATAAGAATTCCTGGACATAAACTGGTATAAACCTTAAATTACTTAACAAATCCTAAAGTACGTTTTAAGTATTTTAGGTACGCCTGTTTGTATATGGATTATTGGTTCCTCCATCATAAAAAGAGCTTTTATTGCTGCACGCTCCAGACCTGAAGGTATCCATTTGGGTTTAAAAGAAAGTATCAATGCGGACATATTTTGGCAAGGGAAAGGTGGAATGAGGTGGCACGAGATGGTTAGAAAAGTGAAGCATTTGATGAGTATTGCTGATCTACCAGATATTCTTTTGATTCATTGTGGTGGAAACGATTTGGAATGCATTTCACCAAAGACATTACGGGAAAAAATTACACAGGATTTAAGTGTTATTAATAAATTACTTCCTTCTACAAAAATCGTATGGTCTCAGATTTTGCCTCGTCCATTGTGGAAAATTAACAAACGTATGGACCTAAACAGATCTAGGGCAAGAGTTAATAGTTATGTTGCTAAGGTAGTAGTCAACAATTTAAATGGTGGATACATAAAATATCCCGATATTTCAATTAATAGAGCAGAACAGTTTCTGAGTGATAATGTACATCTTTCAGACTTGGGCACTGATATCTTCTTAAACATTATAAGTGGGGGAATTGAATCCATTACTCGAGGGTTGCAACGTGTATATCCAGACATGTATTTTTGAATTTTTGTCAAATGTTTTAGTTTTGGCCACGGCTTTTTGTTGTAGGCGCTTATTTGGCTACCCCACCTTTGGCGGTGAACAGTTAACAGGGTTTCTGTTATCTGTTCATTTGGCACAGGTAGCCTTACGCGCACCAATTTGACATTTTGTACGTTCCATCGCTGCTCACAGGGTGGAATGAAATAATAAATTTCGAACAGTTAAATTTCATTTAGTGGACATTTTCAGTTATAATTCATTCCACCGCTGCTCACAGGGTGGATTGAATGAAACTTTTCCCATTGGACATTTTGATTATAATTCAGTCCACCGCTGATCTCAGGGTGGATTGATAAACAGCTTTATTTACATTGAACAGTTTAATTTCAATTCGATCCACCGCTGCTCTCAGGGTGGCTTGAATTGGATTATTGTTAATTGATTTTGTCTTATCATTTGTATTGTACATTTGCCGTGGCCAAAATGAATGCCAATTTAAATATATAAATAAATATATAAATATAGTTCATATTTGTTTGGTTTATATTAGTCTGCAATAACTGAATTTATTTTATGAATGTAAAATAAATTGCATTATTGCAGCGCGGGAGGTGTGGTTTTTTCTGTATTTTGATTGGCTTGTGAAGCACATGTAAATTATAAAGGTATTTTTGTCGGCCAGCAGCAGCATTGCTGATCATTGCGGTAAATTGCTTGGCCGGGATAAGTTCGCCTTTCATGTAAGTGTATTAATTTTACTTTTTGCTAATTATTGAATAGCTCTTGAATTTGTTGAATTTTGTTGTCTTAACCCACCCTCCCGATTACCCAATCATATTGCTTTTTATATCATTTGCATGCGTAGTGTATTTAGTTTTCATGTAGTTTTTGTTTTGAATAGATACTGCTGTTGTTTAGATTTATAATTGTAGATTGGTGTAAAAATTAGAATCCTACGCCTATTAATCTGACACAGCAATCATTTGGTGGATATCAGAGGATCAGTTCACGATATTATCAAATTCTGACAAGACAATATACTCGTCACGGCAAATTACGGCACAGGTAGCCTTACGCGCACCAATTTGACATTTTGTACGTTCCATCGCTGCTCACAGGGTGGAATGAAATAATAAATTTCGAACAGTTAAATTTCATTTAGTGGACATTTTCAGTTATAATTCATTCCACCGCTGCTCACAGGGTGGATTGAATGAAACTTTTCCCATTGGACATTTTGATTATAATTCAGTCCACCGCTGATCTCAGGGTGGATTGATAAACAGCTTTTACATTGAACAGTTTAATTTCAATTCGATCCACCGCTGCTCTCAGGGTGGCTTGAATTGGATTATTGTTAATTGATTTTGTCTTATCATTTGTATTGTACATTTGCCGTGGCCAAAATAAATGCCAATTTAAATATATAAATAAATATATAAATATAGTTCATATTTGTTTGGTTTATATTAGTCTGCAATAACTTACATTTAGGACAACAGTACACGACGGAATGGGATAAACTTTCCGAATTTCAAATTTGACATCCAAATGCCCGTTTCTAAGCGTGTCGAAAACTGTTATATCAGTAGGTTCTGGAAACACTTTGAATAAAAATAGTCATATTTCGTGCTATATATATACTTATATTTCATACAATTTAAAAACTATTTCGTTGTAAGATTCAAAAATTGCTGTAATTCTGTACACTTAATTATTTATAAAAAGAAAAGATATCAAAAAATTTGTAATCATCATCGATGAATCTCACACTGTATTACATTTCAGCAGGCATTGTATACAAATATATGAAACAAAAAATATTTACGATACATTATCATGAATCTATGTTTAAATTTTTAACCAAATACAGAGAGATTTTTAATCCGAAAAGTAAGCCACGTTATTTGAACATGTCTTTCTTTATAAACAAACCTGAAGATGCCCTTTAGAGTCATGATTTTGCATGGGACGTAAATTTACGAAATGTGCTCACCTTGTGCATCAAAATTGGTATCAAAAATTTATTCGTACTGTGCACATTTACTTTAAAGAAATGAAAGTCTTTGCATATATTTATATACTGAATTTACATAAAATATTATTTTATCTATACTTATAGAATACATCTGTAAGACGTACTACCATTACTTACAGATAAAAGCTTCCTCTGTTAATATCAATTTCTTCCGATTCTCATGGAATCCAACTGAACAGAAATAGTAACAATTCACATCTTCTTCGCTAAAGTTTGCTATTTCAATAATGGATTCAAAACGATTACCAGTATGTATGTTAGTCACTTTATATTTGGCCTTTGATACATTGTTTATAGACAACGTATTGCCATCTTGTCCACCGATCCAGGTAACGGCAGAATTATTCGGTACATTGTGTGCCATGCAAGAAAGATTAGCAGTCTGTCCGAAAATCACAGGCTTTGTCACTAACTTCCAATCAGCTGCAAAATTAAACGCCATGGATTTATAGTTTTGGATAATGTAGCAATTTTACGCGAATGTACTACCATGTTTAATCAATTTGCACAATAAAAACAGTTCAGCAAAACAGTAAAAATCCAGAAAAAGGTAAGTAGTTTAAGAAAACTAATAATTAAGTTAACTATAAAAATACCTCATCTTTTGATTTTAGAGATACATGTTGGTAAAATTTACTTACCCCCGCAATCTGTATATGGGACCCAGTAAACAGATATACACAAGGCAATGTAACTACAAATCTTCGCCATTTTATCTAAAATACAGGTATTAACAATGTAAAATAAATGAAAAGTAAACTGATTCAAAATTGTGCAAAATGCTAACAAATAATCTAGGATAAATATATTGTTTGTTCATCAATATAGGCCAATTACCTTGTACAAAATGCAAATTAATACATAAATTACTATTTAAGCAATGCGTTTCAATCATTACCATATTTGCGTTTAACAATAGAATTATTCCAGACATCAATTAACGAAATAATGTCACTTATAATAAAGGACCTGATTGCAATCTACAAAAGATTCGGAAAACAACATATTTAAAGAAAACGGAAAAACGCTTCCCCAATCTTACTTCAATAATTTAACACATAAAAATACGGATATTTACAACACTATTTCATAAAGAATAAAATATATTATTACGTGCGCGAATGGACGTATGTAAGTGCATGTAGTAATTGAAATATATTTACCGAAAAAATAGCAAAGTTTACAAAGATGTAAAGCTTATGTGGGATTGAGTTACAATCAACTACCAATATTCTTAGCATATCAGTGTTTTGTTACAATGAAAAGTATATTATCAGTATCTCAATAAAATTAATATACGATCCTAAAGTTTGATTTACTTGTCAACAAAATATTTTGATAGTTTAACGCTGAGTGGCCGACATTTAATCCATATCACGGCGAGATCTGATTAAATTAAGTTTGCTTTAAACAGAGATATATAAAACAAATATATATAAAACAAACAGACTTTTTACAGATAATACGTTATGAAATAATACAACATTAAAACAAATATGAGAAAAACTTCCCATATATATATCACAGACGAACTTTGCAAAAATATGTTCATTGTTTTTTTTTTTTCGAAAATATTAAACAAAAAGAAATCAAAGAAACTTACTGTGAAAAATATGTAGTCAATCAAATGACAAATGTGTCCAATATTAAATCTGAAAGTTAATTCCAACTAACTTCTCCAGAAATTTTGAGAGGTCCAAAAATACATTAAAAATCCCGATTTCATATACCTAAAAGAGCCAATGACAAAGTACAATTCTACCTAATGAAATGCAAATTAAGTTCCAAACTTAGCCGTAATGCAACTAACTTAAAAAGTGCTCACTGCAACTACCAATACATAATCAAATGTATTTTACCTTCATGGGGCTCAATACAGGATAAAAAATCACTCTTGAATAGTCAAGTGTTCATTACACAATAGAGTGCCAAATTTAGGACAGGAAAACTATAATGTACTGATTTTTTTGGAATTATCCTTGAAATATCAAATAGAAAACAAATAAGCGTACATTTTAATAAAGTAATATTACGGGAAGCAATTATATAATACAATAAATCATCGATGCATATATATGTCTCTTCCACGATATCAAAATAATCATAAAGGTTTATTCCCTTATTATTGACTACGTTATATTTATTTATATAACCATTTTGTTGTAAAACGGGTTGTGGTATGCAAAAAAAACCGGCAAAATGCAATAACCCGTTTTGCCAAAAAATTACTGTTCATATATATATTGAATTTGTTCAGAATGCTTTTAAAATGTTTCCCGACCTCCTGTTCTATACCTCTATAAGGAAAAACGAAGGATATAGGCATTACTTTGTCTGAGAAAAAATGGATATGGAGTGAAGTTACAAATAAATCACAAAATCACAAGTATATAATCAAACAAACATCCACAGGGTACAACATGGTCTTCAATAGTGGAAAACCACACATGCCGCAATCCCTGAATGGCCCCAGAGTAATTCATGAGTAGTTATGTCCAGCGGTACAATTTCATGTCTGAATATCATTAAATAAATTAAAACGTTAACCGCGACAAAGACATTCATGACCATATTCTCCTCACTTGGGACAGTCGTATAATATGCAGCGGCGTTAAACCGGTTTTGTGGAGTTCAAATCCTCCCCCTTTTTTTAATATGGTCAAGGAAAACATAAAAATATCAAAACACACTATAAAAGTCCGTCCTAAATGTTTCCAACTCCCATGGTGACACAAAAAATAGAAACAAAACATTAAATAACCATATAATGCTCGCAGTTAACTGAAAGCATGCTGAGGTAACATTACGAAAAGATAAAATTTTCAAGGCTACCAATCCTAGGAGGCATTATTCTTCTACACCTCCAGGAAGCTAAGCATTTCATGTAGAAACATCTTAATGCAAAACAAGTTGAAAGTTGACAACCCGTTTTGCAATAAACCGACAAAAACATAATAATGAGTTTTGCAATAATCTTTCATATGAATTAATAGAGATTTACGGAACTTGATTAACGTATACACATACGCATACAACTACGACTACGAGGTAATTGAAATTGAGAGGTCATCTCCAAATTGATAGAAAAGAAAAAGTCGGGTTTCCAAAAAATGTATTTAGGAAAATAAATTACGTCTGCGGCGTACAAAACCTGCAAAAATTTCTACAACTACTTTGTAACACTTCAGTTGACTTTATGACAATGTAAAACTCGGCTAATTTCACTAGCATTTAACTTATAATGGGAAGCGAACGGGGTCAAAATTCTTAATTCGTAATTTGTCAATTTGTAACTTGTAACTGTGTAATTTCAAAATTCTTAATTTGAAAATTGTCAATTTGTAACAATTTCTTATTTTGCCATTCTTCACGTCACTTAAATATTTGCCATAGACACGCTGACATTCGTATATTGATGTTTTGTAACTTGAAATATGTCGATTCGTTAAATGCCATCGTTGTATTATTCAAACGATCATTATGACGACAGATGGCGCTAGGTTTTCTTGTTTTCTGAAGACGACAGGTGGCGCTGCGTTCGAGCAGTACTGGAAAACCCAGGTAATAAACGGTTTCTATTTATCCTAATATGCTAATCGGACCATTTGATTCTGACTGAGGAAGAATGACTGACAGATATATATTATTATACACGCCTACTAAACTTTACTGGTCAAGAAGTAATTGCCGCCACCCACTTTTTCGTCCTATAAAAATTTACAAAATGTGTTGCAGACAAAACATCCCACAGGGTGTTCTCCAAATATTCCCGATTTCCGATTCCCCCCCGCTCAACTCCATCTTCACACCCCCTACTCTCGGGACCCCTGCCCCCTCATGTGCAAAGACTTTCATGGAGAAATAAAATTGTTGTGAATAGATTGGCGAGAATTGTTTCTGTGAGGTCTTCTCTCTGACCAGCCAGTAGAAGTACTGGTCAAAACGTATTTCACACCGGCAGGTAATTCTTGCCACCCCATTTTTGGTGCCTCTCCTGTCTGAAAATTTATACATAAATTTGAAGACATAACAACTAACAGATTCTTGATATTTTGCTCTCTAAAATGAGCTGTCATGTATGAAGATTTTCATGGGGAAATATAATTATAGTAAGCAGATTGGCGAGAAATGCTTCTGTCATGAAAATGGCGAGATCTTATCCCTGACCAAACATGGGGGTGTCACTTTGGTTAAAAGTGGGTATAGGTGTGTAATAAAAAAAGAAACAGTTTCATAGTTTTACGATCATGGTCATTGACAAAATATCCAGAGGGGACACCAGGACATCACACCATCATACTACTAGTATATGAATGTCTCGACGATCCAGTATTCATTAATTTTCTGGTTGGTCAGATTCCTTTAGACTTTATATATATATACTGTATATAACAAACTATTGCATATTCAATATAGTATACATTAACTAAGTAACTCATTTAAAATAATACTTCTTTGCTCATTCATTTGCAAAGTAAAAACATGATATAAAACATTTTTATCTTCATTACTCAAGAACCAAATAAATAAAAAAAATTTCATCTATTTGCTTCTTGTATTAAAAAATCATCAGATAGTTTAATTATTTTCCAAAATTTTAACACTGAGATTATAATATTAAATAATAACGGGTGTCAACCCATTTTCCCCGTTATATATTTAGTCCAAAATTTCCGGCCCAGAGCAATATTAGTCTGAATTTTCCGGCTCAGTCTTATATTTCATGTATTTAGTCTGAAATTTTTGACCCGGTCATATGTTAAGTCTAAAATTTCCGACTAAGTGACAGTCATATATTTGCCAGGCTGAAAAAGGGACCCATTGCAGCGACACATCTGTATATACCTTAATACAGGAAGTGAGCCACCCCTCCCAGGTGTGGTGACCAGTACAGCAGACATACATGTATATTCGAGGTCACCTTTATGTGAAGATGTATCTTTGATGATTTAATTGGCCCCAAAAATGAAGTCTCCGTCCAAAAAAAAAAAAAAAAAATACCATAAATCTGTCGTCATAATGAACGTTAGAATAATACAACGATGACATTTAACGAATCGACATGTTTCAAGTTACAATACATAATATACGAATTTCAGCGTGTCTATGGCAAATATTTAAGTGACATGGTTGCAAATAAAGAATGACAAAATAAGAAATAGTATACGAATGTTAGATTTAATGAATTCCAAAGTCGCAAATAAAGAATCTCAAAGTTACAGATGTTGCATTTCAAGGTTGAAAATACAGATTTTCAATATACGAAGTTTGAAATTACACAGTTACAAGTGCCAAATTGACAATTTACGAATTAAGAATTTTGAAATTACACAGTTACAAGTTACAAATTGACAATTTACGAATTAAGAATTTTGACCCCGTTGGCTTTTCATATTAGCCAACGTGTGGTGATATTCGAATTTATAAAACGAGCCAAGAGATGCATAAATGCCCAAAAATTTAGAGAAAGAAAATTATATTAATCCCTTACAAATGGAAACCTTAATAAAATTCAAATTGTTTGATGGATGGTACAACGCAGATTTAAAAAATTAACGGGTTTGATATAGATGTAAATAAATATAAAAACTTTTATTTACTTTTTTAAAATATCAAAAAGGGCCTGAAAGATAAACTTAAGAAATATATAATGCAGAAATATGAAAAATAAACAATATGAAATTTTTATTATAAATAGTATCACCTAATAATTTATGTATAAATAACTTAAACCCCTGTAAAAATAGAAGCATATTTAAACAAAATTAAGGAGTTGTAAAATGAGACAACTGCTTACAAAAGTTCAAATAAGCGCTCACTATTTGAATATTGAAGCCGAAGCAAAACCCACACGACTCAAATGTCAAAATGACAAATGGTACGGTCAGAACTTGAAAAATAACAAATAAATATCATAGGAATGAGAACAACATGCTATTATCAAAGAGAGCTTGCAAAGTGTTCGAAAAACCCACAGGGTAGAGCTTCCAATGTGTTCTAACAAAGGCCACAGTGCACTATCAATTAATGACATGAAAACTCTATTATGATATTTTTTGTCAGGGTTCTGTCTGTTGCGTGGCGTTGACTGGTATGTCACTGTTCCACTTTCATGTTATTAAATTTGTTGTTTATTGACAGCTAGATGGAATTCTGGGAAATAGTTATTGGAATTTCAATTTGCCGGTTATTTTTTAAGACCGAAAACGTTGAAGACCGTATTGGCCATAGATTGAGTCCCAATATTAAATTTCCCTATTCATTGTAAAACCGCATTTTTGAAATCATTTTGGTTGCTCCTCTCGCGAATCATTCATCAATATTATCGACTGATTTTAATGTTACCCCTCCAGTTTCCTATATGCATAAGCATTAGAGTAGTCGTAAATCAATATCCGTAAATCTCTAATCTAATCTAATATGACAGTCGAAAGTACATCCTTATAAATTTATGTAGTGGGGAACACTT
Source organism: Mytilisepta virgata (assembly GCA_028015205.1). Classification (NCBI taxonomy): domain Eukaryota; kingdom Metazoa; phylum Mollusca; class Bivalvia; order Mytilida; family Mytilidae; genus Mytilisepta; species Mytilisepta virgata. The sequence goes on along the minus strand of CM051511.1, from coordinate 33,602,388 downwards.
TGAAACGCTGTTCAATATGTCTTAAAACTTTATTTTGCAATATAGACATATATAAATATAATTTTCCAATCGTCAATCCCATTTCTAAGCGGCGACATTCCAGAAGCGCCGGCCTATTGAGTGTATATTTCACAACTCGTACGTTATTCAAGGGCTTGTGACATATACATTGACTTCTTGGACAGAGTCTGGCTCCCGATAGAAAATGTACTCAGACAGCGGTATGTTCCTCCTAAGCTCCAGTCATCTTTATTAAAGTTTATGAACAACATAATGATTTGGTTGACAAATTTCATATTAGTAAATAAAATGTTTCGGTTGAATTGTCGAAGATATTGATATATGAAGTTATATTTCAATTGAATGTCCTTTTAAATTTGATTAATTGGTAAATATTAATAGAAATAGGTTTACAAGAAAAAAATGATGTTAAATTATGAAATTCTTAAATTCTCACATTCTTAAATTTATATACATAAAAAGACTTGAAAACCAGAAAGACCTCAAGCAGAACAAGAAAATCCGATCAAACGATATGCACTTAAAGAATGAATAAGTAAACGACAATACGTGTACAATTCAAATATAACTGAGGGTATTTGATAAGCCGTTCTTCTTAATTTTGTCGCAACTTTATTTTATTGCACAATTTCCATTATGATTTGTGCATTTTGTAACTCATATATTCCTCTATAATAAAATGTATCGCAAAATACCGAAATAAATGGCCGTTTCGTTGACTGACAACTCATCAGCAGTGCTCAAATTGTGCCAAGTTTATTGATGAATGTACGTGTGCAATTGACTGTGTATTTTAAAATGTGTGCAAAAATAGTTTTTATTATACGGTTTATATGTAATTACACAGCATTATACTGGAGCAAAATTGCTCACATAAGCGCTCGGTAGCACTTTTAAAAAATAAGAAAGGAAAATAAACTGATAGATCAATAAAAACGTACTAGATATAAGTAAGTAACACAACGTTCATTCTAAAGGTTTACATGTTTTGTTGATTAAATTATTTATGGAGTACTTTTAAATAAATAGAAATTGAAATTAAGTAACTGAAATACATGTATTATTATCATGGTTCCAAACCATTTCACTGTGGAATCGATGTCGAAAAATCGGACGATTTGCGCCAAGAAGGTACGGTAAAACAGCGGTGGTATGGCATGAATTATAATAATGCACTGTCAGACACAGATACTACTTTACATGGAATTGCTTACATTCATTTAACATCATGTGCTATCTTTTAGAATCGTACAGGGAGACAAACTTAATTTTCATGACGATTTCCATGAACCTTACTTTTCAAAAACGGACTTCATACTGATAAAACATTTTCTGCATAAATCGGCGACTTAACCAATTATGTTTGATTTTGTTTTTTCTTGAACTAGATGATTTTAAAATGACAATTGGGCGTACAATCTAGAAAGATAACCTTCTTTGCCTATTATTTTTAAAAATATTTTATGAATGTAATCAACCACAAGCTTAGTTTTATCTACTTGTAGCATTCATTTGAATTTTTAAAAAAATATTTTTTTTTGAAATACAAAAATGGGTAGGTGGTCAAATATTCGAAAAAAAAACAAAGCAATTCTTTACGTCTTTATGGCTGAAAGTACACGAGTTGAATGTACATGTACAAACATTAAATCACGAAATTTTTAATAATTAAATTTGCATTAAATTGTCTTGTTTATTTGTCAAATGTAATATATATTGTAATGATTCTGCATATTTATATGTATTTTTTTAAATAATAGCTTTTTGAAGTTGATATCATTGTTTCACTCGCCTTTTACCCTGGACAGGAAGGAGTGATATAAAACAGGGACTCTCAATACGCACCCCTGGGCATTTGAGGTAGATGTAACAGGTGATATTTAATAAAATATTTGTTATGAACAAAGCAAATTTAGATTTCAGAATCGAATTTTTATTAATTTTATCGTATAATGATCGAACTTTCAAATTCTATCAATCATTTCCATGATGCAACAGCGACGCCATGAACGTCTGCTAAATCAAGGATTTTAAGAAAATTGAGTGTTTTCGCAGCAGATTGCATGTGGTCAAAACAACTATGAGCAGCAGCCCTGCCTAAAAAGATTTTCTAATATAATGTGATCTTACATAAAGTCACATTTTAATGAAAAATCTGTTTTTGGCAAGGGTGTTGCTCGTATAAAAATGTTAATTCAAAGGTCCAAAAATGAGTGACATTTGGTGTTTTTCTTTGATTTCTTCAAAATTGACATCTTTGACAGCATATTGCCGCTATTACAGAAATTTCTTGTTGAAAACAAAACGTGTTCCTTAAAATACAACATTTTAAGAGTACTTAATGATGGCTGAGAGTACGTATTTCATTACTCTTTGATTTTGGAATTTAAGAGGCCAAATATCAGCCCAAATCATATCATGGACTTTGATGGAAGCAACTTTTAAAAAAATTAAATTTGGTACTTACGTGGGCTGACAAGGCTTTTACACCATGATTAAGTGCTTACTAAAATGAATTCTAATGAGAGATAATGAGAGATATGATATGCCAAGGAGCAAAACAGAGAAATTGATGAACTAATAATTAATGTACGAATTAATTTCTTTTTTCTCTTTATTTTTGACATTAGAATATATTGTGATGTAATATAATATTTCTTTATAAAAAAAATTTTGATATGTTAATCTGTATCTTTTTCAATACATCTAATATCAACTTAAGAAATTGAAATGGAGAATGAAAGGACGAGTTCAAACACGCGTAACGTATAAACAGAATAATTTATCTTATCGTATCGATATAAAAAAAAACAATTAAGTTTATCTCTATAACATTTGATATGATATTAACACCTGACTGGAATGTGGAAGACAACTACAAGCACTACAACTCTATGAAAAAAAACTTTACACCTACAGTCCCCGTGGCATTTTGTTACTGGGAATATAACTAATGTATTTTAGAGAAACTTATTTTCTAAAATACTATCGTATGAACTATTTTTTTGGAAACATATAATAAGTTGTCTGTGCCTAGAATTAAACACAAAATAAGTGCATTAGATGAAAAAAATGTCTTTTCTCCAGAACATTTAGAGCAGCTTATAACGATGTGATCATCTGAAATATACGTATCACATCGACTCTCTTCTTTCTTGCTTAAAGGAACTTGTAAACAAGACTAATGAACATTATGGCGTAATTGCTTTTGGAGTATAAAAGACTCTCTCAACGATTTAGATAAATTGCAAACTCGGCATTATGAAGAAACTGCTGTGGACACTTTTGGACATTTATAAGTTTTACATACTGTACACAACCCTTCTATACGATCTTATCACCTTCCGAATCTTCTAATGTAAATTATATTAGTTGTAATAGTGTTAAAACTTTTTTATATATAAGGAGAAAAAAGATAAAGAGAAAGAAAAGAATAGAAAAAGAAAAGAAAAGAAAATAGAAAAAAAATGATGTGCACATAACTGAAACAAACTGTAACCTTTGTTGTCAGTGTTAAACTTAGACCAGTTGTGATATTTTTTCGTAAAATAATCACGTAACAGACAGACTGGACACTACGTATATGACATTGTCATTTTGTGTAAATTAAACGCAATAAATTTATTAGAAATGAAAATCTAAACTTACGTGTATTCATTTTTGGCATAAGTATCACTTATGATCAATGTCAAACTGCATCTATTTTGTCTAGCCTCAGTGATTTTGTCACTTTAATAAATATGTACATGTATACATGTATCTTAAACCCATTTATATTATAAGAAATACTTTAGATGAAAAAATATATTACCAAATCCCATTATATTGTAATTGACAAACCTCAAACGAATATAAATCACATACCGAATAAAATTATACACATAAATATGGGAGTATGTCCCCATGCGCGTAACAGTTTTAAGTTACATGAATAAAATGGCTCTTTATAAGCAATCGTCAACCGTCAGACATTTCACTTATATACCCTTATACATTTAAAACTACAAAGGTACAAATATACAGTAATTCAATACAGACGTATTATACATCATTGCAGCATTAAATGGGTGTGGATGGGAAACTAAACTCGTAAAGGTTATTACGAACTGCGGCTGCATAAGTTCGATAAACTTCGAAACGTTAATTAGAAATTGCTTAAATACTGCTAGTGAACGCACTAAATGGACTAAATTTACATCGTCTAGTGTAAGATAAAAGGAATTTGGCATAAAATATATATTGAATTCACATACCGAAAGATATAATACTGAGATAATTTCACATGGACTAAAACTCTATATCTGGGTATACATCTTAGGCAAGGAAGCTCCCACATTGCGTATGACAAAACCATCAGTATACGGATGGAAGACGGATAAGGCATGTGTATGGTATTATATAAATATAAGGAAAAAATATTAAATATTTTCCAATTACAAAATACATCCCAGTATTTTGACGGACATGTGCCTCTAGCAGCTGTATGTTTTGCAAGGATCTACTCCGAGTTTGGATAGATTTTACGAGCAAAACCATACAATTACTAAAAAGCTTCAATCTGTAAAAACGTTAAATTTCATAAGCTGTTTTATTCTTCTCAAAAAGTTGTAAAATAGCGATCAACATCTTTTAGCTAAATACCCGGATTATAGCTCAGTTCACTTCCGGTTGTATCATGTGTATTAACCGCTAAACATATGATACTTGTTTATAAATATTAACGTATTCAAACATCATATTCTGTTTTGCGTATTTTATTTTTCAGTGTTTTATCTTTTCTAACACAACAAAACTTATGATGAAAAACTATTCACAAAAACATCTTTAACAAATTATATATTATCATTTTTTTTTACTTTCAGTTAAGATAAATTCATTAATTTACATAGTTTAATGATGTGCCAAAGCAAACTAAATTTGTTGTGTACAGTCATGTCTTTGAGTAGCCCCAATATTTTGAACCATAAATTGTTAAATCAAACATTAAGACATCCTTCTTGAATGTTCGTCTCGAGCATTTACCCCTGTCATGTCATTTTATATGTATCATTAATATTTTAAAAAGTATAAATACATTAATGAATCACATATAAGAAATAAATGTTAGTTTCATAATATCTTTAAATAAAAGTTATATATTTACCTGTTTGTATTTTATGGTGATATAATCGAAATATATTTCACCTGGTGTAACCTGATTATGTATGAAACATTGAATTTTTTTAACTCCCTGTTAAACATTATTTTTTTCTTTTTCATAGATGATATAACTGTACATTATATTGTATAACATTTATTGATCTATTTGAAATAATTCAAGTTAAATGCAATAAAATTTGTAAACTGTTAGATTCAACAGCCATCACCTAAGTAACAGGATTAAGTATTGAAAAAAATGTATAATAATTTAGAATATTTATGATTTATGTGAATGAAGAATGTGTAAAATATGGAAAACTAATACAGATACCAATTCTTTATTGCTAATCACAGCGCCCAAAATTGAGCAGAGTTATTACATTAAATTTAAGTACGACTTATTTTCATTGATTATCTTGTGACGTTTTGTCAGGCATAGAAACAATAACAATATAGCAGCCCCGGTAAATCTTGCTACAAAAACTGTACCAAAGTTGCGATAATTTCTGTCCCAGAAGGGTACATCATGCCATGAATACAGAAAGCTAAAGCTCGTCCGAATTGCATTATCCTTCAAATTTCCCTTCACTCGAATAACGTGCACTGGTTAGAGAACGTTTTGTCTGGTTTGGAATGTCACGAGATATCGACGACTGGATATCCAACTGTAACAGATGTATCCGCCGAAAGCAACCAGCCAGCGATAGAGCGCCTTTGATCAACATCCAGACCACTCAACCATTGGAACTAGTGTGTAATGACTACCTATCACTGGAACGATCAAAAGGAGGATACGAGAACCTGTTGGTGATTACAGACCACTTCACCCGTTACACTCTTGCCATACATACACGTAACCAGACAGCGAAAACTACAGCCGACGCCTTCTTTAACAACTTCGTCGTGCATTATGGACTGCCTGAACGCATTCACTCAGACCAAGGCGCCAACTTTGGGTCCAAGATTATTAAAGAGTTATGCACCATCATCGGTATGACCAAGTTAAGAACAGCGCCTTACCATCCTATGGGAAGTGGTCTTACCGAGAGATTTAACAGGACATTGCTGAGCATGTTGAGGACATTGAAAAACAATGAGGTTGCATAGAAGAAACGTCCTGCACCCAGGTATACTCATAGGAAAAAGCCCGTGGAACCGACGAAATCTGAAGGGAATAGTGAGGACAGGACCACTAGTGAGGAGTCAGATGAGGAGTCGGAGCAGGACTTTGTATATTGGATACCTGGTTTCACACAGGACAACACCGTGATGTACCAGCTGTGTTGGAACAGGAGGAAGAAACTCTTGGATTCTCTGATGACGGTCATGACGGATCCAGGAGTAGAGATCGACAGGGAACTGGTATTGAAGAGGACCTCTTCCTATGGACGACAGAAGATCTACAGTACCAACCCCTGTCGTGATGCGGAACCGGTTGAGACGACTGCCCAGGAAGCTGGAGATGACACTTCAGGTCCGAATGGGAGTGCGCATACCGCCCTTCACAAGATGAGGCAGATAATCCCACAGTAGCTCCAGCGACACCACCACCACGAAGAAGACGACGCATACTGCCAACACCACCACCACATGACTCACCAGTTGAACGCAGACCGCAGAGGAACCGGGAACCCCCGACGTACCTACAGGACTATGTTGTAACCAAGCAAACCACTACACAGCAGCCTGACTGGTTATTGAAAATTCAATGGGTAGATTCAGAAGCCGAGAAAGGACGTTTTAAAGGCTTGGAGATCGAATTATCCCGAACCATCCTGGATATCATGAGAAGTGGTACTTAGTGATTTACTGATTGCCGAGGACGTCAATTTTTCGGAGAGAGGGAAGATCTACTTTGAATGACATGGAAGTCATTTTCCTACAGAGGGGGGAATGTGGCAGAGTTGTTATTTTGGCTATTTAAATTTCATGTAAAATAAACTGTAATTTCTAATTTGTATTGTTTAAAATAAATATAATACTAATTTAACTTTGAAATATAGTTTAATTATTAAATTTATTTGAAGAGTATTTTTTTAAAGGTTTAATCCTTTTGAAGTAGCTTCTACGTAGTTTACGTAGATTTATATAATATGAATATTCATAGTAACATTGCCTATTTGGACAGTTTTGATTGGTCAGTTTTAGTTTCGCGGTTTATTGTATTTTGGTTTACAGAATATGATATGATGAATATAGCAGTATTTTTGGTGAAACTTTTGATGTGAAATATTTTGTGTCATAGTCCTGTAAACCAGTATATATTTCACTCCACAAGTGGTAGGTTTATTATGTTATTTTTATTAAGAAATTGTAATTAAGAAATGGAGTTATTTCCCCTGAAAGCGACCTCTTTCATTTTCGCTTTCAAGTTAATTTCTGGGTTATTTTAATCGTATTATACAACTATCAGAATGTTGTAAAAAGTATAAGCTTTGAGGTAAATAATACATGTGACAATTTAGTATTAAATAGTTCATATATTTGCACCTAATTGAAAGTGGATATAACCATAAAGAGACAATACACACATTTACATATATGTTCGATTGTAGTATTTTTGTCTATCAGTATTTGTCTATGAACACGAATCATACAATGAAACATTTATATGTTATAGTCACATATACAATGGTCAAGAATATTATTTTACTTGTCACTGTATTTTTGTAGTTTTATTATGTGCATTTCTCTTTGTTAAACTGTTTATTTATAAATGCATTATTGTTATTGCAGATCTATTTATCTGGTTACTAAAGCATCAATACCCTAGACTGTGTTTATCATATAGATTGAATGCCAAACAATCCCGTCTATCACAGATACCATATACCAATTCATAGAATACTGGGCGCAGACATCTTGTGAAGGGAACATTTAGTGGTGAAATGAATGTTAGATTCGCTGTCCATTGGTCAATATTAAATTAGATAGTAAATAATTTTAAACGGCAGTGGTTCTTCCTTCGAAACATATGAAATAAAACAATTTCAAACTAGCTTTTAAGAATGTGGGTAATTTTAATGATTTAAGTGGGTGACCCCCGATTTTTAGCAAAAATGTATCCCCTCTTTTTGAGCCTCATTTTTCGGTATGAAAAGCCATGGGAACGTACCATTTTCGTTGCATTAAATTAATCGGATACATTTCCATTTAATTGAGGTGCTATTATTTTTCAAGAAATTAATTATTATTTTTATGAAATTTTCTTTCATATCTTGGTACCCCCATATGGAGATTAACATAGAAACCGAATGGTACTTTGAATTCCAAAGCGCCATTCTAATGCGTAAGAAAACACTAAATTCACGTGATCAGAAATATAATTTCTGACCCGTATGCGGTAATTCCGGACTAAGTCGGAAATCAAGTATTACAGTCGATTCGCCCCTATTCCTTTACGCCCCACTTTAACTACGCCCCAAAATACAGTACGTCCCAATCTATTTTCAGAACGCCCCAACCCATTTTCATTACGTCCAAACCCATTTCTATTACGTCCCAATCACGTTTTCATTACGCCACAGTCCCTTTTTCATAACTCCCCAGTCCATTTCTGGTATAATACCGAAACCGACATTCAATCGTGGTATCTATTACATGTACATATCAAGTTTTAGAGTAACACGATTTATGTATCAAGACATACCTATCAAACAAAGTCGACAAAAATTACAGTAGAAAAGATCCTGGGACTTTTTTTGTGGAATTCTAGACTTTTTATCAATGGACGCTGATGTATTCCTATTTATCTTTTATGTTATTTTGGGGTTTAAAAATGCAAATTGTCGAAATATATAGTCAAAAGTGACACAAATCTCATTATTTAGTATTATAAAATGAATTCGACAAGAAAGGTTTCGGTCCTCGAATGTTAATTTATTATTTTAGTGAAATGCAATATATTCGGATGTTAATTTCTATACATCGATATGGACTAAAATTTGCTGTTAGTACAATACGATTTTTATTTGTAAAAGTATTTTGTTTTTATTATCTTATTATGTATCACGTACATCTTATTTCGTATGTCATGTTTTTTGAAGATTTACATAAGAACTCTGACTTTTTAAGACACATTTACCGTAACACTGCATACATGTAGCAACTGCTCTATAATACTTGTCAAGTCACAATGACATAATAGTTTGACTTAATAGTAGAAAAATATAGAATTGAAAATAACGAAACTAAAAAGTTAAAATTACCCAAGAATTGAAAATACATCTTTTTGGATAAAAAGGAATCCATGTACAAGAGGCTATATTCATTGAACATCTTACAGCATTTATAGTTTAATTTCAAATCAAAAAAAGTTTAACAACATTTTAAGAAATACTAAAGCATTAAAAAATTAGTTTTACTTTTATCCACATATTAAAAATATTAATAATTAAATTTATTTTATTTCTAAATCAAAAAAAAAAATGCAAAATTGTTAACATTAAAGTTATATGATTTAATCACAAATAGGCTTAATTCCAAACTTATTTTAAACTGTTGTTTTTCAATTGAAGTATAATAAAACGTACCTTTTATCTTGATTCCAAATTGTTGAATTCTGAAGTGTATAAAATCATACCCGTTTTATAAGGTCAGTATCCCACGATAACATGTTGGGAGTTTATTGTACACATTATTGCACGTGTTGCATGTGTTATCCAGAGCTTGTAACATTGACTTCCTGGACAGAGCCCGGCTCCTGACAGAAAATTTGCTCTGACAGGGGTACGTTGCTCCTAAGCTGAAGTCATCCTTATTAAAGTTTTATGGGCGTCATCATGCCTTGGTTGACAGGTATGAAAAAACCGTTTCCCAAATGAAAATGGACCTGTTCCATTGATATTATTCCTTTCTCATACGGATTTGACATTGGCAGCATGGCGGGTGTCCTGCAGGAAGCAGAGACTGCTTACTCTTCCGGAGCACCTGAGTCTACCCCCGGTTTTTTTGGTGGGGTCCATGTTATTCATATGTTTTTAGTTTTTAATTGTAGTGCATGTATTGTTTTGGTCTTGTCTTCGTTGTTCTCCGGAGTTTGTCAGTTGTTACGATTTTTCTCTCCTTCGAATATCCCTTTGGTATTTCTTGACTTTAATTACTATGCTTTATTGAAAGACTTCATTATCGGAAATTTTGAAATAACTAATTAATTGCAACATTGATACCGAAATGGGGCGAAACAAAAAAGAGATGGGGAGTAATGAAAGTCAGTAAAGGCGAACCGAAAACCGGGTGGGCGTAATGATAGTAGAATGGGGCGAACTGAATCAACGTTGGGGCGTACTGTATTTGGAGGGTAATGAAAGTGGGGCGTTATAGTATGGGGTGAAATTGAATTGGCGCGAATCGCCGTGCACCTCTCATCAGCAGTGCTCGAGGTCAAAGTGTTGGAAAACCGGTTAAAGATTTAATGATGAATTAATAAGCACAACAGTCAACAATCAAAACAATTAAAAGAAACAGGAATCCAAACACAGCTAAGGGCTTCCAGATACTTATCTAATCTAAAAGGAAAGATTTTTAAAAAAATTCTATGTCAAATATATCTTTTGGTCACCTGCATGTGCTCCTTCGTATCTGTTAAAGTTATGAACAAACTCTATTGTGCATTATTAAACACCCGTAGTTCACATTGCCCTACGGGTGGAATGTAAAACTCCAGATATTTATCAAATCTAAAAGGAAAACTGTAACACAAAACAAAACACAAATTGCTCAAGCCTAAAACTATGTTATAGTAATGCAGTGCGAAAGAATTAAATTTGAACATTATCACCTCAAGAATAACTTCTGAGAGCTAGATTTATTCTGAATGTGGCATCCTCAGACGCTTTCACAATGTTAATGTAAAAGTTCCAATTACTAATTCGAAAATGTTTAAAGACCAAAACTAAAAATAGGAATACATGCGTTTCAGGATGATCTCATTTGACGGATGCAATATCTTATTAATTATGTTGTATTAGTTCAAAAGATCATCCCTGTTTTTTTCTTTGAGTACTTGAATTTGTTTAATTTCGGGATTCGTTTTCGTGATACTTTCCATGTTCATAATATTTTTTTTACTTTAATTCAATTATGTCTAGTAAGGAGATCCAGGTGAACACATTTCAATACGTTTGTTTATCCCAAAATAATTTAGCATACATGTACCTTATTGTATCTGAAGAAGAATTTATAGAGAACATCATGCATATTAGTAAATTTTAAGGTTGAAGTTTGAATTTTGAGTGAAAAGTTTACAAAAATTTATGCTATAAAAGATTTCTCGAGTATTAGAAATTAAATAAATGTCACTTTTGTCAGAATATGAAATCATAATCATAGACGTTGTAAAAAGAATATAACGAAACCGCAAAGTCACTTTTGAAATAGGGTAAAGATTTGTAAATATTTCAATGTCAAATATATATTTTGGTCACCTTCATGTGCTCATCGATGAAAGTGGATAATCGGTTCAATAGTTACCCATTACTATTGAAAATGACCAAGTGAAACCATGTTTTTATTATGTATAAATGTTTAGCCAAATGACAAAGGGAATCCGAGATTGAACAAGTTACTGATAATTTTTTTTAATTATTTTAATTTTTTACTTTGTTTTATTGCCACAGTTACGAAATAAAGGTTCATATTATAGTCCAAATATCCAATATTTTTCACGACGATTTCCGCCATGGCCATTAAAAAATAATGAAATTTTAATTTTTAGCCAAATACAAACGATAAATGGAGTCTTAAAATCTATCGGGAAACGACTTTTCCCCAAATTTTTACACAAAAAACATCAATGTTTCTATTATTATATTCATATTTAATATCTCTGCTACAAACTTGATCTTACCTCGATTTTGTCTAAACTCTTTAGGTCCGTCTGGTTGTATTGCCCACGCTTTAATGTTAAGTTTTGACTTTCCAAAGTTTTGGTCATGAGTTTACCTGATATAGATTAATCCGATCTGTACGTAATAATAAAGGTATATGATATATATTTAACAGTTATTGTGTTGAATATATATTAAAAGACAAAGTTACGTTTTTTTTATCACGTTTGCAGTGAATAAGAAAAACTAGAGTCTCAAGTGGTGAGCATGTGTCGCTCACCTGGTATCTTTTCCAACATGTCATATTTGTTCATTTAGCTATTCAGTTTCAGAGATGTTTTTTTTCATTTGACCATTCAAAAATAAGGAATTGTCCATTAGTTGTCCAACCGAGGAGATATATCCAAATTTTAACCAAATTTTAAAAAGGTTCTTGCATAGATTTTACCCTAAACACTATATCAGTATAAAAACTAACTCCGAAGTCTTATTGCAATTCAATAAGATCATAATTGTTTTATTCCGGGGAAATCTTCATTATCTGTGTGAATAAGACTTGTCTCTAGTAATGGGAAACTTTTAAAAAATCTCATCACAACATGAACCCAGATTATCTCTAATGTACGTATAGTAATGAAACTAATACAAGTTAAATCAGTGTAAATTATGTTCACCTGTTTAGTGTTTACTTTTGTTTTTGTTATTGTCTTTAATTCCGTATAGAGTTGGCTGTTAAAAATGTTGGTAGGAACTATAAGAATTAGAAACAAACTAGTATTTATTAATTGACGATATTAATTGAAAATTTCTTGAAATACTCACCAGCCTATGGATTTTCCATACTAAAAGTGTAGAGGCTAGATATGTCAAAGTACTATTCTAGAACTTAAAGGGTATAGTGAATTTGATTATTTTAAGAACAGATTCGTTCGTATAAATGGCTACAATTGAAACCCACAACCCATGTAGACTTGCGGACTGTAAGAGCAGACCTAAGTTTATTAATAGTATGGCTATTGTAAATAATGTTTTCTCAATATTGCTTTGGAGGTTTTTCCTTTATGAAAAAGGACCACATGCGCTAAATGAAAAATGAAACGTAGTGTAACTATTGCAGATATTGCTGACACAGTGGAACCCCCGAAAACCGGCCCCTCTGAAAACCGGATTCCTCTGAAAACCGAACTTTTACTTTCGGTCCGGAATTTTCGCCTATATATTCAAGTAAAAAAAAATCCTCTGAAAACCGCAACCTCTGAATTCCGAACACCGGCCGTACTTTCCGGTACAAAACATATATATTCATGTCAAATTAAGCTCCAGAAACCGACCGACTTGGAAAATCAGTGTACCGTAATAGATGTCATCCTTAATCGATCGATGATTGACATCATTAAACTAAATAACCATTTTAAATAAAGGTGTGAAAGTCGTTAATCAAACAATAATCAGGCATCAATAAAAGCGTCGGATTGAAATTAAAAACAATTAATTGTAGTAAAATAATATGCGCGTGGTAAATGTACATATGTAAGCACATGGCACAATTTTGCAACATCGTTATAATACATTGTAATACACTTCCGGTTTCACTCTCCGGGTCAGATACGTATTTTCCGGAACCTCCTAAAACCTCATTTAGATTCGTATTAATTTAGTTATCCTCTGCTTGACATGGTCTAAGATGTATGTGGAATTTTGTCTACTTTAAATAAATTTGTTTTGCTTTAAAATTGACATTGCTTTCCAATTTTTCCAAGTATTTAGTTTTGAATCCTTTAAACAGTCACCAAACACTCGCATTTACTTTTAACCAAATTAATGGTTTAAACCTAATCGGGAAACGCTAATTTGCCTTGTTTTAATACTACCTTCCTTTGCTCATATCTAATAATTATTGTTTGACTTGCCATTGTATACCCATACTACCAAAGTAATTAATTATCTGGGTCCAGTTTTACAAACATTCACACGACTACGATCAGTCGTAAGTGTGATCTGATTTCCGGTTTTCAATATCTTTGTTCTATTGACGCCATGGAACCAGTCTCGATCTTAATCGTACGAATGTTTGAAAAACGGGGGCTTGTCTTTTGAACATTAAAATTGGTATTATGGAGTATTTATTAGATATTTTGTAAATGATTACACATTTATGTTAAATATTTGTGCAAGGTGCTACAACTGGAGCTGTAGGTATAGTGTTGAATAAATGAAATATCCAACAAAAACAGCTGTTCTTAGATTTTATTGTTTTGGTGACATTTGATTTTTACATAACTTTGATTATTATATGTTAATCTTCGAAAAGAATTACCAGGTATTCTCAACACAATATTATTAAAACAAATATATATCCTTGTTTAATGTAGATGTTATAGTGTAGTTTAATAGAATGTATAATCTGTAGCTAATCTTTGCTGTGCATTGTCTTTCTGGTTTTGTAAGTTTATTTTCTCTTTTCATGCTTGTATTCTATATGCATGTGTGCCACAAGATAAGATACACATGTTGAATTGAAAGAAAAAGTCTTGCATAAAAATAAATTTTCTTTTTTTCATGATGCTGAATCCCCCTTTTTTCCCCAACTCGCATCTTACTGTTTTAGTATCTTTGCTTCTAATAATCAGAAAACATACCCCTTGATTATAAAGTGATTTTTAATATATCACAATATTTAATGTTAATTCCAAAAGCCCCCCCCCCTCTTTTTCTTTTTGTTTTTGTTTTTGTTTTTTTCTCTCAATAGAAAGAAGAGTTATTGCCCCTTATATTATACACTCTTTGAATAGATAAGTATAGAGGAAGAACTACAGTTCATTGTATGTAAAACCTACCATATACAAAACGAGAATCCTTTTGAATAGTCCATTATATTAATAAAAATGAATAAACAAAATGTTTGTCCTGCATTTCAAACTTTGTAAGAGATAGATATTTTTAGAACCGATTACTGGAGAAGGATATAAAATTATCCGTAAATTATATATGAATGAATATATGAAGTTATACAAAGTACTTGTTAAATGAATCCCCTAGTTCATAAACAAGAAATACATAGGGATGAACCTCAGTGGGATCGTTGTACCATTGAGGGGTAAACAACATGTATTTGAATAAAAGAACTATATTCTTAAAATCATTTATTCAAAAACATGTAATCAATATGATGCAAAATTGTTACATAACAATTTAATGACTCAAAGCAAGGTGGGACAAACAATATCGCCCACTAGTGAATAAATGACCGAGACAAAATATAAAATGCATGCAAAATGATAAAAACAGCATAACATTTTTCCAAAAACAAAACATTGTAAACACAGTGTACAAAAACAAAATAATATAAGACTTGTAACTTCATACTAAAGGGTGGATAAGGGGGTGGGTAATTGTAAAATTCTGCTGAATATTTTCATATCTTATCTGTGTTGAAACACAAAGAAAAGTGATGACCACGCTCTGTAATACCCAATCAACCTCGTGGTCGTGCAACGCACGTGATTGGACAACTAATCAGGATTGACCCACAAAGCTTAGATAACACGTGCGATAATACTTCACTTATGATCTGATTCACACGACCCCTTAGAAAGAGTAACTTGATCCTGAAAATCTGTGAAAACTTTGAGGCAAATTACATTCCTGACATAAATAATTTTATTGTTCCAATAAACTGATTATATTCATGATATTTGTTTAAAAAAACAACTTTGATTATTCTTTAGAATATACATGATTTAGATACTAGTATTGACTTCAGTGCCAATTCAAGACATCAAAAACAGTATGAGTGAATATTTATAAATTTGCTACTACCTTATCATACAGCAATATAAAAAAAACACTCTTGTTATAGTTAAGTGCTCTGTGAATCGGAGCTGTTTTTGGAAGATGTTCTATTGAGTAAATTTTGCATTTGAGGAATATGGGTTTTCGAAATATTTGTATCGTCAGAGTCGGAAACTGGAATAAGGTATAAGTCTTGCTTCTCAATAAATGTCTGATTTTTATTTGAATCGTCTGTTTCTTCTAAACACTCGTCATATATATCAGTTTCCTCTGCCAAACCACTGGAAATGGTATTGGAGGCTCTGCGTGATACTATCGGATCTGGTAGTATTTCGTTACGTATCATTTCAGTTACTTGATCATTTGTCAATGCGGAGGCAGTTTCAACATCTTCGTACTGAGCACTTGCGCTTCTTCTTAAAGCAACCTCACGCAGATTTCTGAAATAATAGCAGTAATTATATGAGATATATAAGATATTCAAGTTATAAAGTATATCGTTATCATGTTCATGATAGACAGTCTATGTAATACGCATTGACTTAATCATCTACAAAGTGGCACAAATTACTACAGTTTTAGTATTGTCGTGCATGTGATTTGTACCTTCACGTTCTTGACAGAACGAACTTTTTGTCACCTAAACTTCAAAGAAAAAGTCATTATCATGCTCTGTTAATAACACCAAAATGTGACTTCATACATTTTACGGTAGTCACGACGATGCGGAGTTACTACCTCATTAATTAAAATAGATGTCATCAGTTAGATTATACGTCTAACTGGAATCGACACATCACAAAATTTGACATTATCCCGGATTTTTCTCACTTGCAATGTGACAGGTGCACTCAATGGAGCAGTACACGCTTTGGATATCCTGATGTACATGGTAAAACGCGTAACGCACAAAAGCACACTCATGCATTTCATGTTATTTTTACCTAATTATCTATTAACCAAAATTGTAGTCCGTGATTGCTCTGACGTCTGACGGCCTTTTTATGATATGCTGGGGCCGTGGGACCTCAGAGCGCACTCCGTATAGAAAACATGGAAATTGCCGACCCAGCGGCAGTTTTTAGACTCGAAATCGTAATATATCCAGTTATAAGTAGATAAACCATACACCAATCGATTCCTTATTCATTTTTCCATAAGAATATGTAATTTTATTCACCAACAGTGTCTCTGTACCACAAACTAAAGCTTTATTTCCATCAATTTCCATGTTTCTATACGGAGTGCGCTCTGACCAAAATTTATATAATAATAACATGAATAATAAAGCTGTCAGTAAAATAAACATAATGCCACATTATCTGATGGCGTCTTTAAAACAAAATACATCATGTCTTGGGTACATAATTACCAAAACGAACAAAAAATAGAAAAAAACGGTTGACAGATTTCCGATCGTGCGATTTCTGGAAATTGTGTTTGTAAGATACGAACGGAATATAACGAAACGAATTAAACAAATTTTATGCGGGATTTTAAAAGCAGTCAAATAATTAATATTGTATTTGATTTTAAATAATAAGTACTTAAAAAGTATCCGATGTTATACGGACTGCATTGAATTTTTCTATAAATACAAACTTTTTGTTTTCATATGCTATTTTTAATGGGAAATTATATTTTAGATATAATATAAATAAATAATTTTTTCATCTTACCTAATTAACATATTAACCAACATTGATATGATAATAATAAAGTTGTCAGTAAAATGTAAAGTCAAGAAATACCAAAGGGATATTCGAAGGAGAGAAAAATCGTTACAACTGACAAACTCCGGAGAACAACGAAGACAAGACCAAAACAATACATGTACTACAATTAAAAACTAAAAACGTATGAACAACATGGACCCCACCAAAAAACCGGGGGTAGACTCAGGTGCTCCGGAAGAGTAAGCAGTCTCTGCTTCCTGCAGGACACCCGCCATGCTGCTCATGTCAAATCCGGTATGAGAAAGGTATAATATCAATGAAACAGGTCCATTTTCATTTGGGAAACGGTTTTTTCATACCTGTCAACCAAGTCATGATGACGCCCATAAAACTTTAATAAGGATGACTTCAGCTTAGGAGTAACGTACCCCTGTCTGAACAACTTTTCTGTCAGGAGCCGGGCTCTGTCCAGGAAGTCAATGTATATGTCACAAGCTCTGGAATAACGTATGAGTTGTGAAATATATACTCCATACGCCGGCGCTTCTAGAATATTGCCGCTCAAAAATGGAAAGTTGACGATTGGAAAGTCAAAGTCGCCCGTTTGTCGTATAATGCCACAATATTTAATGGCTTCTTTCAAACAAAAGACATCATGTCTTAGGTGCATAATTACCAAGCAATTGCAAATACCTTGACAGATTTCAAGAAAAATAAGTAACAGTTCAAGTCTATGTTAAACATGTTAAAATTGCACATGTCATATGCAATGTTATATGATCATTTAATTTAGAAAAAAGTTTGTTTAATATATTTTGAAACCGAATTAATTGGATAATTCACATTAGTAATATAAAAAAAATAGCAATTGTGCGGGAATATTAACATCGACGTTTTCAAATATTTGACACCGATGAAAATTTGATCCATTAGTCTTGATTGAAATATGCTCAGATTTGATTTCAAACGTTTTAATATTTGTCTCAACCAATGAAATCTCATGCACGTTCTCTGTTCATATCGCAAGTTTCTAACCACACGGAAACCGCACGCATACGATCGCACGTTACACGCAACGATTCTACACGATCAGCAAGTCAACACACATGTTTCACACGTTACACGATTTTGTTTTGGTGATTTACACGTTCAACCAAATGTAAAACTCCGGGTTTTGTGCGGGTTCACATTTCAAGTGTTTTTTCTGTGTTTTCTTGTTCTAATTCAGTTTGGTTTGTTGTGTATTTTTCATTGCTTTTACTCTTGGTTTGGTCTTTTTAGTACATGTATTTGTTTTCTATTTGTCATTGTCCGCATCTTCTTTGGATTTAGTCGGTAGAATTTACCCACTCTCTTATCGCTTCGGTATTTTCCTACCTATATTTAAATTGTTATCAACATCAATTATAATGATGCTAGAAACCAAATTGATTTTTTGACTTGACAGCGCCTTTCAAGGTTTAGGGCAATAATAAAAGTTTCTTATTCAAGCCGGCATGATTAGAAACGGACATACAAAAGAATAAGTGATAAAAATGTACTTACATTTCTGTGTGATCCTTATCAGCGCACCTAGATGGATTAGGTTTGGATGCAAATCCTTCAACAGAAATTAAACTTTGAAGAAAAAAGTAGAATCAAACAGTATATTTTTGGTAGTGCATAATCATACCCTGATATGTTTGATTGTTTACAACTTGAAAGTAGACATTTTCTTCGGTTTCAATTAATTTTTGTCACAACTGTGTATTGCATTTGAATTTTTGTCATTCTATGTCATGTGGAAAGACGATATCTCAAGAATTTACTGTATATACTTGTACATTGCTATATATCGCTTCTGAAGGACGTCACAATATCATATATTTTACGTAGAAAAAACATGGAAGTCATATAAAATCATGGAACTCACGACATTATATAAAGGGAGCATACATATATATTTACTACATGTCGTACATACTTCGGTTACTGATTCCTTGATGTAAAAAAAATATTATGATTTTCTACATTTCAAATTAGGTATATCACGAGGGCC
This sequence comes from Mytilisepta virgata, assembly GCA_028015205.1. Lineage (NCBI taxonomy): Eukaryota > Metazoa > Mollusca > Bivalvia > Mytilida > Mytilidae > Mytilisepta > Mytilisepta virgata. The sequence goes on along the minus strand of CM051511.1, from coordinate 33,582,895 downwards.
AACATAGATCAAACTACAATCAGTTGCAGTATGGTATATTTCATCATCAATATCTATAAACTTAAGGTTAATGGTTAATGGTTTAGCAATAGTATTCTTACCTGATCTATTTATTGTAATATTCCTCAGTATGAAGAAAATTACTAGACCAACACTTATACCAGCAAACAGTCCAATGCAAACGTACAAGACAACTGTTTCCACATCTGCTAAATACACAACATACAACTGTTCTTATTTGTTTAATCTAGGTTTTATTATGTGCTATGTGATGTTTGTTATGAGCATATTGGACCTTGATAATAAGCTAAACATTGTCCATTTGTTTACGAAATGATATGATATTAAATATACCAACTGTGCAAATGAATCAACACGTTTATCAAGGGTTAAATAAAGAATGAAGTTTGACACATTTTAGTTGGTTTCCTTGACTTTCATGACTTTCTCAAGATATGTGTGGTAAAATAGAAAACAATTTATATTTACGCTTTTCTTCCGTATTGTCGTATTTTTCTTCCAGTGGTTCCGTTGTGAACTGGATTTTTAACAACATTTCAGAAATATCTGTCAGGGAAAATGAAACTTCTATCTGCCCAAATGCATTTGTGATTTGACACACAATTCTCCCTTCATGAACATTTATGTCGAAAATCTGAATTTTCACATTATAACCCGGTACACTAACTTCATTTTCATAACTTAGTATTGTTACATTCTCCTTCGTTATATGTTCTTGAAATTCAGTAATGTTATCGTTCATGTCTATTGTCTTTCCATCTATTTCATAGAACCACGAGACATCAATAAACTTTGGATATGAGTACACGGGTACCAACAAAGATACTATACGATTTTGTAGTAAAATATCTTTGTCTGCAACAATTGGTGGACCTATAAACATAAGTTTTGTTATTATATATTCACCATTTGTCTCTGTCTGGATGCAATAAATTTTAATTATTGTATGATTGCTAAACATCCGAAAAATTTGAAATAAGAATATATAAAAATAATTTTGTCTTTTATAATTATAGATTATTACATGGCATTTTCCATATCGGCCCATGCATCATCCCGAGACCACCATATCGGACTGACGGCTTTAACTCAAGGTCCGATATGGGTCGAGGGATGATACCAGGGCCGATATGGAAAATGCCATGGAATGATCTATTTATCACATATTTAAAAAAATTAAAAAGAATTTTAGATTTAAAAAAAAATTGAGAAAAAACCAAACAAACAAAAATATGGATTTTCGAGGGCTAAAACGGATTTTCGAGGGCAAATATCGATATTGGCCCCGAGGACAAATAACCGACTCGCGGCTATTATTTGACATGCAAAAACGTAGATATTAGTACAAAACATGTGATAAGTGTATTTATTAATTACAATGTAGCAATATTTTATATAGTTATTATTTAGTTATCCTATCGGAAGTGTTTAACAAATAAGCTTATTAAATTGACATGTAGTTTATTTCTTTTTCTGTGATCAATAAACAAAATACATATAAATATAACAGGGTGCAAAAAATATACATCGCGTTATCAAATAAACGGACAGGCAACTTATCTAGTCTTCAAGGAGTAATAATACCTTGAACCGAAACTTTTGCAGAGGCTACAAATTCTGCATCGTTTGTTACCATTGTACATCTATATTCTCCAGAGTCGGAATAATCACAGTGAGGTACTGACAAAGCATAGTTATTTCCAGTATATACTGCATGAAGCTTCCGTATCAATACACCATTCCGAAAATGCCTCCATGTCAATGTCCAGTTCAAATAATGTTTTGGATTTACGGCACAGTTAATTACAACTGTTTGAGAGGTATTGTATCTTGACTTCCTAGGGTAAACAGTGACATGACTTTCTGAAATATAAAGGTGTAGCTATCATTTTTTTTTACTCGTGGGTCAATTTAAATATTCGTTAAAAATCACACCATTTTTTTAATCAAATATGTGCGCATTACGTGATTCCTATTATAGGAATGGGGAAAACCCCTATTCAAATCTTACGTCATTATTTATATTTTATGACGTCCTCGTACTTATTTTAACGTTAAACTCAATTAAACGAGGTAATAATTAGGTTAAATATTATCTTTTTTACTTAACAATTTGCAAAAATCTACAAATCGAAAGAAACAGTCCTGATAATTAGTTTAAATTGTATTATTCATTCTCCATGATCGAAGTGTACATCCAAAGAAAGGCCGCTAAGTATCCCAGATTATCATAGCATGTTAAACGAAATATACAATGAATTTCCATAACGATTCATTCACAAACAAAAGCTATAGCTCTATCATATGGCTTTTTTTTAACAAATACCTAAATACGATGATGTAATTTGTCCTAATACAAAGATTAATTCTTTCATGTAATGTCACTCAGAACTCTTAATAGTGTAAGCAGTTTTTTCATTTCCATTGGCCCTATTAGGATCAAAGATAATAATGCTGTAAAATGCTTGTTAATCCGTATTAATGTTAGCAGGCTTTTGTCTTTCCTCCAAATTTTTCGCATATTTACCTTGGTAGTTTAATTCGACTTTAACGTCAGTTCTTCCTTCGGTATTCCGTATACGTATGATATATTTTCCAAAATGTTTGTTCGACACTGGAAGAAGACTTGAAGTAAGGTTGAATATATCTTTAAACCCTTCCGTGTAATTTTTTTGTTTAATCCAGGTCCCTACTTTTCCTCCAGCCGATTCAAACCAGAAACTAATTGGCATTTCAAACGATTTTACTTGTATAGAAACGCTGACAGCTTGTCCTAGTTCAGTTTTTAGGTTTAAAAATCTCTTTCCTGATAATAGTACTGGTTTATCTATAAATATAAAGAGAGGACACCTGGTATATAATTTAAAAATGGATTGGAAAGATTTTGCGAATCTCGAAATATATCTTCCTTTTCTTTAAAAAATGTTGGGTTATGGGTTTAGTTTCAATGATCCCAAAGATATGATATTATACATGTTATATTGGGTTGAACACAAAGAGGTAATACAAAATAACAATCCAAAGATACTAATATTAGATATAATAAATTTATACTATGCTGTATACGACACATTTCAAGGAGTTACCTCTCATCAGCAGCATTAAAATCGAAAATTTAGAAGACCAAAAACCAAACTTATTTTAAAACAAGAAGTACTCATAACCAAAAATACCGAAATAGGAAGCCAAATTTCAGCTAAGGAGATCTACCGTGTGCAAGACAAGGAATGAACCCTTAGTAATTCTATTATTTTTGAATTTTGCTAAATACTTGTAATTTCTATAACAAATCAATGAATAATCATATCAGACAAACAACATGGTTTATTTTTGTGCTATAACATTTCGTTTGATTTGTCTTAAAATATAATGCTTTCCAACATTTTTCACTCCCCTCTGTTTAACACGGAATATCCACGTCATCATTCAGGTTATCAAATTGATATATTTTAATACCATTTTGTTGTCTTGAAGAAAATAGTTTGGTACAACATCATATATTTTTGTATTTCGGCAATCCAGTGATCGTTATAATTTATATGAGGTTTAATTTGGACAGTTGCCTTCAATTTTTTTCAAGACAAACTGCTTTATAAAAAGAGATCACAACTTCAGTTAGTTACTTTGGTATTGGTGAACAGGAATACCGGTTAAAACTACAAATAAGAACACAAGCACATTAAGAAATGGCACTGCGTTAGTAATAAATTCTTAGAATTAAATAGTTTTGTTATTTATATTAGTTAAAATACACCTTGTCAGAAACCTATTCAAGAATTTAGTTCTTTTATTTGTTGTTATAATGTTTTAAGGACAGGACGGGTCATCTGAGGCTTAAATATGCTCCCAAAAGCATGAAGAAATCGTTTTATTATTTTTATATATTATTAAACTAACATATATGAATAGTGGATACTGTTCCATAAAAAATGGGTTTATTCTAGGCACTTTGTTAAAACGTGATTTTATATTTAACTTTTGATATTTAGTCAATGACAAAAAAAGTTTAACAATGACAAATTAATTTTTACTTTTAATATTTAAATTTAGAAGTAATGTAACAGACTTACTCCGCGATTTACATTTCATTATATTATTTCACAACTTACATTTAACCACTATAAAGACAGCATCCGAGTCATTGCCAACTTCATTTGATCCTGTACATGTGATGTATCCGCTATAAGATCGATCCACATTTAGAATTTTCAACAAAGATAAGTTTCCGGTAAAGTTAGCATCTTCTTTTATAATCCCCTTTGTATCATGAAACCAGTGCACACTTGTTGGAAATATGTTGGAAGCAACTTTACACGTAACAAATAGAGTGTTTCTTTCAGGAATTCGTAGAATCTTTTTCTCCAATATCTTTACAATTGGTGGTGCTAACATAACAAATATATAGCGATTAGACTTTATACATATATTTAGGCCACTTCTATCTCACTTCATAAACACTTTTTTGTAATTAATTTTGATTCTGATGTATTTGGCCTTTAACCAAATTTTGAAAATGTTACATTATCCGACCTACACTTAAATGGCATTTTCAAATATTTCAATTATGATAATGATATTTTTGTATACAGACAAGTTTCGTTATTTAGAAGCAACATTATGCACAGAAAACACGAATTGTTTTTTATTTGTGTTGGAATCAACTATTAAACTGTTATCAAATAAAGTGCCTACATTTAACAAACAACTGAAATGAGCTCTCAACTGCTTGACTTTTGTTGCTATTGTAAGCGCTGCAGGACAATTTCTTCTGATGATCTAACTTTGTAAGCTTGAAAGAGTAAGATAGCACTTCTGGCCCCCCTTCAACTAATGTCGTCCCGTCTCTTTTCCAAACCATTGTTTCCTTTGGTTCTCCGCTAATTACAGAGCAATTGAGGACCATTGATTCGTTTTCAACAGCGTAAAGAGTCCCATCTTCAGGCACAGGTTCTATAGACATATTTGATGGTTTTTCTATAAAAAAAAAATAAGTATTAAATGTATTTGGCATACCCGAATGCATAGTTTCAAATATATGTTTTAGATAATACATATACACCCATCACATAGTACAGATAACTGATGTCGCCAGTTTCTGCTATAATTGAATCCAATTGAGATATATGCTGTAGTAAATATGACTTTTGATGAAAAAAAATATACATGTAACCGGTCAAGGGGTTTGGATGACAATTTCCCAATAGTGTTTTGATATGGATAGAAGTGGAGCAAAGGCATATGTCAATATATAAATATAAGGATGGAATGATTTTGGGTAGGACCGCAAAATGTGGTTAGGCTATAAATCCTAGTTCCACCTTACGTAACGAAAACATAGGATTTATATTTCAATCAGACTGAGAATATCGACGAAAGTTCGGGGATATTACAATTGTCTTTAGCCGTCTGTCTTTCCGCCCGCACACTTTCTTGTGCCACCAACTCTCTCTTCATATTCAGATCTAGGATTTGATATTTACATACTACCTGAAGATGCGCATTAACATTTTATAATCTTGATTTTCAAAATAAGGTGCCATAGCCATAGCAGTCGAATTTCAAAAGTTGTGAATTTAAATTTATCTATTTATAGTACTATACTATTCAATGGCATGTACGTTACAAACAAAAGATTTAATTGCCTAATGACGAATTAACTTACTATACATCCAAACAAAGAAGTCATGTTGGGCAACCTGTCCATTTACGACGGAGTTACATCTATATTGACCTACATCATCATCGTCGAAATGTTTAATTTTTAAATTATATCCCCCGGTACTGTGATTACCGGTTATTTCAAGTCTTTCATAGTTCGACAAGTTTTGTTTAATATTTATTCCTATTGAAATGACTGTTAAATTGGGCGGTCCTCTCCAGTGGGTTGGTTGTAAGGACGAAATATGAGGACATAACAGTTCAGCGGTGGAATTTCTTTCAGCATACAAAATGGCGTTGGCTAAATTCTTGTCCATGCAAAATCCTACAAACAGTGTATACATTATAAAAAAAACTATAAATGTATAATCTATGATAAATGTTATTGCAACTTAAAATTTAAATTTGATTTAGGCGATCAATTGTCCCACCGTGCAATGGAAAAGTAGAATTCAAAATTAACAAATAAAAAGACATAATGACGATAAACACAGATATTAATCAGTGAATCATACAATGCATGACTTCATAAAAGGATGATGTTAATAGACACAACTCGAACCTAAACGCACAAAGGACTATTTTATTGTCCAAAGTCATGTTCCTCCCATTTTTCAATGTTTATTATTCCACTATATAAATTTAAATCTAGTAATGATATCATTTGATTGGTCTTGAGCAGCCCACGTCACGTGTAACAAATCATCGTGTCACCCTCTCGATCTTTTTGCAATATCTTATGATATCTGTCATTACTGCATTGATCTATAATACAAGACATCACATGATAAATAAGAAAGATTTTTTTTAATTTATATTTAATATTCTATATCCATGCTTACCTATGGTGGCAAAAAAATACCACAAGGAATATCGACTGGTGTCCATTTTGACCTGAAAATTTGATTTTATCTTATTTATTAAATCATTCTATAAATTTGATCGAAAGCACATTTGGAAATGTGTCTGAATTTTGCAATTCAATAGAATAACAATATTATTTTTATTTAGTGTATATAATATTGTTCCCTTAACAAAATTATGAAAACAAAATTAAATGTTCACTTGTCAAAATTTGTTACAGTGCTAGACGTAAGAGTCAGAAAGATCCAAATTAGACAGCATTTCTGAAGTAAGTACGGGGTACTTTGACTTTACACTTATTAGTGCTGCTTCTTTTCCTGAATGCCCCAGAAACAAATTATTCTAAGTGTTTTGACATCCTAATAATGATTAAAAATGATGACCATCATCGCTTTACACACAAGTTAACAGTTACACTAAATACCTAATTTAATCTAGCACGCTAATCTGCCTTTCATTGGCAGAAAACATAAATTGTAACTTGAACAAGAGAAATGTTAGCGTGCAACAGAAAAATGATTAAAGAGTAATGTGGTAATTGGTTTTGTTCAACTTTACAATTATGAAATAACATTTTCGTCGAGATTCATACTTTAAAGCATCACCAAGGATATGGAAGTTTTGAGAAATTGCATTAGAATTAAGAAAAATCATTAATTACTGATATGATATATAATTTCCTTATTCAAGTGTGATATAATAAAATTTTAGAACAATACAAATTTCATCACTTTACAGGTAAATTTTCATATCACAATTGATTTACCACTAATTTTGTTCTACGGAAAATGATGCAGAATACATGCAAGGTTGGCAAAAAAATACATAATTTCAGAATTTCATTTCAGAGAATGGCAGAATCGAAATATTTTGCGCTCTTCCTGGAGGATGAAAAAATATTAGAATTTCGGGAAGTGAAGGCCTTTGATAATGAATCGGACAAGTTGTGCAGCTCCAACTTCCTTTCCACTGGCCTTAATACATTTCAAGAAAATGTAAAATTCGCTTTCAACCAGACGCTTGATAACAAAGTTCAGTCAATTAAAGCTGTTAAGAAAGAGTATAAACATTTAGATAAAACGGATGATGACCAATTGAAGTAAGGAATTCAATTGCTAAAAAAAGAAACGAAAATAGAAGGAACAGTTGTTGAACTGCAAGAGGAGGTGAAAGAAATTTCAATGACATCTGATGAGACATACCCCGAAAATGGTAAAAAGAAAAACGAAAACTAATGAAAAAGGTGAGAACAGTAAAGTTTCCAAAACTATTGAACACTTATGTAAAGATAAACAATTAAATACAGTTGACGTATCGTCGTTGACATTAGAAGGTTAGGTCTGAATGTTGATTTAGATTTTGACAGAATATAATTCTTTGATGCCAACTATGATGCACGATATGTGCACATTTTGTCGATTTACGACTGAAAAGTTGTCCTCAAGCCGTAAAAAACCCAAAAGGTTAAGAGCAAATTCAAAATTGACAAAATGACCAAAAAGTGGTAAAGCCAATTCAAGAACAGAGCTATAACCTAGCAAGTGAGCTTAGGATACCCTCAGAACTTTGAATCCAGCAGCAGTGGCATCATCTGGGTAGAAAAAAATTCTTAGATACCAATTTTGATGCACAAGATGTAGATATTTCGTAGATTTATGATGCATAAGTTGTGCTCAAGACCTAAAATGTTAAAAACCAAAAAAGGTTGAAGAGCAAAATCAACAATGCAAAAATGACGTAAAGGCTAAAAGACAAAACCATCTAAGGACAGAGCTATGCATGAGGGAGTAACTACTCGATTTTCATAAATTTTACCATTTTGTAACAATACATTTACAAAACTGAGACCATTATTTGTCATCTAGTATATGGTCAAAATGTCAAATCAAATCTAAAACTCTGTCCTTTTGTGTTAAATAGCAACAGAATAAATGTGAGCAAAATGCATCCCATACAACTATAAGAGGTGTTAGTAGAACGGCTTAGAAAACTATCATGTACAAAACAAATACTCTGAGTGTTCAGAGTTATCCACTTACAAGAACACATTTTGACTAATCCATTTTTTACATATACATGTACATACATTTACGAAACAAAAATAATTGTGCATTGTGTTTTTCAGTGTTCGATTTTTACTTTAAATTCGATTGAAATTCATAACATACTGAATTTTTTTGAAGGTTTTATTTTAAGGAATTGCAAATTCTAGAAATTTCAAAACTATCATAGAATTAAGATAAAAGAATTGGGACTTTATTCAAAAAATCAGTTTGTTATATGTTAAAATTTGGTTGGTCTTTTAGGTTTGATTTGATCTTTGGAAATAAAATTAAAGTGAAAACTCATAATAGTGCAAGAAGTTTTCCAAAGACATTTAAAAAATATCTAAGAAGAAGAGATTGATTATAATTTTTTTCCATGGATTGTATATTATGGTGCTATTTAAGGTTGTTTCTTTCTCACCCTTTTGTTGGTGATATAGTTTTGTCAACTCTGAATTCTGTATCAAAATTTGAATCTAAAGAAAGACGTATGGTTATGGATTTAAGCTCTCAGAAAGTTAGGGATGTGAATATTGGTATTGATAAAAAGAAGCTTTTGGGGTCTCCTATTGAGTTGCACTGTCCTAATGTTGATAGTTTTGTTGAATTTATCAAACGAAAAGACAGACTTCACTATTTTCAAAATTGATTTCAGCAGGCTTATCGACAAATCCTTACTGACCCAAATTAGTGTTGTTCAGTATGTTTTACAGGTTCAGGTCACCGATCGTGTTCTACCAATGGGGTTGACGTCATTATATTATTATTGCCTAATTGTAAACAAATCCGTCAATTATATTACTAAACAACACGGTGTGGGTTTAGTTCATTATTTGGATCAATTTGCTGGTGGAAAATTGAAAAATTTAGCAGATATATTGAAATGGTTTTTGGAGAGTTGTAGTTTAGAGATTCTCAAGAAACTTGTATTTCTCGTTTTAGAATGAATTTTTCTGGGAAATGATATGATACTGAGAAAATGAAAAAATGGATTCAAGATTAATTGAAATGTCCTATTTGGTATCAGTCTGATTATCTAAAACTAAAGTTTGTCAAAAAAAATAGAGAAATTAAATTTTGCAACACCTTTATTCGTCCAGATCGAGTATTCAGTTCTATATTTTTGACTTTTGTTAGAGCATTCGAAGATGAAAATAAATGTTTCCAAGTTTCTTTTGGGAATAAGGAATGATCTTGTTTGGTGATCAGAATTCTAACGTGTTCATAATGGATTTTTTTATTTAGAACTTACAAGAATAGACTGCAATCTTCGTACTGTTAAGGCGGCTCTTCATATTAATCCTGACATTTTGATTCATTTTAGTGGTGACACTTTTTGCTTTCTTTTCTCTTTACAATGTTTTTAAGTGTAAAAATCCGATTTAGTATTTATGATATTTCTAAATGTTTTATATAAGTTTGGTCTTTGGTCTTCCAAATGTTTCGGTTTTAATGCTGTTGATGAGAGGTAACTCCTTGAAATGTGTCGTATACAGCATAGTATAAATTTACTATATCTAATATTAGTATCTTTGGATTGTTATTATTCAGAAGAGGGCATGGCTCAGTATCTAATGATTATTTAACAGAGAGATTTAATTGATCGAAGAAAATCCAGTTTGTCGATGTCTTGAAATTCCTATTGTTGCTTTTCCAGGTTAAACTTTATACCGGTTTCTGCATCAAGAACACATGTACATGTATGACCTATAGAACTATGGACCCTCCAAATTGTGTTAAAAATAAGAAATTGAACCCAGTTTCATTTCATATTCTTCGGACATTTTTTAACAAATTATTATTCCTCCCTTAGTTTCAGAATAGGTCAGGGGCTTTTAGTTTAGTTTAGTTTAAACTTATTTATATATAGTGGATTGGGAAACAAGTTATACCAACTTATACTAATCCCTCTTCACTTGGCCGGTGCGAGAGCTAAAACTTATATATTAATATGACTGGGCAAAAATCAAAACTAAATAACTATTGTTTAAAAATAATTCATGTACATATTTTAAAATTTTGTTTTTCATTTTAAAAAGCTAGATCTATAACCACTTTGAGTATTTCCGATTCAATTATTCAAATACCTTCCTGATTTAAAGAACACTTGGGGATGAACGTAAACTAGAGAACGGTTAATTATAATGCTCGGGAATAGAGAGTTTTCTATTGTTATTATTCATGTAGGTAACAATGATAAAAAAAAAGCTTAAAAACAAATATCTTTGAACCAAATATGAAATCCATTTTAAATGAGATAAGGATAATTAATCCGACTTGTAAAATATGTCTATCTTCAATTTGCCACAGCCTGTAGAATTTAAAGAATCCGATGAATTGATTTTAATAACTTGGAAGAGTTAGCTACTGGGATAAATATTTTTTAATTATATAGCATCTAAAAATTTTTTACAATAGGTTTCATACTCCAATCAAATTCTTTCGAACAGTGGTCTAAATTAAAATTTTAAATTTCGTTGCTAACATGTTAGCTCATACATGAATTTAAACATCTGCTTTCTTGAGCTGGTGATCACATTTCAATTAATCTATCACTAATAGTGTTGGGAATTTGTTATTTTACTCTAAATTGTTTATTTGTTCAGTTGCGTTAATCAACTCCTTTGACTAACAAATGCGTCGTTTGTTGTTGTTTTTTTTTTAATATCTAACCTTCCCATCCAATCCCCATCTGATTATTAATGTTTTTTGGTTTAGTGACTAGGTATAACAAGGTCAGTATATTTCATTTATATCTTATTTACTTGTAGTATTTATAATATAAACTGTATTTCAATTTCACAATTAGTCATGCATGTGACGTTTTACAATATATTTCATATATTGTGAATAATATGCATAATATTATGTTCATCACATATTCACATGATATTGTAATAAACATTTGAGGTATAAAGGTCAAAATTTAAAAAAAAAATAGAAATTGCATTCCATAAGAAAACCACAATCGTAACTAAAATTATTTAAAGAAGGAAGTTGGGATAGAACACTGATTAATGGTGTCCAGTAAAAAATGTACCAAGACTGTCCTTATGGGACTCTATTTATGAAAATACCCCCCCCCCCCCCCAAAAAAAAAACAACATTAGATTACTTTAGAATTGACATATAAGACTATGAAGGATTAGCAAATATGATTACTTACAATTCATATAGTTTTCTGTTCTGTTTTGATAAAACAGGAAACATTAAAACTATTTCAATAGCATCCCGGACAATTTTAGACATCAAAGGAAAATAGATATGCAAGTGATTAATTCCGTTATGGAGAAACTAAAAACAATAATTGTCAATTTTTTCAAAATGTTTTTCTGCTTTTATTTGGGTCAATAATAAAGTTACAATTGCCTTACGTAAGGAAATAAATGACACAATTCATTAGTTTTAGTACTAAACATATATAATTTTTTTCCATGGATTGTATATTGTATTATATCTGTTAATTTTTTATGTAGTTTTGTAGGTACTTTTCTGAAACAAAGTACTGACAGTCAGTTAAGTTAGCTTTACATGAGGATAGTAAAGTAATTTTAGTAATTTACCATTTTTAGTATTCATAAAGTGACATAGGTGGCGACGAAGCAATTATTTATGTTATAATGTACGTAACTCTGTACCCGCTTTAACATTATTTGATAATTTTGGCAAGCGTAAGGCCAATTTGTGCAAAGAAAAAACTAAAAAAAAAATGATGTTTTACATTTTACATTTTTCAGATATCGGCACCGGAACACCAAGTTGATAAATCAGTGGGAAAAGTCCATGAAACCGAAATCTAAAGGCAAGCCAAACTATTGATAATTCAACATAATAAATACCACAAAGAAACATGTATAACTAAAGGTATAAAAAGGGAAATTAGAATACACTCAGTGGACATAAATGAGTTCCCATTGGTAAATTTCCCTATATAATTCATATAAAACTACTTCATTTCAAAATACTATTCTGATGTTATTTCTAAACCTATACCTTTTTACAACCAATCGTAGAAGTATTTAAAGTTTCTGTGATTCCGAATTTTGGACAAATCTTCATTTAAATGCAAATAAGATTTTACACATCTAACTTCCCCTCTTGAGTAGCAATATACCATCATCGCCTGCATATGGCGTTTACGTTTCTAAGCTTATCCGATTTTCAAGGGCATGCGTGAGTTACCCTGACTTTCGACAAAGAGGATTACTGCTGTCACAAAATGTTCTTAACCAGGGTTTTATCAGGGATAAGTTGATGTCATCACTTAGGACATTTACGGTCGTCATCACGAATTGATGGACCGTTATCGTGTTCCAATATCTAAGATGATGTTGGACCTGTTCCCACTGTCGTAACATTTCATGTGCCTCACCGATTTGTGACTTCCACGGGATTGACTTTGTTGAACTTGACGACGGTGCCGTATACGGAACAGGAACTGCTTACCCTTCCGGAGCACTGAGGTTCACTCTTGGTTTTTATAGGAGACCGTGTTGTTCATTGTTTTTTAGTTTTTAGTGTGTTTTTGTTGTGTTTGTGGTTGTTCATTTGTCTTCCCGGGTTTGTCTGTCCAATGGATTACGTTTTCTTTATTTGCTCCTTGGGTATATTTGTCCTCTTTAACTGAGAAGATGTTGTTAAAAATAAATATTTGTGTTTAAATTGGGGATTTTAAAAAAACAATAGAATATTATAATATTTTGATATTATCAGTATAAATTATAGATATTTCTTTGCTCATCAATACAAAAGTTTACTATAATATCACAAAAAATAACTTCAGGACAAAATTTTGAAAATTGTGTTTTTATATGTAATATATTGGAAAATTTCCAAGTCGGAACTCATTTACGTCACGGAAACTAAAGCAATCTGAAATCTCATAAAAAACGGGAGGGACATTAAGTGCCCTTAATGGTAACCATGCTCCATAAAAGACGCCCGTCATTGTACCAGTGAGAAACATCCGGTAACATCTAACAATTTAAATGTTGACAATTGACCGACAAAGTGTTGACATCATGGAATACTGTATGTGTTAGTACGTTGATATTCCTCTGAAAAATAAATCTAAATAAACAAATAATAATAAATAATAGCAGTTGAATTATGTGTGCTTGCATCGCAGCTTTGATGATGTGAACTCAGATATTTTCGTTGACATCAATTTTCGTGCATTTTGAATTCCTTAAAAAAAGTGAAAACGAAAGGTCTTGTAATTAGCAGAAATCTTTAATATCAATAGACCAATAAAAAGCCAGGTTTCGATCCAATGGGTTTCTTTTCAATTTAATCAATGATCTCATTAGACTTAAATGGTTTCAAATTATAAATGACAATGTTTTATCAAAAATATTGTAAGAAAGATTAATGTTTCGTTGGCTTCCTGAATTCGTTGATTGATCTGAGGGGAGCCTCAACCCAGTTGAGTGTGCATTTATTCATTGGGTACTTTATATCAATATAAGTCCAAATGATTAGGCCCTATATTTGTTCACTTGAAATAAAATATTTATGTTGCAAAACAGATCATACGACAATAGAATCAAAGATGTAAACATTGAAATATATGAGAAATTGGCGATGAGTAACCCGCATTGTAGATGTATATAGTGACAAAACAAAAAATCATAGCAACATTGTTGAATAACACTCTTTTCGGCATCATTAAATTTTTCGCCATATAGTGTTTCTGCATTTCCTAAATTCCAAATAGCATGTTGCTAATTGTACACATTGACCCCTTCATTATTTCCAGTTGTCACAAGTGGTCTAAGTGTTGCTCCAATGTCTCTTTGTGTTTGGCATGTTTGGTCTCCGCTTGTAAAGTTAATATTATAAAATAACAAAATACGTCGCTTTACTTTGCTAAAGTGGCATTGCTCGTATCAGCATCTCCGTTTTCATAGTAGTTTTAAATATCTCTGAAATGAAAATAAATTGGATGAAGCGTTAAAAATATAAACTAAATAACTCCGAATAATAACATAAAAGGACGAAAATCTTAAAAAATCCTTTGTGGGGAAAACTTTTCTACGAATTAAAAACTGAAACGATAATACAATACGACAAAAAAAGAAGCCAAAAATCATTAAATGACAGAGGAATGTTCGATGGATATAAACCTCAGTTGTACAAAACTTTAAGGGTTTTTTAACACACGAAGTATCGTATCAATCTCATGCTGGTATCAAAAAATAAGGAACTCTGCTGATGCACAGAACCACTTCGATTTTACCAACAAAAGTATTGTATCAGTGGTAATAAATATTCAATGAAACTATGTTTGCAAAGAATTTGCACTTTTCGTTGATTAATGGCCCCACAGCCGTGCATATGCAGAGAGGTCTTCAATACCGTTTTAAAGTATATGTAAACATTGTTATTACACGTTTTTTTTCATATTTCATTTTATCGCCATATAGTATATAATCAAAATGCAGGACTTTATGACGTATGGATAGATGAAATGGTAACAATCCAAAGATACTAATATTAAAATCCGTAATTATTTACTTGTTAGGTTAATCAGGTGTGAAATATATATTGACAAAATGGCAATCACTTGTCACCAGATACCTCGGGGCATATACATAAATATTTTTAATCCGATTACGATAATTTCAATAATTTCTGCTTTATTATCTTTTTACAAGATGTTATTACTGTAATTTATGAGAAAGTCTGTATTGTTTAGGCCTACTTAGAATTAATATTTTTCTTGAATGTTTGAATAAAAAAAACGGAAGTGAAATCCGCGACAATTTACACAGTCAAAATATTTTTAAAGAAAATTGTTTGAGCGTTTATATGTTACCAAAGACAAAATTACATGAAACACTGTATCCTCTGTGGAAATAGCTGACTCATCATATGTCAGTATCCAAGTACATGCTGTATCAGCGCAATTGTTCAATGGTGTGTCGGATAGATACATCAAAACTCCGTGGTTTCAAACTTGGGTGCATTTAATCTCAAGTAAACATATTATTTTTCGTTGGATATTTAAATTCGTGGTTTACTGAGACCCACGAAAACCACGAAAATTGGTATACAACGAATTTTAATGAATCCACACACAGTATAAGATTTTAAGTAAACTGAAAGTCTATTCGAAGATAATTTTTTATAAAATTTTCTAGTTTCAAAAATAGAACTGTATGTGTTCAACTATGTATCCTTAATTGTTACTTGATTATTGGTATTGATGAAACATTGTTAAACAGTAATTTTAATTTTTATGATTCCTTCACAAATAATCTGTAGTATACAATGAAACAAGGATCCATACGTATTTGGGAAGTGGTTACCTTTTAACCTTCCTTTTTTTTCTGTTACTTTGATTTACCGAGAACTCTAAAAAAAAATCGGCAAAGGAACATTTTAATAATCCTACCCAAACTATCCACTCTTCAACAGTTTCCTTTACTTCCAAATTCACTTAATGTTTCTGCCTTTATCTAACTGAATTTTAGTCTATCAATATTGCAATAAATATTTCGTTACCATTTAATATTTCTTTTCCATGTATACATTTCAAAGGATATATGTTTTTTTTCTAAGACTCATGTTCTGACACCAGTTAAAATTAATACTTCAACATATAGTTTCTAAAATTGTAGTTATAAATCGAAGGACTGTCTCTTGGAAGCACTGTTCTAATATGGTATGTCTAAACCCTTTTTGGTCATTTTGACATTTTAGTCTTCTCTTCAACATTTTGAATACTTGTTTCCCCCCTCAGTATTTTTGGCCTTGGGCACATTGGTAATTTACCGACAATGTACGACGACATATGCATGTCTTATGTTTTATAAGTATTTTCGTTACCATAGAATGTTGATTTTTGCACATCTTTTTGTAAGGAACCGTTGTCAATTGTTAAAAACTTGCCTAGCATATGCATAAATTTCTCAAAATGAAAAAAAAACACGCTTTCGACTCTTTTATTACATGGTAATAAATATTTCCCGTTTGAATTCAATGGATAGAGATGGTGCAGTACAGTGGTTTCATCCTGATTCTCCCACTTATAATCATGACAAAAATACTTATTCGGGATTGATGTGATAATACTTATAGTTTATTTCTGATAAAGATTAACAATAATTTACCTATTGTACCAGATAATTATAAATCTTCAAATGTTTATCAATATTACTAAATAAAGAGACTCAAATTTGTGTGTCGCTTCTTGTTCTTTCGAGTAAAATCTAAGAATATGATTTTATAACATAAATGTAGTTTGTCATCACGGAGTTTACAGAATGGTAAATAACAAGTTCGGATATACAGTCCTTTCCGTCGCCGGACTCTGAAATATGCTTTCGGTCTTCATTTTCGGCTGTCAATCATTTCAACGGGTACATGTCAAAATTATTTGCACTTCCAGATTGCATTTAGATAAACCATTCTATGATTTAATTTTTTAAGTTTGAAATGTGATTTGCTCCAGACCTGTCCTATATGGGTTTTCACAAACAAATATTCCCTTTTGTTTATCGTATTCTAAACAACTACAACAACCTTTTTTATGTGCAAAAATTACAAAAATCGAATACCATGGATGTGTCGAAGTTGAGCGTCGGTCCCAATTTATAGGCCTAGTATTTTAAGTAAATCCATCACTGTTATTTTGATGATGCTTGAGTCGAATACAGTGGTTGTGTCGAACATATACACAGCCAAAAACAGAAGAACATTTATTAGTTTACCTTATTTAGTCGAAATTGTCTTTTATTTACATAACGTGCGTCGCTTCCGTAAATCTAATGACCGTA
This sequence comes from Mytilisepta virgata, assembly GCA_028015205.1. Classification (NCBI taxonomy): domain Eukaryota; kingdom Metazoa; phylum Mollusca; class Bivalvia; order Mytilida; family Mytilidae; genus Mytilisepta; species Mytilisepta virgata. Next base: position 33,565,527 of record CM051511.1, on the reverse strand, counting down.
TAAATCAAATTATTTCCAAGTTCGTATTTAAATTTTTCTACTAATTTACGTTTTCTTTATAATTTACGAACAATATATTTGTGTAAACAATTACAAAAGTATAAGAATTAAACAGATGATAATGCTATGTCAAGAACTTGAAAAGGTAAAAATGGCTGTGGGGTACGAATATTATTAGAAATGAATAATATGCATGTCATGATACTTTTATCAAAAAGATTTGCATCAGTGTAATAAAAAATTGTAACATTTACTGATTAATCTTTAATTGGAAACAATCACATAAGATAATGACACTCAACAAGACAGCTTTGGATATTCAAATCTATGACACGAAAGAAGCTTCTCCCTTTATTGTGCCTCGATCAAATTGTTATCAATAATTTACTTTGTGTATTGTTATCTCTTTTGGTTCCTAAATACTATAACAACTAATAAAATTCTGACAATAGTTTTCATAATTCTTTATTATTTTATTCCATATGTTTTCTAAGATATTTGCATAAATTAAAATATAGCTGTCAATACAGGTGTGATTTCAACTAAAATTCCTGTAAGCCGGAATAAATTTTTGTCTGTCATTTATTGGGATTTCTTGAGAAAATAAAAGCGAGCTTTCTGAAGCAATGTGAGATCTACCATAACACAAATGTATAATCTTACCTGTATAATGATGGTTTGAATTTCATATATGTCATCAAGGCAAATTTTCCACCAAACAGCGATCCCTTTGTTCTTCGGCGATGTAAGTAAAACATAACCACCAAAATAGAAAATGAACTTTTTTAACATGTTTATATTTGTCTGACATTTATTCTTGGGAACTATCACTCTCGTTTACAGAGAAATGCTTCCTTTTCCCAATAAAAATATTAAGTGAAATAGTTCCAAAATTATTTATAGTGGCACCACACAATACTGATATTGCGGTATTATTATTTTCATTTTGACGCAAAAGACATTGACATAGAATTGGAACAATTGTCCTGAACAACTTTAGGCTGCATGATAGTTTTAAGCATAACATCCATAGTTGATGTGCTCGGCTTCATATTTATAGGTGTTGCATTATCAATTCTGGCCCATTGATATGGAATAAGGGCGGTACTGTCATTTTCCTTGTTTTTTTCTGATCTACATGTGTCAAAAGTAGCAGATGGAAGAACGGTTTCAGATATTATTGATGTAGCCTTTTTATGCTGTGCAACAGATGGGGCGGAATATTCTACTAGTTTCTGAACATTTGTTTTGTCTCTCTGGGTGTTGCAAAAGTCTTTCTTGTTGAACAGTTCACCTTCCGTCCAACATGTCCAACTAAATCAGCTTCATCTGCCATTCTTTTCATCGTTTGTCCGATTTTTTACCAGCAGGCATGTGTGAAAACCAAACATCTGTTGTCGGCTTTTCTAATGGTCGCAAATAAAATCTAGACTTCGAATCATATTTTAAATCCTCTGGACGGTATTGAATATATAATTTAAAAATGGCAAGTGGACAATAAGGGTTATTTGGTTCCGCGAACAGTTTAGGCTTTACTGGTCTAACTTCTCTATTAGCTCCATTACGCATGTGTGTGCTCCTTTCTGCAAAAATAACAAAAATAAAGATTTTTAGTTGTTTTTACAAAAAAAATCAATATACTTCTATTGAAAATTATACATAACATCATGTACATTATACATGTTTTGTTTGTACCTATTATGATTTTTTATGCGTAATGGAAATAGAAGAGAAAATATTATGGTAGAATCTAGTGAGACAATCCAGAAAAACAAACCAATTATAAATATTGATTGAATATGTGCCCTTTTCTACAATATACATGTGTAGCTTCAAATTATAAATGTAAGTAACAGTTTATCAATAATATACATGTAATTATGTATTATTTCACAGCCGTTAACTCAACATATTCCTGGCCTTTAGAAACAGCCTTCAATTCCAAATAACACGAAAGAAGGTAAAGATGGTACTGCCTACCACGGAACCTCAAATAGACACCATTGTTGAACCAAACTGTGTTAAGAAAGGATTCTAGATTATCTGTAAAAGAATTAATATAACAACTTTATTGCATAATAAAAACCTCAAGAGGTTAAGCAAACACAAACATACAAAAACAATGAACATGTAACTACATACAAGTGAATACAACCAAAGATATTAAAGTATTCTATAATAATAATATACGTACAATTAAATTATATATTTTTATTTACATGCATGACAACTTTTATTCTATGGATGAAGTTGGCTGGTTTACAGTAATCCCTATTTGACTTGTAGAATGCGAGCTATCTCCCATTTGCGAGATCTGTTTTTCATTAGAGGAGGTATTTTGTATTGAATCAATGGAAAAATTCACTTTATACAATTATTTATCAAATACATCTTACCTTGAGAAATCTTTGTACATGTATCAATTGTCGATTTCATTATGAACCAAATATGACTAAAAGAGCATTTTTGTAGTGTTAAAATATTATAATTGCTTCATAACAGGCTCCTATCATTTAAAAGTGTGTTTGTTAATATTAAACGAAGAATTGTTTTGGTGAAATTCGGGTTTTTGTTAATGAAAAACCCTTCCAAAATAGAGAAATTTTCCTTAAAAAGGGCTGCATTCACACTCATCGTACCCCCATCCTCCGTCTAGATAAGAATGTATATTACATACACATACCATATCCAAGAATCTGTTTTATATACAATAGCTGTGATCTGTAGATGTGAATGGTTCTGCCTTTTTGCTTTTATTTCCCAATCCTTCATTCTTAACCTGTATACGTTTGGCCTAAAGAACTCTATTAGATTTGTTTTTATGTTTACATTAGAGTTTAGATTCCCCAAATGCCTGTCAATACTGTTTTTGATACTGCCAATGATATCCGGCTCATACTCTGATTCGTCTCATTTGTGGACACCTGCACTTTTATCAAAAAGAATCAATACTTTACATCAGTGTAGCGGATGAAACACTTATGACTAAGTTAAGAAAGACAATATACAATTTCATGAATAAATGAATGAATAATGAATGAATGAACATGGACCACGACATTGAACTCTGGTAAATGTAGTCAGTAGGCATTTATGCTGTGGAACCGTAGCTCTTTATGGTCCTTTTGGTCAGCCATATCCTAAAGAAACAAAAGCACCATAAAGAGTTATCGTTCCGCAGCTATACCCATTTTGAAAAAATAGCCTACACATGTATGATGTAATTAAAAACTGACAGCACAAAATTTATGACATTACCATATTACATTCATGATATCGTGTATTCAAATCAACCACCATTTTTCTTAGGTACATCTATTTTTTTTCTTTCTTTACCACTTACTTAGGTAAAACCTTGCAAGAAGAGAATCAAGTTATATGACTGGAATGTCCTCGAAAGGTCAAATTTCATTGATAGAAACCATAAGTCATAAAATATCTTTATGTCAGACTTTGCTTTGGATGAAGTGTTTTTGTTCATGTTATCCAGTAAGAATTTATCAGTTTCTTCGTCTGTAACATGTTGGAATAGGTAAGATTCTAGCTGTGGGAGGGTTGTCGACTGAAAGTTCATGTAAAACTTCAGGTTCAGATTCAGTCATTCGCAACTCTCCATTTCCATTTTGTAACAAGGCATCAACTAAAACTCGCTCCTGCTCCGATAACATTTCATACCACATAATATCAAGATGTAACATTCATGTAGTGTGTTTAATAAAATATTTGCCTGGAACTTTGATCCATTTATTATTCCTAACGCAAAAGTACTAGCTTATTTTGTTGCCTTCAGGATGCAGAATATCCATATTGAGCATTTCCGTATTGGGTCTGTTTTTCCATATTGATCCAGTCCTTTGTCAGGTGACATAAAATTGGTATTTTCATATTGACAATTTTCGTTGAGCTCTTTGCAACAAATAGAAGAGGAAACCTGTTGCAAATGATTGTGATGGAAAATACTACTTTATAAGTAAATTCAAGAAATACCAAAGGGATATTCGAAGGAGGGGAAATCGAAACAACTGAGAAACTCCGGAGAACAATGAAGACAAGACCAAAGAATACAAGCATACAATTAAAAAATAAAAACATATGAACAACATGGGCCCCACCAAAATACCCGGGATAGACTCAGGTGATCCGGAAGAGTAAGCAATCTATGTTCCCGAAGGACACCTGCCATGCTGCTCATGTCAAAGTCGGTATGAGGAAGGAACAACATCAATGGAAAATATAAATGAGTCAAATTGATCGTCAGATATACGGGTTTTGTATAATGTAATTGAACATGTTGAAAACGAATAGTTTTATAATTCAGTCGAACAGTGATGGTTTTTACTTTTAGCCTTTAAACGATTTCAGAGTGTGATTGTTGTTTCATAAAAATGAAACTCATAAGAACAATTGCTTTTGAATTAGTTTTATTTATTTTGATACCAATATTTGAATTAAGCTAGTTGTAACGAGCAAAGAATTACACAGTTTGATTGCAGCTATGGAGTTTGAATCATTTCATCACTCCATAGTGCTAATTTTGATATGAAAGAGAAATCAAATGGTAAAATGTTTAATTATGAAATATAGTATATAATCAGTCCAATTAAGTTGTTACAGCTATCATTACTAGCTAATAACGTTTTTAAAAACACAGATACATTTGTAGTCATATTAAAACGATTTTTATAATATTGGGTTATTGAACTTATATAGAGAAATATGGTCCTAAGCAAAATAATATATTGAAGGCTAAATGTTGGTTACGTTATTTATCAATAAAAAGGAATAGATACAAAGTTGTGAGTAAATAAGTAACAAAAACCATGCCCTGATAAATATTGTATGTATTATATATCAGATACAACTGGCTTGATTCATTAAAATAAATTACAATAATGTCAATAAGAAAGGCATAATGAACAAATACCTTTAGAAAAATATCTTAAATCCTATTTCTTCAATTGTATTTTTTTTCAGTTTTAGACAACAATGCTTTTTTAACGAAATATCTGTTGTGCTTTTACTGGGTTCTATTCTGAATATCATTCTGCTGTTCTTCTACATTTCTCCATTCATTTCTGCTATCTTTCATAAGTAATTGTGTCGTTCCTGGAATATCTCTTTGTGAGTCGTCGCCTCTAAGGTTTACGTTACAACATACTACGGGTCCGATTTTACTATATTTAGCAATACCTATGAAAGCCACTACAGCAATTAAGACAAGGACAATACTAGCAACAATTGGTGGTAAGGTGTCGTTTAAACTCTCTTTGTCGACGTGTTCGTTCATATTTCTCGATATTTCTGAAGAAAAAAAATAAGGAAGTTAATAACAACGACCAACATCGAGAAAACAAGGCGAATATGTAGTTTAACTAAAATACCAAAAACACAGCTATCTTGACAGCAATTGAACAAGGTTTGGCACGCACATATTTCACATGTCTTCAGATTTTGATTTCTCTATATAGTTTACAGCTTAATTCTGTTTAATTTTGCAGATAATTTATAGAACTTCACATTTTACTAGTAGTTACTCTTGAATCTAACTTCTGACACATTATCGTCCCTGAACTGATAAAAATGAAGATTGTAAATAAAACTATGACAAAGTGTTTTCTTTATTTTTAGGTTTGTTTTCCACTGTCATGTTAATATCTTTTTAATTCCCATTTCTGCTGTAAACGCAAGACATCTAATCCGCTGTCATGTCCATCATAATTTCGCAAGTTTGTGCTTCGGTTTTAATGTTGTTCCTTTTTTTTCGATATTTTAAATCTTTTGTTTTTGTGATGGCATGGATGTCTCCAAAATTTGCTAATTTGTAATTGCAAATGTCTAAAATGTGCTCATATATTAAATTCCTTGCGTCCAAAACCCATTTCTGGATTTATTTTATCAGATATGCTCCTAGCCAAAAACTATGGAAAGCCAAAAAATTAAAATTACAACAATTTCGAGAAAACAAACCATGTGAAATCAAATTTTAGCCAAAACGGTATACTTTGAGTAAAGGAGTTGAACCTTACTTCTCAACACATTTTCTAAATTCCGGGAAACGAATACCGAAGCGACAAATGGTGGGAAAAGTCCACAAATTTGATGTAAAAGGCATCATGGGAAAAGACAATGTCAGAAGAAAGGAACACAACATACAAAAACCACAAGGATACATGTATAACTAAAATAATAAAAATAATACACTTAACAAAACTAGAACAAGACAGCTCAGAAACTAGCAATGTGAACTTCCATTAAAAACATGGAGTGGCATCAGGAAGGGTAAGCATGTCCCGCTCCGTTAAGGACATCCGTCACATTGTCAGTGAAGTGTCATGTCTGTTGAGGTGTTAATTCCAGAAGGACATGAAATCTAACTGAAGATATCTAGTCTCATAAATTTATCGTTTGCATCTTTACAACATGTGTCTTTCCATATCCTATTGTCTTTGCATGTTTGTTCAATTTGGAATTTGAACATGTTCCATGAAATTTAAAGTAGTTCAAATTTACAAATAAGTTCCAGGTTAACGATATAACAATGTTCTCCATATTGCAAATAATCACTTAAATAAAGTCAAATACTGACAAAAGCTCTGCAATAAGAGGGGAGTATAAAAATGATGTAGGGTTAATTATTTTTCCATTTAAAAGATCTGTTTGTGATTAGTTATTTTTCCTTTAATCAAAAGCGCTAATATATTTTAATATTTCAACCTGGACATGTATCAAGACGTTGATCCTTAATCTTTAATACTTCATTTCCTATTCTGCAAATGACTTTCAGGTTTCCTCTACAGACTGATGTGCCGAAGTTATGATATACTGTTTCTTTTATCTTATAGAATATCCCATTCATATCAGTATGGTGTTCTGCCTTCTCAGTAATATTTGTTTTCTAAAATTAAACATTGAATATTTCAAAAATAGGTAAATGCACCTTATTTACCGTAGGTTACTAACATAAGGCGTGTTCTAATGTTCTTTCACCAGGTTTATTGTTTTAAGGTTTTTGAAAATAATTTTTTCTCAACCGATTGGTTATTTGGTTTACGAAACCTTTATCTGGGAACGATAGTTCATTTAAGCAACTTCAAGATGGCGTATACGTTTAGATAGAATATCCTTAGACGCCCTTGCTTTTGTCTACCTTCCTATTTTTTATTGACTGGAACTTGTTTCAGGTAAACATAAAGTTCTTAAAAACTAAAACCATGTTGGAACAAAATAAAACACGTAAATATTAAAGATTCATTTCTATAATGGTCCGGTATAATCAGGTTTACATCGGGGTCTTCAGACTGAAGAAGTCTATAGGAGGTTTTCAAGTCGGATTGTCGTGGAGCCATGTGGTGCCGGAAGCCGGAAGTGTCTTTGCCGGAAATGGCGTCTAAGGAAGTTACCTGAACGGTAATGACGTAACAAGAAGTGACATCTCCGGAAATAGTTTATGTGTATGCCTAATCGTAAATTATCAACTTTCCCGCCATTTTTTAAAATTAAGTAAAAGGGCGATAAGTTCGCAGGTTTTTTTTAATTTGAGTGTAAGGGAGATAACTTTTGGGTCATTTCAGGAATCGCCCTTAACATCTAGTATTCTTTTGGGTGATATCCACTTTTCCTGCACTTTTATTTTAAGTTTTTTGGAAGTCCATATTATTTCCCTTTATCCCGCGCTTTCTGTCCTTATGGTCTTTGGTATTGAAGTCTATAGGGTGCAACCTGCCACTACTCAATCAAGGACCGAGACAATGACATGATTGGATTATCCCTTTTCCCGCGCTTTTTATTCCGGCTCTTTTCTGGATCTTTCAATGGTAAAGATGTCCTGGAGGAGTCTATAGGTGTTGATCCTGTCGGTTTGTGGTCCTTATCGTGGCTTCTTTGGTATTCGATGCTCAAGTCGTTACTCATACTGCTCATCGCTGCTCAGGACTAAACACTCGTGTTCATTTTGGTTTTTGTTGCTGCTGCTGCAGCTGTCCCTGCTAGGGGTGGTCGATTTACGTTAGCACCCTTACATCCAGGTCATTTTGAAAGGCCACCCTGCATTTGTCCATTTTTGTGACTAGCTATCATTAAACCTCGCAATTTGTTTCTTTTTTAGACATTCTTTTGTCTTTTCGTCTTTTCTGTCTTTTTTTTGGTCTTTTTTCACAATCTTTGGATTACGTGGAGTCATTGCTGTCTACAGTTGTTAGTGGGTCATAGTCGTTCAATAAGCAGATATTTCTGTTTCGACGACCTATTCCCATGATTCGTTTAAGTCGTAGTCGTCTTCTCTCAGTCGTTTAGCTGTTGTCCTGATCTTTTGATGTCTTTATTCATGACTTGCTACCAAAACACCTGTCCGAGGTAACGTTTGATCCAAACATATCTCTGTATGCTGCCAAGCATGCCTTGTCATCATCCTCTCTTCCCTCGACTAGTTCGTTGACTTTCTGTTTGTACTCTGGTTGATATACTTGAAATTTTCTGTTCATAATGACGCTCCATTGGGGACTGTTTGCATTCCTCCTCGGAGTCTTTGCTTGATCCATGGTCACTGCAAATTCACTGTACTCTGTTGAATCCTGTTCTTTACCGTGTGCATTCTTTTTATGATGCACTAGATTGAAGTTTCACTGAGAATAGTATCCTTATAAGTCACAGGTTTACATTTTAAGACGTCTTTACTTCTTGAGAATCGATATTCGAATGAGCTGTATCTCTGTTGTGCAAGTGCTTTTATTTGCTTTGGGTGTGCTTTTGTCTGTTTATTAAAAAACCAAACAAATCATGCAGAAACGCATAGCAAATAAAACAGGAAGTGACATCACCGGAAATTGTATGTGTGCATGGTCAACTGGAAGATATGAACTTTCCCGCAATTTACGTTTAAAGTAAGTAAGAGTTAATTTCGCGCCGTTTTGTTAACCGGTAGTGTTAGGGGGATAATTTCTCCGTTTTTTTTTGTAACTTGAAGCGTAAGGGACATAACTTTTAGGTCATTTCCTGTAGTGAAGACACACCCGACTCCACATGGATCAACGAAAAATCCGACTTGAAAACCTTCTATATACTACAATATTTACTCCATTATTTATCTGCTCTTCATTTTGGTATATGATGGTTTCTTAAAAATGGCAAATAATATTTTGTTTTTCTTTGCTCAACTATCAACTTACATTCAGGGTCACAGAACATGCCGGAATTGGATAAACTTTCCGAATTTCGATATGCACATCCAAATGGCCCTTCCGAAGTGAACCAACAACTGTTATATCAGTATTAACTGGAAACACTACGAAAAAATAGAATCATTGAAAAGTATCTGGGATAATACGATTGCTTTGAATCATAACCAGCACCGGAAAAACTCTATACAACGTAGTTTATCGGTTTTTTAAAGCTTTATAACCTGTACAATTCCATAAGACATTTGCTCATAGTTATATAAAGCACGATGTGCTGTTTACTATTTGACCACGAGAAGGCGTTCGGTTGTACAGCTAAACGGGAAATATTAATCCGAACGTTCTAATACAAGTGTTTTATGGTATGTATATTAACTAGAACGTGCTAATAATGTTTTATGGTAAAAGCCGATTTCTGCCAATAGAAATCAATTTATAACGCGAATTGACACATTTTTCAACATGGCAGACATTTCGTTTTGAATGAATCCAGATATATTTTTATTGATGACACTTCTGACTTGATGAAAAGTTTAATTTTATCCATACTTATAGAATATGTAGAATACACAAATCGGACAAATGTGTAGTATTAATATTTACAAACAAAATGTTCCTTTGTTAGTGTCAATTTCTTGTTGTTCTCTTCGAATCCAACTGAACAGGAATAATAATGATTGACATCGTCTTCGCTAAAGTTTGCTTTTTCGAGGATTGATTCAAAATCACCATTACCATTACGCTTGTTAGACACCTTATATTTCTCCAACGATATTCCATTTAAAGATAAAGTCTTTCCATGTGGTCCACCAATCCATGTGACGTTCTTTGAATTTGTCGTTACATTGTGTACCATGCAAGAAAGTCTGGCAGTCTGTCCAAAAATTACAGGCTTTGTCAGCAAGCTCCATTCAGCTGCAGAATTAAACAAGGAATCCAAAATTTTATTCGACATTTCAATAAAAAGAGAATTTATTACGAAATAAAGAGGTAAAAATTGTAATAAACCACAGAGATATAAAATTTAAGTTGTAAAATATCTTAAATGTGTATTGATACAGATATATGTGTAACCATGACAAAAACAGATTTTACAATTTCTACTGTGGAGGACATGTGTCACTTGTAAAATTCAAAATCTCAATGCAAAACAGGGTTACAAAGGAGACGATCAAAACATCGAAAGAATCAGTATCAAACAAGCATGCTTACTTATATCAAGTCAACCTACCTAAGTCCTAAAAATTAACCCATTTGTTTAAAGCTATCTAATTTTACTGCGGTTTGAAGAGTTAACCATTTCATTGTCCCACTTAACGGATTAAAGGTGTTCATGACTTGTTTCAGGATCAAAATATGATAGTAAATAATTTACTTTCTTTCTGTCATGCTATGCCCTAAGATAACGTTAAAGCCCTATCTATCCTCATTTGGAAAACTCAAGATCAATCATATAAGAGATTATACGGATTCTAGTACCTTAAGTAAGTCTGTAGAACGGTGGATTTCTTTTTTAACTGGATTAACTCGAAGCCATATAAACAGATAATTCAAAAAGACTAATATCCTGTTATCAGTGTACACGGTAATGACAATGCGCATTGTAGGGTTATATGTTTATTAAAGAGGAGACTCAGAGGTCTTTAACAAGTTGAGGAAAATCAATAATAAACTGTTTTCCGAATATGTTTCTATGGAAAACCATAACATATGTTTATTAAAGAGGAGACTCAGAGGCCTTTAACAAGTTGAGGAAAATCAATAATAAACTGTTTTTCCAATATGTTTCTATAGAAAACCATAACCCTTTGAACCTATTTATAGCTATTAGCGCCCAACATTCAGAAGTAAAGCAAATATATTACATAATCTAGTGTTGTTAAGTTAATTTCTACACTCGAAGCAAAATTAGAATAAGCTAAATATCTTTAAAAATAATAAGAACAAAATCTTAGATGAGTCATTAATGTGATCTTTTCTCGATAGAATTGACAGTTTACGTCTTTCACTGGATGTCAACATGACTTATGTGTACTGCTGGAAAAAAAACCCAAAGAAATTTGGTGGATTAAGATGCAAAATCTGAGAAAACATGTATAATTTATAAACTTACCACAACCATCTACATATGTTATCAAAGCAGGAACTATAGAGAGAGCAAAATTAAAACAACCAATCCTCCCCATATAGTCTGAAATAAAAAGAACAATGAATCACAATCATTTTATTTGTTTCACTTTCTAGTGTCTTATGGCTGATTAGATGAGTATACGGATAAGGAGCGTTAATCGACAATATCCTATTATGACAGGATAGCATTAAATCCTTTATGAAAGTGTTATTTCAGATTTTGTTGTTTAGTAAACCGACAGTATCCGACCTGCAGCGATGAGAACCTTAGCTAGTTTCACATTTAAAACGAGCTCATTCTGACTCTGCTATCTAAATTATGTACCGTCCACTCTTATTTGAAGTTCTAGCAAGTGGTCAACATTTTGGTAATCATGCCGTATCGGTCTTTATAGTGTAGTTTATATATCAGAGTGTCAGGATATATAAGGGGAAGTTTGGGGACCCATGAAACCGTTTTTAACTCCATCACTAGTCAGTGTCTGTACCAGGTCAGACTATCCTGTTGTGTTCATGTTTGTGTTTTATACTCTTGTATGTTATTTTGTTGTCCGGCGTTCTGTCAGTTGGGTTGCTCTGATTGTCATTGTTGACCTTTCCTGTTATCTATTTTGTTGTTTATACAATTAAACATTGGGGAAAATAATATCATCTAGAGATCTTCTAAAACAATTATTCAAGTATTGTACGAACAGAAGATACTGTCTATGATATAATAATGATATAGATAAATGAGGATTATGACTATCCCAAAGTATCATTTAACCGGAAATAAAACCGTTATGAAAAATTAAAATGCATATGAAACATTTGCCCTCAGATTAATAACTTCTCTTTAAGTTAACAGTTTTGTATCGACGACCTAAATCACGTAGTCAGAGTTCTTCTACAACATGGACGTGAAATCAAAAACTGTAGTCTAACTGGAACATGTGCATCTTAAATGGTTAAGGTAGTATGCATGTTTCATTTTCAACTTATTGTTATATTTTCGAAACTCCTCTGGTACTATCATCTTTACTTAAATTTAAAAATCAATTAAACGAGATTTGCAGACTATGCTATAACTATCGTCAACGAGTCTGAATTATCACTGACAATAAAATGACTGTAATACATGTAATATAAGAACAGACTTTGAGCAGTGAAAGTTTTTAAAAAATCATGGTTGCCACCGTTTGTATACTATGATGTCAGTAACGCCCAAAAAACGTTTTTGACAATCTGCATTTATATGTTTTAGAAAAAAAAGTTGTACATTTTAAATAATGACCAGGTTCAGTAGGTATCTTCAAGGAATACCAACATTTTAAAACTATTTATACAAGGAATGCCAACATACAAAATACAGTAGGTGTTTTGATAATAATTAAGGATGATCGCTGGTCTAATAGGAAATATATAGGATTTGAAGTAGGTGTTTTAGTTTGAGAGAACATATGAATAGTAAATAAATTAGCAAGAAAAAATATAGGTTCATGTGCTAATTTTAGAGCTATAAAGCCTTGAAAATTGGCAGGAAATAGGTTTTTTCTGGATTTTTCATTGTCTTTGTATTGGCAACTTCAGTCTCTCAAAAATTTACGAAAAAGTAAAAAGTATTTCATAAAATTTTGTCAAATACCATTTTAAGGTATATATGATTGATTTATAAAAGAAAACGTGAGAGTTCATGGGCAAAAAATTTAATGTTTAAGAAATGGATAAAACCCGAGGATTCCGAAAATCTGACAAAAAGAACAAAACATGACCTGCCAGCATTTCTTAAGTACTATAAAATATGTAAATATTGGGTTAAATTTACAGTGAGATCTAAATAAATTAAACTTATAAATATTGCATTAGGAATAACATATGTTCACGCTAAATTGTAGCATTAATTTCTGCATTATTTCGAATAATAAAGGGTTGATTGGTAGACTAATTGGAGTATAAACCCCGTAGATGGGATGATTTCAGAATATAAGTTACTGCTTAGCTACTGAAATATGACCAGAGCAGGCTCGCTTGTCATATTTCTGATTATTGTTGTGATTGAAGCACTATTGATTTAATAGGTACATAATTATAATGACAAAGTCCAAATATTCAACGAACATGAAATTGCGAACAAATTATCAAAAACTGTATAAATAACTCTGACTGGCTAGTTTCTCTTCCATAATATTATATGCAATAAGGAGACAAAGATAAAACGATTTAAAGCAACACATGATTATACCCTATCAAACACTAGTTGGAAAGAAACAACAATGAAAATAAACCATAGTAAACGTGTACTAAAATTAATACCACTATTTCAAATAACAAAGCAGTATCTATCAATAATATAAAGTTTTAAGTTTTCTATAAAACAATTCTTTTCAAATTAAATGAAGAGAATATCATTCCCACAAGGACGTACCAGCCGAAGTGGGCTATGTAGCAATGCAGTAATATAATAGGGCAATGTCCGGCTAAGTTTACTATTGAACTCAAAACCATCCTTTTTATTTTTCATGTTTTATATAAAATCTAGTAATTGGTAAACTAATAAAAGTTCACACCAATAATAAAAATTTATTTAAAAGAAACGAACATTACTACTAAAGTACAAGGCCAATAAAACCATCCAGATTACAAAATCATGCTACAAGTAGATTCAGTACAAAGGTATACTCACTCCTACCTAGTCAAAGTTAAGTCATCTACACAAGTCTATTCAAAATACTCACGGAGATCAGTGAATTATCCAAAATTTACCATCCTAGATATAAAGGAATATACATTATATAGTCTTCCCTGGTCATGAAAACAGCGTAAATCACAGGTTTAACTATTTCAAAAATATTTATAAGTAATTACTGGCGCTATACAAAATACAGTTTCACTGTAGTCTTGAAATTACAGGTACAGGTCAAATTTGATAAAACAAACATATTAATTAGTGATTGTTTATACAATATACAAGGAATGCCAACAAATAATCCTATAATTCTTATACATATGTTGGCATGGGATAAACGAACCAGTTCAGTGATAGGTTAATAATTGTCTTCAAATGGTATCATCTTTAACCCACGTTTTCAATTATTTCATTAAGTTTCTGCAGTTTCTCCATGTGAGAACTTTTAAAAATTACAAGAAAAGAATAGTTCATTCTTAATTTTGCAAGAATCAGGGTCAGTTCAAAAACCTTAAAAATTTGGACAAAATTAGAACATATTTTCAGTATGCCTAAAACATCATGCAGAGTCTTAAGGGTCCGCGTTAAAGGGTGTAGCAGGAGTGTTTTTTTTAAATAAATAACTGCTATACTTTTTTTAAAAAATCTTGCAAAAAATTTTTCCGACTCCTCCATGCACACCTTCAATATATCCATAAATCAAATTGTCAATACTCTGGGTTTAAATATGTTAGAGAAGTAGATTAAACAAAATATTTATTTTCCTGCTTTCTTAATTGTCCATCCATCCGCAGTCGGTCGAAATAGGCTGCAACTTCTGAAAACCGGAATGGACAATAGATTCAGTTTACTGTTTATTTCTTAACAGATTTTTACAATGTCGTACTTTATGATTTCTTTATCACGCCTGCTAATATCTCGTATGCATAACAATAGATCATGTTAAATATTCTTTGTTTATTTAATTCTAAGTAATTACATACGAGTATAGCTCCAAAACACGCTCTGAACTAATGTTCAATCCCTTTCACAGCCACTATTACATTACTCAGCATTTTGCAGACATTTCACCATAACCAAATGTTATGTTTGTTTGTTTGTTTTGTTAGTTGGGATTTTACGCCCCTTTCAGCACATTTGGCTATTTCGCGGCGGCCAGTTTTTATTGGTGGAGGAAGCCGGAGTACCCAGAGAAAACCACCCACCTTCAGTAGGAAAATTGACAATCCTTGTCAATTTAGATCTGAGTCGAACACACCCGGCCACAGGTGAGATTCGAACTCACAACCTCAGTGTTGACAGGCTAGTGATTAATAGTAGTCATGACGAACTAACTAGACCACTCGGCTACCGAGGCCCCCCAAATGTTATGAATAAAAGATATAAATTGGTGTGTTCATCGGGTGTGATAAGAACAGAAAATCTTTAAAATATTTTCCTGGTGAAATGAAGCTATATCTATTACTATTTACTCTATACATGTATTGTTTATGATTCAAGATATTTTACTTTGTTTCCTTGTTTTTACATCACATCCCAATTTGTAACACATTATTAACGTGAATTAGAAAATAAAGCTGTCACATTATAGTATGTTTTATTGATGTATTGGCAGTAGATCAGAAAATTATTTGATAGGAAATATCTGAAGGGGTCAATATCTTTTTGATCGGATGTTCCGTCCATTTCCAAAATTCAGATGGAAGGGCGGATAATTCAAATTAACATGTAAAACATTTTAGCATCGTGAAAAATAATCTATGTTTTAAACACTTACACTTTGTGTAAACTGGAACAAAGTTTTTAATGAATAAATGAAATATTTTTCTCCATGGTTATAAATAATTAAAGTATGAAAATTTAAAATATCTTAAAACCTTACAATAGAGAAAGCGAAAGGCTTCAAGAATATACACTATTTTGAATATGAGCATTGCAAAGAAAACGTCCTATTGATCGATCAATTAACTGATGATAATGATATCAAAGCCCAGGTAAAATATATTGATAAATTGATCATATGTTTTGTTTAAGTTGAGTGGTGCAATTATAGGAATACAAAATAAATAAGAATTAGATATCTCTTGATATCAACTCCAGTTCTTTAAATTCGATATAATAATAATACGGTAGTTTGCGAGATAAACATGCCTCCAGAAAGAGCAAAAGCCTAAAAAATATAAACCAAACAGTTTGTTGGACAATGGCAAAAACACCTTCAAAGAGACATTTTCATCGAGTTGGGGAGAAATGAAGTGACACATTTAGTTGAATATGCAACAAATCCCGTTTTAAAGTGTAAAGATAGTAAATCTATCTGGAAATATATGTACAAAAAAAGTTGAATCCAAAATTTAACTAGAAAACTGTATTGACAAGTCGACAGTGATCCCCGCAACCCCTGTAAGTAGTTGGGACACTTAGCTATAGTAGAAAATAGAAAAGCTTATTCCCACCCAAAAATAGTATGTAATCATTCTATTAAGAAATTCACAATTCGAAAACTTTATTGCGCATCTGCATATGGTGCATACTATATGAAAATAAAATACATAAATTGAAAAATGAAAGACGACTTTAGGTTACAAGCTTGAATACAAAACTTGCGAAGTGGGCCCTTGTTTAGAAAATCTAAATTTTAAAAACTTATTTGGCATCTACAGCTAGTATGCAACTCTACAGGTAGAATTCAACCATTCTATATAGAAATTAAATTCCTCAGCCCAAAAGTGAAGGATGAGTTTATGTCACAAACTAAAATTGAGAGTTTTTTCAAAATTCGACCCCTGTGGGCTCCAATTTTAGAAAATAAAAATTCTAATTAATTTAATGCGCATCTGAATATGGCGTATGACAATACTGTAAAGAAATTTAATGCGTAAATTGAAAAATTAAAGAGGAATTTAGGTCACAAGCTTAAATTGACAATTTTTCGAAATTTGACCCCCTGTGAGCCCCAATTTAAAAAAAAAATTTATAAAACCTAATTGCGCATCTGCATATGGTTCATGATTATACTGCACAGAAAAAATGTACCTGTGACATTGTCAAAAATATATAACCTTATTTCTATCCAAAAATAATTCAATAATTCTATAAAGAAATTAAATTAATAAACCTAATGAAAATGAAAAAACCTTTCTTCACACTTAAACTTACAAGTTTTTACATTTTAACTGAGTGGGGCCCGGGTTTAAAAATCTATATTCTAAATCTTTATTGTGCAACTACATATAGTGTATGACAATACTATATATAAGCAAAATGCATAAATTGCAATACATACATTGCAAAATGAAAGAGAAATTTAGGTCAAAAGCTTAAATTGAAAATTTCTGATTTTGACCTGTGGACCCCAAATTTAGGAAATTAAAATTCTAAAACCTCCTTGCGCATATGCATATTGTATATGACAATACTGTATAGAAATAAAATGTATGAATTGAAAAATGAAAGTCACAGGCTTGAAATTCGATCCCCTGTGGGCCTCAGTTTTAGAAAATAAAAATTGTAAAACCTTTTTGCGCATCTGCATATAGTACATGACAATACTGTATAGTAATAAATGGATAAATTGAAAAATGAAAGACGAGTTTAGGTCACAAGCCTGCACTCAAAATTTCGCAGTACGAAGCATGTGAGCCCCTTGTTTAGAAACTCAAATTTATAAAACCTTATTGCTCCTCTACAGGTAGTATGTAGTCATTCTATATATAAATTAAATTCCTAAACCAAGGAGTCAGGGAGGAGTTGATGTCACAAGAAATTGTGACGGACGGATGGAGTCAACTGCTATATCCCCGAACTTTCTTCGAAAGTGCGGGGATAATCAAAATATAGTATAATGATAATGTACTTGAAAAAAAAACATAGAGCTATAGCACACGCGTTCCATGAATACTTTACACTACGTTAGAGGATTACTGTTGTTACAAAAGCTTCTTAACCAGGGTTATATCAGGGATAAATTGATGAAATCACTTAAAAGATTTTACGGTCGTCATCACGAATTGATTGACTATTACAGTGTTCCAATATTTAAGACGATGTTGGAGCTGTTCCCACTGTCGTATCATTTCATGTAAATCCACCGATTTGTAACTACCACCGGATTTACTTTGTTGAATCTCACGAAGGGTGCAGTATACGGAACAGGAACTGCTTACCCTTCCGGAGCACCTGAGTTCACTGCTGGCCTTTATACGAGTTCGTGTGTTCTTCATTATTATTTAGTTTTCAAGGTTTATTTGTTGTGCTTGTTCATTTGTCTTCCCGGTTTTGTCTGTTTAATGGATTGCTTTTTTTTATTTGCTCCCTAGGTTTATTTGTCCTCTTTACATATATAGATGAAGTAGATGAAGAATGATAAAATTTTATCAACTCTAAATGTAACGATAAAACAGATGAATTGATCGTGTCACCTATAAGTGTTCTTCATGTTAATTTATATCTAAAAGGACTTGACAAATCGACAGCCACTGGTTTCTGTCATATTGGACCAACGTTTTTAGGTATGTGTAGTGAATTTATTGCTCGGTCTTTCGCATACTTATTCAATCTTAGTATATTATACAGAAAATCCAATGTTGCTCTATGCGGTTCAGCCAATTAAAATGTAGTATTCAAATCAAATTAAATTATTTTCAGATAGAATCAATATGTCAAAAAAATACTAGAAAGTAATTACCTATCCATTCACGTTTAATTTATTTTAATGCATATAACCGACCACTGTTTGATTACTGCTGCACCATATTGGGTTAGGGAACAACCATTTAACTTCAAGGGGGATTATGGTTTTTTATATTGGTTTGAAATTTTTTTTCAAGGTATGGACACAATTTTTCTTTTTTTTCGACTACAGCTTTTAAGATGCTTTTAAAACTGTTGATGTTTTATTTTCGTTGGTTAATTTAACTTTTGTATTCAAATATTTTAAGTCATTAAATGGATTTAGGACAAACATTGACAACAGATATATCATAAACAATAAGACATAAATTATTTTTGTGGTATTATTGGTATTCAAATGAAGTTCAATATGTGATTGTTAGAGGTTTTACAGACACTGTAATTGAATGTTTTCCATAGCAAAAACGTATATTGACTTGGTATTAATGAAACACTAGGCACATGTGATGGATCACGAGAACTCAACGCACAGAGCTGCATATCACGTTCCAGGTTGTGGATAGGGCTTGTTGTGTCATGTTACAGAAAGTCTGACCGAGAACCATAGTGGGTAAGATGTTTGAAGAATACCGTACTCCCTGCACGATAAAGACTCTTCTGTAGTTTTCGAAAAAGAGTAAGGTAATGGCCGCTACAGAACGCTACTGATCGGACCCTACCAAACCATCCTCCCATTTTACTGTGTTATTGTTTGATAAATTGTTGAACTGGTTCTCGCCCAGAATAAGCATGACATATTTGCCACAATCAGTCAATGAAAGAAAAAGGTGACAGCGATATATTTATTATACAAAAATATAGTAATTTGATTTAGTCGGAAAAATAATACTTTTTTGTTTTTATAATAAATCTTTATATATATATATATATATATATAATATATTATACAATTATAGCCTTTAGAGGAGGTCGATACATGTTTTATCGACCTGATGAAATTATATCGACTGAGGACGAAGTCGATACATGTTTTATCGACCTGATGAAATTATATCGACTGAGGACGAAGTCCGAGGTCGATATAATTTTATCAGGTCGATAAAACATGTATCGACCGACATTTTAAAGGCTATAATTGTTTTATTATAATATTCAAATTCACAAAATATCAATCATGTTCTATTTCAATTTCCAACGAACTAACCTGTGCTTTACAGTTTTGAATCTCTGACATTTTCCCTATATCCTTTTCATTATGTTGATATTGAATTGAAAATGATAAACTTTATCAATTTAATATTAACAAAACAACATGTATTTACATATTTAGTGAACTTCCCCCTTAGACTAATCCAACAGCCAATCAAAATATCGCTTTATAAATTTGTTCTTAATTCTATTTTTATAAACTCTTAGTCTTTAAACATTTTTAATTTTATTTATGGAAACACCTATTTTACAAGCTTTTAACAGGTTGACCATGTGATCTATTTTGACAAATTACAGCTTTTGAATTATACAATATTATAATAAATATATTTATAAGAAATATAAAAGACCTTTATATTGAAATTTAAAAGGTTAAATGTATAAATTATTTGGAATATACTGTTAAACACTTTTTACTATTCGTGGTACAAAACATTTCGTCAATTTCGTGGACAACGCGATCCACGAATTTAAAAACCCAAGGAAATATATATTTTCAACCGTTTTACATGATTAAGCCATATCAGAGTGTGCGATATAAGACAAAAGTGATTTTTGTTACAACAAAAGTGTTTTTCTAAAGTAAAAATTCAAGTTTGAAACTTGAAATATGGTTATTTTTATACATTTATGAAGTTTTGACTTGAATGTTGTTCAGAAAATTTCATGTGGCATCTTAAAAGGTTTCTCTGCGACTAACTGTAATATTTGTCAGATAAAAGAAATTCAATTTCAGAGTGGGAAAAAACATGATGATACTTATAGCTAAATTTAGCCTGGGGTGGTTTTTACAGTCAAAATATAAGTTTCAGTATTGACTTGAAATAAAATTTTATGTATACTTTTTATTTTATTTTATATTTCAAAGCTTATAATTTATATTTTCTTTAAATAATATCATCAAGAATTCATATCATTTATTTCATTTCATAGTAGGGATAACTTTGTGTGCATTAGAACTTATTGAAATTGAAACCAAACATATCAATATAAATATTTTATAATATTTGCACGGAATATTATTTACTCATTATAACATAATCAACCAATAATAATGAAATAACATTTTATTTATCCCCAGGTAATCGTTTTTCGCACTAGGACCGTCCTAGGACGGCGCATGCACATTTAACAGAAACAATTATTATTCAAATCTCTGGTTTTTCACGATAACAGCGCGCGCGCAGTTGAATAAATCGGACCATAGATTTGAAAAATCAATAAAGCATAGATTATGATCATAATCTTTGCTTTCAAATCTCTGGTTGACTGATCGCAGGACTGGTCCATGCTGTTTTAATCTCTGGTTTCTGGTCCTGGAGCACAGATTTGAACCAGAGATTATGTAAACTTGAAGATAACTTGAGGTGATGTTTTAAATGAGCCGTACTGTACGTCTTAAGTAATAACTAACGTTCAAATTTACTCGATGATGGACAGATTATAAATTAACGGTGCAATGTAAACTAAAAAAAAATAAACGCATAAAGAGCTGCAAAACAACATAAAAATAAAACCAGTAAAGTTTCCATTAAAACAATAATTCACACTTATCAAAATTTTCTGACCACTGAGATCCATCATCAATGCTGTCGCAAATTCAATGTAATGTTTATAGCATTGATATAGACCATTCATTTTAATCCTGATTTGAAATCTCTTTTGTATGACAAAAGCACTTAACATTATTGGTATGGAAGTGAATTAGGATAGGGATCTTATCTTCGTATTATCAAGAAATCTCTATTGGGTAATTAATACCGCGCTAGCGAAGCGGCGGGGATATTATTTTGCTGTTCGCCGTGCCTACGTCCGTACGTATGTTCGTAGTACGTCTGTACGCAATGTCCAGGAATATCTCAGGAACCATACGAAATAGAAAACTAAAACAATGATCATTGTTAGTATTGGTGATGTAGATTGTGCCGACGGTTTCAGAATTTTGGAATTTGTCCTTAGGGCATAATTATGAGAAAAAAACGGATTTCGCGATATCCAGTAAATAGCGAAATCTTGTAAACTATGTGGACTATAATGTGAAACTGAAACCATGACTAGTATTACATATGCCAAATTCCAAAGTGGAATGAGCATTTTTCTGAAACCCCTGGGGGCATAGCAACAAGAAAGTTAAAAAAATCCCAAGATCGATTGGCACAGAACTCCTCTTACACCCTTAGCGGTAGAAACATAAAAATTGGTGCATTACTAGCACTTTAAAAGTTGTCTGTGCGGAAGGTTTCGGAATTTTGAAATTTGCCTTTGGGCCAAAAAAAAAAATTCTGGAAAAGTCTCAGACTTATTAATTTTTGAAAATTACCAATCAACCATACTATTAGACACTAGCAGAATAATAGCTGTTAAACGGAATATTTTGATTTCCAAAAAAATAATTCCAACTTTGGTAAATTTCCTGAAAGACTCTAATACCTTTTTTTAGAAATGTATCTAGCAACCATGCATATTAAAAACCATTAATATCATTAGAGTTAAAGTTACCATTGAATTTACAAAATTGAATTACAATTTTGGTTAATTTCCTGAAAGTCTCTAAGATCTGAATTTTTTGGAAAAATACATAGCAACCATACATATTTGTTTACAAAAAAGCAACAGCTGAATAGGGAATGATTAAATTTCCAAATATAAATGGAACATTAGGATTTAAAAAAAATAACTCCAATTTTGGTAAATTTCCTGAAAGACTCTAACATCTTCATTTTTTTGGAAATGTATCTAGCAACCATGCATATTAATAACTATTAATGTCACAGGACTTACGCTAACCGTTCAATTTCCAAAATTGATATTCCAACTTGGTAAATTTACACTTAATTAGTAGAACATGTCATCATAAAAACAGTTCACTACATGTATGATATCCTAATCAGTCACACTTTATCGCTGAGTGCCCTTGGAGAACTTCAGAAAATCATCCGTGCATATATTTTCCCGATAAATTAAAATTTTACCTGTCATCATAGCAGACAGTGTGCTGTTCAGGTTTGGTTCCCCAGTAGAACGGACGTTATTTGTAGTTTGTAAATGCTGAGCGAGGGAAGCGGCACTGGTCTTCTGAGGTCAAAATGTACAAGTAATATAAAGTTGGAGTTAGTATTAGTAGTAAAGTATGGAACGTAAAATTGGACATTTTTGTTAAGCCAGCCATGATGCTGTGTATGGTGGAACGATACAACCATATTATGTAAAGTACCAGTATGTATATATAAATGAGAAAACCAGTATAGTACCAGTTGCCATGGTTCGTTAGTATGGAGGATCGCTGGTAACATTTCACTTGTGATATGCGAGGAATCTACGTTGCAGGTGTACTCCTAGCTAGATAGTTAGTGAGGAAACTACTTAGTAACGCTGATGACGTCAATAAAGACTGTAGTGGTTTAGATTTTACTCTTCGGTGGACTATAATTTCATTTATTAACGATACGTATTCTACTTACATTTTTCAAGTGAAACAATACTTTGTAAAGTATATATATAATATATGTTACATTGTTAATTAAATTATATTTTTTTTATACTTTTTGCATATTTTGATTGGCCATCTACTCACCATCCTCGACACTTCCGTGTTTCATTAAAGTTTCTTTAAAATTCTTCACTAAGAACCTTTCAAAAACTGCTGATAATAAATCTTAAATTAAGGATCAGCTGTAAATAACCTAAACACAAACCTGAATCCTATATCTAAATCTTATCCCATCCCTTATTGCGAAATAAAATGTCAGTGCGCTGACTAATATGCATAAAGTATGTAATTTAAGCATGACAACAAAATGAAAATTATAAAAACAAAAACAATTTAATCTTGCAGCTACGCCAATAATTACGATAAAAAAACGTATCTACCTACACCCGCCACGAAAACATAAAAATAAAAAACAAATATGCTAAATATTTTTGTAATGAATTGACTGGAATTACCAGTTCTGTCGAAAAAAGGTTTTGTAAATCATAGTGATTAAAGGATTTCCTAAAGTAAGTTACGACAATCTAAAAATAATTATTTATCAATGAACAACACAAATATGTTTTTACAAATTATCACATAGCATATATTTAAATTCCAATCTTACGGCTTACCATTAACCATATCAGTAGTTCTAAACCCATAATGTATCCTAACCAAAAAACAATAACCTTAACTTCTGTCTAAGCCATCCCTAACATTTTACCTGCATCCTAAACCATAACCATAACCCTAAATGAAATATCTATCAGTCTAGTAAATAACGAATTAAACCCATTGGTGCAAAATAGATATATAAAAGAATATTGTATAAACTTTTAAAATGAGATTAAATGCTAATTGATAGAAAACAGCTTGGAAAATCCTTATTCTGAATAACACTGTTTTTAATTAATCTATACATTGTAAATGAGGATAATGAACGATTATGGCTAAATTGTTGAAGAAAACTATCAATTTAATTCAATAATACAAAAAAAAACGAAAGAGAACTTTGCTTTTGTAGACTTTTGAACAATTGCCAGTATTTGTTGTTATTTAAGGGGACACAGAACACCTAAGGGAGTTTACTCGTTAAAAATCAGCTGAACGCTTTAATCACATACAATTAGTTAAAAGAAATAAAGCTTCTCAATTATCAAAATTAGTGTTTGTCAAACTGCTATATATCCAATGAAATTATTCCCGTAAATTGTGTGATTCAAATTTTTTGAATTTTTGTATTTTTGTCAACACGTCAAAGTAAATATTTCATCAAAATTTTATGAAAATTAAACGAGCCAAATCTATTTTAGTCAAAGTGTTGTGTACACCCTTAAAAAGTCATTGAGTGCGTATTAATCTAAACTAAGAAATTTTCAAATACCAATAATCATTTCTATATCATCAAGATAAATTAGTCAGAGTAGTGTCTGACGTCAATCGACGTGTTTTAGAAATGGCATTGGTTGTGTGACATCAGATCACACTCCAGTTTTTATTGGCGGAGGAAGTCAGTGTACCTGGAGATAATCACCAACCTTTGGTAGGAAATCCAGTATTGAAAAATGATGTTATTTTTAAATGTTTGTTAAAGAACACCGTAGTATGTGTATTAACAAGGCATCTCAAATATGGCATGCGTCATACCGAATTAGTCTCGTTTGTTTACATATGTTCAATGATGCCCATGAAACTCTCGGGAGGCTTGTTCTGTAATATTCCTTTTTTATTTTGCACTGTATTTTCAATGTCGAGATCGTCAATTTGGATAGCACTACTAATAAGCTCATCCACGTTTTCGTCTTTTAGATCTTTCTGTAAATAAACACATTTAATCAGTTATCAATAGCTGAACAAAATTATGAAAAGTTAACTCTCAATATCTCAAATATTTTTATTTCAAAATTAATTATATTTTCTTGTACTATCATATTCCATTTTTGCACTTTAAACTATACTTACTCTCTTAGGTTAAATTATTATCATGCTATTTTGGATATAAATATAAATTGCATTACCCCTTGTTCTATTAAGTAAGCTGTCAGGAACATTTTCTGTAATATTTGATGCAAGATCAGAGTACTGGCAATGCCTCCAAGCACAGAGCTTACAACGGTAAAAATGACTCCTGTAACACGTAAAACACTTCAAATAAATCATTAATATAGTAAAGTGCATCATAAGCTTTTGTCATTTTTCTATTTTATATTCATTGTATTATTGTTTGATCAGGTTGCATTGTAATAATAATATATTGTACAATTCAGTTTATTAGTCAGTAGGCGTGCTTTAGTTAGTACTGGAAATATTACCAACTCAGTGCGTAAATCGAAGTCCCAAGATTTTCTATTGGCTTACATTGTATTGTCTCTCATATCATAGACTAGTTTTTTCTTTTCTACTATGATGTCATATAGGACAATCCCTACGTTTTAGGCTTTAAACAATCGTTGAAATACAATTATCAGGATTGACTGCCGAATGACTGTAATTTTACTTTTTCAGTCATTTCAATATAACATATAGCATAAAACATTCAAATAACCTGCTACCGGGTATATTTTCATGTAGTGTGCACCTGTGATTGAGGTTATTTATTCTTAGACTAAATAAAACGTGGTAATTCCTGAGAGAAATTTATTAATTTTTAACATTATTTGTTTTTTTTTAAATTACAATATGCTGCACAAAAAAATTGTTTTCTAATGAATTTCATCAATTCTCTAGTTAACACTTCTTACGAATCAAATATTGCTTTTGAAATTTTGTTGACTCTTTTTATCCATTTTATAATGTTACACTCTGATGTTCAACCATCTTGAGCTTACAAAAAGTTCCTATCGAAATGTATCCCTAGTTTCAAAAAATAAGTATCCGATATTGTATTGGTATTATAGTAATAAGAGTTGTTTTGTAGCAATTTATCCATGGAAAGGAGACCAATTCCATCACAAACTGAATAAAGTGCGTGTTAAGTTAGTAAGTGACCTGGTTGAGTGTATACACCGATAAATTGTGAAAAACAACTCTTTTTTCTTATAATTCCATAATGATTACACTTTTTTTTGCAAAATACGAAAAAATAAGCGGTTTAAAATGGCACCCTTTTACTGGGTCGGATATTCATACGCTGATCGTGATTTATCGAAAAATAAAAGAGTCCAGACGTCACACGTCATACTGAACGTACTGGAATTATGACAACATATCTTAATTTTGGGATGTTTTCCGTTTTTATCTAGACGATAAAAAACTTTATCTTTATATTTATCAGCAAGTACAAGTATAAACCAAAGCATATTCCTTTTCTTTGTTTAGTTTTCTCCTTTCTTTCTCGTACATATCTGATCGTAGCATCAGACTATATTTTTACGTGGAGATACTGCTTTTTGGAGTTAAAAGTTAAATGTCAGGTATTTTAAAAGTACCAAATGAAACAGTGTTTATTATGAAAAATGTCATTCAAAATTTTGAAAGATCCGTACCTTGAGGGTAATGTTGAAAATCTAGTCACTCCCTGTGTAGGTTGTCTAGCCCGTATACATTATCGATTTTGTAATAGAACGGTACACGTAAATCCTCTAACCATGAAACACAACCGACCACGAACGTTTGATATATAGATCATTTTTAAGTCAAAGTAATGTCAAGATTTAGACCTTAAAGACACAGTATATCATAGTAATCATGAAGCCATAAGAAACCGCACATTTATACTTGTTCAAGCAACCGATAGGGGAGACCCTTTCGTTGGGGATGTTGTCAGGTCATAATACGGAAAGCCTGACTACTGATTATTGTGGGTAACGTTTTTGGAAATGCCACGTTCCCTGCAAACTAAAGACCCCTTCTGTAGTTTTTGAAAACGCGTAGGCTAATATCCGCTACAGAAAGCTAAATTATCCGACCCTATCTAACCGTGCCACGGTGGCAATCAAGACTTGTTCATTTTTGTGTCCAGTTTCAACCCTATTTCAATTGTGTTTGATAAATTGTTAAACTGGTTCTTGTCCTGAAGAAGCATTGGACGTTAAGCAAACAACGAAAAGTCTATCAACCTAATCACATGAATTAGTTGATATTTACCGGAACCAGGAATAAAGCAAAATTTAAAAAAGGCTTTTATGCAATTTCAAAAGCCAGTACATAGTAAACGAATTGTGGTAGTTGTATGTAAAGGTTTCGATAAAGAGATAAAGTGTTCCAGTTGATGCAGTAGTACGAAAAATTGCGTGTATTATAATTTATAAATAATTTTCCTATAGTGCATGTACATATGATAAATGATATCCATGCTGCTGTTTTTTTTCAGTAGGGAGTTCTGTAATATTAATTGAACGTCTGCATTTTTTGTGCAGAATTACAGAATTGATGTCCGTGCGTAATGATTTCGTTATTAACAAATTTTTACATAAAATAATTTAGGTGACGACTGTTTTGTGGCTTTCTTGCAGACTTGGTCTAACTGATTTAAATAGAACAAAACTTACCATCTTTGGTATGTCCTTTTCTTTCTTCATCTGTAGAATGGACAGTTACATGCTTTTCTGTCGATTCTAAAATTTGAAGAAAAAGGATTGGTTTAACACCAACAACTCTACACCAATCACATGATTTCAAATGGTGACAATTGTTAAATAATATATTTTCATTCCTTTTTATAAATCATGACTAACAAAATATGGACAGAATTTTTTATTTATAAATCCATACATACTTTTATTCCAAAATTCAAAATTTAATCTTCAGCGCTTTAATTTTTATGGCAACATTCTAATGTGTTAATATGTCTGTTTAGTCTCGAAATGACGTAAAAAGTATATTATAAATTTGATATGAAACCAAACAATACTGACTTTATACTTCAAAATGCTAAAATGTATTTATTATCTTGGAAAAATACCTTTATGGTGAAACAGCAATAACTAAACATCAATCAAATGATTTCAATCTCGAGCACTGCTGATGAGTTGTCAGTCAACGAAATGGCCATTCAGTGTATCAAATTTATTTCGGTATTTTGTGATACGTTTTATTCAAACGGCGAAAAATATTCATTGATTTAATTATATACCTTTTCATAGAATATGATAAACAAAGATTTGACAGAAATTGACGACAATTTTTTTATACTTTTATTCCAAATGTATTTCAAAATCTCACCTTCAGTGCTCTGTCTAGTTTCTGTGGCAACCTTGGTATGTGTAGATATTTCTGTTGGGTCTTAAATGATGTTAAAAATGTATTTCATGTATTAATTTGATATCAAAATAAAACGATACTGATTTTATACTTCAAATAGACTACAATCTACAATTATATACACAAACAGCAGAAACAACTTTAACACTACCCACCAATTTTTTTAAATCGAGTGAATTAATGTAGTCCGGACGGGAAAGTAGTTCCTGTCACTCATTCACGGTGTATATTCGGAATGTTTGCTTTCCGATTCAAAACACGGTAACACTTGCTTTGCGATAGTCGTTACGCTTGCTTCCAGATTTTTGTTCACGAAGAAGCAGAAGACATGAAATACGGATGGATGATTCTTCAATCCGGTCGTATGTTGTGGTCTCTCTGATATCTCACAGAATACAAGAACTATGTAACTTTATAAAAATGTAATTAGTGCCATATGAAGTTTTTAATCAGCTCATCAACGGTTCCAAAATTGCAACATTATAAATGATATAACGGAAAAATGTATCTCTTTCGTATGAAACCCTATGAAATATTTAAGATTAAGCCATTAATCAAATTATGTATTGACTTTCCTTTAATCAATACTGTTCCCTTTATTCAAAGAGGACAAATATAGCTAAAGACCAAACCAAAAAAAGACGCAATGCATTAGACTAACAAACCCAGAAGACAAACGAACAACCACAAACACAACAAATACTAAAACAATACTGAAAACTAAAAAACAGCACAAACTCCTATAAAAGCCATGAGTGAACTCAGGTGCTCCGGAAGGGTAAGCAGTTCCTGCTCCGTATACGGTACCGTTTTGAAGTTCATCAAAGTCAATCCGCTGGTAATCACAACTCGGTGGAGTTAAATGAAATGTTACGACAGTGGAAACAGGTCCAACATCATCTTAGATATTGGAACACTGTAACAGTCAATCAATTTGTGATGACGATCATAAAATTTCCTAAGTAATGACATCATCTTATCCCTGATAAAACCCGGGTTAAGAAGTTTTGTGACAGCAGTAATCCTCTTTGTCGAAAGTCATGCTAACTCACGCATGCTCGTGAATATCGGATAAGCTGAGAAACGTAGACTACATATGCAAGCAATGCTGGTATATTGCTACACAAGAAGGGAAATTTAACAATAGGAAAGTCGATGTTATCACGTTTGTCATAAAGTTTTGTCTTCAAATGTCTATTTCGAGAAACAAATCTAAATATGAAGCGGACTTTGATGCATTTGTAGTATCCTTAATTTTAAGTTCACTGGGGTAGGTGAGATGTAGAAAGTCTTGGAATTTATCGTTATTTAACGACAACACGTCATCTATATAACGAAAAATAAAATTAAAAGATTGGGCTATTTTCTTTTTGTTTTCACGTAGAAGCTTTTGAATGAAGTCCGCTTCATATAAGTACAGAAACTGATCGGCAAGGAGAGACCACAGTTGGTTACCATAGGAATGCCGATTGCCTGTTGAAAAATTCGACAAATATGTTTTCTATGAGAAAATCTAACATGTTTGTAATTTCATCTTCAGAATACATTTTGTCAGAATCAAAGTGGTTCTTAACGAAATCTACCTAAAAATAGAAATTTATACCTGCTTGTGCCATTTTTCTTGAAAAAACATTGATGCATTAGTTGTTTCAATCGATATTTTAATTGAGAATGTGATATGGTAGTATAGAGTGTAGGGAAGTCGAATGTTTTTATACGGTTGCATGAAGCCAAAGACTATGTTATTGGGGGCATTGTCCGCTGGGACAATTATATATTTTTCATGGAGGTGACTCAAGGTTTCAACAACCTTAGGGTATCTATAGATGGATGTAGCTTTAGTGCTCATAGACCCTTGGAGGTTTTTAATTCGGACCTGTATCATTGACATAATAGCCTTCACCCACTCTGAACGTGTGTCAGAAGGCTCCTGTTCCTTTGAAGTCCATTTTCTGACATAGCCCCCAACAGATTCCATCAGCAATTTGAAATTATATTTTCAATTAACTTGCTTAGGTTCTCGGTATTTGGGACCTTTGGCTAGGATGTATAACTTTCGATTATCAACTAGATTAAGATCTCCAGTGATAACATGACCCACAGGACTATAATTGAATGGAGATGTAGAAGAGGTGGAGTCAGGGGCATAGACTTCAGGTCATCGGATTTGAGGTTCCAAAATGCCAGTTTGTAATAGAAAATCTTGGTTGCAATATGTTTTGTATAGGAATAAGAAATAAGTAGAACAGTTTGGTCTTTGAAATATGGAGGAATTTTATATGTTACTGTTTTGTGGTGAATGAACCTGTTCCATTGATGTTATCACTTCCTCATACCGGATTTGACACGGGCAGCATGGCGATGTCCTGCTGGAAGCAAAGACAGCTGGCTTTACCGGACACCTGAGTCTACCCCCGGTTTTTTGGTGGGATCCACGTTGTTTTTATATATATGTTTTTAGCTTTTAATTGTAGTGCATGTATTGATTTGGTCTTGTCTTCGTTGTTCTCCAGAGTTTGTCAGTTGTTTCGATTTTTCCCTCCTTGAATATCCCTTTGGTATTTGTTGACGTTACATATTGCTGAGATTCATGGCATGCATGCCTTCATTAACAAAGTTAACCTTAAGGAACTACCTTTGGTGAGATTCGTCGTTATGGATGGGTACTGGTTTGAATAATCTATGAAAAGCAATATCCGATACCACAGCACCGAGTTTGTATTCAGCTGAATTGAAATTCTTGATTTTCTTCTCCATTGCTTTTTTGTTGAGTGAGTAAAATTCATTTTATCTAGCCATAAATACCGTTGAAAAAAATTCTAAGGAAACGCTGTCCTTCAGATTGTTTACATTTGGGAAGGGATTGCTTTCATATTCTAAAGAAACGATTTTTTTTCAGATTTAATTATTTGCTAATCATCGAACAAGAGCCAAGAGAACCACATGCAGGTTACAAATCAAATTAATTAAATCACCAGGCAATAAGTCGAATCGGCACCTGGGCAAATCGATGGTCATTCCTTCAAACTTACTCTGTGTAATCTGTAGATATACTCATATTTGCCTCTGACCTTTCTTAGAAAATACAATACTCTTATGAAGCAGACTTACTTGACGGGCTTCTTAAGGAAAAACAGAAGAAGTTAGTCTTTACCTTTAATTTCAGCTTCCGCTACATAGATGATGCTTTATCACTATACAATTCACGTTTTTGGAATTTCTTACATCTCATCTATACCAATGAGCTCGAAAATAAGGATACTACAGACACTGCCAATTCTGCATATTATCTTGACCTTCACCTCAAAATTGACACCAGAGGAAGGTTGAATTCAAAACTTTACGGAAAACGGAATGACTTTGACTTTCCAATCGTCAACTTTCTATTTTTTGAGCGGCAATATTCCAGAAGTGCCGGCTTATGGAGTATACATTTCTCAACTCATACCTAATTCCAGAGCTTGTGACATATACATTGACTTCCTGGACAGACCCCGGCTCCTGATAGAAAAGTTACTCAGACAGGGGTACGTTATTCCTAAGCTGAAGTCATCCTTATTAAATTTTTATGGGCATCATCATGACTTGGTTGACAGGTATGAAAAAACCGTTTCTCAAATGAAAATGGACCTGTTCCATTGATATTATCCCTTCTTCATACCAGGTTTGACATGGGCAGCATGGCGGGTGTCCTGCAGGAAGCAGGGACTGCTTACTTTTCCGGAGCACCTGAGTCTACCCGCGGTTTTTTGGTTGGGTCCATGTTGTTCATATGTTTTTAGTTTTTAATTGTAGTGCATGTATTGTTTTGGTATTGTCTTCGTTGTTCTCCGGAGTTTGTCAGTTGTTACGATGTTTCTCTCCTTCGAATATCTCTTTGGTATTTCTTGACATTACTTTTAACATTTGCATGTTTTGATTTACCATGTGGATTATAGCATCCGCCTTGTAATTATGGTTTATTGATTTTGAATCTTTGGCTTATTATCCTCGCGCTAGCGAAGCGACGGGATAATGTTTTGCTGCTCGCGTACGTACGTAATGTCCAAAATTATCTCAGGAACCATAAGAGATAGAAAACGGAAACTTTGATCATTTTTAGCATTGTTGATGTAGATTGTGCCGAAGGATTCGGAATTTTGGAATTTGCCCTTAGGGCATAATTATGAGCAAAAAACGGATTTCGCAAGATCAAGTAAATAGTGAAATTTTCTAAACTTTTTGGACTATAATGCTGAAACTGAAACCATGACTAGTATTACATCTGGCAAATTCAAAAGTGGCATGAGAATTTTTCTGAAACCCCTGGAGGCATAGCAACAAGAGAGCTAATCCCATAATTGATTGTGTTAGAACTCCTCTTACACTCTAAGCGGTAGAAACATAAAAATTGGTGCATTACTAGCACTTTAAAAGTTGTCTCTATGGAAGGTTTCGGAATCTTGAAAATTGTCCTTGGGGCAGAAAATATATTTCTGGAAGAGTCTCAGACTTATTAAATTTGAAAATTACCAATCAACCATACTATCAGACACTAACAGATTAATAGCTGTTAAATGGAATATTTTGATTTAAAATAAAAATAATTCCAATTATGGTAAATTTCCTGAAAGACTCTAAGCCCTTCATTTTTTGGAAATGTATCTAGCAACCATGCATATTAATAACCGTTAATATTATTAGAGTTAAAGTAACCATTCAATTTCCAAAAATGTAATTCCAAATTTGGTTAATTTCCTGAAAGACTTTAAGATCTCAGTTTTGTGGAAAAGTACCTAGCAACCATACATATTTGTTTACAAAAAAGCAACAGCTGTATTTTCTTTCCAGATTTCTTTATAACAATATGTATAATGAATTCGATTTGCATTATTACAATTAATCTTCATCTACTAATATTTATTTTAATGGCAAAGATATTTAATAATCATACGTGGAATCAAATGAATATATTACTGTTCATGCTTTTTCAGGTAAATTTTTTAAATATATGTCCATTTCCTTTAGAGCATTTATTTTTGTGATTAACATAACAGTGGCGTGGGGATATGCAGCGTGGCTTTCGTGTTTCATTTTACATGTTAAAATTTCTGTTTTAAATTGATCAATCAAAATCTGCGGTACACCGTTGCAAAAAGCATAGGTTTAAGGAACATAAGCTGTATACCGCCATCTTCAATTGAAAAATAGAACGCAATCGGTCTAGTTATCCCCTCGCTAGCGACGCGGCAGGGATAATGTTTTGCTGTTCGCCGTACGTACTTCATACGTACATAAGTTTTGTACTAATATCCAGGATTATCTCAGGAACCATAAGAGATAGAAAACTGAAACTTTGATCATTGTTGGCATTGTTAATGTAGATTGTGTCGAAGGTTTCGGAATCGACCTTAAAGATAACACAGTATATCATAGTAATAACGAAGCCAATAAGGAGATGAAACATCATCCATATAATGCACATTTATTCTTTTTCAAGCAACTGTTCATATATTACTGATTTTATAGACATTGACACTGATAGAACATAACGAAAAAAATTAACCACCAATTCGTGCAAATGCATCACTTACTGAAATTATTATGACATAATGTTATTGGACCTTCTTACTAGGGGCCGTAAAAAGTGTTTTCCCTAATCACATGCTAAGCACCTGTGATGGGTCACCGGAACTCAACTCACAGAGCTGCCTAGCGCGTATCCAGGTGGCAGATAGGGGAGACCCTCTCGTTTGGGATGTTGTCAGGTCATAATACGGAAAGCCTGACTACCGACTATTCTGAGTAACGTGTTTGGAAAGGCCACGTTCCCTGCAAACTAAAGTCCCCTTCTGTAGTTTTTTAAAACGCGTAGGCTAATAGCCGCTACAGAAAGCTAAATTATCCGACCCTATCTAACCGTGCCACAGTGGCAGTCAAAACTTGTTCCCCTTTTTGTCCAGTTTCAACCCTATTTCAATTGTGTTTGATAAATTGTTAAACTGGTTCTCGTCCTGATGAAACTTGCATTATTTGCCATTGGACCTTAAGCAAACAACGAACAGTCAATCAACCGAATCACATGAATTAGCGGAAATTACTGGAACCAGGAATAAAGCAAAATTTTAAAAAAGGCTTTTATGCAATTTCAAAAGCCAGTACATTGTAAACGAATTGTGGTAGTTGTATGTAAAGGTTTCGTTGAGATAAAGTGTTCCAGTTGATGCAGTAGTACGAAAAATTGCGAGTTTTATAATTTATAAACAATTTTGATATCGTGCATGTACATATGTTAAATGACATCCATGCTGCTGTTTTTTCAGTAGGGAGTTCAGTTGTATTAATTGAACGTCTGAATTTTTTGTGCAAAATTACAGAATTGATGTCCGTGCGAAATGATGTCGTTATTAATAAGGTTTTACATAAAATAATTTAGATGAAGACTGTTTTGTGGCTTTCTTGCAGACTTGCTTTAATTGTCTATGATTTAAATAAAACAAAACTTACCATCTGTGGTATGTCCTTTTCTTTCTTCATCTGTAGAATGGACAGTTACATGCTTTTCTGTCGATTCTAAAATTTGAAGAAAAAGGATTGGTTTAACACCAACAACTCTACACCAATCACATGATTTCAAATGGTGACAATTGTCAAATAATATATTTTCATTCCTTTTTATAAATCATGACTAACAAGATATGGACAGAATTTTTTATTTATAAATCCATACATACTTTTATTCCAAAATTCAAAATTTAATCTTCAGCGCTCTAATTTTTATGGAAACATTTGTCTGTTTACGCTCGAAATGACGTAAAAAGTATATTATAAATTTGATATGAAACCAATCAATACTGACTTTATACTTCAAAATGCTAAAATTTATTTATTATCTTGGAAAAATACTTTTATGGTGAAACAGCAATAACTAAACATCAATCAAATGATTTCAATCTCGAGCACTGCTGATGAGTTGTCAGTCAACGAAATGGCCATTCAGTGTATCAAATTTATTTCGGTATTTTGTGATACGTTCTATTCAAACGGCGAAAAATATTCATTGATTTAATTATATACCTTTTCATAGAATATGATAAACAAAGATTTGACAGAAATTGACGACAAATTTTTTATACTTTTATTCCAAATTTATTTCAAAATCTCACCTTCAGTGCTCTGTCTAGTTTCTGTGGCAACCTTGGTATGTGTAGATATTTCTGTTGGGTCTTAAATGATGTTAAAAATGTATTTCATGTATTAATTTGATATCAAAATAAAACGATACTGATTTTATACTTCAAATAGACTACAATCTACAATTATATACACAAACAGCAGAAACAACTTTGACACTACCCACCAATTTTTTTAAATCGAGTGAATTAATGTGGTCCGGACGGGAAAGTAGTTCCTGTCACTCATTCACGGTGTATATTCGGAATGTTTGCTTTCCGATTCAAAACACGGTAACACTTGCTTTGCGATAGTCGTTACGCTTGCTTCCAGATTTTTGTTCACGAAGAAGCAGAAGACATGAAATACGGATGGATGATTCTTCAATCCGGTCGTATGTTGTGGTCTCTCTGATATCTCACAGAATACAAGAACTATGTAACTTTATAAAAATGTAATTAGTGCCATATGAAGTTTTTTATCAGCTCATCAACGGTTCCAAAATTGCAACATTATAAATGATATAACGGAAAAATGTATCTCTTTCGTATGAAACCCTATAAAATATTTAAGATTAAGCCATTAATCAAATTATGTATTGACTTTCCTTTAATCAATACTGTTCCCTTTATCCAAAGAGGACAAATATAGCTAAAGACCAAACCACAAAAACACGCAATGCATTAGACAAACAAACCCAGAAGACAAACGAACAACCACAAACACAACAAATACTAAAACAATACTGAAAACTAAAAAACAATGAACAGCACGAACTCCTATAAAAACCATGAGTGAACTCAGGTGCTCCGGAAGGGTAAGCAGTTCCTGCTCTGTATACGGTACAGTTCTGAAGTTCATCAAAGTCAATTCGCTAGTAATCACAACTCGGTGGAGTTAAATGAAATGAGGTTCCACAATGTCAGTTTGTAATTGAAAATCTTGGTTGCAATATGTTTTGTATAGGAATAAGAAATAAGTAGAACAGTTTGGTCTTTGAAATATGGAGGAATTTTATATGTTACTGTTTTGTGGTGAATGGACCTGTTCCATTGATGTTATCACTTCCTCATACCGGATTTGACACGGGCAGCATGGCGATGTCCTGCAGGAAGCAGAGACAGCTTGCTTTTCCGGACACCTGAGTCTACCCTCGGTTTTTTGGTGGGATCCATGTTGTTTTTATATATATGTTTTTAGCTTTTAATTGTAGTGCATGTATTCTTTTGGTCTTCCCTTCGTTGTTCTCCGCAGTTTGTTGTTACGATTTTTCTCTGCTTCGAATATCCCTTTGGTATTTCTTGACATTACTTTAACATTTGCACGGTTTGATTTACCATGTGGATTATATCACCGATTTTGAATCTTTGGCTTATTATCCCCGCGCTAGCGAAGCGACGGGATAATGTTTTGCTGCTCGCGTACGTACATATGTACGTAATGTCCAGGATTATCTCAGGAACCATAAGAGATAGAAAACTGAAACTTTGATGATTGTTAGCATTGTTGATGTAGATTGTGCCGAAGGTTTCGGAATCTTGGAATTTGCCCTTAGGGC
Organism: Mytilisepta virgata; assembly: GCA_028015205.1. Lineage (NCBI taxonomy): Eukaryota > Metazoa > Mollusca > Bivalvia > Mytilida > Mytilidae > Mytilisepta > Mytilisepta virgata. The sequence continues at coordinate 33,528,334 of CM051511.1, read as the reverse complement.
ATAATTATGAGCAAAAAACGGATCAAGTAAATAGTGAATATTTTCTAAACTGTTTGGACTATAATGCTGAAACTGAAACCATGACTAGTATTACATCTGGCAAATTCAAAAGTGGCATGAGAATTTTTCTGAAACCCCTGGAGGCATAGCAACAAGAGAGTTAATCCCAAAATCGATTGTGTCAGAACTCCTCTTTCACTCTAAGCGGTAGAAACATAAAAATTGGTGCATTACTAGCACCTTAAAAGTTGTCTCTATGGAAGGTTTCGGAATCTTGAAATTTGCCTTTGGGATAGAAAATATTTTTTCTGGAAGAGTCTCAGACTTATTAAATTTGAAAATTACCAATCAACCATACTATCAGATACTAGCAGAATAATAGTTGTTAAATGGAATATTTTGATTTAAAAAAATCCAATTTCGGTTAATTTCCTGAAAAACTCTAAGACACCAATCATTTTTTGGAAATGTATCTAGCAACCATGCATATTAAAAACCATTAAAATCATTAGAGTAAAGGTTACTATTCAATTTCCAAAATTGGAATTCCAAATTTGGTTAATTTCCTGAAAGACTCTACGATCTGAATTTTTTGGAACTAGCAACCTTGCATATTTGTTTAGAAAAAAAACAACAGCTGTATAGGGAATGATTAAATTTCCAAAATTAAAGGCAATATTTGGATATCAAACTTTTCCTTTAAAGATATTCTCTTCTGAAACCGCTGGACCAATTGGGACCAAAATTTGGTGGAATGGTCATTGGTACCCCCTTTCAAAATTATGTCAGGCATCCCCGACTTCCAACCGAAATGGCTGTTGTTACTAAAAATTGAAAAGGGGATGAATTTAAAAAATCTTCTCTGAAAGTACATGGCCAATTTGAACCAAACTTGACAGTAATGGTCCTTAGGAAGTTCTTTTTTTTTAACGTAGACCCGCCGATAATATGGTTTAATGATGAGTCATTGGTGTTTGGTATGCATTTGTTTTATCATTCACTCATGGATCATTTACTTTGAGCATGTGTTTCCATACGAGACTTATAGATTTTTATTTGCGAGTTTTATTGAACTTTAAATTCTTCCTCTCCGATTCTGTTCATTCGAGTTCTCAATAACCGTCAGAGATATCGATCTGAGATTTTCTATGATAAAAGATCAATGTTTCTAGATGTGCCTAATGCTATTCATTTTTTGATGGGGGTCAATGAGACGTACATGTATAATTAGCAGTTCAAAGAGGCTAGGGGTTTACTAAAATACATTTTGGGGAAATTTGTTTCATCGAAAAACTCTACGAGAGTGACAAATAACAATCTTATATCATACATTTTATTATACACCGTTACAACACATATTAAATGACATATACCTCGTTCCTCTAGGGGGTCATCTCCATCCCCTAGAGTAGATAATTTTGAAAAATTTCATATTATGCAATTAAAATCCATAGCTTTAAATCATATAGTTTATTATTCTCCGTAACAAGACGTATTAAATGACATGTACCTAATTCTTTCAGTAGGGTGATCCTCACCCCCATAAATCAATAATGTTCGGAATGCGTAGTTTAAATTCTTTAAATCAAAACAAATAATTTGCTTCCAAGACGTTCAGCTCATTTTGTTTAAATGTTTCACTTTAATTAAAGTACGCAGACTTACAAAATTATTCGTATTTTACTATACATGGTATATATATTTTTAAGTATTTTTTTTTCTTTTTAAACGTAATGTTATCTTTATTTTTTCATTGTATTTATTTAACATACCGTATTATCCTACTTAGGGAATAATAATTTGTATTTAGAAAAAAATATTTCATTTATTTTGTATTTCTTATTATTTAATTTTTGTTTCTTTTTATTATTTTGTGACTTCTAGGTTCGATGTTTTTTAGATATGTTGTTCCTGTTAGATTAATTTGTGTGATGGAAGATTACTGTGACTTTTTTAATTGATATTTTTTTCTAAAGTAAAAATACAAGACTTTTCAAACCTGACATATGCTTATCTTATATTTTTACGACGTTTTGACATGAATTTAGTTCATATGTTTCTTACAGTAGCTTAAAAGTCTCTCTGTGACTTACCATAATACATTTCAGATGACAAAGAATCCCTTTCACAGAGAAAAAACACAAAATTTTGCTTTTCAACCAATATTATGCTCATACTTAATCAACTTAAGCCAGATAAGAGTGTGCGATATAAGGCAAATTAAGTGATTTTATTATAACAGAAGTCTTTTTTTAAAGTGAAAATACAAGTTTCAAACTTGACATGTACTTATTTGATACCTTTAATAATCTTTCACACGAATTACGTTCATAGATTTGATTCGATGTCCTAAAATTTTTCTCTGTCACTTACCGTAATATTTGCTTGATAAGAAAAATTTAATTTCAGAAAGAAAACGCACAAAATTTAGCTTTTCAAACATTTGAAGGATGATACTTAGTTAAATTTTGCCATAGATGATTGTGCCATATAGGATAATTATGACTTTTGTAAAAATGCTACTAATTTTTAAAGAAAAAATACAAGTTGCCAACTTTTGATAGAAATTTAGTTGATAAATATGTTACGGTATCCACAAAAGTCTCTCTGCGACTTACCGTAGTACTTTTTTATGAAGAAAGGTCAATTTCACAGCCCAAAAATAGACAATTTAGCTTTTCAACCAATTGTAGGTTGATACTTAATCAAATTCAACTCTATCAGAGTGTGCGATAGATAACAAAAGTGATTTTTGTTAAAACAGATGTGTAATTTAAAGTGAAAACATAGGTATCAAACTTCATAGTTTAATATTTTATACTTTTAGGAATTTTTGACATGAATTTAGGTAAAAAAAATTTCATACAGTATATTAAAAAGCTTCTCTGCAATTTACCGTAAGGGCCTCGGTGGCCGAGTGGTCTAGGTAGTTCGTCATGACTACTAATGATCACTAGTCTGTCAACCTGTGCCGGGGTGTGTTCGACTCCGACCTTAATTGACAAGGATTGCCAATATTCATCTGAAGGTCGGTGGTTCTCTCCGGGTACTCCGGCTTCCTCCACCAATAAAAACTGGCCGCCGCGAAATAGTGAAATGTGTTGAAAACGGCGTAAAAACCCATCTAAACAAACAAAAAATTTACCGTAATACTTGTTTCATAAAAATATTCAATTTTACAGTGACAAAACACAAAAGTTAGCAGTCAAACATTTTTTGGATGATACTTAGTTCATTTTAGCCATATAAGATTGTGCATTAGAAGAGAGATGTGATTTTTGTTGTCATGCTACTGATTGTAAAGAAAAAAATACACGTTTCTAACTTGTCAGATATGCTTATTTTTACTTCCATTAATTTTTTATAGAAATGTAGTTGATAAGATTGTTATAATAATCCAAAAAAGCCTCTCTGTAACTTACCGTAGAACCTTTTTAATGAAAATAATTTCAATTTCATTGTGCAAAAACACAAAATTTAGCTTATCAAAAAATGTTAGGTTGATATTTAATCAATTCAGCTCTATCAGAGTGTGTGGTTTATGACAAAAGTGATTTTTGTTATAACAGATGAGTATTTTAAAGTGAAAACACAAGTTTCAAACTTAATGGGTTCATATTTTATACTTAAGGAATTTTGATATCAATTTAGCTAAAACAATTTCATTCGGTATATTAAAAAGCTTCTCTGCAACTTACCGTAAAACTTGTTTGATAAAAATAATTCCATTTTACATTGAAAAAACAAAACATTTAGCTTTAACATATACATAGGATGATACTTAGTTAAAATTGGTTATATATGCTTGTGCGATATAAGAAAAATGTCATTTTTGTGAAAATGCTACTGTTTTTAAAGAAAAAATACAAGTTTCTAACTTGTCATATGCTTATTTTTACTTTCATTAATTCTTTATAGACATTTATTTGATAAATGTGTTACGGCATCCACAAAAGCATCTCTGCAGCTTCCCGCAATACTTGTTAGATGAAAAAGTTCAATTTCACAGGAAAAAAATACAAAATATAGGTTTTCAACCAATTTTAGGTCCATACTTAGTCAAATTAAGACATGTGGTTATTTTATACATTTATGAAGTTTTGACATGAAATTAGTTCAGAAAATTTCATACGGTATCTTAAAATGTTTCTCTGCGGCTAACCATAATATTTGTTAGATAAAAAAAAACAATTTCACAATTGAAAAAGAAAAAAACAAAATAATCTGAAGTGATTTTTTAAAGTCAAAATATAAGTTTCAATATTCATTTGAAATAAAATTTTATACTGTCTTTTTATTTTATTTTATATTTCTAAACTTATAATTTATATTTTCTTTAAATAGGATCATTCAGAATTCATATTATCTATTTCATTTGACAATCGGAATAACTTTGTGTATATTAGAACTTATTGAAATTGAATCTAAACATATCAATATAAATATCTCATATTTTTTGCACGGAATATTATTTACTCATTATGTAAATATGATCAACCAATAATAATAAGATAACATTTTATTTATCTCTGGATAATCGTTTTTCGTCATAGAACCATCCTAGGACGGCGCATCCGCATTTAGCAGAGTCGATTATTATTCAAATTTCTGGTTTTGTCACGTGAACAGCGCGTGCGCAGTTGAATAAATCAGAGATTTGAAAAATCAATAAAGCAGAGATTATGACTGGTCCTAATCTCTGCTTACAAATCTCTGGTTCACCAGTCGCAGGAATGGTCCTAGCTGTTCTAATCTTTGGTTTTTTGGTCCTAGAGCAGAGATTTGAACCAGAGATTATGTTAACTTGAAGTTAACTTGAGGGGATGTTTTTAATGAGCAGTACTGTACCTGTATGTTCATATGGGGTAAAAACTTTATTACGGAAGGCCCGTCACATACACCATGTACAAGCATTCTGAGGTGGCCGTGTAGTCACCAATTATGCACCAGACCAACATCGACTCCGTATAGTCACTTGCACGGATTTCCGGTTAGAATTTATTGTAGGGATAGATTTCATAAACAGAAAAAAATATAATTGGCCTGCTCTATACTTTAGGATAATCACATAAAATTGTGGTCGTTAATTATTCTTACTTATATAAGCCACAATATATGACCATGCAGTCAATCGTGGCTGATCAACACCACCTTTGATCTGTGCGTTGGTACAGAATGCTGTTTCCGAACATATATCAGCTGGACTTAACTAGTCTTGTCTGACAGCAAGCCAATATATCATGTTTTTGTCTTGTTATCTTGATTTCGTTAAAATATTTAGAGGTCGTGAAAATAAAGACACAAATGGCCGTTTGAAACCCAAAAGGGGTTTACTAGGAATGAGGATGTTCATCAATCCTGCAAACTGTCACATAAACTCCTGAAAACCATTCGTATGTTTGATCGAATTATTCTCTGCAACACCAAAGTAAAAATACATGTTCACAAGATAATCATTGCTAAAATAGGACTAAACTTACTATGTGAAATTCTACAATTATTTATATCGGATAACCATTCGTCAGTGCTGTAAACAATGCTGTCTTTATATAATACAATGTTGTTTCCATTTGTAACAAAGTTGATGACCCAGGTTTGGAGAGCAAGGTTATCTGACGTGCATCCGAACAAGGCATCCATCAATCTAAAAATGAAACTTTAATCATATATATTTGTATACAATTATATTAACGTCAATCCGAAAATGTTCAAATGAACGAAATAAATGATTATTATTCATTACTTGTTAATTAGTTTGTAAACGATTAACAAGTTTCAAACGGGTTTCACTCGTGTTCAGAAGTTTTTTCTGCGCAACAAGAATTGTTAAAATCCCTGTACACTCATTAAAGCATTTTCATATGTACTGTACATTTAGAATTGCATGATGTACATTTTAAAATAGATCTAAATTTTACAATGTGTAAAAAAATGTACGTCTTAACGATACTTAACGTCGGGGTACACAAATCGTCCAGTCTGACATGTCTAAAGTTTTTCAACTGCTGCAGAAAAATGACACAACAAAATAATCGATAATTATTTTTTGATAAACAGACAAGTCGGTTTTTTCCACGCACAAATTTTATACACGTAAACTTTGTAATTATTTACAGCTGAATCTGGCATGTCGTTGAACGATCTGGAGTGACCCAGAGTGAAACGAAATAATCCATTCCGTAATCTACGTCTAAATAAACTGAAGTGTGTTAAACAATGTGTGTTAAATAATACACCATAACACTCTAATAAATAATCTTCTACTTGTTGGTGAGTACAAATTAACAAGGGGACAGTCTCGAATAATAATGATAATGTGGGTTGCCTCCCTTGAAAACGAAAGTGAACTGAACATGTTGAACACCCACTGATTTCATCCTTTTTAAACCTTACACACCGGAAATGGAAATATTATCTGGAAAAAGTTAAAAGCAATCATTATATTTTTTTATTGGAAAGAGAGATTTGGAATTGTCTGAAAAATGATTCGAAGCCATAAGCTTAGCCAAAAGAGTTTCACTCGTCTTCGGAAATTTGTATATTGTATTAAAAAAACAACCTAAATTTATTTATTCAGGACCTCGGAAGTGATTTCATTGTTTTCAGAATTATGTTTTCTTTATCAACATGATGAAATCCGAATGAACGTTTTTTTTTAAGAACCAGGGAAATTAACTTTTTAAAATTCATTTATTTGTTTCAATTTCATTCTGTTAAAGTCAGTTTTTGTTCTGTATTTCTGCGTTTATAGTTAAACTCAGGGCGTAAACATTTAATTTCTATTTTGGAAGTTAGGTAGTGGGCATATAATTGATCTTGGATACTAGAATCTATCGTTTGAACGCCCAAGAGGCTTTTGTTCTTTACTAGGTGCATCAACATTGTTCTTTTAAAATAAAATATTCTATTGATTCTAGGTAATGCTTTTATGTATTTGTTCTACCATATTTTTGATCCAGTCTATTTTTATAACATTTCGCACAACTCAACCTCCCTAGAAAATAAAACAAAATAAGTAAATTTATGTTCATATAATTGAATTTTTATCGACCGTTAGTACCTTTATTAAACAATCACTAGACTTGAGATAAAAAGGTTCACGTCGGTCAAAGTTATACTCTTAGACTGAATGTTATATGTTTATAAATATATTTTGTGCAATCCAAAATGCCATGTTTGTCATAATATTGTGTTGTAATTTGTATGTTTGTAATTTTGATTGACCATTCTAGGTATAAATTCAAATAAATATTATTATAATTCATATGTAATTTTTTGCAAATATTAAAATACAATTATTCAAAAGGATGAAGTGAAATGAAAATGCTTTTGTTGGCTAAAAATTTAATTGAAATTCGAATAATATTGATAAATGTTGTTTGCAGTTTTCCACAATTTTATATTTACATTTCATCCTGACAGCCCGATACCAATCAAATCCTGAAACATGCACATGTTGCTTAACGTCGGAGAAGTGTCGAACTACCATATAAAAATATTCATGACTAGTGAAAGGAACAAATAACCTGCAATTTACTCTGAAGATTTCCTTGTACGTAGGCTGCTCGTATTATTTTGTGGAGTAAAGAGGACAAATATACCTAAGGAGCAAACCAAAAACGCAATCCGTTAGACAGACAAACCCGGGAAGACAAACGAACAACCACAAGCACAACAATAAATACTGAAAACTAAAAAGCAAACAATGAACAACACGAACTCCAATAAAAACCAGAAATGAACTCAGGTTCTCAGAAAGAGTAAGCAGTTCCTGCTCCGTATACGGCACCTGTCGTGAAGCTCAACAAAGTAAATTCGGTGTAGTCAGAAATCGGTGGAGGTACATAAAATGTAAGTTCCAGGTTGTGAATTTGGGGATCGATCGACTAGTTTTTGAAAACAAATTCGGGATAATTAAATCAATCAAAGATAGTCATCATGACGCCCACAGTGTGGTAGTCGTTAGGAGTGTATTGTTATGTACATGTATATTGTTGAGGAAACCTTTCATGAGCTCAAATAGTTATAATGTAATAAAGGAACGTTGTTGTATTACACCTCTGGGTTCAAGGAGTGGAGGGCGATAAAATTATTAATAAAAACATCTGTTTCAAATCAAATGGAATTTTAAATAAATTTGGTATTTTTTTACCAATATAAAAATTCAAACGCAGAGGACAAAGCCTAAGGCTATCCTCATTCAAAAGTTTAAATGATATTTTATTTAATTTTTATTGGGTTCGTAGAAAGAAGCAAATCAAAATTCAAAAACCTTATTAAGCATCTATACACAGAGTGCATATATAATTGCAGATATCTTGATGATGTACTTACTGTTGATAATTCCGAGTTTCTTAAATATGCAAAAGACTCCTAAGTTGGAGTCATCCTTATTAAAGTTTTATGGACGTCATCATGAATTGGTTGACTGGTAAAAACGGTTTCCCAAATGAAAATTGACCTGTTCCATTGATGTTGTCCCTTCATTATACCGGATTTGACATGGGCAGCATGGCGAGTGTTTTACAGGAAGCTGACATTGCTTACCCTTCCGGAGCACCTGAGTCTACCCCTGGTTTTCTGGTGGGGTCTATGTTGTTCACATGTTTTTAGTTTTTAATTGTAGTGCATGTATTGTTTTGGTCGTGTCTTCGTTGTTCTCCAGAGTTCGTCAGTTGTTTCCATTTCCCCTCCTTCGAATATCCCTTTGGTATTTCTTGAGTTTACTTATTCAAAAGAGCTGCATTTAAACAGCTGGTTGAATATGATTGTTTAATAAGGATAGTAAATGCTGTTCTTTTTTTAGATCTTACTATAAATATCGAAAATAGAGAGATACGTACTAAAATTTATGACAAAAGGGGTAATTTTATTTTTTTAATTATTAACTTCCCCTTTCTTGGTGGAGACGTGCATGTGGTACCAACGGATGGAGTGCACGAATTTTCTCTCGGCTAGAAGATTTTAACGAGTGAAATTATTCGATTACTAAAAAAACTTTTATTACAGGGTTAAAGCTTAATGCTTTTAAAAACTTTTATAATAGATCAACATCTTTTATCTAAATATCCAGCTTCCAGAAAACCACTTATCATGAACGGATTTTCACATCCTAATTTCTACTGCAATATCGTGAATGAAAGCAAAAATATCGCTAGTTACCCACAGAAACTACAAATATGAAATTATGTGCAATTCTGTAAAAATTGCTCTTTCTCCCAGTGACTTGAAGACTTTAATTTCATACTGGCCTCTCACGAATTTTACCGATTTCTATTGAACTATATGACGAGATAGCGACAGTATCCGACCTGCAGCTATTAGAGCCTTAGTTAGTTAGTTTTACAGTCAAAATGAGCATATTCTGCCCCTGCTATCTAAAGAGAACTAATATACCTAAGAGCAAATCAAAAAACGTAATCTATTGGACAGACAAACCCGGGAAGACAAATGAACAACCACAAGAACATCAAATGAACACTGAAAACTAAAAACAATGAACAACACGAACTCCTATAAAAACCAGGAGTGAACCCAGGTTCTCCGGTAGGGTAAACAGTTTGTGCTCCGTATACGGCACACGTCGTGAAGTTCAACAGAGTAAATCCGGTGGAAATCAAAAATCGGAGAAGACACATAAAATGTTTTGACAGTGGCAACAGGTCCAACATCATCTGATATATTGGAACACTGTAACGGCCAATATATTCGTGATGACGACCATAAAATTTCCTAAGTGATGACATCAACTTATCCCTGATAAAACCCTGGTTAAGAAGCTTTTGTGAAAGCAGTAATCCTCTTTGTCGAAAGTCATGGTAGCTCACACATGCCCTTGAAAATTGGGTAAGCTGAGAAACGTAGACGATGCTGGTATATTGCTACTCAAAAAGGGAATCTATATAACGAAATGTGAAATTAAAGGATTGGGCTAGTTTCTTTTTGATTTTGCGAAGTAGCCCTTGAATGAAACCTTGTTGGTTATCATACCGTATTGGATTTAAAGTGTGTTTTATATACAGAGTGTCAGGATTGATGGGGAGGGGGTACACATAAAACCGGTGTAACCCCACCAATATTCAGTGTCTGTACCAAGTCAGACTATCCTGACTTTCTGTTGTGTTCATGTTTGTGTTTTGTACTCTTTTATGTTATTTATTGTACGGCGTCTTGTCAGTTCGGTTGCTTTGGCTGATTGGAATGTTATTGTTGACCTTTCCTGTTATCCATTTTGTTGTTTAAAGTGTATATCAAATCAGGTATACAAATAAAATGCATGAAGTTAAAACATGAACGTGGACTTTAAGTCACAAGGAAAGTGTGGCGGACAGATGTCGGGGTGTTCTGGACGGTGATTATGGACATGATGGAGGTAGAAAATTCAACTGGAGACATGTTGTTAAATTTATACATCGGCTGCTGGTTTAAAGGAAATAGAATAACCCTATTTGAATGTTTATTAATGATTTATTGAATAGAAGAGCTTACTATAATTATAACCCCCCCCCCCCCCACCTCTTCAATAAATAAACTGTAGTAAAATTAGTAATATACTTAAGGACTCCAAGAACAATTATTCAGAATCTATCAAAGTCAAAGTATAGAGCAATCTGAAATGACGTTTACAAATATAACATTACATGGTGATTTCTGTATTGATCTCGGTCTGCTGTATTGCCTGAGAGTTTATACAGCGTCAGTTGAATAACAAGGCGAACAACGAAATCATAACGCTTTAAAATCATTGTATGTTTTACATTGTGCATTTACAAGATACACTTTTGAAACCAACGAATGGCGTGTAAAAGATAATAGTGAGGTCCAGACAAATAAAGCTCTTTGATAAAACACTGTAATTTTCTATGTTGTCAATTTATTTTTAATTCTGAAACAAAACATTATTGATTCATTTGTTTACCTTTTCGATACTTACAAATCATTCAGATTATCAAGGTTCCCAAATATTTTTGCTGGAAGACTTTGAAAGGAATTGTTAAACATATACCTGGAAATATATATTGAATTGTACTACCCGAGGTATATTTGCAGATATTTATATTTGCTAACTATATTCTCTATTCTGTATTATATCATCATAAGAAAGTATACATGTCCGCTTGATAATACATGAACTTTACCCATTCTCTAGACTAGAACCTCAGCTTTGGTACTTTTCACAACATAAATATGTTAAAAACTGTTGTGGTACAAAACCTTATGCATCAATACATGTACCACTGTCATGACTGTTCTTATGTATGATTTATATAACGACAATAAAGAGAATAAAGAGAAAAGTTAGAATCTAAAATTGTTTTTAATCATCAGTTCGTGGAATGGATTTTGGCGTTTTGAAAGTCTAAATTTTAGATTTGGTTTGGTTAATTAACCTTGTGAAGTCGTCATAGAAAACAAAAAATATTTTGGAATTGTTTATAACATCTATATTAATTTTATACATCTCAAAAAAAATTATGGGTGGGGAATTTCTAATAGAAAATTTTATGCATTTGAATATTTAGAAATATTTAAAAATTTGAATTGAGTAACTCTGACCTATCTTAGAATTAGTAAAACCATTATTTTACCAAATTTATTTATTATGAAGCGGACTTCATTCAAGGGTTATACTACGTGAAAACAAAAAGAAACTAGCCCAATCCTTTAATTTCACTTTTCGTTATATCGATGATGTGTTGTCGTTAAATAACGACAAATTCCAAGACTTTCTACATCTTATCTACCCCAGTGAGCTTGACATGAAGGATACTACAGATACACCAACGTCCGCTTCGTATTTGGATTTGTTTCTTGAAATAGACTATAAGGGACATTTGAAGATAAAACTTTATGACAAACGTGATGACTTTAACTTTCCTATTGTTAATTTTCCCTTCTTGAGTAGCAATATACCAGCATCGCAATACCTACATATGAATTATTTAACAACAATAAAGAGAAATATTCGAATATAAAATCTTTAAACCTCAGATTTGTGGAATGGATTTTTTGGCCTCTAAATGTTAGAATTATTATCAGGTTTTTGTTGGTTAATTAACCTTGTTGAGTCGTCCAAGAAAACCAAGAAAAATGGTTATTGTGTATAGAGACTATATTTGTACATGTCAAAGACGATTCTTAATTGGGAATGTCAGTAAGAAAAGTTAATGCACTTGAAATTTTAAAAAACATAAATATTTGAATTGACTACAAATGTAACTCAGACATATCCTTAAATTTGTAAAATCATTATTTTAAATATGTTTGGTGCAAATTGTGGATATTTCATGCAATAAAGGGATGTAATACGTATTTAAGAAATCTCAACGGAAGATATATCTTCCTTTTACATCGAAAGTTCCATAGGTAAAATGTTTTTGTTTTCTTGAAGAAATGACTAAACAAATTCCTTTTCCAAATGATTAGACACCTCACATTGATTAAGATAATACAATTGTGAAAAAAAGTCTTCTGCAGACTGAGCATTACAGTAGTAAAGTATGAATAAAATCAGAAAAAACGACAGTAACTCCAGACATAATTCAGTTTTTTTAATAATACATGTACTAAAAATATGACACTGTACAGTTGCAATTATTCACAGTGGCATTTTAAAATTTTGTTTCTTATATTCATTGCATCATGTACAGGAATGCCATTCTTTAACATTCGTTCATGGAGGTTTTGAGTGTACGCATTAATTTTCTAATTACATTATTATCAACCTCTATAGCAGTGCTGTTCATACTTACAACGTTTGTAGATTAACAAGACTATTGAAAACATCTCCAGGAAGAGTTTTAAGAGGATTCCCACTGATACCCCTGGAAGTGCATTTATATAAAACTGACAGTATATATATTTTTTTTAAATATATCAATATATTGGTACATTTAATCTAAAAAAAATTAATGAAATGTTTTTTTTTTTTATAAAAATTGGATCTATATTTTTTTTATTTAAAACGCTTGCTTATTCAGGTTTTTTTAAAGGCACTCAAAGGCTATTGTCTGTTCAATGTTCAGTTTTCATGGTGAATCATTTAGTAGGTTGAAAAGGTAAAGATATTTTAGATTCAATTGTCAGGATGTTGTTGATACTTGTATCTATTATAAAATGTACAATATAAGTTAACGAGAATGAAGATATATATAGTTGTCCGAAATCTTTATAGTTCTCTTCTACTGACTTAAAAAGAGGACAAATATACGTAAGGAGCAGATCAAAAACCGTAATCCATTAGACAGACAAACCCAAGAAAGACAAAGGAACAACCACAGGCACAACAAATAAATACAGAAAACTAAAAAAAAAACAATGAACAACACGGACTCTTATAAAAACCAGGAGTAAACCAGTTCCTGCTCCGTATACGGCACCGGTCGTGAAGTTCAACAAGGTCAATCCGGTGGAAGTCACAAATCGGTGGAGGCACATGAAATGTTAAGACAGTGGGAACAGAACCAACATCATCTTAGATATTTGAACACTTTAACATAGTTAACAAGAATGAAGATACAATTGTTTATAGTTCTCTTTTACTGACTTAAACATTACCAAATGCTGAATTTATAAATTTTCACAAGGCCTCATAATTACTGGATCGAATTTGTTTCCAATGGTGATATTAACAATTGTTAAAGGTGTTTGGGAAAGTATAATAAAGAACTGGTCCGTATATCGAAAGAAACTTGTTTTTATGTTAATCCATTTTTTTGGTTGAGTCACTAATGACTTGTATTAATTTTCAATAAACTACATCCAAAATGAAATAAAGATGAAAGTTGATGCATTTGGAATCAATGACACAACGTGTATAGAGTAAAACATGGCCGTAGTACTAAGTTGTACTGTGGAGACATTGTATACTAAGATACAAAATAAATACAGAAAATTCGACAAAAACAGATTGTCTCTGCTATTTTATACTTTCGAAACTTTACTTTGAATAAATACAAAAACTCCAAAATGAGTGGCAGACGACAAAACAATGATTGTATTGAAAAATACGGGGACAGTATTTTCAAAAGGATTCAAAACTAGATTATTCAAAAGAGGGAATTACAGTACACAATTTGTGAACTCAGATTGAATATATTCAAGGAAATTTTTTTATGAACTCTAAAGACTAAATCTAACATACACAGATACCGCTTAAAACTATCATTTTGGTAAGTTTTCATGAAATGCGTGATTTAAGAATTCTTTGGACCTAGAGTTTGATTATGTGGAATCAATGTTCTTAAATTTATATATGGGCTGCGGATTTAAAGGAAACTGACTAATCCTGTTGAAGGTTATTGATAAATTATTTGAGTAGTAGAGCTTCTTGAAATATATATTTTATAACCCTTATTTTAGCCCCTCAATGCTTGTACAGTTCCCCAAGAATAGAAAAGTCTGAAATGAAGTTAATTAAATATAATAGTCCAAGAAAGTTCTGTGATATAGCGATTGTCTCCGTCCGTCACACTTTCTTGTGACATCAACTCCTCCTTTCCTATGATTTTTGTAGATGCGCAATATGGTTTTCTAAACAAGGGGCTCACAGAGGTCGAACTTCAAAACTCGAATTCAAGTTTGTTACCTTAACTCGTCCTTCATGTTTTCAATATATGCATTTTATTGTATACAGTATTGGCATGCGACATATGCAGATGCGCAGTAAGGTTTTAGATTTTTAATTTTCTTAAATTGGGTCCCACATGGGTCGAATTTTCAAAATTTGCCAATTTAAGCTTATGACGTAAACTCATCTTTTAATTTCAATTGATGTATCTGATTTTTATACAGTAGTGGCATGCACCATATGTACATACGCAATAAGGTTCTAAAATTTTAAATTTCTAAAATTAGAGTCCACATGGGTCGATTTAAAAAAAAAATCGATTCAAGATTTTTACGTAAACTATTTTTTATTTCTATCTAGTAGTTTCATATGCAATATGTAGATTTGCAATAAGGTTATAGAATTTCATTTTTTTTAAATTTAGGACCACAGGGGTCGAATTTCAACAACTGCCAATTTAGCTTTTGACATAAAATTGTCTTTCAATTTCCAATATATTCATATTTTATCTATACAGTATTTTCATGCACAATATTTGGATGACAATACGGTTTTATAATTTTAATTTTCTTAAATTTGATTTAAAAAAATGATTTAAGCTTGTGACCTAAATTTTTTTATTTGTAAATGAAGTTATTATTTCTTCATAGTATGATTGCATAACATCTTTAAATGGGCATAAGATTTTAGGGTTTTGCATTTGGGTAAGTGTCAGACCTAAGTGCCGGGGGCGTGGGGATCACTATCGATTCTGACAGTCAAGCTTTCTAGTTTTTAATTGGCTTTATCTGGTACTCAAACCGCTGTATAGAACAAGGTGGCCATGACAATTTCAATATATGTTCTGTTTTGTGCATGTTCAAAAACTCTTGTAAGTAGTATCAAATTGTGTGTTAAAGACTGTAGCGAGTTTGTAAATACGACACATATTTTTTATTAAACTGAAATTGCTTAATCTCAATTTTTTAATGCATTTGTTTGATATTATCCATATTAAACTTACAGTTCATTTAGATTACCAAGGTCTCTAAAAATATCTCCTGGAAGTGATTGAAGAGAATTGTGGTACAAATATCTGGAAAAATAAATACTAGAACATCAGCTATTTTACTTGAAATTGATTTCACCACATAATATGTAAACAAAAGTGATCTAAATGTAGCACAGAACCTTATATTTCAATATCTGACGTTTGACTTGTATATAAGCCAAAATGAAAAATATTAAAGAAGGAAGGAGACCAGTTTAATTAGTGTAAATCCAGGAATTAATACCACATTTGTATATAATGCTAATAATATTTTTCAATGAATACTTTATTATATCGCTATAATTTGTCAGCGTGTAACGACAAGGGCTTCGGTAACAAACATAAGGATGACTGACAGCTGTTTCACACCTTGAATGTGATATCAATATCTTTTAGAAATATGGGAAGGTATTTAACCTGACTTTTATATGCCTAATTATGAGTATTTTAAAAAAAAATTTAGGAAATAAAAAAAACAATTCATTATGCATCGTCGAAGTGAATGTGTTTAAATTTTAGTATCGGATAAACTATACATATCAATTACTCTCACTTGAAATCTAAATTCAAAAATAAATATAGACCGTGCTCAAATACTTATTTACTTCAAGTATAACTTCGTAAATAAATATACAAAATATTGTTTTTATACTTCTCGTACGAATTAGATTTTAAATCTCACTGACTATTTAAGAGACGATTAAATCATACACTAAATCAAAACGTTCGAAATTCTGTCTATGAACTCAAATTCAGTTCAGTGAATTGACCTTCAAAAGATTTTGGTAATATTTGTCCAACTGTTGCTTAAAAAGGTTGTTGCATTATCAAAAGTAAAAAGAGTAAAAGAACAATGGACGGACTAGAATTTAAAGATTTAAAAAGCAATGTCTTAAAATTAGCATTTCAGATGGAAAAGACAATTTAGTCAACAGCTTACGCTATTAACTCGATTTTTATCTTACTCGACCATTTCAATCTTGATTCGTCTTGTTTATCTTGAATTTTCACGACAAGATTTCAAACCACTTTTAGGATCAGACCGCTTGCAGCCGACAAGGCTCAGATCAAATCCGATCATCTCATATCATTCGTCATTAGGTTAGAAAGATCTTGTTTAGATCAACGTGGATCAGTTCAGCACATTTTAAGCAAGAGGCTCTCAAGAGTCTGTATCGCCCACCTGGATAATATGTCCGTCTTCGGCAGGATTGAAAATTTATGTATAGGAGTTATCTTGGCTCGTTTTACTATAGGTACGATGTTAAACAACGTTAGGGTGTGGTGGCCATCTAAGTTGACATTCAAGGTTATCAAACACAATTCTAAAAGAGGGTCACAGCTACCATTAAGCTGGTTCCAAATGGCCGAGTTTAAGGTAGACGTATGATGATCTGCGATTAAATTTTCCCGTAGAGTCCTATGTTAAACTAAGTTCAGCTTTGGTGGCCATCTTGATTGACAGGCCAGGTCAGCGGACACAATTTTTAGGGGAACACCTAATGATTTTTGCCATTAAGTCCCAATTGGCCAAGTCGTTTCAGATAAAAAAAAATAAATGATTTTTCCCATAGTGTCCTATGTTACAGTAAGTCCGGCCATGGCAGCCATCTAAGGACTATTACCGCCAAGTCTGGTTCTAATTGGCTGAGTGGTTTCAGTCAAAAAGATTTTTTAATGAATTTTCACATATGGTCCTATGTTAAATTAAGTTCAGCATTCGCGGCCATCCGGGATGACATTCATCGGACACAATTCTGAAAGAAAATCATCTATTGACCATTGGTGCCAAGAGTGGTTTCAGACAAGAAGATTTTTTTAGTAATTTTCCCATATGGTCCAATGTTAAACTATGTTCGGCTGTTGCGGCCGTCTTGGTTGACAGTCCGGGTCATCGGACACAATTCTGAAAGAGGACCGTTTAAGGACCATTGCTGCCAATTCTTATTCCATTTGGCTCTGTTGTTTCAGACAAGAAGATTTTGATGTAAATTTTTCCATAGTGTCTTATTCTAAAAATAAGTTCAGCTGTGGTGGCCATCTTTGTTGACAATCCGGGTCATTGGACACAGTTTTGAAAGAGGACCACCTATGAATCATTTCTGTCAGGTTGGGTTCCAATTGGCTAAGTGGTTTCAGACAAGAAGATGAATTTTCCGATAGGGTCTTATGTTTCCTAAGGTCGGCTGTGACGGTTGTGACGGCCAGCCTTGTTGACATTCTGAGTCATCGGACTTAATTCTGATAGAGGACCATTTAAGGGCCATTTCTGCCAATTCTTGTTCCAATTCGCTAAGTTATTTTAAACAAAAATATTTAAACTAATTTTCCCACAGTGTCCTATGTTAAACTAAGATCATTATTGACACTCCGGGCTATCGGACACAATTCTGAAAGAGACTTTCTGTCACATTTGGTTCCAATTGGCTAAGTGATTCCAGACAAAAAGATATTTTAAATAATTTTCCCATAGGATTCTATGTTAAACTATATATGTTCGGCTGTGGCGGCCATCTTGGTTAATCTTCCGGGTCCATTGCTGCCAATTCGTATTCCAATTGACTCAGTTGTTTCAGACAAGAAGATATTTTTCAAAAATTCGACAAATATGTTGTCTATGAGAAAATCTACCATGTCTGTAATTTCATGTTCAGAATAGTTTTTGTCAGAATCAGAGTAGTTCTTCACGAAATAAGCCTTTTCTCTAAAACTAGAAATTTGAACCTGCGTGTGACATTTTTCATGATAAAAAATTGATAAACTAGTCGTTTTTCGCGATCTTTAATTGAGAATGTGGTATGGTAGTGTAGAGTGTAGAGAGGTCGAATGTTTTTATACTGTTGCATGTAGCCAAAGATGTTGATTTTATATATTGTAGTAATTTTTTCGAGTTTTTAAGAATCCACATCTGATTGACGCCACTGGTGGAATATGATGTTTTGCAGTAATTCTGAAGGCCCTCTTTAATGCATGTCAATATGACTGTTAGAATCTCTGAAAGAGGTTTGTAGAGCAATAAGCTGACCCAGCAATGTACCTTTGTTTCAACGGTTTCTAATGTAGTTTAGGAATCCAGTAAATAGCAGGAACGTCCATTTTTTCACCCTTTGTAGAAATGCCAAAGGAATGAAAAATGGTTTTGTGGCTATCAATGACTTCCTGCTCAGTGAGTGTGGTCGGTATCGTCCAATATAATTTTCAGTTCTAGCAAGTGGTCAACCTGGTTGGTTATCATACTGTATTGGATTTTATGGTGTGTTTTATACAAAAAGTGTCAGGATCGATGGGGGAGGGGGTACCCATAAAACCGGTTTAGAACCACCAATATTCAGTGTCTATACCAAGTCAGACTATCCTGACTCTCTGTTGTGTTCATGTTTGTGTTTTGTACTCTTTTATGTTATTTATTGTACGGTGTGTTGTCAGTTCGGTTGCTTTGGTTGATTCGTATGTTATTGTTGACCTTTCCTGTTATCCATTTTGTTGTTTACAGTGTATATCAAATCATGTATAGAAATAAAATGCATGAAGTTAAAAGAGATGAACGTGGACTTTAAGTCACACGGAAAGTGAGGCGGTATGGTATGGGCTAGTATGGAAGTGCATTTATATAAAATTGACGGTATATATATTTATTTAAATATATCAATAGATTGGTACATTTGATCTAAAAAAATGAATGAAATGTTTTTTTTTATAAAAATTGAATCTATTTTTTTTTCTTTAAAAAGCTTGCTTATTTGGATTTTTTAAAGGCATTTAAAGGCTATTGTCTGTTTTATTTCAATGTTCAGTTTCCCTGGTGAATCATTTTGCAGGTTGAAAAGGTAAAGGAATTTTAGATTCAATTGTCAGGATGTTGTGGATACTTGTATCTATTATAAAATGTACAATATTAGTTAACAAGATATATATAGCTGTCCGAAATTTTTATAGTTCTCTTTTATTGACTTACAAAGAGGACAAATATACGTAAGGAGCAGATCAAAAACCGTAATCCATTAGACAGAAAAACCAGGGAAAGCAAAGGAACAACCACAGGCACAACAAATAAATAAAGAAAACTAAAAAAAAATGAACAACACGGACCCTTACAAAAAACCAGGATTAAACCCAGATGCTCCGAAAGTTCAAGCAGTTCCTGCCTGCTCCGTATACGGCACCCGTCGTGAAGTTCAACAAGGTCAATCCGGTGGAAGTCACAAATCGGTGGAGGCACATGAAATGTTACGGCAGTGAAACAGAACCAACATCATCTTAGATATTTGAACAATGTAACATATTTAACAAGAATGAAGATATAATTGTTTATAGTTCTCTTTTACTGACTTAAAAATTACCAAATGCTGAGTGTATAAATTTTCACAAGGCCTCATAATAACTGGATCATGATTTGTTTCCAATGGTGATATTAACAATTGTTAAAGGTGTTTGGCAAAGTATAATAAGGAACTGGTCAGGATATCGAAATAAATTTGTTTTTATGTTAATCCATATTTTTTGTTGAATAACTTGTATTAATTTCCAATAAACTACATCAAAAGTGAACTATTTCAGATACGTTAGTAATTAATATTAAGTTGTAGTATGTACTGAATTTAAAGTTTATTGTATTGCAATATAACAAAAATGATTTTGAGAGAGTCGGATATTGATTAGATGAAAGTTGATGCATTTGGAATCAATGACACAGTGCGTGTAGAGTGAAACATGGCCGTAGTACTAAGTTGTACTGTGGAGACTTTGTATACTAAGATACAGAATAAATACAGAAAATTCGACAAAAACAGATTGTCTCTGCTATTTTATACTTTCGAAACTTTACTTTGAATAAATACAAAAACTCCAAAATGTGTGGCAGACGACAAAACATTGTGTTGAAAAATGCAGGGACAGTATTTTCAAAAGGACTCAAAACTAAATTATTCAGAATAGGGAATTACAGCATACAATTTGTGAACTCAGATTGAATATATTGAAGGAAAATTTTTTATGAACTCTAAAGTCTAAATCTTACATACACAGATACCGCTTAAAACTATCATTTTGGTAAGTTTTCATGAAATGCGTGATTCTTCGGACCTATTGTGTGATTATGTGGAATCAATGTTCTTAAATTTATATATTGGCTGCGGATTAAAAGGGAACTGACTAATCCTGTTGAAGGTTTATTGATAAATTATTTGAGTAGTAGAGCTTCTTGAAATATATATTTTTATAACCTTCATTTTAGCCCCTCAATGATTGTACAGTTCCCCAAGACTACCATACTAAACGATCTCAGAAGATTTATTCACCAAGAATAGGAAAGTCTGAAATTAAGTTTATTAAATTAATAGTCCATGGTTATTATCCCCGCACTTTCGAAAAAGGTTCTGTGATATAGCGATTATCTCCGTCCGTCACACCTTCTTGTGACATCAACTCTTCCTTTCCTTTGATTTTTGGAGTTTAATGTTTATATAGAATTGTTGCATATCACCTGTAGATGCGCAATATGGTTTTCTAAACAAGGGGGCCACAGAATTCGAACTTCAAAACTTTCGAATTCAAGTTTGTAACCTTAACTCGTCGTTCATGTTTTCAATCTATGCATTTTATTGTATACAGTATTGGCATGCAACATATGCAGATGCACAGTAAGGTTTTAGATTTTTAATTTTCTTAAATTGGGGTCGACATGGGTCGACTTTTCAAAATTTGCCAATTTAAGCTTATGACGTAAACTCATCTTTTAATTTCAATTGATGTATCTGCTTTTATACAGTAGTGGCATGCACCATATGTACATACGCAATAAGGTTTTAAAATTTTAATTTTCTAAAATTAGAGTCGACATGGGTCGATTTTAAAAAAAAACAATTCAAGATTATTACGTAAACTATTTTTCCAATTTATGCATTTTATTTCTATACAGTAGTTACATATGCAATATGTAAATGTGCAATAAGGTTTTAGAATTTCATTTTTTTTTAAATATAGGACCACAGGGGTCGAATTTAAAAAAAACTGCCAATTTAGCTTTTGACATAAAATTATCTTTCATTTTCCAATATATTCATATTTTGTCTATACAGTATTGTCATGCACAACATTTTGATGAACAATATGGTTTTAGAATTTTAATTTTCTTAAATTGGGCCCACAGGGGTCCAATTTCGAATATTGTCAATTTTAGCTTGTGACGTTAACGTCTCTCTTATTTTTCAATTATGCATTTTACTTCTATTGTTTCATATTTGCAATAAGCTTTTAAAATTTTGATTTAAATAAATGATTTAAGCTTTTGACCTAATATTTTTTCATTTGTAAATGAAGTTATTAATTATTTTTTCATAGTATGATTGCATAACATCTTTAAGTGGGCATAAGATTTTAGGGTTTTGCATTTGGGTAAGTGTCCCACCTAATTGCCGGGGTCGTGGGCATCACTTTCGATTCTGACAGTCAAGCTTTCTAGTTTTTTATTAGCTTTATCAGGTACTCAAACCGCTGCATCGAACAAGGTGCCCATGACAATTTCAATATATGTTCTGTTTTGTGCATGTTCAAAAACCTTTGTAAGTATCAAATTGTGTGTTAAAGACTGTAGCGAGTTTCTAAATAAGATACATGTTTTTTATTAAACTGAAATCGCTTAATCTCAATTTTTTAATTCATTTGTTTGATATTATCCATATTTAACTTACAATATCTTTATATTACCAAGGTCTCTAAAAATATCTCCTGGAAGAGATTGAAGAGAATTGTGGTCCAAATATCTGGAAAAATAAATGGGATTATACAACTTGATAATAGTACATTCATTTTTGTGCATTATCAGAATCATTAAAAGAACATCATCTATACTAGAACATCAGCTTTTTTACTTGAAACTGATTTCACAACATAATATGTAAACAAAAGTGATCTAAATATAGAACAGAACCTTATATTTCAATATCTGACGTTTTACTTGTATATAAGCTAAAAATGAAAAATAGTAAAGAAGGAAGGACACCAGTTTAAATATTGTAAATCCAGGAATTAATACCACATGTTTATGTTAGCTTGCAACGACAAGGGCTTCGGTAACAAACATAAGGATGATTGAAAGCTGTTTCACACCTTGAATGTGATATCAATATCTTTTAGAAATATGGTAAGGTATTAAACCTGACTTTTATAGCCTAATTATCAGTATTTTAAAAAAAATTAGGAAATAAAAAAAACCAATTCATTATGCATCATCGAAGTGAATGGGTTTTTATTTTAGTATCGGATATCCTATACATATCAATTACTCTCACTTGAAATCTTAATTCAAAAATAAATATAGACCGTGTTTAAATACATATTTACTTCAAGTGTAACTTCGTAAATAAATATAAAAAATATTGTTTTTATACTTCTCGTATGAATTAGATTTAAATCCCACTGATTATTTAAGAGACAATTAAATCATACCAGAATCAAAACGTTTGAAATTCTGTCTCTGAACTCAAATTCAATTGAGTGAATTGACCTTCAAAATATTTTGGTAATATTTTTCGAACTCTTGCTTAAAAGGGTTGTTGCATTATCAGATGTAGAAAGAGTAAAAGAACTATGGACCGACTTAGAATTTAAAGATTTAAAACGCGATGTCTTAAAATTAGCATTTCAGATGAAAAAGACAATTAACTCAACAGCTTACGTTATTAACTCGATTTTTACCTCGATCGGCCATTTAAATCTTGATTCGTCTTTTTTATCTTGAATTTTCGCGACAAGATTTTCAAACCACTTTTAGGATTAGACCGCTTGCAGCCGACCGGGTTCAGATCAAATCCGATCATCTCATATCATTCGTCATTAGGTTAGAACGATCTTGTCTAGATCAACGTGGATCAGTTCAGCACATGTAAAACTAGAGGCTCTCAAGAGTCTGCATCGCTCACCTGGATTTAACATGTCCGTCTTCAGCAGGATTGAAAATTTATGTATAGGAGTTATCTTGGCTCGTTTTACCATAGGTACGATGTTGAACAAAGTTAGGGTGTAGTGGCCATCTTAGTTGACATTCAAGGTTATCAAACACAATTCTGAAAGAGGACCACTGCTGCCATTAGGCTGGTTCCAAATAGCCGAGTTTAAGGTAAACTTATGATGATCTGCGTTTAAATTTTCCCGTAGAGTCCTATGTTAAACTAAATTCAGCTTTGGTGGCCATCTTGATTGACAGGCCAGGTCAGCTGACACGATTTAAAGGGGAACACCTAATGATGTTTGCTATTAAGTCCCAATTGGCCAAGTGGTCTCAGATAAAAAAAAATGAATGAATTTTCCCATAGCGTCCTATGTTACACTAAGTTCGGCCATGGCAGCCATTAAGGTTATCAGTCTTGGCTATTGGACATAATTCTGAAAGAGAGCCATCTAAGAACTATTAACGTCAAGTCTGGTTCTAATTGGCTCAGTGGTTTCAGTCAAAAAGATTTTGTAACAAATTTTCACATATAGTCCTATGTTAAATTAAGTTCAGCATTGGCGGCCATCCGGGTTGACATTCATCGGACACAATTCTGCAAGAAGATCATATATCGACCATTGGTGCCAAGTTTGGTACCAATTGACTGAGCGGTTTCAGAAAGAAGATTGTTTTAGTAATTTTCCCATATGGTCCAATGTTAAACTATGTTCGGCTGTTGCGGCCGTCTTGGTTGACAGTCCGGGTCTTCGGACACAATTCTGAAAGAATACCGTCTAAGGACCATTGCTGCAAATTCTTGTTCTAATTGCCTCTGTTATTTCAGACAAGAAGATTTTTAAATAAATTTTTCCATAGTGTCTTATTCTTAAAATAAGTTCAGCTGTGGTGGCCATCTTTGTTGAAAATCCGGGTCATCGGACACAGTTTTGAAAGAGGACCACCTATTAATCATTCTGTCAGGTTGGGTTCCAATTGGCTAAGTGGTTTGAGACAAGAAGATTAATTTTCCGATAGGCTGTGACGGCTGTGACGGCCAGCATTGTTGACATTCTGAGTCATCGAACGTAACTCTGACAGAGGACCATTTAAGGATCATTTCTGCCAATTCTTGTTCCAATTGGCTAGGTTGTTTTAGACAAAAATATTTAAACTAATTTTCCCACAGTGTCCTATGTTAAACTAAGATCACTTGTGGCGGCCATCATTGTTGACAATCCGGGCTATCAGACACAATTCTGAAAGAGATTTTCTGTCAAATTTGGTTCCAATTGGCTAAGTGATTTCAGACAAGAAGATATTTTAAATAATTTTTCCATAGGATTATATGTTTAACTGTATATCTTCGGCTGTGGCGGACATCTTGGTTAATCTTCCGGGTCAGAAGACAACCTAAGGACCATTGCTGCCAATTCGTGTTCCAATTGGCTCAGTTGTTTCAGACGAGAATATTTTTAAATAAATTTCCTATAGGGTCCTAGGATAAATTACGTTAGGCTATGAGGGCCATCTTGGTTGATCGTCTGGGTCATCCGACATAATTCTGAAAGAGGGCAATCCCAGGACCATTGCTTCTAAATTTGTTTCCAATTGATTCAGTAGTTTCAGACAAGAAGATTTTTTTAATGAATTTCTAATAGGGTCCTATGTTAAACTAACTTGAGCTGTGGCGGCCATCTCGGTTGATTGTCCTGGTCACGAACACAATTCTGAAAGAGAACCATCTAAAGTCTGGTTCCAATTTGCCATGTAGCTACATCGAAGATTTTTTAAATTCACCCCCCCCCCCTTTTCTATTTTTTGTCACAGCAGCCATGTCGGTTGGAAGTCGGAGATGCCGGACACAATTTTGGGGGCTATCGAAGGACCATTCCATCAAAGTTTGGACCCCATTTGCCCAGTGGTTTCAGAGGAGAAGATCTTTAACGGAAAAGTTTACACCAGGCGACGGAGGACGACGTAAGGATTATGACCCTTTATTACTGTTAGGGACGAGTATAAAAATTATAATATATTTGTTAGAATTTTTTAAGACATAATGTATTGAATGTTGTTATAAAATATCTTACAAACATATGATTGTTTGATCTAAAGGTGAATTATAGAAATACGAAAATCTAGAACCTATCACCGAAATTTTCCGAAAATTATTTAAATTTTGAAACGTTAGAAGACATCTGATATCTAAATTGTGTTTATTTTGTTTAGTTGTGGTTTTACGCCGTTTTCCGTACATTTGGCTGTTTCGCTGCAGCCAGTTTTTATTGGTGGAGGAAGCCAAAGGTAACACTGTCAATGAGACAACTTCAAAATTATAATTTCTTAAATATTGGGGTTACTATATGGCATTTCAAAAATAGCAACAACAAAAAACAGACACAATATAATGCAGTTCACAATCCACAATAAATGCTATGCAATATTTGTGTGAAATAATTCCATTTTAAAAGATAACACTAATAAAAATAAGAGTTATCTTTATTTACAATGTAGTATTCCTGTTATTTTCTCATAAGTCGCACCATAAATAGATACATATATATATACGTATATGTCCAGAATCGGCCAGCACATGATGCTTCAGATCTTATTCATAAACTGGATATTCACAATATGAATGATGTACCCACCAACTATATGTACACCTAAAATTCAAAGAAAAGAATAATTATATATATATATATATGCAACCAAACTGAAATTAAAAACTGACAAAAATGTACAGTCAAAAAAGAATTTCCTTTCCTAAAGAAAATTTAAGGACACCCTTCCAATGCCACAGGCCGCAGTTGTACCTAGTCGACAGTTTGAATAAGAATGAAATGTGTCTCCTCAAACATATTTCCTATATACATCCTTAAATGTGTATGATCCTATCTCTTGAGAGTGCCTGAGATATGAGCATGGGTGTAAATTTTAACCAGATTCAGTAGACCATAAAAGCTAGGTCATGGTGATCCAATTTTTATACAGACCTTTGTTATTTTCCAAGACGTATCCACTGATGAAATATTATACCTATGTGACTTACACTGTCTTGGAACTGGACCTTAACACAAAACTTAACCCAAGTCACTCATGCATAAAATTTAGGTCATGTTGATCCAATTTTTATACAGACCTTCGTTATTCTCCAAGATGCATCCGCTGATAAAATATTATACCTATACGACTTACAGTGTCTTAGAACTGGGCCTTAACGAAAAAAAAATAACCAGAGTCACTCATGCATAAAATGTATGTCAGGGTGATCCAATTTTTATTAAGGCCTTCGTTATTTTCCAAGACGCATCCTCTGGTCAAATTTTATACCTACATGACCTACGGTGTCTTAGAACTGGACCTTAATACAAAAGTTAACCAGAGTCATTCGTGCATAAAATGTAGGTGATCAAGTTTTTATTTAGGCCGTTATTATTTTCCAAGACGCATGCACGGGTGAAATATTGAGCCTATATGACTTATAGTGTCTTAGATCTGGACTTTTATAAGGTCTCACACACCAACCAAACGCTATATCCCTCCCCAATTAATGTCTAAGTTTGTATTACCAGTAGAATAAGATTGTAAACAAAGGAAATTATTTTTTGAAGATTTGCCTGTGTCTTATTTGTTTAAATGCATATTTACAAGTTACAATAATGTTACCTTTCAAATGACTCCTGTTAGCCCAAGTTTCTTTCATGGTGACAAAGGTCAATAAAGGCTGAAAAGGAAAACTAACTGCTTTATTAAGTGCAAAATTGCAAAGAATTATCAACACAAGTCATCAATTTTACACTTTATATCCAGATATAAAATACAACATATTTACTAATTAGGTACATGTATAATAACATAGCATATAAACTGCCTCACTCATCACATGTCCAAATAAGGATTGTTGGAGCATTATACATGTACAATCGTACTCATTTGTGTGAAATTCTCATTTTTTACTATATAAAAATAAATAAAAGCTTTTATTTGATACATTTTTTTAAAAAAAAGCATATTTTGAAAACAATTTTCCATGCCAAAACAAAATTTATGATGATGTGTTTTAAACTCTACAATAAACTGGCTCGGATCCAAATTTATATTTGTTTTTTGCCATATATATTACAAGTTTTCGTATACATTTGCAATGATTCAATCAACATTACACCTTGTATGGTAAGTACATAACAGAAGCAAGGTTTTTATCAATTTATATCAAGAACCATAGCACTTTTAAAATTGAAGAACAATTTTAATACTTGACAGATTATATGTACACATTGTATAAAATTCCTTAAATTGCTCAGTTTTGTTAATGGTTTTTACCAGATCTTGTCAAATCTTTATAACAAAAATTATACCTTACTATTTACGACACATTAACGTAGTAGCGAGCGCAGTGAGAACAATAAGAGCTTCGCATTTTCTACATATAGGTGATTTATAAAAGTCTTTGTTAAATAGGGGTATCCATTATGCAATCCGAAGTGAATTTATTTGTTAAAGCGAATATGGCCATATTGTGCTGCATACCAAAGGCTAGAAAAAGATTCGTTCGCAGGAAACGGAAGTAAGTAAGAGAAGGGAAATAACTTGTTCAAATGATAATTTTAGAGTCAGAATTATGATACCGAAAATGAGTTTCTAGAAAAGGCTACTGCTGCGCTCGCAACATTGGCCGTGCCAAAAGCATATTAGAAATATTATTCTTAACTTTTTTATTATTTGATTGTTATAAATTTGTAACATATGAAACATTTGATGGGACATGTACTTTTATTTTAATTCTAGACAGTTGGCCCTTAATTGGAATACAATATTCTTATCATATTTCTATGCCAAATTTCCTACAAAAGAAATAAACTGAAAATACGTCCCAGCTCTTCTAAAAATTTTCCATAACAAAATTTCTATCCTAAGTTTGTTTATTTAAGGAAGGGGAGGAGAGAGTGCACGACGAGTGTTTCTATTTAATTCTATAAGTATCTGTTCTTTTATTCAAGTTTAATTTCAACATCATGTGACTTTTCTCTGAACAACAATACTTTTATCCAGAGTATCCAGGCCCAGGGACATAAAAGTACTGCAGTGTAGCTTGTAGGTTTAAATGCAAAAAGGGGGGGGGACCGGCTCTGGGAGTGAATCTCAAATTGATATTTTGTATCATTTAACACAAATTGCTTCGTTATCTATTGATTTGGAGGATTAATAATGATATCACGTCAAAATATGCATATAGAAATGCAACATGATCACGGCTGAGAAGTGATGACACTGAGCTGACAGTGACGACTGGCATCTTTTCTTTTCTAAGTTCTATTGTTTGTTGGGTTATTACTGCATTAAGATATCTTACCTAAGGCCGTTATATCAGGTGAGTACAAACAAGTCGATGAGTGAGAGGATTATCTCTTTAAACTGATAATACATAACTTTACATTTGTGCATGTGGTTCAACAGGTGCGATGTCCAAATCTTCAAGCTTCTCGGAGATCCAGTTTTCCAAATAAGGAAAGTAGGTCCCGCCTATATATCGTGACGGAAAGTTCCTAATTTTACCACTTCATGGTTTTTTCTGATAATATTAGATATATTTTATCACTTAAAACGGAAGACGGAATGCTGATACATCATACAATATCACTGCCGACTAAAAAATAACCAAACTCTTGACGTAAATATGCAGTTTCTAACAAAGACGCGGAGACCGTGACGCCCGTGACGTTGCACACGCTACTATTCTGGATGACAGGATTCTTTGAAAAACAGCATTAACCTGCGCAGCTACTTTACGGCCTAGCTGTTTAACAGGGAGTTAACCGCATACTTTCTCTGTTGGTAGAAATTACCAGAGAAAAAACTAACATATAAAGGGGTTTTTAACTTAGATGTACAAATGTATATATACATAGATTACTTTGAAAACCTGGTAAGAACAGTTTAATAACAAAACAACTAGTAGAACTACTATCCATTCATTTTTATTTTAAAATTATTTTTTTTGGAGGTGTTCTTAACGAGTCTTATTTCTTTGTTGCAACTAACATGTGTGACGTGAATTTCATTTCAGAAGAAACTAAGTAGACAGGCTAAAACTAAACAAATTCACTTGTATCTTTAAAAAGCAATTAGCCCGTATTGGGATCGTTTGTAGTCGTTTACATTTCTGAACTTCATAAATCACCACACAAGAATAACTTAAAATTTGGTTCATGAAATTATTACAATTTGTCTTGGTATGTGCCGAATTCTGTCAGATTATCAACTGGAGAAACCGGGCTCCTTATTTTCGACGGTATCTTAGGACTAAGATGGGTCTTAGGACCATCCTAGGATATATCTTAGTCTTAAGTGCAATTTTCGAACATATCTCAACTTAGGATCTATTTCAGGATTATGTCAAATTTAGGACGTTAATTTATATGAATTAAGATGATCTCAGGAATATCCCAACTTTAGGATGAAAGTACGATATCCTAATTTGTAAACAAATATGGCCGCTGTATATGTATATGTAAATGTGGATACCTTGATAGTTCGCAAAACAGGATGGACTTGTTTTTCCCAACTTCATCCAACAGAATTAGGAGCTCAGCGTCCGTAAAATTAGGATTTCGTTTTCTGCTCATGTTAATGTTCGACCTATTAAATATGTATAATGTGTTAACCTCCGTATATACAAATGTATAGATACTTAGTTGCACTAGTTTTGCCTTTGAAGTCTTTGTTTATTTTTTTTACTCACCTTTGTATCAATTTTAACACAATGGATATAACTTTTAAAATTTCGTTTTGAAATAATATTAATATTTTCATTTCTTTTTTAATATTATTGTGATAAAGTTAGCGTCGTGATATATCTTAGTTTTTTTCATGCCACAAAACTTAGGACCATAGCTGGGATGACCCTAAGAGAGCTTCGATACGAGGTCTCAGACATGTCATAAGATAGTCCTAAGATTATCCTAAATAATAATCTAAGAAATACAATGTATCTTAAGATAAATCTTCGGAAAGTTTCGAAAATAAGGCCGGGGGGCGGTTATCGAAGCTGTCCTAAATTCGGGTTTAAGATATGTCTTATGACAAATTTTAGGATTGTCTTAGGACTATCTTAAGACATGACTGAGACTGTAAATCAAACCTATCCTAGGATTATCTTATCTTGCGATGCCCTACACGGGTACATAATAGTTTTAAAAAATTGAAGTTTTCCATGCCAAAACAAAATTTATGATGATTTGTTTTAAACTCTACAATAAACTGGCTCGGATCCAAATTTATATGTTTGTGGGGGGATTGTGGTAACAGTATTCAATTAACAGGTCTGGTAGGGGGTCCCGGAGAAATATTAGGTGATAGAATACTATAAAGGGACCAGGCAAAATTTATCAAGGGATTGGGACTGGTGCAAAATGCCATGGGACAAACATTTTTTTGGTCACTCTATTTCATGGGATATTTATTTGATATTTCTTACAACACATGGGACACCAACATTTTTTTATTACCATGTTTTTACAAATTCGCGCAAAAAATTTCTTTAAAGCACACATTATACCTTACTGCCTATGAAACTTTAACACTAATGAAATTTCTGTATTTTTGCCATATATATTACCAATTTTCGTATACATTTGCAATGATTCAATCAACATTACACCTTGTATGATGAGGTTTTTATCAATTTATATCAAGAACCATAGCACTTTTAAAATTTAAGAACAATTTTAATACTTGACAGATTATATGTACACATTGTATAAAATTCCTTAAATTGCTCAGTTTTGTTAATGGTTTTTACCAGATCTTATCAAATCTTTATAGCAAAAAATATACCTTACTATTTACGACACATTAACGTAATAGCGAGCCCAGTGAGAACAATAGGAGCTTCGCATTTTCTACATATAGGTGATTTAAAAAGGTCTTTGTTTAATAGGGGCATCCATTATGCAATCCGAAGTGAATTTATTTGTTAAAGCGAATATGGCCATATTGTGGTGCATACCAATTATCTTATCTTGCGATGCCCTAAACGGGTAAATAATAGTTTTTAAACATTGAAGTTGATAAAATATATGCAATATTTATTTGAAAGTTTATAAGAAGTATGTTTTTTAATATTGTGTTTTACCTAGTATATTATTATGGAGAGGTTTAACAACTACTCAATAATTTGTTTATATTTAGCTGAAATAAGATGATCACAACTCGTATTACAAACACGTGCATAATATTTTAGATGAAAAGTAATGAAAACAAAAAACTGAGATCTGATATTACGACAACATATATTAAATGATATGAACTGATTATTACATAGAAAATTGCAATAAGTATATAACGATTTGAAGGCAAAAACAAAGATAGGTTGGTCTTAAGACGCCTATTTTCTTGTCCTAAAGTTAGGATAAAATTTGCGATATTTCCTAAGTTGAGACATCTTCAATAACCCGACTTAATACTAAGATACCTCCTAAGACTATCATAAGATATATCCTAGTCCTAAGACAACTTCGATAACCAGACAAAGCTCTACCTCATAGAATACATAAACTGTCTCATTGCAAGAATTTTACAAAACAGACAGTCAGTGTGAATTAATAATTTTCTACATGAAAAAAGATATTTATATAATGCACATAAGGCTATGCCCTTCTAATTAATAAATATGAGGTGAATTACCAATACAGTACGGCTCATTTAAAACATCACCTCAAGTTAACTTAGAGTTAGCATAATCTCTGGTTCAAATCTCTGCTCCAGGACCAAAACACAAAGATTAGATAAACAAGGACCAGTCCTGTGACTGGTCAACAAGAGATTTGAAAGCAGAAATAAGGACCAGTCATAATCTCAGCTTTATTGATTTTTCAAATCTCTGGTCCGATTTATATAACTGCGCACGCGCAGTTCTAGTGACTAAACCAGAGATTTGAATAATAATTGTCTCTGCTAAATGCGCATGCGCCGTTCTAGGACGAAAACGATTGACCGGGGATAAATAAAATGTTATTCTATTATTATTGGTTGATCGTGTTATAATGAGTAAATAATATTCCGTGTAAAAATTATAAAATATTTATAATGATATCTTTGGTTTCAATTTCATTGAGTTCTAATGTACACAAAGTATTACTATTGTCAAATGAAATAAAAAAAATAAGAGTTTTTGATGATATATTCTATTTAAAGAAATTATAAATTATTAAGTTTTGAAATACAAAACAAAATAAAAAAGTACATATAAAATTTTATTTCAATTCAATACTGAAACTTATATTTTGACTTTAAAAAACACTTCAGGTACAATCAAAATATTTTTAATGTCTTATGTTGCACTCCTTGTATGGCTAAATTTAACTATAAGTATCATAATTTTTTCCATTTGAAATTGAATTTCTTTTATTTAACAAGTATTACGGTTAGTCAAAGAGACACTTTTTAAGATACCGCATGGAATTTTCCATACAACATTCATGTCAAAACTTCATAAATTTATAAAATAACCATATGTCAAGTTTGAAACGTGTATTTTTACTTTAAAAAACACTTTTCTTGTAACAAAAATCACTTTTCTCTTCGCTGCAGAGATGCTTTTTTGGATACCGTTACAAATTTATGAAATACATTTCTATAGAAAATTAATGAAAGTAAATATAATCATATATATGACAAGTTAGAAACTTGTATTTGTTCTTTAAAAACAGTAACGTTTTAACAAAAATCACATTTTTCATATTTCGCACAAGCTTATATAGCTAATTTGAACTAAGTATCATCATATGTATATGTTTGAAAAGCTAAATGTATTGTTTTCTCACTGTAAAATGGAATTACGGTAAGTTGCAGAGAAGCTTTATAATATACTGTATGAAATTCTTTGAGCTTAATTTATGTCAAAATTCCAAAAAGTATAAAATATGTACCCATCAAGTTTGAAATTTGTGTTTTTTTTCTTTAAAACAGTAGCAGTCTTGCAAAAATCACATTTCTTTTTTCATATATCGCACACTCCGATAGAGAAGAATTTTATTAAATATCAACCTAAAATTGGTTGAAAATCTAAATTGTGTGTTTTTTCACTGTGATATTGAAATATTTTTCATAAAAAAAGTACTACGGTCAGTTGCAAATGACTTTTTTGGATACCATAAGTTTGAAAAGCTTAATTTTGTGTTTTTAACTCTGAAATTTAATTTTTTTATCAAACAAATATAACGGTAAGTGACAGAGAAACTTTTTAAGATACCGAATAAAATTTATGAAGTAAGTTTATGTGAAAGTTCCTAAAGGTATGAAATATGTACATGTCAAGTTTGAAATTTGTATTTTCACTTTAAAAACACTTATGTTAAAACAAAAATAACTTTTCTCTGATACAGCACACTCTGATTGGTCTTAATTTTACTTAGTATGAACATATTATTGGTTTTTGTGTTTTTTTCACTGTGAAATGTATTACGGTAAGTCACAGAGACTTTTAAGATACCGTAAGAAATGTATGAACTAAATTCATGTCAAAACTTCATAAAAACATAAGATAAGCATATGTCAGGTTTGAAATGTCTTGTTGTTTTACTTGAGAAAAAAAATATCAATATAACAATTCACATTAATCTTATATCGCACAATCTGGTAGAAACAAAATATCTAAAAAAGATCGAACCTAGTAATTACAATATAATAAAAAGAAAAAGAAAAGAAATGGACCAAATGAAATAATACATTTAATAATAATAATATAAAGAAATAAATAAATATATTCTTTTAAATGCAATTTCGTATTCCCTATAGTAAGTAGGATAATAAGGTATGATAAATAAACACATTGAAAAAATAAATATAAAGATATAAGAGTTTAAAAAAAGTTACTTAAAAATTATATATACTAAGTAAAGTCAAGAAATACCAAAGGGATATTCGAAGGAGAGAAAAATCTTTACAACTGACAAACTCCGGAGAACAACGAAGACAAGACCAAAACAATACATGCACTACAATTAAAAACTAAAAACGTATGAACAACATGGACCCCACCAAAAAACCGGGGTAGACTCAGGTGCTCCGGAAGAGTAAGCAGTCTCTGCTTCCTGCAGGACACCCGCCATGCTGCTCATGTCAAATCCGGTATGAGGAAGGGATAATATCAACTAAAATACGAATAATTTTGTGATAGTCTGCGTACTTTAATTAACATGAATCATTTTAACAAAATCAGCTGAACTTATTGGAAGCAAATTAATTGTTTTGATTTAAAGAATTTAAAATACGCATGCACCGTCCTGATGACCAGTTCCAGAATTCAAGTACATTTGGTATACTACGCATGCGCCATCCTAAAGCTGAGATGGTTTTGGACATAAGGACGAAAACGGTCATCAGAACATACCTAGAGCGTATGCCCCGTCCTTGGGACGAAACCAGACGTGGTCTTAGTCGTGGTCATAAGAACTGGCATTAGGAACATTTCTGTCCTCAAGTTAACTTTATGCAGAGATTATGACCAAACTGACCAGTCATAATCTCTAATCTAAGTTAACTTGGAACGGTCGTAATTTCTATTTCAAAAGTCTGCTTGAGGGTGATGTTTTAAATGACCCGTACTGTAATTTAATAAAATAAATACACACAAGAATTTTCAGAATTTACAACAAAAACAATTCCATGTTTATTTTGTAAATTTTGCATCCTTAGTATCCAATTATAAAGTACAATTTTTCTACATAACAATAGATTCAGAAATTTAGTAAGAGTTTTATGTTAGTTTTTTGTCAAAAAATTAAAATATTCTGTCATGCCATTGATTGAATGGAAATTTTTCTGACAATACTGGTCATTTTACGTCAATTGGAAAATTTTAAAAACCAAGAAAGCGACAAAATAAGAACATTGACCCAAATTTTTATTTCATATGTCAGTGAAGCTCATCGGTAACTATATTTATGTAAAATATTTTGCAAAATCTAAATAACGTCAATTTGGTATCGTCCCAAATTCAATATTACTTTATGTACATCGAGAAATACAATGTATCTAGATCTGGCCTGGAAATGGTTGGAATCAAAACAAATCCTAAAGATTCTTCTCATCCTTCTTTAGGTTTTGCCTTAATCCCTAGATTTACGATGGTCCTTCTTGTTTTCATCACTTTGTCTTTCATACTTACAGATTAATTAAATTAATACAGCTTTGAAATAAGTCCGCTGGGAGGGTTTCGAGATAATTTTCATGCAAGTACCTGGCAAAACAAAATAGAAAATCAATGTCAATGTTGAAGGTTAAGGTATCAAATCTTTGTTTAACTTTGCAGACCATGATTGTATGATCGAAAACCCTGTCCGTTATCTTTAATGTTCCCAGAAATACGAATACCTCATGTGACTGTTTTCTATCAGAGAAAGGCGTTTCATGAATTCTGTTGAAAGAACATATTGAACATTTTTCAGTTAGGGGCAAACATTATTTTATATTAAAATAAAGATGCACATTTTGGATTACTAGTGTTACAAATAAACAAAAACCTCAGCTACTATGGGACTTCTTTTTTCTGCCTTCCGTACGAAAAGGACCGGTCTTAGTGACACCCGACAGCAAAATGAATTGCGACAATACTTTAATAAAACTGGTAAATGATAACACTTGTTTCGTTCATCATAAAGCTGTACAACCTTTGACACCAGAAGGACGGTAGGACTCACCTTGATTGGATATCCTTTTGTAGAAACAAATTATGCAATTAGAAATGGTATTCTAAAATGTGGAATTCTTTATTTGTATGTAAAAAGACTAACACTAATTATTATAAATATTATGTAAACATGTATATTATGAACATTTTAAATAATTTTCTTAATTTATTTGATAAAAAGGCCAATTAATTGTGTTTTATTAATTTCAATTAGATATGTTCAGTCAATTTATCATTAATTTGTATCAAATTCTGGCAAAACATTCCTCATTTAGGAAAACTTATATCCAATTAAGAGGATTTTCTAAACAATTCAATATGCAATTATCAGTAGTAATCAGTATTGAATATATGGTAAATGGTTAAGTGTTTCAAAATCTAATGCAAATAAGAGGAATATTGTATTAACAGATATCGAATTAAGTGGAGTTGATTGTATATTATTTGATCTCTTAGTGATAACTACTTTTAACAAGAATGAGATATAGTTCATTCTTATCTAGAGGAATTACTCTGAGCAAGGCATCTTGTCTGTTATCAGGAAGTGTAGCCATTTTTAAAGCAACCCTGAAATATATTTTGCGAGATATTGGAGTATCCTTGAATGCGTTACTAGTTGTTAACTGGTGGTATACTGTGAAACACTTTTTATTCATGGTACAGCGATTCCCGTGGATCTCGTTATCAGATCAATCAACAAATTAAAAACACAATGGATCTTCAAATCACTATACTAAGTTTGGATTCGTTACCAAGCATGAAAGACGCATTTTGGCCTTTGATGAATATGCAAATTCAAAGCTGTAAAGAGTGCATACCAAAAACAAGGCTTGTGTTACTTTCCGAAGATTAAAATATCATATTACAGTAGTCAATGACAATAAAGATGGTATTATGCAATTTGAATTCCACGAAAGTAAGAACCAACAAATTTGTTTGTGGTGACTTATATATGATAAAAATAAATAAAATGCCTGTGAAAATTAGAAAATCAGCTCTCCTAAAATATATAGAAAATTTCAGCAGTGGAAACGACAATGATGCATTAAGACTATTGGAAACGAAAGGTAATACGTTTTACTTTCATCTTAAGGAAACATTTTAGATATTCCGGAAACACCAATGGCAATTTGAAAAAAAGGCATGTAGTATAAGACTCTAATGAAGTTTCTAAATTAGTATTCGTTTTATCACCAAGAAGTCGAAGTCGATAACTATAACTTCTTAAAATATTAGTCGATAAAACAATACATTATATTGTTAAAAATATAATCCGGTATAAAATCTAAAATATACTCCTGTTAATATCATGAAATCCAATGTGTTAAAACTTAATTAGCACACCAAAAGTAGTTAAAATTTAATACAATGTACATCTTCAGTAGGGATTTAACTACAGTTGAGATCAGTTCTTACCTCTCATAAGAACCGTCCTAAACTGTCAGAAGAACTGTTCTAGAACAGTTTTAGAACTGTCATCCTGGCACCTTTAGAACCATTTATGACAAGGTGTGTCCTGACCTAAAACCAGTTATGACAGTTCTACCCTAGAACCATTCTAGACGGTTCTACGCTACCAATAGTTTATGAATTTTGAACATCAAAATTATAAAAAATAAGATAAATAATTTGTTGTCATAATTTTAAAATCAACTTTTGTCATACCGAAATATATTATGGAGTAGAAAAAAGAAACAATTCATTCAGAATAAAATTTTTACTAAAACTAAATGATTTAAAAACTAGTCGGTGTTATTTGCTAGTACATAACGCATTCCACTACATATGTTTCGACAAGAGAACACTTTAAATCAAGATTTAGTCCCGTCCCTTCTTGAAATTAAGTGTAAAATGTCCATATATGTACGTTATGTCTATGTAATTTTTCGATAAATTGGTGAAATGCACTTATTTCAAAATGGCGGTACTCATCCCAATAGTCTTCTACCTTGTCACAACGAAATAAATATCGTTCATAACGAAAAAAGAGAAATAATTATATATTATATCAAATATTACCGCATGAAAATGGTAAATAAGATAAATTATTAATTTAAAATAAATTAGAATGTTACTTATCTGACAGATTTTGAAATCTCTTCATTGAACATTTGACAATTTTATACACACCCCTTTATTCAAATACTGCATTAATTATTTTAAAATGTAGCGTTATAAAAAATTGAAACCCCGTTGATTTTGTCAGCAAAACGGTTTACCTGTATATTAACACCATAGCTCTTTATTACATGTATATACTTTTGCAGTTTTGTATAAATTGGTCATCAATTAAATATTATTAATTATTGTCATAATTTCATATATTAAAATTATTATCGATGTGGAATGTTACTACATATTTAAAACAAAGTTGTTAAAATGTTTGGAAAAGCGAAGACGAGGAGTACATGCCATAATCAATACGGAGTTATCGGACATTATGACAGTTCTGAAAGGTTCTATCCTAGAAACATGTATGACAGTTATACCCTAGAACCATTCTAGACGGTTCTACCCTAGAACCATTTGTGACAGTTCTACACTAGAACCATTCTGGATGATTCTGCCGTAGAACCATTTCTGACAGTTCTACCCTAGAACAATTTATGACGGTTATACCTTAGTACCATTTATGACAGGATTGGTTCTACCTTAGAACCGTTCTAGAATGGTTCTAGAACCGTCCTCTCTGACAGAATAGTTGAGACGTTAGAACTGATCTCAACTATATGTGAAATGGTGGACCTTTACACAATTTCAAGCAAAGCCGATATTAATGCATAAATTAGAAAAATTAATTCATATTGAGTACTCAGCTACTATCTTCAATTCACAGATCACATCAAGCTAGCATTTAAAGTAATTTATGAATAAGCACACACCAAAGTCACTATATATGTGAATAAATCATATAGTTATTATAACATGCATACTATTATGATTGGTAAACCGTAGAGAAACCCACGCTGACAAGCTAACACCGAAATAAGCAATTAAGCACTATAAGGAATTCAGTAGGGACAGTCTTTTAATATGAAGTTTGTAGAACATATAAGTTGAAGATTTAGTAACTTCAAGAATCTGATTTTCATTGTTAAATAGATCACTATAATCTGAGCAGTCCAGTATTAATCTGACAAGAGATTCTTTTGTCACAAAGTGAGTTTGCCATTTTCTTTGACCCACATGTGAGGTAACCAGATCCTTACATTTTGTATAGTATAGCTTACGGATATCATGTAAGGCTGAGCATCGTAATAATAAGTGAGCAATATTTTCATCTTCAATAATACATAATTGACAAATAGATCTGACCCCCACTTTGCTAAATCTTGATTTGTCGGATTGGGTAATATATGCCCCGGTAATCAATCTGCATTTAGTTATACCTTTAATAACGTCTGACACTGTTGACTGAAAAGATCTCAATACAAGGTGTGATTGACCAATTTTCAGTTCTTTGAAATTTATATATTTCAGTGAGGACTTGGTTGAAGCATCTGCTCAGAGTAAATCTGACCATTTACTATAAACTGTTTGTTTTATATGTAACTTCCATGCTACTTTAGAAGGCGGATTCTGTTTAATTTCTCCAATAGGTGGTAAATCATAAAACTTCAGAGTCTCATTAATTTGCCAAGTAAACTATTCATGTTATCTAAATTCATAACAAGTTGTCTTTCAAGAAGAGATTGGATAGTTTCATTATTACAGACAACAATATGACGTAAAAAACACCTGGCGTCGATATATTTCGGCCTCTATTGGCAGGGCACCAAGAAGAAGATAAACAACACACAATGCAGTCCTTGTTGGGAGTGTTGGAATTTTCCGAAGATCATAAAATTAGTATTTAAATTAAATTAAAAATTGTAAATCAGTAATTCACATACTTACATATGATGAAGATTTACAAGATTCTTGAATATATCTGTCGGAAGAATTTGAAGATAGTTTCTACCCAGATTCCTGGAAAAAAAATAAAAATGTTAAGACTAGATAGCAATGTAGTATATTAACATTATCAAACTATAAAGATAAAAAAGAGTACCGTTGCAACTTTCAGTGATGAAGTGGTGAAGAAAACTGGAAAACCACAATTAAATTCATGGAAACACCTACACAGCCACCAACCACTACAGAGCTGTAGCGAAAAGAACTGAAAAATCATATACTACAAAACCGGAGATCAATCAAAAGATAATGTACTAGTTCTCTTCTATCCGTCCATATGAATTTAATACATGAATATTAATAAAATGTATACAGATAATGTAATTTAATTATTCAATTCAAGCTGAAGAGGGTACCGTATACATGAAAAACATTTTATTTAACATATTTAAAGAGGTCGTTTTGTCAATAATTTTTGCTATTTTATTTTATTTTGTATTTGAGTGTTTGCTCCGTATATTTATGTATTTTTGATACCCCTCGTAATATTGTGTATTTATTATTTTCATTTAAACAATATGCTATTCAGAAGAAAACTGGATTGGATTGGGCAGCAGGTAAAGCGTATGAAAGCTCTCTCCGTGTTCACAAAGATATTTAGTCTATTTATTATACGAGTATTCTTATTCTTTCTTATTTTTAAAGAATTGTTTTATTGTCTGTTTCATTTGTTGACTGTTAAATTTGTACCTTTTGCGATAAATTATGCTAGTACAAATTTAACATTTTTTATTAATCCATTAAGGTTTGTAGGCATGAGAGCGCTTTCAAGAAAAATTTACAAAATTTTCAGAATTCAAAGGGCAATAACCCCAACAAAAAAATAATGGTACAGTACTGAAATTCGAACTTGACCGAGATAACACAAAATCGCAACTTTGTTATAAATTTAAATTAAATCCATTAAAGTTTGTAGGCGTGAGAGGGGTTACAAAAAAAGGACAAAATTTTCAGACTTCAGGGCAATAGCTATAACAAAAATAATACCAAATCACAATTATGATATACATTTTATAAAAATTCATTGAGAAATGTAGGCTAGAGAACGTTTAAAATGTCGGACGGACGCACAAACGGACGTCCGGCATTTTTTTGTCCAAGCACCGCGTTGCGGTGCGAAACAAAAAGGCAAATAATAGTAAAGTTAAATGAACAACACTCCTTTCCCCATTAAAACATTTGGGATGAACTCAGAAGGTGCCAACTGGCAAATATCTGTTGTCTCAAAAGAGACCAATCTAAGATGAAGAACAGGAAAACAAATTAAGAAATATATCATGACAGTCATATGTTTCTTTGAGATTTTAACATGGATAACAGTATTTAAGCGAAATTGTATCCCTAGCAACCATGAATTATTTTGATTCTAATATGGCAAAAACGGAAATTATGTAAAAGAAGTGATAGTTTACGGCTTTTCAAGTAACAACCATTTTGATTGATAAAAAATATGAGAATAAATCAAAAACGGTAGAAACGTAAAGAGAAAAAAGCTAATTTTTCATTAGATTTTATTACAGTTTGGAGCGTAAGAATTACGAACAATTGTATTACTTGCCCGTTCTGACAGTTTCTTTGTGAGTTTCAATAGAATGGCTTGTTAATTTGACTTTGACTTCAAGCGCGTACGGCCCATTATATATCTTTACTTGCACAGCGAAAACGATACGCCATATTAGAATTGTTTTTTTAGAGTAACCACCTTGTTGGCTTTTTAATCATTCATTAAAGCATACAAA
Organism: Mytilisepta virgata; assembly: GCA_028015205.1. Classification (NCBI taxonomy): domain Eukaryota; kingdom Metazoa; phylum Mollusca; class Bivalvia; order Mytilida; family Mytilidae; genus Mytilisepta; species Mytilisepta virgata. Next base: position 33,486,421 of record CM051511.1, on the reverse strand, counting down.
TCAGACATTACATACTTACAGGAATTCCAGATTCGCTAGGTTTTGGAATATTATTTCAGGCAGTGTTTCAATATTAATTGCACCCAAATCTCTGTAAAGGATTGATGCTTTATTATGAATATTCAGATTTTAGCAGTATAGTTACATGAAATGCGTAAATATCATTACATTCTGAATCACGAATAAAATCATCAATTCTTGAATCCTCTTAAATACTGATCCTCTTTCTGAAATCCTTCCCACGTCTTTATTTAGCAGTTAAATATTACTTTTGTTTTGGGATAATGGAATTTAATTTCTATACAGATTGTGTGCTTACTACCTGTAGATGTGAAATAAGGTCTTATAATTTTTATTTTCTTAACTTGAGGCCCTCAGGAGTCGAATTTTGAAAATTTTCAATTTAAGTCTGTGAGGTAAAGTTCACTTTTCAATTGACGCATATCCTTTCTTTACAATATTGTCATATTTAGTTGTACAATAAGGTTTTATCATTTTGATTTTCAAACCTGGGTCCCATTGGGATCGAATTTCTAGAATTGTGAATTTAACTTGTAACCTAAATTCCTCTTCCATTTTTCAATTTATGTAATACTATTTTCTTTTTTTACTACTGGTAACAAACCTTTTTTTTTATCTAATTGCTTCATAGAATGATTGCACAACATATGTAAACGGACAATAAGGTTTTAGATATGTTTTGGGTAAGTGTCCATACTAATTGAGAGGGGTGAGTGGATATCTTTCGATTCCAAGAATAGCGTTCTTGTATATCATTTTTTATTTTTTTATTTTTTTCTATTTTATTTATTTTCTTTTGTTTTCATTTATTATAAAATAAGGATGATGTCATGATAAAAGTAAAATTCTTTAAATTGAAGTACTAATTCATACACATGAAAAATGTGTTTACATAAAAGGCTTAAACTTTTGAGCGGAAACAAATTGATCGTCACATCTCCTGTAATGGGTTGCAGAATTGAGAGGGGTGTCAAGATCCGTACTCAGTCAATTTTTTCAGAAAATGGCCTTGTTTTAGAATCTTTTCTGGCTAAAATCGTTTAGGTCAGAAATTATATATTGCAAATAAACAGGTTGGAGTTAATCTTGTAATAGTATATGTATAAGTTGTAAATGACGTGTATTTCTTTCGATAAGATTTATTAAAAATAATTATCATACTATATGTGAAATAAAACATTTTTTGGAGCATATATACCATTGATATTTTCTGTACTTGGTATTTTTCCTTGAATTAACTATCCATTTTAACTTATTCTTTATATGTCGAACATCGTATCTATACTTTATTTTTGGCAATTATTCTCTATTCATTTTTTCAGGCCATTATTCAGCATTCTATAAACCCGTTTGATTCGTATATTTATGTATTTTTGATACCCTCGTAATATTGTGTATTTACTATTTTAATTTAAACAATATTCTATTCTGAAAAAACTGGATTGGACTGGGCAGCAGGTAAAGCATATAAAAGCTCTCTCCGTGTTACAAATTACAATAACAGACAGTCCAAAAAGTAATATTTTAACAATAATTATATAAATAACTTTAAAAAAAAACCTTCTATGCGGTGTAATGTATTAGAGGATAGGTTGACTTGTTAAATTACTAGTATATTTTCATTAAGTATTAAGAAGAAACTTAAAAAGGACAAATATACCTAAGGAGCAATAAAAAAAATGTAATCCATTGGACAGACAAACCCGGGAAGACAAACAAACAACCACAAGCACAACAAATAAACACCGAAAACTAAAAACAATGAACAGCACGAACTCCTATAAACTAAAAACAATGAACAGCACGAACTCCTATAAAAACCAGGAGTGAACCCAGGTGTTCCGGAAGGGTAAGCAGTTCCTGGTCCGTATACGGCACCCGTCGTGAAGTTCAACAAAGTCAAATCGGTGGAGGCACATGAAAGGTTACGACAGTGGGAACAGGTCCAACATCATCTTAGATATTGGAACACTGTAATGGTCAATCAATTCATGATGACGACCGTAAAATTTCTTAAGTGATGACATCAACTTATCCCTAATAAAACCCTGGTTAAGAAGCTTTTGTGACAGCATTAATCCTCTTTGTCGAAAGTCAGGGTAACTCACGCATGCCCTTGAAAATCGGATAAGCTGAGAAACGTAGACGCCATATGCAGGCGATGCTGGTATATTGCTACTTAAGAAGGGAAAATTAACAATAGGAAAGTTGAAGTCATCACGTTTGTCATAAAGTTTTGTCTTCAAACGTCCCTCATAGTCTAGTTCAAGAAACACATCCAAATATGAAGCGGACTTTGGTGTATCTGTAATATCCTTAATTTCAAGCTCACTGGGGTAGATAAGATGTAGAAAGTCTTGGAATTTGTCGTTATTTAACGACAACACATCATCTATATAACGAAAAATGAAATTAAAGGATTGGGCTAGTTTCTTTTTGTTTTCACGTAGTAACCTTTGAAATAAGTCCACTTCATATGAGTACAGAAACAGATCGGCGAAGAGAGAAGCACAGTTGGTTCCCATTGGAATGTCGATTGTTTGTTGAAAAATTAGACCGCCAAATTCAACGAATATGTTGTTTATGAGAAAATCTAACATGTTTGTAATTTCATCTTCAGAATACTTTTTGTCAGAACCAAAGGGGTTCTTCGCGAAATTAGACTGTTCTCTACCTAGAACAAGGAATTTATTCATCAAGATATTTAGTCTATTTATTATATGAGTATTTTTATTCCTTCTTATTTTTAAAGAATTGTTTTTTTTTGTCTGTTTCAATTGTTGACTTTTAAATTTGTACCTTTTGCGATAAATCATGTAAGTACAAATTTAACAGTATGTGTTAATCCATTAAGGTTTGTAGGCATGAAACCGCTTACAAGAAAAATTGACAAAATTTTCAGAGTTCAAACAGCAATAACACCGACAAAAAAAATAATGGTACAGCACTGAAATTCAAACTTGACGGCAATAAACCGCAACTATAATATAAATTTGAATTAATTCCATTGAGGTGTGTAGACATCAGAGGGCTTACAAGTAAAACTGAAATTTTCAGACTTCAGGGCAATAATTATAACACAAAATATCAAGTCACAACTATGATATAGATTTTATAAAAATAGACCGGTAGGCGTGAGAGCGTTTACAATGTTGGACGGACTCAGAGACGGACGCCCGGCATTTCTTTGTCCCCGCACCGCGTTGCGACAGGGAACAAAAAAGCACATAATAGTAAAGATAAATGAACAACTCTCCTTTCCCCATTAAAACATTTGGGATGAACTTATAAGGTGCCAAGTGGCAAATATCTTCTGTCTCAAAAGAGACCAATCTAAGATGAAGAAGAGAAAAACAAAATAAGAAATAAATCATGAGAGTCATATGTTTATTTGAGATTTTAACATGGATAACAGTATTTGAACAAAATTCTATACCTAGCAACCATGAATTATTTTGATTCTCGTATCGCAAAAACGAAAATTATGTAAAAGAAGTGATAGTTTACGGCTTTTCAAGTAACAACCATTTTGATTTATAAAAAATATGAGAAATAATTGAAAACAGTAGAAAAGTAAACGAAAAAATAAAGCTTTCTTTTCATTAGATTTTATTACTGTTTGAATCATAAGAATTACGAACAATTGTATTACTTGCCCGTTTCTTTGGTGAGTTTCAATAGAATGGGTTGTTAATTTGACCTTGACTTCAAGCGCGTACTGCCCATTATATATCTTTACTTGCAAAGCGAAAACGATACGCCATATTGGAATCGCCTTTTTAGAGTAAGCACGTTGTTGGCATTATAATCATTCATAAAAGCATAGAAATCAGACATGACATACTTACAGGGATAACAGATTCGCTAGGTTTTGGAATATTCTTTCAGGCAGTGTTTCAATCCAATTTCCAGTCACATTTCTGTAAAGGAATGATGTTTTATTATGAATATTCAGATTTTAGCGATAGTGTTACATGAAATGGGTAAATATCATTACCCTCTGAATTCAATACAATCATCAAATCTTGAATCCTCTTAAATACTGATCCTCTTTCTGAAATCCTCCGCATGTCTTTATTTAGCAGTTAAATATTACTTTAGTTTTGGGATAATGGAATTTGATTTCTATACAGACTGTTTACTTACTATCTGTAAATGTGAAATAAGGTCTTATATTTTTTTTTAAACTTGAGGCCTTCAGGAGTCGAACTTCGAAAATTGTCAATTTAAGCCTGTGAGGTAAAGTTCACTTTTCAATTGATGCATATCATTTCTTTACAATGTTGTCATATTTAGATGTGCACTAACATTTTAACATTTCTACCGTAGAACCATTTATGACGGTTCTACTTTAGAACCATTTATGACAGGATTGGTTCTACCTTAGAACCGTTCTAGAATGGTTCTAGAACCGTCCTCTCTGACACAATAGTTGAGAGGTTAGAACTGATCTCAACTGTATGTTAAATCGTGGACCTTCACACAATTTCAAATAAAGCCGATATCCATGCATAAATTAGAAAAGTGAATTCATATTGAGTACTCAACTAGTATCTACAAAGCACAGATCACAGCAGGCCAGCAGCTAAATTAGTATATGAATAAGCACACACGAAGGTCACTATATATGTGAATAAAGCATATAGTTATTATAACATGCATACGATTACTATTGGTAAAGCGTAGAGAAACCCACGCTGACAAGCTAACACCGAAATAAGCAATTAAGCACTGTAAGGAATTCAGTAGGGACAGTCTTTTAATATGAAGTTTGTAGCGCATATAAGTTGAAGATTTAGTAACTTCAAGAATCCGATTTTCATTGTTAAATAGATCACTATAAACTGAGCAGTCCAGTATTAATCTGACAAGAGATTCTTTTGTCACAAAGTGAGTTTGCCATTTTCTTTGACCCACATGTGAGGTAACCAGATCCTTACATTTTGTATAGTATAGCTTACGGATATCATGTAAGGCTGAGCATCTTAATAATAAGTGAGCAATATTTTCATCTTCAATAATACATAATTGACAAATAGATCTGACCCCCACTTTGCTAAATCTTGATTTGTCGGATTGGGTAATATATGCCCCGGTAATCAATCTGCATTTAGTTATACCTTTAATAACGTCTGACACTGTTGACTGAAAAGATCTCAATACAAGGTGTGATTGACCAATTTTCAGTTCTTTGAAATTTATATATTTCAGTGAGGACTTGGTTGAAGCATCTGCTCAGAGTAAATCTGACCATTTACTATAAACTGTTTGTTTTATATGTACCTTCCATGCTAATTAAGAAGGCGGATTCTGTTTAATTTCTCCAATAGGTGGTAAATCATAAAACTTCAGAGTCTCATTATTTTGCCAAGTAAACTATTCATATTATCTAAATTCATAACAAATTGTTTTTCAAGAAGAGATTGGATAGTTTCATTATTACAGACAACAATATGATGTAAAAACACCTGGCGTTCATGTATCTCGGCCTCTATTGGCAGGGCACCAAGAAAAAGATAAACAACACACAATGCAGTGTTTGAATGGGAGTGTTTGAATTTTCCGAAGATCATAAAATTAGTATTTAAATTAAATTAAAAATTGTAAATCAGTAATTGACATACTTACAAATGCTGAAGATTTAGAAGATTCTTGAATCTATCTTTCGGAAGATTTTGAAGATGATTTCTACCCAGATTCCTGGAAAAAATAAAAATGTTAAGACTAGATAACAATGTAGTATATTAACATTATAAAACTAAAAATAAAAAAGAGTACCGTTGCAAATTTTCAGTGATGAAGAAAACTGGAAAACCACAATTAAATTCATGGAAACACCTACACAGCCACCAATCACTACAGAGTTGTAGCCAAAAGAACTGAAAAATCATATACTACAAAACCGGAGACAAATCAAAAGATAATGTAATGGTTAACTTTATTCTCTTCTATCCGTCCATATGAATTTAATAAATCAATATTAATGAATGAATACAGATAATGTAATTTAATTACTCATTTCAAGCTTAAGAGGATACCAAATACATAAAAAAAAGTTTATTTAACATATTCAAAGAAGTCGTTTTGTCAATAATTTTAGCTTTTTTATTTTATTTTGTATTTGAGTGGTTCCTCTGTATATTTATGTATTTTTGATATCCTCGTAATATTGTGTATTTATTATTTTGATTTAAACAATATTCTATTCAGAAGAAAACTGGATTGGACTGGCAGCAGGTAAAGCCTATGAAAGCTCTCTTTGTGTTCATCAAGATATTTAGTCTATTAATCATGAGTATTCTTATTCTTTTTTATTTTTAACGAATTGTTTGATTATCTGTTTCAATTGTTGACTGTTAAATTTATACCTTTTGCTATAAATCGTGAAAGTACAAATTTAACAGTATTTGTTAATCCATTAAAGTTTGTAGACATGAGAGCACTTACAAGGAAAATTGACAAAATTTTCAGAGTTCAAAGGGCAATAACCTCAACATAAAAATAATTGAACACCACTGAAATTCAAACTTCACCGAGATAACACAACATCGCATCTCTGTTATAGATTTAAATTAAATCCATTAAAGTTTGAAGGCGTGAGAGAGCTTACAAGAAAAAATGAGGAAATTGTCAGACTTCATGGTAATTACTATAACAAAAATAATACCAAATGACAACTATGATATACATTTTATACTTCATTGAGAAATATAGGCGCGAGAGCGTTTACAATGTCCGACGGACGCACAGACGGACGCCCGGCATTTCTTTGTCCCCGCACCGAGTTGAGGTGGGGAACAAAAAAGCAAATAATAGTAAAGATGATTTAACAACTCTCCTTTCCACATTAATACATTTGGGATGAACTCAGAAGGTGCCAAGTGGCAAATATTTTCTGTCTCAAAAGAGACCAATCTAAGATGAAGAACAGGAAAATAAATTCCGAAATAAATCATAAGAGGCATGTTAGTTTGAGATTTTTACATGGATAACAGTATTTGAACAAAAGTGTCTCCCTAGCAACCATGGATTATTTTGATTCTAATATGGCATAAACGGAAATTATGTAAAAGAAGTGATAGTTTACGTCTTTTCAAGTAACAACCATTTTGATTGATAAAAAATACGAGAATAAATCAAAAACGGTTGAAAAGTAAACGAAAAAATAAAACTTACTTTTCATTAGATTTTATTACAGTTTGGATCATAAGAATTACGAACAATTGTAGAACTTGCCCGTTCTGATAGTTTCTTTGGTGAGTTTCAATAGAATGGCTTGTTAATTTGACTTTGACTTCAAGCGCGTACTGTCCATTATATATCTTTACTTGCAAAGCGAAAACGATACGCCATATTAGAATTGTTTTTTAGAGTAAGCACGTTGTTGGCCTTTAATCATTTATAAAAGCATAGAAATCAGACATGACATACTTACAGGTATACCAGATTCGGTAGGTGTAGGAATATTCCTTCAGATAGCATTTCAATAGAATTTTCACCCAAATCTCTGTAAAGGAATGATGCTTGATTATGAATATTCAGATTTTAGCAGTACAGTTACATGAAATGCTTACATATCATTACATTCTTAATCACAAATAAAATCATCAATTATTGAATCCTCTTAAATACTGATCTTCGTTCTGAAATGTGAAATAAGGTCTTATAATTTTTATTTTCTTAACTTGAGACCCTCAGGAGTCGAACGTTGAAAATTGTCAATTTACGCCTGTGAGCTAAAGTTCACTTTTCAATTTATGCATATCCTTTCTTTACAATATTGTCATATTTAGATATACAATAAGATTTTAACATTTTGATTTTCAAACCTGGATCCCATTGAGAAACAAATTGATCGTCACATCTCCTGTAATGGGTTGCAGATTTGAGAGGGGTGTCAAGTTCCGTATTTAGTCAATTTTTTTAGTGTATGGCCTTGTTTTAGAATATTTTCTGGCTACAATCGTTAAGGTCAGAAATTATATATTGCGAATAAAAAGGTTGGACCTATGCTTGTAATGGTACATGTATAAATTGCAAATGACATGTATTTCTTTTGATAAGATTTTTTTAAAATAATTAATGCTTTATATGTGAAATAAAACTTTTTTTGGAGCATATATACCATTGATATTTTCTGTAATTGGTATTTTTCCATCAATTCACTATCCATTTTAACTTATTTTTTATATGTCGAACATCGTATCTACACTTTATTTTTGGCAATTATTCTCTATCCATTTTTCAGGCCATAATTCAACATTCTATAAACCCGTTTGGTCCGTATGTGTATGTATTTTTGATACCCGTCGTAATATTGTGTATTTAGTATTTTAATTTAAACAATATTCTATTCAGAAGAAAACTGGATTGGACTGGGCAGCAGGTAAAGCCTGTAAAAGCTCTCTCTGTGTTACAAATAACAATAACAGACAGTCTAAATAATAATATTTTAACAATAATTATATAAATAAATTTAAAAAAATCTTCTATGCAGTATAATGTATTACAGGATAGGTTGACTTGTTAAATTACTAGTATATTTCCATTAAGTATTAAGAAGAAACTTAAAATTTTTCATCAAGATATTTAGTCTATTTATTATATGAGTATTTTTATTCCTTCTTATTTTTAAAAAAATGTTTTTTTTTCTCTGTTTCAATTGTTGACTGTTAAATTTGTACCTTTTGCGATAAATCATGTTAGTACAAATCTAACAGTATGTGTTAACCAATTAAGGTTTGTAGGCATGAAACCGCTTACCAGAAAAATTGACAAAATTTTCAGAGTTCAAAAGACAATAACCCCAACAAAAAAATAATAGTACAGCACTAAAATTTGAACTTGACCGAGATAAATCGCAACTATGATATAAATTTAAATTATTTCGATTAAGATTTGCAGGCGTGGGAGCGCTTACAAGAAAAAATGAAATTTTTAGACTTCACGGCAATAATTATAAATATAATATCAAATCACAACTATGATATATATTTTATAAAAATAGAGATGGACGCCTGGCATTTCTATGTCCCCGCTCCGCGTTGCCATAGGGAACAAAAAAGCACATAATAGTAAAGATAAATGAACAAAACTCCTTTCCCTATTAAAACATCTGGGATGAACTTAGGACGTGCCAAGTGGAAAATATCTGTTGTCTCAAAAGAGACCAATCTAAGATGAAGAACAGAAAAATAAATTAAGAAATAGACCATGAGAGTCATATGTTTGTTTGAGATTTTAACATGGATAACAGTATTTGAACAAAATCGTATCCCTATCAACCATGAATTATTTTGATTCTAATGGCAAAAAAGGAAATTATGTAAAAGAAGTGATAGTTTACGGCTTTTCAAGTAACAACCATTTTGATTGATAAAAAATATGGCAAATAAATCGAAAACAGTAGAAAAGTAAAGGAAAAAATAAAGCTTACTTTTTCATTAGATTTTATTACAGTTTGGAGCATAAGAATTACCAACAATTGTAGTACTTGTTCGTTCTGATAGTTTCTTTGGTGAGTTTCAATAAAATGGCTTGTTAATTTGACTTTGATTTCAAGCGCGTGCTGCCCATTATATATCTTTACTTGCAAAGCGAAAACGATACGCCATATTAGAATTGTTTATTTAGAGTAAGCACGTTTTTAATCATTCATAAAAGCATAGAAATCAGACATGACATACTTACAATATTACAAGATTCGCTAAGTTTTGGAATATTCTTTCAGGCAGTGTTTCAATCAAATTCCCAGTTAAATTTCTGTAAAGGAATGATGCTTTGTTATGAATATTCAGATTTTAGCAGTAGTGTTACATGAAATTGGTAAATATCATTAACCTCTGAATTCAATAAAATCATCAATTCTTGAATCCTCTTAAATACTGATCCTCGTTCTGAAATCTTCCGCACGTCTTTATTTAGCAGTTATATATTACTTTAGTTTTAGTATAATGGAATTAAAGTTCTATACAGACTGTGTGCTTACTACCTGTAGATGTGAAAGAAGGTCTTATAATTTTTATTTTCTTAATTTGAGGCCCTCAGGAGTCGAACTTCGAAAGTTTTCAATTTAAGCCTGTGAGGTAAAGTTCACTTTTCAATTGATGCATATCCTTTCTTTACACTATTGTCATATTTATGCAATAACATTTTAACATTTTGATGTTCAAACCTCGGTCCCACAGGTATCGAATTTTTAAAATTTTGAATTTAACTTGTAACCTAAATTGCTCTCTCATTTTTCAATTTTTGTATTTTCTTTCTTTACTACTGGTTACAAAACTTTTTTATCTAATTGCTTCAAAGAATGATTGCACAACATATGTAAATGGGCAATAATGTTTACGATATATTTTGGGTAAGTGTCTCTACTAATTGAGAGGGGTGAGGTGATATCTTTCGATTCCAACAATAGCTTTCTAGCTTGGCATTTTTTATCCTTTTATTTTTTTTTTATATTTTATTTATTTTGTTTTGTTTTCATTTATTATAAAATTAGGATGATGCCATGATAAGAGTAAAATTCTTTAAATTGAAGTACTAATTCATGCACATGCAAAATGTGTTTATATAAAAAGCTAAAACTTTTGAGTGCAAATTGATCGTCACATCTCCTGTAATGGGTTGCAGATTTGAGAGGGTTGTCAAGTTCCGTACTCAGTCAATTTTTTCAGAGAATGGCTTTTTTAGAATCTTTTCTGGCTAAAATCGTTTAGGTCATAAATAATTATTTATTGCAAATAAAAAGGTTGGCCATATGCTTGTAATGGTACATGTATAAGCTGCAAATGACATCCATTTTTTTGATAAGATTTGTTTAAATAATGAATGTTTTATATGTGAAATAAAAAAAGGTTTTGGAGCATATATACCATTGATATTTTCTGTAATTGGTATTTTTCCATAAATTCACTATCCATTTTAACTTATTCTTTATATGTAGAACATCGTATCTATACTTTATTGTTGGGTATTATTCTCTTTTCATTTTTCACGCCATTGTTCAGCATTCTATAAACCGGTTTGGTCCGCATATTTATCAATTTTGATACGTCTCGTAATATTGTCTATTCATTTTTATTAATTTAAACAATATTCTATTCAGAAGAAAAATGGATTGGACTGGGCAGCAGCTAAAGCCTATAAAAGCACTCTCCGTGTTACAAGGTACAATAACAGACAGTCTAAATAATAACATTTTAACAATAATTATATAAATAAATTTTAAAAAAAAACCTTCTATGCAGTGTAAGGTATTACATGATAGGTTGGAATTGTCAACATTACTAGTATATTTTCATTAAGTATTAAGAAGAAAATTAAAACTATTCATCAAGATATTTAGTCTATTTATTATATGAGTATTTTTATTCCTTCTTATTTTTAAAGAATTGTTTTATTACATGTTTCAATTGTTGACTGTTAAATTTGTACATTTTGCGATAAATCATGTCAGTACAAATTTAACAGTATGTGTTAATCCATTAAGGTGTGTAGGCATGAGAGCGCTTACAAGATAAATTGACAAAATTTTCACAGTTCAAAGGGCAATAACCCCAAAAAAAATAATGATACGGCACTGTAATTCGAACTTAACCGAGATAATACAAAATCGCAACTATGATCTATATATTTAAATTAAATCCATTAAGGGGTTGTAGGCGTGAGAGAGCTTACAAGAAAAAATGACGAAATTTCAGACTTCATTGCAATAAATATAACAAAAATAATACCAAATTACAACTATGATATACATTTTATAAAAATTCATTGAGAAATTTAGGCGTGAGACCGTTTACAATGTCGGAAGGACGCACAAACGGACGCCTGGCATTTCTATGTCTTCGCACCGCGTTGCTGCGGGGAACAATAAAGCACATAAAAGTAAAGATAAATGAACAACACTCCTTTCCCCATTAAAACATTTGGGATGAACTTAGGAGGTGCCAAGTGGCAAATATCTCCTGCCTCACAAGAGACCAATCTAAGATGAAGAACAGAAAAACAAATTTAGAAATAAATCATGAGAGTCATATGTTTCTTTGAGATTTTAACATGGATAACAGTATTTGAGCGAAACTGTATCCCTAGCAACCATGAATTATTTTGATTCTAATATGACAAAAACGAAAATTATGTTAACGAAGTGATAGTTTACGGCTTTTCAAGAAACAACCATTTTTATTTTTAAAAACAATATGAGAAATAAATCGAAAACAGTAGAAAAGTAAATGAAAAAATAAAGCTTACTTTTCATTAGAATTTATTACAGTTTGGAGCATAAGAATTACGAACAATTGTATTACTTGCCCGTTCTGACAGTTTCTTTGGTGAGTTTCAATAGAATGGCTTGTTAATTTGACTTTGACTTCAAGCGCGTGCTGCCCATTATATATCTTACGCCGTATTTAGATTAAGCAGGTTATTGGCATTTTAATCATTCACAAATGCATAGAAATCAGACATGACATACTTACAGGAATAACAGATTCGCTAGGTTTTGGAATATTCTTTCAGGCAGTGCTACAATCAAATTTCGACTCAAATTTCTGTAAATGAATGATGCTTTATTATGAATATTCAGATTGTAGCAGTAGTGTTACATCAAATGGGCAAATATCATCACCCTCTGAATTCAATAAAATCATCAGTTCTTGAATCCTCTTAAATACTGATTCTCTTTCTGAAATCCTCCGCTCGTCCTTATTTAGCAATTAAATATTATTTTAGTTTTGGGATAATGGAATTTAATTTCTATACAGACTGTTTGCTTACTACCTGTAGATGTGAAATAAGGTCTTGTAATTTTTATTTTCTTGACTTGAGGCCCTCAGGAGTCGAACTTCGAAAATTGTCAATTTAAGCCTGTGAGGTAAAGTTCACTTTCCAATTGATGCATATCATTTCTTTACAACATTTTCATATTTAGATGTTCAATAAGATTTTAACATTTTGATTTTCAAACTTGGGACCCCTTGGATCGAATTTCTCAAATTGTGAATTTAACTTGTAACCTAAATTCCTCTTTCATTTTTCAATTTATGTATTTTCTTTCTTTACTACTGGTTACAAAACTTTTTATCTAATTGCTTCATTGAATGATTGCACAACATATGTAAATGGGCAATAAGTTTTTAGATATATTTTGGGTAAGTGTCCCTACTAATTGAGATAGGTGCGGTGATAGCCTTTGATTTCAAGAATAGCTTTCTAGTTTATCATTTTTGATCCTTTTATTTTTTTTATATTTTATTTATTTTGTGTTGTTTTCAATTATTATAAAATAAGGATGATGTCATGATAACAGTAAAATTCTTTAAATTGAAGTACTAATTCATACACATGAAAACCGTGTTTATATTAACAGCTAAAACTTTTGAGCGAAAACAAATTGATCGTCACATCTCCTGTAATGGGTTGCAGATTTGGGAAGAGTGTCAAGTTCTGTGTTCAGTCAATTGTTTAGAGAATTGCTATTTTTTTAATCGTGTCAGGCTAAAATCGGAAATTATATATTGCAAATAAAAAGGTTGGCGTTATGCTTGTAATGGTACATGTATAAGTTGCAAATGACATGTATTTCTTTTGATAAAGATTTTTTTTAAATAATTAATGTTTTATATGTGAAATAAAACATTTTTTGGAGCATATATACCATTGATATTTTCTGTAATTGGTATTTGTCCATAAATTCACTATCCATTTTAACTTATTCTTTATATGTATAACATCGTATCTATACTTATTTTTGGCTATTATTCTCTATTCATTTTGGTGTACCCCATATTATTCTTTGTTAATGAATCTAGATGCCTGAATTATTGTCCTTGTTGTAAGTTTTCGTTAGCAGATATTATGCAGAATATTGCTGACGTTCACGTTACTTTGTGAACACGTTGCTATGGAATCTTCGAAAAAGCATGGAAAAAAATCAAATGGAAATTTCAACGACCAATTAGCGACCGACAACAACAAATCACACATGAATTATCAAATTTTTCTCCAACCGATTGCATGCCCTAAAAACAGGCAAAGAATTTTTTTTAAACATGAAAAAAGTGAGAAACAGATATAGTACATGACGAAAATATAATAATAATCACTAGAGGCTCACACGAGCCTATATCGCTCACCGTTCATAAGCTCATTTGTCTATTTGAGGTTTTTTTGTAACAGCTGTTATATATTGGTCTACCATGATATTGAAGAGAGACATAAGGAGTCCTTCAACAACATGAATGAACAAAGTTCAGTATAAATTGATATAATAATTTCTTTACAGTATTGGAAAAAGACCACGTTGCCAAAAAAAAGTCTAAATTGTCATAGTACTTTGAGACGAGATGTTTAATTTCTTTCTATTATTTTCTTCTTTACGTAACAGTAGTCATATTGGTAAAAGGTCCGTATCCCAAGAAAACTATTGAAAAGAAGACCATCTAATAATAATTCTATCAATGATAAGCCTCAGTTGTTTAAGCAGTTTCAAAACTGAAGATTTTAGGGTTTTGTGCTGATCTTTCAAATGTATGAGTCAAAGATCCGCACAACAACACATAAGTTGGTCCATTTCAAAACTTTGTTTTACCAAAATTAGATATTTTAATTGTGTCAATAGTTTCAGAGGAGAATATATAACGTTTTTTACTAATTTGAATATTTTTTCTTTTTTTTAGTAAGAGCTGCCATATCAACCTCGGAAACAATTGATAAAGGTATCCATCTAATTACCATTTTTCCAAATTTAAGTCTCAACTTCCTCAGGGGTGTTTTTAATTTGTCGTAACAGTGGCCATATTAGTTCAAGATATAGACCACAAGACGTAACCTTTTAGACCAAAAATTAAAATGTAAATGTTAACTGGTGGACGACGACAGACATCAGGTGATGATAATAGCTGACATGGACCTTTGGCAGTTCTTTTTTAAAAATGTATCCATTTATTTACTGCAACAGTTCATGTATATGCCAAGAAAATTAAACTTACTATACAACTGCATATAAAAGTTCAAACTGGGTGGAAAAAACTAAGACAAAAACTAGTGCATACAAGTACCAATAAAGTAACGTAACATTGACAATTTTTCACTTACAGATCTATAACGGATGTAGCGTCATCAAAAGTACCTCCAGGAATCGTGTTTAATTCATTGCCAATTATATATCTGAAGTAAATGTTCTTTACAAATCACAAAATAGAGAATCCAGATAAGATTTTACATGTAGTATTTCACAAAAAGTATTGAAATAACCGTAGCCATCAAATTGTGGAAAAAATGATAGAATATTACTTAATAATTCCAATGTTCTTTTAAAAACATCAAATGCAGTAATTTCATTGGCTAACAGCAAGTTCCGGTAAAACGTTTATAACTTTTTAAATTTCATGACGTCGTACGTATGAATACATACGCATGCAATATAATGCATGAGGAAAATGTTAATTTCAAATGCAAACGTCATATTTCTGCATTACTGTGGAATTATAAGTAATAAAGATTATTGTTACGGAATTTATCAATGTGTAAACACGGGCTTATTATTCACAATTTTGCATAAAGTCCTCCGGACTTAATTTAGTTTGTCAGTGAATCGCCTGAATTTACACATTGATAAACTCCTTCAAAATAACCTTTATTATTATATAATAAATTTGCTAAGAAATACAGGGTATCTTTTTAAAGTTTTTTTTCTCAAGCATCAATTTTGGAAATATATTTTTATTCACCATACAAAGTAATTAAAATATAATTAATTTATAAAGCAAAATTGGAAAACAATTTAGGTATTGCGATTGCTGGTTAGAACGATTTTGTGGTCCCATAATTGTTTTATATGTGAATCATTGCATTCTGATAAACTTATAAGGTTTGTAATAATATAACATTTTGCATTATGAGAAATAAAAACATATTATAAATAAAACCATACATTTTTTTCGTTTGAGAGTTGAATCCATCAGGTACTACAGTCAGTCCTAGTTCTCGACATTCTATTGTTGTCGCCGTTCTATTGCAAATCGCAGATACACATTGCTGGACGATGAATAACAGGATAGTTGTCACGACGGTCGTATTGAATAAAATGTGTTTTGTTTCCATCTGCAAAATTCAAGCGCTAAATATTAAATTAGCTGAGAAATCAGTCGTATTAATCATTCAAGCGAAATCGTAACAGAACAAATACCACTAAGATAAAACAAAATAATTTAAAAAAAAATACAAAACTTTAAAAACATAGTTGACACAAACACCACAAATCAAAAGAAGTAGCAATTACAACTTCCACAAGAACCGAGAATGGCATGTGCTCTGTGAGGGTCAATGGCTCCCGTCTCATTATAAATGGATAACATTCAGTGAAGTGTCATGTCCAGTGAGGCGTCAGGTCCAGAAAAACTGACTGAGGATATTTGTGAAATTTGTGAAACTGAAATTTCGATACGTCCAAAAAAATCGTCACGAAAGCCTAAAATTTCAGAGTGATGATATCTACAAGTACTGAATATAACCTTGGTTTAGAATTTTAAGTAACAATAACTTAATAAAAATTCTGTCGGAGAAAATGTCGTAGGCATTCCATCCATAACAATAGTGAACCAACTTTGGAATTTACATTTATGGCCATGATTAATGCATTGACATTTGTTATTGATCAATACCATTAAACCTTTCCTCAGAGTGGTTGTCCCTGCTTTCACAATTATGTACTGCCCTATCGATTTTAAAATTTCATCTTTTTGGTATTCATATTGTATTGTCTTTTATAGTGTATTTATTTTACCCTAGAGGGTTAGGTGCATGACAATAAAACCGATTTATTCCCACCAATACTCAATGGCCTTACCAAGTCAGACTATTCTGCTTCCCTGTTGATCGTATGTTTGGACAGAGTTAATTGAATACGTGTCATTGTTGACCTTTTCTGTTATACATAATATACAAAATATACATGATTAATTTGTTCAACAGCTATATGTAATTGTACTCTCGTTATTTGTATTCAGTGTCACAATATTTGAATTCAGAATAGTTACTAGTAAACAAAACCAATTTATTTTGTATTCAGTATCAACCCATTTCTATTTAATATCTCATTATTTATTTTCAATATAAAGCTATTTCTATTTGTCATGAAGATAATTTGAATCAAATACTTTTTTCTTTTAAATGAAAAAAAATAGGCATTCCTTATCACAATACAGTTACAACATGACTGAAAGTTCTATATTCATGAACCTCCTCGGTGTTCTCGTAGTAGCGTGCTCGCGGTCTGGTCAAACCAAAGACACAAAAATTAATATTTGCTGCTTCTCCGTCAAAAACGCAACATCTAGGAGTGAGAGCAAAGGACTTGTCGGTCGGGGGTTAGTTTAATGTGTCCTTGTGGTGTGACATCTTTCTTGTGGACTTACGTCTTCTGCTAGCACTGGGTCAGTGAAAGGCAATGATCATATTCATATCATATCATTTTACTAACAAGGACAAACTTTCTTTTATAAAAAAAATTGGACCAAGTCTCTTCATAAAAATAATTTATCTTATCGTACACGTGGAAAAAACGTACATCCACTACCAATATCATCCTAGATTCACTAGTCACACACTTAAATGGATATTCTAGTTGTTTATACTCTAAATTTTTCTTGATTTTCTGCGACACCATATGTTCAAATAAAATCAAGATGCTGTAAATTTAGATTTTTTAGTTGACATCAATTTTCGTGGATTTGGGCAAAAAGACAAATTCCTGAATTCTTAATTTCGTAGATTTAAAATTTTAAAAACGAAAATCAAATGAGGCCAATGAAGGGTGTTAAAAATCGAATATTAGATAAATCCAACTCGTGCAATAAACGATATCCGCATCATCTAAATTAGTTGCTTGTTTAAAATAAAATGCTGTCAGAACAATATTTTTTGCCGAATCTAAAAACACAACCAAAGAAATTACTTATTAACTAGATTAATTATTTTTTAAAACCTTAAAACTTCTTGACTACGACATCGTTAACATCATCTTGGAGTATATATTTATTTTCAATAATTTATCTAAGCCCAAATCTCTTTCAGTATAAAACTAAAATCTTCTTTCCTGTCAACATCGTTATTCTTACACATCCGTTTGAGATATATTTACTAAAGATCAAACGATCATCTTGCATTCTTGGAAAAGACATATTTTTTTTTGTTTCCTCTTGATACAAAGATTGAAAATATATATTTCGTTGTGGTTTTTAATTCGTAGATTGCTTGTCCACGAAATCAACGAAAATGGGTGTACCACGAACAAGATCAAATCCTAACATGTTGTTTCGCAGTCAGTCACGAAAACTTTAAATCCGCTCAGCAACGGTACATTGTACATGTAAATATGGTATACAAATCATTCTAATATTTATGAACTGGTCTTATCCCCTCTTCATAAGAACTTTTATCTTGTTTTCATCTTTTATTCTGATTTTTTCTAAAATTTTGGAAATTGTCCAAATCAAGACCGTTAACATTAAACAAGATAAAAATAGCTGTTTAAGATTGAAAGTGTGTTACAGGTGATTTTACAAAGCTGAAATTCTATAAAACCTATATTTTTCGTTTTTTTGTAACAATCAAAATTACTTTATTCAAAAATGCAGTTTTTAGCTCACCTGGCTTAATGGGCCAGGTGAGCTTTTGTAATCACTTGGTGTCCCTCGTCCGTCTGTCCGTCTGTAAACTTTTAGATTTTTATATTCTCCTCTATAACCCCTAAGCTAAATAGACTAAAACTTGGTACCATCTACGGAAGGACCTTTATAAAGTTTGCATATTTCGTTCCGGTCGGAGAATTAATATGGCCGCCATTATGAATTCTTATTTCTGATTGGTCAACATTTCAAAAAAACAAATCCTCTGAAACCCCAATTTAAATGAAGTGTAACTTGATATGAAGCATCTTGGGAAGACCTTTATAAAGCTTGCATATTTTGTTCCGGTGGGAAAACTAATATGGCCGCCATGATGACTTCTTATTTCTGACTGCTCAAAATTTCTAAAATTTTCTCTTCTGAAACTGCAAAGCCAAATGATCAAATTATATCCTTTAATCATTTATTCCTTATGGAAAATATAATCTCATTGTACAATGAAATTGGTTTGTGTCATAGATTGAAAGTTATATCTTTGATAATAAGATCAAATGTATTAAAACAGATCCCTTGTATCTGTTGTTTGTCATGAAATCGATCGGCAAATCCGAAAAATTGCTAAACATTTTTCAGTATCAATTTTGATACACCGCCTCGGTGGTTTCATGGTAGCGTGCTCGCCTCGAGTTCGGAAGATCGCGGTGTTGATCGCCGTCAAACCAAAGACATTAAAATTGGTATACAATTTGCTGCTTCTCCGCCAAGAATGTGGCATCTAGAAGTAAGAGCAAAGGACTGGCCCACTAGAAGTCAGTATTATGTGTCCGTGATTTTTCTTCCTGCATACTGTTACCTCGCAAGCTTTCACATTTCAAAAAAGGCTCACGGGTCGGTATAATACAGATCAGGGTTCAAATTCATATAATATCATATCAACATGTTCTCTTACTGATATGAATTAAATAATTGCCACTGAACTTTAAGCAATAATTTGACCATCAATCCATCAATTTTGATGATATGTTCGGCGGGTTAAAATTTTAAAATGTAGAAAAAATTGTGAGACTAAAGACGTTCCAAATACGAACATACGTAATTGTGGTACAGTCAACTATCTTTATCTTGAAGCTGTGTGAAACATAGTAAAAGTTGGACACATCCGTAGTTCGAATCAAGTTGAGGCAAATTAAAATTTAATAACAAGTTCATTCAGAATTGAAACGCATGTCAATCATTCACTAATCGTCTTAAGTAACAACTCAATGTAACTTCGGGTAAAGATGGGACTGTTGTAAATCAATCAGGGGTTACTGACCAGAAATTTATTGATTTTCGAATTATCTATTGAGGCCATTTTTAATTTTAATTTGACGATCGATTGTGTTTGACTTCGAGATAACGAAACAATTTAAATGCATTTGTTAATATAGGGACCGCATAATTTCCCTCGTTAAATTTCCACACATCAAGAGTCAAAATATATGTAATTAATTGAAATAAATTTCGGGACAACGAGAAATTTCGACACAATGAAAATATTCTTATTTCAGCTTTGTGAATAACCGCTTTCGTCCTGCCCCTTTCATGATGGAAATTGAATGTCTAGTTTATTGATAATGAATTGAAATTTCATTGAATATATTCATACAAACAAAGCTCATTTGTTTAATTAGTAGGTAAATAAAAACGACCTCAACCATTGTAATAACCTTTGATTTGCACATTTCGAATAAATAGATTGCTCATCAGCATATGGCGATGCCTAAAATGTTGAAAGCCGAATCAATAACCTAAAATATTGAACTGCAAAATCATATGGCCTAAATTACCAAACAGTTCAAATCAAAATCAAAGGCCAAAAGTACCAAACAGTTCAAATCAAAATCATATTGCCAAAAAGTACCAAACAGGCCAAACCGCCATCAGATTGTCAAAAGTACCAAACAGGTCAAACCAAAATAAGTTTGCCAAAACAAATGACCAAACAAGCGTAGCCAAAAATATCAATTGACAGTCCTAGTAGAAGATAATCCTTATTATTCACAAAATTTTACATTTTTATAAACTTTCGCTTTACTGCTTTAAAACGTTACAGTTTTGTTCGCATTCTTTACACAAAACATGTATAATACTTACAAGGTGTCAATTTTTTTTTACATATCACACAAGTCATATAAATGTAAAACACTTTTGTAAAATATAGAAAATGAACAAAAACATAGTGCGAAATATGAATTATAAAAATAGTGTCCACTTGCCTTTGCTATCTGTCAGTTTCGCATTTAAACAGAAACGTCTATAAATGCAGTCGAAGGAATGTCCATTTATACTTTGATACTAATAGTCTTTATTAAAAAAAATTATTCTGTTTGAAAAACCTCGTACAAATGTATCAAATTATGCTAAAAGAGGCTTGTTTAAAACAAGTGTAAACGATAAAACTTTTCTTTGATTTGAATTATTCAAATCATATCCTTTTACGTTGTACAATCTACAGTTGTTTGTTAACAAATTGATTGGTAAATGAAAAAGCGCTGAAAAGAAACAATTTATGTGCAAATAAAGAATTAATAAATCTAGTATTTATTTCTTTGCATCTTTTCTCTGACCAACGGATACTATTAGCATTCTGATATACTTTGGAAACTGTTTCTAGATGAACTCGGCAGACGTTATAACAATTTTGTACATTGTTATATCAGTTGCAGTCATCTCTCTTTATCTGGAGGTCATTCGAGTGGAAATTATCTCGAGGTTCCGAAATTTGTTCAATATGATTATATGTATTTTGACACTTGATGTGTTGAAATTCGATGAGGCGGAATTTTGAATCCCTCGAAATGAAATTATGGTCCTTATATTACCAATGCATTTAAATTGTTTTTCTGTTATCTCGGAATTATAAACGCATGTCAAATTATTACCTCGGTGATAAAAATGGCTTCAAAATTTTATTAAAAAAAAAAATCAAACAATTTCCGATCATTAGTCACTGATTGATGTATGAACGGTCTCGTCTTTACTTGAGGATACCATGACTCGTTATCTTAGATAATTAGTGAATTATTGACACGCGTTTCAAAGCTGAATAAACTTGTTACTATGTTTAATTAGCTTGGCTTGAGTCGAACTACGGATATGTCGAACTTTTTCTATGTTCTCCACAACTTCGAGATAACGAAAGTTGACTGTAGTGTTTCTAATGCCAACATGATTCAACATAGTGCAAACGAAACTTGCATACATATAGCAATGTCACATTTGTTTGCATCGACGTCAAAATAATTGAATTAAAGGCAAAAACTGGAAAATCTGCTCTGGTAGACAATTGGAAAGACAATAATTAACAACTACAAATGTACTGAAAATAAAAGGTAGAATAATATTTTTTTGTCTAACTTGAAAGAAATATTTGAAATATCCCGCCAAACAATAACCACTTCAAGAGAAATAAAAAAAGACACACATTTAAATGATTTAAGAATAATCAGTCAACTTGTGAAAGGTTTGGAAAAAGTAAGACCGGTTTCATATGTGTTTGTTACCATCATTATTTGATTCTAAAAAGAAATTTAATGCTTTCATGTTTTCAAGTAGAAAATTGTAAACAGTACAGACGTATCAAGCATTTTATACTAGAACATTCTGAACGAGCCCCAACATACACGGCAAAATAGAACTTCGTTGTAAGGGTGTTAAAGAAAATACTTCTAAATGGCACAGTTGTGTAGTCTGTCCTCCAAGGATATGCAGGATATTTTTTGTACATTATTTGGATATTTATTATTACCTAGACTTCAAGACACTTTCTAGGCCATAAACCTTTAACATACGTTTGATTTTAAACGTAAGCTCTGGCGTTGTTTATTCCTTCTATGTCTTAATTTCCTGAAGTATCTGAAACAAAATAAAGATAACAAGTTGAAATCAAGATACCTATAGATTAATACATGGTCTGTTTCATATTGCCCTTGTTATCAGATCGAGGCCTTGATATCGGCCCCGAGGGCTTTAGCCCAAGTGACGATATCAGTCGAGGGCAGTTAACAAGGGAAATATGAAAAAGATCATGTATTAATGTTTTAATCACATATTTTGCCACTACCAAGAAAACATTTTACTGCTGGATTAAATTTTACAGTCTTCAAGCAAGTTTGTCAAGTTTTTAAGATCCCTGAATATAAGGTGCATAATCATTCACAATGCTACAGCTATTAAACAGTGTTATTTCTTTCACTTGGGATACTAGAGTCAACCAAATGAATGCATCATCAGTTCCTGTGCTTTCCACGAGATTTACATATATATTTTATAAGCCTCTATTTGAAACTGCTTAGGACATTTATGAACGGTTAACTCACCATAAATAATGACCCGACGATTATTTACAGCTGAGCGAAAGTGACGTCGGTGAGGCTCACGAGAGGACAGATAACATGTTATCTGCCTTCGTATGGTGTTATTGCCCAATGCACCAAATTATGCTTTTATTACATATGCAAAATCGGCGTTATTTCAATAAGATATGTGATAATATTTCTTACAGTCAATCAAAATAGGTCATAACCTGGTTATGAAAGTTCAGCACAGTTAAACATTCTAAACTGTTCTGACCTGAACTTGACTATGTTGACCTGTCTTGATTGGTTACAAAAGAACAAGCGCCTTTTTCTCCTGATATTGTTTCATTCGGTTTGTTTACCTGTGTAGGTTTAATTTTTAAATGTATTGATACTATATTTAAATGGATAATTGCGGCACACCTTGTTATTTTTACCTTGCCACCAATCAAGGCCTAGCTAATATGTATGCATATATACACGTATTAGTTTATTGCCACATGATGAAAAAACTAAAGAAATTATAACTGAACTATTGTTTTTGTGATACAGTGCAGTGCATCATAGCCGGTTTTACAGTAACTGTTCTAAACAAAACGAATTGAAATATTAAATGGACATGGACATTTCGAGATATCTGTCGGCAAAATGTACGCCAGAGAAACTACAATAATGATGTGGTGGAATCTTTGAAGCTTGGGTCCTGTTGTCGAAACCTACAGTTTTACGTGTTTTATTCAAGTGACTGTGAAATAATGGCCAGGGCATAATAATCACAATCAGGTATCCATTTTAATATTTAACATAAGTTTGAACCGGTTGGAAAAGGTTGAGTGAAAAAATACTATACAAATTTGTAGAATTTTTGGCTGCATACATCACATATATTGTCACTGCGCTTAAGGATTTTGTGCCTGAGAAACATTTTGTTTACATATTGATTTGCAGCACGCACAACAAAATGGTTTCATCGTCGTTATTTACATGTGCTTCTTTACATGATAATGATGAGTGGTGTTTTAAATAAAAAACATATAGTCCAC
Organism: Mytilisepta virgata; assembly: GCA_028015205.1. NCBI lineage: Eukaryota > Metazoa > Mollusca > Bivalvia > Mytilida > Mytilidae > Mytilisepta > Mytilisepta virgata. Next base: position 33,462,388 of record CM051511.1, on the reverse strand, counting down.
ATTCACTACCATTTACGGGTGTAAGCACAGCAATATAATCAAATCTGGGTAGGAAGTTCCACAAATGAACGGGGGATTCTTGAGTTTCTTTTATGCTAAAAATTGAGTGATAATTAAAAAAAATTAGGTAGGGAAAATTAAGAAAGCTTTTGTGGTTTTACCAAATATGACAAAAATGTGAATCTAGCAAGAAACAAAAAACATAGTTCTCGCCGAAATTCAAAATTGTAGTATAATTGTTATTGAATAACCAACGAAAGTACCAACTGAGCTATGACAACCATACTTTTGATCGGTAATTTAAATGTATATGTATCTTAATCAAATTATTGAATTGACTTTCTAAAGAAAGTTCCATTTTCGTTAAAAAGCACATTTAGAACCAAAACAGGAAACACACAAACGTCGACCAGTAGTGCAGTCCTTGAGGTGCTTGTCCCTATTAAAAGGTGAGGACATCCCCGAAATGACAAAAATGCGTTTTCAGCGTTTTCTATGAGCTTACTGTAAATTTTGTGTTGGATTTATCAATGCAGAAAATTGAGACGCAAACAGAAACTCTTTTTACTAAGAGAAAAAGATTAAATTCACGGATATTAACAACTTTCAGAAAATGGCCTCCTGAGTGAAACATTTTCTAGCCTTATTGGCCTAAACTCTTTGTTCTAAATAGAATAGAAAATGGAAACTGGGAATGTGTCAAAGAGACAACAACCTGACCAAAGAGCGGAGAACAGCTCAAGGCAAAACAATGTGTCTTCAACGCAGAGAGAAAATCCCGCACCCGGAAGCGGGCTTCAGCTGGCCCCTAAACAATAATGCATACCAATTCAGCGAAATGGACGGCACACTTCAAAAAACACACCAGACTACCAAAGGCTAGAAGTTCCTGACAAAAATGCGGCGAGGTTAGACATGTTTTGTGAGATCTCACCCCCCCCCCCCCCTATACCGTTAACCAATGTGGAATATACAAACACACAGCGATACACACATTAAAACTCAGTTCAAAATATGTACGAGTCCGAAGTTAAAAAGGGTAACAGAAGAAACTAAGCACAATGACAATGACCAATAAAAATTAGCAAAGGACTACTAGCAGTTACTGACATGCCAGCTCAAGAGCACAATTAAACTGTTCGAAAGATTATGTCTATATCATATAGAAAATTAGTCACAATCCCTCCCGTCTAGCATCATATCAGCATACATTATACGAGAAGAACATAACTCATATCGTGCCTACAACTGCTTTTAGAATAAATGTGTTTATTTTCGAAGCAAAGACCCTATGAGTGAATCAATACTATTTCTAAAAATGTCATATTTTATGACTTGACAACAGTATCGTCTGTTGAAAGGTTTGGTTAGCTTTTCAGGTGAACGACGACATTTTTGTCCTTTGTGTAGAGTATTACCATAAAAGACGGGATGTAAAATACCTGAACATATAAGATGTTTACACATTGATTTATATTTAAGAAGTTTAGTTTAGATCATTTGAAATAGAACTACAACTAACATTTTTGTAGATTTTCCGCATTTTTTGAATCACCACTTTCTAAGGTATTTTAGATCTAAAATTCTGTATTTTTAAATCTTGCGTGCCTTGATTTTAATAATATCTGAATTTTCAGACAAATTTCAAGATATTTCGATTTTGTTTTAAAATTCTGTCATACATTACCCGAAAACCGTTTAAGATAACATATAAGTTAATAGTGCATCCCATTTGATCAACTACATCCCTGTAACACCTCGACCTTCGCCTGCTAAGTATACGTGATAATGTTTAAAACTAAAAGGATATAATGTATGTTGATCAAAGTATCAAGATTTACAGCCCGAGATTCATCTGTCGTTAAACTTACTTCAACCAGTTATTGGTATAATACGGGTTGTTCTTCTTATTATTTAATTTTTGATGGCATGATTCTAAATCCCTAACGGCAGGGTTTGTAGATGATTTTCGATATGATAAATACATACTATTTCGATCAGTTTAATTTAGGTCTGGAGATTGCATGTCAGTAACTGCTTGTAGTCCTTCGATAATTTATATTGATCATTGTCATTTTGCTTAGTTTCATCTGTTACCTTTTCTAACATCGGACTCAGACTTCTTTTGAAATGAGTTTTAAGCTGCGTATCGCTGTGTGTTTTCTTATTCCACATTGGCCAGAGGTATAGGATGAAGGTTGAGATCTTTCGGTTTTAATGCTGCTGATGAGAGGTAACTCCTTGAAATGCGTCGTATACAGCATAGTATAAATTTACTACATATAATATACTGAACCGCAAAAGAAACGTCCCTTTTTCAAAATGTTAGCAAAATTCAAAATAAATATTAATTAATGATTTTTATATAATCAGTATTACGATTACATCACCAGGTAAGATTAAATTACCTGTGAATTAAATTTTCGGTTGAATAATTTTCAGTTGATATCGTAGAGCGACCGTACCTAAAACCGCTCGTGGGACACACTTGGCGGTAATTTTTCTTAAATCTTAAATGTTCGTGAAATTCATGCTCCTTTATGGGTATAAAAGGCCGGAGAAAATTAAAGAGTGTTAGTATCAGTGTTGACACAGAAGCTATGCCACGTCTGACTCCACAACAGAGAGAACAGGCCATTGGTCGATTGGATGCTGGACAATCTGCCAGAGTTATTGCCAACGACTTCAACTGTGCTGTTCGAACAATTGAACGTCTACGGACACGGTACAATGCAACAAACAGCACAAATGACCGTCCACGGAGTGGTAGACCCCAAGTCACTACCCCTAGACAGAATAGAGGCATTGTTCGTCACCATTTGATGAATCGGTTCACCCCAGCTGCCGAAACTGCCAGAAACACTGTTGGAACACATGGACGACCCATAAGTGATGATACGGTTCGTCGGCGATTAGCTGCTAGAAACATGAGATGTCGCCGTCCAGCAAGAGGACCTATTCTTACTCCTCGACACCGTCAAGCTCGTCTTCAGTGGGCCACTCAGCGACAGAATTGGCGAAATCGACAATGGCGTAACATCATCTTCTCTGACGAAAGCCGTTACTGCATTTCAACAGCCGATGGCAGAACCAGAGTGTGGAGAAGACGCGGGGAACGTTACGAAGACAGCTGCATTCTGGAAACAGACGCGTGGGGAGGACCTAGCATCATGGTATGGGGTGGAATCGGCCTTAACGTTAAACTTGGTCCAGTCATCTTTCAGAACCTTGGCCCAGGCAGAGGAAATGGCGTAACAGCTGCCCGTTACATCGACCAAGTCTTGACACCCCATGTTCAGCCCCATTTCGCACGTCATCAAAACAAGACTTTCCAACAGGACAATGCACGTGCGCATACCACAAGAGCCACAAGAGACTTCCTACAGCAGAATAACATTAATGTTATGGATTGGCCGGCTTTGAGTCCAGATTTAAACCCTATTGAACATTTATGGGACGAAGTTCAAAGACGGTTGAATAAGGAGCAGCCAAGTCCGACAACTGCAGCTGAACTTTCACAAGCGTTTCAGAGAGTATGGGCACGTATTCCGATGGCGTTTATTAATCGGCTCATCAACTCCATGTACCGAAGATGTGCCGCAGTAATTGGTGCCGGTGGAGGACATACACGTTATTAACGGACGTGGGAGCACAGCATTGAAAACATGTGACGTTGCGACAATTGTGACGTTTTTGTGAACATTGTAACCAAAAGACTGTAAATCATTCATTAAATTTTGTAAAAATTAATTTAAAATATATAAATGTCACTTTGAAATAAATGTATGTGAACATGTCATTTTGTGCGACGTTTCTTTTGCGGTTCAGTGTATATGTATTTTAGGATTGTTATTTTGAAACTCCTGGGACGATGCCTCTGCATGGTGGACAGCATAGTATAAATTTACTATATATAATATTAGTATCTTTGGATTGCTATTTTATTTACAAAATTTGTTTAACCCCGCCGAATTTTTGTGCCTGTTCCAATTCAGGAACCTCTAGCCTTTGTTAGTCTTGTGCGTTTTTTTTTTCTCGCTGCGTTGAAGTCCCATTGCTGGCATTGGACTGTTTTCTGCTCTTTGGTCGGGTTGTTGTCTGTTTGACACATTCCCCGTTTCCATTCTCTATTCTGGTGAATGAAATATGTTATTGCTCTGTCAAAAAATCTGTCAATTTTAATTTCAGATATAAAAATGCAGCAAAAAGAATGCTGAAATAAATATTTGATAATGGCTTGATAATTGATACCTTCAATTAATTTTTCCAAAATCTAAGATCCAAATGCAAATTTTCATATTTTATGTCTATTCATTTGTCGTGTTTGTTAATAAGATATTCGTACCAAAATAAATCATGACCGTACATTATATTTCTTTTGAAAGAGAATAGCTTGAAGTAAAAGTTTTAAGCGGGATTTATTTTCAGATATATCTTCCTCAAGTTTTAACACATTATTTTGTATCCGGCGTCTATGAAAATAACCTAGTTATATTGCGTTTCTGACGTTTGTCGATAATTATTAAGGTTAGGTCATTATATTAGGGTCATCCGGGTAGTTAGAATAATCACGTGATCAATCATGGTCCTGATACCCTAGAATGGGAGAATATGGAAAAACTTCTTAACTTCTATTTATTAAGGATATTCCATGGCAAATCCAAGACACACATACATTACGGAATATTACAGAAACAGTGATGCAACCGTTTTAATTGGCGAATAAAATAACAGACTATACAAAACAAACAACTATCAACACAAATTTAATTCATCCATCAGAAATAAAGTACACGATTTCTGCCTTGAAATGAAGAAATATACAAATAATGAAATATTTACATTAATTCTTATGAAAATGTACACCTGACATTATGGAAAGAAAATTACTACCATTTTCACTGTTTCCTATATTTTTTTCAAAAACTAGCCTAAATACTAACCCAAAAATGTTAAAATCAGATTTTGATACTGTCAAATTTTTTTCCGCTTATGGCGGGACTCGAACGCACACTGTTGAGACACTGTGGCACCTACTAAGTATTCGCTTAAAACCATGTCCAGAGCCCTAGACCACTCGGCCAATTCTCCTTTAACAATATAGCTTCAGTGACCGATCTTGGGATGAACATGGTACATGTGTGTATGCTTGTGGCGATGGAATTTTACCTCTCTGGCATTTATTTGGCAGCAATCTGATTTAGCTATTTTTGATAAATTATATGGGATGATAATGTTTTATTATCATACTGTCACCGTAAATACAGTATTCAACTAATCGTTTTAATATTGTGATAACCATATAATATATATATATATATATATAATACATGTATACATGTATAATCCACTGGATATATACATTATATGGTTGTCACAATATTAAGACGATTAAACATTTAAACATTTGTTATATATATAATACATGCACATATACGTCTTACGTAAGAACAATTGTTTAAACTTACTCAAAAATGGACCGATAATAAATTAACGGTGCAATGCAAACTAAAAAATTAAAAAAACATTTAAAAAGTTGCAAAACAACATCAAAATAAAACAAGTACAGTTTGCATTAAAACAGTAATTCAAACTTATCAAAATTATCTGACTACTGAGATCCTTCATCAATGCTATCGCGAATTCAATGTAATGTTTATAGCATTGATGTAGACCATTCATTTAAATCCTGATTTCAAATCTCTTTTTTATGACAAAAGCACTTAACATTATTGGTACCGGAAGTGTATTAGGATAGGGATCTAATGTTCGTTTTATCAAAAAATCTCTATTGAGTAATTAAAGTTGCTTTAAAATTCTTAAAAAAAGAACCTTTCAAAAACTGCTGATATTAAATCGTAAATTAAGGCTAAGCTGAAAATAACTAAAACATAAACATGAACCTAAATCTTAATCTTATCCCATCTCTAATTGGCAAATAAAATGTCAGTGCTTTTACTTAACGACTAATAGGCCTGAAGTATGTAATTTAAGTATGACAACAAAATGAAAATTATAAAAAAAAAAAAAAACTTGCAGCTACGTCAATAATTACGATAAAAAACGTATCTACTCACACCCGCCCCCGAAAATATAAAAATAAAAAACAAATATGCTAAATATTTTTGTAATCAATTGACTGGAATTACCAGTTCTGTTGAAAAAAGGAATTTGGGCAACGTACATATATCATGATAGGGATTAAAGGATTTCCCAAAATAAGTTACGGCAATTTAAAAATAAATTTTGATCAATGAACAACACACATATGTTTTTACAACTTATCACATAGCTTACATTTGAATTCTAATTTTACGGCCTACAATTAACTATATCAGTCGTTCTAAACCCATACATGTATCCTAACCAAAAACAATAACCTTAACCTTTGTCTAAGCCATCCCTAACATTTCACCTGAACCATAAACCATAACCATAACCCTAAATGAAATATCTATCAGTCTAGTAAATAACGCATTAAAACCATTGGTGCAAAATAGATATATTAAAGAAATGAAAGAAGATTTTATAAACTTTTAAAATGGGAATTAAATGCTTATTGATAGAGAAAAGCTTGAAAAATCATTATTGATTTATAACACTGTTTTAATTAATCTATAAATGAGGAAAACGTGCGATAAATTGTAGATGAAAACTATCAAATTAATTTAGTAATACAAAAAAACCTAAAGAGAACTCTAATTCCGTTCTTTGCTTTTGTGGACTATTGATGACTTGCCAGCATTTGTTGTTATTTAAGGATTTTCGCTGGTCATGATTTTGAATTTTTGTCAGATGTTCAGAATCATCATGTTTTATCCATTTGAATGCCATACATTATTTTTCCCGCTAACACCCAGTTTTATTTTCATAAATTTTTGCATGCAGAATAATAAGCCTTTGTCAAAATCTTCTAAAATCCTTGTTAATATTTAATAATTTTTGAGAAATAAAACTTGTCAATGATATTTTTTGTCTGATGTTCAGAATCATCTGCTTTTATCCACTTATCCATTTGAATGCCATAAATTATTTTTCCCGCTAACACCCAATTTTCTTTTCATAAATATTTTGCCATTTGTTAAAATCTTATAAGATTCTTGTTATTATTTAATGGTTTTTGAGAAATAAAACTTATAAAGCTATGATATATCAAGAGAGCATATTTTTCCCGCCAAATTTTCAATGGTTTATATCTCGAAAACAAGCCCACGGACCTATATTTTTTTCGCGCTTTTTGTTCCCTTTTTAATCCACTATCAATTTTTACCAGTGTTATGAAACGCTTGTTATTTTGAAGCTGAGCAGCGAATATCCTTAAAAAGTGATTGGAGGCGTTTTAATCTGAACTCAGGAATGTTCAATTACCAATAATCCCTTCTATATCATCAACATAAATTAGTCAGAGTATTGTTTAACGTCAATCGGCCTGTTTTAGAAATGGCTTTGGTGGTGGGACATCAGATCACACTCCATATATGAAACTGGATTTGCAGATTCTTCAGTATTGATGTTTGTCGCGGAGGCCAGTTTTTATTGGTGGAGGAAGTCGGAGTACCTGGAGATAATCACCAACCTTCGGTAGGAAATCCAGTATTGAAAAATGATGTTATTGTTAAAGAACACAGTAGTATTTATATTGACAGCGCATCTCAAATACGGCATGCGTCATACCGAATGTGTCTCGTCGTTTGTGTACATATGTTTAATAATGCCCATGAAACTCTCGGGAGGCTTGTTCTGTAAAATTCTTTTTTTATTTTCCACTGTATTTTCAATGTCGAGATCGACAATTTCGATAGCACTACTAATAAGCTCATCTACGCTTTCGTCTTTTAGATTTTTCTGTAAATATACACGTTAAATAAGTTATCAATAGCTGAACAAAATTATGAAAAGTTAACTCTCAATATCTCAAATATTTTTATTTTAAAATAAATTATATTTTCTTGTACTATCATATTCCATTTTTGCACTTTAAACTATACTTACTCTCTAAGGTTAAATTATTTTCATGCTATTTTGGATATAAATGTAAATTGCATTACCTCTTGTTCTATTAAGCAAGCTGTCATGAACATGTTCTGTAATATTTGATGCAAGATCAGAGTACTGGCAATGCCTCCTAGCACAGAGCTTACAACGGTAAAAATGATTCCTGTAATGCGTAAAACACTTCATGTAAATCATTAATATAGTAAAGTGCATCGTAAGCTTTTGTAATTTTCTATTTTATATTCATTATATTATTGTTTGATCAGGTTGCATTGTAATAATAATATATTGTACAATTCACTGTATTAGTCAATAGGTGTGTTTTAGTTAGTACTGGAAATATTACCAGCTCAGTACGTAAATCGAAGTCCAAGATTTCATTTCAAGGGTAAAATTTTAAATACTTTAATATTGGATTTAACGCATCATTCTATTGGCTTACATTGTGTTGTCTCTCATATAATAGACTAGTTATTTCTTCTCTACTATGACGTCATATAGGGTAATCCCTACGTTTAAGGCTTTTAAAAACAATCGTTGAAATACAATTATCAGGATTGACTGCCGATTGACTGTAATTTTACGTTTCATCACAGTCAATTCAATATAACTTATAATAGAATAAAACCTTAAAATAACCTGCTGCCGGGTTTATTTACATGTAGTGTGCACCGCGTGATTGAGGTTATTTATTCCTAGACTGAATAAAACGTAGTCATTCCTGAGAGAAATTTGTTAATTTTTAACATTTTTTGTTTTTTCTAAATTAGAATATGCTGCACACAAAAAAATTTGTTTGTAATAAATTTCATCAATTCTCTAGTTAACACTTCTAACGAATCTCAGTTGCTTTTAAAATTGTGTTTATTTTGTTATCCAATTTATAATGTTACACGCTGATGTTCAACCATATTGAGCTTACAAAAAGGTCATACCTAAATGCGTCCCTAGTTTCAAAAATAAGTCTCCGATATTGTATTGGTATTACAGTAATAAGAGTTCTTTTTCGGTAATTTATCCGGGTAAAGGAGACCAGTTCACTCACAAACTGAATAAAGTCCGTGTTAAGTTAGTGGGTTACCTCGATGAGTTTATACACGGAAAAATTGCGGAAAACAACTCTTATTACTTATAGTTCCATACTGATTACACTTTTTGCAAAATACGAAAGAAATAAGCGGTTTAAATGGAACTCTTTTACTGGGCCGGATATGCATACGCTGGATATCATTTTTCCAAAATTAAACATTCCAGACGGCACTTTGTCGACCAATCAGAATCAACAATAATGAACATGAACATATTGGAATTATGACAACATTTTCATTTTGGGAAGTTTGCCGTTTGTATCTAGACGATAAAAAGTGTATCTTGATATTTATCAGCAAGTACAAGTATAAACCAAACCATATTCCTTTTCTTTGTTTAGTATTCTCCTTTTTTTCTCGTACATGTCTGGTCGTAGGAGCAGACTATATTTTTACGTGGACTTACTGCGTTTGTAGTCAAAAGATTAATGTTCAGGTATTTTAAAAGTATGTTTGTTTTCAGTAGGGAGTTCATCAATGTGGCTTTCTTGCAGACTTTGTTTAACTGTCTGTGATTTAAATAAAACAAAACTTACCATCGGTGGTATGTCCTTTTATTTCATCATCTGTAGAATGGACAGTTACATGCTTTTCTGTCGATTCTAAAATTTTAAGAAAAAAGATTGGTTTAACGCCAATAACTCTACACCAATCACATGATTTCAAATGGTGACAATTGTCAACTAATATATTTTCATTCCTTTTTATAGAACATGATAAACAAAATATGGAAAGATTTTTTTATTTATAAATTCATATATACTTTTATTCCAAAATTCAAAATTTCATCTTCAACGCTCTAATTTTTACGGCAACATTCTAATGTGTAGCTATGTCTGTTTAGTCTCGAAATGACGTAAAAATTATATTATAAATTTGATATGAAAACAAAACAATACTGCCTTTATACCTCAAAATGCTAAAACTTATTTATTATCTTAGAAAAATACATTGATGGTGAAACAGCAATAACTAAACATCAGTCAAATGATTTCAATCTCGAGCACTGCTGATGAGTTGTCAGTCAAAGAAATGGCCATACAGTGCATCAAATTTATTTCGGTATTTTGTGATACGTTTTATTCAAACAGCGAAAAATATCCATTGATTTAAAAGTACCAACTGAAACAGTGTTTATTATGAAAAATGTCTTTCAAAATTTTGAAAGATACGTAACTTTAGAGTAATGTTGAAAATATAGTCATTCCCTGTGTAGTTTGATTAATAGGCACTTTCCATTGCTGCTCATTTATGTCCTGTGAAAGCCGCGAAGAAAGTTTTAGAGTATTGGTAAATATCGTTCGTCTTGCTCGTAGACATTATCGATTTTGTAATTGAACGGCACACGTAAATTCTCTAACCCTGAAATACAACCCACCACGAAAGGTTGATAAACAAATAATTTTTAAGTCAAAGTAATGTCAAGATTTAGACCTTAAAGACAATACAGTATATCATAGTAATAACGAAGCCAATAACGTGATGAAACCTTATCCATTTATTTATTCTTTTTCAAGCAACTGTTCACATATTACTGATTTTATAGACATTAAGGATGATCGCCGGTCTAATAGGAAATAAATAGGATTTGAAATAGGTGTTTTAGTTTGAGAAAACATATGAATAGTAAACAAATAAGCAAGAAAAAAATATAATTTCATGAGCTCATTTTAGAGCTACAAGGCCTTGAAAATTTGCAGGAAATGGGTTTTCTCTTGATTTTTCATTGTCTTTGCATTGACAACTTCAGTCTCTCAAAATGTATGAAAAAATAAAAATGCTTTCAAATTTTTTTTTCAAAAATCATTTGAAGGTATATATGATTGAATTATAAAAGAAAAGGTGGGGGTTCATGGGGAAAATATTTCATGTTTAAGAAATGGATAAAACCCGAGGATTCCAAAAATCTGACAAAAAGACCAAAACATGACAAGCAAGCATCCTTAAACACTGATCGAACATAACGACAAAATTAACCAACAATTCGTGCAAATGCATCACTAACTGAAATTATTATGATAGAATATAATTGGACCTTCTTACCAGAGACCGTAAAACCACTTCATTCTATTATAGTCTTTGACAACTATGTTTTTTGCGGTTTTATTCCAGAAATTGTTTTAATGTGTAATGGCAATCAAATGGTGAAATGATGAAAACTGTCAACTAATATAATTTCATTCCTTTTTATAGAACATGATTAACAAAATATTGACAGATTTTCTTCCAAATTTCAAAATCTTATCTTTAGCAACCATAGACATGTCTGTTGAGTTCCGAAATGACATTAAAATATTTAATAAATTTTATATGAAAACAAAACTTTATACATGTTATAGGTCAAACTGTTTAAACTTATTTATTCTAAGGTAAGTTTTCAAATTCTTCTAGAATCACATACTAAGCAACTGTGATGGATCACTGGAACTCAACTCACAGAGCTGCCTACCGCGTATCCAGGTGGCAGATAGGTGAGACCCTCTCGTTAGGGATGGTGTCGGGTCAAAATTCGGAAAGCCTGAATACCGACCATTGTGGGTAACGTGTTTGGAAATGCCTCGCTTCCTTCAAGCTAAAGACCCCTTCTGTAGTTTTTGAAAACGAGTAGGCTAATAGCCGCTACTGGAGGCTAAATTATCCGAGCCTATCTAACCGTGCCACAGTGGCAGTCAAAAGTTGTTCCCTTTTGTGTCCAGTTCCAATTGTGTTCGATAAATTGTTAACCGGTTCTCGTCCTGAAGAAGCATGCATTATTTGCCATTGGACGTTAAGCAAACAACGAACAATCAATCAACCGAATCACAGTGGAAATTTACTGAAACCAGGAATAAAGCAAAATTTTAAAAAGGCTTTTATGCAATTTCAAAAGCCATTACATAGTAAACGAATTGTGGTAGTTGTATGTAAAGGTTTCGTTGAGATTAAGTGTTCCAGTTGATGCAGTAGTGAGAAAATTGCGTGTATTATAAATTATAAATAAGTTTGATATAGTGAATGTACATATGTTAAATGACATCCATGCTGCTGTTTGTTTTCAGTAGGGAGTTCATCAATGTGGCTTTCTTGCAGACTTTGTTTAACTGTCTGTGATTTAAATAAAACAAAACTTACCATCTGTGGTATGTCCTTTTATTTCTCCATCTGTAGAATGGACAGTTACATGCTTTTCTGTCGGTTCTAAAATTTGAAGAAAAAAGATTGGTTTAACGCCACTAACTCTACATCAATCACATGATTTCAAATGGTGACAATTGTCAACTAATATATTTTCATTCCTTTTTATAGGACATGATAAACAAAATATGGACAGATTTTTTTATTTATAAATTCATATATACTTTTATTCCAAAATTCAAAATTTCATCTTCAACGCTCTAATTTTTACGGCAACATTCTAATGTGTAGATATGTCTTTTTAGTCATTTGTATCCATTGACTTAATTATATACCTTTTCATAGAATATGCTAAACAAAGATTTGACAGAAATTGACGACAAATTTATTTATACAGAACTTTTATTCCAAATTTATTTCAAAATCTCACCTCCAGTGCTTTGTCTAATTTCTGTGGCAACCTTGATATGTGTAGATATTTCTGTTGGGTCTTAAATGATGTTAAACATTTATTACATGTATTAATTTGATATCAAAATAAAACGATATTGATTTTATGCTTCAAAAAGACTACAATCTATAATTATTATGCACAAACAGCAGAAACAGCATTGACACCACCCAACAATTTTTTTAATCGAGTGAATTAAGGTGGTCCGGACGGGAAAGTATTCCTGTCACTCATTTACGGTGAATATATATGAAGTTTTTTATCAGCTCATAAACGGTTCCACAATCGCACCATTATAAACGATATAACGCAAGAGTGTATCTCTTTCGTATGAAACCCTATAAAACATTTAAGATCATCCAGTAATCAAATTATCTATTGACTTTCCTTTTATTAATACTGTTTCCTTTATCCATGAGGGCAAATATAGCTGAAGAGCAAACAAAAAAAACGCAATGCATTAGGCAAACAAACCCAGAAAACAAATGAACAACCACAAGCACAACAAATAAACACTGAAAACTAAAAACCAATGAACAGCACGAACTCCTATAAAAACCATGAGTGAACACAGGTGCTCCGGAAGGGTAAGCAGTTCGGGAAGGTACCCGTCGTGAAGTTCAACAAAGTCAATCCGCTGGTAATCACAAATTAGTGGAGGTAAATGAAATGTTACGACAGTGGAAGCAGGTCCAACATCATCTTAGACATTGGAACACTGTAATGGTCAATCAATTTGTGATGACGACCGTAAAATTTCCTAAGTGATGACATCAACCTATCCCTGATAAAACCCTGTTTAAGAAGCTTAATTTCAAGTTCACTGGGGTAGGTGAGATGAAGATAGTTTTGGAATGTATCGTTCTTTAACGACAACGCGTCATCTATATAACGAAAAGTGAAACTAAAAGATTGGTCTAGTTTCTTTTTTTTTTCAGGTAGAAACCTTTGAATGAAATCCGCTTCATATATGTATAGAAACAGATCGCCGAGGAGAGGAGGACAGTTGGTTATCATTGGAATGCCGATTGCCTGTTGAAAAATTCGACCGACAAATTCAACAAGTATGTTTTCTATGAGAAAATCTCACATGTTTGTAATTCCATCTTCAGAATACATTTTGTCAGAATCAGAGGGGTTCTTAACGAAATAAGCCTTTCTCTACCTTAAAATATAAATTTATATCTGCTTGTGCCATTTTTCTTGATAAAAACATTAATGAACTGGTTTTTTCAATTGATATTTTAATTGAGAATGTCATATGGTAGTATAGAGTGTAGAGAAGTCGAATGTTTTTATATTGTTGTATGAAGCCAAAGATTTTGATTTTAGATATTGTAGTAATTTTTTTTTAGTTTTTAAGAATCCACATCTGATTGGCACCTCTGGTGGAATATGATGTTTCACAGAGGTTTAGTAGAGCAATTAGCTGACCCAGCAATGTACTTTTGTTTAAACAAATTCTTATGCAGTTGAGGAATCCAATAAAGAGCAGGAAGGTCCATTTCTTCCCCTTTCTAGAAATCCCTAAGGAATGAAGAAGGTCTGGTGGTTATCAAGGTTTTCCTGCTGAGTGAGTGTGGTCGGTGTATAAGTTGGGTTACCCGCAGTGTTATATATTCTCAACACGTTTCTAAGACACTCGAAATAAGTTCTTGCAGACAAAAACGATGTTATCTGGGGCTTTGTCGGCTGAGACAATTATATATTTTTTTATGGATGCGACTCAAGGTTTCAACAACCTTAGGGTCTCTAAAGATGGATGTAGCTTTAGTGCTCATAGACCTTTGGAGGTTTTTAATTCGGACCTGTACCATTGACATAATAGCCTTCATCCACTCTGAACGTGTGTCAGAATTATCCTGTTCCTTTGAAGTCCATTTTCTGGCATAGTCCTCAACAGATTCCATCAGAAATTTGAAATTATATTTCCAATTAATTGGCTGAGGTTCTCGGTATTTGGGACCTTTGGCTAGGATATTTGTTAACTTTTGATTATCAACTAGATTAAGATCTCCAGTGATAACATGGCCCACAGGAGTATAATGGAATGGAGATGTAGAAGAGGAGCAGTCAGGGGGCTCAGACTTCAGGTCATCGGAATTGAGGTCCAACAATGCCATTTTGTAATTGAAAATCTTGGTTGCAAAATGTTTTGTATAGGTATAAGAAATAAGTAGAACAGTTTGGTCTTTGAAATATGGAGGAATTTTAGAGTTTACTGTTTTGTGGTAAATGGACTTGAAACGGGTGGCATGGCGGATGTCCTGCGGGAAGCAGAGACAGCTTACTCTTCCGAACACCTGAGTCTACCCCCGGTTTTTTTGGTTGGATCTATGTTGTTCATATGTTTTTAGTTTTTAATTGTAGTGCATGTATTGTTTTGGTCTTGTCTTCGTTGTTCTCCGGAGTTTGTTAGTAGTTTCGATTTTTAGCTCCTTCGAATATCTATTTGGTATTTGTTGACGTTACATATTGCTGATATTCATGGCATCCATGCCTTCATTAACAAAGTTAACCTTAAGGAACTATCTTTGGTGAGATTCGTCGTTATGGATGGGAACTGGTTTGAATAATCTATGAGAAGCAATATCCGATACCACAGCACAGAGTTTGTATTCAACTGAAATTCCTGATTTTCTGTTCCATTGCTTTTTTGTGGAGTGAGTAAAATTCATTTTATTTAGCCATAAATACCCGTTGATAAAATTCTAAGGAAACGCTCTCCTTGAGATTGTTTACTTGCGGCGTCCTTTGGGGAAGGGATTGCTTTCAGATTCTCAAGAAACGATTTTTGTCGGATTTAATTATTTGCTAATCATCGAACAAGAGTCAAGAGAACCACATGCAGGTTACAAAATAAATTATTTTCCTGATCTTGATAATTAAATCACCACGACACGGCGGAGGCAATAAGTCCAATCGTCAGCTGGGCAAATCGAAGGTCATTCGTTCAAACTTGAAGGCGAAATTACGTTGGTGTAATCTATATATGTACTCATATTTGCCTCTGACCTATCTTAAAAAATACAATATTTGCATAATACTTTTTATCGTTTATTGGATGAAACTTTTGTTAAGTATACATGTTTAAGAGAGTGGCGGAAGATACAAAAGGTACTCATACTCAGCCATGGTAAATAAACGACGAAGTCAGATTCAGGAAATCCCCCACTTGATATTTAGTATGCGATAGTTTTAACATTTGCACGTTTTTGAATTACCATGTGGATTATATGACCCGCCCTGTAATTAAGGTTTATTGATTTTGAATCTTTGGATTATTATCCCCGCGCTAGCGAAGCGACGAGGATAATGTTTTGTTGTTCGCAGTACGTACGTACGTACTTGTGTACGTAATGTCCAGGATTATCTGAGGAACCATAAGAGAGAAAAATGAAACTTTGATCATTGTTAGCATTGTTAATGTAGATTGTGCAATTTGCACTTAGGGTATAATTATGAAGAAAAAAACGGATTTCGCGATATCCAGTAAATAGTGAAATCTTCTAAACTATTTGGACTATAATGCTGAAACTAAAACCATGACATATGGCAAATTCAAAAAGTGGCATGAAAAATTTCTGAAAGCCCTGGGGGCATAATAACAAGAGAGTTAAAAGATCCAAAAATCTATTGTCACAGAACTCCTCTTAAACCCTAAGTGGTAGAAACGTAAAAAATGTGCATTACTAGCAAGTTGTCTGTACCGAAGGTTTCGGAATTTTGAAATTTGCCCTTTGGAAGAAAATTTTTTCTGGAAGAGTCGCAGACTTATTTATTTTTGAAAATTACTAATCAACCATACTATCAGACACTAGCAGAATAATAGCTGTTAAATGGAATATCTTGATTTAGAAAAAATAATTCCAATTTTGGTAAATTTCCTGAAAGACTTTTAGACCTTCATTTTTTGGAAATGTATCTAGCAACCATGCATATTAAAAACCAATAAACCATTAGAGTTACGGTTACCATTCAATTTCCAAAAATGAAATTCCAACTTTGTTAAATTTCCTGAAAGACTCTAAGACCTTCATTTTTGGGAAAAGTACCTAGCAACCATACATATTTGTTTACAAAAAAGCAATAGCTTTATGGGGAATGATTAAATTTCCAAAATTAAATGGAATATTTGGATTTCCAAAAAAAAAACTCTAATTTTGGTAAAGATCTTTTTGGAAATGTATCTAGCAACCATGAATATTAATAACTATTAATGTCACACGACTTAGGCTAACCATTTAATTTCCAAACTTTGGTAAATTTACACTTAATTAGTAGAACATGTCATCATAAAAACAGTTCACTACATGTATTTACATTATAAATGTATGATATCCGAATTAGTCACATTTCATTTAACATTATGACTACTATCTCAACTTTCAAATTCATTACTAAAGTTATTGTCAATCTGAGTATAATTTCCTTTAGCGCATTTAATTCTGTGTTTAACACAACAGTGGCGCGGGGATATGCAGCGTGCTGCCTGCTTATTCTTTACTTTAATCTCCCCATTTTTAGACAGAATTTATTTTTAATGCAGACTATTTGTAGTTGTTCGAATCAATTTTTCATCCTAGCCATATAAGCGGAGAAAACTCTATGGTACAAACTGTATAAAGGAATCTATTGGAAATTTCCATTCTTTACTTGGAGAAAAAACACAAGTCTGGTGACCCTATTGTTACCTCACCTGACCTGAAAGGCCTTGTGAGCTATTGCCATCACTTGGCGTCCGTCGTCCGTCGTCGTTCGGCGCAAATTTTCCTTTAAAGAGATTCTCCTCTGAAACCGCTGGACCAATTGGGACCAAACTTTGGTGGAATGGTCCTTGGGTGTCCCCCTTTCAAAATTGTGTCAGCCATCTCCGACTTCCAACCGACATTGCTGATGTTACTAAAAATAGAAAAAGGGGATGAATTTAAAATATCTTCTTCTATGAAAGTACATGGCCAATTGGAACCAAACTTGGCAGTAGTGGTCCTTCGGAGGTTCTCTATTTTTAAAATAGACCCGCCAGTAATATGGTTTAATGATGAGTCATTAGTGTTTGGTATGCAGTTGTTTTATCATTCAGTCATGGATCATTTAATAGAGCATGTGTTTCCATACGAAGTGGGAGACTTTTGATTTGCGATTTATCGAACGTTTTTTTCTTCCTCTCCGATTTTGTTCGTTTGAGTTCTCAAATAACCGTCAGAGATATCGATCTGAGATTTTCTATATAGAAAGATCAATGTTTCTATATGTGCCGAATGGTATTCATTTTTTAATGGGGGTCAATGTGACGTAAATGTATAATTAGCAGTTCAAAGAGGCTATGGGTTTACTAAAGGTGACAACACCTATTAAATGACATTTACCCCGTTCCTCTAGGGGGTCGTCCCCACCCCCTAAAGTAGATAATTTTGAAAAAATTCATATGCAATTAAAATCCATAGCTTTAAATCATATAGTTTATTATTCACCGTAACAAGACGCATTAAATGACATGTACCTCATTCTTTCAGTAGGATGATCCTCACCTCCATAAATCAATAATATCCAATTATCTCATAAATTGTAAAATTCCACACCTAAACCACATATTGTCTTCTTCCCCATGGTAAGACGCACCAAATGATACATACCTCGCTTCCCCAGGGGGCTATCACCACTCCCATCAAATCAATAATGTTAAATTATCTCATAAACCGTTGAAATCCCCACACCTAAACCATATATTTCATTTTTGCCCATGGTAAGACGCACGAAATGACACATACATTGCTTCCCCAGGGGGTTATCACCTCTCCCATCAAATCAATCATGTTCAATAATCCCATAAACCGTTAAAATCCCCTCCCCAAAACCATATATTTTCTTATTCCCCATGATAAGACGCACCAAATGACACATACCTCGCTTCCTTAAGGGGTTATCACCACTCCCATCAAATCAATAGTGAGTAATTATCTCATAAACCGTTACAATCCCCAACCCTAAACCATATATTTTCTTTTTCCTCATGGTAATCGTACCAAATGACACATAGCTCGCTTCCCCAAAGGTGTTATCACCAATCCCATCAAATAAATAGTGTTCAATTATCTCATAAATTTTCGACCGTCAAGCGCGACGTTTGTTTGTTTGTTTAATTGGGGTTTAACGCCGTTTTCAGCACATTTGGCCATTTCGCGGCGGCCAGTTTTTATTGGTGGAGGTAGCCGGAGTACCCGGAGAGAACCACCGACCTTCGGTAGGAAAATTGGCAATCCTTGTCAATTAAGATCGGAGTCGAACACACCCCGCCACAGGTGAGATTCGAACTCACAACCCCAGCGTTGACAGGCTAGTGATCATTAGTAGTCATGACGAACTACCTAGACCACTCGGCCACCGAGGCCCCTTCAAGCGCGACGTCATAATGCAGAAATGGTATAATAGCGGTGCTGAGAGCGATGCGTATAAACAATACCGTGATTTCCCTTTAAGTGATTAATATTACTTAATGGGCGTCATTCCCGCCCCCATTAAACCAATTATCTTTATAATTTATATAAAATTAAAGGTCTGTTAGAAACCCGAATATTTTCTTATTCCCAATGACAAGACGCATGAACTGATATATACCTCATTTACCCAACGGTTAGTCCCAATCCCCTCGAATCATTAGTCTTTAATTATCTCGTAAAGCATTAAAATCCCTACCCCTAATCATATTTTTTTCTTATTCCCCATGATAAGACAAACAGATTAATAAAAACCTAACAATCCCATTAAAAAGCGAGAGGGGCATCATCGCCCCTCAAATCAATAATTTTTAATTATTTCAAGATCCGTAAAAATGTTTATCCCTTTAACACGTTTTAATACTTAATGTTAAAATCTCATAAACCATTTAACTCCATACCCCGTAACCACATATATTTCTAATTGCCTATTAGGAGACCGTGTCATATATGATTATTTTTACTTCCATTAATTTTTTATTGAAATTTAGTTGATAAAATTAATCCAAAAAGCCTCTGTGTAACTTACCGTAGAACATTTTTAATGAGAATAATTTTAATTTCATTGTGCAAAAACACAAAATTTAGCTTTTCAACCAATGTTGGGTTGATATTTAATCAAATTCAGATCTATCCTAGTGTGTGCAATATGACAAAAGTTATTTTTGTTATAACGGATGAGTATTTTAAAGTGAAAACACAAGTTTCAAACTTGATGGGTACATATTTACTACTTTAAGGAATTTTGACATGAATTTAGCTCAAGAAAATTCATTTTGTATATTAAAAAGCTTCTCTGCAACTTACCGTAATACTTGTTTGATAAAAATAATTTCATTTTACAGTGAAAATACAAATCATTTTAAACATATACATAGGATGATACTTAGTTAAAATTAGCTATATTAGCTTGTGCGATATAAGAAAAATCTCATTTTTGTTAAAATGATACTGTTTTTAAAGAAGAAATACAAGTTTCTAACTTGTCATATGCTTATTTTTACTTTCATTAATTCTTTATAGGAATTTACTTGATAAATTGGTTACGGTATCCACAAAAGCATTTCTGCAGCTTACCGCAATACTTGTTAGATGAAAAAAAAATCAATTAAAATAAAAAAACACAAAATTTCAACCAATTTTAGGTAAATACTTAGTCAAATTAAGACATATGGTTATTTTATACATTTGTGAAGTTTTGACATGAAATTAGTTCAGAAAATTTCATACGATATCTTAAAAGGTTTCTCTGCGGCTAACCATAATACTTGTTAGATAAAAACATCTATTTCACAATTGAAAAAAGAACAAAATGTAGCTTTTCAAACATTTTAAGGATGATACTTAGTTAAATTTAGCCATACAAGGAGTGTGACATAAGACTTTAAAAGATATTTTGATTTTTCTTGAAGTGAATTTTTAAAGTCAAAATATAAGTTTCAGTATTCACTTGAAATAAAATTTTATGATTTTTATTCTATTTTATATTTCAAAACTTATATTTTCTTTAAATAGTATCATTCAGAATTTGATTATTCTTACTTATATAAGCCACAATATATGACCTTGCAGTCAATCTTGGCCGGTCAACATCACCTTTGATCTGTGCATTGGTACAGAATGCTATTTCCGAAAATATATCAGCTGCACCTAACTAGTCTTGTCTGACAGCAAGACAATATATCTTGCTTGGTCTTGTTGTCTTGATTTAGTTAAAATATTTAGAGGTCGTGAAAATAAAGACACAAATGGCCGTTCGAAACCCAAAATAGGTTTACTAGGGATGAGGATGTTCATCAATCCTGCAAACTGTCACATACACTCCTGAAAACCATTTGTATGTTTGATCTAATTATTCCCTCCAACAACAAGAGTAAAAATACATCTTCACAAGATAATCATTGCTTAAACAGGACTAAACTTACTATGTGAAATTCTACAATTATTTATATCGGATAACCATTCGTCAGTGCTGTAAACAATGCTGTCTTTATATAATACAATGTTGTTTCCATTTGTAACAAAGTTGATGACCCAGGTTTGGAGAGCAAGGTTATCTGACGTGCATCCGAACAAGGCATCCATCCATCTAAAAATGAAACATTAATTATACATATTTCGTATATATAAACATAAACGTCAATCTGAAAATGTTAAATCAACGAAATAAATGATTATTATTCATTACTTGTTAATTTTTTTTGTAAACGATTAACAAATTTCAAACGGGTTTCACTCGTGTTCAGAAGTTTTTCTGTGTTAAATTCCCTGTACACTCATTAAAGTATTTTCATATGTACTGTACATTTAGAATTGCATGATGTAAATTTTACAATGCGTATAGAAATGTACGTCTTAACGATATACAATGACGGGGTACTCAAATCGTTTAGTCTGACATGTCTAAAGTTGTTCAACTGCTGCTGAAAAAATAACAGAAGTTTATAAATATAGTTAATGCAATGCAAAATGCCATGTTTTTTATAATATTGTGTTGTAATTTGCATGTTTGTAATTTTGATTGACTGATCTGGGTGTTAATTCAAATAAAAATTATTGTAATTCATATTTAATTTTTTGCAAATATAAAAAAACAATTATTCAAAAGGATGAAATGAAATGAAAATGCTTTTGTTGGCTGAAAATTAAATTGACATTCGAATAATATTGATAAATTTATTTCACAGTTTCATATATGGAGTTCATCCTGACGGCCCGATACAATCAAATCCTGAAATATGCACATGTTGCTTAACGTCGGAGAAGTCTCAACTACCATATAACCAACGAAATAGATTCATTACTGGGAACAAATAACCCGCAATTTACTCTGAAGATTTCTTTTTACGTAGGCTGCTCGTATTATTTTGTGGAGTAAAGTAGACAAATATACCTAAGGAGCAAACCAAAAAACGCAACCCGTTAGACAGACAAACGCGGGAAGACAAATGAACAACCACAATCACAACAATAAACACTGAAAACTTAAAAAACAATGAACAACACGAACTCCTATAAAAACCAGAAGTGAACCTAAGTTCTCCGGAAGAGTAACCAGTTCCTGCTCCGTATACGGCACCTGTCTAGAAGTTCATCGGGTGGTAGTCACAAATCGGTGGAGGTACATAAAATGTAAGTTCAAGGTTGTGAATTTGGGGATCGACTAGTTATTGAAAACAAATTCGGGATAATTAAATCAATCAAAAATAGTCATCATGACGCCCACAGTGTGGTAGTCGTTAGGAGTGTATTGTTATGTACACGTATATTGTTGAGGAAACCTTTTCATGAGCTCAAGTAATTATAATGTAAGAAAGCAACGTTGTTGTGTTATACCTTTTGGGTTCAAGGAGTGGAGGGCGATAAAATTATTAATAAAAACATCTGTTTTAAATCAAACAGAATTTTAAATGAATTTGGTATTTTTTGAACCAATATAAGAATTCAAACGCAAAGGACAAATCCTAAGGCTATCCTCTTTCAAAAATTTAAACGATTTTTTATTTAATTATTATTGAGTTCGTAGAAAGAAAATTGTCTGAAGCAAATCAAAATTCAAAAACCTTATTGCGCATCTATACGCAAGGTGCATATATAATTGCAGATATCTTGATGATGTAGCTAATGTTGATAATTCCGAGTTTCTTAAATATGCAAAAGACTCCTAAGTTGGAGTCATCCTTATTAAAGTTTTATTGACGTCACTTGAATTGGTTGACAGGTATGAAAAAAACGTTTCCAAATGAAAATGGACCTGTTCCGTTGATGTTGTCCCTTCCTCATACCGGATTTTACATGGGCAGCATGGCGAGTTTCCTTCAGGAAGCAGAGACTGCTTACTCTTCCGGAGCACCTGAGTTTACCCCCGCTGTTTTGGTGGGGTCTATGTTGTTCACATGTTTTTAGTTTTTAATTGTAGTGCATGTATTGTTTTGGTCTTGTATTCGTTGTTCTCCAGAGTTTGTCAGTTGTTTCGATTTTCCGCTCCTTCGAATATCCCTTCGGTAAAAAGGGGTAATTTTATTTTTTTAACTATTAACTTCGCCTTTCTTGATGGAAACGTGCATGTGGTACCATCGGATGGAGTGTACATATCACAGCTTGTACGTTTTGCACGAATTTTCTCTCGGTTAGAAGATTTTAACGAGTGAAACTATACGATTCCTTAAAAGTTTTATTGCAGGTTAAAGCTTGATGCTTTTAAAAACTTTTATAATAGATCAACATCTTTTATCTAAATATCCAGCTTCCAAAAGCCACTTATCATGAACGGGTTTTCACATCCTAGTTTCTACTGTAGTATCGTGAATGAATGCAAAAGCATCGCTAGTTACCCACGATATCTTGGTAGTTACTTAAAATCTATTCAAATTACGGGCTACAAATATGAAATTATGTGCAATTCTGTGAAAATTGCTCTTTCTCCGAATGGCTTGAAGACTTTAATTTCATACTGGCCTCTCAAGACTTCTACCGATTTCCATTGAACTATATGTCGAGATAGCATTAAACACTTTCTGGAAGTGTTATTTCAGATTTGTGTTCGTTTAGTGAGCGACAGTATCCGATCTGCAGCTATGAGAGCCTTAGTAAGTTTCACAGTTAAAATGAGCATATTCTGCTCCTGCTATCTAAAGAGAACAAATATACCTAAGGAGCATTGGACAGAAAAACCTGGAAAGACAAATGAACAACCAGAAGCACAACAAATAAACACTGAAAGCTAAAAACAATGAACAACACGAACTCCTATAAAAACCACGAGTGAACCCAGGTGCTCCGGTAGGGTAGGCAGTTCCTGCTCCGTATACGGCATCCGTCGTGAAGTTCAACAAAATCAATCCGGTGGAAATCACAAATCGGTGAAGGCACATGAAATTTTACGACAGTGGTAACAGGTCCAAAATAATCTTAGATATTGGAATACTGTAACGGTCAATCAATTCGTGATGTTCGACCATAAAATTTCCTATATTTTGACATCACCTTATCCCTGATAAAACCCTGGTTAAGAAGCTTTTGTGACAGCAGTAATCCTCTTTGTCGAAAGTCATGGTAACTCACGCATATCCTTGAAAATCGGATAAGCTGAGAAACGTAGACGCCATATGCAGGCGATGCTGGTATATTGCTACTCAAGAAGGGAAAGTTAACAAAAGGAAAGTTCAAGTCAACACGTTTGTCATAAAGTTTTTTCCTTCAAATGTCCCTCATTGTCTATTTCAAGAAACAAATATATGTAGTATCTTTAATTTCAAGCTCACTGGGGTAGGTGACATGTAGAAAGTCTTGGAATTTGTCGTTATTTAACGACAACACGCGTTACATCTATATAACGAAACGTGAAATTAAGGGATTGGGCTAGTTTCTTTTTGATTTTGCGTAGTAGCTCTTGAATGAAGTCCGCTTCATATGAGTACAGAAAAGATCGGCGAGGAGAGGAGCACAGTTGATTCCATTGGAATTACAATTGTTTGTTAAAAATTTGACCGCCAAATTCAACAAATATGTTGTCTATGAGAAAATCTAACATGTCTGTAATTTCATGTTCAGAATACATTTTGTGAGAATCAGAGTGGTTATTCACAACATAAGCCTTTTCTCTACCTTAAACTAAAAAATTATACCTGTGTGTGCCATTTTTAATGAAACAACATTGATGAACTAGTTGTTTTAAGCGATCTTTAATTGAGAATGTGGTATGGCAGTGTAGAGTGTAGAGAATTCGAATGTTTTTATCCTGTTGCGTGTAGCCAAAGATGGATATTGTAGCAATTTTTTTGAGTTTTTAAGAATCCACATCTGATTGACGTCACTGGTTGAATATGATGTTTCGCAGTAATTCTGAAGGCCCTTTTTAACACATGTCAATATGAATGTTAAAATCTTTGAAAGAGGTTTTGTAGAGCAATAAGCTGACCCAGCAATGTGCCTTTGTTTCAACGGATTCTTATGTAGTTTAGGAACCCAGTAAATAGCAGGAAGGCCCGTCCATTTCCTCAGCCTTAAAAGTTTGTAGAAATGCCAAAGGAATGAAGAATGGTCTTGTCGCTATCAATGACTTCCTGCTTTGTGAGTGTGCTCGGTATCATCCAATATAATTTCAGTTCTAGCAAGTGGTCAACCTTGTTGATTATCATACTGTATTGGTTTTTATAGTGTGTTTTATACCCCAGAGTGTCAGGATCGATGGGGGAGGTGTTTGGGTACCCATAAACCCGGTTTAACCCCACCAATATTCAGTGTCTGTTCCACGTCAGACTATCCTGACTTTCTGTTGTGTTCATGTTTGTGTTAAGTACTCTTTTATGTTATTTATTGCACGGCGTCTTGTCAGTTCGGTTGCTTTGGTTGATTGGTATGTTATTGTTGACCTTTCCTATTATCTATTTTGTTGTTTAAAGTGTATATCAAATCATGTATAGAAATAACATGCATGAACTTAAAAAAGATGAACGTGGACTTCAAATCACAAGGAAAGTGTAGCGGACAGATGACGGGGTGTTCTGGACGGTGATTATGGACATGATGGAGGTAAAATATTCAACTGGAGTCATGTTCTTAAATTTATACATCGGCTGCTGGTTTAAAGGAAATATAATAATCCTATTTGAATGTTTATTAATGATGTATTGAATAGAAGAGCATACTATAATTATAACCCTAATTTCAGCCCCCTCCCTTTCAATGAATAAACAGTTCAAATTAGTATTCTACTTAAGGACCCCAAGAACAATTATTCAGAATCTACAACCCCAAGTATAGAGCACCTGAAATGAAGTTTACAAAGATAACATGACATTGTGATTTCTGTATTGATCTCGGTCTGCAGTATTGCCTGAGAGTTTATAGAGCGTCAGTTCAATAACAAGGCGAACATGATAACGGTTTAAAATCATTGTATGTTTAAAATCATTGTATGTTATAAATTTACAATATCTAATATTAGTATCTTTGGATTGTCATTTTATTTATTTTATTTTTCATTGTGCATTTACAAGATACACTTTTGGAACCAACGAATAGCGTATGATTTTCTATGTTGTAAATTTGTTTTTTTAATTCTGAAACAAAACATTATTCATTCATTTGTTTACCTTTTCGGTGTAGATACTTACAAATCATTAAGATTATCAAGGTTCCCAAATATATTTGCTGGAAGACTTTGAAAGGAATTGTCAAACATATATCTGTAAATATAAATTGAATTGTACAACCCGAGGTATTTTTGCAGATATTTATATTTGCTAACTATATTCTGTATTATATCATCATAAGAACGTATACATGTCCGTTTGATAATACATGTACTTTACCCATTATCTAGACTAGAACCTCAGCTATGTTACTTTTCACAAGGGCCGTGGTGTAGTGGTTAGCGCATCGGACTACGAAGCCAGAGGTCCCTGGTTCGATTCCCGTTCGGGATGAAAATTTCAGGGATCAAATTTGCGACGCCCTATCGACACCATTTGCGAGGATGGTCTCGATAAACGATGCTAGTCCGTCGGATGGGGACGAAAAATGTCTGTCCCGTGTTAAGGGAGAGCAACACCCTAAGCATGCTAAAGACTCCTCTGTAGATGTCGAAAGAGAGTAGGCTAAAACGCCGCTACAGGGGCTGCTCTCGCACCCGCCAAGTGGAGAAGGATTAGTATAAGTTGGGATAACTTGTTTCCCAACCCACTATAAATAAATAAGTTTAAACTAAACTTTTCACAACATAAATCTGTTAAAAACTGTTGTGGTACAAAGCCTTATGCATCAATACACGTAACACTGTCGTGACAGTTCTTTTGTATGATTTATATAAAGACAATAAAGAGAAAATCTAAAATTGTTTTTAATCATCAGTTCGTGGAATGGATTTTCGGCGTTTTGAAAGTCTGAATCTTAGATTTGGTTTGGTTAATTAACCTTGTGAATTGTTTATAACATCTATATATATACATCTCAAAAAATTTCTGAATGGGGAATTTCTAACAGAAAATTTTATGCATTTGAATATTTGGAAATATTTAAAAATTTGAATTGAGTAACTCAGACCTATCTTAGAATTGGTAAAACAATTATTTAAAATAGGCGTCATGCACATTATGCATATTTCATGTAACACAGGAATGTAATGCATATTTAATCAAATCTCTTTAGAAGAGATATCTTCCTGACCTTTCACTTTGAAAATTCCATAGGTAAAATGTTTTTGTTTCCTTGAAGACATGACTGAACTAAATCATGTAAGTTACGACTTAGCCAATAGGATCTGTCAGCCAAATGATTAGACAATTCACATTTACTAAGATTATTAAATTTTGAAAATCCATTCTGCGGACTGACGTTTACAGTAGTAAAGTATGACGGAGACTAAATAAAAGACTGCAATTTCAGAAATAAAGCAGCATTTTCAATACTTCATGTACAAAAAATATGACACTATACAGTCGCAATTATTCAACGTGGCATTTTGACTTTTCGTTTCTTATATAAATTGCATCATGTACAGGAATCCAATTATGTAAACTTCGTTCATGGACGTACGCATTAATTTTCTAATTACAGTATGTCAACCTATTGCGGTGATTTTCATACTTACAACATTTGTAGATTAACAAGGTTGTTGAAAACATCTGCAGGAAGAGTTTTTAAATCAGTAGCATGTATGAACCTGATAAATACAATGAATCAGAAAGGTCTGTAGAACTGAAATCAATGTATATTGTTAATCCCTAGTACATGTTTTAGATTGTTCGTTTTTAAAGTAGGAAGTATGTAGTTTTAAGATTAGCACAACATGTGGGTTTAACGAAGTATTCGTTAACGAAAAAGCCTTTTGAAAAAATGTTCAATCATTTTCAACCATTTTAACGTGTAAGTATTTTAGATAAACTTTTAGTACGAACCAATGGCGTGTTAAAGATTATAGCGAGATTCTAGAAAAATACAAAATTGTTTGTTAAAAATTGAATTCCACAGTGAAATTTTCTATGTTCTCATTTTTATTTTAATTCTGAAACAAGACATTATTGATTTATTTGTTTGCCTTATCGGTGTATATATATACTTACAATTCATTAAGATTATCAAGGTTCCTAAATATATCTTCTGGAAGAGTTTGAAGCGAATTGTTAAACATAAGCCTGGAAAAATAGAATGAATTGTACAACACGAGGTGTTTTTATTGATATTTTCTAACTATGATCTATATTCTGTATTATTTATTTCATCATAAGAACGTCCATTAGGTAATACAAGTACTTTACCAATCCTCTAGACCAGAGCCTCAGCAATAGTACTTGAAACACAATGTTTCACAACATAATAATGTTAAAAACTGTTGTAGTACAAAACCTTATATATATATCAATACCACTGTTCCTACATATGAATTATTTAACAACAATAAATAGAAATATTCGAATCTAAAAACTCAGATTGTGGAATTATAAGACAGTTTTTTGTTGATTAATTAACCTTGTTGAGTCGTCCAAGAAAACCAAGAAACAATGGTTATCGTTTATAGAGGCTATATTTGTACATGCCAAAGACGATTCTTAATGGGGAATTTCAGTTAGAAAAGTTAATGCACTTGAAATTAAAAAAATATTAACATTTGAATTGACTATAAATGTAACTCAGACATGTCCTTAAAATTGAAAAACCATTATTTTAAATATGTTTGATGCACATTGTGGATATTTCATACAATAAAGGGATGTAATACGTTTTAAAGAAATCTCAATGGAAGATATATCTTCCTTTTACATCGAGAGTTCCATAGGTAAACTTTTTTTGTTTTCTTGAAGACATGAATGAAAAAATCATGTAAGTTACGACTTAGCCAAATGATTAGACATCTCACATTGATTAAGATAATCAAATTTTGAAAAAAAATTATTTTGCGGACTGAGCATAACAATAATAAAGTATGAATAAAAACAGAATAAACGACTGTAAATCCAATTTAGTTTTCTAATAATACATGCACCAAATATAGGACACTGTACAGTCGCAATTATTCAACGTGACATATTAATTTTTGTTTCTTATATTCATTACATCATGTACAGGAATCCCATTCTTTAAAATTCGTTCATGGAGGTTGTGAGAGTATGCATTAATTTTCGAATTACATTATTATCAACCTCTATAGCAGTGAGTTTCATACTTACAACTTTTGTAGATTAACAAGACTACTGAAAACATCTGCAGGAAGAGTTTTAAGAGGATTCTCACTGATAACCCTGGAAGTGCATTTATATACAATTGACAGTATATATTTTTTTTTAAATATATAAATAGATTGGTACATTTGCCCTAAAAAAATGAATGAAATGTTTTTTTGTTTTTTTATAAAAATTGGATCTATATTTTTTTTATTTAAAAAGCTTGCTTATTCAGGTCTGTTTTTAAAGGCATTCAAAGGCTATTGTCTGTTTTATTTCAATGTTCAGTTTTCATGGTGAATCATTTAGCAGATTGAAAAGGTAAAGATACAATTGTATTTTAGATTCAATTGTCATGAAGTTGTTGATACTTGTATTTTTCATAAAATGTACAAAATGTTTATAGTTCTCTTTCACTGGCTTAAAAAGGGGACAAGTATACGTAAGGAGCAAATAAAAAAACGCAATCCATTACACAGACAATCCCGGAAAGACAAAGGAACAACCACAAACACAACAAATAAATACAGAAAACTAAAAAAAAACACTGAACAGGAACTCTTATAAAAACCAGGAGTAAACCCAGGTGCTCCGAAAGGTCAAGCCGTTCCTGCTCCGTATACGGCACCCGTCGTGAAGTTCAACAAAGTCAATCCTGTGGAAATCACAAATCGGTGGAGGCACATGAAATATTACGACAGTGGGAACAGAACCAACCTCATCTTAGATATTGGAACACTGTAATATATTTAACAAGAATGGGGATATAATTAAGCAGTTTTCCGAAATGTTTATAGTTCTCTTCTACGGACTTAAAAATAACCAAACGCTGAATGTATAAATTTTCACAAAGCCTCATAATAACTGGATCATCATTTGTTTCCAATGGTGATATTAACAATTGTTAAAGGTGTTTGGCAAATTATAATAAAGAACTGGTCCGGATATCGAAATAAATTTGTTTTTATGTTAATCCACATTTTTGGTTGAGTCACTAATAACTTGTATTAATTTTCAATAAACTACATCCAAAGTGAAATATTTCAGATACGTTAATAATTAATATTAAGTTGTAGTATGTACTGAATTTAAAGTTTAAGATGTTGCAATATAACAAAAATGATTTTGAGAGAATAGGCTATTGATTAGATGAAAGTTAATGCATTAGAGTTCACAGGGGTCGATTTAAAAATAAATAAATTCAAGATTATTACGTAAACTTTTTTTTTCAATTTATGTATTCTATTTCCATACAGTAGTTTCATATGCAATATGTAGGTGTGCAATAAGGTTCTAGAATTTCAATTTTTTAAAATTAAGAACCACAGGGGTCGAATTTCAAGAATTGACAATTTAAGATTTTGACATAAAATCACCTTTCATTTTCCAATATACTCATATTTTGTCTATACAGTATTGTCATGCACAATATGTAGATGAACAATAAGGTTTAAGAATTCAAATTTTCTTAAATTTGGGCCCACAGTGGTCCAATTTCGAATATTGCCAATTTAAGCTTGTGACGTAAACTCCTTCTTATTTTTCAATTTATGCATTTTACGTTTATTCAGTATTGTTTCATATTTACAATAAGCTTTTAAAATTTAGATTTTTAAAACTCGGGGTTCATAGGGATGAATTTTAAAAAAACTAATGATTTAAGCTAGTGACCTAAACATTTTTCATTTGCAAATTGAGTTATTATTTCTTCATAGTATGATTGTATAACATCTTTAAATTGGCATACGATATGGGGTTCACTGTTGATTCTGAAGTTTTCTAGTTTTTTATTGGCTTTATTTTTGGTACTCAAACCGCTGTATCGAACATGGTGCACATGATAATTTCAATATCTGTTCTGTTTTGTGCATGTTCAAAAACCCTTTAAGTAGTATCAAATTGTGTGTTAAAGATAGTAGCAGGTTTCTAAATAAGACACAGGTTTTTGATTAAACTGAAATTGCTTAATCTCAATTTTTTAATTCATTTGTTTGATATTATCCATATTTAACTTACAGGGTATTTAGATAAACAAGGTCTCTAAAAATATCTCCTGGAAGAGATTGAAGAGAATTGTTGTCCAAATATCTGGAAAAATAAATGGGATTATACAACTTGATAATAGTACATTGTGTATTATTAGAATCATTAAAAGAGCATCCTCTATACTAGAACATCAGCTATTTCACTTGAAACTGATTTCACAACATAATATGGAAACAAAAGTTATCTAAATGTAGCACAGAACCTTATATTTCAATATTTTACGTTTGACCTGTATATAAGCTGAAAATGAAAAATAGAAAAAAAAGGAGGGAGACCAGTATAAAATATTGTAAATCAATGAATTAATACCACATTTTTATGAATCGTAACGCTAATGATATGTTTCAATGAATACTTTATTATATCGCTATACTTTGTCAGCTTGTAACGACAAGGGCTTCGGTAACAAACATAAGGATGACTGACACCTGTTTCACACCTTGAATGTGATATCATTATCTATTAGAAATATGAGAAAGTATTGAACCAGACTTTTATATGCCTAATTATCAGTATTTTAAAAAATTTAGGAAATGAAAAAAAAAGACAATTCATTATGCATCCTCGAAGTGAATGGGTTTTTTTAGTATCGGATACCCTATACATATCAATTACTCTTACTTGAAATCTAAATTCAAAAATAAATATAGACCGTGCACAAATACTTATTTACTTGAAGTGTAACTTCGAAAATAAATATAAAAAATATTGTTTTTATACTTCTCGTATGAATTAGATTTCAATCTCACTGATTATTTAAGAGACGATTAAATCATACACAAAATCAAAACGTTTGAAATTCTCTCTTTGAACTCAAATTCAATTGAGTGAATTGACCTTCAAAAGATTTTGGCGCTACATTTCGAACTCTTGCTTAAAGGGTTATTGCAATATCAGATGAAGAAAGAGTAAAAAACCGACTTCGAATTCAAAGATTTAAAAAGCGATGTCTTAAAATTAGTCTTTCAGATGGAAAAGACAATTTGGTCAACAGCTTACGCTATTAACTCGATTTTTATATTGATTGGCCATTTCAATCTTGATTCGTCTTGTTTATCTTGAATTTTAGGGACAAGTTTTTCAAACCGCTTTAAGGATCAGACCGCTTGCAGCCGACCAGGTTCAGATCAAATCCGATCATCTCATAACATTCGTCATTAGGTTAGAAAGATCTTGTTTAGATCAACGTGGATCAGTTCAACACATGAAAAACTAGAGGCTCTCAAGAGTCTGTACCGCTCACCTGGATTTAACATGTCCACCTTCAGCAGGATTGAACATTTAAGTATAGCAGTTATCTTGGCTCGTTTTACCATAGGTACGATGTTAAACAAAGTTAGGGTGTGATGGCCATCTTAGTTGACATTCAAGGTTATCAAACACAATTCTGAAAGAGGACCACTGCTGCCTTTAGGCTTGTTCCAAATGGCCGAGATTGAGGTATGATGAACTTTGATCAAATTTACCATAGAGTCCTATGTTAAACTAAGTTCAACTTTGGTGGCCATCTTGATTGACAGGCCAGATCAGCGGACACGATTTTAAGGGGAACAATGGCAGCCATTTTGGTTATCAGTCCTGGCTATTGGACAAAATTCTGAAAGAGGACCATCTAAGGCCCATTGCTGCGAAGTCTGGTTCCAATTGGCTCAGTGATTGATGAATAAAAAGATTGTTGAATGAATTATCACATAGGGTCCTAAGTTAAATTAAGTTCAGCATTGGCGGCCATCTGGGTTGACAGTCATCGTACACAATTCTGAAAGAAGATCATCTATTGACCATTGGTCCCAAGTTTGGTACAATTGACTGAGTGGTTTCAGACAAGTAGACTTTTTAGTAATTTTCCCATATTTCCAATGTTAAACTAAGTTCGGCTGTTGCGGCTATTTTGGTTGACAGTCCGAGTCATCGGACACAATTCTGAAAGAGGACCGTCTAAGATCCATTGCTGTCAATTCTTGTTCCATTTGGCTCTGTTGTTTCAGACAAGAAGATTTTAAATAAATGTTTCCATAGTGTCCCATTCTTTAAATAAGTATAGCCGTGGCGGCCATCTTTGTTGACATGTTGGGTTCCAATTGGCTAAGTGTTTTCAGACAAGAATATTATTTAATGAATTTTCGAATAAGGTCCTATGTTTACCTAAGGTCGGCTGTGACGACCAGTCTTGTTGACATTCTGAGTCATCGGACTTATCTCCGACAGAAAGGTTATTTCTGCCTATTCTTGTTCCAATTGGATATGTTGTTTTAAACAAAAATATTTTTAAACTAATTTTCCCACAGTGTCCTATGTTAGACTAAGATCAGCTGTGGCGGCCATCATTGCTGACAATCCGAGCTATCGGACACAATTTTGAAAGAGCTTTTCTGTTAAATTTTGCCCCAATTAGCTAAGTGGTTTCAGACAAGAAGTTTTTTTAAATAATTTTCCCATAGGATTCTATGTTAAACTATATATGTTCTGCTGTGGCGGCTATCTTGGTTAATCTTCCGGGTCATCGGACAGAATTCTGAAATAGGACAACCTAAGGACCATTATTGCCAATTCTTGTTCCATTTGGCTCTGTTGTTTCAGACAAGAAGATATTAAATAAATGTTTCCGTAGTGTCCTATTCTCAAAATAATTTCAGCTGTGGTGGCCGACTTTGTTGACAGATTGGGTTCCAATTGGCTAAGTGTTTTCAGACAAGAATATTATTTAATGAATTTTCCCATAGGGTTCATGTTTACCTAAGGTCGGCTGTGACGACCAGCCTTGTTGACATTCTGAGTCATCGGACTTAACTCTGACAGAAAGGCCATTTCTGCCTATTCTTGTTCCAATTGGCTAAGTTGTTTTAGACAAAAATATTTTTAAACTAATTTTCCCACAGTGTCCTGTTAGACTAAGATCAGCTGTGGCGGCCATCATTGTTGAGAATCCGAGCTATCGGAAACAATTTTGAAAGAGCTTTTCTGTTAAATTTTGTTCCAATTAGCTAAGAGGTTTCAGACAAAAAGTTTTTTTAAATAATTTTTCCCATAGGATTCTCTGTTAAACTATATATGTTCTGCTGTGGCGGCCATCTTGGTTAATCTTCCGGGTCATCGGACAGAATTCTGAAAGAGGACAACCTAAGGACCATTGTTGCCAATTCTTGTTCCAGTTGGCTCAGTTGTTTCAGACAAGAAGATTTTTAAATGAATTTCCCATAGGGTCCTATGATAAACTAAGTTAGGCTGTGGCGGCCATTTTGGTTGATCGTCCTGGTCATATGACATAATTCTGAAAGATGATAATCTCAGGATCATTGCTGCTAAGTTTGCTTCAAATTGACTCAGTAGTTTCAGACAAGAAGATTGTTTTAATGAATTTCCAATAGAGTCCTATGTT
This sequence comes from Mytilisepta virgata, assembly GCA_028015205.1. NCBI lineage: Eukaryota > Metazoa > Mollusca > Bivalvia > Mytilida > Mytilidae > Mytilisepta > Mytilisepta virgata. Next base: position 33,427,655 of record CM051511.1, on the reverse strand, counting down.
AAACTAAGTTGAGCCTGTGGCGGCCATTTCGGTTGGTCGTCCGGTTCACGAACACAATTCTGAAAGAGGACCATCTAAAGACCTTTGCATCCAAGTTTGGTTCCACTTGGCTATGTAGTTACATCGAAGATATTTTAAATTCATCCCCTTTGTTTTCTATTTTTAGTCACAGCAGCCATGTCGGTTGGAAGTCGGAGATGCTGGACACAATTTTGGAAGGGGCCATCGAAGGACCATTCCATCAAAGTTTGGTTACAATTTTTTTCAGAGGAGAAGATCTTTAAATGAAAAGTTTACACCGGACGACGGAGGACAACGTAAGGAGTATGACCCTTTATTACTTTTAGGGGCGAGTTATACCAAAAGTTATAATATATTTGTTAATCTTTTTAAGACATAATGTATTGAATGCTGTTATAAAATATCTTACAACCATATGGTTGTTTAATCTGAAGATGAATTATAGAAATACAAAAATCTAGAACTTATCACCAAAATTTTACGACGATTATTTAAATTTAGAAACCTTAGAAGACATCGGATAGCTAAATTTTGTTTGTTTTGTTTAGTTGTGGTTTTACACCGTTTTCAGCACATTTGGCTGTTTCGCTGCGGTCAGTTTTATTGTTGGAGGAAGCCAAAGGTAAAATTGTCAACGAGACAACTTCAAAATTATCACATTGCTTAAATATTGGGGTTACTATATGGCATTCAAAAAATAGCAACAAAACCAACAGACAAAATATAATGCAGTTCACAATCCACAATAAATGCTATGCAATATTTGTGTGAAATAATTCCATTTTAAAAGATAACACTAATAAAAATGTACAGTTATCTTTATTTACAATGTAGTATTCATGTTATTTTCTCATAAGTCGCCTCATAAATAGATACATATATATACGTATATGTCCAGAATCGGCCAGCACATGATGCTTGAAATCTTATTCATAAACTGGATATTCACAATATGATTGATGTACCCACTAACTGAACGCCACCTAAAATTCAAAGAAAAGAATATTTTTGATATATATATGCAACCAAACTGAAATTAAAAACTGACAAAAATGTAGTCAGAAACAAATTTCCATTCCTAATGAAAATTTAAGGACAGCCTTCCAATGTCACAGGTCACAGTTGTACTTTGTCGACAGTTTGAATTAGAATAAAATGTATCTCCTCAAACACATTTCCTACTAAATGTGTATGATCCTATCTCATGAGTGTACCTGAGATATGAGCATGGGTGTAAATTTTAACCAGATTCAGTAGAGCATAAAATATAGGATATGGTGATTCAATTTTTATACAGACCTTTGTTATTTTCCAAGACGCATCCACTGATGAAATAGTATGCTTATGTGACTTACAGTGTCTTGGAACTAGACCTTAACACAAAACTTAACCAGAGTTACTCATGCATAAAATTTAGGTCATGTTGATCCAATTTTATACAAACCTTCGTTTCTTTCCAAGATGCATCTACCGGTAAAATATTATACCTATACGACTTACGAGTCTAAGAATTGGACCTTAGCACAAAAGTTAACCAGAGTCATTCATGCATAAAATGTAGGTCAGGGTGATTCAATTTTTATTCAGATCTTCATTATTTGTACAAAGACGCATCCACTTGTGAAATATTGTACCTATATGACTTACACTGTCTTAGAACTGGACCTTAACACAAAACTTAAACAGAGTCAGTCATGCATAAAATGTAGGTCAGGGTGATAATATTTTTATTTAGGCCTTCATTATTTTCCAAGACGCATGCACTGGTGAAATATTGACCCTATAGGACTTATAGTGTCTTAGATCTGGACCTTTATAAGGTCTCACAACACAACCGAACGCTATATCGCCTCCCCAACTCTGTTGGTAGAGGGGATAATTAATCGTCCAAGATTGTATCACCAGTAGAATAAGATTGGAAATTATATTTTGAAGATTTGCCTGTGTCTCATATGTTTAAATGTATATTTACAAGTTATAATAATGTTACCTTTCAAATGAATCGTGTTATTCATGATAATTCTGTCCAAGTTCCTTTCATGGTGACAAAGGTCAATAAAGGCTGAAAACGAAAATTAACTGCTTTATTAAGTGCAAAATTGCAAAGAATTATCAACACAAGTCATCAATTTTACACTTTATATCCAGATATAAAATACTACATATTTACTAATTAGGTACATGTTTAATAACATAGCATATAAACTGCCTCACTAATCACATGTCCAAGTAAGGACTGTTTGAGCATTATACATGTACAATCGGATTCCACGCTGCCCTGACAGTCAAATTACTCCTTTATGTGAAATTTTGATTTTTTTTTCTATATAAAAATAAATAAAAGCTTTTATTTGATATATATGTTTTTTAAAAATCAGTATATTTGAGAAAAAAAATGTTCATGCCAAAACAAAATTTATTATTATTTGTTTTAAAATCGACAATAAACTGGCTCGGATCCAAGTTTATATGTTTCTGGGTGGATTGTGGTGGCAGTGTTCCACCAACGGGTCTGGTAGGGGGTCACGGGAAATATTAGGTGATAGAATACTATAAAGGGACCAGGCAAAATTTATCAAATGGGACTGGTGCAAAATGCCATGGAACAAACACTTTTTTGGTCACTCTATTTCATGGGACACCAACATTTTTTATTTCCATATTTTTACAAATTCGCGCAAAAAAATTCTTTAAAGCACACATTATACCTTACTGCCTATGAAACATTAACACTAATGAAATTTATGTATCAAGCCATATATATAAGCTTTTTATACATTTGCAATGTTTCAATCAACATAACACCTTGTATGGTAAGTAAATAACAGAAAAAGGTTTTTGTCAATTTATATCAAGAACCATAGCACTTTTAAAATTTAAGAACAATTTTAATACTTGACAGATTATATGTACACATTGTATAAAATTCCTTAAATTGCTCAGTTTTGATAATACCTGAAGGATAATTATTTTCACTTCTTTTTCTAAACTCAATGATATCTTGTACATCCTAAATACTAATCAATTAAAAGGTTTATCAAATCTTTATAGCAAAAATTATACCTTACTATATACGAAACATTAACGTTATAGCGAGCGCATTGAGCGCAATAGGAGCTTATGCATTTCCTACATATGGGTGATTTAGGAAAGTCTTTGTTTAATGGGACAGCCATTATGCAATCCGAAATGAATTTATTTGTTAAAGCGAATATGGCCATATTGTGCTACATACCAAAGGCTAGAAAAAGATTCATTCGCAGGATACAGAAGTAAGTGAAATAAGGGAAACAACTTGTTCAAATGATAATTTTAGAGTCAGAATTGTGATACCGGAAATGAGTTTCTAGAAAAAGCTACTGCTGCGCTCGCATTATTGGTCATGACAACAGCATATTAGAAATATTATTCTTACCTTTTTTATTATTTGATTGTTATTAATTTGCAATATATGAAAAATTTGATGGGACATGTACTTTTATTTTAATTCTAGATAGTTTGCCCTTAATTGGAATTAAATATTCTTATTATATTCTATGCCAGATTTCCTACACAAGAAATAAACTGAAAATACGTCCCAGCTCTTCTATTTTTTCGTACATAAAATTTCTGTCCTAAGTTTGTTTATTTTGGGGAGGGGAGGAGAGAGTGCACGACGAATGTTTCTATCTAATTTTATAAGTATCTGTTTTTTATTCAAGTAGAATTTCAATATCGTGTGACTTTTCTCTGGAAAACAATACTTTTATCCAGAGTATCCAGTCCCAGGGACACAACAGTACTACAGGGTAGCCTGTAAGCTTAAATGCAAAAAAGGGGGGTTGAAACAGGCTATGGGAGCGAATCTCAAATTGATATTTTGTATCATTTTACACCAATTGCTTCCTTGTCTATTGGATAGTTAATAATGATATCACGTCAAATGATGCATATCGAAATGCCACCTGATCACGACTGAGAAGTGATGACACTGAGCTGACAGTGATGACACTGAGCCGACAGTGACGACTGGCATCTTTTCTTTTCTAAGGTCATTTGTTTGTTGGGTTATTACTGCATTAAGATATCTTACCTGAGGCCGTTATACCAGGTCAGTACAAACAAGTCCATGAGTTAGAGGATTATCTCTTTAAACTGATAATAAATCAGTTTACATCTCTGCATGTGGTTCATCAGGTGCGATATCCAAATCTTCAAGCTTCTCGGAGATCCAGTTTTCCAAAAAAGGAAAATAGACCCCGCATATCTACCGTGACGCACAGCTCCTAATTTTACCACTTTGTGGCCTTTTCTGGTAATATTAGACACATTTTATCACTTAAAACGGAAGACGGAATGCTGATACATCATACAATATCACTGCCGACAAAAAAATAATCAAACTCTTGACGTAAATATGCAGTTTCTAACAATGATGCTACTATTCTGGATGACAGAAGTTACTTCCCCCTTGAAAAACAGCACCTACCTGCGCAGCTACTTTACGGCCTAGCTGTCTGACAGGTAGATGTCTGCATGCTTTCACAGTTGGTAGAAATTACCAGAGAAAGAAACTTGTGAATTCCTGATTCCTGAGTAGACGTCTGGCCAGTGACCAAGTAAAAGGTCTTATACTGTTTGCGTCTGAAGATTGCATAAAGCATTTTTGATACCAACATAAAAAGGGGTTTTTACTTAGATGTACAAATGTATATATACATGGATGACTATGACAACCTGGTAAGAATCACAGTTTAATAACAAAAACAATTAGTAGAATTACTATCCATTCATTTTTATTTTTAAATTTCTTTTTGAAGGTGTTCTTAACGGAGGAATTTCTTATTTCTTTGTTGCAACTAACAGGTGTGACATGTATTTCATTTCAGAAGAAACTAAGTAGACAGGTTAAAACTAAACAAATTCATAAGATAGTCCAAAAATTATCCTAAATAATAACCTAAGATATACAATGTATCTTAGGATAAATCTTAGGAAAGTTTCGAAAATAAAGTCCAGGGGTCCGGTTATCGAAGCTGTCCTAAAATCGGTCTTAAGATATGTCTTATGACAAATTTTAGGATTGTCTTAGGACTATCATAAGACATGACTGAGACTGTAAATCAAACCTGTCCTGGGATTATCTTATCTTGCGATGCCCTGAACAGGTACATTAAAGTTTTAAAAAATTGAATTTGATAAAATATGCAATATTTATTTAAAAGTTTATAAGAAGTATGTTTTGCAAGATTGTGTTTTACCTATATTATTATGGAGAGGTTGAACAACTACTCAATAATTTGTTGATATTTTGCTGAAATAAGATGATCACTCGCATTATAAACACGTGCATGATATTTTACATGAAAAGTACTCAAAACAAAAAACTGAGATCTGATATTACGAAAACATATATTAAATGGTATGAACTGATTATTACATGGAGAATTACGATAAGTATATAAAGATTTGAAGGCAAAAACAAAGATAGGATGGTCTTAGTTCTCTGCTGCAGGACCAAAAACCAGAGATTAGAACAGCTACATGTAGGACCAGTCCTGCGACTAGTCAACCAGAGATTTGAAAACAGAGATAAGGACCAGTTATAATCTCAGCTTTATCGATTTTTCAAATCTCTCGTCCCATTTATTCAACTCCGCACGCGCTTTTCTAGTGACTAAACTAGAGATTTGACTAATAATTGTCTCTGCTAAATGTGCATGCGCCGTCCAAGGACGGTCCTAGGACGAAAAACGATCGACCGGGGATAAATAAAATGTTATTCTATTATTATTGGTTGATCATCTTATAATGAGTAAATAATATTCCGTGCAAAAATTATAACATATTTATATTGATATGTTTGGTTTCAATTTCATTAAGTTCTAATCTACACAAAGTATTCTATTGTCAAATGAAATAAATAATATGAATTTTTGATGATATATACTATTTAAAGAAATTATAAATTATTAAGTTTTGGAATATAAAATAAAATAAAAAAGTACATAGAAAATTGTATTTCAATACTGAAACTTATATTTTGACTTTAAAAAACACTATAGGTACAATCAAAATATCTTTTAAAGTCTTATGTGGCACTCCTGGTATGGCTATATTTAACTATAAGTATCATCATTTTTTGCCACTGTGAAAAAGAATTTCTTTTATCTAATACGTATTACGGTTAGTCACAGAGAACTTTCTAAGATACCGCATGAAATATTCTGAACAACATTCATGTCAAAACTTAATAAATTTATAAAATGACCATATGTCAAGTTTGAAACTTGTATTTTCACTTTAAAAAAACTTTTGTTGCAACAAAAATCACTTTTGTCTTATATCGCACACTCTGATATGGCTTAATTTGACTAAGTGTTCCTCAAAGGTGTTGAAAAGCTAAATTTTATGTTTTCGTTACTGCGAAATTCAATTTTTTTTGAGGTAAGCTGCAGAGATGCTTTTTTGGATACCGTAACAAATTTATGAAATAAATTTCTATAGAAAATTAATGAATGTAAATATAATCATATATATATGACAAGTTAAAAACTTGTTTTTTTTCTTTACAAACAGTAGCATTTTAACAAAAATCACATTTTTCTTATATCGCACAAGCTTATATAGCTAATTTTAACTAAGTATCATCCTATGTATGTTTTGTTTTTTTTTTCACTTTAAAATGGAATTACTTTTGTCAAACAAGTATTACGGTACGTTGCAGAGAAGCTTTTTAATATACCATATGAATTTTTTTGAGCTAAATTCATGTAAAAATTCCTAAAAGTATAAAATATGAACCCATCAAGTTTGAAACTTGTGTTTTCAGTTTAAAATACTCATCTGTTTTAACAAAAATCCCTTTTTTATATCGCACACTCTGATAGAGCTAAATTTGATTAAATATCAACCTTAAAGAGGTTGAAAAGCTAAATTGTGTGTTTTTCAATGTGAAATTGAAATATTTTTCATCAAAACGTACTACGGTAAGTTGCACTTGACTTTTTTGGATACCATATGTTTGAATGCTTACTTTTGTGTTTTTTCACTCTGAAATTTAATATTTTTATCAAGCAAATATAACGGTAAGTGACAGAGAAACTTTTTAAGATACCAAATAAAATTTATGTACTAAGTGTATGCGAAAAAGTCCTAATGGTATAAAATAAGTACATGTCAAGTTTGAAATTTGTATTTTCACTTTAAAAAACACTTATGTTAAAACAAAAATAACTTTTGTCTTATATCGCACACTCTGATCGGTCTTAATTTTACTTAGTATGAACATATTATTGGTTGAAAAGCTAAATTTTGTGCTTTTTCACTGTAAATGTATTACTGTAAGTCACAAGCACATTTAAGATACCTTAAGAAATGTATGAACTAAATTCATTAAAAACTTCATAAAAACATGTCTTGTATTTTGACTTAAAAAACTGGAAAAAATATCAATATAAAAAATCACATTAATCTTATATCACACAATCTGATAGAAACAAAATATCTAAAAAAGATTAAACCTAGTAATTACAATATAATAAAAAGAAACAGAAATGAAATGGACCAAATGACATAATACGTAATAATAATAATATAAGAAAACAAATAAATTAATATATTCTTTTAAATGCAATTTCGTATTCCCTATAGTAAGTAGGATGATAAGGTATGATCAATAAAAACATTGAAAAAATAAAAATAAAGATATAAGAGTTAAAAAAAGGGTACTTAAAAATTATATATACTAAAATACGAATAATTTTGTGATAGTCTGCGTACTTTAATTAACGTGAAACATTTTAACAAAATTAGCTAAACGTCTTTGAAGCAAAATAATTGTTTTAATTTAAAGAATTTAAACTACGCATGCGCCGTCCTGATGACAAGTTCCAAAATTCAAGTACGTACATTTGGTATACTACGCATGCGCCGTCCTAAAGCAGAGATGGATTTGGTCATAAGGACCAAAACGGTCATCAGAACAAACTTAGAGCGTACGCCCTGTCCTTAGGACGAAACCAGACTTGGTCCTGGTCGTGGTCCTAAGAGCAGTCATTAGGACCATTTCTGTCCTCAAGTTGACTTTATGCAGAGAATATAACCAAACTGATCAGTCATAATCTCTAGTCTAAGTTAACTTGGAACCCGGTCATAATCTCTGTTTCAAATGTCTGCTTGAGGGTGATGTTTTAAACACTGTACTTATAATAAAATAAATACACACAAAAATTTTCATAATTTACAACAGAAATAATTCCATGTTTATTTGGTAAATTTTGCATGTTTAGTATCCAATTACAATGTACATTTTTTCTACATAACAATGGATTCAAAAATTCAGTAAGAGTTTTATGTTAGCTTTTTGTAAAAAAAATTCAAATATTTAGTCTTTCATGCCATTGATTGAATGGAAATTTTGCTGTGAATATTGGTCATTTTAAGTCAATTGGAAAATTTTTAAAAGCAAGAAAGCGACAAAATAAGAACAGTGACCCAAATTTTTATTTCATATGTCAATGAAGCTTATCAGTAGATATATTTATGTAAAATATTTTGCAAAATCTAAATAACTTCAATTTGGTATAGTCCCAAATTCAATATTGCTTAATGTACATTGAGATATACAATGTATCTAGATCTGACCTGATAATATCACCGCTATGAAAGAAAGGGTTTGAATCACAAACAAATCCTAAAGTTTCTTCTCATACTTCTTTAGGTTTTGCCTTAATTCCTAGATTGCTTTCCTTACCTTGTCTTTCATACTTACAGAATATTTAAATAAATACAGCTTTGAAATAAGTTCGCTGGTAGAGTTTGGAGATAATTTGTTGTCAAGTACCTGGTAAAAAAAAATAAATGCAATGTCAATGTTGATGGTTAAGGTATCAAATCTTTGTTTAACTTTGCAACATAATTGTATGATCCCAAACCGTGTTCGTTATCTTTAATGTTGCTATGAAATACGAATACCTCCTGTGATTGTTTTCTATCAGCGGAGGGCGTTTCATGAATTCTGTTGAAAGTATATATTGAATTCCAAGGTCAAAATTTTATTTCCACTTTGAAGACCAGAGGTGCATGTTAACATACCCTCTACCATTCTCAATACTACTCTGTGTTTACAAACTTTGTTCGATCTCTATCTTTTCAAGTCTTTGAAATTAAATCATATTTTTCACTTTTGTTATCCACCACTCGAGGTCGTCTCGCAAATTGTCTTGAAATGTCAACATTCCAGTTTTTTTTTTTTTTTTTTTATTTTTAGGTCAAACTTTTAGTTTATTTTTAAATACCGTAGATATATGCTCACTAATTAAAGAAACTCTTTGCTAATTCGTCTCAGATTAAAATTGTGTTAATGTAATTTATATTATAGGACTGTTCATAACTCCTAGAAGGTCCTACTTGATTATACTACTTTTCCAGTTAAATTACATACACGCATGCACATAATCAAATTACAATATTCAAAGGACCACTTCCAATTAATCAAATGGTGCTGAACGAATTCTCATTGTATATGTGACAGTGGTGTCTTTTATCATGTTTATGGTAAAAATATTAGTCCGAGTTCTGCAGATTATATTTCCGAAAATTAGATAAAAACAATACTTAAAAGTTTGACGATTTGCAACATTTTTCAATTAGGGGCAAACATTATTTTTGTTTAAAAAAAGATGCACATTTTGGATTACTAGTGTTACAAATAAACAGAAACCTCGACTACTATGGGACTTCTTTTTTCTGCCTTTCGTACGAAAGGGACCCGTCTTAGTGACATCCGACAGCAAAATGAATTGCGACAATACTTTAATACTTTAATAAAACTGGTAAATGATAATTCTTTTTTAATTAGTAATAAAGCTGTACAACATTTGACACCAGAATGACGGTAGGACTCCTCCTGATTGGATACTCTTTTGTATGAACAAATTATGCAATTAGAAATAGTATTCTAATATGTGGAATTCTTTGTATGTAAAAACACAATATATGTCATTTCTGTTAACACTAATTGTTATAAATACTATGTAAACATGTGTATTATGAACATTTTAAATAATTTTCTTAATTTATTTGATAAAAAGGCCATTAAATTGTGTTTTATTAATTTCAAATTAGATATTTTCAGTCAATTTATCATTAATTTGTGTCAAATTCTGGCAACACATTCATCATTTAGGAAGAACTATATCCAATTAAGACGATTTTCTAACAATTCAGTATGCAATTATCAGTAGTAATCAATATTGAATATATGGTAAATGGTTTAGTGTTTCAAAATCTAATGCAAATAAGAAAAATATTGTATTAACAGATATCGAAGTAAGTGGAGTTGACTGTATATTATTTGATCTCTCTCAGTGATAACTACTTTTAACAAGAATGAGATATAGTTCATTCGGATCTAGAAGAATTACTCTGAGCAAGGCATCTTGTCTGTTACTAGGAGGTGTAGCCATTTTTAAAACATCCCTGAAATATATTTTGCGAGATACTGAAGTATACTTGAATGCGTTACCAGTTGTTAACTGGTGGTATACTGTGAAATACTTATTATTCATGGTACAGCGATTCCCGTGGATCTCGTTATTAGATCAATCAACAAATTAAAAACACAATGGATCTTCAAATCACTATACTAAGAGGAAATATCGAAAAGTTTGGATTCGTTACCAAGCATGAAAGACGCATATTGGCCTTTGATGCATATGCAAATTCAAAGCTGTAAAGAGTACATAACCAAAAACAAGGGTTGTGTTACTTTCCGAAGATTAAAATATCATATTACGGTAGTTAATGACAATAAAGAAGGTATTATGCAATTGAATTCCACGAAAGTAAGATCCAAAATATGACCTTATCCCATAATACACGAAAATTGTTGTCAACAAAAATAACGTAATCCAGAGGATTTTGTGTTGATAACATCATTGCTTTGTGGCCCGCATATTTTGCCAAATGATTTTTTTTTTATGAAGAACACCAGACTCCATGACTATTTTGTACGTTTAAAATAACTGATGAAAACTCCAGACTTCATGGCTTTTCTCTATATTTGATATAACAAGTATGTACATGTATGTCTTAAAAGTCACCGAATGATCATACTTTCGAAAACGGAACTTGCACGTATTCTGAAACTTCGAATTTGTTTGTGGTGACGATATATATGATAAAAATAAATGAAATGCCTGCAAAAATTAGTAAAGCAGCTCTCCTAAAATATATATAAAATTTCAGCAGTGAAACGACAATGATGCATTACGACTATTGGAAACGAAAGGTAATACGTTTTACTTTCATTTTAAGGCACATTTTATATATTCCGGAAACACTAATGGTAATTTGAAAAAAGACACATAGTAACTGTAATATAAGACACTAATGAAGTTTCTAAATTCTTCTTCTTCTTATCTTTATATTACACTCCCAGCTTTGGGACACCAAGACGTCGGTAACTATAACTTCTTGTTAAAATATTAGTCAATAAATCAATACGCTATATTGTTAAAAATAAAATCCGGTATAAAATCTAAAATATACTCCTGTTAATATCGTCAGAAGAACTGTTCCAAAACAGTTTTAGAACTGTCATCCTGGCACCTTTAGAACCATTTATGACAGGGTGTGTCCTGACCTAAAACCATTTATGACAGTTCTACCCTAGAACCATTCTGGACGGTTCTACGCTACCAATAGTTTATAAATTTTGAACATCAAAATTATAAGAAATAAAATAATTAATTTGTTGTCATAATTTTAAAATCATCTTTTATCAAACCGAAATACATTATGGAGTAAAAAAAGAAACAAATTCACTCAGAATAAATTCGAAATGATTTGAAAACTAGTCGGTGTTATTTGGTAGTACATAAAGCATTCCTCCACATATGTTTCGACAAGAGAATACTTTAAATCAAGATTTGGTCCCGTCCCTTCTTGAAATTAAGTGTAAAATATCCATATATGTACGTTATGTCTATGTAATTTTTCGATAAATTGGTGAAATGCACTTCTTATTTCAAAATGGCGGTACTCATCCCAATAATCTTCTACCTTCTTACAACGAAATGAATATCGTTCATAACGAACAAAGAGAAATAATTATTTATTACGTCAAATATTACCGCATGAAAATGGTAAATAAGATAAATTATTAATTTAAAATAAATTAGAATGTTACTTATCTGACACATTTGAAATATCTCCTTGAAATTTGGGACAACTTTATACACACCTCTTTATTCAAATGCTGCATTAATTATTTTTAAATGTAGCGTTATAAAAATTTGAAACCCCCCTGATTTTGTCACCAAAACGGTTTACCTGTATACATACACATGTATATGTGTACCTTTAATGTAGGAACAATAAACAGCCGGACAGGCAAGGTACAATACACATGTCAAAACGTTAATTAGTTATAATTACCAGAAACACACAACATGTTACGAAGAACAAATTTCTTTACCTGTAAATTTACTTATAAAAAATCACACAAATTTTAACTAAAACAATAATTCGTTTTCCTTGTGGGTTAAAGAAAATGAAAAAAAACTTGCACAATAGCTCTTTATTACATGTATGTATTTTTGCTGTTTTGTATAAATTGGTCATAAATTAAATATTATTAATTATTTTCATAATTTCATATATTGAAATTATAATCGATGAGAAATGCTACTACATATTTAAAAAAAAATATTATTAAAAGTTTCGAAAAAGCGAAGACGAGGAGTACGTGCCATAATCAATACAGAGTTATCGGATATTAAAATGGACGGTTAGAGCCTAGAACCATGTATGACAGTTCTACCCTAAAACCATTTGTGACAGTTCTACACTAGACCTATTCTGTGTGATTCTACCCTAGAACCATTTATGACAGTTCTACCCTAGAACCATTTATGACGGTTCTACCTTAGAACCATTTATGACAGGCTTGGTTCTACCTTAGAACAGTTCTAGAATGGTTCTAGAACCGTCCTCTCTGACACAATAGTTGAGAGGTTAGAACTGATCTCAACTGTATGTTAATTGTTGGACCTTTACACAATTTCAAGCAAAGCCAATATCCATGCATAAATTAGAAAAGTGAATTCATATTGAGTACTCAACTACTATCTACAAAGCACAGATCTCATCAGACCATCAGCTAAATTAATATATGAAAAAGCACACACGAAGGTCACTATATATGTGAATAAAGCATACAGTCATTATAACATGCATACGATTACTATTGGTATAGAGTAGAGAAACCCACACTGACCAGCTAACACCGAAATTAACAATTAAGCACTATTAGGAATTCAGTAGGGACAGTCTTTTAATGTGAAGTTTGTAGCACATATAAGTTGAAGATTTAGTAACTTCAAGAATCTGGTTTTCATTGCTAAATAGATCACTATAAACTGAGCAGTCCAGTATTAATCTGACAAGAGATTCTTTTGTCACAAAGTGAGTTTGCCATTTTCTTTGACCATATATGAGGTAACCAGATCCTTAAATTCTGTATAGTACAGCTTACGGATATCATGTAAGGCTGAGCATCTTAATAATAAGTGAGCAATATCTTCATCTTCAATAAGACATAATTGACAAATAGATCTGACCCCTCTTTGCTAAATCTTGATTTGTCGGATTAGGTAATATATGTCCCGGTAATCCATCTGCATTTAGTTATACCTTAATGACGTCTGACTGTTGACTGAACAGATCTCCATAGAAGGTGTGATTGATCAATTTTCAGTTCTTTGAAATTTATATATTTCAGTGAGGACTTGGTTGGAGCATCTGCTCAGAGTAAATCTGACCATTTACTATAAATTGTTTGTTGTATATCGAACTTTCATGCTAATTTAGAAGGCGGATTCTGTTTAATTTCTCCAATAGTTGGTAAATCATAAAACTTCAGTCTCATTAATTTGCCAAACAACATATTCATATTATCATAACAAGTTGTCTTTCAAGCAAAGATTGGATAGTTTCATTATTACAGACCACAATATGATGTGAAAAACACCTGGAGTCGATGTATCTCGGCCTCTATTGGCAGGGCACCTAGAAGAAGATAAACAGTACACCATGCAGTCATTGTTGGGAGTGTTTGAATTTTCCGAAGAACATCATAAAATTAGTATATAAATTAAATTAAAAATTGTAAATCAGTAATTAATATACTTACAAATAATAAAGATTTACAAGATTCTTGAATATATCTTTCGGAAGAATTTGAAGATTATTTCTACCCAGATTCCTGGAAAAAAATAAAAATGTTAAGACTAGATAACAATGTAGTATTTTAACATTATAAAACTATTAAGATAAAAAAAAGAGTACCGTTGCAAACTTTCAGTGATGAAGAAAACTGGAAAACCACAATTAAATTCACGGAAACACCCATACAGCCACCAAGCACTACAGAGATGTAGCCAAAAGAACTAAAAAATAATATACTACAAAACCATGAATAAATCAAAAGATAATGTACTAGTTAACTTTATTCTCTTCTATCTGTCCATATGAATTTATTCAATGAATATTAATGAATGTATACAGATAATGTAATTTAATTACTCATTTAAAGCTTAAGTGAAAAAACAGTTTATTTAACATATTTAAAGAAGTAGTTTTGTCAATAATTTTAGTTATTTTATTTTATTTTGTATTTGCTCCGTAAATTTATGTATTTTTGATATCCCTCGTAATATTTTGTAATTATTATTTTAATTTAAACAATATTCTATTCAGAAGAAAACTGGATTCGATTGGGCAGCAGGTAAAGCCTATGAAAGCTCTCTCAGTGTTACAAGGTACAATAACAGACAGTCTAAATAATAATATATATTTTAACAATAATTATATAAATATGCAGTGTAAGGTATTACAGGATAGGTTAGACTGGTCAACATTACTAGTATATTTTCATGAAGTATTAAGAAAAAACTTAAAATTGTTCATCAAGATATGTAGTCTATTTTTATATGAGTATTCTTATTCTTTCTTATTTTTAAAGAATTGTTTTATTGTCTGTTTCAACTGTTGACTGTTAAATTTGCACGTTTTGCGATAAATCATGTTAGTACAAATCTGACAGTATTTGTTGATCCATTGTCTGAGAGCGCTTACACGAAAAATTGACAAAATTTTCAGAGTTCAAAGGGCAATAACCCAACAAAAAATAATGGTACAGCACTGAAATTCTGAACTTGACCGAGATAACACAAAATCGCAACTATGATATAAATTTAAATTAAATCCATTAAAGTCTGTAGGCGTGAGAGCGCGTACAAGAAAAGGGCGAAATTTTCAGACTTCTGGGCAATAACTATGATATACATTTTATAAAAGTTCATTGAGAAATGTAGGTGTGAGAGCGCTTACAGTGTCGGACAGACACACACGGAAGCCCGGCATTTCTATGTCCCCGCACCACGTTGCGACGAGGAACAAAAAAGTACATAATAGTAAAGATAAATGAACAATACTCCTTTCCCCATTAAAACATTTGGGATGAACATAGAAAGTGCCAATTTAAGAAAAACAAATTAAGAAATAAATCATGAGAGTCATATGTTTCTTTCAGATTTTAACATGGATAACAGTATTTGAACAAACTTGTATCCCTGGCAACCATGAATTATTTTGACTCTAATATGGCAAAAACTGAAATTATGTAGTAGAAGTGATAGTTTACGGCTTTTCGTGTAATAACCATTCTGATTTATAAAAAATATGAGAAATAAATCGAAAACGGTAGAAAGGTAAACGAAAAAATAAAGCTTACTTTTCATCAGATTTTATTCCAGTTTGGAGATAAGAATTACGAACAATTGTAGTACTTGCCCGTTCTGATGGTTTCTTTGGTGATTTTCAATTGAATGAAATGGCTTGTTAATTTGACTTTGACTTCAAGCGCGTGCTGCCTATTATATATCTTTACTTGCAAAGCGAAAACGATACGCCATATTAGGATCGCTTTTTTAGAGTAAGCACGTTGTTGGCCTTTTAATCATTCATAAAAGCATAGAAATCAGACATGACATACTTACAGGAGATGCAGATTCCTTAGATTTTGGAATATTCTTTCAGGCAGTGTTGCAATAAAATTTCCACCTAAATCTCTGTAAATAAATGATGCTTTATTATGAATATTCAGATTTTATCAGTACAGTTACATGAAACGCATACATATTACCTTCTGAATTCACGAATAAAATCATCAATTTTTGAATCCTCTTAAATATTGATCCTCTTTCTGAAATCCTTTGCAAGTCTTTATTTAACAGTTAAATATTACTTTAGTTTTGGGATAATACTGTTAAATTTGTTCTAACATGATTTATCGCAAAACGTACAAATTTAACAGTCAACAATTGATAGATTTAGTTTGGGTAAGTATCCCTACTAATTGAGTGGGATTCCAACAATAACTTTCTAGTTAATCATTTTTTATCCTTTTATTAATTTCTATTTTATTAACGGATAACAGTATTTGTTAATCCATTAAATTTTGTAGGCATGAGAGCGCAAACAAGAAAATTTGACAAAGGGCAATAACCCCAACAAAAAAATAAAGGTACAGCACTGAAATTCGAACTTGACCGAGATAACACAAAATTGCAACTATGATATAAACATAAATTAAATGCATTTAAGTTTGTAGGCGGGATATCGTTTACAAGAGAAAATGCCCAAATTTTTGGACTTCAGGTCAATAACTATAACAAAAATAATACCAATTCACAACTATGATATACATTTTATAAAATTCATTGAGAAATGTAGGTGTGAGAGCGCTTACAATGTCGGACGGATGCACACACGGATGCCTAGAATTTCTAAGTCCCGCACCGCGTTGCGACAAGGAACAAAAAGGCACATAATAGTAAGATAAATGAACAACACTCCTTTCCCCATTAAAACATCTGGGATGAACTTAGAAGGTGCCAAGTGGCAAAAGAGACCAGTCTAAGATGAAGAACAGAAAAAGAAATTGAGAAATAAATCATGAGAGTCATATGTTTCTTTCAGATTTTAATATGGATAACAGTATTTGAGCAAAATTGTATCCCTATAAACCATGGATTATTTTGATTCTAATATGGTAAAAACTGAAATTATGTAAAAGAAGTGATAGTTTACGGCTTTTCAAGTAACAACCATTTTGATTTAACAAAATATGAGAAATAAATCGAAAATGGTAGAAAAGTGAACGAAAAAATAACGCTTACTTTTCATCAGATTTTATTACAGTTTGGGGCGTAAAAATTACCAACAATTGTAGTACTTGCCCGTTCTGATAATTTCTTTGGTAACTTTCAATAGAATGGCTTGTTAATTTGACTGTGACCTAAAGCACGTGCTGCCTTTATATATCTTTACTTGCAAAGCGAAAACGATACGCCATATTGGAATCGCTTTTTTGGAGTAAGTACGTTTTTGGCCTTTTAATTACTCATAAAAGCATAGAAATCAGACATGACATACTTTACTTACAGGAATATTAGATACGCTTGGTTTTGGAATATTCTTTCAGGCAGTGTTGCAATAAAATTTCCACCCAAATGTCTGTAAAGGAATGATGCTTTATTATGCATATTCAAATGTTAGCGTTACAGTTACATGAAATGAGTAAATATTATTACCTTCTGAATTCACGAGTAAAATCATCAATTCTTGAATCCTCTTAAATACTGATCCTCTTTCTGAAATCCTCCGAAAGTCTTTCTTTAGCAGTTAAATATTAATTTAGTTTTGGGATAAATGGAATTTAATTTCTATACAGACTGTTTGCTTACTACCTGTAGATCTGCAATAAGGTCTTATAATTTTTATTTTCTTAAATTGAGGCCCTCAGTAGTCGAACTTTGAAAATTGTCAATTTAAGCCTTTGAGGTAAAGTTCCCTTTTCTATTTACGCATATCATTTCTTTACAATGTTGTCATATTTAGATGTGCAATAAGATTTTAACATTTTGATTTTCAAACTTGGGTCCCACTGAGATCGAATTTCTAAAATTGTGAATTTAACTTGTAACCTAAATTCCTCTTTTATTTTTCAATTTATGTATTTTATTTCTTTACTACTGGTTACCAAACTTTTTTATCTAATTTGCTTCATAGAATGATTGCACAACATATGTAAATGGATAATAAGGTTTTAGATTTATTTTGGGTAAGTGTCCCTACTAATTGAGAAGGGTATGGTAATATTTTTCGATTCCAACAATAGCTTTCTAGTTTATCATTTTTTATCATTTTATTTTTTTCTTTTTTATTCATTTTGTTTTGTTTTATTTTATTATAAAATTATTATGATGTCATGATAAGAGTAAAATTCTTTAAATACACATCAAAAATGTGGTTATATAAAAAGCTAAAACGTTTGAGCGGAAACAAATTGATCGTCACATTTCCTGTAATGAGTTGCGAATTTGATAGGGGTGTCAAGTTCTGTATTCAGTCAATTTTTTTAGGGAATGGCTTTTTTTAGAAATTTTTTTTGGCCAAAATCTTTTAGGTCAGAAATTATATATTGCAAATAAAAAGGTTGGAGTTATGCTTGTAATGGTATATGTATAAGTTGCAAATGACATGCATTTCTTTTGATAAGGTTCTTTTTAAAATAAATAATGTATTCTATGTGAAATGAAACATTTTATGGAGCATATACACAATTGATATTTTCTGTGATTGATATTTTTCCCATAAATTCACTATCCATTTTAACATATTCTTACTATGTAGAACATCGTATCTATACTTTATTTTTTGCAATTATTCTCCATTCATTTTTTGAGGCCATTATTCAGCATTCTATAAACCCGACCCAAACCAACATGTAAGACCATTTGGTAATCAAAAACATGATAAATATAGATTATTACATTGAGCGTGGTGAAATGCCGGGGTCTCCGAGTGAAATAAAATCCGGTAATTCACTATGTAAAATCGAAAGCCGTATTTCACTCCAGGAAGAGACGTAACAATAGCCGTCGCCAACAACGTTGGTATACAAAGGTCGATGCGTAGTCATATAAAGACTTAATCCTTGTATTTTGTCTTAAATCTTATGAAAACATTTAATACAATGCAATTTAATTTAATAAACAGAATAAATTATCTCGAAATTCGAATACCAAAAATCTACAACTCGTGACCGAAAAACACTAATACCTCCCTCATGTGCTATGCGCATTCGTGAATTAATGTGTTGCTCGGTAACTCATTGTACTTTTTCAAGATTAGTTATTGATCCTTGGCGACAGATTTTAAGGTTTAACTATCGAGGCTGTAGAAATACGATAATTAAATGCTCGTTATGTAAGATTCTGTTTCTCTAATTCTTTCAACAGTTTTAAATTTGCCTTAATATTCATAATTCGCCATGAACCCCGTATTGGCCTTCTCGCATATTTTGAATGCCGCAACATATCACGTCACATTTGGAAACCTAAATTTTGGTATACCCATATTATTCTTTGTTAATGAATCTAGACGCATGAATTATTCTCCTTGTTGTAAGTTTTCGTTAAGATATGTTATGCAGAATATTGTTGACGTTGACGATTTTTCCATGTTACTTCGAAATGCATGGAAAAATCAAATGGAAATTTAAACGATCAATTAGCGACCGAGAACAACAAATCAAACGTGAATTATCATATGTTTCTCCAACCGATTGGATGCCCTGAAAACAGGCAAAGAATTAGAGCAGTTTTTTAAACATGAAAAAAGTAAGAAACAGATATAGTACATGACGAAAATATAATAATAATCACTAGAGGCTCCCAAGAGCCTATATCGCTCACCTTTCATAAGCTCATTTGTCCTATTTGATGTTATATATTGGTCTACCATGATATTGAAGAGGGACATAAGGAGTCCTTCAACAACATGAATGAACAAAGTTCAGTATAAATTGTTCGAATAATTTCTTACGAGTATTGGAATAAAGACCACATTGCCAAATATAAGTCTAAATTATCATAATACTTTGAGACGAGATGTTTAAATTTGTTTTTTATTATTTTGTTCTTTTAATTAACAGTAGTCATTTTGGTAAAAGGTCCGTATCCCAAGACAACGTTTGAAAAGAAGAATCTAATAATAATTCTATCAAAAGATCAGCCTCAGTTGGTTAAGCAGTTTCAAAAGTGAAGATTTTAGGGTTTTTTGCTGATCTTTCAAATGTATGAGTCAAAGATCCGCACACCAACACAGTCTTGAAACGGAACAACATAAGGTCTTTATGTTGTTCCGTTTCAAGACTGTGTTTTACCAACGTTAGGTGTTTTGATTGTGTCAATAGTTTCAGTGGAGAATATATACCTCATTTCATGATTTGACTATTTTCGTTTTCTAGTACGAGCTGCCATATCATTCTCAGAAACAATTTTTAAAGGTATCCATCTAATTACCATTTTTCCAAATTTAAGTCTCAACTTCCTCAGGGGTGTTTTAAATTTGTCGTAACAGTAGCCATATTAGTTCTAGGTATAGACCACAAGACGCAACCTTTTAGACCAAAAATTAAAATGTAAAAGTTGACTGGTGGATGACGACGGACATCAGGTGATGATAATAGCTCACATGGACCTTTGGCAGTTCTGTTTCAAAAATGTATCATTTATATACTGTAATAGTTCATGTATATGCCAAGAAAATTTAACTTACTATACAACTGCATATAAAAGTTCAAACTGGGTAGAAAAAAAACTAAGACAAAAACTAGTGCATACAAGTACGAATAAAGTAACGTAACATTGACATTTTTTTCACTTACATGTCTGTAACGGATGTAGCGTCATCGAAAATACCTCCAGGAATCGTGTTTATTTCATTGTCATTCAGATATCTGAAGTAAATGTTCTTTATAAATCACAAAATAGAAAATCCGGATAAGATTTTACATGTAATATTTCACAAAAAAGTATTGTGTTACATTGTTCAAGTGCTGATTAGGACTACTTAAAATAACCGTAACCATTAAATTGTGGAAAATTTAATAGAATATTACTTAATAACTCCAATGTTATTTTCAAAACATCAAATGCAGTAATTTCATCGGCTAACAGCAACTCCCGGTAAAACGTGTATAACTTGATAAATTCCATTCATGACGTCGTGCGTATGAATACATACGCATGCAATATATTGCATGAGGATAATGTTAATTTCAAATGCCAAACGCCATATTTCTGCAAAACTGTGGAATTATAAGTAATAAAGGTTATTTGTACGGAATTTATCAATGTGTAAACTCGTGCTTATCACTCACAATTTTGCATAAAGTCCTTCGGACTTTTTTTAGTTTGTGAGTGACTCGCTCGAGTTTACACATTGATAAATTCCTTCAAAATAACCTTTATTGCTATTTAAAAAATTATCTTTGTAGGGTTTAAGAGCGGTATCCATGTTTAAAGTTTTATACGCATAAGTAGCATATATGTTAATCAAGTATGCTTAAAACTCGAGAAGAAGTAAATAATGGTAATGGCCCTCAAAACGTATCATTAAACATATTCTACAAGACTAACACAAGAATAATGCCTTATCATGAAATTTGTTCTATGCTAACTAATCTTGATTGACTGCGAAGCTGTATGTCTTAATTTCATCTTGTCATCTTGATTTCGTTTATGAAGTGGAAAATGATCATAATTAAGAAAAAAACAAGTGAAACCAGATTGACCGTTTAAGACAATATATGGGATTAATTGTTTTAGAGATGAGATACAATTTTCTATATAACTGCTTTAAAATCTAGCGGTTACGCATGCATTAAATTTCGTTAAGACTATAAATGATGTATATTTTTTTGTTGCGTTTAATGGGGTGTTCAAATTTCTAGAACTGAAATAGTACATTTTTTAACATACAAATGCAAGTTTCATTATAATGTTTCAATGACAGGTACCACTTATCTAGGTCTAATGAGAAATTTGGCTGTTCGGCAACCAAAACTACAAGATCATAATGTTTTCCTACAACTTTTCCATTTAACTCAAATTTGATACTTGCTAAGAAAAACGCGGTTATCTTTTGAAGTTTTTTCTCAAGCATCAATGTTGGAAATATATTTTTATTCAGCATACAAAGTAATTCAAATATAATTAAGTTATAAAGGGAAATTAGAAAATAATCTAAGTATTGCGACATCTGGTTAGAACGATAAAAACATATTATAAATAAAACCATACATTTTTTTCGTTTGAGAGTTGAATCCATGTGGTGCTACAGTCAGTCCTAGTTCTCGACATTCTATTATTGTCGCCATTGTGTTGCAACTCGCAGATACACATTGCCGGACGATGAATAACAGGATAGTTGTCACGACGGTTGTGTTGAATAAAATGTGTTTTGTTTCCATCTGCAAAATTCAAGCGCTAAATATTAAATTATTTAGAAATCAATTATTAATCATTCAAGCTATATCGCAGAGCATTTATGTCCATAAATATCGGCATAAGAATACCCATGGGATAAGACGCCATGGACACTTTATAATACCGAAATCTAAAGACAAGACACCATCGTGAAATCGTAACAGAACAAACAAATACCACTAAGATAAACAAAATGATTTTAAAAAATACAAAACTTTAAAAACATAGTTGAAACAAACACCACAAAACAAAAGAACTAGCAATTAGAACTTAAATAAGAAACGAGGGTGGCATGTAACAATAATGTCGTAGGCATTGCATCCATAACAATGAATTGACATTTGTAATTGATCAATACCATTAAACCTTTCCTCGGAGTGGTTGACCCTGCTTTCTCAATTATGTACTGCCCTACCGATTTTTTATTTCATCTTTTTTATATTCATACTGTATTGTCTTTTATAGTGTATTTATTTTACACCAGAGGGTTAGGTGTGAGACAATAAAACCGATTTATTCCCACCAATACCCAACGTCCTTACCAAATCAGACTATACTGCTTCCCTGTTGATCGTATGTTTGGATAGAGTTAATTGAACGCGTGTCATTGTTGACCTTTTCTGTTATACATAATATACAAAATATACATGATTAATTTGTTCAACACTTATATGCATTTGTACTCTCGTTATTTGTATTCAGCGTCACACTATTTGAATTTAGAATAGTTACTAGTAAACACAACCAATTTATTTTGTATTCAGTATCAACTCATTTCTATTTAATATCTCATTATTTATTTTCAATAAAAAATTATTTCTATTTGTCATGAAGATAATTTGAATCAAATACTTTTTTTAATGAAAAAAAATAAAAAGGCATTCCTTATCCCAATACAGTTACAGCATGACTGGCAGCTCTGTATTCATGAACCGCCTCGGTGGTCTCGTAGTAGCGTGCTCGCCTCGAGAGCGGAAGGTCGCGGTCTGGTCAAACCAAAGACACAAAAATTAGTATTTGCTGCTTCTCCGTCAAAAACGCATCTAGGAGTGAGAGCAAAGGACTGGTCGGCTCGGGGTCAGTATACTGTGTCCTTGTGATGAGACATGTTTCTTGTGAATTGTTACTTCGTGTGCTAGCACGTTAAAGATGTGGGTCCAGTGCAAGGCAATGGTCCTATTCATATCATATTAAGGTAAGGTTTGCGGTCACAGGGAGATAACTCGAATTGAAAAGTTGCATGAAGTTCTGATCACTTGAGCGTTTAATCCGGTGAATTTTCACAACTTTGAAAAAGCGCGTTGTGTACAATCATCGTAGCAGTGAATCGAATCACATGTTTAACGATTAAAATTCAAAACGTTGCTCTATTGCTTGGAATGCATTCGGGAACTATATCAATGTTTATTTAAGAAAAGTTTTTTGCCATAAACAGTTGAAAGTCTACCCAACTGCTGAAGAGTGTATCTATGACTATGTGCTGAATATTGATCAACGTTGATTTGGGAGAATACAAGAAATGTCTCATGTTTATGGGCGACTTCATCATTGCCGATGCTTTGAATTATTAGATATTTCAGTAACTCATCGTCTTTAACAAGGCCCGAATTTATGAGGATACAGTGAATTAATCATTATTACATGTACATGTATTAGATTCGCAACTTGCTACAAGATTCGAACAACGAACTCACGGAGGTCATAAATCCTGATCTTTCCACGAATTGAAAATCTAACCTTTAACAGTTCAAGAAGAGATTTTGAATAGCTACGTGTATTTGGACTTCATTAGTTCAATACAAATGTCCATTGATTTTCTGGCCTTCATCTACTTTAGCGCCCACTCTTGTACTGTATAGGTAGGGATATGGTTAGCTGAGGGAAAGGTTCCTTCACGCAGGTCAGAGCCTATTACATTTATAATTTGATGCTTTTTCTTATTTCTATTTAGAATATAAAAAGGGAAAACTATGCAGTATTTTTCATACTTAACAAAAAAACAAAAAAAAACAAAATAAATAAAAATGAAAACATAAAACACACATGCATTGCATGAGGCATGTTTTCTAGTTGAATATACATTGCGCCACGATGCAAGTTAAACAGATCCAACACAATATTTGCTTAGTACGTTGTTTTACTGCACTCGGATTTAAAGTTGATCTAGATACTATCAAAACAAGTCTTTTCAATTTTATTAACTTTTCATACAGATTTGATAAATATCTAGAACATAACGATTTTTACAATTTGCATTAAAAACTTTAATAGTTTTAATACTTAGATAATTTTTTTCTTGAAAATAGTAAAATAAATACATTGTGACAAAACTACCAAAAGTCCAAATTTTAAGCTGTTCTTACAAAAAAATTGACCGGCGATTTTCTTAACAACGCCATGAAATAAGAGAGGGTCCCCCAATGAACAAATAAATATATCACATTACTACAATAATATAATGATAAAAATCCAAGAAGTGCGCAAACCTTACTTTAACATGTACTTGTCCTGATATGCATTAAATAATTGACACCGGATGTTTAACAGTAATTCATCCATCCATCCATCTTTATTCATGTTTCTTATTTTACCCAGAAGGACAAACTTTCTTTTATAAAAAAATGGACCAAGTCTCTTCATAAAAATGATTTATCTTATCGTACACGTGGAAAATAAAACGTACATCTACTACCAATTTCATCCTAGATTCACTATTAACGCACTTAAATTTTTGGCCATTCTAGTCGTTTATATTTCAATTTTTTCTTGATTTACAAGATGCTCTGAATTCAGATATTTTCGGTGACATAAATTTTCGTGGATTGGGGCAAAAAAACAAATTCGTGAGTTCTTAATTTCGTGGATTTAAAATTTAAAAAACGAAAATCAAATGAGGCCAATGAATGATGTTAAAAATCGAATATTAGATACATCCAACACGTGCAATCAACCATAATGTTATCATCTAAATTAGTCGCTTGTTTAAACCAAATGCTGTCAGAACAATATTTGCTGCCGAAGCTAAAAACACAACCAAAGAAATTACTTATTAGCTAGATTAATTAAATTTTAAAACCTTATAAATTCTTTACTACGACATCGTTTACATCATTTTGGAGTATATATTTATTTTCAATAATTTATCTAAGCCAAAATCTCTTTCTGTAGAAAACTAGAATCTTCTTTCGTGTCAACATTGTTATTTTTACACATCCGTTTGAGATATATTTACTAAAGATCAAACGATGATCTTGCATTCTTGGAAAGGACCTCGAGTTTTTTTTTATTTCCTCTTGATACAACGATTGAAAATAGATATTTCGTTGTGGTGTTTAATTGGTGGATTTCGTTGTCCACGAATACCACGAATAAGATCAAATCCTAACATGTTGTTTCGCAGTCAGTCAAGAAAAGTTTAAATCCGCCCAGCAACGGTCCATTGTACATGTAAACATGGTACACAAATCATTCTAATATTTATGAGCTGTTCTTAACCACTCTTCATAAGATCTTTTATCTTGTTTTCATCTTTTATTTTGATTTTTTCTGAAATTTTGGAGACTGTCCAAATCAAGACAGTTAACATTAGGTTAAACAAACTAAAAATAGCTTTTTAAGATTGAAAGTGTGTTACAGGTGATTTTACAAAGCTGAAATTCTTTAAAACTTATATTTTTTCGTTTTTTGTAACAATCAAAATTACTTTATCCAAAGCGCAAAGGGCCATGTGGGCTTTTGTCATCACTTGGCGTCCATCGTCCGTTTGTCCGTCTGTAAACTTTTACATTTTGGTCTTCTCCTCTGAAACCCCTAAGCCAAATAAATTAAAACTTGGTACCATCTATGGAAAGACCTTTATAAAGTTTGCATATTTCGTTCCGGTCGGAGAACTAATATGGCCGCCATTATGAATTCTTATTTCTGATTGGTCAACATTTCAAAAACAACTTCCTCTGAAACCGCAAAGCCAAATGAAGTGTAACTTGATATGAAGCATATTGGGAAGGACCTTTACAGAGTTTACATATTTTGTTCCGGTCGGAAAACTATCATAGCCGCCATGATGACTTCTTATTTCTGATTGCTCAAAATTTAAAAGAAAAAATTCTGAAACCTTAATGCCGAATGAACTGTAAATTGGTTTGAAACATCTGTGGAAGCACCTTTGTTTGCGTATTGTGTTCGGAGAACTAATATGGCCGCCCTGATGAATTCTTATTTCTAATTGGTCAAAATTTCAAAAATTTTCTTTTCTGAAACTTCAAAACCAAATGATCAAATTATATCCTTTAATCATTTATTCCTTATGGAAAATATAATCTCATTGTACAATGAAATTGGTTTGTGTCATAGATTGAAAGTTATATCTTTGATAATACGATCAAAAGATAATAAGATTGATAAAAGTGCTAAACATTTTTCAGTATCAATTTTGATACACCGCCTCGGTGGCTTCATGGTAGCGTGCTCGCCTCGAGTTCGTAAGATAGCGGTGTTGATCCCCGTCAAACCAAAGACATTAAAATTGGTCTAAAATTTCCTGCTTCTCCGCCAAGCATGTGGCATCTAGAAGTAAGAGCAAAGGACTGGTCGGCTCGAAGTCAGTATAATGTGTCCGTGATTTGTCTTCCTGCACACTGTTACCTCGTAAGCTTTCACATTTGAAAAAAAGGCTCATGGGTCCTTATAATACAGATCAGGGTTCAAATTCATACCATATCATATCAACATGTTCTCTTCCTGATATGAATTAAATAATTGCCACTGAACGTTAAGCAATAATTCGACAATCCATCAATCTTGATGATATGTTAGGCGGGTTCAAATTTTAAAGTGTAGAAAAAACGGTGAGACTAAAGACTGTCAGAATACGAACCTACGTTATTGTGGTACAGTCAACTCTATTTATCTCGAAGCTGTGTAAAACATAGATAAAGGTGGACACATCCGTAGTTCGAATCAAGTTGAGGCAAATTAAAATTTAATAACAAGTTCATTCCGAATTGAAACGCATGTCAATCATTCACTAATTATCTTAGATAACAACTCAATGTAACTTCGGGTAAAGATGGGACTGTTGTAAATCAATCAGTGGTTACGGACCAGAAATTTATTGATTTTCGGATTATCTGTTGAAGCCATTTTTAATTTTAATTTGACGATTGTGTTTCACTTCGAAATAACGAAACAATTTAAATACATTTGTTAATATAGGAACCGTATAATTTCCCTCAATGAATTTCCACACATCAAGAGTCAAAATATATGTAATTAAGTGGAACAAAGTACAGTCAAGAAATACCAAAGGGATATTCGAAGGAGAGAACATCGTAAAATCGTAACAACTGACAAACTCCGGAGAACAACGAAGACAAGACCAAAACAATACGTGCACTACAATTAAACATAAAAACATATGAACAACATGGACCCCACCAAAAAACCGACGGTAGACTCAGGTGCTCCTATTCGGGACAACGAAAAATTTCGACACGATGAAAATATTCTTATTTCAGCTTTGTAAATAACCGCTCTCGTCCTGCCCTGTCCATGATGGATATTGAATGTCTAGTTTATTGATAATAAATTGAAATTTCATCGAATATATTCATACAAACAAGGCTCATTTTTTTCAATTGGTAGGTACATAAATACGACCTCAACCATTGTAATAAGCTTTCATTTGCACATTTCGAATAAATGGACAGCTCATCAACTTATGGCGAGGAATTAAATGTTGAAAGCCGAATCAATAGCCTAAAATATTCAAATGTCAAACCAAAATAAGTTTGCCAAAACAAGTGACTAAACAAGTGAAGCCAAAACTATCAAAGGACAGTGCTAGTATATGTTCGAGGAATATACTCCTTATTATTCACAAAATTTAACATTTTTATAAACTTTCGCTTTACTGCTTTAAAACGTTACAGTTTTTTTTTGAATTCTTTACACAAAACATGTATAATAATTACAAAGTGTCAATGTTTTTTACATATCACACATGTAAATCTAAAACACTTTTGTAAAATATTGAAAATGACCAAAAACATGGTGCTAACTGTGAATTATAAAAATAGTTTCCACTTGCCTTTCCTATCTGTTAGTTTCGCATGCAAACAGAAACGTCTATACATGCAGTCGACGGAATGCTCATTTATACTTTGATATTAATAGTCTTGATCAGAAAATTATTCTGTTTGAAAAACCTCGTACAAAAGTATCAAATTATGCTGAAAGAGGCTTGTTTAAAACATGTGTAAACGACAAAACTTTTCTTTGATTTAAATTATTCATATCATATCCTTTTACGTTGTACAATCTACAGTTGATTGTTAACAAATCGATTGGTAAATGAAAAAGCGTTGAAAAGATACAATTTATGTGCAAATAAAGAATTAATAAATCTAGTATTTATGTCTTTGCATCTTTTCTATGACCAACGGATACTATTAGCTTTCTGATATACTTCGGAAACTGTTCCTAGATGATCTCGGCAGACGTTATAACAATTTTGTACATTTTTAATATCAGTTGCAGTCATCTCTCTATATCTGGAAGTCGTTCAAGTGGAAATTTTCTCAAGGTCCCGAAATTTGTTCAATATGATTATATGTATTTTGACACTTGATGTGTCGAAATTCGAAAAGTCGGAATTTCGATTGTCTCGAAATAAATATTGTCCCTAAATCAACAATGCATTTAAATTGTTTTTCGTTATCTCGAATTAATACACACATGTCAAATTATTACCTCGGTGATAAAAGTGGCTTCAACATTTTATTAAAAAAAATTAAACAATTTCCGGTCATTAGCCACTGATTGATGTACGAACGGTCCCGTCTTTACTTAAGGATACCACGAATCGTTATCTTAGATAATTAGTGAATTATTGACACGCGTTTCAAGGCTGAATAAACTTGTTACTATGTTTAAATAGCTTGGCTTGAGTCATACTACGGATATATCGAACTTTTTCTATGTTCTCCAGAACTTCGAGACAAGGAAAGTTGACTGTAGTATGTTTTTAATGTCAACATAGTGTAAACGAAACTTGCATACATATGTCACATTTGTTTGCAACGACGTCAAAATAAGTGAATTAAAGGCAAAAACTGGAAAATCTGCTCTGGTAGACATTTCAGCAATGGGAAAGACAATAATTTATTACAACTACAATTGTACTGAAAACAAAGGTAGAATAATATTTGTTGTCTAATTTGAAAGAAATATTTGAAATATCCCTCCAAAAAAATACCACTTCATGAGAAATTAAAAAAGACAAACATTTAAATGATTTAACAATAATGTTATGATATTGTAATTATTATATTTTTTTATTTTGGCCTAATTTGTTTTGTGTGGCCTTATAACATATATAATATGCTTATATAGTTGTATACCAAATAATGTTATAACTGTGCAGTTTAGAAATCACTGGAACAATCATAGGTACTGATGGAATGATTAGAACTTTCTATTTGACTTACATAATAATTCTGGAATGATCATAATATACGATGTGTAATTTAAAATTCTACCATATTCTAGAAGTTTACGTTCTATAGTTTCTACGAGTTTCCCGTCTACAGTCTTCTAGAGATTTCCGTGACAACTATATATATACGGACACTAAAGATAGACTTTCAGATCAGATCAGACATTAACATTCTTGTATTCTCAGATGTTGGATTGACACACTTATTCACGTTAACTACATCATACTAGATTGTGACTTATTGGACCTTATATTCTGTTTGGATTCCCGCAACAGTGAAGAGAAGAATTCCGGATAAAGAAAAGATAAAAGGTCGGACATATATTTAAACAGTAAAGTTGACATTTCAATTTGTATAATATTTCTTGGAAACTTGTGTATAATAAATCTTGTTAAATTTTATTATTGATTTCTTTTGTTGGCTACAATTCAAAGGTGATTTCTGGCCGTAACAGAAATTGGGGTCACGTCCGGTATAACGTTAATATCTGATTAAACATAAACATTATCTTGATTGCTAAACATCTACAAATAGATTTTAAAAGATCTGTGAGAAAACAAATTATAAAAAATTTGGTAATAGACAATTTAGTTGACTCAGAAATTTTTTGTGAAGAGGCTCTTGAACTCAAGGTCGAAAATGTTGATGCTTTCAAATTAAAATAGCTTGAATTAGAACATGAACTTCAGTTAAAACAATTGGAAAAACAACTGGAAAACGAAGTTAAATTAAAACTATTAGAAAAAGAATACGAATTTAAATTAAAACAGGCAGAACTTGAAATGAGGGAAAGGTTAGAGATGGAGAAAATAAAAATAGAAAAGGTCAAAGAAGAAAGCAACACTAAATATGAGTCAAAATCATAACATTTTGATGCAGCAAAAAAATATACGTTTGGTTCCCAAATTTTGTGAAAAAAGCTGATAGTTTGTTTTCACAGTTTGAGAAAATTGCTCAAAATTTAAAATGGCCAAAGCCGTATTGGACTACAATGCTGCAAAGTGTTTTTGTGGGCAATGCCGCTGAAATTTACTCAACACTTTCTTCAGAAAAAAGTTCTGATTATGACACTGTTAAACAGGAAGTTTTGAAAGCTTATGAGCTAGTGCCAGAAGCATATAGACAGAAATTTAGGTCTTATAAAAAGTTTGAATCCCAAACCTATGTTGAATTTGCTAGGGAAAAAGTTATCTTAGCCTAATTTGTTTTTTTGGCCTTATAACATGTAAAATATGCATACATAATACTTATAGTTGTTTACCAAATAATTTTATAACTGTACAGTTTACAGTACAGTTTAGAAATCACTGGAACAATCATAGATACTGATGGAATGATTAGAACTTTCTATTTGACTTACATAATAATTCTGGAATGATCATAATATACGATGTGTAATTCAAACTTCTACCGTATTCTAGAAGTTTACGTTCTACAGTTTCTACAAGTTTCCCGTCTACAGTCTTCTATAGATTTCTGTGACAACTATATGTATACGGACACTAAAGTTAGACTTTCAGATCAGATCAGACATTAACATTCTTGTATTCTCAGATGTTGGATTGACACACTTATTCACGTTAACTACACATGCTAGATTGTGACTTATTTGACATAATATTCTGTTTGGATTCCCGCAACAGTGAAGAGAAGAATTCCGTATAAACAGTAAAGTTGACATTTCAATTTGTATAATATTTCTTGGAAACTTGTGTATAATAAATCTTGTTAAATTTCATTATTGATTTGTGTCTTTTGTTGGCTACAATTCAAGGGTGATTTCTTGCCGTAACAATAATCAGTCAAATTGTGAAAGGTTTGGAAAAGGTAAGACCGGTTTCATATGTGTTTGTTACCATCATTATTTGAGTCTAAAAAGAGATTTAATTCTTTCATGTTTTCAAGTAGAAGATTGTAAACAGTACAGACGTATCAAGCATTTTATACTAGAACATTCTGAACGAGCCCCAGCATACACCGTAAAATAGAACTTCGTTTCAACGGTCTTAAAGACCTCTGAATGGCACAGTTGTGTAGTCTGTCCTCCAAGAATATGCAGGATATTTTTTGTAACTTGTTTGGAAATTCACTATTACCTAGACTTAAAAGACACTTTCTAGACTATAATTTTTTTTAACACACGTTTGATCTGGTGTTGTTTATTCCTTCTATGTGCTTAATTTTCTTCAGTGTCATATTTTCAAACAAAATCAAGATACTTATAGATTAATATATGGTCTTTTTCATATCTCCATTGTTATCAGACCGAGGCCATTATATCTTCCGGACGGCTTTAGCCCAAAGGACAATATCTGGCGAGGGCAGTTAACACGGGCAAAAGATCATGTATTAATCTATTTATGACATATTTTGCCACTACCAGGAAATACTTTTACTGTTGAATTAGATTTTACAGTCTTCAAGCAAGTTTGTCGGGTTTTGACATCCCTGAATATATGGTGCACAATCATTCACAATGCTACAGCTATTAAACAGTGTTATTTCTTTCACTTGGGGTTGTAGAGTCAACCAAATGAATGCAACATCAGTCCCAGTGCTTTCCACGAAATCTACAAATATATTTTATAAGCCCCTATTTGAAACTGCTTAGAACATGTATAAACGGTTAACTCACCATAAATAATGACCCGACGATTATTTACAGCTGAGCGGAAGTGACGTCGGTAAGGCTCACGAGAGGGCAGATAACATTTTATCTACCCTCGTCTGATGTTATTGCCCAGTGCATCATCAGTCAAATTGTGAAAGGTTTGGAAAAAGTAAGACCGGTTTCATATGTGTTTGTTACCATCATTATTTGAGTCTAAAAAGAGATTTAATTCTTTCATGTTTTTCAAGTAGAAGATTGTAAACAGTACAGACGTATCAAGCATTTTATACTAGAACATTCTGAACGAGCCCCAGCATACACCGTAAAATAGAACTTCGTTTCAACGGTCTTAAAGACCTCTGAATGGCACAGTTGTG
Source organism: Mytilisepta virgata (assembly GCA_028015205.1). Taxonomy (NCBI): domain Eukaryota; kingdom Metazoa; phylum Mollusca; class Bivalvia; order Mytilida; family Mytilidae; genus Mytilisepta; species Mytilisepta virgata. The sequence continues at coordinate 33,394,768 of CM051511.1, read as the reverse complement.
TAGTCTGTCCTCCAAGAATATGCAGGATATTTTTTGTAACTTGTTTTGGAAATTCACTATTACCTAGGCTTAAAAGACACTTTCTAGACACACGTTAGATCTGGTGTTGTTTATTCCTTCTATGTGCTTAATTTTCTTCAGTATCATATTTTCAAACAAAATCAAGATAACAAGATCAAATAAAGATACTTATAGATTAATACATGGTCTTTTTCATATCTCCATTGTTATCAAACCGGACGGCTTTAGCCCAAGGGACAATATCTGTCGAGGGCAATTAACACGGGCAAAAGATCATGTATTAATCTATTTATGACATATTTTGCCACTACCAGGAAATACTTTTACTGTTGAATTAGATTTTACAGTCTTCAAGCAAGTTTGTCGGGTTTTGACATCCCTGAATATATGGTACACAATCATTCACAATGCTACAGCTATTAAACAGTGTTATTTCTTTCACTTGGGGTTGTAGAGTCAACCAAATGAATGCAACATCAGTCCCAGTGCTTTCCACGAGATCTACAAATATATTTTATAAGCCCCTATTTGAAACTGCTTAGAACATGTATGAACGGTTAACTCACCATAATTAATGACCCGACGATTATTTACAGCTGAGCGGAAGTGACGTCGGTAAGGCTCACGAGAGGGCAGATAACATGTTATCTACCCTCGTCTGATGTTATTGCCCTGTGCATCAAATTATGCTTTTATTACATATGCAAAATCGGCGTTATTTCAATAAAATATATGATAATATATCTTACAGTATCTTACAGTCAATCAAAATTGGTCATAACATGTTTATACAAGTTCAGCACAGCTAAACTTAAACATTACTAACTTTTCTGACCTGAACTTGACCTGTCTTTATTGGTTACAAAATTTGTTCTAAATAGAATAGAGAACTGAAACGGGGAATGTCTCAAAGACAGCATCCGACAATAGAGCTGAAAATCCCGCACCCAGAGGCGGGCCTCAGCTGGTCCCTAAACAATAATGCATACTAGTTCAGCGATATGGACGCCACACTAAACCCCGAAACATACAAATGAACCAAAATTTTTAAAAAAACACACACACGACTAACAAAGTTTAGAGGTTCCTGATAACCTGTGGCAGGGTTAAACATGTTTTGAGAGATCTCAACCCTCCCCCTATACTTCTAGCCAATGTGGAACAAATAAACACACAGCGATATACACAGTGATACTCGGTTCAAAATATGTCCGAGTCCGATGTTAACAAAAAGGTAACAAAAGAAACTAAGCAAAATCACAAAGGACTATTAGCAGTTACTGACATGCCAGCTCCAGACCTCAATTAAACTGAGCGAAATATTATGTCTTTATCATATAGAAAATCAGCCACAATCCCTCCCATTAGGGGTTTAGTATCATACCATCATAAATTATACGAGAAGAACATAACCCGTATCATGCCAACAACTGGTCTAAAAAATAAATGTGTTTATTTCCGATGCAAAGACCCTATAATTGAATCAATAATAATTCCAAAAAATGCCATCTTTAATGACTTGACAATAGTATCGTTTGTTTAAAGGTTTGGTTCGCTTTTTAGGTGAATGACGACATTTTTGTGCTTTGTATGGAATATTACCATAAAAGATGGGATGTGAAATCCCTGAACATTTAAGATGTTTACACGTTGATTTATATGTACGAAGTTTAGTTTAGATCATTTGAATTAGAACTACAACTAACATTTGTGTAGATTTTCCACGTTTTTAGTATCACCACTTTGTAAGATTTTTTCGATCTAAAACTGCCATTTCTGTATTTTTTAATCTTGCCTGCCTTCATTTTGATAATCTCTGAATTTTCAGACAAATTTCAAGATATTTTGCCTAGTCTTTTCAGACACATTATGAAATTTACCTGTCCTAAAATTTATTTTTTTAGCTGGTCTTGATTGACTGCAAGGCTATATTGTGATCTTGATTTTGTTTTAAAATTCTGTCATATGCAAGACCCGAAAACCGTTTAAGATAACATGCAAGTTAATAGTGCATCCATTTGATCAACTGCATCCCTCTAACACCTGGACTTTTGCCTGCTAAGTAGACATGATAATGTTTAAAACTTAAACGATATAATGTATGTTAATGGAAGTCTCGAGATTTAAAGCCCGAGATTCATCTGTCGTTAAACATACTTTTCTTATCAAACTTCGTTTTCCGATTTTATTTTCCAACATCTCACTTCTTAGAATTTTTTTTGTTGTTTTTTTTTTTTTTTTTTTTATTTATTTATTTATTTTTTATATAAAATAAATCTGAGACTGCATCAAACTGAATGAAGTCTTAAAAATAACTGTTAAATGTATTGCTTTTAATTCAAAAATACGCTTACATTTTAGCCTGTAAAATCAGCACTATTTTTCAGGTCATGGATTTCTACGCTAACGTCGTTCATCGAAAATTTAACTCCCCTGGATGTTACGACGTTCAACAATGAAAACTGGCTTTACAATCAGTATTGGAACTAGCTTGAAAAAAAACCGGATTTGCATGGGCAATGTAGCTGACTACTAATCACACGCAGACAAAATTTAAATGTTTATTTTTCAAAACGTCTTAAACTTTCGGGTCCATGGTCCAATTGTGTTGCAAAAAAATCTTCTGCTTTGGATATAAGACTACATGTACGTATTTAATTACACAGCCACTTATCAATTGCAGTATTCATATTACTCAACACATTACACACACAAAAATAACTTGAAAGCCTTTTTATTTGAAAACATTCGTCATTAAATGTGATATACTAACACATTATATCATTTAGATTGCAATTACATGTATGCAGTCAAATTAAAATTTCTACAAATTCTCTTTATTTTTGTCATTATTATTTTGAAAATAATCAATAACTATCATTTTTTCCCATTCAAATAAAAATCATAAATTTAATCATAATCCTTCTTCACCATTTTTTAAATTACTTTCGAAAAGAACTAAAATTAAATATGACAAAGATGTAGTAAAAATTAATATTTATATATACCCAAAGCCTATGGTACCCGAACATTGATAGATTATAATGTACCATGTATTACCGTGAAATATATATCTTTTATAAAAAGGGGCCTCGGTGGTCGAGTGGTCTATGTAGTTCGTCATGACTACTACTGATTACTAGCCTGTCAACGCTGGGGTTGTGAGTTCGAATCTCACCTGTGGCGGGGTGTGTTCGACTCCGATCGTAATTGACAAGGATTGCCAAGTTTCCTACCGAAGTCGGTTGTTCTCTCCGGGTACTCCGGCTTCCTCCACCAATAAAAACTGGCCGCCGCGAAATAGCCAGATGTGCTGAAAACGGCGTCAAACCCCAACTAAACAAACAAACAAACAAAAAACGAACTTTTATAAAAAAAAAAATAAAAAAAACTTTAACCAACAGTGTAAAGCAGGAATTATGTACATGTCGATACATCTTTTTCAAGATGAAACATATTTTGTTGTTTGTATGCACGGAATATTGCGTTTCCAAAGTTTGCCGATAAATAACGTGGAAATTGTTATTACGCTGTATAGAACATCCGGGACATTTGGAAGAATCATTGATTATCGTCTGCAACAACAATAGTTTGGTCCACAAAATACTCCACCGCAGCCGCCATTATACCAGTAAGCTGAGGAATATTCAACTGCATTCTTACCATAAATGTGTACTGCATCATAACATGTTGTCCTAGAAAAAGGTCAAAATTGATGAAATAATTTGATGCAATTGATTTTATTTGTGACGAGAGCACGACAGGCTATACCCTTTCAGAACATTCCAGAGTTTTGTGGCAGTTTACATTGCCAGTGTTTTAGATTCTGTTCAGTCTTGGTGATGTTTCTTTATAACATCCTTTTAGAGTTTTGTTTTCTGCGTTTCATCCTTTCTAGTTTGCCTTGTCTATATTTGTCGGTTTTGAGGACTTTTCGCCCCGGTATTTTATTGCCGATATTTGACATTTCCTGACAAAGAAGCATTTACATGTTAACCCTTGGATTTTCTTTTAAAAATTGCTATCATTAATAAGACATAAAATATAATGTTATTCTTCTGATTTATGTGCCCTTTTCTGTGTGAAAATCGTAACCTTATAACGGAAGATTAAAAATTGCAAAAAGTAAATCAGCTAAATTGTATTTCGAGTCGTAAAATACATAAAATGATATTATAAAAAGCAAAATTATTTGGGATATTTTTTCCATCAAAACTCGTTTAGTCGTCACTTTTGCTCTTTACAATACATAGGGTGTCGTTTCATAGTTAAGTTATATGATGACCGGAAATATGCTAATATCAAGGGGAAATTATCTAATTTCTGTGACGTTAAGTGAATTAACCGAAATGAACATCTAGAGGTCGCATCATAGGAAAAACATCTAACTTATATGGCCACGACAAAAAAGTATGTAGATTGTAAATAAGTCTGTGAATATATTTTCCGAAAATGTACATATATTCTTTTTATTTAATTTATTCCTTGCAATTTTAAGAAACGTCAAGAAAAGTTATATTCGATAAACTCTGTGAACCAGCACATAATAAAAATGTTCATTGCAAGGGAAGACAACGTACCAGGATATTATATTCGCCTATTAGACGAATATCGAAAAAAATATTCGACACCATTTATTTATCTACTAAATAGGATAACTGTAGAACAAAAAACGAAATAGTTTCCTAAATAAAACGAGGGGTCAAATTAAACCGTTGACTGAAACTTTTATAAACGGTAGATATATCCTCCTTTATTTAACACTATTAAAAATGTTCCCTCATTTTTTAAGGGGGTACAGAACACCTAATGGAGTTAACTCTTAAAAAGTCAGCTGAAAGTTTAAATAACACACAATTAGTAAAAATATTAAAAATCTAACACCGGTGCAAGTGCGAGATAAGGAAATCTCAGACACCCGAGGGTAAGATTTGATCGTTCTCTAACGAGGCTCCGATGGAGTTTGTTTAAAAAAGTATGAAGTGAGAGGATAAGAGTAAAGGTATTTTTTTCACATTAGTCATTACACCCCCCCCCCCCCCCCCCCCGCCCCCCCCCCCCCCCCCCCCGACACTTTGGTGATATTTTTTTACGGGAATCCGCACGTGTTTTGTTCTAACACATGGATGAGATAAGAAAATCTCACACCGGCAAACATTGGAATTGTCTTGTCACAAAAGTGAGAAAAATCAATCTTCTCAGTAATCAAATGTCAAACTGCTATATATCCAATGAAATTATTCCTGTAAATTGTACGCTTCAAATTTCTTGAAAATTTTTATATTTTTGTCAACAGGTCAAAGTAAATATTTCGTTAAAATTTTATGAAAATTAAACGAGCCAAATCTATTTTAGTCAAAGTGTTGCGTACCCTCTTAAATTATTTATAAACATGATAAATGTAGATTAAAGCCCACGAAATGAAAGAGCTTCGCATTTAGAATTTAAAAAAAAACAATTGTCAAGGTACACGGTCTATCTACTCTTCTGTAAACTTAAATGGAATATTAAATATAATTCATTACACTGATAGGACACGACTAGAAAAGTTAATACATTGAAAAGCAAATAGATTTTTTTTAGATATGACTAAAAAACCTTCGAAAATTTAAAAAAGGTCAAATTCTTTTTTATTAAGAAAACACAATGGTTATGTCCCTTTTACTTAGTTCTAATAGAGTTATAATATTTTAATGTGGAAGTTTTTGCATTTTTATAAGATGTGCCCCCGACGTACTGTATGGCAAGCCGTTTTACTATTTATTCTTACTTCAAGATATCTCATATAATATATAAGATATCTCATATAATATATAAGATATCTTATAAAGAAAATTATATGAGATATCTTATAAATTATATGAGATATCTTATAAACTATATAAGATATCTTATAAACTATATAAGATATCTTATAAACTTTATGAGATATCTTATAAACTATATAAGATATCTTATAAACTTTAGAAGTTATCTTATAAACTTTAGAAGATATCTTATAAAGTATATAAGATATCTTATAAAGTATATAAGATATCTCATATAATATATAAGATATCTCATATAATATATAAAATATCTTATATAATCTAGTTTTTATAAGATATCTTATAAACTTTATAAGATATCTTCTAAAGTTTATAAGATATCTTATAAAGTATATAAGATATCTCATAAAGTATATAAGATATCTCATAAAGTATATAAGATATCTTATAAAGTTTATAAGATATCTTATAAATATTTTTTATATAAGATATCTTATATACTTTATAAGATATCTCATATAATTTATAAGATATCTTATATAGTTTATAAGATATCTCATATAGTTTATAAGATATCTTATATAATATATAAGATATCTTATAAAGAAAATTATATGAGATATCTTATAAACTATATAAGATATCTTATAAACTATATAAGATATCTTATAAACTATATGAGATATCTTATAAACTTTATTAGATATCTTGAAGTTAGAATAAATAGTAAAACGGCTTGCCATAGTACTGTCCTTTTTTATTGACATTTTTTTCTGTGTTTATGTCGAGCAACATAAACGGTATTATTCCACTATATAAATTTAAATCTAGTAACGAGATCATTTAAAATCATCGTGTTACCCAATGACTTTCCTTGGGTGAACAAACCTTCATATTTCACTAATGCAAGGGAAATAAGCCCTTGGGAAACATGACTTTTCGATGGTGAACAAATCTTCATATCTCAATAATGCAAGGAAAATAAATGTATAATATTATTAACGTAAATGACTACTATTCTGCATTATTAAGGTCACACGTTGATTAAACGTAGACAAACTTTTTGTGAAATTAGTTTGCACTGATGCATTAAAATTTATCTTACAGGATTCTTTATAAATGTACATCTTATTTAGCCTCTATTCGCTCAGTTATATCTATAATATGGTACCTTTCATCAAACCTTTTACAGACGGTTGCACACGAATCTTTTCCTCCACAATCTCTCCGTACTGCATATACATATCCTGGTTTTTTGTTGATACCGATACACATTGGCAAGGCAATATTGTCCCGTCGTTGGAGATCAACTCCTTTAATATAAAAAATATTTACTGTCGGCAAAAGCTATTGTGCTTCAATATTTTGAAAAAAAAAGATACGTTATCGAAGTACATAAAGATCAAAAAGGGAGTATCCATTTATAAATACGGTCAAAAATATGATAATATCTTTAAAATTGACAGGATAGGAACTGAATTGAGAAACAGAAAGCTCAACCAAAGTTTTTCAGATTGTATAAGAATTTTGGTAAGATGTTTTTAGACTCCAGTCTTAACTAACAAGGATTACCAGTTGTCTATCGGAAGTGTCTGGTTCTTTTTTGTTAACCCGGTATCCTCGATTAATAAAACCTGGCTAACAAAATATAGGAAATCCCCCGAAAATGACATAAACTGTATAATGCATACCTGATTGTGTTTTTTCCTTTAACAATCGATCTACTTCTGTTGTTATAGCAACTGTTAGATTCTGTTTCAGTTCATTTATATAATTATTCACTTTATTCTCTAAATTCAGAAATGTAAGAACCTCTTCCAGTTTTGTTTTTGCAAGTGTTGACATTTTTGTTTCGACAGAGTCTTTGACAAATTTGTTGATTCTTTCGTTGGCTGTTGATAAATCAAGTCTCGCCACAAGAGGTGCATTTTGGTTATCTAGTAGTGGCGCTATGACATTTGTCTCACAAGCGTCTCCATTGTTATTGCAGAAATTGGTCGTTTCGTTGTCACACGAGATAAAATACATGTACTTAAATAGTAACACAGAAACTAAGACCAAAGAGCATCCCATTTTGGCTGCCTCGATGATTTAAAATAAAATGTAATTTGAATTTATGTTAAGAACAGTTTTCCTTCTTCGTTGTTAAATAGCAGATAAATAAACTACTTCGCAAAGGAAGTGTCAAACCCTTGTTTTTCCGGAAACCGTCAATTGTCCTTATCTGGATATGTATTTAAATGTACTTAATTTTCGGAAGTTGAAGAATTATTTTAAAAATATGGTCTAAATCCTATTGGTTCTCACCATATATATTAATTTATATTTTTCATATACAGTCTATGTATGTATGTCCGAACGCATCTGGTCTTAAATGGTAATATGAGACCGTTTACCCCTGAACTGCACTTTAATGATGAGTAATTAGCCTTGGGTGTGCATTAATGGCTGTTTTTTTATTCGCTCGTTACGCATATGCAAATTTATCATATTAGTGCTCAGTCTGTGACAATAGAGAGTGCAAAACCCCCAGTATTACTCACAATAATCAGAGAAAATAATAAATTAACTTCGGGTGTTTTGGGGTAACAACACTGCTGTTTGTTTGAAAAATACATAATTAAAAAAAATGGAAATACCAGATGACTTTACTATTAGAATAAATAGATGTTGTAAAGCAAAACAATAAATAAATTTTAAAAAAAAATCAATTTTATTAAGTAAACATCAATTTAATTAGAAACATGGATCAGTTACAAAATGTATTTTGTCTAACCAAGTTACACAGCAGAGGTAATGAAATAGCCTCCCTTTACCCAAGGCCACTGCTAATTATCTCCCCTGGATCACTTGTTAAAAATGGACGATGACAATTGTCATTAAGTGACTGTCATACTACCAGGTAATTTTATTACCACAAAAAGTAAAATTTGCATATCTATGACAAAATGTTTATTTATTTAAATAAAATTTATTTGGGCTACAATTTTTTGTTAAATTATATATAATTATAAGGAATATATGAACTCCGCTACGAGGCATAGGAGTGGTTTCAGGCGTAGATTGACAACTAAAACAACAAATAACAACACATTCTTTTTTCATATTTCAGCTATATGAGTCAAGCAAGTACAATACAGTAAAAAAACAGATGATAAAATAAACAACAACATACGACTTGATATGGTTATTAATTCAGAAGTGAACTCTTGGCCTCATTTTCCCAATTCTAGTGAACGCTATATAATATCGCCTTCTTCAGACAAAGATTCATAATTCATGTAGGAAACTGGTCAAACGCCCCATTGTCAAATCGACCCTGTCCAAAACGCCCCACTTTCTGTCAAAACGCCACACCACCAAAACGCCCCCAAATTCTGAATATCTTACAACTTTCCTAATTTTACACTTGCAAAAACGCCCCCCACCGCACAAAAACCGTGTTGCATTTGCGGTGTTGCCACTGCTCACACCCGTCACATTGAACATCTTCCTGGCGAGGTCTTACTTTCCGAGTATAGTCGATGCAGAAGTACTGAGACATAATTGTAGTTTTAGAGAGATTCAGTGGATGTTCAGTTTATATATTCTTATGTGTTGGTTAGAAAAACAAGAAAAACATGAAAATTCTCAACTGGCTTCTTTTCTTTGAAATTTTGCTTTTTTTCTTTGTATTTGACTTGTTCTGTTTATATTGATGAAAACATATGTTTTCTTATTTTTGATGTTTAGCTTTTATTTATTTTCTTTATTTGCACTTGGCTTATGTCGTTAGCGGTATAATGTTTTGAGATGACAAGTCCGACGACTTCAATCAGACAAATATTATTCCTCCAATTATATTAGGGACCGTGCAATATTTATCAGGCAGGTGGGACCGGTGCAAATTCTGATTATGGCTTTAAAAAAGTGAATGTCCTATACTAATTTGGGCTGCAAAAATGTCAATGTCCTATGACTTGCATGCAGAAAAAAAGTATGTGTCTTATTAGCTTAATCTGAAAAAAATTGGCACACAAAGTGATAGGATATAACAAAAGAGTTACTTTAGTTTGTATATTTTTTTTTTAATTTCATGGAAATGTAATGAAACTTGGCAGGTAGTAAGAGAAATATGGACTGAGGATAGATACTAAGTATTATTGTTATCTAAGATATTACAAAAGAATTACTTTATTTTCTAAAGTTTAATGTGTGTGTTGTCACATATACCAATAAGACAAAATCTACTACTTGAAGTTTTTTAGGTATGGTTTCATTTAAAAAATAAAGTGTTCAGATTTTTTGTAAATTTCATAGAAATACAAAGAAAATTGATTGGTACATGTCGTAAGAGTAATATGTACTTAGTAGTATAAATACTCATTTATACCAATATCTGAGATAAAGCAAAAGAAATACGTTGGTTTTAAAGTTGACTGTGCAAGGCTTAAAAATTTTAAAAACTGCCCCAGCGTCGTACTAATAGTCTAGCAACAATGCTGACAGTGTGAAAAAGGGTATAGGGAATAGTTATGCATGGCTGTATGGTACCTGCCTATTTCAGAATATTAGGGTTTTATAGAAAAGGAATATTGCTTTATTTGTGGAGCGAAGCGAGGCGGATATTTTTTTAAATAAGCATATCGTACATGTTTTTTGTTTTGTTTTCTAAAGTAATTATAAAAAAAAGTTGCTGTCCTATCACTTTTAAGGATGTAAAAACTTAGAGTCCTATCAGTATAAGAGCAAAAATATCCTACTGTATTTTGCACGGTATCACCTGCCTGATAAATATTGCACGGTCCCTTATTAAAACAACAATGACAATATTTAATTCTAATAATTTGATATTGATATCAATAATGTTAAAGAAACATTGTTGTATACTGTTAAGGACGTATACAACTATTTTTAGGTTGTCGCCGTATAATACACACCCTTTGTATGCTAGGCGGTGTCAGATAATTCAATATCATTTAACATCACCCACATATGGACAACAACTGGTTGTAAAATATTTGAAATCACTGCCTTGGATTGATCTTAAAGCCAAAGCATTTAAATTCGAATAGATCAATAAGTGACAACAAAAGAAGTATTCCATCCCCGGGGATTCCATCATATGATAGAACAAATATTGTATATATAACATGTATTCGAATAGTTTGGGTGATATAGGTCTACATTTATTATATAGTAATAAGTATTTTACTATTAATTTCAATAGAAAACGATATTCCTCGGAAAATAACTGATGCGTTCCGAAATTTATTGGTAACTTATTGCATCCTCGTCTGCATAAATTAAAATGTGTTTACATGTACAAATGTTGCGTGAGATCCAATTCCGGGGCTGTTTATTGTAGGTGTCTTAGGACTAAGACATACCTTTAGTTGGTCTTAAGACGTGTCTTTGTCTTAAGTATGTTTATCGAAAGCATCTCAAGTTAAGATATGTCCTAAATTTTATCCTAACTTTAGGACAATGAATTACGGGGCCGTAACTACATATAGACAAATCCCTCATGCCGAATTTGACCAAAAAAAATTAAAAAGAAATAAATATGATATATCCGCTAAATAATTGCTCATGATTGAAGGCCACACGTCGGCGACTCCTAGATAACGGCATTTTTGCCGTGTTTTATTTTATTCTGATGCTGTCTCGTTAACGCATACCCCGTATCCTTTCTTTTACATAACAAATGCAAACTGCTTTTAAGACTTATTTTGAACAAGTTTTACGTATTTCTAGGGTATATGCATTCCGAAATACACCCTATTGCCTGATTCAGTAGAAAAAAGAACATTAAATCATAAAAAATTGTATTACTTAACTAGGAAAAAGATGTCAGGAAGTGCCTAGAATCGATGATTAAGCATCATTTAGGCCAGAGCTTCATTTTGAAGCACATTCTTGACAGTGAATGAAAAAGGAAAAATATTGACTATTTGCGTGAATTGACGACTTGTCACCGATAATTTCCGTAATTCATTTTCATTGGACGATCACATAAGTAGATCCTTCAGCATTACGTCACACAATGTATTGCCTAATATTTTCAGGCAATACATTAAAATATTGTATGTGATACTCGAAAAATATTAGGCAAAAAGATCAAAGGAAATATGTACGAATTGCCGATAATACCAAATAACTCGTTTGACAGTATTTATTTACTTATGTAATTACAAGTTTGACCGTTTATATAAATATACGACGTGAATTATTTATAGGATGACTAATTCAAGAATTTTAATATCGAAAATATTCAACTCGTGACCGGAAAACACTAATAATTCCCTCATGCGCGCGAAATTAAATTTGTTAAGATTCGGTTAAAATAGAATATTGTTTTCCTGGATTTCTAAAATAGACGAAAATAACAATAAATACAATTCAAAACAAAACTTTAAATTTGTTAAGTCTTCCACAGTCCCGGGCCTCGAGCCGTTTCGCTATCTGATAGTTCATCATTTAGTCATGTTAGTCAGCTCAACAAAAAAGTACTTGAAAAAAAGTATTTTTGATCATGAATACTGCTTGAACTGCATTCATATTAAAAAATATTTTGTGATTAAAAATAATCCATTTTTTACACTTTTCATAGCATTTTCTTATGCATACGATCTATAAATAGAAATATAAATGTACATACACACAGTTTTGTCTCAATTCGTTGACGCGGACGTTATTGATCAACACCGTGTTGACCCAAATCTTTGAAATGCCGATTCTTTAAATCACATAATTAGAATGGTTGACCTTTTGAATGTCGTTTTTTTTTCAAGTTTTAAAATTTATTATGAATGAAATGAGGGATGAGCAGTGAAAAATAAATGAAAACGGAACGACTATCATGATTCTAAAAACGGATGTTAGATATACTGTATATTTGGGTTGATATAAATACATACGATGTTATATTTTTGTCCAGTTTCCCATGTTAGATAATTAAAATGAGGAGGTATTTACCTTACAGCTTCATTTCCGGCGATGCTGAAATGTATAAATGATATAAAACAAGATAAGCGTCTTTGACCTACTCTATCTCTTTATTCGGATACTTGCGGATATCTTCGCAAGGTTAAACAGGGATATTAGAAAAGAACCGCGATAGAACCAAGAAGTTGGGTTCCTATAACCAAACAACCCGGATGTTGAACCAGTTACCATGGTTTCGAACCAAAAGACCCGGATAGAACCAAGGTTTTGAACCACAGTGTCCGGATAGAACCTAATTGCATTCGGAAATCTCATGACTTTTTATACCTTTAACGTATTTTCCAAATCATTTATTTATTTAGTATATTTATATATAATATAATTGTCCCTCCATGTTGACATTTTACTGAACGAATATCTTAGGATCTTTACTAAAATGGTCTCATAATAGCTTCGTTGTGTTGTCTCAGACATGTCCTATGATGGTCACAAGATAGTCCTAATTTTGTTCCTAGACATATCTCAGGATAGTTTCCTTAAACAGGCCCCTGGATTACAAAATGTCCCATTATTTCTATTACATTGTTTTTTTTTTTCATTTATCCATTTAAAATACCATTTAAAATATAATATAACATTGATTGTACCTGTAATGAAGTGAGTTTACCCACTTCGGATTCGAGTAAATAATTATAGGTCTTACCAGATCTGTCAGTTTGGCCAAAGTGATGACACTATAAAAAATTAATATTTATTCACACCACTACCACAAAACTGAACAAAACAAAACTCAAAGAACACAAATACAAATCTATTTCTCCAACTATCACACCTGACAGCTACAACTACAACTATACACACTCTACAAAACAAATTAAAAACTAAATAAACTAAAAACTAAAAATTTAAATAAATATAAATATCAATCACAGTTTTTCATCACAGTCTTTATCACATCCAAATTATTGCCATTAACACATTCCAACTTGGTTGTATATTATGTATTAAATTCATTACTCTGTCACCGTTCAACCTTTGTAATCGAATTTATATCACATAAAGACTGTCGCTCAAAAACTGACTTCAACCATCTCAAATTGTCTCTCACACCATATTTGATGCAGTAAATTCACCCCTCATCTTGATACTAATCATCACCGAAACATACTTGTGGTCAACCGCCAACTAAGTACTCAAAAACCATAAATCCCCTGTGAAAGGAACAAACAAAATGTAGTTTTAAGGACTAGCTTGCATCTCAAAGATCGAATAAAACAAATTCAGATTATCGCGACACGCCATAAATAGATATTTGAACACAAAAACCGATAAATTTTGCACAAATATTTCAGACTCAAAATTTGGGTGGGGTTTGGGTTTTAAAAAACATGGAACTAAATTTACCTGGAATAATTGCCCTGGTGAGCAAATATATATTACTGAATGTCCTGCCATGACTATTCCTGGTGTAATAAATTTCTCCGGCAATTCTGACTCCCAAAACTAAACTTATTCCATTTAAAGTCAACACCTTTCCAATGTCCAGTTGAAAATGACACACCTCAAGACCTGAACAAGTAACTATAAATAACCTGTTTGACCAGTCTACAACCTGCTAGGCTGGTCTAACACCTGACCAATATATCTATATATATCTTGTTACATAAATAGTAAAGCTGACCAAAGAAGGATAACTCAAATTCCTTACAATCCTCCCCACTCAAGTGACAAAATAACATTTTGTCCAACCCACTGAAACCATCCTTACCTACACTGATTTCAGTTTTTATATTCAACTCCAAAACACATTCTCTTCACATCATGACTAAGCTGAGACAGTACCCGGCTTTCACACTAGTCCAATGTACTATTCGATCAAACCGAAGTATACTCACCTGACAGATGAGCAAGGATCATTATCAGGTCACGTAGAAGTACAAACGTCCCTGCTTTAGACGTTGTCTAGCAACATTAACCTGCCCACAACATAACAGCCTCGTCCCAACAAAATACACTGTCATCTAAAACCTACCTTATTCATTATTACTATCTTAACAAAAATCTATCCTGTGCGAATCTATTCGTGTCCGATCAATACTATAGTATTCAGTCTACGTTTACCACCATTGCAAGACCTAAATCTGAACTAAATACAACAAAATCACAAATTACAAACACCATAACAGTACTATACACAATACCACTTCACCAGGTAACTTATACACAACTGTACATAAAATAGTCTTATTGTCTTATTGGAGTCTCCAGGGGATTACTACTCCTCTAACCTGGACAATGCATCCGCCACTGCATTCAACTTACCTGGAACATATTCAACTGTAAAGTTCAATTCTTGAAGTGTAAGGCTCCACCTGAGCAATCTCTGATTACTGTTCTTCATCTTGTTGAGCCACTGAAGAGGTGCATGATCTGTTTCAATAATAAAATGCCTACCTTCCAAATAGATCCATAATGCCTTAACTGCCCACAGAATGGCATAGCATTCTTTTTCTATGACCGAGTACCTTTTTTCTGCTGGCGTGAACTTTTTGCTCATATACAAAATTGGGTGTCGACCATCACCAAAGTCCTGTTCTAGAACACAACCTACTCCAACATTGCATGCATCCGTCCTCACATAAAATACAAGTGAGAAATCTGGAGTTTTTAGCACTGGTTCCGATGCCACTAAAGTCTTTAAGTTTTTCAAAACATACCTGATGCTCTTCTTCCCACTTTACATTATTAGGTAAACCCTTCTTAGTCAGATCTGTAATTGGTGCTGAGAACTTTGAAAAATTCGGTATGAATTTTCTATAGAATCCGATCATTCCTATGAACGATCTCACCTGTTTCTTTGTCTTTGGAGGTTTAAAATTCATAATAGTACTTACCTTTTCTTGTGTAGATCTTATTTCACCATTCCCAACAATATAAAGCCCTAAGAATTCTAATTTTGCATACCCAAAGCCACACTTTTTGGGTCTAGCAGCAATATTTGCTTCTCTGAGAGCTTGTAATACCAACCTTATATGACAGATATGATCCTCCCAAGTATCACTATATATTCCAATATCATCTATAAATGATTCTGTAAAATCTTGACACTGAGCAAGTACCTTGTTCATTAGACGAACAAACGACGCACTGGAATTTACCATACCAAATGGCATTACCGTAAATTGATATTGCCCCATTGGCGTTACAAAAGCACTTTTCTCTTTTGCGTCTGCATCAAGGGACAGCTGCCAATAACCTTTTGTAAGGTCAATCTTACTTACGTACCTTGATTTTCCCATCTTATTTAGGACATCTTCAATCTTTGGCATGGGCCTAGGGTCAAATTCCGTTATTTTATTCAGTTCTCTATAGTCTACACAGAATCTTACTGTATCATCCTTTTTCTTTACCAGTACTACACCTGCTGCATAAGGGCTGTCTGAGGGCTCTATAATACCTAACTTAAGCATATCATCAATTTCCTTTTGAACTTTCTCCCTTAAAGCATAAGGCATGGGATAGGGCTTCCTATACACTGGTTTGTCAGAAGTAAGTTTTACTTTATGTTGAATCAGATCTGTCCTTTTTGGGACATCAGTGAATATATCTGAAAACTGATGTAATAATTTAGACAACTCATTTTTCTGTTTCAGAGTCAACTCACTTGACAAATCTACATCATCAACAGTTTCCTTACCAACAAGTTGGGGAGAGACATAAAAATCAGTGTCATCATACTGCTTACCTTCCTCAATTACCTCTATACCAGCTAGATAATCTACTTCAGGTTCAAGTTCCTCTGGACGCTCATGCCAAGTTTTCAACATGTTAATATGAAACATCTTTTCCTTACCTTTAATTTTCACTTTGTAATCTACAGAACCTATCTTCTCTGTTACTACATACGGACCCTTCCATTTTGCTAATAGTTTACTAGCACTAGTGGGCAAGAGTACAAGTACCTTACTACCAACCTCCAATTCCCTAGATCTAGACTTTTTATCATAATACCTTTTTTGAGCACTTTTAGCCATTTCTTCATTCTGCTTGGCAAGTTCTGATAAACTTTTCAACCTTTCTCGTGTTTCTAACAGATAACTTAAGACAGAATTCTCAACATCCTCTGGTTCTTCCCATTGTTCTTTTAATATAGAAAGTGGTCCCCTTACATTCCTACCATACAGAAGTTCAAATGGAGAAAAACCTGTTGTTTCATTGGGTACCTCCCGATATGCAAATAACACATAAATTAAATACTTGTCCCATGAATGTGGTTGTTTCTGTGCATACGCCTTCAACATACGCTTTAACACCCCATTAAACTTTTCACACATACCATTTGTCTGTGGATGATAAACACTAGAGACTATTTTTTTCACTTTTAATAACCTACATACCTCCTTCATCAGAGCAGACATAAAATTTGACCCCTGATCAGACAGCAATTCCTGAGGAAAACCAACCCTGGAAAATACCTCCATCAAAGCTTCAACAACTGTCTCTGCCTCTTGATTCTTTAATGCCACAGCTTCTGGATAACGAGTAGCACAGTCTACAATGGTTAGTATATACCTGTTCTTTTTCTCAGTCAGTGGTAATGGTCCTATGAAATCTATAGCCACTCTATTAAATGGTACATCTATAGAAGGAATACTTACCAGAGGCACTCTGGGATTTATACCTTTGGAACTACTCATCTGACAAATGCGACAGGACTTACAGTAATTAGCCACATCATTGAATACACCTGGCCAAAAATAATGTTGCAACAACCTTTCCCTTGTCTTTTTTATTCCTAAATGACCAGAGAGCGGTATGTCATGAGCCAGTTCAAGAACAGTACCTCTATAGTTCTTTGGTAAAACTATTTGATTAATTTCTGTTCCATAGGATGTTACAAACACTCTGTAAAGTATCCCTGATTTCATTAAGAAATATGAAGATCGTTCACCCTGAACTTCTCCAACCAATTGCTTTACCTTGTCCAAGGATACATCCTGTGCCTGCGCAGCTTTCAAACTTTCCAGACTATAAACTTTACTCATGTTACCATCTTTACCACTACATGTATTTTCAGTCTCTATCTCTCTCAATTTGCTTTGTACTACTTGTTCATCCCTATCTTCCTGACATTTTTGTGATCTTGTCCGAACAGCTTGACAAATGTCTGAATTTTCGCACATACTCATCTCATTTTCCACTTCCCCTTTAGGAACATCCATTTGTACAGAAGTACTTACATAATTACCAATAACTAACTCTGCAAAAGGAACATCAAGGACTAAGGCTAATACTTTACCAGATATATAAGGCGTTTCTACGTCAATTTGCACCTCTTCACACCGTCTTATTGTTCCATCTGCAAGACAAATATCTTTTACTACACCTGTCCTTTGCACATCTTCTACCAGACTACTATGTACAAATACTGTTGAACTCCCTGTATCACGCAATACAGAAACTGACTTCCCATGTACCATACCTTTCACAATATCCAACCCATGCGCTTTTGTACTACTAAATTCAACACCAAGGGCAACACCAGACAACTTGGTAGTAGTATTAAAAACACACTCATCTTGTAAGAGTTTTTCTCGGTTTCTCTGATCGACGCAAAGTCCAAACTTGTCCTGCTTACCTTGCGTACCATTTTTTTTAAGTGGACAGTCATAACTTATATGTCCTGGTTTATGGCAATTATAACAAGTCTTTACCTTACTATGACCTTGAGATGGTAACTGTCGCGAAGTATTTTGACCTCTCTGTTGATCTCTACCTTTATTAACACAAAAATAATTCCCTCCTTGATGCTTACCTTTATGACCTATACTTACTGACAATTCTTCTGACTTATGTGCTACCTGATAGGATTCTGCTACATCCACTACAGCTTGAGCAGAAGTGGGTTTATGTTCATTAATCCACAACCTTAACTCCTTGTGACAACTCTGTAGCAACTGTTCCCTAAGCATCATATCATATAACTTGTCATAGTTCCCTTCAATATCTTCCCTATCACACCAATGCCTCAGATACCTATCTACCTTAACCTTAAACTCATTAAAGGATTCCCCCTTTTCCTGAGTAGCACTGCGGAATTTCTCCCTATAAGCTTCAGAGGTAAGGTCATATCTTTTTAATATGGCATCTTTAATTTTATCATAATTTGCCCCATCAGTATCACTCATTCGCGCGTAAGCTTCCAAAGCTTTTCCACTGAGCAATGGCACTATTCGAATAGGCCATTCTGATTTATCCCACTTATGTAAACCCGCTAATTTTTCAAAAGAGCGAAGGAAAACATCCGGGTCTTGACCTTCAATAAATTTAGGTAATTTAACTGTTTTTGAACCACTAGATTTATTTGAAGTTGGAGCAATACCCAAACTTTTTTGCTGTTCTAGCTCCCTTTCTCGAAGCTGGAGTTCACGTAATCGAAGATCTTGTTCCATCTCGGCACGTTTTAATTCTCGCACTGCGGCACGTTCTTCGCGCTCAACTGCTTGAACCTCCTTCCACAGGGTAATACACTCCTGCACTGAGCTTCCTTTCTCAACTAACTCTGAAATCCACTTTGGCATTTCCATATTTAATTTTAATCAATATAGCTTACAAATAACTGACAGATCCCGCCGAGGATGCCAATGTAATGAAGTGAGTTTACCCACTTCGGATTCGAGTAAATAATTATAGGTCTTACCAGATCTGTCAGTTTGGCCAAAGTGATGACACTATAAAAAATTAATATTTATTCACACCACTACCACAAAACTGAACAAAACAAAACTCAAAGAACACAAATACAAATCTATTTCTCCAACTATCACACCTGACAGCTACAACTACAACTATACACACTCTACAAAACAAATTAAAAACTAAATAAACTAAAAACTAAAAATTTAAATAAATATAAATATCAATCACAGTTTTTCATCACAGTCTTTATCACATCCAAATTATTGCCATTAACACATTCCAACTTGGTTGTATATTATGTATTAAATTCATTACTCTGTCACCGTTCAACCTTTG
The DNA here is from genome assembly GCA_028015205.1 of Mytilisepta virgata. Classification (NCBI taxonomy): domain Eukaryota; kingdom Metazoa; phylum Mollusca; class Bivalvia; order Mytilida; family Mytilidae; genus Mytilisepta; species Mytilisepta virgata. The sequence continues at coordinate 33,375,017 of CM051511.1, read as the reverse complement.
TAATCGAATTTATATCACATAAAGACTGTCGCTCAAAAACTGACTTCAACCATCTCAAATTGTCTCTCACACCATATTTGATGCAGTAAATTCACCCCTCATCTTGATACTAATCATCACCGAAACATACTTGTGGTCAACCGCCAACTAAGTACTCAAAAACCATAAATCCCCTGTGAAAGGAACAAACAAAATGTAGTTTTAAGGACTAGCTTGCATCTCAAAGATCGAATAAAACAAATTCAGATTATCGCGACACGCCATAAATAGATATTTGAACACAAAAACCGATAAATTTTGCACAAATATTTCAGACTCAAAATTTGGGTGGGGTTTGGGTTTTAAAAAACATGGAACTAAATTTACCTGGAATAATTGCCCTGGTGAGCAAATATATATTACTGAATGTCCTGCCATGACTATTCCTGGTGTAATAAATTTCTCCGGCAATTCTGACTCCCAAAACTAAACTTATTCCATTTAAAGTCAACACCTTTCCAATGTCCAGTTGAAAATGACACACCTCAAGACCTGAACAAGTAACTATAAATAACCTGTTTGACCAGTCTACAACCTGCTAGGCTGGTCTAACACCTGACCAATATATCTATATATATCTTGTTACATAAATAGTAAAGCTGACCAAAGAAGGATAACTCAAATTCCTTACAGTACCGTTGAATTTCATTGGATGACATTGAAAATTTCAGACCATCAATTCTGCAATTGATCTCGTCAGAGATGACGGACCGTTTAAAGCGTCACTTCCGGATTAAAAAAATACCCTTTTTATTTTTAAATCTCTACACTTGAATTAAAATGGAGATAACAGTTTTGTATTTTAATATTCTATAATATTGATAAAGTATATATTTAGCAAATATTTTATCTGATTTCTTCGTATTTGAACGTGTTAAAAGTAATACAACTTCAACCATTGGAAGTGAGACAGCAATAACCGTTGTTAAAGCGATGACATTCAAATATCGATGCGTAGTAAACAAATCAAACTAAAAGGATGCAGTTCGACATGTGGCTATCACCAGTCTGTCCCACTAGTAGTACAATTTAGAGCTAAAACGGCCATCTGGGTCCCGTTTCCCAAACATTTGTACTACTACGATTAATTGTAAATGTGATCTGGTTTCCTGTTTTCAATGCCCCTGTTATATTGACGTCATGGTACCAGTCTCTATCGTTGTCTTACAAATGTTTGTGAAACGGGGCCCATGCATTGTTTATTCTTACTCTACCTTAATTTTCTGCATCACCATATTTTCAAACACAATCAAGGTAAAAAGATCAAATCAATTTTATTGCAGTCAATCAAGATGGATCAAGACACAAGACAAGTATAGATCAGTTCAGCACATGAAAATTACAAAATTTCGTAATTCATTCCTAAAGAGTAACTAAAAGGCTTATAGAAAGTTATTTTCATTTTATAGTACTAAAAAACGTATAAAAACACAAAAAAAACGATGAAATTTGGTAACTTAGTTTTCGAGATATTAGCAAAATACTGGCCGATCGTCATGTGCACACCTGAACGATTTGTTAAAAAACTCGCTACTTATTCTAATATTACTACTCGCCGGAAGTGACGTACTGTGCGGTTCAGATCTTGTACATAAATAGGTACAGGTCATCATATCCAGAAATGAGACACAGTTTGCTAATTTGCATATTCAAAATGGCGGCGTATTAGATTTTCATGATTTAATATATACTTCTTAAGAAAAAATCTGTATTACTTGACCGGAACTATTTGCCGGGGTTGATTATTACAACATACACCGGTTTACAACTTGTGTCAAAAATTTGAAGTTGTACGTTAAATAATACAGGTTCCCACGATAAAATAAATTTCGAAGCGAAATCCCTGTATGTTTGTACTACAGAATATGGCAAAAATGCCCCATCGTTGGTTTTCAAGAGATTTTTAACGCTTACAAGTGCAGTGGATTTTAAGTGCCGGGCCGGATTCCGGAAGAACAGAAAACACGCAATTAAACTTTTCAGGACAAAAATGCCTCAGTAAAAAAAATGCAGGTTCCTACGACAGAATAAAATTGAGTTTTCCAATAAAATGCACATAATGAAAGAGGCTCCAAGAGGATTAACAAAACAAACAATTTTTTTTTAAAGTGGATTCTGCTAGACATGGCGTAATTTGTAACAACACCGAATTCCAATGTTGACAAGACACATTAAGGCTCCATAAAGGAGAACTATTTTATTCCCAAAAAAAATAAATGAATACAAAATGATTTAAAAAATAATTTTTAATATCTATAGAATATAATATTTCAATAACAATTAATACTGGAATTGAACATGAACTGCATATATTAAACATATGTACATATACAAAGAACATCATGCAATATATATAAATCTATAACAATTTAACTACATTTTGTAACAACAATATATATATATATATATTACTAATTTTATCTAATTTGTCTATACATACAAAGTTAAATAAGATATGTACGCAGAGTGTTGACGACAAAAGATTTTGGAAACGCCAACACCTCGACTGACTTATCACTGAGCTTCATCACTGACAATACTTTAGATAAAATATTCTATATTTTTACCAGAACTTAGTGTACTACTTTTGAACTGACTAAAAATGCCTTAGACAGCAACCTTTTTGTATCCTTGGGGAGGGGGGGGCGTGGAAAAAAATAATTTGAATCATCACTGAAGAGAGAGAAGAAAGTTTATTATAGTACTTTTCCTAACGTGTTTTCAATAAATGGGGGAAAATCAAAAAGTAACTGCCTTGTCAGACATGACTACTATTTAGTATACTGAAATATGAAATCAATTTATTGTATCGTTGATCTGTCGATATGAAGTAAGTTTAGAACGGGCAACTACAATTTGTTTACCGCCCCCTCTCCAGAAAGCTGTATTTATTTTCCCATATTTTCTTTTCATTCTCGCATACTGCCTAAGCATATACTTCCTTTGTCGAACCCTTAATGCTTTAGCAGTTGCAGAATGCTTGTTTGTCTTTCTATGATAAATAATTTTGATATCATCATTAGACTTCTCGACCCCTTGACCTGTGAACTGCTTAATACTTCCGTAGGTTTTTAACATTTTTGGCACATGGTATATGAGCACGTGCATGTAAGGGGTTATACTTTTACTATCATACCCTTCAAGGTGCTCACTCAAACTTCTAAAGTCTGTGATCCATTTCAAGGTCATGGTAAAAAAGCCATCAACATCTGACTGTGATGGAGACCAAGAGCTTATAACATGGTACACAATTTTAAAGTCTTTCCATAGATTAATAACCCTTTCTTTTGAAATAGATTTTATGCAGTCTGCAGATTGTAACTGTGTAGGTAGTGCATGCAAAAGTTTTTTGTAGTCTGACCCCGTTAAACTTGTCCATTCAAGATTTTTCAAAAAATCTCCTCTACCATCCTTAATCTTGTTTTCCCATATTGAAAACGAGACACTACAATTTCTTATGCATGTAACCAACTCGTCAACAGAATCATTTTTCTTACCCCTTTTCCCAATGTTGTTTCTATGGTCGAGGTTTACCGAGTCTTCAATCAAATTTCTGAGCAGTACATCACCAATTCTCATCAGTAGATGTAATTCATCCACAATCACATGGGTCAATTCTATATTGAGTAAAGGGGGGTGAATACATCCATAATTCAACTTGTTTTTTTTACTCAATTCAACCATCTCCTTATTCGTTCTAATAAGACCTTCTGACCAGTAAAACATTTCAGCTTTCGACATATCTGACCGATGTTTTTTTTTTCTATTTTACAATATAAACATGCATAGTTGGAATTTGCTGAATTTAAACCCAGAACAGTAAGCAAGAACTTCATATCTCCCCCCAAAATATTTCCAAGTTAAACTTTTTTTTAGACTTGGTCTCGTGCATTATTTTCCCATTTTCTTGGGAAAGTAGTTCGTTAATTTGATTAAATATTGTACCAAAACATTCTTTAAGGGTAAAATATTTCTCGTCCGAGCTTACTATTGCGAGAGTGTGCTGATTTGCACTTGACATCACCTCCTCTCCGTCATTTAAGACCGCTAGAGACAATACCAGAAAACTTGATATCCTCGACACTTTTGCGCCATCTGCGGCGAACTTGAGTTGTACTGTTTGGATCTCAGTGGAGCCATCTATATTTGTAATAGTGTCCAATAACCTATCTAATGTCTCAAAAAGATCAAGCTGTGCACCTGGATGGGGACCTGGTGTTTTAAGGATTGAAAATGTGTTATTTATGTTTTCCCTACATTGTTTTATTAGATAAGATTTAACCATGTCTTTGTTATGTACTGTAAGTTCATGATATGCCTCATCCGAGATGCAAAATGAATCAAGAAGGAACAGAATGTTTTTAACCTTTTCTTTTTCATCATTGACCATGTCTGTGTAGCTTGTGTTGTTTGTGTCATTAAGCAGATCATACGTTTTGCCATTTTTGTCGGTGCCTGTTATGTTTGAAAATGTTATGCCGAATGATTTTGCAAACCAAAGTGCTTTTTGAACACGTTCTTTTAGAATGGAAACTTTTTTTGGTGCTTGAGTGCTTTTTAAATCTGGAATAGGCTTACCTATATTAATGAACTGAGTTCGAATACCTTCGATGTATGCATTTAGAATTTCATTGTTTTTTTCATATTCAGACAGACAAATATTTCTCTCGTGAGCCTCTTCAGTAAGTAAATTCACTTTTGCTTGAAGTCTTTGTATGTCTCCATACAAACTCATAATTCTCTTATTTTGTGTTTGTTTATCAGTTTCTATCATATCACTAAGAGAACATACTTCATTTTTAAAAATGACAAGAAAAGCTTTTTCTAGGAGAAAATCATATTTACGTCTCCCTTTTAATGCTGTAAATTTGTTGATGGCTTCAGAAACTTTTCGCCTTATTCTACCTTCTAAGCGATCATTGTTTTCTTTTAAAGGCAACACACCTTTTGGCAAATTCAAATTAAGTAATTGTATGTAAGTCATATTATTTAGTGGACATATTTCCGACATGTACTTTAAAGTAGCCTTAGGTAAAACAATCTTAAAACATACTTTTGACTCTGACCCCGAGATTTTGTTTTTACTTTCAAAACCTTCGGTACTATGTTCCAACTTAAACTGAATTTTATCTTTGTCAGCTTGAGACAAATGATCACTCATATTCTTAAATAAACTGAAGAAACATGTAATAAATGGTACAATAATAAGCAATTTTATGTCTCTAAATTCAATTTTAATAATTCATTGTTAAGTTGTTTTAAAATCTGTCTGTTGTAAAATCCACTTTTAAAAGCTCTATAGGCATTCTTGGTGCTTCTTTCAAACTTCCTTCACAATCAAAAACAAAGTGTTTTCTCGACCACCTTAAAACGGGACGCAATGCAACCGGAAAAACTATTTGTCGGCCTTCTCCCTTTTCTGTGTATACGAGCTTGTCCCAATTTTGAGGTAAATCAAAAGTTTCAAAGTCAATTCTGGTATATAAAGTATCTTTGCCTTTACTTACAATACCCTTTCCTCCAAATAAAAACCTGAAAATGTCGTGCTGGAATGAAATATAGAAATGATTTGCCGTCCTTTGTGCTAATCTTGAGTGACAAGCTGATGTAAAGTCGTCTCTTGTAACGGCAATGCCAGGCGGTGGAGATGAGGGGAACTTGAACTCGTGAATAATGTTATTTGGTAGATTTTGCTCGGGTTCCCATGTACAGCTGTATGCGGAATAATTCTCCCACTTTACTAGATATTCTGTTTCCTGAAATGAAACGGATGATAAACACAATGTATCAACTGAACATGTTTTAGTCTCTATACTTAAAATCGAAGTTTTTGGATCATTGCATATATATAATAATATACAAATATATATCTTTTTATTTGGTAAATATTTAACCTGTTTAAAAATCACTGTGGAATTTATACATAAAAAATACACTACTTTTATTCTCCTTTTGCATTTTACTAGATACTTATTGCCTTATAAAAGTTTTATTTTCTAACGAATATTTAGTATAATGTGTATAGATATATTATATAATGTTTAAAATATTTGACTTAATAACATTATCTGTTAAACAGAATTAATCGACTTTGTGAAAAAAAGGGGGTCAAAATTGATAGCATAAATCTTGATCAACAAAAAAAAAACGAATGCTCTTGGTCGGTTTTATTTACATGACCATAATATTAAACATTTGGTCGCCTATATAAATATACATGTATACATATATTTGTATTATTATCGCTGAGTTTTGGTCGCATCCCCCCCCCCCCCCAACTCTTTTTGAGAGAAAAAATTGCTGACAGCAATTTGCTTTAGCGTGCATCTTTAAGATAGGAAATTCGAATTCGTAATATTACACTTTTGGGCAATTGATTTTGTAATATCTTTATGTTTTTTCTTTATGCCACCGTTTTCAATCCATTCCCCTTATGTGCCTCTCAAGCGTTCATTCATTCTAGGTCAGTAAGAAAGTCGATTTATTTCTTTAAAATGACTGGAAAGTTATAAAATGAGTTATAGAAAAACATAATCGGGGTATCTACTAAAGGTAATCATGATTTTTAAGTGTGTTTTCTATTAATTGCAGACTTAAGATACCGGATAATATATGCACTCATGGACATGTGGAGCAAATATATGTTGGACTCATTTCGGTCAAACCTACCCTATCTTTTTTCTTGAAGAAATCAGCCTTTCCACTTCAAAATAACCATCTAAAAGGTTTCTTTCCACTGGTCTATATCGTTTCTGGTATGGTATATAGCTATATAACTTGGAAAAATCTAGCTTCACCTTTCGTGTCTGCATCTATAAGGTTAAACGTGGCTGTTCCGGGATGGATTCGTATTTTAAAAATACCGCCCTTGAAACTTCAATCGGCAATTTTCGGGTAATTCCGCTACTCTTGAAACTTATGAATATTTATGAGCAAAACCGTGGCTCATTTCTGGCTATGTTTGCAAAGTGAAAGCAGATTCAGTTGATTGTTTATACGTTATTGGTGACAATTATCGATTGACAGTGCTTCTTATATATTCACCGACACTTGTTTGATGAAACATTTTACTTAATTTAAATCTACAATTCAACAATGGGAAGGAATTGTGCAGTTGCGGGATGCAGCAACTCTGCAAAAACGGGACATACTCAACACGCTTTTTTTATCCACCCCTTTTCAATAAATAAGCACATTACTTAAACGCATGTCCATTGCATCTGGTGTACACTATGACTTATTATACATATAAAGTATATTAAATTTATAAAAAATAGTTGTGATATTATACAATGTATGCAAATCCACCAGAGACTTAGCAATGTATATGAATAAGTTTGACTTGGCATTACTATCATGAGTTTGAATACCTTGAGACTTCAGAATAATATAAAGCGTCATAATTCTTTGCGCTAAACAGCTGATGTGCATTTAGTGCCATAATAGAATTATAAAAGTTTAATTGAATAAAGACTTAACCCATGTTTGCTCACTTTTATAACATTGTGTCTTGGATGGAGGGTTGTGATTTATATTTTGCCTAAATTTGTTCATATATGTATAAGAGGACTTTAACTTACTATTTTAATATATATAATTTTATATATTTCTACTTGTGTGAAAAATGGGCAACCAGCATGACCAGTATACATATCCTGATAATGCAGAAAATAATTTGGGTAAAAATGTAGCTTTTTTTTAAAGACATTCTATTTAATTAGGCAACGTAAAGCTAAAGCAAAGTTTGAATGTCTAATTATTTATTAAAAGAATATGTATTTATTTATTCATTATTTATAAAAAAAAATATATATATATATATGACACTTCCAATCGTGCAAGAAATTTTATTTTCCCCCTAAATAGTATTAAACACCTGTGAAAATTAAAACTAGTTCATGATATAAAACAAATTAGTAAACATGTGGATGGATATTTATCACCTTTAATCCTGGTAATTAAAACAGTTAAAGTTTTAGCACCTATTAATTAACATCCTGTTTTCTAGTAATAAAGATCAAACAAAAGTTTTAATCCCTCCAATCAGGTAAATAACAACTTGGCCATGCACCTACCAGCTGTGGAGTAAATCATTATAACATTGAAGTCATTAGAAAGGTGTTATGAAAACCAGTTTTGACTGATATTATAATTCAAATTACACAAAGAGCATAAAGTCCCATAACCAATATTAACCAAATTATAACTCTACAAATGTGGGAATTATTTTATTTATAAGTTGAATAATTTTTTTTATTAAAATCCATCAAAATCTTTTATTAAAGTTTTAGGTGTACAGTGCAGTTTCTCCAATGATTCTCTAAATATTTTTATTATTACAACAAGGATTGTAAGAAATTACTTATCCCTCTCTACATATATGTCTCTGATTAAACTAAGAAATTTATTATATTTTTATAAGAAAATTCTGAAATTTTATGAATCTGTCAATTCAATAAAAAAAAACACATTACAATTCTACATCAAAATCTATATTACTATTCAGTAACTTATATCACTATTTGTAAAACATCTGTTTTAAAACTATCAATTAATATTGTGTCTTATATTTGCTTGTTTAAAATCAAAGTGCATAGGCACTGCTAGGGTTAGGTTGCTAGCATTTGACTTTTATTTGTACAAACATTGCTGATGATTATTTCAATAAATATGCACTAATCAATCAAAGAAAGCACGAGTCGGCTAACGCTTCTTGAATTATCACTCTAAATTGAATTTTTTTTAAAAAGACAAACGCATAATAATGATTTGATGAATTAAAATAAACAGAAATCAAAGGTCTTCAAGTTATTAAGGTTATATAAAAAGACAAAGTTTGGACAATTGTAGAAGGGGGTCATTTCTACAATATATTTACACTACCTTGCGCATGTGCAGGTAGATCAGAACGTAAACATTCAAGCTTTCAATTAAAATAAACCCATTATACTTTCGATAATACCGTTTTCTAAATTAATGATAAACACATTGTTTTTCAATCTTAATGTGCAAGTTGTCGGCATTTCAAATAACCTGTATGCAATTCTATCACTGACCAACAGGTTTGACAAAATGAAGTCACGATGATCAGGTCAAAAGGTTAATCAAATACACAAAATACCATCAGAATTACAAGAAGAATAAGCAAATAATGTGCAAAATATGTTCTGTATAAGTTAACAATCACGTTCACAACAAAAATGGAACTTACCTTTGAAATCTTTTGAAAATAAGATCGGAGTCGAAAATATCCGTGCAAATGTCACAGTAAACATTCAAAATCCTTACGCCGATATCTGGTACATTTTAAAAGGCGCGAATACTTTACACGGCTTTCAAAACAAAAAGGAAATCGTCAATAAAACACACATCTTTTATTAAATAACTGGACAATTACACTTCTCGGTGTGTTTCAGTTACATTTCTATTAAAAAACAACTACAACAGCAACAACAAATATTAGGACTATTTTACCGCGGAATGTTTATTTTCTTATATGATATTCCAATATAAACATAGTCGTAATTCGGAAAGAAATTCGTTTCTTTGCGCATGTGTCATATCCCAAAATCGAGATAAAAAGCTGCTTAACTAGCCTTGCTTAAGCTTCAATCCTAGATAAGCTTGCATATTTACTCATAAAAACATAGTTTCAAAAACTTCTGGTCCAACTTTTTCCACAAAACACCAGATTTCCAAAGTTTCCTTCATTGTCTAACCAAACGACCGACGGCATAAGGGTTTTGGTTGCTTAGCAACCTAACCCTAAAAATAGTGTTTGTTTTTTATTCCTATAGGATGGTCTTCCATTTGTATTTATGTTATACACACCTTTCAAAATATCTAAAATTTCATTTTCATTCTTTATATATATATGTATATAGGGGCATTTATTGAAATTTATTGGCTATACTATTATAGTTATTACCAGAATTCCCCATTTCTAGAATTAAATTATTATTTCAAATTGGTAAGCACTGATAATTCTGGCCGGTCAACTTCTTCAATGCTTTCAAATGATGAGCTTTGAAATGACAGCGATAAATCACTAGCATTGCTGTTTTTATCCATAATATAATCCTTCTGGTCAAGGACGTATATTATATGTTAGTTATACGTCCTTGTTCTGGTCAATGTAAACAAGTTCAAGAGTAGCCCGCACTGTACGTCATTTCCGGTCAATCGGGGTCACTCAGCGAGGAAACCCTGTTTTTATACGTTTATTTAGTACTATAAAATGAAAATAACTTGCTGTAAGCGTTTTTTTTTCATCATACATCATAGATCATCATCATCATTCGGTGTATAGACAGCTTTTGATTCAGACCTACGCATACAGATACTGTTCGTTCGTGCTCGAATCCAAAGACCATCTACCCGCACCAGCACCAAAACGTACCAGACGTGGTTTGTGAATCTTTTCTAAACTAGTCAGCAAATTAAATTATTTTTAAATTTTTTGTGTTAAAATTAATATTCAAGCATAAATTTAATTTCTTTTAATCAAACATAAATTATAATATATTTTAATAATTCCTGCGTTTTAATAAATAAATAAATAAATAAATAATCATGGGTAAGAGAGATAGAAGTCCTGGTACTTCACCAGCTGGACAACCAGCACTTAAACAAAAAAAAGAAAATAGGGAAAATGTGTATAAACCGCAAAAGTTCCCCCCATCAGAAACTGTTGTAATTAATTGTAGGGACATGAAATTCCTACAACTAACCCTCATGACTATCCAGTGCCTGCTTCTAATGGCTCTTGGGGACATAAATAGGGAGGCCCTCTCCCTTAGAAAGCTAAAACGAAGCATTTTAGTTCATGTCCCCTCACCAAAGTTCCGGATGAAGCTCCTGGCAGTTAAAACTCTAAAAAACTTTCAGGTCAGTATTAATAAATTTGACCCCGATCATAAAACTAAAATACAGCAGGAAAATAAAAAAACAAAAAGAAACCAAGCCCAAATTGACATATAAAATCATCTGGAAATACGTCAATACAGATGTCATAACAATAAAAGGACAAAGAGATTTAATTAAAAAAGACTGTGGAATAGAAACAGTAATTAAAGAAGTTAAAAATCCAGGCTTTCTACTAATTAGCATGGATAGTAAATATTCCAACCAAACTGAGTTTGTAACATCTAAATTTATGTACAAACTTAAAGATTATAAACCTAATCCTAAATTTTGTACTAATTGTGCCAAATTCGGACATTACGCTAAGGTATGCACCAAAACAACGCCAACGTGCATTAATTGTTCTGGACCGCATCTCGGAAAAAATTGTAAAAATACAACACTTAAATGTTGTAATTGTAAAGGCGCACATAAAGCCATTAATAAACAATGCCCCGAATTTTTATTCCAAAAAAAAATACTTGAAAATATCATGGTACACTCTATACCTAGAAAAGAAGCCATAGAACTAACTAAATCTAAAATTGTAAACAATAAACAGGATAATGTTAAATCTAAAATACCTGTAGTAAAACCTAAAATAAACAATAAACACGATAATGCTGTCAAAACCCCCAATAAAAACACAAATGTCAAATCAAAGACATATAGCCAAGCCCTACGACTTCCACCAATCACTCCGGAAATTGTTGTAATTAGGGAACAAAGTAAAAGCTCACCTGTCAAAAAAGATGTCGTGGTAAATGACACCACCACATGTGACATCAATAAAAGTACCCAAATAGAGGCCACCCCTAAAACCAAAGTGTCACATCCGCCAAAAAAATTAATTAAAGGCAATAAAACTCCAGCTGAAATCAAAACAGATGAAAGCTTAACAGAGATAAACCAATTCATAGACGTAGTTTTGGACAACTGTCAAACAGGTCTCCACAATAAACAAAAAAAATCAGAAATTTTTAAAAGGGTGATAAAAATGTTTCACCAAATGATCAAGGCGGACTAAAACCCAAATTCCTCATGTAACTTCAATTAAACAGTTACCGTTAATACAACATATGCAGCTATATCGGTCATAATTATGTTAGGTAACTCTGTTTAGACTTATCAACTGGTTACCCAATATCGGGAATCTACTGGTCACGTTCATGCCAGGCATTCATCATACTTCGATAACTCTGTATTGATTATAGCACGTTCTCCACGTCTTCACTTTAAAAAACTTTTTATTTGAAATATTTAGTAACATTGTGACAATAATTAATAATATGAAATTCATCACCAATTTATACAAACTGTCAAAAGTACATAATTACACGTGATAAAGGCTAATGGTGCAAGTTTTTTTTTTATTTTTTAAGCCGCGAGAAAAGCGTTTTTTTTTTTTTTTTTTTTTTTTTTTTTTTTGTAAAATTTATTTGAGTTTTATCTGAAGAAATTTATTATGCGCAATTAACATGCTGTGTGTTTCAGGTAATTATAACTAATTAACGATTTGACATGTATATTGTAACTTGACTGTCCGGATGTTTATTGTTCCAACAGTTAATTAAGGTACACAGGTACATTGTATGTATACAGGTAAACCGTTTGCTGACCAAAAACTGCGTGATTTCATTTTTAACGCCACATTTTTTGATAATTAATGCAACATTTTAATATAGAGGTGTGTGTGTGTGTTTAAAGGGGGATCACAAAGAATGCAGTGATGAAATATAATTTCAAATGTCAGATAAGTAACATTTTAATTTATTTTAAATTAATAATTTATCTTTTTGGTATTTATATATTTAACATTTGACATATTATATGAGTAATTCTATTTACTCGTATATATATTTACTTTGTTATGGCAAGGTAGAAGCTGATTAGGATATGCGCCATCTTGAATAATAATAGTAAAAAATAACACATTTCAAAATAGCTAATTTTCAAATCAATTTGGAAGGGACATAATCAAAATGTAAACTATTGCAATTACGATATTTCGAAAAGTTATGAAGGTTTTACTCAAACATATGATATATGAAGACCAAAGGATATACTTTATTAGTAACAGCCGAGACATAAAACAATATGTCTCTAGTAATATATCAGTATCTAGAGTATGCATATCCCCCCTTTTTATTATAACTTCATCACACAAACATTATATAATAAAATCCTCGATTGAAAAGAAATGAAATGATCCATCATCTGTGTTAGTTTTCACTAATACTGGCAAAGGTGCGATTTTTTTTTCATAATCTATATCGCCCTTGGCGAGGATAAGTTAATATGCAGTGCAATTGGAAACTATATACTTATTAATAAGTTTTGTCAGCTATTTATATATATATATACTTTATATTTCAAACATAAGCGTTTGTTTCGATGCAAATATGAAATTGAAAATCATTAAATGTTTGCATTTTCGCGCCTAGTGCCATTTCCGGTTATCGTCGCCATCTTGAAAAATAATAAAAGATTTTCCCAAGATATCTAATTTTCAAATCAATTTGGAAGGGATATAATAAAAAATTAAACTATTGCATTTACGACATTTCAAAAATTTATAAATGTATTAATTAGCACATAGCACCAAAATTTTTCCATCAGTTTTGGTTAAATCGCAATTTTATGTTAAAAACGACAAAAAAGCCAATTTATCGCAGTTAGATGATTTAACAATATGGACTTAACGGGAAAATAAGACAAAATTTCCAAAAGCATTTGGAAGGGATAAGACAAAAATTTAAACGTTTCCAAATAACAAAAATATTTTTCTAAATATATGAGGAAGAACTACATAGCACCAAAATTTTTTCAGCACGAGCTAAAAGCAGTTTATTTTATCGATTCATGATCGCCCAAGTGCATTTCTATACAATTTACTTGGGTATGGTATAGGTGATGTGTGACGTCACGAAAGTCACGTGATGACTTCTATAGTTGGATATGTGGGGTTAAACATTGTGCAATGGAATGCGCGTTCGCTCTACAGCAACGCGAATTCCCTTAAACAATTTCTTGACATACGTGAAAAGCCCGATGTAATATGTATCCAAGAAACATACTTTTAGGGCAATAAACACGTAAAACTAAATGGCTACCATACACCAATAGTTAAAAATAGAAACTTAGAAACGCACGACAAAGGTAAAAATAAGAATAAAAATAAAGAAAAAGGAGGAGGAGTTGCAATATATATCCTAAATACGCTTTCCTATTCCGAATTACAATTTAAATCCGATAAAATCGAAACTGTAGGTGCTAAAATAAACTGCCAAGATAAAGAAATAAACATAATAAACATGTATAGACCCCCACATAAAATTGTAACACTCCAAGATTATAAAGATATAGTAGATCAATTCCCTAATAACATAGTTTTACTAGGAGATTTTAACAGTAAATCCCCACTTTGGGGGTCAGCTACAACCGATAAAAATGGTCAATTACTAGAAGAACTAATAGATGAAAAAAACTTTATAATTTTAAATGACGGGACAGGCACCCATATAAATAACGACGGTAACCTCTCAGTACTAGATCTCACTTTAATATCTAATAATTTGGCTAAAGACAGTCAATGGGCAGTTTTAGACGACCCACTAGGATCAGACCACCTACCTATACTTACTGCCTTAAACGCTAAACCAACAAGAAACAAAATTTGTACGCCACAAAGGTGGATCTATGAAAAAGCAGATTGGCATAAATTTTCTAAACTATGTCAATCCTTAACACTAAAAGACATCGAACATCAAGATGTTAATATATTTAATCAGAATTTATGTAACAAAATAACCGAAATAGCAGATGCCACCATTCCTAAAACATCAGGTAACACCCACACAAGGAAAAATTGTCCTTGGTGGAATAATCAGTGTACAGAATCAAAAAAAAATAAACGAAATAAACAAAGACGTTTTCAGAGAACTAAACTTCCAGAAGACCATGAGTCATATAAATTAGCCTTAAAAGAATTTAAAAAAGTAAGAGATACTGCCAAACAAGAATATTGGGAAAACTTTTGTTCTAAACTCAATCATAAAAGTGACGTCAGAAAAGTTTGGAATACCGTTAAAAGTATGAAGAGTAATAAAATAAACAATCTCCCTACCCTTCATTCAAATAACCTCGTAGCTGCTACAAATAAAGATAAGGCCAACTTGCTGGCACAAACTTTCTCTAAAGCCAGTAGTGATGACAACTTAGATCCAAGTTTTAAAAATCATAAAGATCAATTTGAGGTCGAAAACCCAGCACAAAAAGATCAAAACCAGGAGCATAATAAAAAGGCCATAAATATCCCATTTACAGCAGACGAACTATATAAAGTCTTAAAAAGCAAAAAAACAACATCCCCAGGAGATGACAGGATAACTTATGAAATGTTTAAACATATGCCAATTAACACAATAGACATCGTACTAAATCTAATAAATAAAGTATGGGAAACGGGTAATCTACCACCTTCCTGGAAACAAGCCATTGTCATCCCAATAGTAAAACCTAATAAACCTAAATCAGACCCCAAATCATATAGACCCATCTCATTAACATCCAACCTTTGTAAACTTATGGAAAGTATGGTTAATGAAAGACTTAAATATACTTTGGAAAAACAAAATATAATTAATAATACACAGTCTGGTTTCAGAGAAGGTCGCTCAACAATCGACCAGTTACTAAGACTGGAAACCCAAATTAAAAAGGCTAAGGCACGTAAACAGTATTTACTTGCAGTATTCCTCGACATCGAAAAAGCCTTTGATTTGGTCTGGAGTAATGGACTCCTCCATAAAATTAAAAACTACGGTATAAATGGCCGCATGTTTAACTTTATTCAAGACTTTCTAAAAGATCGCAAAATCCAAGTAAGAGTTAATCAAGAAACATCTGACCTCTGTGACCTACAGAATGGCACACCACAGGGCAGCGTTATAAGTCCTACGCTTTTTAATATCATGATTAACGATCTTGCAGATCAAGTTAAAAAACCAGCAGAAATGTCCCAATTTGCCGATGACAGTGCCTTATGGTATAGGGGCAATCAAATAAAACTGTTAACTAATAAAATGCAGGAAACACTAAATTCCATAAGTAAATGGTCCAAAAAGTGGGGATTCAAAATCTCAGACACTAAAACTGTAGGAGTAGTCTTTGGCGATAGGTCACCAGGCCCAATTAAACTCATATTAAATAATAAACCAATAACCTTCAAAAATGAGGTTAGATTCCTAGGACTAATTTTCTAACTTGGAATAAACACATCCAATATATTCAAGAAAGGTGTAAGCCTGTATTAAACCTAATGAAATATATGTTAAAGCTAATACTTTTGGAATGGGCACTGAAACACTACTGACACTCTATAGGACATTATTACGTTCAATAATAGACTATGGGTGTCAGGTGTACAATTCAGCCTGTAAAACAACAAAAAATAAATTAAATATAATACAAGCCCAAGGTCTAAAAATAGCACTCGGTGCATTACCATCTACCCCGACCGAATACCTACTAATAGAAGCTGGCGAAAAACCACTCCAACTAAGACGGGATGAACTCTCCCTTAAATATATATTACGCCAGATGTAAACAAAATCCAAAAAATCCCGCCAACGAATTGCTTACCGATTGCGTTGAATACAGCGCTAAAGCTCATAAATGGAACGAGCACACGGTTCCATATGGTTTCCGAGTAACCAAACAACTAAAGGATAATAAATTAAATGATATAAATATAGTTAAACATCAAGCTCCACTTTACCCCCCTTGGGTAATCAAAACAGCAAAAGCCTCATGTGAACTAAAAAACCATCTAGACAAAAAAGACGATCCTAATATAATCAAGAATTTAACTTTACAACATCTGGACAATAAATACCAAGATCATTTAAAAATATATACTGATGGCTCAAAAGATCCTAACTCGGGTAAAACTGGAGCAGCCTATATAATACCAAAGGAGAGGGTGACATTTCATGTGAGATTGACCGATGATGTGTCTGTGTATACAACGGAAATGGTAGCAATTTTTCAGGCACTAAAATGGGTCCACAACAATGACCGCAAATACGATAAAATTATAATCTTGACGGACTCTTTAAGCGCCGTTAAATCTATACAAAATAATAAATCAAGTAGACCAGACATACTGGAATCAATTCAAATTTTAGCTTTCAACCTCAAGCAAAAAAATATAAACATCATAATAGAATGGATACCAGCCCATGTAGGTATCCTAGGAAATGAACTAACTGATAAATTAGCCAAATTAGCACTTAAAAATGATAGAGTTAACATCAATATCGCAGTAAGCTCAGACGAATTTATCGCGCTAGTCAAACAAATATTTAATAACAAATGGCAAAATATGTGGGACAAGTTTAAAGACTCCTGGTTTTATAAACTTAATCCTAATATTATTAAAAAAAAATCCTTTTATAAAGGTGGTAGATATCACACCAAAACTATCACACGATTAAGACTAGGACATACCCTTTTGGCTGGGCAAACAGGGCAATATATACGGCAGGTCTCACCACTATGTACAACATGCGGCGTAACAGAAAACATCGAACACCTTCTGCTGCACTGTACAGCGCACGAGCCAGCCAGAGAAAAACTTAGACAAGCCCTGGATAAAATTAATATAGACAATCTTACCATCCAAACATTACTTAATCCCGAAAAGAATAACCAGCAATATGTCTATACACAGCTGGTAAACTTTATTTCAGAAATAAACTACCATAAATACATATAGGTAACACATTGAACTAAATCCACAGATAGTTGAGTTATAGTTCAGGAACTACGTAAGAAAAGCGAGAACTCCTGTAAAACAACTAACTTTCTGTTTAGTTCGGCTATTTAATATACGCGCTCTCTTATAAACCCTCATAAAATAATACTAATAAAAAAAAAAAATAATAAAAAAAAATAAAAATAAAATGAAAAATTTTGGCTCAAATCTACAGATAGCTTAGTTTTATCTCAGGAACTACGTAAGAAAAGCGAGAACTCCTGTAAGACAACTAACTTTCTGTCTCAATTCAACTATTTAACATACGCGATCCCTTCTAACACCCCCCAAAATAATACTGCTCAAATAATAAAATAAAATAAATAAAATAAATAAAGAATCCCCTGTCAGGCCAGTAATAACTTTTGTCGCATCCCACATTTTGGCATTAATCCACAGATAGCTTAGTTTTATCTCAGGAACTACGTCAGAAAAGCGAGAACTCCTGTAAGACAACTAACTTTCTGTCTCAATTTAACTATTTAACATACGCGATCCCTTTTACCCCCCCCCACTAAAATAATACTGGTCAAATAATAAAATAAAATAAATAAAATAAATAAAGAATCCCCTGTCAGACTAGTAATAACTTTTGTCGCATCCTACATTTTGGCATTAATCCGCAGATAGCTTAGTTTTATCTCAGGAACTACGTAAGAAAAGCGAGAACTCCTGTCAGATAACTAACTTTCTGTTACATTCTCAATTAGTATTAAAAAAAAAATAAAAAAAAAAAAAAAAAAAAAAAAAAAAAAAAAAAATCATATCCAAAAAGCTGCTAGGTTGCTGACTAGTTAGAACTCCAGAGTTACAAATCACACCATCGACAACAGAACCGAAGATGCCGTTGCCTAGCTGTTCATCACAGACATAGCCGCCAACGACATTTAACCCTCCAGAACTTTGGAATACCGTCTATACCGCCGTTCCTAAATTCAAAATTCCGATTCAACTTTCTTGCTTATTCAGCTCCGAAATATCTCAAAACCCTAAAATCCGTACACACTTTTGGCTTACAACCCATCAAATTTCGGCTATCATCAGTTTTGAACATATTTAGGCCACTGACACTAAATTCTAAAAACTGTCTCGATTATTTTCTAAATTTTTTTTTTTTTTTTTTTTTTTTCTCGAAATTATACTCTTAACTTACGTTACTTAATACAAAATAAATCATATTAAATAAACCGTCCGTGCGAGACCTAAATAGGTAGTCAAGGACGTTAAAACCTCCCTAGATTGAAAGCGTTTTAGTTACTCTTTAACTGTTATAAACTAGTCTTAACCAGTCTTGGTTGGCTTCATGATATTTATCTTGTTATCAGTGTGATATCTTTGTTTGTCTGAAATTTCAGAAATTGTAAAATCAAGACGGTTAACATTTAACAAGGCAAAAATGGCCGTTGAAGACCAAAGCTGTGTTAATAGTGCACATATAGAATCTCTGGTGTTTTATATACTGCAGTACTTTAACAGTTATACGCTTAAATAGGAATTTACTAAAAACCAACTTTCAATATTTTTTACCCTTTATTTCTCCTAAGCCGTGATAGTTTTGCCGTCTTTAACTATGGGCCCAACTTTCTTAAAATCCAAATTCAAATCTTACTGTGTATCAACATTACAGTGTATGAATATATTGTATAGCAATAAAATGCATAAATTGAAAGATGATAGAGGAAATTAAGCCATGTGAAAAGTGCGGTAAAAAACATCGCAATTTTTCGCCTTGAATTTTTCTAATTAGTCCAAAAAAAACAAAAAACTTATGTTGAAATTCAAATACTTAAAAGTTACATCTTATAATAGAAAAACATAAAACAAATTTAAAAACATGATATATAATATACTACATACATGCAAACCTTCGCATGAATAACTGTATTTATCATATATATATAATAGTTATTACTTAGAGTTTGAATGTTTAATACAGACATAACATAGCTGAAATCTATATCACATACATTGTATCAAGTCTACAGTTGAAATACATAATAGAGGACGAAGTCACTGTAATCGTTACCTTCACGAAATTTTAAAAATGTAACTTTTACTTCGCTAAGACTTTAATTCCTTACTGACCGGAAGTAGCAACTATGGTAAAAACCGGAAATTACCTTTCCTACAAGTGCCAAACGAAAAGCAATCAAAATTTGCGGAACGAAATGAACCAGACAATGAGACGCATTAGCTAATTTTTGCAACAAATATTACAAGGCAACAAAATAAAACTATAAATACATAAATATAGGTAGATATATTGACTTCGTCTCTTAACATGTTTCACCTGCCTCATATTAAAGTAAACACAGTTTTTTTGTTTTTTTTTTGTTGATACGGCTTTTACCATATACTATTCCCAATATAACCAAGGTCATAATAACAATAACCATATAATTCTCAAACTGAAGTTATTTTTCTACTTGTATATTTAAAGAAGAAGACCGGAAAACATGGAATAACCACCACCATTGATTCTTCCGTAACTTCTAGGATTACGCACAAAAATCCTGTCTCCTTTTTTTAATTCGACAATTGCATGTAAAGAACCGGAAGTGTGATAACCAATAGCAGCATGGCCTTTAACAAACAAGTTATTGTTCTTAATTAAATTAAGTTCAAGCCAGTTGTCTGAATTTCCTTTTATGAAATTTACGGAGAACTGATAAATTCCGGATTGAGGAGCTGTAAATACTCCTGTAATGGGATCGTATCCACGCCCGATGTTGATTTTAACTTCATCAAACTTTATCACAGTATTGGTTTCCAAATCAATGGTTTTACTAAGAGATGCCATAAATGTCACCTCTGGTTTCATCATGCTTCGACCTAAAAATTGAAAAAAAAATAAAAATAAATTAATAAAATAAATAAATCAAAAAACGTGATTCGACCCTTCAAAAAACCTTTTAAAGTACACCCTCCCACGTTCGTTCCTACAAACCTCTGACATCACACATTCATATTTTGCGGGTCGGAAGTGAACGATTTTCATTGGTTTTTCTCAAGGTCAAAAGAAAATCCTTTTGCGTCGTAGGTAGAATTTTTTAGATCTAGATCACACACCAGGCGGCGATATGTTCGATCCGCAAAATATGAATTTGTGGTGTCAGGGGTTTATAGGAACGAACGTGGATGTTACAGTATAGATCCATTTAAAAGTTTTAACGTTTATATTCATGTATATGTATAGAGTTATAAATACAAACTAGAAATCGGTACTGTCGGAATCGACTGATTCCCGCATCCCCTGTAAGTAGCTGGGCCACTTACAAATGTACCTAAAGTCAAAAATATAAAACCTTATTCCCATCCAAAAATAGTATGCAGTCATTCTATAGAGAAATTAAATCAGTAAACCTAATGAAAAATAAAAAAACCTTAGTTCACAAGCTTAAACTGACATTTTTTTTAATATGACCCCCGGTTTAAAAATCGATATTCTAAATCCTTATTGTGCGACTAAATATAGTGTAGAACAATACTATATATAATCAAAATGAAAGAGAAGTTAAGGTCACAAGCTTAAATTGAAAATGTCGACCCCTGTGGACCCCAGTTTTAGAAAATTAAAATTCTAAAACCTTATGGCACGTCTGCATATGGTGTTTGACTATACTGTATAGAAATAAAATGCATAAATTGAATAACAAAATAGAATTTATGTCACAAGCATAATTGATAGTTTTTCAAAATTCGACCCCTGGGGGCCCCAATTTTAGAAAATAAAAATTCTAAAACCATCTGCATATAATGTATGACAATACCGTACAGAAATAAAATGTATAAATTGTAAAATGGAAGAGGAGTTTAGGTCACAAGCTTAAATTGACAGTTTTTCGAAATTGGACCCTTGTAGGCCCCAATTTTAGAAAATCAGAATTCTAAAACCTTATTGCGAATCGGCATATAGTGTATGACAATACTGTATAGAAATAAAATGCATAAATTGTAATATGGAAGAGGAGTTTAGGTCACAAGCTGAAATTGGACCACTGTGGGACCCTATTTTAGAAAATCAAAATTTTAAATTCTTATTGCGCATCTGCATATGGTGCATGACAATACTGTATAGAAATAAAATTCATAAATTGAAAAATGAAAGACGAGTTTAGGTCACAACTTGAATTCCAAATTTCAAACCCTGTGGGCCCCTTGTTTAGCAAATAAAAATTCTAAAACCTTATTACGCATCTACAGGTGGTTAGCTACAATAATGTAGCGTCTGTGACAACTTTTGACTCGGCGGAGCTACAAAGCGGTCCCATTGCTCGTAATGGAGCGGCCGGGTGTGATTCACATCCGGGGGTTTTAGGCATATTTTCGACCTGTTTTGGTTGTAGCTGTAAAAATATTATATTTCTATCATTATCAGTTAAATGAAGTAACATACAATGACCTAACGGGAGATTTCCAATCCAGAAATCTGGCATTTAAAATGTTCATCCATGAATAGAATAGAATATTTCATTAAACCACTCATGGGCCATATCTCTGACACACACACACACACACACCCTCACACACATATATATATATACAGTCAGATTAATAATAAGCATATAAAAATTTTAACATTTCTAAAAAAATTATAATAATAATAATAAATTATAAACTAGAAATCCCTGCACCCCCTGTAAGTTGGGCCACATACCTATAGTCAAAAATATAATACCTTATTCCGTCCAAAAATAGCATGCAGTCATTCTTTAAAGAAATTAAATCAATAAACCTAATGACAAATGAAAAACCTTAGTTCACAAGCTTATACCGACAATTTTTGAAATTTGGCCTCTGTGAGACCCCGGATCAAATCGATATTCGAAATCCTTATTGTGCAACAAAATATAGTGTAGGACAATACTATATATAAGCATACTGAAAGAGAAGTTAAGGTCACAAGCTTAAATTAAAAATTTCAAATGTCGACCCATGTGGACTCAAATTTTAGAAAAATAAAATTCTGAAACCTTATTGCACACCTGCATATGGTGTTTGACAATACTGTATAGAAATAAAATGCATAAATTGAAAAACAAAAGACAAGTTTATGTCACAAGCTTAAATTAATAATTTTTCAAAATTCGACCCCTATGGGCCCCTTGTTTAGAAAATCAAAATTCTAAAACCTTATTGCGCATCTGCCTATAGTGTATGACAATACCGTATAGAAATAATATGCATAAATTGTAAAATTAAAGAGGAGGTTAGGTCACAAGCTTAAATTGACAGTTTTTCGAAATTCAACCCCTGTGAGCCCCAATTTTAGAAAATCAAAATTCTAAAAAAAAAATTGGGCATCTGCATATGGTGCATGACAATACTGTATAGAAATAAAATGCCTAAATTGTAAAATGAAAGAGGAGCTTAGGTCACAAGTTTAAATTGACCGTTTTTTTCGAAATTCAACCCCTGTGGGCCCCATTTTAGAAAATCAAAATTTTAAAACCTTGTTGCGCATCTCTATATGGGACATGACAATACTGTATAGAAATAAAATGCATAAATTGAAAAATGACAGACGAGTTCAGGTCACAAGCTTGAATTCCAAATTTTCGAAGTTCAACCCATGTGGGCCCTGTTCAGAAAATCAAAATTCTTAAACCTTATTGCGCATCTACAGATGGCATGCAACCATTCTATATAGAAATTAAATTCCTAAAACCAAAAGTGAAGGAGGAGTTGATGTCACAAGAAAGTGTGACGGACGTACGGACGGAGACAATCGCTATATCCCCGAACTTTCGAAGAAAGTTCGGGGATATAGCGATTGTCTGATAATAAGAAGACAAAATGTACATGAATTGTCATATTAATAGATAATGTGTGTAACAATTCTTAATTAAAGTAGTTCTATGTTGGAAACATTTGAAAATATAAGTTGCAAATTTTGTTGTAATATTTTCATCCTCATTATTCATTAACCAGACTAATTTATCGATATTTGATAAAGATGTAAATTCTTTTTACTTTTCAAGTCCCGATGGGACTCCGCTGAGTCAAAAGTTGTCACAGGAGCTACATTATTGTAGCTAACAGTTGGTATGCAAGTGCGGGGAGAAAAATGAACGAGGAGTTTAGGTCACAAGCTTAAATTGCCAATTGAAGAAATTTGACCCCCGTTGGCCCCAATGTTTTAAAATCAAAATTCTAAGACCTTATTGCAATCTACATACAGTATGTGATAATACTGTATAGAAATTAAATTGCGCATCTGCAGGTGGTATGCAACCATCCTATATAGAAATTAAATTCCTAAACCTAAAAGTGAAGGAGGAGTTAATGTCACAAGAAAGCGTGACGGATGGGCCGAAATTTCTTCGAATTTGCGGGTATAAAAATGAAAAATAAAAGAGGAGTTTAGGTCACAAACTTAAATTCCTAATTTTCAAAATTCGACCCTGAAGTAAGGGAGCAAAAATTTGATTTTTAATGGGACTAGGATCAAATTTGAAATAAAAGGCTGGACCAGGACATTGCCAAAATAAAAAGACAAGATCACTTTAGGTGTGAAAAAAAATCCAGGACCAAAATTTCGGAGAAAAAAATTGGTAGGATCAAAAATTTTATCCTACCCCACCCCTCCCCGCCCTAAAAATCAAATGGTTGCTCCCTAAGGTTATTTTATTATCCCCCTGGTAACTTATAAATAGGAGATTTTTCATCAAAGAATATTAAGTAGTTGCGTGAAATATCGTTGGTTAAAAGTTTAAATAAAGAATAAAAAGAATGCCAGGATTGGTCAACATTGAATAAATTTTATAAATGATATCATTGTATGCATGTGCTTTTTCAGTGTAAAATAGACGCATTTTGATGTATTTAGATACCGCATAGTAAGCAATCATTATTATTAATGCACTTTCGAATAAAGCGGGGATATAGCGATTGTCTCCGTCCGTCCGTCCAACTTCTCCTTCACTTTTGGGTGTTGGAATTTCAATATAAAATGGTTGCATACCACCTGTAGATGCGCAATAAGGTTTTAGAATTTTTATTTTCTAAAATTGGGGCCCTGACAGGGTGTCGAACTTAAAAAATTTTCAATTCAAGATTCTGACACAAACTCTTTATTTTTTCAATTTATGATTTTTTTTTCTATCCAGTAGTGTATAATGCACAATATTTACATGTTCAATAAGGTTTTAGAATTTTGATTTCTAAAATTGGGACCCTAAAGGGGTCAAATTTAAAAAATGTTCAATTCAAGATTCTGACACAAACTTTTTGCAATTTATGTATTTTTTTGTCTATTCAGTAGTGTAATGCACAATATTTACATGTTCAATAAGGTTTTAGAATTTTGATTTCTAAAATTGGGACCCTAAAGGGGTCAAATTTAAAAAATGTTCAATTCAAGATTCTGACACAAACTTTTTGCAATTTATGTATTTTTTTTTCTATTCAGTAGTGTAATGCACAATATTTACATGTTCAATAAGGTTTTAGAATTTTGACCTCTAAACTTGGGGCCCACCGAGTTCGAATTTCAGAAGTGGTCAATTTAAGTTTGTGACATAATTTTTTTTCATTTGTAATTGGAGCTATTGATTTTTGGATTTTTAGATTTCTGGGTAAGTGTCCAACTAATTGTAGATAACTATATTGTGACAGTTTGGCTGTCTAGTAATTTTTGTATTCGTGTTTAGAATGTTAAGTTTTGGCTTACCTTTCTTGATTTCTTCCGTCAACATTGTCTGTACACTATCACTGATACTGGCATTAAGATTCCGTTTGACTTCATTCACATGCTCCTTTATGTTGTCCTCTAGATTTAAAAATTCAAGAACTTCCTCTAGTTTAGTTTTTGTCAAATTTTCCATTTTTTCCTCAATGACATGAGCAATAAACTGGTTGATGTGTTTGTTAGCTTCAGACATGTCGAATGTAGCTATCAGAGGGGATTTCTGGTTATCGAGTAATGGAACCATTACATTATTCGTGCATTTATCTGTTATACACGATTCAGATTTTCCATGAATATTCCATATTAAAATATGAATTCCAACTGCGATTAAGTATATTGCATTCGGCATCTTCATTTCGCTCTCCGAACTGCACTTTTCAAATAAGATTCATGTATGCCTTATATACATTCTCTCTAATTTGATAATCTAATTACTAATTGGTTTATGTTTCATTAAAGTCGCATTAAATCTTAATGGGTCATTGAAGATTGGGTTCATTCATTACCTCAAGATTTCTGTCTCGACCGATAATCAATTACTATAATTTTAGTTTATGTTTCATCAAAGTCGGATTAAATCTTTCGGTTATTGAAAAAAAATTGGTTTCATTTATAAACTCAAGATTTGTTTTAAATTTAATAAATCGTGACTGTATGCAAGCTCTGTAATATTGTAATGCTGACACGAACATCCTGTTATTTCAGACAAATCATTTTTGGATGGAAAGTACAAAACGATATTTGTATGTACATGTATATATAAAAAACACGATGTATTTAATTCTTTTGTTTATTCCTATAAAGTTATCTTATTTGTAAAAAGGAACTTTCAATTAATTATTGTAACAATCTTTACGAAATTTCGGGCATATATTGTTTATGCAGTGTAAACAATTCTCTTAGTTTTTTTTATCGTTTTGGCGATATGGTGTGTATAAAGCTCTTTGAGCATATTCTCACCCTGCTATCTAAATTACATGTATGTACCGTCCACTCTAATTTTCAGTTCTAGCAAGCGGTCACCTTGTTGATAATCACACCGTATTGCTTTTTATGTTGTGTTGTATACACCAGAGAGTAAGGGCTTTGGGTACCCATAAAACCAGTTTAACCCCAACACTATTCAATGTCTGTACCAAGTCAGACTATCCTGACTCTCTGTTGTGTTAGTGTTTGTGTTTTATACTCTTTTATGTTATTTTTTGTACCGCGTTTTGTCAGTTGGGTTGATTTGATTGATTGGTATGTTATTGTTGACCTTTCCTGTTATCCTGTTATCCATTCTTTTGTTTATTTGAGATTACTATGGTTACGAACTCTTATTGCCAACTTATTTCTATTTTATTATGAACGGTCTTTTATAATACAATACTCCTTAAAAGTTTTTTTTACAAAAACTGCGGATAATTTACGATTTACTTAATTTTGATAAAGCCAAGATGGGGTCGTTAAAATACTGTCATTCATTGCTATATCTTTATTCTCAATAAACCTCTTTAAAGTGGTATAGATTCAAAGTATACATAGACTTATATAATACACATATCATAAACAATAATTGCCAATTATATTGAATTACGTGATTGATGATTAATTGCCAATTATATTGAATTACGTGATTGATGGATGAATTGTTGTTTAACGTCCAGTGGCAACCAGGTGCATATCAGAACGAGAACATGTTGATATGATAATGAATATGATCCCTGCTTTGTACCGCTAAATCGGATTTTTAATGTGCTAGCTCACGAGGTAACTGTCCGCAGTAAGACATATCACCTCACTCGGACACACTCCGAGCCGACCAGTCTTTGCTCTTACTCCTAGATGCCGCGTGCTTGGCGGAGAAGCAGCAGATACCAATTTTAATGTCTTTGGTTTGACCCGGTTGGGGATCGAACCCGCGACCTTCCGCGCTCGGGGCGAGCACGCTACCACGAGACCACCGAGGCGGTCAATTACGTGATTGAAAGTATTCATATAAAACATTAAAGTATATAGAATATACTTATACACAATAAGTAAATAAATAAAAATCACAATTATACTGTACTACCATCCATTACCCTGGATGGTTTAATTTTTTAATGACAATGCTAATAAATTTACACAATTTGTTTAGTTCTGAAATGTTCTTAGTTTGAAAAAGATCTCATCTTTTAAATGTTTGCCCGTGACCTATACTGAGCTTTCAAATAATTTCTTCTGTCATTTTTAAATGTGGAGCAAACCGGCAATAAAATAATGAAACTTATTTCAAATTTCTTGAGAATTACGCAACTTACATTTTCTATCATTTCGATTCATGTTTCTCCCTCTACCCGATTCAATCATTCAGTTCTGACGAATACCGGTGCTGTACGACAGTTTTTTATTACTCAATTTTTTTCATCTCATCGGGAAGAGCTAATATCGGTTAAATAAATATAGGACAGTCAATATCATTAGGGATGTCAGGTTATAACATAATTCCTTGACCGTTAAATATCCAGTTATTACCCATTTATAACTAGCACATGCAACAGTTTTCTTGTATAATTTTTTTTTATCGCATATAATACACCTTGTCTTTTCCTTAGTGCATGTGTTATATATGACAACACTACCCCTATTAAACAAAAGATCTTCAGTAATTACCAGGGTTACAAGCGAGAATTTTGCATTTATTCACGATATTACAGTAGAAACTAGGATGGGAAAACCAGTTCATGATAAGTGCTTTTCTGGAACCTGGATATTTAGATAACAAATGCTGATATCTATTATAAAACTTTTTATAAGCATTAAGCAGCTTGTGAAATCTATAACCCTGTACTAAAAGTTTTAAGAAATCGTATATGGTTTTGCTCGTTAAAATATTCTAGCCGAGAACAAATTCGTGCAAAACGTACAAGCTGTGATATGTACACTCGCACGATCAAGAAATGGGAAGTTAGTAATGGGAAAATTTAAATCGTCCCTTATATCATAAATTTAATTCATTTTTTTAGCTCATCTGGCCTAAAAGGCCATGTGAGCTATTCTCATCACTTTGCGTCCGTCGTCGTCGTCTGTCGTCGTCTGTCGTCGTCGTTAACAATTTTTCAAACATCTTCTCCTCTGAAACTACTGAATGGATTTGTATAAAACTTAGCATGATTGTTTCTTAGGGTATCCTGGACAAAGTTTATGTTTCGATTTTTGATCCGTCGAAAAACATGGCCACTGTTACTAAAAATAGAACATAGGGGTCAAACAACAGTTTTTTGCAAATATCTCAAAAATCATTAGTTTACGGCAAATTCTGGCAGGTTGAAAGTGTTCAGCATGATGAGAGCTACCTGTGTGCTGATTTTCGTGAAAATCTGTCCACTGATGTTAGAGTTATTGCCCTTTTTGACATTTTTGGCTTTTTTTATGTTATTATTTCAAAAAATCTTCTTCTCTGAAACTACTATTCAAAATCAAATGAAACTTGGTAAGATTGTTCCTTAGGGTATCATGCACAAAGTTTATGTTTCGATTTTTGATCCGTCGAAAAACATGGCCACTGTTACTAAAAATAGAACATAGGGGTCAAACAACAGTTTTTTGCAAATATCTCAAAAATCATTAGGTTACGGCAAATTCTGGCAGGTTGAAAGTGTTCAGCATGATGAGAGCTACCTGTGTGCTGATTTTCGTGAAAATCTGTCCACTGATGTTAGAGTTATTGCCCTTTTTTGACATTTTTGGCTTTTTTTATGTTATTATTTCAAAAATCTTCTTCTCTGAAACTACTATTCAAAATCAAATGAAACTTGGTAAGATTGTTCCTTAGGGTATCATGCACAAACTTTATGTTTTGATTTTTGATCCGTCGAAAAACATGTCCGCCCTTACTAAAAATAGAACATAGGGGTCAAAATGCTGTTTTTTGCTATTTTTTCCTGAATTATAGAAAGAAAATGAAGATGAAAGCTATTTTCAAGGTAAACATGGTATCCCGAGTTGAATGGTGATGATGAAAGTTTGTTTTGGACGGCCATTTTTAAAATGGCTGCCATTTTTTACACTTGCTCGGATTTCAACAATACTTGGTTTTTAAAGTAAACATGGTATCCTTAGTGAATGGTGATGAGAATGTTGTATAACAATGATTAAACTTCATAATATGTTAGCTTTTAATTCCCATCACTTGGTGTCCGTCATCATCGTTGTTAACAAATTTTCAAACAAAGCCTTAACCCACAATTTTTACATAACTTCTTTCAAACATTTTAAAAACAAAGACAACATATAGACCAAAAGATTTATACTTGTATTTGAAGATGAATTAAAGCTTGTATTTTGTATTGTGAATCATCAGATTGACCATGACTGTATCTTAATCAAGCGTAGGGAGAACTCATGCCCATTTCTTTCCAGAGGTTCTTGAAAGGCTTTTAAAGGTATTTTCAGCATTTTACATGACCTTTAATACTCAGTTTAATTTACAACAAACATTAATATATTAATTTAGTTTATAGCGCATTGTTTGCCAGGTGAGCGATTCAGGCTCTTGAGAGCCTCTTGTTTTAGATTATTATAGAAAGTTATAAATTTTAATATAAATGGGAAAGATGGGTTTGAAGTCAAAAACTAGACATCTAAAGTGGTCATCACATGATCATCAGTGAGTGGGACACTCCAAATCATGTGGCAATTGCCCTAAATGACCA
This sequence comes from Mytilisepta virgata, assembly GCA_028015205.1. Classification (NCBI taxonomy): domain Eukaryota; kingdom Metazoa; phylum Mollusca; class Bivalvia; order Mytilida; family Mytilidae; genus Mytilisepta; species Mytilisepta virgata. Next base: position 33,344,890 of record CM051511.1, on the reverse strand, counting down.
AACGTGTAAATCAGAGAAAACAACCCAATATCCAATTAAGAAATTAGGTAGGAAAACTGAATAAATTAACTACACGATGCATTCCAGTCCATAATAATTCTTGTCTTCCCAAATGGCAGTAAATTGACTCTAAAAGGTTATTTCTTTTGGTTTTTCTAATTTTTTAATATTATTACTTTTTTCACTCTATATGGTTTCTGTGTGATTTATTTTCAATTCTATGTATAATATGAAAGACTTTTGTCAGAAATAATTTACTAGTATTACATTTCTAGGTGATCAATAGACGTACAGTGCCCGGGGGTAACTGACTATCCTTTTGGGTATAACTGTGCCGACAGCACTTGCCAAATCATACCCTGTTCTAACCAGAAAACATTGAAAAACATACCCTGTTCTAAACAGAAATATTGAAAAATATACCCTGTTCTAGACACGCTCAGAAAATGAATACCCTGTTCTAGACCGTATAAAACAGATGCTGTTCTAGATCCGGGTTCTAGACTGTATCTTATACAGTTAAATAAGCGATCCTGTTCTAGACAAATACTTTTTTTTAAAAAAGACCCTGTTCTCACCAGCAGGGTATGAAAAAGCGACCATGTTCTAACAGGCAGGACATGAAAAAGCGACCCTGTTCTAACCAGCAGGGCATGAAAAAGCGACCCTGTTTTGCGGCACACTCGTACCACTAAAAATATAGGAAGTAACCCCCCCCCCCCCGGGGGGGTACAGGGACTAGATACATGTAATAAGAAACAAGAATATTTTTGGGATTTTGACGTTGACTACAAAATGTTAGGACCACACGAAGACGATATTCAAACATATCAGTTTGAACATATGGCCAGAAATTTTCCACCAGGACCTGAATTTCTTGAAATTTCAGACAACTCTGGCACTGCCATTGAACACGTCCGAATACGAGTCTTTTGGGGAAGATCAAGAGACTGAGCCTCTCTTGGATTCTTTTAGTCCCCTGTGAAATAAGACGCAGTGAAGTTTTAACTTTATCGTGCTTCACGGAAGGAGTCGCACTATTAGTGTCGAGGTTATTTCCCTTTATTTCCCAAGTTCCATTCTTTCACAAACTTCACAAATAGACTATTTTAAAGGTTCGTGTAAGAAACTTTATTGAAAGCTTCTTCATGCACCAAGTAATTTTAAACTGATGTACATGTTTTTGAATCAAGTAGACGGGAACTGGGCATGAAAATAACCATGAGTAATTCCATGCGCTCTGGAAGGGCAAACCATTTCTACTCTGTGTACGGCATCCATTTGCAGACTGTCCAACAATAACAGTTTTGTAATAATTACAGATTATTTGAGAAATACATTTGTTATATTTCCCATTTTGTAAATTGGAAATTTTGAAATTTCCAATTTACAAAATGGGAAATATAATACGTGTATGATACGTTAAACAAATATCTGTTTTTCAGATATGTATATAACATTGATCAGTCAATTTGTGACGATGTAGTATTGCTGAAAACAATATTTTCCTGTTGTTAAGTACCTCTTATGACACCAATAATACTTTTTCCAGAAATTTGTAGTGACTTTCATATGCTCCTAAAAATTTCCGTTATATCTCATAGAGTACTATAGTATACTTTTGGGAAAGTTTTTTTTCTCCCATTCCCCGTTTATTTTAACACAATGGTTAATAATCATGCAGTTTGGTATTTCATCGCAATTTTATACGAGCATATTCATAACTTTTTTTCAAAATTAGGTAGCTTTCATTTTCTGTATTACTTTTGTTAGATTTTATGTGCTTAAAATCAGTACTTTACTGTACAATATCAAAGTATGATCGGCAAATTTCGTCTCACTATTTTCATGATATCTGATGTGCCAAATCACGAATTTAAGTATTTCAACGCCCTTTTTTTAATTTCTAAGCCAGTTATCCATGAAATGCCTTTTTTTCTCTACCCACGAAATTAAATGAATCCACAGTACTTGAATTGTTGTAGCTGGGAGTCACCTCATCGATAGGCATAATAACACATACACATGTATAGATATAGATTCTCCTTCAGGTACGAGTGAGTTATGGAATTTCTCCACCCTCAATAGTTAAATTTTCGATTTTCAATACGCGAGCCTTTTAACTATCGAGGGTGGAGAAATTCCATAACTCACGAGTGAATTGAAGGAGAATCTGTTTCTCCTATGATTTTCGACAAAAACCTCAAGAACATGTCGTTGCTGTGTAGTTTGTTTACATAGACGTCATTTCGGGACTTCTCTAGTTTATCGTTCCAATAACTGCAGAAAAAAAACGGCGGTAATTCTCACGTAAGAAGTTAATCACCGGGAAGTGGTTAAAAATATTATGTATTTTTATCCCACTGATTAAACACGTCAACAATAGGAGAAAATACCTTATCAACATGATCATTGATACGTAATCATGGTAATGACAACCATAAAACCGGTTGCATATTAACATGACGTGAAATCTGCAATGAAATGCTTACTTTCATGAATAATTACCGTTTTACGTTTTACGTTTATTTTATTATAAATTCTATCATAAAACTTTTTTAATGCATCAGATTAAGCAATTTTTGGGGAGATCAGATACAAATGTCGCAGCGAGTAATAATTTAGTATTGTTCTAATAGTTGTAGACACTTTTACGTGTTTTAGGTGTTATTTGGTCTTAAATAGTTTTTCCACTGTTATATTTATGTTAGTTTTTGTTTAATTTGTTTATTTATATATGTGTTAATAACACAGGTTTATGTGTGATTCGGTCTTTTAACCATAGAGCACTCTATTTACTAAAAGACAATCAGAGAGGAATTTTCCGGATGATAACGGACAGCTCTTCGTGTGCTTATACAAGTTATAAAGTGGTAATTCTATTTCTTCCATGGACTAGAAACAAAGGCAAAGATCTAGATTAAGACCATATATTAGTAAATATAGGTATTAGAATCTCATTCGTACGCAGCTCTGTCCTTTGGTTTTAGTTTTTGTCCTTTGAACAGTGGGATGTTTCTATATCATTTTAATTTGCTCTTTCGGCTTTCGGCTTTTCTTCTTTTTTTGGGGATTTGAGCACAGCTATCGAGTAATATAATTCGACGACATATGCGTATTGTGTGCCTCATAATTGGTTTCATAGAATTTTTTTTATGACAATACCAATTCGAGTGAAAGAAATTGTGATGGAGTAGATAATACGAGTTTGATGCACAGGACTTATCGGCCTTAGAACTAAACTGTTGAAAGCCGAAAAAATATAACCAAAAACGTTGAAGAGCAAATTCAAATTCCAAAATAACAAAATAAGAAAAGCCAAAACTATTTAAGTCAGGGCTATGGACGAGGAGATACTTCTAATTAGTTTTCACAAAATTCAAACATTTTCATAAACCCAGAATATTATCAATTTTATACAATGTTGTAGTTCCTTATGGTAATATATATATATATATATATATATATATATATATATATATATATATATATATATATATATATATATATATATATATATATATATATATATATCTCGACATAATAATACCAAACGCGCCAAACATAAAACAATGGGAAAATTTTATAAATTCGAAATCAAAGAAAAAGACAAAAGTCATGAGAATAGAACACAACAAACAAAGGCCACAAGGATACATGTATAACTAAAAGAATTTAAAAAATATAAAGTAAACAAAAATAGAACAAGGCAGCACAGAAGGGTAAGCATGTCCTGCTCCGTGAACGGCGTCCGCCGCATTGCCACTCAGTAACAGCCAGTGACGTGTCAAGTCCGGTAAGGTGTCAATTCCAGAAGGTCGTGAAATCTAACTGCAGATATCTAGTCTCATACGTGAGATAGAAACTTCGTATTGGCAAATCAAGTCGTTATGACGACCGTAAAATGTTTGTAGTGATGAAATTAATAGAGACTGAACATAACCCAGTCTTAGAGGTTTATGTGATACAAGCCCGCCCTGTCGAGAAAGTCGCAAAAAAATCACGTGCGCGACATTAAGAATCATCACTGAAATGTTCGCCCCATAGGCTGGAGACCTTGGTATGTTACTGCTAGGAAAGGCCGGGGAGTTCACAATCGAAAATTAAAACTGATAACAACATATAATTATTTATTCAAATATCTATTGTCATTTTGACCTTTAGATCATATGACCTGAAAACATAGTGTAATCACCTCCTAGTATTTTTCCGGAGCCGCGAGGCTGACGAATGTACACTCTGTCACCTTTCTTCAATTCTAAGACTGCTTGTAGAGACCCCGCTGTGTATGCATCTTTAGCAGCATGTCCCCTCACTATACGTTCGTTGTTTTTCATCAGATTTAATTCAAGCCAATTATCACTGCCGTCAGATATAAAATTTGCTGAAAACTCGAACACTCCAGCCTGAGGCGCTGTAAAAATTCCGCTGTTGACGTCATATCCGCGTCTTACGTTCGTCTTCAATGTGTCAAACTTGACAACCTTATTTGCGCCCAGGGAGAGAGAAGTCTTCAGAACAGCTAGAAATGCCGGTTTGGTTTTTATCCCAATCTGATCGCCACCTTAGAAATAGTAAAGAAATGTTTTAATTAATGCCATGATACTCTTTTGAATTTATAAATTACGTAATTGTTTAGTTTGTTCTAATATATACGACAATATATTCTTTACAGACGATAAGTGAAATATTATACAGTCAGTAAACGTTTGGTCTTTCCCTACATTTGGTCCAGGAATGATTGATTTATTTGCATAGCTGCCATAACAACTTTTACACTTTTGTTTAGGTTTTGTTTTATTCGTGTTTTTATTCTTCATGGAGTAGAATTTCAAGAAAACATCCCATTTCAGACTATAACAGACCAAAAATAGACAACGAGTGTTCACAAAACTATTTTCAATGTCCAAGAATCCCACACCATGTGGCGATTCCTAAATAGCCCCAACAAAATAACCAAATGTATTATTCAGTGCATTGTTTCACAGATATTCGTAAACATATCAAGACTCAATAGTCTGGTTCCATGACGTCAATAGAACAATGATAGTAAGAATGAAATTCAGATCACACTTACGGCTCATCGTGTTCTACGAATGTTTCTAAAATATGTCCCTATTCACTTTAACCCTAAATTTCGATTGTACTTTTAACCTTAGGATAAGGCTCAGTGAATTACTACACACAAGCATCAGGCGAATGTTAATAATTTTCTGCTTTGTAAAAAAAATCTTCGAGCCTGCTATTTGCTATCGAACTCGTCATTTTCTTACTGGAGAGTTAACTTACCCTCACAATTAAAACAGACAATAAAATTATAGCCCTGAAATATTGTTTTACCATGCATGAACCATCAATCTTTTTAAATATCAGAGTAATTCTTGACTAAACCGCGGTTAGAGAAATGTATATAACAAAGAAGTATTTCAGAAAGAGTTTAAAAAAATAACCCAGTTTTAGAGCTATAGGATATCGTACTAAGGCAATTAGCCTTCAAATTAGATGACAAAAATGCAGTTTTGGGGAACTTTAAATTAAACCTTTGCTATGTACATTACAATAAAATTAATATTGGTACCTAATATTTCTCCTACAGCCGTTGAAAGTGATTCGAAACCCATGAAACGAAATACCTGTTTATCAGTATACTCTTTCATTTCTTATTATAACATAGATACAATCTTGTAAAATAATATCATATCTACCTTCTTGGCATTTGATTTTCATCATTACATTCATTAAGTCTTCAAAGACATCTTTTCCTGAAATATGAAGAATCACTGAAAACCTAAACCCGTCATATTGACCAGTTGCTCGGTCAAATACTTGTAATAAGATGGTCCAGAGTAGTATATATATATATAATGTCTATCAGGTGAAGCCGAAATGACCATGCTGACCATGAAGATTCTGAATTAGGAGATACAGTATTGTATTTATATATACAACTGTAAAGATTTGACTCTTCACGAATTGCCATTTCAGAGGGCATCAGCTGCAGAATTGATGGTCTGAAATTTATAAAACGTCATCCAGTGAAAGCCAAGTTACAACTACCTCTTTAGAATTACTCTTTACTAGCTACGAAACAGGAGAAAATCATCAGAAGATTGCTTTATTTCGTGTATCTGAAGGTCATACAGATAAATTTTATATTTGCCGATATTGTGCATACTGTCTAAAATTATGCTTAAGAAAAAAAATTTAAAAGATACATACCAACTCCCGGTGGACAAGAACCGCCTACGGTTGCAACAAAGAGTAAAGCGGCTAGACTACAGATAAGCAGCATGATGAGGAACTATATCGATCTTTATCACTGGGGGACTTAGTATAGTAGTTCTGCGTTCAGATTAATTTCGAACAGTTTTTACACGAATATATAACGTTTAGAGTTAATGAAACTTTTGCATGATGACCATGCGTGTTAGAATTTCAAATGTATTTCCTTGTACTATCGACAAAACATTTTTTCATTAGGCCACATCATGGGCTAATGAAAAATTGTGAAATTGTTTCCTGGAGCAAAGGATAAAATTATCAGTTGAAAAACTTTTTTTTTTATCTTTTTACATGTTAAAAACTCTGCACTTGTATTTTCATATTATTTAAAAAAAAAACATTCTACTTTTTAAAATTCGACTATGTTGAGGACATGTGAAATTTCATGGGGTGCATGTCATGTTATTTTTGTTTTCAAAATTTGTTTCAAATGTTTTTAACCTCGCGTTCTGAAATACAAATGTATATAGGTATGTATTTTCATAGTAGAAAGGAATTATCCAGCAATTGTTGATATATATATATATATATATATATATATATATATATATATATATATATATATATATATATATATTATTGATAATGGGGTTTCCTTTATTTTCATTAGAATTTGTCCAAATCGAATTAATATTAAATTCAAGTTTCCTATAGCCCTTTCAGAAACTCATTTCCTGTATCACGATTCTGATTCTAAAATTATAATTTGAGGCAAGTTATTTCCCTTGCTGAGACGTAGTACTGGTTCGCTGCAGTTCAGAGCAACCAGTAGGAAGTAAATAGAAATTATTTATTACTTGATATACAAATATTTCCAGCTTTATAATCAAGTTTGATTACAAAGTATGTTGGAAGCAAAAAGATCGTAAGTAGTTCCCAAATTTATACAAACCAAACGTTATGTGCAAATTAACAAGTTAATTAATCCTTTACTCTTTATTGCAGCGAACCAGTACTACGTTCGTCCCAGCAAGAATAACTTGCTTCAAATTATAACTTTAGAGTCAGAATCGTGATTCCGGATAGGAGTTTCTGAAAAGGGCTATATATAAACTAACTCATCGGTGCCATCGGCATAATTAAACCATTGCTGATGCTCATGTCCACTATATAACAAGTAGTATGCTGTTGGCGTGGCCAATTATGCGAGCACAGCATTATGCAATCCAAATTGAATTTATTTGTTAAAGCGAATATGGCCATATTGTGTTAATAGCCTTTCCATAAACTCATTTCCGGTTTCACGATTCTGACTCTGAAATTATAATTTAAAGCAAGTTATTTCCCTTACTTTACTTCCGTTTCCGGCGAACGAAACTTTTTCTAGCCTTAGTATGTAACACAATATGGCCATATTCGCTTTAACAAATAAATTCAATTTGGATTGCATAATGGCTGTCCCAATTAAACAAAGACTTTTCTAAATGACCCATACACATATATATATATATATATATATATATGTTACAACCAAAAATATTTGTATATGTATTTCATCAAATATATTCGCATTTTATTCATTTCATATTCATATTCATCTTCATTCATTGTATTCATTGACCTGAGACGACATGTGACTTTAAGATTTAAAATTATACTAACCTATCGAATGCGCCCTTAATTTGCATGTTGCATGAGAATTTACCTGGTTTTTTTACCTTCAATTTTCATTCCTTATTACGGCGTTAGCATTAACGGGTGGTTTGCACCCTTTCTGTATTTGCAGAAATAAAATTATAAATGGGCAGTATCAGCATTTATTTTCGCCTGTGAAAATTTCCCGGCGACAAAATTTGGAGGCTCCAGCGAGATGCGATGCCCGAATTCTGCATATATTTTCCAACTTAGTACTTACTTGGTCGTCTTAGTATTGGCTCAGCGACTTTAAGAAAAAAATTATTTTTTTCTTGCTCAACCAAAAATTATCACCATTAGTTTTGGCTCAGCGACTTTTAAAATCTAAACTATTACTGTAACCATCAATAGTATTGGCTCAACGACATTTACTTGTCCGTATTTACAACGTCCACGTGGCATGCTGTATTGCTTTACCAAGGCTTTCGACTGATGTTAAGTGCAAGTGTGCTTAAATAATGTGAATATTTCAGTGCGTATTTTATTACACGATTTTCTCAACAAAATGCAGTTGTGATAGCGGGTATATAGAATCGTTCAAAACAGCGCTGTAAAATGTAAAAAAATGTATATATAATTATTATAGTGTGTTACGCCCGACAGTACATGAGAATTCAAAATATCTTGTGAAATGCGCAAGTCTGTCACTTAAAAAGAATCAACTCAGCGTAGTTACAGAACCTGAAATAGACCGTACAAGTTATTGGACTGAAATATTTCAAAATGTTCGCGACTTTACATTTCAAGAAAGGATATTTATTTCCAATTGACATTAATTAAAATAGTATATTGAAATTTTCTAAAAATTTATATATATATTTTTGATAGATTGTATTGTGTAGTAATTTGGTGTGATTCTTTTCCGTTTCTTTTACAGTGTCGCATGTTATAACAGACGCAGCACAAAATAAATTGACATAATTGACAAAGACAGAATTGACGGTGAGATCATTCATTCATTCATTCATTCATTCACTCATTCATTCATTCACATTTCATTGTATTTCATTTTTGATGATTTTTTTGCTAGTTATTTAAGGACTGAAATTTAAAAAAAAAAAAAAAACAATGGATGCTGGTTTAGAGAAGTCTGAAGTTAAGCAAGAGGGTGCGAACATTGATCAAACAGACATTGAGAAAATGATAAATTTTTTACAAAACCATACCAATTACAAAGTTGTAACAGATGATGAATATAAAATGATTCACAAACATAGTTCACCTAAGGCTAAAGTTAAAGTTGGTTTTGAGGGCCCTGATAGACCACCCCCACCGAAATTGAATCTGGATCTTAGTAAAATACCACCCCCTACACCCACTAGAAAAGCCAGTTTTCCTGCAGTAAAAGCATTGAGTAATGCTTTGAATTCTTCTTGCATTGGCACAAGTTGGCAACGGCCTAGAATTCCTACATTTTCTGGGGACCAAAAGGGAGAAACTACTTTTGAAGTATGGAAATTTGAAGTTAAATGTATCATCAGAGAAGGTAATTTTACAGAAACCGTAGTAGTGCAAGCAATTCGAAATTCATTTAAAGGGCAGGCTAGGAATTTGTTGTTGACTTTGCCTGAAGACGCTAACCCCAACCAAATTTTGTACAAGTTGGAGGGCGTTTTCGGCAACGTGTACAGCAGTGAAGCACTTTTACAACAGTTTTACATGGAAAAACAACATCCTAATCAAACAGTAGCTGATTACGGAATGAAATTAGAATCTGTTTTACAGTCTGCTATTGAGAAAGGTCACATAAGTTCTGCATCCAAAGATGAAATGTTAAGGTCAAAATTTTGGTCCGGACTGCATGACCCACTTTTACGAAATGCAAGTAGGCATAAATACGATACTATTAAAGATTTTGACACATTAAGAAGGGAAATACGGGCTATTGAATTAGACTTGGTAAATTCTTCATCTAGTAAGGGACGAGATCAAAAGTTCAATGTCGGATAAAAAACTTAATTCACATAGTTTTTTCACTGACCCCCCCCCCCCACCCCCCCTCTTAACTTAATTTGGGGAAAATTGATTGACCAATATGGGCATATGCTTTGAGTATACTTTTTGTATCATGGGTCCTGTTTTTTCTCAACAATGTATGTTTGTTCTGTATTTTGACTTGGTCATCACTTGAATCCGTATTTTTCAATCCGAAAATCGATGTCGGATAACAAAACTTGCAGAGATTTTTACCCCCCCCCCCCCCCCCCCACCCCCAAACTATTTGAATTAAGTTTTTTATCCGACATTGAACTTTTGATCTCTTCCCTAATATTTCGGTGCCGGTCCAACAAAATTCTGTCTCTGTTGAGTCTCAGAAACTTAGTGAGGTGTTAAAAAAATTGGATGCCTTCAATAATCGTATGGACTCAATGGAATTGGAATTGAAAGATTTAAAAAATTGTACAAAACAAACAGTTTTTTCCAAAGGGTCAGAAAATACAGAGAATAATGGATTTGGACGTTTTCAGAATAGTAACTATAGAGGTCGATCTTATAGTGACAGAGGTCAAGGTCAACATAGTAGAGGTTTAGGTCAGAGCAGAGGTCAAGGTCAACGTGGAAGTATAGGTCAAGGCGGCGGTCTAGGTCAGAACACAGGTTTTAGTCAGAATAGAGGTTTTGGTCAAAATACAGGTCACAGTAGAGGTCAAGGTCAGAGTTTAAACATGTAGGAGTCTCTAATGAGTGGCTAATTGGGGACTCATTGTATCATAGCCCATCAGATTTGTTAAATAGAATTGTTGTTGCTGCAAATGAAACTGACATTTTAGTAAATGGCACCAAATGTAAGGCTTTGCTTGACAGTGGCTCAATGATCTCTACAATTTCAGAAGCTATGGTTAAAAAGTTGAAACCCCCACCTGAGATACAAGGATTAGATAATTTTATGCTTTCAATCAGTGTGGCTAGTGGTGAAAAACTGCCTTATTTAGGATTTGCTGAAGTTGATCTAAAATTACCATTGTTTGAAAGGGTCTTCCCTGTTCCATTGTTGGTGGTAGCTACAACTGAATACAACAATAGGGTACCCCTTGTAATTGGAACCAATGTACTCAACTTATGTAACGGTGTCATAGGAAGCAATGACAAGGTTCCTGAAGCATGGAATGTTGCTTTGTCATCACTTTGTACCGATACAGATCTTGTACGTTCCACAAATAAAAGGGTTGTAAAACTATCGCCTATGTCTATTAAAACTATATCTGGACTTGTAAATAGTAAGAATGGGGAACGTACAACTTTAGTAACTGAAAATACTGAACATTCATTTTCAAATCAGATATCGGTATGTCCGCGTGTTGTTGAACTTAGGAAAAGTGGCAAAAATAGGATACCTATTAGACTTTTCAATATGACTGCAAAGGTAATTGAGATTAAACCAAAATCAGTGTTGTGTAGTTTGAGTGAAGTAAAGGTAGTTAGGCATATTGATCCTTTCAATGAGAGCAATGTTGGAACAAAAATTGAGAGTGATAGTGGGATTACGGAGGATGAAATTGAAAAAATGGGGATTAAGATAGATGATGGGTTGCAGGGCGATATTAAACAACGACTTCTATCATTAATCGGAAAATGGAAATCTGTTTTTTCTACCGGTCCGATGGATCTTGGTTTCACCGATTTAGTCGAACACGAAATAAAACTTACTGACGAAACGCCATTTAAAGAACCGTACCGAAGAATACCACCATCCATGTTTAATGAGGTACGGGAACATCTTAAGGAAATGCTCGAGTCCGGTGCAATCCGAGAATCTATGAGTTCGTTTTCAAGTAACGTTGTTCTTGTTAGAAAGAAGGATTCTTCGCTGCGTATGTGTATAGATTTCCGCAAGCTTAATCGTCGTACTGTGAAAGACACTTATCCGTTACCAAGAGTCGATGAGACGATAGATTGTCTGAACGGATCAAAATTTTATTCAAAAATAGACTTACGCGCGGCGTATTGGCAGTGTGGCATCAAAGAATCTGATAAACATAAAACTGCATTTTCGCTCGGACCGTTGGGATTTTACGAATGTAATAGACTTCCATTCGGTCTCACTAACGCCGTAGCATGCTTTCAAAGGCTTATGGAGAAATGTATGGGCGAAATGCATCTGAGCGAATGTCTTGTTTTCCTCGATGATGTCATAATATTTTCTAAGACCGTCGATGAACATTTTGATCGTTTAGAAGGAGTTTTCCGTCGTCTGAAAGAAAACGGTTTAAAGCTTAAGGGTAGTAAATGTGAATTTTTCAAAACGGAAATAAAATACCTCGGTTTCGTTGTTTCGGAGGAAGGAATTAAGCCGATTCAAAGTGTGAAAAACTGGCCGGTTATTACAAATGTGAAGGACCTGCGAAAATTTCTTGGTTTCACGTCCTACTACAGGAAATTTGTAAAAGATTATGGGAAAATAGTTAGACCTTTGAACGATCTCCTTATTGGTCATCCTACTAATGTTAAAGGAAGGGGGCGACCAAAGGGGAAATCGGACAAGGAAAAAACTAAACCTACACCATGGATATGGGGTGACAGAGAACAGTTAGCTCGTGATACTATTATCCAAAAACTAACCACACCTCCCATTTTAGCATACGCTGATTATACACTCCCGTTTATTATTCATACTGATGCCAGTGGCGATGGTTTAGGCGCTGTTCTTTATCAGAAACAAAACGGAATAGATCGTGTTATAGCTTTTGCTAGTAGAGGTTTGAGAGGTTCTGAGAAATTGTACCCAGCCCACAAACGAGAGTTTTTAGCAATGAAGTGGGCGGTCACGGACAAATTTCATGATTACTTGATAGGAAATCGGTTCGAGGTTAAAACGGACAACAACCCTTTGACGTATATTTTGGAAAAGGCTAAACTCGATGCCACTTCCCAACGGTGGGTAGCTTCACTTGCAGAGTATGATTTTACAATTACTTACAGGAGCGGTAAATTAAATGTAGATGCGGATATTTTGTCGCGAGTCCGTCCAGAGGCAAACATTGCGAATGATGTTGTAAAAACTGTTTGTAATTCCGTCACAGCTACCTCTCCTGATAATCCATATATTGAGAGTCTGTTATTAGCCCAAAATGCTTATCCGGCCGTGTTCGAATCTGACGCACATTTCGAAATAAGTGATGTTAACTGGTTTCAAGAACAGCGAGCCGATCCGAATATATCAAAGGTCATAGAGATATTTCAGACTGGTCGAAAACCGACGCGAAGAATTCTCTCTCGAAAAAATCGCGAGATTCGGAAGTTGTTGAACGAGTGGGATAAACTATTTTTTAAAAACGGAGTATTGTACAGAAAATGTAACTTGCAATCTGAGAGAGTAAGTCAGTTAGTATTACCGGATGTTTACCGAGAAGTGGTTCTCACTGGTTTGCATGACGATGCCGGTCATCAAGGGCGTGATAGAACGCTGTATTTAGTCAAGTCGCGTTTCTTTTGGCCAGGAATGGAAAGAGACGTCGAAAACAAAGTATCTTCGTGTGCAAATTGTATCTTACGTAAATCGCGATCAAAAAGATCAGCAGAATTGGTTAATATAAGATCTTGTCAACCTCTGGAATTAATATGCATTGATTATTTGAGTTTAGAGAAATCTAAGGGAGGCTATGAAAATGTTCTAGTAATAACTGATCATTTTACTCGGTTTGCGTTGGCGTTTCCTACAAAAAATCAGTCCGCACATACAACGGCAAAATGTTTATGGGAAAATTTTATACAGTATTTTTCATTTCCATGCCGCCTTCATAGCGATCAAGGTCGTAACTTTGAGTCTAAGGTCATTCGCGAATTGTGTAATCTAGCAGGAGTCAGAAAATCTCACACAACGCCTTATCTCCCACAGGGTAATGGACAGTGTGAGAGATTTAATCAGACCCTTCTAAATATGTTAGGTACATTAGATGATCAGCAAAAATCAGATTGGAAAAGCTACATTTCGCCGCTTGTTCATGCTTACAACGCAACTAGACATGAATCAACGGGTTATAGTCCACACTTTCTTATGTTCGGTTGGCACCCGAGATTATCAATAGATGCTTTTCTAGGTACTCAGAACGGTTTGTTAACAGAGAATAATCACGATTCATATGTTCAGAAACTGGAGAAACGTCTCAAATTTGCATACAAGACTGCTGCGAATGCGGCCGAGAACGCGTGTAAACGACACAAGGCAAGATATGATTTAAGGGTTCGAAATTCAATTTTGAAACCGGGTGACAGAGTTTTATTAAAGAACGTTGGAATCAGAGGGAAACAAAAGTTGGCCAATAAATGGGAACGATATCCGTATTTAGTTCAATCATAACCTGATAAAAGTATTCCGGTATACGTTCTTAAACGAGAATCGGGACCAAAACATATTCGTACCGTTCACAGAAACCTGCTCTTGCCGATTGGTTCACTTCCTATACATGAAATGTCGGAAAGAAACGTGACACGAAATTCCCTGGGGAATCGGAGAGAAATCGATCATGGTCAGGAAACTTTTAGATCCGCTGAACTTAGTATACCACTGAATGGGGTAATCGAATCGGATAATTTGGTTGATGAAAATTCGGAAGAAAATGCATCCAATTCGGATAGTGATAATGGTGCAGTCGTTTTTCTGAGAACAAGACGTAACCGAAAAGTGGGGAACTCACTGAACCCGTTAGCTACTGAATTTGTCCCTACTTCACGTTCCGAATCTGATAATTGTTCAACAGTTAATATTTCCGACGACGTATCTAATAGTTTAAATGACGTCACAAATAGTCGTGAGTCGCAACATCTCAATTTATCAGATCGTAATATTGAATTGTCAGACGGAATAAATTTTTCGGTCGATAGACAATCAGAAATTCTTAGCGGTGATCAAATTTCACATTCAGATTTGACTATTCCATCTGGTCGAGAAAATTTAGACATTAATGACTCCAAAGGTGTGAATCAGAGCGAAAAGGTTGATAGCGTGAACGAGCCAGTGATACGCAGGAGTTCGAGAGTGACAAAACCACCAGACAGATACGGAGATTTTCTTTACTTTTAAAAATTTTAAATGAATTGATTTGGTTGCAGCGAGGCACTTGCCACATGTAAATCATACGATTCAGTAACCATTATATTGTATATAAATTTTATATTTTCTGTAGATATCAAGATGAAATCAATTGTCTTTGCTTCGAGTAGGGGAAAGTCCTTGGATTTGGGTAGTACGAGAGTGGAAGCAAAATCTGGAGGCAAATTATTGGACTTGTATGAGATTGCCAAAAGACGGTTAATGAACATTGAAGGGACTAAAATTGTTTATTTTGCTTGTGGTATACCAGATATTTGTAGTATGTCACGCAACAAATCTCTAAAGTATGAAGAATCGTATTTAGATTTGATTTTAGACGAAGATTCAATATTACAAAGTTATTTTGATAAAATGATAACTGTTGTGGATGGTTTGAAATCAATAGATTGCAGAGTAGTTTTTGCAACCGTGTGTACTATGAATTTTGAAAAATGGAACAGTCATAGATTATTGATTAAAAAAACTACATATCTGAATTTTGAGTCCCAATATAATGTTATGCAAGAAAGATTAAATTCTATTTTGAAAAAATTGAATAAATTCATTACTGAATTTAATGTTCAAAATGGTGTATATACGCCCTTCTTGCATAGCTATGTTCATCAGACATGTTCAGGCGGAAAAATTCGCTACAAATACACTAAACTTGTTGATGGCATTCATCCGTGTTTGAATTTGATTGGTGTATGGTGCAATCATTTCACAAAAGTTATAAACGATAATGAAATGAAAGTGTCATCTTAAATGTTTTTTTTTAAATGGTATTGAATTGGATGTTTTCAAATTGACGCATACTCCATGGTCATTTTTTTTATTTAATTTTTTTTAAATTATGTTTGTAAATAAAATTTCTTTGACTAAAAAATGCAACGCATTCAATATTAGCGAGGCATTGCCACATATTATTGACTGTTTGCACAAATTACAAAATTCGGGACGAATTTTTGTTCCTGCAGGGGGTCTATGTTACAGCCAAAAATATTTGTATATGTATTTCATCACATATATATTCGCATTTTATTCATTTCATATTCATATTCATCTTCATTCATTGTATTCATTGACCTGAGACGACATGTGACTTTAAGATTTAAACTTATACTAACCTATCGAATGCGCCCTTAATTTGCATGTTGCATGAGAATTTACCTGGTTTTTTTACCTTCAATTTTCATTCCTTATTACGGCGTTAGCATTAACGGATGGTTTGCACCCTTTCCGTATTTGCAGAAATAAAATTATAAATGGGCAGTATCAGCATTTATTTATATATATTATATATATTATATATATATATATATATATATATATATATATATATATATATATATATATATATATATATATATATATATATATATATATATATATATGCTCCCATAGCGCTCGCTATAAATATAAGTACCTAACAATCTACAAAATGTTATATTTATATCGGCCTTTGTCCTCGGTAAATATCTTATTGCCTGACTCCAATAGGTCAGAGACCATATTTGATTAGCGGGCACCCGTTTCTAATTTGTTTCTATTGAAGTTGCCATTGCAATCCAGATAATTCTAGGACAGTTTGGCCCAAGTTTGTCACATCGTTAGATTCGCATTATGTCATTTAGTGTGGGTATCAAGCTTTTTGGAAAGTCGCTTTTTGTTACTTTGATCGGATTATTTAATAATTGTAAAGGAGATAGAAGTACGTTGTAGCTGGGATTAATAAACTAGTTATCTTATTTCCAGGTTGTAGATTGTTTGTTAAACGGTAACGGACAATTTGTATGCTTTGCTCCCCGGATATGATGAAGCGTATTGTTAGGCCTGCTAAGTAAAGAGATTCCAATATATCTTTGTTGGTTCAATTATGTGATCAATGTTTGTTCAAACAATTTTGGAGATGATACCGTTTAAAAAGGGATTGCGAATGTTTCGCAATCTCAAATGTTACGGAAGTGACATCATAGATCCGGTCACTTCCTATTTAGGAAAAGACAATAACGGATTTTATGAATCACACCTTATTTTCTTTACCACTGAATAGTAAGGACACAGGAGAAGCCATATAATATCAAAAAGTCACATTTATTCCATCGTTAGTAAGTTTCCCCATTAGTATAATCAGCTACGTTCAGTGTGTGTGACTTAAGTCAAGAAAAGGGGGAGGGGGTCTCGGAGATGGGGCTCTCACGTCAGTTGCATTGTAGTCCGTATTTCCCCTGACCCTGCAGCACTCTTTTTTTTATTTGGATATTGTGTCAGGTTGGTGTCAGAACAATTTGTCTTTAAAAATCTGGAATTTCAGACAGGTTACCGCACTTCAAACACTTCTTACGTTTTTTCCTTCCGTTATACTTGTGCGAACCTGACATACCAACTTAGATTCTGGAATGATTATAATGTGTTCTGATGTCATATTTATTGCCCATATTTCATTTAATTAAAATTCCAAGTATTTTAAACCCCCCTCCCCCCCCCCCCCCCCCCCCCCCCAATGTGATTTTCAAGCAATCGTGTGAGGTCAACGAGAATCTGCATATGTTACTTTTTGACGGTCAAAGACTCATTTTTTGTTTCTGGAATTTTAGAAAATTCTATTGGACTCTTGTCATAAAATATCATGATATGTGCCTCTGACTGGTTTCTGCAAAGCAGTAACATTATTTGCATATGTCCACACACAATGCTTGAAAATGACAGTGGTCCAGGCCAGTAAAATCAGCCACGGACTTGTGAAAGCTTGTCATCATGAAGTGTGACAGACTTCTAAAATACTTTACTGCTGATCTTGACTTTTGGGTATTAGGCCTTACGATCAAATCAGGACTGGTTGTTGATTATTTGAGAAAATAATGAATAAAACTTAGGCAAAATATTAAATAACATAATCCAATAAATATTTAATCATCTTTTTTCGGGCCAGTAGACATTTTAATACAGACTCCCGGTTTGCTTGTGGCTGCAAACTTTTTCGCAAAGACTGGTAATACCTAATTTAAGAAAATGTTGCAGAAAGAGTTATGTCCCTTTTACATTGAGAATTTCACCTTGTTTCTCTGGAAGACATGAATGAACAAAATCAGTTAAGTTGAATTGCTTTAGTCATGACTGTTGCATCTGTCAAGATCAGCTAAGTTTCAATGTATATGACAATTCAAATTGATTTATGTACTGAAATCATGAAAAACCAATTCTGTGAACCATTGTTTTTGGGGTTTTTTTTGGTTGGAAAGGAGGGATTGCAGGTGTCGCCCTGGCATTCAAAAACTTGGCTCCAAAAAAATCGCCAAAGCATCATTTTTGTTGCCAGGTCCAAAATAAAAATATTGTTTGTTTCCCCTCGCCCAACTGACTCAAAAGTTTTTATTCGTTTTTTTTTCGTAACATTTTTTATTTATTTCCGGATCAATTTCGGAGTTAATCCCGGACGAGATTTGTGCTTTATTGTGACCGGAAGTTTTTTATTTTCCATTAGATTTGATCTAAAATCAAGAAAGTTTCACCCTGCGGAAGTTCTTGGACAGTCACTTTACAGACTATTTTTTACAGCCTATTGTATCCGATCAGTGGACATATACAAAGATACTGTGTCTTTTATCAATAAAATTGAATACCTGACACTGCCTAAAGATGTTATTTTAGCATCGTTTGACATTACTTGTACTAGTATGAAACACGTGGAAATCACGAGTTCTGTTGACAGATCATGGCCTAGATTAATGAAACATAGATTCGGCATAGCTTTACCACCTAAGAAAATTATGCTTGACATAATTAATTTTTTTTCTTCAGAACCAACGAATTCGAATTCAATAGTAGAATGTATAGACAAAATATAGGGGTACCAATGGTTGCTCCAATCTATTCCAGTTTTATTGATTTACATATGTTTGAAATAATAACACTTATAAGGCCAAAATAAAAAATAGGTGTGTTTCCGGGCGCCCGACGGACCCTAATTTTTTGGCTCCGACCCCAACTTTTTTTTCCCAAAAAAAAAATCGGTAATTTTCACTGTGATTGGAAAATAAGCTCTTCCTTTAGCATGTCCCAAAATATTCTGGGTCTATTATTAAGAAAGCGTGTTATTGACCGTGATTGATATAAAACAAATGCAGTGTTCTCCCTGGGCCCTTTTAGCCACTCGGCACCGAGATGCTATCAGAAATCGCCGAGATCCTATCCAAGTTGCCGAAATGCTATCCGACCTGGCCGAGATGCTATATTTTTGAACATGTTGAAATTTCGCGGAACTTGTGAACGACCTAATTGCCGCTTATGATTAAAAGAATACATCATTCCCTTGATTGATTACACCTGTAATTAGTCCCCAATGCCATTAAACAGGTGTTAATTGCCCTTAAGCTATATAACTGTTAAGATTTTAACGATCCCAAGCTGACACTAATTAGCTTATGTCATTGAAAACTTCAATGTCAAAGTACTCGTTTCATCTTTATTAAAAAAGAGTTTTTATTATTTCCCTTCTATTTAATTTCTGGGGGAGAACACTGAAATGGCCGGCTATAATGGCAAAGTTCTTCATATCTTATATAATTTATTTTAAGAAATTAAATAGAAGGGTAATAATAAAAACTCTTCCTTTGCCTGACTTTTGTCAGGTGCCTATATTGAATCTCTGTCAAGAAATTTTTACTAAATACTTTTTTAGTGTAAAAGTTATAACACCAGAGTTCCAGTGTAGAATATTTTCATGTTTGTTTGTAGAAGTATAACCCAATTCAAGAAGAGCAGAAGACATGTCACTGGATGGCCAGTTCAGACAACTGATAATAACAGATTCTCAGAAAAAGATTCCTCCGGCTGTCGCACCAAAACCTAGAATACAGAACACATCACCAAAACCTTTTAGACCAGGTATTTAGGCCAAATAAAAAGATGTTGTGTTTCTGATAACTTAAACTTTTGAATAAACTTTGTTAAAATCATGAAGATATATGCTCAGTCTTGTACATGTTTATTAACATTTTGATAAAAAGAAAACTTCCAAAATACCTACCTACTGGTTCAGATGTTTAAGAACACATGTACATTATTAGATAAAATAGAATGTATGGGTTTATATAACCAATAAAATATATACAAATTATTTTGATCCAAGGCCTGGTTATACCCCTGCTCCAAAGGAGAGGGGGTTGTACTGTTTTACCCTTGTAGTTCTGTCTGCCATAACAAAATTTTTCGTCACACTTTACTCTGTAACTACTCATCTGCTTGATATTTTGTCACAAGCCTTTTATAGGTACACCATATTGTGGGATACGTTTTAGGACCAAGGTGACATCAACTTCCTGTTTGACAACATCGTTTATTTTTCACCTTAACGGAAAGCGATGGCTCACAGTACATCCCGTTTTCTTAAAAGTTCTGACATTGAGATTTTCCTGAAAATTTAAATTTCCATAGATCTGATGGGTCAGTATTTGAGCTGGGCATACCTTGATGAAATCCTCAAAACACAATTTTGTTATGAAATAAAGGTAAATACTTTGTTACAAGATTTTCCTGATGAAAAATGAAATGTTGGAGCTTTTGATATAGGAGCTCTCTAATTATTAACCCATCTTTTATGATATTCCCTTCCGGAAATCCAGTAAAATCTGGGAATTTCTGTTTTGGTTTTATCAGTCGGGGAAAAGCGCAAAAATTCAGGTGAAAAGCTGGAATTGTGAAAATATTGTAATTCTTTATTCACTAAAACTAGTACTGCTAGTGCTACAATAGCATACCATTTAACCGGATTTTTATATTGCAAGAAGATCTGGAAAAGTGTTAGAAAAAAACTTTAGAAATCTGTAATAAGTAAACTTTTGTGAAAACTCTGATATACTACAATGTACATGCACTGCAAAATTTAAGGTATCCAGACTATAATAGATCATGAACGAAAAGTGTATCTCTTTTTGACCGTGAATGGCTGAACCAACAAATTTAAAGCTGGAATTTTATATATATATTTTTCTCAAGTTGAAACACACTCTGTTGCTTATATGCAGTCTGTAAAAATAAGTTAGTTATATTGACATTTCTGAAGTTTGCCGATAATTACCGAGGTCATTTCAATTGCGTTGTATGGAACATCCGGGAATTTTCGAATAATCACGTGGTCATTTATGGTCCGGATACCTTAAAGGTCACTTTATTTATTTACAAGTTTGTATTGCAGAGTGGCAGTTGAGATTGAAATATTTTTTTCCATTCATGGTTGTAATTTACAGTTCGTGAAGTAGTGATCAATCTCTGCAAACAAAGTCCAATAAGAAATTAGACTATACTAGTATATGATTTTTTTTTAGGAATTGAATCAAGCTTTTGAATATTTTAGGTGGAAGTACCTATCGGCAGTTTCAAAGAAATGAAGATTTTCCCCCACCGCCTCCGCAGACTACATACCTAGAAGAACAAAACTTCCCACCCCCACCACCTGATCAAGGGCGCGGCTACGGTTACCAGGATGTACAAGAAGACTTTCCACCACCGCCACAGGTGTCTGTGGGTTTTGAAGGAAGAGACGTGACATCACCCATTCATGTGACAACAGAATATAATCAACCGTCTTCATATGATTCACAGTCTCATCAGTATGGTGGGAACCAGTATTCACCTCAAACTGGTTACCAGTCTAGCCATAGACAGGAGAGATCTGAAGTTACATATCGAACCAATTCTCCAATCAGCAGTTCTTACCAAACTTCATCTTATCAGCCAAAGAGTAATTATGCAAATATTGAATCGATTCAGTCTGCATATTCTGATTCTATTCCGGTACCACAGGAAGCTCCAATCTATGCCAAACCAAATGTTCGTGGAACTCCATCTGAGATTTATAACAGACCATCAAGCAATACGAGTTCTCCTTCTTACAGATCATCTGGTTCCCCAGATCAGTTTCAATATCAGCAATACCAACGTCAGAGTGAACCATCACCACCTCAGCTTGGTGGTTCTCCAAATACATATGGGCGGCAGAATAGTGCAGAAAGGTCACGACATTTGAGCGGAGGATCTGGTGGTTTCTCTCCTAGATATGTATGTTTCTATACTTAGATGTATATACTTATCTTAATTACCAGTAACATTGACCTTTTCATGGTTCATTGGATAGCCAAAATAATTAAATATGCAAAGCAAAAAATAAATGAATAAGTAAGAATTGCATAGGGATGAAAAAAAAGTGAAAAAGAACCTTATTTTCCTCATGTATGTCACATGACAATAAGTTTTGTTATTGAAACATACATATAGATATATATTTTCTCAGTAAAATTTTTATATTCGTGGAAATAATGAACAGAATAAGCTTTGATTGAATTTGAATACTGTAAACAAAGAATTTTTGCATTGGATTTATTTGTGCAAAAATTGTAAGATTGCAATTAACAAAAAACTTGATTATTTCAAATTCAGTTTTTGTTCTTGTGCATCAGTGGCATTAAAATTTATTCTTAAAATATTGCCTGTTCAGACAAATTTGCAAAAATGAAGCATGAAAAAAATTCTGAATTTACTTTGTCAACTGATTTTGGAATCAGTAGTGCTTTAAAGTCAACAAAGGATTGGAAATTTTTTTTAAATCCTAATCATTCTGTTTAATTTTAATGGTGGCGTTGTATTTATTGATCAAAAATCTTAAATAAGAATATTTTCTAAAACTATTTTTGCAATACTGATATTATTTGATTTATTATTTTAAGGATGATGGAAGTAGACCCGTACCGGGACCTCAGGTGCCGCAAGTATCCACTTCCCTACAGCAGGGATCCAGTAAGAACAAGGAAGCAGAGGTGGATGCTCTTACCAGTCTGCTGATGGAAAATATGTCTTCTTCCAGCGAGCCAGATTTCATGGGTATGAAAGAAAGAAGTATAAATTATTTTATCCATCAAAATTCAATTTACAATGCCACAACACAGATATAATAGGTTATTAACTCTGATTAAGCTATGCTTCTTGAGAAGGCGTCCCCACAGGGACAACTCCCACTTAATATATACTATGAATTTGCCATACAAAAGGGTCTTGTTTTCACAATCTTGCTGTCTAGAAATAGGTCATAATTTCTGTACAATGGACTAGAACAGGGTCATTATTTCGTAGGTGCATAATATATGCTTAAAATTTAAAATGAGGTGATTGATAAAGAAAATTATTTCATTTTCGATATTCTTTGTTCTTATAATTTATAGTTGCATAAGTTAACATAGGTAGAATTGTTATAGATACTTGCATTTTGTCTGGTACAGACCATGTTTTTTGTTGATGTATGTTATGAACAGAGTATGTTTTTTTAATTTCCTGTCGTGAACCATGTCTATTTTTGAAAGGGCAATTGGTACAAATACACCTATGTTATGGTCAAGTAACCCCAGAGTGATTGAATTGTACCAACAAATCATCTATAATTTTAAATGTTATTTTTTCATCCCCTATTAGTAAAATGATTTAAGAACTGTACTTCGACCTATAGTCCAAAAATTACGATATATTTGGTAAATTTGTTTTTTCGACCTATATGCTGCATTGACATATAAATAGTCTGAAAATAACGGTTACTAGAAACTTATTAAAAGGTCAGTACATGACTTAGAACAGAGATAAAATAAATTTGTATTTCAGAAATAAAAAATCAACTCAGAAATTTATTTTTAACATTCAAAATAAATTCCTTGGTGACGAAAATGAGGAGCAATAGGTTAATCCCTGCATTTTAGAATAGAGAATTGAAACGGGGAATGTGTCAAAGTTCGTTTTTTTATCAGTATAAAAATTCCAAATTCAGGTAAAAATGGGAAATTGTTAAAAATAAACCAAAGATAATGTTATAGTCCAAAAAACATCCATGTTCATATACCCTTTGTCCCTGCAAAGTTTATATTAAAAGGGTACTTGTACAATGTACGCATATACCACTGAACACATACCGTACATTGTACATGAAAGAGGAACACATCATTTTTAAGTTGTCCAAACCACTATTTGACCACAAGATTATACCAGGTGTCTTGAATTTCCATTAAAGCTTATGGTAGTGACCTCAGAAATTCCATACATGTTTGAAATTATTTTCATAGACTCCATTTACAATATAAAAAGTTTGGACATGATAAACATATATTATAATATTCAATTTTATATATGCTTTAAAATTTTGGTTAAATTGATTTTCTTTCGAAAAGAAATATAGTATACAGATTTATTTCTTTATTATATATAATAATTTGGCATTTAATTCAACATTTCTGTCTTATACAGAGCTTAACCTTTGGGGGGGGGGGGGGCGATTTGGGGAAGAAGTTGCCTTGAAGTGTTTCACTTTGCCCAAACTCTCGTCAAAAGCGAAGTTTAACTCGCCCTGAAAACTGTCAAGTCGCCTGAACCCGTGTCAAAAGCAAAGTTTGAGTTGACTATAAATTCAATTACTCGCCTGTTCCTTTTCAATGGTCGAAATCGCGAATATGACAGCCGTTATTTTCAGGAAATTCTAAATAGTATAATGAAAATAAAGTCCATGCCGCCATTTTTTTCAATCAATAAACAAAGGGAAATAATCCATTAAGAAAAAGATGGGTAAACTCGTACAATAGTAAGTCGGACAGGAAAAACAATAATTTAGACGACATGGACCATAGTGACAATGAGAAAAACCATGAGAAAGATACTGTGAATGAAGTAATAATTAGATTTTATGAACTTCTTTATGTTGACTCTGTCATACACATTTTGTAGACTGGTTTAGAAGGCATCAAGTTTAATTTGCCTTAACCCAGTTGAACTGTAAATCAGAGAATGAATCTGAATTTCTTTTAAAAAAAACATTAAAAACATTAGAAAAAACATAATTATAGTGCCGATTGATGCTTTGGAACGCTGCTTATGACTTCTCCTTGTCAGCCTCAGAAGGAGAAGTCACTTCTACCTGTCGTGTCTTCCAGGCCAAGCCCTGTTATATATAAAAAACAATCATATTGCAGGTTTAATTTACAGTAAATGTGACAAAATGTTCTTTAACATGTCAGTAAATTGATAAAGTAATTTTCCATGAATATTTCAAGGGATTGATATTACATATATTTACCATCTAAATTAGAGGATTTATTTTTTAGATGAATATTTTCTAAAACTTTGTTGTCTTTTAATATTTCAGGATGTATTTTTTTTACAGTTAAAACAAGGAAGCAGTTCTACTCTTCGGAGACAAACCATCATTGTTAAAAAAAATTCAGTTTCATCATCAATATGGTCTTTTTGTTTTTTCATAGGAGTTTGCTGTCGTTGCAATAGAAGAGTTGTTGGGGAAGCCAATGGATGTCGAGCCCAAGATCAAGTCTACCATGTTTCCTGTTTTACTTGCTGTGAATGTGGTATGGATTGTCTCCCCTTCCACTGTGTTTTTGCACCTTTTCTGTAGTCTTTTATGTATTTCTTCTTACATTGATTAATATCTAAAATATTTTCTTACAAAATGTATATCAAGTATAAAGACCACAGATTTTTCAATCTGGCTTGGGCTATAGGATTTCAGAGCTCAAACAATATATAAAACTGTTTCATTGACCCCATCTTTAATGAGTTAAGACTTTACAAATTTATTCTTGTCGAGCCTAGGACTTTTGTCACAGAAGCGAGACATAGCGATCCTGTATTCCATTGGTGGTGGCATCAACATTTACAAATAAAAGTTTTTTAAATATTAATGACTTTCTTCAACCATGTTGGATTTTTACCAAACTTGGACAGAAGCTTCTTCATGATTAATAAATAACATGTGAAGAAAAATTATGTACATTCAACTATTACACTGAAAACTGGAACCCATAAGAATTTTTCTAATTAAAAACTTTGACTTCTTTGACCATTTTCTTTAAAGTAAATTTGGAAATTTTTGCGTGCACTTATTATTGCGATTCTTCTACCCCAAGCAAAATTGTGAGGTTTAATTATTGCGATCGCTGCCCATGTGGAAAAAAAAGTTTTTTATTGCAATCTGAGATTGTGTATAAATTGAAGATGGAACTTTCACTAATGTAATCGATTTAATTAATAGTTTTAAAAATATTAGAATTCAAAATGTTATATAGATTATTGCTGCCAAAACAATAAATATATAATTATGTATGTACAAATTAACATCTACAAATTAACCTGTCTCCTGATGTCGGCGATCCAAAACCAGAAACTTACCCAAGAAAATGTAAACAAAAGGAGGCAGATTTAGAATAAATTGGGACGTGAAAATATGCATTGAAAATGAGAGTTTATAATATTGTGATCCTCAACCGATTGCAATTTTCACAATAATAAAAACATTCTGTTTCTGAAGACTTTTTCACTGCGCGATTCTTATATGAGGCCTTTTTAAGGGTTATTAGAAATCACGATAGATTTATGTTATAAAGAATAATTCACTTTGATGTCGATATTGCTGGATGAAAAAACAATATTAGTATACATTGTATAATAGAAGAATATAGAAAATATTCGTATTCGGCTCGGAACGGGGGAAAAATGCTCAACAGAGTTTTGCATGTTCCCCAGTTCATTAGCCTCATACAAATATTTTGTATATTCTAAAGTAGATTAATATCATATATACAATTATACCCATAAGGTAGTTTGAGGACTTGAAGTTATAAAGAAGAGAAAGTTCTGTGATTGGACTGAAAAGTTCAGGATGCATTGTACTAAGGCTAGCCATAAAAATATATTTGTTTCCCCTTTTCGATCCTTGCCTGAAAGGGTCTGGGTAGGTAGGTGGTGAATTTTTTAATTTTTAGCTCACCTGGACAAAGGCCATGTGAGCTTTTGCCATCACTTTTCGTCCGTCGTCCGTCCGTCCATCCGTCCTTCCGTCGTAAACTTTTCATTC
This sequence comes from Mytilisepta virgata, assembly GCA_028015205.1. Lineage (NCBI taxonomy): Eukaryota > Metazoa > Mollusca > Bivalvia > Mytilida > Mytilidae > Mytilisepta > Mytilisepta virgata. Next base: position 33,318,047 of record CM051511.1, on the reverse strand, counting down.
AAAAATCTTCTCCTCTGAAACCGCTGGGCCGATTGGTTTGAAACTTAATAGGAATGATCTATGACATGTCCTCCACAAACGATCCTCATTTTATATTGATCCGATGAAAAACATGGCCACTGTTGCTAAAAATAGAACATAGGGGTAAATTGCTGTTTTTTGCTAATAACTCAAAAACCGTTACAGATATCGAAAATCTGACGGGGTAAAATTGATCAGCATGACGAGATCTACCTACCCTGAAATTTTGAAGGAAATTCCAAAACCCATTTAAGAGTTATTGCCCTTTTTTCGTCAAATTTTCAAAATTTTAACATTCAAAAATCTTCTCCTCTGAAACAGCTGGGCCGATTGGTTTGAAACTTAATAGGAATGATCTATAACATGTCCTCTTCAAACGATCCTCAATTTATTTTGATCTGACGTAAAACATGGCTGTGGTAGCTAAAAATAGAATATAGGGGTGGATGTGTTGTTTTTGGCTTATAACTTAAAAACCGTTACAGATATCGAAAAACTGATGGGGTAAAATTGATCAGCATGACGAGATCTACCTACCCTGTAATTTTGAAGGAAATTCCACAACCCGTTTAGGAGTTATTGCCCTTTTTTCGTCAAATTTTCAAAATTTTAACATTTTTCGTCATTTATCTCCAAAACTATTTCAGATAGAAGTGAAATGTAAATTTTAAAAATGTTTCCCATGTTGAGATCTACCTACCCTGAAATTTTAAAGGAAATCACAAAACCCATTTAGGAGTTGTTGCCCTTTTTTTGTCAAATTTTCAAAATTTTTTCATTAAAAAATCTTCTCCTCTGAAACCGCTGGGCCGACTGGTTTGAAACTTAATAGGAATGATCTATGACATGTCCTCTACAAACGATCCTCAATTTATTTTGATCTGACATAAAACATGGCTGTGGTAGCTAAAAGTAGAATATAGGGGTGCATGTGTTGTTTTTGGCTTATAACTTAAAAACCGTTACAGATATAAAAAATCTGATGGGATAAAATTGATCAGCATCATAAGATCTACCTAACATGAAATTTTGAAGGAAATCCCAAAACCCATTTAGGAGTTATTGCCCTTTTTTCATCAAATTTTCAAAATTTAACATTTTTGCATTTATCTCCAAAACTATTTGAGATAGAAGTGAAATGTAAATTTGAAAAATGTTTGCCATGTTGAGATCTACATACCCTGAAATTTTAAAGGAAATCCCAAAACCCATTAAGGAGTTATTGCCCCTTTTTTTTGTCAAATTTTCAAATTTTAACATTTTTGCATTTATCTCCAAAACTATTTGAGATAGAAGTGAAATGTAAATTGAAAAATGTTTGCCATGTTGAGGTCTACATACCCTGAAATTTTGAAGGGAATCCCAAATTCTATTTAGGAGTTATTGGTTTGTGTAATTTGAGGTCCGGTTCTGTTACATTTATTTAAGGTTCACTCTTATTCCTGGTCAATTTTATCAACTTCCTGCCAGGACTACCACCATCAGGGAACATATTTTAACATTAAACCTTATGAAAAATAAATCTTCAACAAATTTTCCCTGAACAATTGAACCAATTGCAACAAACTTGGTCAAATAGTTGATTAATTGTCCAATGAAAACCAGACTCCAGGTGAGCAATACAGGCTCTGGAGAGCCTCTTGTTATTTTTCGATCCAGCATGTTTCAGAAGCCATGGTTTTTAAAACATTCGGAACAATCGGGAGTATAGATTTCTAAGAAACGATGACTCACAGAATGTTCTGAAAAGAATGTTACTAAATACGAAACCAATGTGGAAATCGGACCAAAAAAATTCCAGAAACCACAAATCGAAAAAAAAAAATTCAGTCGCAGCAAATTCAGGGAGTTAGTCGCAAAGGGGAAACAAACAATATTTCAATTTAGGCCTAACTTTGTTTGAGCCACCAAAGCTCTACTGAAAAAAGGAACAGAAGGATGCTAGATAAATTTTTCTTTCTGATTTCAAAAAATTAAAATTAGTCATTGATAATCTTGATGAGAATAAGTCTCAGTTTTATGAAACCGTGTGAAAACCTGTAGATTTTAGATACATTGTATATCAAAATGTATTGTTTTAGGTACAATGTTAACAGGGAAGCAGTTCTACTCTTTGGAGACAAAGCCTCATTGCGAAGCTTGCTATATAGTAAGTAAAACTGTTATTGCCAAATTTTTTCAAGTCTTTTCTGTATTGTCTAAATTATTAAACATAAATAAATTGCAGCATTTGTTAGCTACTGTTTCGTAATATAAATAAAGTATATGAAACTCCTGCAAAACACTACTTCGTGCACATCCCAATGTGATATTAATTAAAGACTAATTATTATATCCCTGCTCCAAAGGAGAGAGGGGTATACTGTTTTAGCCTTGTGGTTCCGTGCGTGTTTCTGTCCGTGCATTCGTCCATCTGTCTGTAACAAAATTTTTCATCACACTTTGTCTGCAACTAATCATCACAGCTGCTTTATATTTAGTCACAAGTCTTATATTGGTACCCCATATTGTGGGATACATTTTTGGACCAAAGCGACATCAACTTCCTGTTCGATGACTTCTTTTATTTTTTGACCTTATGGTTTTGAATACAAAATTTTTCGTCACAATTTTGAGTTTTCTATGTAACTACTCGTCACAGCCACTTGATATTTTTTCACAAACCTTCTATAGGTACGTCATATTGTTGGATACATTTTCAGACCAAGGCGACATCAACTTTGTGTTTGAAAACTTCTTGTTTATTTTTTCACTTTATCACTATTGAGCAATGGCTAACAGTACATCTTGTTATTTTTTAACTCAATTACCTCATTGGTCTTCTGGAAGCTTGCTATCCGCAATTGCGGAAGATCAGGGCAGGTCAAACCAAAGAATTTAAACTTTTATATTTGCTGCTTCTTCACCAAGCAGGTGGCATCTACGGAGGTGTTTACTATTACGGAATTTCCGTAATTGTCCCGGACTTTAGATTCAAAATAAGGATTTACCTCCGGAAATTACGCTTTCCGGTTTTGTACCAATTTTTTTTTTTTTTCCTGGTCATTTAAATGCTTTGTAATTGCGCTTGATTTTCCAGTAATGAAAAGCGTTTTAACGACATTGATGATGAATACTCTGATTGCTTCTAGACTTAACACAATATAAGATGCTTTGATGGCGGGTCTCTTTGGTAGTTTTTATGTTGAAATTTGAGATTGCTGACAAAGAGCCCAAATTACTGACAAAAATCATTAACATTACTGAAAACACCAGAAGGGGGTAAACACCTAGGCATCTAGGAATAAGAGCAAAGGATTGATCAGCTTGGAGTCAGTGTAATGTGTCTGAGTGGGGTGATATGTCTTTCTGCAGACTCTAGCCACTTGTTAAAAATCTGGCCCTGCATGTTGGTCTAGTATAAAGAAGGGTTCATATTCATATCACATCAACATGTTATCGTCCTGATATGCATGTATTAATTGCCACTGTGCGTTTGGTACATGTACATACATACAAGCAAGTTATCTTGTGATTCTGTTGCTTGATGACAAATCTTGTTTGATACACAAGGATATTTTTAACAAAATAATGTTTTGAAAATAGTTAAAGTGTTATAGTAACAAATTTATAAATATTCTATTTTTTATTTTCAGAATACTCTTGAAAGATGTTCAGTTTGTTCTAAACCCGTCACAGATAGGGTAAGATTTTTATGTTGCTTTTGAAACTAATTATAATTATGAGCAGTCTGCCCCTCCGTCTGTCCTTATATAACAAATCATGTCCGCTCTATATATTGAGAACATATATGATTTCAAAGTTTATACTTGGCATGGATATTCGTTAGCACGAGAGGATGTGTCACAATGTATGTACAATTATGTAGGTCAAAGGTGAAGGTCAAAGTTGAAATTTAGTAAAGATACTTGGTAGGGTTAGTCAGCACTGTCAAAAGGGAGTTTTGATTATTGTGCAAATCTCTAGGTCAAGGTCAATAAATGAGGTCCACAGAGATGGATTCCATCTCCTTGATAACTAGTTTTTTTGGCACGTGAGATTCAGTAACATCATGTTACATATTAGATAAACAACAATATTGATAATAGGAAAGGTCACCAATGATACAACAATCAATAAACGTCACTCAACAGAAACCTGGACAAAAAATAACATAAAAGAGTAAAAAATACAAACACAATAGAGAGTAAGAATACATGTTTATTAAACACATGCATGCAGTATAAAATTTCTGCATATTTATTACATGTACCATTTTACAATACCAGAGGCATAGCCATACTTTAGAAATTAGTGGAGTTAATAAATATTGAATTGGAAACGAGTCAATTAACTAAGGATTCTATTTTATCCTAAATTTTTTGTAAACTTGATGAAAAAAGGGGTTTTAAGTCGCAAAATATTAGATAAGTGAAGAAAACAAAAAATAGGAATTACATAAGTGTAATGTAGCTTCTGTATATCAGTTGTCTCTTTTAAAGTATTACTTTCCCTTTTGTTTCAAATAGCCAAAATTAAGGATGTTCGCAGGACAGGTAATTGAATTTATGTCAGATGTTCAGAATCATCTGGTTTAATCCATTTGAATGCCATAAATTATTTTCACCACTAACACCCATTTTTAGCTCACCTGGCCAATGGCCATGTGAGGTTTTGCCATCACTTTTCGTCCGTCGTCCGTCCGTCCGTCCGTCCGTCGTGCCCTCCGTCGTAAACTTTTCATTCAAACATCTTCTCCTCAGAAACCATTTGGCCAATTCCAACCAAACTTTGCATGAGTGGTGTATGAAAGGTCCTCAACAAAGTTTCCTCATTTAGTTTTGATTGGTCAAGAAACATGGCCACCAGAGGCAATTCTTGTTTCTGATTGGCTGATTTTCAAAAATCTTCTCCTCTGAAACGGCAGGGCGGATTGGATCGAGGCTTCATAGGAATGATATATGACATGTCCTCCACAAACGATCCTCATTTTATATTGATCCGATGAAAAACATGGCCACTGTTGCTAAAAATAGAACATAGGCGTAAATTGCTGCTTTTTGCTAATAACTCAAAAACCGTTACAGATTTCGAAAATCTGATAAGATAAAATTGATCAGCATGACAAGATCTACCTACCCTGAAATTTTGAAGGAAATTCCAGAACCCATTTAGGAGTTATTGCCCCTTTTTCGTCAAATTTCCAAAATTTTAACATTTTTTGTCATTTATCTCTAAAACTATTTGAGATAGAAGTGAAATGTAAATTTGAAAAATGTTTGCCATGTTGAGATCCACCTACCCTGAAATTTTAAAGGAAATCCCGAAACCCATTTAGGAGTTGTTGCCCTTTTTTTGTCAAATTTTCAAAATTTTTTCATTCAAAAATCTTCTCCTCTGAAACCGCTGGGCCGATTGGTTTGAAACTTAATAGGAATCCTCAATTTATTTTGATCTGACGTAAAACATGGCTGTCGTAGCTAAAAATAGAATATAGGGGTGCATGTGTTGTTTTTGGCTTATAACTTAAAAACCGTTACAGATATCAAAAATCTGACAGGGGTAAAAGTGATCAGCATGACAAGATCTACCTAACCTTAAATTTTGAAAGAAATGCTAAAACCCATTTAGGAGTTATTGCCCTTTTTTTGTCAAATTTTGAAAATTTAACATTTTTCGTCATTTATCCCCAAAACTATTTGAGATAGAAGTGATATGTAAATTTGAAAAATGTTTGCCATGTTGAGATCTACATACCCTGAAATTTTAAAGGAAATCCCAAAACCATTTAGGAGTTATTGTCCTTTTTTTGTCAAATTTTCAAAATTTTAACATTTTTGTATTTATCTCCAAAAGTATTTGAGATAGAAGTGAAATGTAAATTGAAAAATGTTTGCCATGTTGAGATCTACCTACACTGAAATTTTGAAGGGAATCCCAAATTCTATTTAGGAGTTATTGGTTTGTGTAATTTGAGGTCGAGTTCTGTTACATTTATTTAAGGTTCACCCTTATTCCTGGTCAATTTTATCAACTTCCTGCCAGGACTACCACCATCAGGGAACATATTTTAACATTAAACCTTATGAAAAATAAATCTTCAACAAGTTTTCCCTGAACAATTGAACCAATTGCAACAAACTTGGTCAAATTGTTGATTATTTGTCCAATGAAAACGAGACTCCAGGTGAGCGATACAGGCTCTGGTGAGCCTCTTGTTCTTTTCATAATCTTTTGCTTGCAGAATAATAAGCCATTTGCAAAAATCATATAAAATCCTTTTTATTATTTAATGGTTTTTTGAGAAATAAAACTTGTCAATGATAAAGCTATGAAAATTCAAGACAGCATATTTTTCCCGCCAAATTTTCAATGGCTTATACCTCGAAAACAAGCATGTGGACCTATAATTTTTTTTCACTCTTTTAATTCCTTTATTAATCCACTATCAATATTTACCAAAGTTATGAAAATCTTGTTATTTTGAAACTGAGCATCGAACATCCTTAATTATTGTCTCTTCCATTTCTGAAATGGGTCATACATTTTTAGAGCAGATTTTACAAATTTTATTTTCATTTCATTGATTGTTGCACAAGATATGATGTCACCAGAAACATTGTTATGTGGACATTTTGTTTCCAAACGTTTCAACCGTGTTGACTGTTAGTATATACTGTGGATTCATTTATATTCGTGGATACCAATTTTCGTGGATAGAGGAAAAAAGGCATTTCGTGGGATACCTAAATTCGTGGATTGCTGGCTTAGAAAAAAATTTAAAAAGTTGTTGAAGTACTTAAATTCGTGACTTGGCACATCAGATATCATGAAAATACTGCGACAAAACGCGCCGATCAGACTTGATATTGTAGAGTAAAGTACTGATTTAAAGCGCTCATTAAACAAAAGTCTAACAAACAGATTCTTTAAATTTGTAACGGAACAATTAAAGCTTTTCATGAATTTAACAAGATTAACAAAATCCATAATTATTTACTCATTAGGTTAAACAGGTGTGAAATATATATTGACAAAATTGCAATAACTTGTCATCAAATACCTCGGGGCATATACATACATATTTTTAATCCGATTACGATCAATAATTTCTGCTTTATTATCTTTTGACAAGATGTTTTTACTGTAATTTATAAGAAAGTCTGTATTGTTTAGGTCTACTTAGGATTAAGATTTTTCTTGAATGTTTGAATAAAAAAACAAGAGGCTCACCAGAGCCTGTATCGCTCACCTGGAGTCTGGTTTTCATTGGACAATTAATCATCTATTTGACCAAGTTTGTTGCAATTGGTTCAATTGTTCAGGGAAAATTTGTTGAAGATTTATTTTTCATAAGGTTTAATGTTAAAATATGTTCCCTGATGGTGGTAGTCCTGGCAGGAATTGACCAGGAATAAGGGTGAACCTTAAATAAATGTAACAGAACCCGACCTCAAATTACACAAACCAATAACTCCTAAATAGAATTTGGAATTCCCTTCAAAATTTCAGGGTAGGTAGATCTCAACATGGCAAACATTTTTCAATTTACATTTCACTTCTATCTCAAATAGTTTTGGAGATAAATGCAAAAATGTTAAAATTTTAAAAATTTGACAAAAAAGGGCAATAACTCCTAAATGGGTTTTGGGATTTCCTTTAAAATTTCAGGGTATGTAGATCTCAACATGGCAAACATTTTTCAAATTTACATTTCACTTCTATCTCAAATAGTTTTGGAGATAAATGACAAAAAATGTTAAATTATGAAAATTTGACGAAAAAAGGACAATAACTCCTAAATGGGTTTTGGAATTTCCTTCAAAATTGCAGGGTAGGTAGATCTTGTCATGCTGATCAAATTACCCCATGTCAGATTTTCGATATCTGTAACGGTTTTTGAGTTATTAGCAAAAAACAGCAATTTACCCCTATGTTCTATTTTTAGTAACAGCGGCCATGTTTTTCGACGAATCAAAAATCCCCACATCAGTTCTATGCAGGGTACCCTAAGCAACAATCTTACCAAGTTTCATATGATTTTGAATAGCAGTTTCAGAGAAGAAGATTTTTGAAATAATAACATAAAAAAAAGCCAAAAATGTGAAAAAAGGGCAATAACTCCTAAATGGGTTTTGGAATTTCCTTCAAAATTTCAGGGTAGGTAGATCTTGTCATGCTGATCAATTTTACCCCGTCAGATTTTCGATATCTGTAACGGTTTTTGAGTTATTAGCAAAAAACAGCAATTTACCCCTATGTTCTATTTATAGTAACGACAGCCATGTTTTTCGACATTTCAAAAATTTTAAACGATAGAAATTTTCCAGATGCCCTAAAGAACAATTCTGCAAAGTTAGGTTGAAGTCGGTCCAGTAGTTTAGGACGAGTTAACGTTTGAAAAAGTTTACAGACGACGACGACGACGGACGCCAAGTGATGGCAATAGCTCACATGGCCTATGGCCAGGTGAGCTAAAAACGGGAAGTGAATTCCGCGACAATTTACACAGTCAATTTTTTTTTAAAGAAAATTGTTTGAGTGTTTATATGTTACCAAAGACAAAATTACATTAAAAACAGTATCCTCTGTGGATATAGCTAACTCATCATATGTCAGAATTTAAGTACATTCTGTAAAAAGGCAATTGTTCAAAACTGTGGTTTCAAACTTCAGCTCATTTAAACAAGAGTAAAAATATTATTTTTCGTTGGATATTTAAATTCGTGGTTAAGTGGGACCCACGAAAACCACGAAAATTGGTATACAACGAATATAAATGAATCCACAGTACCTGATTGTTATATGAAGTGTACATAATATTCATAACATTTGTAAAAAATCAGATTCCAAAGTATTTGGGTCGCATAGTGAGGTAAGCATTACAGAATGAGTAAATATGGAGTGCGTTTTGTTTTTTCAGTTACTCCGTGCAACAGGAAAACCCTACCATCCTGACTGCTTCGTTTGTGTGGTCTGTGGTAAAAGTTTGGATGGCATTCCATTTACTGTAGATGCAACTAGTCAAATTCATTGTATTGAAGACTTTCACAAGTAAGTTTTTTCTAGGTGACCACAATAATCGGCATCCAATGAAATTTGATAAATTCAAAATCAGTGTTCTATGTACCAGTAACTTAAAAAAGAGGGGAGCACGACCTCTACCCTGTCCCTCTTTTAGTGTACCTCTGCCCTTTGGTGCCCAGCTCTGCCCTCTATCTTAATTATGATAAGAAATTCAGTATAAAACCCTTTTTAATTCAAATAAACAGGTCTAAATGAAATTACACAATATAAAAGTGTTAAATAATGAAAAGAAACAAAAAAAGTCTATCAGTTTAAATTACTTTAAATCACTCAGATGAGTGGTGTGAAAATTGAATGGGAGAAATGTGTGTTCTTTGTCTGTAGACTGAAGAACTGTAACATTGAAATAAAAATAAATTTGTTGTTTCAGAAAATTTGCCCCAAGGTGCTGTGTTTGCCACCAACCAATCATGCCAAAGAAAGGTCAAGAGGAGACAGTCAGGGTCGTTGCCATGGATAAAAGTTTTCACGTAGAATGCTACAGATGTGAGGTAATGAATGTTTTGCTGTTTTAAATCTAGAAACTACATGTATTGTATGCATCTTTGCATACCATAATAACTTGTGTAAAGTGAATTTTCTTTTTTTGTTCACATTGAAAATCATTCCTGGCCGCATTCATTTAAAAATTTTGTGTGTTTGGCCATCAGCTTAAAACAATGATGAAGCCTTGGTTAGCTGTCGTTCAAACGGCTTCTTGTTATACATATTTAACCTGATATAAAATTAAATTCTTTTTTAATTCAGTGGCAAAGTCTTACTATCATTTTATTTCATAATAAAATTATTTTTTGATAATGGCTAATTTAAATTTTGATTAAATACATATTTCTTTGACATATTCCCCTTTTCCATTCTCTATTCTATTATATATATAAATAGAGATTTCATAAAAGTTATAGATGGATTGTCTCCCTTGTATTGTCATTCCAATACTGTTTCTCTCAATGTTTTTTATTTAAGGTGGTACCCAACACCTTGACTAAAATAAAGTTGGCTCGTTTAATTTTCGTAAATTTTTTAGGAAATATTTACTTTGACCTGTTAACATAAATGCTGATTTTTTTAGTAAATAAAATTTCACACTTCACAGGAATAATTTCATTGAATATACAGGGCTCACCATACTTGAAAATAACAGGGAGACTCAGAGTGTCCCTCAGGGTAGCAACAGGGAGACTTCAGGGCATGACAGGGAGACTTCCAAGTCTACCAGAGAGACTGTGTTTTTTCCTCCAATTTGTCGCCTGTAGAGTAAATACCTGTTATTTTGTGTCTTATAGTGTATACTATACATTCCTTTATTGTGTTTTATCCTGTATTGTTTGAGATTTTATCTACATTTACTCCATATCCTTCAATTTTAGTCATAATCTGAGATTTTGTCTCATTTGCATTTAATCAATATCCTTTGAGAATTTTTCATGATGAGTCCTGAGACTCATCATTTTTCAAAATGGTGAGTCCCAGCTGATTTTGATGAGTCCCAGTCCCAGGACTCATCACCACTTTTTAACGTACATTGCTGCATGATTTTGACCATGGTAGGCCTGTTGTACTATTGTTAAAGTTTAATTAAAATCATGTGCTGACTTAAAATACTGACGAATATAATTTGAAATAAAAAAAATTTAAAAAATGAAATTATGCAGTGGTGCTCCGAACTTGGAAGAAAATTTCTGTTACAGATATGAGCAAAAATACCTTTTGACACAACTTATTTATTATTGCCATTTTATTTTTTAATATTTATTTATATATACTCTTTACTATTATTTTTTCTCAAACATACTCTTAAAATCCTCCCATTCACCTTGCTTGAACACCTTAATAATGAATATATGTATTGACAAAATTTCCATTTGTGCATAGATATGTCAAAATCCGCTAAATTTATTTTTAAATAAGGTCTACATATTGTTACCGGTCGGTAAAAAACATCGTGACCAATGAAAAATCACGAGAATTCCGATTGCCGCAATTTTCTAGCTTACTTTTTGTCGTTTCTTTCCCCTTCCTCCAAGAAAACAAAAAATAGCGGCTCGAGATTTTTAATGAAAATAACGGTCTTCAGACCCGGCCGATTACGTACGTTGTTCGGAGGCGCCTTACTTAAAAACACATGGCGACTCATTTGTCGCTCTGGAACCGATGACAGGGCGACATTGGTGAGCATTAGGCGACTTAATCGCCCTAATCGCCCAGTTTGGTGAGCCCTGATATATAGCAGTTTGGCAAACATCAATCTTGATCATAGAGAAGCTTAATATCTCTTTACTTATTAAATTTGATTAAAACGCTCTGGTGATTTTTAAGAGTTATCTCCCTGTAGTGTTGGGTACCACCTTAATTATTATTACTGAATTTGTAAAATAATGCTTAAAACAGTTTACCAGCTATCACAATATGACACCTTTATCGACAGGTGAGCTTGAATTCCTCACATCCATATTTTCTTTTTTATGGCATTAAATTTACGAATAATTAAACAAAATAGAATATGTAAATCTACATAGTCAGCTAATCAAAAAACCTGTAAAATGTTTTACTCCTAAATGAAAGTGAATTACATGCATCTTAATTACCTTATAATTTACCTGTAGGATTGTGGATTGCAACTTTCCTCTGATGCTGAAGGTCGGGGATGTTATCCCCTGGATGAACACATTCTTTGCAAAAATTGTAATGCTAGAAGGATACAGGCAATGACCACAAAGATGACGACAGAACTGTAAAGCACCAAAGGTTTAAAGAATGGTTAATGACAGTCAATATACTTGTAACAGCATTCATTTTTGGAATCTAGGTCATGATAATTTATAGTGGATGACAAAATAAAATTTTATGGCTTTATAAAATAATATAACTACCATTTATTTAAAGAAATGTAGGATAGGGGAATTCTGTCGAATGGGTCACATTTTTTCTTAGATATGAGGCTTAAAGGGCACCTTGATGTAGTGGTTAGTGCATCAGTTCGATTCCTGTTCGGGAATAAAATTTCCGGGATCAAATTTGCGATGTCCTATCGACACCTTTTGCGAAGATTCTAGTCCATCGGATAGGAATGAAAAATGGCTGTCCCATGTTAAGGGAGAACAACACTCTTAGCATGTTAAAGACTTCTCTGTAGTTGTCGAAAAAAAATAGGCTTAAAATGCCGCTACAGGGACCCCTCTCACACCCACCAAGTGGAGAGCGAATATAAGTTTGTATACCTTGTTTCCCAATCCACTATAAATGAATAAGTTTAAACTAAAAAATGTGATCCACAGAATGGAATTCCCTTATCTTGCATCTTTCTGTATCAATAACAAATTTTCTCTCATTACATAACAAAAAAATTCAAAGAAAAAGATCGGAGGTTTGAATGGCCACCATGACAGAAAAAATCCTACAAAAAGATGGATCATCAGAATAATCGTACATAAGTCGGTTTTATACTAATAAATTCTTAATGACAATCCTTTGGTAGTTTTCTATTTTTGAGCAATTTCTTTTTTCCAAATATGGATAAGTCAATGTTTTCTTGACATTTTGACAAATATACCACGAAGTGAAGTTTTGTATCACATGATATAAAACAAGGATATTCCATAAGGTAAAAATTGTCCTAAATTGCGAAAAAATATTTAGTTTTATAGATTCAGAATTTAATTGAGAATGACTCCATTTTTTTGTATTATGTAATTTCATTGGCTGACAATTCATTATTATTGTCCAGTAAAAACATTTGGTAGAAACTTTTGAAAGTATATCCCAGAATTCATTAGATTCTCAATTAACAATATTGAGACTTGCTTTGTACATTAGGGCTCAGTTGTTATGTTTCTTGAATGTGTGCTTTCTTTTTTTTTTGGTGCTAGAAATATTAAGTAATCAGTTATGTTTATATATTGTAGAATTAAATTAATATTGTATATATTTTGAAAACCACCGAGATTAAAGGGGAAGCTGATATCATTTAGTATTGACCAGACATTTTTTTTTTGGCATAAAACAAAATACTGTGAGTTTCCAGTTCCAAGCAGACCCTGATTTTTGTCTATGCTCCAAAATATGAATTTATCATCAAAATCAGGGGAGGTAATTTATGATATAATTGAAATAAATTACTTTGAGTTGAAGGTGATTTTTTTATATAGTGCAGACTAGAAAGCCTTCATATTAGGTAAAATTATGTTTTGTAAAAATTTTCTTGGATCTTTCCGAAGAAAAAAAAAGTATGGTTGATATATTTTCAGACCTGTTTACCACTACGATTTTGGCGTAGTTTCTACGATTTTTTGTACTCAAATTACGCTCTACGCCCAAATAGGTCATTTCTACGCTTTCAAAGATGTTACAGTAAAAAAAAATCGGCAGTATGTAATTTTGTGTCTAAAGGAAGTTATCCGAACGCAAAACGGAGTCTTTGTCTTTTACGCGCTTGATAATGAATATAAAAGTATGTATTACAAACGCTCTGGTGATTGTTGACTGTCAAGTTTGACACATGGCGCGATGCCGAAACGAAAGAATAATGTTGTTGAAGGTAACACTGACAAGCTGAAGAAGCCATGTCAGCGTTTCAGGCAGGAGTATGCCGAAATGTGGAAATGCCTTGATTCTTCACAAAAAGGGGACCAGTATATGTTCACTGCAAATTGTGTCAGTCGGACTTTTCAAAGTTTGAAATAATTTGAACTGTTCAAAAGTTTTCAATTAGTTACATATTGTGATGCCAGACATATTTCAAAACGCAAATACGAGCAAGAGGTCAGAGAACATAAATTTTTTGATGTTTGGACCAAGGACAGACCATGGTTGTATCTTTGGATTTACAAGAGAATGACTTAATAAAATTTAGGAAGAAAACATATATCATTATTGTGTTCAATATTACTAATCCTATTGAATTTATATATTTGGTATCTTCAAAACATGACTCTAAAAGCTCTCAGAATGCAGGATTTTGCATCTAGTTTTTGAAAAAATTTCTGGGGGGGGGTGCCCCCAGACTCCCCTAGCAAGTTCGCTGCGCGTTGCGCCGCTCATCACTGATAGTAATTTTTAGGACTTTGTAAAATCTAAAACTACACCTAAATATTGAAAACTACACTTTCTAAATGTATAAACTACACTACTAGCTTAAATGGGGTAAACAGGTCTGTATTTTTTCTTTGATATCACATTTGTCATATGTCAAAATATTGTAAATTTGGAAATTAATGTGATGTGTTTATTATTGCAAAAAAATGAAATTCACATTTTTTATTTTGACAAGTTATATGCTCTGACAAAATTATAAACGTCACATTAATTATCTCAAAATATTTTGTGTTTACAAAGATTTATAATAATAAATACATGGGACATTTTTATACGACCGCAAAATTTTTGCGGTCGTATATTGGTATGACGTTGGCGTCGTCGTCGTCGTCCGTTGTCAGCGTCGTCGTCCGAAGACATTTGGTTTTCGCACTATAACTTTAGTATAAGTTAATAGAAATCTATGAAATTTAAACACAAGGTTTATGACCACAAAAGGAAGGTTGGGATTGTTTTTGGGAGTTTTGGTCCGTACAGTTTAGGAATTAGGGGCTAAAAAAGGGCCCAAATAAGCATTTTTCTTGGTTTTCGCACAATGACTCTAGTATAAGTAAATAGAAATCTATGAAATTTTAACACAAGGTTTATGACCACAAAAGGAAGGTTGGGATTGTTTTTGGGAGTTTTGGTCCCAACAGTTTAGGAATTATGGGCTAAAAAAGGGCCCAAATAAGCATTTTTCTTGGTTTTTGCACAATAACTTTAGTATAAGTAAATAGAAATCTATGAAATTTAAACAGAAGGTTTATGACCACAAAAGGAAGGTTGGGATTGATTTTTGGAGTTTTGGTCCCAACAGTTTAGGAATTAGGGGCCAAAAGGGTCCAAAATTAAACTTTGTTTGATTTCATTGAAAATTTAACTATTGGGGTTCTTTGATATGCCGAATCTAACCATGCATTTAGATTCTTAATTTTTGGTCCCGTTTTCAAATTGGTCTACATTAAGGCCCAAAGGGTCCAAAATTAAACTTAGTTTGATTTTAACAAAAATTGAATTCTTTGGGTTCTTTGATATGCTGAATCTAAACATGTACTTAGTTTTTTTATTATGGGCCCAGTTTTCAAGTTGGTCCAAATCGGGGTCCAAAATTAAAGCTAAAAAGGGGGTAAATTATTTTTTTTTTGGGGGAGGGGGAATTCTCCACAGCATATTGTATTGCACAAGAAGCAAATCATATGACCAATTCTAAGTTCTTTATTTCAGTTATTCTGTGTCAGAAACCTATTATGTGTCAAATGTTTGAAGAAATTTTCAATTGCACAGTATTGCGCAATAGCAAGAAATTGATATGTGTGCCCTGTTATCAAAACTTTATTATTAACAAATTCCATTGGAAATTTGCCAATAACTCTAATGAACTTCATTGTAAATTTGCCAATATAAAATGTGCTGATGAAGCTTTTTTGTTTATCTTATCTAAACTGCTTTTAAATTATGTATATTTAAAATTTGCCATCCATGACTATGATGTCATTTTCTATTTTAATATGTTATGGTGTATTTAAATGGGCTGTTATGGTTGCAAAGTATAAAGAAATGGGGGGGGGGGGGGTTGAAAACAAAATTTGGGGGGGGGGGTTAAATGAGAAATTGGGGAGGGGGTAATTTTTTTCTCATTTCATATTTTATAAATTAAAAAGAAAATTTCAAATTTTTTTTAGCAAAAAAAGGGGGGGGGGGCTACAATAAATTTTATTGTTTTTTGTTTTTTTTGGGAGGGGGGGTTCAATGTGCAACTTCATAATGTATTGCACAAAAGCTAAAAAAAGGGGTAAATTATTATTTTTTTTGGGGGGGGGGGCAATTCTCCACAGCATATTGTATTGCACAAGAACCAAAAAATTGAATCATATGACCAATTCTAAGTTCTTTGATTTCAGTTATTCTGTGTCAGAAACCTATTATGTGTCAAATATTTGAAGAAATTTTCAATTGCACAGTATTGCGCAATAGCAAGAAATCTTCAATTGCACAGTATTGCGCAATGGCAAGAAATTGATATGTGTGCCCAATTTTAAATTTTAAATTGGTTATTTCTGATTTATATATAAAAACAAATAATACTGATATGGTTTGAATAGGTAAATTAAAAATTTTTAAGTTCTTAGACAACATTCATTCTGTGTCAGAAACCTATGCTGTGTCAAATATTTATTCACAATCCAAATTCAGTATTGTATCAAGCTTGAATGTTGTGTTCATAATTGCCCCAACTATTCAGGGTTTGACATCTGCGGTCGTATCTAGCTGCGCCCAGCAGAGCATTTTATTTGAATTTACTGTACAGTAATAAAACTAATTTGTTGTTTTCATCGCTAGATTGAAATTCTGCTGTCGATCTAGTGATAAGAACAACAGTTATATAAAAATATTTATTGCTACAGTTGACAATTGATTTGTATATAAACTATTTTTTGTTAAATGTAAATATTATTTGATAGTAAAGTATTTTTATCAGTACTTTAAGAAATTTTTAGACATTTTTACAGAAAAATGTGATAAACTACAACAGCAATCAATGTTTGAGATTTTTTCTGTGTTGGTAGGTGTAATTTTTTATTTGATGTATTGAGAAATCTATAATTTTAGCGATTTGAATTTCTTAATTGGATAGATGTAATCGTCAATTGATTGTGTGAAATCAGTAGAAAAAATGTATATATGTTGCATCAAGCATAATAATGTATTTTGCTTGTTCCATTTTATAGTGTATAGGTCCTTCGTACATATAATATGTTGCTTCTTAAACAGGATGATGTCATCTAAAGGGATTATTCAGAGGGGATATTGACATAAGATGATGTCCTCTAAAAGGGTCAAACTGAGGGGATACGGACTTTGGAAATTTTTCAAGCATGTTGTATTTTTATCATTTGTACAAAAAAATCTGTGATGATGATCTTTGAGCACGAAAAGATAAAAAATAAAAACTGCAAACATGTTGAATGAAAGTTGCTCAGAGGGGATACGGACATAGGCAAATGGTAAATATACAAATTTTCAAGCATGTTGTATTTTTATCATTTGCACAAAACATGTTTGATGATAACCTTCCAACACGAAATGACATGAAATAAAAATGTCAAACATGTCGAACAAAAGTAGCTCTGTACTACCCTTGTCTAAAACAAAGCTGTGCGGTGAATATTTTATGTATGAAGAAGTCTTTGTTTTGCAACTCAGATTGTAGTTACAGAGGTGATCTATTAGGTACAGTAGATCTTTGGTCTGTAGATCATTTGTAAGACTTAATAGAAAATTGTTGTTTTCACAGATATCAAATTTTTTTTTAGTGTTAAGTTCAAATTTGTTTATTGAAGGAACACTAAACTTCATAATTTTGAATTTTTTAGCATTAGCACTAAATGCATTTTGTTTATATTTAAATTTCTGATTTGACTGCACTTTAAGCACAAAATGTGGTATCCATTGAAAAATATAATGAAAAAATAGAAACAGAGACAATTTCAGAATGGAAAGTGTGGCTGAATTGAAATTGTGGTTCACCATCTCACGAAGTTTTAAGGATGAAGGAATCTTAGAGAAGGGTCTTTTAGGGGATTCTATCCAAATAAAAGCCTAGCTTTGTGGAATGTTTAAGAACACTTTAATATGAAATTTCATGGAGATAAGTTTTAAATTTATACAATATGTGTGTACAAATTAAATATTTTTCACTTTTTCATATTGATATTGAGAAAAAAATTAATATGAACTTGTTTTGTTTTCATTTATTTCATCTGATCATCATGCTTTTGCTGTGACTTATATTTTATTTATCTCTAAGGTGCTTATCGCATGTTCCATTATTTATGCTTATTTTGTTATATTCATTTTTGTTCACTTTATATTTTTCAAGTCAATAATGTATGGCAGAATGGATCAGAAATTTATCGCAATTGTTAAAGTGTTAGTTAAATTTTTAGAGCGCATCAGCTGGCCTGACCTTTTCCCATAATTTGACAATTTTAGACCTAATTTACTCCTATGCAATATATTGAAATATCTCCTCGTGTACTTTCACCCATTCATCAGTCGCTTGATGCACCTTATCAGCAAACCTTTATTTGGCATGTAATTAATTGTATACACTTAAAACTTTTAAAAAAAAATTAATGTTTATTATGTCAAGTCATTTGCCAATCAATCCATTATCAAAGGGAGATAAAATTTGGCTTAAGAAATCAAAGGGAAATAATAAATATTTAATTAAGAATTATTGTGTGTTCTTTATGACTCGGAACATGATTCTTTGATGGAAAATTCATGAAAATTTTGTGACATCTAATTCACTTGCGTTGTTTGGAGTTTTTTGGCATTACAATAATTCTATATTCATGTCAAGTGCTGGTATGGATTTGCACATGAGGGCTGATATAGATGTTGAAAAAGTATAGTATGTTGATATCAGCCCGCTTAACTTGACAATTTCTGGTCCCTTAGTGTCGTATGAGCAATGCAAAAAAAAGCCTATCATAGGGAAATATGTTCTTTATTTCATGTAGTAGAATTGCAATAATATAACGTGCTTTATTGTAAGTTACCAAGGATTGAAGGCAATAAATGTGTGCATAATGATCTGAAAAATTTTTCCGATCCGCCAAAAAACATGGCTGCCGGAGCAGGACATAGCTTAACATTGGACCCTATGGTAAAACATGTTAAAGTTCATCTTTTCTGAACCTACTTGAGCAAATTTAACCAAACTTTACAGGAATGATGTATGGAAGGTCCTTTACTAAGACTGCCTAAATTTTTCCGATCCGCCAAAAACATGGCTGCCAGAGCAGGACATAGTTTAACATTCGACCCTATGAGAAAACATGTTAAAGTTCATCTCCACTGAAACTACTTGAGAGCAAATTTAACCAAACTTTACAGGAATGATGTATGGAAGGTTATTTACTAAAATTGCCAAAATTTTTCCGATCCGCCATAAAATATGGCTACGAGCGCAGGACATAGTTTAACATTGGACCCTATGGGAAAACATGTTAAAGTTCATCTCCTCTGAAACTACTTGAGCAAATTTAACCAAAGTTTACAGGAATGATATATGGAAGGTCCTATACTGAGATTGTTGAAATTTTTCCGATCCGCTGTAAAACATTTCTGCCACCGCAGGACATAGTTTAACATTGGACCCTATGGGAAACCATGTTAAAGTTTATCTCCTCTGAAACTACTTGAGCAAATTTAACCAAACTGTTCTGGAATGATGTATGGAATGTCCTTTAGAGGGATTGCTCATTTCGTTCGAATGCGACAAACATCATGGCTGACAGCCTGAACATAGTATAACATACATGCCTATGGAAAAAAAACATATTTTGATCATCTCCTCTAAAATTATAATAACAAATTGAATAAAACTATACTGGAATGATGTATGGAAGGTCCTTTACAAAGTTGGCTCATTATGTTCAAATCTGAGAAAAACATGGCCACAAGAGGGGAAATACTTTTAACTTTGGGCCCTATGAGAAAAATATATTTTGATCATCTGCTCTGAAACTTTTGAAGCAAATTCAACCAAAGAATTAATGGAAGTTTGTAGAAGCATTTTGTCAGGTAAGCGATACAGGCTCAGCCCACTGAGCCTCTAGTTTAAATGCACAGTCAGTCATATTTTCAGCAGTAGAGCTGAAAGTTAAGAGGGCTGACAATTCATTGAATATGAATTTTGATCTTTTTATCATTTATTGCTGAGTGCCCTGTAAGCCAGCTGAATATCGTGGGAAAATAGCAACATATGCGAATAATGTGTACTTACTGGCATTGTAAAATTTAAAATTTACTCTTTTTAAGTGTATAATAAATGCATTTGTAGCTTTTTAATAATACATATTTTTTACATATTTATTTCCTTGATAATCAGACATATACATGTTTAATATATCTACCCAGAGTAATTTATGCATAATGTATTATGTAAATTGGTATAGCTGAGCCATGTTAATTTACATTAAATGGGCATATTGATAGTATAAGAAAACTTTATCATTTTTATTACCCAAGTAATTTTAATATATAATTTATGTTGTTATTATGTTCAATGATGCAGGGAAAAGATCAAAGTCAACTAGGTTATATAATGTATTACAAAAATAATCTACCAAATGATATCAAAGAGGTACATTTTGATATATTTAGGCCTATTAAAGCAAATTCCTAGATTTACATCCCAGCTTGCTTCCATTAAATTTATGTTCCAGTCGTTTATTAAAAAAATTTCATTTTGTCACAATTTAAAGATGTTTTCAGCAAATTTTAGAAAATTTGTCTGCCTGCTCTATCATTTTCTAAATGCTTCGAGTGGGATGTTCTATTTTTTTTTTTTTTTTTTCTTGTTTATCAGATGATGATATTGTAATTTAAGATATTGAACAGAAAAAAAAAATGATAAATAAAATTTGTCTGTCTTCTCCATAATTTCAAAAACTTTTGAGCAGAATGCAGAATTTGTTTTCTAGTATCAGATGAGGATATTGTAATATATATGGTATTGAGCTAAAGTGATAGAAATTTTCATCAAAAGATGTATGCAATTTATTTTATTTTTATGGATTCAAATGTATAACAAACTTCTGTATGTCAGATTGCCAGAAATGATAGAGGATGAGAATTATAAAAACATTAAAAAGATGTGGAAAGTGGGAAAAGTTTGTATTTAAGTAGATAAATTTGTTAGAAGGCCATGCCAAAAAATTTTGTTTTTTTTTTTATGTCAACAGGGTTTTCATACACAGGGTTTCTTGAAAATGAAAATAGGAAAATCATGGAATTGAAAGAAAGAAAAAAAATTGTAACTTATCGATAAGTTATTATTTGCAAATCTTAAGAGACCATGTATTAGGCTATGCCCAGAGATTTTGAACAGTTGTAGGTGACTTTTTCAATATTGCTGTAGAAGTGAAATAAATGTAGGTGAAAATGGCGAGACGTCTTTGTATATTTCAAATACTTTGTATTCATCGTTTGGTACATGTACTCGAGTAAAAAGAAGCATGCATCATCTGAAATATTTAATTATAAAACATTTTTATGACTTTTACATTTTAAAAATATGAAATAAAAATAAAAAATATTGATAAGTAATTCACCACAGCTGTGTATTTAGACTTTGTTCTCGTTATCAAGATATATTTATATAATTATTTATTGATTTTAATATTATTTCTTTTATTTATTGTTTTTTTTAGTTGAAGTTAGTTTATTTACAGCACATGATTTTGTTAGATGCACTGTTGCATTTTTTGGGCGCCACAGCTGTTTGTTTGGTTATATTTTTATCACAGGAAAGGCATTAAATCATATAACATATCATAATGTTGTCCTTTTGTTGGTTTTTTTTCCATTTGCATAAACAACAAAATGCTTGATTGATTGATTGTTGTTTGTTTAAAGTCCAGTTTCAAATATTACCATGCTTCTTCAGGACGAGAACCAGTTCAACAATTTTTCAAACACAATTCAAATAGGGTTGGGACGGGTCCCAAAATGGAACCGATTTTGACTGTCACTGTATAAATGTGGATGGTTGAGTAGGGTCAGATAATTTAGCCTTCTGTAGCGGCCATTAGCCTACTCTTTTCCGAAAACTACAGAAAGGGTCTTCAGCATGCGGAGAGACACAAACACACACAAACATAAACACAACAGAGAGTCATGATAGTCGGACTCGGAACATACACTGAACAGTAGTGGGGTTAAACCAGTTTGATGGATATTAAAACCTCCCTTTTATATATCTGTACTCTGGTGTTTTAAACATGCTAGAAAAGCCAACAGAGTATGATAACAAACAAGGTGACTACTTGCTAAAACTGCAAATATTGGTTGGATGGTATATAATTTAGATAGCAGGGTCAAAACGTGCTAGTTTTAGCTTTAAAACTGGCTATGGCTCTCATAGCTACTGGTTGAACAATGTTGCTCTATTTAACAAAATAGAAATAACACTCCCATAAATGTCATCTAACCATGGAGTTCAATAGAAATCTGCAGTATCGCATGGCTGATAAGAATTTATAGGTCGTCCATAAAATTTGTGGGCACTACGAAAATAGTTCTGGTTTTAAAAAGGTATTAAACTAGAGGCTCTCAAGAGCCTGTATAGCTCACCTGGATTTAACTTGTCCACCTTCAGCAGGTTTAAGTGTAGCAGTTATCTTGGCTAGTTTTCCCATAGGTTCAATGTTAAACAAAGTTAGGATGTGGTGGCCATCTTATTCACCATTCAAGGTTACCAAACACAATTCTGAAAGAGACCATTGCTGGAATTAGTTTTATGTCCAAATGGCCAAGTTTAAGGTATGGTGACTGCAAATTAAATATTCCCATAAAGTCTTACGTTAAACTAAGTTCAGCTTTGGTGGCCATCTTGGTAGGCGGACAATTATTAAAGGGGAACATCTAATGACCATTGTTGCCAAGTCAGATCAGAATATTTTTTAATAAATTTTCCCAAAGGGTCCTTTGTTAAACTAAGTTCAGCTGTGACGGCCATCTTTGTTGTTATTCCAGGTCTTTGGACATATTTTTAAAAGAGGACCAGCTAAGGACCATTTCTGCCATTAATTTAATGAATTTTCCCATAGGGTCCTTTGTTTAAGTACGGCCATCTTGGTTGACATTCTGGGTCATCGGACACAATTCTGGCAGAGGACCAATTAAGGACCATTTCTGCCTCTGTAGTTTCA
Source organism: Mytilisepta virgata (assembly GCA_028015205.1). Lineage (NCBI taxonomy): Eukaryota > Metazoa > Mollusca > Bivalvia > Mytilida > Mytilidae > Mytilisepta > Mytilisepta virgata. The sequence goes on along the minus strand of CM051511.1, from coordinate 33,295,164 downwards.
GACATATTGGATTTCATATTGGCATTAAAAACATACATTTGGTATAGCACCATGTAAGGATCATTCCTGCAATGTAACAATTCAATTGCTTTTGTAGTTTCAGAGAATTTTTTAAATTTCAGCCAATCGGAGTGCATAGATGACCCTGACAGCCATGCTGAATTTCGGATCGGCACCAAAAACATAAGTTTTATTAGGTACCATTATCTGATCATTCAGGCATAATATTACTTCCATCTGTCAAACGGTTTCTGACAAGAAGATGTTTGTATGTATTTCCCATAGGATCCTATGTTAAACGTATCCCGTGGTGGCTGCTATCTTGGATTTCAGATCGGCACAAAAAAGCTTAAACTTTATAGAGGACCATGTAAGGATCATTCCTGCAATATAACAATTCAATTGCTTTTGTAGTTTCAGAGAAGAAGATTTTTTAAATTTCAGACAATCGGAGTGCATAAATGGTCCTGGCAGCAATTTTAATTTTGGATCAGAGGACCATCCAATGAACATCCCCACCAAGTTTGGTTTCAATTGACCATGGGGTTTTGGAGAAGATTGAAATGTGAAAGTTAACGGACGGACGGACGACGGACGCAAAGTTATGGCAATAGCTCACCTGGCCTTTCTTTTAGGCCAGGTGAACTAAAAATAAGATTTTCAGATTAATTTTTGTATAGTCTTAGGGACAACCTCAGAAGATAGATGAAGGATAAAAAAAGTTAATTCATTTAGTTTGGAGGGGGGTCAAAATTCCTGATTTGTTTGTTATCCCAAATCGATTTTCAAAATTTAGTATGTCAGACATTACTTTCAGCTACTTAAAGTTTCTCTGGTGACTCAAAGGCAATGTAGATAAAAAAACAAGATGCACATTCTCTCTCTGTCAACCAGTATTTTCCAAATTTAAGAGGGCTTTTCAAGAAAAAATCTATATGAATTGAGTTTTTTATCCTATAATGAACTTTTGAGGTTATCCTTTAAAATTGTCCTTTGTCCTTTTAAAAATCTTTTGTATGAATTTAGCAGGGGCGGGATCAAGATTCCAATTCTAATGCACTCGAGGCAAAAAAAAAACAGAATCAGTGACTCGGTTTACAATTTTAATTTCTGAGAAAATGACCAACAGTATCAACTCATTTTAAAAGACAGAAGATACTCTACTTTTTTAAAACATTTGTGCAGCTTTGTTAATTCTAGTTCATGTCTTGGCTAAAATAGTAGCAACTTGGCTAATGCCAACCCATGGGTCCTGATCGAACGCATAAGCACCCTGCCTTTGAAAAAAGTACTATCCACTTTAATGCGAGAAAAAAGATGTCTTCTTTCTAGAAGGCGAACTGATATGAATATATATATATATATATATATATATATATATATATATATATATATTTTTTTTTTTTTTTTTTTTTTTTTTTTCAGAAATCAGGTTCCTGTTGATACATGCATATTTCGAAGTATAAAATGCGCACTAAAGCAAGACCTCCGCAATATTTTCCATTTACTAATTAACTTAGATACTATACTATACATTTCATGAATAACGTCTTCACACCCTTTTCTGCAAAACACGTTTCATCTTTTCAAAATATTAATCAATAATCTATATTTAACACTGTCTGGGATACCTTTTTGTTATGCTTGAATCCTAAGGCTTCCTTGTAATTATCTTGTTCACCGAAGTGACACTGCACTTTTGTAAACATTATAGTTAACTTGTGCAGTCATTTCTACAGTGCAAATAATCCCACATGACTTGCAAGTTCGTTCAAGAGAAACTAATTCCATATGGTAACCATGGAGGCGTTGTCAATATTTTCCGACATTAAACAACATCAGGATACGCTCTAGATATGTAAGTTGACTTCATCAGACAGCTGCTAAACACTGGAGAACAATTCATTATAAAAAATAAATTTAACATCAAAGACGATCTTCTATCTTCATAACGTGTGACAGTATGATTAATATGGGTTTTTTTCAGGGAAGTTGATACCGGCTTTTGTATCCATTATTTTTGAAAGTTCGTTAATTATTTTATTGTAAGTACGTATGATGACAAGATAGATTTGTCATAGTTCAATTAGTTGTTGATAATTGCTGTAACGACTCCATGCAGTATCATCTTTTCAGATGATTCTAGATGATATTATTTAAGTACTTTACCAGTATAGTCTTAATACGTAGAAAACCTGCAATAAATTGGTATTTTTTCTCATGTTATCATTCGTGTGTTATACACGAGCCTGCACATTTTGCTCTAATTGCTTTCAACTGTAAACCCATGCCACATTTCTATGCTTTCATTGATTTGGTTTCGTTCTCAGCATGCACGATTACTAGTTATTACTCTCAACTGTCAACACCGAGTTCGAACCGTACTCGTGGCAAGGAGTGTTCGACTCTGATTGGCCAATTTTCCAGCTGGGGATGGTCGATGGTTCTCTCCAGATGCCCCGGCTTCCTTCACTAATGAAAATTGGCCGCTATGATATATTCAGTTTCAATAAAGTCAGTATATGCATGCTCTTTCTATTGCTTCAAATTTGGTCTTTCTACCAGACCTCCGCTACTGGAGTTCTTATTTCGCAGTTCTGTCATGATCACTGTTGTGGATTTTATAGAGACATTAATTAACGTCAAATGGTAACGTAACGTTTAGCGCCGTAACTAGCTTTAATTGTTAACGTCATCCATTGTCTATGTGTAGCTAAAGTTTCAGAACGAATACATGATCAAACCAAACGCCATTGTTTTTACTTCAAGCTAAGCCAAAACTGTTTAGAGTTAGTATTCAGCCGTCACATTGGTGCCGTGACGAAAAAAACCATGACGAGGAAGAAATCCATTCGAGTTGGCCACAGAGGAGGCGTCAGAAAACTTATTACGAAGATCGAGGAGGAGCTGGAAAAACCGACGGAAGAAAGCAACGAGATAGAAAGTTTGTGTGAGACACTGAAAAGAAAAAGGGACATTCTTGTGCAACTTGACAATGAAATTCTAGAGGAAATTGACGAGGAAAACATGGAAGCAGAAATGGACGAATCAGATCGGTATGTTTTAGATATAGAACGCATATTAACCAAAGTAAGAAATAGCACAAAACAGAAGAGCAAATCAAATGAAACTGCATTTCACCACAATCTTAATCCGAATGCGGACGAATTTGTACACATGAACCCTACATCTTTGAATTCAAACTCCGTACAGAATCATGACATGAGTTTTAGACCATCATTGAGTACAACAAATTCAAGCGCCTATCATAAATTGCCAAAACTGAATCTCCCACAATTTGATGGAAATCTACTTAACTGGCAGCCTTTCTGGGACGCTTATCAATCCACAATTCATGATAATCCCTCCCTAACAGACGTCCAAAAGTTCAGTTATCTGAAAAATCAACTTCTAGGCATTGCCGCTCAATGTATCGCAGGACTGCCACTGACAAGCGGAAATTACTTTCAAGCCGTAGCAATACTGAGAGAAAGGTTCGGTCAAAATCACAAAATTATCAATGCTTACATCCAGAGTTTGATTGATTTACCGGCTCCAAAACCAAATGCCGATAGTTTAAGAAATTTCTCGGACAGAATTGAATGCAGCATACGCGGATTAGAATCTCTTGGATCACACGAAAGTACATTTGGCACGATCCTTACACCAATCATTTATAACAAGCTGCCGTCCGAAGTACGCAAAAACATAACACGAGACCGCGGAAAGGATGACTGGGACATTGAATCTTTAAGGTATGCAATTAAGAAGGAGGTATGCGTACAAGCAGCAGGACAGTCGATTAAAGCAAATGAAAACGAACCGGAAGTTATACCTACTGCTTCATTTCTAACCAGAACGTTTGATGGGAAGCGCGGAAACAAACCTTTGTCTAAAGACCAGCACAAGAAATGCTTATTTTGCGACGAATCGCATCACCCAAACACTTGCAAAAATGTCACTGAAATTGAAAAACGCGTGGAAATTGTCAAGCGAAAAAGGGTCTGTTTCAACTGTTTCGGAAATCATAGAGTAGCTGATTGTAAATCGGAATTCAAATGCAAACAATGTGGGAAGAGGCATCATACAAGTATATGCAACGCAGACGCTAAGAAGAAGACGACGACAACAAAAGATGAGAAACGTTCGGACAAAACAATTACGCACACTAATGTAGAAACATCCCTCGAACCGACCGCTTCATTACATTCTACAGTAAATGCACATTCAGATGTTTTACTCAAAACAGCCATATCGCCTGTTTGGTCCGACAATCGATGCATTATGACAAATATCCTTCTAGACGAAGGGGCACAGAACTCATTTATTACGGAAGATTTGGCGCGTAAACTAGAAATCAAACCGACCGAAAAAATAGCATTGAAAATTTCTGGATTTGGAGGAAATGAGAGTCAAGTTCGTTATCTAGATAAAGCTAAAATTGAGATTGAAACCTACAATGAACAGAGAGTAGAAATTGAAGCTATTATAGTCCCGAAAATTGCAGCTCCAATTCAGATAAAATCACGTGAAGAAGTCAAGACACTGCCGTATCTAAATGGATTAAAACTTGCACACCCGATTTCCGCAGATGACAAATTTAACATTTCACTATTGATCGGTGCTGATTTCTATTGGTCCATTGTAGAAGACGAGATAATCCGTGGAGACGGCCCAACTGCAGTTAAATCGAGAATAGGTTATTTATTATCGGGACCGATTTTGAAGGCAAACGGAAGTCATTTTAAGAAATCTGCGATGATGAACATTTTAACAGATCATAAAGCCGCTACCTGTGATTTAGAGAAATTTTGGAATTTAGAGTCCTTAGGAGTCTCAGGAAATGACCAGGTAAAAAATCAGTCGCAAATTGTACGGGAATTTGGTGAAAAATGTGTTAAGTTTGAAAATGGCAGATACAGTGCACAGTTACCATGGAAACAAGATTTTCGCATACTACCGCATAATATGGAGACTGTAAAACGGAGGACAGAAAATGTAATTAGACGTCTAGAACGCAAACCCGATCTGCTCAAAATTTACGGAGAAATTATAAGCGAACAGGAGAGGAGAGGCTTTATTGAGAGGATAGAACAAATAGAATTTCCTACAGATCGACCCGTGCATTATATACCACATCATCCAGTATCAAAGGAATCCTCGACTACACCAATACGTATCGTGTTTGATTGCAGTTGCAAAGATGGTACCAACAATCCAAGTTTAAACGACTGCTTAGAATCACACCCTCCAGTTATGAATGACATCACAGGAATTTTACTGAGATTTCGCACTAAGAAATACGCTACAACAGCAGATTTGGAAAAGGCGTTTTTGCAAATACATTTGGAAGAAAAGGATAGAGACGCAACAAGATTTTTATGGTTAAGCGATCCTGCCGACACTTCAAGCCCGCTAGTAACATATCGCTTTAAATCAGTGCTCTTTGGAGCTACATGCTCTCCCTTTATTTTGAGCGCAACACTCCTTAAGCATTTCCAAGAAAATCCAGGACCGCTGTCAGACACGCTTGAAAATGGACTTTATGTTGACAACATCTTAACAAGTTTTGATGATGAAAAAAGCGCATTAGATTATTATCAGGAATCGAGAGAATTGTTACGTAAAGGCGGATTTAACTTGCGCTCATGGAATTCAAACAGTACGAAACTGAGGGAAATTGCGCAAAATGAGAACACTTTAGACACCGACGAACTTACAAAAATACTCGGAATGCAGTGGGATTCAAAGAAGGACATACTGATGTACCAAAGTAACAATTTCGAGGAATACGAAAAAGGAAAGTTGACCAAGCGTTGTATTTTGCGAGAATCTTCCAAGATATTCGACCCCCTAGGATTATTAAGCCCCGTCACAGTAAAGGCAAAAATCTTCATGCAGTCACTTTGGAAACAAAATTTAGAGTGGGACGAAATATTGCCAGAGAAAATACAAAGAAAATGGACATCAATTTCAGGAGATCTTGCTAGGACAATGGAGACTGTATTTCGTAGAAGTATGAAAACGCAAAATGAAGATGGAAAACAAAACACTTTACACGTATTTACTGATGCTTCAACACAAGCCTACGGAGCATGCGCATATATCATGTCAAACGATGAACCTATGTTAGTTATGGCGAAAAATCGTGTTGCACCTATCAAATCTATTACACTACCAAAACTCGAATTAATGGGTTCATTAATAGGAGCGAGAATTGCCAATCATATTAGAACAAATCTCCCAGGGATCATTGAGAAAACCATATTCTGGAGCGATAGTCAAATTGTACTTTCTTGGCTTTCATCTAAAAAACCACAGAAACAATTTATCGAAAACCGAATTACAGAAATTAGGAAACTATGCGGAGAAACGACATGGAAGTATTGTCCTACTAAGGACAACCCCGCTGATCTACTTACCCGTGGAATCACATTTGATGAATTTAAAGACAACGTAATTTGGAGAAATGGACCAGAATGGTTGAAGAACGAGGACAACTGGCCCGTATGGAGTGGAAATATAACGGAATCGACCGTGAATTCTACGCTGTCAGAAGACGATAAAATTGTAAATTCTGAGGACACGGACAATCCGGTACAAAACATCGGAATAGGTAAAATCATGGATATCAACCGATATAGTACTTACCGAAAATTGCTTCGCATTACTGCTTATGTTGTGCGATTTGTAACAAACTGCAGAGCACAGAAAACGGAGAGAAACGGAGATACATTATTACATCATGACGAATTGAAAAATGCAGCATTTCTGTGGATCAAATATACTCAAAAACGAATCTTTAGACAGGAAATAGAATGCATCCAAAAATCGTTAAAAAGAAATCCAATTGTACGACAATTGAAACTTTTTCTAGATGAGAAACAGATTTTACGTTGTGGTGGACGAATCAACTATGCACCAGTTACAGAAACAGTTAAACATCCTTACCTTTTACCGGCAAAGGACCAGCTGACATATTTGATAGTTTTAGACGCTCATGAACGTACTCAACACTCAGGAATTAATGTAACTATTGCATTTATTCAACAAACCTTTTGGATTCCTAAATTGAGACAAACAGTGAAATCCATACTGACTTCATGTGTTACCTGCCGAAAGGTGATTGGAAAATCTTACCCAGCGCCAGAGATGCCACCTCTTCCGAAAGAGAGAGTTCAAGACGCTACACCCTTTAGCATAACCGGAGTGGATTTCACAGGAGCACTTACCGTAAGAAACCGACAAAACATAGAGTCAAAGATGTACATTTGTCTATTTACATGTGCCACTACTAGAGCGGTTCATTTGGAGTTAATACCTGATTTGAGAGAAAAATCTTTCATACTTTGCTTTCGTCGCTTTGTGAGTCGATGTTCCATACCAAGAGTTATGATGTCAGACAATGCGCTAACTTTCAAGGTTGCATCAAACGAACTTTCACGCATAATTAATTCTGAGTTGGTAAAGGAAAAGATTCTTGATTACAACATTCAATGGAAATTTATCCCTAATAGAGCCCCGTGGTTCGGGGGCTGGTGGGAAAGGCTTATCGGACTTATCAAAAAATCTCTAAAGAAAGTATTGGGACGTGCGCTCATCGACGAGGAGAGTCTAAGGACGATACTTACGGAGATCGAAGCAACTCTTAATGATAGGCCGATCACTTACATATCAACAGACATCCGGGATCCAGAACCACTTACACCGTCGCACCTTATTCGTGGACGGAGATTGACAATTTTGCCTTATTTAGAAACTACTAGTGACAATCTCAATGTTTCTGAACTTTCACAAACAAAGTTAAATTCCCAAGCTGAACGACTACAACAGTTACTTAGAAATTTCTTATTACGATGGAAAGGAGAATATCTAACCTCACTGCGAGAATATCATCAGAGGGCGGGAGTGGACGTACGGAAAGTTAAAGAAGGCGACGTAGTCCAAATACATGATGATTCAAAACGAGTCCATTGGAAACTTGGAGTTGTACAGAACATTATTGAAGGAAAGGATGGTTTAGTGCGCGTTGCAATGGTACGCACAAAGTCTGGAATCACAAATAGACCAGTGACGAAATTATACCCGCTGGAAGTGAATAACATGGACTGTAAACTGAGACGAAGTGAAAGAAACGCGTGTGAATAGATAGGTTAATTGATAAAGTTTAATTTAATATTTTTTCATTTGAATATTTTACTGTTTTTAGAGACAGTTAAAGTTAAATGTTTTCATCAGTTTAATTATCATTTTCAATGGACATTACCTTTTTGCCGGCCCCGAGTATGTTGTGGATTTTATAGAGACATTAATTAACGTCAAATGGTAACGTAACGTTTAGCGCCGTAACTAGCTTTAATTGTTAACGTCATCCATTGTCTATGTGTAGCTAAAGTTTCAGAACGAATACATGATCAAACCAAACGCCATTGTTTTTACTTCAAGCTAAGCCAAAACTGTTTAGAGTTAGTATTCAGCCGTCACAATCACACAACTCGACAACTCGTTTCTTAGTTACAAAAATGAATAGAACAGCGAGTTTTAGCTACAAATGTGGAAGTTTGGTGAAACCAGTTGTGTTTACCTTTCGTATCAGTTCGAACAAAAGGGAGTTCAAGAGTTTTCCTTAGTGTACAAGGGTAGTTTAAAAGTTTCTGGCCATCATAAGGTTGAATCATCCAGAGGTGCTAATCGAAAGAGAATTCCGTGTCGATCGTAGCGACCACCAGCAATCAATCGAAAAGACTCATGTTGGAGACCAACAGCAGTCATTTTGAAAGCTACTTTGGTAATCGAAGTGGACCAGTCATATTAGCTCATATTAGCTAGTATCATCTATCACTGAAAATTACGTTACAAAGGACGATTAACTCGTGTCCTATTAGCGGCCACTGTGAATAGTACATTGCCTATCGAAAAAAGGATACGAGGGCGTCAAATGACAGCTATTTGGTAATCGAAGAGACCAACAACAGTCACTTTGAACTTGGCCGTCTTGCTAATTGAAAGAGGACGAGTAATTGGTAGTGTTAGCGACCTACAGCAGTCAGTGGGAAAGCTACGAGGACGAAAAATCCGTCAACAGCAGTCAATGTGTAAAGAAGACTTAATGAGCAGAATTACAAAAATACCAGTGAGAGAACTTTGAACTGAGTTTACTGTGTGTATCACTGTGTGTTTGTTTATTCTACATTGGCTAGAGGTACAGGGGGGAGGGGGGCGGTTGAGATCTCACAAAACATGTTTAACCCCGCCACATGTTTGCCTCTGTCCCATGTCAGGAACCTCTAGCCTTTGTCTTGTGTGTTTTTTAAATTTGTATGTTTCGGAGTTTAGTGTGCCGTCCATTTAGCTGAACTAGTATGCATTATTGTTAAGGGGCCAACTGAAGCCCGCCTCTGGGTGCTGGGTTTAAATTTCTCGCTGCGTTGAAGACCCATTTGTAGCCCTTAGCTGTTTTCTTCTCTTTGGTCGGGTTGCTGTCGCTTTAACACATTCCCCGTTTCTATTCTCTATTTTATTAAGAATTGCAAATGTAAGAGGGAGAAAAATGGATATTCTTTGGCGAAAAAAAAGAATGATAACAACAATGAATAGTGCAATAAATAGCCACAGAGCATAATCATTTAACATTGAGAATAGGATATACGCCCCTTGATAACCGACAACCAGACTGAGCAAAGTACAAACTGGATAAAAAAAAATCCACTGCGAAATTGATTTCATACTAATATTACAACAAGTGTAGAATATTAATGATCTAGTGCATGATCATATATATTAATAATTTATAAGATATCTTATTAACTATATAAGATATCTTTTATATAGTTAATAATAGAGATATCTTATAAATTAATAGAGATATCTTATAAACTAATAGAGATATCTTATAAACTTATAGAGATATCTCATTAACTAATATAGATTTCTTATTAACTTATAGAGATATCTTATTTACTTTCAAATTAAATAAGATATCTTATAAAAATTAAAGATATCTTAATACTTAATAAGATATATCTATTAGTTTATAAGATATCTTTATTAGTTTATAAGATATCTCTATTAATTTATAAGATATCTTATTAACTATATAAGATATCTTTTATATAGTTAATAATAGAGATATCTTATTTACTTAATAAGATATCTTATAAACTAATATAGATATCTTATAAATTAATAGAGATATCTTATAAACTAATAGAGATACCTTATAAACTTATAGAGATATCTTATTAACTAATAGAGATATCTTATTAACTTATAGAGATATCTTATTTACTTTCAAATTATCAATTAGTTAATAAGATATCTCTATAAGTTTATAAGATATCTCTATTAGTTTATAAGATATCTCTATTAATTTATAAGATATCTCTATTAGTTTATAAGATATCTTATTAAGTAAATAAGATATCTCTATTATTAACTATATAAAAGATATCTTATATAGTTAATAAGATATCTCTATAAGTTTATAAGATATCTCTATTAGTTTATAAGATATCTCTATTAATCTATAAGATATCTCTATTAATTTATAAGATATCTCTATTAGTTAATAAGATATCTTATAAATTAATAGAGATATCTTATAAATTAATAGAGATATCTTATATATTTAATAAGATATCTTTATAACAAGTTAAATAAGATATCTCTATAAGTTAATAAGATATCTCTATAAGTTTATAAGATATCTCTATTAGTTTATAAGATATCTCTATTAATTTATAAGATATCTCTATTAATTTATAAGATATCTCTATTAGTTTATAAGATATCTTATTTAACTTAATAAGATATCTCGAAATTGAATAAATATAACTACGGCGTGCCATATATATTAAACAAGAAGTACTCAACCAAAAATACCGAAATAGGAAGCCAAATTTCAGCTAAGGATATCTACCATCTGCAATACAAGGAATGAACCCTTAGTATTTCTATTATTTTTGAATTTTGCTAAATACTGATAATTATATATAATATATCAACTGGCAACAAAAACAAATGAAGAAAAAAGCAAACAAATATAAATACGGGTGTAAAAGCTATCTAAAAAGCTCCTCAATATTCGGTTGAAAAGAAACCCAAAAAATTCAAAGATTTTTCAACAATCTTATAATAACAGCCTTTCAGCAGGAAGCACAAGTTAAGATGGACAATTTGACATGCTTTAAGTCTACGTTTAAAGATAAATTTTGATAACTAGCCTAGTTATGTTTATTATAGTTTCTATAACTCCAACATACTTAAGATTAAAGGAGGAACCATTTGATTTTTATGGGGGGAGGGTTAAGATAAATTTTTGTAAACTGTCTATTTTTTCACAGACATTTTGGTCCTGGATTTTTTTTTTTCGGACGGTATAGCGGTCTAAATTTTTATTTTTCATTCAAACCAAAAATTTCCTGATTGACACAGGTCCTGCATTTTTTCCCATCTAAAGTGATCCTGACTTTTTATTTTGCCAAAATCCTGGTCCTGCCTTTTCATTTCAAATTCATCCAAGCCCCCCCCCCCCCCTAAAAATCAAATAGTTAATCCCTATGTATGCCCGTATATCAAACGACTTTTTACTTTTCAAGATCTATGTAGAAGTCGTTTTAAGTCTTTCGATATTAGTTTGGAAAATTTAATTTATCAGTGAAAAAATTAAATACGATTTCAGCTCACCAGACCGAAGAAAAGCTAACGTCTGCTGTTGATACGAACATTACGGTCCTCCCGCCAAATGTTCCATTTGGTTGGAGCTCGCAAATGTAATAAAAATATTCCGAGTTGATTTAAATTTTAAATGACTTTATATTTGTCTCGTCGTAAGTAAAGAGAATATATCATATAAACATGGGTGCAAATCGATCCACCCTTATGATCCGATCAATATCTTCTGTTTAAAATTTATGTTTTCAATGTGTGAATAATCAACTCTAGAAATGAAAACCTAGGTGCATACAATGTAGAATTATTAAATTGAATATTAAAATGATTTTTAATCAAAAAGAAGAAAAAATCAGAATTGTTAAGATTATAGATGAATAAAGATCTGTGTATTGGTTACGTACGGTAATGTATATCGTTTGGCCCATCTTAGATATACTACAATATGTAAACACACGATTTTGATCTCCTGAACAGATTGGTGTAATGTTTCAGACATAGAATTGACAGGTAGGTCAAAATTTATCACTTAGGTGACAACCATTACATTTTTTAATTCGTTGCTAGGTGAGAAAAAGATATCTTGCAGTTGCTACTGGTTTCATTTCGCTACTGTTGCTGCTAATTCTGATACGCCTTGTGTGAAACGAAAGTAATTCGTTTGTCTTAGTCACATTTTTTAACCTGACAAATCGGGTAATAAGTTAGTAGTTTGCCGATTTACGGCGGGCGGGCAAGCTCCAAATAGTGATGGAATGGAAATCCGATTTGTTGTTAATCAGACGGCTTCCCGTTTTAAACGAAATATTTATCCATTTTCCTTTCGCTAATTTCCATTGTTTTCCAATGAAGCATTGATCGACAAGCGATATTTTGATATAATGGAAACCATTTAACCCCTCCCCCAAAATAAAAGAAAAAAACCTTTCAGTCACTTTGGTGTAAAATGCGTATAGGATCACGCTTTACCTTTTAAATTAGATAATCCTTCGTGCAGATCTAGAGACAAAGCATGTTTCGACCTTACTTGGTTGACAGAAAGAACTTCGAGAATGGATCACCAAGTGAACATTGTTCTTTTGGTTTTAAACATTTTAGGCCTTGAGCACCACTGATGGTCGTAAATCGACGAAATGTGCACATCTTGTGCTCCAAAAATTGGTATCAAGAATTTTATTACCAAAGCTTGGTTTCGAACATGTAATACTAGTAGTTCAATATCACCAGGAACATGGACTCGCAGAATTGTGAGGATGAATGGACCTGAAATTTCTGTTTCAGTTTGATGCAGTCCAATTTGTTTCAGTTTTTTTCACCGCTTTTTTTTCCTTTTTTTTTTTTTTTTTTTTTTTTTTGGTCCACTGCTCTAATATGACAATTTTATCTTCTATCTTAAATATCATAATTTTTTACTATTCTTCTGCAAACAAAATGACAATCTTTTCAAATTTTGCAGAAGTAAAAATTAAAACAAACACCGGTTACCAGGTGTAGTACGTAAATAAGTTATTAAGATCTGTGAGCATGGCTACCATCAACGCTGAATGGTATGGGGAAATCCCACATTTAATTAACAGCACCTCCATAAGGTTAAATAAACAACATTAGTAATTTATTTGATCTAGTGAACCTTGAAAATTGATACATAAATATTAAATTTGGCAATTTACATGAAATATAATAATTTACAGCCGTGGTCCTCTGGATATGGAAAATGGGTTCTGGTTCATCCTCCAGAAAAAGGTTGAATGTTATCAAAGTTGCCGAGGCTACAAAATCGAACGAAAACAGCATTGAAAATAACGATGAACTGTCAGTTGGTGGTGGCGATGAAAAGGACGATGTTGACCTGTTCAGTTTAAATAGCGACAACACCTTATATTTATATAGCCTCATGGAAGACTATGGGAAACTCGTTACGGACTGTTCGCTACAGGAAATTCAAAAATATATGAAAGATTACGTTGGATTTGCTAGACTGAGCATGCCGACAATATCTAGTCAAATAAAATCTGGTGAATTAAAAATGCACCGCTCTCCCACGGTTTGGCATGCATCGCCTGTTTCAGACAGACACCTCCAACGCACAGCTCGTATTTATGGCTCCCCCAGACGAGGGAGATCGATTCCTAAAGTCAACTTAAATGTTCGAGGTAGGTTTTTTTTCACAGTTTTTATAAATACTAGTAATTATAATATCAAAACTACATCAGTTTAATTATACTTCCTCGTTTTATTTTAAAGATCAGAGCCCTAATATGTACAAGAGTAAAGGCAGATTTGTCGATTAATTTGCAGATTAATCCGACTATACGCAGTGCTTGTATGTCCTGCTTTTCAAAAGCATTTCGAATCTTTTATCTACCGTACCTTCATTTCCGGTATACATATCCTCTTTCAGTTTTCCATTTTTACCGGAATTCGTTGAAGGGAATTAACAGTCTTAAAATTTGCTTGCATGCTGTCATTTGTCTTCCGTTGGCGGAAAATGCGCCTGCCAATTGTTAATGTGCAGAATATATATATTTAATAGTTGTTTCTAAATAGATAAGTCTGGCAAACCACCCATTCCTTAGCTTCAATTTAAGAAGCTGGTGGCTTTAAGTTGACTATAGTTAGATATTAATTAAAGGTATTTCAAAGAGATAAACATGTCAGTGAAAAGTACATTTTTATTGACTATTTACTTTATGAAATTTGATATGAAATATAATATATTGTAAATATTTCCGCCAACGGTTTTGAAAACTGTTCAACAAAGTGTGAATTTTTTTAGTAGATCTCTTTATTGTCAAGGGCATTTGTCACATGCATTTATTCATAATATTAAAGGCATGATACATGCGTTGTATAACTATATGTTTCCTTTTTTACATTATAGAATTTACAATCTCAAAATATGTGGAAGATATATTTCATATCCGAGCAAGTCATAGGACAATTAATCTTTATATAGTAGCATGTGGACCAAAATATAGGGGTAGGAAAAAAAATAAACCTCTTACGGTCAGCTTTAGAGCATTTGAATAAATAAACAAAACATAGTCATTGTCGGAAAATATATAATTAATTTGGGCGAGCTTTAGAAACATGAGAAAAGGCGAGCTTTGGCGAGCCTTTTCTCATGTTTCGCAGCGAGCCAAAATAAATTTTATATTTTCCGACAATGACTTTGTATTGTCTTTATCCTGCAATCCCCTTTAGATGCGTAAAATGCCTTAAAATTACATTTGAAGATGAAATTCAACTGCCGTTAAAACGCGGGACACGCCACGATGTCATCTGGTACATTTACTACGGTCCTCGCGCTCTTCATGTAAACAAGTACCAGGAGACTTTATTAGGTGATTCACCTAATATGACTAAAGTTTACTCTACCCCTGTTATAAGACCGGAAATGGCTTGATTGCAGGATAAAACTATTTCTTTATAAATCCTTTTCTGCATGTGTGTGACGTGTTTTTTTTTTCTTGAAAAGTAATTCAGGATTCATCAAACCTCAAACAGATTTTTGTCGTCAGAGTTATCTCCACACACTCGAACGATTTTCATATTTCAAAATAAATTTCTGCCAAGGAAACCTTTCAAGGTTTTCTTCTATGTCCATGCAAATAATTAAGTATCTCCAAAATTTCTGCAGATTTCATCTTCATCAGATAGCCATATTTGATCAGGAAATTAAATGAAAGGACTTTTATGGCCTACACACCTCATCTACACCATGTTTTGTTTCCAGTTGACTTTAGTTAATTCTTGTAAAATATTACAAACAGATATAAACCCTTTTTAAGGAGCCAAATTGTAACGGAAGTAAGGCATATACAGTTTTTATAGTTGAAAATAAATTTTATAGGCTGACAAGCTCTAAAATGCCGATTTTTAACAGAATCAGCATTTCCCAGTTAAATAAAAGGAATATGCTCTGACGCACAACGGCCCAATTGGACAACGTGATGTTTGACATAGAACTAGGGCAAAAGATGTTTACAACTTCACAACTTAAAACTAAGACACCCCTCCCCCCCCCCCCCCCCCCCCCCCATCCCCCACCCTTTCCAGCTTTTTGGTTAAATTGCTGCATAAGTCCTTTGAACAATATTTAATGGTGCTGCGGAGTACATTTCTTGTCAGTTGTTATGTATGTGGGGTTCAGCTCCCCCCTTTTAAGGAGGGTGACGTCAGACAAAATTAGCTCTGGTGTCCTTGAAAAATATATGTTCAAGTTATTACCACCCAATATCTGTTTTTACAACTTTAACTTCGTCTTCTTTGTTTTTCAAATTGTGCTTTATAATTTCCAAGAAAAGGCAAGCAGTCATCATGCTTTTCATAAATAAAATATAATTTCTTGTATTTCTAGAAGAAAATTTGTTATCGGCCGAAGTATATTTTTGAAGCATTTTATGATCATGGTGTTCTTTGCATGTTCAGTAATTCTCTCAATTCCAATTAATTATTGATAAAACCTATGGGTTTCTCAGAGGTCAGATTGAAGAACAGGAAATTGTTCCGACTGATATTATTCATGCGTTTGGGGTTACATTTTGTTTCAACCAAGCAATTAATTATATCAGAGAATCTCGCTTCTCCGGATCCGAGTCTTTTTTTTTTACTGCTTAGCCGAGAGTTAATATAATCCATCATATATTGAGGTTATTTTGTATGAGTTAACGAGACAATATCCCACAATTCTGAACAAGTAAAATATTGATTATATGGAAGTCTTCTTTATTGCCCTTCAAAAAGGATAAACACCCCATGGCACATGACAAGCAGTCAATACCTACACCCTCTCCCTCCCCAAGGTGAAAATTAAACAAAACTAACTATACAGAACCCAAAGAAACATAGTCTACACAACTAACGTATAGCAAAAAGTAGGCAAGAAATGGTCAATGAAAGCACTAGCTACTGTGTTGGATCAGGCACATTCAGAACGTGTCAGGATTAAATTGTGCGTGCCATGTTCATGAGTATACTCACCCCCTTTCCATATAGGCACACATAAAGTTATCAAACACTGAGTTTTTAATTCAATAAGGTCGGTAGTTACAGAAAAGACTTTCATAGAAGACGACAAACAGGATGAAAAAAATACCGAATTAAGAATTTGCCTTGTTATTGGTTCGAGGCGGAGTCGAGGACCAATAACAAGGCCAATGTAGAAATAACCATGTAATGATATCTTTATTAATTAACTAGTTTTCACAATTCATATTCTTTACGGTTTTTTTCTGAATCAATTCTTAATTATAGTCACTGAAGGATTGGAATGAGGGTTGTGAACGATATTTTTAGTCAGCGCTATTACTGAATAATTTATAATTATCAATTTTGAAGCACCTTTAATCACAGACCATGTATAAATTTAGATATAATGTAAACATTTCGGAGTTTTCGTACGTATTCAAACTAAAATCGACTCACCATATATTGGCAGGGTACAAGTCGGCCAGTACAGCAAAAAATCTTTATTGGCCGGGTTTTCTATATCGGCCGAGTTAATGATTCTGTACTGAAAGAACAGTTTTAGTCGTATTGAAGCCAATAATATACTAGTTAATTAATATTCATGTCTGTTATGATGGGACAGTTGGAATGATATACACGACATGTGCCCTGGAGATCATCCTTTATATCAGCATCTTACCAGATATTCTTACTTGCTGTTATTAACTATGATATTGTTTTATCTATAGATTTACCGTTTGATCCATGGATACCACTGGAATACTTGAACAGGCGTTCATACACGTTCATTGGTAATATGTATTGACTGGACATAGGTTTCGGTTTCCTGTATAGTTGGTTTTTCACCAGACGCAGGCCGAGGCCATCACTTGGCTCTGCCATCATGCTTAATTTAATATAGGATCCAATATGAAATTAACTTTAATAATATGCAAAAGGCCCCGGTGTGTAACAAGCCCTAACTCTTTGAAACTTTGGAGACCGATTAGATCCGTGATCCTGACAAGAATTTTACAGTTCGGAATGACATTAACTGCAAATCAAAGCAGCCACTTTACTCTCCTTATCCGATCACAGTTCTTCAGATATTTGCGACAGATGATAGTAACAGTTGACACGAGGTATAACAGGGGGTAATTTTCAGTCTCGGCACCATCAAGGCCGGTAACATCAATAAGCAGGGTAATTAAATTACCTCTTACACGGTTTACTTTATTTTTTGTGTAAATTTCCCTTCTATGTTTTCAAGATGCGGTAAACACTATTACTGCTCTGTCACTACACTATTTCAATATTTTTAGTCAAAACACAAATTAAGTATTTTGTGAGATTTCGAACAGTTAACATCTATTTTCATGTGCTAGTGATCGAACCTAATTTTTTGCCTATTATTTTTTTATTGTTGTTGTTGGTGGCTTTTTTATGCCATTTTAACTTTTTATTTATTTATCTTTGGTCCGTTTAGCTAACGCACGCATTGTCACCATGCTGTTATGAAAAATGAATTTTTTGGGCATTATATCTACTAAGTTTGGAATCAAACTTTCGTGGATTGTCCTTGGGTGGTTCCTCTTATAAAACTACAAGTCCGGACCTAAAATCATTGTGGATGCCGTTTCATAAAATCAAAATAGCAGCAAGAAGTACTAGTATTCAGAAATTGATGGAATGCTGATTGAAAGGTCCTCTTTCAGAGTTATGTATTAAGATACTATTTAAAATTCTCCTTCTCTGAAACAGAACTGGCAAAAGAACTGATGGAATGGTCC
Organism: Mytilisepta virgata; assembly: GCA_028015205.1. Taxonomy (NCBI): domain Eukaryota; kingdom Metazoa; phylum Mollusca; class Bivalvia; order Mytilida; family Mytilidae; genus Mytilisepta; species Mytilisepta virgata. Next base: position 33,276,754 of record CM051511.1, on the reverse strand, counting down.
TTTGGGTGGTAAACTTATATCTTTGTACAACTTTTCACTCAAAACAGAAAAATCATCAATATATTTAAAATTGTTCTTTTAACTACTGTTCAGTTTGGACCCTCTCCGGTAGCAAGTTCTTTAGACCGTCCTTTTCCAAAAATAGTAGAGGGTTCTGTGTCTTGTAGTAATATAGCCACGAAAAGAGAAAAGATCAGCAAACTTGAAATATCTGAAATCCTTGACCAATATGTCCTCCTTCATTACGATTTCTATATTCAACAAAAAGTTATTTTTTGTATGGTTGAAATCAGAGGAAAGTTTCTTAGTTTTCTGAGTTCTTTCTGTACGTCATGACGTATTTTAGTCGTATTTAGATTGGAAAGATTGGCGTGAGCAATAAAAGCTCCATGGAGACTTTAGTTTACATTTAGCACTTTGGTATGTAGCACACTTTAAAAGTTCAGGAAGATTTTAGTGGTGTAGGTTGCTTTTAAATATATTTTTAAAACACAAAAACGCAAGATTTATTGGATGCACGACCTTCTCTGTTGAAGAGGATGAGGATTGATATTAGATCAATATCGTTAATAGTTTATTTATATTTGTTATTGGTTCATATCAAACGAGGAAATCAAATGATACATTTATTTTCTTAATTTTATTTTTGTATCTGACAGTATCTTTTTGCCATAGTTTTTGCACAAAAATTGAACACTGAGGTTGCTAGTTGAAATTGAACTTATGGCCAATCTTAAATGATAAGGGTTGCCAGATTTTCTGCCGATAGTCGGCAGTCCTAACGGACTCTGACTCCACCCCCCCCCACCCCCCCCCCCCCACCCCCCATTAAAACAATGACCTAACTGGGTGTAAAACACCACAACGCCAAACCACTACAGTATGTACTAGCCCCGAAAAGAAATGTTTTTGAATTCTGGGAAAAAAACTAAAATCTAAAATTAATTCTTTTCCAGTAGTTGAAATTTTTTATTAATAATATAATTATGATAAAAATACTACGACAAAATGATACAGTCAGAATCAAAGGCAAAACACAGCATCAGTTTGATTCGTCATTTAAATACTGGACTTTAGACTTAGTAGGTAATACCATACACTACTGTATCATTCTGGTGGTAGTTGTCAGTCTCAACGGCCCAACTGCAAAGTGCAGTGTCATGGTAATGCAACTCATTTAAATATGTAAATCAGGTAGTAGTGCTGATGTGGTTAAGGAGATAATTTTTCTATACTTTACACGCCTACATGTGCAGATTTTGCGTAGGGGTTTTTCATTTAGAATTCTCACTACATCTGAACACACATTAAATTTATATAAAACCACAATTTTTTTTTATTAATGTGACAGATGAAACGCTATGCTGTGTTTTATATTTTTCATTTAATTTACACAGTTGGAAGTCCCTTTAGTATTTATTTGAAAATAATCAAGAATCACTCAAACGTGACATGTGTAAAAGCATGCTGGTTAAGGCTCTACGGACCGTAACAGTCTCGGTGGACATCTGTGAAAACTATGAGGACAAAGTCCGTTTCATCAAGTCCCACTTGAAGCATTCCGTTTCAGGTGGATGCTTCAAGGAGCCAATAAAGTTAAGAGATAGCATCGCATTTACAAGAGTCAAACTGATACAGAGTTAATTTAATAAATGTTTCATTAAAACATGTTCTTTAGTGATTGTATGTTTCTATGTAATTAGAAAACAAGTTTACATCAATGCATAGCAACTGCAAGCAGACCATGACTTTGTGAAAAAACATCATCACTTTAGAAGAATTTAACCGTAGATTTCATAATCACACAAACCTTTTAAAACTTTTTTTCATAAAGTTTTCCATGATCAAATAATTTCGTCACGTAACTTTGATTGCATACATATTTCATCTCAATACAATTTGTTGAGCTTCCATCCTGGGTAGTTAATAGTTAGCAATAAATATGGTTGTATTGTAACTGGTTCTGCTCGACCCGGCACGTACATTTATTAAGGTTTAAAATCAAAGTGAATATTTAATGTCCTTTTTCAGCATTTTTTCTATAAAACATTTCCATTTTATATACCAAAGCAGCAGAAGAGTCACGCCACGATGCGCTCGAGAAGTCTCGCGTGAATTGCTGTATCAATAATTGATAGCAATTACCTTTTAGAAAGGGTAAAGTTATTGATTGTCAAGCTTTCTTTCATTTTTTTAACATCTCCGAATCTAAACCTGTTTGGTACCTGTTTAATAGTCGAATGTATGGGAATTCGTGAAGAACGAGCTTCAACAAGTAATTTGGATTTCAAGACCATTTGTATTTTTGGATCTCGCCGAGAGCAGACGACTTCTTAATAACTGCTTTTTCTTGTTTGTTTCTTTATTTCGAAGACTTTGTACAATGGGAATTGCACGGTAATATTATTTGCATTCCCCTCTCCAATTATCAAAACTGTGCATCAAAAGTACGAATGGTCATAAAGGCAACAATCTTGGCTGTTCCAACGACAGAAACCTTTGGGAACCGAAAAATGGACTGCAGGAATTCGTTTTGCGGTAACTAGATCCGTCTCAGTATTCGTTAAAATTGCTGAGGTTTCTGGCATCAGACATGAAGGGGTTTAGAAGCTTCCGGGCCTGTCAGAGGTAAGTTAATTAAGAGTTTAAGATTAGTCCCTAGCTTTAAAAGCACAAAAAATGTCCCCTTGTTGCTCAATAAACTTATTTATCTACTAATTTGGTACTTATATATATAAGTCATTTTATCCATTCAGATCATAAATAAACTCATCTGTGTCGGGAATACGCCATCTGGTGGTAATTTTAAAGATGCAGTCAGTACAGTCTGTAATTTGGATGTTTTCATTGATCTGCCGCTCAAGTGTTTCATTTGTACTTAATGTCAATTGCAGGCTTGAAAAAAAAATCTCATTTAATTTACAGGCACTATATTTACTTATGTAAGAAGTCTTGATACTGGCATTGACACGAGGGAGCAAATAAAATTTATTCTACACAAGATGGACATTGGCAGAATAGAACTAACACAATGGCAAACAGTGAAATCAGGCAGGCAAAACGGTGATTCCCTGAACATTTACCATGGTAACAGAGTACAGCGGTAAGTAAAATGTGCACTTTTGCATTTTATAGAGAGCATACCATAACGTGATTGCGTATGGATGACGTGGTGGTTTTTACATAATGTATAGATCTGGTTGTTGTCATTCCTGACTGGCCTCTAGGGATGTGGAAATTGTAACTCCCTTGGTCAAAATGTTGTAAAAATCTTCTTAGGAAGAACTATCTCAAATAACTCAAATGTCATTTCACAAAGAAGAAAGTGTGTTATCTCTCCCTGAACAATTTTCCAGTATATTTACAAATGCTCATTGCTGCTTTGTATATGCAGTCTTGAGTGGAATGGAACTGTGTGAGTACTTGTAATTTTGTTTTTGTTTTCATGGCTTCTGGTTTTCTTTTCGCATCAGTCCTCTCTAGTTTTCCAAGATATATTTCAGAGTTTAATAATCTTTCTCTTTGTATAGATCTTAGCTTGTAGTATACTACATCAGTTCTTAAGATATGACCAGAGGTAATAAATAGTCAGTGAGACAAAATTCCCAATGTCCTTAACTCCTTACATTTGCGTATTTATTTTCAAAATGTCTACTACCCCTCTAAAGACAACAAACAAAACAGGAGAAAAATAAATCTGCGTTGCCGAAGTTCTGTTTAGGTTTTTTTCTTTTTTAATGTTGGCACCTTTTAAGAAACTTCAGTTTTTGTCTTTCAAACATTTATAAAGTGAAGGATTTTCACTGGTGTATCATTGTGTTGCACTGTTCGGAGTTCCTCCGTACACGTCTGTGTCTCATTTTATTCGGCCAACAAAGTACACTCCCGAGACGCCAGTTAAAGAGAAGTCATATAATAAATACCTTATTGTGTAGGTTATGTATATTGCCATTATATCATCCATACGATGCTTATGTAATGCTCTCTACCCACATAATTTTGCACTTTGCTAACCCAGTATGTGTGGAATGTAAATCCCACCATTTTCTATTTATTTTTTTTAATCATATGCAGGTTTTTAGCATCCTAAAAGGTACATCGATATGTTTCAGGCTGACTGCTTTAAAAGTAGTTTGTGACTTTTATTAGAATTATCACAATAAATACTATAGATGTATGCATTTTAGTTTTAGAATGAAACATCTGTAATTAAACCGATCATTGGGAAATGGTAATATAGGACCTATAATTTAAGTTGGAAATATTGTTACTAAATGAATAAGTTGAAGTATTATTTGTTCTAAGATCTAGTGTTTGACTGAATAGACAACGGACTATTTTTCTTCTCCCAATACAATACAATAAAAACACATAGAACATAAGCTCTAGTGAGCTTTTAACCTGACATAACATATAACAAGTACACTGAGCTTGCAGTATAGACATATAACAAGTACACTGAGCTTGCAGTACAGACATATAACAAGTACACCGAGCTTGCAGTACAGACATATAACAAGTACACTGAGCTTGCAGTACAGACATATAACAAAGACACTGAGCTTGCAGTACAGACATATAACATGTACACTGAGCTTGCAGTACAGACATATAACGAAGACACTGAGCTTGCAGTACAGACATATAACAAGTACACTGAGCTTGCAGTACAGACATATAACAAGTACACTGAGCTTGCAGTACAGACATATAACAAGTACACTGGGCTTGCAGTACAGACATATAACAAGTACACTGAGCTTGCAGTATAGACATACAAGCATAAAACACATAAAGCAATTTGAAACATAAAGTTTATAAGTCAGCACTTTAACTAATAAGCAGAAAAAATAGCACTACTTTAAAACAGGTGAAAACTAAAAACTAAAAATAATCTAGCACAGCACAAAGAAACAAAAATATAGGAGTGAGCATGCACTTACATGCATGCCGTGCAGTGACATGAGCTGCCATTCCAATCATTTATGAGACTTTTAAATTGACTAAATGAAGTCTGGGTTGTGAAGTGGTTTGGCATCTCGTTCCAAAGCTTGGCTGCAGTATACCTTAATGATATTATTCCATATGTTGTTATTCTTACTTGAGATATAGCTGCTTAGTTTTGGTATCCCAAAGAATAATTGGTGTTTTTTTTTAATATTAATCAAGTCATGTAAATATGATGGGCTTTCCATGTGTACAATTTTAAATACTTCGAATGCCATTGTTCTTAAACGTCTTCTGATGTTGGCATTTTAGATTTTAATAAGAGTTCTTTATAATTGATTTTATAATCGTCATAAATAAATCTTAGAACCATCTACTGTATCTTTTCAATTTTGTTTAAATTGCTGCTGCTACAGAAGTGCCAGCTGAGTGGACAAACGTTACTTTCTTTAAGTAACTCTTAAAGATAACATGGTTTAAGGGCATACGATACAGTTTCGATCTACTATTGATTTTTCTTTAAGATTTTGCATATTGGTAGTTTTTTTCACTTCTAAAAATACAGAGAAAATTACACCTTCATATGCTACTTTTTAAGATATTTAAGGTTCAGTTTTCTGGATTTTTACTAAAGTTGTGCAAATATCGTCTTTTCGCCTATTTCAATAAAAATCAATTACTTTCTTGTTTTAAAAGATAAATACATCGTTTTTTTTTGCATAAAGAAAACGAATATCTCTTCTCTTCCGATAAATAAAATTTAGACGATTTTGTGCTACAAGATCTTTTAATTTTTTTCAAAATATGTGATATATTACCAAAAACTTTGAATTTAGGCACGATACATCAGTGTATTAAAAAAAATCTGCTATTAATAATTTAATCTAAAAATCACATAGTGTTGTCCTTATAATTTGCTATCGAATACAGTTTCGAAATTAAGGGGTCCATGATCTCATTTTAAAAATCTTTGAAAAAACTCGACTTTTTAGGCATTGGTACAACTTTTGATTTTTAGGGTGCATATTTTGTTTTCAAAAGAAATGTCCATGGGACTAGCACCTTTTTATGGTGAAAATTAGAAAATGTGTCTGTCTTTAACCCTCACCCTCACCCTAACTCTCTTTCATATATACTTGAACCTTGAAATAACATAAGAGTTTTAGATTTAGTGATTTACTCACTATGATGGGACACTGACATTTTTTAAACTGCAGACATGGGACAATATATTTTTTTTTTTTTTTGGGGGGGGGGGGGGGGGGCGGTATCTAGACCATGGTAGATGCTGCTTTTTTCTACCCATAAAAAATGTACCGGTTCTATCCCTGCGATAAATATTGCCCATTCCTAAGAGGCATGAAATGTGCCTCTTCGCTGGTGAAATATATCTACAACAAAATATGAATGAATGAACGAATGAATGAATAAATAAATAAATAAATAAATAAATAAATAAATAAATAAATAAAAATTAAAACGATGTAAATATTTTGTTTTGTGCTTCAGACAATATACATTTTGATCAAGATCTTCTATCTCGTCGCTCTCTAATAGAGTTTCTCAAAGTGATTTCAAATAGATCTTTTATACTTTCCATCGGTGCCTGTGAATGAATGAATAGATAAATAAATAAATAAATAAATAAATAAATAAATAAATAAATAAATAAATAAATAAATAAAAATTAAAACTATGTAAATATTTTGACTCTTCAGACAATATACATTTTGTTCAAGAGCTTCGTTCTAGTCCCTCTCTAATAGAGTTTCTCAAAGTGATTTCAAATAGATCTTTTATACTTTCCATCGGTGCCTATGAATGTCTTATATTACGGGAGAAAGATGTTTACATCTTTGTAATAAAGACGACCAAGTTGAATTCCATATTAATTTAAAATTTTAATACAGAAATGCCTAAAATGATTATTTTCGCATTCACAACATTCATGTCTGTCGCTTGTGTAAACACTTTCAACAAAACATAACTAAAAAAAGAGAGTAGAAAATAATTTGACAAAATTAAATAAAAAATAATTCTTCACCTCGATCTTATTACCATAAAGGCAGAAGAGGCAAATGTCTCATGATAATCCCTGAATCATTTGGTAAAGTGGATGTTTGGAAAAGAAAGTAAAAGTGAAAAAGTAAAAAATAGATCTGAACTACAGCAGCTCAGCAGTGCTCTCGTATACAAAATATGTTCTGTAGAAGCCCCCCAAAAAATAAATAATAATAAGCGTTCTTGATAGAATAGCTTGGAAATCTTGTTTTAAAACCCAAATATATTTTTTTGGTAAAAAGGGAATTATGCTGTGTTCATGTTTTGTGGTCTATATTTGTATTTTCTGTTGATATTAAACATTAAAAGTATAACAAAATGTACATGAGTAGGAATTTAAGAAAATCTGTAATAATAATAATATATTAGTTGATGCCGCAGAAATTTGATGCACGATAATTATGTATACATAAAAAAAACAGGAGGACAAATTTGGAAACTGATGGGGTAAAAATTTTAAAATAATAATAATCTTTATTTAGAAATGCATAATTGTACCTCTAAGGGTTGAAAGCATATATATGTACAAACATATAGAGTACAATATAACATTCATAATAAAAACAAAACATATGAAACCTATATGACTATATATGTGAATCTGACAATATATTGTCTGTGGTGAACCATGCAATTATTTTTCCACTTTTCTCAGAATAAGTGACTTTTTAATAAATGGAGCAACATATTGCAAGTGAACCGATAGAGACAATATTGTAGCAAGTTTTTCAAATTCATTTTCATTATTTTCTATTTTAAAAATGTTTACAATTTGTTTTTCAAATTCTTCTCTAATGGAAGTATATTTTGGACATTTATAGAAGAAGAGAAATTTTGCTCTGCCCTCACTCCCGTTCCCCTCCAGAGAAAGACAAGTACGCAGTAATTATAGAAAATTTGGAATTATATTTGTCAATTAAAAATTTGAATTTGTGTATCCATACGTATTTTGTGGAAAATAATCATGTACAAAATATCTTATTCAGTTCTCTTCCCTATTTGCATTCATACTCAGATCCGAGGTAAAAAAAAAATATTAAAATGATTTTGAAATTTTACCCATTTTAAAACCCCCGTACAATGCCCCAGATAAATTTGCCGCCGAAAATTTATGTATCAGTAGTTTTGATTGGACAAATCAGTAAACTGTAACCAACCGAAGCACCGGTAACTTCCTCTTTCCAACAGGTGTTTTGAAATCGTCAAGGCGCTGGTTTGAAAACAATGAGGAAAACACGAGGGTTTGTTGTTATAAGTTGTGACGTAAGTTCTCAATGTAAAACCCCGTGACACGTGTATTGAGTAATTGTTCAAGAACTGTAACATCTGAAATTCGAACTGTAACAGAATAAAAAATAACCGAATACCATTCCATTCCCAAAATGGCTGACAATGTCATTGACTCCAACAAACAGACCGCAAATGGTACGAAGAAAACATCTCGGAAAGACGCTTTCACAATAGATTTTGGAAATGGAAACAAGTCAAGTTTACAAGAATCATTTCTACGATTTAAAAAGGCACGACAGGTAGGCTGAGCTTAATAATTCCATTGACAAATTGCATCACTTGCAGATATGTGCAAAATATAAGCATAATCATGATAATAGCATTTGAAATGTTAATGATATTATCAAATTCACCATTAATAGTTAAAAAAGGATTCAAAACTTTGAAATTATGTCAAGCATGTAAATGCTGAGTCAGCATCACAAATTATTTATCTGTTAAAACAGATATTGAAAAGAATTCTTAAAAAAACTTCAGAAAGTTGTGTACATGCATTTGATTGAAACATGTATGTTAGTTTCCAAACTTTGCAGAGCACCTGTAAATGGATTAAGTAAAAAAAAATGCATCTGAAAAGAACCCTTAATTTTAGTGTTTGTGCAGTTCAATGTAAAAGTATTATGCCGAAGTCTCATTTTCCTCCTTGTTGAGGTTTCCGTTCTGGAACATGCAAATTGAAAAAACCTTTCTGATTATTGCATCCTATAAATGATGCAGTTGCGCTCTGACATCTGTATCTTTTTTAAAGATAAAAAACATTTATAATTTTGTTTTTTGTTTTTTCCTTTAAATCCCAATTTTTGCAGTGAAAAGCTTGACATGACATTATACAATATATTTGCATTGTACATATTTTCAAAAAAGAACATGCAGTTTTGGTTCTTTGAACATTGTTGTAAATGTCATTAATCTTAAATTTCACTTGTTTTGCTTAAAATAAAAAATATTTTACTAGGGTTCATATTTAATACTACTGTAGGAGGTTGATGCTTGCTTCCATGTTAATTAAACAAAGTATTGAATTGTGATGTGATAATACAGTAAATAGACAAAAGATTTTGTGAACTCTTAAAAAAATTATGCCATATTAAAAATGACTTGTGATAAAAAATCACAGCTAAAATATGAATACCCAAATACATGTTATCGCAAAAACCACTGACTATGTTTATCTTTAATATTGTATGTAATAGACATCAAAGGAAAAATCATGAAACTAACACTTATCATATAAACTCAAAGTGTGCTAAGAGAATATGCAAGTTTAATCTTCCATACAATTTTGATTGTTTCATTGACCTTTATTTGTTCAAAGGATTGAGATAGAACCCTTGTGGATCTAAATCCCAGGCATTTACAGAATGTTGGGATTAATAAAGTACTCCTGTTACATAACATCACTTATCAGTTAATGAAGGTTGTCCATTGGTTAAATAAAGATGTTGACATAGGTGTGTCAGAACAATGTTTAACCACAGGAGAAATTTTAATGGTGTGTGAAAGTGTTTATGGAATGGATTAGGGTCATATAGATCAAAGACAAAATAAATGCAACGACCTTGTAAAAATGTCACCTAGCAACAGATTTGATGTAATATTGTTTAAAGGTCTGTGTCTTTAAAAGCTGATCTCCTCCTCTTTGTTTAAAACTGTTGAGTTCAAAATTCTCAAGATGCAAAATACTACTAACATGAACTAATTGGTAGTTTTTGCAATGTTTTTCTTGTTCAAACAAAGAAAATGTGGGTTGTATAAAATTTATTGATTTCTATGGAAAAAAAATAAACAGATATTAAGAAATTAGAATACAGATATAAATTTTGTCTTCTTATTAATGTTATATTTAGTCTTATAGGGTACATTACTCACACTGTTGTATATTTAAACATGTTTTTAACATGCAAAAATTTTGTATATATGGGCATGTCAGCAGTAAAAATCAGCCAGATAATTCTAAAATTTTAAGCGAGGAGATCTTAATTGAAACGTTTTTTTTTTTCAGAATTAAAATTATTATCAGAAATATTTTTCTTTTATCTTGAGTTGAAGTACATGTGCTGTAAAACCTGCATGTATGAATTTGGTGTCTGGGAAAAAATATAAAAACTTGAGTTACCTCCCATTGACCATCTAATACATCTTCAATGAATTTATTCATCATTAATATCAAGAAATTTTTGATTTTGACATTTTGAGATTATGGTCAACTGTAAGATGACTTGTTTCTTTTGTGGGAGGGTCAGTGAACTGTCAATCACATTGACATCCTGTGGTCAATAGGACAGTAAAGGTAGCTGGCCAGCAAATGTCATTGTTATGGACAAATATATAAACATCCTTGTCTGTTCATGGTTACAGGGTGTTTATTTGACTTCATGATTAAAAATAGGAATGTCAGATTTTGTTTTATCTGTGCACGAACTTTGATAACAAAGAGATTTGCTTTCAGTGTTTTTAACCATGATAACCATCATTATTAACCATACATTCTAAAAATTTCTATAAACTGTTCATGATCAGCTATGCCTTTTTTAAAATGGATTTTCCAATGGAAATATCTAGTGATTAGTTAACAATGTACTGTGTTGAGATTAGAGGTCCATCCCAGACTGAAAAAATAGCAGTTTCATATATATATAGTTCATTTCTGTTTTTTTCCCCAAATGGAAAATGAATTTTTACTTTGAACTAAATTTAATTTGTTTATTTTTTAAAGTTATTTATTTATTTATTTTTTTTTTGGTACATGTAGTTCTACATACATGTACATATACAATGTAAATTTCATGATTGATTAGAATTTGGTACAAACATATACATAATATATTTGGATTAAAATAATGAATTTCTATGTTAAAAAATCATAAAAGAAGAACAACTGCATTGTGTTCATACTTAGGTGAAATAAGTCGTTAACAGGTAGACTTGAAAAGCCCTTTTATTTGCTTTTAAAGATTGTAGCTGGTTGATAGACTATTAACACACAAGTTTTACAATCTTTGGAGAAGTCAAGTCAATTTATCTGGTCAACCTGCAGGCCTGTTTGATCCATTATTTGATATGAAATAAATTTACATAGAGAGAAGTGTAAATCGGAATTGTATCTTTGTTGTCCATTGTGATAAGTACATGTAATAAGTTGTGTAAGGTAATAGAATGTTACATGTATATTTTAAATTATATGAAGAGCACATTTTATGAAACAAATTGAACTTTGGCAAAGGGAAAAAATTGTCTCCTAACTTGCTATGAAAATTTATAGTTAGTACTTGAAAAAATTTTTTATACTATAATTTAAAGAAATTTTAAACATATTCTGGGCAGCACTGGGCGGAAACATCGATTGCAAACATTATATTTGGTACCCAAATCGTCTCTAGATAGATGATAAAATTTTTTAACCCATTTCTTAAATAACTTTAGGAAAAAAGAACTCCGCCAGGTGTTAGTTGAACATCCTACATATTCATTATAATAGTAAGAATAAATTGACAGTTGCTTAAAAATGTAAAGAGAAATATAAGAAAAAATAATTAAAATCATTATGTGCAGGAAAAATATTTGACAAAATATGGTGTATGATAATACAGATTTAACCACAGTGGGGGTTGATATGCACACATCCTGGTTGTATAAAATATTTATAAGAAGTCCTTGTATATGTGAAAAATGTATAAATAATGTCAAAACAGTAGTAAACAAATATAGAAGATTTAGATAAAAATAACGCATGTTCTAAAGGTTTCATCAGGTGGCCACTTGATATTAAAATGAGTGTCCTTCAATGGCTGACTGATTCTACTCATCCAACCCATTTTAATAACGACCTATCATGGCAACTGAATAGTATTTGTTGACATAAGTCTTAAGGCTTCCATCGTTTCTATTCAATCCATAACTCCACTTTACCTTTAAAACTCGACCCAATATATAACCTCAGTCAAGCCAATAGGCATTAGGGAGAAATGTTTGTAGAACAACTGAGAAATTTATAACGTTGGACGAAGGTACCTGGGGTCACATTAAATAAAGATAAGATGAGACGATATGAAATTTTACCTTAGGATATCGCGGGTGTTTGAAGGCGTGGTTGAATTTTATACAAAAGACAGTAATGATTGCCTTTGTTGACGCTGGCAGTGTAATTTAACATATGGATAAAACCATGTCACAGAATGATTGTATAAATGAACTACGTGGCATGCCTGCCAGTTAAAAGTGTGTTTGATATTAATGCTGCTTGCCTGGTAGCAAAATCTGATAAAATTTTCAGTCATCAACATTTTTTTACCTGATTGTAATGAGATGAAACAAGCTAAGTATAAAACAGATATTATTGTTTCCGATTTGTACATTGACGTGATTTGTTCACTAGTAATGAACATTGGGAAAAAAATGTTTGGATTTAATGCTCCAATTTAACTTTGTAATGATTGGATGAAAAAGATGACTTGATCATGTCTTAATGGATTGTTAATTTTCAACATGGTTGTCATGTTTAGAGCTGAAAAATCCATGTGATTTGGTGGTTTATTTTTGAAATTTACCTGGTCGATCACCATTTGTACAGGTAAAAATACTTGACAGAATTTGAAAATAGAAAGGATACGATATTTACTTACAGGTCAAGAGCTCGGGAATGTGTGACAAGATATTGAATTGAATTAACTGATTGAAAAATGTTGTGTTTACATTGAACACAATAATTGCCGTTTATAGTTGGGAAATTTGTGCTTTGAAGTACATGTGGGAGTTTTAGATTTCATTTGCCACACCTGTAATTTAAAAGACACATTTTTCAAAAGTCACTAATGCGGTATGGATTTGTTGAAAAAAAATTAAATCGCTAGTTAGTTCCTGCTTTGATCATTCTAGAAAGACTTAAAAACTTGCGTTAAATTTTTGTTTTGAAATTGAAGAAAAATTGATATGAAATCTCCTTTTGAAATTGTTAAAAGTGCCACGCTTGAGTTATTCGTAATTTCTCATGCGTCAACGATGATGGAGAGATGTACAACAGGTTTCATGGTTACTGTGTATGCTACTGATCACAACGTAGATACTATGGATATTTAATGATTTTTTACTCCGTCTGCTTTTTTGCTTTGAAACTATACCAACCAGTTTTTATTTTGCCTTTTCTGTTTTGGATATAATTCAATGCACCCTGCACTCTACGGACACAATGGAAATTATTTTTTGGTTGGATGCTACACTTGACATTTTGACGTGGATTCTGGTGGCATCTTACCTAGCAGCATTAGATGTGGATATGTTTTAATACTGTCAGGTAAAGATGTCCACAGATCCGCACAGCTTCATGTCAGCCGTGTTAAAATTCTCCATAAACTACCAAGATGTGTTCTGTAGATTTTATTATTACTGCACTTTTTAACATGATATATTTGTTTTTCTTTTCCAAATACTATTCAGTACTTTTAGCAGGAATTTAACAAAATATCTGGATCATGGGCACAATTGTGTCACAGTGTGACAACAAAGGTAAGTTTGTATGAGAGGGTTGAACATGAGGTCTTGGGGAGATGGAAAGTTTCAGACAGAAGAGTGGTTATATGTACTGAGTGAATTTTTATTGATATGAATTTGAAAGTACATATTGTTTAAAATGGATTTAATTTATATAGATAGGTCGTCATTTGTTTTATATTTAAAAATTTCAAGCTTTGTTAAAAATTTATGTATAAATATTTTCACATTGTCATATTTAGTTGGGAGAAAAATTTTTAAACCCAGACAATTTCAAGCTGGTTAAGATAAAGGTATTTTCAATAAGTAATGTTTGCTGTTTTGTTTAATTTTCATAGAGAAATTTTAAAAAATTGGAAATATCAACTTTCCAAATTAAGGATAGTCCATAAAGAATTTACATGTCATACTTGTGTGGGCTTTTAAGTCCTGTGGCCTCCATTTGACATGTATTTTTGTACAGAATTAATCAAGCGTAGGAATGATGGCACACAATTTGTCAGTCTTTTGTCAAATTTAACCTCGTTCATTTGTGCCAAAATACTTTACCTTTAAATTATATCCTTGGGACTGAGTAGTGGATTCGATGGCATGATATCATGTCATTAAAAATTTGTCCCCATTGAACAAAGGAACAAAGACACGAGTAAAGTTACTTTCTTGATTTTTATAAATTATTGTTTTTGATCTATAGATGTTTTTTGTGCTTTGTCTAATTCTCTCTGTTTGAATCGTGAAATAATCATTTAGTTTAAAATTAGTTCGAAAATGAAAAAAAAATATATGTGTAAAGAATGGTTGTTCTTATGAAGGAAACTTACTCAGGACTTCATTTTGAGATTTATTCAATATTTGGTGCCTTTTAAAAATTTTGTGTTAGGTTGAGACATGTTGACATAGCATGTTTCAGATTTTAATCAAATAGGTTTCAGGACAATTTTGATAGAAATCAAAATTTTGGATTACGTGTCTGCCGGTACAGATATAATCAATACGTAACTGTAAATTTGGCACCTAGATTAAAATTTTATTTAAGATATTTCGATTGGTATTTTACCATTATAAAATCCAGTTCAAGGTGAACTTTATGCAAGTGAAAAAGTTTGGGACAATTTTAAAGGTAAAGTTTTGTTTAGATTTTTTAATTGAGAATCTGGAAAGATTTTATGATTTAACTACTCATCTTATCTTTAATCTTAACTTTCAAAAGACTTATGGGAAATTAAGATCAGTTCATCTTATATTAGTATATATATACATCTGAAAAACAGCAACCTTCTGATTTGAGACCTGTTGATAACTCACCAATGAAAAGTATAAGAATTACAAAATTTTAAAAAGTAATTTCCAATTTAGTTTACAGAAAGTCACATAGCATTTAAATTCAAACTTTAAATACTTAAGAAGTTGAAAAATAGCTTAAATACTTAATAAAGTAAGAATTTGAAGAAAAAACAAGGCATTTCAAAGAAACTTACACTTTCTATTAAAAAGACTAGGAACATAGAGTTCTCTTTGTGATAGAAAAGAAAATAAAAAAAATTTTCAGTGTTCTCTCTAGAAATTTATATAGGTGCAAAAATTAATGACAAAATTCAGTCTTTTCCATATATGATTTTTGAAAAATTTTGTCATTGAAACTCAATTTTTACCCTTATTCCAAGCCACTTTGAAAAAATCAAACAAATAGAATTTTTACATTAGATTTCTGTTTGTGATAGAAAAAAAACTGAAAAAAAAATTCCAAGCCACTTTGAAAAAACATCTGAGGTGTAACATAGAACTTTTACACACAATAAAAGATTGCACTTTGACAGTAAGGCACAATAAATTTTTGCACCTTATTTGCCTGATGAGAACACCGTTGAGTTTTATTCTTGCAATCAGTTGATAGCATATAGGCTCACTGAGCCAGTCGTCTTTACCTGACAGTATTAGGTCTCTTTTTATACATCTATACACAGATAATATATACATTGTACAAAAGTGTTCCAGCTTGGATCCAAGGGCTGGCAGGCATAGATTAACGTTTTAGTGAAAATGATATACAAAAAGTACCAGTTTGTAAAAAGATATTAGTTCTGGAAATATATACCAGTATATATATAAACAAATGAAGCGACAACTCAGCAAGTACAGGGTTTTATTTCGTCTTGTTTGACTGACCATTCATTGAACAAGTCAATCTTATGGAAGTCAACAACAGTCTCGTAATAACAAAAACCTAATTTTTCGTCAGAGTTTTTCAAATTTCATCAAAGGTAGGTGTTTTTAGTGACAAAAAATTATTAATTACGGTATGCATAATGGTTTATGGCGAGTATAAGTAGCCATTGACATGAAAAGAACAAAATTATGGCAGTGGAACTCAGTACCTCACTACGTAAAGTTTCTCTTTAATTTTTATCCAAGACTGTACGAACAGAAATTTCCTGATTGCCTGCAGGTTGGAAGGACATTCATGAATTACTGATGATATTTAAATGCAAAAATTGGAAAGCCTTGTGTGAACTTTGATTTTGTTGTTTTTAGGATTACAATAATATAACCATGAAACTGATGAGAAAGGTATTGTAGTCTTTAATTTGGCTTGTAAACAGTTGGAATGTATGCTTTTCATTATCTATTGGCTGATGGGTATATTCTGTTTGTGTGTGTGTGTGTTTTCTCTGTATCTAGTTTTTATATATATAGTAGAAATGGTCTCTATGATTCTTTTCTAAATAAAATTTTCTTTAATCTGCTAATTTTAAATTTCAACTTTCTTAAATTTTTATTCCATGTGTTCATGTGCATATAGATGTATTTCTACAGTGAAGTTTCTTGAAGTTTGTACAAATTAATGTTTTCAAAAGCATGTAACTTGTTTGCCTTTCATTCAGTCTTAAATTTGTGAATTTGCTCTTCGACCTTTTTGGATTATTGTTTCAGTTATCAACTTTTTAGGCGGTGAGCACAACAACTCATTGAAATGTGCACATTGTGCATCAGAATTGGTATCAAGATCAGTAATAATAGCCAAAAAAAGATGGCACAGCCTACATAGGAGTTTTTACTTAAATTTTACTTTCAAGGAAAATAAAATTTAAATTTAAATTTGGATGTAAACTGTTTAAAATTATTAATAAGGCCAAATGAAATTGATTTTTAGTACTTTGGATTTTGCCGCTTTGATTTTCTGACTTTTTATTTGGCAAAAATGCTGAAATTTGCCTCAAATTCTTCATTTTCCAAGAAATTAAAAATTCAAAGGTTATTAAAATAAAAAAATTTTCCACATGTAAATTTGATCATTTGGTTTAAAAAAGTAGTCTACAAGAAAAAAAAAATTATATTTAAATTTCGCTTCGCTTGCTCTCACTATTTTTGCCATAAAAAATCCCAGGAACAAAAAAATCAATTTGGTTTGCCTAGGAAGGATAAACAAACAAAACATTTTGATTCAGGTCATTAAAAGAGTTTTTATGCCAGCTACAAGGTTATTAGGTTTGAAAATTGAAAACTTCAGTGCTCAACTAGAGCTATGTCTGATGGGTACTCCAGCTTCCGGTAACATGTTGTTCTTTGTGTAAAACAAAATATCTGTTTTATTTGAACACGGTCAGTAATTATAATGTTCATATGACTGGTCAGATTATATTCTTATAGTATTTTGATCTACTTAATTAGTCTAAACATTTCATGAAGTCTTTCACTTGACATGCATGTACATGTAGGTCCTCCAATTTCTAAAAAATTGCAATTTTAGACTACCAGAAGTAGGTCGTAGAGACTTATTTTTTATGTTAACATACACACATAGTTGTCATCTTGGTTCACTATGTATAGTAACTTCACTAGATATACAGTAAGTAGTAGGTGTTTGCTCTTGATATTGTTTGTCTAGTAGAATAGAGAAACTGGGAATGTGTCAAAGAGAACAAACCCAATCCGACCAAAGAGCAGAAAACAGCTCAAGGCTACCAATGCAAGGCAATTAGTCTTCAACGCAGCGAGAAAATTATAATTTATATTGCCATGATTACTGGTAGTATAAAAGTTTGTAACTCAACTTTATTATTTTTTGGGAACTTCATAAATATTTTATTAAATTAAAAATTGATATTGCAGTTAAAATTTCTTCTTTTGAAATTTTTTTTTGAGATGCCTATTATTTCATAAACAGTTCTTTTTTTAAATCCGGGAATGTGGTTAAATTAAAATTCTCTGCTAAAGGTAACATGTATCTTTCTAATCACTATGAATGTCAATACGTAAGAATTCTGTAGGAACTTTTTAAAATTTCTAGATTAAAAAATATTTTATTAAATTTTTACCTATTTTGGACTGGATTTGTTCTTTTAATTGTGTAAAAATAGAAATCTGGTTCTACACCAAAAACATATTTTTGTTCTTGACCCCATACATGTTTTTGTTTCACTACTTAGACATAAGAACAGTCAATAAAATGTAATCAGATAGATTTATAAGCTTGTATGTACATATGTGTATGTGATGTGAGTGTGTGTTTGAATGAGAAAGCGTTTTCTTATGCAAGTCACCAGAGGTCAGAATCTAGAACACTGTAAATGGTAAGTAAAAATTGTTGTACTGTTGCACTTATCTGTATATTGCACAAAGTGGAAATAGCTCACAGAAAGGTGTATGGCGACTTTTGTCTACTGTTTTCATAAATATCAGTATACACTGTTAATGTACACCTGCCAAGAGAGAAATTCACATCGATGTATATCTGCACAACCTGTATATAACATTGGGTTACATCTATATATATTTTAATGCCATCTTTTCTTATTCTTACAAATTCTTTTTTTTTCTTGAAAATTATTTTCTTATGCTTTTATGATACTGATTATTAGGAGTACTCTGTGTACAGAAACATTGATGGATGTCAGATACTGATTTGCAAATTTGCCAGTACCGTTTTGCTATCAGCATTATTGAAAGCTCTCAGAAAACATTTCTTGATTTAATGTATTCATTGATGATAGTATTATGACAAGTCAGTAGCACTTCGAAATTAAAAACATAACCATTACGGCATTAGCTGCTTATATTCATAACATGTATGTTTAAAAACTGAATGGAATAATCATATTTACGACTCTTGACATTATTTTAGGCAGTTCCATATAATATATATATATATATACAGTTACATGTACATTCTGTAAAATATGTAACCATGTGCATGTATGCTTTTGACACTGTATGCAATTTAGATCTATTTTTAAGGAGTATTTCCCTTGAGTATAGCGCTGACCTGGGATGGTTTTAGCTTTTCATTTTTTATCATTTTGTCTTTTGCTCTTCAACATTTTGGCTAAAAAACTCTAAATTTTACATCTTAAGCACGAAACGTGAATGTCTTATGCATCAAAGTTGATATTAAGAAATAATTAGAAAAACAAAGTTACAAAGGTTGAAGGCATCCCTTTGACTTTAAGATGGAGAACAGCAGTAAATCTTCTTGTCCTTTTCTAACTAAACTTAAGTCAGGTGTATATTTGCACAAAAATGGCAAATGAAGTCACATTTTAATATCCATTACGAACTTAAGTTGGTTTAACATAGTATGAATGTCCAGTTTATTGAAAAATTTGTAAATGGAGTGGCAGATGTAAGTTTCCTTAAAACATTTGAAATATGATCTGTCCCGGATGACATGTGGTGTTCCATAATAGAATTAATAATTTTATGATTCAGGTACCTGCCTACAGGTGAGACAGGTGTGTAATTAAGCTGCAGCAGGTGGCTGTATATTGATAGGTATAAGTCCCTTACAATTTGTCATTGTCCATTGTGGTTTGTAATTTATTGTCTAAGCATACAGTATTTGACATTTGGAAATTCTTTTTGGAAAGGGGGATTGGGGTATTTAAGGGAAAATGTGCATCTATCACAAAAGAGGGACAGGTTGATGGATAGTGTTTCCTTAAAATAAGCAAGCTTAATTTTGTCATAGGTTTCTCATTCACCAGATTAACCCTTAGTAGATGAACCATTTTGAGTCTGCGATTATAGAATGTGTACTTGTTAATTATGGGTCTTGTGTTTGGGGGGATTTTTGTATACCTGTAATTATTTGTTAAATTTTTACAAATGTTTTATGAGTGGTCATTTTCGGATGTATCCTCCAGTTAGAGATCTTCGAATAAGGTCCTGCCAATTTCTTTCCAGTTATTAAAGTCCTAAAAACTTTTTCAGGATGAATCTATGATATGTGTATATATACACGTATATACAGTAACATGTATGTAATGTGACGAAGAAAGCAGTTTGACATCATCTGTTAAATAATGTATTCCAAGGACGACAATTAAAGAAATTCTACAAACTATTTTTGTTCTTATGTAAATCAGTGACAGTGTGTGACAGGTGCCATATATGTGAAGAAATTTAATTACCGGAAACTAATTAAAGGTTAATTACGAGTTTGTGTGTTCTTTTAATTCAAGGTCATTAAGTTTAACAAATGTTTTGTTGGATTGTCTTGTCTTTTCTGGCATTCTTATCTCAGTTATTTTGCTGAAAAAATTTTCATATTTATTTCTCAAACTATTTTGATTGATTGATTTGTTGTTTGCTCAATGCCCAGTGGCAAATATTTCATGTTTCCTCAGGACGAGAACCAGTTCAACAATTTAACAAACAAATCAAATAGGGAATGGGGCGGGACACATAGGGGAACCAATTTTGACTGCCACTGTAAAAGGATGGATGTATGGGTAGGGTCGGATTATTTAGCCTTCTGCAGCGACATCAGCCTACTCTTTTTCAAAACTATAGAAGGGATCTTTAGCTTGCAGGGAGTGTGGCATTCTCCAAACACGTTACCCACTATAGTCTGCAGTCAGGTTTTTCGGATTATGAGCTCAAAATATTTTGCAGAAATATTATTAGTGGCATCCTTGGCAACATCAAAAAATGGATGTCCTCCAGAATATGACATTTCAGGCTTGAAGAATAATTGTTTGCTTGTACATGTAGGGTAAGATGTTTTAGAGAACTGCACTCTCGTTAGCATGACTACTATGTTGATGGGTAATTTGGCGCATTCAAATCATTTTCATGTTAATGCGCCGAATAGGATGATGCGCAAAATGACCCATAATGACTACATTTTTTAAAACATGATTAAGCATTTTGGGCAATGGACTATAGTGTGCATCAAATGATAGAGGTTATTTCTTTAATAAGATAAATTTCAAACAGTTGGAATGTGTTAAGAAAAGGATCTTTTTATGTTTCTGAGGATGGAATACTTTTACAAACAGATGCCTAAATCTGTCTATTTTATTCATTTATAGATTTCCAAAACTCTGAGGATTGTAAACTTAATGTCCAAATCTCGGAAGATTGTATAAACTTTTACAAATGTAAAAATTTCGGAATGTTAACAGTTATACATGTATTACATAGCTGTGAGAGATATAATAAATCTCACATTTTTATGTGTTTGGGACAAGTATATTCCGTGTGAGACACCGGTGTGAGATTCATGCATCTCACATCACATGGTCTACCTTGACGTAACAATGCAAAAAAACGTCACGTCACAATGTTTGAACGTCAGAAAACAAACAACGTTGCACAGATGGTACGACAAAGTCGAAATTAACATCCCTTCAATTTGAAAACCCCTGAAGCGCAACCTAAAAGATATCTTTTTAAAGTTTTGTACCTTTGGTACAAATCCAAAACGCATACAATCTTTTCAAATATGTAAATTATTTTGCGATAGGTTGCCTAGTTTAATAGAGCGGATGTTCGTGTCATGGCGGCCATGTTTATTTCTTTAAATATTCGGCCGAGAAATGTGAGAAAAATAATCAGTCATGGTCTAAGATGTGAGATGGGACAATTCCACCCGAGGGTTCACATTTTCCAGTCAGAAACGAGGCTTGCCGAGTTTCTGATGATAGAAAATGTGAACCCGAGGGTGGGATTGTCCAGTCTCACATTTTTTATCTCGGAAGATTGTATAAACATTTACAAATGTAAAAAATTTCGGAATGTTAACAGTTCTACATGTATTACATAGCTGTGAGAGATATAATAAATCTCTTTACTTTCTAAAATTTCCTACACGTTATTAAAAGCTGGAGCATGCCATTATGACATTTATTTCCTAACTGACAAATAACGTGTTTTTGAATAACAGCATAAGAAGACAGAAAAAAATCATATATGATAATAAAAATAATTACATTGAGGTGGAGAGGTGTATCTTGCCGGTAGTTTTTTGGGCCATCTTTTCATTTGAATGATAAATGTCCTGATTTTTGTAAGTAATAAAATGGATAATAAGAAAGGTCTTACTATGGTTAGATCCATTAGCAGTAATATCTTTTTTTCCCCAAATGTGCTTATCATGCATTGAGCATCTATTGCTTTGCAAATATTATCTGTCCTACAGTGTCAAACACATGCAAAAATCACCTGTAAAATTTCACAAAAGTACTTTTTACAAAATACATGTATGTTTAAAGCAATATTACTCTTAAAGTCTTTTACTCTTAAGATATTTGGTGAAAAGGTCTCCAGAGTCCAGACTTATACCTAATGCCAAAATAAATTTAAAAAAAAACTTTCGTGTAAATTTCCAAAAATAAAGGGGGATTACTTAGGGTATGTATTGAAAATTAGGCATGATAGGGTAACCAGAAACATAGAATTGTATTGTTATGACCTAATAAGTAATTACATGTACATGAAACCAATTTTGTATTACGACATCAGTAGTGCTAAATGTTAAAAGTCGAAACAGTAACCCAAAATGTAAAAGGAGCAGATACAGATACATGTAATGATGTATCAAATTGAACAAAGAGAGTACAGGGATGGTTTTGTTCAGTTATTTGGTATTGCAAAATTTATTTGAAAAGCTGTCAAACTGGGTAGAAGCTGCCAGAAAATGATATTTTTGCACACCTAATCCCCCTATTTCAGTTATTTTTAGCAATTTTCAGTTATTTCCTCTGCTCATCAAAATCATTCCTGAGTGTTAAGCCACAGTGTTCTGAGGACATACATTTTGTAACTATGGATGAGTAAGACATCTATAACCTTGGTTTTCCAAAAAAGTAACATTTTTATAAATTTTTCATAACAGTAAATTTATTGAAATTCGACCAAGAAGGACAAATAGATGGACAAAAATAAACATATTCAATGACAGATACTCTGATCATTGAGCCATTACAATTAGTTAGCTAATCATTTTGAAAAAATCATCAATAGTTGTTATTTAATATTGTTACATGTAACCTGAGGTAACTTCAAAGGAAGGTGTACATGTATTGCACAGAAACAAAATCTCTACATCACATGAACTGAACAAAAATCTTTATGGCTGATGTTTTGTTCAAGCAAGGCCTTAATGCAAAACAAACAATTGGTTTAACATATATACATGGAACTTCTGATTTTAATTGCATGTGTGTGATTCTGATTGTACAGTTCCCCAGATCACTGTATTTCTGCAATACATATCACAAGAGTTGTCTGGGTTAGGCTACCATTGATTCTGAACACGAGTTCTCCAGGTTAGGCTACCATGGATACTGATCACAACTGTTCTCCAGGTTATGCACCATTAATACTGATCACAAAACTTCCTCCATGCTAGGCTGCCAAATATTTTGATCACAACAGTTCTCCAGGTTAGACTACTACTGATACTGATCACAACAGTTCTCCAGGTTAGGCTACATTAATACTTATCACAGAACTTCTCCATGCTAGGCTGCCAAATATAATGATCACAACAGTTCTCCAGGTTAGATTACCATTGATACTGATCATAATAGTTCTCCATGTTAGATTTCCATTGATTCTGATCACAACAGTTCTCCAGGTTAGGCTTCATTAATGCTTATCACAAAACTTCTCTATGCTAAACTGCCAAATATTTTGATCACAACAGTTCTCCAGGTTAGATTACCATTGATCCTGATCACAACAGTTCTCCAGGTTAGGCTTCATTAATGCTGATCACAAAACTTCTCTATGCTAGGCTGCCAAATATTTTGATCACAACAGTTCTCCAGGTTAGATTACCATTGATCCTGATCACAACAGTTCTCCAGGTTAGGCTTCATTAATGCTGATCACAAAACTTCTCTATGCTAGGCTGCCAAATATTTTGATCACAACAGTTCTCCAGGTTAGATTACCATTGATACTGATCATAATAGTTCTCCAGGTTAGATTACCATTGATACTGATCACAACAATTCTCCAGGTTAGGCTACCATTGATACTGATCATAACAGTTCTCCAGGTTAGGCTTCATTAATGCTTATCACAAAACTTCTCTATGCTAAACTGCCAAATATTTTGATCACAACAGTTCTCCAGGTTAGATTACCATTGATTCTGATCACAACAGTTCTCCAGGTTAGGCTTCATTAATGCTGATCACAAAACATCTCTATGCTAGGCTGCCAAATATTTTGATCACAACAGTTCTCCATGTTAGATTACCATTGATACTGATCATAATAGTTCTCCAGGTTAGATTACCATTGATACTGATCACAACAATTCTCCAGGTTAGGCTACCATTGATTCTGATCATAACAGTTCTCCAGGTTAGGCTTCATTAATACTGATCACAAAACTCCATGCTAGGCTGCAAAATATTTTGATCACAACAGTTCTCCAGGTTAGATTACCATTGATTCTGATCACAACAGCTCTCCAGGTTAGGCTACATTAATACTGATCACAACACCTCTCCATGCTAGGCTGCCAAATATTTTGATCACAACAGTTCTCCAGGTTAGATTACCATTGGTACTGATCACAAGAGTTCTCCAGGTTAGGCTATCATTGATACTGATCACAAGAGTTCTCCAGGTTAGGCTTCATTAATACTGAACACAAAACCTCTCCATGTTACATGTAGGCTGCCAAATATTTTGATCACAACAGTTCTCCAGGTTAGATTACCATTGATTCTGATCACAACAGCTCTCCAGGTTAGGCTACATTAATACTGATCACAACACCTCTCCATGCTAGGCTGCCAAATATTTTGATCACAAAAGTTCTCCAGGTTAGGCTACCATTGATACTGATCACAAGAGTTCTCCAGGTTAGGCTATCATTGATACTGATCACAAGAGTTCTCCAGGTTAGGCTTCATTAATACTGAACACAAAACCTCTCCATGCTACATGTAGGCTGCCAAATATATTGATCACAACAGTTCTCCAGGTTAGGCTACTATTGATTCTGATCACAAGAGTTCTCCAGGTTAGGCTACCATTGGTACTGATCACAACAGTTCTCCAGGTTAGGCTATCATTGATTCTGGTAACAACAGTTCTCCAGGTTAGGCTATCATTGATTATGATCATGACGGTTCTTCAGGCTAGGATACCAAAGATTTTGATCATAACAGTTCTCCATGTTAGTTTACTATTGATTCTGATCACAACAGTTCTCCAGGCTAGGCTACCATTGATTCTGATCACAACAGTTCTCCAGGCTAGGCTACCAAATAATTTGATCACAACAGTTCTCGACGCTAGACTACATTAATACTGATCACAAAAGTTCTCCAGGCTAGGCTCCCCAATATTTTAATCACAACTGTTCTCCAGGTTAGGCTACATTAATACTGATCACAACAGTTCTCCAGGTTAGGCTACCATTCATGCTAATAAAAAAAAACTTTCCATTGATACTGACCATAAAAGGTCGTCAAAACAGGATTTAATTGACGCTGATTGCAAGAGTTCCCTTAGCCTACCATTTAATCACAACAGTTCTCGTCAGGGTTTTCTACTATTGCTGATGTTAAACACTTTCTTATTTTGGACAGTTCTCCTCAAAATACTATCTAGCAGTTTATGACATTTGGTCCAACATGAAATAGAAACTTTTATTCTGGAATTTCTCAAAAAGTTTTTAAAAGATAAATGAAAACTGTCATGATCCTGCCTATTGTTGTTGTGAATTGAAATGTAGTACATAGCCATTTCTTCTTTGTCCAGAACTGCAAGGCTGTTAAAATTCAGCATTCTGGATTTTATGCCAAAATTTTGGTTATGGGCCAAAAAGGCAATACTGTAATTTTGGAAATTATTGTGAAAAATGCGGCAGGGTTGTAATCGCAATAATTTAAACTCGCACTTTGGAATTTTTTATATGAATGAAGTGGGATTTTTCTCAATATCGAAAAAATTAAAATCGCATTTTGTCTAAAATGACAAAATCGCAATAATAAATGCATGCAATAATTTTTGAATTTACAGTAAGTTGGATGATTTTTTAACTGAATTTCAAGACTTTTCTTCATTTCTCTACAGCAATATCATTTTAATTTAGAAAATATTATCTTTTGGTTGTAAACTTTCAAATTGCAACAAAGATCATTATTGTTATCTGAAGTTTAAGCATATACCAGTACGTTGCATCAGTTTAGTGTAAAAATGATAGTAGAAAGATATATTTGACAAAATGCATGGAGTGCACAGGAATTTCTGCATTTCTGTGGGATTTTTATTGTTGTTTGTGGGAACATATCACTACCACCGATAGTCATTGGTCATCAAAGATGTCAAAGTGTAAATGGTATTCTGTAAACTTAATGGTAATAAAATTTTACTTGGAAAATACGTCCAGACAAATATAATAAATGACAGTTACAAGAAATGTCCTCGTAATGAAGAAAAAAAACCTCAAAGAACAAGAAAAGAATTAGATTGAAGCAATCCTCCGTCTAGAAGACCTCCAATAGGCAGTTGACATTTACAGTTTTACTGCACGAAGAGATAAGCTCAAACAAAGAAATCATTTAAATGTCTAATGTTTATCCTCATCAATTTTTCATTTTTTATTGATTATGGCGTAATAGGAAGAGTCTTCAATAAGTTTTCTCAGTCGGTTTTTCCAAATATGCCATGATGCAGTAACTTTGACAAGAACAACTGTCATTTATAGGAAATAGCTGTTATAAATCTAAGGCGTGCTTTATGTAATTAATGGGTTTTCTTCTTGATGGATAAGATTTTAGAGATTGTCCTCGTGTAAACCATGTTTTTCTATTAATAGTATTGGTAAAGGTATATGAAGTTTTGAAGAGTAATTTGGTTTTAGAATATTACCCCTAAAATGAATTTGATTTTAAAATACCTTTAAGCTTAGAACATGGAATTAAGGTGTGCTTTATGAAATTAATTCTTCAAGAAAAATTTCAAAAAAACAAAAAGCATTCGATTTGATTGGCTAAAAATCACGTTTTTCACAGTATTAACTAATCAAATATGTTGTTGTATACCTTGAAAATTTGATATGTTTGTTTAGTTGGGGTTTTACGCCGTTTTCAGCACATTTGACTATTTCGTGACGGCCAGTTTTTATTGGTGGAGGAAGCCAGAGTACCCTGAGAGAACCACCGACCTTCGGTAGTAAATTGGCAATCCTTGTCAATTAAGATCTGAGTCGAACACACCCCGCCACAGGTGAGATTCTAACTCACAACCTCAGCGTTGACAGGCTAGTGAGCATTAGTAGTCATGACGAAGTACCTAGACCACTCGGCCACCGAGGCCCCTTGAAAATTTGATTACCGGTACATAGTTTTATGTGACTGTCACTATGCATAAGATTAAGCAACATCCTTGTACAGTGCATTTCATTTTAATTGTAAAATCGTGTATTATGGTCTTATGAGAAGAAATTTTAGGTCAAATACCCTGCCTTAGAATTATATGATCACATAATTTATTGTATTTGGATTCAGGGTTTCAAACCTTTTGAATGTATATCATTTCAAATTGTTCACAAATTGATAAGCTGCCTTGTGTACTCAACTATCAAAATGAAATAGACGTGTAATTTGATACCTCTAGTAGAAAGATATTCCTTTGATTTACAATATAAAAAGCACGCTGTTAAGTCCATTATCATATCAAACCTTTCATATTCCACCCATCGGTAATTTATTAAAAATATTGGTTCTTTAGGAGAATTAAATTGCTTTTGCATTGTAAGGCACTTCCCAATAATGTGGACACTACAGCTTGTTTGATGTTCTAGAACGTAGATTTCAATTGTCGATTGATGAGTTTTTTGTCATTGAAAATATGTATATTTCTAGAACATGATCGAATTGCTGTGCAAACCATGTTTCGATCAAAATTAGATTTACTTATTAAATATCAAAAACATAACTGAAATTGTGATCAAATGGTCATTTGAGATGAGAAGATTAATCTTGCTGTGGTTGTTGAAAATACTAGTACCAGTAAAAAGTATCAGTCCAGTGAATTTTTCTCTTTCATTTTTTCAGGTCAAAAATTTGGTAATTTTATGGATTTTGACAACATTGTACATTTTATTCACTTTAGGCTCATTTAATTTGTTAACAAACATTTTTTAGCTTTCCTGGAGTAGAGGCAAGACATGCAAAACTTGAATATATATGACAACTCAATGAAATAAACAAATTTGTAATTTTCCAGAGTAATTGATAATTAAATTTCTACTAAAATGCCGAAAAAAAATAAATAAAACTAATTTTATATAATATAAGTAAAATGGTTTAAAACCTGAAATAAAAATTGTTTCTGTGACATTCAGTATAAATTGTCCTTGTAACATGTGGATCTGAATAAGGAAGATAAATTTACAAACATATTAACATATTTCAAAAAAGACATTAAATGTTTTAGGTCTTGGAATCGAAATGATGGTCTGATGTTCAAAATGTTAATTTGCCTATCAGGACCCTAGTCGCTACATTTTTTCTTTACAAGTTTTATAATTCTGATCAATTACTCAATATTTTTGCATATATATCACATGCTGAATAATTAGATTCAAGCAATGCACTTTTCTAGATAAAAAAATCAAGAGGTAATTTAAAATTTTAGAAAGCCCTAAAATTATGAAAACAATTTAAGCAATAATCAGTTTATTTGCCAAAAATTCGCCCATAGCCTGCATAGGGGTCAAGCAAATTCAACATACAAAATACGCACAACACAACACAAATGTATAAAGTGGGTACATGATTATAACAAAAATGGTATAATGCATCATATTGCCATTTTCCAGCAATAAAAAGTTACAACAGATATTATGTGCATTTTTGACCAACAATGACCTCAATTTCGCAATTCAAGTAAAGTGACTTTTAAGCACAGTAGTCAGTATATATCCATGTGAAGTAAACATTTTTAGAGTGAGTTGAAAAGCTTTTACAATGGTTGTCATAATTATGATGTAACAAAAGAAACTTTATATAATCATCAAAGATCTAATACATAATTGTCAATTGAGTGCTTTGTTTTGTTCTATAAAAATAATAAACTGTACATTGATGTATTGATTTTATAAAAAGAAGAAAAAAAATACTACTTTGATGAGTTTAAAATTAATTGAAATAATTTTTTTACACTTAAGACAAAGGCTGTTACTCATGACCTTTGTTTAAAATCCTTTGTCTCACCTTTAACTAGACATCGGTTATTGATGATGTACAATCAGTCTGGCGTATTATAAACATTTTTACAATTTATACACATTTAATATGCACATGCGACAGAGATTTGATGGATCGTTCTGATTTCGTAACTTTTATGTTTTACAAAATTTTACATTTTTATATGTAAAATGATGAATGGTAAAATACAGTAAATATTTGTGATGTTTGTTCATTTTGGCAGACAAAAAGCATATTTGAATTTTTGTCAAACCTGCTTTACCTACCACCTGTATTGAGCAATAACCTGTCTTAAAAGACCATCATTTAAAATTCTCTTTGTTGTGTATTCTATATAAAATTACCGGTAACCTGTATATAAAGACTACCTGTCTTTAGTGACCATAATTTTGCTCTCCCTTGGAAGGTCACATAAGATAGGGTTGACTGTATTTTGCATAGTGGCAACTATAAAGCTACTGTCAGAATCTCAGGGATCAACACAACCCCTGTAAATATTTGTGAAGCCTACCCAAAGTAAAAATATAAAACCATATTGCCTGTCTACAGATAGTATTCAACAATTCTGTTAAGAAAATAAATGACTAAAGTCAATAAAAAGTGAAAATAACTTGCGAGCTTAGGTTTGCAGTTTTAGAAATTCGACCTCTATTGGGTCGAGTTTTTGAAAATCAAAATTCTAAAACCTATTTGCTCATCTATATAAAATAAACGACAATACTATAAACACCGAGTAAAACAAAATTTAGTCATTAGTTTGGGGAATTTCAGATGGCTCCATACAGCAATAAGGAAATTTTGTTTTGCTGTCACTTTTAAAGACAGATTCATGTTAGTAAATTGTATCCCAAATTAAGTTTTTAGTACAAGAACAAATTTCTTGTAGACTAAGATCATACTGTGAATTCAATTATTTTCGTTGACACCTATTTTTTGGATTGGGTGGAAAAGGACATTCGTTGAGTCTTAATTCCATGGTCATGTCGAGATTTTCAAAATGAACCAATAAATTTTGAAATGTACAGCACTTGTAATTGGCAACAAACAAACAGTTTTTCCATCTTATTGATATCCTTTATAATCAATGATCTCATTAGGTTAGATCAATTTCAATTTACAAATGACCATCTAAAGCCATGAAAAAAGGTTCAATAAATCTGCAAAATATCATTTTTATGATACAGACTTTTTGTCCATCACCAGCGACTTCAAATGTGACCACAAAATTTTGTCATCATGATGTTGACTTGACCTGAATTTTTTTGACCTTGTTTTTTTTACCTTGACCTTGTTATTAGAGGATGTACTGGCTGATTTATTTTTAGAAAGACATTTTTTGAATTTTATGTTTATACTTTTTTTGATGCATGTATATATTTATCCAGCTATTAATTTATCAACCATAACTACATGAAAATGTCTTGGTCAGATGACCTATTAATCTTCTAAATCTATCAAGGACAGGCTTGTATCTAATTTGGAACATGTTGTCTTTGTGGCTATGAGAGTAAATGGTAGACTTTATTTTCCAAAGTGTGCAGCAGTAGGGATTATTGAATAAAAACTGGTTGGTTTTTTTGGCATTCCCTGTGGTCAAGTAAAAGTACCCATTCCCAATGTGAAATACATGAATATCATATTTCTTATAGGGGACCTCGGTGGCCGAGTGGTCTAGGTAGTTCGTCATGACTACTACTGATCACTAGCCTGTCAACTCTGGGGTTGTGAGTTCGAATCTCACCTGTGGTGGGGTGTGTTTGACTCCGATCTTCATTGACAAGTATTGCCAATTTTCCTACTGAAGGATGGTGGTTCTCTCCGGGTACTCTGGCTTCCTCCAGCAATAAAAACTGGCCACCGTGAAATGGCCAAAATGTGCTGAAAACGGCATTAAACCCCAACTAAACAAACAAACATATTTCTTATATAAACAGCAAACTTCATAGGCATTTTTCTAAATCTGGACTTTAAGTAGAGAAACAGTTTCCTATTTTATTAACTGGCCACTAGTATAGCTGTTGAAACAAACTGTAGATACCTACGAAAAGTCCAACTGTGTGTTATCAAAATAAAGCATAAACATTACAGTTGAGTGAAAATCTATTTTCATACAAAATATTAAGTATGTACACTCAATTCTCGTTATGTCGAATCCATTGGGACCTGAAAATCTAGTTCGACGTAAGTGAAAATTTGAGATATCAAGAGTAAATCTGTATAGTTACTGCTGTTGGTGGTCCAAACAGACAATTCAAATTACCCGGAATTTCGACTTAAATGTGTTCGAGATAACAAGAGTCAACTGTATAAGAATTTAGGTAGGAGGTTTTAATTTTAAGGGGGCTTGCATGATTAACCATACAAAAGTTATCAACTGACCACTCTTATTCTGATTTCCAAATACCAGAATTTGGCCAAAAAAACCAATAAATACGCGTTATTTGAACACCTAGATAAACCCTTGAATGGTCCTTGCTTGATCTCATTCTCTGGACATTGGACCAGTATTTCTGCTGTATGTAAAAATAGGAAAATCAGCAAAATATTGTTCAGAATTATTTCTGTTGAAAGTTGTGGTTTTTTTACTGTCCTTCAAAAGTGTTTACAGATCTTGGTCACTGTTACATTTACTTAAAAAATTGTCAAAAAGAATTTAAAAATTTTTCTAACCAACTCTAGAATTACCATTTTAAATAGAGGATTTAGTAAAAAAAAGTATTAACAAATTATCCCAAAAATTTGGACCAGTTGTACCCATCTTGTGGTCCATCAAATTTTTTTGTTATATTATTTTAGTGGTTCAGACTTTGATATCTACTTGTGCTTGAATATTAATTTAAATGGATTTGAGAGTGTCCTAAATACATATTGCTTTTATGATAAAAAAGAAATTCTTGAATCTACAGCATATTTTTATTGCACCTTTTTATCTTTCAAACACTTGTAATACAGGTACTTGATGATCATATTTTTCCCTTTGTCATCTAAATATTTTCAAGCTGTAGATTTAAGGTCTTGGTCCAATACCCTTTTTTAAAAGCATATACTGATAATCACATTTGTAGTTTTCACAAGTTATGCAAGTTGATTTTGAATTTATATTACTGCAAGTCAATAAATCGCTCGTTTCGTTTTGTTATCATACAATAAATCTTATTTTTCTGTTTCAGTCAGGTGCATTCTATGAAAGTACAGACCATTAAGTGAAGTTGATGTATTTGTGAAAAATTTATGTTCATTTAAATTCAAAAAGTGTCCTATTTCTAGTGTATCCCGAACTTAACTTGCAGAAAATATGAGCAATTGAGACGTGGGCACATTCCTAATTCCACCGATGTGAACTTTTGATCCTATTTTAATAGGATTTCTTATTAGGTAGAATCAGATTAGTAATATACCCACCCATCATTGTTTCCATGACAACTTGCAGTAAACGGAAGTCATGCGTATTGATTTTTTGCACAGTTCGTCAGAGCGTAAAATAAATTCAATTTACACAAATCATCAGGTTTTTCCCTGAGTAAGATTGGGTTGATTAAAATCTGCATGGGTGTTTAGTGTTGCATACCCATGTGGTTTCTTGTCACAAATAAAAACTAGAAAGATGATACTCGAACAGTCTGTTTTATTCTTAACCATATGGGTGATATATGTTTCAGTTCAGAAAATAATTTGATGACCATACATTAAAAATCTTTAGATAACTTTATTCACTTTACCTTTTAACAATAAAGAACTATTTATGATAGAAAATGACTTTAATCCTTAGGATAATATCACAGTTTGAAAATTGTTGTGCCCCATATAACTCTTTGATAGCGAGAAACAGGTTTTATTTTTTCTGTCAAAAGGTGGGGGAATGTTGAATTTGTTTCTGTCTTTCTGCCTTCCATTTTTGAAAATAGCTGGAGTTCGCTTCAATGAAAAATGTGCAGATAAAAAGAATCGGGAGTGGGAAAAGTTTTACTGATTTTGAAGTCAGTAGGTCAAAGGTCAAGGTCACCCATACTCAAAAAGATATTTTGTTGCAAGGAATGGGGCAGAATCATATTCATTTCAAAATCAGGTCAAGGTCACTTATATAAAAAAAAATTATTTCTGGGTTAATTATTGATACCTTGGAAGGAAAATCAAGTTTGCTGTCACTCAAACAGGTTCTTATTTAGGAAATAATCCTGGGTCATAACAAATACTTACTTGTACAGATTGAAAAAAATAGGGAAGGGCAAGAACTCCAAAGGGAAGTAATAAGAGCTACAATTACTGATTGATAAAAGTTTAATTGTAAATGTAAAGATTATTCCTAGTTTAAAGTGAAAAGTGATGTTTAAGGTTCAAGATCAGCTATTGAAATTTTATTTCTTTTCTGGGTTTATTGTCAACAGAAACCTTTCTTATTAAAGTTTAAAGTCAACATATTGAACTGGTAATGGTAGAAGTGAATGAATGACCAGCAATTACATACATAATATGACATGATATATAAATATATTTCAGTTGAATTTCGGCCATTTATTGACAATTTTAAGTGCCTAGATGTTTGCATTGTCATCGTCATATTGGCTATGTAAACAAACACTTTAGTTCCATGGTTAATATCTGTCTTGTTTGGAACAAATCTGTTTGTCACTGTGTCAACATTGAAATCTCCACATATGTTAAATATTCTGTAATTACACAAGTTCATTGTCCAGTTTTGTTTGACCGGTGGCTTCCATATTGCTTTTCTATTGGCATATTATAAATGAATAAAGGAAAGATTTGAATAATCAAACGATTTTAATTTGCCATAATGTTGGACATGAAAGTACATGAAAAGATCTGTTTAGACATGGTTTTATCTAAGAATTAAATAATAACATTTATGAATAGGAGGAAATAAAACAAACTTAAGAAGTCTTTGTTACATGTCTGTTTTGACAGATGCTATATTAAAAGCCAGATGAAAAAAAAATGCATTTCTGATATAACAAATGTTTTTATAAAGAAGTTGGATTTTCACAAATGCTGTAATTTCTAACTTATTCTATCAAAATATGTGTTCGAATTGATAAACTGCATGTTATTCTTTGTTAATTTGTGCACTAACAGATTTTAGTACATAATATGTAAAAATCTGTACATTTGATTGGACAATGAGCCTTACAGCTTGGGCACTATACCCCAACAGACAACACTAAATACAGGAAAACTATCCCTTGGGAGAAGTCCGTAATAGATTAATACATGGTAGACTTTCGAGTTTTGGCCAAATTGCTTGTGTAGCGAACTCCACGAAAAACATGAAATTTTCTATTTTTTAATTAAAGAAAACAAAGAAATTCAATCTACTAACTCTGTTTAATTTTTTGGAAGGAAACTAGAAAAATATTTTTTTTGATGTTATAACCATTTATATTTAAGGTGACAGGTACGTAAATGGATAATCTCACGGAATTTTATGAAATTTTGCATACAACTAGAGCGTGAGGAACTGCACATGAACATCGAAGAAATGATATATATAACTTTTACACTTTCTGAGGTATAGCAAATTAAATATCAGGAAAGTAGTAGTACAGATATATAGAATACACGTAAATATCGTAAAAAGGTTCAGCAATTTTGACTACAAATTTACATTTCTCGAAATCCTGTCCTACGAATTTTCTTTAAAAATATGTTTTTGCTACTGAAATTTCCGTTTTATTGATATAAAATTTATAGGGGGTCACCGAATTCGTTTTTTGAGTATGGATAGTTGAATCTGCTGTACAGCGTGGAAAAAGCGCCGAAAAGGCAAAAATAATCGTGACGTCGTGGCTCTAAATCTTATTTTTCGACATTTTTAGGTATTGCACAGACACTTGGATGATTTATACTGCAAAAACGAATTCGGTGACCCCCTATAGCTTTCATATCAATAAAACGGAAATTTTAGTGGTAATAACATATCAATTTTAAAAATTCATAGGACACGTTTTTGAGAAAAGGCAATTTAAAGTAAAATTTTTCAATATTTTTTGCGATATTTACGTGCATCCTATACATTTGTACTTCTTTCTACAGAATATTCAATTTGCTATATATCCGAAAGTATAAAAGTTACTTATATATTTTTTCGATATTCATATGCAGTTCCACATGCTCTAATTGCTTGCAAAATTTCATAAAAATCCGTGAGATAGCCCATTTACGTACCTGTTACCTTAAAATACATAAAAAAATTATTTTAGTTTATGTAGATGTTTGTCAATAGTTCTCACTTCCAAACATAACCATTAAACTTTTATGGCGGATCATTTATAATGCATTGCCTTCTAGTTGTTGTTTTTAAGATTAATTGTGAAATTTTATGTATATTATACATCATCTAGATGATTCATTTTCTACTTTTCATTGTACATGTGTGATGTAAATAATTTTTAATTTGGATATATGTAGGCAATAATTTTGAAATTGAAGTAATCAGTCATGACCAAAAATGGGTCAACCAAGTTAATATCATATTGCTTCAAAATCTTTTTCAACCGCCTCGGTGGTCTCGTGGTAGCGTGCTCGCCCAGAGTGCGGAAGGTCGCGGGTTCGATCCCCGGCCGGGTCAAACCAAAGACATTAAAATTGGTATTTGCCGCTTCTCCGCCAAGCACGCGGCATCTAGGAGTAAGAGCAAAGACTGGTCGGCTCGGAGTCAGTATAATGTGTCCGAGTGAGGTGATATGTCTTCCTGCAGACAGTTATCTCGTGAGCTAGCACATTAAAAATCCGACTTAGCGTGTCGGTCTAGTACAAAGCAGGGATCATATGCATTATAATATCAACATGTTCTCGTCCTGATATGCACCTGGTTGCTACTGGGCGTTAAACAATAATTCATCCATCCATCATCAAAATCTTTTTCAAACATAATGAACTAACATTTGATTGGAAGCATATCTCTATTGTAACATTGCGAATAAATGCAAAAGTCTCACCAATACTCCACAGGAACTTTGAATTTACTTTCTTTTCACAGAAAGAGGTATTAATGTGAAATTTTTTTGTAGTTCTGTAAAAATTGCTCTTTTTCCCAATGACTTATAGATTTAAATTTATACTGTCCTCTAACACTGCTCCCATAAAACCAATTAAACCTCACCAGTATTCTGTGTATGTACCAATCTGTCTAGTATGTGTTTATGTTTGTGTTTTGAGCTCTATGTCCTGCCAACAAAAGTTTGGGGACATATAGATTTTCGGTCTATCTGTACGTTCGTCCATCCCACCTCAGGTTGAGGTTTGCATTTAAGCTTTTTTTCTATGAAGATGATCATGACATGGAAGTTTCTAAATTATATATGCCATTTTAAAGTTTTGACCTAGATTTCATGGTTCAGTGAGCATTGGAAATGAAAGTGGTGAATTTGATGCGGTGTCACATTATCATGAAACTTGGTACCCATGTAAGTTCTGATATGAGCTTTCTGAAATACATGCCATTTTAAGGTCTCAACCTAAATTTCACTATTCAATGAAGGTTTGCATTGAAGATAATTTTCTATAAGATTTATTCACACTATCATGAAACTTGGAACACATATTAGTCATGTCATGATATGAACTTTCTAAAATGAATGCCATTTTAAGGTTTTGACCTAGCTTTCAAGGTTCATTTTTTTGTAATGCTGCTGACTCAGGTTTAGGTTTGAGTTAAAGCTTATTTTCTATGAAGATGGGGTCACATCATGATGAAAACTGCACATCATGATGAAATCTGGTACATCATGATATGAACTTTATAAAATGTATGCCTTTTGATTGTTATGACATCACAGACGGAACATTAGTGTCATCCTGACACATATTCTTGTTTTAAATTGAAATTTGAAATGAAGGATAAATAAATATGCTGGTTTTGCCGTTTACATGTTGTAGTTCAGAGCAAATTGGGAAACATTAATCTAGGTATTGAAGTAATTATTTTTTTTTTTTATCTTTAAGTCCTGGGTATAACTAAGGATTTGTATGATTTATACGTTTGTATATAGAAGGGATTTTGTAACTGACATAATAATAAAGAATGGTCATTGTAAAAAATGCGAATACAGACATCAGTTTCTATCTATTATGCTTTGAGATATTTTGTATGTCGGCAATGAATTTCAAAATTGGGCCAAAAATATTGTCTGGAGTTCTGAATGTATAGAATATAGAATGGAAACCGAGAATGTGTCAAAGAGACAACAACCCAATCAAAGAGCAGAAAATAGCTCAAGGCTACCAATTGGTCTTCAATGCAGCGAGAAAATCCCGCACCCAGAGGGGGGCTTCAGCTGGCCCCTAAACAATAATGTATACTAATTCAGCAAAATGGATGGTACACTAAACTCTGAAACATAAAAATGAACCAAAATTAAAAAAACACACAAGACTAACAAAGGCTAGAGGTTAATTGCTTATACATCAATTTTGCATAAAATCATGAAGTCAATACAAATCCACAGGCTAGTTCAAAAGTGCTCTTGTCAATAGCTAGCAACAATTGAATGATGATAAATTGTAGATTGACTGAATCAAGTATGTACAGTCCTCTGTTGATGGCTCCGACACAGATATTGTATATTTAATAGCTGTCTCACAGATTATATAAGTGTTATGCAAATTACATACAGTTTTATTACATAAAATTTATCATAAACTTTTTGTTGCTCTCTTCCAAGTGTTGCTGAGTGCTTTCAGAACTCAATAAACATGTCTATCAGGTTAGAATAATTTATGAACATCGAATGGTTATGTAATGAAGTGGAGTGAATTCAGATAGGTATCTGTAATATGTCAGGAGTTCACGAATATTCGTGTCATTGTAGAAACCCAATAGTTCCGAATTAGGATTTGTGAAACAAATATTGAATCAAATTTAGTTCTGTTTGCACAAATATAATTAAATTGATATGAAATTAGACTGAAGTTTGAGTAATATTTACTCATATTTTATGATGAGTCTTATCATGTTTGAAAGGTACGATTAACAAATTGATAACAATTTGAAAATTACTAGGTAGATAAAGTACCAAACTAAATAACAGCAGATACCAGTTAGGAATTTATTGATAATTTTCGTAGTAAATGGACTCGAATGAAAGGATGAACTGTTTAAAATTAGCTTCATATTTACTTAAATGAAGTATTTTATAAGTAAACTAGATGGGTTTATAAAATCACTACTTTAGTCCCACAATGGAAAAAGCATTCGAGAAGAATGGTTTAATACCCTCTAATTAAATGAACGATGCTAAAATTTAGATTTTTCAACTTCAGTAAATATTTTAAATTTGTAAATTATCATATTTGATCAATAAATAAAAGATAAAAGGGTCTCAAAATGTTTAATAGTAAACTCTACAAACTAAAAATTTAAAAGGTTCCATGCTGTATGTATGGTAACATACTATTGTTTGTGTAACAAGCTCAGGTATCTAAATAAATCGTCGCCTGGCTTTAATAGTGTTTGTCGTATTTGTTCCTCATCGATAATTATTTGAACGCAAACAAAGCAGTTATTGCCAAGTGGGATGATTGAAAATGTTGAACTTCTGGTCATTCCCACTTGTGTACATTATAGTCAGGTCATTTTGAAAGTACAGATGTTCTGTTGTCTAGTAAAACTAATCTTGAAATTTGAATAACTGAAATTGGGTCCTCGGTGGCCGAGTTTTCTAGCTAGTTCGTCATGACTACTAATGATCACTAGCCTGTCAACGTTGGGGTTGTGAGTTCGAATCTCACCTGTGGCGGGGTGTGTTCGACTCCGATCTTAATTGACAAGGATTGCCAGTTTTCCTACCGAAGGTCGGTGGTTCTTTCCGAGTACTCCGGCTTCCTCCACCAATAAAAACTGGCCGCCGCGAAATAACCAAATGTGCTGAAAACGGCGTAAAACCCCAACTAAAACAAAAAAAAAAAAACAAAAATAACTGAAATTTCTACAGTTAATGACCAAAAAACATATTATTTCACAAATGTACATAAAGCATGAGTGAATTATTATGTGGTATGTGGCCTTGATTTGTAGGTTTTTGGTAGTTTGATTGCAAAGTTACGTGGAATCACATATTGAGAAAATATGACTTAATATGACACTCTGTATATAGTGTCATTTGAATGGTAAAGACATTTGTAATGAGTAGTTACTGTTATGTCAATTCCTAGAAAAGAGTGAAATATGTACAACTTTTCTCTTTACTAGTGAATCATTGGGTTTTGTTTAATTTGTAAATGTGAGGAAAAACAGATATGGAGTGAAGTTAGAAAGAAAGCACGTAATCACGGGTATATAACTGAACAAACTTATGAGTAATACAAAATCAAAATTATTTACAAAGTTTATTTTCAAGCTGTCAGTTAATACACTAAGGTATATAGCAAATGTAAAATACCGGTAATCAAAAGGTCAACATTTTAAACTTATTGACTGGGTAAGAGGGGAAAATTAAGTATGATCGCTGGTCTAATAGGAAATAAATAGGATTTGAAATAGGTGTTTTAGTTTGAGAGAACATATGAATAGTAAACAAATAAGCAAGAAAAAAATATAGATTCATGTGCTCATTTTAGAGCTATAAGGCCTTGAAAATTTGCAGGAAATGGGTTTTCTCTGGATTTTTCATTGTCTTTGCATTGACACTTCAGTCTCTCAAAAATGTATGAAAAAATAAAAAGGATTCCATAAAATTTTGTCAAATACCATTTTAAGGTATATATGATTGAATTATAAAAGAAAAAGTAGGGGTTCATGGGCAAAAAATTTCATGTTTAAGAAATGGATAAAACCAGAGGATTCCGAAAATCTGACAAAAAGACCAAAACATGACCAGCGAGCATCCTTAAATTTGTTGCCTCTAAAGTGTTGTTATTATCTGTAATGGAAATTTTTGATTGGGCATTGGTTCCTGGTTTAGAAATTGACAAAGTAGTAAATTTATTACCTAAATGTTTTTTTAAAAAAATACAGAAGATGTTGTCCTGAATCCTCTAGATTTGTTTAAACTTCCTAAATTGTCTTGAAACTGAGTATCTTTGAAAAACATTATTAGAATGTCAATGAAATTTTAACTGGATTTTTCAACAAAAAAGTTATTAGATGGGCCATTGGCTCCAAATAGTGTCAGTAATGAGGATAATCTGGTTTGCTTTAACTGAGAAAGCTACTTATTTTCAATTGAAGAATGAAGTCTTACAATTAATCTTTTATATTTTCAAGAAATACATCTGACAGTCGAACAAAACAGCTGTTGTAGGAGAACTTTGTCTAATTATAACTTATTTGTTATACCTTTTATATTGAGAAAGAAACAAAGTTGTGGGTGTGATCTTATCAACCAATCAAATTCAGGCAGGCAGTCAACAGATCACTGTTGGTACAACAGTCCGTTCATAGAAAATGATAATAAAACGCTTTAAAAATTGTTAAATGTTACTTATTTATATAACAATTATATAGATAATAGAGTAAAAATATATAGGTTTCTCTTATGATTGACCGGAATTATCAAACTCTGGAGGGTTAGGGAAATTTGATATCATATCGTTTACAGTGTGATATGAACTATTGTGATATGAACTATAGTGATATCAAAAATCTGCCCATTTGAATGGTTAATGCATGATTGTGTTGGAAAATTCGAATATTTTGATTGCGCCATATTTGAAAGCCATCTTTGCATAGCAACATTTGACGTCACAGAGAAATGAACGTTAAGTTTTCCGCTGCCCGGACACCGAATCACAAACAAAATAATATTCCCGAAGAATCATAAGAGAAATAGGCTTAACAACTTGTAAAAATTAGGTATCATTTGATATCAACTCGCGTTATTAAATTTCGTTGATAATAAACTCGCTAAAGGCTCGTTTATTATTATATCCAAAGTAAATAACTCGAGTTGATATCAAGCAATGTCTAATTCTCACTCATTGTTAAACCTATAAATAACAATCGACTCTTTAAATGGCTAATAATATGATATGCAGCAACCAACAGCATAATTTAATTGTGAAAAATGATTGCTTGATAAACCGTACTATGATTTTATTTCTTGCAGAAAGAAATTGCAAAAAGGAGGAAAGTCAAAAAGGCAAGATTGAAAAGACAGAAAAATCCCAAATTTCAAGAAGAATTACGAAAAAAATTTATCAACCAGACAAAGAAGTATTTTGGTGTTCCATATGCTAGGAAGTACTGGTCAAAAGACAGTAAGTTTGGTCCATAAAAGAAATCTTGATGAGGCCTTACAATTTCTATGTGTCAGTAACCTTAAAAAGCTGAAAAAGCAGGTCATAATGGTCCATGTGAGTTATAGCCATCACTTGGCTTTTTATCATTTAATTCTGAGCAAGTCCTCTTTCAAACCTTTGTCTCAAAGATTGGATTGGACCAGTATAACTGCTGAAATTCAGTAAAACAAAAAAACGAATAAAACTTTCTGTATTTTTGACCAAACTTAGATGGAATAGTCGTTTGTTGGTACCTTTTCAGATTTATTTGAGGGTCTAGACTTTGGACCAGTATAGCTTCTGGCAGTGCTGTTCCTAAAAATAGAAAACCAGTAAAAAATCAGTGATGGATTTCATTGAAAATTACCAAAAAAAGTTTTACTCACAAAGAGGATGTGCAAGAAGCAAAATTAGCTACTGTTCATTACAATTATCGGTAAAAAATCGATGATGGAATTGAGTGAAAATTCATGCAAAGGTATTACACCATACGAAGATGTGCCTGTCTAACATTTTAAAGGGGAGATAATTAGACTTCAGCCTTGATTTGTTTTATCATATGCTATATTGGGTATTGTAGATTTGAAAAAAACTTCATACAAATTTAGTGCACCATTTAAAGATAATGTATTGAGTTATAATGTTTTCAAGTGGGGATATCAAATTTTTGTGAGCTTTATATTCACTGTACTACTCGTAGTATTTAGAAAATTTTACATAGGCCAGGAACAGAATTTTGTTTTGGACGTGTTTATTTACTTAACAACAGAAAACTGTTCAGTAAATTAAAATAAACTGATAAAAATTGGTCTAAAATTTGTTAATGTAGATTAAAGAACTTCAAAAGAAAATAATTATTTGTAATCTTGTTAAAGATTTCCAGGACAAATTGGGTTTTTTAATGTTAACATGGTATTTCAATTAGTGCTAGTAGATAGGTAGAGTATATTGGAATATTTATAAAAGGATTTTTGACTTTAATGGAAAATTTTCTCACTGTTTTTTATTATCAAAAGTAATATATAAATTGGATGATAAGGTGTTAAACCAACAAACCAAAACATTTTTGTTAAAGAAAGGA
The DNA here is from genome assembly GCA_028015205.1 of Mytilisepta virgata. NCBI lineage: Eukaryota > Metazoa > Mollusca > Bivalvia > Mytilida > Mytilidae > Mytilisepta > Mytilisepta virgata. The sequence goes on along the minus strand of CM051511.1, from coordinate 33,234,197 downwards.
AGCAATGCAGATTATGATTTATAAGAAATATTGTTTATGTAAAATTTACCACGGCTAGTGAAGTAAATTGTATTAAGGACCTAATTACAAATTAATGAAACTAGCAGTTTGGAAAAGTTGACAAAGAACTTTGATTGGTTTTATATATCTCTGATATATGAGTATGGTTGACTTCCATGACTCTGTGACGAGATAGCATTAAACCCTTTATGGAAGTATTATATCTGACTTTTTCGTTTAATAGACCAACTGTATCTGACCAGCATCTATGAGAGCCTTAGCTAGTTTTACAGTTAAAATGAGCACACAATGACCCTGCTACATGTATTTAAATTATGTACCGTCCAAAACACAGTCATCTTGTTTGAAATCATACTGTACTGGTTTTTATACGACTGCAAATATTTGCAAAAAAGCATGTTGCAGTCGTATCATGCTGCGCTTAGCCAAGCCTTTTATTATGGTATGTTTTATACAGAAGAGTATCAGGGGACGATAGATAAGGGGGAAGTTTGAGTACTCATTAAACCAGTTTAACCCATTCACTGTTCAGTGTTTGTACTAAGTCAAACTATCATGACTCACTATTGTGTTTATGTTTGTGCTTTATAGTCTTTTAGGTTTTTTGTTTGTTTGGGGTGCTCTGTTGATCAGTATGTGTCTCAAAATCGTTGACATTGTGATATAAATTCATTGTTTTTTTCATATGTATGAATTGAAGCCATGGTTAAATTGAAGTTGTCTTTATGTCTCCTGCACTTCAACAAAACCAAATTTCACTGTATCAGGAATTGAGATAAACAGTACACAATGCCAAAAAAAAAAAAAAAAAAAAAACATAATAAAAGAAAAAAGAGGGGGAGGGGCAGCTTATTATAAGTTGGATCTACAATGAATTTCACCTCAGTGTATTTCACTAAGGATTTTGTAAAATAAAAGCTTTGATTAAATTTTCTGTGTTATCAACAGTTTTGTAATAGTAGCTTTTCAAACGATTAAGTTACTTTTGTAATCCTGATCTTCATAATTATAGTATATAAAATTACAATGGATTCATTCTTTTTCCTGGTTTATGGAAAATGTAGTGGTGTTTGGATACGAAATTTCATCATTTTGACATTCTCTTGTAATGTATAATTAACCAAGTACAAATGTAAAAATAAATGAAAAATAAATTTGGTGTTAATGAACTTTGAAAAACTAGGGTATGTATTGAGGTGAAAAATGAATGAAAGCATAGTGACGAGAAACTCTCTCTTTTGCAGCAGAAGAGTATAATTCCAAGTTATTTTTAGACTGCTGCGGCCTAGTCAGACAAGTTGTTAGAGACCTTGCCAAGGACTTTGGGTTTATTATAGGACCATGGAACCAAGCCTACATGTATGACACACTGCCGAATACTATAGAGTCTGAGGAAAGTATGAAACCAGGAGACCTTGTGTTCATGTCAGGGACCTACGTTAATCCCAAATGTAAGTACTTATATACCCCATTTAGAAAGCTCAACTGTAAGGTCATGACCTTGAAAATTATCAAAGTGGTTAAGGTCACACTTGACTTTGCCTTAGACTTTGTTATTATTCTATCTCAGAAACAGTATAAGATAACTGGGCAGGTATAAAGAGGACAATGAATTTATGTAAATGATAATCTGAGGTGATGACCTTGACAATGACGTTACACCTTTATTGTCAGTGTCCTTTCTTTGTGCTGTTGGTTTGTTAGTCATTTTATTATCTAAAAGTATATATGTTGAAAGTCAAAAGTAGGAGAAAAATAAACACCTCCAATTTTCCGTTCGCCACTTCAGACTCGTATTGTGTAATGTTATAAAGTCATGATAACATTGTTAAGTAAAGAATGTCCCTTTTAGTCCCATTACTGAAGGTCATTGTTATTATTTATGGGAGTTTTTAAAAGTAAATACTTAGTTCAAAGACATGATTTGTTTTATGGAGCACTTTTTAACCTGTTGTACATGATCCATTTGTTTGTCTATATTTAGAATCGTAAATTGTCCAAATGAGCATGAATGCCGGTAAAAGGAAGAAGTGTTTTTATGTCAAATATGTAAAAACAAAAATGTTAAAGGGAATTTTACTTAATGTTAGTTTCTGTGTTGTTGGAACACTTCCCCAGATTTTTGTTTACCGATGAATTTAGGATATTGACTTGAAAAATTTATTGTTTCATATTTATTGCAATAAATTACTTTAAATAACCTTTTCAAAAGACATACATGTCACTTGCATATTATTATCTTACCAAACCTATGTTTTAATTTAGTTTATTTCTTAAATTATGACCTAAAAATTTCAGCCTCACAAAATTTTAAAGAATAACGATATTTTTAATTAAATACAGAAAAATTGGGCATATAGATTCTCCTTCATGTATCCTACGCATTTTTTCACGTGAACGCCATTTCAGAACTTCTCTAGTTTATATTTCCAATAAACATATAAAAACGGTGGGGAATTCCAATGCAGAAATTTAATCGCCTGGAATTGGTTAAAAAATATATTATGTAATTTTATCCCACCGATAAAACACGTCAAGAATAGGAGAAAAAAAATTTACTGAACAGATATTTTGATTATTGTGGATTTTTATTATTTAAATGTTTGTGGTCATTTAGCTAAACATCACGCAATTAATATAGGAATAAATATCCATGTTATTTATGAAGTTAGTTTTCAATGGCATTTCAAATATGGTATAAAAAATATGACACAGAATACAAAGGCTAATTCAGCTTCAATAGTTATTCATGGACGATAAAATATTACTTGTAATTTATGCTGATCATATTTGTACAACAATAATTTTATATCTTATAAAATATGGGAACACCTGTTGGACAAATGTATTACCAGCCATTTGAGCAAGCTGTTTCCCATTATTAAAGTGTCATTGTATAGGCCATATAAAAAAGAAAAAGTTTCATGTGATGGGTGCCTTAATATGCTTGATATGATAAACGAACAGTGGTACATGATTAGCTCACCTGACCCAAAGGGTCATGTGAGCTATTGCCATCACTTGGCGTCCGTCGTCCGTCTGTCCGTCGTCCGTTAACTTTTTCAAACGTTAACTCCTCCAACACCATAAGTCCAACTGCAACCAAACTTGGTACAGTTATTAATTGGTATGGGTGCTACAAATCTGTTGTTTGGATTTTTGATTCGTATAAAAACATGGCCGTCATGGCTAAAAATAGAACATAGGGGTAAATCGCAGTTTTTTGCAAATAAGTCAGAAACGGTCACAGATATCAAAATTCTGGCATAGGGTAAAAGTGTTCAGCACCTCAAGATCTACCTGCCCTGAAATTTTGAAGAAGATCCAACGACCCATGTAGGAGTTATTGCCCTTTTTTTGACATTTTTGGCTTTTTTTTATGTTATTATTTAAAAAATCTTCTCCTCTGAAACTAGTGAATGGATTTGGATAAAACTTAGCATGATTGTTCCTTAGGGTATCCTGCACAAAGTTTATGCTTCGATTTTTGATCCGTCGAAAAACATGGCCACTGTTGCTAAAAATAGAACATAGGGGTCAAACAACAGTTTTTTTTATGTTATTATTTCAAAAATCTTCTTCTCTGAAACTGCTATTCAAAATCAAATGAAACTTGGTAAGATTGTTCCTTAGGGTATCCTGCAAAAAGTTTATGCTTCGATTTTTGATCCGTCGAAAAATATGGCCACTGTTACTAAAAATAGAACATAGGGGTCAAACAACAGTTCTTCGCAAATATCTCAAAAATCATTAGGTTACGGCAAATTCTGGCAAGTTGAAAGTGTTCAGCATGATGAGAGCTACCTGTGTGCTGATTTGCGTGAAAATCTGTCAACTGATGTTAGAGTTATTGCCCTTTTTTGACATTTTTTGGCTTTTTTTTATGTTATTATTTCAAAAATCTTCTTCTCTGAAACTACTATTCGAAATCAAATGAAACTTGGTAAGATTGTTCCTTAGGGTATCCTGCAAAAAGTTAATGCTTGGATTTTTGATTAGTCGAAAAACATGTCTGCCCTTACTAAAAATAGAACATAGGGGTCAAAATGCTGTTTTTGCTTATTTTTTCCTGAATTATAGAAAGAAAATGAAGACGAAAGCTACTTTCAAGGTAAACATGGTATCCCAAGTTGAATGGTGATGATGAAAGTTTGTTTTGGACGGCCATTTTTAAAATGGCTGCCACTTTCCCGCCATTTTTTACACTTGCTCGGATTTCAACAATATTTCGTTTTTAAAGTAAACATGGTATCCTTAGTGAATGGTGATGATGAGATTTAGTTTATAGTGCATTGTTTGCCAGGTGAGCGATTCAGGCTCTTGAGAGCCTCTTGTTACAAATGCGATCTTTTCTCTCTAATGTTTTGGTATGTCTTTGTGGAGTAAGGATTAAGAACATAGGGCAGAACAATTAGTCTGAATGCTTTTCGTGTCCTTTTTTTGACAATTTTTCTTCATAAAATGATAAATTATTTTTGCAATTAAACATCAAAGTGCAAGACACAAAAATTGACATTTTTAGGATCTTTTTATAGACATTATAAGGGCTACTATATATATAATAAAACAATTATATGGACTTTCGAGGTTGTAAATATGGTTGAGCTTAATAATCTCTATTGACCTCAACTCTGCATCAGTCAATATTACACCTTATTGAAAACCTTACGAGAACATATATGAATTGTATAATGTTTTCAAAATTACATATGTTGTAGTATCCAGTAGTCAGTTCATGCAATTTTTCTGTTTTCTCATGTAAAGGTGTTACTCTACATGAAACTGACAACATGCTTAAAGAAAATTGTTTTTGTGATTAATTTACCTATTGTATAGCATTTTATCACCATGGCCTGGGAGAAACATGTTGCTCAAACATTTATTTGATGTTGATTTTTGCCTTGTAGCTAATTTGTTACAAACTTCACACAAATTTTCCTATATAGATACTGTTAAATTAGAATAAAACAATACATTTTAGAGGACGATTTCAACTGTACTCCCACCTTGCCCCTCCCTGATATGCCAAAATAAGTTGTAGCTAATTGTGAAAACTTAAAACCCTCGTTTTAACTGAAGAAGATGGTATGATTTCAGCCATTATTTGGCCCCATCTGACATGAAAAATTTAAATTCTGATTTCAGATTCAATTTGTTTCATTTTTATCATAAAATGATTGAAATTTCATAATCTATCAAACATTATACAGAATTCCTTCCCATGATGCAACAGCAACATCACGAAAGTCTGCTAAATCAAAAATTTGAAGAAAATTGAATGTTTTCAAATTATTTTTTCGTCAAAACAACTATTAGCAACAGCCTTGGCCCAAAAGATTTTTTAATGTAATGTTCGTCTTGCATGAAGACACATTTCAGTAAAATATCTTTTTGGGCAAAGCTGTTGCTAATAACAAAAATTTAATTCAAAGGTCCAGAAACGAATGAGTGTTTTTCATTGATGTCTTCACACATCCTTGTTCTAATGGTCAATATGTGTAACTGTAATGCATATTCAACATAATAGATACCAGTGCATTAAAAGAATGGGATTTTTTCTAAATATGTAAATTTTATCTATTTCAGCAACCAATCAGAAGCATTTTATGACACATGTTGAAATCTGGTTGGGTGATGGTCCAAAGACTATTGGTGCTAGATGGAATAGTGGGAAAGTCCAAATTTGGGACCATTATAAGTTTGAAGCTAAAAGTTTTACCAACACAGTTTACCATTTCAAATCTATAGACACCTGGTTAAAAGGTATTTGTAAAAGGTGAGCTTACTTAAACTCATCGATTAGTTCAGGCTTTGAAGTCAGCTATAGTTTTAGTCAGCTGATTGCTAGCTAAATTGTGGTTTAAATTCTCACATGTTTGTATATTTTGTCCAGTAAAAGCCATAAAGTCAGGCTTAGGGATTATATTAGGGCTATTCCAGAAAAAATGGTATGGGGGGGTTGGAAGGCATTTTTTTTCAGCACCCACTACCCATACAATTTAAAATAAAATTTCCTTATGCTTCCTTTAGAATTTTTTTCCAGACCCCCGACCACCCATACAATTTTATATAAAGTGCCTTCCAACCCCCCCCCCCCCCCCCCCCCCCCCATACATTTTTTTCCGGAATAGCCCTTATTAAGTCTCTTGAAAGTATTATGCAGTTATTTAATATGTAGTCAGACAATAGACCAGAATATTTTTTCCAAGGTACTGGGAACAGCTTAGTGTTCTATTGCCCGAAGCCAACGACTATTGCCTGGCTACACATTCAATAACTGTTTTATTACCTAATACATGTAGTAGTTTTGGGATGCACATTTTTGTATTTTCAAAGTTTTGAAGAGAGATAATAAAGTTATTAAGTTGTATTTTTCAAAACAGTTTACAATATACAGTTATTTAAAATTTCAAAAGGTCGCAGGCAATAGAACACTACACCAGGCAATAGAACATCGTTCTTTAGGTAAAAAATGGTTTTGTAGGCTGAAGTTAAGTCATTTGTGTTAATGCTTAATACATTGAAGTCAGATTGACAATGCTTGATAAGTTTAAGTCAAGTAAATTCATTGGTACTATATTTATTAGAGTGAAGGTTTGAAATTATTGGTATGTGTTGGTGAACTTTTGATAATTTTAAGTCAAGTTGAGACCTTTGTAGTTAAAGTCAGTTCCTAGATTAATTAAGCCAGGTTTAGTTTTGCATAAGTTTGATGAGTGATTGAAAAGTCATGTTATTGGTAAGTTGTTCAATGCTAATGGAAAGTTTGAAGTCAGGTGAAGTCATTGGTAAGGTTGTGTTAATTCTTGATATTTCAAGTTAAAAGTCAAGGTATTGTGTAAGTTCAAACAAGTTAATTTGTTGGGTAATTTGTTTTAACACATGTTAAGTTGAAGTCTAGTTTAGTCATGGATAACTTTGGGTCAGCATAAGTTGATAAGTTGATAAGTTGCAGTCTGTTTAGTTATTGGTAAGTTTTGGACCTTACTAGGTGACTTCATATGAAAATACATAATATTTTTAAGCACTTCCTGGTGATTAACTTTCTATGTGGGAATTACCACCATTTTTTCTACAGTTATTGGAACTATAAATTAGAGAAGTCCCGAAATGATGATGTATCTGTAAACAAACTACATAGCAACAGCATTTTCTTGAGGTTTTTGTCGAAAATCATAGGAGAAACAGATTCTCCTTCAATTTACTTGTGAGTTATGGAATTTCTCCACCCTCAATAGTTAAATTTTAGATTTTAATGCTCGCAAAAGCTCGCATGTTGAAAATCGAAAATTTAACTATCTCGGGTGAAGAAATTCCATAACTCACTCGTACCTGAAGGAGAATCTATATTTCTCATCAATCTCATGTTAATATTTTTCAGCTTGATAACTTAATAATTTCATTTATTTCTTTATATGATACTTAATGGGTATTTTAAACTTACATCGAAATAAATAAATTTCTATATAATCAATGATTTTCATTAGTTACAAAAATTAGAGAAAAATATCGTACATTAACAGGTCAATATCATCTGTACTGATGTAGTCCATAAATTATTAGAAGCTTTCCGTCCTGTTAATTAGCTGCATACTTGTTCAATGTTGTCTTGTCTTAATATCCTGTTGTGAAGACATTTTCAAAAATAAAACCTTCCTGTCTTCATTAGTGATCCTTAAATTACCGCAGTGTAAATCATGATGGCAGACATTTTGGTGTATTATTAAAATGTTAACACCTTCAGAAAAATTTATTTCCTTTAATATTGCATTCTTAATGAAAGGTAGATTTGATTGAAGTAGATCAAAGTTAAGGTGTGTTTGAGTTAATGAAGGTCCGTGTGATTTCTTAAAGAAGGTTTACCTTTTGAACTTCTGTAATCAAACGAACCAGATTTCTTTTGTTGATCTGGTGAACTTGCTTTTCTTAGACATCTCGTATGAAAACTATAAAGGGACTAATTTTTAACAGATTTTTCTTAACATATTGTTTTTGTGAAGAAAAAAAAATCATTACTTTTTTAAGAGATTGCTATATTAGTAAGATAAAAGTTTTTATCAAAAGAATTTCTTAGAAGAGAAAAAGATCTTTATCTCATCAGAAGAGAAATTATCTTATAAAATCCTCTTAAGAATATATGATTTTACTTAGAAAAAAAATGTTCAAATAAGATTGATGACAGAAATCCAGTATGATGATTATGGCAAAAGTAATTAATTTTTTGACAAGATAGGTTTGATAGATGTCAATTTGGTGTGGGAGATTAGAGAAGACTTGGTCTTTTCTATGCTTATGATAGAGATTTAAAGTTAAGATGCATGTAATATTCAATATTTTAATCGATTGGTTCTTCATTGGTTATCAAAAAAATATGGGGGTTGGGGGTGGGAATTTGAAGATTCAGTGTACTGTTTCACCTTAGGTCGTAATAATTACAATCAGTCGTACCTCTATGTATTCAAAGGATTTACGATCAGTTGTAACTCTTACGACCTTCAGTGAAACAGTACCCTGGACATGAACACATTCAACAGTAAATAACATTTTGAGAAATAGGACAGGAAATGAACGCAAGACACAAACTTTTAACTATCGTGGAAAATTTATAGGTTAATATGTTTACCATGTAGCGATTTGTAAGGGTTTCAATGTGCACATCAAGGACTTCTTGCTAAGCAGCAATTTTAAACCATGATCACATTTGTTATATGAAAATTAAGTGAATTTTTCTTCTGCCATGTGTCCTATTTTAAATTCTTTGATGATAATCGGATCACAATTGGAAGGGATTTTTGAAAGGAGGGTATAAAATTTAGAAATTGAAAAAATGTTTTTTTGACAATTTTATGCTGAAAAATCATGTACAGTCAAACCTGCTTTAAAGGGCACCTCTATATAGCAAATCACTGTGTATAAAGGGCACAGTGAAAAAGTCCCATTCATAAACAAAGCATGTAAAAATAACCTCTATATAAAGGGCACCTGCTCATAAAGGGCACTTTTTTCTGGTCCTTTGCCCTTGGGTGCCCTTTATTGACAGGTTTGAATGTATATCGATTAAAAAAATGTCCTCCTAACTGTATTAACTTTTGTCATTTTGTTTTCTACGTAATTTACAGTTCAAGTTCCCTATTTAGTCTAGTTTGGAAACATGAACTGTGGTACTGTACATTGCTCTCAGAATGGTAATGTAAGTGATCTCAACTTTGCAATGTTATGCCTCACATATTACAGGTGAAATATCCTTTGATGCCAGTCTTAATTGACAAGGAGTGAGAAATTTTGGTTCTGTACAAATAATCGGGCTTCTTTCATAAATAAAAATTGGCAGCCAAAATTTAACCAGTTGCACTGAATGCTAAGTAAAACCACAATAAACAGAACAGAATTGTCATTTTTGTACAATTTTTAAGGATGTTCGCTGGTCATGTTTTTTACGTTTTGTCAGATGTTCAGAATCATCTGGTTTTATCCAATTGAATGCCATAAATTATTTTTCCCGCTAACACCCATTTTTCTTTTCATAAATCTTTTGCATGCAGAATAATAAGCCATTTGTAAAAATCTTATAAAATCCGTGTTATTATTAAATGGTTTTTGAGAAGAAAAAAAGAGAGCATATTTTTCTTCCCAAATTTTCAATGGCTTGTATCTCGAAAACAAGCACACGGACCTAAAATTTTTTTTCGCTCTTTTAGTCCCTTTATTAATCCACTATCAATATTTACCAGTGTTATGAAAAGCTTTTTATTTTGAAACTGAGCAGCAAACATCCTTAAACTCCCCTCTCCTTCATAGGCTTGATTTCTTTAAGATTGGTTATTAATTTTAAAAAATTTCACTCTTGACCATTTCCGAGTGGTCAGAATAAAAAGATGTTTCTGTCAATCCAACCCACCCAAATTTTCTGTATCAACCCAGAAGTTTTCGTCCACTTTTGAACAAAATTTTAAAGTCGGGAAGACATGTCTATATAATCTGTATAAAAGTTTTGAAACTAGAAGAAAAAAAATTCCCAAACATTTGACCCCCAGTTTTAAGAGGATTTTACTGCAACCACCTTATTTCATATTTTGGCCTGATCATGTATATTTGAAAATCTTTCGTTTTATGACTTTTATTTTGATCTTTCCTTTTGATCATAATAATCAGCCAACTTTATAGCCTGACATTACAGAAGAGACTTTGGTGAAATTTTCTTGTATCACATTAATGAGATGAAAATCCCCCGTTTCTGTAGCATTATTAGACACAGAAACCAATTTATCATCATAGATTTTTTTCTGTGCATTAAAGGTCATAGGTATATTTCTGATTTGTGGTCGATAAATCATAATCAAATTTGACTTCATTAGGATACAAGGATTGATAGAAGATTGGTCATGCTTCAGCGATCACTGACGATATACTTAACTCTATTTCTTTTTTGAGGATGATTAAATTTGTAGCAACCAGTGTATGCTTTGGTTTTTCACAAAATAAATGTTTTAATTCCCAAGCATAAAGATTTGCAGAGATTCCTTGACAACGAGTTGCTTTGTTTACGACTCATCGTTTTAATCTATATTCCAATCAGCAACCATACATAAGAAGCAAATTAACACGTCTATTTTTAGTCGGTTTGTTAGCGACAATAGCTATTCAGATGAATTAGTAATGAAAATGTATGCGTAATAATGCAAAAAAATGTATCTCTATTTCCATAAGTAAATAAAGATGATTTGGCAGTTTAGAAATTGTATACAAATACCTTTGTCTTGTTTCTAGGAGTAGTTTTGATTTAAGAGTATAACATCTTATCACGTCGGTAAAAACAAGTAGGAAGTAGGCTCGGTTCAGTGGTATTGTCATAGCGATACTCATTGTTTTAAATCTGTTTTGACAGTGTTTAGTTTCACGGTGCATGTATGACACATTAATAAATTGAAGAAACTGTATAAAAAATTGTTTTTAGAATAAAATTATGAACTGGTTAAATGCTTTATATTCTTCTCAGAGGTTATTCAGTTTAATTTCAAAATATTATGATTAAATGTCAGTTTACCAAAAGATGGTTGGTTATGAAATGATCTGATTTGATCTGAACCGATTTTTATTGGCTGCAAGTGTTCTTATTGTAAAAATAGTTTGAAATTTTTTCTCCCGAAAAATCAAGACAAACAAGACGAATTAAGATTGAAATGGCCGATCACGATTAAAATTTAGTCACTAGTGATATGTTAATGCTTACTTGACAATCTTATTTTGTGAGAATTTGTCAGATCAAGTGACAGATTTAACAAATAAATAGTTTTTAGTTCGCCTGGCCAAAGGCCATGTGAGCTTTTGTCATCACTTGGCGTCGTCCGTCCATCCGTTATCCATCTGTTAACGTTTCAGGTTTTAATCTTCTCTGAAACCACTGGGCCAAATGGAATTAAATTTGGCAGGACGCATCTATGTAAGGTCCTTTATAAAGTTTGCTCAGTTCGTTCCGATTGGACAACAAACATGGCCACCATGGCCATTTGTTGTTTTTGATTGGCTGAGTTTTCAAAAATCTCCTCTGAAACTGCTTGGCCAAATGAAACAAAACTTGATGGGAAGCATACATGGGAGGTCCTTTACAAAGTTTCCTCATTTCCGCAAGATCACACTACAAATATGGCCACCATGGGCAGTTCTTGTTTCTGATTGGCTGATATAAAAAATCTTCTGAAATCGCTTGGCCAAATGGAACAAAACTTGACATCTGTTGAAGGTTTTTTACAAAGTTTTCTCATTTTGTCTAGATCAGGCGACAAACATGGCCTCCATGGGCAATTGGTTGATTAGGAAAAAAAATTCTCTGAAACTACTGGGCCAAATAGAGCCAAACTTGACAGAAAGTGTCTTTGGGTTATAGAAAAATCTACAGAACTGCAGAATTGCTTGAAACCAAACATGGCCTGAATGTTCCTCATAAGGTGTTGACCATATATTGTTACTTAGGTGCCAATCCTTCATTCAAGATTGTCACCAGCAGAAGACTTATGTTAACATAAGACCCTATGGGAAATACATGAAAAAATCTTCTGGAGAACTGCTGAATTTTAGAATATGCTGACCTGTAAGTGAAAGACCTTGATGCAGAAAAATATGGTCCCTACAAGGCTTACCACACTTCATAATGATAGGGAGAAGTGACCTCTCTGAGGTACATCAATAAATCTGCTTTCATGCCAGGTAAGCAATACAAGCTCAGCCCTCTGGGCCTCTAGTTTCTGATTGTTTGGGGGATAAAAGGAGGCCAGTAAACTGGATATAAAAAGTAGTTTAACGGAAGACTTTGTCACTAAGATTCAGAAATGTAATTGAAAAAATTGAAATCATTTTGTGTATTCAAACCACAATAGCAGTTATCGTTTTAAGCTGTAATACATTGACCCTACCTTACAGCCCAAGAAAACTATGGCTACTAATATGAATGCTTTTAAAAAAATTCACTGCCAAATTGTCTTGATATTGGAACCAATCACATGGTCCTTAACTCATGAATGATCCTACATTGCATCTAAGATGTCTGGCATGACTCAGAAAAGATGGAAAATTTCAAATTAAAACTCTTTCTGAAACAACATTTAGAATTTCAACCAACTTAATGCCTTAGTAACACACCTCTCTAATTTATATCAGTTAGTTATGGTTAAATTTTTACAATGTGCTGAGTAATTTCATAATTTTGGGAATGTGATTTGATGAAAAAGTACCTGTTTGATTTGTCAGTATTGTCCCATGTAGATACATCCAATTATCATTGAAAAAATATGTTTTGAACTAATATTGGCTATGAAAGAGATGGAAAATTAGTGGAGAGCAGATTTTTCAAATATATAGAATAGAGAATAGAAACAGGGAATGTGTCAAAGAGACAACAACCCGACCAAAGAGCAGAAAACTGCTCGAGGCTACCAATGGGTCTTCAATGCAGTGAGAAAATCCCGCACCCGGAGGCAGGCTTCAGCTGGCCCCTAAACAATAATGCTAGTTCAGCAAAATGGACGGAACACTAGACTCCAAAACATACAAATGAACCAAAATTCCAAAAACACACTATGCTAACAAAGGCTAGAGGTTCCTGACTTGGGACAGGCGCAAAAATGTGTGGGGTTAAAGATGTTTGGAGAGATGTCAACCCTCCCCCTATACCACTAGACAATGTGGAATAAACAAACACACAGCAATACACACAGTAAAACTCAGTTCAAAAGATGTCTGAGTCCGATGTTAAAAAAGTTAACAAAAGAAACTAAGCAAAATGACAATGATCAATTTATATTAACAAAGGGCTACTAGCAGTTACTGACATGCCAGCTTTAGATCTCAATTAAACTGATCAAAAGATTATGTCTATATCATATAATATATATAGCTATTAACTCAATAAAATTTAACATAAACATTAAAGAATAATATCACATCAAATCACTGTATGGGATTTTAGAAATAGAACAGAGTAGTGTAAATATTTGACATCATAAATTGTTATGCATGAGAGAGATCTAGATAAGCAGATGTAAATGAACTGATTTTCTTTTTAAATTCCTAGGGAGAAGTCAAATAAAATTTAGCAAGATTTGCCTAGATATTTATAACCAGAAGATTAAACGAATTTCTGATAATTATCAGCATGTATATATATTATTCCTCTCAAAAGATCCCCAATGATACAATTTGTTACGATACTGTCAATTATTCTATATGGAATTTTGCCATTAATGGTACATTACATGTAAATTATTCATAATTTAATGTCGTAAGAATATCGAATGATAAGATGAATACCTTAGCAACCAGTTAGATATCTGTTGCTACATGTTCTTCAGTTTGACAAAAGTATCTTTTACGGAGTTATCATTGTCTGGAAATTTTCTTGACTTGAGGTTTTTCTCTCAGAGTTATACCGTATTTGTTCTAATGAACATTTTATTTGTTAATCATGAAATAGATTCATGTATAATTAAATTTTAAAGGGATGATTTTTACCTGCATCGCCAACGGCTAAATCATGTCTAGTAACCGCTTGAGTCTGTCTGTCCACCAGTCCGTCTGTTCAAAAGACCTTGGGTAGGAAACTTTCGTCAAAGTTTTCTTGGTTTCTACAGAAGGGAATGATATTATATGTTGTCTGAGTTGCATGTAAGCAATTTTTGGATCTGTTGTGCAGCCACTTCCTGTTTGTTAAAAATTCAACAATACTCAAAACACTAGAAAAATTTTCGTGAAAGTTTTCTTGGCTTCTACAAAAGGGAATGATTTTATATTTTGTCTGCAGCTTGATAATGTTGAGTTGTAGTGTGTAAGGTATTTTTAGATCTGTTGTGCAGCCACATAGTTAAAAATTCAACAATACTCAAAACACAAGAAAAATGTTCGTGAAAGTTTTCTTGGATTCTACAAAAGCGAATGATTTTATATTTTGTCTGCAGCTTGATAATGTTGAGTTGTAGCGTGTAAGCAATTTTTGGACCTGTCATGCAGGTTTGCCAATCATGAATTGCATGCTGCAATGTAGGTCCAGACCCGGTTTTGGTCTAGTTATTTTGTTTTTTTAGTGGAATTCAACTTCTGACAGTCTGGATTTGTCTATTAATATTTCTTTACTTTACATAATAAAATTGCTTTCATTACAGCATTTCTGCTTAAATACATGATTAAAAAGATTTCAGGAAATTTAGTGATCAGATTTGATAATTTTTCCACACTTGAAGCCTTTTTGGGCAAAAATGGGTGAGTGTCACCCCTGAAGTTTAAGATATCATTTGCATGATCAAGATTCTTTGGAGGGGCCTCGGTGGCCGAGTGGTCTAGGTAGTTCGTCATGACTACTAATGATCACTAGCCTGTCAACGCTGAGGTTTAGGGTTCGAATCTCACCTGTGGCGGGGTGTGTTCGACTCCGATCTTAATTGACAAGGATTGCCAATTTTCCTACTGAAGGTCGGTGGTTCTTTCCGGGTACTCCGGCTTACTCCACCAATAAAAACTGGCTGCCGTGAAATAGCCAAATATGCTGAAAACGGTGTAAAACCCGAACTAAACAAGATTCTTTGGATATAGAATTTTTATGATTGTTGCATTCATTTAGGTTGTCGATTTTCATGGAAAAATTTAACATTGAGAGATTGGTATATTTATTGTTTTATTAAAGACCAATTTCAGTGAAATCAATGGCGAAAGCCATTGTACCTGGAGAGGACCACTGACCTTGTCAAGAAAACTTGCTATCCTTGTCGGTAAAGATTTATTGGAGTAATTACGGTAGAGAATATTTTGTCTAGTCATGAAGACACAATTAATTATCATGATCAATACCTTGTTATACCACCCTGTGTTTAATTGTTTTTTTACACAACAAATGTTGAATTAGATAATAAAAACATATTTCAATTATTCAAATATTAAAATTGACACACTTCCCACGAGAATTATTACAATAAAAAACTTGTAAATTGAGTTAGTTTTATTTGTAATTTCATATTTTGTGTATGCAATGTTTCCTGGATTTAACTGCAAAATTAATGAAAAAAAATCACCGTTATTAGTAGATTGGCCATTAAATTAGAGAACAGGGCATCCGTTTTCACGCACTTAGACTGTATGCTGAAATATGCATAATTTTTATAGCAGACATATATTTTAATTTGGTTTGAAACTTATTAAGTGCAGTATACAAAATTTGCAATTAAAATAAAGGGAAATTGTTTGATAATGTGGTCCTTATTTTAAAGAAATTTAATGAAATTGATGTACAAAGTTATAAAATAATAATTTGTTATTTAGGTAAATAAGCTTGGTTTCTTTTTAAAACAGTCGATAGAGATGAGGACAGGAGAGTCTTGAAAATTTACTCCACAATTTATATAAGTGTCAGATCATGTTGATATTGTTTCCATTTTGTTGTGTTGTGTCAGATACTATGAAATTTAGTACTATGACAATACAGATTTGAATTGTTTTTAAGCAATAGATAATATTTTTCCAGACTGAAGTGCTTATCACACTTGTATATTGCAAAAAGACAGCACAAATACTGCGTCATATACAGCATAGTATAAATTTACAATATCCAATATTAGTATCTTTGGATTGTTATTTTGAAACTCCTGGAATGATGCCTCTGCTGGTGGACCCTAGGTCCCCAAGGGTATTCGCCAACCCAGTCGTGAGACTTGTCTGACATGATTATTCATTGATTTGTTACAGAAATTACCAGTATTTAGCAAAATTCAAAAATAATAGAAATACTAAGGGTTCATTCCTTGTATTGCACATGGTAGATCTCCTTAGCTGAAATTTGGCTTCCTGTTTCGGTATTTTTGGTTGAGTACTTCTTGTTTAATATAAGTTTGGTTTTTGTTCTTCCAAATGTTTCGGTTTTAATGCTGCTGATGAGAGGTAACTCCTTGAAAGGCGTATACAGCATAGTATAAATTTACAATATCTAATATTAGTATCATTGGATTGTTATTTTAAGGCTTTACCATATATATTAATAAAAATATGATAATTGAATGTTATCCATTTAAGGAATAGTAAAAATGTAAAAAGACTACCATTCTGAATTTCTCGTTTTCCAATTATTTAGTCATTTCCTGCGTTAGGTGGTCAAAAAGTAATTTATTTCACACAGGAGATTTAATTGTCTCCTGCAAAATACTCCACTTACTGTCAAAATTAGGAACAGGGTTTTGTCAGAAATTGATTTGTAACACCATGTAATTTTTAGTAACACCTCAGACAATTATTATTACTAAATGTAAAAGGTTTTTATATTATCATTGGGGAAATTTCATTTTTCTAGTTGTAAAATGAAGTTTTATTGGAAAAATAAATCCTCTGAATTCTAAACTATAGATGTTGTAAAATTTTCAATTTTTAAATGTTCATTAAGATGGGGGGGGGGGGGGGGGGGGGGGGGGGCAGTGGGCAGGGGTGACACAGGGATATGATTTTCTCAATTACCTAAAACAAAATTGCCATTTTCCCTTAATTCCTTAAAATGTTTGCTCCTTTTTTCCAGTCCCCTAAATTTTTTGCTCAATTTTCACACCCAAAAATAAAATCACTCTTTTGTCAATTCCAAAAGCATGTTAGCTGGCCCCACATTAATGCTTTTGTATTGTTGAAAATCTAGACAATAATTATTTTGAGCATAGAAATATACGCCACTCACAACATAAAAAAAAAAATCTATATTTGACTTCAGCATGATACACTAAGGCCTAAAAAAAATATAGTTGTGTTTAGCGTAACCCGACCCTACCTAATTTTTAGTGCCTACCCTAAATTTTTTATAACCTTTCTTCAACAAGCACTGCTAAAGTCAAGGTGACTCCAGTATACAACCTAACTAAAAAAATTAATGTAAAAAAAACAAATTTCCCTACCTACCCTACCTAACTTTTTTTAGTGTGTTACCCTAAACACGTGTATTTATTTGGCCTCAGAATGTAAATTTGTCTTTACTTAAGGCAAAAGACTGGTTGTGGTCAATTTGTATCTTTTTAATCATTGTTCGCACCTGACCACTGGCCGACTTTGACAGATGCAGACTTCACCTGAAAGAGAATTACATGGACCATGATGATTTACTTAATGAATTTGTCAAAGAACTTGATTTATTAAGGATTGTGATTAAGGGGTTTAGTGTCAGTGATTGAACGAGAGATACCGGACCTTTACACTTAGATTTATTTGTCCTTGCTAATAAGGAACTGTTTTGTCATAATTATCAGGTGTCATGCAATTTTCTGGAGAAAATATGAGAACACTGACAGGAAAAAAATGATATTTAATTAATTTTTGTCTCTAATAAATGTAAAGCTCCTCTTAGATCATATATTTTAAGTAAATATGACATGTGTTATTGACTAGATTTACACTGGTGCATTTTATTTTTACTAGAATTGAATTTTTAAATTTCGACCAATAGTGTACAATTAGATAAAGATCAGCTCCACATGACTGAGTTCAACAAAATTTTGTATAATGAATGTCGATAGTACAACAACCAAATTTTGCCGCAGGAAAATTTCATCTAAATTGAAAGTAGTGATACAAAGTTCATCGTAATATACTAATATATCATTATTACATCATAATGTATATCATTATTATTTCAATTTATTTCCTTGTCAGAATTTGTAAGGAACAAAAAAAATTTTTTCTCAGAAATATCAATTTTCTCCAATAGGGTATAATGTTAAATTTTAATTGCTCTTCAATTTTACTAAGTTTAATGGGTACAAATAGCCAATATACAAATTATTAAATATGACAATACCTGATTTTATTTAACAGAAAAGATATGTTTTTCTTATCTATAGTATTATTTTAATATATAAGATTTGAGCTTGTGATGCTGTATAAATGGCTACTTTAAGTTTAAATTTGCTGTTTCCATAAAATTCTCAAGATAACTTAAATTGCAAAATAACTTTGATGTTTATTTTGTAAATTTACTTTTATTTTAAAATATTATCTATTGATCATGATCAATGACATATTTTTTTCACCATGAAAAAAAAATGATTTGTCTGCAATGAAAATATCTTGTTCTTAATGGAGTCATAAAACTTAATATTGGTTGTGATTGTCTCTTCTTTTGATCTTCTTGGATTATTTTCTGTTTAATTATGCAGATTAAATAGTCTCTGAGCTTAATACAGAAACTAAGCCGAAGGCGTATGGCGACAATTTTAATCTTTCAAAGTGGTATTTATGAAAAATCACAACCGTACGGAAGGACTCAAAATATTGTCATATGACCAAGGGCCTCTGGCATTGACCATAAAAAGGCGAAACCATATGATAAGTATCATATTTATATTATGGTCTTTGGTTTAACTCTATGAACTACTAATTTAGAGGTTCAGGAAAGGGGGTTGAAATTGTGAAAAATTAAACGGACATTTGGAAAATGAATTTTAAAAATGAACATCTGATGGTTATTTTAGTAGTTATCAATATTGGCCAAGGAATACCGAACTGACAAGATATTGGGAAAATTCCATAAAAGCGAAATCCAAAGACAAATGCCACAAAGATATAAAAAAAAACACACAACAAACTAAATGTAAATAGAAAAAGACAGTAGACCTGAGACCACAATTAATCCGCATCAACTCGTTGTCCACAAAATATAGTTCCCCATATTTTATAGTGTATTTTTTCCATTTTAATTTTCCCCACTTTCTGTTTGGCTTTTATCAAGTATATATCATAGTTAAAATATAAAGCACGAGAGTCAAATTACTTAATTTTAAACAGTTTTTTAATCAGAAGTACCAGTATGCAAACATTGTAATTTGGTGACTGTCAGAATGGCCCAATTTCATGA
The DNA here is from genome assembly GCA_028015205.1 of Mytilisepta virgata. Classification (NCBI taxonomy): domain Eukaryota; kingdom Metazoa; phylum Mollusca; class Bivalvia; order Mytilida; family Mytilidae; genus Mytilisepta; species Mytilisepta virgata. Next base: position 33,214,816 of record CM051511.1, on the reverse strand, counting down.
TGTTATGGGCTATGTGAATGATAAATATATCCCTTAAAGACTTTTTAGGGATTTTCTTGAATTTGCAATGGTAGAATTTTCTATAATTTTGATATATTTCCCTGTTATGAGTGTAAGGCCAATTAAAATTAATTGATAGATTTTCATCCCTGCCCGCCCCTCGAAAATGGTGCCGCCCTGTTTTTTTTTATTTTTTAAAATTTACGATTTCCGGATTTTGTCCATCTCCGTTACCGGTATCCGTGTCAATAATTTCGTTTTTTGTTAACTTCCTGTAACAATTCAACATGGTTTTCGTGATTCTTAGAGTAGTAAGCGGTATAAGCCATTTTATAACGTTTACATATTAATAACACCTTACAAAATAGTTTCATATGAAATAAAAAATAAAAAATAAAATCCTCCCACCCGCCCCATTTTTTTCCAAAAGTTGAATGAAAATCTACTAATTAATTTTAGTTGGCCTAAATTGAATAAAAGAAAGATTATAAAGTTTGAGCTGGTGCAATTTTTTTAATTTGACTTAATGTTAATATGAAAATGCACTATTTCAGTAGGGTTCATATAGATAATCTTAAGTCATATTCCTGTATATATTCTAAACACTGTCCTGAATGAGGTTTGAAATATAGATTCATTGTATAATCCAATATACTGCAACAAGACTGACTGTATTTATACAAAAGATTTTTTTAACCTTTTTTTCATGGCAGTTAATGTTATGTTAATATTTTCTCTAAAATTCTTCTGTATACTGCCATCAATGTGTTTGAAATATAAATACATTGCACAGAATATATTTCAGTACCATAATTATTGCATAACAATTGAAATTTATGCTAGACTTAATATATATTCATATGAAAATTTTTTTGAACCCTTTTTTAGCCCCTTTGATATTCATGCAGTATAGAGGTTTTTTTTTCCTTTTATGTTTAAAAATTTGATAATAATAGTCTATATTTCATGTATGGCTGCAGGCAGTGGAGAGTATTTCATTCATGTTTAATTGATGGAAGGAAATTATTGAAGTCTCCTTAAAAGGAGGTAAAAATAGTCCTTTAGTTATAATTCAACAGAGAAAAGATTGAAATTTAAGCTTTGATCAGCAAAGTTTGACCAGTTTTTGAAAATATATCATAAAAGGATCTTTTTCATGCTAAATTTATGACAAGCAGTGACTTTTCAATGGCTTTACATGAAATGAGAATGACTTTGTAGGTGCATTTGTGGTCTTTTGTGTGTATCAAGAAAAGAGCCTTTCATTCTCCATTCATAAGTGAATAAATTTTGGCCTATTTTGAGTTCTTCAGCAAGCACAGCATTGGCACATAGTGTCATTAATAAATTTAATGCTCGGGTAAATATATTTTTATGAAAATTTGATATTGCGGAACAGCTTGACTCCTTTCATTGACAAAATCCAACATTCAGCATGTTCAGTGTGTCAGTATCAGTAAGTCACTGGTCATATTGAAACACATTAATGAAAGTTCATAAAGGTCAAATGAGTATATGGTACCTGCTGTTGTAAAAAAATCAGCAAAGCCTAAAGAATATGTTCTTTTTTTTATTTTATTTCATGCTGGCTTTATTTTTTTTATTAATAATTTGAATAATGATTAGAATTCTCAAGGCCAAATACTTTATTACTTATACTTAATCAATGTTAAACCCAGATAAAGGGTAAAGACTATGTCATGTTTAGAACTTTTGAATGCATTAATTGAAGAATGTTTTTGGTAAATGCTTAAAAATTTACATTTTATTCTTACTTGCCCGAAAAATGTGAGAAACGCTCGGTAGACCTCAAATTTCTGTTTCTAACGCTTGGTAAATCTCACATTTCTGTTTCTAACACTCGTACAAATAAAATGTACATATTGTATATGTATTTAATGAATAAATTTTTAAGTTTTAGCAAAAATTCCTCCAGAAACCCACATAAATGCAATATTATATAATATAAAACAATAATTAAAAAAAGAGTGTCCTCAGGCTCCAATTTAAAAAAAAATTTCTGACTAGGTATGACGCAACTTGTATAGAATGTAAACAGTTTTAGTATTGTGGGATGGAGTTTTGGTAACTTTATGAGCGTCATATGATAGTTTGTTTTCTTCAGTTTTGATAGAAACATTTTTTTTTACGTCATAATAAAGGACAAAGAATGAATTGCATTGTAAAAATGGCCAAAATATGTATTATGTGGGAGTATTTTATGGTGACCAATTATGTACTGGTATGTGTAAATCCTTATTACCTACTAATTTATGACAAGAGTATTTCAGAGTGATGTTGACATCTCATTGTTCCCGACAATACAATAGTTTTTTTTTTGTACCTCGTTTATTATGAAAAAAGTAATATTTAATAGTATATTTATTCATCATACAAAATTTAATATTATGAATATTATCTTTGAACAATCAGCAATTTTAAAAACTCCCATACCAGATATTAAATTATTGATCATTGTCATTATATTTTTATGGGAAAAATTGATATATATTTCATGAAATATGGAACAGTAAAGTTTTTAAAAAACACAAAAATTAATGTGTGTGAAAATCTGTTGCGGTAACCATATTAATAATATATGTATATGCAGATATTCTTTGGAACTCAATACCTCAAGAATTAGGAATCACAAATCTGGCTAGTTGGGCTTTTAAATTAAGTCAGTAAATGCATAATATGAAATTATGTTTTGCAGAGAAGGTGTATATGACTTGGACAGAGTTTGAAAGAAAGATTGACTGACATACATTTTTTGTTGTCTGCAATATTATAGCTAAATGCCTTTTAATTTTCCTGTAATCCTTCCATATCATGTTTTGTCATCCTCCCAAGTCAGGGTTTTGTATCCACGTTCATTCCTACAAACCCCTGACATGACACATTCATATTTTGGGGTTCGAACATATCGCCGCCTGGTTTGTGACCTAGAGAATTCTACCTATGACGTGAATGGACTCTCTTTTGACCTTGAGAAGAACCAATGAAAATCGTTCACTTCCGACCCGCAAAATATGAACGTGTGATGTCAGGGGTTTGTAGGAACAAACGTGGATACAAAAACCTGACTTGGAAGGATGTGTTTTGTTGTCTTGAGAAAACTAAGGAGTATCTTCCTTGTGCATAGCTGTCCTTAGATGGATTTGACTTTACCCCTTTTGGTCATTTTAGTATTTTTGAATTTGCCCTTCTACCTTTTTGATTTTTGTTTCGGTTTTCAACATTTTAGGCCTTGAGCACAACTGATGAGTTGTAAATCAACAAAATGTGCACATCCTGTGCATCAATATTGGTATCAAAGAATTTTATTTAAGATGGTGTTGTTCTACATTATAAGGAGAATATTTAAAGTTACTGTTTTAAACTTTTGAATGAGCTGCCACAATTAAAAGTGGTGATCTGTGGTCATATACAAAAGTGTCAATATTTAGGTTTTATTTAGACTGGTGTCTGGATAAATATTAAATTCTGTATCCCAGGTGATATTTTTTTCTGGTATTTTCAAATTTTGTAAATATAACAGGATATATGTATACTTTTCACCATATTTTTTACCAGACTGATTAACAGAAAAATATTACTGAGGATTTGGTGGCAGGTGGCTTCAAACAGGACATAGGAAAATTAGATTTGCTGCCACTCAGATAGCCTCTTGTTAAATTTCATTTTGAATTATATTTTTATTGATAAAATGCACCATAGATTGATTACGGTCTTCGACTAGATCAGAAAACAGTTCAGTTCAATAACAGTTGCCTCTGTTGAATTAAAGGGTGTATTTGAGATGGGGAGTTATTACATTGTACCTGGCACATGTAGATGTTGGTCTTGAAATCACTATATAAAATGGAGGAGGGAATGTTATAATGTGCAAGGGATACACAATAACACTAGAAAGGTTTTTATTAAACTTGGCCCAGAAATGAGTTAAATCTGTCTTCACTATAAAGGGAATACTTGTATATATTTATATCTGCTATGAGGTTTTCTTGACATAATAAATGATATAAGCATCATACTTCCGTCAGATTTATATTCTGTTGTACGGATTTTATGGTTGTGCAGTAAAAGATTGTCTTGTAAGGAAGATTGATGTGTGTTTGATAGAGTACATGTGAATAAGATTTTTATGTGTGGACTTCCTTATATTTTTTGTATTGTGAAGTTACGTCAAATTTCAGCTTAAGCTGAAATAGTTTGTCTGTCTTTGTTGAATTTACAATGTAGACCGATGAACATTTTCAGTTAAAAAGCCAATTCAGCTATTTTTATAAGTGACCTGAAGTATATGGTCTTGATTTAGAATTTTTGAGAAGAAGAACTCCTTCCCTCAGCCATTTTTTCATGAAAATGATCAAATAAGTACAGTAAAACCTGTATAAACAGAACTTTTGTTGTTTTGATTAGACAGATGTTTGGTTTACACAGGTTAAAGTACTGCAGAGTATTTATTGTATTTTGATACAAGTGGTTTCTGGTTTAAACAGGATGTGGTTTAGACAGGTATGCAATTTACACAGGGATTGCTTTCAACAGGTTTACATTTTACACAGGGTATGTTTTAATTGGGTAATAGTTATCTGATTTATTGTTTCCTATTTTTCAGCTATTGTCCTGATCACAAATGGAAACGATCAAAATTCAAACCCGGAAAGAAGTCTGTTTTCCGTGAGAAACAGGATCAGGAAAGGAAGGATACCAGTGGACAGCAAACAGATAACCAGGCCAATGATCAGGTCGGAGATCAGCTCGATCAACTGGCAGATGAGGCTAATGATGAACCAGATGACGAAAATGATGTAGATGGTGACGATGATGACGACGACGATGATGATGATGATGATTTTGATCAGGATGATATGGAAGATGACCAAAATGAGGGAGAAGTCCAGGAACCAGTTGAAGATGAACCAGCTGATGCATCAGATGAGGAGGAGATAACCCAAACTTCAACGTCAACTTTATCGATAGCATCAGTTGTAAACAAAGATTGTATAAAAAATGGTTTTGATTTCAAAAATGGAGATGGGGATAGTGTTAAAGAACTTGGTTATCAAAAAAACAATAGTAAGAAAGATTTTAATTTGCAGCAAAAAGAAACAAGCCTAGAACATGGACTTGATGGTGAAAAGAACGATTTTGATACTTTAAGCTCATTGAAAGCTGGCTGTGATTATAATGATAATGCTAAAGGAGACAATGGAATGTGCCATATAGAAAACAATTCTTTAGATGGGAAGTGTCAAGATTTAGCCATAAAATTCAGTGAAACTTCTTTACAATCAAGCACTGAATTAACTACAGGTGGGAAAAATTGAAGCTTTAATTTGATGATTCAAAAACTAAGCTCTTCACTTAAAACTAGACATCTTAATATTTTTGTTAATATCTATTTGAAACATTTTTGAAGACTGAATGTGTGGAAATTTTATATGACTTTTTCTCGATTCTAATCTTTCAGATGAATTGTCTCAATTTTAAGTAACAAAATTATACTTAGATATGAAGAGATGTGATTTTAGGAAAGGCAATGTTTGAAAGCAGTTTTATATTAAAGCTAAGAGCTTAGTTTTAATTATTCAGTTTGAAATTTTTTCCCGTATATTGCATGCGTTTATTTTCTTTTCCTATGAAAATAATTATTTTTAAATTTGTATTAAAAGTGTTATGTTGCATGACTTGTTTTGTTTTAATAATAAATGCATTTGATCAAAAGAGGATATTGGACAGTGCAGTGAACACTGACGAAATATTAAATATTCATTTTCATCACAACTAAGTTAAAATAATTTTGAAACAGAAAAATAATTTACAAAATTTAATATATCAAACTGGATTTTCAAAAAGGAATTCCCTACTTGTGGATATTGGAGTTGTCTCCCATATTCATGAGTTATCTTGCCTAACAGAAGGTGTCTGCTAAACATAAAGGGGCAAAAAGTAATTTAATTTTTGATAAAAATGTGGAATTCAGGCATCAGACATTGAAAAATGTGGGAAAATATATTTAAGAACACATCATTAATGTGTGGAGGATTTGTTAGGAAGGAAAAATATTTTGCAGAAATACAACAATTTGTCCATTGATATCTGTGGAAGACTCCTTCTCCAATGACCGCCTCAGTGGTCTCATGGTAGTGTGCTCACCTCAGGTGCGGAAGGTCGCAGGTTCGATCCCTGGCCTGGTCAAACCAAAGACATTAAACTTGGTATTTGCTGTTTCTCCGCCAAGCACACAGCATCTAGGAGTAAGAGCAACGATCTACTGGTCAGCTTGGAGTCATTATAATGTGTCCGAGTGGGGTGATATGTCTTCCTGCGGACAATTACCTCGTGAGCTAGCACATTAAAAATCTGGCTCAGCATGTTGGTCTAGTACAAAGCAGGGATCATATTCATTATCATATCAACATGTTCTCGTCCTGATATTCACCTGGCTGCCACTGGACATTAAACAACAATTCATCCATCCATCCATCCTTCTCCAATGAGAAGATAACTCCATAAATGGGAGACAGCTTACATTTATCAAAAATGGGGAATATTCTGGTATCAGTTTGGTGAAAGTACAGCAGATTGGATCATCAAGTTTGCTCTCTCATGTACTGTATATTTATAAAATTTCATTGCATACCAATTTGTTTCATTTTATTTTTTAATTTCTTTTGCGGAATTCCACTTTTTTCAATCTGGCTTCATCCTTTGGAGTTTCTTTACAATCGCTGAATTTACATTTTTATATCCAGCTGTATGTCAGTAGCAGGTTATAATGTGTTGCTCCGCTGTCATCATGCCCCTTAAGGGGCTGTGATATCACTTGGTCCAGGTAGTTTGCCAGAAGTACTAATAATGACTAGCTCTTTAACACTGAGACTGTGGATTGAATCCAGCTTGTAGCAAGGTGCATTTGACTTCAATCTTGATTTACAAGGACTGCCAGTTTTAGTTCCTGCTGTAGTTCAGTGGCTTTTGCCAAATACTCTCGGCCTCATTTACCAATGAAAATATATAGCCAGTGGTAAAACCCCAATTAACTAGAATAAACCATCAAGGCCCTTAAATGTGCAGATATGAAGAAACCCAGAGACACAACTTGTCAATCAGATTTTATTAGACACCATAGTGCATGCCTGAAAGTTTTCCGTCATTTGCCGGATTTCCGTATTTTGACCATTTTAGTCTTATATATATTCCTATATAAAATAATGGATTCTTCCCAATTTCCAGTTTTTATACGACCGCAAAATTTTTGCGGTCGTATATTGGTATGACGTTGGCGTCGTTGTCGTCGTCGTCGTCGTCGTCGTCCGAAGACATTTGGTTTTCGCACTATAACTTTAGTATAAGTTAATAGAAATCTATGAAATTTAAACACAAGGTTTATGACCACAAAAGGAAGGTTGGGATTGATTTTGGGAGTTTTGGTCCCAACAGTTTAAGAATCAGGGGCCAAAAAAGGGCCCAATAAGCATTTTTCTTGGTTTTCGCACAATAACTCTAGTATAAGTAAATAGAAATCTATGAAATTTTAACACAAGGTTTATGACCACAAAAGGAAGGTTGGGATTGTTTTTGGGAGTTTTGGTCCCAACAGTTTAGGAAGTAGGGGCTAAAAAAGGGCCCAAATAAGCATTTTTCTTGGTTTTTGCACAATAACTTTAGTATAAGTAAATAGAAATCTATGAAATATAAACACAAGGTTTATGACCACAAAAGGAAGGTTGTGATTGATTTTTGGAGTTTTGGTCCCAACAGTTTAGGAATTAGGGGCCAAAAGGGTCCAAAATTAAACTTTGTTTGATTTCATCGAAAATTGAACTATTGGGATTCTTTGATATGCCGAATCTAACCGTGCCTTTAGATTCTTAATTTTTGGTCCCGTTTTCAAATCGGTCTACATTAAGGTCCAAAGGGTCCAAAATTAAACTTAGTTTGATTTTAACAAAAATTGAATTCTTGGGGTTCTTTCATATGCTGAATCTAAACATGTACTTAGTTTTTTTATTATGGGCCCAGTTTTCAAGTTGGTCCAAATGGGGGTCCAAAATTAAACTTTGTTTGATTTCATCGAAAATTGAAGTATTGGGGTTCTTTGATATGCCGAATCTAACTGTGCATTTAGATTCTTAATTTTTGGTCCCGTTTTCAAATTGGTCTACATTAAGGTCCAAAGGGTCCAAAATTAAACTTAGTTTGATTTTAACAAAAATTTAATTCTTTGGGTTCTTTGATATGCTGAATCTAAACATGTACTTAGTTTTTTTATTATGGGCCCAGTTTTCAAGTTGGTCCAAATCGGGGTCCAAAATTAAAGCTAAAAAAGGGGTAAATTTTTTTTTTTGGGGGGGGGGGGAGGGAAATTCTCCACAGCATATTGTATTGCACAAGAAGCAAAAAATTGAATATAAATTCAAATCATAAGACCAATTCTAAGTTCTTTATTTCAGTTATTCTGTGTCAGAAACCTATTATGTGTCAAATATTTGAAGAAACTTTCAATTGCACAGTATTGTGCAATAGCAAGAAATTGATATGTGTGCTCTGCTATCAAAACCTTATTATTAACAAATTCCATGACTATGATGTCATTTTCTATTTTAATATGTTATGGTGTATTTAAATGGGCTGTTATGGTTGCAAAGTATAAAGAAATGGGGGGGGGGGGGTAAATGAGAAATTGGGGAGGGGGTAATTTTTTTCTCATTTCATATTTCATAAATTAAAAAGAAAATTTCAAATTTTTTTAGCAAAAAAAGGGGGGGGGGGGGTTACATTAAATTTTATTGTTTTTGGTTTTTTTTTGGGAGGGGGGGGGGGTCAATGTGCAACTTCATAGTGTATTGCACAAAAGCTAAAAAAAGGGGTAAATTATTATTTTTTTTGGGGGGGGGGGTCAATTCTCCACAGCATATTGTATTGCACAAGAAGCAAAAAATTGAATATAAATTCAACTCATATGACCAATTCTAAGTTCTTTGATTTCAGTTATTCTGTGTCAGAAACCTATTATGTGTCAAATATTTGAAGAAATTTTCAATTGCACAGTATTGCGCAATAGCAAGAAATTGATATGTGTGCCCAATTTTAAATTTTAAATTGGTTATTTCTGATTTATATATAAAAACAAATAATACTGATATGGTTTGAATAGGTAAATTAAAAAATTTTAAGTTCTTAGACAACATTCATTCTGTGTCAGAAACCTATGCTGTGTCAAATATTTATTCACAATCCAAATTCAGTATTGTATCAAGCTTGAATGTTGTGTTCATAATTGCCCCAACTATTCAGGGTTCGACATCTGCGGTCGTATCTAGCTGCGCCCAGCGGAGCATTTTATTGGCACCTACTATACTTTCACCCATGATAGTGATAAATAAAAGCTATAATATGTTTTACAATGAACATTTATTTCTTTGAAATTTTATGCAATAATGCTTTTTTGTATATAGTTTATTACCATGTATGAATTTAAAACAAGTATTATATAAAACTCATGAATACATTTTATAATATATTTATGATGTTAGAAAGAAGATGGACGGACCGTAACACACTTCATTTTCTGTAAAACATGTCCTTGAAATGATGATTTATCTGATGTCAGAGAGTGGATTTGTACATTTACATGAAATTATGAATAAGAGTTGATATGCTTTTTTACACATGGTTGTTCATCTCTTGCCTGCGTAACAATTGATAATCTAAAATAATCGCATTACATTATTTTTAGCTGACCTCACAAAAGTGAGGGGGGCTTATGTGATACCCCCGGCGTCGGCGTCGGCGTCGGCGTCCGCACCCACTTACAGAAGAATGGTTAAGATCCATACACGCTTCTTGACAAATGCCACATCAATCATATGCTGGCTCTGACCTATATTTTCAGCATGAATGAACACTTACAGAAGAATGGTTAAGATCCATACACACTTACTGACAAGTGCTACATCAATCATATTGGTGTGGTAGGTGCACCTAGTGATGCTAAGCACGATGCATGCTTCGGATGCTGGCTGTGACCTACTTTTTCCGGATGGATGACCACTTACAGAAGAATGGTTAAAGTCCATTCCTGGTTACTGACACATGCCACATCAATCATATTGCCGTGGTTGGTGCACCTACAGATGCTAAGCACGATGCAAACTTCGGATGCTGGCTGTGACCTACTTTTTTTTTTATAATGGTCAAACGATAGCAGCAACTGTGGCAGTTTTATCAAGCAATGTTTTATATGCATCTCCAGATCCCAAGCACAACAGGTTCAAGATTAATGAATCTTGACATCAGTACTATACTGTTAAGTTTCAATGTTCATCTTTTGACCCTAACCTTTGATGTTTCAACCTCTAACACACAAAAAAATATGGCCCACCTAGCAAAACCTTTTTTTTTATTGTGCTGCACTTTGTTCTATTTTAAGTTACCAATATTTTACTAATGAAAAAAAGTTATTCCATACTGGATAAAAAAGGTGAGTTAATCGACAGCTTAGGATGCTGCCTGTCAATAAATTTTTCCACATGGATGAAACTTTTTAAATGTTTTATTGCATTCCCGCTTATGTAACATTAGTACCACATGGACCATATTAGCATGGTAGGTGTACCTAAGAAAGCTTAAAACACAAAGCAGGCTTAGAATGCGGGCTGTGACTTCCTTTTTCTGGATGGATGACCACTTACAGACCTAAGAATGGTTAAAGTCCATTCCTGCTTACTGACAAGTGCCACATCAACCATATTGGTATGGTAAGTGCACCTAGTGATGCTTAGCACAATGCATGCTTTGGATGCTGTGTCCTATATTTTTTGCATGGATGACAACTTACAGAAGAATGGTTAAAGTGCATTTCTGCTAACAGGCAAGTACCACATCAACCAAAGCATCCAGAGATGCTTTGTAAGATGCATGGTTCAGATGCTGGCTGTGACCTTCTTTTTCTGCATGGATGAGCACTTAAAATTTTGAAAAGTTCAAGTCAATTACGGCTTAGTGATAATAATGCGTTACGAGGTGAGCTTTGTAATCGATAGATTACCTATGTTTTTCTTCTTCACATTTTGACTGCTGGGTAGCAAGTGGGGGTATAGTAGCAGAACAACCCATGCATTTTCATTTGATTCAGCAGTTTCAGGAGAGAAGATCGTTAAAACTAACCAATCAGAAACAATTTCAGTATTCTCTTATTTGCATATGCATAAGCTATTTGGATATTTTACCATGTCTCAATTACCCTGTAATTTTTCCTTGTTATTATATTGACGTTTTAACAGTCCATCAAGACTTTCGGGCTATTTTTGCCTTCTTCATTTGTTAATCTCTCCTCTGCACTACATGGTTAGAGTTTATCAGCCATTGACATTGTAGGTAAAAAATAACCAATTTCCTGATATGTGCAATTTTTCAAGAATATCCCTCCTCATAATTATATATCTGTTCAGAATTGCATTTTCCAAATTCGAATGGTAAATATTTAACCATTACCAATTGTTATGAATTAGAGAGAGAAGGCATGTTGATGAAGTGGAACAACAAATTTAAATATTTTAAATAATATTCTGGATTGTTAGTATACCATTTTATTCCTTTAAAATGACATGAGTTTCAGAAATCACGAAAACAGATAATTTCTGTAAACCATAAAAATTCCACAAAAAAAAAAAAAAAAAAAAACAGCAGTGACCTTGAATTTTAAAAAATTTATAGTTTTGCTTTAGCCTTAAAAAAAGAAGAAGAATTTTTGGTTTGTTAAGTATCGTGAACATGATAGATTTTCATATGAGAAGTTAGCTCACAAATCACATTGCAACATTTACATCTATCCCTAGGGAGCCATGTAATCTGATAAAATGAGACTAAGTTACTGCCCTGTCTGGTTTAATGTGATAAAATAATTGTGAACAGCACTCAGCAACAATGTATAATTAATGTGTGATATCATATTAAGATTTTCTGTTATTGCACACATCAGGAAATTGCTTATTTTTGACCTATTGGGATTAAAATTTCAATGGTTTTGTGATGTCTTCATATAAAGGGTATTAATTTATCATCATTTAAATTCAAAATCGATAAACTTCTCAGATAATGTATCATTGGGATTTTTTTTATCAAAGCCACATAGTTTTGTAAAAATTTTTAATGAATGGGTTATTATGATGCTATACCATCTGGTACTGGTAAATTGAATAATTTAATTGTAGAATTGTTTTGTCGATTGTGCTGTTTTTAAAACGATATGCAATAGATATGGCATAAATTCTTGCAACCTAAAAAAATGTCAGCCGAGACAAAACCCAGTACAGTGTAAGTAGAATTTAGGCCACATAAATTTAATCTGAAATAGTTATCCCTGTCTGGTGATCTGTGTATTGCATTTATCGCTACTCCATTTTTTTTTTACATTTTTAAGATGAGACTGGAAAAATTTAAATCTTTAAAAAAAAATAATAAAACAATCTAAAAATTAGTATGAAATTTGTAAAAAACGCTAATCTGTTAGATTCTAGAGAATAATGTTTTAAATTTAAATTGTTCTGTAAAGGATTCGGTTCGGAGTGAAATTAAACATTTTTAGATTAACCCTTGTCTGTCTGGCTTGGTTAAGGTCCATTTCTCAGAAACCAATTGAGATTTATCAATGAAAACTGAACAGAGATGAGCAACATTTAGCTCACTTTGAAATACTTTGAGCGACTCTGATAAAGTTTTAACTTTAATTTCATATTGCAGGAATCCATGGTGTTATATCAATGATACTTCATCAGTATAATCCTCTTATATTATGGATTTCCTCAACAGTTGGTTCATTTATAACACACATTTCATCCAAGATATTTTGGGTTTAGGTCCATTTCTCAGAAACCTATTGAGACATATCAGTGATATTATGATATTATATCTATGCATTCATCTTAGGTATTACAACCAATGTCAGCAACATTTAATTCACCATGACCTACATTTTACGTTTGATTGACTTTGGTAAAAAAAATTGCATTTTGGTATATTTTCAAAGAATCTGTGAAAGTATATTGATGATATTTCACAACTACAATCATCTTATATAGTATAACACAATTCAGGAAACATTTGAGTCATCACGACCTACATTTTAGGCTTGAGTGACTAATCAAATTTTTGCATTTAGGTGTATTATTAAGTACCTATAAGTATATTGATGATATTGTTACAACTACAATCATTATATATGGTAAAACACAACTCAGCAACATTTGAGTCACCATGGCCTACATTTTATGCTTGGGTGACTGATTAAATTTTTGCATCGAGGTGTATTATGATAGAACCTATGGTATGTATTAATGATATTTCAAAATTACAATCATCTTACAGGAGGCCTCGGTGGCCGAATGGTCTAGGTAGTTCATCATGACTACTAATGATCACTAGCCTGTCAACGCTAAGGTTGTGAGTTCGAATCTCACCTGTGGCGGGTGTGTTCAACTCCGATCTTAATTGACAACGATTGCCAATTTTCCTACCGAAGGTCGGTGGTTCTCTCTGTGTTCTCAGGCTTCCTCCACCAATAAAAACTGGCCGGCTCGAAATAGCCAAATGTGCTGAAAACGGCGTAAAAACCTCTACTAAACAAACAAACAGTCATCTTACATAGTACAACAAAGATTTGCTATGTTTGAGTCACTTTGACATATACATTTTTTATTTAATTTTTGCATTTTAGTCTCTTTCTGAAAAAAAAGCTTGTGATGATACATCAATGATATTTAACAACTACCGTCATCTTCTTTAGTTTTACACAGATCACCAACATGTAAGTCCACATGACCTACATTTCATGCTTGAGTGACTCCATTAGATTTTTGTGTTTGGGTATAAATGTCATAAACAGAAAGTAGTATTGTGGATTCATTATTTTTAATGGGTAAAAGTTAATGTAAGCATTATAATATTATGAAACTTTCATACATTTAAAATAATTCACAAAGTATTTTCTGTTATAAATAATAGATGGGAATTTGATGTGCAGAAGGATGGGGCATCCGAGTCTTACCGACACACAATCTCTAATTTAACCATAAAATTGGAAAGATTTGTTTTTATTCCAGTTTATGAAGTTTGGGGGATGGTGCATGCAGTGAACTTTTGAACTGTTGAATATATGATGACCGGAATATATGGATGAATATGTAAAAACTGAGAAATATAATTTGAACACAATAATGTCCTCATTGTCTTTGCTTGGGAAATTGGGTAATGAATGTGAATGGGTGTGTATAAAACAGTAGTCTTATGAACAAGGGGGTAATGGAGGAGGGAGGAGCGATTTTTTCTGGTCACTGATAAATACCTCAGACACTTGGATATGATATACTTATTTAATTGTAAAGTGCCCCAATGCTGCAATAATTTACCAACGTTTTAATATCAATATAAATTTACATACTGATAATTGATTGTACGTTATATTTAGGATATTTTAATTTTTATTGAGATATCTTTGTCTATTGTGTGCTATATTTAAGTCTCCCAAACGAAGTTTGGAGACTTATTCTTTTTGCCCCATTTCTTATTATCATTATCATAATTCTTTCTTTCGTGTGAATTTGTCCGACGCGTTTCTCAGATACCGTAAGTCCGAAATCTATGAAACTTAGGGGTATGTTAGATATGCATCTCTAGATTTGGAGTCAATAATAATTTTATTACTGGGGTCCGTTAAGGTTATATTTGGGGGGTCCAAATAGGGGTGGGGTTTAATATAGAAACCTATGGGAAAAAAAAAATTTTCAGCAACATGTTCATAACTTATTAAACTTTAGGATATATTCAGTATGTATCTCTAGCCAAACCCCTGCCTAATTTTTTTTTTAAAGGGGTCCAAAAAGGGGTGCAGTATTAATTTTGGGACCCAAGAGGGGATACAATTCACTTCAAAATGAAACAAATGCTTTGTTTTCAGCAATTTAGAAATGGATGTATACCCCCCTGACCCAGCCAGGACAGGCTGGACTCAGGGAATCCCTGCCCAATTTGTTTTTTTTAAAGGGGGTCCAAAAAACTGCAGAAGATATTTTGGGATTCAATTGGGGATATAATTCACTCGGAATTAAAAAATAAATGCATTTAAGAGTATAAAAAGTTTTTTTTAATTTTTGCTGTTCAAATAAATGTTTTGATGGGATATGTTATATATGCTTTTTCTGTGGGGGTCTTTAAGGATTTTTGGGGGTCTAAGTAGAGGTGGTGTTACTATAGAATCATTTTGAAAAATGTTTTGTTTTCAGCAATGTAGAATTGGGTGAATAACTGCAGACCCAGTCGGGATAGGCTGGGAATGGAGAACCCTTGCCCAAATTTTTTTTAAAATGAGGTCCAAAAGGGGTGCAGAGGATATGGAGCTCAAATGGGGATAAGAATTACTTCAGATTAAAGAAAACATACATTTAAAAACCCATACCAGTTATTTTCATTTTTTTTCAAATTAAGCCTATGGGGAAAAAAAAATTTTCAGCAACATGTTTATAAGTTATTAAACTTAAGGATATATTCAATATGTATCTCTTGGCGAACCCCTGCCTAATTTTTTTTTTTCAAATTTGTATAGATTCATCAAAGGTATTTGTATATTATATTTGTTAAATTGTGTGTTTTGCTTTGACCCGTATGGGTATAATTTGCAAATAAATAAAAAATATATTGTGGCTTTCGTTTGGGAGACTTTTGTAACCCACAGGTTACAGTTATCAATTTTTCTCTATACCATACTTCATATGCTCTGTCCATAATTTTTTTGATAGGATTTATTGGATATCATATCTGGGTAATGAAAACATGTTAAAGCTAGGTACTCATAGAAAATCAATTTGTGGAAGATTAGTTTAATGTCCGTATAAGTCGGTCATTCATTAAAGAACACGAAAGCTGTCCATTGTTGTAGGATTTCTCATGTTGTAGCTTAGTGAAAACTCGGATGTTTAAACATCTTAATTGACAAGTAAATCGATGAAGCCCACAATTACTAGACAATACGGTAGTAAATCTAAAAAGAACGGGGTGGTTTGGACTAACAATGTGAAGAGGACCGAGGTTTCAGTGTCAATATTTACCGCAGACAATCCATGGATACTCGTTTGAATAATGGATGACTCTTTTTATAGATATCATCTTCATGAATCGATCATCAATACTTTGTATTTTTTTCCCACTGGCTTTGTTTTGGATTTCTCATTAAAAATTAATGAGCTTGGGCGAGGTTTTCTTGTTGTGCTATTTGAGGAACACTTATTGTGCTCATGACAAAGGGAATGAAGTTATGCTTGAAATATTTGCATGAATTTTAATAATTTGAAGCCGTTTTTAAATGGAAAATGGCAATATAATGATGAAACTAATAGGCATGTTATATGCTTGCTGTGAGTTAATAACCTGTGACATGGTACATTTCTTGTCAAAAATTTGAATTGAAAAAAGATTTTCTTGTTATAAATCGAAAATAAAAATATTTATGCAAGAAATGACCAACATAAAATGAAAGAATTTTTCAATGATTTTAAACTGGTTCACTTGTATGATTCCTTTGTTAAAGAAATGTTAAGAAATGGTAGTTCTGTTGTACAATTAGAAGTTCAATTAGAACAACCATATAATGCCAGAAAAAGAATAGAAAGGGGGAAAGGGGGTTTTCTGAAAAGTAAAATGTCAAATTTGGTGTAAAAAATTGACCACAACTTTGAATTTTTTTCTTGTCCCAGTTTTACAAACAATTATATGAATATGATCGGAGCAGGCTTCATGACTTCATTGGAACAAAGATACCTTATATACACTGGAAATAAGATCATGCTTACATTTAATTGTAGTTATATCAAATTGAAATAATATTTTTAAAATTGGACACTTGATCCTCCAACGTCAGGCTTTCACTTTTTTTTAGATTTTCGTAACTGTATATGGAGTTTCTTTAAATTTTTTGTTCATTAGGTTCGGTTTAGAGTTGTGAATTATTTGGCATTTCCAATTTTTAGCTCACCTGGTCGGAAGGGCCAAGTGAGCTTTTCTCATCACTTGGCGTCCGTCGTCCGGCATTGTCCGTTGTCGTCGTTAACATTTTACATTTTGAACTTCTTCTAGAGAACCATTGAATGGAATGAAAGCAAACATGGCATGAATGTTCCTTATGAGGTGCTGACCAAGTGTTGTTACTTTGTAGCGGATCCATAATCCAAGTTGGCCGCCAGCGGGAACTTAGTTTAACATAGGACCCTATGGGAAATGCATACAAATGACTTCTTTTAGAGAACCACTGAATGGAATGAAACTAAATCTGGCATGAATGTTCCTTATGAGGTGCTGACCAAGTGTTGTTACTTTGTAGCCGATCCATCATCCTAGTTGGCGCCAGCAGGGGACTAAGTTTAACATTGGACCCTATGGGAAATGCATACAAATGACTTCTTTTAGAGAACCACTGAATGGAATGTAACAAAACATAGCATGAATGTTCCTTATAAGGTGCTGACCAAGTGTTGTTACTTTGTTGCCGATCCATCATCCAAGATGTTTAGAAGTCTATCAGAAAATTGTAAAAAAAATTCTGAATGGTCACAACTTGACCACATATTCAAAAATAATAATGATAAGATGTCTTCAGTAGCTATTGTAAGACTACACTAAGATGACCTGTTTTTAATTTTAAATACTGTGTCAAATTAAACCAATCTTGGTCTCAATCATTATATAATTTTACAAAATTTCCAAAATCACATTAGATACAGGTGAGCGACACTGGCTCTTGAGAGCCTCTAGTTTTTTCAGTTCCTTTTATAAATAGATATTATTATAAAAAATCATGCTTCCTTAGCTAATGACTGCTCCCCACCTAAAATGAAAAAAAAAATTGAAAGCTGTTATGATAGCTGAAGGTGCATGAAAATAAATTCAAGCAACTAACATAGTTCTGAAATAGGCTTCTGATTAATGTGGAACCTCTCTCTGGGGTATGCTCCACTTATAGTTGCTTAGCAACATAAAAAAGAAAACAGAATTGTAGACTAATCTGATGCTATATTAAAAGTGACTTTAATATATAAAAACCTTTCAGTTAAAATCTTTTAATGCTTTGTAGAAGTGAAATCACCACCTAAATATTCTTGATTTCGGAAATTCCCTATAGGAAGGTCAAAGTAAAACTGTGCTAGGATAATTAAGATGGTAATAAAGCTTCATAATATGATTTCAATTTTCTCGTTGATTATAAATTGAAATTTTCCAATTCTATGATTGGACTGCACTTGTTAGCATATGACTCGAGCTGTAATTACAGTGTTGATGAAACCCTGCAAGTTCTGAACACTAATATTAATTCCCATTATGGCACTAAAGATTAACGAGGGCATTAAGTTCTTCACAGTATGTGACTGAGTTCTAAATTGTGTAACGAGTGGAATTAATTGTGCAATTTTTTATCTATTTTTCATATTTACAAAGATCAAAAGACCAAGAATTTCTTTATTTGACCAAAATGATATTTAATCTTATTTTCTTTTTAACCCTTAGGCCACACCAAATTGATGTTTAGTTCTTTGGGTTTCGCCCTCTTAGATCGCTTCATTTTGCAAAAGTGGTGAAAATTTGCCCCATACGCCTCATTTTTCAAGAAATAAAATATAAAAAGTGTTCGCCTGCTCTTAAAATTTGGTTAATAATGTGGATATTGTCCACTTTTGCAATATTTTAGTTAAAATTTTTTTTTACTGCACCTAACTTTGATCTTCGCTTGAAAAACTATTCCTCAAGAAAAAAAAGAAAAAATTAAAACTTTTGCTCGTTCGCACCTATTTTTGCCATTCAAAAATCAAAAGAACTAAAAATGAATTTGTTGTGGCCTTATCTAATTTGGAAGATGACACTGAAAAAAAATGTTCATCTGGGTCGAGCATCATGTAGTTACTGTAATAGAAATAAAGTAACTGAAGGGGAGATAACAACTCTGAAACTGACAACTAATAAATTCTGTGATACCAATTTTGATGCACATTACGTTGATTCATGACTCATCAGTTGTGGTCAAGGCCTAGAATGTTGAAAACCAAAACAATATTCCATAAGTTGTAGAGAAAATTTAAAAATACCAAATTATCAAAAGGGTAGATTGAGCCAAAACCATCCAAAGACATTTTTGCAAAAAAAAAAAAAGGGGGGGGGGGGCAAAACTTCTATCCTCAACTACTCCATAACCCCTCAAAGGAATTTGATTAAACTTTCTCTGTGCATTAACCTTAATGCACAGGTGTGCATATATATTTAATTTTTAGAAAATTATAAAAAAATTTTTTTGTAAAAATTGACATTTTAGAAAAAAAAAAGGGGGGGGGGGGGTGGGTTAAAACTTCTATCCTCAACTACTCCATAACCGCTCTGAGGAATTTTATGAAACTTTCTCTGTGCATTAACCTTAATGCAAAGGTGTGCATATATATTTCATTTTTAGAAAATTTTAATATCTTTGGTAAAAATTGACGTCTGCAAGCGACACATGTCTTCCTTGGAAGACTCACACATTTTTTCATTCTAGACTTGTTCAGGCTTCCATTTCACAAAAAACATTGTACTACTATGATTAATTGTTTGTCTAACTTAAGAGTATACATATAGAATATTAGACAATGATGTCTCAGTCATGATAAATCATAATCGTACAATTTTTTTTGTGAAACAGCTAGCTCTAAGAGACCAGTTCGTATTTACCACTGTCCAAATTTAAGAAACATGAACCAAGATAGGTATGATGATTATAAGTTGCAAAATGGGGATTTAGGTATACTTGTTGATTTAAAGGAGGTGGAGATTTAATACAGTCAAGCTTACAGGAAAATCTTCATTGTAGTACTGTTTAAATTGTTGTAACATTAGAACTGTATGAGTTAGAGGCTGAGGTTCACTTAACCAGCTGACCTTAAATGTTTAAATGTCTGGAAAATTATTGAGATGCATGCACTTTAATTATTGTTTTTTCTAATTTGGGAAAGACAAATGATGATCAATTTTTTGGGTGCTTTATTGCAACATATTGATGTCCAATCAAGGGATCCTCTGATGTTAAATGTTTTTGATTTGGCTGAGGCTATAGGACCTCAGAATTTAATTGGACTGATAGAAGAAACATTTTTTAAAAAGCAAAAAGCCTAAAAAAGTTTGTTTTCTTCCATGGGCTTTGTGGGAAATCAGAACAATCTTTGAGACCCATTACCAGAGTTCATGCCTCAATGTACTGGATTTGTGGATTTTGACAAGTGTTGTCCTTTTATATTCCTATATCTGTGTGATATCCATATTTTTGCACCTTCTCCACTTTCACCCATGAGAATTGAGTTTGGCAGTTCAGTCCTTGGACTAGTGTGTCTCCACTCAAAAAAAAAAATGAAACAAGCATACTGACCAAACATGACTGAGACAGAAGGAATTATATCTTAGTTTCTTGAATTTTATCTAGAAGTCGTTGAATTTTTCATGTCAATTAGTCAGATTTTCTTAAAAGTTCCGTTCGAGTGATAAAGGCTCCTGGGATGCACTTCATTACCTTTAAAAAAAATCTTTTTTTCTCTATCTATAAGACTTGTAACATCTTGACAGTTCATCTAAGTATGACGATATTTAATATTAGAAACAACTGATGGTTAAAAAATTATTTCTTTTAAATTTTGTTACCAGTCATGCGTGAAAATATTGTCAGATTTCGTAATATTTTCAATTCACAAGGACGTAATATTGCATTGAAATTAGCGGTATTCATTAAAATTTCATGCTAGGTTGAAAGCTTTTAAAACACCCATGGTATTTCTGCACATTTATGTGCTATTATTAAAAGAAAAAAATTATACCAAACAGGATTTCTTTGGGGAAGTATGTGCTGAATCTAATATCATGAAAAGATGAAATTAGTGAAATAATTACCGAAGGGAAAAATGTTTTTTTTTATCAAATGCATATTTTGATCTTTTAACTTTTATATTGTAATGGTCTGTTGATCAAGAAAGATAGTGTGCATATACATGGTTACCATCCGTGATTGAATGTACTTTAAAATGCAAATATAAGGGCATTTATCAATATTGCATGAGAAATAAATAAAAACTTATATTTCATTATTAGGTTATAAGTAAAAATGTGCCTGTACAATTGTAAAAAATAGACATTACTGATACATTTGTCAAAATTAAATTCTTTAATGTGCACATTTTGTCAATTTACGACTCATGAGTTGTGTGCTCAAGCCCTAAAATGTTGAAAACCAAAAGAACACACCAAAGGTTAAAGAGCAAATTAGACAATGACAAAATGACCAAAGGGGGTAGCTGCCTCGATAGTTCCGTGGTAGCATGCTCGCCTCGAGTGCGGAAGGTTGCGGGTTTGATCCCATCCTGGTCAAACCGATGACATTAAAATTGGTATTTGCTGCTTCTCCGCCAATCACACGGCATCTAGGAGTAAGAGCAAAGATCTACTGGTCGGCTCGGAGTCAGTATGATGTGTCCGAGTGGGGTGATATGTCTTCCTGTGGACGGTTACCTCGTGAGCTAACACATTAAAATTCTGGCTCAGCGTGTCGGTCTAGTACAAAGCAGTTATCATATTAACATGTTCTCGTCCTGATATGCACCTGGCTGCCACTGGACGTTAAACAACAATTCATCCATCCATCCAAACGCGGTAAAGCCAGAACTAGCTAAGGACAGAGCTATGCAGGAGGAAGATACTCCTTAGTCACAATAATCATCAATACAACACTTGACTGGAAGTGAAGTGTCCCATCTTGAACTGGTAGATTATTTCCTTTTCGTCTAATAGGAAATAAATAGGATTTGAAATAGGTGTTTTAGTTTGAGAAAACATATGAATAGTAAATAAATAAGCAAGAAAAAAATATAGATTCATGAGCTCATTTTAGAGCTATAGGGCCTTGAAAATTTGCAGGATATGGGTTTTCTCTGGATTTTTCATTGTCTTTGCATTGACAACTTCAGTGTCTCAAAGATGTATGAAAAAATAAAAAGGATTTTATACGATTTTGTCAAATACCATTTTAAGGTATAAATGATTGAATTATAAAAGAAAAAGTGGGGGTTCATGGGTAAAAAATTTCATGTTTAAAAAATGGATAAATCCCGAGGATTCTAAAAATCTGACAAAAAGATCAAGACATGACCAGTAAGCATCCTTAAGTGATACTGACTGTTTCTGCATTGGCCCTCAGTTGCATTCTGGGTCCTGCAGGCCTTGGGGCAGTAATGAATTTTGATATGCATCTGAAAATTGTGGATAGTTGGGTATATATATTAGCCTTTGGTAGTGGTCAAGGAGTGTCCAGGGGCATTCTCTATAAAGCATCTCATCTACTATGGTCCTTGGTGCAGCTTTCCATATTATTATCTGTGAACCCCCTACCAATTTACAGTCTTGACTCTACACAAGTACCTTATTTACTTTTATTTATGACACGCACTTTTTGAAAGCGGGTTTTACTCTATATATTATTTAATTTTACATGGATTACACTGGTATGGAAAAAAGAACATAAAAACAGTATGTAAATTTGGAACATAGTGAATTGAAATTTCACACCAAATTTATTGAAATTAATGGGAGAACATGCTAAGTTTATAAAAGGGCTCATATGAAGTTGGGTGGAATTTATTTTTTATGGAAATTTTCTTGTTGTTAGTCATTAATACCTGATGTCTAATTTAATGTTATGTAAAGCATTCACTTTTTCAAATTAGATACAACTTGCTATTTGTGGGGGCGAGTGTTTTTTATTTACATACATCATCATTTCACCTGGTTGCTAAAAGCAAATTATGAAAGCCCAATCGAAATTTGTTGTGACAGGCTATTTTTGTCATAAAGACGAGGACGTAACATTTGATTTCAAGGTTTTACGCGATGATTAATGTGTTGCGCAACATGCTATAAAAGGCCAACTTCAAGATCAAACACAGTTTAATAATTATGCTTTTGAGAATGACGCTGCAATTTTAAGTGTTTATTTTTTTTAAAATTTTTATTTTCAAATTGGATATACTTGGTTGAATATACTAGTTATGGGGAATCTTAGAATATTTAAAAAGCAGTGTCATCTTTGTTATGGGGGTAGGGTTTTGAAGAGAATATGGTGAAATTTATGGTATTTTCATTTTCAACGATGTTAAATTACATATATATAAAAATGTAGGGATTTGGTGTAATGGTCAACATTTCAACACCCAGTAAGATTGAAAATTGTTAACAGATTGATCTAAAAATATGTCCACTGAATTGCACACAGAATATAAAAACCCATTCAATTTGCACAAAGCGCAGAATGATACAGAAAAAGGGGTTCTTTGTAATGCTTTATTAAATATTTATTATTTGAAAGACAGTTATGACGTTCATTTGACATTTAAGACCTCATATCAAAGACAGTTTAGTTTTAAATTTCTTTGAATTATACATTTAGATGGAATTGTTCAGTGGAGATAAAAAGTAAATTGAGATGCCATTAGTAATGACAAGGCAAAATCAATAAAGTAATATGAACTTAATCATTTGTCTATTTCATGCTTGGATGAACAATAAATTAATTTTATTTTGAAATGTTACTCCACCCTTGGATGTTGATTTCTACCATGTGACCATTTACATCAACAGTGGCATAAAACATCAATCAATCAATGGGATGTTGAATTGAGTTATGGATTTCATTTAGGTGTAAATTTCAAATGGTTCGAAATTTTTTTAGATGAATCAAAATCCAATTTGAGATTCAACACCTCCCCCTCCTTCCAAAATTATGAAAATCATTTTTGTAATTTTTCATTTGGGTTCATTAATAAAGATTTGGCAACTTTTTCCTTCATTGATGTGAATTCATAGAGTTGAGATTATTTAAACTCGATTATTTGGAATCTTAGGTTTTCTGTGTAAAGAGAATAATTTGTGTGTGTAAAATGGAGGGGGAGAATGGAGGGTAGATGCATTTAATGCCTTAATTATCATGTAAAATGGGCTTTGGCTCTTTATAGAAAGTCACATCACGAACGCTAGATTTACAGGATGTGGTTTTACTGACAAGATACCTCGCATACTTTCATTTTTGTACTCTATTCTAATAAAGAAATATTGTCATGTGATAAAATTTTGTTTATGGTGTTAAATTTTCACTGAATCACAGCTCAGTTTTTTGTGAGATATAGAATTACTTTTAAGTATTGCTATAGATATATATAATACACACCTACCTTTGTAAATATAATACTTGTTCGTGTAAATTTATTTCACACCAAAATATTAAAAGATTTATTGCATTTGGTCAGAGCTTGTTGCATGCTTTAAATTTTATCAAATGTATCGAGGTCAACAGTTTATACTTCATATGAAAATGTAAGGATATGGAGGATTGGACACTTGAACAATTGTTTTGGTCAAAGGTTATGTGCTAGCAGCAACAATCTCCATAACAAGACTTTATATGGCACCAGAAACAAAGGTGTCAAAATTTCATGATTCTGTTTTCAAGTTTTATGTTTTAATTTTATTGAGGGTCCTGAAGGGGGGATATGAACATGTGTGAATGAGAAATAAAAAAGGTTGATCATGATGAACGAAAAAAATAAAAATTTGGTCTGCACATTGCATTTTTCTAAATTTTCATGAAACAGTGAATAATGATCACAAATGTAATAAAAACTGTAACAAATATTGCATGAAAAATAACACTGTATCATCACCCTTGCTACTTATTGTAATAAACATTATTGATGCCAGTTTTATGTAAATTAAGGTATTCATAATTTACTGAGAAAATTTTTTTAACTGATTTAGTCTGGATCAATTAAACCAAAACATTAATTCTTTCTTAAAAAATCAAATGAAGAGAATAATAACTTAAATGGGGGATACTTTTCTTTAAAACAAGACCTCTATGGATAAAATTGGTATCATTTTAGTTAGAGTAATTAAAATTTTAGTTAAAGAGCATGACTCAAGAAACCCTTAAAAATTATTTATACGACACAATTGTAGAGGAAGAAATTTGAATTTATAGACAATGTCCATTTTGCTGCATTTAAAAAAAAAATATTTGCTATGAGTAATAAATTTTCACTTTCCGTTTAGATTTCCTCATTACTAAAGGGAATATTTTATTTTGAAGTGACAGTTACATGTAACAAGAGCAAAAGATGGCATTAGTTTTCCCTATTTTTTTTTTAATTTATTTGTTTAGTCATTCAAAATGTGATGCATTTAAGGTAAATATTGATTAAAGGGGGATAATCTGCTGATTCTTGTGGATTTCAGTAATATTTTAAAAAAGGGAGGTAATTGTAACAGTCTTATGCATTATATGGCAGTTTTTACATAAAAAGGGAGACAAGTAGGTCATCATCTGAATGAAATTAAACTTCATGTATGACATATGAAAAGGTCAAAGATAAATATTGTATGTTATACCAGTCCCCCTTAAAAAAAAAACAGGGAAAAGGGTTGTATAGAAATCAGTCTGTCAGTTCAGATCAACAAATGTGTACATTGTAAAATTTTCATGAAATACAGTAAAGGGTCTTGTGCAAATGTCATACCAGATTGAGTATTGCAGCCTCAGCAGTTTTTGGGGTTTTTTTCAAGTTGTGGCCTAATGGACAACAAGATTTTGACTCCTGCCCAGTTTTCACAAACCCCTCTGATTCTTGATGTAAATCATACCGTGAACTCATGAATTTTGGTACACTACACAGTTGTGCATATTGGTTCAATATTCTGATCCATTCAAATTTTCCAGACCCTGGATGGCCTTTTAAATTTAGAAATTTTAAACCAGCATATATCCATGTATTTGTCAATACACTGCAAATCCAATGACATGGTGTGTTAGATACAAGGTATAATAAAAAGTTGGTACTTTGTTGTTAGCACTTTTGAGCATGCATATTGTCATCTAAAAAATATACACATGGAAGTTGAATTTTGTCAGAAACTCATCTAAATATCCACTTCTTTTTACTCTTCCTTTCAGACTACTGTTCAAATAAAAAAATATATTTTGATTTAAATTTCAGGTGGAATATTTTTTTTGTTCTTTAAGATAACCTTAATTTTGTTGTAGCTTATGATGTGGATGGCACACTTGATCTTTGTTGAACAGTGTCATGCCAACATGGAGAATTTATGTCATATTTTTCATCTGAGACTTTGCCATCAAATGAATTAAAAGTTGATATGAAGAAGATTTTCTATAAAGTTTTCCTCTGTTATTTTTAACAGACAGCTAATGTGGTAAAAACAAACAATACTGGTTTCTTATTTTGTATACTGTTTCTGCCTATCATTTTCTTCCGTGTGAAGAGCAAAACATGATAAGGGTGCATTTACAAAGTGTCAGTTTACACAATTAGACATATTTGATAGGTGATTATTCTCAAAATATGGTACTTTGATTGTGATTGTTGAGAAAATGGAAATGGGGGAAGATTAAAAAAAAATAAGGCAGGCTCCAAAATTTTATTTTGAAAAAAAAAGAAGCATAAGAATATGTTTTCCTTCGAAAAAAAAAATTGATTGAATAAAAACCTGGAATCCGATAGTAGATATTCAAGAAAAATTGTGCCAAAAAAAATACTTCCTTCACTTCACCCCCCCCCACCCCCCCCCCCCCAAAAAAAAAAAAAACAAAAAAAAAACAAAAAACAGAAAGAGGAAATAGAAAGAAAACACCAAATGATTAATCTTCAATGAGGAATTCTATTGAAATTTGCATTTTGAAAGAGGATGGTTTGTGGACGATCTTTGTTAGCAAAATATAGATTTTGTGTGGTCTCGCAACAACCAGTAATATATTTTAAGAAATTTAGAATAATTTTTCATAAGATTAGTAAGATTTTTCAGTGAGCAAAAAGTATTTGATTTTATGATACCTCAATATGACTATTCTATTTAAAAAATTAGTCAATAATTTAAATGTTTTGTTAATTTATAAACATGGAAATAATTTGACTGGTCAATAGTTTCCACTTAGCTACACCTCAGGGCAATATTTGGTATCTTGGGGGAAATAAACTTACTATTCCCCTCATACACAGTACGTGAAATGAATAATACCAGAGGAATTAAAAAATCTGACAAAAATTGAAAATGCATATCCTAAAATTAAAGGAAAAGAAAGAAACTATGTTGAAGGAGAAGCAACCTTGTTAAAAATCATCTAAACCCCCCCCCCCCCCCAAAAAAAAAATATAAAAAAAATAAAAGAAATAAAAAAAAAAGATATTGTAAAACCCATTTAGTTTACATAGTCCAATAACAGGTATAGTTTCAAAGTGGCTATTGAAAAATAAAATTATCTTGTTTAAAAATCTTTAAATTGTTCAAAAACATGTGTATATGCATTCACCTGTCAAATGTTATGACATTTAAAATCAGTTCAGAAAATGTGTTCAACACTTTAAAATCAAAGAAAAAGAATTAATATTATCATCAGCTTATGATAATTAAAAGGTAGTTAATTTCATTCCAGTTATTAGCAGTTACTAAGTGTAGATAATAAGAGAGGCCTAAATATGGGGAAACTTTTCTTTTAATTTTTTTTCATGGGGATTTAAAACCTGATCCTTTAATCGCCAATATTTTTCAAATCTATTTTTGGCTAACCTTAAGAGGTGAAATTGATAATATCGGAACCCTTGTACATTTAATAGATTTAGGTCTTTAAAAATTTAAGCCATAATGGATTCAACTTTGACGTGTAAAGACTCGTTACCAATGGTAGTATAGTTTTCAAACAAATATTAAACCTGCTCAAGCTGACAACCCATTGAAGAATGGAGAATTCGTTCATTTCCAAATATGGAAACTAACATATAATCGGGATGTAAACATTGAAGTGAAATCGGATACATTTATAAATGGTTTTCTTAAAATTATTGAAGGATCAGTTTTCTTCAAAATGCAAAGCACTAATGGTAAGATACAAACAAACTTTTAAAGGTCATTTTAATTGATTGACAGGTTACCTGCATATGCAGGTGTACTTACTTGTAGCTCATTAATTGCTTTGATGTTTTGGAAAAACAATAAACAAATAAAAATAAACAAACCAGTTGTTATAGATAACCTTATTGATCTGTTTGAAAGTTTCTATATTATTGTAAACAAACTTTATATTTATAAGGGGGAGGTGATTGGTTGCTATTCAATATTGACTTCAGAAATTTTACAAGTTAATCTGAAAATTAAAAAAAACGGAAACTGAATGAAAAGTTAATGAACCCTTTCTGGAGACATACACCCACCCTCCCAATTTTTACTCTGTTGACAAATAGGAAGTTCAGGGAATTTTGCTAGGGGTGATAAGCTGCTGTTGAATTTAGAATTTTTTAGGGACATTTTTAATATAGTGAGCAGAAAATAAAATTAAAGGTTTAACAGTTTGATTTTAAAAGGGCAAAGAAATGATAATAGGTTAAGGAGATTTTTCAACGCAGCATCCTTGAGCCCAGATTTTTCTTACATACTTTTACATTTGTTCTGTCAAATTTTTTATATATAAATATACTGCTATTCAATTTCAGGTATATATAAAATGTATTCTGTGATGCCTTTCTTTTAATAATACCCCCCCCCCCCTCCCACACACACACACAAAACGCTGAAAAATGAAAAGTTGAAAAACTATTTTATTCATAAAAGGAATAGAAGTTGGGAAAAGAGGAAATTCATGTTAACACAAATTTGCTTTAAACATATTTTGTGATAAAAAATAGCAAAACTGACAGTGGATTAGACCCAAGTTCTTTTCTGTTACAGTACAGACATTTACATTAGACAATTTTTAACCTAAAGGTATTAATACATGATTGGGTTAACTGGGTAACCAAAAAAAAAAATAAAATAAGAAAAAAAATGCCTTTCTTTTATAACCACATTGTGTATGACTTACAGTGTAGAAAATAGTGTTCAGTGAATTCTATGCAGTTACGATATTCACTTTTACACGTGTCCATTAAGGTTACACCTAAAAAGCTACATTTTAGACAACTACAGTTGTGCCGAGAACAGTGGTATTAACCACCTTAATGTTTGACAAGTTTCCATAATTTTACTTTTCAGAACTGAAATGTTGAAAGGACATTCAGGGTATGCATCCTTTTATTGTCGAGCCTTCGACTTTTGTCGAAAAAGCGAGACATAGCGATCCTACATTCCGTCGTCGTCGTCGTCGTCGGCGGCGGCGGCGGCGTCCACAAATATTCACCCTGTGGTTAAAGTTTTTGAAATTTTAATAACTTTCTTAAACTATCCTGGATTTCTACCAAACTTGGACAGAGGCTTGTTTATGATCATAAGATAGTATCCAGAAGGAAATTTTGTAAAAAAAAAATTCCAGTTTTTCCGTATTTTACTTATAAATGGACTTAGTTTTTCTGCCAGGAAACATTACATTCACTCTGTGGTTAAAGTTTTTAAAATTTTAATAACTTTCTTAAAATATCCTGGATTTGTACCAAACTTGGACAGAAGCTTGTTTATGATCATAAGATAGTATCCAGAAGTAAATTTTGTAAAATAAAAATTCCAGTTTTTCTGTATATTACTTATAAATGGACTTAGTTTTTCTGCCAGGAAACATTACATTCATTCTGTGGTTAAAGTTTTCAAAATTTTAATAACTTTCTTAAACTATCCTGGATTTGTACCAAACTTGGACAGAAGCTTGTTTATGATCATAATATAGTATCCAGAAGTAAATTTAGTAAAAAAAAAAAAAAATTTTCCGTATTTTACTTATAAATGGACTTTCTGCCAGGAAACATTACATTCACTCTGTGGTTAAAGTTTTTAAAATTTTAATAACTTTCTTAAACTATCCAGAAATTTTACTATTATGTGCATTCACCTATCACACTGAAAATATAGACAACATCAAAAGTAGGCGAGACACTGGGTTCCGCGGAACCCTTACGAATTTTATAATGTGGGGACATTTAAAAATTGAAAAGGCACAATATGTTTCCTTTAAAAACAAAGGATAGCATCTAAACAGCTCAGGAATACATATACTAATGAATTCGGCAGAAATTACCTAAATAGATTCATTAATAAATGACATGGCTCAGTATACATGGCAACTACCTTGGTTGTCTCGTGACAGTGTGCTCGCCTCGAGGGCAGAAGGTCGTGGGCTTGATCCCCGGCTGGGTCAAACCAAAGACATTAAAATAAATTTGTATTTGCAGCTTCCATGCCAAGCATGCACCATCTAGGAGTAAGAGCAAAAGACTGGTAGGCTTAGAGTCAGTATGTCTGCTGAAAGTTACCTTGTGAGCTAGCACATTAAAAATGCAGCTCAATGTGTCGGTCTAGTACAAAGCAGGGATCATATTCATATCATATCAACATGTTATCGTCCTGATATGTTCCTAACAGTTGCCACTGGACTTAAAACAATAATTCATCCATTAGTACATGGCTATGCACAAGGGAGATAATCCTTAGCAAAATATTCACAAAATATAGCAGTTTTATAACTAAATAACACTGGGTTTTTAATCTGAACACCAGAACAACATTATTCTTAAAGGGAGAGGTTTTGTTACCCTTACAACTTGTTAAACCCCACGAAATGTTCAGGGTCTGTAGCATGTCAGACTATCTAGACTCTATGTTGTGTTTATGTTTGTGTGTTATTGTTTTTCTATGTTATTTTTCTGTTAATTGGGGTTGATTGCTTGATATGTCATTGTTGATCTTTCCTGTTATTTATTTTATTGTTTATTAAAAAAAAAGAATTTTTCTCAAAACAAGAGACGTTAAATAAAAAGTGAAAATGTAATATGACATGAAATTAATACACAATTCATGACTAGCAGTTTGGACTCTCTTTTCATAAAATAATTTAATTCATCTGAGGTAGAAAAATGCAGAGGATGCAATATCTAAACAATATTACTTTGGTCTTGAAACAAATTCAAGGTTTGTTTTTATTCACATTGGACAGTAACAATATTTTGTTTATTTTTTAGTTCATTAGAAATAGATAAAAATCTTTTTATTGAAAAAAAAAATATATAATTAAGTTAATTAGATGCGTAATGAATTTAAACACAAAAGACAAAATCGGCTAATTGAAAAAATGTTTTTGAATAAGATTATTATATATGTTAATTGGCAGTTTAAAAGATTAAACAAATTTTGAATTTGTAGAATTATTGCAATGTGAGGTGATACCTCGGTACTGCTATAATTTTCTTAAACCCAAATGTTTAGCATTTCTAATGTGAAAAAAGACCCTTAAAAATCTACAAAAAATATTCGTTAAAAGAATTGCCAAACTTCACATCCTATGTCTGTTAAAAAATTCTAGACTGTCGCTTATACAGTACCACATCAGGGATTACTCAGAGTTGAAAGATGTCAAGATATCTTTTTCAGAATGCCCTTTTCCTGGCCCCTTCATTACTACACAACTGTCAAGAAATGTCAGTTTCATATAATATCCTCACACTTTTAATTATTCTGTATTGATTATCCAGTTTATATTAATTGAAAAAATCTATTTCACACTTTGACATTAAGGACTGATTTTATATGTCGAACTGTAGAGGCTTATACAAAAGTTGTAGCAACCAAAAATAGCAACCCCGAAGAAATGGAATTCTACAATTTTATTGAATGGCAATGAATTATTTCAGGATCACGAAAGTGTGTTGTATAAAGAAAAAAAAAGTGTCTGAAGAGTACTTTTGCTTTGTTTATGGGGTTACCAAGGCCTTAAAAAAAAATTATTGAATTTTTGCAATTATTCTAAAGCACAGTAGGGATTATGCTCATTAACTAAATTCAGGTACAAAACCTAGAATTAAGATTTTCTTTTGCCTACGCATCACATGAGATGCTTTTTGTACTTTAATTCTGAACCAAATTTAAGAAAATTTAGATGTTGGAAATAATTTTGGCATTTAGCAAACATTTACAAAAACCCAAAGGATCATGAAAGGGGAAATATTTGGTAGAGGGTTCCTTTTGGTATGATCAGTCCTAAGTGCAATATTTGTTACGGGATTTGTCATTTTACCCTATCTGTAAATGGATATTTTTCAGAATTAATTTTGCTTAGCTTATCCCAACTGATTTGCTAGTTTTTCGATACTTTAGCCCAAAATTGATACTTAAAATTTACTCTTACAAACCTGTAAAATCTGTGAAAACTGAGCAGTATTTCCCTTGTGCATTATATGAGCTCTGTCCTTAGATGGTTTTTGGCTTTATCCCTTTTGATCATTTTGGCATTTTTGAATTTGCTCTTCAAGTTTTTGGATTATTGTTTTGGTTTTCAACAATTTAGGTCTTGAGCACAACTGATGAATCATAAATCAACAAAATGTGGGCATCTTGTGCATCGAAATTAGTAACAGAGAACTTATATTTATCCTTATTATAAACCTCTTAAAAAATCTTTTTTGCTTTCTTTCATCACTGTTACCAAGACATTTTGAGTGAAAATGTAAAAGTGTTTCAAATTCTCTGATTCACAACAACAGACATTTGAATGTTCTGAATGATAAAGAATGTGGAGAAGACCAAATTAGACATTCATACATTATACTTAACAGATAGATGTATCATAGCAGAACAGAGATAATGCAAAAAATATCATTCTTGAGATGAAATTTCCCAAATAACCCTCAAAGACATGATATAAATGTACACTGTATCTGTTTAAAATATCCTGTAGTTCCAAATATAGGTTTAAGAAAAAATATGAAAAACAAAGAATCTAACTGCTAACCAGGGTTCCCACAAGACCTGGAAAACGGGAAAAGACCTGGAATTCCATTTCGAATTTTCCAGGCCTTGAAAAGTCCTTGAAATTCGGAAAAATCACAAAAATCCGGGAAAAAACCGGGATTTTACCAGATTTGATTTTTTCTCATTAATCATTATTTCAGTCCACTTCGCATTGTTACTGTGACCATGCAGAAATCATTATTTGATTGCCTTACTGTTGCTTTATAAAGGGTAATACAAAAGGCAATTTCGCATTGAATCCAGCTACGTCTCCTGTATGTTATCTTTTGAGTGTTTTAAGTAACAGTATCTTGTAAGCATGTTTTGTTTTATGTTTAAAACCGACAAATTGGCGGGACATTTGACCTTGAAAATCATGAGAAAGCACTGGAAAACACCTTGAAAAGTCCTT
Source organism: Mytilisepta virgata (assembly GCA_028015205.1). Taxonomy (NCBI): domain Eukaryota; kingdom Metazoa; phylum Mollusca; class Bivalvia; order Mytilida; family Mytilidae; genus Mytilisepta; species Mytilisepta virgata. The sequence goes on along the minus strand of CM051511.1, from coordinate 33,181,575 downwards.
GAATTTGAGATGATTTTTTTTGTGGGAACCCTGGCTAACCTAATTTAAATGAATTAGATCTTGGAAACACTGACCTGCTATTCAATATTGGCAATGGTTATTTTCTCATATATCTTACAGATTTTTCTTTTTCAGTTTTATAACTAATACATTTTTTCGTCTTTTATATTTTTTTAGAAACAAATGAACCAGCAAATGAGAGTAATGTAAAAGAAACAGAAGAAAAATCTCATAAACGTGGTAAGAAGTCACCAGGTACCAGAGCCACCAAACTCCCACAATGCAGTTTACCAGCCAATATGCAACCAACATTTTACATTGGAGGTGGAAATGGTGTATCATTGTAAGTTCAAAAAAATTTTTTTTTAAAGAAGTAATAAACTTGGAAAAATTCCTGTGGTTTTTGCTAACATGTTATAAAAATTTAGCGATGGAAGGTAGGCAGAAAGTTCTGTTTTTTCCAGATTCTAGAAATTTTAACTAGTTTCTATATTGATATCATTCTGGCTTTAACACTAACAGTACGGGAAAAAATGTTGAGGACAGAACTCAAGACAACAGGTTTGACCATGTTGGCAGAGATAGGTATTTTTCATTTGAATTCATAGTTAGGTAGCAACCATTTGATTTTTAATTGAGGGGGGGGGGGTTAGGATTTTGTGTCCTCGAAATTTTGGTCCTGAATTTTTTTTTTTGGCCGCTATTGAGGCCTAAACCAAAAAAATTCCTGATTGACACAGTTCCTGCATTTTTTTCACACCTAAATTGCTAAAATCATGGTCCTGCCTTTTTATTTCAATTTTTATCTTAAATTACCTACTGCACCAATGCACCAACTGGATCTAACTCGGAACCTTTGGTACAGTAGTCCACAACTCTACCAACAGAGCTAAAGGACAGTACTCCAACAAGATGGTTATAAACCTGTTATGGTTCTATAACTTTTATTGTAAACTAGAGAAGCCCCGGTACTGGTAAACTGATTTACTATTTATGCTAATATGGTACCTGAGTTCAGTATTGATGAATTTTTTTGTCTCTGCTTATATTCGACATTGAAACACATTTTTGTAAAATACTGTTCAGAGACTAAATCACATTGTTTGTCTCTTTGAAAAATTAAAGTATTTGGGATTTGGGATTTGAGACAACATCCAAACAAATTAAAAATTTGAAAAAGGTTATCCCATCTGTGGATCATATTGTAGCTGTCTTCATACTGTTATTTCCGCAGTTTTATTATATCTCCTGCTTAGCGAAGTGATAGTGAAGGGGATGTCCCTCCATCCATCCATCAGCACCTATTACCTGCAACTACTCGTACACTATTGAATGTATTTCATTGAAACTTTCACAGAATCATCATTACAAAGTAACATTGTGCACCACATTTTTTTTTTATCAGAATGATTTTTCTACTGACAGACATGGACTTTGTCATTTCTTCATAATATGGGGGTCAGCATGCCCCATCTGCAACTCTTTCTAAACCAGTGAATGGATTTCTGTGAAACTTTCATGGAATCATCAAATGGCCATTGTTCACTTTTTAATTTGTTTTTTGGGGGGTTTCCCATAGACAAACATGGACTTTCATTTTTTTTATATTATTGTAGCCATATTGGGAGATATATATTTGTGATTTTTGCTCACTGTACTTCTAGTTGTAAGAGTGCAAGTTTTGTTACTCTGAAATGGATGCAACAAACAAGCGATTTATGAAAATTTAACTTGTTATATTGTTTTGAATTTGACACTCTATTTCCTAACATAGTTACCGAAGGTTTTGTTTAATGTTACGAAAATTGTCTGCAATAATGAAATAATTGAATGCTGTAACATTAAATTGAACTTAGAGTTTCATTTATTACTATGATCTTATAGTCCTAGCAAACAAAGTTTGTACAAAGGTGGTATAAGCAGATATGGATGAGAAAGTTAATTATGAAGCATCATCTCTAAGGGGAGATAATTGGTCATAAGCATTGATTTCATTCAGGTATAAGTATGTAAATGACAAGAAGTTAGTACATATTGAGAAGATTGTTTAGTTTTTTAGTTAGAGTTTTATGCCATTTTCAGCGCATTTGGCTATTTTGTGGTGGCAAATTTTTATTGGTGGAGGAAGCCGGAGTACCCGTAGAGAACCACCTACCTTTGGTAGGAAAATTGGCAGTCCTTGTCAATTAAGATAGGTGAGATTCGAAATCACAACCTCAGGGTTGACAGGCTAGTGATCATTAGTAGTCATGACGAACTACCTAGACCACTCGGCTACCCAGGCCCCACATGGAGAAGAAGAATTAATCATGTCTGACATTTTGAAGATTAAATGAATTGACTTTCAGAATTAGAATATAAGTTTCTGAATAGCTATTTTGTTTCATTTTACAGGGTAGAAGCACCTTTGCTGGCTCTCGGGTGGAAGAGGACCTTGGATAAATATGATGAGAAATTCCGTCTCAAATGGGTGGAATGTAAAACCCGCCTTAATTATGGTGGGTTCAAAGAAGGTATGAAGCTCTTCTCTTGCAGCATATTGTGTGCCAAGACTCTCATAGAATTCTGATATCTACTATACAATACACGTACCTTTGTTGCTTGCTTATCACTTTGGAAATTTGTTCTTTTGTGGAATTATACAATGCAGCTGACTCTTGCCATCTTGAAATCGAAAAGAACATCAAAAATACTTTACAAAAACAGAAATTTTGATATATTAGGAATTATGACATGAACTAATTTGATCCTCCGAAAGTCAGCTGTAGTGAGTTCCTTATAGTTTTTCACTGTAGCACATGTACTCATTAGGGGTAAAGGTTGACTGAATTTAGATACAAGCGAAATTTAGCGTAATATTAAGAACACTACTACCACCTTTTGTGCTTTTTACAAGTATAAAATTTTGGTATTCAAAACAAAAATGTGTTGGAATGAATTATAAAGTTGATAAACTTTAATGAAATTTTTATTTTTGATAATTATTATTTTGTTGTTTTTTTTTAAACTCACTTTGCCCACATGGCTATGTGAGTTATTGCTGTCACTTGGCATCCCTTTACCAATGTAATAAAAAATTCCGTTAAAAATATATTACTCTGAAGCCACTGGGTCAGTTGGAACTTAACTTCAGAGGAATGGTCATTGGGTGCACCCCTTTCAAAATTATATCTGCAGGTTAAGGATCTCCAACAAATATGGCTGCCAATATAAAAACAGAAAATCAGCAAAGAAATATTTTATAATAAATATTCTCCTTTGAAACTGTTCTGAAATTACTAGGCCAATTGAGTTCCTTCGTGGAGTAGTGCTTAGGTGGTCTTCTTTCAAAATTGTTTGGGGGTCCAAACTGCCAACTAATATGACTGACTGAAAAATATTCAGAAATCTTCTGCTCTAAAATTACTGGGACAATTGAGAATAAATTTTGTAAAATAGTACCCCTTTAAAGATTGTGTCCTTGGTTGACGGCCAGTTGCACCAACATGGCTGCTGTTACTATAGATTAACAAAGAAAGGAAACAAATAATGAAAAATCTTTTCTGAAAATATTGGAGCAATCTGAACTTTGGTGAGGTGGTCTTTATGTGGTCCGTCTTCAAAATTAGGTCTATGCGCCCAGACTGATATGGCCACTTTGTACTGAAAAAAGAAATCAGCTGAGCACACTGCAGAAAGTGAAGTTTTGCAGAGTGAACAATAGAGGTGCCTGTATTAGTTTAATTCTGTTTTAATGATCTTTTTCTTTTTGAAATTGATTTTGTTTCAAACTGAAATTTAAAAAATTAAAAATACAAACAAAATACTTATAACATCACAAAAAATAGTCTTCACCGAATTATAACATGATCTATATAGAGACAAACAATTTAAATAGTTGTGATGTTGACGATATGAATAAATTTACAAATAGATATCCCGGGACAGTTTTATTGCAAAATATAGAAACATCTTAAGGAATCAAAGTTAACTTATTACAATGTATGCTGATCTACTCCAGTTTTAATTTACAAGTATAGCCATGTTTGTTTTGCCTAAGGTTTGTGGTTTTCTCAAGGTTCTCAAACTTTATTTGGAAATAATATTGGGTTGAATCACATAAAACGGCCATAAACCATTAATTTTTTTTTCTCGGTTTCTGAATTATTACCATTCATATGTTAAGTATTATCAGATATCTAGACTTATAGCCGAGTTTAAATTATTTGAATATTTGCACTCCTACAAAATAAGCAGTCTTTAGTCATATTAAGCTGATTACTTATATATAGCATAATGAGCTATATATTTAATTTAAATCTTTTTGTAAAACTCTTCTTTTATTTTATGAAATGCTTAAAATGTTTTAATGTATTATTTCTGACTTGCTTAAATATTAATGTATTTTGTAATATTTATAAACCTAAGACTATAAACTCGTGTGTTTGTGTTTGTTTTGTTTTTTTTTTCGTCACACCTTTTGTTCAGAAAAAGTTCTGGTTGGCAGACATTCAAAGTCAAATTTTGTGTGCCAGAATTTTTTTATTTTTAGATTTTAGATAAGTATGTATTGCTTAAAAAGCACATTTTCTTGCTAGGAAGTTCTGTAATTTTTGTTTTTGTTTTTTGTTTTGACCCATTTTTTCATTGCTGACTTTTTGTGCACATATACACAAAGCTTTTCAGATGTCCACCACTAAGTGACCATAAAATGAGTTACCTCTTGCAAGTTCCCTATACAATTCTTGAAAAAATACATTTTTTCTCAAAATACTGTCCAAAAATTAATTTTTATCCTATAATTATGAAATTTTTACCATTCTCAGAAAATTTTTAAATTCATAGTATAATTTTGAAAATTCTCTGTGATTCACAGTTTGGGAGAAATCATTGTTTAAAAAAAAAAAGAAAATTTTATACATTTCAAAGTTTAATGGGAAAAATGCTGTTAGAAATTAATATTTGTGTTTGAATAGTGGTTTTTTAAAAGCAAATAAATTATGATAACTTTTTGACATTATTAGTATAAATTATAGATATTTCTCTGCTTATCAGTACACATTTTATAAAAATCAGACAAAAAATAAATGAGGACAAAATGTTGAAACATTGGTGTGTTAAATTATATATAGGAAAATTTCCAAGTAGGAACTCATTTATGGCCACTGACTCTACTTTCATTGAGAGAGACCGATCTAAATTGACAAGGATTGCCAATTTTCCTATCGAAGGTCGGTGGTTCTCTCCAAGTACTCCGGCTTCCTCCACCAATAAAAAGTGGCCACCACGAAATAGCCAAATGTGCTGAAAACGGCGTAAAACCCAAACTAAACAAACAAACAAACAAACAAACATTGAGAGAGAAATGTTTTACATGTGATAATTAAAAATTTTCAACAGATTTTATTTTTAATTTCAAGTATTTTCTCAATTATTGAGAAGAGGAAGGGGGAAAAACTCTGTCCATTTGACAGCTGATTTCTTGTAAAGTCAGTGTATAAATGTCATATTGAAACAAAGAAATATCATGAAACAGGAACAATTTATCATTGTTATCTCCCTTGAAAATGTGTGCATTTTCTATTGGTGTACTGTTCAAGTTGTTTTTATCACATAATTTAGTTTTCTGATTTTATTGTGTCCATTTATTAAACATAATTGATGTTTATATAATCCTTAAATTGTCATTAATTGAGAGTCTGAATTTTAGCAGTAGCTGCTAAAAAAGGGAAGAGCTCCATGTTTTCATATGCAGATTCAGAAATTCAGCAAGATTGAATGTAAACAAAAACTTATTAAGCCAGGAGCTCTAAATAGTGACCAAGGAAAATTTGGTTTGTTTTCACACAGACAGCTTCTTCTAAAAAATTTTAGTTGACTTTCTGAATCCGCGAGTTGATAGTGTATCGACCTAAATAAGTGTGTAAATACAATACTAAAAATCCATTAATGACCTAATATGTACCTTGCATTATGAAATAATATGAGTATTTTCTGTTGCGACTGTGCTGACTAATTGCATTTTAATAAACTAAGTGTGTATGCTATGTATATATTAAAAAATATCAGACGTTAAAGTGGAATTGTATTTTTTTCTTCAATTTTCTTTTTAATTCTCATCAAACAGTGTAACAAATATCTTATGGCACTCTTTAAATTCATAATGTGTTTTTCAGTCAAAAAGTCATTTGATCGTTTGCAGTCACTGGAAGTCATTCAAAACATCGTTTCGACTAATTAAATATTTACAATAGGGAATTGTTCATATGCAAGATAATTAAAAGATACATTGGGCACACTGTAGCAGAAAGATTTAAAATTTGTGTTGGCCTTCGGTATAAACACAAAACTGGAATTTAAGTACTAGGTGTAACGGAATTTTAAATTTGATAGGTGTTTCAATGTGATATTTTATTTCACTTTTAAAATTGATTATGTTTTGTGTAGAGTACATGGATTTGAGTTTGTTCCAAGTTTGTTGAACCACTTTACTACAAACATTAAAACGTGAGGTTTTTATGCGACACTTTCCAACGTAGTTTATTTTCTCCATTTTAATTGGGAAGTGTACTTTGAAAATTGACACATAAACATTATTGATTAATCTGATTATCGTAATTTAACACCTATAGTAACTAGTTAAATATTAAAAACGTGTTTGAATTATCGATACTACAGTGCTTTGTATTGTTTAATTGTCTGAATACAGTTAAAGTATGTTGTTCACTGTTAAAATGATATCTCTTTCTGGGTAGCTTAGGGGTCTTTCATAATTGTGAACAGTTTTCACGAGTTTACAAAACACACTCTAGGAGGGAGGGGGTTTCAGATTCAAAAATGCATTTTTTTTAGCATATGCTTTTAATTAAAATATCAGTACCCGGTATGTCACTTCAGGAAAATAGAGAATGCCTGTTAGTGATACTGATAGAATTCATGATTCTGACAAAGTTCTGAAGGGTATATTACATATATATTGATATGTATTTTTTCTCACTTATATCTTTGCAATGTATTTTTCATTTGTGTCAATATTTACAGATGTTTTATTTATGACCAAACTTTTCAGACAGTTTATAACCACAATAAACTATACAAAGAATTTTATTGACACCATTAATCCTTGTAAATAGTCCAAATTTATGGCCTCCATTGTTGAAAGGTAGACTTCCCTTACTTTTCAAGCTGACATAATAAAAGAAAGTCATGAGTTTTATTACAAATGACTTGATACATAGGCCATTTATAAGAAAATGTTGGTGTTCACCTTCCAGATAAAGACTTGACTTGAAAAAGTTTAGAAAATTTTCCAGAGGGTGCCTTGCAATAATGATGACTGATAGGCCTCAATACATTGTACTGGACCAACACTTTAAAATGTCCACTTTGAATTGAAGGGAGTGCACCTTGTATTTTGGACCTTGGAAGATGGGGGAGGAGAAGGGAAGGGGATTATATTTCAATTTAATTATAAAACTTATAACATTAATTCTACAAAAATTTATTGGTTTTGAATAAATCTACCAATTATTTTTTCAGGCTATAGATAAAATACCTTCTATATTATTTAAGCCACTTGTAGTTTAAGTTTACCATATTTTTCTATTTTAGGTGAACAGCTAGTCAACCATATACCTAATGGACAACTTCTGACCAATAAGTTAGGATTACTTAATAGTTTACAAGAATATGAACGTGTGACATTATCAACAAAGGGGAGACCACCCAGATTGAGGTTTAGTGATTTCTTCCCAGAAACATACAGACTGGATGAGAAAAATAATAAAGACATCTTTTTGGAAGTTTATCAAGGTGAAAAAAGCTTTAAGGATTGTGTAATAGACACTTTCATAAAACATACTTTAAATTGTGCACCCCTTCCCATAAATATTTAATCAGTGAGGATTAGTAAAAGATTAGCTTACAAACTAAGGATGAAAATTAGCAGAACTCAGTCACCATGTACCGGTACAATTGGTAATGTCAGAAAGACAGCAATTTTTTTTTTTAAATTTATGGTGAAAGTTACTTTAAACAAGATAAAGCATTGTGAAGTCATATTTACAAAAATTTTTAATACTCTTCACAAGTTAACATATTCATAGAAGGATAGTCATTTTTCAATAATTCATAAGTACATTTTTGAAGATTTTAAAAAAAAAGTATGCTTGAATGTTTGAGAAAGTGGCCAATTTTCTAATAAAAAAACTTAAAATACTCTTTGTTTTATAAACCCTAGAGATATAAAAAAAGTACCATTTTTCTGGTGTCACCAGTTGTACAGGGTGCCCTAGTTGAAATAATGAAATAGATTGAGGAGTGTACTACTGAAGCAATTTTTGAGTATCAAAATTATCCAGTAAAATTTTCTTATTAAAATCTTCAGATGGCGAGATGTGGATATGTAAACCAACTGGTCTCAACCAAGGAAAAGGTATCTTTATTATAAGATCTAGAGATGAAATAAATAAGTTGTTGGAGGAACGTGAGCTGAAAAAGGAACAGTTGTCTCGATCAACAAAACCTCTTATGTCTAGGATTGTTCAAAGGTAAATACAATTTATTATATTTTACTAGATTTTAAGAACAATATTTTTTTAAAGAAGATTAAAAACTATTACAAACAAATATGGAGACCAAGATTATGGTGTAACCACAAGCATTAAAGGTAAACATAAAAACACTGAAAAGTCAAAAACGGATAGATATATGGATTATTGTTTAATGTCCAGTGGCAATCATAACATACATATCAGGACGAGAAAATGTTGATGAGATATGAATATGAACCTTGATTTGTACTAGAGTGAGACACTAAGCCGTATTTTTAACGTGCCAGCTCACGAGGTAACAGTCCACAGAAAGATATATCACCCCACCGGGACACATTATACTGACTCCAATCCAACCAATCTTTGGTCTTGCTCCTGTATGTCGCGTTCTTGGTGAAGAAGCAGCATAAACCAGTTTTAATGTCTTTGGTTTGACCCAGCCAGGGATCAAACCCACGACCATCTGCACTGAAGCCAAGCACGCTTCCATGAGACCACTGCGGCAGTTAAAATTTTAAAAAAAATTCTTGGTGATATAGAAGAAAAGAACTAGACTCTAATATTTCAACCTGAAAAAGTTTTAGATACGGTAAAGTAAAAAGGTAAAATTTAATAATGACAAAAATGTGATCTTGATCTTAATCTTTATGAAACTAAAACTATGATCCTGATCTTATTTGTTTATAAAATTAAAACTGTTACCTATTAGCTGTGCTTTCTGGAAACAGAAGATTTGATATTAATTGTTTCTTTTTATTTTTTTTGTCTAAAAATTCCTCTGCATTCAATAAAGTGTGTATTGTATAAATTGTTTTTCCAGATATATTATGAATCCCCTGTTATTGACTGGTAGGAAGTTTGACGTCCGATCGTACATGTTGGTAGCCTCGACTGTGCCATTCTTGGTATTGTATCACAAAGGATATGTCAGACTGTGTTGTGGGAAATATGACAATGAGGACCAAAACCTGAGTACCCATTTAACCAATCAGGTAAATAAAATCTTATTACTTTAGAAGTTAGGCATGTGTAGTATATGGAGCAGGAAATGGCTTACATACTGTAAAAATCTTCAAAAATACTTGATATCAATTCTGTTTTTATGGAGTCTCATTGTTTTTGATTGAGTTTTGAGTGTTGACTATGTTTTTTATGCTTTATTTTGTTCTTAACATCAGTTGTTGTCTTGACATACTGATTTATCAATTGACCACATTCCAGTTTAACATTATTACCTCCCCTTATTTCTAACTATGGCAATAGTTCTCTTATAGTAAAACGGGACGTGGCAAATTTTAATAATTAGTGTCCAAGTGACATTATGTCAAAACATTCAGTGACAATAAGTTATATCATATAAGATAAGAGGGGCCTCGGTGGCCGAGTGGTCTAGATAGTTTGTCATGACTACTAAAGATCACTAGCCTGTCAGCGCTGAGGTTGTGAGTTCGAATCTCACCGTTGACGGGGTGTGTTCGACTCCAATCTTAATTGACAAGGATTGCCAATTTTCCTACCGAAGGTTGCTGGTTTTCTCCTGGTACTCCGGCTTCCTCCACCAATAAAAACTGGCCAAATGTGCTGAAAACGGCATAAAGCCCGAAGTAAACAAACAAACAAACATAAAGGATAAGAGATGAATATAATTGCAGCAATAAATAACATAACTGGGTTTATTGTAAGAGTCAGTTTGTTTCATTAATATGCATCATGTAAAATTCTACTCTTTTCATTGGTTTAGACAAGGTTAACAATTTAATATGGTCAGTGGGTAATACATTTTAGTATGTTACCCTCTTTGGCAGGGAATACTATAAAAACTAGGTACGAAGCTCCACCCAAGAGGATGACATTAAAAATTATTAACTGCTGAACCCTGCAGGGCTTCGAAATTTTTTTGTATATTAACTTGCCCACTGGAAAGTTGTATTAAAATTTTACTTTCCCGCACCATAATTCACTTTCCCGTTTTTAATTTCCTTTAAAAGTCCGCAAAACATCATTATTAACGTCAACTACTTTCCGTTTCTTTGATTCAGAAAAGAAATATTTGTGAAAGCTCATGCCTGGGGCCTTCTTTATTAAACTTTTATAGTTGTCAAAGTTTGAAACTTTTCATTTTGGTTTACTGGTAATACTTGATTACCGCTAAACGTAAGGAAAAAACAAGCTAACTTTCGGGAACTAGTTTCTAAAATTTAGATTTGTCCAATCACCGACTTCGTCAAACAATAAAACAACACACGGGAACGTACCATGTATCGATGATTTACTTGCCCGAAGGGAAACTGGTACTTGTGATTTTACTTTCCCGGGAATTTTTTTACTTGCCACGGAAAATGGGAATTCCGAAGCCCTGCCCTGTGTCTGAGCTAAAGGTTAAACCCTCTCCATTTAATGAATTATAAATTAAGCATTCAGTATTTAGAGTTTAAAGAATGGCCTAATCAATATCAGAAGCCTGAGGTCCAATATGACTTTGCAGAGGTTGACAATAAATTGACAATACGCTAAATCCCTCTATCACTTTTATTTATGTATTATCAATTTTTGTATTTGTTACATAATATTTCATTCACATGGTTCTAAAATAAAATAAATATCTAGGGCTGCTTTCCAAGTCTCCTTATTGAAATTTATTTTCTTTTAAACTTTTATTTGTTAAATGACATTTATTTAATGACCTTTTGCATTTTGTCTGTCAATTGGGTGTTTAAGCAAATTGAATTTTACTGTATGACCCATTTGACATGATTGACACAACAATTGCCTTATAAATGGCAGTGACATTACTAAAGACATTTTAATTATCTTTATCAGATTATGAAGTGCATATTAACAGGTCAAGGTCATGACTATAGGGAGATAAATGTAGCCCAAATGCAAGTAGCTGTTAATGTACAATGTACCTTGTTGGAAAATATACAAACCTGTTGTTGGAAAATGTACAGTTTATTTGTACAAGCCTTAGAAACATACAGAAATTTGAGGTTTACCAAGAATTTCTCATGTGTTTTGTTGCGAATACAAATAAAATTTCCCAATAATGTTCATATACAATGATATATTGTTATCAGTTATAGAGAAATGGAATGAAAATGGCACATTTCTAGCTGATTTGAAGAAAGACATTTTTGGTGTCTAATCTTGAAAGTTGTTGAATGTGAGGATAAGGGTACCAGGAAACTTTATTAGGCTGTTGATTTTATAATTCCAAAGTTTATTCAACCCCTCTATTTAGTTGACAAATCTGCCATTTTCAGGATAAAAATATTCATTTTCCTTCTGGAAGACTTACATATTCTTTTAAATTAAAATATGTTTTGCAATGGAAATGGGTAAATATTGATTACAAACCAATTTTGAAACGGAAATCAAAAGTACAAAATCAAGTCGTACAGACTTCATGTGCCTACTATGCATAACAGAGTCTTAATGGTCTCGATATTCAAACATAGGGAAATAATTCCTGTATGGATTGTACAGCCAATTTTCATTGGTCAAGGTCTTTCCATGAAGTCCTTTTGTCTTTTTTCAGTTTTTGAGTTTGTCTTGTCTACACACTAATGAATTCTTTATAAACAACTTTTATTATTATAACAAATTAGCCAAAACTTCAAAATGTCAACAGAAAAAAACCTCCAAAATAACTTATGAAACATATAACCAGTGACAAAGGCTCTTGACTTTGAGTCAGGCACAGATAGTTTTCAAAATTGTGAATGACAGCAATGGTCCTTGGATGTTCCTCTTTCAGAATTGTGTCCAATGACCCTGATTGTCAACCAAGATGGCCACCACAGCCAAACTTAGTTTAACATAGGACCCTTTCATAAAATTAATTTAAAATTCTTCTTGTCTGAAACCACTTGGTCAATTGGAACCAGACTTGGCAGCAATGGTCCTTAGATGGTCATCTTTTAGAATCGTGTCATATGACCCGGACGGTAGACCAAGATAGCCGCCACAGCCAAACTTATTTGAATATATGTTCCTATGGGAAAATTAACTTTAAAATCAACTTTTCTGAAACCACTAAGCCAATTGGAACCAGACTTGGCAGCAATGGTTCTGAGATGATCCTCTTTCAGAATTTTTTCCAACGACCCGGAGCATCCAAGATGTCTGCCACAGCAGAACGTATTTAACAAAGGTCCTCTTTCAGAATTGTGTGCAATGACATACTTTCACCCAAGATGGCCACCACAGCCGAACTTAGTTTAACATAATTGGTAGGGCCTCATTGGAAAACCAGAAAAGATCCATGCTACACTTCAATTTTTAGTCCTGCTCAAGGTGAGCGATACAGGCTCTTGAGAGCCTCTATAGGAAGTTTGTTTTTTTTTTTACCTTGGTTGTTTATTTTTCAGTCAAAAATTTGTAAAGAAAACTTTTATTCTGTACATTCAAATTAAGACATTGAAAGGTGCCTAAATGTTGCAAGCTAGGAATAATTAACATTGATGATATTGAATTTGGAATAACTGAGATTGCTGTAAACACCACTTCAATTAAAAAATTCATTGCAAACTTACTATTTTTTCAGTTTGTGCAGAAGAAAGATCCAAATTTTAAAGAAATCAAAGAAGATACAGTGTGGTCTATGGAGAAATTTAATGATTATTTTAATGAGAAGATTGCACCTAAATCTGGTGTTGAACCTGACTGGGTTAAAATTGTTTTGACAGTAAGTAATATTAGCTCAAATGCTTTTGTGATATTTTATCATTTTAAGGGAGATTGGATTGACCCCTTTGGGTTTTACATTTATTACCTTCCCTGATTTCTAACAGACAATAAAACAATTAAATTTACCTAAAATCAAATGAAAGATTATGGAATAATTCTTGATATAAAATGCTACATACAAATGGCAGAGGAACAGTGTTTTTATTGTTGTTCTTCATCTTAAAGGTAGATCAGTACTAATATTTTTAGCAGATAGATTTTCCCTATTTTATTCCAGGCAGCATGTTGGTTGGATATACGTTGAAATTTCAATTTAAAAAACATAGGTCACCGTTCTTGATTTTGAGGTAATTGAGTCTTAATGTTGGTAAATTTTAAATAGGTTATATAGGGAAATCCAAACTTCTCGTACAATAAAAAAAACTGGCAGATAGAATTTTTTATAAAATTGTGAAAATTACACATACTTCCATATTCCTAAAAAAAAAATTGTCACATGCTTCCATATTCCTAAAAAAAAAATTGGAGCCACCATTCATTTTTTCTTGCTATTTCCCAAAAAAAAAAAAAAATTTCCTTTTCAATTAATTCAAAAAATTTTCTACCAATTATCTCCCCTGAAAAGGGTTCTTTTTAGAATAACATGCTATTATTTTGCTATTTCTGCGTTTTTTAATTTAAATAAACTTAAGATATAAATTTTACATTATATCAAATACTAAATGCTCGTTGAAAATATATATTTACATAAAAAGTTGCAAGTTGCCTATAAAAGATCAGTGTATTAGGAATGATCTAAGTTAAATCACAGTGAGGCCTTCTACACATCACCCCCACTGATCTTAGTTCTCGTTTGAGTGAAGTTCTTTCTAAATGTCAATTATGTCACATCTCTGTTATTTAAGAATTAACACAGCTTGCTGAGCTGCAACCTTGATTTTATGGCCTAAATTTTTTTTTTAAAAATTGTTTGTTTCTGCTGTCTGACCCATAAAAATTTCGGTGCAACTCAAATTATTTTTCATGTTTAAAAATTATAGTGTTAACTTAGCAGAGCATTACATGCAGCTGACAGTTATATATTCACACAACATCTTGTATTATACTTTTCCTTACTCTCCAAAATATCCTACCTACTGACCCACCCTTCAATGAAGGAAGTACGATAACAACAGACAATTGTTTACGTGTTCTTAAAGTCATTTCAAACTTGGGGCAGAATCAACTTGTCCTGTAAATTTGAACATCCTAAAATATTACATATTTAGTATGGGGGCCTCGGTGGCCGAGTGGTCTAGGTAGTTTGTCATGACTACTAATGATCACTAGCCTGTCAACGCTGAGGTTGTGAGTTCGAATCTCACCTGTGACGGGGTGTGTTTGACTCCGATCTTAATTGACAATGATTGCCAAGTTTCCTAACGAAGGTCGGTGGTTCTCTCCGGGTACTTCGGCTTCCTCCACCAATAAAAACTGGCCGCCGCAAAATAGCCAAATGAGCTGAAAACGGCATAAAACCCTAACTAAACAAACAAACAAACAAACATATTTAGTATGAAATTTTGTTTTTCAGAAACAAATGCAGAAGATTATGATCCATTGTTTTAACAGTGTAAAACATAAACTTAATCAGAGAATTGGCTACTTTGATCTTTTTGGTTTAGATTTCATGGTAGATACAGACTTAAAGGTATGTTTTTATACACTTATTGATTGGATATGAGAGGAATAGTACCCAATAAGTTTTAATGTCCACGAGATACCAACTATTGCCATGAGGCGTAGCCTAGGTGCAATAGTTGATATCAAGGGGACAATAGACTTACTATTCCCAAAATATGCAGCCAATAAGTATTTTATTATACTATTAGAAAGAAAATGTACTGATGCCTTAGTACATTTTTTATGTTTTTGCATTGTCTAATATATAGTTAATCCTCCTAGGATAAAGAAGCAAACCACTCCCCACTGGAGACGTACATTGTTGTCTGACAAATCAATATATTCGATGTCCTCAGATTTTTACTTTTCGGTGAGATAGAACTAGATTTTTCGAAAGAAATTTTGTGGGAAAATGTGTGATGTTTAAAAAGACTGATATCAACTAATACGACTATTTCCCTAGGGAAAATAGTCATGAAACTATTAAGAGGCTCATTGTATTCTTTAAAAAATAGCTTAGTTATCTAAACTAATTTTTTATATAGAATATGCATACTAAAGTTTAATAACATTAATTATTATGTAAAAATGTTGGTAAATCTTTCCATGTAATAATTTCTTTTTATTGGACCGTTGGATGTAACATTCATTTTCATTACTTGACATTGAAAATCTTTTGGCAACACATCAATTCTGCAATAATTATCACTGTTTCAACTGATTTCTCAACACAACAAGATGATATGGTTATATCCATTGTTCTTCATGTTTTACGCCGACCAATGGTAGAAAGTGTTGAAAAAAACAATGCAATCTATATGACAAAAATTATGTTTCAATTAAGAATTTGTACATATATTTGCTGAGGACAATGTTCAAAAATAGAAATGTATTTCAGATTTTTCAAGTGGTTTTAATGGAAAAATCTGGTAATTAGATTTGACGATATATAGCAGTCAGGCAGCTACAATTAATACTGCCATTGAAATTGATACTAAAACATTTTGTCATAAAAACAGAAGAAAACCTTTGAAATCTTTGAAAACTATTGAGTATTGGCCTAATGCAAAAAAAATTTTGGCATTTGAGTACTTCAAATTAGACATAAGTGATCACAAGTTGTTGAAATATGTATATATAGTGCATCAAAATAGTTATCAGAGACTAATACACAAGTTCAAAATGAAGACTGGAAAATCTTCAATGAGTTTTTAAAATTCACGTCCTGATTGGAACACAGCAAAACGAGGGGAAAGACACTGATTTTAAAGAAAAGAGAAATATTTTCAAGTTCTTCACTTTTGAATGAGTATAAGTACTTATTTCTTCCATAAATACTCAATTTTTAGGTTTTCTGTACCTCAGTAAATTCATTGAACACAGTCAACAAAGTTAAATAAAGTTACACCTCATTGGTGAAAACTTATGACAAAAGAATTCTGATTGGACATTACAACAATGGGAGATCGAAGGACGTGCAACAAACTTCCATGGGTCATCTCCAACAAGGCTCCTATCCAGGAACTGTAGACAGCAAGAGTTTCTACACACACTGGCCCTGCCAAATACGGAAAATTAAAAATGAAAAATAAAATCTTCCCGTCTGCCCAATATATTGTAGAGGGGGTAGATGATAATATATCAGATAACTTGAATTGGTATTAGGTCAAATATACAAATATTAGGTTATGTAGCCAGAAAAACTGACAAGAAGAATACCATAATTCTGTTATATGAAATGTTATATTTTCACTCCCTATTTAAATAAATTTTCTAGGTTTGGCTGATAGAAGTAAATGTGAATCCATCACTAGCTGTAACATGTAATGCTCAGAAAGAGGTTGTACCAGGAGTCGTAGAGGAGTCACTTTGTATGTATACCATAAATTTTGTCATTTGTTATATGTGTATTGTCGAAAAATGTACTTTTAATTTGTATGAGCCTTAGAAACCGGTAGTAATGCGAGGTTTTCCAAGCATATCTTCTTGCATATTTCACGTCGAGTACAAATATAAAGTATATTTTCTGAAAATGTATATCGTAAAATATCAGCCACAAGATACAATGTGAAGCTTTTTCAGCGAGTGAGCATAGGGAACGAGCTAAAAATTTTCATATTTTGTCGAGCAGCGTATATTTTACAATATTTGTTTGAAGAAAACTTGATGATAAATTTATCGTATTGTTAACTAACAATCTTAATGGAATTTCTTACTTTTCAATGGCCATCCGCCTATAACAGGATGTTTTCCTGATATATTCTGGTCATCGTTGGGTCAAACATATATTCGAGTCAGCTCATATTAGGGTTGGGACAACTCCTTACAATGTCACAGTGCCGAAATACGGGAAATTCTGAAGGCCTCAGCCGGTCGATATGGGCATGGGGAAATACGATAAATTATTATCTTTTATTGAGAAAAGTCATGAAAATGGCACATTTCATGTCGATTTTAGAGGCAATTTTTGGTGCATAATCTAGGAAGAAAATGTCGTAAACTGTGAACCAGAACACAACACAAACTTTCATTGCAAGTAAAGACCAGGGAACCAGGAGATGATATTATGCTACTAGACGGATATAGAAAAAAATATTTGACACCATTTTATTTGGCTAGTTGCAGGATAAACTATATTATTTCTACACTTGAAATAGTTAAATTTCAGATTTTAAACAATTTCAAGAGTTATTAGAAATATGTTATAAAAAATTAAATATTGTTATCTTTTAGTAAAGAAAGGGAATTTGTTTTTCTCATGACTTTCATTCTACTATCTGAAAAATACCATTCTAATGCGCTGTTGTTGAAAGGAACTGGGTTTCTAACATTACATCACAATTATATATGATTCATCAGATGTTTGATCCGGAGTGGGGTTTAAGGGCTGTCACACAAGATAATTTTATCTCAGGTGAATTAAATTATTTTAACAACTTTTTCCAGGCAAATGGTCAAATAATGAATCTGGTAAAACACACATAAGTAATTATTATATAATGGTTTTGATATCATAAATAGATGTTTTCAGTACCAGTAATATTAAGTTTGGGTGTATATCAGCATCGTTCTTCTGTCAGTTTTTTCTTTAATCACCTTTCTGTTTGTCCACCTATCCATGAATCTCGTGACCGCAAATCCTCCTAAACCGTACGTGTAATGGAAATTTATGAACATGAAATAAGGCAAGAGGATGAAGCTAATATTTACTGTTTCGGAACTTAAAGGAGAATTGATTGTAGATATACATTTAATTGAAAATGCAGTTGGGAGATTGTTCTTTTGACAATAGGCAATAAAATAATTCGGGTGTCAGATTTAAACCTATTTGGTTTAAATATTATTTCACAGACAATTTCTTTTTCAGATTTGTCTATTGAATGTTTTGAGAAAACTAGGAAAAACCAATCGTTACTGCCTCTAAATACTTTAAAAAACTTTGCTGTATTGTACTGTGGAACTCGCCCTAATGCTTTACCTCCACGTACAACTAGAAGTGTTTCACCAGTTAAAGAGGACAAACAAAAGGCTACGAGCCCTAGTGCTAGCACTGCCACAAATAAAACAGCAAGACAGGGAAGTGAACATGGTCGAACAGGCCACAGGATGTCGGTTAGCAGCACACCACTTGCATCAACAGGGGTTAAAAAATCAGAGGATTCGTCAAGCAATACTGCCTCGAAATCTGTAGAAAATTCTTCAGAAACCACAGAACAAACTCAATCAGAATCAGAATCTGTGCCGTTAAAAATGATGCATGTATCAGCTGCTGACGTAGCAAGTGTAAAAACAGGAAGTGGAAATGCTGCAGGTGATTCTAAAACCAAAAAGGAACCAAAAAGTGTTTGGACATTGGGAACCAACGGTGTTTTGACGCTGCAGTCACCAAAACCTATTACTCAAACAGTAACGACAACTCCTAATTTAGATCAAATTAAATCAATTTTAGCACAGATTGGTACAACTAATTCCCAGACTACTAGTGTCTCTGTAGATAAACCTGCAAGTACCTCTGACAAAACAAATATAGCAGTTGAAGATAAACGAGAGATTGTTAATGTCACATCTGCTTCAAGCAGTAATAACAATGCCTCGGTATCAGAAGAGAGTTCAAATGACACCGTAATAGCTTCTTTGACAACAAATATATCCATGGCAACTGCAAGTGTAGTGAAAACGCCAAGTATTACAGATCTGAATTCCGAGAAATCAAGTACCTCTTTACCAAAATCAGCATTTCCGTCTTTGATTTCAAATACAGGAATTGATAGTGTTAAAATCTCGTCATCTCAAAATACTGGAATAACAACTCCGGCAAAGTCATCAACTGCCACGATTTCTTCATCTGGTGCTGGGGTATTAGCTTGCACTACAAACTCCTCACAAACTAGTGTGGCTGCCCCTCGATCTGTGCCAATAACAACATTTTCTATGTCTAGTGTCACTGTCGGTCAACAAGACCGAGATCGTGCAGAAACCATGGCAGCTTATACAACACTCGCTAAATTAAACGGCTCAAACCTTCCGTCTATTTCACAGACAAGCTTAGTTGGAAAATCTTCATCAAATTCAGGAAACCAGAACGTAAGATTGTCAAACGTATATAAAACTACAACAAATTACAACAATCCACCCAATTTTAAATTTACGTCAGTTGAACAAAGTAAACAGTCTAATGAGACACTTATAGAGGTTATACCACACAGAAAGCACAGAGATTATTCTGAGAGAGGAAGCTGATTGTTTCCAAATTTTGTAGCTTAATAATTTTTTTAGCAATCAGGCTTTAAATGAAAATGTGCCCTCTTCTTTCACAATGCTTTAAGGAACATTTTTATTGTGCACCTATACAAATATATTCTAATATCCAAGTACATGTATTTAAGACAAAAACATTATTCCTATCCTATCATCTTCATTCAGTCTAATCGTTGGGGAAGGGGTCGGGGGGAGGTAGATAAAAGCTGTAATAAAAGCTGTTTTCATAAATAAATTTCATATATTTTTATCTGCCAGAATATGTTTTTGTGTGCTTTCCATATATATTTTATATAAGAGAATTTTGCATTACTTTTGGCTAAAAAACAAAGAATAGGTTCATTGTTTTAATTTAATGTTCAAATTGTGATTTCTATTTTTGACAAGCCAAAATGAGAGTAAACACATAAAATTTTTTATCTACACCAAGCATATATTGTTAATTAATTTCTAAATAATTAGTAGATATTACTTAAAACTACATTTTTTTAAAGAGAAAAAAATGCTATAGAAATTAAGCTTTTAAGATTTTCATATTTGTAAACGACTGCTAATTGCCAATTTTGGAAAGAATTTCTCCCATTTATATACATGAATAGAGTGTGCTTTGATATCCCACAACCACAGCCAATATTCTTAAACTGGACCTTTGGCATCATAGAAAACTTAAAATTGCCATTTTGTTAAAGTTTGAATAAAATTCTGTCAGAAGAATTGGGCATGATGTACCTTAGATAGATCTAATATTGATCTTTTTTTAAAGATATAAATTGATAAATTC
This sequence comes from Mytilisepta virgata, assembly GCA_028015205.1. NCBI lineage: Eukaryota > Metazoa > Mollusca > Bivalvia > Mytilida > Mytilidae > Mytilisepta > Mytilisepta virgata. The sequence goes on along the minus strand of CM051511.1, from coordinate 33,161,154 downwards.
CTATTTAAAAAATTAGCTAATGTGAGATTTGTATATTTAGTCACATCAAATTTGATGTTATGCTTGGAAAATAAATTTATATTTTTGGGAGAGGGTCTGGTTAAAAATATAATAAAATAACTGATTATTGTACTGGGAGTGTAAAAAGTCATTTATGGTAACCATGGCAACAGTTTATTCAGATCTCTCATATTTTGAGATTTTTACAGTTTGTGATATTTATATACTGTGAAATTTAGCATTAGATGTGACGTTTGTGTATTCAACAAAAAATTGTAATAATTTTGAAGAGAGACAAAATCTAGTTCACATGACTGCTTGCAATGTTTAGAAATATAGTACATTCTTATGCTTGCCATTTTTAAATTCTCTTTGTATTTTTAACACTTAGCTTTTTTTTTCATTAGAGCCAAGGTATTATTTTAAAAAATGCTACCTTAATCTCCTTTTCTTTAATGTTTACAATGTTCTGATGGTAAAAACAAGTTACCAAGGCAAAACAATTAAACATCACGACACAGTAAAAAACTGAAATAATGGGGGAAAGCACTGGGAATTGTATTTTACACATGGGATTTTTTCTCATTGATGCCCACCCCATATCCTAACATTTTCATATTTAAAGTCACCTGTGTTAAGAGCTGTCACTAAGGAATTGCTTTAGAATATAAATAGATGTAGCCATTTTGAAAGTTTTGTATTTACATGTCTTCTGTATTAGTTTAAATATTTCTGATCTATATTAGATATTTATAGATTGACAAAAATATGTATTTTAACAAGGAATTACAAGGGGTGGGGTGGGGTAGGGTAGTGTTATTATCAGAAATTTTACACTAATATAAAAATTTGTTTGGACCCAAACACGCCCACTTATTTCACCAATTCATAACAATTGGTTATGTTTAAATTTTTACGCTTTGCTGATTAATTTCAAAATTTGGGGAATGTGATTCGATGAAATGGTTTCCGTTTGAAATGTTTATTATTAATTGAAAAATCTATTTTGAAAAAAAATTGGCTATGAAAGAGATTGAAATTAGTTTAGGGTGCATTTTTTCAGCTATACTCATATAGAATTGAAACTCACATTAAGGAAATAATATACACCAAAGCCATATTTCTGGGTTTTGAAATAAATCAGTATAATGTAAATAATTAAGATGATCAATTGTTATGCATGAGACAGATAAGCAGGTGTGCATAAGAAACAGTTTGAGATAATATAAATTTTGAGTTTTTGGGAGTAAAAAATATCTTTGAATCAACAAATTTGAAGATAAAAGAGTTTGAAATAACAAGATTCAATTATATCTGGTATCATTTTGATGAGCATTTTCATCTTCACAATGTATTTCAATATATCTGAAATATAGAATTATATTTCAAGTGAATAAAAATTAAATATTTGCTTTAAATGCAATATTACATATATATATTTGCCTTGTAAAATATAATAATATTTTACAAAAATGATTGAAACCTTTTTTTGTTTTTGTTGTCTGCTTGTTATTTAAGCAAGTTCAATTTTAATTAATTTTTATTGTAGAAAGTATGAAAATATTTTAATTTTACAAAAAAATATTCACAAGTTAGATCTGGAAGTGGTTAAATTTTGAGTCTGAAATGTTAAGTAAAAATATTTCAATATTTAAAGATAATAGATGGGAATAATACGTACAGTCATAGATATCGAGTTAAGATATATTGTCACAAATAAGTTTTATATTTGTTACTTTTTCTCACAAGAAGAGAGTTATGTCCCTTGAATTTCATTTGAGATGCAGCATTATATTTTCTCTATTGAAAGTAGTATATTTTAGTAATTCTAGTCCTCGTCTTAGTTAATACAGAACATATTAGGAGTATTGTAGGATTGTCTTCTTGTCTCTTATATACATATCAGTATTCATATACTATATTTTATGTGTATTTTGTTTTAATACTGTGTACCATGTGTATGGAGTTTAAATTGGAGTGGGGTACCCAATAAACTGATTCTGAACCCTGAACCGCCAATGCTAATAGCTATGAACCTGAAAGATATTTACTGTACAAATTTTCTCAGTCAGTTTTAGGTGATTGTCTCATATCAGCCTTCAGAACCATAGGCAGAAAATTATATTATAATTAACTCCCTTTGGTAAGGACTATTCCATTTAAATATACTTCACAAGTGGGGAAGGTTGGTTGAGACAAAAAAAATTTGAGCCCTCAGGTGTAACATAATCTTGTCCCAACCTTTTATTCCATTTATGTTAGAAATCAACATTATCCCACTGCTGTGGTAGCCTCTTGGACCACAGGCATTTGTTTTATACAAAAAACAGCCCCATACACTAATACACAACATTGTTAGTGTATGTGGCTGTTTTTTGTTTAAAACAAATGCCTGTGACTTGGACACTATCTTCACAAATGTTGCAAATAGTTTTGAAATCACAATTGTATTTAGTCAATTATTTCTGCATTTTACGTGTTTTATAGTGAAACGTGAAACAAGTACTTATACTCATCCAAAATTGACATTTGGGTACTGTAAATTCAGAAATTATTGCGATGTTTTTATTATTGCGAAAAATTTGACTTGGCTGTAATCGCAATAATTTAAACTCGTATTTTGGAATTTTTTATATGATTGAAGTGGGATTTTTCTCAATATCGCAAAAATTAAAATTGCATTTTGGTCTAAAATGACAAAATCGCAATAATTTCTGAATTTACAGTAATCTTTCACTTTTCAGAAGCATTTATATGCATGCGAAATCACCCCGAGAATCATTGGTTCGCAGAGTTCTACCCCCTTTTATAATTTATGGTACACAGTACAAAACTAAAACTATTGTCTTTCTGTATTTTTTAGCCAAATATCAACTGTGATATATTATGTGTGAATGAATGTAGAAGATATCTTGTTTGTTAATGTTGTTTAATAAATTTGTATTTCAATACAATAAACCATCAAAACAGAATTTTTCTTTGTTTGACTCATAGCTGCTTTTTGGTGTCGGTCAATGCAGCATGAACTGCTAGGCACCTGTGATGGATCATGGGAGCTCAACCCACAGAGCTGCCTAGCATGCCCCTAATGTCGGAAAGCAGAATTCCTATTTTTGGGGGTTGTCAGGTCATAATACAGAATGTCTGACTGTGGACCATAGTTGGTGAAGTGTTTTGGAGAATGCCATGCTAAAGACCCCTTGTGTAGTTTTCAAAATAGAGAAGTCTATTGGCTGCTACAGAATGCTAAATTATCCGATCCTACCCAACCATCCACCCTTTTATGGTGGCAGTCAAATTTGGTTCTCCTTTTTGTCCCATCACACATCTATTTGTATTGTTTGATAAATAGTTTAACTGGGGGTTCTGGTCCTGAAGAAGCATGAAATATTTGGTACTGGATGTTAAGCAGAAAACAATCAATCAATCAGTCTTTGATTGGCTCAGAGCTGCTTTTTGGTGTTGGTCATTGCAGCATGAATTGTTGATATTCACTAAGTGGAGGAGAAAGATTATAGGATGTATCAAAAATTACATTGTATAAGGTCTAGCAGCTTTCCAGTTACTACACAGGAAAGGCTGATCAAAGTTCATCGGATGATAAGGATGATAATCCTGATCTATGATATGTCCCGACACATCCTCTTAGACAGGAGCATTGGGTCATTTGTTAATAAATGAGAATTATTTAATTTTGAAAGGGGGACAAAATATTTGTATTTACTCCTTAGAAATTTTTGTTTCATACTTTAAACCCCCCCATCTGTGACTTGCATTAACTATTCCTTGAGTTGATATAACATATAATAAATTCTCGTTATGTCGAATCCATTGGGACCTGAAAATCTATTTTGTCTTAAGCGAAAATTCGAGATATCAGGAGTAAATCTGTAAAGTTACTTCTGTTGAGGGTCAAAACAGATAATTCAAATTACCCGAAATTTCGATTTAATTGTGTTCGTGATAACGAGAGTCCACTGTACAAGAATAAAGAATTTTATTTCCAATTAAGGGCCCATTAAGAGCAAGCAATCAAATACAAATGGTTTATATCATTGGAGGTACATATATATACAGTTTACATATATATATCTAAACCCACAATAACCGCAGTCAGGTCAGAGCCATACTACATGCACAATATCTATAATATCATAATATATCAATTAAAATATTTGCATGTTATTATATAGAATTTCTTATTTCTAAACACTTATTTATAAATATACCCAATGTTTTAGGACGTTAGCATTTTCATAAGTCAATAGCCAAATAAACTTTGATGTTTTATTCCGTGAGATTCCCAAAATTATTACAAACAACGATATAAAGTAAGGTTTTCACTGGCATACCAGAACTTTTGCTAAAGGGGGTGCCACTATTGGTGGGAGGTCTAGTGAAATTTTGGTGTAAAATCCTGCATTTTGAGACATTTTAAGCTAAATTACAGACATTTTATTGTGGTTTCGTAAGGGGGCTGCCCCTGGATCGGCCCCTGTTTTTAGTTTTAGTTGCAGTGAGGCATGCACAATAGGTAAAACAAAAAAATGCATGGATAACAAGAAAGATCAACAATGAAATACCAATCAATCAACAGACAGAGCCTCGGACAATAAATAATAATAAAGAGTACAAAATATAAACACAAGAGAGAGTCAGGATAGTCTGACTTGGTACAGACGCTGAAAGTAGTATATGGGGACAGTTCAGTTATTATTTGAGGAGACAGATATGGGGCACCGAAGCGGAAATGACGTCACCGGAACCGGATATTTGTGCGCATGCGCAACCCGAAGTGATGTAACTACGCGCCATTTTCGCAGATGTGACCGGATCCAGAAGTAGTGGATTTTTTCCGGTATTTTCCCATTATTTGTTTACGGAAGTGACGTCAGTCACGTGCTGGTACCCGGATGTGTCGTCTGCGCATGTATAGGCGGAAACCGAAAGTTCAAAGGGGAGATAATTTCCCCATTAGTTACTTACGGAAGTGACATCAGTCACTAGGTGGGACCCGGCAGTGTCGTCTGCGCATGCTTGACCGGAATTCGGATTGGATTACTCCTTTTTCCCGCGCTTCTCGGTCGTCTCTTGGTCTTTCATCAGTTATAGGGCAAGGGTCTCGCATTGAGTCTCTAAGGACTGATACGTTCACTGTTATTTCAAAGTCCGAGAGTATTCGAAGTACAGGGTTGGTGTTTGGATTATCTCCCCTTATGCCGTGTTTTCATTGCGAGTGATGTTTTCTTTTCGTTCAAGGGAGGAGAAATAGAGAAAGGGCGGAGCAAGAGATGAGTAGCTATGAGCAGCAGTGAGCAAGAGATGAGTAGCTATGAGCAGCAGGGAGCAAGAGAAGAACAGCGATGAGCAAGAGATGAGTAGCTATGAGCAGCAGGGAGCAAGAGAAGAACAGCGATGAGCAAGAGATGAGTAGCTATGAGCAGCAGGGAGCAAGAGAAGAACAGCGATGAGCAAGAGAAGAGCAGCGATGACGAACAGCAATTAGCAGCAGGAGCAGCAGCAGCTGCGAAAACAATGACAAGTAGCACAAAAAAACGAAATGAGCTCGTGAGTATAGTCATGAGTAGCGATGAGGAGCAAAGAGCAGCAAAGAGCAGCATAGAGAAAGGAGGAGCAAGAGGCTACCAACGAAGAGCAGCGGGGATCAAGAGATGAGTAGCGATGAGCAGCAGGGAACAAGAGATGAGTAGCGATGAGCAGCAATGAGTGGTGAAGAGCAAGAGAAAGGCAGTGATGAGTAAGCAGCAAGGAGCAGCATATAACAATGAAATGGACCGCCGTTGCTAAGGCGGTTGCTAAGGACACCCCTCCATTGACCTAATGGTGACATTATCACCTGGATGTAAGGGGACATAATCCAATCCTACCTTTGGTCCTCCCTTGAACGAAAGGAAAACATCACCCGCATTGAAAAGCGCGGGATAAGGGGAAATAATCCAGTCATCCCATGTACTTTGAATACTCTCGGAACCTGACATAACAGTGAACGTACCTAGAGACTCAATACGAGAACCTTACCCTATACAGACTGATGAAAGACCAATTTAAGGGACGACCGAGAAGCGCGGGTAAAGGGAGATAATCCAATCTGAATTCCGGTCGGGCATGCGCAGACGACACTGCCGAGTCCCAGCTACTGAATGACGTCACTTCCGTAAGCAAATAATGGGAAAATTATCTCCCCTTTGAACTTCCGGTTCCGCCTATACATGCGCAGACGACACGTCCGGATCCCAACACGTGACTGACGTCACTTCCATATATAAATATTGGAAAATACCCGAAAATCCACTACTACCGGTTGCGCAGGCGCGCAAACCACTTCCCGTTCCGGTCACACATACTCAGACGACACATCCGGGTCCCAGCACGTGACTGGGGTCACTTCCGTCAACAAATAATGGGAAAATGGCGCGAAAACACATCACTTCCGGTTGCGCATACATGAAAACAACTTCCAGGTTTTCCCGGTTTCGGTCACGTGACTTTCGGTTCCGGTGACGTCATTTACGCTTCCGGTTACGTCATATTCGACTCCTCATCAGCTCCTGCTCCTCAAATAATGACTGAACTGTCCCCATATACTACTACTGAACAGTGGTGGGGTTAAATTGGTTTAATGGATACCAAAACCTACCCCTCTATCCTGAGACTCGGGTGTATAAAACATAATATAAAAGCCAGTGCAGTGTGATTACCAACAAAGTGACTGCTTGCTAGAACTGCAAAAATTATTTGGATGGTACATAATTTAGATAATAAGCTTTTAACCGTAAAACTTAGTAGCTATAGTAGTTTATGACACCCCATCTTCCATATCAGTCCCGGAATATCCCTCAACCCATATCAGCTCTCAGCCAAGGCCTCGAGCTAATACTAGTATGGAAGTATAGGGATGATATCGAGACTGATTTGGAAAATGGGTCTAATAATCTCTACTCTGATGTGGGCTGCTGAAAACGTCATTCAAACAACTGGTGGTAAAATTTCCAATGAACCACGACACGTATGAAGCGAAAAAAAAAATTCATAGATGCCCGTGGTTTGTTGGAGATTTTACCACGGGTTCGCCATATTTCTGTCGATATTTTACCCTGAGCGCAGAAATATGGACATCCCGTGAAAATCAACCACAAACCACGGGCGTCCGTGATTTATTTCTTAATTAATCAAAATTTTCAACGGAAAAAAAAGTTCAGCACACATGTATATGAACATGGTGATTGAAAATTAAAAATTAAAAGTTGTACTTGCAACAGTTAGAGAACAAAGAGAGCGAAACTTCAGTTTATTTACTAAATTTTGTGGGGCCTCGGTGGCCGAGTGGTCTAGGTAGTTCGTCATGACTACTACTGATCACTGGCCTGTCAACGCTGGGGTTGTGAGTTCGAATCTCACCTGTGGCGGGGTGTGTTCGACTCCGATCTTAATTGACAAGGATTGCCAATTTTCCTATACCGAAGGTCGGTGGTTCTCTCCAGATACTCCGGCTTCCTCCTCCAATAAAAACTGGCCGCCGCGAAATGTCCAAAATGTGCTGAAAACGACGTTAAACCCCAACTAAACAAACAAACAAACAAACTAAATTTTGTTATTAAATTGTATTAAGTTAGAACAAATTTAAAAATTGGGTATTACATTTTGACAAATGATAAGAAGTTAGTTTTACATTTCAATATAGAATAAAATGGCATTTATTCGTTTCTGGAATATTTTACTTTTAATCCAAAAGGAATAAATGAATTATATAAATAACAAACAAGAAGAATGATATTTTGACAAAGAGTTAGGTTTAACTGATAATTTTGGCTGTAGTGTATTTGTAACATCGGAAAGGGGAAGTGGGGCTTGGTGGAGAAAAAAAATTAAATTTTGTTACCAAATCAGCGAATTAAGTAAAATAAGAATATGATAGGAATCATAATAGTGAGCACGCAACATGTTGATTCCAGCAAAGTGTGTTGGACTTCAATCTTCCTTAATAAATTTACAACAAATAAATCATTCAAAGAGAAAAAAATAATGTTCAAGTCGATCAACCAGGAAAAAAATATATTATGAAAGGAACGGGGGAAGGAGAATTTTGGAGAGCAACAGGAATAAATGAGCAATATTTATGGAATAAATTTGGGTCTCAGGCGTTGGGTATAGGGTTTTGAAATAATAGACCTGTACAAAACGTTGTGTTATATATTTATTGAATACTTATCCCTGAAATACAATACAAGTCAAAAAATTAATACAGTCAATTATAACAGAGATTCCAGACTTAGAACTTAGAATTACTGTGTAGATGACTGAAGAGCAAAACTGATTAATGTGGACAACTGGCGGATCCAGAGGGGAAATATTGGGCGTGAACACCCCCCCCTCCCCCCTTCCAAAAAAAATAAAATAAAAAAAATATCGATATATATGATTTTTTAGCATAAAACCATCAAACAGAATTTCATTTTTCAATTCTAAATTTTGCGCCCCCTCCCCTTTTTTCCAAAATTGTGGATCCGCCCTCATTTTTGCAGTATTGATTTATGAAGACTGGTAAAAATATCCCTATTTAGATTTAGAATAATTTTCAACTTAAATTCATCTGCAAGAAGATAAACATTTTACGTTTTAATTTCACAATATAAATTAAAACGGGGATCCTTATCAACATTGCAATAAAGGAAGAAATGTTATTCATCCTCTACTTCTTATGGGGAAAACATGAGTTATCCCCCTCCATGTTTTACGGAGTTTTACTAAAAATCCTATATCCTCAATGATAACGACGTCCATACATAAAGATTACAATATTATTGGTTTTGAATTATAGATTATAATTTACAATTAGAAAGTAGAAAAATAATAATTTTATTTTGCTTGATTTTGTAGACAACTATCTCGAAAGTACCATTTTACAAATATTAGTTCTATTAGTGTAATATATAAATGAATGCCTTCACATTAACACCGAGGTCTGCTGCCATTGAAATGTTGTTTAAACTTGATCATAAAACTGGAAATACCGTTTCTCCAATGATAAATTTCGACCTTTTTGCATACTTTTTAACGCACATATCGAAAGACGCCGGGGACATGACATGTTCCTACTTCCGTATGTATGTAAATTGGTTTCTGTTCAATTACGTGAGTTCACCTTGAAATAATTTAAAATTTTGAAATATTCTAATTTCTTGGGATCTACCAACCAACACGTAGAGTTTGAATTTGTTTCCGTTCAATAACCAGAGTATTATTCCACCAATCGTCTGAAATGTGGAGATGTTGTTACATAAGATGATGGTGGTGGATTTTAAAAATATTCATCTACAAATGTATTAAATTTTTTGTTGATATACTTCTTACACGTTCGTAATGATTTTTGTTCTGAAGTCCATGTTCATATTTTCGAAAAATATTTCTCAACTTAAAAATGTAACTATTGTTTTCATTTTCTGAGCCGAGCTGTAATATTTCAATGTTTGAATAAAACCACTCAAATCAAGAAACAACTCAATATTTAACTTAAACTGACATTAGAAAATCAGGCAGAATCAAGAGTTTGAACGCCTTTGACAAAATTTTAAACACGACAAAATTGATTCAAGATGAAAACCAAATACTGCATTTTTCTCATTTTTTTAACTCAAATCTCCAAATCATTTTATAATTATATAAATATTTTAAAATACTCTTATTGGATGAAAACTGTTATGTGATTAAAAAAAATAAATTGAATAGATATTTGCAACCTTTTAATAAATTGATCATCTCGGGAAACAACCCTATTGTTCACCTTCAAACACCCCAATTTCCCCCGCTAGGGAGACAACTGCGTAATCACGGGAAACTACCCTAATGTTCATAATTTTTAAGGGAAACAACTGCGTAATTTGTCTGCATTAAAAGTCATATGAGATTCAAATTATGTCTTGCGCCTGTGGAAAAAAATAAAACAATTAGGGGCCTCGTGTTGCTAAATTTGAACTCAAATGACGGCCGTAATTGTATATTGTTCATGCAGAAACTGAATTGATATTTGTGTGAGGTCTTTAGATTTAATTTTTTAGTATATTTGTAAAAAAGTAGAAACATCAGCACAAAACAAAAGAAATGGCACGGGCGAAGTTAATTGTAAAATTTATAAAGATTTTCCATTTTTACTTAAGGGACAAATAGTAGAAGTCTAGCAACAAATGACAAACCACGTTTCCATTGAATTCTTGGGTTGGAACTTGGTCATAGACAGATCTATTCTGGAGAGAAATTTTAAGACTACTAGACTAATATTAACAGTTCATGTAAAATTTCGGTTACCAAGCATGTTACAAACTGAGGGAGCTTGGCAATCAATAAATAAAGAAATACAAAGAAAAACTCCAAAATTTGGATACAAATAGTAAACTAATTATATTTAAATCTATCCAATCTAATCACACATATAAGTTTGAAATATTACTTGCGTAATTTTAATTTTGAGTATAGAAAGTTGATTTGTAATTTTAGAATAAGCAATCACTCGTTAGAAATTGAAAAGGGAAGATACAAAAAAAAACCCAAGAAACAAGAGATTGTGTAAAAATTGTAATACCGTTGATAATGAAGCTCATTTATTTTTCAATTGTTCTATTAATGATTCTGTTAGAAATAGATATTTGCAACCTTTTATTTTTGAGCTCGAAATTAATCCAGAGGATAAATTGAAACAAATTTTGAACCCAGAAACAAATGAACAAGTGAGATTGCTTGGCTTCTTTTTGAAACAGTCACTTTTACTGAGGACAGGAGACAGCTGGTTTCGTTTGATTCACATGCTCTGTTTATAATGTTTGTTATATTGATTTATTGCTTAATGTTTTCTTTTTTGATGAATGCATATACATGTAGCCATTAGTCCATTAGACACAACAGTTGCTTAATAAATATATTATCATCAAATCTGGCCAGATAGAATGAGTTTTGACTAGTGTACTTGGAACATGTGGAAAGTAGCCCAAAACCCTCCAAAATTACACAAAAGTGTTCTGACCTTTGTAAATAATATTGTTCGCATATAATTGTTAATATTAACAACTTGTTCCAAAATTTCAGTATCTATTTTTGATTTTTTAAAAATTTTATACAAGATTTATAAGAAATTTTACCAAATGTACATGTATATTTAAAAAAGGCACACATTTGTTGACAATAATCATGTGATAATCATAAAACATGTTCAGCAAGGGAAACAACTCTGCACAGCTTTACATATCAACCTTAGATACATACCTTACATTTAGGTAATGAATTTGATTGTTTGTTTGTTTAGTTGGGGTTTTACGCCGTTTTCAGCACATTTAGCCATTTCGTGGCGGCCATTTTTTATTGGTGGAGGAAGCCGGAGGACCCGGAGAGAACCACCGACTTGGCAATCCTTGTCAATTAAGATCAGAGTCGAACACACCCCGCCACAGGTGAGATTCGAACTCACAACCTCAGCATTGACAGGCTAGTGATCACTAGTAGTCATGACGAACTACCTAGACCACTCGGCCACCGAGGCCCCAAAGAATTTGAGGTTAAATTTCATTTTTCAATGAAATGTTCTGCACTGAAATTATTTTAACAAATCTTACACAATATATATTATATTTACATCAGATATTTGGATGTCATAGTTGATGCAATTTCAAGTCGAGTACAAATGATGTTTATAAAAAGTATTATAAAGTAAAGAGGACAAATATACCTAAGAAGCAAATCAGAAATTGCAATCCATTGGACAGACAAACCTGGGAAGACAAATGAACAACCACAAGCACAACAGATAAACACTGAAAACTAAAAAACAATGAACAACACGAACTCTTATAAAAACCAGGAGTGAACTTTGGTACTCCGGAAGTGTAAGCAGTTCCTGCTTCGTATACGGCACCCGTCTTTACGTGCAACAAAGTCAATCCAGTGGAAGTCACAGATCGGTGGAGGTACATGAAATGTTACGACAGTGGGAACAGGTCCAACATCATCTTAGATGTTGGAACACTGTAACGACCAATCAATTAGTGCTGACGACCATAAAATTGCCTAAGTTAAATATTAGAGAACAAGATGTATGATAAAAAGAAAAATGTTCAGATAATTTCTATTCGTTCAAGTTAATAAATATTCACTGGCAATATAGCAGTCAAAATATATCAATATCTTAGTAATATCAGATATCTGGTAATATTTTTGTTCATTTTATTTTTTGTTCATTGATATGAAGTCAGTAAAGTAACTTAGAATATATCAATATCCAAAGAACTACTAAAAATTTAAAGTTTAAATATAATATAATTCGACGAAGTGCTAAAACATTGAATGTATAAAATATATAAAATTATTTTAAATATGCAAGAAATTAAGTTTGAAGTTTTATTTAAAAAGTTCATGTAGATTTTGATTAAATTGGCATTAAAACTTTTGAACTTCATTATGGAAGTCAACGATCAACCCAATGGATACTTCATTGCCTTCGCCTCAATGTTTTTTTCATCCCCTGTGGTGCCTCAATATCTCCTAATTCATTTGATATACTTTTAAACAGACCGTGTATGAACGGTGGTTTTCACAAAAATATGGGAAATTCATACAATCTTCGAATGACAAGGTAAAATCTGCTTTATATTACTTCAGTGCAAATTTTTTGGAAAGGTTTTACATCAATGGATTGTTGCAAATTTCCATAATCTAATTTAAAATGACTAATTCCTACACAAAATTTACAAAAATAACTGTCTGAAGAAAGAACTTTTTGTTCAATTGAACAAAATTTCCATAGCTGACAATTATCTTAGAATAAAAATAAAAACATCTCTGGGAAGGGAAGTAACTCTGCACAGCTTTATATCTATAATACTAAATTTACGAATTAGCCGAATAGGCGGCAAAACGCGTGGTTCAAAATAAACGATGTATGGTTCAGATTATAAAGGTTATTATCGGATTTGACAATCTGCATTTATAAATTCAAACTGCAGTTTTGTTTATGTGCAAATGGAATTTGTATGCACTTTTCTGATATGAATTCTCCCAACATATCCCTTAGAAGGTTCTCGAATGCATCATTTTAACACATTGATTTAAATAAACAAGTATGCACATAATTTAAATGTATTTCTGTTTGAAATTACGGAAGAAGAATAAAACAAATTAAAAACATTCTCCTTCGAGTGGGATGTTCCCGCTTCATGTATTCATGATTGTTTTTCTACAATAACGCAATTTCTCCTAACTGTAAAGGTTATGAACTTTGAAGATTATGAAGAAGTAAGGTAAAGTTCAGAGGAATTCATAACTTAGTTGTTTTTTGGATTGCACGGATGTTTACCTTGCACAAAGTGATAAAAAAAACCATTATCTATTTTTACATTATTTTTCATGTGACCTGTCTTTACTATATCTCTACTATACAATTCCCTGTAAGCCCTAGATAAAAATATTTTTAACAAATGGTCATCTTTGTCATTAATGACGAAATTTATCTCGGACATCTTTGATAAATATAAACGTGGACAGCACACGCAGTCACACACTAAAAATATGATATTTTAAGCCTCCCTTGCCCTGCCCATGATGACAATGGAACAATTGGAACAATTATTTTCCAAAAATATGCTCTACCTAACTCACGGCATCTTTTGAAAAATTCATCCGTCACTAAGGAAATGTTTACATCTACAATTTCATTTTCATATTTATTCTGAAGGAAAACGGTAATGCATTTTGAAATGTGTATTTAATGAAAGCTTTTCATCAAGTTCCAGTTCAGAATTAATTGTAACAATAAAAATATTCACAAATTTATGTGGTTGTGTTTTCGTCATAGATTTTGACTTTGATGGAACCTTAAGGTCCATTTTGGTAATTCTACGTGGCATACAGTCTACTTCATAAGCGGATACATCTTCGGTAGTAACGAAAAGCCATATGACAATTGGGTCACGTTGACCTACATTTCACGCTTCATTGACTTTGGTTAAATTTTGCATTAACATCCATTTCTGGAATACTACAGCATATATAGACATGAAACTATCAGTTGATACGCCCTACTTGAGAAGAAAGTTTATGGAAAGCCTGCCACAACATCCATATTGAGTTCCTGTTCCATGAATGACATGGCCGCAGCAACTTTTTATAGTCAAAATATGGCCACCACAAAAAAAAAAAAAAAAAAAAAAGAGGCTGTCGAATGACAGCAAACCGGATTTTCCTGCATGGAAATGATGTTTGCAAATCTGGATTCCCAGGATGAAGTAAATAAATATAAATGAATTTTTGTAGGGTTCAGAAATGGAAAGGCAAAAATCAATCTTGACCTCCTATTTATAGTAAGTGACAAATCGTCAATATCGGAACGGTGAAAGTGGAAATCGTCAATATCGAACTTGACCTCCATTTTGTCATCAGTAACAACATATTAAAATTTGAAAAGCTTTGGTCGAACAGTTCATAAGTTATCACACGGACACCACTGGAAAAGCCATTTTTCAATCTTTCAAGAACCATAACTCTTGAACGGTGAAAGTGAAAATCGTCAATATCGAACTTGACCTCCATTTTGTCATCAGTAACAACATATTAAAATTTGAAAAGCTTTGGTTGAACAGTTCATAAGTTATTGCACGGACACTGTTTGGCAGCCGCCCGCCCGTCCGCCGTACATCACCAAATTAATAACCGATATTTTCCTATGAAAATCCGGTTAAAAATGCTTATTTTCCCGCGCTTGCGCGGGTTCAATGTCTAGTTTATTTTAAAGACGTAGAGGGTAACAAAAAATCCCAGCAAATATGGTTAGAGATTGGTAACATCCCATGATGGTTGTATGTTGTCAATATTTATTTAAAGGTTTTTTTGTAGGGGGCTTAAAAGCAGCATTTAAATATTTACAGAATGGGTTGTCTGCTCATGATCTAGATTAATAACATAAAAAATATTGGGTATTTTTTATGTGAAAATTTCCTTGTAATTTTTTTTTAGTAATTTTTCTCGGGTTTTTTTTTGCATCTTATTTATCGAGACTTGTTTGTTTGTTTGTTTAGTTGGGGGTTTAACGCCATTTTCAGCACATTTGGCTATTTCGCGGCGGCCAGTTTTTATTGGTGGAGGAAGCCGGAGTACCTGGAGACAACCACCGACCTTCGGAAGGAAAATTGGCAATCCTTGTCAATTAAGATCGGAGTCGAACACACCCCGCTACAGGTGAGATTCGAACTCGCAACCTCAGCATTGACAGGCTAGTGATCATTAGTAGTCATGACGAACTACCTAGACGACTCGGCCACCGAGGCCCCTCGAGACTTGTAATTTCGGGTAAAACAATAGATTTTTTGTTGGAGAAATACCACAAACTTTCTGACCTTTCTGTATTGATTACAAATGTTGAGAAATGAAATATCTGGAACAGCACAACTACGATTTATTGCCGGACTCAAAATCGTCTCCCATATTTTGTCCAATTCATCCATTGATGTATGAAGCAGGATATATAACCCCTCTGGAATACCTGATATAGCTTCTTGTATTGAAGAAAGTTTGTAGTTTCCTGGTTTTTTGTGTGGTCAAAGCCATATGATTTGTAATGGAAGCAATATGCCAAGTATGCTTTTGTGCAATTCTCTTAAAAATAGAAAAATAAAATGACACCCGAAAGTTTTCTTTTTATTATGTCTCCCAAACGAAGTTTGGAGACATGTTGTTTTTGCTCAGTTCTTATTATTCTTATTATTATTATTATTATTTTTCTTCTTTCCGGGCGCGTTTTTTCGAACACTTGTGTGCACCGTTTCTCATAAACCAATAGACGGAATCGCTTGATATCATACGACTTGCTAGGCCCATATTCCTAGATGCGCCTCCCGAAAAATTTTCAATCTGTGGGAGGGAACATATATTTTGGGGGTCTCAAAAGGGGGTGGGGTTTTGCAAAATTTTACTATAGAAGTCTATGGGAAAAGTGATATAACTTGATCATTTGTGATCTTAACTTGGAAATACTACCTGTTACCTTGGATATTTAAGTTTTTATACCCCGCCACACGAAGTGGCGAGGTATTATGTTATACCCTCCATTTCGTTGTCTTAGGGGGGGTCATGCCCCACCCCCTCAAATAACAAAATACTTAATATTTTGAAAACCATTGTGATCCCCACCCTATAACCATATGTATTATTACTCATTATGATAAGACAAATCATTTGGTACCATAGGGGGGTCTGAGGGGGGTCATGCCCCACCCCCTCAAATGATAAAATACTAAATATTCTGAAAACCATTGAGATCCCCAACCAATAACCATATATATTATTACTCCTTATGATAAGACGAATCATTTGGTACCATAGGGGGTCTGAGGGGGGGGGTCATGCCCCACCCCCTCAAATGACAAAATACTTATTATTCTGAAAACCATTGAGATCCCCACCCTATAACCATATATATTATTACTCCTTATGATAAGACGAATCATTTGGTACCATAGGGGGTCTGAGGGGGGGGTCATGCCCCACCCCCTTAAATGACAAAATACTTATTATTCTGAAAACCATTGAGATCCCCACCCTATAACCATATATATTATTACTCATTATGATAAGACGAATCATTTGGTACCATAGGGGGTCTGAGGGGGGTCATGCCCCACCACCTTAAATGATAAAATACTTAATATTTTGAAAACCATTGTGATCCCCACCCTATAACCATATATATTATTACTCCTTATGATAAGACAAATCATTTGGTACCATAGGGGGGTCTGAGGGGGGTCATGCCCCACCCCCTCAAATGATAAAATACTAAATAGACGGAATCGCTTGATATCATACGACTTGATAGGCCCATATTCCTAGATGCGCCTCCCGAAAAAAAATTTTAAATCTGTGGGAGGGAACATATATTTTGGGGGTCTCAAAAGGGGGTGGGGTTTTGCAAAATTTTACTATAGAAGTCTATGGGAAAAGTGATATAACTTGATCATTTGTGATCTTAACTTGGAAATACTACCTGTTACCTTGGATATTTAAGTTTTTATACCCCGCCACACGAAGTGGCGAGGTATTATGTTATACCCTCCATTTCGTTGTCTTAGGGGGGGTCATGCCCCACCCCCTCAAATAACAAAATACTTAATATTTTGAAAACCATTGTGATCCCCACCCTATAACCATATATATTATTACTCCTTATGATAAGACAAATCATTTGGTACCATAGGTGGTCTGAGGGGGGGTCATGCCCCACCCCCTCAAATGATAAAATACTAAATATTCTGAAAACCATTGAGATCCCCACCCTATAACCATATATACAATAACTTTAATTTACTTTCTAAATAGTAGACTGATTTTTCATAACTTCCTGGCTTGTTTTTGACCATTTATTCATCAAAGTAGATTATATGTTTGTTTTTCAAATATTTTAACAGGCATTTTATCATGAATTATACATACATACACATATGTTTGTATATATACATACTTTAATGTTCATATGGTTTTTGTCTAAATCTGTAATTTTTGCTAAAATCTTGATAAGTGAATGTTACTGTATATTTTTTATTATATATATGTTGGGTGGAAAGGCATGGCTAAAGGGGAGGTGGAGGCCATTGCACCTTCAATAATAAAATATTTTGATAAAACATCTGTTAATCATGTTAATACCGATTACAACATATAAAACTGCAGATATTGAATACCATATATCAAACATTTTGCATATACTCAATCTCTTTGTACACTTGCCCAGTATTTCAAACACTAGGAATTCCAAAAATACCCTGAAAGAGAAAGAGCTTCGTTTGGGAGACATTCGAAACTGCATCCAGTTTCAATTATACCTTGTTATGTAATAGTTTTAACAGTACTTGTAATTAGTTAAATTTTTCTTTAACATGAAATTGCACATCCCAGGTGGCCTTTGTATCGGAAATTATTTTAATGTCATTATTTCCAAACTTTAATGACACCATCCCTGGAACCTGTTATCACAAGACATTGTGATGCCATGCACGTATTAATGTCACTTATTACATCATGATGTCCGATGGATGGAGTATCAGGACCACAGCGAGGTATATCTTCATTTGTTGTCATCTGTTTTTTTGTGTACGTTTCAATTATAACTTCCGTTCCTTCAATAAGGCGAGATCTAAAGAATAAAAGTTAATGTTGCTGAAATTAAAGCAGTCAAATGCATGATTTAATTGTTTCAATACTCAAAATAATTGAAAATAACAATCCAAAGATACTAATATTAGATATAGTAAATTTATACTATGCTGTATACGACGCATTTCAAGGAGTTACCTCTCATCAGCAGCATTAAAACCGAAACATTTGGAAGACCAAAAACCAAACTTATATTAAACAAGAAGTACTCAACCAAAAATACTAAAATAGGAAGCCAAATTTCAGCTAAGGAGATCTACCATGTGCAATACAAGGAATGAACCCTTAGTATTTCTATTATTTTTGAATTTTGCTAAATACTGGTAATTTCTGTAACAAATCAATGAATAATCATGTCAGACAAGTCTGACGACTTGGTTGGCGAATACCCTCAGGGACCTAGGGTCCACCAGCAGAGGCATCATCCCAGGAGTTTCTTTAAATTTATCCAATAAACTAAAAAGTGTTACCATTAAAAAAATAAAGACATAAACAAGCTTTGTCTTCTCACTTATCTGGATCACAGAATAATTACTGGTAATTTAAGGAAAGACAATTTGGTGTAAAAACTATTATAATTTTTTGATTGATTGATTGTTGATTTTTAATGTTCAATGGAAAATATTTCATGCCTTTTCAGAATGGGAACCAGTTCAATGATAAGTCTAATACAATTCAGAAATAGGAGTGGAACAGGACACAAAGGGAAACCGATTTTGACTGCCACTGGAGATAGGGTGGATAGTTGGTCAGGGACAAATATTAAGCCTTAAGTAGTTACCATTAGCTTACTTTTTTACAAAAACTACAGAAGAAGTCTTAAGAGTGAATGAAGCATGACATTCTTGAAACACATAACCCACTATGGAAGAAGCATGCAGTCAGGATTTCCGTATTTTTTAAAAGTAGACATTTAAATAATATTATAATGAAATTTATACTTGAAATAAATGTTGTTTACCTGAGTGCTGTATTTAAATTTTTCTAGTCAGTCAGTGGCAATTAGCATAAAAGGCTTGTATAAGCACTTTTAATACTCTGCCAAATAGTGAAATGCCTTCTTGTAGTATCATTCTTCAACTGAATATCAACATAGCTTTATAATAGCATGGATAGTGAAAAACATATGCTACATTAAGCCTTTTGTAGTAACAGTCACTGCCTGCATATTAGCTTGACTCGTATAGCTTTTTAGGTATTTTTTCTGCCTTAAAATTCACCAGAAGATACTTTTGTAAAAAATTTAATTTTATATCAAAGAACTTTAACCCAGCACTACTATATCAGATTTGAATGCTCTCAACTTTTGGTATACAGTTAACAGGTCTCAAACTCACATCATTGAGACACTGTGGCATCTATTCGCCTAGCACTGTTCAGCGCCACTTGACTTTATATCATAGAGCCTACCAACTAACACTAGGTTTATGTCCTGGTTCTAGAGCTACTTGGGCCATGGTGGAGTTGGCGGGATAGCTTATATCCCAGAATCTACTCACCTGTAACTAACACTAGGCTGATGTCCTGGATCTAGAGCTGCAGGAGCCATGATGAAGGAGTTTGCAGGATAATTTATATCCCAGAACCTGGCTCTCATATCAGAACTTGCTGTCAGCATAATCACATTATTATCTGTCATCACCATGTGCATACCATATACAGAATGGTTACTAGCCTATAAATATATAATGTATCTTTAATAATTTTGCATATTCATGAATTTAGAAAAGTTATTAAAAATTTTCTGCTTCATTCCAAATGTTCTTTCATAATTATCTAAAAATTATGCAAAATCAGAAATTTGCAAAAAGATTTAATTACATGTCATCTCATCATAAATTGGTAATAATTTTCCAATGAAAATATAGGATAAATATCCCTTAAAAATGAAAATTTAATTTTACAGTTGATTTGCTCAATTTCTATACTCGGAGTTACCAAACGTTTTCACATTAATAAACTCAAAAGTTAATTTTTCAAGCCATTTTTCTGGTAATCCTTCATATGATAAATCAATTGTTCCTATCAAAATAAATAATAAATCATAAGGCTTTTTATGCAAACGTACCTTTGTTTATATTGGGCATTTCTTATGATTATGAATTCTCGTGATTTTGATTATTTCATGGATAAATTAACCAAATTTACATAATTTAACAGATTCCTCATAAAAACCCTTTAGACTGAACAAAACAATGGATTATTTAAAATAAATTAAAATGTTTTTTCAAATTTAAATTTTTGTTTGAGAATAGTTGAAATTTTATATAATGTCAATTTGAAAAAAATACTATACACGTATTTCTTTTATGTAGTCAGTTAGATTTAACCTGAGGTCAAAGTGCAATCAGATGCTCATTATTTTTTATAAGTTATTTCACTTCACCTGAGTGGAAGGAGTAAATTTAGAACAGAGTTATTTCCCCTTTTTTAACTGCATGCATAAAATGTCATAATATCACAAAGTGGTGTAGTGGTAATAGCATTTTTTTTTCTGGTGTGTATAAAATATGTGTGAAACTAATTATTAAATTTATTCTGTATTAATCCTTCAGCATTTATATGATTTTTATTTAAAAGTTTGCAAATATACTTTTACTACAATACCACTTTCCTCAGTGAGGCAGTTTGGCATAGATATATATATCTGTCAATCACTAAATAGAGTGAGGTCTGCTACCATTGGATTTCTGTCTCATACTGAGTTATTGATTTAAACTGGATTGAAAACATTTGTTGTTTACCTACTCTCCAATGGTGACCTTTGACCTCTTTTGTTGCAATTTTACAAAGACATTATTATATTATTCAATAAAGCATGAAACTGTGCATGTTAAGGCCAGACAAAAATGATATTTCATTCTTTGAATTTTGGCGCTCCAATTTTTGGACTATATAAATCTTAAGAAATAAAATTTATTTTTGCAACCTCATTTTGCAAAATAAAAAAAAATAAAAAAAAATAAAAAATGTATCATGGACCTGTTTAGTATTAATTGTACAGGAAAACAAGAAATTACACTGATGTTAAATTCATTTTATTATTGTATTAACTGTTAAGGCCACACATAATTGATTTTTAGTTCTCTGGATTTTTTTTCATGGCAAAATTATTTAAAAAAAAAATTACAGCCTGAATATCGGAGCAGCAAAATCCAAAGAACTAAAAATCAATTTGGGGTTGCCTAAATATGTCCAATCGATCCTAGTACCTAAAGCCAATTACCATATTCTTTTGGTGTAAATTATTATTTGAAATTATTTTTTACTTTAACCCAGCAAATTATGATAAACAATGTACTATCATACCTGTTTTTGTGACAGTGGCGGTGCTGGACTGGCCCACAATGCTTTGCGTCTGGCTCCTGTCTCAACATCCCACATAGAGACTTCATTATTCCCTTGAGTTGCAGAAATTATCCATGACTGCTCCTTTGGGTGCACTATCAGTTTCCGAACTCTAGCACCTGAATTAAATTGATAATTTTATGCACATGCACACACATAAACAAACAAACAAACAAAATGCATTAGTAATCTCCTTTCTGTTTTGTAAAAACAGCCACTTCATTTAAAAATATTAAAGAAAGAATCACTTCTGCTATCAAAGACCTTACATGTATGTGCGATTAACTTCTGTAAGATATTTCAATATATGAAAACCACTTTTTTCTGTTTTATAAAAGTTTTTGATTGATTAATAAGTAAATGGCTAAAAAATACATATACATGTAGAAAATAAGAGATTACATATGTCCTTTTTAAAAAATAAACCGATTTTTACGAGACAAACAAAATGATTGAATTATTGTACTACTGGTACAAATAGTAAACCAGAAAATACCCATCCAGAGTATATGCAATACTGGTACCAAGTTAACATAAAAACCAGAGCTTACCCATTGGATGTTCTATAGATGTAATTGGGAGCTGAAATCTAAGATCCCAACAAACATGACTGCCACTACTGGTACCAACAGCAAACCAGCACTGTGAGTGATGCACTGCACAAGTGGTTATTAGTCCTATTATACAGGTAAAAAGATATTAATATCACTGAATACGATAAAAATCAATTTTTATTGATATATGGACATACATTGTACTTTCAAACCTTTTTATGTTATTCAGAGCTTGTGACATATACATTGACTTCCTGGACAGAGCTCAGCTCCTGACAGAAAAGTTGCTCAGACAAGGGTACATTGCTCCTAAGCTGAAGTCATCCTTATTAAAGTTTTATGGGCATCATCATGACTTGGTTGACAGGTATGAAAAAACTGTTTCCCAAATGAAAATGGACCTGTTCCATTGATATTATCCCTTCCTCATACCGGATTTGACATGGGCAGCATGGCGGGTGTCCTGCAGGAAGCAGACTGCTTACTCTTCTGGAGCACCTGAGTCTATCCCCGTTTTTGGTGTGATCCATGTTGTTCATATGTTTTTAGTTTTTAAGTGTAGTGCATGTATTGTTTTGGTCTTGTCTTTGTTGTTCTCCGGAGTTTGTCAGTTGTTACGATTTTTCTCTCCTTCGAATATCCCTTTGGTATTTCTTGACTTTACTTAATACAACTTTTTAACTAAACTACGATACAAATCATCTAACAGAATAGATAACTAGCAAAATAAATGGAAATGGTGAGCTGTCAAAAGGGGCATAAAACGACTTAAATGTATAAAATACACAAGTTGAACAAAACCACATATAAAATCGTAAAAAAACAACAATCAAACTAAAGGTTAAAAATACCCAATGTTTCGAGCAATATGGTCTAAATCACGAGCATGTAAAATATAAAAACAAAAGGGTGTTGACTCTTTGAAACCCAGAGCAAGACTGAGTCTGTACATAAAATGTAAAAAAAAAGAAAATTTATTTGACGAACGGTCTTCATATAAAATACATAGATGGCAACATAGGTAGTAACTAGAAATTGTGTCTGTAAGACATGGATGCCCCGCCTAAAATGAAGGTTATCATGCTCAGTACTATCCAAGGCACATCCACTGATGAAGTTTTGTTGATACACTATCATTAGTTCCAAAAAAATGAACCTAAACGCAAAACTTAACCAGAGTCGCTCAAGCATTAAATGTAGGTCATAATGACCCAATTATTGTATAACTGCTCAGTACTATCCAAGGCACATCCACTGATGAAGTTTCATTGATACACTATGCTTAGTTCCAAAGAAATGAACCTAAACGCAAAACTTAACCAGAGTCGCTCAAGCATTAAATGTAGGTCATAATGACCCAATTATTGTATGACTGCTCAGTAGTACCCAAGGCACATCCACTGAAGAAGCTTCATAGATACACTATACTTAGTTCCAAAGAAATTAACCTAAACGCAAAACTTGACCACATAGTTCGAACATACATACGGACGGACAAGGGTAACCCTATATGCCCCATCGACATTCATGGGCGGGGCATAAAAATAAGTAAAATAATATCTGACGTTATGATGTATAGAAAACGTACCATGTATAAGACTTATTACTGTACAGCCAAAAAAGTTAGTTGTATACATACTGAGTAAAATGATTTGAAATGAAATTTTTTTTACATTAATTCCACGGGGGTTGGGCTAAAAATTATTTTCTGCTCAAGGCGTTGTCTGTATTGTCTTCCCACGTTAAAAGTCCTTAAAAGGGTTACGCAGACGTCTGATGAGCTGTGATCAGGCAATTGAATAGAATAGAGATTGGTTGTATCATTACATTTCAACAAACACTTGTTTAAAACTTTGACAAACATTAAAGCATGTCAACAATGTGAAAATCAGAATAACCCATGGAATAAAAATGTATTTGAAATAATATACATGTACAACCAAATCTGATGACGCAGACATAAATTCAAGTCAATAATTACTCTTTTTCTAATATTTTTGGGAATTTTCAAATTTCAGTGTTTGAATTATCAATATTACCTTAACTTCGAATGAAGTTAAATTACTTGAATTTGGGTCCGGTTGCAATTATATATGTCAAAGTGGCTTACTGGACCAAAACTTTTGCTCTATTATTTTAAATAGGTTTAAAACTGATAATGTTATATATATTCAAATGTATTAAATTATTAGAAATTGTGTCGAAGAATTTATAATAACCACTTAGTCAATATCTCTGCTGGTGAATCTAAAGCCCCCCGAGGGTATCAGCTGCTAGTATTTTGCTGCTAGCCTGAAATTGATACTACATGTATTAAATTTAATATTCCAAAAATAAGAAATTTTGTGAAAACTAAGGAACATCTTCCTTGGGCATACCTCTTAAATGGTTTGGTTTCACCTTTTCAGTAATTCAGATTTTCGGAATCCTCGGGTTTTATCCATTTCTTAAACATTAAATTTTTTGCCCATGAACCCCCACTTTTTCTTTTATAATTCAATCATATATACCTTAAAATGGCATTTGAAAAATTTTATGAAATCCTTTTTATTTTTTCATACATCTTTGAGAGACTGAAGTTATCGATGAAAAGACAATGAAAAGTCCAGAGAAAACCTATTTCCTGCAAATTTTCAAGGCTTTATAGCTCTAAAATGAGCACATGAACCTATATTTTTTTCTTGCTTATTTTTTACTATTCATATGTTCTCTCAAACTAAAACACCCATTTCAAATCCTATTTATTTCCTATTAGACCAGCGATCATCCTTAAATGGTTCGGTTTCACCTTTTCATTAATTTTGGTATTTTTGAATTTGCTCTTCAACCTTTTGGATTATTGTTTTATTTGTCAACATTTTTGGCCTTGAGTACAACTGATGAGTCATAAATCAAAGAAATGTTAACATACTGTGCATCAAAATTAGTATCAAAGATTTATTTACCTTTTCTAGGATCATTTTTCAGTTTCCATACTTCCTTATTAGATCTCAGATCAAACCCAATGATATATCCATTCACTGTGGCATAAGCAAGCACTGACTGGGCACCTGTTAAAAGAATTCGGAACATACTGAAATCTTCTATAATGTAAATACACGTATTAGTACCGGTAAGCAGGAAGACCTTAAAATATGGTTCTCCCTTAAAAAATGAATTATCGTGTTGAAATAAATAGATATTTTGTAAGAAACATAGACCACATATTTTTATTTATTTTTAACTTAATAATAAAAAAAAATAAATAAATAAATGATATGAAAAAAATTCTTAAGTAACTTTAGTAGTTTAGTTTAAACTTATTAATTTATAGTGGATTATGAAACAAGTCATACCATCTTATACTAATCCCCCCCTCCCCACTTGGCAGGTGTGAGAGCGGCCCCTGTAGCGGCATTTTAACCTAGTCTTTTTCGACATATACTGGGGTGTCTTTAACGTTCTAAGGGTGTTGCTCTTCCTTAATGCAGGACAGCAATTTTTCGTCCCCATCCGACGGACTAGCATCTTTTACCGAGACCATCCTTGCAAACTATGTCGATAGGGCATAGCAATTTTGATGAATTTTTCATCTCGAATGACAATCGAACCAGGGACCTTTGGCTGCGTAGTCCGATGCACTAACCGCTACTTTAGTATCAAATTCAATATACATGCATTATATTTATATATGTATAAAACATTATTTTATGAAAGGAAGACATTTACTGACCTGTGTCGTAGTGTGTTACATCAACAATGTTGCCACACTCCTCGCTATCAATCTCAATTTTGTTTACAGCATTAGCTTTTCCACTTTCAATTCTGAAAAGAAATAACGGAGTAAAGTCAGAAAGTCCCATTTTGGCCTCATATGTTGATGAAAATAAGATCATCCTTCCTAACAATTCTTTCGTACTATTTCATAACTTTACCCTTTTCAAATACAGTCATGCCATAATTTTGCAAAGTCGTTACCATTTATGGGCAAGGTAAGTGTCTAAAAGTTCAAACTCACTGAATTTGGACCAATTTCTTTTAGAAAAAGGGATTTTGGCAAAAATAGTTATAAGTGCGGTCACTAAGAAGAAAAATAATTTGTGGAAGATTTGAAATTTAAAATACACACTTTTGCAAATATATTTTGTTTTCTAACACCTCTACTGATTAAAAAATTGAATGTTATTTGCAATTTCTGGTGGATTTTGTAATATTTTGAAATTTTCATAGTCCATTAGCCAAATTGGCTAATTACTGATATTTCTTATAAGCCACATTAAAGTTTCATTGAACCAAAAACTCTGGAAATTTTCACTTCACATACTTGAAACTATTTTACGTTCAATATTACATTCCATATTGCAGACAATTATCTTTTGCCAATGTGGCAACCACTACCTGATTTTCATTAGCCACTGGTCATTTTCTTTAGCTTTGGCATCATGGCGATCGTTTAGCACTAACATACATGTAGATGTAGCATTTGAGTAAATGTGCCCACAACAAAACACATTTTTTATCTTAACACTGTAAATTTGGAAAATATTGTATTGAATTTAACATATGACTGGAAATATTTGGCAATCAACAATAATATTAATGAATGTGATTCTTATTCTTGTTTCAACAGAATCTAACAACCAAACTTGAAATGCAAAGTATTGCGATCTTGACAATTTCTTTTTTTTCGCTTTAATTTCAGAATTACCAATTCATTGCTTAACGAGTCGAGAGCAAACATTTGAACTGATGTGATTTGAGCCGATCATCAGCCAAGATTTCTTCGAAGCATGGATAATAAGGATATACTTACCTATGTACATGTATATTGCCATTTTCTGTAGCTGCAGCAAATGATAATGATCCTTCACAGAAAACTAAGCTGTTCACTTTACCATCTACAATTTAAACATTTCTTTGAATTGCAGGATATAAATTTTCTTTAACAGTGGATATAATATATTCCTTCTTCACGTTATATCTTACAAAATTATTATGAGAAATATTTAACAAATAGTTCAAAACATTCAAAATATGTTTTTTGGTTTATGAGTATGATAGACTTTCGTATTAAGTTAATTGCCTGCTTGATAAAAGAAATTTAATATCTACCAATCAAAACTCTTCTTTTAAGTTTAGTGTTTGTTTAGATATGAAAGATCCACCAATCAAAACTTAACTTTCAAATTTGTTGTCTTTTTATACATATAACATCTACTAATCAAAACTCATACCTTATATGATTATTTTCTGTTTAAATATTCACCAATCCAAATTTACCTTCCATTTAATGCTTCGATCTACAATATCCACCAATCAAAACTTACCTTTCAAGTTAATTGTCTGTTTGGATCTATTTATACTACTCTTGCCTTCCAGCTTATCACACTCCCACAGTTTTATTGAACCATCATTGGACGCAGTAGCAAAATACGAGTGGTCACATGACACTTGGATTCTATAAGATTTTCACAAGCGAGGAATGAGTGATATAAACATTAATTCAAAGGTTTTAATTTTGTTTCATTGGTTCAAAATATTTTACCAGATTAATGATAAATGAATCATATTTATATATAAAAAAAAAAAACATAATTTCCATTTATATAAATTTGATACATACATGTATAAAGTCAAGCTTATAACATCTATTAAATGTATAGTCTCCATGTACCCTAATGTACAAACCATTAATAAAAAACAAAAACATCAACTTTTTGTTGTTGTTGACAAATTCAACATCTATGAAACTAAATTTTTTGACTGAGAATTTTCTTCCTGTTACTGATAAATATTATTTCTCTTATTCTGTGCACATTTATACATTTCTCGACCCGTTTGATAAATTCTGATATCATCACACATTGGTTAAATGCTCATGAAATTTCCTGCCAAAAAAACTTCAGAAGACCTTACATTGTCATTAGAGAAAAACATTCTAAATTTCTTTACACCTAAATTATGATATTTATTCACTCTCGATAATTAATTTTTTCATTTTTTACATGTACGCACATTTGTTCTCAAGAGATTCTTGCTGGAAACTGAATATTCTGTTGAACTGAAGGTTGCTGTAATGCGGGCCAACGGTACCAATATATTGCTTATAATTATTTATGTACATACATGAAAAATTTGTGAGTTTGGAAAATTACAATCAACTGATCATTCTAATAAAATTATGCCTATTTACCTATTAACACTACCTCTGTGCTCATGCAAATGAGCAACTAGAAGTCCCTTGGGTCGCCAATTCGACAGTGGTGGTTGGCTATCCCATGGTGCTATGT
Organism: Mytilisepta virgata; assembly: GCA_028015205.1. Classification (NCBI taxonomy): domain Eukaryota; kingdom Metazoa; phylum Mollusca; class Bivalvia; order Mytilida; family Mytilidae; genus Mytilisepta; species Mytilisepta virgata. The sequence goes on along the minus strand of CM051511.1, from coordinate 33,132,779 downwards.
CATCCACTAATAAATCTTTCGACAAGATGTCATCATTGTACCTATCACGCTGTTTGTGTACCAAGTTCCGTAACTCTAGCTTGCATGGGTTATATCTTGCTATATTTGGATAAGATGGATGAATTATTGTTTAACGTCCAGTGGCAACCAGGTGCATATCAGGACGAGAACATGTTCATATGATAATGAATATGATCCCTGCTTTGTACTAGACCGACACGCTAAGTCAGATTTTAATGTGCTAGCTCATGAGGTAACTGTCCGCAGGAAGACATATCACCTCACTCGAACACATTATACTGACTCCGAGCTGACCAGTCTTTGCTCTTACTCCTAGATGCTGCGTGCTTGGCGGAGAAGCAGCAAATACCAATTTTAATGTCTTTGGTTTGACCCGGCCGGGGATCGAACCTGCGACCTTCCACACTCAGGGCGAGCACGCTACCACGAGACCACCGAGGCGGTCAATTTGGATAAGACAAAATCTTTTATTATAAAGATTAACATTTATTGTATTCCACTGTAATGAGATTTGAAAAGTAACTACCGATACTGTTTTATTTCTCAGCAAATTTCAATCAAATACTCCAAAACTACAAATAAATTATTAGTTTGTGTCATTTTTAACATTTTGCTAATGATGATATTATTGGTATTTAATTTAGAGGATGAAGACATATAAATTAATCATGCATGATGAAGAACAGCACTAAAAGCACCCAGCCTTTACTGGGGACTAGATTTTTCTCCCCATTGAACGCCTCACAGAGATTTTCGGATGAAGATCATTAAAATTTTGTCATGTATATTAAGGGATTCTACATGTATGTCCCTCACACTTTTTATCTATTACTTTCTTTTTTGGGTGTGCTTGAATCAAATTATTATCAATTACTGTGGATTCATCATACTTTTTTGGATATCAATTTTTATGATTTTTGTGAATTCCAAATATTCTTACTATAAAGTATATTTCGAATTTTACCAGACAAAAAAGGAATTTTTGTTTCTCTGAAACAACAATTTTTTTTTCTCAACCATAAAAATTGATACCCATAAAATTAAATGAAACCACGGCACCACATATAAAATGACATACTATTCATAGTTTTGTTCATATCTTGTGTAATAGCACCAATAGTTCCTCTGTTAAGTGTTCCTTCCGGTATAGAAATCTGTCCTTGGGATAAAGATATCATACTCCCAGAGTTAGACGATCCTTGACTTCCCAGTGATGTTGTGCTCGATGTCAATTTCTTATCCTGCACATCAACTTTGGCTAAAGTTTTTGATTTGGGAGACTCCGTTGTTGATCCAGAATCGCTCGATCCAAACATACTCTTCCATTCTGGATTCTGAAAACAAGTCACACGGAATGTTTTATCAAACTGAGATCACAATGTTTTCAGATTGTATGGTAAATTGTTGTATTTTTGTAAATTTCCTACTTATGGAATTTTGTTTATGAAAATGAAACAAAGGTGCAAAAATATAATTACTTTATGATTTATAACAATTTTCACTTCAATTATGCAAACTGTATTAATATCCACTCTTAATATATCACATGTACACATGAAAACCCTGTTTCAGTTCTAATGACCATGTAGTTTCAGACGTGACAATTTTCGAAGGTTCAATGATCATTTTTCAGAATTAAAACTTCAAATAATGTGACTTTTCTGAAGTTTTAGATTTCAAGAATTAACCTTAACCATACTTACCATGGAAGTAGCTGTCTGACTGTCAACTGTCGTCTGCTGACTGTCAGTTTTAGATTTCAAGAGTCAACAGTATACCATACTTACCATGGAAGTAGCTGACTGACTGTCAACTGTCGTCTGCTGACTGTCAGTTTTAGATTTCAAGAGTCAACAGTATACCATACTTACCATGGAAGTAGCTGTCTGACTATCAACTACCTGTTGTTTCTTTTTTCGTCTACTGAAATAATAAATATAGATATTACAACAATGACCAGTTTTTCTCTAATGACAATGTAAAACTCTGAGCGGTCTTCCAAACGATTTTTTTTGGCTGGAAATTTCACGAGCATTTAACCAGTGTGTGGTGATATCAGAATTTATCAAATAGGTCAAGAAATGTTTAAATGTGCACAGAATTAGAGAAGTCAAAATATTTCTTAATTAAATATTTACTGATTAATGGTGATAAAGCCAAACAAGCTAAAATAATCAAATTCAGAAGAACCCCCCTTTACTCAGACATACAGCCTTTTTGAGCCTCAAGACAGCTGGTCTTTCAAAAGTCTTGTGTACGGACTATGTAGAGTTGTGTCACTTTTATGTGTTATTCCAACATAGATTCCTAAGGAATGTTTTACTGAAGTTTCTAAATGTTTTCAGATCTCTATACTACATGATATAGTTCTCAACGAATAGTTGTGCCATGATGCAATTCAAATATTGTAACTTGAAAACTGACTAAACTTAGGCCATCTTAACTTAAATTTCTGGTTCTCAGACACCGCTGCCCAACTCAAAAAATTGCCCACAGTTTATTTGATGTCCAGGAAAAAATCACTGCCGTTCCGGTATTTTTCTGTAGAAATAAAATTTTAAATTGGGAGCCAAAAGTGTTTTTCAAGCATCTGCCAACCCAGACTCAATTTTCAAGCATGGTGTGACAATGGTCAATTCAAAACAGCTGATAAACGATCATGGAAGTGAGTTTGACAAAACAAACACCTAACTGAAAATCCCTTGCCTCTTTTGACAGGAAAATAAACTAAAAAAATAAATTCCCTACCTAACTTGCCATTTTTGTAAAATCAGTTGTCTGAGAACCAGAGAATTTATTTTAGGTGACCTTATCAATTATGTAAACAGGTGCAAAGATAAAGAAAATGTACAATTCATTATTTCAGAAGCTAAATGATATGAAGGTAATTCTCTGATAAAATACCAAAATCTAAATGCTACAATGTCACTGGCTAACGATCATTTATTCTTGGCTGTTTTGACCAATCATATTGTCATGGTGTATATTCTTGAAAAAAATAAAATCCCACAATGCAATAGATTTTGGAATGGTGGTGTGAACCAAAAATTGTTTCGAACTACATGCACTAAGCAGGAACACTGATTTCTGATATTATGTTTGTTTATTTGGGGTTTAATGCCGTTTCAGCACATTTGGCCATTTCGCTGTGGCGAGTTTTTATTGGTGGAGGAAGCCGGAGTACCCAGAGAGAACCACCGACCTTCGGTAGGAAAATTGGCAATCCTTGTCAATTAAGATCGGAGTCGAATACACCCCGCCACAGGTGAGATTCGAACTCACAACCCCAGCTTTGATAGTCTAGTGATCATTGGTAGTCATGACGAACTACCTAGACCACTCGGCCACCGAGGCCTCTCTGAAATTATGCTTATGTCTGAAAAAAAAAAGATCTAAATGCAATTTTTCAGAAACTATATTTAATTTTTATGTTGATATTGATTATCAATAATATTAAGTTATTAATGTTGATCAATCGGTATTTTACTTTACTTTTGTATTCTTAAGGACCCATTCCTGATATATTAGTGTAATAATTTCCGTACAATTAATAATGTGAAAAATGTCTGGGAAAGCGGTAAAACATACCTTGGAGGGGTACCAGATGAGCCATCTATTTTGGAATCTTTACTTTTTTCAAGATCGGCATGTCGTCGTGTGATAAATCGGTTATATAAGACATTAACTTCACCTGGTCTGCTTACATCATCTCCTGATCTTATTTCAATTTCTGATGAACTGTTAAAAAATATAATAATAGTTTACAATGATTTTTATGGTTGTAGGATCTAGGACCTTTGGTCAATCCGGATTGTCATTAATACTATTTGAACTCACAACTGCAGGCCCTAAGACCCCTAACTGGCCAATGAGGAACCAGAGTGAGTTATCTTTTCCTAACCTGTAGGTAAGGGAGATAATTGAATTCTCTCCCTTATGTCCTCAGGCTAAAAGGGAGACAAATTTATTATCTCCCTTACCTACATTGGTTATGAAAAGATAACTCACTCTGGGCCCTCATTCTTTCATAACTACTGTGCATGTCACCTACTTCTGCAACTAATATCTTGATGAAAATCTCCAGACTTCTTTAAAATAACAATTACATGTAGGTATGTCTTAAAAGTCATCATGGATCAAACATTTGGAAATAGATCTTGTACATATTCTGCATTTCTCACAATTGTTTGTGGTGACATCATATATGACTCAATAATCAGAGAAATGCACACAAAAATGGGAAAATCAGCTCTCGTAAAATATTTAGGACATTTCAACAGTGGAAAAGACAATAATTCATTACGACTTCACGTATTAAGAATAAAAGGTAGTGTAAAAAACTATGTTGGTCACTAAGTCACTCAGGCACGAAATTTCTGAAAGGTTCAATCAAATTATACTACATTCATTAATATTTGTGTAAGTTCGGTAGAGTGATGGAAGAACACGTTGATCTGCAGCAGCTACTGAACTTTTCGTTCAGCACTTCACAAAACAAGTTGAACATGAAACTGTTGGTAAATTCAAATTCTGTACGTAAAGATGAAGCTAGGGAAAAAATTCATGTTGATTTGACGTACTCCAAATAAATATTGGTGATCTTGCTGTTGTGTGTGAGCTTTCAGCTCACTGTTGTATATAACATATCAAATTTCAAGATAAAGAATAGCAACAAAAGTGTTTTTCTAATATTTTAAGTATAGCATGGGGTTATTTTCTCATGTTTATTAATCTCAAATTTATCTTTCATCTTATTATAGTATTAAATTCTTCAAAACATTTTAAACAGATAGCATGCATAAAAATTAAAATCTATAAAATAATATTTACCCAGCTCTCATTCTATGGAGCTTTGTAATGTAATCTTTCATGGCCTGAAAATAACAAAAGAAATTAAATACATGCACTCTATTTGAAAGATTATTATTTTTACCACACATTTGGTCTGATGTTATGAGTCCTTTTACTAATCTGAATATGAATTAATTTGTCAAAATATTTTTATGGTATCACATGTGCCTTGGGGGTTAGGGGGGATGTGACACTGGGGTATGATATTCCCAATTCTCTAAAATAATTGCTGTTTTTCCACAAATCCTTGAAATTTTTTCCCCTTAATTCCCTAAATTTTTCTGCTCAATTTTCCCAATTCCCCTCCCCTTTTTCCTAATTCCCAAAAGCGTTTCACCCTCCATCTATAACAGAATATATTTTGCAATGGCAAAAAGAGAAATGTTTTGGTGATTAAGTGGGGTTAAATACACAGAACAATATTTTTTAAAAGATGTAAAGGACACCCCTGAACACGTTTCTTGCCTTTTCTTTTCTTCAAAGTCAAATAACCCATTTACGAAATTGTATAAGTGCTCATCACTTTTTTACAGTTTTGTGTTGTGTTTCTGTTGTGTTCTTGTTTTCATCGTTCCCCATCTCGATTTTCTCTTTGTCAGTATATTTGTGATTGTTCGATTTCCCTTGGATGTTTCTCACCTTGTCTTATACATGAATTGTTACTTACCAAACTTTTATCCTCGCAAACAAAAGTTTTCAAAACCACAGAAGCAATATTGATTTTTCTTCGCTTGTTAATTACCTGGTATATTTTTGAATGAACAAATTCTCAATTAATTAAAATTATGATTAATTTATATATGAATCATTGCTTACTAAAACTTTATCCTCATGATCTTCAGCCATGCCCAATGATGACAGTTTTCTGAATATCTGGTAAAATAAAAAGGATTGGATATAAAGCATCATAAAAGATAAATATCGAACATGAAACTTATATATTTTAGTCTGTAATGACAAATTGTAAAATCTTTTGTGCATTCAACCTAACTAAGTAGCAATAATCTTCAATCATCCTAAATAGATTTTCAAATTTTACCAGACTGAATAAGAGCATTTAGAAAAGTCTTTGTATAATGGGGGCAGCCATTATGCAATGCAAAGTCATTTTATTTGTTAAAATAAACTGTTATCACAGAGATATGTCTCACCTTTTTGTAATTTTGATTATGCAAATGTTGAAATCATAATAGCAATACCTTAACATCTTACACAAGTTATACAAATATTCAAAGTCAATAGACCATGACTGAGGGGGTGGAGCCAAATAATCTCCATGGCAATGAGATGTGGCAATCATAATACATCTGCATACCAATTATCATTGACCTACCACTAGTGGATCCCCATAAACTGACCTAATCACAAACTAATACATGTAAAGTAAGCAAACCATTCAAAGTCAATAGACCATGACTGAGGGGGTGGAGCCAAATAATCTCCATGGCAATGAGATGTAGCAATGGTAATACATCTGCATACCAATTATCATTGACCTACCACTAGTGGATCCTCATAAACTGACCTAATCACAAACTAATACATGTAAAGTACACAAAACATTCAAAGTCAATAGACCATGACTGAGGGGGTGGAGCCAAGTAATCTCCATGGCAATGAGATGTGGCAATGGTAATACATCTGCATACCAATTATCATTGACCTACCACTAGTGGATCCCCATAAAACTGAGCTAATCACAAACTAATACATTGTTGACGCCATCGCCGTCGTCGCCGCCGCCAACGCCGGAAACAGCATACCTATGTCTCGCTTTTTGAATCCGTCAAGGCGAGAAAACAAATATGGCCAGTTTTGTTCACCGGGAACGGAAGTAAGTAAATTAAGGGAAATAACTTGCTTCAAATTATAATTTTAGAGTCAGAATCGTGATACCGGAAATATGTTTCTGGAAAGGGCTATTGGTATTGCTGTGATCACATCACTGGCCATGTAAACAGCATATTATTTTCAATTTCCTAATATTTACCACCATCTTTCGATTCTGAAATGGTTTAAGGACTAAAAACAACATAACAAACAATGGTACTACTGAAATGCTTTTCAATAATAAGGCATATTGTTTATTTTTTTTCTCTGTCCTTCAACCCGCATTTTCCCAATTAAGGATGCTCACTGGTCATGTTTTGGTCTTTTTGTCAGATTTTCGGAATCCTCGGGTTTTATCCATTTATTAAACATGAAATTTTTTGCCCATGAACCCCCACTTTTTCTTTTATAATTCAATCATATATATCTTAAAATGGTATTTGACAAAATTTTATGAAATCCTTTTTATTTTTTCATATATTTTTGAGAGACTGAAGTTGTCAATGCAAAGACAATGAAAAATCCAGAGAAAACCCATTTCCTGCAAATTTTCAAGGCCTTACAGCTCTAAAATGAGCACATGAACCTATATTTTTTTCTTGCTTATTTGTTTACTATTGATATGTTCTCTCAAACTAAAACACCTATTTCAAATCCTATTTATTTCCTATTAGACCAGCGATCATCCTTAAGTTAAGAAGGTTGTCAAGCAAAAACTACGTGAATTAAGTTTGTTATCCTACACTGAACTTTTGATGATGTCCAGAATCATCACTCAATTGCCTGTCAATACTAAAACTATGTTTAGAACTAGTGTTCCACTCCAATCTCAACTAACAACAACAGTTGTTGAACTAGATGTAAGTTGTTTTCTACTCCTCTAATTAAAACAGATTGCCCAGATATAAACAATGCACCAATTTTCTAAGAGTGAAATCTTGTAGGAATTTTGACACCATAATATGGATGATTTTAAGTCGTAATATCAAATGATATGATTTGTGCGCATTGATCTCAGTTCAAATAGAGCAATTCTTTCGTAAGAAGAAACAAAATTTGTCTTTTGAGCTGAAAGTAACACAAAATTAAAAAAACAAACAAACAAAACAAAACCTTACCTGTGACATACTTTCATCCATTTCAGGGTAAGTTACTTTATTTCTATATATCTTCCTCATGTATTGTCTCTCCCTTAAAATATCAAACAGGCGATCTAGCATGTTAGATTTCAGTATGTAGTCAAATACTTGTCGTGGGACAGAACTCTCCAAAGCATTCAGTAAATACACCTAAAAATACACAGCATTTTATATTACAAATAGTTTGCAAACAATGTAAAATTGTGTATGTAAATTATCAAAATCAAAATCCTGTGGACATGCACACCTCCATTACATGTATAAACATCCTACAAAGAATTTAAGCTGTAGCTCTAAAACTGTAGAAGGAGTTAGCCAGACAAAACATGTTGCCATTATGTACCTAGTAAGACCAACTACCTGTTATTTTGAGAATACACAAATGTATTCGAAAAAATTCAAAATCCTGTGGACATGCACACCTCCATTACATGTATAAACATCCTACAAAATATTAAAGCTGTAGCTCCATAACTGCAGGAGGAGATAGCCGGACAAACCATGTATCTATATCCAGAGGGACGAACAAGGGTAAATTAATATGCCCCCGACTGTTCCTCACCGGGGCATAAAAAGCTCTTGCCTGCTGCCTGTTTAGTTGAAATGAGGTCAAGCTAAGCTGACATACATGTAAATCAGACAACTAACAATCACTCAACACACATACTATTACTCACCTACCATGAAGGAGAAAGTGAGCTAATTATAAGACCTTGATCTAAGTCTGCGAAGCACAAAGTTGAGGTTAAAGTCAGGTGACATACATGTACAATGTATGGCTAAATTACATTCAATTAGATCAAATATATGATAATATGTAATTTATTACCATTAAATTTTTCGATTTCTTCAGGTGTGGTCTGAATATCATTTATTGATATACAAACATGTACTTTGATACGCATGTATAATACATTAGTGAAATGTTAATAATTTCATTACTTTAAACATATTTTATTGTCAAAACACCATATATGACAATAGGATCAGACACAAGTAAACAAATTTACCTTCTCCTATATACATACAGATTTGGAAAGACAATATATTACATATACAGAATATCATATTTACAAACAAGTATGTTAAAAAAAATAAACATACATGTAGCATGATAAGGACAGCGTTGAAACATAAGAAATGATAGGTCGCAATTGTCCAACTTCACATGATCACATACACACCCATATATATACATTAAATCAGACAAATCTTTTTGTATCTAAAATAAATTTCTGAACCTCCAAGAATAATCTAGCGTTGCTCAAGTAAAAAAGTATTTAAAGGAGGCTAGAAATCTGTTGTTTGCAATGATTCTCATCAATCACAAACACTTTAATGTATTTTTTTTTTCAAAATATTTCCCACAATGCACTACTATTTGCTCATTTAACAACCAACAAAATATGCAGATCTTACCTCCCTATCAATCTGTAATACTGGTTTATTTAGGAAAACTTGTACCAATGGTAACAGTTTACAGTGTATATCTGCTACATTGAACGTTTTGGCTACAGCAGAAATAAATCCTACAGCACCTTGTCTTATCCATATACCCTGTAAACACATAGAATGATTGTCAACCTGCTTCCAAAGTGTTCAGAAAGAACCCTCCTCTCTTCAAAAAGTCTATTCAACAATTTTCAGATAGTTTATAACCAGTGTGTTTTTAATGGTTTTCACCCTTTGGTCATTTTGGCACTTGAATCTGCTGTTCAACATTTTACCTTAGTCATAATTCGATAAAATGTGCATTTCTTGTGCAACAAAATACAATAAATTCTGATATATATGGTTGTTTTTATAATGCTAAAAATTCAAAACAATGAAGATTTCAATTTGCATTTTGATATTTGCATCTGAAAAAGCAAGTACAACTTCTGCAAATCAGATGACCACCGTATTACAGAAAATGTCCAGTCTGAAGTGGTTTGCTGCAACTCTAAAGTAACACAACAGTTATTTCCCCTTTCCTAGAGTTATAGTATGCAAATTGGTATGGACTGACAGAACCAGATTTTAGAGAAACAGGTTTTTAATAGTATTTACCGTACATTATTCATATTAATCAGATCTCACAATATCTTCTATTGATCAAGTTTCGCTAAAATAAATGCAGGCAAAATTTTTCAGAAAGTTCACTCCATATTAATTCAATTTTTTACAATCATTATCAATATAGATGAGAAAAGAATGCAAAGTCTACTTACGGAATGTGCAAGAAATGGAACAACTTCCTGTAGAAACTCATGCAACATAGTTTTTGGAAGGAGACCTAATTCTGTCAGAGACTGTAAAGTTCTGAGAGTACGATAAACTACAAACTCTTCTGTATCATTCATACCCTGCAATAAAATACAAACATAGCTCTTACTTTTTTATTATCATGGCACAACTGACTAATTTATGAAATAAAATAATGTAACTGATTTTTCTTCTATTCTTGACATTTTTAATCGGTGGGATAGAAATATTATTTTTAACCACTTCCCAGTGATTAAATTTCTGCATGGGAATTCCAGCTGTTTTTTTCATGTTTATTGGAACGATAAACTAGAGAAATGTCGTTCATGTAAACAGAATTCATAGCAATGGCATTTTCTTGAGGTTTTTATTGAAAATCATAGGAGAAACAGATTCTCCTTCAATTTACTCGTCAGTTATAGAATTTCTCCACCCTCGATAATTAAATTTTAGATTTTAACATGCTCGCTAAATCTTGTGTGTTGAAAATGAAAAATTTAACTATCTAGGGAGGAGAAATTCCCTAACTCACTCGTACCTGAAGGAGAATCTATCCAATGATATGTTATCGCACTGATGAAATACCAAAATTTTTCAGAATTACATGGTTTTTCCATATTGGCCGTAGAATCATCACTTTACCCATACTAGACTTCAGAATGATACTAGACCCCCCATACTAGAAATGATGTAAAAAACACAATAATGAAGAAAGTAAGCATTATTACATGTATTTACCTGCTCTAGCAAAGGTTTAAGTACAGCTGAACTTTGCCATCCTGCATAAGCTGCCACACCCACAATGTTGTCAAAAAATGATCCCCTTAATTTCCAGTCAGTCTGAAATGAAAAGTACACTTAATCTGAAATACAAAGATACTTCCCCAATGAATTTAGGTATATCTTTAAGAATAAATTACTTTGAAATTGATTGATTGAAGAGAGTTTAATGCCGTATGGGCGACATTTAAGCCATATCATGGCGAACGTTGAAATTGAAACAGCTAATGTGCATTAGTAAGGGACGAGATCAAAAGTTCAATGTAGGATAAAAAACTTAATTCAAATAGTTTGGGGGTGGGCGGTAAAAATCGCTGCAAGTTTTGTTATCCAACATCAATTTTCGGATTGAAAAGTATGGATTCAAATGATGTACAAGTCAATATACAGAACAAACATACATTGTTGAGGAAAAACAGGACCCATGATACAAAAAGTATACTCTCAAAGCATATGTCCATATTGGTCAATCAATTTTTCCCAAATTAAGGTAAGAGGTTGGTGGGGGTAGGGGGTGAGTGAAAAAACTATGTGAAGTAAGTTTTTTATCCTACATTGAACTTTTGATCTCTTCCCTAAATGATCCTATTTTCTACACCAAATATCGCAGTATTACATGTATTATGTCAAACAAATTTGAACGGATCTACATAATATATGAGCTAAATCGATGTTATTCTAAATAAATATATTTTGCTTCCAATCAGCTTGAAAAACACCGAAAGATTAACATTTGAATAAACAATGCAAAAAATCAACTACCTGGTTTTCTTCATAAAAAGTTTGTAAAACATTAGACGATCACCATAATATGAAGTTTTTCAGCTCATTTTCTGTGTTCCCTTGCTAAATACAACTTCATATCATATCTTGTGTCTAATATTTTATTATATATTGACATAGAAAACCTGATGATATATACATGTACAATAGATTATGGTGTGTTTAAACAATGTTCTGCAGCCAAATTCACAAAGTCACTCACAAAAAATTTGAATCAAATATGTATATGAAATGAATTACTGGAGTGCAGTAGGTTTTTGTCTTTGTAAATATGATAACTAAAAGTAAATACAGGAATTCCAAATATTCTATTTTTAACTAAAATAGTATTTATAAATATTATAAATATGTTACCTTGTCATTTAGGAATGTAATCATGTGTGAGAGAAGTACATCATTTGCTGCAAGAAAAAAATATATAAATTCATGAAATTTTGTTAATATCAATTGAATTGTTACATGTTTTTTTGCCAGGCAAACAGATGACAGTATTTACTACAGATTTGTATTGCCATTCTTTTGCCTGACACTAATCTATTTGGCTTGACTGAAGGTTAACATAATGCTGTATTTCACCAATTCAAGGAAATAAGTCTGGAAAGATCTTACCTCTTTCATTAACAAATCTTTCTATTTTCAATCAAAACTTTTTTTGGCTGCGAGTGGATTGCTTTATGACAATTACTAAAGGACTATCCAGTAGCATCATAATAACCTCCATGTTATACAACACGGTAACATTCAGATGAACACAGCAATAAAAGGGATATGGTTTATCAATTCCCGACACAAATCCCTACAAGCATCAGACAAAACCCAAAGCAAACAAACAACGCTTTTATTGCTGTTCTTCATCTCAAAGTTACAGTGAAACCTTCAACTGCAGTTCTTTTGCTTGACTTTTGTCATCAGCATGTTGACCTTTGAGTAAAAATTAATTCATCATATACCTTATTTTGTTCATATGATAAACACAGCTTTTATCTAGGTTATCCTATTAAATTTTACTTTAATTTTTTTCTTTGTATATTATCATCAGGAAAAATTTCAATTTTTTTATCTAAACCTTGATCCAAACTGTCTAATTCTTATTTTATAATAATAATTAGAAAAAAAGTGCAAAAAATTACAAAATACCTTTTTGTCTTCCAAAGAATACACAAAGCCTTGTAATGCCATTTTCCATTAGGGTCTGTTTGACCATATTATCTGGGTCACTCAGCAAGGTCACAACCTTCTGTTGAATTGTCTCTTGTAATGACAATAGCTCCATGTCATAACTAGCCTGATATGAAAAATATGTTAAATCAGACAAATTTTATACAAAATAAATCAAATTGAACCCTAAAGAAAATAAATATTATAAAAGGAACAACAAGATGCAGTGTGAGCCAATTCTTACTAATGATACCCCCGCTCTTCGATAAGGTAAAAAAATAAACGAAGTCGTCAATCAGGAAGTTGATGTCGCCTTGATCCGAAAATGTATCCTATGATATGGCATACCTATAGAAGGCTTGTGACAAAATATCAAGCGGCTGTGATAAGTAGTTGCAGAGAAAAATGTGACGAAAAATTATGTTACGGACAGACGACACATGGACAAATGGACAGAACCACAAGGGTAAAACAGTATACCCCCCTCTCCTTTGGAGCAGGGGTATAATAACTGCCATTGTGTCTAAAATGATAACATGTTTGTCATTAGCTTATGCACTGGTCTGCCTTCTACACTTTAAAAATAATTACATTACTTGTTTCATTGAAATGCGTAATTTGTATTAGAAAACGCTAGTCATGTGGTTGTGAAAAGTGATGTTTTAAAACCCAATAAAAGTCTTAAAGAATGGAATTTTGTGTGAAAATCAATTTTTACTTAAAATTCTAATATATTTCAAAGACGGTATGTTTCTAATTTTCTAAATTTTTGATAATGTGTTTTGAGAGTTGTTAATGTTTACAGACAGAATTTAAGAATCAGCATAATATCTGTCCTATATATTATTGACCTTAAATGTCCTATATACTGACCTGGAATGTAGTACTATCTGTGTCATCCTCTTCTTTTTCCTCCATATCACTTCTTTGCATCATTTCAAGAACCCTGAAAAATTAAGTTGACACAAATCATTTATATTAAGTCTTAGATGATCCAATTGATCCTTTTTATGTTTCAATAACTGAAACACTTATTCAAATTTTCTTCTGTAATGTAGACAACAATCTCATGCTGCAGATTCTGGAAGATTCTGGTAACAATTCTGGCATTTAAAATTGGTACCAGAATTGTCATCTTGTCTTATCTGATTCTTCTTTATATTAAAAATATTTTCATTTCTAACATTTCTGAATAACAATCCAAAGATACTAATATTAGATATAGTAAATTTATACTATGCTGTATACGATGCATTTCAAGGAGTTACCTCTCATCAGCAGCATTAAAACCGAAACATTTGGAAGACCAAAAACCAAACTTATATTAAACAAGAAGTACTCATAACCAAAAATACCGAAATAGGAAGCCAAATTTCAGCTAAGGAGATCTACAATGTGCAAATACAAGGAATAAACCCTTAGTATTTCTATTATTTTTGAATTTTGCTAAATACTGGAAATTTCTGTAACAAATCAATGAATAATCATGTCAGACAAGTCTAACAACTGGGTTGGCGAATACCATCGGGGACCTAGGGTCCACCAGCAGAGGCATCATCCCAGGAGTTTCAAAATAACAATCCAAAGATACTAATATGAGATATAGTAAATTTATACTATTCTGAAAATCTTTATCAAACTGTACTATCAAACGTTAGGCTGAAGTGGCCAAGTGGTTGAGGTAGTTTGCTATAACTATTATCAGAGTTCAAACTCAACCCAATGTGAGGTTGTTTGACTCCAATTTTAATTGACAAGAATGACAAGGATTGCCAATTTTCCAGAAAAAGGTCAGTGGCTCTTTCTGAGTACCACTGCTTGCCTAAACATATGAGAACTTACTTTAATCCAGTTTCAGCGAGCTGAGCTATATTCTCTGCATAAGCTGCCCTCACCATAGATGATGGATCTTGAGTTAAATTGGACTGAAAAAATGAACTCTTTTTAATTAAAATTACTCCTGGTTTCAGAGAACTTTAATGATATCTCCCATAACTTCAATTATTATACGTCACATATATATATATGAATTGATTGGTTTATAACTAATCATGTGATGTGGAACAATTTTAACATTTTTATCACAAACTGGCAGTCCTGGTGATAATTCACCTGGGAATAACCTTGAAAAAAAACAAGCAGTGAATAATACTTTTATTCATAGAGTAATAACTCTCTTGAGCTATCATAATCACCATTCCATGTTAGTTCTGTAATATGCTGTTGCCGTGGGCAATTATGCGAGCCCAGCAATAACCCTTTCCAGAAACTCATTTTCCGTATCACAATTCTGACTCTAAAATTATAATCTGAAGCAAGTTATTTCCCTTACTTTACGTACTTTTGTTTCCGGTGAACGAAACTTTTTCTAGCCTTAGTATATGTAGCACAATAATATGGCCATATTCGCTTTAACAAATAAATTCACTTCAGATTGCATAATGGCTGCCTCCATTAAACAAAGACTTTTCTAAATGACCCATATACTCCTATAGGGCTCGCTATAATAATATGATTATTGCCCAAAGATCAATATCCAAAATTATCAACTGGAGTATGGGTTATCCCCCTTGGTAAACCTCTCTCTGAGAATAACCTACACTCAGGTTGACAGTTTTGGATATTCACCTCCTTGAAGGGCAATAACTGTGTATTGATCTATGCATGCCTTCATATGGTGTACTAACTTTTTCTTTAATTTCACTAATTCCATCTGCCATTTCACGAGGAGTTGTGCTTAAAGATTCATGGACAAAAGGACAATGTGATTTCTATACACTCTCCTGTCCATCCAAATACTTAGTTTGCTGGGGGTATAGATATAAAAATCAATCACATAATTGATAAAGTGTCACTTACCAATGATGGGAAAATGTATTCAGGAAAAATATTGGCATCACTGCAATTAAAAGAAAATTTGAATGAAGCATGAAAAATTTACATACAGTAACTGTATTACATACACCAACTACATAAGTCCATTTCTCTGTAGCTGTAATACCTATATCCCCCATATATGGTCTGTAGATTCTTTTTGGCAAGTGTGTGACAATCTGACACCTGACCTTGACCTCAATGTTATGATTGAGTGACTCTCATCACATTTTTACAAATAAGACCATTTCTCAACAAAATGTTATACATGTATGTATTCCCACCATCTAAGACTTGTCAGGTGACCTTGGACACAATACAATTTTAGGCTTGTATCACATGCATGAGATTTTTCAGACAAAGGTCACGTGACCATTACTGTTTCTTTTAATGCATTTTCCTTTAAGTTATAATGTCAGGTATCAGATAATCTTTATTCTGTCCATATGTGTACTCAGGTGAACTTTTATTGTGTCCACTCTTGGTGAGACTTTTAGTGTGTCCACTCTTGTTAATCAAAATATTAACTTAAAGAACAAATTAAGTCAATATGCCATTTTCAATTTTTCTGAAATTTTTTGATACTGGGCTTACTTTCATAGTCATTAATTTTCAAGTTTTGGAGCATTCCTTAAAAAAAGAAAATTTATTATCATAATAACGATAAAATTTTATCATAAAAATTTTCCTACCTCCTGGGTACAGACTGGAGATTTTTCAAACATTGTGTAATAACTCTAAGTAGTTCAACTCTCACTCTGGGGAAAGGGTCATTTGCAAAAAATAACTGTAAAAATAAAACATACATTGTATTATTATATACCTTGGATGAATTCTTGTATGTAAGACTAAATTTAATTGGTTATTGCGACCATGTGATTGACATGAACAAATCTTCATATTTTCCTCCAATAAATAATCATATTGCACACCTTAAGAAATATCTCGGTACTTTTCCAGTATTGATATCAGTAAAAGGAATTGACATAAAAGTAAATATCTAGGACGACTGAAAAAAGCATGTTATTTATTGTATTTCTGATACAATGTGTTTGATTTGTTATAATAAAAACTGTTCCAAAGTGGAAAACTGTCCTCTAAATACATTTGTACATGCAGTCAAACCTGCACAAATGGTCACCTTAATTAAGCAGCCACCTGCCTTCAGTGGTCGTCCTGGAGTCCGCCCAAAGATTTTAACGTATAAATTTAACTTGAATAAGCGGTCACATGTCTTACGGGCCAGCGGTCACAAAAAATGGTATCCAAGCTTGAAATTTACCTAAATTAAGCGGTCATTTACCTTTCTATACATGTTAAAATCATCATTGATTGACTTTCAAATCATCTTTAATTAATGGCAGAGCTTAATTATCATTCAAATTATCAATCTCATCCTTCATTTACGGTCGATTGTGGAAAAAAACATCGTTTCACCTCAGTCGAACCGCCATGTTTTGTATGTTGGACAACGATAATATCTTGATCGTTCCGGACCGGAAAGCATAATCCGGATTTGCCGCTCAGTGTAAAACTTGATTAAACGGTCACCTGTCTTATGCGGCCACTTTACTTTTGTCCCAATTGTGGCCGTTAAAAGCAGGTTTGACTGTATTGGTAAAAAATCATGCATGATATAAAAATACAAAACAAAACATTACATATATTAAGAATAGCGATTTTTTGAATGATTCAAAACATATTCAAAACAAGACGAAAATCGGTACTAAACTGAGAAAATCGTAATGGTTGAAAATCGGGATGATTCCACAAAAAACGGAAGGGTCAGCAGCTCTGATCATGTGATTTCCAAAATATCTTCGGTTTTATTTGGTATAATAAAACATTTATAGCATGTTAGTGGGGGAAATATTAACATTTATTCACATCAGAAATATCATATTCCCTGAGGGCAATATGATTGATATTTCATGTAACATACATGCTATTTTGAATCTTTGACAGGAAAGCTAGTAATTCTTATCAGTTAAATTTGGAGTTTAACACATTTTAATTCAGACTCAATGTTGATAGTAACTATAATAATCACTTGTAGTTTTAAACTAGAAAATGTGTCTATAAGACATCGATGCCTTGCCATAGAAACAATATAGGTGTTGCTGAACTGCGTTGTACTATACAAGAGGACTGTAGTGGTGAAATATCATTGATATATTACTATAGGTTCTGAAAAATGAACCTAAATGCAAAACTTAACCAAAGTCACTGAAGCATGAAATATAGGTCATAGCGGCCCAAGTGTTGCTGAACTGCGTTGAACTATACAAGAGGACATTAGTGGTGACATATCATAGATATATTACTATAGGTTTCTGAGAAATGAACCTAAATGCAAAACTTAACCAAAGTCACTGAAGCATGAAATGTAGGTCGTAGCGAACCAAGTGTCGCTGAACTGTGTTGTACTATATAAGAGGACTGTAGTGGTGAAATATCATTGATATATTACTATAGGTTTCTGAGAAATGGAGCTAAACGCAAAACTTAACTGAATTGGGACGTACGGACGGACAAGGGTAAATCTATATGCCCCAGCCACATTCGTGGTGGGGCATAAAAATTACCTAACAACATGGCTACCAAGCCACCTATTCAAATTCAGTTACAAGGTTAAAATCCCTTTCTGTACTTTAGATCTTCTCTGTCATCATATACTTTTTCTCATGCAAGTTTGAGGAACATATATTGGATTGTATACATTTAAAAAATTCATTGTTAAGATGTACATGTATTTATATCAACAAGATACTAATTATAAAAAAAGACTGAAAAAAGTTGAGTAATTTACAAGATAAAAAATAGTTTTTCAATGTCAATACTTAAATCTACAACTTGAATTTATTCACCATTTTCGGTACATATGAGTTGTCTCCCATTTGAGGAGTTATCTGCTTGGATATATTTTCTGACCTTTTTCAGTGTATGATGACAGTATTCCCCAATTCAGTATTATCAGAAAAAAAATATATGTAATTTTTGCCCTTCATGTTAAATAGAAGACACCTTCTGTCAGGAAAGATAACTCATGCATATGGGAGACAGCTCCAACATGCACAAGTAGCAAATAGACTGATAAACTCACCATGTAAGGAACAATTCTGTTTAAAACGATATCTGTAGTTAGATATTTTGAGAATTCAAGTAGTAATTGGAGGGCTATAATCTTTGTATTGCAAAACTGAAATAAAAGTATAAAATTTAAGTTTATGTTTTTTAAAGTTTTACGCCAGTTTCAGTGCAAACGACTATATCACATCAGCCATTTTTAATTGGTAAAGGAAGCAGGTGTACCCAGAATGAATCAATGGCAGTCTACAGGACAACTATCAATCCTTGTTAATTATGATCAGAGTCAAACACACCTTGCCACCATCAGTCTTAACATGATGATAGTTATCAATAGTCACAACAAATTACTTTGACCACATAGTCCAATGAGGAACCAGAGTGAGTTATCTTTTCCTAACCAATGTAGGTAAGGGAGATAATTAAATTCTCTCCCTTTTGTCCTGAGGCTTAAAGGGAGACAAAATTATTATCTACCTTACCTACATTGGTTAAGAAAAGATAACTCACTCTGGTTTCCCATTAACACATGCATCAATAGTGGGGTTTAATCTCACGACACCAATGTTTAAAATTTGTGATTAGAAGTTATGAAAAAGTACCTCAGCCAAAAGCTGATCACCAAAGCTATGGTATGAAATATCGGAACGAAGTTAGTATTTACACAAATACAAGCAGATCTAGCGGCTTATGAATCAATTCAATGTTTGGCTCTAAGCAAAAATGACAAAGAAGTTGTCTGATTGACAGCAAAACAGATTTTCCTTTACCACTGTTTGGAGATGCACATGCACTCCCTCGTGGCCTGTCTGTCCTTGTGCTGTACATTCCCACACTAAAAACTGTATAATTTCCATAGGAAAATCAGGTTAAAAATGTGGAAATTAAATTGCTGCGTAACAAAATGTAATTCAGCTATTTATTATCAAATCAATTTTCAATTATTAATAATTAAATATTTTTAATGATCTCACGTGTAATTTTCTGGAACTGGATTCCAACAGAGACAGTATTAACACTAGTCCAACATTTTCTTCACAATGATCTTCTTTAACACAAATATTCTTTGTAATTAAGGAGAAATCTCTCTTTAGTCTGAAATACATGTAACAATTAAATTCAAATTATGTATGAACAGCATCAAAGCAAACTAGCACACAGAAGTCATAAATCAAATATTGAATTTTTGACATCAGATCTTCAGATCTGCACACAAAAAAAGGATGAAATATGTCAAGCAGACCCTAAACCTCGAATTAAGAATACAAAAAATGACCAAAAACTGAGAAATATCTGCTAATTATAACGAACAATATATTTTTGCAAAATCGGATACGGAAAGTATGACACAGGACTTTGTATTTTTAGAATTTTGTCCGACTGCATCGTTTTCCTGCATCATTATGTCTCCAATTATAATGTGTCTGAATAAGTTTCGACAACTTGTGATCAACCAACCTAATTAAGCAGACATGAGCAGCTTGCTACAAAGTTAACCCACTACACAGTTGTTTTTACCTTAATATTCTGTCATCAGGTGGTAGTATAGGTGGCGTGGCAAACCTCTGTAGATATAGTTTAAGGAATGAAAAGAAATATTCTGGGAATGCTTTACCCCTCTGTTGAATCATATATTCTTCAGCAGAAAGTCGGTGGCTGGGTTCTTTCTTTATCATGTGTCTGATCAAGTCCTGAAAAATAAAATTCTATTAAAGACCTTTGTATAAAGGACACTAAAGGGGCAACTGGTCTTTATGAACAGTTGTCCTTTATAAAGAGGTTTATTTTACAACATGGATATTTTGACTATGCCAGATACAGACAATGTGTTTTATGATATTCAAATGATATAAACCTTGTTGCAAGATTTATTTGCCCACTATATTTCAAATTTTACCTCATTCATACAAGCTTCTTACCCTAATACTGCCATCATCTATTTTCTCTAACACTTTCCAGGGACTGTATTCACCGTTTCTATAAGCTAACAGCTGTGACAAATCAAATGGTGCCGTACCTTCTGTAAATAACTCGGTAATCACACATCTAGAACGATCAGGTATACAACATTAAAATTTATAAAAGACATGTAAAAATCTTAAGATACAAGAACTTAGTCCTTCATATTTATCATAAACTACATGTTCAGATGTATGTTACATTTTCAGACCTCAATACAGCAGTATGTTCATTCATAAAGGTCAATATTTTAGCACACTGCATGCTTACTGATATTTTGAAAAGACTTTTCGGCAAGATTTTTTTAAGAACAGAAGTTTTTTTTATAATACCCATTTAAAGAGGACTAAATTTTGGAATCAACAATGGTTTTCAGAACAAAATCTTTTTTTCAACATTCCATTTTTCCAAAACAGGTGTTTTATAGCAACAGGATATTAGAGAAATTATAGCAGAAGCCATTTTTTGGATGATGCAAAGGTTTTTTATAATCTACGAAAACCTGTATTATACAATCTGAGCAATTCAATATGTAAAGGAATACTTCCTATTTGTTCATTTCCTTATATCCTTACCCAGCTGCAAAGATATCCATTGCAGGAGTTAACTCCCCTGGTTTGACTTCATTATTAGCAGTAATGTCAAGGTTACCAGTCTGACCTCCAACCTCTGCATTTTTCCAACCTCCCTCTACAAATCTTTCAGGAGCAATGTAACAAGTTCTTCTTCTTGAAGTGTCAAAGAAGTAAGAAAAATCTGACGGATTATCCTGAAAATTTATACAATCATGAAGTTTAGTTAATCATGGTTATAAAATTACCTCAATACAAAATTAATCATATCCTGCAACTTGCATATCTTCTGACCTCATAAGGTAAAGAACTTATGAATCAGGTCAGACTTATCTGACTTTTTGCTGACTTTATTCTTGTGACATTTAGAAAGAGAGAATTACATTGTAACGCTCAAATACTGAAATTTTATTTTTGGGAATAAGTTACAAAATCATATTTAAAATGTCAATAAAAAACAATTACTCCATCTTTTAATGTTTCCTATTCTTAAAGTTTTTTTTTTATAAATGTACAAAATGTATTTGCCTATTTCAGTCCTCAGGTGCCTGAAGTTTCACATGAGAGAAATGTTTTTCATTTTTCCTTGACTTTCACTGCTTGATGTATAAAATCTGATGTCACAAGAAACTAATGTAATATCATCAGATCATTGTACAAGTACAACCTTTTTGTTTCCAAAATTTTAAACCAATGAACCAAGATGAATTCTGGGACATATCCAATCCAATTACTAATACATTAAACACGGTTAAGTACAATGTATGTACATGTACATTGTTTTAGGGAAAGACAACAAACCTCAGGCAGATATACAGGTTTAAAGCTGGCAAAGTCTGTCAACAAAAGCCATGTCCAACCTGTAACCATGACATTTTCTGATTTGATGTCACCATGGAAAACCTATAATTGGAAAATAAAATCTATTTCTATCGTTTAAACAACAATATTTTTTAATTGATATCTTAATTAACCAATAAGGCATGTTAATCACTTATGAGACATTAATTTGCTTATTCATTTTTTCCCTAAAATAGCATGAATAGATCTTCAACAGTGTTCTGCTTCTTCCCTTTAGGCCATTTTGGTATTTTTAAATTTGCTCCAACTTTTTGGATTGTTGTTTTGGTTTTCATCATTTTAGATCTTAAGCACAACTGAAGAGTCGTAAATCGACGAAATGTGCAGATTTTGTGCATCAAAATTGGTATCATAGAATTTCATTCCTTACATGGCAATGCTCCAGAACTTATCATGAAATCTCAAGAAATTTCGTCTTTCTACTGGATTGGTTCTCAAATTCTTTGTAATCACTTAATATCTCAAAAATATTTGTGATTTTTTTCCCATAGAGTTAATGAAAAAAATAATATCAAGCTTCACTGCACAGGCCAAAACACCTACAATACATATTAAAATTTTTTAAAATATGTATTCCAGCCCCCTAATCTACTGGAGACCTTAAGTGTTCCCCAACCTCTTCACCAAATTTTCTCAGGATTCCTCTTACAGTTCATAGGTTTCATTTAGTTCTACATGTACACATGTGTATAATTTTGTAGTTTGTTCAACCGAGTTATATACAATTCTACTGAGAATAAAAGAATTCCAATTTCAATACCTTCATTTTATGACACTGATTCAGTGCACACAGTAACTGGAATGCCAGCCATCTTTTTTCTATCTTGATAAGGAATGGCCGAGTACTAATTCTGTCATACAAGCTGTCTTTAACATACTGTCTGATCAACAGGGCAGCTTTTTCTGATTGCTGAAAATAAAACAAACATGGCATACTGACTGAGTAAGTTGTTGTTCTTTGCTGATTTTTAATATCTGTCTATTTTTTTTTATGTGTCCCACCACTGAAATTGGTGAACTTGGGGGTGGTGGTGGAGAGATGGTATTTTAAGCTTGCCGAAAATTAGTTCAAAATAAGAGTTAATCTTGGATACAAAAAAATGTTTTGCACAGACTGATATTTCCAAATTGTTTGTTTCAAAGCTATCAAGCAAAATATATCTGACCTAGATATTGGATACCCCTTTCGATTCAATTGCTCCAATGCTATGATGAGTATGGCTTTAGAGGTTTCCCTAGACCAATTAAGCATGGTGCTGCACCATGCCTCCATCTTTAAGCACCATGCTGCTCTCATCATCAATTTTACAATGTGCCCCCAAGTAGCCAACTCTATCTCTCAATTTTTAGTTTAATCTTATCTTTTTGAAACTTATTTGCATTTATTCATGTACCCCTGTTGTGTTGGCACACTTTTATGACACTTTTACACAATCACACTAGGGTGAAAGCTGTTTATTGCAGGTTTTGATAAATATACTGCCCTCATGTCAAGACGGGGTGCCCCCAATTTTATCTTTTTAAAACACTGCGTGCCCTCAAAATATTAAATTTACCATGCCTTCACAAATTTCTGGGGAAAGCACTAGGCTTTCTAATGATTAGATACGGAACATTTCTGCAGCAGCCAGTTACAAGCAATGATACTATTAACATCTTTATTTATTGGCTGCAATTCTTTAATGAATTTGAATATTTTGGGTATATGGAGTCTCTGCCAGTGTTGACATTTCAGAGATTTAGAATAGTTAATATGTAATGCAATTTGTATTTTAAGTTTCTATACTACATGTAAATACTTACAACAGCTTTTTGAAAAGGTAGACAATTTGATGTTCCATGAAGTTTCATATTAATTTCTGAAATGAAAAGATGAGGTACAGGAATGATTTAAATATTTGTTTACATAATCTGGTACAAAATATCTGAATTGCAATCAGCTACAGTAATCTTTTGTCCAGTTGTGCTTGGGCAAGAACTATGTTAGCTTTTCAGGCCCTAGATACCGCTGCTGGTGGACTCCCAAGTCCCGAGGGTATCTAAAGCTTAGTTGCTAGTATTTTGATACTAGTGTGATATTGATACTTTAAATTTACTGTTACAAAAATGTAAAATTTGCAAAAACTAAGGAGTATCTCCCTCGTGCATAGCTCTGTCCTTTGATAATTTTGGCATCACCCCTCTCTGTCATTTTGGGATTTTTGAATTTGCTCTTTAAGTTTAACCTTTCAGACTATTGTATTGGTTTTCAACATTTTAGACTTTGAGCACAACTGATGAGTTGTAAATCAATGAAATGTGCACATCTTGTGCATAAAAATTGGTATCAAATAATTTATTTTCAAGAACAAACAAATATGGCACTGCTCGAAAAAAAGTAATGTAGACATTAAAAGAATGGGAAAGCTTAATTTAGTTTATCATAATGATCATATTGTAATAAAATTTAAATCTCACCCTGGAAAATATAATCTATAGAGACTAAAATCATCACAATGTCATAATAATGAACAGAAAATTATTCTAAAGTTTAACTTGCTCTATGATATACAATTATACACAAGGTTCAACATAAAACGATACAATAATAAAGTTATTAGTCTTAAGCATGCAGGAATTAACAGTTTTAAAAGTTGGACTCATACGGATTAATAGGCCAAAATTTTGAGTCTGGTCAGCAATTTTTATATTGTTTATGATATTTAAATAAAGACTGATTGATACAAACATTTTTAATTCTATAGTTATGGATAAGAAAAAAAGAGAAGATTGCATAAAATCAAAATAAGAACAGTGAAACAAATATGTTACAAACACTTCAATTATTACCTTCGAGAAAACTTCTATGAGTTTTTAGAGGTAAAGAAGGATCATGTATAACAAATACTTTCACCACAACAAGGCCTTCTTTTGTTTTAGCTCTAGCCACTTTGAAAAACCTGGTACTCCCCAAGCTGAAAAAAGTAAAAACACTATTACATGTATATGTCAGAAATGCTACATCACAAACCCGATAATGACACAATTTATATTTAATATATTCTAATTGTCTTCTTAATCTACCAGTTTGTGGGTCCATATTATGTGTAGTCATGCAATAGACCAGAATATTTTTCCTAAGGTACTGGAAACACTTGAGCTTCTACTTATACCATTACACAGCAACTATAAATAAACTGATTATTCTGCCACTTTTGGATGTGCAAGTAATTACAGTATAACTAATCTCGAAATGGGAATACCTAAAAATCTATAACGAGTTACAGAACAACACATTAATTCACAAATGCGCGTAGCGCATGATCGAATTATTAGTGTTTTTCGGTCACAAGTTGTAGATTTTTGGTATTCTAATTCCGAGATAAGTTATTCTGTTTATAACATTGAAATAGTCCATGTATTCGGAAGATTTAACGAGACAATACAGCGGATTATGTTTTTATACGACTATGTGTCAACCGTTGTATAGCAAAGTCGTCGGCAACAGCTATTAAAAAGTCACTTTCTAGAGTAAAATATGACTTTTGATTTCACTGGGTGAATTGTCGGATTTGATTTCACATGGAAATCGTGATAATTCACCACACTCAATGTAATAAATCATTTTAAAGAAAAAGAGTGGACTGTGCTATACATTCTATATACATTGTAGTTCAAAACATCCTGGACAGTGGTCTAGCTCATCTCATGTAGGTAAGTCTTGAAAAATTCAAGACTACCAGCACATTTGGTGGTATGAGATAGAGCGCCCCAGTCTCTTATTATCCTTGGGTAGAATGATTCTTTCCTCACTTCTGTTCTAAAAGATGGTGCTTGGAATCCATGTTCCGTGGATGTTGATGTATCGTCATATTCTGTCTGGTGGAGTCAGGATGTTCCGAGTCTAGATGTTCTCCTTCAGTCTTCAAGGGTTTTCCATTCAAGATGATTTAGCATATCACTAACAGATGAGGTGTGATGGTATCTGTTAGTAACATATCTTGATGCTCTTCTTTGAACCATTTCCAGCCGGTTTTTGTTGTTCTGCTGGTAAGGGTCCCAGACTATACATGCATAGTACTCCAATGTTGGTCTTACAAGTGATTTGTTTGCAGTTTCTTTATACATGTATATAAGGTATAATATAAGGCTATATGGACAAGCCTTCTAGAGAAACCAGAGAAAGCTTTACTCTACAGATTAATCAGAAAAGGCAATGAAAGCAAATGATATGTAGTAAAAAAAACTTTTCAGTTGCCATGGTTACACTCACCTACACTCATACTCATATTCTGATGATATGTCTGTCAAGTACTGCTCTACAGGTAAAATCTGAGATGGTGCTATCCCTGTCAGCTGATTACCCATAATTCCAGTAAACTAGGAATACTCAATTCAAATTTAATCAAACGTGTGTCTTGTGTATTTTGTTTCTTTACCTGCAATACATAATACGGTATATAAACAGCTGTTTAATTGAAAAGTGTGTAAAAAATAAATATTAGTCAAGATATCAATTCATAAACATGTTTGATGATAAACTCTTCTAAGCTCTGTTTACACAAGCTGTTATACTCAATAAGGCAACAAAAAGTAGATTAACATATTTTCTTGTTTTTTTTTTAAGGCCACATTTAAAAATATGTTTTTCCTCTACATTTAGTTCATTTAAAAGAATTTTACTTTTATATAGATAATTTATTTAAGTGTAGCTGATGTAAGATAATCTTTTACATTTTTATGGATTTTATATGCAATAATAAGCATTCTTTTTAAAGATTCTCTTGCTCTCTTCATCATTTTGGATATACATGTAATACCAATGCTTCTTAAAGAGTCAGGTTATATTTTGCTGTAAATACAAGTGGGGTGTTTATACCTTGGATTTGTTTTTTGTATTGAATTTTTTTCTCTGGCAAGGTTAAGTTTTTCGTGTTATTAAAGGTTCAATTTTGCATCGTTTATAACCTTTTTGTTTGATTAGACTTATAATAAATATTTCAACTTGAGATATGAGGTCTTTTTGTTGGTAAGTTTAATCAATCTATTTATTTCTCCAAATATAAATCCTGTAAACACGGAAGAGGGGTGTGCTGATGATCTATGCAAGTACTGAAAGTTTTCGGTAGGTTTTCCACATAACATGTGTATTTTGAATAGAAAAGAGAATCGAAACAGGGAATGGGTCAAAGAGACAACCCGACCAAAGAGCAGAAAACAGCTCAAGGCTACCAATGGGTCTTCAACGCAGCGAGAAAATCCCGCCTTAGAGGCATGCTTCTGCTGACCCCTAAACAATAATGCATACTAGTTCAGCAAAATAGACGGCACCCGAACTCCAAAACATACAAATGAACCAAAATTTAAAAAAAAAACACACAAAACTAACAAAGGCTAGAAGTTTCAGACTTGGGACAGGCGCAAAAATGCGGCAGAGTTAAACATGTTTTGTGAGATCTCAACCCTCCCCCCTATACCTCTAGTCGATGTGGAATAAATAAAAACAGCGATACACACAGTAAAACCAAGCTCAACAGATGTCAGACTCTGATCTTAAAAAACGTAACAGAAGAAACTAAGCAAAATGAAAATGATCAATATATATTAACAAAGGACTACTAGCAGTTACTGACATGCCAGCTCCAGACCTCAATTAAACTGAGCGAAAGATTATGTCTTTATCATATAGAAACCTATATCCTTTAAATACAGTTTAATCTATGAATTCCAAGCTATGGTCTGATATTTTACATATAAACTTTAGTAATGAATGAACAGCATTCGCTATTTCAAAAAATTTATGTAATTCCTCTATTACTGTTAAAAATAATTGAAAATGTCGTCTTGATACATGGACAGCAAGATTATTTTGTCTAAATGTTCAATTATAGTTGTTATTATTTCAAACATACGTAAAACAGTTAGACTCGGAGATATTGGAGCAACCATTTTCAAGCATAATTTGCTTAGCTGGTAAAGCTATCTCAAATCTATGTTTCATTAATCTAGGCCATGCTCTGTCAACAGCACTCGTGATTTCCATATGTTTCATACTAATACTAGTAATGTCGAGTGATGCTAAAATAACATCTTTATGCAGTGTCAGGTATTCAATTCTATTGATAAAAGACTTTGTATATGTCTACTGATCGAATACACATTTTCCCAAAAACTTGATAGAGTGAATACCATGAAAAGAAGAAATTTAATTGTCTAACAACAGGAAACTGATATTTCATCAATAATGCAATGAACCAATAACTTAAAGATGCCAGACAACATTCATACAGCCCTACATGGCCACGAACTGAATTTATAAATGAAAAATTTGATTCCCGTGACTTAGTATCAACATAATTTATTTTAAAAAGAATCAAACACCTGATACAAAAAGGTACAGTAAAAAGATCTAAACATGAAAATATGCCCTCATGATTCCATGTGTTTCATACTAATACTAGTAATGTCGAACGATGCTAAAATAACATCTTTATGCAGTGTCAGGTATTAAAATTCTACTGATAAAAGACTTTGCATGTGTCAACTGATCGGATACAATAGTCTGTAAAGTGACTGTCCAAGAACTTCCACACCATGAAACTTTCTTGATTTTAGACTGAATCCAATGAAAAATAAAGAACTTCTGGTCACAATAAAGCGCAAATCTCGTCCGGGATTGACTCCGAAATTGATCAGGAAATTAAAAAAATGTTACGAAAAAAACGGAATAAAAACTTTTGAGTCGGCAGGGTTTTCACGAAGTCAATATTTTTTTTTTATTTTGGCCTTACACATTTTCCCAAAAAACTTGATAGAGTGAATACCATGAAAAGAAGAAATTTAATTGTCTAACAACAGGAAACTGATATTTCATCAATAATGCAATGACCCAATAACTTAAAGATGCCAGACAACATTCATACAGCCCTACAAAAAGGCTACATGGCCACAAACTGAATTTATAAATGAAAAAATGATTCCTGTGACTTTGTATCAACATAATTTATTCAAGAATCAAACACACGATACAAAAAGGATCTAAATGTGAAAATATGGGATTCAGAAACAAACATACAAGTGCCTTGAACTGATGAAGTGACATGAGTCATGACCTGTTCTATGTATGAGAATAAAATTTTGTCATCCCCTTTAAGGACATAATTTGTCATGAAAGGATTGATTCTTTAAAAAGAATCAGAGCTTTGTTTCATCACCTTAAATTTATTTACATTTTACTGTTCAGTGACACTCTTCAATAGCAAAATTTTAATTTTCTCTAAAATTTGGACCAAGTGAAAGGGGCCCAAGTGAAAGTAGAAACCGGAAGTGCCTTTTAATCTTAAAAACAATGGAAAAGGTTAATATGCTAGAAAGAAGTTCTTATTTATAATTTGATGCAAAGAATTTAAAAAGGTTTAAGACTTTTATCCTTTTTTTGTTGTAGAAATTATATTTTCGCTTCAGTAATGTAAATAAAATTAGAGGCTATATTGTGAAATGACAGCATGGCGGCTTATGAAGAAATATTGACACAGTGTATTCCTTCAATCGACCAGGAAATTGTTCACTATGTGAACGGTAAATTAAAATTAACAGATTTAAATCCCTTTGAACATTCTTTTCACATTTCACTTATTTTGAAATACAGTTTTATTAATATTTTTGGAGTGATTCATGGTACCTGCCCACGGTACCGGCTTTTTAAAAATTAAGTCTATAACAGGCTTTCCTTATCAGCTTATTTTCGACTAAAGTTATAAAAACTGTGCTTTAGCTCAGTCCTTACAATGGTGGGCTACTGCACCAAGGGTCTTATGTTGATGGGACTATCATTATTTTGAAGATGAAATATTGCTCACCAGTTCTTACAAGTCTTTATCACAGCCTAGGTACTTGTTGACATAGGCCTTATATAATAATAAATAGTTTATTTAAAGAGGGTAACAACATTTAGTATACAATACTTATCTCTCCTGTGCCAGCCTGTGGCCCTTGATACAAATTCATTAACTCAGTATTAAATATTTACAACATAAATATGATATATCTTATATAGTATTCATAACAAATTTTAGTTATACAATTACATTATGAACAAGTAAATCTCCGGTACCTCGAATTACAGAAATAACCAACAAATACCAATTTGTCAATTTCACACTAGTATCGTAATACAGTACATGTACTAGCAGTTGAGCTAGTGAAGCCGTTAATAACTTTGAGTCCACCAGCAGCAGTATCAATTCAGTTCGTATAATTAATAATTACTGATTGCAATTTTGACATGCATATTTTGGCAGATAACAACTCATTAGTTGTCCTCAAGGCCAGAAATATGATATTATTGTGGAAATTACTCACAAACAGTCTTAGTTGGAACATATTCGAATGAGACCATATGATTTTATTTTCAAATTTTATTGTATCGTTGCAGGTATACTTGAAGACAGCCATGATGAATTTGACAATTCAGATGAAGTTTTTGATGTCATTGGAGATGTTCTAATGCAAACTGATGTCAGTAAAAGTGAAGAAGAAATCCGACAGATATGTAGAGATCTACACAATCTTCTTTTAGGGTAAAATAAATAACAATCCAAAGATACTAATATTAGATATACTAAATTTATAATATGCTGTATACGACACATTTCAAGGAGTTACCTCTCATCAGCAGCATTAAAATCGAAACATTTGGAAGACCAAAAACCAAACTTATATTAAACAAGAAGTACTCAACCAAAAATACCGAAATAGGAAGCCAAATTTCAGCTAAGGAGATCTACCATGTGCAATACAAGGAATGAACCCTTAGTATTTATTATTTTTTAATTTTGCTAAATACTGGTAATTTCTGTAACAGATCAATGAATAAAATCATGTCAGACAAGTCTGAGGACTGGGTTGGCGAATACCCTCGGGGACCTAAGGTCCACCAGCAGAGGCATCATCCCAGGAGTTTCAAAATAACAATCCAAAGATACTAATATTAGATATAGAAAATTTATACTATACTACGCCGAATTACAAGGAGTTACCTCTCATCAGCAGCATTAAAACCGAAACATTTGGAAGACCAAAAACCAAACTTATATTAAACAAGAAGTAATCAACCAAACATTTTATATAACTTTCAATGCCTCTGGGCTGTCTGCCTTCTGAATTAATTTTTACATAAATAAATACATTAAGGTCACACCAAATGAAGTTTTCATTCTTTGGATTTTTGGATGGCAAAATAGGTGCGAGTGGACAAAATTCGTGGTGGCGAAATCCAAAGAACAAAAGATCAATTTAGTTTGCCCTAAAGTACATGTTTAACTGCAGATCACAATGAACAAAATAATCTGACAATTACATTTAATTACAGAAGTCAATGAAAGTAATAAAAAAAAACCATTTATAAGGGCACTATATACTTTATATATTATTGATGTTTATTTTTGATCAGTTTACATTTTTCAGACCTGAAACATTGTTGAAGTTCCATTTAAGTTTTTGTCCTGTTTCGCAAAAATCCTAAAACTGAATTCACTTAATTTATATAACCTGACATCATGTCAAAGTATCACATGTACATGTACAGAGAGACAATTTTTGCTTATTGGACTATCTCTTACTAAGTTTTGTAGGGTATCTCTCTTATGTTTTCTGCAATTTAAGTTAGAATTTTAGTTTTTCAGTCTGTGCCTTCAGTGCCTGGCCTGAAGGCCAATTTGAGTAAAATTCTATTCAGGATAGTATTTGAATGTCAATAGTCCTAATTTCGTTTTCTTCGAACTCACAAATTATTTAGTCTGGTCATTTTCCAACTGGTCATGTATGTAGATCATAAGGCTTCACCCCAACTAGTCCTAAGGTCTAGTGTATGAAAAATTGTTGGGTACAGACAGTGTTTTCTACTACCCAGTAGTATGCTTAGACAAGCTGATGAAAATCTGAACAATCATAAATCCAAAGATAAAGACAAAACAATGAGAAAACACAACACAAAAAACTTAAATTTGATGAACAACATTGACTCAACAAAGAAAACCAGGGGTGAACTCAGGTGGTCTGAATGGGTGAACAAATCCTGCTATTTATAAGACACACTTAAATTTTGTTGCAGTTTTGTCTTGAACATTTACATGTTTAAGAAAAATTGGATTTTTGGAAAGATGTTTTTATTAAGATAAACTTGTTTTTTTTTATATTCTTACTTTTAACCTTGAACGAAATAAGGTTTCATTTAAAAATGACAAAAATTTATACATGTATTAATTATTAAGGTCAAAAACAGAGGCAACGAATGGCACACGACGGATGCTTAATGCACCATTAACAATGTCATCTCTAGTGGAAGAAGACCGTCAAGAACGTAGTAACATATGGATTGCAAAGAAAGACATGGGTTCGGTAAAATTTATTATATTTTAAAAGCATCTTCTGATATTATTTCAGTATAACTTCAAATGTAGAAGGTCATATGTGACCAAAAGTTTAAGTTTTGATTTGGTCTCAAAGAGTTTATACCTTCAGAGTATTTTTAGTGTATCATGGTAAATAATGTCAGGCTCTAAAGTAAAATTTTAAAGGACCATTTTAGTCAGCAGACCATTTTGAAATCAGGATCATTCCACCGATTTTGTTTTGTATGAAAAGGGATGTCACTGTTCAATTTTAGGCTGTCAATCAGAAAAAATTAGAAAAAGCAGAACAACAAATACAGAAAAAAATGAATAAAAAGACAGAAACAAAAGCTCCAAGGAAAACTGAGAAAGAGTAAGTACATACATGTATGTTTACTGTTAGTAGAAAATAAAAAAAAAATTGAAGATATGTGTGGTAAATTTTTAACTAAAAGTTTATGCATTCAAAAGTTTAACTCTTTTCATAATAAGTTCATTTATTAGTACAGTTTCTTATCATCATGTATGTTGGGGCCTCGGTGGCCGAGTGGTTTAGGTAGTTCGTCATGACTACTAATGATCACTAGCCTGTCAACGCTGAGGTTGTGAGTTCGAATCTTACCTGTGACAGGGTGTGTTCGACTCCGATCTTAATTGACAAGGATTGCAAATTTTCCTACCGAAGGTCGGTGGTTCTCTCCGGGTACTCCGGCTTTCTCCACCAATAAAAACTGGCCGCCGTGAAATGGCCAAATGTGCTGAAAACGGCGTAAAACCCCAACTAAACAAACATCATGTATGTTTGAAATTTAATCTCCATCAGTTGCAATTTATTTTTGATATTAATATATGTAGCCAAAATGAAAGAGATAGTATTTGCATCCAATACACAAAATCTCTCTTTATATACATGTAATTCAGACTTTGTTTAGGCTAAATTAAAAAAAAATTTAGGTTTCATGCTTTCAAAATTTAGTGTAGAATTGTAGGAATATATTTTATTAAGCTGAATTGCTCACATGTTATTGATTAATAGGTAACGATAAAAACTTTTACAAATTTATATTTTGTTCAGTAAAGATTAAAAAATACAAGAAAGTGAAGTTTTAGTTCTTTTTCAGAGAAGAAATGGCCAGTGCTAGTCAACAGTTTAACAGAAAAGATACCAAGTTTGATGCTTCTGGACAAAACAGGTCTCTGGACATCAAAATTGAAGATTTTGACATCTCGTTTGGTGAAAAGTAAGTTTAAGATTTTCTCTGTTACAAAGAGAATAATACATGGCCAAATTCATATTACATGCTGTATCAACCTAAGCTACCGTTGTTTGCACAAGAGATGGTATTTGTAGGTGGTTGATACATCATGTGTTACAGAGGGATGTGATCATGGGTAGCCATGTGATACAGGGTGTACAGTATTAGGGGAGCATGATACAGCAAGTGCTTTATTGAATATGCACAAAAACTGTGATTATTACCAAATATATGAAGAAAATAAAGTTAACAAAGATGAATAAAAATCAAATTGTGGAACGCTGTCTGGATTATTCAAAAGTAATACATAATAGGGTTAAAAACAGGAAAATCTGTACCTTCAAAAAATGAAAATTATTTTTTTGAAGGGAAAAGAAAAATTCATTTTAACATTTAAACAAATTTATAATGGTTTGTTACATATTACTTCTTTTTATTTTCAGACAGCTGATTAAAGGAGCTTCCATACAGCTACTAGCAGGAAGGAGATATGGCTTTGTAGGAAGAAATGGTTTAGGAAAAACTACATTGTTGAAACTTATATCCAGGTAAAATTACCTGTTCTACGTAAAGCTTGCTGAAAACAAGTTTTGCATATTATATTTCAGTTCAAACAGTTTTGTTGTACCACTTACACTTTAAATCTTAAATTCAAATTAATACATAAAAAATAGGGGTGTAATGATATGCTTCAGAGACAAATGATACATATTATGATATTTGGTAAGATAAACTATATATTTTGCA
The DNA here is from genome assembly GCA_028015205.1 of Mytilisepta virgata. NCBI lineage: Eukaryota > Metazoa > Mollusca > Bivalvia > Mytilida > Mytilidae > Mytilisepta > Mytilisepta virgata. Next base: position 33,098,247 of record CM051511.1, on the reverse strand, counting down.
ATAGGTAATGTGCAATATGGCTTTGTACAGGAATCACTTGCCCTTATGGAACACCTAAAAGTCCCATATGTACTTGAAAATTTGTTCACAGGGATACGCATAATTATTTTACAAAATATTTAAGAGTAGTAGAATTTGTTACCATAATTTGTCCATCAGATAAATGCATAATTTATTAATTATTATCGCTTAAATTTTAAAATTAATCTTAATTAGGAATGTATCGTTCTTATCATAAGCAACTGCCTCGGTGGTCTCGCGGTAGCGTGCTCGCCCCGAGTGCGGAAGGTCGCGGGTTCGATCCCCGGCCGGGTCAAACCAAAGACATTAAAATTGGTATTTGCTGCTTCTCCGCCAAGCACGCGGCATCTAGGAGTAAGAGCAAAGACTGGTCGGCTCGGAGTCAGTATAATGTGTCCGAGTGAGGTGATATGTCTTCCTGCGGACAGTTATCTCGTGAGCTAGCACATTAAAATTCCGACTTAGCGTGTCGGTCTAGTACAAAGCAGGGATCATATTCATTATCATATCAACATGTTCTCGTCCTGATATGCACCTGGTTGCCACTGGACGTTAAACAATAATTCATCCATCCATCCATTCTTATCATAAGCAGCCCCCATGTATCATGTATTGAACCACCATGGAAAATATTGCTATGTGTTACTCTACGGTAAATCGTTACTTCTCGAGAAGAAAATATTATAGTCAGTGAATCGTTGTACATTTAACATCCTTTTAGTACAGTTTTCAAATATAGTAAATTCTTTGGTACCAATTTTAATGCACAAGATGTGCACTTTTGTCGATTTACAACTTATCAGTTGTACTCAGGGCCCATAATGTTGAAAACCAAAACAGTATGCCAAAAGTTGAAGAGCAAACTCAAAAATGCCAAAATTAAAGGTAGAGCCAAAACTATCTAAGGACAGAGCTATGCACAAGGGAGATATTACTTAGTTTTCATAAAATAACGTTTTTGTTACAGAAAATTTAAACTATAAATTTCAGTATCAGTATCGAAATACTAGCAACTTTGCTGGTGATACTTTCAGGGACCTTGAATGTACTAGCAGTGGTAATAATAAATTTTTGATGCATAAGATGTGCACATATTTTCGACTTACGGCTCACAAGTTGTGCTCAAGGCTTAAAATGTTGAAACCAAAACAATATTTCAAAAGTTGAATAGCAAAATGCCAAAATCAACAAAAGGGTAAGATTAATTATGTTTTGAACAATATTTTGATCATTAAAACTTAGATGTAATGAAAGGGTGGGTATTCTTTTAACACAAAGCAGTTAACTTAAATTTTATGGTTTTTTTTTTGTAGAGGTCATTTAAAGATTGCATCACATATATCAATCCTTCATGTAGAACAGGAAGTCGAAGGGGATGAAACGATTGCAGTAGATAGTGTGTTAGAATGTGACCAAGAAAGAAGCAGATTGTTAAAAGAAGAAAAAGAAATAAATGCACAACTTAGTTCTAGGTAAATAGCCATACATCTTTGTTTTCTTGGTCGTTCTTTGAATTCTGCCGCACCAAGTTCTGACTCAGTTCTGGGTAAATGGCCATACACCTTTGTTTTCTTGGTTGTTCTTTGAATTCTGCTGCACCAAGTTCTGACTCAGTTCTAGGTAAATGGCCATACACCTTTGTTTTCTTGGTTGTTCTTTGAATTCTGCCGCACCAAGTTCTGACTCAGTTCTAGGTAAATGGCCATACACCTTTGTTTTCTTGGTTGTTCTTTGAATTCTGCTGCACCAAGTTCTGACTCAGTTTTAGGTAAATGGCCATACACCTTTGTTTTCTTGGTCGTTCTTTGAATTCTGCTGCACCAAGTTCTGACTCAGTTCTAGGTAAATGGCCATACACCTTTGTTTTCTTGGTCATTCTTTGAATTCAAGTTCTAACTCTAAATATTTGTCTTAGTCCTATATTATAGTGTTATTGCACGAATATTGGAAATTTGTCCCAAGTAGAATATAATATTGTAATGTTGCACGAGCTTGCGAGTGCGATATGATATTCTTCGAGGGACAATATTTACCAAATTCATGCAATAACCCTTTAATTGTAATGCAATACCACTCCGGAAATAACCGGAAAAACTATGAAAGACATCGTCCTTACAATGCAATATCACTCTCCGTCATTATTGGTGAATATTGCATACCAGTTTTTGGTTACATTCTACAGGGAATATTACGTTGCTATACACGTATAATATAATATAAAATATTCAGTTTTGAACATGTAGTATTGATTAAGGGCTATTCCGGAAAAAAATGTATGGGGGGGGGTTGGAAAGCACTTTATATAAAATTGTATGGGTGGTCGGGGGTCTGGAAAAAAATTCTAAAGGAAGCATAAGGAAATTTTATTTTAAATTGTATGGGTAGTGGGTGCTGAAAAAAAATGCCTTCCAACCCCCCCATACCATTTTTTCTGGAATAGCCCTAATGAAATTATTACCTGAAATTAATCTTATTAATCAATAACTATCATCAAACAATTAATACACAAGTTAAACCACAAAATGGATAGCAGTACAGTAAAGATAAAAAATGACATACCAATCAATCATAGTCACCCAACAGACTATTTTTGAGTTGTGTCCCTGCAGTCACTTGCAAATAGCGGTTTCAGTTCTCTTGTTGAGTTAAACTGCAGCTAAACATGCCTTATGACTTTCAGATAAAGATAATATAAAGGGTCTGTAGATCTTCTTTCCAAATAAGGAGTGAAAACTGTTCACAACAATGTTAAAAATATTGATGTACACTTTTTGAAGGGTGGTTGGGGTTTCCAGAAAGAGTGCTCTTTGTAAACTTGTGAAAAATGTTGACAATTATGGATGACCCCTAATTGTATATTAAATATAACAAAAACACACCTGGAAACACTTATTTTTATAATATTGGTTTTTTTTTACCAATGAAAACAAAAAACATCCTATATTTTTTTGTATACTTGTAGTCCAACTAAAGCAGATTCTAATATTTCAACCAGACTGACAGAAATTTATCATCAGTTAGAGGCAATGGAAGCTGATAAAGCTCCTGCCAAAGCTTCGGTCATCCTAGCTGGTCTAGGTTTTACACCAAAAATGCAGAAACAAACAACCAAGTAAGTATAAACTTTTTGTTTATCTAGAGCTTAATGAGCTAATGCCATCACTTGGTGTCCGTCATTCTTCATTGTCTGTTTGTAAACGTTTATATCATAATCCTTTCTTGTAAAACCAGTCAGCCTGTTCAAACCACATCTTGCAGAAACTTTACTGAATAATAAAAAGTCAAATTAAGATTTTTATTTAAAAAAACCAGATGACAACTAGAGATCAGTTAAATATAAGTCACCACGACCTACATTTTGTGAACAAATAAATGTGTTATAAAGTTTATATTAAAGTTCAGATCAGATGTAAGAAACATGTACTCAATGCACTCAACTTGGAATATTACAAAATTCCATGGAAATTTATGCAGGAATGTATTGAACATAGACAAATCCTCAAAAATGTTGGAAATTGAAAAAGGTTAGCAGTCTGGAATGACAGTTTACAAGTTATTGTTTTTTATAAAGATGATACCAAGTTGCAAAACTTGTGTCTAATCCATTTGTTTTTGAGCAATAAAATATGTTTAAACTAAACTATAAGCTGTTTTATTCTACTTTTACAGAGAATTTTCAGGAGGTTGGAGAATGAGATTAGCACTAGCCAGAGCTTTATTTACAAAGTAAGCATACAAGCCAAAATTTTCCTGTGATCCCAATCTTTGTTCCATTCAAAAAATGCTTTTACTACTGTTGTGTTGAAACTGTATAATCAAATTGAAATTTTGGCTTCAAATTTAAGTTACGACTCCAATGTTGGAAAATGCGTGAAGTTTTTTATGCTAAATCATAGCTATTTCTTTTCAGAAAGGGATATGTATACATTTCTCATCAAAGAACACAATATTGATTGTGACATTATTACTTGAGGTCCTTTATTTATATCAAGTTTTAAATAAATGTGTTATGTTGAATATTTTCCTGTAATTTATGAAATTTTTTATTTTTTTACAGACCAGATTTACTGTTACTTGATGGTAAGTTTTATTATGATTTATCATAAATTAAAATTGTCTATTTTCTAAACAAAAGTGGCTTTTCAAGTTTCAGCCAGTGTTATTTTCAAGAAATATTGACTACGGTAAAATCTAATACCAATTGCATGCATTATAACTGTGATTCTCTGGGCAGCTGTCAATAATGCAAATGTATTGTTTAATGCCATTCCAGGGAATAATATAACACTTGCAAAACTTGTGTGTGAGTTTTAATTTTGAAGTATCTGTTATGCATTTCAAAGTATTTAAAAAAATTATGCAAGTATTCGTTCAGCTATAAATTATACTTCCATGTGGAATCATTTTTTGGGTTTTTATCCAAATTTAAAAAAAAAATTAGAATGTCACCAGGTAGAGATCAGACTAGAGTCTTGAAGCGTTGCAAGTCCTCAAGGCTCTGTGGGTTATAAATCATACAGTTCATTACCCAAGGTCATCATGTGTCTGAAGGCCCGAAGGCCTACAGGTAAGAATTAACTCTACCTGATGACAAGTGTGATATGGTCACATTCAGTTTATGAATGATAAAGTGTGTCAGATGGTAAGAGGTATATATTTATTGCTGATTAGCAGAAAAAGTATGAAACCAGATCATGTTAATCCCAGAATTTTTTTTCTTGAAAAGAATCTATTGTACATTAAAATTTGTGTAATAATTCTGAAGTTTTTAAAAGTTCGTGGAGTGAAATTTTGTAAATTTGTTGTATTTATTAATTCAAGGGAAATAATAATTAAATTTTTGTTGGGCTTACAAAGGAAGGAAAGACAACTCCTGTTCAATTTGGTAAATTTTCTCTTTCAGAACCCACAAACATGTTGGACATGAAAGCAATAATTTGGTTGGAAAATTATCTACAGGTAAATTTCTTTTAAAATGCTCTGTTGAAAATTAAATTATTGTATTGAATTCAGGTTATTTTTGGAATCATGGGGTAAAGACCTCCAGGTTTGTAAGAGAACATGAGTATTTAACCTCAGAACAGCAGTATGAGAGTAGTCAAATGAAAAATAAAAGAGTAAAATGCATCTTTAGATAATATTTATTGATATAAAATCCAACACAGGATTGTAATCTCCAACAAAACAAATTCAGACAAACATTTCAATGAATTCAATACAATTGTTCATGTGAAGATCTATCACAACTGAGGGGTTAATTTGTATAAGATAACATGTAGTTACTATAATAAAACGAATAAATATATAATCATTTCCTCATTTTACGCTTAGTATACATATCATCAATTCCTGTTATACAAACTTTCATGACATCATAATCATTACTAGACATAATAAATTTAAATTTTTCAATATCAGATAAATCAAGAAAAGCAGGAATTATATCACTAATATCAGAAAAAAAGTTTGTTTCTTAAATGCTCTAAATCTTTGCACTTCATAACAAAATGAAACTCATCTTCAACATTAGAATTGCAATAATTACATGTTCTATTTTCTAAAGGAATATTTTGATATCTTCCTTGCTCTGTTAAAGTAGCTTGCTATTAATTATTCTTATTTTAACATAGTTCGAAATTATGTCTTTAGTGTTACCAGGTTGAATCATTAGAATTTTAGTCACGACAACTGCTGTTTTCAGCCACGTGAATACTATTTATCAACACTCTATTACATACATTTTGATAGTACTATGCCTGGCTAATGCAAACTTCTGAATACATGTTGTATTTGGATACTGTTAAATGTCAGAAGCAAGCACTTTTTTGAAGCCTTATGTCAGACACACTCTTATATCAATAATGTTGCTTACATGTAGATAAATATGTAAGAATGAAGCTTTGATTTCCATGGCAGACACGACTGTGGTGAATTTGACAGTGAATATTCACTCCAAACATGGATATTTTATACACAGATTGTGCTTTCCAGTGATTATTAGATGTTTTTGATACACAAGCCCTTTGGATATGTCAAATATGTTAAGAGTGAATGGTTTCAAATGGGAATTTATTTTTCCAATACACCTGAATTGAAAATCCCTGGCCTCTTTTGACAGGAAAATAAATTCCCTGCCTACCTTGCCATTTTTAAAAAATCAATTGTCGGAGAACGATAGAATTTATTTTAGATGGCCTAAATATAGTACAAAACCTGAATGATGGGTATTCATATTTTTTATTTTATTCTAAGTTAAGACATTTTCAGTTTTCCCCAATGATGTTGACAAGTACATATAAAAAAAAAGCCCAAAAAACCAAGGGCAACAAAATCTACAGTTCTGCAGCTATTCAAACACTGACCTAATGTTGTATGGTATATATTTAATCAAGCATAGTCTCTTTCGTTGATCATTAATTCACTTTTAACTTATTATTGAAATTTCTAATTTCAGCAATGGACAAAAACGATGTTGGTTGTATCTCACGACAGAATGTTCCTGAATGCCATAGCAACAGATATATTATTTTTACATAATCAGCTAATAGAAACATATCGTGGAAATTACGACGTCTTTTATAAAACCAGAGAACAGAGGCTTATAAACCAACAGAAAGAATTTGAGGCACAAGTGCAATATAGAGAACATCTACAGGTACAAATTTTAATAGATTTACAAGAAAATAGGTTGGTCAGATTTGTTATTTATAATGATGCTGAGTAACTTCCGCTTTGAATTGAGAGCTTAATAGAAAAAAGTGAAGAAATATAAAAAAAATATAATTTATGGACAGGTTAAAAATATTTTACAACCTTCAGTAATTTGAAAGTACATGTATAAAACAGGTAATTTCTTTTAAATAAGATTAATTTATAAGTTTTATATATTCTTTAGTATGATTACATAGTGTTATTTTTCATCCTCTTTTTTTATGGTTTATGACAAAAAATACCTTGCTCCAGTCTTAAATATAAACATAAATGTAATTGTAAAATATTTGAATGAAATAGAAACCGCCTTGGTGGTCTCATGGTAGCGTGCTCGCCTCGAGGGTTCGATCCCCGGCCGGGTCAAACCAAAATGTCTTTGATTGGACAAAATTGGTATTTGCTGCTTCTCCACCAAGCACACGGCATCTAGGGGTAAGAGCAAAGACTGGTTGGCTCGGAGTCAGTATAATGTGTCCGAGTGAGGTGATATGTCTACCTGCGGACAGTTAGTGAGTTACCTCGTGAGCTAGCACATTAAAAATCCGGCTCAGCGTGTCGGTCTAGTACAAAGCAGGGATCATATTCATTATCATATTAACATGTTCTCGTCCTGATATGCACCTGGCTGCCACTGGATGTTAAACAACAATTCATCCATCATCCATGAATGAAATAGATATGTGATTAATGTTCAAGAATGCCAAAAGAAATAGTATGGTAGAAAAAATTACATGCAGTCAAAAGGCAATTTTTTTTATTTTTACATTTAATTTTAAATAGTATCTTTCTTGGATACTTCTGACTTTAATAGTTTTATCCAACAGAAAAAATTTAGTTTTTTTGGTGTCAGAAGTAAGTGGGGCAGTCATTTGTGAATTTGACAGCTCATTTAATTTTTTTTTTATCATACTGGTTATAGTAAAAATTGCAAGTGAATTGCTTTACTGAAAGTAATATTTTACATGCATTGTTTTTTTGTCAATTTGTAGGCATTTATAGACAGATTTAGATACAATGCCAACAGAGCTCCTTCAGTACAGAGTAAACTAAAGATTTTAGAAAAACTGTGAGAATATATTTTATTGGATGTTATATTTATATTTGTTGACTTTTTGTAATTTAAAATGTTCAGTCCTTAATTACCTGTAAATCTGAAGATGTTAAATTCAAAACCCAAGTCTGGCTTTCTAAAATCGGTATATAGTTTAACTTGTGGCAAGTAGGCCTGAGTATCACGAGAAAACTCACCATACGATATGTATCACGATATTTAATTGGGTTACCAATATATCACGATACATTGGTTACTTACTTTATCAGTCAAAATTTACTCCCAAATTGGCAAATACATATACAATGTAACAAACAGTGTAAAAAACGGAAATTTTATTCTGAAAATTTACAATTTTGTTTGTTTGTTTACTTGGGGTTTTACACAGTTTTCAGCACATTTGGCTATTTCACGGCGGCCAGTTTTTATTGGTGGAGGAAGCCGGAGTACCCGGAGAGAACCACCGACCTTCGGTAGGAAAATTGGCAATCCTTGTCAGTTAAGATTGGAGTCGAACACACCCTGCCACAGGTGAGATTCGAACTCACAACCTCACCGTTTACAGGCTAGTGGTCATTAGTAGTTATGATGGACTACCTAGACCACTCGGCCACGAGGCCCCAAAAGTTACAATTAAATCTGTTCATAGTTGTAATAAATAAAATGAAAGAAGTGTCTCTTAAAATATAAGACACTTTCTGTCAGTAGAGATAAATCATGCACATGGGAGACAACTTCAATATCTACAAGTACGGAATAGCAGGACAAAAGTACATTTCTTAGTACATGTACTTTGTATTTTTTAAAAATTATTTCAGGCCAAAGTTAGTACCTGTTGAAAAAGAATCTACAGTCACTTTCAAGTAAGTCCTTAAAGAGATGTTGTGCGAGGAAATAAGTGTATAATAATTAAATAGTTACATTTGTTATTTGTGGAACCGTTAATAGGTGTGTATAATAATGAAAGGTGATAGAAGGTAAATACATGTATGAATGAAACAACAAATACCTGGTATAGATTCCACACTTTAACAGGTCAAAGTGACTCCATATCAAGTTGTGTGAAGACATTCAGCCAAAACTACAAGATATCTGAAATAAAAAGACCATACTCCAAATATACTGTGGATTCATTTATTTTCGTGGATACCAATTTTCGTGGATAGAGGAAAAAAGACATTTCGTGGGATACCTAAATTCGTGGATTGCTGGCTAGAAAAAAATATAAAAAGTTGTTGAAATACTTAAATTCGTGTCTTGGCACATCAGATATCATGAAAATACTGCAACAAAACGTGCCGATCAGACTTGATATTGTACAGTAAAGTACTGATTTAAAGCGCTCATTAAACAAAAGTCTAACAAACAGATTCTTTAAATTTGTAACGGAACAATTAAAGCTTGTCATGAATTTAACAAGATTAACAAAACCCGTAATTATTTACTTATTAATTAGGTGTGATATATATATTGACAAAATTGCAATCACTTGTCACCAAATACCTCGGGGCATATACAACATATTTTTAATCCGATTACGATCAATAATTTCTCCTTTATTATCTTTTGACAAGATGTTTTTACTGTAATTTATGAGAAAGTCTGTATTGTTTAGGTCTACTTAGAATTAAGATTTTTCTTGAATGTTTGAATAAAAAAACCGGAAGTGAATTCCGCGACAATTTACACAGTCAAAATCTTTTTAAAGAAAATTGTTTGAGCGTTTATATGTTACCAAAGAGAAAATTACATGAAACACTGTATCCTCTGTGGATATAGGTAACTCAACATATGTCAAAATTCAAGTACATGCTGTAAAAACGCAATTGTTCAAAACTCCGTGGTTTCTAACTTCAGTGCATTTAAACAAGAGGAAAAAATATTATTTTTCGTTGGATATTTACATTCGTGGTTTACTGGGACCCACGAAAACCACGAAAATTGGTATACAACGAATATTAATGAATCCACAGTATGTGTACAATTTACATAAATAACTGAGAAACATACAACCAATGACAAGGGCTCCTGAGTAGGGACAGGTATATAAAAATGTGGAAGGTTGATGTAGTTTAATGAATACTCAACCCTCAATTTGCACCTGTTGTAGTGACAGGACAGGTAAACAAAGATGGACAGGCAGTAAAATTCAGTAAAGAACAATTAACACAATCAGCATGCCCTATATCCCAAATACATGTATATATAAGTGTTCTAAAAAGTAGGAGACGAAAGTCCAGTTGCGGATACTTAATTTTACCGTTTACCTTAGATTATTAATTTAATTTGCTTCAATCTTCCTACCTATCCTCCTTAGCTGTTTTAAATCTAATTGACATATCTGTAACATTTTTCAGATTTCCAGAATGTGAAAGATTATCTCCACCAATTTTACAACTAGATGAAGTTAAATACTATTACAGCAAAGATCATGTTATATTTAATAATATTTGTGTCAGTGCAGACATGGAATCACGAATATGTATTGTAAGTACAAGTGTATATTACCATAATTACTCTATTTATTGGACACTAAAATACACCTATTTTTTTAGGAAAATTGGAAGTTGCAAAAATAGGGTTTTCGTATTTCAGTCCACATCGTTGCAAATTTTTAAATTTATTTCTCTGAGAAACGTGAATACGGAATTCCGTTCCGAACTGGTTCCGAACTTCTTCTTAAAAGTAAACTTCCAGGTAGGAAAAAATAAAAAAATTATACTTAAAAATCTATCTTGTTTCAATCAAATTTATTAATATAGATAGTTTAAATGGTTTAGAAAGCCGAAAGTAACACTCGATGAGGACTGAAAGTAATTAACTTACCTAAGAAGTTAAAATTACTTACTGCCACCACCTGAGAACAACGATTCTAATGCAGTTGTTGTTATTTCCTCAATTTTCATTGGTCAATGTCAATATTTTCATGGCATCAATTTCACGGTTGAAATGTCTTAGTTTTGTTATAGCCGTATCACATATTCCTACGCGTTATTTACAAACAAAATGGATGACGCAATCGACGACTACGTGTATGATGAAGAGTTGGAGCTGCTAGGGCCGGTTATTATGCCCGAGTTTGAGTTGGAGTCAGACATTATGGAAGAAATGGAAATAGTTAAAGCATCACAGAGTGATGAAGAACTTGCAGAGGCCATCCAATCCATTGAAGAAACAGAAAAGGGTGAAAATCCAACAAATGAAGCCGGCGCAGCAGACGACGTACCCGGAAACTCCAATGATGTAGCACAACCAAGCAGATTTGCAAAGCTTGACGATGATGAAATGGACGAAATCATCAGTGCAACAGAGAGTATTGCAACCAAAAGACAAACAAAATATGGAGTTAAAATATTGAGGCGTAGGTGTTAAATTCTTAAATAAAAACAGTTTTCTACTGTCTGTGTGGTACAGTTGCCCCCCCCCCCCAAGTCTTTTCATTTTTTCCCTGAGTACCTGACAATATCATAAAAAAATATACCCAAGAAAAACATCAATCGAATTTCATGAACAAATTTACCCAGGTTGAAAAGTACATGTACATTGAAACATTTTATATAAAAACATGAAAAATTTGAAATATGAGCATAGCCATTTCAAACTTTATCTGGTCTGTTTCAAATAATATTAGATCTATAAGGTTGTGCGGGGCCACTAAGCAATCTGCCCACTTTGCACCAGCACAAGAAAATATCAGCTTAGGCGGGGAATCGAACACCCGGTACACAACCTTTTTTCTAGCTTGAGTATAAATTTTACATAAAATCTTTAAAGTGTTCTCATATAAAATGTTTCAATGAATATGTACTTTTTCGTTTTGGTAAAGAGTTGTTTGTGAATTTGTGAAAATAAGGCCACACCAAATTAAAAATTAGTTTGGATTTTTTTATATATAGAAAATTTGGGTACTGGAGAGAAACTTTTTTTAAAATTATTTTTGGGGCAATGGCAAAAATATGATGCAACAATTTTTTTTCTCTAAAAATGTCAATTTTCAAGAAAAAATGTTGATTTTTCCAAATTTTTTGGAGCAAATGTACACTTTTTATTTTGAAAAAGTGATTATTTTGGGTGAAATTAAGACATTTTTCTAAAATGAAGCAATAAATATTTTTTCTTAAAAAATTTGATGCTGCAAAATTCCAAAGAACTAAAAATTAAATTTGATGTGGTCTAATTTCAAGATTTTATGTGCACAAAACTTGAATAAAATACAGTTATCTCCATTTTTATGCAGTAATAAACGAAATCTTTTCTTTTTGTTTTTACATGTATTTTCATATAAAAACTGCCCACCCCCCTCCATTGCTGAAGACAGTACTGTGATCTGTAGAAGTGAATTGTTGTTTATCTTTCATGGATGACTGTCTCATTGGCAATCATATCCATGAGTCATGGCCATGACCGTCTCATTGACAATCATACCCCATGTCCTATTTTTATAAATTAAAGTTTTGTAAAATGACAGAGGACTAGCAAACAAATATGATATAGATATGACACCATACACTTACTTAAAGTGTAAAATGTAAACAAAATCATGACTACTAAGTTATTGCAGATAGACTATTTTCTATGCAGACCAGCATTAGCCAATCAATATCAACATTACAAACCAAATACATTAAAATAATATTCTTCAGCCTTACTTACATCATACATGTATATTAGGTTCTCTAAAAACAAACTTTTCAAGCATGAAATCATTACTCAAAATTACTTTAAAGTGAAAAGCAGTCAGGCCACATAAAATGAATTTTTATTTTCATCTTCTTGCTGTAAAAATGGGCAGGTTGATGAAATTAAAATTTATATTTTGCAAATTTTGTTACTGGAAGTTGAAAAAATGACATGTAGCAGTCTAACGCATGTTGAAATTAAAAAAAAACAAACCGAACATGTATTGGAAATCTGAAAATTTATAGTCTTAATAAATTATAACAAGTAGGGGAAATGCGAGCAGAAAAGACAATCTAAAAATTGATTTTATCTGGCCTTACAGTATATATCCTGCAAAAAAAGTCTATTTTCAAAATTAACAGGATTAAATGTTTGTTACAGAATGGTTGAATGAAACAAAACAAGATGTCAACTTTGAGCAGTTATCAACTGAAAAATTGGACCTAGTACTTACAAAATTCTACGCTAATGTTCGAAACACAGATGGCCAACTGTATGCCAAGAGCACATTTGTTGGAATAAGAGCCTCCATCAATAGACATTTGCGTGGACCGCCATACAACAAATCATTTTCTCTAATGGCAGATGCAGTATTCCACAAATCTAATCAAATGTTCATTGCTATGATCAAAAAATTACAGAGGGAAGGTCTTGATGTAACAAAACACCACCCATCAATCTCTGAAGGAGATCTTGAGAAGCTTCGGGCATCTGGCGTGCTTTCTATTGAAAACCCAAAAGGACTTTTACGTAAAGTCTGGTTTGACATCATGTTAGGCTTTGGACGCCGAGGGCGTGAAAATCAGAGAAGTTTTACGGACAAAACTTTTGAAGTTAAACAGGATGACCGTGGTTTCAAATATGTTGAAATGGTAGTTAGTGAAACAACCAAAAATCACAGAGGAGGAATTAGTGATGATAATTTTGAAAAATCACCTCATGTTTATGCTACAAATAAACCAGGCTGTCCAGTTGAGTCATTTGAAAAATATATCGCCAAGCGTAATCCTGATTCTACTCATTTCTTCCAACTTCCACGCGTAAAATTTGAGAACTCAGATGAGACATGGTTCGCGAAACGGCCTTATGGAGAACGCATGTTAAACGACATGATGAAGTCAATGTCAAAAGACGCCGCGTTATCAAAGATCTACACAAACCATTGTGTACGTGCGACCACCATAAATGTATTGGCACACTCGGGTGTTTCAGATCGTGAAATAATGAAAATTACAGGCCACAAATCTGAAAGCAGCCTGAGTTCCTATCATTCAGATTCATCTGAAAAGCAGAAAAGGAAGTATTCCGCCATTCTTCAGGGAGAGTCCGCAAGTGATGTTGAAACTTCAACCGCTATCGTCCCTGCAACTACTAGTTCTAGTTCAACCGTGCAGCAAAATTCCGCCGTTTCAACTAATGATCTACCTGGGATGAACAGAATGCCATTGACGTGCCAGATGAACAATATGAACATTATGCAACAAATAAACAACTTACCTCGCGCTCCGATGTATGACAAACAATTTGAAGTACACAACTCCACAATACAAGTGTACAACTACCATATTTCTCACCCTGGAAACCAGTAATTTTAAAAATTTCGGGACAACAATTGCTGTTGACTTTTCTCGCCGCCATGTTGTCACTCGTGTGTCGATGAATGAACAATGAAAATAAATGTTATTTGTGAACTTCAAATGTTGTTTTCTTGAAAATCAATAGTTTTCAAAAGAGTTAAAAAAAAATGTTGTATTTTTTTCTTTATAAGCCAAAAGTAATATTGAAATTAGATGGATTTACATTGGGACTATTTTTTTGCGCATGAAATCAGTTTACGTGCCCCAGGTAATTTATGTGTACGTCGTGTGCAAAAACACACAACAAATGTAAGGAGAATTTGTAACTTCATTAGAATCGAGATAACCGTATTGTATTTGAAGATTTGCCGGCATCAATTGGTGATTTGATGTTCGCAAATATCCGTTTACCGGCTCCGCTATCGCGTCGCCGGTAAACTCAATTTGCGACCATCAAATCACCAATTGATGCCGGCAAATCTTCAAATACAATACAGTTATCTCTTAATCGTAACTTTGACAATTTTGAAATCGTTGAAAAAATAGAGTTGTCAAAAAATTCAAATTTCCTTGAATTTTCAAAAGTGTCCAATAATTAGGATGTCCAATAATTAGGGTTATTATGGTAGCATTAAATAGTAAATTGAAAAGAAACCATAATTATATGTGAAAATAATGAATAACTCTATTGGAGAAGAACTTTTCTTGAACTACTGCTAAAACACAGAGTACAGAGTCGGCCTTGAAAAAAAAAACACTCCAAAAAAAAAAAAACTTGAAAGAAAAACTATAATAATGAATGGTCCTCACTTAAACAAGAATTAGCTTAATGATGTGTTATAATATTTTAAAAATTGTTACCATTTTTAAAAAGAGGGAGGCTTAAACCTTACATGTTTTAGCATTCAGTTTCATATAGGCCATTTATTTTTAATTAGTTGGTTTCTGTATCCGCCGACCCGATTTTGCCGATTTCAAGAAAAAAAATAAAATTGAAAAGTTTGGTTTTTTATTACCGCCTGATCCTCTGAAATCAGCCATCCCAAAAATAAAAATAAATTAAAATCCTTTTTGCATCAAAATTTCATAAAAGATTATATAATCCAGTTCGTCAAAAAAAAAATAGATTATCCATCAATTTTTTGCTTGTAAACATGATCCAAAAATAAAATCTATTTATAGCCGTTAGTTGATGTCAATTTGCGAAACAAGTTTAATAAAACGAATTTCCTAATAGAATCCATGCTGCTTTTAAGTTCGTTTTGTATGAATATCTTGATTCCGTAAGATATCGAATCCACTCATTTTCTAAATGAAAATGTATGTTGTTGTAGTTGACGTGTCGGACCCCTTAAAAAGGGAACGGCAGATGATTAAGGTAAAGACAGCAAAAGTCTTAAACTGATCATTTGCAACCTTTGTTTATTTGGCAATATAACCAAGATTGTTCAAAATAAGTCTTCATCGTACATGATTGTCCCTCTTTTTTTTCTTTTTTTTCTTTTTTTTTGCTGACCGACCGACCCTTTTTTTTAAAAAAAAAAATCCATAAAACAATTAATTAAAAATAAATAGCCTTAAAGGTAAGAGAAAAAATGTTCAACTGCCAGGCAATACAAATGGTAATTGAATTTACACTTTTTGTATTTTGAAGATATACCTGTGTCAGAATTAGACAGTCAGCTGAAAAAGAAGCATGATAAATTTTATTAGAGGCTAATCATTGCTTGTGATTTCATCGATAAATACATTTTATTGTGAGTGTCTGAAAGGAGTGTTTTAAGGCATATCCTGAGAAAATAAGGACACATAAAATTCTCCATTTTCCTAGTTCCGTGTGTCCTAAGTCAAACTTATTCACTCACACAGTCCTATGGATATTGTAGCGTTGATGCTTATCTCCCTTTTCTTACAACATAATTGAAAAGTTTTAATAATAAACCAATTTTCCGGTAATAATATAATGAGGAAATGTACAAGATCCTAATTTCTTGATTGTCTGCCAATAAAAATGGATACATTTGTTTACATTGAAATTGTTTATAGGTTGGAGAAAATGGTGCTGGAAAAACTACATTATTAAAACTTTTACAAGGAGAGCTGTCCCCTGTGTCAGGTATATGCCACACCCACAGAAATCTTGCCATTGGTTACTTTAGTCAACATCATGTAGATCAGCTAACCATGGATCAGACTTCGTTAGAAATGATGGCACAAAGGTTTCCAGGTACACATTGTTTAGTAATATTAGTATACAAGAAATACAGTACAATACCTGATTTTTGGAGAATAACTTAATTTGAATTGGAATGAGCATTTTGATTGGTTGGGTAAGTGAGAATATACTGTATAACATACGTTGGTTACAGTGATTTCATTAATTTATTACTCATCAGTCCACACTTTAAGTATTCCTGAGCTAAATAAGTTATTCAAATGATTCTACCAACTTTTTGCTTCACAGTAAGTTATACTTTATAACCTGTACTCTGGTTTACTCCACAAAAAGTGGCGACAAATGTATACTGATTGTGCTGAAAGTGGTAGAAACTGCAATAAAGCAGACCTTAACATAGCAGAGTAGCAGAGTTGTTGTAAATGGGAAATTAATGGATGTATCTGTTATTTGCAAAGCTTCAACAACTGCTTTTAATGTGAAAATAATTAAAGATTTATATAGAATATAACAAAGAAATAGCCTTAGTTGGTACCGTGTTAATTCTGTTGAAATATTCACATTAATGCAATAATTTCAAAATTTACAACGGTGAAATTTATCGAGCCATAAAGATAAATAAAAGTAGGAAATTGTGAGGTCATTTCAATGCTGGGTGGCATTGATTTGATTGCTTTGTCGTTGTTGACCTTTCCTGTTATCCATTTAATTGTTCAGTGAAATTATTTTTATGCCTTTTACAGGTCACAATTCTGAATTATACCGCAATAAATTAGGCCAGTTTGGAGTCAGTGGTGACTTGTCATTACGGCCTGTATCTAGTCTTTCTGGTGGACAGAAAAGCCGAGTAGCTTTTGCTGCACTTGGTATGTCAAAGTAAGTAGTTAGCAACAGATCTGTTTCAGAATAAAACTGATAAACATATGTACAGTAGAATCTTGATGGCTCGAACTAGGGTCCCTCGAACACCATGGATTTCTCGACCCTTTACGAAAGTCTGGGCATTTTTTCCATTACCTTTATGTAAATTAACTCTCGATTTTTCAAACAGCGATTTCATGAATTATCAAACTCATTTTCTGGTCCGTACAACAGTAATATAACTTAATTTAATCTCAGTATTCGAGCATAATTTTTAATTTGCATACGTAACAAATAAGTGTGAAAAACCAGAGGTCAGATCATTGATTACAAGAAGGTGATTAATTGTCAATAATCTACTTGATGTTTATGGGTGATTTATTCTTAAATTATTATTTCCACATCAAGATTTGATGAGTGGATGTTGTTTTAACAATCGGATAGATAAAAGGAATGTAAATTAAATTTTAAATTTATTGCTGGTTCGTATAAACCGAAAATTTTCCAGATTTCGATGGCTCGAACTAGCGATGCCTCGAACTAATTTTACAGACCCCTTCGAGTTTGAGAAATCGAGATTCTACTATATCTCCATAAATCCTCTGACCACCCATAATCAGTCAAGACAGCAATACCCTATGGCCTAGGATTTCGAGTAAAAAGAATTTGTCAAAAGGATGAGTACTACAAACGGGAGTGGAGTAAGATCAAAACTCGACTTAAAAAAAGATGTTACAGAGAAAGGATGGTGGAAACTCAACTCCAAAAGGTTGACACCCTTGAACAAACAAATACTAAAGTATCAGGGAAAAAAATAGAAGTAAGATTTCTGAACAGGTTCTCTTTGTACTAACATACAGTAGAGCTTTTCCCGATGTCGGCAGAATTCTTCAACATCATCATCACATTCTTCATATGTAATTCAAATTGAGAAAAGTATTGAAGTCGAAACCTCTGTGTTAGTTTTGGCGAGATAAGAACCTTTCTGATATTTTTGTTTATAAGAAAACTTCAAAAGCTTCAAAAGCTTCAAAAGCTGTAAAAGCTAATTCTGAAGGAAACGTAAATCAAAAGGTAAGGAAAGGGTGTGGAAGAAACTGTACCACTTGCAGTAAAATTTATGTATGTGAACAAACATCAGAATCCGAAGAATTTATTGAAACTAATAGGAAAATCCACTGCAGGTCTTCAAATGTTGTATATGCTTTATACTGCACGAAATGCAAACATATAGTATATGTCGGTGAAACAGACACCATGCTAAAAGATCGAAATGCAAAACCATCTCTCTGACATTCGAAATGGGAAAAATATTAAAAAGCCAGTTGCTATTCATATCGAGGGGCCTGGACATTCAGTAAAATATTTCAGGTTTGCAATTTAGAACTCTCAAGAAAGGATGACACCACTTATAGATGCATGCAAGAGTCCTTATATATTAAGGGTTATAACACCCAACAAGAAGGTTTAAATGTAAGAAGTTAAATAGTAAATAACAACATTTTGATCTGGAACTTTATTCTGGACCCCTACTCTTTCAGGATCAGAACTGTGACGTTTGTTGCTAAGTAATGTAGTTGTTTTGATTCTATACGTCTTGGCATTGTCAGATTTGCATCCGATGAAGGAGGATGTGCCTCCGAAATATAATGCAATTCTTTGTGTTTTAAGGATGCTCGCTGGTCATGTTTTGGTCTTTTTGTCAGATTTACGGAATCCTCAGGTTATATCCATTTCTTAAACATGGAATTTTTTGCCCTTGAAACCCCATTTTTTCTTTTATAATTCAATCATATATACCTTAAAATGGTATTTGACAAAATTTTATGAAATCCTTTTTATTTTTTCATACATCTTTGAGAGACTGAAGTTGTCAATGCAAAGACAAGGAAAAATCCAGAGAAAACCCATTTCCTGCAAATTTTCAAGGCCTTATAGCCCTAAAATGAGCACATGAACCTATATTTTTTTCTTGCTTATTTGTTTACTATTCATTTGTTCTCTCAAACTAAAACACCTATTTCAAATCCTATTTATTCTCTATTAGACCAGCGATCATCCTTAATGTGTAGTTAGCAACAGTTTGGGAAGAAGTGTAGTAATTTTGGTGAAATCGGATTATGAATATACATTATATTTGGAAGTAGGAAAATCAAGAGCTAGAAATTAATTGAATTCAATAAAAAGTCATTGAAAATCCTTGAAACTATTTTTCTTCAAGAAATGCTGGAGTAATTACCGGTAGTCTTTTTTTCTGTCACAATATTTTCATTACATATCAATACATACCGTAAGACAGATTTGTATATTTAGGTAGGGTCATTTTTAGCTCACCTGACCCAAAGGGTCAAGTGAGCTTTTCTCATCACTTGGCGTCCGTCGTCCGTCGTCCGTCGTCGTCCGTCGTCCGCCGTCCGTCGTCGTCCGTCGTCCGGCGTCGTCGTTAACATTTTACATTTTGAACTTCTTCTAGAGAACCACTGAATGGAATGAAACCAAACATGGCATGAATGTTCCTTATGAGGTGCTGACCAAGTGTTGTTACTTTGTAGCCGATCCATCATCCAAGATGGCCGCCAGCGGGGAACTTAGTTTAACATAGGACCCTATGGGAAATGCATACAAATGACTTCTTTTAGAGAACCACTGAATGGAATGAAACTAAATCTGGCATGAATGTTCCTTATGAGGTGCTGACCAAGTGTTGTTACTTTGTAGCCGATCCATCATCCAAGATGGCCGCCAGAGGGGGACTTAGTTTAACATAGGACCCTATGGGAAATGCATACAAATGACTTCTTTTAGAGAACCGTTGAATGGAATGAAACCAAACATGGCATGAATGTTCCTTATGAGGTGCTGACCAAGTGTTGTTACTTTGTAGCCGATCCATAATCCAAGATGGCCGCCAGCGGGGAACTTAGTTTAACATAGAACCCTATGGGAAATGCATACAAATGACTTCTTTTAGTGACCCACTTAATGGAATGAAACCAAACATGGCATGAATATTCCTTATGAAGTGCTGACCAAGTGTTGTTACTTTGTAGCTGATCCATCATCCAAGATGGCCGCCAGCGGGGAACTTAGTTTAACATAGGACCCTATGGGAAATGCATACAAATGACTTCTTTTAGAGAACCACTGAATGGAATGAAAGTAAATCTGGCATGAATGTTCCTTATGAGGTGCTGACCAAGTGTTGTTACTTTGTAGCCGATCCATCATCCAAGATGGCCGCCAGAGGGGGACTTAGTTTAACATAGGACCCTATGGGAAATGCATACAAATGACTTCTTTTAGAGAACCGTTGAATGGAATGAAACCAAACATGGCATGAATGTTCCTTATGAGGTGCTGACCAAGTGTTGTTACTTTGTAGCCGATCCATCATCCAAGATGGCCGCCAGCGGGGAACTTACTTTAACATAGGACCCTATGGGAAATGCATACAAATGACTTCTTTTAGAGAACCACTGAATGGAATGAAACTAAATCTGGCATGAATGTTCCTTATGAGGTGCTGACCAAGTGTTGTTACTTTGTAGCTGATCCATCATCCAAGATGGCCGCCAGAGGGGGACTTAGTTTAACATAGGACCCTATGGGAAATGCATACAAATGACTTCTTTTAGAGAACCACTGAATGGAATGTAACAAAACATAGCATGAATGTTCCTTATTAGGTGCTGACCAAGTGTTGTTACTTTGTTGCCGATCCATCATCCAAGATATTTAGAAGTCTATCAGAAAATTGTAAAAAAAATTCTGAATGGTCACAACTTGACCACATATTCAAAAATAATAATGATAAGATGTCTTCAGTAGCTATTGTAATCACATTAGATACAGGTGAGTGACACAGGCTCTTGAGAGCCTCTAGTTTGCTTATTTATGATTTACTGATCATGTAATATAACTGTTCTTGAAACTTCTTGAAAAATTATTAAATTGCAACAAAATGTGCACAAACTATGAAATGTTGCAATATCAAGGCCTGCAAATTAATAAATATAGATTCTACGATGACCAGTTGATTATGAAATTTATCAACTCGAGATAATTAAATTTTCATTTTTAAGCTGCGATGCTTGTCCGAGCAATTAAAAAAAATGAAAATTTAATTATCGAGAGTAGATAAATTTCATAATTAACGCGTGAAGAGTTCTAGAATATTTTTCTCTAATGACAATGTAAAACTCCTAGAGGTCTTCTGAATTTTTTTTTGGCGGGCGAGCTTTTAACCAAAGTGTGGTGATGTCAGAATTTATCAAATGAATGCACACAGAATAAGAGAAAAAAAAAATTAATCTGAAATACATCAGTCACACCCCTTTCATGAAGTATTGAGAAATAGTTCATAATAGAAAGAGAAAATATCCTGCACCATTAAAATACCATGTCTCACAAATTTACAAAAAAAATAAATTCAGGAAAAACTTAATTACAACCCTTCATAAAGTATTGAGAGATATTTCATCATAAACAGAGTACATGGAAATACCATGTCTTAAAATATACAAAAAAAACATCTCAAATATATTAATTACACCATTCCCCTTTCATAATGTATTAAGAGATACACGTAGGTCATGATATCATTGTGTAATAGATATACACGTACATGTAGATGTAAATTAAATATATTTTTCCTTTCAGTCCTAACTTTCTGATACTTGATGAACCTACCAATCATTTAGATATGGAAACTATAGATGCTTTAGGAAATGCTTTACTCAAATTTAAGGTAAGGAGGCTATAGATGGAAGTGGACTGTGGATTCCCAGTACATTTTGTATTTCATCTGATACAAATTTTCAACATTTTCAGTACTGAAGAAACATATTTCATTCTGTGCTAGGACTAGAAAAAATTTTAAAACCATGTTATTTTGTTAGACTTGACTGAATCACAAAAAACTGTTTCCCAATAAAGCAAAAACCAAAATTGCCAGCAGTTTATTTTGCAGATTGGAATTAAATACATTAGTGATTTAAATTGTCATGCAGCATAATTTTACTGTTGTAAAATTTAGTTTATCTCATGATTGAGGTTGAGTAAAATATAGTGAAATAAATTTTTCATCAGAATTGCATGTGAATCAGTGAAGGGGAATTGGCCTGTGTGTAGTCGGTTAGAATGGGTTATTTCAGCTGGTGTGAAATGTTCAATTCAGACTTACGAAATGGGCAAAATAATGTTTTGTTTTGAGATTTGTGGATAACATGAGGGGTCCCTAAATAAAATGGAATAATTGATTTTTGGCAATTTTCAGTTGATATCTTAGAAGTAAATGAGAACCGACAGCCTATCAAAATAATGTGATATACTGGTTACTATCAAACAAATTCTAATAAACTAATTAATGCATAATTTTATATCTGAATTTTGTTGTAGAAAAAAATTACATTATGAGTAACAAATATTTTATATAATGCAGTTTTTTTCTGACCTATTTGCTGAGCAATTTTTTTAATGAGTTTAACGAGTTGATCATTTTATTATGTCACCTATATATGACGTGTATCTTTTTCAGGGAGGTGTTATCTTAGTTTCTCACGACGAAAGACTGATACGCATGCTCTGCAAGGAATTATGGGTAGTGCAAGGTGGAACTGTAAGGACGTTAGAAGGTGGCTTCGAGGAATACAAACATATAGTTGAAAAAGAATTAGACATGAATTGTTAAATATGGCAAGATTTAGGATCTTTTTTTTTTATCTGTGATCAGAAAAACCGTGGTATTTATTTGGCTTGATTACAATATTGTCAACTGGATGTATGTTATTGAAATGCTATTAAAATTTTATTGCCCACCTTTTATTTTTTATTTTTTTATCAAATTTTTGTGTGTTTGCAATTTTCAGTTTTATTTTACAAGCTACAAAACTTTATTTTTTTTTGGAAGTACGAAAATAGATATGTATAGAACTGTAATTTTAATCCAATGATTGCCGTAGCACCAGGTTGATACCAGATCCATTTGAAAAAGGAATCTGATTGGCCTAGAGGTGACATCCTTTCCAAGATGGTTTATTACATCTCAGTAATACAGATTTAATGCTGTACAGACAACTTCAGATAGAAAAAACAAATGTCATACCTTTTTAGCTCACCTGGCCTTATAGGCCATGTGAACTATTGCCATCACTTGGTGTCTGTTGTCCGTCGTCGTTTGTCATAAACATTTCCTTTAAAGAGCTTCTCCTCTGAAACCACTGGGCCAATTGGAGCTAAACTTCACAGGAATGATGTTTGTGAGGTTCTCTACAAATGTTTCTCATTTCATCATGATCAGGCTTAAAACATGGGCAATTTTTGTTTCTGATTGGCTGAGTTTTCAAAAATCTCCTCTGAAACTGCTTGGTCAAATGGAACAAAACTTGACAAAAAGCATCAACGGGAGGTCCTTTAAGGTTCCTCATTTCATTCCGATCGGACAAAAAATATCGCCAGCATGGGCATTTTTTTGTCGAGCCTGCGACTTTAGTCGCAGAAAGCTCGACATAGGGATAGTGATCCGGCGGCGGCGGCGGCGGCGGCGGCGGCGGCGGCGGCGGCGTTAACTCACTTCTTAAAAGCTTTATATTTTAGAAGGTGGAAGACCTGGATGCTTTATACTTTGTATATAGATGCATTATGTTACAAAGTTTCCGTCTGTCATATGTACATTGTCCTTGACCTCATTTTCATGGTTCAGTGACTACTTGAAAAAAAAATTCAGATTTTTTGTAATGTTAATTTCTCTCTTATTATGAGTAATAGGATAACTATATTTGGTATGTGCGTACCTTACAAGGTCCTCATCCCCGTCAGACAGTTTTCAATTGACCTCGACCCAATTTCAAGGATCAGTGAACAAGGTTAAGTTTTGGTGGTCAAGTCCATATCTCAGATACTATAAGCAATAGGTCTAGTATATTTGGTGTATGGAAGGATTGTAAGGTGTACATGTCCAACTGATAGGTGTCATCTGACACTGACCTCATTTTCATGGTTCAGTGGTTATAGTTAAGATTTTGGGTTTTGCTATGTTTTTCCAATACTGTATTCAATAGGTCTACTATATTTGGTGTATGGAAGGATTGTAAGGTGTACATGTCCAACTGGCAGGTGTCATCTGACCTTGACCTCATTTTCATGGTTCAGTGGTTATAGTTATTTTGTGTTTGGGCCTGTTTTTCGAATACTGTATGCAATAGGTATACTATATTTGGTGTATGGAAAGGATTGTAAGGTGTACATGTCAAACTGGCAGGTGTCATCTGACCTTGACCTCATTTTCATGGTTCAGTGGTTATAGTTAAGTTTTTGTGTTTTGACCTGTTTTTTCGAATACTGTATGCAATAGGTCTACTATATTTGGTGTATGGAAGGATTGTAAGGTGTACATTCAACTGGCAGGTGTCATCTGACCTTGACCTCATTTTCATGGTTCAGTGGTTATAGTTAAGTTTTTGTGTTTTGACCTGTTTTTCGAATACTGTATGCAATTGGTCTACTATATTTGGTGTATGAAAGGATTGTAAGGTGTACATGTCCAACTGGCAGGTGTCATCTGACCTTGACCTCGTTTTCATGGTTCAGTGGTTATAGTTAAGTTTTTGTGTTTTGGCCTGTTTTTCAAATACTGTATGCAATAGGTCTACTATATTGGTGTATGGAAGAATTGTAAGGTGTACATGTCCAACTGGCAGGTGTCATCTGACCTTAACCACATTTTCATGGTTCAGTGTTTATAGTTAAGTTTTTGTGTTTTGGCCTGTTTTTTGAATACTGTATGCAATGTGTCTGATAGCATTTACTTTCATTAGAAATACACGACAGGCGAGACATTTTTGTGTGTCCACTCTTGTGTTTCTGATTGGCTGATATAAAGAAATCTTCTACCCTGAAATTGCTTGGCCAAATAGAACGAAACTTGACAGGAAGCATCTATGGGAAGTTCTTTACAAAATGTCCTCATTTCGTCCCGATAAGACTACAGATGTGGCAGCCATGGGCAGTTCTTGTTTCTGATTGACTGATAAAAAAAAATCTACTCCTCTGAAATTGCTTGGCCAAATGGAATGAAACTTGATAGGAAGCATATATGGAAGTTCTCTCATTTTGTCCCGATCGAACTAATTGGCCATCATCAGCAGTTCTTGTTTCTGATGGTTTCTGATTGGCTGACAGGAATCTATGGGAGGTTCTTTACAAATTGACTCATTTCGTCCCGATTTGGGCAACAGACATGGTTATCATGGGCAATTCTTGTATCTCATTGGTTGATTAAATCTGCAAAAAAATCATTGGAACGGAAAGAAATTCTAAATTGATCTGTAACTTGTCATGGTACAAATTATATTCCATATATCAAATCAATATCTTCAAGCATGACAAAAAAAGTGTGGAAAACTGATTATTTGCATGGATTTTCTAAGTCCGCGAACCATAACTCTGCAAAAAAGCATCTGACGGAACAAAATTCAAACTTGATCTGTAACTTGTCATGGTAAAACTATAAACCAAATATCAAATCAATATCTTCAAGCATGACAAAAAAAAAAAAAGAAGTGCAGAAAACTAATTATTTGCGTGAATTTTGTAAGTCCGCGAACCATAACTCTGCAAAAAATCATCAGACAGAAACAAAATCCTATGTTAATCTAACTTGTCATGATTAAACTATATACTAAAATCTAAATATCAAGTCAATATCTTCAAGCACAACTGAAAAAAGTGTGGAAAACTGATTTGCCGGACTGACGGATGGACAGACAGATGGACGGAGTCCAAACCTTAATAGCAGCATTACATTTCCCATGTTCACTGAACCGTGAAACTAGTTTAATAGCCTTAAAATGACATATATTTTAGAAATTTCATTATTATGAATCAGAGATGCCAACCTTGATGAAAAATAGGAGTAAAATATTTGGTTTGGAATTTGAGGCCGGCCGAGGACCACAATATGGTCTAGGAGCAAAGCCTTCCTTTTCTTGTTTGGCTATTTTGCCATTTTAAATGTTAAAAGGCCTACAGGATATAGAGGGGTGAAACATGCTTGTTATCTGCATCACTTGGATGTTTCTTATCTCAATAAACGTTTGTGTGTCTTGCCTATACAGATCAAATTCTAATAATTTACCAAACACAGAACCAGGAATGAAAAGAATCTGGGAATTTTTTATGATCGGAGTAATAAGGTAACGAAATCGGAGAACAGATTTTCGGCTGAAAAAATCTGATGAACTCTGCCAAAATCATGGTGGTTGGCATCTCTATGTAAATGTGTACCAAGTTCCCTATTGATGTGACACAGACCCAAAATCTAGTCACAACCAAAGGAGTCAAAAACACATAGCAAACCAAAGAATATCAGAATTAGATGGCACAAAAACTAAAGCACCTGAAAAAAAACGGAAATGAAAACAGGTGCTCTGGAAGCGTAATATCTCACTCCATTAAAGGCACCTGTCAAATTGCAAGTGAGGAAAATTCAGTTGAGTCTAGTCCCATTCATCTGTGTGACTTTGCCTATTTCAGTTTTGGCCTTGAGCACTGCTGATGGACATGCATATACAGTATTATCACTGATGCATGCAACTGACAAGAATTAGGACATTGTTATACCTCTGTCTTGTTTTCTTAATGGTCTCTTCCAAAGACATGGAAATATAGAATCTAACATCAGAGAAAATGCAAGATTGATAAATTTCAGATATCTGCAAGATTTAAATGTTCTCTGACGAGTTTTGCACAGTCAGAGAAAATTGAAATCTTACTTGAGTGTACTGAGATTTCTCCATCTTTCACTTTCACTGGTGTTTATTTTCTTCACCCTAATTCATATATAGGCAATTCAAGCAGCATTTTTTGCGTTTTTCAATTAGCAAGTTACTTGTCTTTGTATAACGTCACAATAAATTAAACATGCTTTTGGGCGCATTGATTTACAGAAAGTGATTTTAGTGTATTTTACTGCCATTTTTGTAGTAATATGATTTTCCACAAAAAATTTAGCTTCTAAATGTTTAACTTGCCATAATAACAACAAAGTAAAGGCAAATCCACTTGATGGATGGATGAATTATTGTTTAATGTCCAGTGGCAGCCAGGTGCATATCAGGACGAGAACATGTATGATAATGAATATAATCCCTGCTTTGTACTAGACCGACACGCTGAGCCGGATTTTTAATGTGCTAGCTCACGAGGTAACTGTCCACAGGAAAGACATATCACCCCACTTGGACATATTATACGGACTCCGAGCCGACCAGTCGATCCTTGCTCTTACTCCTAGATGCTGCGTGTTTGGCGGAGAAGCAGCAAATATCAATTTTAATGTCTTTGGCTTGACCCGGCAGGGTATCGAACCCGTGACCTTCCGCACTCGAGGTGAGCACGCTACCACGAGACCACTGAGGTGGTTACGAATCCACTTGAAAAAGGAATATAAATTTTTTGTGGGAAATACATGTAGACTGTGTAGCTTGTCTCCCCTAACCCTGTACAAGAAATCTTGCTTCCAAAATCCAAGGACTGCTGTATCCGAGGGGAAAGGAATATAAGAAGAAGTCGCTTCCATCATTAAAGATCAATTCATAATAAATGTATATTATACACATAATTATCTGAAGTTCACATGTAATTTCTCTCAAAACCCAAATGTTTAGCCATTATAAATTAGAATAAACAGACATTTTCATGTGTTTAATTTAAGAACAGTTATTCATAAAATTTCTTAACATATGCATCTAACAAAACACATAAATCAATTACAGATTAATAAAATTTTACTATAAATAAACAAAGAAAAAAATTAACTTAGCACTTCAATATGTTCAGGATAGACAAAATTTTAATCATATAACTGGAACACAACTATAACACACTATTCTGAAATGCTGATTATCTGGATTGGAAAAATAACTCATTCCCAAATTTCATAGAAAAAAAAAAAAAAACAAATGCAAAATATTTAACACTTTCAACCCTAATTAATTTTCAGAAATTGTCTGTTTTCAAGACTTTGCAAACTTTTGTTTGTAATATGCAAATGAGGCAGAATCTGTGAATGAAACTTTACCAGTGCATTATATAAGAGCTAGGGAAGGGGGGGACGGGGGTAAGGGAGTGGAGGTGGGCGGGTTGGGTATGTTTGAGAAAAAAAGCCCTCCCCACCAGAAATATGCCTATTTTTGCTGATTTTGGGAACTTCCTGTTGCCATGGAAATCAGAGTGAATGCCCCACATATATAGTAATGCATGATGTGTTAGAGTGGGCTGCCATCTTTCCATTAATTCCTATCAAGAGGTAAAACTAACTAAAGTTGTGTTGTAGGATTTATTTAAGTCCTTGGAGGCCAAAAGTGCAGTTTTGGGTATTTTTGCACGGTTTAGGGTGCTCAAAAGTTCCAAAAATTTTTTAAAAATATTTCATAAGTAAAATTTTCCCACCCCACAATATTCCATTTGGGGCCCAATAGGTAGCCCACCCCTCCCTCTTAATTCACCCTTTGTGTCAAATGATGGCATCAAGGCTATTCTGCATGGTACTGTTAATTGGGTCCCAAATGTTACTGCTTCTGTAGCTATAATGTTTCTCTTGCAATCAAGACCAAAAACATGTATCCAAATATCAGTGGAGAGGATTAGGGGCATACAAATGGCTGGAAAGGGCCATGATGCCTTGAGGGATCGTTTGCCTGGAAAGGGTTAAAGAAAAATTTGGAGAGTCCAGAAACTTTATGAATATGCAAGTTAACAAAGCAGCACAAAAAAAGACAGTTCAAAATAAATATTCACATTCCATATAAACATTTTAAAACAGTTATACTATTATTTCAAATTATGCTGTTATTTTAAATGACTGGAAAAAATAAATTTAAGCCTGTTATTTTGTAAGCACCTATATTCACATTTTATCAGGACTAAAAATAATTTAATAAAGACCTAAAGTTTTTCATAATTATTTCTGTGTTGCATTGACAATCTGAACAAAGTCTGGTTTAAGTGAAGCTCCTCCCACTAATGATCCATCTATGTCTGGCTGTGTTGCTAAGTCTTTGCAATTGGCTGCTGTTACTGATCCTGAAGAAATATTAAAAGATGTTATCAAATATACATGTATGGACAGACGGATGAATTATTGTTTAATGTCCAGTGGCAACCATTAAGTACTTATCAGGACAAGAGCAGGTTGATATGATATGAATATGCACCCTGCCTTGTACTAGACAAACATGCTGAGCCAGATTTTTAATGTGCTTCCTCAAGAGGTAACTGTGCAGGAAGACATATTGCCCCACTCAGAAACATTATACTGACTACGAGCTGACCAGTCCTTTGCTCTTACTCCTTGATGCCACATGCTTGGCGGAGAAGCACAGCCAGCAAACTTCCGCAATTGAGGCGAGCATGCTACCACGAGATGACCGAGGCAGTTCAAATATACATGCCAGAAAGAGGGGCTTCGGTGGCCGAGTGGTCTAGGTAGTTTGTCATGACCACTAATGATCACCAAGCTGTCAACATCAAGGTTATGAGTTTGAATCTCACCTGTGGCGGAGTGTGTACGACTCCGATCTTAATTGACAAGGATTACCAATTTTCCTACTGAAGGTCGGTGGTACTCTCCAGGTACTTGGGTTTCCTCCACCAATAAAAAATGGCTGCGACGAAAAAAGCCAGAAGTGCTGAAAACAGGGTAAAACCCCACCTAAACTAAACAAACAAACAATCCCAGAAGAAAATATTTCTCCACAATTAATTTTTGTCACTCGAAAGATGAAGAACTACAATAAAAAACAGACTTCCATTGCTAAAACTTTGTTATATATATTTTGTGTCATGAATTAATCCACATATCACCTCTTTTATATTAAACAAGTTCACTTCAATTCTTCAGTATCAGTAGGTCACCTGTGGCCAATGTGGTGTAAATTGGGATCTTTTAATTTAACTGAGAGCATAACGTGCAGCACCAACTAATCATGTTAAATAACTGGTTAATAAACCAATTTTCGAGGCAAAGAATCAAAAACCTCAAAAGTTAAATAGGAAATATGATCAACCACCATCAAGTTTAGATCTTTATAAATGGCTGGGATTACCTCCATACACAATCCTAGTACAATCAGCTACAGGCTGTGAGATTTTCTGTGCCATCCATGCCCTGAGTTTCTGATGGACTTCCTGTGCTTGTTGGGGTGTAGCTGTTTTACCAGTACCTATGGCCCACACAGGTTCATATGCTATCACTACATTGGGCCATTGGTCTGCTTTTATATTATCTGGAAAAAGGAAACCAGTAACCAATAGATTGCTCAAGACATAATTACTGTATTAATGCAATATTTTGCAAGATAATTATATATGTGTTAACATAAATTAACATAATTAACAAATGTGTTTTCCTGTGAATGACATTGTAGGATTAAATCTTGATTTTATACACTGTAAATTCGGAAATTAATGCGATGTTTTTATTATTGTGCAAAAATGTGACAGGACTGTAGTCGCAATAATTTAAACTCGCAGTTTGGAATTTTTATATGAATGAAGCGGGATTTTTCTCAATATCGCAAAAATTAAAATCGAACAGCGTTCCGAAGTCCCCCGCCGTTAGAGCATCAGAAACCCTTGGACAAGTGAAACATAACAAAATTTTCTCAAAGAGAGAGAATAGAAGGACAAACAATTTGTGGTTATTGCTAAAGTTTTTTACAAGTTAATGAGTGGTATGAAGACATTTATACAATATGGGTATAGTGTTGAAATCTTATTTAACATGTGTATTGAGAATTTATACAAATGTACATTTACTCCTTTTCAATAAACAGAAATGCTTTGATCAAAAGTATTCCGCCTAACAAACTCTTAAAGACAGTATTTTTCAATTTTATAAGTTTCGATAGGAGTTTATGTATAAAACCTCCCTTTAGGTCCAAGTGTATGAATATTATTCCAATGCAAGGAGAATATAAATTTTCTAGAACACTTAGATGAACATTTTGTCAATTTTCAAAGTTATTAAGGGGCATAACTCCTACAAAAATATTTCGACATGACTCATCTTCGAACTCCCTTG
The DNA here is from genome assembly GCA_028015205.1 of Mytilisepta virgata. Lineage (NCBI taxonomy): Eukaryota > Metazoa > Mollusca > Bivalvia > Mytilida > Mytilidae > Mytilisepta > Mytilisepta virgata. Next base: position 33,067,090 of record CM051511.1, on the reverse strand, counting down.
AGGTATCATTGAGTTAAAGCTACTGTATAAATATTATCCAAATCGGTCAAGAAATAAATTTGCTAGAGCGTTTCATGGAAATTTTGTCAATTTTCTAAGTTATTAAGGGGCATAACTCCTACAAAAATATTTCGACATGACTCATCTTCGAACTCCCTTGAGGTATCATTGAGTTAAAGCTACTGTATAAATATTATCCAAATCAGTCAAGAAATAAATTTGCTAGAGCGCTTACATGAAAATTTTGTCAATTTTCTAAATTATTAAGGGGCATAACTCCTACAAAAATATTTCGACATGACTCATCTTCGAACTCCCTTAAAGTATCATTGAGTTAAAGCTACTGTATAAATATTATCCAAATCGGTCAAGAAATAAATTTGCTAGAGCGCTTACAAGGTGGACGGACGGACGGAAGCACGGACGGACGCCCGGCATTACCATATCCCCCGCATCGCGTTGCGGCGGGGGATAAAAATCACATTTTGGTCTAAAATGATAAATTCGCAATAATAAATGCATGCATTAATTTATGAATTTACAGTATTAAATTGTAATACAATAAATTTTTATCAAATATATATAACATCACATTAATTTATGAATAAATATGGGACACACGACTTGCTAAAACCAATGAAAGGTTAATTTAATATAAAATCTGCCCTTCTCAAGTTTACCAAAGTGCTAATTTTAATTAAGACAATGTAGTGACTGATAAGTTCAATAGAAAGAAATTATGGTCTCACAGCATCAGGAAGACCAACTTACTATCTGTATTCACCAATACATACACTATCCCATAGGGATGTATCTACCTACCCACTCTCTTAACCTATAACATGTAAGCTGAGAATATAATTGAAAAAAGCCTGACATCAACCTGAAATTTAAGCATCAGCTTTAATGACTAAACAAACAAAGGATTTACTATGACTTTCGAACATAACTTGCCTACTATTGCCTGCATTTGCCTAAAAACTACTTCTTCAGTTTTGCCTGCCTCCCTTTCCTCCAATTTTTCACCAATACAGGCTATGACTTTTAGACCCTGGCTCAATGCATACTGTACTTTTTCTCCTATTAACTGAAAAATTAGGGTGTTACTGTTTAATTTTAAAGAAATCTGAATAAGCTTGTATTGTAATTTTTTAAAATTCTATTATTTGAATCTTAATGGATGAAAATGCTTAACATTTTACATCAAGAGTACATTATAGCAGTCAGTACTCGAGCCTAGTAAATAACAAGTGAGGTTAGGATTGCCTGAGGAAATAGTAATAGTAATACCCCCCCCTTCCCGTCACATAAGAAACTGCCAATTTTATTATAGAATTGCGGGACAGACAGAATTTCTAAGTCCAAAAGGGTATAAAATTATGGGAAAAAGTACTGGACCAGGACATATTTCCAGACCGATATAGCTATAGCTTGCCCTGTCCTTTATTTAACAAATATGAAGAGACAATTTATAAATGTTTTAAATTTATCTTAATATGCTCTCTGATCAAAGTGTTTTGGCTTATAATAGTGTCATTCAAGATAGAGGATCACATTTAAGTCCTCTACTTTAACTGACTGATTTTTGCTTAACGTCCAGGAGCAAATATTTCATGCTTCAGGACTTGTTAGATAGCTCGAAAGGATCCGTCACAGATACCTAGACTTTTGTAAGGAAATTAGTGTTGTGTCACTAAAATTTATATACATATTTTTCTTATTACCACCCAACACTTTACATACCTGATCACTCTCTCCAAATACATTTCTTCTTTCTGAATGTCCTAAAATAACCCACTCACAATCAACATCTTTTATCATGTTGGCACTGTAAAGGATACAATTTGTATTATATTAATAGAAATTAGCAAAGTGTCAAAAAATAAATAAAATATACCTGTATTTTGCAAAACATCTCATATAGCGAAAGAAATTTACATGAAAGTCTTATGATAATAGTAAAGTCAGAATTTCTCTACTTTAAATACTCAGTGTTCAAAAATTTGAAAAAATATTCCTATCTACCTATCTTTTTTAATCTTGATGTACTGGGGTAAATGGAATTAGAGTTATTTTTTAGTCAGCCTTAAAATAGTGCAAAATAAAACTACACTTATGGTGCAAAAAACTGATGAGTCATGAAAGGAAGGAGCAAAACAGCTGATCAGAAATGTCTGGAAAAACTTTAGTGTGATTGACTGAATGACTGATAGATGACTGGACTGAATGTTACCTTCAGTCTCCTTTGTTTTAGCCAGTTTAGGACATTCACTTAACTTCCAGTCTGTGAATGTTTCTACAAAATAACACTACAGATTACCAAAAAGTATTTTAGACAGGAAAAGTGGCATTCATAATTAAGAACAAATCCTACTGCAATCTGATAAAACTTGCAAACTCAGCCTACAAAATCCAATATTAGAATGATTTAGAAGAGTGTTTTAAAATGATACCTAATATCACCTGTAAAAGCTCCACTGGCAACTTTATAACAGTTCTGTCCTGCTACCCCAATTTTCTTATCTAATTTGCCTCTGGTATATTCCAGATAAATAGCTGGAGGGGCGACCACCACTTCTGCAATAAGAACAGAAAAGAAACTATTACTTAAGAACTAAGAATAAATCAAGTCCAACATACTCAAACCTGTATATAAAGGACACCCATGGGACCAAAGAAATGTGCCCTTTATACAGAGGTTAACATGTACAGTTGACTCTGTTATTTCGAACACATTTAAGTCAAAATTCTGGGTTACTCAAATTATCTGTTTGGACCCTCAACAGCAGTAACTATACATATTTACTCCTGTTATCTCAATTTTTCGCTCAAGTCAAACTTGATTTTCAGGTCGCAATGGATTCACTTGCAGACAATTGATTATTCTCTTCTATAAATTAATTGGTTACTTCTAGTACCCTTATAGTATTATCAAAAACCATCATAACTCTTGTATTTTTGCATTTATCCTTCAAATCAAATAATCTTAATCAACTTCTTTTATAAATGAACACAAAGATCAGCCGCAGCGTTTTAGTGACAATTCGTGCAAATCTGGCATAAATCTTGGAAAATCCTGGAGTTTTTTAAATTTCATGGAGTTTTGCCCGAGATTTCCATCAAGTTTTTTCGTGAAAATCTCCGAGAAAAAACTTGCAGCCACACGAAAAAAATCTCTAGCCCCCCCCCGAGTTGTTTCCTTGCTTCATTACATTTTCCATTATTATCAATTATAAGACCCAAGTACTTGTATTGTTTGACACATTCTAAATTCACTGTGCCAATATTAAATTGATCATTCATTAGCTTACCACTTTTGTTAAATATGATTATCTTTGTATTTTTTGTATTAACTTTTAGACACCATTCTTTACAGTAATTATTCAAGATACATGTATCTAGCTTTTGTTGAAGGCCTTCTCCGGTGTCTGATAATAACTAGTAAAGATCATCAGTATATAGCAGGCAAGGAATTTTCTCGTTATCAAGCGAAATTGATTTGGACTTGTTATTAAGGATATTAGGGAGGTCATTGAGAAAAGTTTAAATAGACTGGTATGGTGGCGGTAGGGGTTTTCGATCACCTAACATACATCTTTCATTCTGATCTTCCAGATACATCAATAAAAGATATATTTTATCTGGTCGTTTACTCCAAAACTCAAAAAAGAAATTTACAACTGAAACCTGTCACATCGGTAGGTTTTTTATTTGTACTTGCCGGCTGAATGACCATGCTCTATTTACACCAGATATAAGACCGACATGCGTTTTCGATCACCCACTATTTTTAGACGTAGTTCCATTGGTTAATAGATCACATGGGCAAAATATTATCAACATCACCTTACAGTGCAGACGACTTACACATGTGGAAATATTTTTGCCTCTAATATATTTTATTTCACTTTAAAAGAAAGATGAGAAATGGTTTTTCGAAAAAATGGCACCTTGTATCATAAAAGTGATAAATAAAGGTCTCCCCTATCTTGGAAACATATTCCACCAACTTCTGTGCTCAATCGAAAAAACATGACTCCTTTGTCTGTAAATATATGCTACTTATCTGAAATCTCGTGGAAGTGCGCAATTCACGAGATTATAAATAGCCTATCGAAAACACATGCCTATTGAAATTTAATTCCAAGACCATAAATGGGACCACTTGTAGCTCCGCCGAGTCAAAAGTTGTCACAGCAGCTTAGTGCAGCAGCTACATTATTGTAGCTATCGAAGACCATGCCCCCTCTCCGCAGGCATTTATTCTATACAAATAAAAACCCCATACACTAATATGGGGTTGTTATAATTCTGCATGTACATTTCATTTGCATGTCTGTATAAAAATAAATTAAAAGTAAAAAATACAAATGCCTCTCATCCCTATTTTCATATGCACACCTGTGTTTGGATCCAGTGGTCCTGCATTTAGAAACTGGATTATTCCATCGATACTTGTTTTAGTTCCATTCATCTTCCAGTTACCACCAACGAAAAATTTTCTTTGAGATGACATTTTCAGTTTTAGCCGGCAACTTTCAGTGGCCTTGAGCGAGTTTGACCTTGAATAAAGTTAAAATACGGAAGTTGGTAATGCGCTTTATTCCAACGGAAAAATACCTTAGAATAGAAGCTTCCTAAAACAGATATCCCGTCATGCATATTCCCGCGAAATTTTACATAACATTTCAATATATACACCGAAATCGGAAAAGTAAGTAATATTTATGAAAATGTACAACCTGTCTCCTAATTTTAATCTTTGCACGGGATGGGGAAACACCCTTAGAGTATATATTTTTTATTAAAGAGAGAGATTTTTTAATTAACATCTCTAACAAAGAAAAAAAGAAAGTAATTTAAAGAGCCAGAGGGTTCATTGACATTATTATACATTTTAGTAGCTTGAAATGTAACAGTTATCCACAGGCGTATGTTTTATACAAATAACAGCCCCATGCACTACTATACAACAAAGTGTTTTATAGAAGTGTATGGGGCTATTATTTACAAAACAAATGCCTGTGCAGTTATATCTGAAACTTTGAAGAATAGTTACGTATACAGATATATTGAAGATGTGCATGAATGAGTAGTATGCCAATATTTTATGACACCAAAATTACAGATAAATGTATGGAGATCTCTAGTCTATAAAATAAAAATCCAGAAAGTATTTACAAATTAGTAATTACTATTTTCTGTCTCCGATTAGGGGCCAATGATTTTGGAATTGAAAACCCCAATTGAGAATCCAAGAGACTATGGTAGAGAGGAGGAAGCACGGGAGCAGCATTCTGGGAACAAAACAAAAATTTAAATTTTATTTGGTTTAAAACCCACATATATGTACATGTATGTAGAAATTCAGATTGTCCCTTTTCATGTAGATGTAATTATTTGTTTACAAAGAAAATAGAAATTTTTTCAAAAGACTTTAATTGCTGTTTGGTTGTGTGATCTTTTGCAAAATAAAGATCACGATTTCACTACTGATTATTTTGATTTTTTCCTGTATGATGGACCACATTCATGACTGCATTTCTCTATTCATTTTAATACATGTAGCATGCCTGAGAGGACGTCTAGGAAGAGAAAGACTAAAATACAGAATGAAGAAAAGAAAGAAACATACAGTAGAAAACTAAGAAGGCGTATGGTAGAATGTGAAGAAAAATGTGGAACAGACACTAAAAAGAAGGCTGAAGTTCCGGGAGAGACTGGTGTAGTTGATCCTATGATCAATGGGATTATACCAGATGGAAGACCTTGCGATGGGTATGATGACAATCTTGATCTTTTTGGATTTAAGCCCAGGGAACAGGAGCTAAAAATTCATGGATTTACTCCATTGGCTTGCAGAAGTCAGAATCTTGTACATTTTCTACAGCATTACACAGGGGGACAGAAGACTACCGTCTCCCTCAGAAAGGTATAGTGTATTGTCTACTAAAATTCTGTTGAATATTAAAGTATAGATCTACAACCATTATACTCAGCCTTGGTACATGTCAGAGTGACCAGATTTGTACGAAAACATTAGCTTCCTTATTGTAAATATTTTATAGTTGAAATTTTTGAATAGCTATGCATTTATGAATCAGATTTTTCAGTGAAAAAAAAAGAGTTTTGCAATGTATGGTGTATTATCAGAAGTTCAGGCAACCTGATGGTTCCAAACAAATGATGAAGGATAATCTGGTTTTGTTGTCAGTTTGACATCTCATATTTTATGAGTTATTTTAGAATAGTTATACTTTTATTATTTTATAAGTTAACCATAGAAATATAAAAATGTCACATTCTCTTTTTCAGAGTTTATCCAGCACAGTGGTAAACATGATATCTAATTTACAATTGTGCCGGAATGCCAGTCCTTTTGATCGTAGAGTGACAGCCATGGATTGGCATCCAACTAACCCAAATCTGTTAGCTGTGGGGTCCAAAGGGGGAGATATAATGCTCTGGGACACAGCTGATGTTAATAATGATAAATTTATACAAGGGGTAAGAATTCAGTAGGGAAGGGAGTGAGTAAAGCCTTAATGTTTCCTAGATTATATATATAAAATAAGTTGAATTCCAACAAAAAGGAAATTTTAGTTGTCTTGTATAGGGCTTGGGCAAAAAGGGTAAATCTATGATGGAGTTATTTCCCTTTTAACACAGTTTTTCACAATTAATTGCTGTTCTTCATCTTGCAGTTATAGTGAAACCTTCAACAGGAAAAAAAATTGTTCACCTCAGTACAAGATAAAGTCGACTCCATCGTATGTTTGAAATTATATTGAGAATTAATTGTACTCTAGGTCAGATAAATATTTTAATATGATAATATAAAACGATGTTATTTTGGTCATTTTAAATTGTAGATGGGTGCAGGGGGTATAATAAATGCTCTTAAATTTTGGCCACCTGACAACAAAATGATTGTATCTGCTGCTGTGGATGGAACTGTCCGAATTAATGATATGGATGGACGCAACTCGATTGTACTTGCAGACACCATGAATGCTCATGAGTAAGTTATTTTAATAGATTTGTTTGTTTTTTAAGATTGGGGCCGGTGGAAATGTTCAAGCTTTAAAATTTTGGCCTCATTCCTGCAATAAAATGTTAGCTGCTGGTTTAGATGGACGAGTTACACTTCAAGACATGGAAGGGAGACAATCCAATATTTTGGCTGACACTATGAACTTTTATGAGTATGTATGCAATTTTGTTATTTTTCTTTAATACATTGATGGATTGTTAAAATTTCAAATTGCGACTATTTTTCTACTTATTATTCATAATTATAAAGATGTTTTTTTTTTTAAATTTCTTGATGTGATGTACAATATGAGTAATTAAAAGTGTCCTACACGTCTGCTTTTCATTTTATGTATATTAAAAAAAAAAAAAATGAGGAGCAGACAACATGAAGAAAGCAAGACTGCATTTTTACTTTGACCCCTCAATATTTTCTAATGATCTATTCTGCCTTTGTGCTTTATTGTTCAAATTGTGTAAATTTTACAAATTGCTGGAAGTGACATCAAAAGAATCATAGACACACGATGTTTACAAATGGATGTTGTAAAATCGTAAGAGTACAATTTATATATTTTTGACTACCAAGAAAATATTTCATTATAAGGTTGCTAATGAAATTAGACTAAGATTTATGCAGCAGTCATGAATGAGCCAATAGATATTGCTGATGCAGAGTAAAAGAAATCATTTTAGATCTTTTATATAATGTTACACTTTGTTTCTTATTTGAATAATATTATTTATTATGTAGCTATTGGTACTGTAGTGTAGATATCAATCCAATGAGAAAGTTGGTAGTTGCTGGTGACAATGTGGGTAATACAGAACTTATCAACTATGATGGCAAGCAGGTATTTTCAAATACAATCAAACTGACCTTCTCTGCTTAATAAAGCAAACACCTATCTTGGCTTTTGTGTTGGTTTTCCCCCAAGAGTTTTTGGTTCACCTGGACCAAACGTCAATTTGAGCCATGTCCATCACTTGGGATCTCTTTGATCTTCTTTTCTAATAAACAACAAAATGGCTAACAGGAAAGGTTAACAATGACATACCAATCTATCAAAGCAACCCAACTGACATAACCCCAGACCAAAAATAACATAAAAGAGTACGAACATGAACACAACATAGAGTCAGGATAGTCTAAAACAATTTAAACAACCGGCAGCAATGGTCCACCTTGAAATAGGTATCCAATGACCCTGATTGTCAACAAAGATGGCTATCACAAATAACCTTGAAGACACTTCTGTAGATGACTCAGATCAAAACATACAGATGTGTGATCTAAATTATCACAGAATGCCAGTGTTGAAGAAAGATGTTTTTTCTCCAGGCACGTAGGCTGTAAACAGACCAAAAAATTGTTTTAAGGTATTACTCAATTGAAAAAAATGTTGCCAAATGGCTTATATTAGATAAAACAAATCACTAAGTGTCAGTGCTAAAGGTTAACAAACCAAAGGTAAAAGATCAACATAAAAAATTAATGAAAAGTAAAGGATTGAATCCCTAATGTTTTGCCAAGTGGGTTGGTATGTCTTCCTGCGGACAATTACCTCGTGCACATTAATAAATCCTGCTCAGCGTGTTGGGCTACTAGTACAAAGCAGGGATCATATTCATTATCATACATGGTCTCATCCTGATATGCACCTGGCTGCCACTGGACGTTAAACAATAATACATCCATCCATCCTAATGTTTTGGCTAACTAAACTTTACGAAGAGCCAAAAAATAACAATCAGGCATGATTTTCTTCCGCTTTTGGAAGTCTGAATTTGTCCTTTATTATACATAGTAAAATGGCTTCCGAAGTGTCATTTCTGCTCTGTTTTCCCTGTTGTCAAAATCCCATCTGAACGATGTTAACTGTTCAAAATCTCATCAGTGACAAATAATGAGATCAAAAGGTCATTGATGAAATTTTGAAGTTCATCTGTTACTGTAAAGAAAAGTTAACAAAATACGGAAATTTAAAACAAAAGAAATAAAAAAGAAATATTTGCAAAAGTTGAGTTTGTTTCATTTGACCAGTTAAGGATGCTTGCTGGTCATGTTTTGGTCTTTTTGTCAGATTTTCGGAATCCTTGGGTTTTATCCATTTCTTAAACATGAAATGTTTTGCCCTTGAACCCCCACTTTTTCTTTTTTAATTCAATCATATATACCTTAAAATGGTATTTGACAAAATTTTATGAAATCCCTTTTATTTTTTCATACATCTTTGAGAGACTGAAGTTGTCAATGCAAAGACAATGAAAAATCCAGAGAAAACCCATTTCCTGCAAATTTTCAAGGCCTTATATAGCTCTAAAATGAGCACATGAACCTCAATTTTTTTTTCTTGCTTATTTGTTTACTATTCATATGTTCCCTCAAACTAAAACACCTATTTCAAATCCTATTCATTTCCTATTAGACCAGCGATCATCCTGAACTGGTACATCAGATGTCCAGTATACAAATATCCAATTAATTTAAAATTAAATTACTGAGAAATGGTTTGCCATTTTAAAATTGTGTTCAATTCACCAATATATTCTGTTGTCCTGTTTTTGATTTCATGGAGTCTACCATACTTTAATCTCAATTGTTTAGGATTTCAAAATGGTGGAACTATAGAAACTCATGCAATATTGCTTTGTGACATTTTGTCTTTGTTGATCGAATTTTCCTTTGTATATCTGCAGGTATTTAAGTTTAGGTTACATAAAAATAAGGTTACACATACAGAGTTTTCTCCGAGGGAAGAGTGGTTACTGTGTACATCTTCCACAGACCAGACAGTTCAGTTCTGGGATGTTAGGATGATGAAGAATAGAAAGAGCAGCCTCTATACCCTCAAACATGACAAAGGCATTAATTCAGGTAAAAGGAGTTTCATTTTATTTACTGTATAATTTCCATTAATGCCTTACAACTATTTTACATGAATGATCATGAAACTGTTGTATTTCCTAAAGACGACCGCCTCGGTCGTCTTGTGGTAGCTTGCTTGCCCCGAGTGGGGAAGGTCGCGGGTTCAATCCCCGGCCATGTCAAACCAAAGACATTAAAAATGGTATTTGCTGCTTCTCCGCCAAGCACGCTGCATCTAGGAGTAAGAGCAAAAACTGGTCGGGTCGGAGTCGGTATAATGTGATATAAACCTCATGAGCTAGCACATTAAAAATCTGACTCAGCGTGTCGTTCTAGTACAAAGCAGGGATCATATTCATTATCATATAAACATGTTCTTGTCTTGTTATGCACCTGGTTGGCACTGGAAATTAAACAATAATTCATCCATCCATCCATATTTCCTAAAGATGATATTGGAAGAATAATAGATACTTACTTAAGTTCAAAGTAAAGACTGGAAAATATTCAACGATTTATTAAAATTCACGTCTTTCATGAGTGGAACACAGCAGGATGAGGGGAAAGACGCTGAATTTTAAAAACAAGGTGAAGATTTTCCTGTTCTTCACTTTTGAATGAGTATAAGTACCTATTCCTTTCGTAAATACTCGATTTTTAGGTTTCCTGTACCTAGGTTAATTCATTGAGCACAGTTGATGAAGTTCAATAATGTTACGCCTGATTGGTCAAAAGGTATGACAAAAGAATTCTGATTGGATGTCACAACAGTGTGACATCGATGCATGTACAATGATCTTCTATGGGTCATCTCTCACTGAAAACAGCCATTTATGGAAGAATATTTAAAACTTGATCTGATGATTTATATACCTAATGTGTAAATATTCTGTGATACCTATTTAGCTGTACAAGATGTGCAAATTTTTTCAATTTACTATTCATCTGTTGTGCTCAAAGTCTTAACATTTTGAAAGCTGAAACAACCCAAAACATTGAAGAGCAAATTCAAATCAGAGTCAAAACAATCTAAGGACAGAGTATGCACAACTCTTTTTTTTAAAATTGCAGCATATTTTAGTGGAACAGATGGTTGTCGTCTGCTAACAACAGATCAAAACAACCAGGTCAGAGTATACAGGGCACCAGAGTGGTCATTAGAAAGAACCATACAGCATCCACACAGATTTTTTCAACACATTACCCCAATAAAGGTACATGTATATATAATTTACATAATAAAGGTATACAGTAATATATATGTTTTAGGTAAAATATTTGAATTTAAAAGGCTATATTTAATTGTGTTGGCAAGTTTTTATTGGCATTGTAGGGCAGAGAAAATGAGCATGAAAACGTTAAATGAGTTTAGAATCAAGCACACCACACTATAAGTATGCATAAAAACTGCAAACCCGACAAGTAGTGATAAACTGCCCACACAAGTAGGTCACTAGCCCCTTGAAAAGATCAAAAATGTTTCATGAATCATCTCAAATTTGAGGATTTCCTGAACTAATCCTCAACTCAATTATTGGCAGTCAGATTACGGGAAATAATTTACCCATTTGAAGTAGACCTCACTGTGAAAAGTTTTATGAAACTTGACCCAGAAGAGATCACAAAATAGACATTAAAAGTGGTGCATATAAGAAATGAATTGCATTTGTATAAAAATTGTAGCTATAAGATTACTTTTAATTCTAATATGACATAACGATATATTACCTGATATACCCACCTCTAGCACATTCGTATAGAGGTTTTGTATAAAAGCAAATTGTGTGAACTTTAAAAATTGACTTTTTCACACGAAATTGTTATCTTTACAAAGAAATCATGCGATACAACCACAATAGTTGTGTACAACAGTTATGACAATGTTGTACAGTGAAATACACATTTATGTAATTAGCGCAATCTTGGTTTTTGAATGACGTGACTGTTACCGTGGTAAGTCTGAAACATGTTTTATTAATTTTCTTATGTAAATGATGAAATACCTAATTTGACTGTGCAAATGGATATCGTATGAACAAAAATATGCTCTTAAAAGGACAGATCAGAATACAACATATAAATCACAAGAGAAATGGAATGGCCAAAACAATGTTAGATACATATGACCAAAATTAGCATATTTGTCCTATTAGAATAGAACTAATTCATGGTGGTTATAGATTTGAAGTAATTTACACATTGGCTGGGCCTTTATATTCTTATTTTATACCTTGCATAAGCTCTGTATAAAATATCCGAACATAAAGGCCAAGCCCATGTGTAAATGACTTCAATTCTATAATTATTTCTTAAATACACTGTATAGGGGCTTTTACATCTGTACTAGTTCATAAATAACAGATGTTAATACAGTGTTTTCCCTAGAAATGTTTTGGAGAAGAGAGGATTGACTGAAAGGCTGTTGGTTTTAATTCTGAAGGATGGGGGTAAAACAATTATATAGTGTTATTAGGAATTTAAAAAATTCAAGCATGGGGGCCAAAAATTAATGCATGGACGTACCACTGGGGTACCATTTTGGAAAACATTGTTAAGAGTGTTAATTACAGTCCTTACACATTTTTGTACAAAGCATGACTCTACTGTACTGTTGATGATCTAGTTTCCTTCCTTAGGAACACAACGTTTGTTTTGTTGGACTAGAGAGAATCAAATAGCTTCAGCAGGAAAATTGTCGTTCCATGTCGAACACACCTTATGCCATGGTTAAGATTTGACCTCACAACCTCCATGTTGAATGGCTTGTGAACATTTTTAGTTTTGACAAACTGCCTACTGTGTGTCTTTTTAGCTCACCTGACCCGAAGGGTCATGTGAGTTATTGCTATCACTTGGCGTCCGTCGTCCGTCCGTCGTCCGTTAACTTTTTCAAACGTTAACTCCTCCAACACCATAAGTCCAACTGCAACCAAACTTGGTACAGTTATTAATTGGTATGGGTGCTACAAATCTATTGTTTGGATTTTTGATTCGTATAAAAACATGGCCGTCATGGCTAAAAATAGAACATAGGGGTAAATCGCAGTTTTTTGCAAATAAGTCAGAAACGGTCACAGATATCAAAATTCTGGCATGGGGTAAAAGTGATCAGCACCTCAAGATCTACCTGCCCTGAAATTTTGAAGAAGATCCAACCACTCATTTCAGAGTTATCACCCTTTTTTTTGACATTTTTGGCTTTTTTTTGTTATTATTTCAAAAATCTTCTCCTCTGAAACTACTGAATGGATTTGGATAAAACTTAGCATGATTGTTCCTTAGGGTATCCTGCACAAAGTTTATGCTTCGATTTTTGATCCATCGAAAAACATGGCCACTGTTACTAAAAATAGAACATAGGGGTCAAACAACAGTTATTCGCAAATATCTCAAAAATCATTAGGTTATGGCAAATTCTGGCAGGTTGAAAGTGTTCAGCATGATGAGAGCTACCTGTGTGCTTATTTTCGTGAAAATCTGTCAACTGATGTTAGAGTTATTGCCCTTTTTTGACATTTTTGGCTTTTTTTTATGTTATTATTTCAAAAATCTTCTCCTCTGAAACTACTGAATGGATTTGGATAAAACTTAGCATGATTGTTCCTTAGGATATCCTGCACAAAGTTTATGCTTCGATTTTTGATCCGTCGAAAAACATGGCCACTGTTACTAAAAATAGAACATAGGGGTCAAACAACAGTTTTTCGCAAGTATCTAAAAAATCATTAGGTTAAGGCAAACTCTGGCAGGTTGAAAGTGTTCAGCATGATGAGAGCTACCTGAGTGCTGATTTTCTTGAAAATCTGTATACTGATGTTAGAGTTATTGCCCTTTTTTGACATTTTTGGCTTTTTTTTTATGTTATTATTTCAAAAATCTTCTCCTCTGAAACTACTGAATGGATTTGGATAAAACTTAGCATGATTGTTCCTTAGGGTATCCTGCACAAAGTTTATGCTTCGATTTTTGATCCGTCGAAAAACATGGCCACTGTTACTAAAAATAGAACATAGGGGTCAAACAACAGTTTTTCGCAAATATCTCAAAAATCATTAGGTTACGCCAAATTCTGCAGGTTGAAAGTGTTCAGCATGATGAGAGCTACCTGTGTGCTGATTTTTGTGAAAATCTGTCAACTGATGTTAGAGTTCTTGCCCTTTTTTGACATTTTTGACTTTTTTTTATGTTATTATTTCAAAAATCTTCTTCTCTAAAACTACTATTCAAAATCAAATGAAACTTGGTAAGATTGTTCCTTAGGGTATTCTGCAAAAAGTTAATGCTTGGATTTTTGATTGGTCAAAAAACATGTCCGCCCTTACTAAAAATAGAACATAGGGGTCAAAATGCTGTTTTTTGCTATTCTTTCCTGAATTATAGAAATAAAATGAAGATGAAAGCTACTTTCAAGGCAAACATGGTATCCCGAGTTGAATGGTGATGATGAAAGTTTGTTTTGGACGGCCATTTTTAAAATGGCTGCCATTTTCCTGCCATTTTTTACACTTGCTCGGATTTCAACAATATTTTATTTTTAAAGTAAACATGGTATCCTTAGTGAATGGTGATGATGAGAATGTTGTATAACAATGATTAAACTTCATAATATGTGAGCTTTTAATTGCCATCACTTGGTGTCTGTCATAATCGTTGTTAACAAATTTTCAAACATCTTCTCCTCTGAAACTACTTGGGGGAATTTGATGAAACTTAGCATGATTGTTCCTGCAATATTTCCTTTTCAAGTACAATAAAAAGCCTTAACCCACAATTTTTACATAACTTCTTTCAAACATTTTAAAAACGAAGACAACATATAGACCAAAAGATTTATACTTGTATTTGAAGATTAATTAAAGCTTGTATTTTGTATTATGAATCATCAGATTGACCATGACTGTATCTTAATCAAGCGTAGGGAGAACTCATGCCCATTTCTTTCCAGAGGTTCTTAAAGGTTTTTAAAGGTATTTTCAGCATTTTACGTGACCTTTAATACTCAGTTTAGTTTACAACAAACATTAATATATTAATTTAGTTTATAGTGCATTGTTTACCAGGTGAGCGATTCAGGCTCTTGAGAGCCTCTTGTTACAAACTGCAAGTGGTTTTTCGGGAATATCTCAAATCCTCTAAAAATTAAAGTAAAAAGTATTACACTACCTTTCGTT
The DNA here is from genome assembly GCA_028015205.1 of Mytilisepta virgata. Taxonomy (NCBI): domain Eukaryota; kingdom Metazoa; phylum Mollusca; class Bivalvia; order Mytilida; family Mytilidae; genus Mytilisepta; species Mytilisepta virgata. The sequence continues at coordinate 33,052,018 of CM051511.1, read as the reverse complement.
TCCAGTAGTCGTAATTAATTATTGTCATTTCCACTGCTGAAATATACCAAATATTTTGATAGAGATTTTTTCCCATTTTGGTGTGAATTTCATCGATTTTTGCATCTTATATGACATCACCACAAATAAATGTGACGTTGCAGATTATGTGCAAGTTCTGTTTCCAAATGTTCGATCCTTGTTGTCTTTTGAGACATATCTAATTGTTATTTCAAAGTTAAAGAAAAGTCATGAAGTCCAGAGTTTTTCATCAAGAAATCAGTTGCAGATGTATGAGAGACACGCAGTAGACTATTCAGCCATTGAGGCCCTCTCATGAATGGAGAAGACATAACATAAAATATATGATAAATGTATAAACTTACATCTACTTTAGGCCACATGGCATCCTTTGCAAGATTTAGCAGTTATTGGGAGATATCCAGATCCCAAGTTCCCTGGATACCATGATGGAGAACTACGTACTATTGATATTATAGATGTGGAATCAGGTGAACTGGTTACCAGTCTGAGTGATCCTAGTGCTTCTGGTCTTGTTTGTGTAAGATTTTTTTCCAGATTTGTATGTCAAATAAGTACATGATGTCTAGAAATAAATGTGACAAAAGCAACAGGGTAATGCATTAGAAAGACCTCACATTTTAGCTTTTGCCTTGAATATATATTCTTTAAAAAATGTTCTTAAAGTTACTCATTCTGTCATTATTGACAGATGCTACATATTTTCAGTAATTACATTTATTTTCATTTGACAATATACATGTCTGTAAAAAGTAGAAAGTCACGTTGTGAAAACACCTCAACCTCACCTGAGAAATAGTTTTGCAGTATCTGCTTGATGTTTTGAAATTCTTTTCATTTCATGCCATATGGTTGTCCGTAAAATATTCCAAATTTATGAATTGCTCAGATTTTTGAAAAAATATGTATGTGCCAGTCAAATTTGTAGATTTTGAGAAATCTCTATATTTTTATGTCACCCTTTAGTAATGTTTTACGAAACCTGAGCTTGAATATTTCAAAGAAGACTTCCTGAATTCAAAACCTATGGTTACTTCAAATTTGAACTGTTATTGTAGTTATGTCTCCCAAACGAAGTTTGGAGACATGTTGTTTTTGCTCAGTTCTTATTATTATTCTTTCCGGGCGCGTTTTTTCGAACACTTGTGTGCACCGTTTCTCATAAACCAATAGACGGAATCGCTTGATATCATACGACTTGCTAGGCCCATATTCCTAGATGTGCCTCCCGAAAAAATTTTTTCAATCTGTGGGAGGGAACATATATTTTGGGGGTCTCAAAAGGGGGTGGGGTTTTGCAAAATTTTACTATAGAAGTCTATGGGAAAAGTGATATAACTTGGATCATTTGTGATCTTAACTTGGAAATACTACCTGTTACCTTGGATATTTAAGTTTTTATACCCCGCCACACGAAGTGGCGAGGTATTATGTTATACCCTCCATTTCGTTGTCTTAGGGGGGGGGGGGTCATGCCCCACCCCCTCAAATAACAAAATACTTAATATTTTGAAAACCATTGTGATCCCCACCCTATAACAATATATTTTATTACTCCTTATGATAAGACGAATCATTTGGTACCATAGGGGGTCTGAGGGGGGGGTCATGCCCCACCCCCTTAAATGACAAAATACTTATTATTCTGAAAACCATTGAGATCCCCACCCTATAACCATATATATTATTACTCCTTATGATAAGACGAATCATTTGGTACCATAGGGGGTCTGAGGGGGGGGGGGTCATGCCCCACCCCCTTAAATGATAAAATACTTAATATTTTGAAAACCATTGTGATCCCCAGCCTATAACCATATATATTATTACTCCTTATGATAAGACGAATCATTTGGTACCATAGGGGGTCTGAGGGGGGGTCATGCCCCACCCCCTCAAATGATAAAATACTAAATAGACGGAAGTTTTTATACCCCGCCACACGAAGTGGCGAGGTATTATGTTATACCCTCCATTTCGTTGTCTTAGGGGGGGTCATGCCCCACCCCCTCAAATAACAAAATACTTAATATTTTGAAAACCATTGTGATCCCCACCCTATAACCATATATATTATTACTCCTTATGATAAGACAAATCATTTGGTACCATAGGTGGTCTGAGGGGGGTCATGCCCCACCCCCTCAAATGATAAAATACTAAATATTCTGAAAACCATTGAGATCCCCACCCTATAACCATATATATTATTACTCCTTATGATAAGACGAATCATTTGGTACCATAGGGGGGTCTGAGGGTGGGGTCATGCCCCACCCCCTTAAATGATAAAATACTAAATATTCTGAAAACCATTGAGATCCCCACCCTATAACCATATATATTATTACTTCTTATGATAAGACAAATCATTTGGTACCATAGGGGGTTCTGTATATTTTTTATTTATATATGTTGGGTGGAAAGGCATGGCTAAAGGGGAGGTGGAGGCCATTGCACCTTCAATAATAAAATATTTTGATAAAACATCTGTTAATCATGTTAATACCGATTACAACATATAAAACTGCAGATATTGAATACCATATATCAAACATTTTGCATATACTCAATCTCTTTGTACACTTGCCCAGTATTTCAAACACTAGGAATTCCAAAAATACCCTGAAAGAGAAAGAGCTTTGTTTGGGAGACATTCGAAACTGCATCCAGTTTCAATTATACCTTGTTAAGTATGTTTTTCTTGTATTAAAGGTAGGAAAACACTTATAATTGTTTTAATTTTTCTGTAGGTTAACAGGTTCAATAGAAGGGGAGATGTGCTGGCATCAGGCATGGGTAAGATGTTTATTTGAAAAGTCAGTATGTCTATTTTGTTTTTACCTGCGTCTCCAACGGCAAAAGCAGGCCTAGTAACCGCTTGACTCCGTCTGTCCGAAAGACCTTGGGTAGGAAACTTTTGTCAAAGTTTTCTTGGCTTCTACTGAAGGGAATGATTTATATTTTGTCTGCAGCTTTATAATGTTGAGTTGTAGTGTTTGAGCAATTTTTGGATCTGTCGTGCAGCCACATCCTATTTGCCAATCAATGAAATGCATGCTGCGACGCAGGTCAGACCTGATTTTGGTCTTGTTTAGTATGGTAATTAACATCCCTATGCATCCAGTGAACCTTCCCATGTATACTAATTTGTTGTTGGTAAAATTAGAAAATCTACAGTTTCAAGTCTTTTCTTGAGAGAAATCTTGGTTAGATATAACAACATTTCGTTTTAAGATAAATGAATTAAACAGTCACCGAGAATTGCAATTCTTGCAATTATGTGAAAAAAAATCATTTAGAAGTGCTTTGAAAATACAGTTGATTCTCGTTATCTCAAAATAATTTATCTCAAAACTCCTGTATCTCAGAGTAATGTTTTGGTCCCTATATTAAACTTTGCACTATATTTCCTCCTGATATCTCAAACTCCTGTTATCTCAAACTATTTCTGTTGGTCCCTTCCACTTTGAGATAACGAGAGTCAACTGTATGAATTTAGTGTAGATGAATTCTACAATGTTTTTTTCCCCACAAATATATTTTAGCGAAGAAATCCAGGAAAAATATTAACCACACATGTGAAAGATCAGGATATGTCTATTTTCATTAATTTCTGCAATAAAAAATCCTGCGAAAGTTTAAATAACTGACAAGGTTTCAAGCAGTGGGCATTACCATAGAAGGTTTCTTGTAACACTTAATCGTCAAAATGTAGTGACTGCCTCAGTGGTTTAGAGTTAGTTTTCTTTCCTGGGATGGAGAAGGTCACAGGTTCAATCCCCGGCCAGGTCTAACCAAAAACTTTAAAATTGGCATTTGGTGCTACTCCGCATGCATTAAGGAATAAGAACATGTCTTCATGGAGACTGTTACCTTAATGACATAATGGTACCACATTAAAAATTCTGCTCAGCTTGTTGGTCTAGTGAAAAGGTGGGTTCATATTATATCACATCAACATGTTCTGGCCCTGAAATACATCTAGTAATTGCCACTGGATGATAACCAATAATCGATCCATCCCTCAAATCTGCTTGCTTTCCTTTGAAGTAGTTAAATACAAGAAAGTATTACAGCTGTGGAACTGATGGTAATTAAAAGCATGTGCTTATTTAAATTTTTTATGATGGTCACTTGGATACCAATAAAATTTTATTGCATCATTTGTGAAGAATTTTGCAGATATTTCTTTCTTGGTAACATTTTGATCAAATTTTTCAGGTTTACATATCTTATTATGGACTAGAAAAGAGGAGGTTGTGGAAAGACAGACATCTCTATTAGCATCAATGAAAGGTTACTTAGACAATAGTAGCCATAGCAACAGTGGTGCCAGCAGACGACCACCAAGACAATCTCAGACAAAGAATTCAAAGACAAAAAGTGAGAAAACAAAAGAAAAAACTGAAACAAAAACTGAAAAAGAGAAACTAAAATTAAAACTGAAAAATTCTAAAAGATGAAAATTTGCATTTGATTTTAACACTGAAGTCATCCAAATGATCTGAAAGAAATTTCTGCTAGCCATGGACCTGGAGTTGTTGAAGAGAAATTGCTAAACAGTGTGAAAAGATTCTCTTATTATGGAGACCTGCACTGATAAAGAATTTTGTTACAGAATTGAAGACTTTTTTATTCTGTAAATCAATCATGGATGGCTCTTAGTTTAGATAAATCATATCTCTTCATAGCATTGTAATTTTTTTATACCCCCCTCAAACAAAGTTTTGTGGGGGTGTATAGGAATCACCCTGTCTGTCCATATGTTTTGTAAGCGCAACTCCTCCTTAACCGTTCAATGGATTTTGATCAAACTATATGAAGGTTGGTCATCATATGTAGATGTGCATGAAGCAAGATTATTATCTCCAGATGATTGCAAAGGGACATAATCCAACTTCAGGGTTTTACATGTTTAAAGCTTGTAAGGGAAACTCCTCTTAAACCGTTCAATAGATTTTGATGAAACTTAATATGAAGGTTAGGCATCATATATAGATGTGCATGAAGAAAGATAATTATCGCTGGATGCTTGCAAAGGGAGATAATCCAACTTAAGGGCTTTACATGTTTAAAGCTTGAAAGCACTGCAAGTGGGGGTATCACTCTGGTCACTCACAGTTCTAGTTTATTATGTGTTACGACTGTAATTTTTCTCATTATTCTGTTAAGATTTATTTTGTGTAAATGTATAATTTATGTAGTCTAATAAGCTGTTTCTCATGATTTTATGAAGCAGCAAGATAAACTGGATATAGTTTTTGGATTTGAAAATAAACTGAGAGACTAAACTAATTCAAATTTTATTTACAGTTCGTCTTGTTATAACCTTTTATTAAATGAGGAAAGGAGACACTTAAACTGTATTAATATACATACTTTTCCTTTTCGTGTTATATATGTATATCTGTCTGTATATTTGTAAGATATGTCTGTACTGCTATGGACCAAATGGTCTATTTGTTTGCAATAAAGTTGAATTGAATTGAATTGTTAAATGAGTGTTATATAGATGTATAGTTTACAAGTGATTAACAGATAATCAGAAACTCTTTATCCAGGTATTGTTAATAATAATAATGTAGAATAAAATTTTTATATGACAGATTTTGTAGTAATATATTTTTTCTTTTCATGCATGTCCAAGATATCCAAAAATCAAAACAATTATAGCATTTGAAGACAATATTGATTTTGGCCTTCCTCGACCCATATTTGTCCAGAAATTAATTCTAATTCCAGTAGACTGGGAATCAGGTTCATAGATGCAGACGACATCAGGATGGAGATTTGAATGTTTCATAAACAATGAACCCAGTCTCCAAGCCTGTTAGTTAGGCTTGACTTGTGATTTTGAAGCGACATTCTCACATGACACCATGTATAACTGGTAAATGGCAGAAAAATGTTACAATTTGTATTTCTCAATCAAAACTACTTTTTAGCTCACCTGGACCAAAGGTCCATGTGAGCTTTTACCATCACTTGGCGTCCGTCGTCGTCGTCGTCGTCGTCGTCGTCGTCTGTCGTCGTCGTCGTCTGTTAACAATTTTTCAAACGTTAACTCGTCCGACACCATAAGTCCAATTGCAACCAAACTTCGTACAGTTGTTTATTGGTATATGTGCTACAAAACTATCGTTTGGATTTTTGATTCGTAAAAAAACATGGCCGCCATGGCTAAAAATAGAACATAGGGGTAAATTGCAGTTTTTTGCAAATAACTCAAAAACCATAACAGATATTAAAATTCTGGCATAGGGTAAAAGTGTTCAGCACCTCAAGATCTACCTGCCCTGAAATTTTGAAGAAGATCTAACGACCCATGTAGGAGTTATTGCCCTTTTTCTGCATTTTTTCCAAATTTTGCACTTATTAAGCTCAATATCTTGGATACTATAAAGGAAATTTGAAAAATTTAAATTTCATATTGTTAGGCACACAAAGATCTACAAAATTTGTAACAAGATTGAAGTTGTAGGTTCGTTCCTTTTAGGAGTTATTCCCCTTAGATCGTCAAAATTGACCATTTTTGCAGTCTTTATTCATTGTAATAAAATCGTTAACTCCTCTTACACCATAAGTTTAATTGCAACCAAACTTAGTGTAGTTGTTCCTTGGCATGAGTGCTACTAAACTATCGTTTGGATTTTTGATTTGTAAAAAAAACATGGCTGCCATGGCTAAAAATAGAACATAGGGGTAAATTGCAGTTTTTTGCAAATAACTCAAAAATGGTGACAGATATCAAAATTCTGATGGGAAGCTAAAGTGTTCAACACCTCAAGATCTACCTGCTTTGAAATTTTGAAGATGTAACCACCCATGTAGGAGTTATTGCCCTTTTTCTTGATTTTTGTTTTAAATTTGTACTTACTAAATTGTATGATCATTCCTTTTAGGAGTTATTCCCCTTAGACCATCAAAATTGACCATTTTCACAGCATTTCCCTTAGTTTGCAAAATGTTTAAATGAGCCCTTTAGGAGTTAAAGTTTTGTCCCTTAAATGTCAAAATAACTGTTGATGCCTTATAGATGACCCTTTAAATATCAAAAATAGCGTTTTCTCTTGTTTTTGCCCTATAGAATGAAAACTATTGTCGATAGAGAAAAGCTGTTGTTTGCTTAAACAATCAGCTCATTGAGCTCTACAAAAGTCTGAATTGGGTCGAAGTTGTCAGATGATCCATTATAGGGGTAATAGCTCATGAAAGACTCCCTTAAAGCTTAAGGACCAGGTGAGCGATTCAGGCTCCTGGGAGCCTCTTGTTACAAAAATAAATTATGTTGCATTTGGAGAAATATCTCTTCTTAAATGAATTATATTTTTTCAAGATATTGAAAATAGTTTCAGAAAACTGTTGATGGAAAGGTATATTAAACATGCTCTTTGGTAATAACTTGTAGTTAAAATTACTTTTGATGAGTTCAGTAGAACAGGGAATTAAACAATTGATTGGTCTTTCCTTTTTAGCTCACCTGGCCAAAGGCCATGTGAGCTTTTGCCATCACTTGGCGTCCGTCGTCCGTAAACTTTCACATATTTATCATCTCCTCTAAAACCAATGGAGCAAATTTAACGAAACTGTACAGGAATGATGTATGGAAGGTCCGTTACTAAGATTGCTGAAATTTTTCCGATCCGCCAAAAAACATGGCTGCCAGAGCAGGACATAGTTTAACATAGGACCCTATGGGAAAACAGGTTAAAGTTTATCTCCTCTGAAACTACTTGAGCAAACTTTACAGGAATGATGTATGGAAGGACCTTTACTAAGATTGCAGAAATTTTTCCGATCCGCCTAAAAACATGGCTGCAAGCGCAGGACATAGTTTAACATTGGACCCTATGGGAAAATATGTTAAGGATCATCTTCTCTGAACCTACTAAATAAAATTAAACCAAACTTTACAGGAATGATGCATGGAATGTCCCTCACAAAGATTAATAAAAATTTTTTGCGATCTGTTTAAAAACATGGCTGCCAGCACAGGACATAGTTTAACATTGGACCCTATTTCAGATGATATGTTTTAGAATGTTTTAATGTTTTAGCATGCCCTAAGTCACATATCATATTAATACATATTTCACATCCAGTAAATCTTCTTAAATATTTTTAGAAGCACCATATTTAAATTTGTGAAGATTTTTTGTCGGGGCGGGGCCGTTGTTTGTAGAAGCATTTTGTCAGGTGAGCGCTACAGGCTCAGCCCACTGAGCCTCTAGTTAGTTTACCTTCAGATGAGTTGTCATCACTTGGTGTCTGTCATCATTTTGCAGTGTCCATAAACTTTAACATTTTAATCTTCTCTAAAACCCCTTGGCCAATTTGGACCAAATTTAAGTGGAATAGTGTTTTGTTGGCCACCTTCTAAAAGTTTGTCTCTGGTCCTCAACTTCAAACCGACTTGGCTGCTGTTACTAAAAATAACAAAAAGGTGGTCTAATTTTGACAAGCATTCTATAAAACTACATGGCCACAATGAACACGTTTTCTAATACGGTCTCTTGTGAGGTCAAATGTAGGGTTTGTCCCTAAATGTTGGAATCTGGGAAAATTCATTTAAAAATCTTGTTCTGACAAATCACTTAGCCAATTAGAAGCAAAATTGGCAGCAATTTTCCTTAGGTGGTCCTCTTCATAACTGTCGGTTAGGACTGTATTACAATATTCTTTTAAAAATGGAACCGCTTGACCAGTCGGAAGTAAATTTATCATGTGGTCCTATTTTCATAATTGTGTCTGATAATCCGGATGGCCACAGCAGCCAAACCAATGAGCCAACTGGAACAAAACTTGGCACTACATGTCGACCTAGGGTCCACAAAATCCGAACTTGGTTAACAGGACCCAGTGGAAAATTCATTTAAAAATCTTCTTGGCTATCTGAAACCACTAAGCCAATTGGAACCCCTGGCGGTTCCCTTTCAAAACATGTCCAATGACTTGGACTGTCATGCAAGATGCTAGCAAAAAATTTTGTCTAAAACCGCTGAGCGAGTTGGACCCTAATTGACAGCAATGATCTTTTGGGGGTCCTCCTTCATGATTGTGTATGATAACATGAAATCAGCTATCCAAGATGGTCACTACGGCAGATCGTCTTTTAACATGGGAAAATTCACTTTAAAACCTCGTTCGAAACCGCAGAGGCAATTTTAAAATGTTTCCCAAAAGTTAAAAGTCTGAAAATCTTCCAGGAAATTAACTAGCATTGAAATAATCCAATTGTTCCAACCGCTTCCTGTTTCACTGTTCACTAAGAAATTCTCCAAACAGTAAATATCTAAGAGTCCTGGAAGAAATGTTTTTCTATTTAGAATTGCAGGTTTTGAAATTTAAGTGTTCATTGCAATTACTATTCCAATGACTATTTCCATGATACATAAACAACAAAATGGATAACAGCATAGTTCTACAATGGCATAAGATTAACAACAAAGTGGATAACAGCAGAGTTCTACAATGGCATAACATAAACAACAAAATGGATAATAGCAGAGTTCTACAATGGCATAACATAAACAACAAAATGAATAACAGCAGAGTTCTACAATGGCATAACATAAACAACAAATGGATAACAGCATAGTTCTACAATGGCATAACATAAACAACATGGATAACAGTAGAGTTCTACAATGGCATAACATAAACAACATGGATAACAGCAGAGTTCTACAATGGCATAACATAAACAACATGGATAACAGCAGAGTTCTACAATGGCATAACATAAACAACAAAATGAATAACAGCATAGTTCTACAATGGCATAACATAAACAACAAAATGGATAACAGCAGAGTTCTACAATGGCATAACATAAACAAAATGTATAACAGCAGAGTTCTACAATGGCATAACATAAACAAAATGTATAACAGCAGAGTTCTACAATGGCATAACATAAACAACAAAATGGATAATAGCAGAGTTCAACAATGGCATCACATAAACAACATGGATGACAGTAGAATTTTACAATGGCATAACAAACAACAAAATGGATAACAGCATAGTTCTACAATGGCATAACATAAACAAAATGTATAACAGCAGAGTTCTACAATGGCATAACAAACAACAAAATTTCTACAATGGCATAACATAAACAACAAAATGGATAACAGTAGAGTTCTACAATGGCATAACAAACAACAAATGGATAACAGTAGAGGTCTACAATGGCATAACATAAACAACAACATGGATAACAGCAGAGTTCTACAATGGCATAACATAAACAACAAAATGGATAATAGCAGAGTTCTACAATGGCATAACAAACATCAAAATGGATAACAGCAGAGTTCTACAATTGCATAACATAAACAACAACATGGATAACAGCAGAGTTCTACAATGGCATAACATAAACAACAAAATGGATAACAGCAGAGTTCTACAATGGCATAACAAACAACAAAATGGATAACAGCATAGTTCTACAATGGCATAACATAAACAACAAAATTTCTACAATGGCATAACATAAACAACAAAATGGATAACAGCTGAGTTCTACAATGGCATAACATAAACAAAATGTATAACAGCAGAGTTCTACAATGGCATAACATAAACAACAAAATGGATAATAGCAGAGTTCTACAATGGCATCACATAAACAACATGGATAACAGTAGAGTTCTACAATGGCATAACAAACAACAAAATGGATAACAGCATAGTTCTACAGTGGCATAACATAAACAAAATGTATAACAGCAGAGTTCTACAATGGCATAACATAAACAACAAAATTTCTACAATGGCATAACATAAACAACAAAATGGATAACAGCTGAGTTCTACAATGGCATAACATAAACAAAATGTATAACAGCAGAGTTCTACAATGGCATAACAAACAACAAAATGGATAACAGCATAGTTCTAGAATTGCATAACATAAACAACAAAATGGATAACAGCAGAGTTCTACAATGGCATAACATAAACAACAAAATGGATAATAGCAGAGTTCTACAATGGCATAATATAAACAACAAAATGGATAATAGCAGAGTTCCACAATGGCATAACATAAACAACAAAATAGATAACAGCAGAGTTCTACAATGGCATACTAATCAATAAACTTTATCCAACAAAAACAACAACAAATACTTTATTCAACCTCGGACACAACCTCAGACACAACCGTGTACAAGAGGACAATATCAAACACATATACATGTATCGAACTTTATTTGTCATTAAACATAAAGATATAGTTTGTGACAAAGACATACAAATACATATAAAGCAAATTTGGAGACCAAATATTATACGCATAAGTATTAGTAACAGACATTATAACATATCAAATGAATTATGAGACTTCTGCCCTCAGTTCTAATGACTGCTTTAAAAAGAAGCCACCCATTCTAATATGTTTATTATTTGTTGGGTTAAGCAAAAAGACAAGTTTTCATCATCTGTCATGTTTATAAATTCTCTATTTTCAAGCTTAAGACTATTAAACAAAGTTTCCCTTATTTTACTATTAGTTTTACATTTTAAAATGAAATGAGATTCATCTTCAATAGTCTTGCAAATTTTACAAATTCTATCTTGCCGAGGGTTTTTATAATAACGACCTTTTTCTATTTCGAAGTCGTGATCACTAATACGCAGTTTTGTGAATATATTTCTAATTGAAAATAATGGATCTGTAAGATAAAACTCTCCTTTGAGAGATGGATTTAACTTCTTATATAGATAGAATTTACTATTTTCTTCATATCCATTTATTCTATCTAAAAATATCTTTTTAAATTTCTCATTTACACCATTTTTTATAGAAGATTTCAAAAGTTTTACATCCTTTGATGACTTGCAACTAGAAATATTGTCTTCATTTTCTACTTCTGAAACAATATCTTTAACGAAGGTGTACCAGCTGTAAGTGCCTTGATTGTCAAGTGCTTTAGTAAGTTCAAGTTCAAAAGATTCTTTGAGCAATGGATTTATATCATTTGTGTGAAGCCTTGCTAGATATAGAAGTGATTGACTATGTATGAAGTTTTCTATAGGATATCTTCCTAATTCTGTTCTCACACCAATATTTGAAGAAGATTTCTTTGTCCCTAATAGAGACTTACAAAAATTTAAGTGTACTTTTTCTAAAGAAGTTTTATCCACAAAGGAAATATAATCTACTCTATTATTTGTCTGGGCTGCTCTCTTTTTTGCCCTATAAAAGGGCAAATAGTAGTCCATAAAAGAAACCAAATTTAAGTGGAATAGTGTTTTGTTGGCCACCTTCTAAAAGTTTGTCTCTGGTCCTCAACTTCAAACCGACTTGGCTGCTGTTACTAAAAATAACAAAAAGGTTGTCTAATTTTGACAAGCATTCTATAAAACTACATGGCCACAATGAACACGTTTTCTAATACGGTCTCTTGTGAGGTCAAATGTAGGGTTTGTCCCTAAATGTTGGAATCTGGGAAAATTCATTTAAAAATCTTGTTCTGACAAATCACTTAGCCAATTAGAAGCAAAATTGGCAGCAATTTTCCTTAGGTGGTCCTCTTCATAACTGTCGGTTAGGACTGTATTACAATATTCTTTTAAAAATGGAACCGCTTGACCAGTCGGAAGTAAATTTATCATGTGGTCCTATTTTCATAATTGTGTCTGATAATCCGGATGGCCACAGCAGCCAAACCAATGAGCCAACTGGAACAAAACTTGGCACTACATGTCGACCTAGGGTCCACAAAATCCGAACTTGGTTAACAGGACCCAGTGGAAAATTCATTTAAAAATCTTCTTGGCTATCTGAAACCACTAAGCCAATTGGAACCCCTGGCGGTTCCCTTTCAAAACATGTCCAATGACTTGGACTGTCATGCAAGATGCTAGCAAAAAATTTTGTCTAAAACCGCTGAGCGAGTTGGACCCTAATTGACAGGAATAATCTTTTGGGGGTCCTCCTTCATGATTGTGTATGATAACATGAAATCAGCTATCCAAGATGGTCACTACGGCAGATCGTCTTTTAACATGGGAAAATTCACTTTAAAACCTCGTTCGAAACCGCAGAGGCAATTTTAAAATGTTTCCCAAAAGTTAAAAGTCTGAAAATCTTCCAGGAAATTAACTAGCATTGAAATAATCCAATTGTTCCAACCGCTTCCTGTTTCACTGTTCACTAAGAAATTCTCCAAACAGTAAATATCTAAGAGTCCTGGAAGAAATGTTTTTCTATTTAGAATTGCAGGTTTTGAAATTTAAGTGTTCATTGCAATTACTATTCCAATGACTATTTCCATGATACATAAACAACAAAATGGATAACAGCATAGTTCTACAATGGCATAAGATTAACAACAAAGTGGATAACAGCAGAGTTCTACAATGGCATAACATAAACAACAAAATGGATAATAGCAGAGTTCTACAATGGCATAACATAAACAACAAAATGAATAACAGCAGAGTTCTACAATGGCATAACATAAACAACAAATGGATAACAGCATAGTTCTACAATGACATAACATAAACAACATGGATAACAGTAGAGTTCTACAATGGCATAACATAAACAACATGGATAACAGCAGAGTTCTACAATGGCATAACATAAACAACATGGATAACAGCAGAGTTCTACAATGGCATAACATAAACAACAAAATGAATAACAGCATAGTTCTACAATGGCATAACATAAACAACAAAATGGATAACAGCAGAGTTCTACAATGGCATAACATAAACAAAATGTATAACAGCAGAGTTCTACAATGGCATAACATAAACAAAATGTATAACAGCAGAGTTCTACAATGGCATAACATAAACAACAAAATGGATAATAGCAGAGTTCAACAATGGCATCACATAAACAACATGGATGACAGTAGAATTTTACAATGGCATAACAAACAACAAAATGGATAACAGCATAGTTCTACAATGGCATAACATAAACAAAATGTATAACAGCAGAGTTCTACAATGGCATAACAAACAACAAAATTTCTACAATGGCATAACATAAACAACAAAATGGATAACAGTAGAGTTCTACAATGGCATAACAAACAACAAATGGATAACAGTAGAGGTCTACAATGGCATAACATAAACAACAACATGGATAACAGCAGAGTTCTACAATGGCATAACATAAACAACAAAATGGATAATAGCAGAGTTCTACAATGGCATAACAAACATCAAAATGGATAACAGCAGAGTTCTACAATTGCATAACATAAACAACAACATGGATAACAGCAGAGTTCTACAATGGCATAACATAAACAACAAAATGGATAACAGCAGAGTTCTACAATGGCATAACAAACAACAAAATGGATAACAGCATAGTTCTACAATGGCATAACATAAACAACAAAATTTCTACAATGGCATAACATAAACAACAAAATGGATAACAGCTGAGTTCTACAATGGCATAACATAAACAAAATGTATAACAGCAGAGTTCTACAATGGCATAACATAAACAACAAAATGGATAATAGCAGAGTTCTACAATGGCATCACATAAACAACATGGATAACAGTAGAGTTCTACAATGGCATAACAAACAACAAAATGGATAACAGCATAGTTCTACAGTGGCATAACATAAACAAAATGTATAACAGCAGAGTTCTACAATGGCATAACATAAACAACAAAATTTCTACAATGGCATAACATAAACAACAAAATGGATAACAGCTGAGTTCTACAATGGCATAACATAAACAAAATGTATAACAGCAGAGTTCTACAATGGCATAACAAACAACAAAATGGATAACAGCATAGTTCTAGAATTGCATAACATAAACAACAAAATGGATAACAGCAGAGTTCTACAATGGCATAACATAAACAACAAAATGGATAATAGCAGAGTTCTACAATGGCATAATATAAACAACAAAATGGATAATAGCAGAGTTCCACAATGGCATAACATAAACAACAAAATAGATAACAGCAGAGTTCTACAATGGCATACTAATCAATAAACTTTATCCAACAAAAACAACAACAAATACTTTATTCAACCTCAGACACAACCTCAGACACAACCGTGTACAAGAGGACAATATCAAACACATATACATGTATCGAACTTTATTTGTCATTAAACATAAAGATATAGTTTGTGACAAAGACATACAAATACATATAAAGCAAATTTGGAGACCAAATATTATACGCATAAGTATTAGTAACAGACATTATAACATATCAAATGAATTATGAGACTTCTGCCCTCAGTTCTAATGACTGCTTTAAAAAGAAGCCACCCATTCTAATATGTTTATTATTTGTTGGGTTAAGCAAAAAGACAAGTTTTCATCATCTGTCATGTTTATAAATTCTCTATTTTCAAGCTTAAGACTATTAAACAAAGTTTCCCTTATTTTACTATTAGTTTTACATTTTAAAATGAAATGAGATTCATCTTCAATAGTCTTGCAAATTTTACAAATTCTATCTTGCCGAGGGTTTTTATAATAACGACCTTTTTCTATTTCGAAGTCGTGATCACTAATACGCAGTTTTGTGAATATATTTCTAATTGAAAATAATGGATCTGTAAGATAAAACTCTCCTTTGAGAGATGGATTTAACTTCTTATATAGATAGAATTTACTATTTTCTTCATATCCATTTATTCTATCTAAAAATATCTTTTTAAATTTCTCATTTACACCATTTTTTATAGAAGATTTCAAAAGTTTTACATCCTTTGATGACTTGCAACTAGAAATATTGTCTTCATTTTCTACTTCTGAAACAATATCTTTAACGAAGGTGTACCAGCTGTAAGTGCCTTGATTGTCAAGTGCTTTAGTAAGTTCAAGTTCAAAAGATTCTTTGAGCAATGGATTTATATCATTTGTGTGAAGCCTTGCTAGATATAGAAGTGATTGACTATGTATGAAGTTTTCTATAGGATATCTTCCTAATTCTGTTCTCACACCAATATTTGAAGAAGATTTCTTTGTCCCTAATAGAGACTTACAAAAATTTAAGTGTACTTTTTCTAAAGAAGTTTTATCCACAAAGGAAATATAATCTACTCTATTATTTGTCTGGGCTGCTCTCTTTTTTGCCCTATAAAAGGGCAAATAGTAGTCCATAAAAGAAATCTCAGAACTATAAGTTAAAATTGGTCTAATTAATTATCAAATCAGTTATTCATTACTTTAACTGGGAAATTCCTCATAGACATGGCTTTTTCTCTAAGTAAAAATAATACCTTTCTTGCCTTTTTTGCTAGATCATTTAGACTAGACTTTAGATTACCATTGCTTTTTAATAAGAATCCTAAAAATTTATACTCGAAAGTATTTTGAATTCTCTCATCATTAAAACTGATGAATGAATCAGAATTTATACAATTATTTTGAACTATCATAGTTTTCGTCTTTTTAACGTTTAAAGTTAGCTGCCACTTTCCACAATATTCACTTAAATTATTTACACTTGTTTGAAGACCTTCTTTACTTTCTGAAATGATAAGTAGATCATCTGCAAATGACAGAGAACCAATTTTTGAGTTTAGAAGAATTGAAAGTTGACAATCATCCCTGTCAAAGTTTGAACTTAAATCATTTATAAACATGTTGAAAAGAGTAGGGCTAAGTGAATCCCCTTATTTTACTCCCCTGTTTATTTCGAAATATTCTGAATGACATCCTTCTAACTTAAGAGCAATGTTTGTCTTTGATAACATATTTTTTATTGTGTAATATAAATGCTTTCCCATTCCTAGATTAGCTAATTTGTACAATAATCCATCTCTCCATACTGAATCAAATGCTTTTTTGAAGTCAACAAAGCATAAATATAATTTCTTCTTATTCTTATGTATATATTTGTTAATAAGAGATTTTAGAACAAAAAGACTGTCTGTGGTTCGATGGTTTTCGCGGAAACCAAATTGAGAATTAGAATATCTATCTTTCATCCAAGTTTTTAGTCTACCATTTAAGATAGCACTAAAAAGTTTAGCTATACAATTTATCAATGAAATTCCCCTGTAATCAGAAGGATCCATTCTATTACCACTTTTATATAATAAAATCAAATAAGAATTATTCCAATGAAATGGAAAGTGACCCGTTTTTAGTACTAAATTAAATAGTTTTGCAAGACTTTTAACAGTAACATCACTGCTATATTTAAATATTTCATTTATTATACCGTCTGGTCCATTTGCTTTCCCCTTTTTCAATTTTTTGATTGCAGATTTAATTTCACTTATATTTATGGGATTGTCTGTTTCTGAATTTTCACAGATTATTCTTTCTATATTGTTCAATTCTATTTTAACTTTATTTTGAAAACTGTAGTTTATATTTTTGCATTCTCCTTGACCCTGAATATGTTGGACTATTTTCTCAAAATCATTTACCAATTCTTTAACCACATTTTGATTTTCATCTCCTTTCTGGTCATTTTCTTTTAGTAACTTCCAAAATTCACTAGGATCATTCTGTATAGAATCTGATAGTTTATCATATATTGACTGCATGTATATCTTTTTCTTCTGTTTAGCAATTTTTCTAAAAGTTTTAAGTTGATTAAAATATTTTTGTCTCAAAGCCTTGTCATAAGGATTTTTTCTAATTTGACTACAAGTGAAATTTAAACATTTCTTTTGATCATATATTGATAAGTCAGACCATTTCTGTTTTACTCTTTTAAACCTTTTCTTTCCGGGTTTTATTATTTTACATGATTTATTTGCTATATTATAAAATAGGTCATTCAGCTCTTCTGCAGCTGAATTTATACCTTCTTGGTCTTCCGTAAAATTCTTAGTTTCAAAGTTTACAAAACTGTTTATCATTTCTTTATTACATAAACACTCTAAAAGTTTTTCATTTGACTGATTATTCCATTTGTAATTTTTAGCAACTGACCAATTCCTAATTGGAGATGATCCTTTATCATTCTGAGATTGTATTTCACATTTCAAGGTTACATTTATTTGAGCATGATCTGAAAGATGATTAAATTGAAGAGTTTCAAAATATAGAACTGAGGACAGAAGGCTCTCACTTATAACACCATAATCAACAGTACTAAGACCATTTACTGTATCAGATGACAGACAGGTATACACAAATTCAATACACAGTGATATGTCGGTCGAGACAGACACGGGGACAGAAAAATAACATAAAGCACAAAAACGCAAACAAACCCAAAAGAGGGTCGGGATAGTCTGATTTGGCAGAGACATAGTTGCTAAGTATTTTCCTATAAATTAAAGACCCGAGGGTCATTAAAGAAACATTCCAAAAATTGGAATTTCATTTTTTGAAAATCAATTGTCCTGAGTAATTGCTATTCACCTTTGATCACATGTGTTAGGGTTTCAAATTACTTCCAACAAATATTAAAAGTTTGAATCCTGCAGGACATGCACCGAAGATGGAATTGCAATGTTTGAAATCTGATTGATCCAACCTATTGATAATTCACATCTGATTAACTTATATGGTTATTCTAAGCAATTTCTATTTCTTAGTTGATCACTTTCATAGAAGGTCGCTGGATACCTTTCCCACAAATTAATGTCTTAGAGTCTTCCAGGATATTTACAAATGATAGAATTGCAATGTTTCAAATTCAACGGATCAAAAAAATTATACTTTATGGCTGTTTAAGTTATTATATGATTGCTAGGTACATTTCCTATATATTAAAGGTCCGAGAGTTTTACACGATATTGACCAAAGATGGAATTGCAGTCTTTGAGATCCAATTGTTCCAGACAAGAGCTAATTCATAGTCGATTACTTTCATATATAGTTAATAGTTATTTTTCCCAAAAATTAAAGGTCTTAGAGTCTTCCTGGACATTTACCAAAATTGAAATGGCAACGACTGAAGTTAAGCCAATCAGCATTACAACTAACTTGGGGCTTTATTTCTATTGCGTATTCAATCCACCCATCAAAACGTTTACTGGGATGTAGAATTGTAAAATTGTTTCTCAAAATCTGTGACTTCTAAGTAAAAACCCGAGATTTTTCCCTAAAATTATGTCATTAACCGATACACAAGTAGGTAGGGCTCCAGAGTCTTACATTGGTTTACATTATATTTAAGTTTGGTAGAAGTCATCTGAGGCAAAATAAATATATTACGAATTCTCAAATCTGATTTCTGGGTAAACAAAATGAAGATTTCCCCAAATTTGTATCACTGATTGACCCCAACATTTCCACATTTAGTTTGAATGCGCTGAGGCAAGCTGAAGACATCACCCAGAAACGAATTGTAAACACCCCATCGTATTAATCTTTATTACGGGTAATTTTTTCCGTTTTATTTTTTTTTTGCTGTCTTTTTACTCGATATTGGCTTGTAATCATTTTCTCACATTACTACAAAAACTGATAAAAATTAATGAGATCTTGCAATGTAAATACCTTTGTCATGCATTTATTTAAATGACGGAATGCGCTTCTTCAAAAATTACTTAAACAAGATAATTGTAAATATTTTTTAAGACATAAGTTAAAATATTGACACCTAGATTAATGTTGATGGAATTTTTGGATCGCTTAATTAAAATGGATGTAATGGCGTTTTTTAAATTGCGTGAATGGAACACACACATGCGTGCCAAAGCACCATTTAATCCGCAAACATGACATGGAATATTAGACAAAAACAACATTGCGACATAACACATAAGACTGAATGCAAACAAATTGACATTTAAAATTACTCTAAATGATATATTGGTGTTAATTAATTTCTGGAATTTCCTACTAAATATTTGTTAGCTCATATCATATGGAATATTGAATCATCACTGAACTTGGAAGATTTACAAATTTTTTAGCAGAGAAAAATATGAAAAGTACGCCGGACCCTTTGATTTGATAAAAATACTACTCTTGATAAATTGCCAAGTACATGTACTTAAGATAATGACATCTTTTTTAACGCTGACAGCTTAGTACTTCATGAGCGAATATTTCTTTTGGTCATATTTGACGACTACATATTTCGTTTCCACAAAAATTTGAAAAATGGACACAAACAACAAGTGCGGAAAAGATATGCCATAGTGCGCAAATGCAAAATGCCGTCATGCATACCAAATTTTTGAGTTTGAAGATGTAAAGTTTTGATGTTATTTAGAAGAATGGTCGTACAGGGGGATTTGGACACGGACAAACAAGAAATTGTTTGAACGAAAAATAAGAATTTGGCCTTCACGCTGCATGTTCCCAGTTTGCACGAAACTATATCCATCAGCAAGAAACAAAAAACGTTGCATGCAACAACTTTATACCACCCTCGAATATCGTTATACTTTGGGACCCCGGTGTTTGTTTTATCTCTTTTTGTTTCTTTATATTAGGATACATTTTATACGGCTTCCACGACTAGTACCTAATATGACCGCACTCTTGTTTCCGATTGGTAAAACTGGCTGCTAATTCGATCTCTAAATAAGTAGTACAACGTTAACTAATACAGATGCAAAACAACCATTTGAAGAAAAAAAATCGGTGATCCCAATTTTGATTCACATGATGTGCAGATTTCGTCGATAACGTTTCTAAAAATGTGGTAAACAACAACAGAAACAAAAAAATAGTCAATTAAAAAAAAAGAAAAAAAAAAAAAAAACAATACGTTTGCATGGATTTTCTCAGGCCCAAGGTCATATCTTGCCCATCCACCAAACTCACGAAAATACCAATCATTAATCTTTGTTTGGATATAGTTTGTACACTCAGACACCAATACGTAATACTAGTTTTAAAAGAAATATATAATTCTGCAAAAGTAAATTTAGTTCCGATGTAATTTGAAAATGACTGAATTAATATTATCAATCGAGTAATTCAATTTTCTTCATTTTTGCAAGACTTAATAACATTTTACACTTTTATTTTTTTTATATTTAGTCAATAAACAATTTGGGGTTTTAATTTGAATCTCCTAACTATATTTTCCGCGCTTCCATTCTCTATTCTATTATAAGTCAGGAATTCAATTTATATTTTATATTAGGTAATTTTTATATCCCAACAAAAATAAATAAATCATGACTATTAACCCACGAGACATCTAATTCCAATACGAAGCAGAAAACATTGTTTAAGATAATATAGTTCCATATACTTTACTTATCTTCAGAAAACCCTACGCATGACTCCTTTGCGCTTAGAAATATCACGGAAATCTTTATCTGTTGGTCCGCATAAGACACAGCTCTTAATTTTATGGTCTAAATAAAAGCCAGTATTCGGAAGAAGTAGATTTTTAGAAGGACAGGCAAATGACAGGGAAGATATCTTGGACGTTGAATTCCTGGAAATTAATTTCGTATCATTAATGCATAGATCTGCTTTTATTTCAAACAAACATTTTTTCAAAATAAAATACTATTTAATTCCAGGTAACAGTCAATCTTGCTTTAGTTTTTGTTTGGATTTTGTCATATCTATATCTATATATATATATATTTAACTCAACAACTAAAAAACTGCAAATACAATAAAAGCACAAACTATGCCAATATGCCACGTGCTATGCCATTATGAGATATGGGCCATATTGGATTGGGTGCGACCAATGCCAATATGAGTGTATTTCGGAACTCTCTTAATTCATCCTATCCCTCTATGAAAACATCGTAGATCCGTTAATTAATAAAGGTATCATTGCTTAATGTTTTTCATATTGGCCTCAGGCAAATATGGCTTACCTCGGACCTATAACTATGCCAATATGAAAAACATTAGGTAATAATACTAAAGTATTAATGCCATATATATGATACAGCGGCTTGTTTTTTTTTTTTTTTTAGCAAAGTTGCTCTATTATGTACAGTTGTTGTTTCTGTATTTAGTATTTTCCCCAAAATAGTTTAGTTTAAAATTATTTTATATATATTTAGAAAAAAAAAATATTGGATGAAACGCATCGTTTGACTGGACAATGAATTTTTTTCGTCTATGACTAAATTTTCTCTTCTAATATGACATGACGTCATTAAAGGGAATCCCGACGTTTAAGACGTCGGGATTAAATACAGTTGGAATTAAAATATAAGGATTGACAGTGATTTATTTTCAGTTTATTCGAAATAAACTCGATGCACACGGTGCGCACTTTCAAATAACCCGCTACTACGCGGGTTATTTAGTGTGCACCACGTGATTGAGGTTATTTCTTCATAGACTGAAAAAAAATTACAGTCAATCCTTAAATATTCTTTTTTTTTTGTATTCTTTAATTTTTAGACCATTATTGTTTACTGATTAATTTTTAGGCCATTCTTTATTCATCAATCTTTGGGCCATTATTCTCTAATTCCACCTATAAACCCTCATGATCCAGTGATTCATGTAATCGCGTATTTGAGTAATTGTGCCAAAAAATCTAGAAAATCTTAAATAAATCTATAAAGTACATTGAATAACGCAATGAAATTCCACAGAGTGCAGTTCTGGGACTATAAGTCAAATTAATTCTCTGATATGCAAATTCCAAATTCACAGACGTTAAAAAAGAAGCACTCCCACAATAATTGAGAAAATAACAATTAAAGATGCTACTACGCAATTACTGTTATGAGTACGCAGTAAAGATTCAAATCTTTAAAGTACACTTATATCAAAATCTATAATACACAATTGGTCAAAGTTGATGAGGGTTGTTAGATAGAGTTTATAGAACAGATTTTTATTGAATGAAGAGGGAGGTTTAATAAATATAGAAATAGAATCATTATTGTTGATGCATAAAATACAAAATTCACCCAAAGCTTAACAGGAACCGTACATCATTTGCGGACTGATTATTCAAAGTGTCGAAACTTTTTGTATCTCAAACTTTTCCCTTCTTGTACTAGAATCATTTGTCGACATTTCCTTAGTTTTTGTGCAACGCTTTTTTAAAATTTTCGTTCATCGTGGATGATATCTAATATCCCCCTGTAGACCCTCCTCGTGTAGACAGAAAATAAAGAAAAAAGCTCCAAAATGAAAATTTAAAAAAAAACTAATCAAATTAGTGTTGAGTAGAGTTTGGGTTAAAAAACACTACTGATTGGCATCAGCCTGATTAGTTTAGTTAAAAAATAATTCAAATTGACTTTAAAAAAATCATTACGTTTTCTACGAAATTAGATTCTCAACAGCCTTAGCTGACCTTTGGTATAATGAAATTGCAGTTCTTCCCATTGTTATCAAATCTTTTTCAGTTTTTAATTTCTTTTTTATTGAACAATTTTCTTTACAAAATTACTAATCCAGAAACCTGATGCCTCTGACAGGTTTATTGTGAAATTGATTTCTAAATAAGTTTGAAACAAACAAATATCAAAAAACAGTTTGAAACAAGTACAGCTACAAGACTTAGTTCGTTAGGTTTAAATAAATATAGGCAAAAGATTTCTGAAGCAGATAGAGAATATGTTTTTGAATATAGAACTTGTCAAAACTCCCTGGTGCGTTGCTGTATCCTTAGCGGTGAAGGACATTTTAGCGGACTGATAGGACAATTTAGCGGAAAAACTGCGGCAACTGACATGAAGTCTTCGACAAAACTATTCTCCACCTCATTGTAAGGAAAGAAAGCAAGGCCAAAAAATCCCATTAACCATTTTCCAATTTCGGAATTCGCCGACTCCTTATATTCATGGGCAAGTCCAAGGTTTTGAATTTTTCGCAACCATGCTTGGCCTAGATGAAAACGACAGCATTTAATACTGGTAGAATGAAAAACGGAACGGATCACGTTCATCATAGATTCTTCAAAATCGACACGGATGATATCAGGCTTCAACACTAAACTATTGTCAGTGCACAGTTTAACAATACTTGATATACAGTGTTTGTATATAGACTCATACTTTCCAGATAACAGTACATAAACTAGCGATAAACCATAGATAGTGTAAAGTTGCTTGAATAATTTAGGGCAACATCTGTATGTCTCATCCATAAACAATTCCTTACCACTATATAAGCATTTCAAATTCTTGTGGCAAGAGAAGACAATCATTCCTTGTTCTTGGTCATTTAGCTGTAAACAATCTTCAAATTTATTAATTTGAATATTCATCTTCGCGAGCACTTCTTGTGTTTCCAACTGTGACTTAGGTAAATGAGAATTTGTCTTTCTGCTTTTTCTATACACAGCCTTCGCTACACTCTTTATATCTTTTGGTTGAAGCTCATCCTTTTACTGATCTTGTAAAGTGCATCGGGTTATCTTGGGGGGTCATCAAAGAATTTATTACCACTGAGTTGATACTGCTGATGGTAGACTCTTAAGTCTCCGAGGGTACCACAAGCATATGCAGTTTCTAGTAAGTCGATACTAGCCTAAAATTGACACTTAAAATTTAATGCCTCAAAATTTTAAAATTTGTTAAAACTAAGGAGTATCTCCCTCGTGCAAAGCTGGTTTTTGCTTTACCTTGTTAGTCATTTTGCAATTTTTGAATTTGCTCATCAACTTTTTGTACAATAACCTTTACCACGTTCACTCATGATAAAAAAAAATGAAATCTAAATATAGCCAAACAAATTGTGACCAAAAGAATCAAACGTACCTAAACTCAGGTAAAAGGTCAACTTTGCATGAAGTGGCTAGGTTCATTGGCTGTCAGAGCAAACCTCACTTATAAAAGTGGGAAATTTGCCGATCTTCTGTAGAATTTGGATTTATCAGTTTTTTTCTCGCTGCGAAGAATTAAGTGCGTACTCAGGCGAGACATTTAGTGTGTCCACTCTTGTTTACTACTATATGCCTGGTAATTTTATTTTCTGCCCAGAAAAACGGTGTGTATTTTGTTTCTTTAGCCACATGTCTTTTCACAAATAACAGCAACTACATTGTATAGCAATGCCAGTAAACGCCAGGTGGAGATGTTTTGGGGGAAGTTATTTAAAAACTGGATTCCACTTCTTTACAACCTTTTCCAGCCTAATTTGGGAACAGTATATGTAAACAAACTGTGGTTTCCGCCCAGTAGCACCCCTAGTGTTTACTGACGTTGCTACATTGTAAAGCTGAAGTAAACCTGCCGTTTGCCCTGCCAAATAAAAACGCAAGGCATATAAAATTATAAAACCATTAACAGTGATATCACAAATTCAGAAAAAGAATCAAATGAACAAACTGTAAAAATATTTTTACTTTTATCAAAAATGTAAAAGGAGACGGATGGCGGAGAAAACGTTATTGCGTGGAAATGTTTATTCAGGATAATACAAAGGAGAAAAATATATGATTTTCATGACAGAAAATCAAAATCAAAATATGAAAAATATTCATAGTACGGTTAAGCTAGTAGTATATAAATCTTATATCCTTAGATTAAACAAGTCTTACTGTTTCTAAAAATCTATAAACGTTGATTTCTTTATTTATATAAGTTCAAAATACGGCCAAAACTATTAATAAAACGTCAAAAATGTTGGTGTAAGACGTAACATGCTATACACATACTTACATTTACAGCTGGGTTTTCGCTGTTTAGAAGAGTGTGAAATGCGCAAAAATTCGCATGCATCATCTATGTCAAATATAATATATTACATCATACGGAATTTACGATAATGCCATGTGAAAACAGATTTTTTTTAGCAAAAATGAATATTTCCCGTTTTGGTCAGATTTCAGAAAATGGTAAGTTATCCAAGTTTATGTTTTTTTTTAATATTTAAAAATATGGTATATATATAACGTCCACTGACAATTATTTCATGCATTTACAGAGCAGCCAACCATTAAGATGCATCTTAATTAACTTTAAAAATACTACCGACGAAAGGAAATAAAATACGCTAAAAACTCGGCGTAAAATTTTGACGTTACCAATCGAGACGCAATATCGTGCGTAACGTCTATTAATATACTATTAGGTATTAAAAAGATTTCTGACATCCCACGGTCCTTACCAGCAAAATTTCATACTGACATCGCGCAAGATGTTGGTATCACAAAACGTAACGTCAATTTGTAACGTTCTGAGGTAAAAATACGCTAGATGTTAGATGCTTTACTATGCTACTTATTTTGTTTCAGAAATATTGTAAATAATTTTTTTTGTTATCACTTAGAAGGATGACCATTTAGAATTTTTCAAAATTTTGTTACAGAGAAATTAACTTCTTTTATCTAATTTATTTTTTGTTGCTTTTTGTTTTGTTTATCTATTTACCATTTTTAGAAGTCTTTAAAAAATTAATTTGTGGTTGTTACATTTATCAATCTACCTATGACCTCATGTCTAAAATATCGAAATTTATATTCTACAAAAATATACCTATATGGTAAATGTGTAACAACGACATTCATTTAAGAAATAAAATCCTGATAAGCCCCGCTTCCCTTTCTAACGTCAAATTGGAGCTCCGACGTCATTTTCTGAATGTGTGACTTTTTACTGAGAAATCGCAAATTTCGTATAATTCTCGTAATTCTAAATGCATTAATACAGGTTGATATGGATAAAAATGCCAAGAAAATGCACATTTCGAATATTTTTTTTAAATCTGATGTAAAGAACAAAGTTTCAGTTCATGTTCTGTTAAAATTTGAATGTGATGAGCGTCAAACGTTAATTTGTTCATTTTCGGCTCTGTGTGACATTTATTTGCGAAATCGCAGAAATGGATGTTTCGTAAAAAAAATTGCAGAAGAGGCAAAAAATTCAAGTTCTATTAAAAGGAGTAATGAAGGCACATTTCCAATATAAATGAGAAATTTAGTACATGCTGCTAAGTTGAACATTGATATTATCGGAAATTGTGTTTATTACTTCGAATTCCGGAAAGATGAACACATATTCGAAATGTGACGTGAACCGGTTTCGTCGAAAAAGAGTGGTTTGTGTAAAATTCAAGACCTAATGATTAATAGTTTTAGGCGTATGTTTGTAAATGCATAGTTATTAATAGGCGATATTAATTTTAACTAATTTATTATCAAAGAAAATAAAAACACTTGAATTAGAATCCTTTACTGCATTTAAAAATATTTCCTTACGTTTTGTGACACCCCCGTGCATTATTAGAGTTACATGATACTACAATATAATTTCATTTCAATATTTTTGATAAGTACATGATATCACAAGAAAAATATCTAATTTAAAACATTATGTAAAAATCATAAGAAATAAAATTGTTGTTTTCTATCTTTTCCGAAGATTATCATTATCAACTTGGTCCATTTTACCGACGTTTTCTATTCACTACATGGTTCTCTGGATTCCTTCGTTGGTTATTTTCCGTAAAATACGCTAATGTCGTCATCGTTTATATGAAATAATCATTTTCTATTACCAAATGATGTAATTCACAAATAACGGTAATTTTTCGATTAACCACTTTTTTCCTGGAGTTAATTACTAGTATAAAGTAATATGTGAGTTTTTAGTTACGCCTCTACAGCTGAAAAACATCTTTTTTCTGAGCGTTCTCAAGCTTATGCGTAGAAAAATAATTTATTTTCAAATAAAATATGTGTTTATGAGAAAAAATGGAAGTTTATGATTTATTCAAGGTGTATGTTTATTTGCTTAATCGTAGAAATAAATTTTGGACAATCGCTTTTGCTACCGACGTGATACCAATATCAAGCGCGACGTCACCGGTACTGCTACCTGCTAAGTTGCTCCTCGACGTTTCAGGTTACTGGTAGAAAGAGTAAAATTAAGTGCAAATTGAATTTGTATCTTAAAATCTTTTGATATTTACCTTTATCGTGTGATTCACGTATCATGTATTTAAGATAGACCCAAATATGATTCAAACGAATACAAAAATTAATTTTATCATTTTGATTTAGAAAATAAATTATAAATTTCAGATCTTAACATTTATTTTTTCATCAATCGTCTATCGGAATTTCACATTTAATCACTGGTATCCAAATCTTAGTACAGGAGACTCAAATATCACGACATTTCTTATCCAGACTCATTTTTCACTTAAAAGCAGACATCAAAACATCGTCTTTTGTGTTTTAACTATATAAATATTTATATAAGACAGCTAAATGTTGATGTTATCATATAGTTGTATAATTAATCAATATTATTAAAAATTTAACTGCTATCGTTGATGAATAAACCATTTAAAATTTTGGAAATCTCACTGAGCAAGATTTTGCAGGCAAGAATCAAGGTTAACAGTGGTTTGTTAACATCTCTGAAGTATGTTACATGTTTCTGCTTGAAAGATCGTTTGCAGAAGTGATTTCTGTATGAGTGATGGAATTATTTCAATAGTTTAATTTTTGCAGTATAAGTGTACATAAAGTAGAACACTAAATTTATTACGTACAGTTTCTATATTATTTCTTGAATGGAATAGAGAATGGAAACGGGGAATGTGTCAAAGAGACAACAAATCGACCAAAGACCAGACAACAGCTCAAGGCAACCGATGGGTCTTCAACGCAGCGAGACAATCCCGCACCCGGAGGCGGGCTTCAGCTAGCCCCTAAACAATAATGTATACTTGTTTAGCAAAATGGACGGCACACTAAAATCCGAAACATAAAAATGAACCAAAATTCAAATGAAATCTAATTGATGTCACCGAATTTTTTTCTTTGACAGATTTAGCAAGTATTACGTTGCTACGTGCAGTAAAGGATATAATCCATACCACAAGAACACAGAATATATTAGGTACTTTCTTTGCTGTTGACCCCAGAATCGCTCAGCCTGTATCGCTCACCCTATCAAGCCTCATTCGGAATTCTCTAAGCATTCTCGTTTGAATAGGCTGTCTTCAGCAGAGGATTGAAAATACAAGGGAGACATAGCTTATACACCATTTCACATGTCATATGTGAACTAAATTTCAAAAACATGCATGACCTAATCCTTGTCGCACCTGTATCATCCACTTAGCCATATGTTAGAGCAGAACCTTTCCTTGTCTAAACCAATGCAAAGACAGGAATTTTATAAATGTAATACGTGTGAATATGTTCTCTTCTGAAACTGAAGCTGGGATTTTGTAAATCTGATTGAAGTTTTTATTCGATTGATGTATTTTAACCAATGAAACAAGGACACTACATAATATATACAAACTTTGCCTCCATTTTTTATTGTAGAACCAATTTCATGATTGTATATTAAAAATTAAACTTTTTCGTTATTTATGAATAATCAGATAACATTAATTGCAATTCAACTTTTAATGTTATCCACATGAAACATGAAACCATACATATTAAAGGGCATACTTAAAAAAGGTTTCTTTTAAGTAAAATGTGTTGTTGTATCTTTAAAAAATACCTATGTGTTGTTTCCATTAGAAAACCAAAGAGTGTACATCGGTTTTAACAAATAAAAAAGAATATGGGCGCGATCATAATTCCTTAAAAATGGTACTCTTAGTTACGTATTAGATTTATTTGGTGGGCATTTGAGATTACCATAAAAGGTCTGTTACTATCCACGCTTTCGTCAAAATTTGGTCACCCACCTGTGAAATATTTTACTACGAGAAGGCATTACGTTGTTTGGACGTAAAATAGTAAAAGGCAAGTGCTAATACAAACCTTTTATGGTAAAAGCCGATCTTAACCAATAACAATGAGGAACCAGAGTGAGTTATCTTTTCCTAACCAATGTATGTAAGGGAGATAATAAATTTGTCTCCCTTGTAGACTCAGGACAAAAGGGAGAGAATTTAATTATCTCCCTTACCTATATTGGTTAGGAAAAGATAACTCACTCTGGTTCCTCATGAAATTGAACTTCGGCAGGTGGATTGATATTTTTCATGTATTTGTGTGTTTCAGTAGTCCAAAAGGTATGTGGGGTAAATATGGTCATATAGTTGCACTACATTTTGAAAAAAAGAAATAATAATAACACTGAAACTAATTGGCGACATTGCGTGTGAACATATCGCAATGAAAATTCTTTATTTGTACATGTATTCACATTAAAACTTATAAACATTAGTTCATTAATACATGTGGGAAATTCATTTTAAACTGACATGTTCTAAAATAATTTGAAAATTGCAAATTGCAAATTTGAAGAAATGAATAAAAGCTTTCAAATGTTTCATGACTATAAATAAAGCCAATATTTATTCAGAACACGCTTACAATTAACGGTTACATATAGCAATAAAAATTTTACTTTATATTTAGACATAAAATTAGACAATTAGAAATGCGTCTGGTTGTTTCTTTCAATTTTATGTTTAATGATTCTTGAATATGTAAATCCCAACAGAATACTTAACTCTTCTCTAAAGGGAATATTTTTTGTTATAAAAATCGGACTTTCTTCTATGGGATCTTCTGTCATGCAAATTTTTGTTTTGCAAGTTATAATTGAACTACGTCATGTAAATATAATATCTAAAGCTACTTATGATAATGAGAATTACACTTGGGATCCAAGAATGACAACAAACTTTGTCAACCCGAAACTAAAACTACAACCATGCTAATTCGTTAAAGAATAGGAATACATGTAACAGAATTCAGGTTATTTGTCTAATCATAGATGGCATTGTTCTTTACAAGTTTTAAAGCATAAAACGTATTTCTAATATCACAGATTTATAAACCCTTTAGACTTACAGTCTATTAACAATAACAAAAAACACATGTAACGGGGCTGCCCTTGTGTAGAATGGAAGTTATAGAACCGTAACAGGTTTACAACCACCCTCCATTAGCTGCGCTAGTGGAGTACTCCTTTAGCCCAGTTGGTAGAGCGGCGGACTACTGTATCAAAGGTTCCGGGTTCGATCTGCGGTTGGTGCGGTATTAATTTTTGGAGACAAAGCATGCTCTATTGTTACACATAATTGCTCGGATTCAAACCATTGTAATCTGGAAATACAAGAAATTAATAGCAAATTAAATAAACACAAGGAATCAAATCCATAAAATAAAAGACATTAAGGGGCAAATTACAATGTACATCTTAAGTCGATTTTGGCAAGGAGTTGTTAGTTGTCACACTAAGTGCGGTTTAGGATATTGGTTGAGAGACAAAAGTCCCCAACCCTACCATTGGCAAATCATCTATTCATTACCTGGACTTTCACAAAAATAAACGTCTTAACCTCAAGATAATTCTTTAATGTATCAAATATGTCCTTGGAGCATGAAAATTAAATGTTAACAAGAATGTATATAATTTGGTCACTTTCCTCCCCACGTTGTTTGGTTAAAAAAATCGTATTCTATGTGTACCAATCCATGATCGGCGTAAAATAAACAACAAAATGCTCTACTACTTGTGGAGCTTAAACAAAAACCCAAAACAAATAGAATAGAGAATGGGAACGGGGAATGTATCTTGTGACATTTCACTAATTATAAAACAATTTTCAAAATCATTTTTTCATTTTAATTTTTCCAGTCCGGCTATCATACTAAAGCCAAAATACACGTACGTCAGTTTATAAATCCTGCAAATGGGAATGTCAATTAAGGTTTTGTAACTTTTAAATATTGACGAAAAGTTCTGAAATATTTTATGACTAAAGGCTAATGATAATTCAGAACCTGTTTCTTAATTAAACTTTAGAATCAGTTAAATGCGGCAATAAATTTTTTTCTAGTTTATAATTTGGACTATGATTATATTTATAAAATTACAAAATGCGTTTTGTTGTTTCTTTTAAATTTACGTCCACGATTATTGAATGTCTAAACCCCAAAAAATTACTTACATTTTCTTTTCAAAGAGAATATTTATGTCACAAAAAACATGTCGTCCTTGTCGTAAGATTCATGCATTATTCATGTTTTTTTTTTTTTTTTAGATCTTTGGTAATATTATCGTTTCGCAACTTCAACTATATGAGAAATATATCTAAAGCCGCTTAGGATAACGAGAATTAAAATCAGTACCCAAGAATAGTATCAGACTTAGGTTATCGGAAACTTAATAGATAACCTTGTAGAAAATACCAGTATATATTTTTTGCAGAATAAAAGTAATTCGTCTTGTTTGCCTTAAAAGTTTGACAGCATCAAAGAAACTGATCTTCATGCTAATATTCACTTGTATCCTATTAAACAGTATCAACGAGGCATCTGATTCCTCGGAATCCAAATATTGAAATCAGCCAGGAAATATTTGACAGTGAGGAATAATATATCTAAGATCACAGATTCATATTCTGATTCAATGTTTTATTAAAGTCTCGCCACATACATCTATACATAAAAACATAATATATTTAATATATATATATTGTTTAACATAAAACAAAGCATGTACCATTCTTAAAAGAATTATGAGAGACTATATATATACAAATAAAACAAATGTAATTGTATTTAAAATACAAGTCAGTGATATAAAATACATGTACTGTTTCTTCTCAATAAAATATTGTAGCAGGTTTTGGCAACAATATTAAAAACATTATCATTGCTAAATCAAAATTTATTTTCACCAGACAGTTCAAGAAAATTATTATTTAATATTTAAGTAATGAATCTTGCCAGGACAAAATACTGGTTACTGGGCTGATAATGCCCTCGGGGACTTACGGTCCACCAGCAGTGAAATAGACCCAGTGGTACTAATAAAATGTATTACAAAATACCGAATAAATTTGATGCAGTGTATGGTCATTTCGTTGACTGACAACTCATCAGCAGTGCTTGAGATCAGAATGTTGGAAATCCGAACTCGTACCCTTTCAAGTAGTATAAAAATATTTTCTATCTGACTTTTACAACAAATATAAACTCTATGTGCTTAAAAATAGTAACACAGGTGTGTACGATCGGGTCACTTTTTAACAACCCGAGAATAGACCAATTACAACATAATACTAATCACCATAATATACTGAACCGCAAAAGAAACGTCGCTTTTTCAAAATGTTAGCAAAATTCAAAATAAATATTAATTAATGATTTTTATATAATCAGTATTACGATTACATCACCAGGTAAGATTAAATTACCTGTGAATTAAATTTTCGGTTGAATAATTTTCAGTTGATATCGTAGAGCGACCGTACCTAAAACCGCTCGTGGGACACACTTGGCGGTAATTTTTCTTAAATCTTAAATGTTCGTGAAATTCATGCTCCTTTATGGGTATAAAAGGCCGGAAAAAATTAAAGAGTGTTAGTATCAGTGTTGACACAGAAGCTACGCCACGTCTGACTCCACAACAGAGAGAACAGGCCATTGGTCGATTGGATGCTGGGCAATCTGCCAGAGTTATTGCCAACGACTTCAACTGTGCTGTTCGAACAATTGAACGTCTACGGACACGGTACAATGCAACAAACAGCACAAATGACACGGAGTGGTAGACCCCAAGTCACTACCCCTAGACAGAATAGAGGCATTGTTCGTCACCATCTGATGAATCGGTTCACCCCAGCTGCCGAAACTGCCAGAAACACTGTTGGAACACATGGACGACCCATAAGTGATGATACGGTTCGTCGGCGATTAGCTGCTAGAAACATGAGATGTCGCCTTCCAGCAAGAGGACCTATTCTTACTCCTCGACACCGTCAAGCTCGTCTTCAGTGGGCCACTCAGCGACAGAATTGGCGAAATCGACAATGGCGTAACATCATCTTCTCTGACGAAAGCCGTTACTGCATTTCAACAGCCGATGGCAGAACCAGAGTGTGGAGAAGACGCGGGGAACGTTACGAAGACAGCTGCATTCTGGAAACAGACGCGTGGGGAGGACCTAGCATCATGGTATGGGGTGGTATCGGCCTTAACGTTAAACTTGGTCCAGTCATCTTTCAGAACCTTGGCCCAGGCAGAGGAAATGGCGTAACAGCTGCCCGTTACATCGACCAAGTCTTGACACCCAATGTTCAGCCCCATTTCGCACGTCATCAAAACAAGACTTTCCAACAGGACAATGCACGTGCGCATGCCGCAAGAGCCACAAGAGACTTCCTACAGCAGAATAACATTAATGTTATGGATTGGCCGGCTTTGAGTCCAGATTTAAACCCTATTGAACATTTATAGGACGAAGTTCAAAGACGGTTGAATAATGAGCAGCCAAGTCCGACAACTGCAGCTGAACTTTCACAAGCGTTTCAGAGAGTATGGGCACGTATTCCGATGGCGTTTATTAATCGGCTCATCAACTCCATGTACCGAAGATGTGCCGCAGTAATTGGTGCCGGTGGAGGACATACACGTTATTAACGGACGTGGGAGCACAGCATTGAAAACATGTGACGTTGCGACAATTGTGACGTTTTTTTGAACATTGTAACCAAAAGACTGTAAATCATTCATTAAATTTTGTAAAAATTAATTTAAAATATATAAATGTCACTTTGAAATAAATGTATGTGAACATGTCATTTTGTGCGACGTTTCTTTTGCGGTTCAGTATATTATAAAATAATTTAATATTGAATTTAACACGTAATTTGATTGGTTAATCTTCGTTTTTCTTCTCAGTTTCTAAACAGATCTACGATAAGGTCACACAATGGTATCCTTGCGTTTTCCGAGACGTCAAAACAACAGTTTGAATTAAATTATAAGGATTGACTGTAATTTTGTTTTCATTCTATTCGAAATAACTTCAATGCACGTGGTACGCACTTTCAAATAACCCGTTATCAAAGAATTGACTGCAACAAAATAATTTTAAAACATGAAAAATTTAACGTAAAATTGCTGTAAGATGTAATTATAAGAATTGAATGCTTCTTTTTGTGGTTTTATCAGCGTATAAAGCGTTGGTCGAAGCAAATTTTGTACGAAGCACGAAAGCATTTCCTTCTATGAATGTGCGCATGGTCAACGATTTTACAACCCTATGAAACTACAAACAGAAGCATTAAGCAGCTATCGTTAACTACTAAAGACCTTACAGATGCTTTTGAAATGGAAAAAAAAGCAACTGTATATTAATAGCATGTTCTAGTGTTGTGTTTGTTATTTTGTCGTGCACACCAACGTTACGTCGGTATTTCACTTTACTATGACGACCACAGAGGGAACACCTTGGATGACGGTCGACAGTGTATTGGGATTTTATACATCAGTGTTCCCTGAACGTTTTTGTATATTCCAAATTCAGTGAAAATCAATGGCACACAGGTTTGACGCTTTCTTCAAATGGCTGAAGAAAATTTAGAGCGCTGTGGTAATGAATGTTATGTCCGGTTTGAACTATAACCGGAGTATCTTACACGTCATGACATTATTTCTTATCTTATCAAGTCTGGTAATTGTAGATAATGACCCTGAAATAAACTAGTACGTAAATATACTTTCATTTGGAAAAATGTGGCAGGTGTCGATGATAGCTTTGGTGCTTTGTATTGTACATGTATGTGGGGGAACAACAGAGAATACTCCCATGAATGATAAAAATACTGAACAATCTGATATATGGGAAATATTACGGGAACACTCTGTGTTAATTAAAGAACTGAAAGAAAAGGTCCAGAGTCAAGAGGAGATTATACATTCACAATCACAGGAAATAAATGAATTGAAAAGGGAGGTTTTTAAGACGAAAAAGGAGGACAGTGACTTCGAGAAAGAAAAAGGTGATATTTCAATTTTCGTTAAATCTAAAAGGTCTAATGATAACAGAAAGAAAATAACATTAACTGAAAGAAAAACTGTAAAAGAACAGGAATCGAAGTTGAAAAAGAGGGAGATTCGTTTAATAGTTCCAGAATTTGGTATCTTTATATGATAAATTAATTGCTTATTCTGTTGATATTACATGTTTATATATACAAATCCATGTACCATTTTTCAACAAACCTTGTCACACCTGCAATGTGTTGTACAAAAACTTGAAGAAGGCAGATACAATGACTCAACATTTTAGAGCATTTTCTAACTCAAAATGACAAAACGATAACACCAAAACCATCAATGGACAGAAGCAGATACTCCTTACAAAAAAGTTCCAAAACGACCAAAGAGAACAGAGATACTTGTCGCACAACTGAAACCTTAGTAGGAATATTTTTAAAGTTAGAATTTCAATGAATTTAAATAGCTGCATATTGAGAGTAAATATCTTTTACAGATGAGAGAAAAAGGCTTCTTCTCCCGAAAATGTCTGGACAACTGGTAGCATTCTACGCATATATGAGTAAATTGGAACATACACCAGGGCCACATCACATCCTGGTTTTTGATGTGGTTAAAACTAATTTACAGATTGCATACAGCAGCTTTAGTGGTACATTCACCGTCCCTATTACGGGTTTGTACATTTTTTCGTACAACGTGCGGGTTGCTTGCCATTCTCACATTTCTTTTGAAATTGTCCAGAACGGTAATCCAGTTGGTTCAGTGTACGTAGACTCGGACAATCCTAATCTTTGTGATGATGACCACGGAACACAAACAATTGCCATACAAGCAAACAAAGGAGATGCTGTTTTTATCAGAACACATTCTACTTATACTCCGTATGGAAGCATACAGAGCAACCAATACGGCCGATCTTCATTTGCAGGCTGGTTAGTTTCTGCTTCCAGTGAATAAAAGTTTAATAAAGAGATTTACGTGTCCGGAGCAGGAACTGCTTACCCTCCTGGAGCACCTGAGTTTGTGTTGTTCATTGTTTTTTTAGTTTTCAGTCTTTACTTGTTGTGCTTGTTGTTTTCCCGGGTTTTGTCTGTCTAATGGATTGTGTTTTTTGGATTTCTACTTAGGTGTATTTGTCCTCTTTATACTGAAATCACTGTTGTTATGTATAAAGTGTTACAATTAAATCAATGCAGCTTTATTTGTATATTATACGTATAACACTTTCAACCTCCGTCCTGCACAATGCCAATCAGCTACGACTTCTAGTCAGAACTACTTTTTGTGTTTCCAATCTCCAATGTCCAGCTGTATTAACTCCGTGTTCTATTGTGCACATTTAAACATTAACACTCTTAATGTTTACTGGGCACCCCGCCAACACGGTAAACAGATTTGACCTACTTCGAGGTTCAGCCACAAAAAGATCAAGAACACTTTCAATAACGGTTTAAAATTGATACTGTTGTTGAATTTGTTTATTAAATTTGAATTAGTTATTAACGTGGCTTTAATACCTAAAGTCACTACATTGTCGATATCATCTCAAAAACCAACTTATGTAACATCCCTTCTACATTACTCTAAGGGTCAATGATTTGACAAATAAAGTAATCGTTTTCGTATTCTCAAGTGTGTTAGTCGGCAACTGATAACAACACAGAAAGGTTCCTTTGTTTGACGCTTTCTTCAAATGGTCGGAAAAACTGTAGCACAGAGCGAGCGGTATGGTAATGTCCGGTTGAACTTAAACTGGAATATTTTATATATGTACACCACTGTTCTAATCTTATCTGATCAAAACAGGAAAGTGTAGATCCTGTACTTTGTAATTGTAACAAATTAATAAACTACGTAAATCTGCTTCAATAATTTTAAAGTCACCGCTGGCAGAATGTGGCAGATGTCGATAATAGCTTTGACGCTTGGTATTGCATGTGGAGGAACAGCAGAGACTACTCCCTTGAATGATAAAGATATGGAACAGTCTGATGCTTGGGAATTTTTGCAAGAACATTCGATGTTAATTAAAGAACTTAAACAAAAGGGCCAGAGTCAGGAAGACATTATAATTTCACAATCAAAGGGCATAAATGATTTGAAAATGGAGGTTTTTAAGATGAAAAGCAGAAAAGCGACGCCATGAGCGAGGGAGGCGATATTTTAATATTAGATAAATCTGAATGGTTGAATGATGACAGGAAGGAAGCTACAGTAACTGAAGAAAAAGCTGTAGAGAACTGAAATTGAATTTGAAAAAGAAGGAGATTCGTTCGGTTCTTCCAGATAATGGTAATGCTTGTTCTATTGATATAAAATATTTATACCTACATATGTATTTAAAAATTTCATTTTATGATGCCAATTTTAATGTACTGGGAAGGGTTTTTTCGACAAAGCTTAACATATCTGCACTGTGTCGTACAAAATATTGAAGTCAGATACGTAATTCTGTCGAAAATTTTAGTTTAGAGCATTTTCAAACTCAATACGATATAAAGATTTAAAAAAATACATCAACGGACGAAAGTAGATATTCCTTAGTTTTCGAAAACCAATTTTCTTACATGCAGCAATTTTTAGTAGGATCCATCCCCAATATCGAGATACTATACATTGGTTTGAGTTGGTGGTACTCTAGGGAACTCTAAAATCACGATATGCACGTTATGAAAGATATGTATGAATGTACGTAATTCGATTGCCTGACACGAAGTCATGTCATACATCAAAGGTCAAAAGTAAGTGATCTATGGAATGGAAACAATAGCACACCGACAAGATTGTAATATCATAGAACACAAGATAACAATACCATTAGAAATCTTGCAAGGAATAAAACTGCTATATTATTTAATATCTTGAAAACGAATCTAGAATGTTGAATATTTACCAAATGTGTAATTTGATTTTCTAAATGGTATACTGCACCAGAATAATCAGGAAATAATTGTTCTGTTTGATGTTCTGTTAAGTAATATTTCAAAAAATGTCGTCTCATCAACGGAGCTTTTTAAGACCGAAAATATCGGAATTTGAAAAAATGAACAAAAACGTTCAAGCAGATTCAAAAACCAAAATAACCGAAAAGAACAATGATCAATGATACGAACCGAAACCTTAATTGGAGTAGTTAAAAAATTAGAATTTCATTAACATACCTTCATAATGAGAAAAAAAACTTTACAGATGAGAGAAAAAGGCTTCTCCTACCGCAGATGCCTGGACAACTGTTAGCTTTCTATGCATACATGAGTAAATTTGAAAACAGACCAGGGGCACATCACATTCTGGTCTTCGTTATGGTTAAAACTAGTTTACAGAATGCATACAACAGCTTTAGTGGCACATTCAACGTCCCTATAACGGGGTTGTACATTTTTTCGTACAGCGTGCGGGTTGCTTGCACATTTCCTTTGAAATTGTCCAGAACGGCGATCCAGGAGGTTCAGTGTACGTCGACTCCGACAACCTTTTTGTGATGACGATTACGGAACACAAACAATTGCCATACTAGCAAACAAAGGAGATGCTGTTTTTATCAGAACACATCCTACTTATACTTCGTATGGAAGTATACAGAGCAACCAATACGGCCGATCTTCATTTGCAGGCTGGTTAGTTTCTGCTTCCAGTGAATAAAAGTATAGTAAAGAGATTTATACCGCAATCACTGTATTTTAGCATAAATAAAGGGTTAAAAATAAACCAGTGCTTGATCTGTATAGTAAATGTGTAAACAGATGCATTTCAATGTAAAAGGTCCAGCTGTATTAACTCCATGTTTTAGGGCTTACATAATTTGTACAGGGTAGAACACCAACACAGTATACAGCTTTGACATACCTCACGGTTCGTCATTTCACTAGAAAAGATCGAGAATATATTCAGTAACGGTTTAAAATTGATGCCGTTGTTGAATATCAATTTGTTAGATTTGTTCATTAATCTGTTTTTTAGCTCACCTGACCAAAGGCCATGTGAGCTTTTGTCATCACTTGGCGTCCTTCGTCCGTCAGTCAACATTTCATAAAAAGATCTTCTCCTCTGAAACCACTGAGGGGATTCAAACCAAACTTGGACTGATTCATCTTTAGAATGTCTTGATTAACAGTTGTGATTTTTTTACCCGTTGTTGATTTAAAATGCCCGCTTGGGCTAACAACAGAACATAGAGGCTGTCTGTCAACAGTTCACAAAAAGATCTTCTTCTCTAAAACCACTGAGCCAATTGAAGCCAAACTAGGTTTCATGCATGTATAGGGTGTCTAGATTAAAGTTCATAATTTTTGTGTCATGGTTCATTCAAAATGGTCGCTTGGGCTAAAAATAGAACATAGGGGTATGAGCATGTTTTTTGCTTAAATATCATGATCTATCACCAAAACAGGAAAACCGTTACCTAAAAATGATCAGAATGCAAAGTTTTAACTTTCATTTATTTGGTCCGAAATTGTCAGTTGCAGTCCTATATCAGTTATAGCTCTTAAATGACCATTTTTATCCGTTTTTGTTGAATTTTGCTTTTTTCTTGGAAAACTATAATATATAGAGAGAAACTGTAAACTATGAAGTTGTCAAGCATGATAAGATCTACAAATGATGTAACATGATCGATATCATCAATCAATTCCTATAGGAGTTATTGCGCTTAAATGACAATTTTTAGTCTATTTTTGTGAATTTTGTTTTGTTGTTGTTGAAAACTTGAATAGATAGAGAGAAACTGTAAACTATAAAATTATTAAGCATGATAGGTCTACAAACAATGTAGCACGAGCGATATTGTCTTTCAATTCCTGTAGGAGTTATTGCTCTTAAACATCTGAAACTAACCACCCAATTTGAACCAAACTTGGCAGCAATGGTCCTTAGGTAGTCCTATTTCAGATTTCCAAGATGGCCACCATAGCTGAACATAGTTTAACATGGGACTCTATGGGAAAATCACTCAAAGATCTTCTTGAAAATCTTTATAGGATCTTCTCAACTGAAACCAAAATTTGATGGAATGGTCCTTGGATGACGCTCTTAAAAACGTATTCCATTCAAGATTGCTGCCATAGCCGAACATACACTGTAGTTTACATAAAACCCTATGGGAAAATCACTAAAAGATCTTTTTTTCTGGAAACAGTTAGATAATTTAAGCCAAAGTGGGCAATAGATAATTTAAGCCAAAGTAGGCAGCAATTGTCCTTAGGTTAATGTCCTCTTATAGAATTATAGAGATTAATAAGATGGTCTGCCAACCAAAGATTAACTCGGGTGTTCAGGTGAGCGATACAGGCTCCTGGGGGCCTCTGGTCCTCCATGTCAAATGGGTTAATCGGAAACTGATATTTTACAGGCTACAATTTTTGAAAATTAACACAAAGGTTCGATTTCCTTTTGATTGTTTGTTTGTTTGTTTAGTTGGTGTTTTACGCCGTTTTCAACACATTCGGCTATTTCGCGGCGGCCATTTTTTATTGGTGGAGGAAGCCGGAGTACCCGGGGAGAACCACCGACCTTCGGCAGGAAAATTGGCAATCCTTGTCAATTAAGAACACACCCCGCCACAGGTGAGATTCGAACTCACAACATCAGCGTTAACAGGCTAGTGATCATTAGTAGTCATGACGAACCACCTATGTTTTATTCTAAGACACTACACCTATATTGACTGTATATTAAGTTAATTCTTTTTACATGGCTTTAAAAATTGTTTTTAGATAAAAGACTGTCAAATAAAGGACATGATGGATTTAACAAATCGTTCATGTTACTAAAGGTCATTAGAGTAACAAGTGGTTACAAAGGTGTACCGGCATCAAAAACCCTGATTATGTTCAAGTCTTTGTTTATATCATCCTTTCATAACAGAGCCACATTTGATTTTTATGGTGGAGGGAGTGGGGCTAGGATCAAATTTGAAATAAAAAAGCAGGACCAGGATTTTGGGTAAAATAAAAAGACAGGATCACTTTAGGTGTGAAAAAAAAATGCAGGACCTGTGTCGATCATTAAATTTTTGATTTAAATGAAAATAAAAGTTTAGACCGCAATAGCTGCCGAAAAAAAATCCAGGACCAAAATTTCGACGAAAAAAAAATAGGCAGGATCAAACATTTGATCCTAGCCCCCACCCCCCATAAAAATCAAATGGTTGCTCCCTAAAAAAATTACAGTCGTCTTCAAGATTCGATCTGACAAAAGAAACTGGAATTGACACCTCGCCGGATTTGCTCACTTGAATAATGATGGATGAAGTTAAACGTGCAGAACACGCATGTCATCTGATATTACATTCCGATTTTTATTGGAGTTCTCATTGCTAGAACCAACCTACGTAGCAGGGTTATTTCCGTTCTGTAATCAAGGATCTCCAATGGGAAATACGCCTGCCGCCTCAGGAGTGTTCACAGGACTTTTGTATTTCCCGTTCTGACAGTGCGTTTGGTGAGATTCAAAAGAATTGCCTTATAGTTATAACTATAATTATAACGTCAGGCGCGTGCTACACATAATATTGCTAAAATTTTGTGTTATTTTTATTTGCGAAGCTAAATCAGTACGCCATATTGAGTTTATATTTTTACCTTTTGGTTACAACTTTGTATATTTTTTCTACCCATGTAAATGTCGTTACGAACTGGTCTTATGTTTGGATTTTGATCGTAAGGACTTTGTACTCTGTCTTATTCAAATCAAATCGCTGCCAATGTAATAAAAAAAGGTGTTTGCGAATGATGACAAAAGGGGCCCCTCAAGAATTTATTTCACAACTTTCAATAAGTATTTTGATTACTGCACTTAATCATTAAAATAGATTTACACTAATTATTTAATAACATGTTACAAACAGCGTACAGTTTTATTGTACGAAAATCAAGTTAATGGCTTTATTTGTTCAATAAGCTTTGATAAGAAAATAAATCCAATTAAGTTCAACATAAAATCTTATGTAATATGATAATGTCGGTTAGAATGAACAATTATATGTGTTAAATTTTGTTTGCAACAAAATCGGCATTAAAGTATGAAGACATTAAACTTTAATTTGATTGTGTCTACGGAATGTCGAGATTTGCCCTCTTTTCATAATTAAAAAGCCAAGTACGAAACTCAGGAAAGAGGTCTAAAAGATTATTAGTTTACGTTAAATTTAATCAACCGATTAATAAATATATATTGAACCAAACATGCATTTCAATTCACCTCTAGTACCAGGTTATACATATTATATTTTTGATCCTGCTAACGTCAACTTTACATTTTTTGGTTGTTGTTGGAAAAGAGATTGACGTCTGATTATTTTGAATCGTGCAATTCTACCTCTTTTGTAACAGCCTCGTCTTTGCGTCGATACCAGTAGATGGCAGCGTCAAACCATGTCAGTAGATCTATTGATAAGTGCAATCATACATGAGCCCCGTTTTTTCTTTACATTATTTTCAATTTTGAAATGGAAATTTTGTGTTAAAATATGACAAAAACATATCAAAACATATCAACAGGAAATATTACTTAATCAAACTGAATAATTTGTAAATTATTTGTTCAAAATCAGTAATCAACATTGTGACACATTATACTTAAAAAAAGTACTAAAAATTGAAATATTTTCCATCATGATATATATTTGACATATATTCCTAAATGTTCAAAATTATGACAGGTTGTAATCTTTTCGAATAATTAATTGGCGTTTGTTTGTTTAGTTGGTGTTTCACGCCGTTTTCAGCACATTTGGCTATTTCGCGGCGGCCAGTACCCGGAGAGAACCACCGACCTTCGGTAGGAAAATTGGCAATCCTTGTCAATTTAGATCGGAGTCGAACACACCCCGCCACAGGTGAGATTCAAACACACAACCTCAGTGTTGACAGGCTAGTGATCATTAGTAGTCATGACGAACTACCTAGACCACTCGGCCACCGAGGCCCCTTAATTGGCGTAAACATTACTGATGCAAAACTGAAGACACAAATAAAATTGTCTTAAGATTTCAGTAGTTATAAATTTTGTAATGAAACACGATATTTTTTGGTCATTTTGGTATTTTGGAATTTGCTCTTTAACCTTTTGGATTGTTGTTTCGGTTTTTCAACATTTTAGTCCTTGGTCGCACCTGATGAATCGTAAATCGACGAAATGTACACATCTGGTGTCTCAAAATTGGTATCATAGAATTGTATTTTAGGTAGTAATAGATACTCCAGGATACGAACATGACCAATATATGTCTATTTATATCACGATGCCATAAAATATAACCAGATATCTGTAATTATCATAGTTTATCTTTGCACAATGTGAAATTCCTGAAAGAGCCCCTTCTAAATTATTAAAACCTTTCATTTGCACTTTTCAAAATATCATGCTATATAAATAAGATATATCCGTGTCCGACTAACGCCCCCATGGGTATATCTAATACTTTAAAAAAAATGTTTTGTCAGTGATGGTTATAAAGGATTTTCGGAAGCATCCATCTTGTGTGATTGACATAAAATGACATGTTTTTACAAAGGAGAAAAAAAAAGGTAACAACAAATACTTTCAATAGACATTAGCAAGGATGTGGTTTGTTTGAGATTTAACTAAGACTGCAAATGATAGATTACTTCAGAAAGTCATAATAACATTTTTTTATATAGTATCTCATGAACAACTAATATAAAACTGTGAAATATTGCGAACAATATTTACCCGAATGAATGTTTTAATGTAAGGCCGATTAAACCTTAAATGTTTCACAATCCGGACCCTTGTTGTTTGTGTAAAAAGTAACTCTAGGTATCATGCATAGCCGTAAATTGCCCCATGTCCAGGAGGAGGCAATAATAAAACGTGGGCCTGAGCATGTCATGGTGTAAATCCCTTGGTCTTGAGCATGTCATGGTGTAAATCCCTTGATCCTGAGCATGTCATGGTGTAAATCCCTTGATCCTGAGACATTACAAGACTTACTTTATTTTACCGGATTTTTATGTTTACTTTGTTTACAGAATTTTTAAATAAATATTTATGAAAATAAAGCAAAATAAAAAAAATTATTAAGTTATTAATTAAAGAAAAACCAACTGGATGTCGTAAACTGCCCCAATATCCAGGAGGAGGCAGTAACAAAACGTGGGCCTGAGCATGTCATGGTGTAAAACTCTTGATCCTGAGACTTCACAA
The DNA here is from genome assembly GCA_028015205.1 of Mytilisepta virgata. Taxonomy (NCBI): domain Eukaryota; kingdom Metazoa; phylum Mollusca; class Bivalvia; order Mytilida; family Mytilidae; genus Mytilisepta; species Mytilisepta virgata. Next base: position 33,007,266 of record CM051511.1, on the reverse strand, counting down.
GAATTTATTTGTTTTACAGAATTTTTAAATAAAAATTTATGAAAATAAAACAAACTTAAAAAAATGATTAACTTATCAATTGAAGAAAAATGAACAGGATGTCTTGTATTTGTTAGTTGATGATAACAAACTTTCTTCATAATCACATTTCTCGTTAGGTAGTTTGTCTTCAGAAGTAAGGCCTATGGAGCAGGATATTTGAAATGACTGTAGTTAAGACTTCCTATATACATTGTACTTTAACCAGTATTCTCCTTTCTTTTATTTCTGGTTTATTTTTCTACAAAGTCAGTAGAGGAGGAGCCCTGCGCCCAAATGGAATTTGCGACCATGTCAATTAATTGTAGAAGGAAAGACTTCCTTTTGAACCCTCCTTAGTTGACCCTTTCCCTGTTCAAACAAATCAAATTATCTATGCGAGCTGTGCGAGCTAAGTTGGGTGTCGAATTATATATCAAGAAATCATTCATCAAATTAATTTTCTTGTCTTATTCAAAACTTATACAAGATTTTGAATCACATTTTTTTTTCAATTTTAAAAGATAAATAAGATAAAATATCCCATGATATATAAATGTATATTATCATAGTTGATTACTAGGGGCTAGGAGGAAATGTTGGTCCTGTCTGTTTTTTTTCGCCAAAATTTTGGTCGTTGGTTTTTTTTTCAGCAGCTATCGCGGCCTAATTCTTTAATTCCATTTAAACCAAAATTTTTCCTGATTGCCGCAGATCCTGCATTATTTCACACCGTTATTTGCTTGGCCAAAATCCCGGTCCTGCCTTTTATTTCAGATTTCATCCTAGCCCCTCAGCCCCCCCCCCCCCCCCCCCCCCCCCAAGACAAATGGTTGCTCCCTTACGGGAAAATTTAATACAAATAAACTAACATACTCACTCCATACAGAACAAATAAAAATATAACGGAACCACGTGAACATATTATGAATCATGTGTGTTCAGTTTTAAAATGTATTCCCTTCATACAATACAGAGTAATAGTCCTGATGGAACCCGGTGAGCACATTTTCAATGAATATAATTTCAGTTTTGAACTTATATTCAACCAATACAATACCGAATTAAAATACTTTACTGAACTATGTGAGGACACTGTCAATCAATTATGTGATTTTGGCTCCGAAAAAATGTATTCACTCCATCTGTACAACACAAAATGAATAGACTTACGGAACAAGGTGAGAACATTAGATCATCTTAATTACATGTAGTGTGGACATTTTTTTTTTAAATTTGTAACCGGGATATAGCCTTTCTAAAATATAACATATTAGTATTGTAGCCATTGGAACGACACGTTACATACGGAAATGTAAGAATAGTCACTACATGTATTATCAATTCTAGTTACGTTAGGTGCAGCACTGGGCGTAAACATCGATTGTAAACATTATATCTATTGATAGATGATAAATATTTTTTAACCCAATTTTTAAATTACTTCCGGAATGGGTACATGTAAATCTAAAATTGCCATTACAAGGTTCCACCTGGAGTATGTTGTAATAAAACTAGAGGCTCAGAGGGCCTGTATCGCTCACCTGGCATAAAAGCCATTTTTTATTGATGTACCTCAAAGAGAGAAGTCACTTCTCCCTATCATTATGAAGTGTGGTAAACCTTGTAGGAACCAAATTTTTCTTCATCAAGGTCCTTCTACTTACAGGTCAGCATATTCTAAAATTTGGCGGTTCTCCAGAAGATTTTTGCATGTATTTCCCATAGGGTCTTATGTTAACCTAAATCCTCTGCTGAAGGCCATTTTGAATTAGGGATCTGCACCAGAGTAACAACACTTGGTGAGCATCTTAAAAGGAACATTCAGACCATGTTTGGTTTCAAGCAATTCTGCGGTTTTGTAGATTTTTGTTATATGTCATAGACATTTTCAGTCAAGCTTCGCTCTATTTGGCCAAGCAGTTTAAGAGATTTTTTTTTAAACCAACCAATCAGAAACAAGAATTGCCCATGGTGGCAGTGTTTGTCACCTGATCTGGACAAAATGAGGAAATTTTGTAAAAAACCTCCAACAGATACTTCTTGTCAAGTCTCGTTCCCTTTGTCCAAGTGGTTTCAAAAAAGAAAATTATCAACCGATGAAAGACAAGAACTGCCATGACGGCCATGCTTGTTGCCTGATCAGGACGAAATGAGGAAAGTTTGTAAATAACCTCCCATAGATGCTTTCTGTCAAGTTTCGTTCCATTTGGCTAAGCGATTTCAGAGAAGATTTTTTTATATATCAACCAATCAGAAACAAGAACTACTCATGGCGCCCATATTTGTATTACAGTCGGAACAAAACGAGGAAACTTTATAAAGGACCTCCCTTACATGGTTTTATGTGGTTTCAGAGATTAAAATGTGAAAAGTTAACGGACGGACTATGGACGGACGACGGACGCCAAGTGATGACAAAAGCTCACATGGCATTAAAACAAACAGGAATCCAAATTCAGCTAAGGGTTATACCTCTGCATCAAAAGGAAGAGCTTTAGAAATTTCTGGTAAATTTTTGTCAAATTTTGAACGAAAAATTTAAAGGTATTTAAGTAATGAATCATGCAAGGACATGGCTACTGGCTACAGGGCTGATAATGCCCTCGCGGACTTATATACCACCACCAGTGTCATAAACCAACTGGTACTAATTAAATGTATCACAAAATACCGAATAAATTTCATGCGCTGAATGGCCATTTCGTCGACTGACAAATCATCAAACATTTTGTAATTTTGTATTTTCAGCTGATATGTCTAATGACACAATTTCTTAATTGTCATATTTCTGTCGGGTAGGTGCTTTCTGGAGTCTGGTTGCCAATGAGTACCATTAATCCACTAATCTACTTATAAAGGGATAGGAATTAAGTAGTTTTAGGGCAGTTACTTATTTGAAGTGCCTGTAGTCAAGACGTCCTAGAGGCAAAACTCAGCATCGGACGTCAAACTGCCTTTTTCGGGACTATCATTCCTTGCAAGGCTAAATACGAAAAAAAGTTCGAATATTTTCGGACTTAGTTTTCATGTACAACGTAGCGTGGCTAAAGCTAAAGTGTAAAACGTAATAGAAAATAGTAATACAAAAACAAAATCAAAACCCTTTATCTGTGTACTGAAGTATTTTTAGGATTCATGGATGATTTCAAAACGATATGTACTAATCGAAAAGTGTATAACATGATGTCAGCCTATAAGTCAGCATTTTAATCATACTTCTATTTTGACATAACACCAGTAGGAATATTGAGAAACAGACATTTTAATTCAAAAGTTACAAATTTCGCAATTTTATTTGCTTTAACGAGTTCCAAAGTGTACTTTAACACATTGTAAGACTACTTTAGAATGTACTTTAAAACGATTGCGCCTACGAGAATAAGGTTATGTACCCAATGAGAAAAAGGTGATTCCGTAAATAAGATATCCAGGCTTCGTGTAATTCAGTGTTGAAAAACGTCAATAAATCTTATAAATATAGTTGATATTCATTATTATTTTTAAGACTGCACTTTGATTAGGGAAATTGTACTTTCAACTAATCTCTGATCACGTACGTCTTTCACAAATTAATATATATTTGTATTCTTGATAATAAGCTAATCTCATATAAAAATCTATGTGACTGGTAATTTATATCTTAAATTAAATACAATGAACCCTCGTTATTCTTTTATCTCAAAATTGCTGATAGGCCAATTAAAATTGATAAATTTCAACCCCACCAGCCAATCAGAAATAGTTCGCCACATTTTTTTAATTAGTAAATTATTTCCGGAATTTGTCAGATCTGTACCGGAAACCGAATGAAATTACATTTTTTGGTAAACTTCCTGTCGTAATTTATTCTTTGGCAGTGAAAGTTACAGGTAACCCGTAGCTGAGTTTGGATACCTGTTTGTTTTAATTGTTTCGATTTTTGATGGTTGTGCTTATTAATTTATCATTATATCTTTAGCCGGTTTTCCAATATTTTGATCTGGGCACTGCTGATGAGTTGTCAGTCAACGAAATGGCCATACAGTGCATCAAATTTATTTCGGTATTTTGTGATATGTTTATTAGACTTCTGGCTTGGCTTGAGTGGATGTAAATCTACAAAAAAAGCAAATCAAGTGAAATTGGCCAAATCTCAAACTTAATTAGTAAGTTCTACGTTAATAATTTGTTCCATATTTACTCTTGATATCTCGAATCCCCAGAATCTTTTACATTGAGAGTTCGAGAGTCAACGTGTATATGAAAAGGTAAAGAACATCTTCTGCCTTTGGATATGCTGCGAGCTATACATGAATATCTGTATTGCTTGAATAGCTACCCTTCTGTTTCAATCTGACAACCTTAGAAAAACGTTTGATGTAAAAAAAAATTAACCTTTTTATTTTACCTAACAAGAAATTTTAAGATTGCTTTGTAACCAGATCTTGACTGTAACAATACCATAGTTTTTAAAACGAGATGAAAAAGATACTCAGTGTCAAAAAAAATTTCATTCGTTAAAATTGTTGCAAAACAAATTATCTCGTAGTCTTATTTATGAATATACATGTACATTGTACAGAAGAAAAATTAAATGGCACTTATGGGTGTCCCACGTGCACATAGACCGTAAAACCATTTGTCCGGAAAACCTTAAATATATCATTAAAATATCAAGGGAAACGTTAACTGCACCTTTTATTTCCTTTAGTGGTAACCAGTTATTGCCTTTTTTCAATACTTAAATGCCTCAGTTTTTTTATGATCGCTGATAATGAAAGAAACAAAAATCCGGTTATTATAATTTTGGCGAAGTAGAATCAGAATCAGAATCAGAATCAGAAATTTTATTAGTATAAAATCCAAAACAGTAGGATTGTTACTAAAACAATACATAATAAACAATACAGTTTATAGTTTAACAATACAGCGAAGTATGCCCGTCGGCCGGACGGCCAGGCGGCTCACAACTAGTGATGGAAAAGCCGGTTTGCTGTCATGACCACTTAGACATTTTCTTGTTAAAGGCACTGTCACAACTTACCGGAAAGCAAACGGACGACAAACGGATAGGAAAATAGTTATCTGGTGGCAAAAATAGTATCCGTTGCTACTCAAAGCTCTCGCGATCGGCGCATGAACCATACAAATAGACCATTTACCGCATGAATGCTGGACGCGTACAGGAAATGCAACGTACATACACAAATATATTTAATAAATGCCCATGTAAATTAAAGTTTAATTCCTTCTCATAAGAAGAAATAAAATGCATGCTAAGAAATCCTTTTATATCATCTAAACGTTGGTATTTCTCAAGTGATATTTTTCGTCCGTTTTGTCCTTTTAACATTCGGTCAGTATTCGGAAGACTTCCGTTTAATCCGTTGTCTGTACGGTAATAATCCGTTTCCTGAATAATGTCCACCGTTAACTAACGGATGTGAACCGGACAAGTAACGGACAAGAAAAGGAAAAGGAACGAATGAGTACCGCAAATAACGCTTATCTACCGTACATTCAACGGTCACTGTATTCGGTGATGGTCCGTTCCAAGTTTTGAACATGTTCCAAATCTTCCACCGGACTCAACGGACTTTACCGAACTTCCCCGGACAAAAAACGCATTCGCCGAATAAGGAACGGACGACAAACGTATGTTAACGGAGAAGAACGGATCGAAAATTTTGCTTTCCGTTCGACGTCGGTTAGCATTATGCGGTAAGGTGTGACATTGGCTTATCTTTGTGTTAAACTGAAGCTCAAGTTCCATTCAGTGTAAAATTTAGCTTTATTGTGTTTTTGTTTCTTTTATTTTAAATTTACCCGTAAGTAATATCCTTTAGTTATTGAAAAGTTAATACCAAGAGAGCTTGGTTTAGATCACGAATTTGTTTCGTGTACTTTCATTTCTTTCATTACTAAATTCTCAATTGGCGAACATATTTTTTTAGAAATAATTCTTAAAACAGTTATAGATCCGAAACACGTAAGATTTGTCGCCACGGGAATATAGGACTACAATATCTTTGGTCATTTTTCATCTGCCATAAATAATTTGATGAAATGGGTCATCAAATGCATTACTTGTGGTTTACAGTGTGTTGAGACCAATTTGCTTCTTTGAAGGAAATGTCCGTTTTGCAAAACACTATAAATGTGAAAGCCGAAAAAGCCAAAATGCTATTCAACACTTTACAATGTCAAAACAAGAAAGTGAAAAAAGTACCCCAAAACCACATTTTGTTTGAAATACTACACAATGTAGGTATGTGAACTTGTTCTCGGTATAAAGCTGTTTGTCTGTTTTTCATAGATTAAAATAGCCAGTTATAAAATCTAATCCAGGTTTGTTCATGTGAGATATGCTCTGTAGGTAACATTTTCCTGCCACGATTTCAGATTTCAAAGGCTATTTTAGTTAAATAATCGAACATAACTTTTACGTTTTATTGAACATAAATATCTTCAAACACAGACATACGCGTATATTTTATTCATTTTCTGTCTCTGTCTAAAAGCGTTTACGTATGCAAAATATTCTTTTATCATCATTTTATTAGAAAACACATTTTTCATCCTTAGTTAAATTAAGACAACCAGATCATCTATATGTACAACTTGTAATTGCATATTCTAGTTGAACTTTAAATGTATGCTTTGTGCCATAAACAAACAATAATTGATTCTACTTTCAAGCAAAATATTTCGAAACGCAATAATTTCCAAATGATTAACTTTAAAAAATTGCCAAAAGGTTTAAGAAAGCTAGTATTATTGAGCGTTTAAGATCACGTTTTAAGTAAGATTTTATGATAGATAGAATTCCTTTCATCCAAAGTGTTCATTTCCTTGATAATTATTTAAAGACATAATATTTGTAATGTGCACGCATTATCGCCTGTAATTCTCTCTTGACGCTTCGTGGAATTTTCTGTCAAGATTGTTAAGAAATAAGGTTAGAAATTTAATTTAGCAAGTGCATCGCAGTGTTAAATTAAGTTGGGAGGATATAATTTATAATGTCAGATTTCTATTCATGCTATTTCCTGTTAATAGTCTATTTGTTTTTAACCGTTTTTCAAAAGTACAGTTTTCTTTTTGACCTATTCAACCAAAAAGGACTGTTCCAAGTCCCAAGGGATTTTACACTGTAGATTTAATTGCCTTGTCATCGCATACTAAGCCTTTCAGTTTATTTCTTCAGTATGTTTTTGCCTATTTTTGTTTTATGACTTAAATGCAATAAGTTAAAAGCATATGGTGAATTAAATTTTATCTTCAAATGTGTTTGGGACTGGGCAATATTCATTGCAGGGAAGGGACCGGTACAAATCGGCATGGGACATAGACTTTTTTAATACTTGTAAGCCATTGGGTGTATATTTTTTTTTTAAAGAAATGTCCATGGTAACAGCACTTTTTTTTGAAAATTAGAAACTGCGTTGTCCATAACCGTAACCCTAATCCTAACCTTCTTTCCTACTTGAACCTTACAATAGATGTAACGTAAGTTATTTACTCATTATGATTGGACACTGACATTTTTAAGCAACTACAGGCGTGGGACAATTATTTTTTTCTGGTATCTAGACCTCGGGACATGTTGTTTTTTCTCAACATAGCAAGTTTTATACCGGTCCTATCCCTGTGATAAATATGCCCAGTCCTTTATAAAAGTTCAACGGAGGAAGCAACCCTTACCGGCTGTTCTTCATCTTAAAGTCACTCTGAGGTATTAACTCCGGGATTCATCTTGGAATAAAAATTCTTGTATTGGAATTGACTGCAGGCGAGGGTCTTCGGACTATTCCAAATATAAAACAGGGAAACTTGCCGATTCTTTCCGGAATCCGAACTTTTCTATGTTTTACGGCTATTATATTATTTTTTTTTTATTACATAAACCTTATATGCTTCAGTTCTATAACCGTTTTGTTTCTATAAGATATTAAGAATTTATTAATAACAACTGCATGGTACATGTATAGATGACGAATTTGTGTCTTCTACTTTCATTTTGTCTGAACAAAAACGGCAAATGCAAGATGACGGAAAAACTTTTTAACACAAATAGTCAAATTGTTACGAAAGTGAAACTTAAAAGAAAAGTAATTTGAAATTTGAAAAACATTTATAAATGTTTGCAAAAATTTCCAATTTTTATATGTGGAGTGCGCCCTTTACGTTCCGCGACTCCAGCCTGTTCTAAAACAGGCCGTTTGACATCACTGGGATTTCGAACCGTATCAGGCAACTAACCGCTTATTGCAAGTTCAAGACAGCCACTAATGGTTTTAAGGGAATTATTTACAAAATCTTGTCATTTTTGTGCAGTGAAAGTTTTGCATGGTATTTTCGACCAATCAGAATTCTTTTGTCATACCTTTTTACGAAACCGGCAGAACGTTATAAATGATAATATCAATAAGATACACAGGCAAAAAAATCTAACAGATGCTGGCATAATTTCCCTAATATTCTCAAAAAGAAATAAGAAAAACATATACACATACATGTTATTCTATGTTTCAGCGCTTAGATTAGCTTTTCACTTTAGTGATACTTTGTCGTCCATCTGCACTTCACTAAAATTACAAGAATATAAGAAATTCAACTTTCTGCACTGGATTCTTGAAAAAAAAATAATTAAAAACTTTTTGAAATCTACATGATCTATTTTCTAACAATTCTTATAGTATCCACAGGAGTGTGTAAAATCAGATTTTAATTCAAGTCATTTTTTTCATACAAAAATGCACTTTCTGTTATATTTTTTATTGCTTTAGAAGACTAAAGGGTAAATTGAAATTCTGAAATGGACTGAATCAACGAAAATTGCAATACAATTTAATTTCCATAAAAACATGTTCTTAATTGAAATACAAATATCAGATGCAATTATGTGTTCATGTGTGATTGAAAAAAAACATTTTACGAGCTGATCTAGTAATTGTAGTGAAAAGATTAAGATTTCTGATTGTTTAAAGTGCAAAATTACGTAATGCCTTTTCCGAGTTGTAATAATAACGGATTAGTTGCTTTAAGCTACAATTCTACAGAGAACTTTTCAAGCTAATCTTTGTAAGGCCTGGACTTATAATGTCGATTATGACATTAATTTTGGGCACTCCTTGAACGCATAAATCTCTACTGACACAAAACGTACAAAGCATGTCATAGTGTTGATATTTTTTTGTCTCAAACTTTTGATAGAAAGATGTTATATAAGAGTCTAAAGAGATGATTATAGTCTTTCCAAACATTTGACATAATCGTTCGCACAATATCAATTAAATTTATAAAATTTTTTGATACCAATTTTGATGCGCAAGATGTGCACATATCCTCGGTTTACTACTCGTCAGTTGTGCTCAAGGCCTAAAATGTTGGAAACCAAAACAACAATCCAAAAAGTTGAAGAGCGAATTCAAAAGTTCCAAAATGACCAAAATGGGTAACGCCAAAACCATCTAAGGACAGAGCTAAGTTGGAGGGAGATGCTCCTGAGTTTCCACAAATTAACACAAGCTTTCATACCAAACTTTGGAAAACCAAAGAATAAACATTTGAGGATTTTTCTCTCGAAATGAATAACTCGATATTGTGATTATATTAACAACGAATAACACAACATCCGCTAGTATCTTGTTTCTCTTCATCCTGCATTGTTATTGATTAAGGTAGACCATACCTAATACACTGAGCATCTTTTTCGGGCATCTTGCAAATTTGTATGTAAATATATATTTTAAACTAGCAACTAATATTTGATATAATGTAAAAGTTATATCTTAAGTTTATTTGAATAAAAAAATTGACAAAAATGCATAAATAACAAAATCAATAAATTTTATTCTAAAAAGAACCCTGTTCAAGGGAGACAATTGCTCGTGATCAAGGCCAGGACAGATTTTCATTACTGCATCTATGTCAAGTAAAAAATACATTTGTATTTTTTATACTGGATGTCTGAATATTGTTTTGTTGTCTTTTTCAAAGAATATTTGTAATTGCTTATCGGTAGAAAATGATAAACCTAAAAACCACTTGAAGTACAGAAGACATGTTTACCTAAACAATAGTTGCTATTAAAACATTTTTTAAATATAAAATGTGATTTAACTATTAGTCGCTTTTGAAGATATTTTTCAAACTCTGGTCTATATTCGTGTAATTCTTTGCACAGGAATGCCAAAAACAAAGCGTGTCTTAAAGTTATTATTTTTTTCTCAATGATTCAAAAAAAAAAAAAAAAAACTACTTTACGCGCTGTTATAGATTTTGTTCCATTTTGATTTTATTATCGAGAGGATCTGATACAGCATACTGCAATTTTTAAAAGTAATGAAAGTCATGACTCTCAGACAATTTTACGGATTTTTCAAAATATCTCTTTGATGTCTGACCGCTACGATGTCATAAAGAAAAGCATACGACTTGTCACAATCCTCTTTAATATATTAGCACTTTGTCTATCCCATTAATCCTAAACAGTACCAGTGAACTTAGTTCATTAGATGCAAACTAAAATGGGTTAAAAAATATATAAATGAAGAAATAAAAAAGGATGAAAAATAATTTTCTCGCATGTGCCTGATGAAATTTAAAATTTGCTGCTGGCATTTAACAGAAAGACTTCATATTTTAATTATGGTCCTTCAAAAACAAAAGCAAAATGACACTTCGTTCTTTCAACGAACAATTACGCAACATTTTCCATTAGAACACAGAACCATGCTTCAATGACTTTGTTCATTTCTGAGCGTTTAGCCATTACAGTCGTAATCGTAACTTTTATTAACGAAGTTAGCAAAATGTCAAGCAGTTCAAACCTTTTTGTTAACCATATGACGAAATGGTTTATAAGTGCGCTTAATTAATTGTCAGGTAATAAAAAACCATCAAGAATTATTTGTTGAAAAATGATTTATCACAAAGTTTGGGAAAAACAACACATTTCAATTATATAGTGATATTGACTCGTAATTAGAATTGTGTAATGTAGAAAAGGGATCAAAATTCATAACTTTAACGAGTGTGTTTTGTTTGGTTTCAGCATGTTATTTGTAGTTAAATATTTACTCTTAATAACAATCTACATTCTTATGTAGCTTAACATTGCATATAAATATGCTGTAACCACTTTTAAAATGGCGTATTTGTACCAGATTATTACGGCGATAAGTATCCTTGAAGAATTAGTTCCATTTCAACAGTTTACATAGATGGGTCATGGAACTATTCTACTAAACTTTAGGATCGCTAATATCGTTAGTCAAATGTCGATTAAATAAAAACATCTTTGAAAATTTCAATATCGTAAAATGTTTAAGAAATCTAGAATACAGACTTTATCGACGTGCGGCGGTGTAAAAAAAGTGACTTCTCTGTAAACCATGGACAAAAATTACATAAAAGAGTATAAACACAAACACAGCAGAGAGTCGGGATAGTCAAACTTCGCAAAGAAACAGAACAGTTCTGTGGTTAACCCGGTTTTATGGTTACACACACTCCCCCCGACACTCTGTCACTGTAAACTTCATGCACTTCTCAGCGTTTTTTGTATCTGAGAAGTCTAGAAAGATGAACATTATTAAATATTCATAAATAGTTTTCTCGCAGATAGGTTGGTGTCCGCAACTTTGAAATTTTGTGGTTTTCATCAGGAACCGATCGGTTTTTCTACAGTACCAATGTATTTGCTTCCCCTGTCATAACAATCCATGTTCTTCAACTGATTTGCAAATTTGTTGTACAAAACGATGGACACCATATACGTAGCAAGATCTGCTTACCCTTCCGGAATGTACGGGTTTAATTATAATTTTTTGTAAAGGATAAAGTCTGCAGTTGCCCATAGTGTATTTCCAGTCTTTTGTGTAGTCTTATTGTTCTATTGTTTTTCCTCTTAAATTACTTCCTTCTGATTGCTCTATACTAAAGAATTTATTGCCTGATGTTTTTTCATATTGGCATAGTTATAGGTCTGAGGTAAGCCATATTGGCCTGAGGACCTATACCTATGCTAGTATTAAAAAACAATAGGCAATGATACCTTAATTAATTAACAGATCTTCGATGTTTTCATAGAGGGATGGGGTAAATCAAGAGAGTTCCGAGATACACTCATATTGGCATTGGGTGTATTCAATCCAATATGGCATAGCACGTGCCATATTAGCATAGTTTGTGCTTTTATTGTATTGGCAGTTTTTTAGTTATTGAGTTCAATATAACAAAGTTGATATATAATTATAGATTATTATATGGCATTTTTCATATCACATCTCATATCAACCTGAGACATCCATATCAGCCGGACGGCCAAAGGCCCAAGGGCTAATATGGGTCAAGGGTTGATATGAGATGTGATATGAAAAATGCCATATCATAACCTATTTATCATATAGTTTAACTGAATAATGTCCTATCCTGGTATGCTATGTTAGTATCATAGATATATTTAAATATCTAGATTCGTATTGAATGCATCTCGGTTTTCATTTTATGAATTATCTTGAAAGTATGACCAATAGACATATATTGGAAGCTTTTACTATTGGAGGTAAAAATATAACAACTCTTCAACATATTACATGTATTAAGTTAATTTTCCTGGCTAAACAAAGGTATAAATCTACAGATGCTATATCGTCGACGCTTAGGACCTCTCCAACGGTTCAGAAGTATTCTGTTTTTCTGCTGGTGTTCTTGTTTTTCATCTGATTTATGAAAGCAGACGTGTAATTATTAGTAGCATAACGACATAGATTTTCACCCGGGGATTTTCACCGTTGTCCATTTTTACAATTTTGACAGCAGACGACGGATGTTTATAGATATAAACTAATTTGAAAGAAGGCTACATAGAAAAAACGAAACAGACAACTAAGCATCGCATGAAGATCTCTTCTAAAAAGAACCTGTCACACTCCCACACACGTGTTATAACAAATCACTATTACTTGCAGTTTGGTAAATTAGAAAATTTAGATCTATTGATAATAAAATACGTTGTAATTTAGCAAATGCATATGACTGTGAAATTGTTTTTTTTTTGCTCTGTGTTCCTGTCGTCGGGTTGTCATTTTCTCAGTTTATTGATTCTGATTTATAGCCCCTTTTTAAAACACGGTTTTTAAGAACTCGAGTTTCCTTATTTAACCGAGATATCAATACTACAAGTTCAAACTTCTTTGATAGTATTATTTGAATTTTCTAAATAAAATAAAAATTGTGTGTTTTTGTGATAAGTAATCAGGATGAAGCAAAAAAAAAAAAAACAAAACAAAAAAAAAAAAAAAAAAAAAAAAAAAAACTTATCTATTTATCCAAAAGAGTATCCGCGTCTTCTTCAACATCACAGGTTTACACTAAGTAAAACTCACTAGTGAATTTATTTTATGTTAATAAGCACATTCTTTAATAAAACAAGAGGAAAAAATGAGGTGTATGTGTATAACAATTGCATGAAACTAATTTTGATGCGAAAGATTTGCTTATAAACAAAAAATAAACTAAACTACAAAAAACTACCCGCTCGGTTATTGCTAAATCAGAAAAAAATAATTCAAAATGTTGGAGATAGATTTCGGTACCAAAATGACCAAAAGCGTAAAAGCCCCAACCAGCTGATTTTTATAAAATATTTACTTGGGGATGTATTACATGTATATGTGAAATACCTGTTTTATCAATAGTCCATATAACCGCCTCGATGGTCACGTGGTAGCGTGCTTGCTTCGTAACGGAAGCTCGCGGGTTCGATCCCCGGCCGGGTCAAACCAAGGACATTAAAATTGGTATTTTCTGCTTCTCCGCCCAGCACGCATCATATAGAAGTAAGAGCAAAGGACTGGTCGGCTCGGAGTCGGTATAATGTGTCTGAGTAGGGTGATGTGTCTTCCTGCGGACATTTACCTCGTGAGCTAGCACGTAAAAAATCCGGTACTTATAGTACAAAGAAGGGTTCATATTCATATCGTTTCAACATGTTCTCGTTCAGATATGCACCTAATGGTTGCCTTTGGACGTTAAACAATAATTCATCCATCCGTAGTCCATATAAAGATCACAATCATGTTGTTTTTTCTGTAATTGCATGCCAAACAATAATTCTTAGACTCTTAGTATCCATGTTAAAAGAAGTAATAAAACGAAATATTAACTTTCTTACCCTGTTTTTATTGTCATTTATGAATATTACATCAGAAATAACTTTTCCAGACTGGCAAAATGATTGGAAAATCATACTAAAACAACAAATGTCCATTAAAATTAGTGTTCGCAGAAATTTATTACCATAATAATTAGTCTTACATAACGATTAATATCGGATGTGGAAATTTCTTAATTGAAGAAAACCAAAAGAAGACATACATGAAAGGAACTATTAAACGCGGCATGAGTCTTGTCACGTTTAATTATATTGTCTTTTCAACCGTAAAAAAGGCAAATAATGCCTATACTATATCTCTATTATCCAAGAATGTTTGTTTGGGGTTTTACGCCGTTTTCAGCACATTTGGCTATTTCCGGGCGGCCAGTTTTTATTGGTGGAGGAAGCCGGAGTACTCGGAGAAAACCACCGATTGGCAATCCTTGTCAATTAAGACTGGATTCGAACACACCCCGCCACCGATGAGATTCGAACTCGCAACCTCAGCGTTGACAGGCTAGTGATCTTTAGTAGTCATGATGAACTACCTAGACCACTCGGCCACCGAGGCCCCATCCAAGAATGTAAGCTTGCTTCAAAATACATACATGTATCTGAAAGTGTTCAAAAGTCACACTTTTTGTCAAAAATGTGTAACCGTCTAGTTGGTCTCGTGGAAGCGTACTTGTCTCGAGTGTAGAAGGTCGTGGGTTCCATCTCCGACAGGGTCAATCCAGACTTTAAAATTGGTATTTGCTGTTTTTCCGCCAAGCACTCAATATCTAGCAGAAAGAGCAAACACTTGTTCGCTGGATGTCAGAATATTGTGTCCAGATGGGGTGACAGTTGTTCCGGCTAAGCAATCTAATTTAACGGAGGGTCAATATTATTAAGTCTTAAATCATAAGAAATAAGTGTGAATGGTTGTTTGTATGGTATATGTATGTGTTGCTTGTGTATGCTTGACTTTCATGATTCATGTTGATTTACATGCCCTTTATGGGCTCTTTGCTTAGGAATAAAGAATTTTGATTTGATTTGATTTGAATATCCGTTTCATATGTTCAACATGTTATCGTCCTGATATGCACAATAATTGCCACTGGATGTTAAGCAATAATCCATCACCATGAATTTTTCTACAAGAATTGTCATATTGTGTCGTGTAGCTTGCTAAGTTTAATTCTTCAAAATTTTAAATATAAATTTTCCGTTGGAAAACCCGGTTAAAAATAAATCTCCAAACATATTAAAGTAAAAATTCAACACGAGTCCTCAAAAACATAATCCTGTATATATCTGTTTCATAGAGATATCCGGACCGCAATATACCTAACTTAATTTATCACATATTTAGTAGTAATACGTTTGATTTTGCAGTGAAGATATGACCGGAAATGGGTGACCTATATTTGCCCTAAAAAAAAAATCCACATCTGCTTTTATTCTCAATTTAGATAAATATAATTGTTAAAAATACATTCCAGTTGAATTTATATTTCGATTATTTTCATCAGCCTGAAAATATATGATCAATAGAATCAGTCCTCGACCTATCTTGGCCCTCGGGAAAGCCATCAGGCTCAACATGGGAGTCTCGGGATGATACCAGGGCCAATATGGTAAATGCCATGCAATAATCTGTACATTAATGGGCGCGTACGCAAACATCGAAGTGGGCTTCAATTTGACAAAGATATTTTATGTTATTCGGGATTTTCACAGTGAATATGAGCTCGTATCCCCTGTTAAGCCCAAATAACAATTATATTCTATTAGTATTGGCGTGTACACAGATAGAATAAGATTTTGTGTCATTAAGTGTTTGTCTGCCACTGAAAATCCATCACAGAAATTGGCTTCTCCAATGGATGTGGTCACAGATTTGAAGAAAAATTCTAGTTTTGTTGTGTGATATTTTTTCTCCCGTAGATTTTGATAAACTTTTATCCTGTTAAGTGATGATATGAATACCTCACCCGGATCATGGATCTTTTACAAGACGACAGTTTTGTTATTTCCCTTTACCGATATAAAATACCAACCAGTTATGGGAAAAGAGCTGCGATTCAGTAAAATACGATTTACAAAAGGTATCTCAAATCATGTAGGTTAAAACTGAATGATCTACTTTGTAGCCACAGGTCCACCCTCGCCATCTTGAACCCTTCCCTAAATCCCTGTTACTACCCCTATCGGCTCATATCCCCTGTCAGTGTAGCCAATCAAATTGGAGGAATAACGGATATTTCACTCCGATAGAATATATCTAAATAATCCCTCTCTAAAATTTTGGTTATAATTTTTTTTTTAGGTTAAAAAGAAATTTAACTTTCGGTCATGATCCACCGTGATCCGGATACCATAAGTAAAGTAGCTAGAGATATCCAATAGTACTGATATTTCTTAAATGCTCCACGGTAAGAACTGCAATTAAACAGCATATTATCTTCAACGGTTTGGTATTTTGGCATTTGATGCTATATATTGATAATTACAAGTGATAAAGTTTCTAAGAACAACTTGAAACTACAGAAAGTAATTAGAAATTTTACGGTAACAACATATATCCATTAAAATGAAGTGTATGATAAATTTTATAGCATCATAATTACAATTTTGTAATACCTATCGGGATGTAGAAATTCATTGATGAAATATTTTAAAATGCCATAGATTCAATTAGGTGTCAAAAAATTATCAAACATAAGATATATACCTCGGAATTGTGATTGTATTTTAACAAAAATCTTTTACGGTTATGTAATCGAAAATTATTATGTTGAAAGCGGAAAGATGTGGGGAATGGGGATCCTTGACTATAATTATTTATGACGTGACTGTGCCGATTGCCCTTGGGGGAAAACCCTGATCAGAAAATGCAATTAGCAAACACATACCCTGTACTTGACAGCCAATAACAAAAACCATAGACTATACCAGAATAAATGCTGCACGTTATAGAAACTTTAAAGACGAGTGGAGTGACTTAAGATTTAGGAATAATATAGAAAATGGAACAAAGTTTTATTTAATCTTAAGGTCTTTGGACTCTTCTTGACTATTCCATATATCTACACTGTCTCGAAGACACTGCTGTTTAACAGTCATACATTTTTTTTAGGAAAATGTTTTATCAGTATACATAGAGCTCTACAGATGAAGCACGATTATGCTTTAATGATGAGCACGTTTTGTCGATTTATCACTTAATGTTCTTTTCAATGCCTAAAATTTATAAAATATCAATTATTACAATTTATTTAATTTTTCGCTACTTCCATTAAAATTATAGGCTGATACAATTGCACATTCTCATTCATTAGGTACAATTTCGTCAACAAATATGAAGTTATAATAATTCTGAGCATTTCAATACGTCTTAGTAAGAAACATACACATTTTACCTGGGGCCATTTGATGCAAAGCGCAGTCTGTAATAATCTATGTAAATCCATATAAAATGGTAAAATATATATACTTCGAATTACTGTATTATTCAGATGTATTATACTAAATTCCTGGAATTTTTAAAAAGCATGTTAATTTTCAGTACTTCAGGCTTACACCCTACTACCTATTAGGAATTCTCGTCCTGATATGCACATGGCTGTCACTGGACGTTAAACAACAATTCATCCATCCTATTAGGAATTCTTATTTCCTATTTCATTCAAGTACATGTATTTATAAACAGGGACTGTAAATAACGACC
Organism: Mytilisepta virgata; assembly: GCA_028015205.1. NCBI lineage: Eukaryota > Metazoa > Mollusca > Bivalvia > Mytilida > Mytilidae > Mytilisepta > Mytilisepta virgata. Next base: position 32,989,387 of record CM051511.1, on the reverse strand, counting down.
ATTGTAATTTGTGATATTTTCAATAAGACATTCTTCTTGTTCTCTACTATGGTGTGACTTTGTTAACGATTAGAGGATGTCAGGTTAATAACGAACAAGACTATCTGCCCCGAAAAACAGAGAAGATGGAATTTCATTCAAATCTCGGATTAGTTCATTCTAATTAAAATTAGATCTATTGATTGCTCCTTTCAGTCACTGCATGTAGATCTAACAACACTTCATTTTACTTTCTGTTCCGATGTCCGAATCCTCGTGATTTTTCCTTACTCTAATACCTTCAAAATCATGAAGGATGAAATCTGATTGGCTGACTGGAAAGGTCATCAAAACAGAAAGTAAAGTGGAGTGTTGTTAGATCTACACGCAGTGACTGAAAGGAACAATTAGTAGATCTAATTTTAATTAGATTTAGATTAGTGTGGTGTTGAATAGTATTTTTTTCCAGATTCAAAATTGTAAAAAAGCTCGCCTTGTCTTTGTTTTTGCAGTATTTTACTTCAAATTTAACTAAATATAAAAAAAAATGTTTTGACTACATATTGACTTTCACTGATGACAATAAACATGTTCCGCCATAAAACATTGCAGTTGTTAATGAATTCAATCTTTGAGGATTTGATAAGAAATATTCGTTCATTAGATCGTCTTACATATTTGAAATTAACATGCTTTTTTAAAAGGCGTCTTTTTATCATTGGAGGAAATCGCATCCATTATGCCGTTATTGTTGTTCTTAAGCTTTTAAACATCTAAACTTATTTTATCATATACATGTCTTAATCTTGGTGTGAAGGTCAATAATTCTGAAGATAAGATTTTTTTCTTGGGTTTGTTACAACACGAGCAAATTGGATAACAGAAAAGGTCAACAATGATATACTATTTAATCAATGCCATCTAACAGACAGACCTAGGACATTAAACAACACAAAAAGCACAAAAAAATATAAATACAAGTTAGAGTCAGGATAGTCTGACTTGGTAAATACACTAAACAGTTGTGGGAGTTAAACCGGTTTTATGTGCACCCAAACCTTCCTTTCATCCTGACAATCTGGTGTACAAAGTATAATAGCCAATATAGTACGATTATCAACAAGGTGACTGCTTGCTTATACTGCAAAAAATGGTTGGACAGCGGGGTCAAAATATGCTCGTTTTAACTGTAAAACTAGCTACGGCTGTCGTATACTGTCGCTCTATTATTTTAAACGAAATAGTCAGAAATAACACTCCCATTAAGGGTTTAATGCGATCTCGTTATAGGGTCCAACAGAAATCGGCAGTATTAGTAAGACTCCAGTAGAATTAATGTCTTCAAGTCATTTGAAGAAATAGCAATTTTTACAGAATCACACAAAATTTCATATTTGTAGCCATAAATATGAAGGGATCTGAAGTTACTTCTAAGTTTCTTTGGGTTATTGGGACCTTTGTATTTATTCATGATATTACAGTACAAACTAGGATGGGGAAACTCGTTTACGCCAAGAATTATAGTATAACTAATCGCTGAATCCAAATACCAGAAATAAACAACGTGCGACCAAACTACGCAGTTCGTCTGTGACTTAAGTCAGGTAGATTACAAGTTTTAATGTAAAATGTATAATTAACATGGATTTTGCACATATAATACACAGAGGTTGCCACCTGTTTTATGCCTTCAGGACAAGTAAAAAGGAGATGTTGATAAAATGTATGCCCTCTGGTTAGCCAACATTTCTGAACATGAAACCAATACATTCATTTATTTGCTAAATAATTTTTTAGTATGTGATAAACAGATTATTGAATAACCTTTTTCATATCTAACTTGTTATCACCCTGACTTATATCACACCTTGAGCTGAAGCCCCTGGGGGCCGTTGCCATGGTCTCTACCTGGAAGATGATGAAAAAGTCGACCAGATATATAATTAGATCAGAACACTGAGATACTAATATATCATTAAATTTATCTTCTTTAGAAGATTTGGGCTACTTTTTTGGCTATGCCTTCCAAATAATACTTCATACAACCTATAGGGAATTATTGTAATTGATGTCATACAAATAAATACAATTGAACTTTTTATTTATTGCATATCATGTTTGCTATGTTTCGTCATATTATGACCAAAGAGTGTAGTCTCTCTGCCCTTTACGGCGTCATATGAAACAGCTGCCGATCGTATCTGAGAATTTCCATATGCTCAAACCATGTTTATAATGAGATAACTGCTTATCAAAAATGTTGTTAGTTGAAACAAGAAACAATAAACGCGATTTATGCTGATTTGCTGTTATTTCATAAATATCATTTATGGACAATCAAGTAAAAGTTTTAAACATTCTGTAATGAAATAATGATACTTGGATATTGATTCTATCTAAGTACTGAGACCCATGAAGAAACATTTAGTAATATAAACATTCAAAGCACGTGTGTTAGACTAACAAACATATACAACTTTTTAATAGAAAAAATCAATCTTTTTATAAACAATTGTTAGAAACGCATCCTTTCCAGTAACAATTCTCAAATACAATCGGAAGCTGTAATTTAACAAAAAATTAATCGTTATATTTACAAAATGTGTAGAGAAAGTTCCTCGAACATGTACGTAATGGACAATTCTAAAAGTATTTCTATAAGTCAATCGAGAAGATAAACAACATAAATGAATCTGGACGTCGAAAAAACTGTTTTAAGAATGTCTTGTACGTTGCATGGCCCACTGTCCTAGCCAGTTCGAAAAAAGACAGACGTAGACGATTCCGAACATGGTTTTCATTTTGAACACTGATCATTGCGCAAAAATAGTAAAAATTCTTCGTTTTGATGTTGGTTCTGAGAGAAAATTTAGACAAAAAGTTTTATAAGACTACCAAGTTGATACAGCTGGTTTGTTGAACTAGATTTCATGTAAAAACCATGAAAAATTAAAGGTAATATTTATTAATTTATACGTGCCAATTATTATGTGAATCATTTAGATCTATCTATTTTTTTTCTAAGAGAATAATTTAATACAATACCATATTTATCTTTGACCAAACTGTGGAAAGAAATAAAGTGAGACTTTGGCTTATTATTGAACAAGGGATGAAGATGAATGAAAGGAATAAAAGTGTCGTTCACTTGCTTTATATTCAAATGTTAGCTGCTTATGCACATCAAACCCATCTGTCATTTATTTTCACTGTATTATAATATTTATCGGCATCGGTTGTGGATTTGATGGTTGCAGAGACTGAGTTGACTGGCAACATGTAAGTAGAGCCAGTAAACGGATGTTTGCAACCATTAAATCAAATATTAAAGCCGTCAAATATTAAAATACAATACTGTTATCTCCATTCAAATACATTTGTGAAAATTTTAATGATACTAGTTTATTGTCATATGAGCTTAAAATTAACAAATTCTGACAATTGTAAATTTCAGACACAAAACATAATAATGATAAAATGACTCAGGACGCTCAAACCTTTTGCCCTGTTAATAAAAAAAATGTTTCAAATCCAGAAGCGAAGCTCTGCATGTGCCATTAAGGCAGTGGGCATCAATTACAGAATTGATTGTTTTATATTTCCAATTTCATCCAATGAAAATGAGAGTACAACAAACGTTACATTAGAATATCTTACCATGGATTTGAAACGTTTTGTGGATAAAAGTGGTTTCTAACACTACAGGGAGATAACTCTTAAAAATCACCACAGCGTTTTAATCAAATTTAATAAGTAAAGAGAAATTTAGCTTCTCTATGATCAAAATTGATGTTTGCCAAACTGCTATATATTCAATGAAATTATTCCCGTGAAGTGTGAAATTCTATTTACTAAAAAAAAATCAACATTTATGTCAACAGGTCAAAGTAAATATTTCCTAAAAATTTTATAAAAATTAAACGACCCAAATTTATTTTAGTCAAGGTGTTGGGTACCACCTTAAGGACTACAAATTAGATGACAGTCCTTTTAAGGGGAAATTGTATCGAAAAAATGTTGTAGAAATTATGTAAGGTAATTTACTATGATTTAACGTCATTTGCTATCTTAAAGACGAAAGGATGGGACAGTTAAAGTCAGAACTAATTCTTATATACTACCATCGTGTTTACGGATTTGTGCTTGAAATTGTATTGTCAATTAAATTTATTACTGTCTGAGATTAAAGCAGAGATGTAAGGAGATTATATCTCATCCTGTCACAATAATCTCCAAGCTATTTGGAAAATTTCCTTTGTAAAGAAGCTTAAATTCTATGTTAAGATATGCATCAGGGGTTTAAACAATATTTATTTGTCTTTACAGTGACAACTAGCATGCATGTAAGATTTGTAGACGGAGTACACACATATAAATCCTTATAAGAAAGTGTTTTCAGATATTCATAAAATAAGATTTCAATATGTCGTTGAACAGACAATATTTAATATTTTAAGTAAACAATTCCTCATAATGTTTTGATTTGAGAAAGAATATTGTTTTTTCCCATTCAAGTTTCAGTACTAATCAAAACACTTTTCAATTATTTTGGAGAAAAATAAAGGGTAAATTTTGTTTGTTGGTCACTGGTACAATTCATTGTTCACGTTGGAAATATATGATAAAATGTTTTTATGTCACACCATTTTTCATACCAGTACCGATATCATCCCTCGACCCATATCAGCCCCAGGCCGCTGGTAATATCGGGACTGATATTGCAAATAGTTACAATTATTATACCTTAGATATATTTTTCTATAATAAATACATGCACAATAATTTCACTATTTTTAACATTTTCAGTGATTTAACTATTTTCCCCGGTCACCGGTCAATAGTTTCCAAACTATTTTCCCTCAAAAAACTATTTTCCCTCTTCAAGTTACGTTGTTTCGCGGATTTTTAATCCCGGGCACGGGATTGGCTGGGAGGTTTTAGCCGACCCGTTCGGAAGCTCCCGCGTTATAGGTTATCGTCAATGCTGAATCCCGAGATGTAATTAAGTATTTAGAAAAAGGGATATGTCATGGTGAGAACATGAATTTAAAAAAAAATAATGGACTCTGTCACTCGATCATGCATCTCGGGTACGTACACATGACTTAAATTTTGCCTTAATTATCTCTTGTGTTTCTTTCGGTATAATAAAACACTTACTGACTGAGTAGTCGGGGAATAGTAAGTTTATTGTCCCTCTGAACAACTATTGCCCCTCGGCGTTGCCTCGGGGCAATAGTTGTTCCTCGGGACAATAAACTTACTATTCCCCTCTTACTCAGTCAATAAGTATATAATATATTGACTTTTAAAACTAATCAGTTCAACGGGTGCAAGTTTTTTAGGGAAGTTCGAAGATTTGATTTTGAAAGATATCTGTATTGATGATATGCAATTTTAAGTTTTTGAATTTTGGGATTATGCCATCGATATTTTGACTTCGTATTTATGGTTAAAACAGACAAATCTTCTGGTTTACAATATGTAATTCTGTTGTTTGCACGGTTGATGTGACCGAAAATGGGTGTCACATATTCGTCTAGATCATTAAAATCCATATTTTCCTTGAGGAGATCGATTTTTGCCCTTGAAAATCCATATTGGCCCTGACAATACGTGAGAAACAGATGATGACATGGCATTTTCATATTGTTCCTGATATCAGTCCTCGACCCATATTGCCCCTCGATCAAGGTATCAGGCTTGGACCAATATGGAAAATACCATGTTAAAATGTTCACTGCTTGCTTGAATTGTCAAATAAAACTAAAATTTGATATCGTTTACATCACAAGTTTAACATGAAAATATTCAAAATTCATTGGAATAATTGGCACAATAAGCATAAAACTGTGGCACTATAAACATAAAGAACAATTGCATTCAACGTGTCATCATTAAACGATTTCTGCCTTAAATGAAGTCATTTTGATTTAATAAATGCAAATTGCAGCGAATATGTTGACACAGTTATTGATAATATTGCTTAGAAATATTCGTTAACATAATAACCACAATTAGGTTGTTTAAATGCGATCAAGCGTGCAGTTGTATAGGACTTTGTTATGTAATAACGAAAGAAGACGCTGGTATCACATAAATCAGATCGAATTGAACTCTTGCATAAGTTTGATATGAAAGACTTCAGTTTAATTGAGCACGATGTAACATATGTATTGATATATATAATGTCAACAGAGAGTCAGAGTGGTTCATTGCAGAATCCCAAGGCGAAACGAAGTTTAGCGAAGTTATTGTAACATCATTTATTATTGTTAACACAAAACAAGTTTAAAAGTACCTTCTTTTAACACGGATTGACAATCTGAAGTAAAGGTAAGCAAAATTTACTTTTTTAACCCAATAAAACTCTGATTTGTCATTAATGCAAGTAATTCCAGAGGTTGTTTGCTCCAAAGTTGTCACGTCATAAGTTTATTCTACTTGAATTTGGTCAATATTTATTGAGAAATATTTTGAATGGCTAAGTTTCATTTAGTTGATCACTTCTCTCGATTATGAACAGAAGATTATGCCAATAAAAGAGTTTTATAGTGTAAATATAATGAAATTCGAATACCCCAATTCTACAACGATTGAACGAATTGGACGAAAATTTAAGGAATCACAATTTCTAATTACATATAGATTTACTTAATTTCAGTTTGAGTTGTGCTGCATTATTTCAATCGAATTGAAAATATCGATTAAATCGCTTAATTATTTCAATTAAAAGGTCGAAAGACTACTCGACCTATATGGTTTATATACAGATTGAAAGAATATATATATAAAGTTTATACCATACATTTTTACGAGGGGAAGTCAAGTATCAATTTAGACTCTTTATTTTATGTTCTGTACATTAATATTAAAATGAATGCCATTAGTCTAGCTTCAAGAAGCCCACTTTGCAAATTTGTAAACTACCCGACAGTTATACATATATGAAATATTTTCTTTAAATTACTGTAGGTTTTTAAAATGTAGGTAAATATGGACAACGCTTTGTACGCAGCGTTTCAAAAGAAAAAAACGTGTCCAACCGAACCACTGTCGGGCTAAAAATTTTGTTCAGATTAGAGAGGTTAACTTGCTGAAGATTTCATTTAAGACAGGTGTCCGGTTTATACAGGTTGTACCGAATTCATTTGTATTATTCGTATAATTGCTTCTTTTTATTGGAAATTGTTTAAAAATGAAGATAGTTTTGACGAATTTTAACACTGTTGTTCCGTCGCCATTGAGTAATTGTCACGTTGGACATAGTATTGCTTTTCTGCAAAGACTATACAAAAAACCTAAAAGTTTTCTTTACTTTTCCATCTTCAGTCCTCAATGAGTTGACGCTTACTCTCTATGCTTATATTTTCATATATACATCTGAGATCTCTATGTATGTCTCGAATCGCAAACATAAAGAATCATAAAGGGAAAGTAACAGTGCTCGATTACAAACATGTTCTTTATGTAATATAACACCACTTAAACAATTGTTTATATCATAATGATCATTGATGAAATAAAGAAACACATCAATTCATGGATCAAAGTAAAATGTTTATACAACAAAGAATAACAAATTATTATTGCTAAATTGAACATCTTGAGGGCAATCCAAAAAACTTGAATCAAAGACACATACAAGCCCGTTAAAACAATTAGACAAACATTTCTATGTGCTTATCTCAAGCCAGAAAACTTTGTCAAAATTGATGCTAGGAAAGGTCAACAATGACATACCAATCAACGTCACCCAACAGACAGAAACCTACACAAAACACAAATATAAACACAACAGACATTCAGGATAGTCTGACTTGGTACAAACATGCTATTTATGTTCGATGACGTTTTGTATTTTTATATTTTTGAGAATAGTTTTATATGGAATATTTTGAAATTAATGTTTATAAATAACTTTTTAAGATGGGGACTTACCGAACATGTAAAAGAATGTTTAGCAATCGCCCCTATGTTGCAGGCCATTCGACGCCCTCTATGTTTGCTTTTCGGCATACGTTTGTTGACACTTAAAATATCCCCTTTTATAAATGAACACAAATCAACAAAAGTTACACAATTCGTTGACAAGAATACCCAAGTGAAGTCAGATGCTCCTGAAAAGTATGCAGTTTCTATTCTTAATCAACCATGTTGGCCTAAAAAGCCAAACCGGTAGTAGGTTTAAATTATAGTATGTTACAATATTTGAAAGATATTATCAACCTTACTTTTGTGTAATTGGATTTAATCATTGCATGAGTTTAAATGTCAATCACTCATATTATTGAGGCGCCCAAGAAATTGTAAAACATATATTCTTCCGTTTCGGGCATTTTCTATGACAGACAGGTGCACGCGACTATATCTGTCATGGGTAGTTCGACCAATCAGAATTGACTTGTCATACCTTTTGACCAATCAGGCGTAATGTTAATAACTTCACCGGCTGTGTTTAGTGGATAAGGTACAGGAAACCTAAAAATCGAGTATTTACGGAAGAAATGGGTATTTATACTTGTTCAAAAGTGAAGAACTGAAAAATCTTTAAGTAGTTTTTAAAATTCAGCTGCTCTCCACTCGGGAAAGACGTGAATTTAAAAAAAAAACTCGTTGAAGATTTTCCAGTCTTCACATTGAATTTGTGTAAGAACCTATTACTCTTTCATACTGAAATCAGAATGTCATATTAAATTGGGCAAATTCTCATGTGCAAAACGATCACATATTAATTAGATTAGCTCAGAACTTTTATAACAATTGTAAAACAATTACATGTACGATTGAAATGATTTAATTAAAGATTTAATAAATATTACCGAAAAATCTCCTAGAAAGGTACATTCTTATTACATTGACAAATTCCATAAATGAAATATGTTTCTTCAAAAGAACATAACAAAATGTGCACGGAAAACATAATACAACGTACAATATATAATGACTCATGTAATACAAGAAAACAAGTCAGTGTACATGAGAAACGGACTCGTGCAATCATGGAACATAGTTAAGAAAAGTAATGTGCTTGCTTCTTCATTTTGAAAGTTGGTATAATGAGCCAAAGTTTTAGTTATAAGACTGGGCGAATTGTAGTATAGACAATATGTAGTCAAATGTATCAAAATTGGTATCATGGAATACATAATAGACATTAAAATACAAATTTTGATTCACAAGATGTGCACATCTCTTCGATTTGTCAGTTGTGCTCATAGCCTAAAATGTTGAAAACCAAAACAACAATCTAAAACCTTGAAGAGTAAATTCAAAATACCAAAATGACGCAAAGGGGTAAAGCCAAAACTACCTAAGGACAGAGCTAAGGTCAAAATAACTTATTTTTGACATTTTAATTTTTTAATTGTCCCCCGCCCCATGTAATGGTCTGCGTCCGTCTGTCCGCCCGTCTGTCCGTCACAGTTATTTGTGGAGACCGCTGATCGGATTTCGTTAAAATTTTGTAGGACTGTTAGTCACCATATGTACTTGATCTTATCGCACCACCATTTTGATTTGACAAATTTTACGGGAGTAATGGGACTTTTTCTCTGTATTTGACACTATAGGAACACTTTGTGGACATAACTCCTCTGAGACCGCTGACCGGATTTCGTTAAAATTTTGTAGGACCGTTAGTAACCACACGTACTTGATCCTACGCCGCCATTTCAATATACACATTTTGTATATCTTGTGGGGCTTCGACTTTTCTCTGCGGCGGGGGACATATGGCTACGTGTAGCAATCTTGTTTTTCTAGTTATACCTTTTTAGTCTTAGTTGGCTGTTTTTGGTATAATAGCTATTTCCATGATTTGTGACACGTATATATACTCAGTAATGGCATTGCTTTGGCATCTGTTTTGTTTCCTTTATAATATAATTATTTAATACCAATTTTGACGCACAAGACGTGCACATTTCGTAGATTTAAAAAAGCACTACATGAACATGTTTTACACGTGCATTACAATTATATAAGTAATTTAATAATGTTATTTTTACATTTAGTCGATTTCTGACACTTTAATGTCTTTCGTAGGTTTAGAATTAGTAGGTGACAAATTATCTTACATTTTAAATCGATAAAATTATTATATTAGTAGATTATTTCTGACTCTTGTAATTTACCTGCTTCACATCAGTGTGACAGAACTCATTTTTATCTTAAACTGTAGGGAGAATGTAGTTTAAATGAGTTTTTTGTATATTAAAATTATCTTTACATTTATAAAGGTGCTTTGGCTATTCCTACCAGTACAAATATTATAAGCAAATTATAATTACAAAATTGTATAAAGAAGTCAAAAATGTTCTGGCAAAAATTAGTACTTTAAGAAATATCCACGGTCTTGGAGTGGTGTGAAACAATAATTATTCAGTTTTAGTTTTATCAAGCACTTTTTATTGTTCCCTTTGTATTGTTGATTTTTAAGACTTGTGTTTTTTTTTGAAGGGGAGGGTTATCGTAAATATTTGTTCAGCAGTGAGTCAATTTGGCTCCCAAATCCAAATCTTTGAGGCTTAGTTTCTTATATTTCGTTGGTAGCATGAAAAGGATGCTTCAAAAGTTGTTAAATTTTGTGGAAACTAAGAAATATCTTCTCGTGCATAGGTCTGCCCACAGATGGCTTTCGCTTTAAAATTTTGGTCATTTTGGTCATTTTCGTTCCGCATTCGACGGAATCCGCTGAATTTTTGCAACAACATCGATATAATAGAATGTATTTTTTTACCAGATACGATTAATTTATACTTCACTCTCTCGATCAATCGGGTATCCTGTTTTGGATATAATGTATTAAAATTTGGCATTTCGCAATTTGAGTTGAATTGGGTGCCAATGAATAGTACGCAGTGCATCCATTCAGTTGACGTATCATTTGGTATATGCCACTTACTGTTTTTCGGCCTTTTCAATTTGAGTTTGCTCCATAGTGCACATATTGGCAGTGAACATAAGTTGATATTAAATCCAAAAATTTATATTTATCCATATGGTAAGTTTTCGAGATGTCCTTTTCGTGTCAGGAAACGGATAAAGATTAGTTGCTTTATATACATGTTCATTGCATTGATAATAAAATGTATGTATTTATCAATGTTATTATAACTTTTCGTGTCAGGACACTACATCTAAACGCATATGAGCACAAACATAATATGAATCTCTTCGCATCACGGAAATGTAAATAGTTTTTTTTTGGATAAACTGTCATAAATTGCTTAATGGAGATTATATATTTTCCTATGGGGGTTTGTAGATTATTTCGCAGATTTATGCAATTACGCTTGCTTATCAGTTATGACTTAGTACCACTAAAAAATTAACATGTTGACAAACGTAGTTGATTCCTTTCGTAGCAGATTCTGTTATCTCAAAGTTTCTTATATTATATCTGAGAGTATATATTTTTGATATTCAGGCAATATTTTAATTCTGATATTTTGTAATAATTCGTTCGTCAAAAAATTGTATTTTCCCTTTATTTTCATCTGATATCTCGAATTCCCTTCTACCTCAAATTATTTAATGGTTCCCTCAATTTTTAGGTAAATTCATATAACAGTGTATTTACAGCAGTTCGTTTGTCGGACTTGTGTTTATGGTCTTTTGTAGATTTACAAAATTATTAATGCAGTCCTTATTCTCAAGGTGCGAGGCCATCACCTTGATAAAAAGACAATAAACTGAATAAAATAATCAAACATTCTATATCACCAAGTTTGATACTAAGATAAATGACGGATATGGGGTTATGGATTAAAAACTAATCCACGCAATGATTGAATATGAAACGAATTACATGAGAAAATGACCCATACAATACTTGAACATAAAACGTCGTACATTTCAAAATGGCCCATGGAGTACTGGTACATAATAAAATTTAAAGAGAAACTGATCCAAGCAATATAAGAAAATAATACAATAATACATGAGAAACTGACCCATGCAATACTAGAACAAAATACAATGTGCATGAGAAACTGGCCCATACAATACTGCAACATGGGACAAAAAGAAGGTAAATATGCTCTTTTTTCGTTATCTTGAAAGTCTCCGTAACTAGCCATCATCTTATACTTTAAACAAACTTTCTTAAGGCGAAAAGTATGAAAAGCCAAACATTATTTAAAAATGTTTTAAGGAGGTTTCAGATATCATATTAAAGCTAAAAAAAGTGGAGATATATCATACTTTTAAAATTAGTTATTAATATGTATGGGAAGGAAAAGTTTTCTCTTTGAAAATAACAAGAATTAATTTTCAATGTTCAATGGACTTCTCCTGAAAGCAATGTTTCTTATCTGTAAATTGCTCGTCAAAATGTTTTGATACGAAAATGTCAACTGCCAACTATCAATCAATTTACGTTATGCATCATTTTTATTTCTTTCCGACAGTCCTATCACCAGGGTAATATGATTTCGCCTTGTCCAAGATCAGAAGTCAGAATGACAATACAGTAAATCAAATGGCAAATAAGACGTCTAATATAAGTTTTTAGTTACAAGAGGCATCTTAACGAGACGGTTGATGTTTACATTATTGCTTTTCGGGACAATTATGACGAATGGTCATCGAAAGGAATATAGATGTAGGAATTGTAAAGAAATGCAAAAATAGTCAATGGTCAAGGCATAATTTCATTTGAACTCGGTACGAACGTAAAAATATATTGTAAGGTCAAGGTATATTTGTTCTTCTTTGCGGTTAAAACTGTATGAGGAAATGCAATATTATTGAAATCATATATGAATACAATCGTAGATCATCTCACCGATATATACATGTATACCAACCATGGAATATGCTAAGTAGATAGTTAAAATTACAGTTTTCAAGGTAAATATGAATATTTATTGTTTATTTTCAACAGGAAGTTTGTTCAGTAAGCAGTTATTAAAATTCATAGAACTTCTTTCACCCTAGAGGAAAAAACTCATTCAATATTTATCATAGTTATTATTTACAAAACGACACGTTTTTATGTCGTGTAAATACACAAATTACAATACATTTTGCAATGATTCTTTTAAATGTTAACTTTAGACGGAAGTTTGAATCGGAGTTAGCATGTAGGGACCATAACCATTTATTTGGCAAGCATATTTCTTTTTTTTATCGCGCATTTACAAAGAATTCAAAACGTGAAACTAATTTTGCTGAAATATAACCTTGTTTATGTAATGGTCCCATCTAGAGAACTAATATGCAGCCACAATTAGAGGATAACATCACCCACCTTTCCTGTGGCCTACTCTGTGTTCTGAATTAAATTTGATATATAAATGAAAGATAACAAATTCACATATATACAAAACCAAAATGATTTAAAATGAATTGAAGGTGTGACACTTTTAAAAACTTAAATGACTAAATAGTTGATTTCGCTGAAAACTGAGATTCTAATATTGCAAATAAAAGCTATATTAAAATGTTTGATTTATTATGGGAGCATTCATGTGCCTGACTTCATAGTCAAAAGTACAATGCCATTCTTTTGAATCTCACCAAATCGGGCTATCATAACGGAGAAATGTTACAAAATCAAATGAAAAGTAAGGATTTGTTTTTGTTTTTGAAAGTTATTTTGTTTACTTTTCTATCGCTTTTAAGCCTTACAGAACAAATTCGTTTACCTACTTTCCTCTATATAAGAATCGAAATAATTGATGGCAGCCATATGTTTGTATTAGATTTTAATACGAGTAACATAATGCTCGGGATAAAATTTTGCTCAAATAATGTTATCCACGTTAAAATCGTGAAAGGCAATGCAAATGTCTGAGTGTGTGTCTTTAAGTTCCATAATCAATCCGGTCTACTACAAAACGGTATCTGGTGTCATAGAAAACTGACTAAGCTTTACATGCAACGACCGTGGTATCAGTAAAACTGCACGACTGTCTGCTTTATCAATCATTTGTAGTGTTAATAAATTTTCTCCGTCGTGCATAGATGTGTCCTTCGATGGTTTCGGCTATACCCTTTTCGCCATTTGGCATTTGAAATTGATGTTTTTTTTATCACCATTTTAGGCTTTCAGAATAACTGACGAGACTACATGCTCGGGACTACATGCGCACATGTATGCATCCAAATTGCTGTGATGGAATATATTTAACATTATCAACTGACAATTCTTGCTTCATGAACTATATCTATTTTCGTTCAGTCTTAGTCAATACTGTTTTCTAATGACTGTTATTTAAAAAGGATACAATTTCCAATTTGCTTATTCAAAGACGACATGTATAACGATTAAGATTTTAGTTTGTCATGAAATATGAAACATGCATTTACACGATAATATCTGTCACTGAGATATCTCCTTTCAGATCGATAAAGGTAACAGATGTCATTTTCCTTGAGAGATAAATATTTTTAATTCTTTGAAATATTTGTTTTTATAACTTCATTCAATTTAGATACCAAACGCCTTGTAGGTAATTTCATAATTACAGATTTATCGTACATATAAGGGACGAAATCAAAAGTTCAATATAGGATAAAAAACTTAATTCAAATAGTTTTTTTTTTGGGGGGGGGTAAAAATCGCTGCAAGTTTTGTTTTCCGAAATCGATTTTCGGATTGAAAAATACGGATTCAAGTGATGTCCAAGTCAATATACAAAACAAACATACATTGTTGAGGAAAAACAGGACCCATGATACAAAAAGTATACTCTCAAAGCATATGCCCATATTGGTCAATCAATCTTTCCCAAATTAAGTTAAGAGGAGGGGGAGGGGGTCAGTGAAAAAACTATGTGAATTAAGTTTTTTATCCTACATTGAACTCTTGATCTCGTCCCTAATTATGTGCAATTCTTTAAAAATTGCTCTTTTTCCCAATGACTTGAAGACTTTAAATTCATACTGGCCTCTCGGGAATACTGCTGATTTCTATTGAACTCATACTATGGATGAGATAGCATTAAACCCATTATGGAAGTCTTATTTCAGATTGCTTTCGTTTAGTAGAGCGACAGTATCAGACCAGCAGCTATGAGAGCCTTAGCTTGTTTTCCAATTAAAATGAGTCCATTCTGACCTTGCTATCTAAATTATGTACCGTTTTCTCTTATTGTGCAGTTCTAGCAATTTAATTATACTGTATTGGTTTTTATAGTGTGTTTTATACAGCAGAGTGTCAGGATAGATAAAGGTACCCATAAAACCGGTTTAACCCCACCAAGTCTGTACCAAGTCAGAGTATCCTGACTCGCTGTTGTGTTCATGTTTGTATTTTGTCCTAATTGTTAAATTTTTGTCCGGCGTTCTGTCAGTTGGGTTGCTGTTATTGATTGGTATGTTATTGTTGACCTTTCATGTTATCCATTTTGTTGTTTATTTATATACATTTTAAGTCCCAGAGGGCATTATCAGCCCAGTAACCAGAATTTTTGTTCTGGCATGATTCATTACTTAAATGCCTTTAGATTATCCGTTCAAAATTCGACAAAAATTACCTGAAATTTCTAAGGCTCTTGCTTTTGAAGCATGGATAACTCTTACCTGAGTTTGGATTCCTGTTTATTTTAATTGGTTTGCGTTTTGATGGTTGTGCTTACTAATTCATCATTATATCTTTAACCGGATTTCCAAGATTTTGATCTCGAGCACTGTTGAAGATTTGTCAGTCAACGAAATGGCCATACAGAACATCAAATTTATTTTGGTATGTTGTGATACATTTTATTAATTTAACATTAAGATATGCATCAATGTATGCTTTAATGCATACTGTTATAAAATCATATACATATATTTTTTGACTAATTAAATGATAAATACACAATAAAATCAACAAAACGTAAAAATAAAAAGATACTAACATAAATTGCATTGGGTCAGGATAATTTGTATCACTCGGGAGCAATTGCCAACATACAAACGTATTCTTAATGTTTAATTTTATGTTCGGTTGGAAAGCAAAATCAAATAAAATATTTCTTTCTGACATATTAATTGAACAACTTTGTTCAGGGATACATTTTTATATAATAAACACACAATATATTTCCCCTATGCGCATCGATCTGGAATATGTAATTATAATGATATTTTATTACACGAAACGATTGAATAAAACAAGTATGTTAGCACCAGTCCTAGGGGCCGCATTGAATTTGAAATCGGGAGCGAAATATGTTTACGTGTTGAAGGCCTCGCTGTGGCTTTAAGATGAAGACCAGCAATGACAATCTCCCTTCGCATAAACATTTATAATGTATACATGTTGTACGTAGAAAATGTATGTTAATTAGAGTTGTTATAATTGCGGTATAAACATAGTCAACATTTTAAGCTCGCCTCATAGCTAATCATTTCAGTTTTACATGTAAATTTGGATTATCTCCCTCTGATACCGCTAGACGGTTCTGTTTTGGAAATACGAAAATTCCCTTCTTTCAAATTTTAAGAAGAGTAAAATTGTACCTAATTTGCCAAATTCCCAAAGCACATATTTGATTCGTAATCTTACAATAGGTCAAGACCATATGAGTACAATATAAACACACTGAAACGTAAATTTGGATTATATCCCCCGATACCGCTAGACGGCTCTGTTTTGGAAATACAAAAATTCCCTTCTTTCAAATTTTAAGAAGAGTCAAATTGTACCAAATTTGCCAAATTTCCAAAGCATATATTATTTGATTCGTTATCTATTACAATATGTCCAGTCCATACGAGTACAATATAAAAACTCTGAAACCAAAGAAGTAGGGCCATTTTCCAAAAGTCGCCTAAAACCTTTCAAATTCTCTGGAGGGATAGCCTGGTATATGGTCTCTTAAGATCTTTGAATAATACCTAAGTAAGTTACTGAACAATTTTCTACATACCTCAATATCGCTTTTGGAGACAGTTTTAACACCAATTTGCACAAATTAACGCCATTTTTCAACGTGAAGGTCATTCAAAACCAAAACGAATTTTTGGCTGTAAGTGAGATTATGTATCTCCTTTCATTCGACATTAGAATAATGCATCTGACCAAAACAAACCTCCTTATCTATCCTGACACTCTGGTGTATAATACACATTATAAAAACCAAGGTAATCGCTAGCTATTACCTCAAAATTAGACTAGACGGTGAGTTTGTATTCTGTATTTAATAGATTATTTCTAAGCCCCAATTTTGTATTGTAAATATCTAATATTGCTTCATTTAATCATGTACATGATTTTTAAGTCAAGGTAATATTTTTTCATTAAATAATTAGCAGGGCTTGCTACCTGCAAGACACCCGCCATGCTGCCTGTGTCAAATCCTGTATGAGGAAGGGGCAACATCAATCATGTCAATGGAACAGGTTCATTTTCATTTGGGTAACAGTTTTTCATACCTGTCAACCAAGTCATGATGACGTCCATAAAACTTTAATAAGGATGACTCCAACTTAGGAACAACATACCCCTGTCTGCCACACTTTTCTGTCAGGAGCCGGGCTATGCTCAGGTAGTCAATGTATATGTCACAAGCTCTGGAATAACGTATTAGTTGTGAAATATACAATACATACGCTGGCGCTTCTGGAATGTTGGCGCTCAAAAATGGGAAGTTGACAATTGGACAGTCAAATTCATCCCGTTTGTCGTAAAGTTTTGTATTCAGCCTTCCTCTGGTGTCAGTTTCGAGGTGAAGGTCAATATAAGATGCAGAATTGACAGTGTCTTTGGTATCCTTAATATCGAGCTCTGTAAAATGCATTTGCCAATAATAGCTATTTTTGACTTCATTGATCAATACAAAGTATATATCTCCAAAATGAGAGTAAATATATTCACTTAGACTTCACGTATAACTGTAAATGACATTTCGCCGGACATGACACTCTGCTGGATTTTCCTCACTTGCAGTGTTACGGGTACCATTACTAGAGAAGGATATGTTTATCCTTCTGGAGCACCTGATGTCACTTCCGCTTTTTCGGGTGGGAAATCACATTACATGTGATTTATTCTTTGTGCGTTCTTGTTCTGCTTCTTTTTTTGTTTGCTATGTATTTAGTCCTTTGGTTGTGTCTTTTAGTATTTGTTTGCTATGCTGGTGTTGTCACGATGTCACTGCCTTGTCTTTGGATTTTACTCTTTGAATTTGCCCACTGTATTATTGTCTTAGTATTCTTTGGATTCCAGTCTTTGAATTTGCCCACTATCCTATTGACCTAGTGTTCTTTGGATTTAAGTC
This sequence comes from Mytilisepta virgata, assembly GCA_028015205.1. Lineage (NCBI taxonomy): Eukaryota > Metazoa > Mollusca > Bivalvia > Mytilida > Mytilidae > Mytilisepta > Mytilisepta virgata. The sequence goes on along the minus strand of CM051511.1, from coordinate 32,971,193 downwards.
TTTGAATTTGCCTACTGTCTTATTGCCCTAGTATTCTTTGGATTTTAATCTGTGAATTTGCCCACTGTCCTATTGCCCTAGTATTCTTTTGAGTTTAGTCTTTGAATTTGCCCACTGTCCTATTGCCCTTGTATTCTTTGGATTTTAATCTGTGAATTTGCCCACTGTCCTATTGCCCTAGTATTCTTTTGAGTTTAGTCTTTGAATTTGCCCACTGTCCTATTGCCCTTGTATTCTGTGGATTTTAGTCTTTGAATTTGCCCACTGTCCAATTGCCCTAGTATTCTTTTGATTTTAGTCTTCGAATTTGCCAACTATCCTATTGCCCTAGTATTCTTTCCTCGATATTTAATTGATATTACTTAGCTTCTTACCACACATGCAGATGATATATGTAAAAGTTATAGGAATCTAGTGATATGAATCAAACATAAATCGCTAATCAAATCTATCATTGACGTGCATAACATTATTAAGATTCAAGGTATTTTTAATTAGATTAAACAGTAGTTCCAAACTGACTAACCCGAATCTGACAGAGGTTATTTGCAGCAAAAATGAATATTTAAAAGATGAATGTAGGCACATTAATTGCGATTCCATTGAAGTCAAAGTAAATTCGCTCTTATCAAAACACTATCTTTGATCTGCTAATTACGACGGACATCAAACAGTTAAAAAAATAAGTAGATAAAGCCGTATGTTTCATTTCTGGCATTTAAGAAGAGAAATATAATTCTCTTTTTTATTAAGTGAAAATTTCACAATCTGCTTTGGTATTATAGCAGAAAGGCAGAAAGATAATGAAATAATCAAAACATAATCAATGTAAAAGGGATCTTTGCATTACATTTTCGTGCATTACATAACCGTCAAAAATGGTATAAATTTGCGTACATTCATTTTAGGTAGACATACATATAGGTAAACACGAAAACATTAGGATTAGAATTACTCTATTTTATTGAACTGGACTATTTTGCATACGATTTGCATACGGTTCGATTTTATTCTATGTATACTCCCATTATAAACATTGCTGAACTTTATTCAGTAGTGTCAGTTTGATACAAAGAAAACAAGAGGAATCAATGTATTTTAAGCTATCTAATAATGTCCTTAGATGGTTTTGGCTTTATCCCTTTTGGTCATTTTGGCATTTTTGAATTTACTCTTCGACGTTTTCGATTGTGGTTTTAGGTTTCAACATTTTAGGCATTGTGCACAACCTATGAGTCGTAAATTGACAAAATGTGCATCAAAATTGGTATAAAAGATACCGTAAATCGGGATATGTTGGTGGAGCGATATTTTTGGCGCTTTTTGCTAAAAACATGATCGTTAAATTTTGGTGCTTTAAAATTTGGCACTTTGTGTCAGTACTGTGATTAAATTTGGCCCTCTCGAAAAAAATTAAACAATAAATAAAAATTAAAATTGAATAAAATTATGGTAATATTTTCTGATCTGCATGATTAAATGCTAATAATGTTGTCACTACAACCTGTTGATTGAAAACTGATAAAATCAAATCATTCCTTTGTTTTTATTTTACAAATATGATTACAGTAATTTATTAAAATGAATCAAAATATTGCAGCTATAATCACAATTAATGATTTTTACATATAATTAAATGAACTAGAATCTGAAATATTTTAAAAGTTTATTTTTTGGATTATTTTTATTTTGGTTTGTTTAATTTTGGCGGTTTGGAAACAAACGCCAAATAAACAAAAATATAACCACAGCCAATATATCCCAATTTACGGTATTTCATTCATCTATATATTTTTGTACATTGTGTTTAAAAATAGTTCTGAAAACTGTCAATACCAATACACATAATGCAGCAGACACATGTATGCACGGGTCATTGATTATAACTAGACTTATAACTATCAATGAAAGTTATATTTGTAACCCTTTATTGCCTCTCTTCTTATTATTCAAACCACCTAAGCTCCTCCCAATCCATACAGTGAAAAAAATCGAGTAAAAATATTGAGTCAATATTCTCTTCAAATTAGTGAAAGAAAAACTGTCGCGAAAATTCCCCGGTTTACAGCCTATGAAATGAGAAGACATTATTGAGGACTTAATTACTACCTATAGTTTTATATACAAAAAAAGAACCCCCGCACCAAAAAAAAAAAAAAAAAAAAAAAACAATGCCATTTGCAATATAATTATTTGTTCCTTCAGTATGTATTATCGAAACTTTCGTTATTATATAAACAATATACATTTATATAACACTTCTGGAGGACCCCGTCAAGAACAAACAGGCATATTCCAAAGGTCTGAACTTTCCAAATCTTCAAAAAATGCCGTTCATTTACATTCATTGTCATGTATACCAATTTTGGAAATCCTCCTTCGAGTAAAACGGACTAATCCAAAAATTTAAAATCTGATGTTAAAACTATTGAAATCTGGGGATGAAAGTTGACGCATTATATTTTAATATTTTTAGACTAGTGCTACACAACACGCTTTTATCATCATATGAGGCATATAATTTAATTACGATCTGATGATTGGTGGTAGAAATGAAATTGACACGTTTATTTTAATTATATAACGCCGAAAGTTGAATCAACGACATTCCCCAATCAACATGTGAAATTAAGTCGTAGCATATGACTGATAATCGAATATTTATACTGTAACAATCGACGATAAAATATATAATAGCTGGGTTTATTTATTTAAGTCGATTGCGTCAAAACGATGTATTAATATTGTGTCCTACAGGAAAAGAGTAAGATTTCAGAACAATTACATTTGTTGATATAAAAAATTGTAGTTGTTTTTCCGCTTAATTTTTTTTCCATTATATTGCGTAGCATAACGGTAGTGCAAATATGACATTTGTTCGCAGTTTATCCTCATATTGACAATGTTCTGTTTACAACATTATCATAGAGCGTCTTGTCCGGGAGCAAAAATTGTTCCAAATGTAAGCGTGTTCAAAGTAACTGGCTTCGATAATAGTAATAGTTACAATAGGGCAATGGAGATAAAAATGATGTACACGTAATATGGAGAAACGTTGGTATAAAACAGATAGAGGTAAGGAAATATTAATATTTATATCACGATGCCAAAAAATATAACCAGATATCCCGCACTATATTAATTCCCCAAAGACCTCTTCTAAATTATTAAAATCTGTTATTTGCAAAGTATCAAAGTTTAAACTGGATACGCCCATATCGGGCGAACGCCCTCAGGGTTATATCCAATACATACAGGAAAAGCAGAGTCAATAACTGATATAAAATCCAACAATTGTTCTGTTATCCAAGAGTTTATAATTTCGACAACTATGTAGAACAGTAAAATAATCATGCTTGGAGCAGAATCTCCCATTTCAATGCAAATTTAATACTGCCTGTTGCAATAATTAAGGTATGCTGAAGTTGAGTTTTACACCACCTCCATGGTAATTGGTTACATCTTGGCGGGCATTGTATAGACATTAAAAGTATCAGCTCTTGAAGACAACCCGTTGACCTTGGGCAAGCAAATTGACAATTCTTAATTATGCATTTCGCCACCTCTTAGCTTTTACATCACAAGCTAACTGCCGTCAGACACGTTGTCATTAGTAGTGACGACTAACAAGACAGACCTGTATGAATCTTTACATTTTCTCCAGTTATTGTACATTGCATATTGTTTTAAAACAGTGTATTGATGATTTTATCTTTGTTTTCCATTGTGTTCAGGATTCGACATTTTTTAAAAATTTTTGAAGCCATTTTCGGGTGTTTTCGTCATTGCAGAATTCCCACTATTATTCTGCAAAGTGTTATGTAAAATGATAGTTGACCTAATTGTCACATTTAATTAAGGGGCACAAAACACCTAAAGGAGTTAACTCTTTAAAAATCAACTGAATGTTTTAATACCATAATACTGATAAAGAGAAATTAAGCTTCTCAATGATCAAAATTAGTGTTATATATCCAATGAAATTATTCCCGTAAATTGTGTGGTTCAAATTTCTTGAAATTTTTATGTTTTTGTTAACAGGTCAAAGTGAATATTTCGTTAAAATTTTATGAAAATGAAACGAGCCAAATCAGTTTTAGTCACAGTTTTGTGTACCCCCTTAATTTGATGATTCGAAACGTAACTATACAACATGTTCAATTTTATTTAATGACGAGCTTATCGCTTTAAAACATGTTCCATTTATCAAAATATGACGAACGTTATATATCATATGCTTTTGTGATATATAGTTAGTAATAATGCTATATTTCGGAGTGTTTGTTTTTATTAATTTGCAAGCTGTCACTCGATAAATGTAATCATTTCTTTGTCATTAATTAATCTCAGTGTAATCAATGAAAGGTTTTTGTGCAATATATATTGTGTAGAATCCCTGATCAAAACCCTGAAATAAGATGTTTCAAAATAAAATTAACAAAGACAAAGCTACCACCTGTTTTAAGTTCAAACGTACTGCAAGACAACCTGTGAAAAGCATGGATATCTTATTCATGAAACATATGCTTAAATACTCATTTAATACCACTATTAATATTACGGAAGTATCCAACTACCCAAGTTAGTTATCAAGATAAAATGACAACAATTAATCGAAAGGAAGTACCACACCTGCTATTTCTATTGATAAATTGCTAGTGACTTACTTGTGCGTTATAATATTAATTTGACTTTTGTTACTATAGACAAAACAACTTCGCAAGAAGTTGGAGGTTATCAGTGGTCAGTTCTAAATGTTTGCTTTAATATAAATTTATATTTGCATGCAATTTGTTATAATTATATTTGTATTATAGTTTTTGTCTCAAATTCTCAAGAACTAGTTGTGTATACTAATTTAGTTGATGTGAGGCATTATCATGATACTTTGTAAGATAGAATCGCTACTTTTAACAATGCCGCCACATTCGCTATGTATACTTTATGATTCTTTGTCGCGAACCCCCAGCATCTATAGAATAAAACTAATTCATATAGTTAGTGTGAAGCATGACCATGATAAGATGTAAGCGGGGATCAGATTTCTTATTTTTGGCACATAAATCTTTTTGCCCAGAGTTCTCAGCAACCAAAGGTCACATCAACATTGTTGGTGTAAAGAATGAATGATAAGGTAGGTAATGATTTCGTACCTACGGGACATCTACTTCATATTTAACATTGCTGTCTTATATTTTTCACCTATCTGAAATAAATATTGGAAGTTTTATGTTTACAACTCTTTAATTATTCTAAATATCGACAAAATAATAACAAAGCGACAAAACAGTAGGAAAAGTCCGCAAGATTGAAATGCAAAAGCAAGACAAACTAATGAGAATGGAACTAAAAAGAATAAACAAACATATAATAAAATAAACATGATTTAAACAAGACACCACAGAAACTAGTAATGTGAACTCCAACTAAAAACTAGTAGTGACATATGGTGATCCGGAATGGTAAGCATGTAAGTATCTAAATCGATACTTTAAATTTGCTGTTACAAAAATGTTAAATTCTTTTAAAAACTAAAGAGTGTCTCCTTCGTGCATAGCCCTGTCCATAGATAGTTATAACTTTATGCTTTCGTGATTTTGTAATTTTTTGAATGTGCTCTTCAATATTCTAGGTAATTGTTAAAGCGTTCAACATTTTAGGCTTTTAGCACAACTGATGAGTCTTAAATCGACGAAATGTGAATATCTTGTGCATCACAACTGGTATCATAGAATCTATCATTACTCCTGATACGTCAAAATTTTTGCAATCCCCAAAATATTTCTGATTATCTTTGGAACTTTGCGATAGCAGTGTATCGTCGACTATTCTTGCTATCTTTTAAAATAAGAATCTAAGTATGAATTGAAAAAAAAAAATAATAATAATAAAAAGCATCTAGTCTTTCTGTTCAGTGTTTGACTAGATATTCGTTATTGGGATGCATACAGCATTTTATAACATTATTGGAAAGCTACACAGGTGTGTGTTAAAGATATATGTCACATGTGCTGTTTTTGCAATAAACTCATTAACTAATTAAACTGAACGTGTTTTTCTATTGGAAACAGTGGTTAGTATCTTGTAATTTGCAACATGCTTATATAATTATGATGTAAAGTTGTGAGTGTTAGTTATGTTCAGTAATTGAAGTTTAATGTTCGGCATTGAGCAACACTAATAAGATTTGCAGAGTAAAAAGTGAATAACTCGACCTCCCTTGTACCTCGAACTACTGTATTTTCAAAGTCCCATCAGCAGCCTTCCTATTTTGTAGAACGTTTAATTACTCGAACTACCATATAGCTCGAAATATTTTGTAAGTCCCTTGTGTTTTCGAGGGACTAAATTGCAACTGTATTTCAAAATGTTCGAGTAGATATTTCATATTATGTGTATGGATTGTGACAGATGTAGACTTGAACTTTCATATATGGCGTAGATTCTAGAATCAACGTTAAGTACCTAATTTTTATAATTCTTATATGACTAAAATTTCATTAAATTCCTGTATGGTTGGACATTCATCTATTGACTTTATGTCATATTTTGTAAATACCTATATAATAGGAGAGTCATAATAATTTGTGTTCTTCACAAAATGTATATTTCCCACTATGTATAATAATATCAAGAAATGAGTTACCATGTTTGTCTATGTGAACCCGAAAATCATTCTGATCAAAAAACAAAATAGAATGTGCACAATGGCAACGAACACTAAAGATTCCCTTAAAGTTTCATTGAAATTCATTCATTGGTTAAGGAGGCATGTTTACCCTCCTTACATTGCCATATTATGAAGAAATGGCAAATTATAACCGCTGTGTGTAGTTCGAATGCCAATATGACCGGAAAAGGTAGAACCAAACACTCATCTTGGACAGAACAACATACAAAGAGAGATACTCTTGTTTTCCTAAAATAGCCATATTTTAATCAGTAAAATTAAAAAACTTAGTTAATTACATATACAATTATAGAACTGAATATTAATTTATAACATTAATTTGACTACGATATAATATAATTACATGTACATTGTTTTGAAACTGGTAAGGAACAAGACAAGATTACAGTCTTCTTATTAGATTAAGAACAATTTACGTAAAAGAAAGTACTGAATGCTTCACGAAAGTTTCTAGTGCATGATTTCATCCAAGGTCATTTTAAACATTTGTTAATAAACATCCCGTGTCTATACATGTTTTAATGTTTGTACAAATTACATACAAGAATGTCGACGTTTCCATTTTGAAGATCATGTTGTTAAAAGAATAGCAGAAATTATTTACCATAAGTTGTAATCTTTGATTGAAAAATATAAATCTATTTAAATATTGTTATAATTGTAGTGAGCCGAAAAAATAATAAGATCCAAATGCCAGAAAGAAAAAATAAAAACACTGAAAACCGAAAACAATTAAATTAGTAACTTAAACATTCTTTAACTAAAACATTTTACACCTTCAACATTAAATTATCTATTATTTCATATCCAAGACTTGATTTGATTGAACAAAAAAGCTCTATAGTAACACACTTTTGATCTTAAATGACCATTTTTGTCTTATTTAATACTTACGTTCTTCATTTTTATACTGCCTTGCAATTAAACAAGACTGATTAACACAATTTCAAAGTAATAACAAATACATTTTGGGTGACAGGATTTTTTTTAATGTTGAAACATCTTCAGAATTCAAAGGACTACATTATGCTAGATATTTGACCTACAATAAAGTACCTGTATATAGATTTTATATTTGTTAATAAAGGTTAGATAACAAGTCCAAAATGCAAGTTTGACACGATACGAATTTGAGCCGTCATAAAACAATTTGAATGGTTACAGCATTTGGAAGGTTTTTAGGCCAGGCTACGTTTTTGTCATTAGCGAATCTGTTATGTGAATTTCGGAGAAATGCTGCATTTTATTCTGTGTTTGTATTATAAATACAATGTACGGAAAATGACACCCATCTACTACAAGAAAATTTTTTGTACGGTTTTTTCATAGTTTATTAATAATGAGACCATCTGTATTCAATTTTACAATTAACCAGTCGAAGCTTCAACTAGTCATACGGTCAAAGTAAATTAGACGTGAAACAAAAGTTTGACATGCAATCACGTTTATTCCAGATTCTATACCTCGAAACCACATGTTTGTTGTCTTCAAATTGTTACTGGCATGTAAAAACTGGTATATTCATGGAGGACAAAACATAAAAAAAACAATTATAAAAGCAAGAAAAACATACTTGCATCGAATTATCATCTGCATCAATACGTGTTGGAATTTGTTGCCTTCCAAGTGCAATAAATGTAATTTTAGAGAAACAATAATGAAAATAAAAGCATTTTATGAAGTAAGACTAAAGAAAAATACAGTCTAAGCCAGCTTTTTGTGGGCATGTCAGTACTGACCACTAAATTGATATTTAAAATTGTAGGGATGTAATGGTTTCATCTTAGGTAATGAATTTTCCTGTCCGTTACAAGTTTTTCGGTTCTATATTTTCGGTCATTTGGACATTTTTTATTTGCTCTACGGCGTTGCCGTTTATAATTTCTGATTTTCATGTTTTTTACCATAAAATCTACAGATTAGACAAAAATTAGCGAAATGTGAACATTCTTGCATCAGTGCATCAGAATTAGTATCAGAGAATAACAGAATGAGTTGCGCTCAAAATCAAAAATATAAATGTACATGTATGGTTAGCCAACACAATATTTTTTTCACCCGCCACACATTTTTCTCCATTTCCATTTAAAATATTCTTGCGATGTCACCCTAAATTTTAATTTTGATATCTGAACGATCCCTTTGTTTCTTCAACCAAACAATTGTTTGCTTCAAATGATTTTTATGTAAAAATATCCGCCTATCCTGGTTGAGGTTCCAACCTTCCTTGTTATATATTGTGAATGGTTGTAGTTAGAATCAAGAAACATGCTAAAATCGTTTTTAGTTTTTTATTCTAGATGGTAATGCGTTGTGAATCCTATCAGAGACAAATGTGTGTTATCTCTTATAATATTGAAAAAAACATGGCAGTTTTTTATAATAAAAGATTTGAAATTTTGTTTTAATAATAAAGATAATGAGTGACTAGTCTTCACTGTGAAAATTATTACTCTAATAAAAAATACAGTCGACGACACAAGAATGGTTTAAATTCGAAATACATTGAATAGGCGTTGATTCAGTAAAAAACCACTCCGCCTGTGGAGTCGTGGCTTATTTTGAAGGAATCAAAGCTTAACATTGTATTTCTTATATATATTCAGCTTATCTGGTGATTTCACTTTTCTTACAAGAATCAAAGTACCTTAACTTTATACGGCATTTGTAGTTAAAAATGCCATTATATCATTTTTGTCATTTCTCGGAAAATTGACACATTGTTTGTATTTCTTATCTGAAAATCAAATCATAAAAAGTCGACACTGGTGACAAAACAACACAAGACTGCACATGGAAAGGATTCCTCATTTAATCGAGTACTTGTATATCTATAAATATTAAAGCCGATAAACAGAGCAACTGCAGTCAAAATTACAAACAAAAATCATTTGGATTTTCGTTGAATGACACTCTTTGAAGTGAAATGAGGGATATATAAAAAAGAAATCTTTGGGGCTTTTTCAAAAGTGTTTTGTAATTATAAAATGGGGAAAAAAATGTTGAGTTCACAACAGGAATTATCAAGGGAAAAAGATGAACTAACTAATTCCGTTTCACTTATTAACAGTCAAAAGGAAATATACCAGTCTTTAACATAAATTAAATGATCAGATCCCATGGACAACGATAAAATAATCTTGCCTTTGAACTTTGCATCATCAAAAAATTGATTGATTGATTGATTGATTATTTCGTCTTTAACACATTAACGATTTTATTGGATAATATATATCTATCATATAATAAGTACTAAATAGAGTCATTATGAATATTTGATAAAACAAATGTTCTTTCATCTATATTTAAACCCTTTGTCACACACCCTTTATCGTATGTATATGTTTTCTTACCCTTCATTCGAAATTCCCTGACATTATCCAAAGCAAGCCGGATCTGTAAGCTCAAGTATAAATATATTATGAAGAGCTTAAACTTTATGACAAACTGATGTCTTCGACTTTCCTATTGTTAACTTTCCCTTCTTGCATGAGTAACAATATACCGGCATCGCCTGCATATGGTGCGTACGTTTCTTAGTTTATACGAGGGCATGCGTGAGTTACCATGACTTTCGACAAAGAGGATTACTGCTGTCACAAAAGCTTATTAACTTTGGAAATTTTACGGTCGCCATCACGAATTGATTGACCATTACAGTGTTCCAATATCTAAGATGATGTTGGACCTATTCCCATTGTCGTAACATTTCATATACCTCCACCGTTTGTGATTACCATCGGATTGACTTTGTTGAACTCCGTATACGGAGCAGGAACTGCTTACCCTTCTGGGGCACCTGAGTTCACTCCTGGTTTTTATAGGAGTTCGTACTGTTCATTGTTTTTTTTTAGTTTTCAGTGTTTATTTGTTGTGCTTGTGGTTGTTCATTTGTCTTCCTAGGTTTTGTCTGTCTAATTGATTGCGTTTTTTTTATTGCTCCTTAGGTATATTTGTCCTCTTTAAGACATGGAAAAATCACCCCACATCACCCCTCGGGCTGATTTTGGTATGTCGAGATTATACTTCATACGGCATACAACTGTGCATTATTCTCTTTATATTGCAATACATGACATATGATCAGCATGTAAATATATATTCTCCTTCAAGTACGAATGAGCTATGGAATTTCTCCGTCCAAGATAGTTCAATTTTCGATTTTCAACATTCGAGCATTTATTTAGGGTGGAGAAATTCCATAACTCACGAGTAAATTGAAGGAGAATCTGTTGCTCCTATGATTTTCGACAAAAACCTCAAGAAAATGTCGTTGTTATGTAGTTTGTTTACATAGACGTCATTTCGGGACTTCTCTAGTTTATCATTCCAATAACTGTAGAAAAAACGGCGATAATTCCCACGTAGAAATTTAATCACCTGGAAGTAGTTAAAAATATTATTTGTTGTACATTAATGTCAGCATTCACCCAGCTGTAAAAAGTGAAGAAGAAAATTGGTTTCTTTGCTAAATGATCAGTGTTTAAGTTTAACGTTCGGAACGTGACACTAACCATGAACATCAAGCATTTTTGAACGTTTTGAACAGTTGTTTTTACCAATAAAACCATCGGATCCTATTTTACTGTAAACAAGCTGGGCTTAAAAGTGATTATTCCTGAAGTAAAAAATATCATTTTTTTTCTAAATATCTGACATGCAGTCATCTTTATACCAGATATCTACTCCTCAAAGCCACATGCTTCTTGTCGTTAAATTATAACTGACATGCACATTTTGGCATATTGGTGGAGATCAGAAAAAACACACCAGCAACAAATTATACATACATCATACATGTTATTTTATCTGTTTTCTTCCTTCAGAAAATGTAAAATGCAACAGAAATGTAATTTAAAGTAAACAAAATATCTTTGGCATTGAGCTGTGGTCTGAAGGACAGAAACAAACCTTAAATCAATCAACTTTGGTAGAAAGAATTAGGATATGGGATTGAAAGTTTCAACAGCAATTATTATAATAGTAATAGATGCAAAAATGTAAATTTCGAAAATGGATATGTTGTCATAGGCTTGTTCTAACATGAAAGATAAAAAAATGAATAAAAAAAATCATAGTTAATTACAAATTGATTTTAAGATGAAGTAATTTTTCACTAGAAGTTCATAAGAGGTTAAGCTTTGATAACCTGCTTTTTTCATAATTATATTTTCCAATATGGCCGATCGAAAGCACTTGTGGTGACCTATTTTAAACAAAGTATCAAGTCTCTACAGCCAATTTAATTTTTTTTCGTATTTTTGCTGTTTCCACGGCAACGGTGGCCATTTTGAAAATCCGAGAAGCAAAAATCACATCTACGTATACTTGACTTAGAGTGGCTAGGACTTTTAGAATAGTATTGTTCTAGAATGTTCCATGTAAGAAATTTATGTTTCTATTGAAACCCCTATATCATTTCATCCCCCTAAAACGTACTTTTTAACCCGTAAATCTTGAAGTGAGTGTCATTTGGAGAAACAACAAACATGGGGCTATATCTGTATAAAATATTGAAATCATCGAGTAAACGGTTTCCGAGAACTAGAGATCAACGTGTTGTTTTGACAATTTTGTACGTTTTTTTTCGGCTTTGACAGCCGCCATTTGGAAATCGCTATCGACCGGTAGTTCTTAATATGACAAAGCACAGCTCCAGGTGACCCTTGATTCTTGTGCCATTTTTGGCTGCGAAACATTCAGCCGTTTTCGAGAACACTCGCGGACAAAACTTGGTCGGACGAGAGGAAAAACGGAGAAAAAGTAATATGTTCCCCTCTTTGATGGGGGGACATAACAAAATGAATTTCTTTTATCATGTTCTGTACTCCTGTTTATCTGTTTCTTGCACTGTTCTTTTAAGATGCAAACTACACTGAGACATCCGAGTTAGACAAAAGGTTAGGGATGATTTATAACATCTACATCCGGATTATAAATTATCGGTTATTAAGTTTATAATTAACTGATTTCATCAAATATTGTAATCAATAATTGGAAAGACAATAAATAAAGGTGTGAGTAGTATTATAAGAATTTTATTGAACATGCTATTGACAATTTTAAAGTTTGCCGTGTCTATATAAAGCAGTTTTTTTGTTTTCAATTACAAATGTAACCTCCTTGATCGTCTTCAGCACATATGTTGTCGAACGAAAACTATCAGTGTCACTAGTTATTTTATCATGTCAATATGCGGTAAATGATTGAGCCTTCTATCCTAATCGAAATCGGAAGAAAGACCGTGAAATATCCTTGCCTTGAAATAATTTTACTGTATTGGGTAATATACATCACATATGCTATTGAAATAATGACGATTTTGCAGATGTAATAAAAGCATAATTTGAAGCATGTTATTTGCTCCCCCCCCCCTTCCGGGGGCAATAACATCATAAGAGGGCGGATAACATGTTATCTGCCCTCTCGTGAACCTTATCGACGTCACTTCCGCTCAGCTGTAAATAATCGTCTGATCATGATTTACGGTAAATTAACCGTGGATAAATGTTCTTAGCAGTTTCCAGTAGGGACTAGAGTAGATTTCGGTAAAAGCAGAGAAAATGAATTTGCATTTATATACTAAAAGTGAAAGAAATAAAATAACAATCCAAAGATACTAATATAAGATATAGTAAATTTATACTATGCTGTATACGACGCATTTCAAGGAGTTACCTCTCATCAGCAGCATTAAAACCGAAACGTTTGGAAAACCAAAAACCAAACTTATTTTAAACAAAAAGTACTCATAACCAAAAATACCGAAATAGGAAGCCAAATTTCAGCTAAGAAGATCTACCATGTGCAATACATGGAATGAACCCGTAGTATTACCATTATTTTTGAACTTTTCTAAATATTGGTAATTTCTGTAACAAAATAACTGTTTACTAGCTGTAGCACTGTGAATGTGCATGTTAGGAGACATGCTTACTCTTCCGGAGCATCTGAGTCTACCCCCGGTTTTTTGGTGGGGTCCATGTTGTTCATATGTTTTTAGTTTTTAATTGTAGTGCATGTATTGGTTTGGGCTTGTCTTCTTTGTTACGATTTTTCTCTCCGAATATGCCTTTGGTATTTCTATACTTTACTTATATTCAGTCACCACATCAGCGTTGTTCAAAACCTGACAGACTTGCTTGAAAACAGGAAAATCGAATTCAGCATTAAAATTAGTTCTGGGTAATTAGTTCTGGCAAAATATGTGATAAATAGATTAATACATGGTCTTTTTTATATTGGCCCTCGGGAACGATATCAAGGTCTTGGGCTGATAACAAGGGCAATATGAAAAAGGCCATGTATACATCTATAATTATCGCCTTATTGGCTGTTAAACCAGAATTTGTAGATTTTTTCCAAGATACAATGTGTAAATGTCTCATATAACTGACGTCGTTATTATGTACCTATCCAATCCTCAAAGCCTAAAAAAAATCCTTAACATTCAATTTATAAAAAAAATGATTATTTTGTGGAAGTATTATTAAAATAATCTCAGTTAAAAAAATACTCCCATAAGAATATTTTTAATATTTTATTACATATAAATTATTAAATATACATATCATAAGTAATGATTTATTATCGACTATCGTATTCAATTTGAATCAAGGTAAACTTTGTATAATTATAATAAGAGTCTTATTTAATCGTATGATATATAAATTATCAATATCTTGTGTCAAATTGCATTTTAAACAGATGCAATCGATCTAGAAATATTTAATCCAGTATTAGAACTGCAGCGGTCATAACTATCATAACTATGGGGCGGCTTACAATAAAAACAAACAGACTTAGACCTTGCTGTTGTAATTAAGTATCGTCTTGCACCTTTTTGCAACGGTGAAATAAATAGTCACCTTGGTATAATAGCGGCTGTAATAGTATTTTATGGCACTCCAGATGGACCTATGGTTACCCTTAACACCGATTAAGCATATTTTCTTCCTCTTCATGAACATGGGTTTTCAATTTGGTAGGTACATAATTTTATTTGGATGTCAAATATTCCCAAATTAATGTAACAATATAACGCTTGATTGATTAAGATACTTCCCGGGATACAGGCTAGTCTAAAAACTGGTAAATAACCCCTTAAGGACTAACGCAATTGAAGAGTTTTCCCAGGTGGCGGACCTGATTGGAAACAAATGTAGTCAAGATTTAGCATGTGAATAACATTCATCCAAATAACATTTTTCGATATGGTTGTCTTGCGTTCCCCAAAATTATTTTTTCCAGTATATTATTGACATGTATTCTAGTATTTGCTTGGGTACCTTTTCTAAGGTTATTTTCGCAAATCCCCGTCAAAAATCCAGAGTCCCCCTCGGGATATTTTGTTACATACCTCTCATCATGGAGAGGGTGAGGAGATTCTTCTATATGATATATTTTTTTGGTAATTCCATACACAATAAAAATAGAATTAAACCGGGTGTTAGATGTACATGTAAGAAACGCAGAGATGATATTTACTACTGGTAATTTACTTTATCCAATTAAATCAAAACTAATAATGTTAATATACTTTTTTTAATCTATTTTTATTTTATTTTTATGTTTGAAACTTAAGATGTAATTCAAAAATGCCATAAGATGTAACTTAGTAACAGCTTCAAAATACTCAAAATGTCAGAAATATTGCAATCATTAGAAATTAAAGTACATATTTTATCTGGATGTTGGGAAAATAATACGTATTGATGGGATGTGATTGCTTCCCGATAGTTTCATCAGCAGAGCAATATGATTTAACCTTGTCAGAGATTGGTCTTGTCCATAATATAAAGTATTGAACAGTTATGTAACATTTAGTGTAGATGTCATGCGTGGGTTTATGTATGTCTAACACGGTTTTGAAACACCAATTCTTAATTTTTCAAATCACTTGTGTTCGAAATGTAATAAGTGATATAACTTGTGTTAAAAAAATAATAAGCCATCAAATCTGAATACCAAATAATTCTTGGTTGACAGCCTGTTAAGTAATGTATAATAAATTTGTAATAATGTATTATCTTTGGTACTGATAAAGATTTCAGAAAGAATCGATTTATAAGCTTATATACCATGATAAGGAGAAGATAGAGCTTTAGTTTACAGCACATCTTTTAAAATTATAATTAAATTATAAAAAGAATATACAAAAGACAAGATGGCTGAAACAAAATGTTGAAAAATTAGAACTAAATACAAATACATGTAGGTTAAAAGGCCTATGTCTAATTGGACTCAATATACAAACTTCATTATAATAAGAATATAATTATTGATGAATATTCCTAAGAAGCAATCCAAAAAATACACAGTCCATTAGACAGACAAAACCCGGGAAGACAAATGAACAACCACAAGCACAACAAATAAACACTGAAAACTAAAAAACGATGGACAACAAGAACTCCTATAACAACCAGCAGTGAACTCAGGTGCTCCGGAAGGGTAAGCAGTTCCTGCTTCGTATACGGCACACGTCGTGAAGTTCCACAAAGTCAAAGTGGTAGTCACAAATCGGTGGAGGTACATGAAATGTTACGACAGTGGGAATAGGTCCAACATCATCTTCGATATTGGAACACTGTAACGGTCAATCCGTGATGACGACCGTAAAATTTCCTAAGTGATGACATCAACTTATCCCTGATAAAACCCTGGTTAAGAAACTTTTGTGACAGCAGTAATCCTCTTTGTCGTAAGTCATGGTAACTTACGCATGCCCTTGGATATCGGATAAGCTGAGAAACGTAGACTGTTCCAAGTATAAGCAGGCATAATAGTAGAATCCAAATGTGTTAGGGACGACATCAAAAGTTCAATGTAGGATAAAGAACTTAATTCAAATAGGTTGGGGGTGGGGGGGGGGGGGGGGGGGGTAAAAATCGCTGCAAGTTTTGTTATCCGACATCGATTTAACATATGTTTGGACTTTTAAAGCAAAAATAAGCCATCAAATCGTACCGGAAAGCACATTTTTGGCAGAGAGTATTGGGGCGAAATCAATCATAGTATCTACGTCGTTCAAACGCTTTATCGATCGTGAATTTTGAATGATATGTATACAATTATAATTAAAGAGTGCCTTTTTTGATGCATACTAAAAATACACATGACTTTTTTCCAATATTTTTCAAAAGTGATGTCCAAGTCAATATACAGAACAAACATACATTGTTGAGGAAAAACAGGACCCATGATACAAAAAGTACTCTCAAAGCATATGCCCATATTGGTCAATCGATTTTCCCCAAATTAAGTTAAGAGGGGTGGGGGGGGGGATGGTCAATTAAAACACTATGTGAGTTTTTTATCCTACATTGAACTTTTGATGTCATCCCTTATGTTACATTTTGATGAGAAATGCTGCAGTTATGCCAGAGTATAATTATTATTGTTAAAACTGATTTATTCTGGTCTGAAAGTAATGCGACAAATGAGATGAATCGATTATCAAATTCATCAAGAAAAATCATATTTGTACTACACTCTACATATCAATGTTAAAAATTGCCAAAGATACATTTATCCTATTTATCTTATATTGCATGCTTTTATCTTATTAATATATCAAATTAATTACATTTTTCGGTTACAGCGTATCATAAAAGCATATTAAGACAGAAACAAAAACTCTTAAGAATTAATTCTCGTGAAAGCCTACATACCGACTGTACACGTCGGCACGGTTTAGGGATTGTTTGTGAATCAGACAAATGAACACTTCATTTCGTGTAAGTGATTGAACAAGGAAGGTACAAGAATACTCCGAGGAAAAGCAGATTCTGTCAAATTTGTAAAGATGAAATTGATGATGAATATCATTTCTAATTAGAATGTAAACAAAATTCACGTTTAAGGGACCAATCAGTCTCAGAGATTAATATAAATAAAGCCACATTTTGTCCAACATCAACCACTAGATAAACTTAAAAATATCTTATCAAATTCAATTCACAAGCCCAAATGACAACAGCTAAGGTAAATTCCCCGCCATTTGTTTACGGAAGTGACGTAAGTCACGTACCGGGATCCGAATGTGTCGTCTGCGCATGTTCAGGTGGAACCGGAAGTGGTTTGCGCGCAGTAGTAGTGTTTCCCTCCATTCTCCATGATTTGTTTACAGAAGTGACGTAAGTCACGTGCCTGGAACCGAAAGCTCAAAGGGAGATAATTCTCCTCCATCAATGCAAGGGGAAATAACTTTTCCCGCCAGTTTTTGAATTTTTCCATATTCTCATCCATTATCAATACAAGGGGGAGATAATTTCCAAAACTCTCCTTTCTTCTATATATTATTATTACTTTTTAATGACACATCCGGGTCCCGGCACGTGACTTACGTCACTTCCGTAAACAAATCATGAAAAATGGAGGGGAACACACTACTTCGCGCGCAAACCACTTCGGGTTCCGCCTGAACATGCGCAGACGACACATCCGGGTCCCGGCACGTGACTTACGTCATTTCCATAAACAAATGGGGGAAAACAGACTAATTCCGGTTGCGCATGCGTGCAAAAGACTTCCGGTTCCGGTCACGCATGCACAGACATGTCCGGGTCCCAGCACGTGACTTGGTCACTTCCGTAAACAAATGGCGGGAAAACACATCACTTCTAGTTACGCATGGACGCAAACCACTTCCGAGTACTTCCGGTTCCGGTCACGTGATTTCCTGTGATGTCATTTCTGCTTCCGGTGATGTCCTTTCTGGCACCTCTACAGTACCCCCTCAAATGATAACTGAACTGTCCGTCTGTGTGTCTGTCCGTTCGTCCGCCACACTTTCTTGTGACGCAAACTCCTCCTTCACTTTTGAATTTTTACCCCTTTTTGTGCCGTATTGTTGCTTACTAACTGTAGAAGCGCAATAAGGTTTTGGAATTCCAAATTTTTAAAAGAGGGCTTGGGAGGGACCAAATATGGCCAAACTATACAAAGAGCCTTGTGACGTGAACTCCTCTTTCATTTTTGAATTTAAACCATGTTGCCAATGTTGCAATATTGTTGCTTACCAACTGTAGATGCGCAATAAGGTTTTGGAATTCGAAATTTTTTAAAAGGAGAAACCAGAAAGGGCCGAAACAGAAACAAAAGCATAATTACTAAAATTACTATGTCATATTGTTGCTTACAAATTGTAGAAGCGCAAAAGGTTTTGGAATTCCAAATTTCTAAAAGAGGGACCAAAAAGGGCCAAAATAGACAAAGAGCCTTGTGACTCGAACTCCTATTTCATTTCTTAATTTAAATCATTTTTTATTGTTGCCATATTGTTGGTTACAAACTGTAGATGCGCAATAAGGTTTTGGAATTCCAAACTTTTTAAAGGGGGTGGGAGGGACCAAAAAGGGCCAAAACAGGAAAAGACCATTATTAATAAAATTTTATATAAAAATAATAGTTAAATTATAGTAAAAGTGGGTTGTGATATGTTTATGAAAAGGTTATTTGTTACAGATGCAAACTGTACTGCTAAGCATGCTTTTATTTTGCATTTTGAGGATTTAAAGGGCCGAAAAGGGAAAAGAGGCCAAAAAGTTAGATTACAGTGAAAGTGGGTGCAAAGGTTATTTGTTACAGATGCAAACTGTAATGCAATGGAAACTGAAAATGTTAAGAATGTTTGTTTACAAATAAATGTGGGGTGCGGTATAGCTGTCGTTCCGACAGCCCGTACCTCTAGTTTCAGTTTTATCGTTTCTTTTTTACCTTGGATTTATGCAACTTAAGGTAAGGTTTGCACTCTCCTTGGATTTTTATCATTACAATATTGTAGTAATGTGATATATTTATTTGTTCATTGAGGGATCCTCTCTTATTTTGTGGCATTTTTAAGAAATTCGCCCGTCCAGTTTTTTTTGTAAGAACAGCTCAAAATTTGGATTTTTGGTAATTTTGTCACAATATATTTATTTTACTATTTTCAAGAAAAAAATTATCTAAGTATTAAAATTATTAAAGTTTTTAATGAAATTTTTAAAAATCATTATGTTTTAGATATTATTTATCAAATCTGTATGAAAAGTTTAGAAAAAATCACAAAAACACAACATTTTAACATTTCCTTGAAAAATAGAAACGTTCCCATGGCAACAAAAAGGAGAAAATGTCCTGTTTCCGGATCCCACGATTTCATGAAAAATTGAGAACTCATAGATTTAAATATTTCCATTATAATAAAACAATAAAATTCATTTGTCCCCGATCTCGTTTCCATGGAAACGGATGCTATATTAACCCCTCTTAAACACATAAATAAAGTATTTTTCGCGTTTTTGTAAGAAAATCAATCACTGAAAGCCGTTTTCAGAGCATAATTTTTGTCCCCCGTCGGAATGCGGGGACATAGAAATGCTGGGCGTCCGTCCATCTGTCCGTTCGTCCACATTTTAAGCGCTCTCATGGCTATATTCATTTGCAGATTTTTGATCAAATTCATATGGAAGACCTGTTTTGATAGTATCTAGATCAAGTTTAAATCCGAGTGCAGTAAAACAAAGTACTAAGCAAATATTGTGTTGGATCTGTTGAACTTGCATCGTGGCGCAATGTATATTCAACTAGAAAAATGCCTCATGCATGGATGTGTGTTTTTTGTTTGTTTTTGTTTTTGTTTTTTTTTTGTTATTAATGAAAAATACTGCATGGTTTTCCCTTTTTATATTCTAAATACAAATAAGAAAAAACATCAAATTATAAATGTAATAGGCTCTGACCTGCAGGAAGGAACCCTTCCCTCAGCTAACCATATCCCTACCAAATCATACCTCTACAGTAAAAGAATGGGCCCTAAAGTAGATGAAGAGCAGAAAATCAATGGACATTTTTATTGAACTTATGAAGTCAAAATACACGTAGCTATTCAAAACTCTTCTTGAACTGTTAGAGGTTAGATTTTCAGTGGAAAGATCAGGATTTATGACATCCTTGAGTTCGTTGTTTGAATCTTGTAGCAAGTTGCGACTCTAATAATGATTTATTCACTGTATCCTCATAATGTCTGGCCATGTTAAAGACGATCAGTTTCTGAAATATCTAATAATTCTAAGCATCGGCAACGATGAAGTCGTTCATAAACATGAGACTTTGTCGTCTGAAAAAATATTCCCCCAAATCATCGTTGGTCAATATTCAACACATAGATACACGCTTCGGCAGTTGCGTAGACTTTCAACTGTTTCTGGCAAAAACTTTGCTTAAATTGACATTGATATAGTTCCCGAATGCATTCCAAACAATAGAACAATGTTTTGGTTCCTTATCGTTAAACATGTGATTCAATTCACTGTTAGGATGTGTTGACATTTTGTCAGACGATAATTGTACGCAACGCGCTTTTTCGACGTTGTTAAAAATTCAACAGATTAAACGCTCAGGTGATCAGAACTTTAGTCAACTTTTCAATTCGAGTTATCTCCCTGTGACCGCAAGCCTTACCTTAATATACACCGATTTGATATACTGGTAACCACAAAAATGCTTGATTGATAGATATGAAAAACAACCGTTTCCCAAATGAAAATAGACCTGTTCCATTGATGGTATCCCTTCCTCATACCTGATTTGACATGGGGAGCATGGCGAGCGTTATGCAGGAAGCAGAGACTGCTTACTCTTCCGGAGCACCTGAATCTACCCCGGGTTTTTTGGTCCATGTTGTTCATATGTTTTTAGTTTCTAATTGTAGCGCATGTATTGTTTTGGTCTTGTCTCGTTGTTTTCCAGAGTTTGTCAGTTGTTTCGATTTTCCCCTCCTTCGAATAGCCCTTTGGTATTTTTTTTTACTTAATGTATTAAATATGTTTCAGGAATATACAAAAGGCACATGAAACAAGTCTATTTAATATTCATTTCCGTTGCTGTTGAATTCGGAATAATCAGTAACATCATATGATTGAATGTTTATTATGTAGCTGCAAAATTTAATTTGCTTTCAAACTAAAGGGTCCCTCATGATTAAACAAATCATACACTTCTTAATCGAAAGGTGATGAGGAAAACTGTATATAGCCAGCAATGGAAGGTTTACAGTAGAAGAAATGAACTGACGGTTTTGAAAAGGAACACGGAAATTTTGTAATTCCCAAATTGAAAAAATTGTTTCATCGAAGTATATTTCTATCAAAAATTAGCTGGAAATATTGTGAACTGGGAAATTAATGTGATGTTTTTTAATTGTTTTTTTTTTTGTAAATATTCGACAGGATGCCAATTGCAATAATTGAAAAGGGCATTTGGGTTCTTGCTGATTATATTCTTTTACAAAATACATCAATCTCATTTATCATAAAGATTTTAGATAATAAATACATACAAAACATATTTGAGTAAAAAGGAAGTTTTGGGTTGACAGAAAGAAGATAAGAGGAACGTTTGTGTACCATTTATCCCCATTCGTAACCCATGTGCCTTTCTAAAGACGATTCTGGTCTTGTTTATTTTCAATGTCTTGATTTTCTGCATCACAAAATTACTAAACAAAATCAAGATAGCAAGACAAAATCTGTCGGTTATTATCTTTTCAGTGCAGATGAGTAGAATGATGGTTTTGAACAGTTATGAACCGGTTTTAACCAGTCTTGATTGACTGCAAGGTAAAATGTCATGTTTTGCTATCTTGAGTAGGTCTGAAAATTCAGATATTGTGAAAATCATGACGGACAAGATTAAACAAGACAGAAATGGCCGTTTAAGATTAACACTATTTTAGAGTGCCATTGTTGCATGTACATAATCATACCATTCATCCTGCCTTGTGTTTTGACTATTCGACGTTTTGACGATAGCCATGATATTAATTATTAACTGGTACAAATGTATGTAAATCTGGAACTTTTCTTTAAAACATATTATTAACCAATGACTTAAAATACAGTATAATGGACCATTTAATATTACAGGAAGTTCTTGAAAGCTGGCATTTGTACAGGACCGATGCCCTGTGTAAAAATTAATACAGGGCATCGGCCGTGTACAAATACTGTATAAACTTGTATAAACTTCCGGTTTCTGTTCTCTATAGAAAAATAAATTATGGTTTATTGCCGTTAGAAAAAATAACCTGAACGACAATATATTTGCCGTATAGTTATGACAACAATAATTTAAAAAAAATACTGTAATTTCAGGTCATTGGTTAATAAAGGTGTTGGGTATTTTCATATAAAGCCTGTATTATGTCCCCGTACAGTTGTACTGGGACTTGATCAGCTGTATAGACTATACAGCTGACCTCGACATAATACGACTGATTCGGACATAATACAGGCTTTATATGAAAATACCCATTTAATAACACTATAATATGAAATTTCTGAAAAATGTTAATACCGCGAAAATAAGTTGTAAATTAGATTTCATACCACAATTGTTTTTCAATGCATTTAATAGAAATTAATTATTGACGTAGTATACATGTGTTGTAATATAAAACATCATTATTCAGACAGATTCAAGTAGTTTTCTATCTTTATTACTACTTATAAAGCCTCTCATTAATACAAAAATATGGCATCTGTAACAAATATGCATTTAAAAATGCAATAACCTTTAAAAGATAATAATTGTTTCTATATGTAATCGATAACACCTGATAAAACATTTCATCTTAGAGGAAAGACGATTTGGTCCATGAAGAAATGTAATCAGCATTATATTTGTTTTAGATAACCCAAACACACATGCCATGTTATCATATTGAATAGAGAAGAATAGAGCAGTGTTCATTCATATAAATATTATTTTGTTATTACATAAAACGGGAGAATTGTAATTTTTTATCAAGTGTTTTGGCTTTATATCAGAAGGATATAGTATTTTATGCTTTTTAAGATTTTTTTTTGAAGTTTTCAAATTCTTACTAAAGGATTGAACTTTTTTAGGAGGACGCCTAAAAATATCAGGAGATTATTTCATTGTACCTTCAGACTGAAAGTTTTAACTACAAAATTTAAAGCGTATGGTTTTAATATGGTTTTAATTGAGGATAGCCACTTGTGAGATTTTTGAATTTTGGTCAGATTATGCGAACTCCTCAGGGTTAATCCATTTTTAGTATGGAATTTTTTTTTTTACCAACAGAAACCACCTATTTTCCTTTTATTTATTTATTCTACACATCTTAAAGATTTAAATGAGAACAATTTTTGGAATTCTATATATTAGTTTAATTTTTATAAACTTTAAAGTTCATCACATTTGCCTTTCAACCCAAAGGAAAAATCTAGAGAGACTCGTTTTTCCGTCAAATTGCTAACACCTTTTATATCAGACACGAGTTCAGCAAGTTTTCTTTGTCGTATTTTGTTATTGATTTCAACCTCTATCTAAATTTAAAAGTATTTTGAAAATCTATATATTAAAACTCTCACCAGTGAATATCCTTAACATAAAGTTTATTTCATTAATATCGAATCTGGAAACGTGTTATTAATATATCAATTAAATATTATTTTAATTAGATACATAAAAATAAAATAAAATGAAATGCTTTCTGTCTTTTTGAAACTTTCATCTTCTAACGAAATTTATAAAGATTTATACCATTATCTAAAATGCATAACATTGACATCGAAAAAACGTTAAATAATACGTGATACGAACCAAACAGGCCATAAATGAAGTTAAGACCTTGGTAAAAAAAGTTGTATATTGTAGAATACAACGTAATTACTATGTGAAAAAACATTTAACAATGTAATTAGTATAAAATTTGTTTGGTGGACAGATGAACCCCATATTAATCAGCTGTAAAAGAGGAAGCAAAGAAAAATTAAACTGAGGAAACCTAAAGGCAAAGCTTTATCTTGCATCCGGAGGAGAAAACGATGACAATATCAAAATGTACGAATGTAACTAAAAACGTACATATGTAGATAAATATGTAGATTCAAAACAGGAAACCAGCATAAATCAAGAGATGCCTCGAAGGGGTAAAGCCTTTCAAATCAGTGGCAAAGGAAACAGCGATCATGTGGAGAACGGAAAGTTTTTGATTTACACTTTTATCATGTTTATACTCCACGTCAATTATCAAGACCATATTGCGACGTCAGCAGCTAAACTGTACCGAGAAAATTATTTTTTTAATGACCTCAGTCCCTTAAATATATCATAGAAAAGTGTTTAAAACTCATGCTATTATTTGTATTCTATCTATATTTTCGATTTTAATTTGAGGATGATTTGAAGTTATTATTTCGTACTAGAAAACAAAGTTAGAAATATCTCCATAGAAATAAATATCTGAAATGATATTTAACCATTATCCGCGCTTATCGTATTTCCCCATGCCTATATCGACCTGCTGAGGCCTTCACAATTTCCCGTATTTCGGCACTGTGACGTCATAAAGAGTTGACCCGACCCTAATATGAGCTGACCCGAATATATCAGCGACGTCATAATGTTTGACCCAACGTTGACCCCAATATATCAGGAAAACATCCGGTTATAGGCAGATGGCCATTAAAAAGTAAGAAATTCCATTAAGATTGCTAGTTAACAATACGATAAATTTATCATCAAGTTTTCTTCAAAGAAATATTGTAAAATATAAGCCGCTCGACACAATATGAAGCTTTTTAGCTCGTTCACTACGCTCACTCGCCGAAAAAGCTTCACATTGTGTCTCGCGGCTGATATTTTACGATATACGTTTGCAGAAAACCTGATAATATGTACATATCAGTCACAACTTCCGATAAATAGGCAAATGACAAGCACAGACAAAATATTCCGTATTTTCATAAAGGTTAATGTTATTTCTTCATGAAACTTCAAAACAGTAAATTATAGATACAAATTTCACGCCATACATCTTATTAATAATACAGATCCCAGTTAATTACAAATTCTGAGCTTATTTCTCTGAACTACACTCATTCAATGATGGATGGATGAATTATTGTTTAACGTCAAGTGGCAACCAGGTGCATATCAGGACGAGAACTTTGTACAAGACCGACACACGAAGCCGGATTTTTAACGCGTTAGCTCACGAGGTAACTGTCGACAGGAAGACATATCACCGCACTCGGACACATTATTCTGTTGCTGAGCCCACTAGTCGATCTTTGCTCTAAATTCTAGATGCCGCGTGCTTGGCAGAGAAGCAGCAAATGCCAGTTTTGATGTGTTTGGTTTGACCCGGCCGGGGATCGTACCCGCGACCTTCCACACTCGCGGCGAGTACGCTACTATAAACATATTTGAAATTCGGAAACATTGTTCTCTGCTGACCCTCAACGGGTATCTGGAATTCCCAAGTTTTATATCAAAATATTTATCAAAGAATTTATCATTACCACCGAGTCAACATTCTGCTGATGGAGGGTATCACCAGCTCAGTTGGTAGCCCGAAATTGAAAGTTTCAATTTACAGTTACAAAAATGATTCGTACATAGCTCTGTCCTTGGATAGTTTGGCTTCACAATTTTGGTGATTTTGGCACTTGTGAATTTCTCCTTAAAGTTTTTGGAATATTACTTTGTTTGTTTCAATATTTTAGGCCTTGAGTACAACTGATGAGTCGCAAATCACCGAAATGTGCACATCTTGTGAATCCAAATAGGTAGCAAAGAATTTATTATATCTGTCGTCAAACTACCCAAAATAAATCAGTCGTTTTGCGTAAACAGACTAGTCGGACTAGTTAAATTCCAGAATGACCAAAAAAGCTATCCAAACAATCTTTTTGACGAAAATGGAGCCATTTTAAGCCTCTGAAATTAAAATTCTCAACAAATAACTGATATGGAAACTGGTTTTCTAAAAATGAACATTTCCTTCACTTTTTTCATCAATAATTTAATAACTAGTGATATAATTGCTTTACAATATTCTATTGTCGTAATAGGCCTGTCAGGTTTGACATAAATGAGGACGTAAAAGATGTAAATTTAAAAAAAATAGAATTCTGGTGTAAAAATACAATACGGAAAAGATGTTATTGAATATATATATATATGTGACAACAACCATTAGAGCTGAAAATATATAGTAGAACGTGAATGCAAAAGAACTGAAATAAGTAGATCGAAGAATATAGGCAGTCGTATTATGCGTTCTAAGAATTCATAAAACGATGACACTGTGTATTGTTAATACTGGGACTACAATGAACTTGTGAGGTTAGTCATAATTATTATACGTTGACTTTTTAATTTTATTTTTATTATTGTTTGACATATTACTTTGATCAGGTTTGATATACATTTCGAATGAAAAGGTATTTTAAAACCTTGAATCCAGATCAGCTAGGTCCCTATTTCACAAACATTCACACGACAAAGATAGAAAATGGTTTCTTGGCATCAACAGAAATAAACATTGATGATCGGAACTCGGGTCACATTTACGGGTAATCATAGTCATAAAAATGTATGTGCTTACCATTTTGACTCGGTGTGTTCCCATTCTGCCCATTTTTGAAATTACAGTAAAAACATAAGTGGGCAGAATGGGAATGTTGTTTTAACGATATTAATTAGAGAACAAAAGATGATAAACAATAGTATGTTTTGTAGAAAATGAGATGTAATTGATACATGTGTGAATATACAATTATAACCCTTGTTGGTGTGTGACCCGACGGTTTTACAATACTAAAATTTAAATCCGGAAGAAAGTAAGGTCACCCGAGGGCTTCACCCTTGTTGGTGTGTGACCCGACGGTTTGTCTCCCAGAAGAAAGTAAGGTCACCCGTGCTTGCCCGAGTGATATTGTTGGTGTGTGACCCGACGGTTTGTCTCCCCTCGGAAAGTAAGGTCACCCTCGGGCAAGGGTGATAACTGTTATATTACATCGAATATTCAACTCATCCTTATCAGACAGCAGGCGTTCCATTTCTGCCTCATCCACCGCAAGCAACCTGTTGTCGGACGTCATGTTATTTGTTTACTGAATCAAGGGAAGTAACTATAAATTGAAACACGTGAGGCTCACGAGGGGATTTCCATGGGGTTTTCTCGCGAACGGTTGACCTTACTATGCGACCCAACGATTTTCGGTTGACCCAACGAATGGGCAATTATCACGTGACACTGTTTTAACAAATCAGATTAAAGATTTCTATATGAGTATATAATATTGGGGAAAACATATAAGTAATATTTTTTGCAGTGAGATAGTTGGAATTTGTACGGTATAGAAATAGTAACCACTTTGAAAATGCATTATTTTGGAAATTTATTTGAAAATTATGTTTTGCATTTTAAATGTGGTTAACATTCTACAATTTTTTTTTATCTTGCCTTGTTTTTGACATGAATTTAATCTTGAACATTAAAAAATTAGAAAAATGTTAAAATGATCTATTCACTCATTTATTTATGAACGAAATAAATTAATCAAGTTAACTTTTTGTGACCACATACAGTAATACAAACTGATATAAATCAGTCTATGATAATTTAAAAATAAGAACACTAAGCAGTGGAACTACTCAAGGTTTAAAAAAGGACTGATATACCTAAGGAGCAATCAAGAAAACGTACTAGTAATCCATTAGACAGACAAACCCGGAAGACAAATGAACAACCACAAGCTCAACAAATAATCACAGAAAACTAAAAAACAATGAACAACACGAACTCCTATAAAAACCAGGAGTGAATCCATGGTCCTGTTTGTATACGGCACCCGTCGTGAAGTTCAACAACGTCAGTCCGGTGGAAGTCACAAAGCTATATCTGAGTACTGAACTATGTCGATGGTCCCATTGTTTAGTCTGTCTTTGATTTGTTGCAGCCTGCGGTTGATGTTGCGGCATTTCTTTTCCTTTAGTCTCATTGTACCCCTATCTACATACTGAATCTGATTGATTTACTGCTTGTATGTATTGAAATGTACGGACAACATTGAAGATGTTTGCTTGCGCGCTGTTTACTATCTTCTTCAACTTGTGCCAACCTTCGATGTGGTTTGTAGTTCTGGGTCCGTCAGTGTGAGAGTGGTTCCATAGTTGTGGATTGCCTTATAGCAATTGAGTGATAACGTAATCTGTAAATGTGGAGGTACCCAGTGGAGTTTCGATATTTTCTAAGTCATTCAAGGCATTAAACCAGACGTCTTCAATTCGGTACACGGGTAAAAGATGTAGAACGGCAGTTCTTCTTACAAGTTGTGTGATGTCTGTGTTGTCTATGTACGAGATTGCAACCCTGTCTGCTGAGTTTTTCGCAAAATGACTAGTGTGTAGTTAAAGAAGAAACTCTTTTTTGTTACACACGGAAAGTCTGCCGTATCTGTATTATCGGCGGTTGAAGACACCCGTGTGGAATATCTTTGTCTTGCATCACGTGACAAAAGGTAACGTCACAGTACATTTTTGCGACGTCACAATGTCAAAACGTCAAAAAAACATCAACCTTCCAGGATTTGGACGGAAGATTTCAAAAAGAAATTGTTTATAAAAAGAAAATTAGCACGTGATTCTCATTTAGAATTTATTTCTATTTTTTCTCTAGAATCCCACGTTTTCTAGCAAGGATGTTTTTCATTCATGGCTGCCATTCTTACTTTCAAGCTATTTCTTAAAAATTCTATGGTCTGTAATGAGAGGATCACATATTTTGTCAGTCGGCAAGACTCGTGTCTGACAGAAAAAATGTGACCCCTCGAGTGGAATTCCCCTATCCTACATCTATCTGTATGAATGATAGTTATAATATTTTTGAAAAAAAAATGGCAGAATGTGAACAAACCTTTGACTCCTTTTTGTCGTTACGTTTGTATTTTTCTGTCTTTGTTTTGACGGAGGTGTGTTGTTGTACATTGATTGGTTTTGTTGTTGATCTTTTCAATTTTCTTCATTCTTTCGTATATAGGTATAATGATGAATGGTCATATTAGTTTATCTGTTGAAATTCAGAGAATAAAACAATTTTGGGGAAGGTAGTATTACAAAAATCAGATAAAAACATTTATTTTTTATTGATCTATTAAAAATCATAGAATGTGGATGTCGTTATAACTATTGTTTCGAAGGATAAGAAAATAGGACTGAAAGTATTAAATCCTTGGTTGGTTACAGTTTTAAGTTGTACTATTTCCAAAAATAATAGAATAAGGGTTATAGTGGAATATTTCTAGACACAATTCCTTTGATATAAGAAACTAAATTTTAAACAAAGGCCGGCTAGGGTGTCAAACGCCTTGCCGTTCTTCAATTTCAAGTCTTTACAGTGAGTCACGTAGCTAACCTCCCATACAATCTTTTTTCTCCAAAATATGAAACTCGGATTGGATGTTATATTGTGTGTTATTTTTTCCACATTTTCGAGCCTTCATTTCCCCATCTACATTTGGACCCTGCCTTTTTATGGTAAAATTCATTCTTTGACTCAATACCCTAGCCAAATTAAAGGTGATTCCTTTAACAATCTCGTTTGACCTTTATTCAAACTATAAAATCGTTTTACACATCAAATTACGTCAAATTGGAGAAAGAAGCATATGGCTCATGACGTAGGAGCAGACAAATAAGCGCCAGTAGTGCTTTATCAGCTCACGTTCATTTGTGTAGTCCTATCTATTTGGTTAATTGTAAAAGGCATCTGTTTTGAATTAGTTTGCAATTTGCTTTTACCATAAAGAAGCAGTTTTCCGGAAATATGTAAACATAATGTAGTGGACTTAAAAAAGATCAAAATCTAAAACATTTTGGCATAACCCGTTATCATTTCATGTTTAATCGGAAATTCTAAATATCTAATTTCCGATAAACAAGATTTCAAGGGGATTAGTAGTACAAATCAGGATTTACAAATGTAAATTTCTAGCAAAACTTTTCCGTCAGAACTCTTGGATTTGGAATAATTTCTAATTGTACTTTGTTTGAAATAATGCTAGTTTAAAGTTCATCTAGATATTCTCTGTCCCTCTAAGTATTCTCGTCTATTTTAAAAACTAAGATTTACCCGTAGTAATAACTTCCACTAGTGAATTTAAAGTAGCAGTTTTGGTGGAGCCAGAAAACAAATATTTTTTTTAAAATCCAGGACAAACCATCGGAATGTATGCAAATACAACCCGGTTATTCCGGTTGTAATCTACACCTTAAATTTATCGTTAAAAATGTTTTCCAACATATTTAAATGTATATTGTATTTGCATGCGTGTAAATTCCGATTGGTCAACTGAGTATGTAACCACCTGAAAATGTATGATATTGACCAATTCCAATAAGAACTATTTCATACAGAAACTTTACAAACACGCGTACCAACTTTGATTAAATCTGCAGATAATTTAGTTGGAGTATGACATTGCTAGTGGCTTTGATTGTTTCTGTGCAGTCTTACTCTTATTCTATTTACAATGTAGTTATTAATTGTATACTAGTATTTTAGTATTTTTTTCTTTTAGTTATACATGTGCTGGTATTGTTGTGGTATTTGTTTGTTATGTTCCATTCTTATGTGTTTGTTGTGACTTTTGATTTAGATCTGAGGGACTTATTCTACCTTTTTTGTCTCTTTTGGTATTCTTTTGTCGATATCATCTTATTACAATCAAAGTGTAGTTTACCTTTAAAGCAACATTTATTTCTTTGTCTTCTATAATGATAAAATAAAGACGTTTTACATAAAACTGGTTTGAGCCCATTATTTCTAAGTGCCGTACTATGTAATGTTATCCTTATTCTCTGGTGGTTTAATGTTTGTATTTAGAACTCGATATTTAATTGTTGTTTTGGTCTAGACAGGTGTTGAGTAGATGTCTTTGATTGGATATTTTGCCTTTGTTGACCTATCCAGTTATCCGTTTTTTTTATTATTTGTTAGATCATTTTGCCTTTGATAGTTTTTATACGACGGTCAGACACGTAGTCTTCTACAGTATTGTAATTTCTACAGAGCCGTCTTTGACTTTCGGTGTATTAATAAGACAATTTTTGACACAAGTAGCAGTTTGGTTTAGGAGATGTATGCACTGCTTTCAGAAAACAAAGAGAGTACTTCTATTGATTCGTAGAACTTGAAAGACGAAAACTTGATGCAACATGATGGAGCAGATTCGAATATTAAAATGACAAGCGAGGTAAATCCAAAAACCTTTGTGTTCATTCGTAACACTGAAGCCTTTCATATTTTTGTTTTTACAAATTTAACAAATTCACAACTGTGCATTTTTCAAATGAATGACATTCACGTGTTACTAGACATTGGTCTTTCCTAATTCTAAGAAATCTAGATGGGGATGTCATGCTTACAATCAGTAACACTTATGTGCACAAAAAATACCATTTTATCCCTTTAAAAAGTAGCCAATTTCGAAAACAAATTACCCCCAAAAAATTCACTTTAGTATCTGCACAAAATCACAAACCAATCGAAAAGAATGTCATTCTGCACACAAGAAATAGAATTGGAAAAAATCGTATACACTGTAGTTTCCCCTTTTAAATCGCATTTACAGAAGCAACTATTCTTTGTAATTGTTCATTTATCTGAGAAGCGACCCGAATTTGGCCACTAGACGAATGTTTATAATGAAATTAAAACACAAAACAAACCCAATTTATATAATATTATATGGACCGGAGAACTTCACATAGATAAATAGAAGAAAAATCAATAAGTATAATATTATTATTTATTAGACTAAACATGTTACAAATGCTATTAATAATGTCATGTTTTTTTAGAATTAATAGGCATAAATTTTACGAAATTAATAGTATTTTGAAATACCGTACGGGACTCCAGATATGTTATCTATACATATATCTGACGATTTTGCTTGCTTGTGTTATAGATAGTTGTCAGGATATTTGTAAGTAAATCTACATATACTTTATTTATTTTATTTGAGTTAGCTTTGTTTGTTTACTTAATGGACAGTAATTCGATTCTAAGAACACTGTTAGTGTTTCTGTAAGGTGTGAACTTTGGTGTTGTTGTTTGGTGTGAACTTTGGTGTTGTTGTTTGGTGTGAACTTTGGTGTTATTGTTTGGTGTGAACTCTGGTGTTGCTGTAAGGTTTGAACTTTGATGTTGCTGTACGATGTGAAATTTCGTGTTGCTGTAAGGTGTTAACTTTGGTGTTGCTGTAAAGTGTGAACTTTGGTGTTGCTGTAAGGTGTTAACTTTGGTGTTGCTGTAAAGTGTGAACTTTGGTGTTGCTGTAAGGTGTTAACTTTGGTGTTGCTGTATGATGTTAACTTTGGTGTTGCTGTAAAGTGTGAACTTTGGTATTAATGCTAATATGTGCAAATAGGCATGGAAAAGGTATAAACAAAGGGATTGAAATATTGGGGTAAAACTGACATTAAGATTTAAAACAAGGTGCACGTTTAAACTATTAGTTTCTCAACAAAATGCGATGACGGAACAGTTAGGTCCGCTCATTTATGGAATTTGTTATTTGTTTAGGCCACCTAGGGGTCGCAACATTTGTAACTATGCTGAGAACATTTTGCGACCTACATATATCCATATATTTGATCTTATCAGTGTGAAGAGAACTATTGAGTGACTTTAGATGGAAGAGTCTAACAAACTAAACTGAAAAATAAAAGAAAAAAAAGGAGCAATGTGCTGAATCTGCATATTCTGACAATATACTTTAAATTTACTGTTACAAAAATGTAAACTTTGGTGAAAACTAAGGAGTATCTCCCGCGTGCATAGGTATGTCCTTATATGGTTTTGGCATTATCTTTGTGGTCATTTTTGATTTTTTTTGAATTTGGTCATCAACGTTTTAGGATAATTTTTTTGATATTGAAAAAAAAACAACATTCTAGGCATTTAACATGATATTATATCTTATCATCAGATTTCAGCAAAATATGTGAAAGTCAGTGACATTCATCAGAAGCTTTGTAGATACAATCGTCAAAATATAAAGCCAATCTACTGAGAGAGAGAAAGATATATGTATGCATAAGTGCCATACTAACACCAAATTAATTAATTATGAATTGTACGGCATATTCTAACCTTTTATCTCAATAACATAAGTGGGTTAAACAATGATAAGGAAATTTTGCTTAAGACAAATGCTTCCTTCTTTTTCTCATTCGTCCCAGCCAATATCACTGATGTACAAATCCCAAACTTTAAAAAAAGGAAAAAAAAAACATTATGATTGTCAATATTATCAGTGCAGACAACTCATAATAAATTGCCTATTTATCTAATGAAAGAAACTTTGTATGATAAAACAATGAGACTGATTACGATTGGCATTTCCTTATTAGGCACAGGAATTATTAGTAGTTACGATAGATTCTCAGGAAGTAATTCCGCAGTAAATACTGAATGCTTAATGATTGGAGATTTAGCTAAGACAAAACATACAATGGATTGTCGTAAAATATAATGCAACTAATGACAATAGGGACTTACTTTTAATCGATATTGTCATTCCAATATCAACAGGAAACAGGAATAGGAGATTATAAATCATTGTATTTCTTTAATATTAAGATATCCTTGCTCACGGTATTTCAATTAGATCATAAAAAGTTGAGTATAATGAGAGACATTTCCCTTCACCAAGTTACCCGGAGGACCAAAGGAATACAATTAAATTTATCTCCCCAGGGATACTTGATCAAGGGAGGTAACTTAGTGATGGTTCTGATTAGATAATAAAAAAGTATAGTGTAATGACACATAATAGACAGTTATCCCTTTAACCAAGTTACCCAGAGGACACAATAAAATATCCTCCCTTAGCCCTTTGGACCAAAGAGATACAACTACATTTATCTCCCCTGGGTTACTTGATCAAGGGGGGTAATTTGGTGATGATTCGCATTAGATCATACAAAAAGACTAGTGTAAATAATTATAAAGTAAACGTGGTTGTCTATATCAAAAATGAACTGTAATTTATGGAAGACACTAAATTTAAAGAATCTAGCACTCTTCACCATTGGAAAAAATGACCTAAAGCGATGTGAGATGTACGCAATTTTGCATTTTCTTGCAATGAGCATGTCATTAAAAGAGTATCATTATTCTTCTTATCATTTCTTTTCCTTCATATTAATTAAAACACTACAATCAACATATAAATGTAATTACACTAATCGAGCATATAAATTGTTAAAAAAAGAAAAAAAAAAGAAGAAAAATGTATTTTGTTATTTATGTGATGTATTGTATTCGGTTATACCTTTAAAAAGTCACAAGATAAACATACAGTGGCAGTTCTAAAAAATGGTCTTTAAACAGATTTAACTGTTAGTTAGTCACTTGTCACACGTCTGAATAGGATCAGCCTAATCAAGTATTTCCAAAACAAAAAATAGGGTCAATTAAAATTTAATCATATGGTTTATTGCTCGCATTTATTTCTAATGCCTGTTCAAATGTTAACACCTGTTGAGCTTTGTTGCCCATGGGGTTATTTATCAGATAAATTAACAGGAGAAGTATTAAAAGGTCAATAAATGTCTTTGAATGAGTGTAAAATATAATTCTTCTTTCACTTTTTCAATTTTCATTTACGTAGTTTTAACGATGAACTTAGAAATAGGGATGAAGAGCAGGATGATCAAGCTGTCATTCCTCCTAAGAAAAGGAAGTAGATTTCTAAAAGGTCGTGTGGTTGTCAATTTTTTTTCTGGTGCAAAATAGGCATGAAATATTTACCGCTAAATGTTAAGCAAACAATCAATCACATGATTAGCTTACCGATTTTCGACATTTTCTGTGAACCCACTTTAACTAAATTTTCTGTGTGTCTCGCATTGACTTCAACATTTTTCCGGATTATCTGAAAAAAGAAACAAAATGAAAGAAAAAATACAATAAAACATATAAAAACTAGACGGCACAAAACTAAAGCTGCTGCAGTTAAAAATTTAAAAATCACAAAATAGAATGAACTAAAACTTCAGATAAAACATTATATAAATATCCTTTCTGATCAAGTCCTTTAGACAAATCAAGATAAAATAGTTTTGAAAACCATAATTGAATAACATAAAAAAATCGAGTTTTCTATAGCATATTCTGAATTTCATACGCGTATATATTCTTTTCATGGCGTTGGTTTTTGTAGAGGTATCTTACCATTTAGTTTGGTATCCCAATACAACGAGGAAATTATGAAATTAATTGAGTTAAAATTTTTTTTTATTTTACATCTATTCCCAAATATGTGCCGCAGCTTTAATTTTTTAAAGATTTGAAATAAATCTCTGTTAACTCTTACAAAATCCTGTCGCGCACTAAAGTATAAGAGTACAGAAGGATTTTACATTTACGGATGTTTAAAGTAGCAAGGAAATATCTGAGGCTTTGTTTCGTTAACAATATCTTTTTGTAAATCAACAGGATTACACTGTATAAATGCTGATTTTGTACAAAAAGAAGAAAAAGTAATACAATGTTAATTGCTCGCAATTGTGATAATTCAAACCTTAATCCATGTTTCCTATGTTCTACAGAAATGTCAATGCTTTAATGGAAATCAGTTCAAATTTGAATGCTATCGGGTATTTATTCAGCTGTAACACTAATAAATCACCAAATAATTACTTAATGTAAATTACAATATTTGAACATTAACAATTCTTGAGTGAACTTCGTACAACGTCTGAAATACGTCCGTAATATACATGTTGTATGTCTTATGAAATTGTATTTTTGACAGGTTGTATTGTTTAGGGGATGTAGGCTCCGACTTAAAAGCATGTATGTTTTTAATTTACCGTTTTTTTTTTAAACTTGTGGGATGTTGTCTCAATGAATCATATACATATTTGGATATGATTAAGAAAAAATCTAATTTAAATTTGAAAAAATGTTAACATGAATTGGACCAGTTCCGGCAATGCTAAGGGAAATTTCCGAGGCATACATACCAGGATATCTAGTAAACGCACATATATTTGCGTAATAATAATTAATACACACATACTATATAAATATATAACATAACATGTAAATTATATCATATTTTCATTTTCTATAAATATTTCTTTAATGCATACCATGTTATAGACAATTTTTGCAATTTATAACATAACTAAGCTGTTTATTTCGTTTATGTCATATTTTTCTTATTTATAAATATGTCTATAAATTATAAAATATTATAGAGAAGCTTTGAAATTTCTAAATACAGAATGCGATATATAACAAGTTCATCACACATAAATATACGAATCTTGTAAATTGAACCGTTTTTAACAAGTTTTTTTTTTTTTTTTACATATACTTAGACAGAGAATTCTGCGACCTATCTGAATTAAATACGTTCTATAAAAGTACATTTTTGAATATATCAACCTACAACATTTCGGGGAGACGCTAATAACATGAATAAACTATACCAATTACGTTTATGTCAGAAATAATTATTCATTGTTCGTATGATTTTTAAAAAATGACTGTGTTCTGTTAAATGCGATATCCGTTATCAGGAAACTACTCCGCGGTAACAAGCCAATGTACTGCTTATTTTTCAGTATTCTTTCCTGAAAAGTCACGAATGGCTAAGTAATGATCGGTAGGTAACTATATATACAGAATTAAATCATGACTTTGTTATTAAATTAAGTACAATGAGAAATTACGAGAAGATTTATTTTCAGACACTATTTGTAAGCAAATGAGTAATTATATTTTCAGAAATGGGAGTCAAGGTACTAAATTTTATTCTTAAAATATTTAATATTAACATTATAATATGAGAAAGAACAGAAATATAGTTAAACGTCAAGAAGACATCTTCGAATTCAACAAACCAAAAATAGATACTAGTGGTTACCACATGATTTTCTGCAAAACCCTGTTACACAATATCTGTCCTCAATTTAGTTCAGTGAGAAATGTTGGTCAGTTATCCACCTTACCCTAGTTAGCAAAGAGAGATAATTTTCATTGTGCCTAAGGCCTATTTTCAATCTTCCCTACGCACCTTTCTTAATAGATATAACTGTTCGGTGCTTTTTGTTGAATTAATCAAGATCCGTCAATAACAGGTGGTTTACAATTGTATCCGAGGAGATATGTGTGTTTAAAATATTAAGTGACCGCAAATCAGTTTTTTTTCTGGTCATGTATTTTGGTTTAATCTCTTGTGGTGTTATCTAGAGCTCGATATGGTCTGACAATTGGTACTTCTGAAATTAATGATGATTGCTGGTCTAATACGAAATTAATAGAATTTGAAATAGGTGTTTTAGTTTGAGGGAACATATGAATAGTAAACAAATAAGCAAGAAAAAAATATAGGTTCATGTGCTCACTTTAGAGCTATAAAGCCTTGAAAATTTGCAGGAAATAGGTTTTCTCTGGATTTTTTTTATTGTCTTTGCATTGGCAAATTCAGTCTCTCAAAAATGTATGAAAAAATAAAAAGGATTTCATAAAATTTTGTCAAATACCATTTTAAGGTATATATGATTGAATTATAAAAGAAAAAGTGGGGGTTCATGGGCAAAAAATTTCAAGTTTAAGAAATGGATAAAACCAGAGGATTCCGAAAATCTGACAAAACGACCAAAACATGACCAGCGAGCATCCTTAACAGGTCAATCTAAACGAGACATAAATGTTTTCCTGTTTTCCATCATGAAATGTTCTTTACTGGTTCTTATACATAGTTATTCTTGCTAAAAGTACCATAACTTCTATCCTACGTCTGCCATTGACGGTAGAGATTTATACTCAGGTATCCCGACAACAATAGATAATTGCCGTTAATTATAGCGAACGCTATTGGGAGCATATTGGTCATTTAGAAAAGACTTTGTTTAATAGGGGCTGCCATTATGCAATCCGAAGTATTTGTTAGAGCGAATATGGTCATATTGTGCTACATATTAAGCCTAGAAAATTTTCGTTCGCCGGAACCGGAAGTAAGTAAAGTAAGGGAAAAAACTTTCTTCAAATTATAACTTTAGAATCAGGGTTTAAAGCAGGAATTCTGTAGATATATATTTCTGAAGTTGAAGTAGTTTTCGTTATTTGTCTGTTTCGAATATGAAAACATGTTAGGTATATTGCATTTCCGATGTTTGCCGATAATTACCGAGATCATTTCCATTACGTTGCATGAAACACACGTGACATTTTGGAGAATCACGTGGTCATTTATTGCTAAGTTACCTTAATTTGAAAACTGACTACCAAAATTTGCTTAAAAATTTTTTCTATGAAAAAAATAATAATAAAAGAGAAAGTAAAGCCGTTTAACTAACATGTTTGGTAGGAATTAAATGGGTGTGCTTTTCAAATGCTCTAGATGAACATGTTAAACTTATTTCTATCTCTTCAAAATGCTGTAGGTTTCAGAATGTTATCACATCAGTTCCATCTAGCTTGCCTTTGTGTCATAAGATTTATCGACAAATGTGTAAAATAATTTTTGTCAATTTGACATTTTACTGAAGACAATGAAATTACCCACTAGGTTAATTCAGGTCACGAGAGACAACTACTAGCTATTTTTGTTGTAGATTTCATCACAATAGATCCGTCTCTCGTTAGCTTGCAGACAAACCTCATTGACAATTTTTGCACGAGTGACTTTGATGGAATAGTGGTAATTTAGTGGCTTTATTAAACATAAATGTGAATTCTGAGCAGAACACTTTATTGAGTCAGTGGTACAAAACATGATTACAAAATGTTTTGTTGAATTGCAAAATTTTAGTGCTCCAGATTTTGACTGATATTTCAGAAATTGTAAAAATCAAGACATTCAAATTCCAAAATGGACAGAGGTATATGGGTACCATATACCGACATCTGGTTGGTGCGGTAGGTAATTTTGGATTACAAATCATGCTGTACTTTTAGACTGGCGCCCAGCTAAATAACCCGTGGTTTTTAAAACTAGAGATTCTCAAAAGCCTGTATCGCTCACCTGAATTTAACTTTTCACCTTGAGCAGACCTATAAAAAAGTGTTGCAGTCAATTTGGCTGGTTTTTCTATAGGATTCTATGTTAAACTAATCTCAGCTGTGGCAGTCATCTTGGTTGACAGTCCAGGTCAACGGATACATTTCTAAAAGAGAACCATCTAAGGACCATTTGTGCTAAGTCATGTTCCAACTGGCTAAGCGGTTTCAGACAAGAAGATTTTTAAATGAGTTTTCCTATAGGGTCCAATATTTAAGTAAGTGATCGGACATATTTCTGGAAGAGGACCTCCTAAGGACCAACGCTGCCAAGTCTGGCTCCAATATGTCAAGTGGTTTCAGACAAGAATATTTTTCAACGAATTTATCCATAGGGCCCTATGTTAAACTAAGTTCGGGTGTGGCGGCCATCATGGTTGACAGTCTGGATCATCGCACAAAATTCTGAAAGAGGACCATCTAAGGAGCATTTCTACCAAGTCTAATTCTAATTGGCTTAGTGGTTTCAGACGAGATTTTTGAGTGAATTTCCCATAGGGTCCTTTGTTAAACTAGGTTCCGCTGTGGCGACCATCTTAGTTCACAGTCCACGAAATCAGACATATTTCTGAAAAAGACCTCCTAAGGACCAATACTGCCAAGTCCTGCTCCAATATGTCAATTGGTTTCAAACAAGAAGATGTTTCAATGAATTTTCCTATAGTGCCCTATGTTAAGCTAAGTTCCGTTGTGGCGGCCATCTTGGATGACAGTCCAGGTCATCGGACACACCTCAGTAAGAGGACCATCTAAGGACCATAGTCTGGTTCCAATTGGCCAAGTGGTTTAAGACAAGAAGATTTTTCAATGAATTTTCCCATAGGCGCAATGTTGAACTATGTTCGGCTGTGGCGGCCATCTTGGTTAACAGTCCGGGTCATTGGACATATTTCTGAAAGAGAACCTCCTAAGAACCATTACTGCCAACTTTGGTTCCAACTGGCCTAGTAGTTTCATATAAGATTTTTGAAATTCACCCCCCTTTTTCTATTTTTAGTAACAGCAGCCATGCCGGTTGGAAGTCGGGGATGTCAGACGTAATTATGGAAGGGGGCCACCCAAGGACCATTTCACCAAAGTTTGGTCTCAATTGGCCCAGTGGTTTTAGAGGAAAAGATCTTTAAAGGAAAGTTTACGCTGGATGCCGTCTTTAAAGGGCGAAACTCCAATAAGGGGTCAATCAATGATTTGGTCATGTTGACTTATTCGTAGATCTTACTTTGTTGAACATTTTTTCTGTTTACAATTTGTCTTTATCTATAATAATATTAAAAAGGTAATAACCTAAAACTGCAAAATTTCCTTAAAATTAACAATTCAGGGGCATTAACCCAACAAAGGGTTGACCGATTCGTCTGAAAATTTCATGGCAGGTAGATCTTGATCTGATAAATATTTTTACCCCATGTCAGTTTTGCTCTAAATGCTTTCGTTTTTGAAATATAAGACAAAAACTGAGGTTTACCCCTATCTCTATTTTTAGCCATGACGGCCATGTTGATTGGCAGGCGGGGTCATTGGACATATTTTCTAAACGAGATACCCTAATGATGCTTGTGGCCAAGTTTGGTTCAATTTGGCCCAGTAGTTTCAGAGGAGAAGATTTTTGTAAAAGTTAACGGACGACGGACGCCAAGTGATGAGAATAGCTGAATTGACCCTTTAGGTCAGGTGAGCTAAAAAGGTTACCTGGTAAATTGGTTGCCGTTTCGATATCGTCATGCATCACCGTGCGATGACTCTTGAGGTAGGGAAAGTGTAGTTTCTCTTGTGACCGCTATAAAACACTGGCAATAGCTCGGCTATTGGAGGACGTCGTAAGATTAGCTGGTAAAGCGGTGACCTACTGAACAAAAGGATATGGGTTCAAACCCCCTGAAGTGTGGAGGAAAATTATTCTCTACTGTTACATGTATACATCTAAAGATAGATCTCCATGCTCACATGAGGGAGATGCTTCAGTAAATTACAGTAAATTTTAAAGTACGAATTTCATGCTAACATGCATTTTCAAATCATCTTTACAGTTCTTATTTTAATTTAAAAGACTCTATTCTACTGGCCCTCGTTGGTTTTGCGTTTTATCATAGTATTACGTGACCATGACGTGTTGATTAGACACACAATCAATCTAAACACCAGAAATCCCAACGGACGCGAGTCAAATTCATTTAAACTCATCAGCGCCTTTTACTTTAATTATTATTAAATCGGGGGTAATTTCATATTTCTGTTGTTTGTCACTTTTAGTCACGTCATATGTCTCTTGAGTATCCCGGTCTGAGATTATAATAATGTTCACAGAAGTCATATAAAAACGGCGATTAAATTATCTGTTATAAAATTTGGCCTGAATTCCACAGAAAAGGTAGGTTTTTATCATATTAAGATTGAATAATATAACCCAACACCAAATGTAAATATGATTTTTATTTTCATTCTTGTTAAAACAATTCATGTCGTAGGGATCGCGAAAAAAAAACCGTAAACAAACAAAGAGGGGAAAGTCTTTACGATAAAAATCCTAAGAAAAGGTCAATAATTGAGTCTTAATGCACAACTATAATATTCAATAAGTACAATGCTGCAGAAATGTATTTAGAATATTTAGTGTATTTTCCTGCATGCCAATAAAAAAATTAAATTTCTTCATCAATTTATAATTACGGCCAATAACATGTAATATTAAATAAACCATCTTATTAAATTGATATTTTTATTGGGGTAATAAACAATGATAATTTCTCCTTTGTTTTTACTGAAAAGTTTAACTTAAAAAATCTTATGTATATCACGTAAACAAACAAATGTAAATACAGTTATCTATATATATGTAAACTATGTAGATGGAACTGAAGTCGTTATGAAAAAAGATCAAAAAGGGTCCGACTACCTTACTTCCCCCAAAAAGATGACAGGGGTCTTTAATTTCTTTAATACGACAGTAAAAAAAATTCTCTTTTGTTTAATGGTTTTTCTCGTGCATATGTGTCAAGAGTTCATAGAACCTACCCTTTCGTACTCGTCGAATTAATAATAATCAAGTACCTAAAAGACTTGGAAGATTGCAAAATGGTGTTAAAAATGTATATTGTATATTCTGCTGACGTCTTTCATACTAAGTGAAATTACTAAAATCGAAAACTATTTCTCACTTGTTATAACGAGCACATTGTGTATCACCCTCGTGCATAGCTCTGTTCTTAAATGGTTTTGGCTTAACCCTTTTGGTCATTTAGACATATTTTAAATTTTATTCTCAACTTTTTGGATTTAAACATCTTAGGCCTTGAGCACAACTGATGAGTCGTAAATCGACGAAATGTGCACAGCTTGTGCATCAGGATTTGTATCAAAGAATTTATTCTATAAATTGTAGAAACATAATATAACACTTACATTACTTCAACAATGTTTTATCATTTCTCAGAGAAACACAATTAAAGTTCTTTAAAAAAAGGTTTTGAATAAACCCTTTCATTTTTCTTTGTGTTGAAAAGCAACAGCTTTTAATTTTAATGAAATGGTGATTATTCAAAACCTTATTTGATGTAGTGGGTTTATACTGTAACAAAT
This sequence comes from Mytilisepta virgata, assembly GCA_028015205.1. Classification (NCBI taxonomy): domain Eukaryota; kingdom Metazoa; phylum Mollusca; class Bivalvia; order Mytilida; family Mytilidae; genus Mytilisepta; species Mytilisepta virgata. The sequence goes on along the minus strand of CM051511.1, from coordinate 32,928,042 downwards.
CATTCCGTTTCAATTGTGTAAAGAATGTGGAAACCTAAAATGTTGTTTATCAGAACCAAGTACTAAATGATAAAAATCCAGTGCATGCACATGCCGTTGAAATGATTTGACGTAATTAGATTTTTCTTCAGAACTACGATGGACAACTAATAACATAAAATTCAACTCAAACGAAAGATTAAATTGTTCTTTATTAAAATGATAAATTCAATTTTAATACTAAATATTGTCTCTAATGGTAAACCGTCCATTAAATTTATAATTTGGTAATCCATATTTCGGTCCTCAAACAGAGCCCATTTACTTCACTAATCAGTATCTGATTATGCCAAATTAAAACACAATGGCTGCCTCTCTTTTTAAACAAAATTTGATTTAAACTAACTGTCCATGGTGTTATGGTATATTGAGTTAACGTAAGTTAATTTCCACAAATAGATTATTATACATGTTATGAAATTTGTTTCGTATCTGAACTTTAAAAATATCCAGATTATGATTACAATGTAGCCTTGATAATTACATTTAATCTGAAAAACACAATATACACAAATAAAACTAGAAAAATAAACAATAAACAAAAGAAAAGATTAATGAAACTGGATATTCTAAAATTTGACTGCCAAGCGTGGGAAAGTTTGTCCTTTAAAAATATACGAAATTTCCATTGCGATATATTAATCACCATCACACAAAAGTATTTAAGTGATGTTTCCTGACAAAACCCTGTGATTATTAAATAAATATATTCATGTCATTATTTTATTCAAGTTGTCTTAATCATTTCTATTGAAAAAAAAAACGATAAAATATTAAAACTAACAGATGAATTATTAAAAAATGTAAATGTTATTTAGAAATGAAAATGTTTAATCTACGCATTTAATTCGTCCAAATGATTTAATATAGTTTAAACTGAATTATAGTTTATTAGGGGACAAATTGTACCAACCTCTGCAACCCCCCCTCCTTTCCGCATTTAAACTGGATTCTAACCAAAGGCCAATGTAACACTTTTCACATATTAAAATTCCAAAAGTTTGCGTAATGTTGTATATCAAATATGTTAAATTATGAGGTTCAAACTACAAAACAAGTGGGATAACGAAATAAATACGAGAAGGACAATAACCTGTTTTCAAATAAGATGTGCTACTTTATATATTTTATTGATTTTATGCTGAATGTAAAGAACTATCAGACAAATAATGGTAATATAAACTATGCACGAGGGAAAATCAAAACCCAATTACTCCTCTTCCCATTGTAGATCAATGACATTAATTTGGCGCTTAACTTGTGACAGGGAATAAGCCGATTACGTGAAACGGTGCGTTGACCGTAGCTATATTTATGTCATGGTCAAATTATGTAAGGAAGGACCTACGAAAAAAAAAACTAAACTACGAAATAAATAAGATTTTCATTGTTATGAATTTGAATCTGAAATAGGTTGTGCTACCTGATACGTAACAGAGCTTAACATAAACGAATTCAATGTTCCCCGCGATAACAGTGGTTTCCCTTGGTGAAACCAAAAGAAAAATCTGGTGTCGGGTGGGAACATACATGTATAATTGCTATTGTCCTCATATCAAATTCATGACACCATATTTTGGTGAAACTGAAAACATCAAATTGAAGAATAAGATAGACTGAATGTAATAAGACTAAATTTACACGCAAACTAACAAACTATGAAGCGTATTACGGACGAATAGAAAATATTTTTAAATCAACAAATATTTTTCAAACTCTAAAGTTTGACATTTAAAATTTTGAATTTTCCAAATTTTAAAAATCTAAATTTTACTTCCAAAAACCTGAAAATTGGATTTTTAAGTTAAAACATTTTCAGAAATAAAAAAATCGACTTTATAAAATAACAATCCAAAGATACTAACATTAGAAATAGTAAATTTACATTATGCTGTATACGACGCATTTCAAGGAGTTACCTCTCATCAGCAGCATTAAAACCGAAACATTTGGAAGACCAAAAACCAAACTTATATTAAACAAGAAGTACTCAACCAAAAATACCGAAATAGGAAGCCAAATTTCAGCCAAGGAGATCTACCATGTGCAATACAAGGAATGAACCCTTATTATAAAAGCTGAAATTTTGAGTTTTCAAAAGTCGAAACTTTGACTTCAAAATCAAAGTTTATAGCTTTTAAAAGTCAAACTTTCGAGTTTATTGAATCCTACGTTTGAAGTTTTTATAAATCAAAATATCGATATTTAAAAATTGTTCAATCTAATTAAAATTAGTTCTCCGCACTTGCTCCTGATTTTCGTTATGTTGTTTGTCGCGCGTGGGACATCAGCTTGAGGGACCTGTCTAGGGTCAAATTTGCTGTAGCTTCCGTTCGTAACCCGTTATATCTAAGTTGCCAATAGATATATATTCATTTTGGAAATTACATGTACATGTACTATTATATATTTATATGTAATATTTATATTATATATTAAAAATTGCTCAAACAGGGATATGTTGCTCCTAAGTTTCAGTCATCCTTATTTAAGTTTTATGGACGTCATTATGAATTGGTTGACATGTATGAAAAACTGTTTCCGAAATTAACATGGACTTGTTCCATTGATGTTGTCCCTTCCTCACACCGGATTTGTCATGGATAGCATGGCGGGTGTCCTGCAGGAAGCAGAGACTGCTTAATCTTAATAAGCACCTGAATCTACCCCCGGTTTTTTTGTGGGGTCCATGTTGTTCATATGTTTTTAGTTTTAAGTGTAGTGTTTGTATTGTTTTGGTCTTGTCTTCGTTGTTTTTCGGAGTTTGTCAGTTATTTTCGATTTTCCACTCCTTCGAATATCCCTTTGGGATTTCTTTGACTTAACTTTTAAATGCATACATTCAAACTAAAAGTGACAATGACTCCTTGTACACTTAAACTTGTACCGTTCTATTACGGTGATGAATCGAATTTTTCGCAAATATGACATTCATGGTTACACCGAAGTCCTTTACACATACTATAAAATATAAGATTATTTCAATTATATCCCGGAAGAGCGCGTAATAGCATTAGTAGCTGCATAAAGTATTGGTCTAACGATGTGATTGCATTACTACCTGTCACAGTTGATCTTTCCACGAAAATATAATCCATTAAGATATGTTTTGTTTTCAAAAACATGACAACATATCCTATTCGTGAAATTTATTGGAAAAATTTTATTGTGAAATACGGTAGGGGAAGAAAGTGAACAAGCAAATGTAAAACAAAATCAGTAGTATACAGACAAACATGCCACTCATCAAAGTGATAGGTACAGATGTACTCAACAAAGTGATACATTTGTATGTTCATGTTACAGTCAGTGTATTCATGTACGAGAGTATATTACTAAGCTAATTGCAAGTCAAAAATTCATCTTAACTAAATGAGATGAAAAAGGAAAGATAATTGAGATATTGAGAATAACAGACTTTCGATACTGGCATTGAATCATGCTCCAAATTTACTGTAACAGTTTTGAAACCTTTTTACTTTTTGTAAACAATCAAGAAGTATATCCCTCGTGCATGTTTTATCAGCTATGCCCTTTTGGCGACTTGACCATTTGAATTTGAGCTGTTCATTTCATTAAAACACAAGTCATTATTCGACAACACAGGCATATGTTGTCATCAAAATTGGTGGCATATATTATTTATTGTTTTAAATATCCATCGACCATCATGTCAGACTGACTCGACCCAGTGTTCTACATTTTCGTACCTCACTATTTTTTCCAAAATTTAGTTATCAATAATGAAACACATGCCCTAACGGTTATATTTCCATTATCAATGACAACATATAACTACTAATCATAACAATATAACTGCACACACATTTATGAGCATAGAAACATAAGCAACATATATTTTGCTATTTTTGGTAATTTGAACTAGTTCCAAATTGGATTAAGGTCACAATTATGACGTACTATCTCAAATTCAAGGAATATTCTAGCAAATTTAGTAATATTATTCATTTAGTTGTGGTTTGCTTGAATTTTACAATTACTAAACAAAAGGAAAATAATCAGCGTAAAATAATACTAGATACGAAGAATAATAGAACGTATTCCTTTGGTCTACAATAAACGCCTGACGTCAGACAATAAAAAATATGAGTTAGTTCGGAAGGGGTATAATTGGTCACCGGTTATACTTAGTTATTTTTGTAAATTGATGTAAAAATCAAGGTTAATGTTTTCATTAGAAGCGTATATTTTCCGCTTTGAATCAAAAAGTACTTTGCAACAAGCCTTAATATAGTAAATCTTTTACAGCATACATCCGCTTTGTACACAAATGGAATCATTATAAGATGTATCAATCACTGTGAAATTAGCTTGTTGGCGTCATATAAAATGTTTAATTAGTTCAAAATGCAGTGATGGGCAGAGAATAAAATTCGTTTCACAAAATATTCGGTAGTTTTAAAATTAACCGGAAGTCATAACTATCTGCCCATGTTCCGAATGGGAACGAATTTTTAGTCAAGAAGACGTTTTACGGAAACTATCTTTTATTGCAGGCCCACTCTGAGAAGTTATTCGGATGTTTTCAAATAAAAGTGTCAATCGGGCACAGAAAAATATAAGAAAAGGATGCCTTGAGTTTTAAAATTTGGTAAGTATTTTTTTCTTTACCTTATTATATTTCATCGCATATTAGGAGAGAGCGTTAAAAGTTAATATAAAGGAAATATGATTCCTACATTCCACATATTTTTTTTTAGATTCAAGCAGAGGTTATTAAGCTAAACCTCTAATTGGAAATATATTTTTGTCGCTATATATTTAACAATGAACAACTCGACTATATTGTCCTCTATCAAAAAAGTGACGTCATACAATTTACCGTTGTTAACGTGGTAATATAAATGATTTATTAAAACATGATAACAGAACTAATCACCCGATGGATACACTAAGATTTAAAATATTAAATAACTACACATAAAAAAACATCTAACTTAAAAATGACGAGAATAAATAATGTTTTAAAGTAAAACAGTTTGTACACATTTTAATCGATTTAACGATTTTGTTTGGTATATTGTTATATAAACAAAATATGAAAAATTGATGTCTAAAAAACTATCATATTTGGATAATATATCAAAAAGTTTTTATATAGCAAATTGAAAAAAGAAATTAAATTAGAAGATTATTCAAAAACATAGAAAAGCACTAAATTTCGAGTTAGTGATCACAATTTAGAAGTTGAGTGTGGTCGTTAAAAAAATGTCCCTAGACATCTTAGAGTGCATGTGTAAAATTTGTAATATATTAGATGATGAATCTCATTTTTTCCATTGCAAAATCAATAAAGACTTAAGGTCATATTTTTTTTCAAAATATTAAACAAACTAAACAAGATTTCTCAGTCCAATAGGTAAACTATGTGTTATTCTAAATCCTAATAAAGAAATACTGTACAATGTAGTTAACTTCATAGAGCAGTCCGTTGAATTGGGAAAATGAGGTCCACATTGGCCAGTAATTACTTATACTAATACTGATATTTTGTAATAGTAACTACATGAACTATGTGTAATACATGTTGTTTGTTTTTTGTTTTTGTTTTGTATTGCTTAACCCAGTTGGGTATAATATGCAATAAAGATTTATTATATTGTAATACACTAAGATTAAAAAACAGTGTGGGGCTCATATATTTTAATTAGAAACTAACCCATCCCATTAAAAATTGAAAAAGAATACCATAAACAATAAACTACGCTTTTATTGTGGTTCTTCATCTCGGAATCACTAATTTAACAGTGGAAAAAAAGCTCACATCGTACAGCAAGATCACGATGGATCTCATCATCGACATGAACGAATATTTGTTTTTTAATGTTTCCAAATGACTGAGAGTAATATCTGAATTTAAGAAACTGATCCTCTGTCTGACAGTGTAAGAGTTCGTATGTGTAACTAAACTTGAGTTTAGTTATCTCTCTTTAATCAATGAAATGTTTTTGTGTCAGTTAAGAGAGATAGTTCCATCAGAGATATATCGATACACAGTAAAGTCTTACTATGTCCTTATTTTAGAATTATATAAATTCATTTTCCCCACCAAATGTTCGATGGCTTATACATGCATATCGAAAACAAGCATACGGACCTACAATTTTTTTTTGCTCTTTTTGTTCCCTTATTAATCTTCTATCTTTTGCTGGATTTTGTGCATGTGATTTACTTTAAATGAGAGGTTCATCATCATGACAGAACCTTAAATGATACATGCCTAGGAAAATGTTGAATCTTACCCCATCTAGGTCGTTTTGGTTTTGGTATAACAATAGCATTTGATTTTTTTTTAAACTTTCCATAAATTTTGACCACGATCATTGTTGAAGATACCCAATATTCCGAAATGTGCACCGAATTAGTATCATGGACATTTTGAATTCGTAGTATTTACCTCACGTATATTAGTAATATTGTCAGTTAGTAATCGTCTACTGCCTTCTCTGCAACTAATGTGCAACACTTGGTAGTTTTATTAAAATGAGATATAATTTGTATAAACTAATTTAAATTGTCTGTAAAATATGTACAGTACTATAATTGTGTTAGATTCAGAAAAAAGTCTCAACTTCTTTGATTTTCCCTGCAAGTTTCTTTTTATGGGGAAAATAGGTAGCATGTAGAAAACAAGCCGATGTCATGAACTAAAAATACAAATATCCAATTACAAAAGAAACTATCCATGTCTGTTAACTTAAATAGTGAATCGCAATAAAAAAGTAGTTGGGATTTAAAAAAAAATGAAAAAAGAGGAAATCAATGAACGCGTACTTACTTGTTCACTAGCCCAATCAGGAAAAAAACCCAGTTTTCTTCAAATCCTATGTAAATACAAAGTATAAAATTAATAAAATTACGTAGTTCTGAACAAATAATACTTTTATCTGTAGGTTTAATCTTATTTATATCTTGTGATATCTTTAATCATACAATTGTAACAAATGCAGCTTATAACATGTACCTAATGTGTTGGCTTCCTTTTTCATGGTTTTCATCTTTTTCCATTTAAGCATGTTCGCTGGTCATGTTTTTGATTTTTTGTCAGATGTTCAGAATTATCTGGTTTTATCATTTGAATGCCATAAATTATTTTCCCGCTAACACCCATTTTTCTTTTCATAAATCTTTTGCATGCAGACAAGTAAGCCATTTGTAAAAATCTTAAAACTTGTTATTATTTAATGGTTTTTGAGAAATAAAACTTGTCAATGATAAAGCTATGTAAAATTAAGAGAGCATATTTTCCCCACCAAATTTTCACATATATCTCGAAAACAAGGATACGGACCTACAATTTTTTCCGCTCTTTTAGTTCCTTTATTAATCCGCTATCAATATTTACCAGTGTTATGAAAAGCTTGTTATTTTGAAACTGAGCAGCGAACATCCTTAAATTTTAATCCTATATAAAAGGGACTGATTTGTATTGGAATAATATGTTCTGCTCATGGATAATGCATGGTTGTTCTTAAATTAATACGTGATAATTACATATAATGGTTTTTAAATAGTTCTCATCTTGTACTTTTCGTAGAAGTTTTAATTGTTTTACACATCAATGTTTCTACCACTATTGTCTAAATAAATGAACCGAGTACACTGATATTTAACCAGTTCTTCTCAGAAACGATGGAATAAATATGGGAATTTAAAGTACATATGGGAAATTAAAACTATCATGCTCACAATAAATTTTATATTTTTTTTGAAAATTTAATCAAGAACTTCTGGGTATAATTATACTTGTGATATGGATGAACGGGTACCTAAAGTACACTTATTCGACAATACGTTATATATAAAAGAAAGAAATCTGAAGTTTTACCAATGGTCGTATAAGACTTGTAAGAGGTAAACACAAGTTCAAATGTATCAAACAGTAAGAATCACATTATGTTTAGTAATAGGTTATTGGATTCAGAATCGATTTTATGTTACAAGGCACCCAAATGCATTGTATTCATTTAAAGGTTTAATTTTTCAAAATAAGTTGTATGATCTACAATCCTTTAATTGATAGTTCATTTTATTTCCTATCTATTTTCGTTTTCCAGTTGATATCAGTTCCAATAAATCAGGTATTTCTAATTTATGTCATTAAGATTGATACACGTTTCAAAGAACTTGTTTGTTTGAAATTCACGGAAGTAATTTAATCAAATGTTATGGCTATCTTAGACATAAGGGATATTACCTTATTAAAGAATACAAGCTGACTTTAGTAGTGATAGAAGTAAAATTGAGAGAAAGAAAAAAAAGTTTTTTGTTCATTAATGTAATGGTATTAAGGATTCACGTAAGAAATTTGAAAGCCTGAAAAGAATAGATAATACTTCTTCTGAACAGCCACAGTAAAAAATAGTTTTAATAGTTGTCCCCATAGGAAAATTTGTAGACCTTTTCTATAACAACACAGGCAATTGGAACCAATTTTTTGGAAATCTAAATTTAGCATCAAAATTGGTATCGGAGAATTTTATTAGATTTCTATCCGATAGTCATATAATTGCTACACATCCTAAGGAAATATGGTATTGAGGCCTGTTGAATAACACTTGCAACCGATGCGTAGTCGTCTTTAAGAGCTGTATGCATTGATCTTACCTGCAAAAAAAAGAGAGACTACGGCAACCATGGTTTAATTCCTTCTATATGGTCGTTAATCAACAAAATTACTTCGACCGGAATATGCTCCCAAGAACGTCTAGTTTATAATTATTCTAATATATGTAGTCGACTGCCTAATTTTCTTCCTTCTCCGTGAATATATTTACTTTTGAAGAGTTATTTTCTTTTCCATTCTCTTAGAACTTATTTATATTTGAAGAATTCTAACCAATTATTGCACATGGTAGATCTCCTTAGCTGAAATTTGGATTCCTATTTCGGTATTTTTGGTCATGAGTACTTCTTGTTTAAAATAAGTTTGGTTTTTGGTCTTCCAACTGTTTCGGTTTTAATGCTGCTGATGAGAGGTAACTCCTTGAAATGCGTCGTATACGGCATATTATAAATTTACTATATCTAACATTAGTATCTTTGGATTATTATTTTGAAACTCCTGGGATGATTCCTCTGCATGGTGGACCCTAGGTACCAGAGGGTATTCGCCAAACCAGTCGTCAGACTTGTCTGACATGATTATTCATTGATTTGTTACAGAAATTACCAGTATTTAGCACAATTCAAAAATAATAGAAAAACTAAGGGTTGATTCCTTGTATTGCACATGGTAGATCTCCTTAGCTGAAATTTGGCTTCCTATTTCGGTATTTTTAGTTATGGGTACTTCTTGTTTAAAATAATTTTGATTTTTGGTCTTCCAACTCTTTCGGTTTTAATGCTGCTGATGAGAGGTAACTCCTTGAAATGCGTCGTATACAGCATAGTATAAATTTACTCTATCTAACTTAGTATCTTTGGATTGTTATTTTCTAATAATTAGTAAAAAAACATTGTTTTATTACTTACTGTTGTAATATGATTAGCTTAACATTTACTTACCTTCTAAAATACAAACATAAATGATAAATTAAAGAGACAACAGTCCCTATTTTTTTCAGATCGATCCAACAAAGTTACACAGTGACAGTTGTAAATTATAAAACCCAAAGTGAAAAAAAATCTCCAATATCGCACACTTAAGAGCTCAGATATTTCTTTTATCAACCGAGGCTCTGTCGTGTTGAGGAATAGAAATATTAAGCCCAAAGGTGTGAAATAGCTAAATAGAGTTGATTTATACTTTTTGTGGCATTCAGAACTACTTTTTCAAAGCTCGAGGATGAGGCTATCTCAAACCCTAGAAATCATATGATGTCACAGTATAAAATAACAATCCAAAGATACTAATATTAGATATAGTAAATTTATATTATGCTGTATACGACGCATTTCAAGGAGTTACCTCTCATCAGCAGCATTAAAACCGAAACATTCGGAAGACCAAAAACCAAACTTATTTTAAACAAGAAGTACTCATAACCAAAAATACCGAAATAGGAAGCCAAATTTCAGCTAAGGAGATCTACCATGTGCAATACAAGGAATGAACCCTTAGTATTCTATTATTTTTGAATTTTGCTAAATACTGGTTATTTCTGTAACAAATCAATGAATAATCAAGTCAGACAAGTCTGACGACTGGGTTGGCGAATACCCTCGGGGACCTTGGGTCCACCATGCAGAGACATCGTCCCAGGAGTTTCAAAATAACAATCCAAAGATACTAATATTATATATAGTAAATTTATATTATGCTGTATACGACGCATTTCAAGGAGTTACCTCTCATCAGCAGCACGTGAGAAAACAGTTTCCCATTATCTAGAACTCAGTCTTCTTTAAAAAGCGAACGGCGAATGAAAAATGTTTCTAAACAAATATTAAGTTGTATATTATACGGTTACTGTGATCAAATGAAAATTCAATCAAGTATATGCGTGCGAAAAGTACGCCGTGGTTGCTTTTTTCATTGTTCGTGTTAAAAGGACGATAGATTTAATTTTCTCAAGCATTTTTAAACAACTTGTTTGAATTTGCTTTTCGTTTCCTTAAAACATATGTTGTCGTGACAAGTATTCTTGAACTCAATTCAGTTTCATAATCAGATAATCGAATATTATGCAATAAATAAATCAAATTTCAATTTAATTTTCTTTCCAAAGATGTAATTTTCCTTGCAGGGTAAGTTATTTTATCGATACAATAATGTCAACAACTCTTTCAACAAGATAGAAAAATGCTGATTTAACGTAGAACATCTATTAAATTCATAGTAACGTCGTTCTTATTCAACGCTTTTTAGTTCAAAACAACTATAAAAGTAACATAATAAGGATATAAAATATCGGTACCAGTTACACGATTCTGTAACGTCCTTTTGTGGTAAAAGTTGTGGAGTATTGGTAAGATCTGGGTTGACCTACTTAAAAGCGATACAAAATATGCAATACATGTAAGTATTAAACCTTCCATAAAATTGTCTAGAGTAAAGAGGACAAACATACCTAAGGGGCAAAAAACACAATCCATTAGACAGACAAACGAACAACTACAAGCACAAAAAAACAAACACTGAAAACTAAAAAACAATGAACAACACGAACTCCTATAAAAACAAGGAGTAAACTCATGTACTCCGGAAGGGGTAAGCAGTTCCTGCTCCGTATACGGCACCCGTCGTGAAGTTCAACAAAGTCAATCCGGTGGTAGTCACAAATCTGTGGAGGTACATAAATGTTACGACAGTGGGAAGAGGTCCAACATCATCTTAGATATTGGAACACTGTAACGCTCAATCAATTCGTGATGACGTCCGTAAAATTTCCTAAGTGATGACCAACTTATCCCTGATAAAAGACTGGTTAAATAAGGTATTACAACAATTTTATTTTTTGGAAAAATGATCAAAAATAATATAAGATAAAATCAAAAATCCCCTCCGCCATTAAAAAATAATAAATAAATAAATGAGTAAATAAATCAACAATGAAACATAAAACTTGAATTGCAATGATCAACTGGAAAGGTTTCGGCAAGTAGAAACGGAACTAATTGGCATTAGTACGACCAAAACCGTCCTTTCAACACGGAATCATTGACTCGGCCAATATAGAAAAAAACCCGGCTCAATTTAGATTTTTTCTAGACTTTAGACTGAATACATACGACAACTCCAAAATATTTACACTAGGTATATTACCTATATCTTAATAGATATATGGGCTGTAGTTAAAGAAAAATGTCTGATCCTATTTGAATGTAGTTGCATCAAAATCGATATGTATACGTTATTCATTTTTGCTCTGACTGAAAATGTCTTTCATTACATTTTCCGGTTTTAAATCTCTTATATACTTACGATTTTTTCAGAGTTGATTCGTAAAAAAATCATCAAGAATATGCATTTTGAAAATTAATTATTAAAGACATCAGTACATGGTTATTTCTGTATTGTCCTTGTTATTGGTCCGAGGATGATATTATCAGTAATGTTTAAGGTTGAAAATGTGGCAAATTAAAATACCAAGATGCAAATGTCGAAATGGCGGAAAAGATTACAACAAAACTCAATCCAAGGACATGACTATATATGAGGGAGATACTACCTAGTTTCCGTAAACAGCTTATTTTATTCGATACAATAGGTGAACGAACCTATAGCATCATAGCCTTTTTGTTCATCTACCTTAGGAAGGGAAAAGCAATTCACGGCAACATTTCATGCGTATTATTGTCTCTTATTAAACATTCGATATATTTCTGTCACGAATTGTCTGCGCCGACACACCACTAAAAATTATATAGGTCTAATCCGTTTATGTCGTCAATCATGGACTAATTCTGTTATAAGTGTATAAGTCTAATGACAAATTCAGATCTGGTTATATATAAATGTATGACCTCATAAGCACTGAAACAATCGCAATAAATAAAGTTTAGTCATTGTTTGACAATAGTCTATCCAGAGACCCAACCCGGGGGGTGTAGAGTTCTGAGACGTCCCGACACTCATTACTTGGAACTCTTAAACGTTTTTTTTTTTCGACATAAAAAATACGAAAATAAATGCCAAAGCGCCTTGAATGCCATTGGTCTGCAACCGTTTGACAGCAGAAATCTACGTCGGTAATCTTTTGGGAAAACATGTTACAGTATATAGTTTTCATTTATAATTCCAATGTTGTTTTCAAAACATCAAATGCTGAAATTTTATTGGCTAATAGCAACCTCCGGTAGAAAGTTTCTAACTTGATAAATTCTTTTCATGACGTCGTGCGTATGAATACGTACGCATGCAATATAGTACATGAGGAAAATGTTAATTTCAAATGGAAAACGTCATATTTCTGCACTACCTTGGAATCGGTGGATGTTTCCATTGACAATTCCATTTCTCTGAGAAGGACTCTTAAGGTTGAATACATTTGTTATGGTCACGGGTTTCAAAAATGTTGATGTTCTGGAATATCTAGATATGAAACTAACCGGAGTGGCTGTCATAAGGCAGGGTTTATGTGTAACAGTAGATACCATTCAAACATACTTTGTAAAAAAAAAATATTTACAAAGCACATTCATCCTATTCAAGTTATGTTCAGGATTTTTTTGTAAATAATTTTGTTATAAAAATATTAAAAACTTGTATTAATTTCCAAGTCAGCGATCATATAAAAACCTTGGTGTTTTTTTCAGTGATTATGAATAATCCCTGATTGTTTCAGTGATTGAGTAAAATCCCTAGTGTTTTTTCAGTGATCGTAAATAATCCCTGATTGTTTCAGTGATTGTGTAAAATCCCTAGTGTTTTTTTCAGTGATTGTAAATAATCCCTGATTGTTTCAATGATTGTGTAAAATCCCTAGTGTTTTTTTTTCAGTGATTGTAAATAATCCCTCATTGTTTCAGTGATTGTCTAAAATCCCTAGTGTTTTTTTTCAGTGATTGTAAATAATCCCTGATTGTTTCAGTGATTATGTAAAATCCCTAGTGTTTTTTTTCAGTGATTGTAAAAAATCCCTGATTGTTTCAGTGATTGTGTAAAATCCCTAGTGTTTTTTTTCAGTGATTGTAAATAATCCCTGATTGTTTCAGTGATTGTGTAAAATCCCTAGTGTTTTTTTCAGTGATTGTAAATAATCCCTCATTGTTTCAGTGATTGTCTAAAATCCCTAGGGTTTTTTTTTCAGTGATTGTAAATAATCCCTGATTGTTTCAGTGATTATGTAAAATCCCTAGTGTTTTTTCAGTGATTGTAAAAAATCCCTGATTGTTTCAGTGATTGTGTAAAATCTCTAGTGTTTTTTTCAGTGATTGTAAATAATCCTTGATTGTTTCAGTGATTGTGTAAAATCCCTAGTGTTTTTTTTCAGTGATTGTAAATAATCCCTGATTGTTTCAGTGATTGTGTAAAATCCCTGGAGATTTTGCAGTGATTATGAATAATCCCTGATTGTGCATAATCACTAAAATAGTCAAGGATTATACAAAATCCCTAAAATTTTCAGGGATTATGTATAATCCCCAATTAGACAAATTCTCTGTAACAAATATAAATAACTCCTACTGAATTTTTTTTCTTCAAAAGTGCAGACTTAGATTATATTCATGATATTTGTAACACTATTTGTATTCATTTGGTAGCTCTTGTTAGGGTACAAACTATAAAACACGCGATTCTGGACAAAGATAATGATCAGCTTGTTGGTAGACTTACGGAAGTGATTTTATTGTATTTTATTGATTAAACGTTTAGTAAAGTATGATGTTTTTCCTATTTCTTACTTATCTTTACATTTTTAGACAAATGTATTTGAAAAATATTTAAAAATATAAAAAAACACACCAAATGTTTCAGGATTTATGTCAATATAAACCAAAAAATATTTTTTTGGACATAAGATTCTGAGCAAAGGAGAATAAGTCTTGTAAGACGCCGGCAGCTTTTTATGTCTGAAAAGCCTGCTTCAGATCGAAAAAAATTTGACGTTTTCTTATTAAAAGATATTATGGAACAATACTTGAAATAACATTTCATACTTGAAAAATCTATTATTAAGTTTAAATTCAGTATTTTCAAAGATATTAACGATTTTAGTGGAAACCTGATCCTAAAGTTTTTTCCGACACTCCCATTCCAGAGACGATTATACTTTAACAGTATATTAAATGTTTTTTACCGACCCTGATAGTTCTCGCGGTTGAATTCAATACATGTAGGCGTCATTAGATAAGAAAGGATTCTAGGCACAAAATCAACAAATGGATTAAGGGAAGCCAACGCTTTTATTTCTTGTTCAATGTTGTAATGTTAGAGCATGATGACAACAATCTTTTATATGTATACAACATGTATGTACCATGTGTCTAAATACGGCCAGAGTCGAATACAGACAATGTTTTTACTTATTTAGATTATTACCATTTGCCTTCTTTATTTTATTAAGTATACTGTGTGTACTGTGTATACTGCGCTCTGGAGTTTTTCTACGAAGATAAATTTATATAAAAACATTATTCTAGAGAAAATTGTGTAAATGTGAAAAATAAATCTAACGTTTTTACAGTTTTTTGTTGTTTCGTATTAGTATTGTTAAAACACTCCCATTACCAATATTTCAACTGTTTTTCTTATTAATTCCATGGAACATGACTTGATAAACTTGAGTGGGCATTAAATATTGTATATGCGAAACGATGAATAAGCTGTTTTTCTAATTGAATTTCTGTTTATGTTTAATTAGCCGTTGATTGGTCTATAAATGAACCTTACTATTCTAATGAATGACATTGCTACAGTTACAAGACAGAAGACAATAAAGTCCTTGTCAGGCTTCATGTTTCAAAGGACAAGTGAGACAATTATGACAACATATTAATCCAGATCTGAATATAAATCACAATGGAAAAGATGACGATTTAGCCAGGCTATTGTTTGCATTGTATTCATGGAACAAAGCGTCTGACGAACTAACTATGCCTCAAAATTATAATTATCGAAATAACACGGATATTATTGTTGTAAAAGTCAACCAAAGAAAGAATAATAACTTTTAAACCAGTAAAGGGTTCAACATGTCTAAAAGGGTAACAAGATCCAAGATGGCCAAAATATAATTCACTGGTTTTTACATATGAAATGGGGGACTCGGTGGCCGAGTGGTTTAGGTAGTTCGTCATGAAGACTAATGATCACTAGTCTGTCAACACTGAGGTTGTGAGTTCGAATCCCACCTGTGGCGGGGTGTGTTCGACTCCGATCTAAATTGACAAGGATTGCCAATTTTCCTACCGAAGGTCGGTGGTTCTCTCCGGGTACTCCGGCTTCCTCCACCAATTAAAACTGGCTGCCGCCAAATAGCCAAATGTGCTGAAAACGGCGTAAAACCCCAACTAAACAAACAAACAAGCATATGAAACGTACTCCCTGACGTGCATTGAATCTCAACTGGCATTTTACCTTATTATGGATGATCTCTTAAGGTTTGTTAATAATAACAGATATAGCTTTTCCTATGTACCCGAATAACGGGACAGTTTTAACACAAAGTTGCCAAATTAACGTCTATTCACAGTTTTTTTTTTTACGTGAAGGACACACAGAACCAAAACTATTTTTTGTGGTGATGCCAGTAGTTTGTTTTGGTTTTGTGTGCCATTCTTGGCAATATTCCTGATACAAAATGCTTAACAATTGACCCAAATCGTCGATATACACGACCTTTAAGGGTAGAAAATTTGAACTTACTGATTTTTAATCATAAAATATCAGATATTAACTATTGCATACAATGGTTTACGAGAAAAATATTTAGATTAAAAAATTAATGCTTTTGAGAGAAACAATAAATGGGAAAGTGGGCCCACTCCTTTAATGCAACGACTTACAAGTGCCTTATAATAAATATTCAGATAAAGTGAATATCCAAAGATATTAGTCTTAAGATGAAAATATTTCCATGCTTTTGCAGTCAAGACGTAAACATGCTGTGTTATCAGTGAAATGTAGCCAGTCAGGAACCGTAATTTTTATAATTTGCAAGCATTGTATAGAAAATCGATGATGAATTTATATCTAAATTGCCCTAAATGAGCTAGATTCTAATCAAAGAATATTTAAGAGAACATTTAATTTTTCTGAGCAGCCATGCAAATGGTTGGAAATTATAAAGTGAATTTCCTGTAACTCCCAGGGATAAGAAAATAATGAAATGGATCAAATAATATCAATTTCAATGACAGTTTTAAATAAATATTTCCGAGAATTTAAAATACATTTCCTTTTTTGAAGATTGGTTTGCTTTATCTGTGAAAGTTGAATTTCAATATTCTATAGAGATTCCACTTTTTGTATTAGGACATCTTATGGAACAATTCTTGAAATTACAGCTCTTACTTGTAAAATCTATTACCAATTTTACATTCAGACCCTCATTTCCATTATTTTCAAAGCTATTAACGATTTTTGCGGAAACATGATCCTAAAATTTCTCCGACAGCCCCATGTCAGAGATGATAGAGATATATTTATCTAAATAAAATGCAACAATTAAAGCTTCTATATTGAAGAATTGTTCTATGAATTTTTTTGGGTAGAACATACAAATTAAACGAGTATTATAGTTTACAATTTTAAATGTCGCAAATATTGTGTCCAAAATATGGCGTCACGTGACTCGATTGTTGGCATTAGAACTGTGTTCAAACTGTGACATGCTTTCCTACTGAAATGTGAGGTTTATCTTAAATATCTCCGTAATAAGCACATGGGCCCTGAATTTTTTCTTTTGTAATCAGATGTCCATTACTTCAATACTGTTATACTAAAATTTGAAGAAAAAATTGATGGTTAGTTTTTTCATATACTCATTCAAAGTTACTGAAATTCGTAGTTTTTTATATTTGGTTCGAATATATAGGGATAACACACACTTTAATTCATGTGTAGCTCATATGAATGAATTATTAAATGTGCCTTTATAAAGGAACCTTTTACAAACACCGCGAGAAAAAATGTTATTTCCTTGAAAAATTATACAAGGTTTTGTTAACGCGACTCAAAAATGCAGTTTTCTATTCAAAATGCATAAACTTCAACGAAATATAACTTGAAAGTTATATCATGCAGGCACTTTTTTCTTTTGATATTTCTAAAGTACACCGGTACACGGCAAGAAGACACTTACGTAATAATTTCATGAAAATGTCAATTGTAGATCCTTACTGTATCGTATTCCCTTAAATTATTAGAAAACTTGACAAAAACTGATAAGGAAAATGCCTTATTAAAGTCTGAGCTGCATTTAAACTTTTATTGCAAATAAACGTGACTGAAAGATCCAGAAAGCTGTCTAAAAGTATTTGCGTTCATAAAACTAGTCAAATAAACACCGTTGTTAAACAATAATTTCGCTACCATAGTTAGACCAAAATAAAAGATATTCCTCTTTGAGGATAAACAGTTTTTGCAGGAAAAAATCCTTTTCATTTTTTGGATGGTGGGTAGGATATGAAAGTTTTACCTATAAAACTATACTTTTATTTTCTTTATATATCTATACGTCTGAACACTAACGTTCAAATAAGATTTTAATACTGTCAAAATTTTGTCCGCCTTTGGCGGGTCTCGAACTCACACCGTTAAGAGACTATAGAATATAAGCCTAAATATGATAAAAACTGTCAATACAATACAAAATGTCAAAGTACGCCGATACGACACATAACCGTCCAATATGCCGTATTGGACTGGTTGGTCAATCAAAGGTAATATTGGACAGTCAATATGCATATTGGACTAGTCAATATGACATATTGGATTGGTTAGTCAATAAAGGTATAATTGTTTAGGGTTTTCCATATTGGCTTAGTTATTGGTCCGAGGCAAGCCATACTAGACTGAAGTGAAGCCTTACGCAATAATACTATATTATCGCCTAGCACTACGTCCAGCACCCTAGACCATCCCGCCGCATCCTCTATATAAAACATAATTTCAGCTATCGATACCTTTGGATGAATATAGAACATTTACAAGTATATATGCATGTGGCAATGGACATTTTATAATTCACTGCCATTTATTTGACAGAAATCTGATTTTGCTTTTTTGTTTCTTGTTTCTCTTAATACATTGCATGGGATGACATATAGATTCTCCTTCAGGTACGAGTGAGTTATGGAATTTTTCCACCCGAGATAGTTAAATTTTCGATTTTCAACACGCGAGCCTTTAGCGAAAGTCTTAAAATCTAAACTTTAACTATTGAGGGTGGAGAAATTCCATAACTCAACGAGTAAATTGAAGGAGGATCTGTTTCTCCTATGATTTTCGACAAAAAACTCAAGAAAATGTCGCTGCTATGTAGTTTGTTTACATAGACGTCATTTCGGGACTTCTCCAGTTTATCGTTCTAACAACTGTAGAAAAAAGAGCGGTAATTCCCACGTAGAAATGTAATCACCGGGAAGTGGTTAAAGATATGTATTTTAATCCCACCGATTAAACACGTCAGGAATAGGAGAAAATGGTTTATTGTTATAAAGCCATAGTAATACAATATTTAACGTCTCCGAAGAATTATCTAAGATACAGTGTAGTCTTTATTATTTGTGTATATAAAGTAATAACCAAAACCAACGTTCGAACTTACTCGATGTTGGATCGATACTAAATTAACGGTACAATGCTAACTTAATCATTCAAACTTGTGCATCAGAATTGGTATCAAGAATTTTATTTTCGATGCCACTGCTGGTGGACTCCACGGATGACATAGCCCTATCCTTTGATGGTTTTGGCTTTACCCCTTTCGGTCAATTTAGCATTTTTGAATTTGCTCTTCACATATTTTGATTGTTGTTTCGGTTTTTTGGTCTGGAGCAAAACTGATGAGTCGTAATGTGCACATCTTGTGCATCAACATTGGTATCAAAGAATTTTGTAATGTGTCACAGGATATGTATTCTGTTATAAGTTTCGGATATCTGTTTCAAACTTGTAAGTCGAAACTTTAACTTCTTATTACTTTTTTACAACAGACCTGATGCCGGTATAATATATACAGTAAGTGCTTGACTCCAATTACACGTAGATTCATTTCAATTTCCGTAGAACCTCTGAGTTTTTTTTTAACATTAGAAAAGGCAAAAATAGTTCATTGTGCACAAAAAATTGTTCGGGTATTTTTTTTTTTGGTCATACTTTATGTTTTCTTTATGAAAAGTCTAAGCCTATATTTTTCACTCTGCCGTAGTTAGACCAAAATAAAGGGTATTCCTCTTTGAATATTTTTTGCAGGATTAAAAATCCAACAAATTTGAATCTCTGTGTCCAGCAATCACACTGTTCCCTTATTATTTTCTTTTCCACCTTTTTTCTATTTACATGTTTACATGGGGTCTAAAATCTTTATAATTAACCTTTTGCACAATACTTCATTTGTCTTAGAAGTTCGACAGTAATGTTATAATTATGTCAAATAAATCCAACGTGTTAGCATGATTACCAGCATGACATCGTTGCAGGTAACAAGAGTTAAACAATGTTCGTCTTTGACTTGACTAACCAACGTCATTTGACTATTCTTAACGAAGTAGCATTAATTAGTCTCTCAGTGTGGAAATTTCAAGCATCGTATATGAAACTGACATCAGATGATGATTTCATTTTACTCGAAAGTTAGGAAATATATAGTCGTAATACTTATAAAAATCTATTTGTTTCGTTAAAAATTTTCTTAATGTAAATGTAGATATTGCGGAAATAAATGGTGTAACAACTAAAAAGTAATTTAAGAATGGAAAGAAAATAATTTATTACATAGCCATGTTAAAAATTGGTTCACTGTAATCTGATAACGAGACTTAATTCAAAAAAGGGACATGTGCATCTTTGCAAATTATCCGTTATTATGGATATAAAAATATTCACGTTATTTGAAACTATGACTTTATGAAAATATTTTTTTAATTTTAGTGTAATCTACAAAAATCAAAGATGAAACGGAACAAAAAGAAAGATTGTGTACCTTGGGGATAGGCGGTAAGTACGTTTTTTAATACTTGTTCTATATTTCAAGTTAAACCATTACAT
This sequence comes from Mytilisepta virgata, assembly GCA_028015205.1. Taxonomy (NCBI): domain Eukaryota; kingdom Metazoa; phylum Mollusca; class Bivalvia; order Mytilida; family Mytilidae; genus Mytilisepta; species Mytilisepta virgata. The sequence continues at coordinate 32,907,383 of CM051511.1, read as the reverse complement.
AAATCTATATTATATTTGGTTCAGACTTACTATAACTAGTATATTTTGTTCCAATTTTGTAAAGCAAGGACTCTGTTAATACAATATTCCTATTTCGTGACTTCAACCGTTTTTTTTATACGTCATTGCTTATAATTGTTGTTAATTTTTCGAATTTCAAATCTTTTTGACCATTTTCGTGAAGGGAAATCTTTGAAATAAGAAATTTGTTTTTTAACTGTAGTTTCGTATTTTAATAAGAGTACACCAAAGGGAGTAGTAAGTGCTGTTTTCATGTTCGCTGCTGGTTGACTATCCGACCTGCAGCTATGTGAGGCTTAGCTAGTTTTACATTTAAAAAGAGCTACTATACTATGATCCTGCTATCAAAGTTATATACCCCCAGTCAAATTTTGTAGTTCTAGCAAGCGGTCACCTTGTTGGTAATCATACTGTATTGGTTGTTATAGTGTGTTTTATAAACCAGAGTGTCAGGATAGTAAGGGGGATATTTGGATACCCATAAAACCGGTTTATCCATACCACAATTCAGACTATCCTGACTCTTTGTTGTGTTTATGTTTGTGTTTTGTGCTCTTTTATGTTATTTTTTTCTGGGATTTGTCTATTGGGTTGCTTTGTTTGATTAGTATATCATTATTGACCTTTTCTGTTATCAAATTTGTTCTTTTTCAAAGTGCCCTTGGTTATCACCAGCTTATTGGCTAGTATTTCGAGAAAAAAAGGACAGCTCCAAAATATTCAATAAGTGTATCTCCCTCGTGCATAGCTTTGTCCTTAGATGGGTTTGGCTTTACTTATTGATCATTTTGGTATATGTTTATTGCTCTAAATCTTTTGGTTTATTGTTTTGATTTTCAATATGTTTGGCCTTTAGCTAAACTGATGAGTCGTAAATCGACGAAAGGTGAATATCTTTCGTATAAAAATTGGTATCAGAGGATTGATTACATAAACATGATAAAGGAAGGCGTATTAACTTTTGTCTGATTTTCTTGAATGGATTTTTTAAAAATCCAAATACTATAATTTCATATGGAATTGTTGTAATTATTCTGATAAACGTGGTATGTTCTGCGTGCCATATACTTTTATGGCTGTAAATACCACACGTTTTCAATATTTCGCTAATACAAGAGGAAGTACTTATTAAAGACCGAACTGGAACATTACTTCCAGGTATGTCTCAAAAGGCCTATTATTAATATGGTGATCATAGGAGATTTCAAATTAAAGCGAAGTTGATATTTCAATTAATTATTCTATTCTAATCAAGTATCATATGTAGCTTCTGAAGTTAGATTTTCTGTATTAATTAGTCCCTAGTATTGACATTCGATTGACTTTTCAATGTGCAGTAACCGAAATGTTATTGTTTACGTACAAAAGTATATAAGTTTACGTACAAAAGTATATAAGAAAGGATTAATTCATAACAGAAAAAAAAACTTTACGTGGTTGCATGTACACTCCTTGGACAAAAATATTGGGAAAGTTGGAATTCTACAATAACTATCTATGTAAAATCACAATTAAAAAAAACATATCGACTACATTTCTTAAATATTAATAAGTGCGGTTGCTTTAATTAAGCAAAAGTTAAATCCCACAGATCAAAGAAACTGCAGACAATTATAAGATCAACGGTGAAAAATGTATAAATGTTGAGCAAGAATTGTTTTGAAAATATGTAAATGTGACATAGGAAGAAATGGAAAAAAGCATAAGACAAAAATTTAGGCAAGGGAAATGTCTTTTTGTTGCTGTACTCCTCTTGAAGTAAGAGAAATCCATCAACACCAAAAACGTCTCGTATCCAAGTATCTAGATCATGTTTGTGTCTCTTACATGTATATTAAAGTAGTTTACATGTTGAGAAATTTATAATAAAGATGTGAACAAAATATGACTTTTCTCAATGCCAATATCTTTCTCTAGTTCTACTTGTCAATCAAATAAATATTATTCTTTACCTGTGAGTCAGTACCACTGTTATAATCAAAATCCCAGAAGATATCACCAGCTCAGTTGCCAGTGGTTCGATAGTAGCGCCCAAAAATAACTGTTATAAAAATTTAAAATTTTATGAAAACTAAGGAGCGTATCTTTTTCTAGCAAAGGTATGTCCTTAGATGGCTTTGAATTTTCCTATTTGGTCATGTTTTATCTTCTAAGTTTGTGTTATTTTTTCGCCTTTCGATATTGTAGGCCTTGGGCACAACTGATGAGTCGTAAATCGGCGAAATTTGCACATTTAGCGTATCAGAATTAAATATTCTTTATTTGTGAATACAATTTAAATACAAATTGAAGTTAAAACACACCAATTTAAAGTACCAGAGACATTCAGTCAAACATCTTTTTTCGATGTTATCTGTGTGACAATTTATTTCACAAAAACTTGTTTCACACATGATCATACACATGATATAAAACATAAATAAATGACTGAAAACATATATATGAAGGCACATGATGAATTGATTCTTAGAAAAACTGAACATAGTTGCATGTACATGGGACATACATCTATGCAAACGAACAAACCTTCTGTCATGTTGTCTGTGAAAGGTAAGCAATATGTTTGCAGAAAAAATATGAACGATAATTTTGACAAATAACTTTTCGGTTTTAGGTAAGTTCTGACTTCAGTTTTAAGTTTCGTATCGTTTTATGTGCTGTCTTTATATCTAACTGTGATAATCGTTACGTATCTGTTTTATTCTTATTCATATAACATTTCTACGAAAGCCCAGAAGGATCATACGAGATTTGAAATTCTAGAAATTCTACAATAACCAATCAGAGGAAAGCTTCTAAGTTGTGAACATTATTTGGCCAATGAAATATCTTTATAATTTAGAGATAGCTATAAATAAAAGATTGGTGCTACTTTCGATTTCTATATAGAAATCATTTGCAAGTTTATTAATTATAAATTTTAAGAAATATCTAGTAGTAAAGTGTTCTTAGAATTATCTTACATTTTCTAGATATGAATTATTAATTATAATTATAAATACATATATTCAGTCACAGTTTGCGGAAATTACCTGTTCTATAAATAGAACATTGATGTTATTTTTATTTCTTTATAGAAACTGGTTTACAAGTTTTTTATTAAAAATTTTAAGAATTATCTTGTAGTACAATGTTTTTATTAGAATGATCTTGCATTGTTTAGATTTAAAAATTCACGGTATAGATCAGTTTACATCGTCAATTCACTTCAGTATCAAATACAGCACTTTGTAGTTTTTTCTATCCAATGTGATATATCAACTTAACCATGAGGTTATATAGCAAATTTCAAAAATCTAAAAAGTGTCAAAATAATTCTAAGAACATTCTACTACTAGATATTTCTTAAAATTCTTAACTTTCTTGACTTTCTAAAGATATATATCAAAAGTAACACTAATATTCTATTTACAGCTACCGCTACAGTGAAAAGATATTTCAATGGCCAAATAATATTCACAACCTCCGATTGGTTATTCTAGATGTTGAATTTCGAATCTCGTATTTCGAACTTTGGATATTTAAATCTCGAATTTCGTATTTCGAATCTCGTATGATCCCTCTGGGCTTTCGTACATTTATAATATACAAGTGTTGAAAGAATTTCGAATAAAGTTGGTGATCTTCATTAAATGAATAATTGAAAAACATGATTTATCAAAACATACATTATTTTAGAAGATTTATCGCATGCGAGTAATACCAGTAGCCTTTGACAGACTTTTATTTAAAAAAGTGATTAATCCTGATCTTGAGCAATATATCAGTAATTCTATACCCATAGTAATAGCAATAAATCGTTTATGTTCATTCTAACAGATGACTACACAAATAGTTAAATTACAGCCAAGGAATGATTGATTATATATCATCTATTGTTTTTATATTTTTGTTTATTGTTAATAAAGAACATTACTGCATGTCATTTGTCTTTTGCAATATCGTATTTGTTTTTGTATCTTTAAAGGAGTTATGGCTAGTATTTAGTTATTATAGTTCTGATACAAAGTATATACTTCTTATTCCAATTTCTGTCGTAGCAGATTTTCCTAAAGAATAAGACTTTTTTCACTATAATTGTAATGTTAAAGTTCGATAACTATTTGATTTGACTGAATTGTGGTTGGTTCAAACTCTATGTTATTGTTTGGTAATATTCAACAAAACAGCTTTATACATATCACCATTTAGGCTCATAGTTCTGTCCTTAGATGGTTTTGATTTACCTTCTGGGATAATTTGGTATTTGAATTTGCTCCTCAACTGTTTTCAATTATTTTTTTGGTTTTAAACATTTTATGCCTTGAGCACAACCAATGAACAGTAAATCAACGAAATTTACGTTTTTTATTTTGTCAGACCATTCCGAAAATAATGTACATTCGGAACTATACTTTTAGGTTCTAACACAATATCGTTACACAGGTTATACAATACGAAACTTATTTATTCCAAATCTGACCGCCTCGGTGGTCTCGTGGTAGCGTGCTCGCCCCGAGTGCGGAAGGTCGCAGGTTCGATCCCCGGCCGGGTCAAAACCAAAGACATTAAAATTGGTATTTACTGCTTCTCCGCCAAGCACGCGGCATCTAAGAGTAAGAGCAAAGACTGGTCGGCTCGGAGTCAGTATAATGTGTCCGAGTGAGGTGATATGTCTTCCTGTGGACAGTTACTTCGTGAGCTAGCACATTAAGAATCCGACTTAGCGTATCGGTCTAGTACAAAGCAGGGATCATTTTCATTATCATAACATGTTCTCGTCCTGATATGCACCTGGTTGCGACTGGACGTTAAACAATAATTCATCCATCCATCATCCAAATCTGCAATACATGATCATATATTCAGCAAGTGCTCTAATTTTGGGAAGGTGTTATTTTCATAAAACATATAATGACATACGTTTGATCCAAAACAGCCGTTTCTTGATTTTTACAATTTCCTTGACCGAATCAAGGTATTAAGACCCAAACAAGATATGTAGTCTTGCAGTTAACACCAGATCATAAAAAATGTATTATGCAATGTTTAACTTTACCTGTGCTGAACGTTTTTAAATTTTTCTTGACTGATCTTGATTGACTGCAACACAACCTGTTTGGATATGATCTTAGTATCTTGATTTTGTTTAAGAATAAAGCAAGACCAGAATGTCCATTAAAGATCAAATTAAAGTGTTTTACTAATGATGCACTGTAACATATTAAACATTTTAGAAATTTCAAAGACTCTTGCTTTTGATGCAAAGGTAACCCTTAGCTGAGTTTGGATTCCTGTTTGTGTTAATTGTTTTGGTTTTTGATGGGTGTGCTTATTAATTCATTATTGTATCTTTAATCGGTGTTTCATCATGTTGATCACGAGCACTGCTGATGAGTTGTCAGTCAACGAAATAGCCATACAGTGCACCAATTTATTTCGGTATTTTGTGATAAAGTTTATTATTCATGTCATGTAATAATCTATTAGTAAGATAATTGGAAGAAAAAGTAAGTAAAAACTGAACTTTGAATTTCATTTTATTTTTTGTTTACCATGATTCTTTGGTTAAGAACTTAATTACAAGACCTTGGAAAACAGTTTATACTTTACCCGTTAATGAAAGTCAGTACAAAAAAGTAATATAACACAGATTTCGATAAATTATTGAACAGCCAATCTTTAATTAAAATTGGTTTTCGATTTCAAAGTTCGTAAAACAAGAATGATAATTCAATTCATGGGAAACAATATAATTACACGGATTACTATTTTTATTAGCCAATCAATAAAAAATAAGTACCGTCTTCGTTTTATTCTTCAATTACGAATTAACCACAATTACATTATTGACCAACATAGTTACTTTAATTTGATTGTAACTACAAAATACTGGGGTCAAATCGATTTGTGTCAAACGGCAAAGAAATAAAGAAAAACGTTATTACTTTTGACGTTTTTGATTAAGGTTTCTGTCTAACAGGGCGTTGCTAGTATGGTTAACAATATACAGTGATGTACAGAAATAAAATAAAAGCAAATATCAGTAAAAGAATACCGAAGCGATAAAACATTGGGAAAAGTCTGTAATATCGAAATCCAAAAGAAGAATAGTCGTTTCCCACATGACAATCTGTAACAGTCACATTTTGTTCATTCAATTTTGAAAGGGCTATAAGGATGTTATTTATAAATTTTGTCCATCAGAAGATTTGGTAAATATCTGCATAAGAAACACAGAAGTGATAAGATGGTGGAAAAATTCCACAGAACCGAAATTCAAAGACAATATAAAAATCTTAACAAATTACATAAGAACACAACGGCACTAACTAAGGCAAAAGCAATTTTATCTCCCATAAGAACTACTGTCTGGACATCTCAGTTCGTAAAATGGATTTTTTTTAGAATTTAAATACCTTAATCAATGTGAATTGTCTAGCCACTTGGGTGAAAGATGCAATGAGCTAATTCGTAACTGAAACTTACCTAATTTTGTTCAATCATATTTTCCTGAAAAAAAAAAAAAAAAATCCGCCTATGGAATTTTCAATGTAAAAGGGAGCTAACTCTTCCTATGAGATTTTATAAAATTACAGCCCTGTGCTGCATGAAATTTGAACAAACTACATTAAAAATATTTAAAATAACAGTTTTACAAATTTTGGGATAGATCTGAGTTGATAAATTATTAAAAAAAAAAAAAATCATCTGCATTCATTTTTCTATTGGAATTCCCCCTATAGAATCATTTGTGAGGTATGCAAACACAACCTTTATAAACAACTTAACATTTTTATGTTTTTGTGGACGACTCAATAAGGTTAATTAACCAACAAAAGATTGTCTAATAATTCAAACGTTTATACTTTCAAAATGCGAAAAATCCATTTTATGAACTGAGGTGCCCAGACAGGTTTCAACTTTTACCGAAGATATTTAGTTTCAATTGTAAGACAAACACTCTACATTGACCAATGAATTCGTGACGACCGCAAAATTTGTAGAGTGATGATATCAACAAAGACTTATTTGGAAGTTTATGCGATAATAACTTTATTAATTAAATAATTAATATAAACATATATATTATAAGGGTATTGTAATCTCAAACCCCCAATTTTTGTTTAAATTGATTAACAATATATGTAATATTCAGGAATCATTTATTTTCGTCCTTAATAATTATTAATTGATGAAAAAACTTAAATTTACGGATTATTTACATTTCACATGAAATTAGCGAGGGTTCATATTCATTATACATATACATCAACAAGCTTTTAACACGAGACTGTATTTACATGTATATGAAACATTGACATATATATGAAAAATTTAAGCTTATTGAATGGTTGAATCTTTAGACTTACTCTAAGGCAGCAACTGATGTCACTTTATGTTTCTGTTAAGACTTATCATTGCCATTGCTTCAGTTTTCATATTGCCTTTTTCTGATTCTTTTTGGTCATACACTTGAAGTTGCTGTTCTCATGACTTCGCCTTGCCTTGTGGTTTGTGTCTTGCCTTGGTATTCTTTTGATGATACCTTGCATGTTCAGATTACATTAGAATTCGTGACATTGGTATCATAAAACATACTTTGCGACGAAGATTACCTGAAATTAAATGCTATGAGAAATATATCTACTGACACTAATTTAACGGTATTAAAAGGAAAAAAATGATTAGATCAAACCTTTAATCCATGAATTAGTAAATATAGTATAACCAGCACACTAACTAGTGTTCAGTACTATAGTATTATTGCGTACGGTTTTCCATATTGGTCTAGTTATTGGTCCGAGGCAAGACATATTAGGCGAAACCGAAGTCCAGTATGGCAACACAAGGACCAATAACTAAACCAATATGGAAAACCTTGCGCAATTATACGTTTATTGACTGACCAGTCCAATATTTTGTATTGACTAGTCCAATATGATCTTTTAATGCCTAACCAGTCCAATATGACATATTAACTAGTCAATACGGCATATTGGACGGGTATGTGTCGTATTGCCGTACTTTGACATTTTGTATTGTATTGACAGGTTTTATCATATTTAGGCTGATATTCTATTGTTAGTCAATAATAGCGTGATATTGATAAATTGTCATATTATAAGATTATTAAAATTTAGGGAAACTAAGTGTATCAGTGTACAATGAAAGCAGTAATTCGAAGAAGTAATGCATATATTGTGCATTAAAATTCAATTTATTATTACGGTTATTTAGCCGACTTGTGTATTCAATATTTATTATATTTTGAAAAAGTGTTATTAAAATCCGAAAATGAATAAGGCGAAAATAAAAGTTAATTAAAGCGGGATGAACTTTAAATATTTTTTTTAATAATTATTTATTAATGTGGTAGAAATTTGTTTTCTAGTAATAAGGAAATGTTCCATGGTAAATATATTTGAGTTGTTTATTTCTGTAAGATACTAATACGCACTGATTTCTGTGTTTGAATTATCATACATCCAGCTACAGTACATCTGGCTTCGGACTAATAACATGACAAATTTGGAATTTTTGACGTAGAAGCATAGTTATATATTTAGGAAGGTTGTAACATTATTTTGTATAAATCTAGGTGAAATGTCACTCTTGGAGATGTTTGGTCAATAACAGGAAAAAGTGACGGGTGCCGTTAACGCAACAGGGTATGGTAATCACCTCAGAGTATCTGAAGTCTCTTTGAATTTTATACAATTTTTATAAATCAAGAGGTAAACAATCAACTTAGAGGCATTCATTCCAGCAAGTTAAATGTTTTAATTTCGTTTGGGAAAATTTATGAAAATATTTATGCAATGATAATAGTTAAATATTTTTGTTTATTATTTATAATTTTTTAAATTAAAAATGCATTTGCTTGAAAAATGGATTCAATGCATAAACACACGGAAAAGCCTCCAAATAAATGACATTAATAACGTAAAAATGTATGTTTCGTAAAAACTAAGCCACCAACACATTTTCGGAGCGTTGCATATGTTACACTTATCAGTGCATTGAAGAAAACCTTTTCGGCTGAAATTTTATTCAAAATCATACTATTTACTCTATAAATGATAAATACAACAGATAAATCAAATTCAACAGATATAAAATCATGCTTTCTAGAGCATGTGTAATAAAACGTATCACAAAATACCGAAATGCCGTATGGCCATTTCGTTGACTGACAACTCATCAGCAGTGCCCGAGATCAAAATATTGAAAAACCGGTTAAAGATATAATGATGAATTAATAAGCACAACCATCAAAAATCAAAACAACTAAAACAAATAGGTACCCACACTCAGCTAAGAGTTACCTCTGCATCAAAAGGAAAAGCCTTAGAAATTTCTGGTAATTTTTTGCAAATTTTGAACCGAAAATTTAAAGGCATTTGAGTAATGAATCATCCTAGGACAAAAAGTCTGGCTAATGGGCAGATAATGCCCTCTGGGACTAACATTCCACAAGCAGTAACATACCCAGTGGTAGTAATAAAATGTATCACAAAATACCGAAATAAATTTGATGCACGGTATGACCATTTCAATGACTGACAACTCAGTCACCATTACTACCAAGCTAGGGGAATATTACTGGCTACAAAAGTTACATGTCCTCGGCCAAGTTTTTGTCTGTGATAAATTAACATCATTACTGAGCAGGACATGCTTAAACCTACGGATTCTCATGTTTTTGTGGCAGTTTACATTGCTAGTGCTTTAGTGTCCTATTATAATTCTATGTAGGTGGATTTGAATTTTTCATTCTCATGGTCGACACAACGAATGTATTTATTGTTATAATATACCATTTTCACAATAATAGTCGAAACTGCTTCTGTAAAATATACAATTGACGTTGGACTTGTTTCTAGTTTCGTAACACATGTTATCCCTTACCTACCGGATAGAATTTGTCGGAACCACCCAATAGGTGCCTTAAGCAGGAACTGATAACACCTCACGAGCACCTTTGATTCACTCCAGGTTTAATAGGACTTAATGTTATACATATTTTCGCGCTTGTGTGTTTAAATTGTTCATTTGTATTCACAAACATTCGTATGACTACGACCAAAAATGGTTCCAGGACAAAAAAAAGAAGATTACTGAAGACCGGGAATCAGACCAACCTTGCGACAAATCGTAGTCGCAGGAATATATTCGTCAATCGGGAACCATATCTTCAGTGTCCTTGTCCTATTGATGTCCTGGAACCATGTCTTCAGTGTCTTTGTCCTATTGATGTCCTGGAACCATGTCTTCAGTGTCTGTCCTATTGGTGTCCTGGAACCATGTCTTCAGAGTCTTTGTCCCATTTATGTCCTGAAACAATGTCTTCCGTGTCTTTGTCCTATTGATGTCCTGGAACCATGTCGTCAGTGTCTGTCCTATTGATGTCCTGGAACCATGTCTGGAGTGTGTTTGTCCTATTGATGTTCTGAAACCACGTCGTCAGTATGTTTGTCCTATTGATGTCCTGGAACCATGTTTTCAGTGTCTGTCCTATTGATGTCCTGGATTCATGTCTCCAGTGTCTTTGTCCTGTTAGTGTCCTGGAACCATGTCTTCAGAGTTTTTGTTCTATTGATGTCCTGGAACCATGTCTTCAGTTTCTTTGTCCTACTGATGTCCTGGAACCATGACTTCAGTATCTTTGGCCTATTGATGTCCTGGAAAAATGTATTCAGTGTCTTTGTTCCATTGATGTCCTGGAACCATATCTTCAGTATCGTTGTCCTATTGAAGTCCTGGAACCATCATGATCATAGTCGTGCGACTGTTTGTGAAACTGGAACCTGGTTTGTCTATCTATTGGAATTTAATCCTTTAATTGTTCCCTTTACACATGTTTTTGTTGTTCATTTTACATTTAAAAGAGTTTAAAAGAAGAAAAATGCACGAACTGACATTGCTGATGATAAGGTTATCAAAACAGCAACTAAAACAGTTTATTTTAAATTGCGATCTAAGCCGCAGTAAACTATATGTTGGTATAATGAACAATTATCGGAGTCCAACAGGAAACTATGAAACCCATTTCTAGGGAAACATACGAGAGTTCTTAATAACAAAAAGTTTTGTATAAACCAGTGGTATATTACGACAGATAAGAAAATCAATGTTAACTGGTCTCTTGTGTATTGTTATATTATTGAAGACCGCTTGCGCTTTACCATTTGATTTGTATAACAAGTTTTGCAGTATCTAATTGATTATTGTATTTTTGCTTTTAAAGCCTCACTTTGTATAACACGATGTGATGGGAAACATATTTACTAGTCTCAAATGTTCATTCTGGTGTATTCTTAAATATCTTGGAATCTTAATTTTAAAATAAAGATAGTCACAGCTAATCAATAAACAACAAAATAGATACAGGAAAGGTCAATTACCAATCAATTATGGGCACCCACAGATGCCCGGGAAAAATATAACATTAAAGAGAACAAAACATAAACACAACAGAGGGTCAGAATAGACTGATTTGGTACAGACACTGAACAGTAGTGGGGCTAAACCTGATTTTATTGGAATCCAAATCTCCCTCTTATCTATCCTCACACTCTTATGTGTATAAATACACTATAAAAGCCGATAAACTATGATTCCCAACGAGGTGGCCACTTGCTAGAACTGCAGAAGTTGGATAAAACATACCGGTAATCTGGATATCGATATCTGGCCTTACAGTCAATCAAGACCAGTCAGCACAGGCGAATTGCATTTTCCCCCAAACAAATATGAACTTGCCTGGATCAGTTTTTATTGGCAGTCTGTCTAATTTGTGTTTTGTTTTCTTAGTTCGTCTGAAAATGCAGAGATTGTGAAAATCAAAAATATGCAAGATAATACATGTAGCAATGGCCCTTTGAGATTAAAAGAGGAGTGTTTTATTTGCCAAATATTGTTTATTATTTTGTTATTTTGTTTTTGCACATGTTAACAACTTACTTCTTACGAAGAGTGCCCACGGTCGAAATTTTGGAAACCCAAAACAATGATCCAGATAATCAAAAACAGACTCAGATGTCAAAATGGCAGAAAAAGTAGAACGAGAAACAAATAGTGTCGGTTAATTTTGGTCTTCGTCAGTATAAAAATTGTTAATTTTTGATCTGTTTTTTATGTCTGAAAAATAATGTTACAAACCAAGTTCAACTAGATACTCCCCGAATCGAATATACAATCGTGTTTCGTAGATGTCCTGGAGCAATGGCTTCTGTGTCGTTGTCCTATTGATGTCCTGGAACCATGTCTTCAGTGTCCTTGGCCTATTGATATCCTGGAACCATGTCTCCCGTGTCTTTGGCCTATTGATGTCCTGGAACCGTGTCTTCAGTGTCTTTGGCCTATTGATGTCCTGGAACCATGTCTCCAGTGTCTTTGGCCTATTGATGTCCTTGAACCGTGTCTTCAGTGTCTTTGGCCTATTGATGTCCTGGAACCATTCTCCAGTGTCTTTGGCCTATTGATATCCTGGAACCATGTCTCCAGTGTCTTTGGCCTATTGATGTCCTGGAACCATGTCTCCAGGGTCTTTGGCCTATTGATGTCCTGGAACCATGTCTCCAGTGTCTTTGGTCTATTGATGTCCTGGAACCATGTCTCCAGTGTTTTTGGCCTATTGATGTCCTGGAACCATGACTTCAGTGTCGTTGTCCTATTGATGTCCTGGCACCATGTCTTCAGTGTTGTTGTCATATTGATGTCCTGGAACCATGTCTTCGGTGTCGTTGTCCTATTGATGTTCTGGAACCATGTCTTCAGTGTCTTTGTCCTATTGATGTCCTGGAACCATGTCTTCAGTGTCGTTGTCCCATTGATGTCCTGGAACCATGTCTTCAGTGTTGTTGTCCTATTGATGTCTTGAAACCTTCATGATCATAGTCGTGCAAATGTTTGTGAGACTGGAACCTGGTTTGTCCATCTTCAAAAATATTCAACTCGTGACCGGAAAACACTAATAATTACCTCATGCGCTGCGCGTATTCGTGAATTAAGGTGTTTTTCTGTCACTCGTTGAATATTTTGCGATATTCAAATTCTTGAATTAGTTATTCTATAATTCTTAAAATTTTGCCTGATCCTTTGCAATGTATTATTAACACTTAATATTCGTATATATCCGTCAATGTAAAAACAAAATTAAATAGTGTAATTAGGTTGCTTAGGCGTAATACTATTAAGACTGTCACAATGTACGGCATGTCAAACTTGTTTTTATACGAATGATTTAAATAGCATTTAACCATGTGTATAAACACGCAATTCGCTCAATGGAGATGTATCTTTCTATAAAAACTACCCTGTAATCTATAATTAATCGTGATTCAAATTGCAATGACAGCATTCTTCCTGGTATTAAAGTACGGTTTTCGTTAAAACTTTTATTCATGATGAGAAAACTATGTAGTTTTTTCTTGGCGCTTTGGCGTAGACAAATGCATGTCGCTGATAATAATTACAGTTAATTATGGTTTTGTCTCATTTATCATCTCAGACAATAAGCAGACACTGAATTATTATTTCGTAAATTGTCTTTTTTTCCAAATTGAAAATTGAGATAATTTTGTCTAAACTACCAAATATCGTGAGTTAAGGTAATCACGTTTCCCTGCGAGTGGCAAGATGGCGGTACACTTATATAACAGAACTGCCACTAATTATAACATTTGGTCAAATCACGAAATTCTATAATGAAGAAAAATCACAGAAATACTTTTGTTTAAAAACTATCATGCTGTTATTCCGACACATCATTTTTTGGAATTATATTTACGATTACTGAAATCATGCCATAATGAGACATTTGGGGATTGCTGTGAATGGAAACCTATTGCGAAGACAAGCAGAGAAATGCTGATAATTACATCAAACTAAGTTCTGGTGTATATTTAAGGATGTTCGCTGGTCATGTTTTTGACTTTTTGTCAGATGTTAAGAATCGTCTGGTTTTATCCATTTGAATGCCATCAATTATTTTTCCCGCTAACACCCATTTTTATTTTTATAAATATCTTGCATGCAGAATAATAAGCAATTTGTAACAATCTTATAAAATCCTTGTCATTATTTAATGTTTTTTGAAAAAATAAAACTTTTCAATGATAAAGCTATGTAAAATCAATAGAGCATATTTTTCCCGCCACATTTTCTATGGCTTATACCTTGAAAACAAACACACGGACCTATAATTTTTTCCGCTCTTTTAGTTCCTTTAATCCACTATCCATATTTACCAGTGTTATGAAAAGCTTGTTATTTTGAACTTGAGCAGCGAATATCCTCAATTGTATTAAACTTATTCCTAAGTCCTCATGTCAAAAATGTAGACATACAGCTGGCCTCAGTTCTAACCTCTTTTTAGGACTATCCTAAATTGTCAGAAAAATGTTCTGGAATGGTTCTTTGACTGCAATCCTGACACTTTTAGAACCGTTTATGACAGGCTGTAATCAGGAATTTAAATATAGATTATCCTTCAGGTACGAGTGAGTTATGGAATTTCTCCACCCAAAATAGTTAAATTCTCGATTTTCAACACGTTAACTTTTGCGAGCGTGTTAAAATCTAAAATTTAACTATTGCGGATGGAGAAATTCCATAACTCACGAGTAAATTGAAGGAGAATCTGTTTCTCCTATGATTTTCGACAAACAACCTCAAGAAAATGTCGTTGCTATGTAGTTTGTTTACATAGACGTCATTTCGGGACTTCTCTAGTTTATCGTTCAAATAACTGTAGAAAAAATGGCGGTAATTCCCACGTAGAAATTTAATCACCGGGAAGTGGTTAAAAATATTATGTATTTTTATCCCACCGATTAAACACGTCAAGAATAGGAGAAGGTATTTTATAAAATTTTTAAATACAAAAAATTATCAAGAATTTTATGAGTTTACTTATTCCAAAATATAAAAAATCCTTTTTTCGACATAACAACCGGCTTCATGCATGGTTGTTCGATAATTATTTGCAAATTATATATGTAATTCTGACCTAGAACCACGAATGGATGTTCTACCATTGAACCATTCTGGACGGTTCCCAAGAACCATTTTGGACCGTCCTTCCCTAGAACCATTATGGGCGTTCTACCATAAACCACTTGTGGCGGTTCTGCTCTGGAACCATTTATGACATTTCTACCTCAGAACCATATATGACAGTATTAAATGTACCCTAGAATTGTTCTAGAATGTTTCCAGGACAGTCTTCGTTTACAGAATTGTTCTGAGGTTAGAACTTCTCTCAACAGTATCGACACCTCATAGGGTATAGTGAAATAAAACCGACAATCACTACACTCTATAACCAAGTTTATTAGGAACATTCTTTGATTATACCGTTGAAATAACAAAACATACTGCACAGAAACGATTTATAATAGCTATTGTATCTCTTATCTACATAACGCAAATTAATTGTTCAACTAGAACCTTAAAAAGATTCAAATTAAACAATTTAAGTCCATTTTGAAACACAGTTGTATTTTGAATATAAAAAAATTCTATAAAATTATTTTTCATGACACTTCGACAAATTTTCATGAGTTATCTTTCTTGACAGAAGGTGTGTTACATTTATCATAAGGCGAAAAGGGCATCTTAATTTTTTTCTCGAAATATTGAATTTAGGAAATCCTTCATCAGACATCGGAAAAATGTGTGTGAATGATATTGTTAGGAAGAAAAAATATTTTGCAGAAAATTGACAGTTTATCGATTGATATTTATGGAAGACACCTTCTCCAAAGAGCAGATAACTCTGTTAATGGGATACAACCTACATGTACCGAAATCTGGCAATAAATCATGTAACATATTCATTAATGAGACATCACTTAAAGTTAATGAAAGACGTAAATGATTATCCAAACACTGGGCAAAGTGTAAATTCGAAACCCGAAAGAGGTGGACTATAATTTGACAATACCCATTTTTAAAGTTTTTTGTTAATGATTATGTATAAATTCTTCCACCGGCCCTACGTTTTTTTCGGTCAGGTAGGATGAAAAGATGCGGCGCAGGACATTTTAGCGGATTCATAGGACAATTTAGCGAAAAAATGGATCTTTTAGCGGAAATCTTATGGATATTTTAGCGGAATTTAAAATATTATGTGGACAATTTAAGAGGAAACGTTTAGTCTTTTTTAAGCACCTGGCTCTTCTGTTAGCCGGACGAGCGAAAGTAGGATTTCGAGCAGGACATAGTTCACTTTAATATAGTTAATATTTAAAAACAAAGCACTATTATAATCTCAAGTGAGCACTTAAAGCAAGATATTTACAATATGTACATATCAAAGTTTGCTCTGTATCGTTCTAAATCCAACACTGCAGAATTTGTGGTCTGTACTAATATACTAATGTCACTAATGCTGAACATTTCTGGTGTTCTGGGCCAACTAACATGAAGTCTTCGCCAAATAAATACATTCAATAAATAAAATTTATTCGATAAATGTAAAATTGTTCTGCTAAAATGTCCAATGAATTCGTACAGGTAAAATGTCCACAAAAATTTCCGCTAAAATGTCCATTCACACCTTTAGAAAATCCCCTGAAACGTCTTTCGCCAAAAAGATGCACATTTAAGTTTAATTGGTGTAATACATGCCATAAGCCTAAGCATACAAAAAATACTACAAATCACGTATACTTTGGAACTGACAAGAAATTACTTTAATGGGGCATACGGTCCATATGAAAATAACATTATCATTCCTGTTATTTTTTGAAAACTTAAACCCAGATTTTGTATAGACAATCTTTAAGTACGCTTAGGAATGATTGCTTTGCTTTTTTGCAGATAGTTGGTATTCTAAATTATTGAAGTATTCTCAATGTAGCAAGGCGAAGCTATAGTTAGTAGAAAGGCCAACTGTAAAAAAATTAATTTGGCTTCCTATTTATGTATTTTTGGTTATGAGTACTTCTTGTTTAAAATAAGGTTTTTTTTTGGTCTTCCAAATGTTTCGGTTTTAATGCTGCTGTTGAGAGATGGCTCCTTGAAATGCGTCGTATACAGCATGGTACAAATTTACTATATCTAATATAAGTCTCTTTGGATTGTTATTTTAATGATGCAACATCTTCTTATCATCAGTGGTCGTTTATTTAATTTATAAGGAACTAAAAAATCGTTTGATATTAGTTTTTAAGAAGAAAATGGCATTTTGTGTTTTCAATTTCCGGCGCAATGTTCAATTTCAGAGACTATGACCATCTCTGAAAATAAGAAACTAAATAAGGATTACCGATTTTTCACAAATTTTCAATTTAACTTCAGACAATATCGACTTGGTTTTTGACCGAGTAATTTATTGACATATCGACAAAGACTTTTTGCTCCTGCCTACAGGAGCTTATATCTTAAGTAGCCATAATCCTTCTCTGATGAAAATTGTCAATTATCACGCTTGTATTTAATGATTTAACTACCAATTTAATTAATTCAGTTCGTTACCGCCCGTATATAGAAAAGCTTTCGATGCATATTCAGGACCCGAACAGCCAGAAAATTTTTCTGTGTTTTCAATCAGTTTACAACCAAAGCGTAAACGTTGTCAGCCCAACCGTCTGTTTTTGATGCTATCGACAAATTAAACATCACGCCTTACATCTCTGTAGTGTCACTGTTCGATAACAAGAGACTGTTTGTCAGAAGATTTTGACAAAAAACGTTGTGCTCTACGAAATTCTCCATATCAGTGGTTTACTGGAAACGACAAGTTATCACATTGCTAGTCGGTAAGTTACAATACAAGATCATATTTTGTGTTGTCTATTTTTTTTTATATATTATTTCGGCTCAAATCTAATTATATATTTTGTGATGTTGATTGTTTTTTTTCTGTTGGCCTGGAAAATATAGTTAAAATCAACATTATATCAAATGGAAACGAAAATCGAAAGAATAATATTATTTGTACGCGCTTGTCATCACAGTTTATTGAAACGACTACCATATGCTCATCTGATAAGCAATGTAGACATGGTAGAGAGACGACAACCACTACCAAAATTAATATAATAATAATAATTATTATTATAAGACTAACAAAAAGTATTTGCCATATTGGAATCTAAATAATTATAACCGCTAACGTGGAAAACACTTTCTCCTATTCCTGACTTGTTTAATCGGTGGGATAAAAATACATAATATCTTTAACCACTTCCCGGTGATTAAATTTCTACGTGGGAATTACCGCCCTTTTTTCTACAGTTATTAGAACGATAAACTAGAGAAGTCCCGAAATGACGTCTATGTAAACAAACTACATAGCAACGACATTTTCTTGAGGTTTTTGTCGAAAATCATAGGAGAAACAGATTCTCCTTCAATTTACTCGTGAGTTATGGAATTTCTCCACCCTCAATAGTTAAATTTTAGATTTTAACACGCTCGCTAAAGGCTCGCGTGTTGAAAATCGAAAATTTAACTATCTCCGGTGGAGAAATTCCATAACCCACTCGTACCTGAAGGAGAATCTATATTTGTTCAATTTGAATTTTTGCTCAAATTATTTTACCCATGTTAAAATAATCAGTAACCATATGGTTTTTACCAAGTGTATGTAGTTGTGAAAGAAATGGCTGTTTGGACTTAGGCATTTTTTAACAAAACTTCGTTCCATGTGTTGTCCGCAACTCCTCCTACATTACTTGCACGATTCTAATGAAACTTTATGTAGTATTAGATCACATTATGGAAATGTGCATATTATCAGGATTTTTTGTTTGAACAAGAAATTTTAAAGATATGGCTGTTTGGGCTTAGGCATTTTTTAACAAAACTTCGTTCCATGTGTTGTCCGCAACTCCTCCTACATTACTTGCACGATTCTAATGAAACTTTATGTAGTATTAGATCACATTATGGAAATGTGCATATTATCAGGATTTTTTGTTTGAACAAGAAATTTTAAAGATATGGCTGTTTGGGCTTAGGCATTTTTTAACAAAACTTCGTTCCATGTGTTGTCCGCAACTCCTCCTATATTACTTGCACGATTCTCATGAAAATTTATGTAGTGTTAGATCACATTATGGAAATGTGCATATTGTCAGGATTTTTTGTTTGGGCGAGTACTTTGAAAAAATGATGATCTGAACTTTATGTAGGCCTCAAAACAGACATGTTGCTTTCAGTGCAGGTTCAGTTTTATTTGGGCGGATTTTCGTATTTCAATTGTGCGGAATTTTTTACATGTAAATTTAGAATTGTGCCACTAAAATGCTCAAAGAATTCCTAGTAATATATTGATAGAAATAAAAAAAATTAAAACAAATAAAAATACAATAAAACAATCGATTCGTTAACGGTAGTTCTGAGCTCAAATGTATGTTTTTTATTTTTACTTTATGAACATAGTTCACCATACATGTAAATGCCAAGATGGACGGTATAATTTAACAGAAATAAATAAGGGTAAAAGTGTTTCAAATTCAATATTTGATTAAAGTCTTATATTTCAACAGACACGTAATTACATTTTTATGATTTTGCCTGACAGTACATACGTTTATTCTGACACTAGTTTCTTTTTAGTCGAAAGCAGACTTTTTATCATTGATTTTTAGCATTTATCTGGTATCATATTCTTAAAAGACATTGATGTATAATAAATTAATAGTAAAGGATCTATTATCACTTCGTTGCCCCCCATGAAATCGAATGACCCACCCTTAACAAATAACAGAAAGCCCATCTAAGAAAAATGAAGAATCATTATGTAAATGGGCAAAATACATGTTATGGACGATTTTATTTTGAATTTTAATGGCTGCAATTTGTTTTGTTTAAAAAGTGTTTTAGATGTTTATTTAATAACATCCATGCTTGTCAATTTAGTTAAGTCAACAATGATAGTGGAATTTCAGTAATGGAAGGCCTTTAAAGACTAAATCATCTGAGTAAAATATAAACTTTTATGCTTTTCGGGCCAAAGAAAACCCATTAAAGTTTTGCAACACTAGCTCGCAAGTCAAAGTAATTAATAACTAACGACTCATTTTGCTATTTTTCAATGATTGCTTTTTAAGCCTCCGAGATCAAAAATAAATCAAGCATTAAGGAATAGAGAATTTGTTAATTACAGTGCAGACGACTTCTGATAAAATTGTTATACAAAATAAATTCTCAAAATAGTATTGCAAATTCTTTTTTAAAAAAGGTTGTAAATCGTGTCAAAAGATCTGAATTACAAAAGTGTCGTAAAAAGTTCCCTGATATCTCGTAAAGAAATTCCGAGGTGGTACTGAAGTTTCTCAAAGGTAGAAATTCATATCAATTACAGTCCTCAATGTGATTATTACAATATTTACTATGTTTTAGACTCTGATGAGGAGAGTTATGGATGGTAATTAAAAAATTATGTTCATATTCATGTGGTAAAATATATTCCTTTGCAAAAATAATTCATGCATTGCATTCTTATTTCGTTTTTGTTTGTGCTGTTTTGTTTTTAGTTTTTAATAAAAAAAAAAAAAAAAAAAAAAAAAAAAAAAAAAAAAAAAAAAAAAACAATAACATATGTAAATGGTAGCAAAAATACGATGTTACGCTATGAAGCGACGAACGTCCAAAAACATTGATCTCACAAGCGTAACATCAAAGCAAAGTGTGCGGCGGAAACCGTGTTCGTTATTGATTCCGAATGCATTTACGTCTATTTTCTTTACGTCATTTACTCATATACATGTACGTATATTACTTTCACGTATGTGAAGTTTTTATTAGCCTTTTACCTTGAAATTTTGAAACAAAAACTCCTTCTTCCTCCCCCCCCTCCCCCATAAAAAAATAATACACGGAAAACTAAATGCATTGCAGTAGTCTCCTTAAGACTTTTGTTGTGTTTCTACAATGTGCAATCTATCTTCTTTTGATGCATCTTCTACTTTTAAATTTTGCATGAAATGAACTGTATTTGTTAAATTCGTAGTAAAATTTGATCATATTACGTGTACTTTATCTTTATTTATTCAAGTGTTACATAGACATTTATTGTATTGTCTATGTCCCATGGCTACTAATTTTGGCATAGGTTGAAAACTGTAAAAACATATATTCAGTTCGTCCGAGATACCTCTAAAGAGACCGTTTGATCGCATGTCCATCTCGGATAAATTTAATTCTACAAATACTATTGCTATTAGATGTTAATAAAGTTACGTGAGAAAAACAAGAGAGTACAGCTTTTAATGTCTTAGCAATTTTCATTTACAGACTACTTGCATGCTTGAATAAGTGCAGTGTATCAAAATTAATATTTACATTGAATATTTTCTTTCTTCATCATAAGACTTCTTGACGAACTGTCTACCTGTATTTATATTTAATTCATCATATCTTGGTTTTCTGGTCTTTAAATTGTAATGTTTTCTCCATGAAGCGACTTCAATCCGATTTTTTGAAAGATCTACAGTGTATTTTATTTTCCCACTAGATGACAGAAGCATATAATCATTTATCATGTTTATATAGTTGTTCCGTTGATTAATTTCTGAGAGCTACATATGGAATAGGTCAGGGTCTTCTTGTCATAATACGACCGCAATATTCCTCAGAGGAATCTATGTCCTATGTAAATCAGTGTCTTATTGGTTTTCTATGTGAATTAAAAGAAACTATTTCCGTGAGAAAGACAGAGGGATTGTCACTGGCAAAGCCGAAATTTGAAGAAATACAGATGTGGTAAAAATTTAAAAGACAGGATTGGTAGCACATTAAATAAATAAATGGTATATTTAAAAAAGAATATTGCTCATGGATGTCACGAAAACAGTATTCCGAATCTAGAATCTTTTCCCGTCCATCTTTGACGATCAAATGATTATTCCGTCAAAATAGAAACATATTTAAATGTGGCGTCATTTTGTATTCAAAATATCAAGTCGCAATATGTTAATAAGATCACACGTCCAAACCCGTGCGATAAAAAGTAAATCATTTGTTTAGGAACACATAATTTTCACACAAGATTTAAAACATTTATATGTAAAACACGTATCGGTATAGTTTGCGTGCACCTGTTTTTCTAATAAGTAAAATTAATCATAAACCCATAATAGTCAATCATTACTAAGAGGACTAATCAGGCTTTTGTTAGTTCACATAGTGCTTTGAGTGTAAAACCTGCAATTTGAGCTGCTGTGAAAGTCTTTTCAGTCATACACGTCTGAAAGAATGGCGATGTAAAATGAGTAGAAATATTTATTTTCATAAACATAATTAGATATTAAATGTGTTGCCTTCATAAAAATACATATAAAACTAATGATGAACACTCACTAAAGATGTAAACGCATCTGGCTTTCTTTATAAATAAATACATACAGAAACAATACATACAAATGAATAATATTGACCAATAGCTAAAAGAGCCCGTTTTACATGTAATTGCTTATTGTACAATGGTCAAGTGCTACCTGGGTTATATTTTTTCTGTGTGTGAAGGATACGTCTTCTTTTCTTATAATGTCACTGCAAAACAGTTACTTATATTATACTTATTGATTTGTTTTCTCCCATTTATCTAAGTAAACTTCTCCGGTCCATATAATCGTATATGGACCGGAGCTCCGGGCAAATATACGTTTTTTTCTTTTTTATCGCTAAAGGGTTTGTTTTGTGTTTTAATTTCATTGAAACATTCGTCTGGTGGCCAAATGCAGGTCGCTTCTCGGACAAATGAACAATTTCAAAGAATAATTGATTCTGTAAATACGATTTTTAGTAATTGTATAATGTTGCACAGAAAAAGGGATATTGTAAGGCAAACTATTTTTAGAAACAGGTTATTTCCAATGCGTGTTCTTTAGTGAAATGTAATAAAACAATTATAGCACTCTACTGTCGTGCAGCTTCATGTTTATGGACCACCTAAAGCAATATTTCCCGCGGTCGTTGGCCTTTGGCAATATTGCTCTTAAGAGGTCCATAACACATGATATTGCACTCAATAAAGTATTAAAACAATCAAAGTGTTAACATATATATCATTTTTCAGAAATGGGAGGGTTGAGTGGGGGGAGGGTGGAGTTAAAAGCTACCCTTATCCATTTTACAGCTTTAAAAGATAACATTTTCTTTCACTTTTTTTATTAGTCTAATATTTTTAGGCTTGTTTATGTCTAATTTTTTATGGACTGGATTTCGACCGTTGGATTAGCTCAAGGTGATTTTAGATTAGTAAGACCCTCAATTTATAATCGTCAAGTATCATCTAGTCAGCTTACACAGCTTAATATCCATGGTTCATTAGGTTGCCTTGAGACCTCCAGAAAAGTGGTTTTGAACACGATTCAGTAATCATATCTTGATGATCAGAAGTCAAGATAAGAACGTATAATAAGTGTTAATTATATCTTTGATTTACTTTGAATCGTAATTATTCCCGGTGAATGCTTCTTCGATGACATTAGATAAACACTTCAAAAGAGGCATCATTAGAAAGACGTTGACTTTCCTTAAGCTGTTAAAGGCACCATAATAGCATAAATATTAAACCAGTTACATTAAATTCTCTTCATCATATCGCTTTACACCTAATTCGTGGACCATATATTTGAGATTAGTAAGCCGTTACAACAACTGCAAAATCATTCGTCGTCTCTCATGAGGTATAAAATTTACGTCGACTATTTTTATGGTATTATAAAAAGTTAATTGATCTAGATAGAAAATATTTGCTGACTGAAAATGGTTTTTTTTTAATTTGGAGGACAATCTTTTCGAAAGATAATCGGAATTCCTAGAAGGGGTCGACAAACCGCGCTGATCTTTCGTTTAAGCCAAGTTTTTGAAGGGTTACTACAGAAGACAGAAAAGAATTAAACTTGAAGGTCCCTTAATATCAGTTTGCGCTGTAAATAGATGACGTGTTACTCTTGGATTTTCACTTCTTGCACATCATAACTGTATCATTAATTTTATTTGTGAACCGGAAGTGTGATAAACAAAATTAATTTCAAAAAAATTGTTCCATCCAGTTTGTCACTTCTTAAGCAATATAAACACAGTTTCTCTATACACTGTATTCTTAAATTGTACTATACAACAGCTTAAACGGCTCAGCCATTTTGATCAATGAATATATACATAAGGGTACAAATAGGTGACTAGAAGAAAAATGTAGCACCCCGTTTTGAAAATTCATATTCATTTGTTACATGTTAAAAGGTTTCGATTGTAATTTATGTTCATTTTACAATAAATGTGATTATAATTCTGAATTCAACAAAGAAGGGCAAATAACTCTTATATTCTAGAAATATTTTATAGTACAACTTTTCCAAAGAATTTCATAAAATCGTTTACCTTTAACATGTTTAACCCGAAAATGTATACGTTTATATTATCTCGTTTTTTAATCAATCGCAACGCTTATTTTCAGATGAAATGTACGGCATATAATTAAACTTGTATATTAACTACACTTCTATTCTTTATCTTAAAAAAAGTAATTCCAAGATATCATGTTTGTCAAAATATTCGTCTGGAGCTTCATTTGTGTATTGCAGAATCATGGAATATTTAATGATTCCGTTAGGTCACGTGACTTACAAACTTAAACGTCAATTTTCATTTATTTTCAATTCAGTCAAAATGCTAGGTTAAAAAAAGTATTTTATCTCCATTACTGGGGTGTCGCGATAAATCTTCAGTACTTAGTCAAATTAGACATTTCTAATGATTTTCCTTGAAAGAGATTAGTCTAGCGTTGAACATAGTACAAGCATTGTTCGTCTGATTAAGTCTGGATTGTAAGACGGAATCGGTCATGGATTCCGTGTTTTTTATGTGACCTGCATAAAGAACAAGAGGTTACGAAAGAAAAGAGAGCGAGGATATAAGTTAGAACTATCTTCTTTTAATTAAATCCGAGACAATGTAATCAATTTATGTTTTGTCACAGAATTATTTCTTTTCCAATTTAAATACAATTAATCAAAGATAGATTATAGAGTGAAATGAACAAGTTTTTTCCGTATAAAATCCTGTAACTTTCGATTTGATATTAGTCAGTTGTTATTGACGCTAAAGGGATTACTAGTTAATTAAAAGGAAACTTTCTGGAATTAAAGGGAAGCGTAGATTAAAGATCACTCTTCAAAGCCATTATACGAAATCTTTTAGATTTAATATATTGCTTCAAGCATCACAAATGAGATAAGAATGTTGACCAGGTAATTAATCTAGTACAACAGTTCTTGTTTGATAATAGTAAATTTTGTAAAAAAATATATTAAAACTAGAAGTAGGGCCGCACCCCACATTTATTTATAAACAAACATTCGTAACAATTTCAGTTTCCATTGCATTACAGTTTGCATCTCTAGCAAATAACCTTTGCAGAGATATATCACAACCCAGTTTTACTGTAATCTAACTTTTTGGCCTCTTTTCCATTTTTGGCCCTTTAAATCCTCAAAATGCAAAATAAAAGCATGCTTAGCATTACAGTTTGCATCTGTATCAAATAACCTTTTTACAAATATTTCACAACCCGCTTTTACTATAATTTAACTATTTGGACAATTTTAGGGACCTATAGCTCTTAATCTGAAATTCACAAATTTCTTCAATTTTGTTTTCTTTAATAAAATTTTAGTAATTATGGTCTTTTTCTGTTTCGGCCTTTTTGGTCCCTCCCATCCCCCCCCCTTTAAAAAAATTTGGAATTCCAAAACGTTTTTGCGCATCTACAGTTGGTAAGCAACAATATGGCAATAATAAAAATGATTTAAATTCAAAAATGAAATAGGAGTTCGCTTCACAAGGCTCTTTGACTCTTTTTGCCCTTTTTGTCCCTCCAAGGCCCCCTTTAAGAAATTTGGAATTCCAAAACCTTTTGCGCATCTGCAGTTAGCAAGCAACAATATGACATAGTTATTTTAGTACTTATACTTTTTTTCTGTTTTGGTCATTTGTGGTCCCTCTCACCCTCCTTTTAAAACAATTGGAATCTCAAAACCTTATTACGCATCTACAGTTGGTAAGAAACAATATGGCAACAATAAAAATGGTTTAAATTAAAAAATGAAAGAGGAGTTCACGTCACAGGGCTCTTTGTATAATGTGGCCCCTTTTCGTCCCTCCCAGGCCCTCTTTTAAAATTTGGAATTCCAAAACCTTATTGCGGTTCTATAGTTAGTAAGCAACAATATGGCACAAAAACATGGTAAAAATTCAAAAGTGAAGGAGGAGTTTGCGTCACAAGAAAGTGTGACGCACGGACAGACGGACGACCGCAACGACAATATACCCGAACTTTCATTCGAAAGTACAGGTATAAAAATATTAATAGGTACAATATTGTCTGAAACTGAGAAAATGTTTACACCGTCTTCAACTTGAAGTCGGTGTGAGATATTTCTACGTGTTGAAGTCCTGATTGTCACTTTAAGGTGAAAAACAGCAATATTTCTCTGCTATGACCTATGTCATGTGCCTATAAGATTCGTTGTCAAGAATTAATGTACCATATCTTTCGTATTACAACAATCTTAATCCCTGTAAAAAGTGTTTGCACACTTTTTGTCATCTTGCATATATCAGCATAAAATACAGTGTAATACCATGGCTTCCTATATGTACCGGTTCA
Organism: Mytilisepta virgata; assembly: GCA_028015205.1. Taxonomy (NCBI): domain Eukaryota; kingdom Metazoa; phylum Mollusca; class Bivalvia; order Mytilida; family Mytilidae; genus Mytilisepta; species Mytilisepta virgata. Next base: position 32,880,748 of record CM051511.1, on the reverse strand, counting down.
TTTACACAGAAATTGGTCCCTGATTTTAGTTAGATTACAGATATTAACAAAATGCCAATAAGAACCAATCTAAAAGTATTTTACAAATATTGTCTGATTGTCTTGAATATATTATTTCCAACTGATTGAAATGAGGTAATTAATTACTCTTTCTATAAGAAAGTAATTGCTGAACCAAGTAATAAATGATTAATGATTGCGCAATAAATAAAACAATTTTCCTTTTGTGATGTTTCTATGTTTAAGATGCCATTCTACTTATATAAATGGTCGATTGACAAGAAAATGAAATTATCGTCTGACGAGATTTTTCTGTCGATGGTTAAATATACATTTTAAAGTTCACTTCTAATAACGTGAAACACCAATAAAAACAGGTGCACTTGCTTTAAACATACACGTAACCGGGACCTACCATCTAGCAATTTCACACTTAAATAAATATTGCCATTGTTTTTCGCATAGCATAACAAAGGTTATCATTATCATAGTTTTACTTGTTTATGTATGGGTTTTAGAATTGCTGTTCAAAGATTTATCTCTAGCGTACTGTTCCTTTAACATCTTAGTATTAAGGTTATCTCGTTTCCTTTGTTTTTGTTTTTGTTTTTTTTTGGCTAGAAAACGTAATATTACTCTGAACATTTTTTTAGTTAACTCTTAATCAAATAAAAAGAAATTTGTTTATTTTTAATTTTCGATGCAATTTAATACATACATCCGATTTTATCAAAAATTGAACAAAAAATAACCTTAAATCCCAAATTTCGCAGTACTCCATTAAAACATAAGACACTCATTTAATTGAAAGCCCAATGAGAGAGAGAGAGAGAGAGAGAGAGAGAGAGAGAGAGAGCAATAAACAATACTGAAAATAAATTTTTTACTTTTTGATATGTCTCTAAATTTGACCATGAAATATTTTAAGATCTATTTGCTTAGGGGCATTTAAACTAGAGCACGAAGGGAGGATAGTATTTAATAAAATTTACACATTCTTAAAATGAAATACTATTGAACACAATGACAAAGTAAGCATAGCTCTGTTTCCTCAGAAATGAAATTATATGACTTCCGATGCCCTGGAGTAAAAGAGTACAGTAAAGTTCTGTCAGATTAGAAATCTACAAATTCATTTCAATTTTTCACTTTTTATGCTTGGAGGCTGCACATTTTCAGTATTAATTGATGTATTGAATACCGGCCCTATCTGTTTGAAAAACAAGATTTTATTTAAAAGTGCATTTCTATTTTTAAGTACATGTACATAAAAAAAAAAAATAAATACAGTTACTTAAATTGACGAACGAAAGAAAATTTGAATTTTAAATGCAGTTCTGTAAATATTTTGCTATGCGTACAAATACATTGTACATGTACTTATTCCATATTTCCGGAAATTGGAGTCATCTCCCATATGTACGAGTCATCTTTCCTGACAGAAGATGTCTGATATTCAAGACAATGGGCTCAGAATACTTCTAATTTTTTCTAAAAATATTTAAATTTGGGCAGACCTTCATCAGACATAAAAATGTTTGAAAATATATCCAAAAACATTTTATTAGTGTTTGTTGAGGATTGTGTACGCAAAATAAAATATTTTGCAGAAAAAAACGACAATTTGTGCATTGATAACTATGGACGACACGTTTTCCAAAGAGCAGATAACTCTGTAAATGGGAGACAACTCGCATGTTCCAAAAATGTGGTGTATATAATATGTGATACAGCTTGCAGTACTTCTGTTATTAACGCGACTTCCTCTATAAGCTAATCATTTGAAATTTATTTTAATAATTATAATATTCAACACAAAAAAGAAGTAAAATAAAAAATGTTAACATAGATAGATAGTTTTGATTACTTGTTGACCCTTTTTCAAGCAAATATCAGACATTTAACATGTGGCCTTGGCATGATAGGACGTAAATGAGCTAATTGAATTAAGCGTGACGTCTCAAAAATATTGATAGAAACGTGTAGCACCTTCAGAATGATGTGTTATCGTTGACAGATCGTTATCCATGTCCAATAAACAGTTTTACTGGCTAATTTAGGGCAAATAATCATTGTCCTTTGCAAGTAGTGCCATACACATACGTATATATAAACACACCTCCTACAAAATGCTTAGAAAATATCACAACTAAATGACAGGAAAGTGAAAAACATCACAGTCATTATGTTGTAATATTTATACAGCCGTTGCAAGCTGCGGAGATGGAAAGAAACGGGAAAATAGCCAATAAAACATTTTTATTTAACATAGAATTCATGGAAAAGCATCTTCAAAAACATTTCACCTGTCAAAATTAAAAAAAAAGTAATTAATAGATTTAAAAAAAATAAAAATAAAGAAGTTAAAAAAACAATAAATAAATAATTTACATAATAAAAAATATAAACAAATAAAACAAAACTAAGCAAAATGAAATAAAATAAGGATAATTAGGAAAACCATAAACAAACACGCATCTTACATATAAAACTATATTTATTAGCTCCACATAACATATTATTTGAGGATATCTTATTTAAATATTGGTGAATGCATTGTGGAAGAGCTTGGATTGAATCGAAGCAGTAATTACAGTACAGAGCTATGAAATCTTACAAATAAGAAAATTGCACAGCACTAAGGAATCGGAGCGTAAAAACTTTCATTTCAATATTATATTATCTTCCTAGTAAGAACTATTCGTTCGTGTCATGTCGGGTTCTTACAAACAATGAAGTTTATTGTGAACAATTATATTAATATTTTATATATTTTATAGACACCCGCGGTAGAGTCGATGATTTCACGCAAGTTTCCTTGATTCTGGCGGAAATGGCTTCCGTTAGATTCAAATTTTAACAAGTTATATCCTACATAATTACATATTCTTCCTGGTATCTTGGTTTACGATTGACAATTGTCTAAAAATCACGCCACAATTCGCATTAGTAAAATGTAACAGAACAGAGCTAATAATCTTACCGGGGTTGTTAACCTACAATGTGTTCTACATAAAACGTAAGGCCATTATCTCTTGAAAATCTTAATAATGTCTTTAAAATTTCGTATCATAATTTAGAGGTGGAGCTGGGACGCTATAAAAAGATACCCCGTGAACAAAGAACATGCAAAATTTGTAATGTTCTTGATGATGCATATCATTTCTTCTTAAATTGCAAAATCAATAAGCAAATACTGATAAAGTTTCAAAATGATATTATAAATGTGCACCCTTATTAAAACCAGCTTGGCTCTCTAGATAAATTACGAATTATTCTAAATCAGATATGAATGTTTTGTCCTGTGTTGTTGAGTTTATAAAGCAGTTTTTGGAATTGCGAAAATGAGATCCATATTGGTCAACTGTAATAACTTTATTTACATATGTCTCTTTTATTATGTATTTTATATATTGTGTATATGTTAATGTTTGTATTTGCTCAACCCGTCAGGATTTGATTTGCAATAAAGTTCTCTTTAAAATATCGATGAAAATGTTAACTGTCCCCTTTGTTTCCACTAGCAAGATACTTGTGCAAGCGCGTGTAGTAGATATTATGGGTAGAAATGTCTTTAGAATAAATTTGTAAATTTGAGGGCAACATTAAATCAGGAAGAGTTTTTTGTGTGTGGCGTTGGTTATTGTTAAAGACCACACCATTACCCCTATGTATTTTCTTAATCTCCAGTGCATACCCCAGATATTTTTCTGTAGTTGCAATTTTGGAATTTGATACCCATTGGTAGACGCCATATAAATTAGAATAATATTTTTTCTTTAAATACGGAACATAATAGAGCATGACCGTAAATTGATTCTAAATTATATTTTTTTCCCCAAAAATAACTTTTTCCAAAAGTTTAAAGCAAGAATTATCTATATATGTCTCTGTCAAATTGACATTTGCAATTTGAAGTTTTCCGATAATTACCGAAATCACTGCCATTACGTTCTAGGGCACACCCGGGACATCCTTAAGAGTCACGTGATCTTTTTGGACATCTAACAGAAAATTGCATATAAACCAAATTCAAGGCGTCAAGAAGGGGCACAAACAATAAAGTACATGTACATATATTCTTAGTGCAAATTCAGTTTAAAGAAAAAAAGGTGTTGAGATGGTTTCAGTCTTATTCAGAAAATTTTAAAAATAATGTCACCTATATGAAACACGTGTATTATGACACATATAAAGCACGATCGACATGATCTTAGGCCAAATTCCTATGAAGATTTTTGGCCATTTTTTCAAAGATTATAAGAAACTTGAATTGGTTTATATCTTTAAAGATAATTTGAAATTGAAATTTGGTAACTTTTCTAATTTACATATTTATACATGTATTAATCCTAGTAATTTTAAGATATTAGAAATAACTAGAAGAAAAATACTTTGAAATTTATATAGGAATTTTATTACAATTATTGTAATTTATATTGCAACATTGTAAAAAACTAACTTTAAATTAGATAAAAAAACTTTATCCGAATGCTTCCCTATCATTCGGATAACTAACTTATAGGGAACTATCCAAATGAAAACTGTAGTTTGGATAGGACATGTATTACAGTTTTGTTAAATAAATTATATTCAAATTTAAAAAAAAAAAAAAAAAAAAAAATAATGTCATACGAAAATAATAAAAAAAATAAATACTCTGCAAATTTTATGTCTGGCTTCACTGGAAAGTTTTTAATATTTCAGAAAATTAACACAAGCTTTATTTTTTCCAAAATATTTTACGTAATAGAAATTCAAGAATTAATACTATTCTAATTTATTTTTGCTCTAAGAAAAGTAATTGCTTAGTAGTATACATACTCGTTTTAATTCTAAATTTTAATCAATGTACTAAGACAGCAGTATATGATAAAAAAATGTATAAAACGAAGATATACATCAGAGACACATGTTTCGATCTACACCTTCTTTTTTCTGTTTAAATGTTCACAAGCTGTGAAAAGATAAATTTATTTCGTGTGGATGGTAAATATCGGCGGACTGCTGAAATAAATAATCGCTGTTCACTTGAATATACGGCATTTACACATGCGGTGTTAGTTAAGTGTCCTGTTATTAACGTTTTCTGATTTTGTCGATGAATGGTACGTGACTTTGATTGGTTGTAGGTTTTTTATGGCAACCAATCATTAGTTGTTCTTGATTATGTATATGGTTCTTTATGATGTCACGACATTAAAAAATCTAGGTCACATGACACATTCCAGAACATTTTATACTTGCAAGAATTTGAAATTTGGTAGTGCATTAAAAACCAACTGAAAGTTTACACCCGTGAGTGCAGATTGTCAAATGCGATCGTAGTCTTCATATTCTGAACCATTTTCTCGACGAATCGGCGATTTCGAAAATAATCATCTTTTCAAATGCTTAGATGAATCACATATTTAATTAGAACAGGTTTTCTGTTTTTTATTTAAAATTCACTGGCTTTGGCGTAAACTTATTTGTAGTGCTTTAGTTTCTGTGTTGTCTTGTTCAAATTCTGTTTGAGTTGTTGCATGTTTTTTTTGTTATGTTGGTTGTGCGTGTGTCCTTGCGTGTAATTTGTTTAATATGTTCCATTATCATGGGTCTGTCTTGCCGTTGAGTGTCAATTTTGCAGACTTCCCACTGTTTTGTCGGTTCGGTATTCGTTCGCTGACATTTGGTAACGTTTTTTGAGCTTTTATATTTTTTACGTTTCTGGGCCTAATTTGTTTTGCCTTTTAAAGGAAACTGAACTACCTATATTGAACATTAACAACTCCGTCTGACCTCGTCCGTTCTGAAATGCTGGAACTTATCAACATTATGTAATATTATACAGTTTTTACTTACAGATATTTCACCTGCCCGTCGTATTGCAAACTGTGTTGTGAAATGACTTTCTGTATTTGAAAATGTCAATTAAGTGCAAACTGAAAAGACACACTAGGTGACTCCCAAAAGTTTACAGTTTACAATCATGTACCATCATTCAACGATACCGTAAATGTCAACAGACACTTTAAGACATATTATATGCTCAGTGATAACACGATCGTTAAGTAATGTCAAAGTTTAATGCATTTACAATGGAAATAATAGATAAATTTCATTTTAAGAATAACAGAATAATGAGATTGTATGAATTTTAACAAAATACTGTTTTTTTTCTCCGTACTGGCGAATTTGTGGATACCAGATTTTATGACAGAAACATATTTTTGATGGATATATTAGATTAAAAGGAATGATAATATTTTTATACTTCAAAAACATCATAAATATATCAAAATTATATTTAACTAGAAAAATGAAATGACTATCTCGAGGAAACTTTATGACATAAATCCATTAGTTAATGAAAGATGGTATGAAAAATAAAACTGATCCTGGTATTAAAACGGATTATTTTAATTTAGTTATACGATCAGTCAAGATTTCACTTCAGGTAAATTCTATAACTGGTCGTAAATTTCATTTCCTTCCGTTATAAAAAGTTGATGAATAAATTAATAAAAAGTTCCAGCATGAGAGAAACATGACAATGATGACGTCACAAGATAACAGAAACTTGTGTTTCGAAGGAAAAAGTCTGAAAAAGATTATGAATATGTTTATAGGAAAGGTGGATGTACATGACAAAAAGAATTTTAATATTATGTGAAGCGTTTATTAAGAGTTCAAAATAAATACCTTCAGACGCTTTGAAGTGACATTATGCAACTGGCTTACGATTTACCGAAAAATACAGCAAAAAAAAAAAAAAAAAAAAAAAAACGGAAAAGGAAAAGCACCGAAAAGGAAAGGACTGAAAAGAGTAGGAGGTTATGTGCAACGCAATTAAATTCGTATTTTCCAATCTATATTTCATTGGTATCAACGAATTATATTTATTACGTCCCCATGATTTCTAACTAAGTCTTTCAGGTCCAATTTACCTGTTCTCTTGCCAGAAATTACTTATTAAGTGGGTTTTTAACATAATTACACTTTTTCTCAAATCCCAAGAAAAATCTAGCAATAACGGAGATGTATTTAATGTTACAAGTTTAATGTCATCTAATCCAAAACGTCATAATCTGTGTATGAATATATACAATTCAAGTGCCCCTTTTTAAGTTTACTGTTGTAAAAATGTTAAACTTTGTGTAAACGAAGGAGTACCCTCTTTCATAGTACTGCCCTTACATGGATTTAGAGTTACTTTTTGGTCATTTTTGGCATTTCTGAATTTGCTCATCAACGTTTGGATTATTGTTTTTGGTTTTTAAAATTTTAGGCACAACTAATAATTAGTCCTTAATCGAATTCTGAATAATAGGACCTTATTTAGGATCACACGACTGTCTTTTTGTGGACACCAGACAGTCTAAATTTCGTCTGTTTTTAATTATTATGTTGCTATAAAAACTCAATTATGAAACGATGAAATTGTACAATTTTCTATCACGACAGAATAATGCATATGCATTCAGAAATCTTTACGAGCTTTCGTCTATTCGATTTCCCCAAAGGTTATTAGACAGACAATACAAAATGTTTTATTACACTAAACTACTGAGAATGCTATAGACATAATAGAGTTGTCATTAGAATCATGGATATGAGCGAAAATCCTTTTTCGAAATGCAGGAAATACATCAGAGATAAATTTTCTACAACGGACAAAACTAAAATGTTTTGTTCATTACATAAATAGAATTACGATCTTACTGTGATACTAATTTCTTAAACAAACAAAAACAAAACAAAACAAAACAAAAAAAGCAAAAAACAAAAAAGAAAGGAGGAAAAACAACAAGATCAGTATCTTATCATAATTGTCTGTTAGGTCACTTGGTGACTTTTTGTTCGCAAGGCTATCACCAGTGCAGTTGCACATGCTCTTAAACTTACTTGGATAAAATTTCATTTAGCATTAATGGATATCTCTCTTACAAACGGTCTTTTAGAGACAATAAAAGTCGAATCATATTAGAAAGAAGGTTATAAGGTGTAATATAATAATTTCTCTGTCTTTACTGCTTAGGACATTATCCTAGGCAGTTATAGTAGTCAGATTAACAAGATTGACTTTCCCAAAAAAACAATTATGGTTGCCCATAGGCGTTTCTAATCAGTTCCAAACGTCATTTTACCCAACATTATTTAAAAACCCTTTCAATTTAACAATTGAGTAATAAAAATATCACAAATAATCTTAGCCTCATATTCTAATACGACCTGCGTCAAAAGTTGTCGCTCATGCCAAAATATTTGGCATAAAGGGCCTACCCACGGTAAAATCAGAATATTTTGAAGCCGCCATGAATTATTTCTCAATTCTTCATTTTCGTCCAATCAAAACAAATATTAACTGGTTATCTTTAGATCACACGTCTTACTGGAACTGACACCACGTCAAATTTGACACGCCTTCATTGTGACATATGTCGTTAATACAACTGGACAGGCTTACTCCGCAATTCCTCGTAAGTTTTTGGGAATTCACCCTGCAATGGCATAGATTTGACATTGTCTTGTTCTTATTCGTCTTTTGTGTTTTTAATCTTTTAGATTTATCCTTGAAAGGTTTTATTCTTAATATTACATATTTTATAATTATGGCACTCACTGAGTGCACTATCATATTTTTGTAGACCATTTAACAGCAATATTGACCAAGACCAACGCCCGTGGGCAATGATGCTTAGGTTCAAGTGGTCCAAACAGCATGATGTTGCACGACAGTAAAGTGCTTGATTGTTTTATTACATTTCACTTTATAGAGCATGAATTGAAAATCATCTGTTTCTAAAAAGTTCACGATGCAATATCACTTTTACTGTGCAATATCACAAAATATAGACTTGAAATATTCCTATCTAATTCACACTAAATAACTCTAAATGAACAAAATATAATAATTGTAGTACTTAATCGCCTTGTCTTTGCATTTTTGTTTTGATGGCTTTTCCGCTCTATTGTTTAGGGGATACGTGTATTTTGTTTTACTCATCATCAAAGATCAACCATTTTGTCATCCATTCTTCACTGAAACTGATCTTTGGACAGAAAGATACCCGACTACTTCAGGCATTAGTAGATTCTGAAAACCAGATTTGTTTTTTACTTCATATTACAGCCGGAACGCAACTGTTCTGGTGAAAGCAACGTATTTAACGAATTCAAACGTATTATCATATTTAAGAAAATACTGATGTTTAAATTATTGTTTAATTCATTTTATCATAAAAATGTAGTATTTTCTATATTTTATATCATGTCAAATAGGTGGTTCAATGCCAACGTCCTTCGTCTGATCTTGATTATTAAACTATTGTAAAATTATCATTATTCTCCTACTCCTACTGTATGATATTAAAGAAATTATATCTTTTGAGTTTTGAAGAAGTCATTTCCATCTTTTATGTTTGAGATAATCTTGCGTTTTTATGACTTCTTCCATTAGAAGCTTACGTTCATAAAATGAAGGACTAATATGAGAGGCAAAATATAAAGCTATTCTGAATGCTTGATTTTAACAGAAAACATGACATTCCTTTGTGATAATAATGTTTCAAATTAAGAAACAACCCAAACAAAGAATGCAAACAATATCTAAAGTTCAGATATATGTTGAAGGCAATGTCTCGATATATGGACGACCTAAGGAGAGTATGTATATCGTGATATTCCCTGAACATCAGTAACAATTGTGTTTATTGCACTGAAGAAAAAATGATAAAAAGATGCAGATTTTTTTTTTACATTTTTAAATTTGAACTGAGTGGTTGTAGTCTCATTAACAATATTTCACATAGTTTTTCATCCTCAGAGAGGATAGCGGAACGTTCACAACATCTGTGGTCTTCCATTTAAATTGGGTCTTTTCTCAATCGTCTGAGTCATCGTTGTGTTTATTTCAATGGAAATGACTCTAACGAAACTAGCGGTCCGAACATCTGGTATTGTCAGGCAATAGCAGATTTCTTGACCGGCAGTATTCGTATCATGGATTTTTAAATATCATGTGATCGTACTTAAACCAATCAATTTATAGAATTACGTTTGCTAATATGCAATAATCTTGGTATATTACCTTATTAAGGACCAAAATGTCCTCCGTGAACAAACAAACGAGACAAAATTTGGCCACTAAGCCATGCTTCTTTAATTCAAATGACCTTAACATATAATTACTCATTAGTAGACAAATAGCATGCAAATCTGTTTACTTTTATCATGTTATACTTGTAATATTCATGTGTCGATGAAAATAAACAGTTTTGTGGTAATGGACATAATTCAAAACAAGTCTATTACAAGCATGTTGCTTCTTGAGTGTTGTTTTGTTTGAATTATACAATACGCAGTGTGATGGAACCAAGTTACGAAAATTGATTTACACCCACAAAACGCCGATTCTTTAAAAAAAGGAAGTGATAATTTTAACAAAAATATCAATCAGGTATTGTTATTATAATACTACCTACCATCTAATTTGTTAATGGCACATGTATATATTATCTTCATTAAGAACATAGAAATAATTATTTGTCACGTGTAATTAATAATTTCGAATCAAATATGAAGTAAATGCAATTGGTGAAAATGATGTGCGTAGATAAAGAAAGTGTCAATGAACACATGTCAATTTGAACACCATGATATAATTAACGGCTATGTCAGTAGAGTGATACGTACCTTTATTCAGAATCTATGTCAATAAATTGGTTTTCAGTAGCAGCTCTAAACAGAAATGGTTTATTTTGTTTCGTTTATTTACGCTTAAGATAGCATTACCACAAGTACTTCTACTTTACTGAATGGCAAAGAAGAAAACACTAATAACACCATACGTTTGTATATATATACTAGACATGAACTATAATACATGTAGAATGAAGTCTTAGATCATTGTTCATCTAAGTTCTATAGCGAATGCGTTTTTTAAAATAAGGTTCTTATTGTGAAGTCAGTTGATATCTTCTTTTCTCACTCAGATTGTATTCAGATTTTAGACAATACGTGCTTGTTTCTAGTATATGGACCTGTACTCATTGAATACCCCTCCCCATAATAGCTCATTTGAATATGGCACGTTTCGGATTATTGTTTTGGTTATCAACAATTTAGGCCTTGAGCGCAACAGATGCGTCATCTATCGACTAAATGAACACATATTGTGCTTCCCAATTAGAATATGTATTTATTTGATATTTGTACAGAAAGTTGTTTGTCATAAAATTTTACCGCACTAATGAATATAAAGTCAGATATTCTTTTCGTTACTTATTTTTAAGGTTCATGTTTGTTTGTTGTTTGCTTAACGTCCAGTGGCATATATTTCATGCTTCTTCAGATCGAGAACCAGTTCAACAAGCCTGACAATTTCAGTAAAAAAGGTGTTCACAATTTCGAGGCGGTTTTAATTACAAGGACTAGTAACACTTTTGATCTTAAACGGCCATTTCTGTCTTGATTTTTACAATTTCTAAAATTTCAGACAAGATAACATAAAATGCTTTGCAGTGAATAAAGACTAATCAAGACCAGTTCATAAAAGTTAAGAATGAATTATGCAAAATATAAATTTACCTTCACTGAACCGATCTGGAGATTTGATCTAGTTATCTTGATTTTGTTTGAAAATATGTGACTGCGGAATATAGACAAAGTAAGGTAAAAAGTGTGTCACTAATTAAGATCAAAATATCCTAAACCATTGAAAATGTTTACAATGCTATACAGTGTGTATAATATTTCAATAAACAACACAAATTATAACAAGCATGACAAGAAAAGTCAACACTGACAAACCAATCAACTACACCCAACAGACAGAACTCCAAACATAAATTAAGATAAAAGAGAACAAAACACAAACATAAACACAATAACAGACACTGAACAGTGGTGGGGCGGCTGCCAATCGTGTCCGGCCTATAACTTTCTCGTCTTAAGACCTAGACCTTAGATTTAGATAGCAGGGTCAGAATAAGTTTACATTTTTCGTTATCTCGAAATGTCTGCCATCACAAATAAATATGTTGCTCCGAGGTAACACAATGCTACCGTCTTTTTTTCTGTTATGTTAAATTATTTTTGACAGTCCTTTTACTTTATAATTATTCATTCTGCAACTGATTTGCCACTAAAATAAATGATATTATTTTCTATTTTCCATATCTTCTCCTGGTATATGTTTTTTTCTTGCATTTGATGGTAAATTTTGTTTTTTTAACTAGTTTACAGTATTTCTTGCGCTGTTTTCCACCGAGTACTAGAATTCTTATTACGAATGTCCGATTTCATGCTTTTCTTGGTAAGGTCAATTAATATTGGTAGAAATTCATTCCGGTCCGCCCCTCAAATATGGTTCTACTAAGAAAACTTTTTTTTTTTAAATTTCTAGTAAATTAAAATTTCCGGAAGTTTTTCTGGTATGTTCCTGAAACCGAATTAAAACACATGTTTTTGTAACTCTTGCTCTTGCCGGCAGTGAAAGTGAAACTACCCAATTTTTGGCTTAGAGAAATAAAAAATTAAAAAAAATAAAATTTTAAAGACCTGTATATTTTATGACTATATACAGAATTATAAAATATCAGTTAATTTTTTGTTGTTGTTGTTTGTTTTTTGTGCTGAAAACAGTAGAAACCTTTTTGTGATTTACGATAAATGTTATTGAAAGTAGGGCTCATCAGAAAATCCCTTCTGTATTAATTTTAAGTGCCTTCAAATTTGCCATTCAAATTAAAAAAACGTAATATCAAATGTCCATTTTAACACATGGAAGAAAGTTCTGAGACAAAAGTAAAATTTTATTCAACGAACACTAGACAACCGTTACTTTGACGTCTATTGACAATGATTTTTCCTTGCAATAACTAAAGTATCAATTATTGGATATCTCAATGTAAATATCAGATGAGGGCGCTTATTAGCACGTCACATTTACACTTGAATCACGTGATTATAAATGTTTTGGTTTTCCACGACAGTTATTGAATTACATGGTATTGATTTGCGGAATCTGATGTTCATTTCATTCTTATTACAGGTAGTTGCAAAAGATCGAAGGATTACAGATAAGACTGTGGTAAGTCAATTTTTTTCATATACTACAATGCATATATTTTTTTTCTTAAATAAGAATATGTAAATCACATTCAATGTATTACCATTTAATATGAAAAATAATTTCATTAAGGAACTTTGAAAATTTTTAAATTCCATCTTGAAAGGAATTACTTTAAATAACGTCTAAAATTCTACCAAACATTGCGAAATTAGATACCAACAAAATTTTTGTTGTTTTCCGTGCAGTAGGTCTTGAACTCACGCTATTGTGGTCGACTTTACCTTCTGTGAAATATCATATCATACCTGAGCTAAAACTGAAAAAAAATTTCTGCACGTTTATTTTCTCAGTTATACCAACTAACTGTTACACATAGAAATTCTAAAAGTACCTCACCTAAAGTAAATTAAATGCTGTAATAATATAATACCTTGTTTAAAAAAATAAAAACTCTTTATCTTTGTTATTTTGACCAGAACCTCCAATAACATATTTATATATAAATTTTTAAAAATGTTTTAAAATTTTAATATGTAACACGTGGTTAGGTGCTTGATCATATAAATGCTTGTACATCTTGGCACAATGGATGTTTTCATCTGTGAGAAAATTTGTGTTACACATGTCATGGGTGTATTTAAACAAGAAAGTGAAAACCTTTGCAGTCAAGTTTTATTTAAAATTAAAATCAAGTAGAAATTTGTAATCTTGAGAACTGAATATGCATTTTCATAGACTTTATGTTCAAACTTCTATAAAGGTCAGAATATGATTTAAATTATACGAATACAAACGGCACTTTAAAAGAATTTACGTCAGCTACGTTTCCTATGGGAAAACTAAGTATGTACAGTAGGAAATGAATATGTAGACTTTTATAAAAATGATGTAGGAAGTTTAAACCTAAAAATGTCAGGAATTGGTAACACGTTTTGCATGTTTTGAGGTAATTAAAAAGGGCCTTCTGAAGGCATGCACATTTGTTTTCCGAGATTCTTCCGACCCCGTCAAAAGGCCTGTCTGTTGGAGAATTGGCCTGGGTTCGTTGGACATGCCATATATAAAACTCGAAAATAATTCAAAAAATATTTATCAATGCTTTTTTTTATAATTTTAAAAGTAATTCTCCACCATGGGAACCTTTACTGTTTTTTAAAAATTATATATGTAGCTATTTGGATTTTTTGTCAAATTCTGTAATTATAGTTTTTGACCAGTCATCTAAACTAAGCAGTTAATTATTTAATTCTTATTAATTAAAAGAAATTACTTAAAACTATAAAATTTTGTGAAAGGCGAAATGGTCATCAAAGTGAAGCATGAATCGACAGAATCGGAAAATTTCCGTATTGTTAAATATGGAGTTGGCGCTGAAGTTCAACGCCATCAGCAAATTCTAAAAAGGAAATTTGACTTTAATAAGAAGAATCTCGTAAAAGATGGCATAGTAAAATTCTTTTGAAAAATCTTTCATGACAAACATAACCTATACCTCTTTATACTTTAAATTGATGGAATGACAACATGTCTGCATTATCAAATTTCATATTCAAAAAAAAAAAAAAAAAAAAAAAAAAAAAAAAAAATTATATTATAGTAATGCACAAACCTTGTTTTGTCTTGGAATTTGGATCAAAGGGTCTTGTTATTGATTGGTTTGAGTTTCATTTTGACCTTTTTTGGTAGTTGCATTTTGCAAAATTATTTTGTGATTTATTATTGACCTTTTATGCTGTCTTCATTTTTTACTAAAACGAAATGCAGACTTTGATCCCTGACTAAAACTCAAATCATTGTACTTAATATTTGTCAAGAAATTTGGATGTCAGCGAGAAAATTGTACTGAAACAATTGAGTTAAAATGAGACGATCGGTTTATAATTTCCTGTTAAGGTTTATTTTATTCACAGTGCTCTATTTAAATTGCCGTATAACAAGCCGTATAACAAGCAATGTTTAAATAGAAATGAATACGAAGACTCACAATTGCAGTTTATAAGGCTTTCTAAATTTTCCAAGCTACAGGGTGAATTGATATCTAATTAGAAACGACATGCTCAAGATATGTTGGAATAGTTATATAAGTATGGTTCTGAATGGAATATTCTCAAGATTTCTTTACTTCTTATTGACAAAAATTGCATTCTCCAGACGATACAAAAATTATTTTCGTTTTAAAAGCTCAATGCATTTAAGCGACGCAAACTACCATTTTTATGCTTCTTATCTCGATACCATACAAATATATGGAATACCATATAAATTGAATAGCACGAATTCATAGTAGAATAATAATAGAACATGACTAAAACTGAAAGCAAAACGTATAGAAAAATTCATACAGGATGGACAGTGGGATTGGGTTGTTAATTTGTACTTTTAAGAGTTGCTTACATTTTTAAAATAACATTTCAAGTGAAACAAATATGATTGTTTTGTATCTTGACTACGCCATTTTTTCCTGTACAAAAATTTTTAGTATAGATCCAACTTTATGTCAATTTTTGTGTTTGATTTACTTTTTAACCACGAAAATATCACTTGAAAAACTGACAAAATGTAACTGAAAATACATGGTAATAAACATTCTGTAACACCATTTATGATGCGCGCGAGGTTTGTGTAAAATGCAAAAATGCAATAATTACCTCTTCAGCAGTGGTCGAGCAGTAGTTTTGTAGAATTTACTTATGAAAAACAACCTATGTGAGGAAATAATCGAGCTCTCTCCGGCTTTGACTTTATCATTTGGTGATTTTAGCAAAGCAATTTTCAACGTTTTGGATTTTTTATTTTGGCTTTTTTTAATGAATGTTTTAGGCCTTTAACTCAATTAATGAGTCAAGTCTTCGAAACTGGCACGAAATTTGCACCAACATGTGTATCATGTACATGTATCATATTCATTATGCTGAGTCGGTACCTCTGCTGCTGGAGTCCAAGTACCCATGGACTTCCCCAGCTCAGCTGTCAATGAATTTACTGTTATAATAATTTTAAATTTATTGAAAAATAAGGAGATCTTTTCTTAGATGGTTTTTGCTTTACCTTTTTGGTGATTTTGGCATTTTAAGTTGCTTTTCAGCGTTTTGTGTTTTGTTTTTGCTTTCTCCATTTTAGGCTTTGAGCACAACTCATAAATCGCAAAAAGCCAATATGACCAATTTTTGCAACATAGAATAATCACAAATGATAACAAAAACGCGTTTGTCAAAATTTCAACAAAATCTACTCTTAATTACTAATTTAAACAAAGTTTTCAATGTAAATAACATAAGCAACCATAATGAAATAAATTATACAATTATTTTTATGATTTGTCTTCTTAGATTCTCTTGGACATTTCATTGTAAAAACGTCCTCCGTAATTATGAGTTTGAACAAGAAATCTTGCACACATCTTATAGGATTTTTGCAAAAGCATTTAAGCTATTTATTGTGACCATAACAGAAACAAATGTAAGTACGCCTACTATCGGCTTAATTAAGTCATCAATATATGACCAACATATATATTATATATCTGTAAATATCAGATTAAATACGTAATGATAGCAATTGTATAGAAGTATAGGCAAAGCGTCTGTACTTTCTGTCAGATTTGTGATAATTATACTCTGATTTTCATCACATATAATAGCAATTTTCAATTAAGATCTCAAATATAGGAAATTGAAATTTGTCATTTAATCGGTTTTAGCGGATCATTTTCTGAGAAAACATCATTGAAAACAGTTCAAGAAATATTGGGAGAGATGATTACTACATGTATAACGTTTAGATCGGATTTTTTATCGGGCAGACAGGCCGTTATTATTTATATACAGATATGGGTATCAAATTGGAGAATACCATAAATGTTACGCATAAGTAACAAATTTATTTTCTTTGTAGTCTAATTCGCGATCGGAAACAATTATATAACATAAAAAAACAATAATTAAAAAAAAAACAAAAAATAAACAAGAACAAAAAACAATTTCTTAAAATTGGTGAAAAATGCCTATTCCGAACTATGAAGAAAAGGCAGGATTAAATTTCACCTAAGTAAAAAGTCGTATATTTGACAAAAATGTCCAAATTCATGATCATGTATGCTTCAGTAAAAATTTCAAGGAACCTACATCATTTCCATGCCCCCCCCCCCTCAGGTAGATCCTTTAAAGTTGAAAATATTCTGTGATAGCATGTTGGGGGAATAAAATATACACATTTCTTCGATTTACGACTCATCATTTTGGCTATATGCCTAAAATGTTGAAATCCAAAATTATTACCCGTGGCAAAAACGGCTAAGAGCAAATTCAAATGCCTAAATGATCAAAATAATAAATACAAAATTATCTACCGACAGGGCTATGAATGAGGGAGTGGAGTTACTCCTTAGTTTTCACACAGTTTAGGACAGGGTTATGTTGTCCATAGATTGAGGTCGTTGCTTTGAAATTCTACGGTCGTCACCACGATCTGATTGACCGGTATGGAAGTCAGTTTCCAACATGAAAAAAGACTCCGTCATAGATGTTCTTCCGCCTTCACCGGACATGACCTTCAACGAGTAGCACGACGGGTGTCTTGCAAGAGCAGAAACTGCTCACCCATCCGGAGCACCTAAGTTCACCGCCGGTTTTTGGTGTGGTTCGTGCTGCTCATTTCTGTGTACTTTTTGTTTTCTTTTGTGTTGTTTGTTTCTTTGTCCTTTGTAGTCTTTTTGGTGTTCCCGGTTCTGTTTTTCGTCCACGGAATAAGACGCATGACATTGCCATAACTAAATGATTAAAAGGCGCCATGTCATAAATACATTGAATTTTTTTTAAGTTAGAAAGATTAAAAAGCTTCAAATTGCCGACGAAAGTTATCAGATTTCGCAAAAAAATCTGTATATACACAATGCAAATGAATTCTGATTTAATAAAGAAAAATATCCGAATAATTGCATCACACCAATTATATACTGGATTGTGTTTTTGTACATAATGCAAAATATAGGTTGATCGCTAAGTTTTTTTTCTTCTCGTTATAAATTGGCCTTGATCTGAATATACTAAATATACTGTTGGAACACATAATCCAGTTAAAACGAAAAACCTGAAGCCTGTATCTGATATGGTTTCATCTGGCTGAGATTGATTGATAAAATTTCACAATTATACAGTTTTCTTCTATTTATGGTAAATAATGAGTTGACTTAATTCAGACCTATGAAACGTACATACAAATCGTATTCTTAATCTAATTTAATGCAAACGAATAGGATAAATAGGTTTTATACAGATCGTGACATTAGTTATTTACAAATCAAATTTACATACATGGAGTTAATTATAATCAAGTTGCCGAAAATGTTATCAAATTCATGCTTAGTGAAATACACATGATATTATCAAAACATGCTTTCAAAAAAATCAAATGGAAATGGTGTAAATTACAAAAATATGATAATATCCTCTGACAAAGAATTAACTAATGACGGTATCATATGCCAATCGGTTGCCAATCGCTAATTGAATTTGTCATCAGTAAGTAATTAAGCTATATTTTTTTCCAGTATATTTTTCTTTATATGGATTGTCAAATTTGCCCCAAATGGGAGGTCCACATCTCAATATATAAAGACTAAGCAAAGTTAGAAAAATATTGGTTCAATACAGTCGGAGTTGCAGACTACACAAAATATGCACCGTTCATAGCATGTATTGCTGAAAAATGGTTAGGTCAACATACAAAAATTCATAGTAAACATTTGTCAAATTTGTCCAAAATAGGATGTGTTTATCTTCAGTATGTATATAAACACTATGCAGAGTTTTACAAATATTGGTTCAATACATTACACAAAGTGTGTGCCCCCAAGCGTGACGGACGGACATAGTCCAGCGGCTGCTAGACCTGCTGTCACCGTTGGTTCCTGACAGACCTAACTTGCAGTCATCCTTATTAAAGTTTTATGGACGTAATCATGCCTTGCTTGACAGGTATGAAATAAACTGTTGCCCCTTATGCACATGATACGCCAGTAGAAATTGTAATGAGTAGGAAAATATTTTTTATCCAATTAAGTGTCATGTTAATTTTCAACGGCTTAACATATCTAAATCATAACACTGTAACAATAAACTTAATATCATCTTTGTATAAGCAGGAAATTTTATAATTATAAAAAAATTTGTTATATTTGGACAATCTAAGTTCCATAACTCTGGAATGACAAAAGTGAAAATCATCAAAAAGTATACAGACCCTCAGACCACCATGTGTAAATGTTTGAAAAAAACAGCCAAGGCGTACTGGAGTTAGTGCGCGACATGTGAAAAATTGCTTATTAAGTCCCATAACTATGGAACAAAATAAGTGAAAATCCTCAAAAAAAGTATACAATCTGAATATTAAGGAGACATGACACGACTCTATTAGTTTTATCTTAGCGAAACGAAAAATGGGGACGGAAGCAAACCATAAAAATCTTGCAAAATACAGATTACTGACGATTCCAGTAGATAGAATCAGGATTTAGATATGAGTATGCTATGGCGTTTCATGAAAAAAAAAGCAAATTCTAAAGTAGGATTTCGGACTGCACTTAGACCTTGCCAGAAATTACTTTCCGATAAGATATTTTCTCACAGAAATTAACCCAACAGACAATTTTCAAATATTATCATAATATGTCTAAGGTAATATTCTTTGATACGCCTTTGGATGCAATTTATGCCCTTCTTAAATGCTTAATAGTTACTACAATTTATATTTTGTATGTATAAAGCGAAATTATGGAAAAAGAATCACCAGCTACGTTGTGGTCAAAACGTCGGAAAAATCTAAACATCGAGAGTAGTACAATAAAAATTGCATAAATATTCTTTAGATTCAACATGTTGTTTCTACTTCTAAATGTTCAGATTACGTAAAGAAGTTTGCATTAGGTCACTAAGTCCAATAAGTTTTTCTGACAAATGTTAGTTTGACTATATATTTTGTTAACCTAGTTTTGCTTTCAAAGGCAATTATAAACGTAAATTGAATTCGTAAGGTACAAACCTTCGATCATCTACAAAAGAAACTATTGATTAAGGAGCTGAAAAGTCGATTTCTTGAACTACGTACAATTCTCTTGTGTTTACAGTAAAATGGTTTTGTAAAAATCGCAATTGAAGACTTTCTTGACAAATTAATAGTGATAAAATACTACATAATCACTGTTCCAGAATAAATCAATAAGCTAATAAATAAGCATAAGGAAAGAAAAGGGAAAGAAGGAAATTAACCGTTATTAATGCAATTTTTATCATACAATCGTTATTTTCTTTCACACTTAGCAGTTTTGTTGTAATTTTTTTAGGAAAAGATTAAATTATAGTCATTAGAGAATGGAAATCCGTCAACTATTTGAAGATGTGTTTTATTCAGAATTATTTGCAGAAAATTTCTTTAGGGAACTTATTACTTTGTCATTGTATTTCTCTCAAGAGAAAACCTTTGTAGTTGCATTTTCTATGGTGGTGCAGAATAAATGGGTATTTAATTTTCCTCTATTTAAGATAAATCACATCAATGGTATTAAATCCATATCATGAAACGTATAAAATGAATACAAAAAGTGTACATTTTTTTAAAAAGTACTTAAAAGTCCATAATTCAAGAAGGTATGTCTAATTACCAATGATCATGACTGCGATTATAAAAATCAGAAACAAAGTAAAAATTTCTATGATACCAGATATGCACATTTCGTCGATTTTCTGCTCATCAAAAGGCCTAAAATGTTTTATAATAACAATTTTGATGCAGCAGATATGCAAATTTCGTCGATTTGTGGCTCATAAAATGTGTCGACGGCCTACAATATAGTAAACCAAAACAATAATGAGCAAATGAAGCAGATTAAAATGACAAATGAATGAAATTAAAACTTATAAAAAAATGAATCCAGGCAATGATAATGGTCCAATAGGGAAAGCACATTTTAAGTTATGCAAGTGAGCAGCCGTTTCGTTTAGACGTGTTTTATCATAAAATAAGCGTTACACACACATATAAATATGCAAGTTTTTCGTAACGGTGTAAATGAAAAAAAGGAGTGCTCCGAGTCTTGCGAAGGACAAAATTCAAAACAGAACGGATAGAACCAAAAACCATCTGAGGACAAAGAGATGTGAAGGAGAGAGAAAAAACACTGAATATCCTTCTAGAGTCATATATAAATAATTATATACTTACTGCAAATGCAATATCTTTATGAAGTCATTACGTTGCTAATAACATGTTGAACAAAGAGATGGCATGTTCCACTGTTGCTTCATTAACTGTCATCATAAAGCTTGGTGTTAATTTTCACAGAAATTGATTTCAGATTCCACATCATTAAGTTATTTCATTTTGAAATAATTAGGTTATTATATTTTGTTCGTTAGGAGTGTCAGAATTGTATTCACGTGGCAACAATGTGGCTCACCGTAGTTAATTTTTGTTTTTGTCGAAAACGATGAGTTCAACGACATTATGATAAGGGACCTGACAATATAGTAGGGGTGACACGCTCTGGGGAATTTTGAAAAAAGATTGGTTTTAGGAAAAGGTGTGGAAAAATATGGGCAAAAAATTAAGGAATTGGGGAAAAAAGGACAAACAAAAATTTTAAATAATTGGGAATATATTCCCCTGAAATGCCATCGATAATACTTTAACAATGTCAGTAAACGCCAGGTGCAGTTGTTTTGGGGAAGTTATTTGAAAACTGGATTCTGATTCTTTACAACCTTGTCCAGCCTATTTTGGGACCTGTATACTGTAAACAAACTGTGGTTTCCGTCCAGTGGCGCCCCTAGTGTTTACTGACATTGCTAAATACTTAAAATTTACAGCTCAAGTGCGAACAATGGTTTGAAGAAATTACAATATTGTAGGTTTGATATGCCATACTTAGATACCGATATCGATATTCTTTTTAGTTATAAATACATGATAATTATGAGTAATTATTATGTCTTACGTTTTCATATATTGATTATAGATAAGGAGATAAAGAAACGATTTGTAATAGGGTGATGTGAAAAGGATAAATATAGATTCTCCTTCAGGTACGAGTGACTTATGGAATTTCTCCACCCGAGATAGTTAAATTTTCGAGCCTTTAGCGAGCGTGTTAAAATCTAAAATTTAACCATTGAGGAAATTCCATAACGCACGAGTAAATTGAAGGAGAATCTGTTTCTCCTATGATTTTCGACAAAAACCTGAAGAAAATGTCGTTGCTATGTAGTTTGTTTACATAGTAGTCATTTCGGGACATCTCTAGTTTATCGTTCCAATAACTGTAGAAAAAAGGGCGGTAATTCCCACGTAGAAATTTAATCACCGGGAAATGGGTAAATATATGTATTTTTATCCCACCGATTAAACACGTCAAGAATAGGAGAAATATTTGTAATTATACTAGAGCTATGAATCTATGTATCATATTGCAGAGTGATAGGGTAATATAAGCAGGAAAACAGTTCATGTAATTATAAAATTCATTATCCTTAATTACTTCCAGAAGGAAATTAAATATGCCATCCAATCTCCAGATGTTTGAGATTGTGTAAACTGAATATTGACAATGATACTTGTTTTGGTTTTTCCCCATTTTACTTCGATGCGCTCTTCGTATTAATGATATATGAGAAAGATATATAAAATGTACCATCAATAACATCTTTTCTTTCTTAAGATGGTTTCGGCTTTACCCCTTTTTAGTTATTTTGTAATTGTTTAGTTTGTTCTTCAATGTTTTGGATTGTGGTTTTGGTTTTAAACATGTTTGGCCTTGAATTCTAAATGGACGAAATGTGCAAATCTTGTGCATCAAAATTGGTATCAAAGAACTTCATTTTTACCACTGAATCGATGCCGCTGCTGGTGGACTCCAAGTCCCCTAGGGTATATTTGTTTGTTTAGTTGGGGTTTTACGCCGTTTTCAGCACATTTGGCTATTTCGCGGCGGCCAGTTTTTATTTGTGGAGGAAGCCGGAGTACCCGGAGAGAACCACCGACCTTCGGTAGGAAAATTGGCAATCCTTGTCAATTTAGATCGGAGTCGAACACACACCGCAACAGGTGAGATTCGAACTCACAACCTCAGTGTTGACAGGCTAGTGATCATTACTAGTCATGACGAACTACCTAGACCACTCGGCCACCGAGGCCCCCCTAAGGTATACAAAGCTCAGTTGCTAGTATATCGATACTAGCCCGAAATTGATACTTACAATTTACGGTTACGAAATGGTAAAAATGTTTGAAAACTAAGGAGTATCTCCCTCGTGCATCGCTCTGTTCTTGGATGGTTTTGGCTTTACCCCTTTTTCCTCTTCAATGTTTGGATTGTGGTTTTGGTTTTATACGTGTTTGGCCTTGAGCACAACTGATGAGTCGTAAATGGACATCGTGTACATCAAAATTGGTATCAAAGAACTTTATTTAAATATGCATACTTTACTGCGGTTGCATCTAAAATTTTAGAAAGGAAATTAACAGACGAAAAAAAGGGCTAAACATTACTCTAAGTGAACAGCTATCACCAATAAGAAGTTAACAGACGAAAGAAAAGTGCCAAACATAACTTTAAGTGAACAGTTATCACTAATAAGAAATTAACAGACGAAAGAAAAGTGCTAAACATTACTCTAAGTGAACAGCTATCACCAATAAGAAATTAACAGACGAAAGAAAGCGCCAAACATCACTCTAAGTGAACAGCAATATATTCATCATTATCACCAATAATAAATACAAATATAATACTTTTAGGACCTGTAGATCGTCATTCGGTAGTACTTTTATAAAAACGGAAATAGTCAATAATAAACCCCTTCCTTATTTTGTTCTCCTTTGACAAGTCAGTCATTTGACGTAGACATTATGATGAAGAACAACAATTCCTATGCTTACAAATGTGTCCTATGCTTACAAATGTGTCACTGACTGAAATTGACACGTCACTGGACATTGAATCCTCTACAGAACTAAGAAGTGCTTACTTATGTGCCGATTACCCTTTTGGTTGTGTCTTGGTAGTACATCTTTGCTTTTTTAGTGTCCTCACAAAGTCGACTGTGTTTGGATTTTGGTCTTGTAGAATTTGCCCACGGTTTTACTGCTTCGGTATTCCCTACTCGCAGATAATGGAGTTGTCTCCCTTATCATGCTTATCATGCTTATGGATGAATTATCTTTCCTGACAGAAAGTGTCTTTTATTTAACAGAAAGTACAACTTTTATTTTTTTTTCTAAAATTATTGAATTGGGTAAGGCCTTCATCAGACATCGTAAAATGTCGGAAAATATATCCCAGAACATATCATTAATGTTTGTAGAGGGTATTGTTAGGAAGAAAAAATATTTTGCAGAAATTTGTTCCATCTATGGAAGTCATCTTCTCCAAATAGCAGATAGCTCCATAAATGGGAGACAGCTTACAAGTACTAAAATTGGGGAATACTTATGCCGTAATTCGATTACTGAGGAGATTTTAAATTAAGAATGTGTCTTTCATGTCATTTGTCATATAAAAATGAATAAGGCATTCAATTTTAATAATATCTAGACATTAAATCTAAACTTTTTCAAAGTGATGTTTCTCTTTGAAACAAAAATTTTATGATTTGAAAAAGTTAATGGCAGAACCGATTAGAGGTACATGTATTTAGGCAATTCGCAAAGTTTTTCCAATTAAACTTGAATCCATAAATTCTTCAACCGGAGTGATGTTTAATAGCGTTTCGAAAAAAAAAAAAAAACAAAGAAAAAAAAAAAAAAAAAAAAAAAAGAAAAAACAAATTCTACCTTTATGAGCTAAGGGCAAAATATGGTTCACATAAATGTCAGAAGATGTAATATTCAAAGAAGTAAGGTAATTTCCCTCTGTAATTATTTCACTTCTAAAGACATTTTCAAAAACGTCTTCTAAAGCCTTTCTGTGGCCATAGCCTGGTACGCGTTGTCTGAAGATTTGATGATAACTAAAAAATCAGTTAATAAAAAGTTATGCATGCCCGAATATCGCTCCGAGAAATAGTTTTAACACAAAATTGCCAAATTAAAGTCTTTGAGAGAGTTTTCAACCTGAAGGACACTCAGAATCAAAACAATTTTTTTTTGCTGTAAGTGAGTTTATGTATCTCCTTTTATATGGCAGTATATTATTTTGGTTTTGAGTGTCCAAAATTCCAAAATGTGATACAAATTGACCCAAATTGCCTACTATATACACGACCTTTGCGGGTAGAAAACTTGACTTATTAATTATTAAGTGCACTATACCTTTTTTAACATTAAAAATGCATTGCAAACTATAGTTTATGATGAAAAGTAGCTAAACATTTTCAAACCCAGCCTCAGTAGTGACCCTCCTCTTCACCTGCTTTTCTTTTTCACTTTTACATAATTCTTTCTTGTGCAAGGATTTATGCTAAAAAAGATACAAAAGAAGTATGTAATTGTAATCAGTTTAAATATCTCCGTTTATATAAATGTGTCGATTTGTATCTTCTTTTTATTAGAAATTTATCTGATTTATATGTACTTTTATGTAATTACAAAAAAATGTGTATTACAAAAATATTATCAAGACCTGATATTGAATTACTTGCAGCCATATAAAACAGATATGGTAACATGTTCTCTCATAGCAAGTGTCATTAAGGCGTAAAAATTATTTATGTACAACAAATGTAAAGAAAAAAAAAGAAGAAAATATTGTAAATTTAGCGGTATATAGGATTTAAATTTATCACGTGTACCATCTGCTAGATTTATTAGGGAAAAAAGATAAACGCGAAAACTGTACGCAGCGAGGTCAAAATTTATCAGAAAACAGATACTGAGAGAAAATGTTCATTATTAGAACCCCTAGGGTTCGTGTAACATACAAATGATGCAGGTGTTGAAAAAGAGCCTCAAAAGCAACATTTTCAAGGAATTTGATAACGTTTTTAGTATTTAGCAAAATTCAAAAATAATAGAAACACTAAGGGTTCATTCGTTTTATTGCACATGGTAGATCTCCTTAGCTGAAATTTGCCTTCCTAATTCGGTATTTTCAGTTGAGTACTTGTTTAATATAAGTTTGGTTTTTGGTCCTCCAAATGTTTCGGTTTTAATGCTGCTGATGAGAGGTAACTCCTTGAAATGCGTCGTATACAGCATAGTATAAATTTACTATATCTAATATTAGTATCTTTGGATTGTTATTTTGAAACTCCTGGGATGATGCCTCTGCTGGTGGACCCTAGGTCCTCGAGGGTATTCGCCAACCCAGTCGTCAGACTTGACAGACATGATTATTCATTGATTTGTTACAGAAATTACCAGTATTTAGCAAATTTCAAAAATAATAGAAATACTAAGGGTTCATTCCTTGTATTGCACATGGTAGATCTCCTTAGCTGAAATTTGGCTTCCTATTTCGGTATTTTTGGTTGAGTACTTCTTTTTTAATATAAGTTTGGTTTTTGGTCCTCCAAATGCTTGGGTTTTAATGCTGCTGATGAGAGGTAACTCCTTGAGATGCGTCGTATACAGTATAGTATAAATTTACTATATCTAATATTAGTATCTTTGGATTGTTATTTTGAAACTCCTGGGATGATGCCTCTGCTGGTGGACCCTAGGTCTCCGAGGGTATTCGCCAACCCAGTCGTCAGACTTGTCTGACATGATTATTCATTGATTTATTACAGAAATTATCAGTATTTAGCAAAATTCAAAAATAATAGAAATACTAAGGGTTCATTCCTTGTATTGCACATAGTAGATCTCCTTAGCTGAAATTTGGCTTCCTATTTCGGTATTTTTGGTTGAGTAATTCTTTTTTAATATAAGTTTGGTTTTTGGTCCTCCAAATGTTTCGGTTTTAATGCTGCTGATGAGAGGTAACTCCTTGAAATGCGTCGTATACAGCATTGTATAAATTTACTATATCTAATATTAGTATCTTTGGATTGTTATTTTAAAATTCCTGGGATGATGCCTCTGCTGGTGGACACTAGGTCCGCAATGGTATTCGCCAACCCAGTCGTCAGACTTGTCTGACATGATTATTCATTGACTTGTTACAGAAATTACCAGTATTTAGCAAAATTCAAAAATAATAGAAATACTAAGGATTCATTCCTTGTATTGCACATGGTAGAAATGCCTCGTTCCTTAGCTGAAATTTGGCTTCCTATTTCGGTATTTTTGGTTGAATACTTCTTGTTTAATATAAGTTTGGTGTTTGGTCTTCCAAATGTTTCGGTTTTATACAGCATAGTATAAATTTACTATATCTAATATTAGTATCTTTGGATTGTTATTTTTTTTCCAACATTATTGGACAGAAACAAATTCCTCTACATGAACATATCAAGGCCTCAAGGAAATTCATTAAAACGTATAAATTCAATTGCTTCTAGCACCAAAGGTTCGAAGTTCTAAAAAAAATTAACACACTACAAGCAAATACTAAAGTAAGTGGCTATGAATATATTAAAGTGATGCCAATCAAGCATACGTTTTCTATATTCTATCATCTGCCTTACCTCTGACCCACTAGGCCTTTGTACCGATAGTGCTATTGCCATCAATTTACCTTCATCTTTGTTACCTGTTCTTTGAGTGAAATCACTTGGTCAGCTGGGGATAGAGTTTGAAAAACTGACCCTTGGATACTACCTTTTAATATTTTTATTAGAATATCTAGACGTTGAACAAATTAAAAAGCACTCTTTTCTTTTAATGCTCTCGATGCATTAATTGTGACAAAAACTTTATAGAATTGTTCTTGAGTTATCCCTATCACAATTAGTTCCAGTGGTCTAGACCTTCGATAAAAAAAGAGCCAACTGATTATAATGTAATGGTCTATGGGGTCGTGTTTAAAATTTGTGTATCGCACTGTTAAGACCACAAGCAATAAGATAGAAATATGGATGCAAATGGTCGAATTCATTAGGAACTTTCCTCAGTTTCTTGGATATACACGATTAGCTATATTTTGCATACGGATTTCGGTGTAGTAAAATCCCCCTTTAATTCCTTGTAACATTCACGTTTGAATATGGATTTTTGGAACAACCCAAACAGTATCAATATCGGAAAAAGCAAGCAAAAAATAGAATTTAAACAAATTAAAATACGGTATCTTAAGAAATCACTATCAAAGTCATCTCTTATGAAATAGGCATCAATTGTTCCATTAAATATTCATTTCCTGTCTTTAAGGATGCCCGTCAAATTGCAGTTGAAAATTTGTTATAACGATCGTAAAATGAATATCTTTGCTGATTAATTTAAAACAAATATCACAGTAACGGATGCACCCAGTTTTTACATGTAGTAACCTTTTGAGGAGAATTTAGAATAAATTCACAGTGGTTTCAAAATATCCTGATTTTACCAAGGGCAGGCCCTTTTAACAGCGAGTCGTGACTAAATATTTGACTTAAAGGGCCTACCTGTGGTAAAATCAGGATATTTTGAAGCCATCGTGAATTATTTCTATTATTATAAGGACAGTTTCTACGACATTTTGAAACGCTGCAACATAGCTATTCAGACACGAAGACGCCATAACACAACGCAAATTATACTATGACCTATGACGTCGTTAAACTTTTGGGGAACTTGACTATTACGTTTCCAAACAACCGTCTGACGTCTGTCACGTTGGAATCAAATATCAAAAGGGG
This sequence comes from Mytilisepta virgata, assembly GCA_028015205.1. Taxonomy (NCBI): domain Eukaryota; kingdom Metazoa; phylum Mollusca; class Bivalvia; order Mytilida; family Mytilidae; genus Mytilisepta; species Mytilisepta virgata. The sequence goes on along the minus strand of CM051511.1, from coordinate 32,851,984 downwards.
CGTAAAACGACTAAAATCTATGAAATACACAAGTCGAGCAAAACCAAATATAAAATCGTAAAACAACAACAAACTTAAAAGTTAAAAATACTCAACGTTTCGACCAATATGGTCTTGATCACGAGTATGTAAAAAATAAAAAAAAATAAAAAGGTGTTGACTCTTTGAAACCCAGAGCAAGACTGAGTCCGTACATAAAATGTAAACAAAAACAAAAAAATATTTGACGTGTGTGTCCTCAGTAAAATGTACTTCATAGAAAATACATAAATGGCAAGGTAGATAGTAAAACTATATAGTAAAAATAAGTAAAATAACATATTTGACGTTGTGATGTATAGAAAATGTACCATATAAGATAACTGTAAAAGTGTGCATACTAAGTAAATGAATTGAAATTAAGAATTTTTTACATTAATTCCACGGGGTCGGACTCAGTCTTGCTCTGGGTTTCAAAGAGTCAACATCTTTTTATTTTTTTATTTTTTACATACTCGTGATCAAGACCATATTGGTCGAAACGTTGAGTATTTTTAACTTTTTAGTTTGTTGTGTTGTTGTTTTACGATTTTATATTTGGTTTTGTTCGACTTGTGTATTTCATACTTTTAGTCGTTTTACGCCCCTTTTGACAGCTCACCATTTCCATTTATTTTTCTTGTTATCTATTGTCGCATGAGCTGTTTCGCAACATACTTAGTTTTTTGGAATCAAATATCCGTATAAACATTAAGCGTTTGAAGCAAGTCATATAAGAATAATATTTTGTATCGATCAATCTAAAAAGCTGTTTTTCAAAGAGCAAACAAAATACCTAGAATACAAATAGAAAAATACAAATTTACTTAAAACTAATTGTAATGGACATCACCAGCGCATATTGAACCAGAAGTGACCCCAGGTTTGAAATTGAAAGCTTAAGACCTTATTTATGCATATATTAAACGCCGTTACCAAGGTACTATCAACAATTATACTGTTTATAAGTGAATGTTATTTCCGTGCTAAATCAAGGTAATCAGAAATCAAAGGAAAAATATTTATGCATTGGTAATACTTCCTTTGCAAAGAATTAGAATCCTATCAACTCTGAATTATTTATATTTGATCTGTAAAAAGAATAATGTCAATTAACATGATTAAGTGACTTTGATATTTAGTTTAAAGCATTGATTAAAAATTTTAATTCGACAAGCTAAATTCCGTTTTGGATGAATAACATTCGTTATAGATGTCCTATTCAAAAATATAATTTACATCCTAAAAGAAAAACCAAACCACTGCAAAACTAAATAAAAATAAAAAATAAACACAAATCAATAGATGGAATATGATAGACTATTTCTTTTTATTTATCAAAAAATCGTAGTATTACTTACATCTAAAAGTAAGAGATTACAATGCATATAAAAATGGTATTCTCCATTTTTGGTACATCTATAAAGACAATCCCATTTACGGAGTTATCTGCTCTTTTGAGAAAGTGAGTTTCATGGAAAGTAATTGAAAAATTGTCATTTTTCTGCCAAATATTTTTTCTTTCACACACATTAATGATATGCTTTCGAATTTATTTATTGGGCCTCCCCAGATTCAATATTTTCAGAAAAAAAATAGATAACTCATGCATATGGGAGACAACTCCAATATCCGCAAGTTGAGAATTGTCGTTTCTAGAGTGTATGGATTAAACTTTTTCGGTACGCTCTAGACCAAAACTTCTGGACCCCCCCCAAAGAAAAAGATAATAAAAATAAAATAATAAACACTAAACAAAAAAAAAATTGTGTGAGTCTTCCAAGAAAGACATTTGTCGCCTGCGGACGTCAATTTTTACAAAAGATATAAAAATTTTCTAAAAATGAAATATATATGCACACCTTTGCATTTAGGTTAATGCACAGAGAAAGTTTCATCAAATTGCCTTGCGCGGTTATGAAGTAGTTGAGGATAGAAGTTTTGACAACTCCCTTTTTTCAAAAATGTCAATTTTTACACAAAAAAAATAAAATTTTCTAAAAATGAAATATATATGCACGCCTGTGCATTAAGGTTAATGCACAGAGAAAGTTTCATCAAATTCCTTTGAGTGGTTTACGAGTAGTTGAGGATAGAAGAAAAGTGTGAGGACGCAAGACCACAGATAGTGTTCCCTATGTGTCGACCATGCGTTCCGCAGGCGACACAAAAATAAATAAAAATAAAACAAACTTGTAAGAAATCCAACCAAACAGGCTTTAACACTTATAGCAACATTCAGGTACAAACAAAAGTACCATTTGAAAATAAGATTATAAGGCAATCCATTTAAAGTTCCACATGTAATTTACTTATTGGTAAAACTTTACTTTGAACTATGGTAAGGAAACATTTATATGATGGGAAAAAATGTCTTTGATGAAAAATGATATCCATTTTCGTGACAAAATAAGTTCAAGAAATGATAAATTGATATGTAAACCCATTGACATTTCTTTGGTAAGAAGAAAAGAATATTTGCTACTTTGAACTGTAGTCGGTAAACCAATTATATCAGATTTGACGGATGAAGCGTTATTATCTTCGGACAAATACACGGACACCATAACACTGTAACAGGCAATTATTTTGACGATGAACCACAGAATATAGCACAGCAACGTATGTATCTGTATATTTTGCCTAATTACATGTATGCGGTACGATACGATAATTTAAAAGAAAACCCTATTTTCCAGTACGATGAAAATTAAGGATAATTATTTTGTACGTTGTTGATGGCCTAACATGGCATTTTCGATTGATCTCTTTATCCGAATAAAATTCTTGCTACTAAAAATACTGGAAATATCCAAATATCCTACGTTTAACTTTTAATAGTGTCTGCGTCGGTTTGTGCAATCCACTGTTGGTGAGCCCTTGATATTCCGCGAAATTTGGTTATGTTGTTGTACTTGAGTTGAGCGAACATAGGACAGTTCTTTGTGCCTGAGTCATCAGAAAATCGTAAATTAACTTAAGGATGCTCGCTGGTCATGTTTTGGTCTTTTTGTCAGATTTTCGGAATCCTCGGGTTTTATCCATTTCTTAAAAATGAAATTTTTTGCCCATGAACCCCCACTTTTTCTTTTATAATTCAATCATATATACCTTAAAATGGTATTTGACAAAATTTTATGGAATCCTTTTTATTTTTTCATTCATTTTTGAGAGACTGAAGTTGTCAATGCAAAGACAATTAAAAATCCAGAGAAAACCTATTTCCTGCAAATTTTCAAGGCCTTGTAGCTCTAAAATAAGCACATGAACCTATATTTTTTCTTGCTTATTTGTTTACTATTCATATGTTCTCTCAAACTAAAACACCTATTTCAAATCCTATTTATTTCCTATTATACCAGCGATCATCCTTAAAGGAATTTAAATTGAAAATTGTGTAACGATTTGTTTATTAGTTTTACCAATGAATACCGATTAGTTTTCAATATTGTTACATTTATTAGATTTAGTAAAGTTAATTTAATTGTTAAATCGTCGCATGTAAATGTTATAGCATTTGTAACTCCTGGTACACATAAAAGAGTAGATGAAAGTGTATATCCAGCTGTAGCGCTTTAATTACGGGAATAAATCACATAGAGGCATATTTTGTATGGTTTCATAAGATTGGTCATAAAGTTTATACAGTGTAAACTGAGTCTTAATTACAAAATTCTTATACAATTAATCTTATAAATCAAATCTTTGTCTGTCAAGACCGTAAAATAGACTTTTGATACCAATTATGCACAAAAGTTGCACATTTTATCGAATTAGGACAAATCAGTTTTGCTCAAGGCCTAAAATCTTGAAAAAAAACCTACAAAACAATCGTCCAAAACGTTAAAGGGCAAATTAAAAAAGGCCCAAATTTTACAGAAAAAACCATCTAAGGACAGATCTATGAACGAGAGAAATGCTACTTAGTTTTCACAAAATTTAAAATGTAAATTTTAAGTAACAATATCTTAATCAGTAATCTCAAAGAAAATGCAGACTTCTGTAAACATACACTTTAGACAACTTTAATATACACATTGTCAAAATGGATAAGATATTCTCTAAATTAGTAATGTTTAAGAAAAAAAGATGGTCGGATTTTTATAAACAGAACTCTGTCCTACAAAGTAGTTTTAAGCCGATATCATCATACTTGTATCAATATAATTCCGTAATTGTTATTATCTCCGATATTGTTCCTCTCTTATGATATATTTTTTTATGTTCAAGTTGTAAAAGTAGCATTTCCATTTTTCTCTGTTTCCATTAAGATTTGACAAAAGTAATCAAACTAAATGGATTGTTGGCACTAAAATTTCTTATCCTTATAAAACAAAGAATAACAAAAGATATTTACCCATCAAATTAATGCAAATATAAGTAACAAGAATCCGTTTGAGACAAATGTGTTTAAGTACGATATTGATAAATACACTAAGAAGTCGTGTAATTTATATTCTGTCAGCCATTAAACCAGTCAAAACGCTTGTCTGACCTTAGAAAACAATTTTCAGGACTTCCGCCCTGAAATAATATAAACGTTATTGCAAGATCAAAATTGCAGCGAACTAATAGAATAGAGAATGGAAACGGGGAGTATTTCAAAGAGACAACAACCCGACCATAGAGCAGAAAACAACCCAAGTCCACCAATGGGTCTTCAAACTAACTGATCTATATTTCAAATTTTTGTAAAATTTAGCATGCAGCTAGAGTATATTGAACTGAATCAGAATATCAAAAAAATAATATATGTCCCTTTAATATTTCCCGAAATATGGTGTTTCAAATTTTGTCAACTTGATGGGCAAATACATAGAATGCATGTAGTTATCGTTCCAAAATAACAATCCAAAGATACTAAATTAGATAAAAAAATCAAATATTTTGACTTTAAATTATTTCTCAAAATCCAGTCAATAGAATTACAAAAAAGCCTGATATATTATTGCTATTGAAGTTCTCTTTTTATTGATATAAATTTTATTAGGGGTCACCAGATTCGTTTTTTTAATATGTTAGATTGATTACTGTAATGAAGAGTGAAAATAAGCGTCAGAAAGCCAAAAAGACCGTAACGTGGTCACTACGTTGCGATAAAAAATGTAGATTTTTATTGTTTTCTATAGTTGAGTGATTTCTACAACGAAAAAGAAGCTGGTGATCCTATGTTTATTTAGCATCATTAAAACGAAAAAGTTGAAAGCAATAACATATAGTACTTACAAATGTATAGAAAATTCTAGGGATCACTTTTTGAGAAATGACGATTTGAATTTAAATAATTTTTTTTCGGCAGTTCTACAGTAAAAGTCCTTTTTTCGATGATTTTAAATCAATCTTATTGAAGAAATGTAAAAGCTGAACATAAAAATTTTCGATATTTAGATGCAATTTAGAATATTCTAGCTACATGTAAAAATTCATGAAAATCCGTAATTTAGCGGATTTAGGTACCCACCTTAATCGCCTCTCTCAATTTTTCACTTTATGAATTTTATTTATACACAGTATTGTCAAACACCATATGTCATTTTGTACATATGTCATGTATGTAGCTACACAATAAGGTTTTATAATTTTGATTTTCAAAAATTTGGCTATGATTTAAACTCCTCTTTCATTTTAAACTTAGTTTATGGATTTTATTTCTATACAGTATTGTCATACATTAAATGTAGATTCGCTATAAGGTTTTGGAATTTTGATTTTCAAAAGCTGGGGACCATATTTACACATACATGACATAGGAAACATATTGTGAAAGTGTTGCAATTTTTGATACACCTGCCACAGGCAACATGCGAGGAGTGCAGAGATAGCTACCTCCTGCCTCTCTCCAGCTATAGCCCTTTTCAGAAACTCGTTTCCGGTATCACGATTCTGACTCTAAAATTATAATTTGAAGAAAGTTATTTTTCCTTTCTGGGACGTAGTACTGGTTCGCTGCAGTGCAGAGTAAAGGATGAACTGTTTTTGAACTTTGTTAATTTGCACGTAATGTTTGGTTTATATAAATTTGTGAACTACTTACGATCTTTTTGCTTCCAACATACTTTGTAATCAAATTTGAGTATAAAGCTGGAAATATTTGTATATCAAAGTAATAAATAATTTCTATTTAAGTCCTACTGGTTGCTCTGCACTGCAGCTAACCTGTACTACGTCCCAGAAAGGAAAATCACTTGCTTCAAATTTAGAAATTTTAGATTCAGAGTCGTGATAACGGAAATGAGTTTCTGAAAAGGACTATAGTAAGGAGGCAGTTGGAAACGACAAATATCCCTGTACTTCCCGGATTTCGCAGCCTGATTACCTACAGCCATAATAAGAAGCTATTCTACTTGACTATAAAAATCAGATTTGTACATAAAAGTTTTATCTTTACTTGAAAATCAACAATAAAAAGAGTTAAAAACCAATTTCTACGCTAATGTGGACCACCTCGGTATAGGAGAACGATCTATTTAAGACATTTATTTAAGGTTGAATTTGATTCAGTCATTTAACATATAGTAACATCATAACAGTTCAACAAATATCTTGATTCTTTAGTGATACCGTATGCTGATTGCTTATTATGTATTTTTTTTATTGTAGCTTATCTGTTGAAGAATGTTTTCAATAAATAACAATTTAAATATTTTTGACGAGGCCCTTTAATAGGCCGGAATCCATTTGCGCCAATTGGCATATTCAAAACGATTCAATTGCGCCACTGTCTATATTTTTCATAGTTTTAAATGAAATTCAACTGCGCCAAACTTACCTGTAAATCACCTGTTGATAATATACCTATCTACATTACGATGTGGTATGTTTGCACTTTGAGTTAAAAATACCAGCCACTAGTTAAACTGTACAGATACTTAACTGGATTTTAACTGTAAATAAATAGACTGTCGTTCAACGTTTTAGTTTATCGTATTTTACAATAAATGATTTTAACTCTGCCAGTGTTAAAACTGCCGGTACCAAGCTTGGATAAAAGAGGAGGAAAGTCGTTCAGTTGTGTTTTTTTGGATAGATTTATTTAAAGTAAAACAATGAATGTATTAACGATGGCGCAAATAAATGACTATTTCATTGGCACAAAAGATATGGTTTGAAAAAATAGGTGGCGCAGATATATATTGGTTTGACTTTCATGTGTTTTTTTTTTTTTTTTTTTTTTTTTTTTTTTAAAGTTTTCTCCATTTGTCACGTATTGGTTAATTTGCAAACATTGTCTGATGACTGTTTGCAGGAAATAACCGGCATAATCAGATTTTCAGTTAATACGTTACCATTAGTCTGTATCATTATTGGTGTATTTGGATGACTTCTTATGACAAAAACCTAATCTGTTTCGAGAAACAGTCGTAAATGGGTATTTAAGAAAGCAAATCTTACCATTTTCACTACAGATCAGACTGAAATATCCTGAAAAGAAGATTTCAATACCTCCGATAGTAATTGCATTTCATGTTCAGCAATACTTTGTTAACTGTATTCTGATATATTATATGGCATACGGTATACAAAATAAAACATTATTGTTGAGGTGCTATAAGGATAACTTATGAATTAGTTGAAAGAGTAAAACTATTTGATCCAAGAAAACCATTGTGAATTAGAATCTTAGTTTTTATTTATTTATTTATTTATTTGGGGTTTTACGCCGTTTTAAGCACATTTGGCTATTTCGCGGCGGCCAGTTTTTATTGGTGGAGGAAGTCGGAGTACCTGGAGAGAACCACCGACCTTCGGTAGGAAAATTGGCAGTCCTTGTCAATTAAGATCGGAGTCGAACACACCCCGCAACAGGTGAGATTCGAACTCACAACCTCAGCGTTGACAGGCTAGCGATCATTTGTAGTCACGACGAACTACCTAAACCACTCGGTCACCGAGCACCCCCCCCCCCCCCCCCCGAAGATTCTCTACCGGCCACATAAAATGTAAGCAACAATAATCATTTAGTTCTTCACATAAAATTCACAAGTTTAAGTAACGGTCAAATAAACAGAAAAGTTCTAGACTTGACATTAATGTTATAAATTTCCGGCCTTTGGATTCCAAGGTTTAAGTTTTTTTTTAATTTCCGTCAGCAGAACAAAATAGATTGAAAACGGAAATGATTAAAAGGCCATTTGAGGCTGAATCCATATACATACACACTGAAATCATCGTTATTAAAACTTAGGTATAAATTTTTAGTTAACTTTTTACAAGAAATCAAGCAAATCGTATGACTTAAGCATACTCATTTGATAATCAGACTTTTTCAAATACCTCATTTGTATCTAAAATTTCAAAGGTTAATTTTGATTACCTTCACCAATCATCATGATCATAGCGATTTTAAATAGTAGATGCTCCAAGAATCGTTTGTTTATATTTAGTTTTTAGAAAATTATGAAATATTCTTTACTGAATTTATTTTGTATTTAACGAGGTTCGAAAAAGTACTTTAAATTTTCAACACGTAATACATGTCATAAGACATATCCAACTCGTTTCGATGTATACATCTCCTCGTTAGAAGAACACCGCGATAGTCCACGTGGATAATCCAGTGCATGTGTGTATACTAGCTACACTTATACACAACTTTTGACTCGGCGAGGCTACAAAGCGGTCCTATTACTCGTAATGTAGCAAATAAGAGGTCGTGTTTACCTGAAATATCATTGAACTGTATAATTTCCAGCATAATAAATGTAAAGTCGTTGTTTTGCACATCTTGTCATTTTGTCGGTTTCAAAATTGTTTTCTTTCCGCCATGACAGTTAATCCTTACTTACGACTACGACTGATAATATCGCGGGAAATAGTATTTCTCAATAGAAACTTCCTTATTTGGAACGTGACTTTAGTGAGAATCCCGACCGGAGTTGAAAAGAAAACAAACCATTCAAAATATGGGTGGAAATTTTGAATGCCAAATTTCTGGATTGGAAATCCCCTGTTAGCTGATGGTATGTTGCTTTATTTTAACTGATAATGGTGGAAATGTGAATCACACCTGGCTGCTCAATTACGAGTAATGGGACCGCTTTGTAGCTCCACGGAGTCAGAAGTTGTCAAAGGAGCTACATTATTGTAGCTAGTGTGTATAAATCTCATACTATAGTTGGCGTTCAAAATTATAATAGTCTAGACATACCGTGAGTATTTGAGTTGTAAGAAATATTTTTTATTAAAGCTATATTGTTTTAATTGAATGTTTATTTTCAACTTCCGAACATAGCAACGTATTAGACGTTCTTCCGAACGACAAAAATAACCTGTAAGATAATTAACAACACTTATGCTCTTACCATAGTCAAACCTCTTTAAGGTCAAATCGCAAAAACTGAAGCGTAAAAGGCTTGTTGGATATAGCACGTGCTGTTTACCAGCCACACTTTCTTTCTGACCTTTGAAAATATTTTACTACGAGATGGCATTACGCTATAGAGCTGAACGACAAAACGTAACACAAACCTTTTATGGTACACGTAGATCTTCACCAATGAAATTTAACTTCGGCGTTGACATTTTATAGCTTATTTTGCTCGCAAATATGATAACTAAAGTGTTAATAACGAGGTATTTCTCTCAGAATATTTCGGCTACCGCCACAATGAAATATATATGGCATATTACTGACAAAAAGGTTAAAAAGTAGGGGAGATTATTAACCTAAACTTTATCACAAATTATCTTTTTCAAAATATCATCGATGACTGTGTGGGACGATGAACTAATAACGCCGTATAGGTAGATAAAAGTAAATGGAAACTAGCAATATAAGCGACATGTTTTTAAATTGCAGTGGTTGATAATGTTACATAATCATAAAAACAGAATACTTAACTTCGAACAACAGCGAAAGTAATATGCTGTTGGCGTGGCCAATGATGCGAGCACAGCAATAGTCCTTTCCAGAAACTCATTTCCGGTATAACGATTCCGACTCTTAAATTATAATTTGAAGCAAGTTATTTCCCTTACTTTACTTACTTCGTTTCGGGCGAACGAAACTTTTTGTAGCACAATATGGCCATATTCGCTTTAACAAATAAGTTCACTTCGGATGACATAATGGCTGCCCCCATTAAACAAACACTTTTCTAAATGACACATATGCTCCCATAAGCGCTCGCTAATATGAGGCAGGCGTTACCTGATGAGCTCCCGAAGCTTTTTTAAGAAGGGTATATCAGGACATCTTCGGTTTCTGTTCCGTTTTATTTTCATGTTCCGTCCCGCCCCGTTCCGACTTTTAGTAATAACGTCTTTACGCAAGATCGGGAATTAGGCTCAACTTTCGATTGAAGAAAAGAAATCTTGTAAGTACAGTAACACAAATTGACCTATCTACTATAATAGCTCCCTTCGAGAGCTTATAAAATTCCTCAGATTTTGAAATGTACCGGATGTATACCTAAATATCACTGCATGCTTTTAATTACGTAAATGTGACGTAGTCAAAATTTATCATAGGATTTATTACACTTGAGGTCGTCTTAAATTTTCATTCGTGCAAATATTTCACTTTGTCTCCTAGATAAATACAGAAATATTTTGCTTTGAACCGCCTCGGTGGTCTCGTTCTCGGCTCCAATGCGGAAGGTCGCGGGTTGGATTACCGGCCGGGTCAAACCAAATACAGGAAATTGGTATTTCCTGTATTTTCGCCAAGTACGCGGAATGTAGGAGTAAGAGCAAAGACTGGTCTGCTCCGAGTCAGTACAAAATGTATAATGTGGCCGGGAGGGGTGATATGTCTATCTGAGGAGCACGTGAAAAATCCTACTCAGCATGTTGGTCTAGTACAAAGCAGGATCATATTCATATCACATCAAGATATGCGTGTAATAATTGCCACCGGACATTAAAAAATTATCCATCCATAAATCCACCCTCTTTGCTTTGACTTATGACATGTACACGTATGAGTTGTTAGCTAAGAATTAACCCATCATTTCCTTATCCTAAACTGGACTGAAAATTATCCAATGAAAAATCTTTTTTTGTAATGTTTAGCCATTGAAAAAAATAAAAGTGTCGCCAGATTTCCACTTTCTTATCGTTTAACACAAAAAATGTTATCTGCCATATAAGACGAGTCCATGATTAATGCAAAAACGATTGATGCTGGCTTGATTTATAAATATTCATTTCACGTATAATATGGATGTAACATTTCCCTTGAGATTGACAGAAAATGATTCCTTAAGGACAACTTGTGACAAGATTTACTCGTATCAGGATTTATTACGTGATATTTTGGACATTTCCAGCGTATGAAAATACGCAACTTATGTATTTTGTTTGATAACAGCGAATTAGAAAAGACTCTTTGGCGGCGAAATGAATATTTTTAATGTTTATGTATACAAAGACATCAAATGTTTTGATTACAAATTGAAATTGGATGTCAAATCTTCAACCTAACTGTGAAGGTCACGAAAACAGAGAAATAAAATATAAAAAGCTGACTACGTATGCCTAATAAGCATCTATACACATTTTTTTTTACAATTTATTATTTCATTTTGTACAAAATATCGGCAAAAGAATACGGAGGCGACAAGGAAGTGGGAAAATAGGCTGAAATTCAGAGGCGAGGAACAGTACAACTGACAAACACCAAATGGATACATGTATATTTAAAACAATAAAAGAAAATTATAAAACAATAAAAGAAAATTACAAACTAAAGAGAAAAAAATAAAGGGAAGCACTAGCAAAGAACCGGAAGTGACATTAGGTGCTCTGGAAGGGTAAGTATGTCCAACAACATTCAAATCGTACGTCGTGACTTTTGTAAATTATCTTTACAAGAATAACATAGTCAGTGGAGGGGAGAGGACATTGGAAAAAGTCCGAAGTTCCGAAATATTATGGAGGTCGAAAAGAGAATATGGTATACCCCTAGAGATTCACTAAAGTAACACTGGTTTCCATTTACTTTAACATTAATAGATACAGCTTAACTAATGATTGCACACGTCTAAAGACGTTTCTGAAACTGCGTTTTTTGTAGATCGACGAAAATCATTAGGGTATGTAACAGTTTGTGAATTAAATATAAAATGACATCTAACTGTTTAACCTTAAAACGAAAATGTGCATACATGTAAGATAATTGATTATTTATGTTCAGTGTATTACATTGTTTTGTCTTTCCGTGACTATTAAAGAAGACTTCAAAACATCTTGCTGATTAGGATTTATACTGATTCACAGTTACATCCGGGGATTTATGAAAAGCGACATTAAATGTACTGAATTAGAATAAATATATATAACTTCATATCCGTTCATATTTAGTAATAGGCTTCGAATCGTTTACGATGGATTAAATTTGACAAACATTTCCTGTCAGGACAGCATGTGATCGACATATTTATTGAATTTGATTTGCCTCGCCAAACTTCTTCATGTGGAGTCGCTATTGGTATTAGGAAAGTTGTAAACAGGACAATAAATCTAAGAGAAAAAATTCTAGACAGATGCACGAAAGTCATCTTTTTGTTAGCCAACAAATAAAGGCATTGTTTTGCCTTTTAAAATTGAGTTTAAGCTGCAGTCAACTCTTGTTGTGGGGAACCAACACATCCGTAGTTCGGCTTAAGCGGCGGCTAATTAAACACAATAACAACTTAATTCTTAAATGAAACCTCTGTCAATAATTAACTAATTACTTAAGATAACGAGTCAAGGTAACACGAGGTTGAGACGAGAATTTTATACATCAGTCAGTGGTTAATGAACTGAAATTATTGATTTTCGGATGAACTTTTGAACTTCGATTGTTCTTAATTGATATGTCTGTATTACATGTACAAAACATTTTAAATGCATTTGTTAATATAGGTACCGTAATTTTATTTGGAGACAACTGAAATTTTGACTCATTTAATTTCGACACATCAGGAGTCAAAATAAAATACATGTAATTAAATCTGACAAAGTTTGGGACCACGAGAAAATTTTGACTCAAACGAGAGTTGATTATAGTACATTCTATATACATAATATTTAAATTGCAAGTCAGCAGAACGCTTAAAACAGAGAAGAGTTACTTAAATTCATTTTTAAAAAGCGAGACAATCAAACCATCCGTACTTGAAATTGTGCAAATATTTTGATATATCATTTAGATAAGTAAAGGCAGAAATGTTTGAAATTACACATATGTATACTGTATGTATGAAGTGGTTCTTGTTCAGAGACAGATTAACTTTATGATGAATTATAGAATGTAATGTAAAATGTTAAATGTAATAGCACAAGGGACATAATTCGGATAGAAATTTCTTTCATCTCCCTTTACTTTGATACTATTTTTGGGCAAGAAGATAATTTTAAATTGTATATATATGAGGACAAAAAAAGTAATTTTATGCAGCTGTAGAATTGTTTCCCTTATAAATTGTTAATAAAAGTTATAGCGCAAGGGTTACAAAATCCGTTAAAACTTATGTAATCCAATTAGAAATATATTTTGAATATATCCCTTTAGTTGCCATATTTTGACAGGGGGATAATTTTAAATCGTATATCCCTGAGAAGAGATACATGTTTTGCAGGGAGATACATTTCTGTAACTCCACAAATGTTTTGCATTCAGACAAAGATTCATATCAACCACTGGCGTCAGTTGAAAATACGAAATTGTACTCGGCTTTCGGCGTCTAAAAGGCTTGCAAAGACACAAAATTACCGAGTAAGAAGCTCGCCAGGCAGAAAAACTTGTAATCGTTAAGATTCGAGTTGAATGCTGCAGCGTAATTCCGCGAAGCACCAGCTAGTTGATTTTGCAAAAGAGAAATTTGTTATGGAATTAGTTCAACATTTTCTAGAAAGTAACCGAAATTCAAACTAAAATGCTTTTTCGATTAAATTCAATAATTAGAGACAAATCGAATCTACTGAGAGAGATGATTTAATGCATTAAATTGTTGATATAAAGAATATTGATAAGGTTGTGTCACTCGAATACAACTGTGGTGTGAACGTCATGACGATTGATTCTTTAATGTGTTTTGTTTTATTAAGTTTTATGGAGATGTGTTTTCTTCTTTTAAGTTGTAGACATATTTGTATATCCGAAAGTATAGTGTTGAGAGTTTAAGATGAAGATTAAGGATGATCGCTGGTCTAATAGGAAATAAATAGGATTTGAAATAGGTGTTTTAGTTTGAGAGAACATATGAATAGTAAACAAATGAGCAAGAAAAAAATATAGGTTCATGTGCTTATTTTAGAGTTATAAGGCCTTGAAAATTTGCAGGAAATGGGTTTTCTCTGGATTTTTCATTGTCTTTGAAAATCTGGCGACTATATTGACAGCTTCATTCTCTCAAAAATTTATGAAAAAATAAAAAGGATTTCATAAAATTCTGTCAAATACCATTTTAATGTATATATGATTGAATTATAAAAGAAAAAGTGGGGGTTCATGGGCAACAAATTTCTTGTTTAAGAAATGGATAAAACCCGAGGATTCCGAAAATCTGACAAAAAGACCAAAACATGACCTGCGAGCATCCTTAAAGCACTGTTCCTGTGTTTGGAATTCTGTCTCGTTTGTGTTTCAAGAATTAATCCACCATATCATATCTATATTATTATGTTCTGCATTACTTATATTAAATTGCATAAAAAACATGTACAATGTGGACAAAACTCCCTTCAGTTATGAGAATAAAAAATGTTCAAATTTTAAATACATATAGATACATATAAGTAAGTATTCTGTAGAATAAGGAAATAGACATACGTGTCATAAAGTCCTTCATTCAGAGATAAAAATTGTCATTATTTCTGGTTGGAAATATAAAATCTTACTTCTCGAGCATTTGATTTTCGTATTTAAACAGTCAAGATAGTTAAACCTTCAACTGATTTCGAGAGTGTATAAATATGATAATCAGCTGCTCCAAAATATTCTGTTTCTCTAATTCTTCAACAGTTTTAAACTATCTGTTATAATATATAACCCCGCAATGATCCTCTCACTTCTTCTTCAACATATCAATACGTCACATCGTAAAACCAAATTGTTGGTTGACCCCTTGGTTATCCCCTTTGATCCATCAAGAAGTCTGACTTTTTGTCCCTGCTGTAAGTTTTCATTAATAGATACAGTTGACTCTCGTTATCTCAAACTCTTTTATCTCAGAACTCCTGATATCTCAAAGTAATGTTTTGGTCCCCAGAATTAACTTTGCACTATGTTTCCTCCTGATATCTCAAACTATTTTTGTTGTTCCCAACCCCTTTGAGATAATGAGAGTCAACTTCAAATTAATTTTACACAGAAAACTACAGACGTTAGCGGTAATTTGTTTACGTTGCTACGCAATCTTAGAAAAACATCGAGAAATCGAAGGGAAATTTCAACGACCAATCAGCGATCAAGAACGACAAATCACAATTGGATTATTAAATTATTCTCCAAGTGATCGGATATTTTGAAAACAGCTAATGTTTATATTCGACAGATTGGGAACAAAAACTTCAAAACCTTTATGAAGGATACATTTTTTAAGTGATAATAAATAATTTTTAAAAATTTTGACTTTTGGTTTATTTCTTTGCCATAAACTATTCTTGGCGGGGAAGGGGGGGGAGGGGGGGGAGGTCAAACTGAAATCTACTGAGTGCAGTGCTTTATAAAAATCTGCAGACATTTTTAAAATCCTGACCGGAATTCTCGAGAGTGTCAAAAAATCCCGACCTGAAATTTAATCAGAAGTTAATATTGCTTGACAAGGTTAGTTATCCGCTTTGTCCATCCATTTTGAATTCAATGCTCAGGAGGTTTTTGGAAAACATTGTAATTTGTCTTAAGGCAATACAGTGGGTAACCTGCATTTCTGCAGGACAGGCGATCTTGATGCAGCACTGATGACACGGAAATAAAAAAAGAAAAAAAAATATTTTTCATACATTATCTATACTTGTAAATATTTAGTCTCATACAAGTATGTGCAATAGGTAAAGTTTATATAATTTCGATTTTTTTGTATAGAAAAAAAATCATTTAGGCCTCATTGTGTATCGGCCACTTAACTTTTCATAAGGCGAATCAAAATACTTTTAAAATGGAAATTGATGCAGAATGCTGATTGTGAAGTGATATTGTCAATGTTCAGAAGAAAATAGACTGACAGAACGTAATCCTATAAAAAAAATAATTCATAAAACGCATTGCGAAAAGGATTTTCAAGAAAATTAAGTTTAACTTTTCCTGATTCAATAAACTGTCAGTCAATATGCTTTGAAAATTTACTTGTACCAAATGATCCAAATTTTATTAAAAAAAAGAAAGCCTTATTTTGAAAATGACGTTGAACGACTGATATATAAACTCTTTTGAATTTCTATTTTTTAGTTCGGAAACGAGATTCAAATATCCGATTTCCCGTAAAAACTCTAGTTTGCATAATATATTGTATATAGTAAGGGGACGCACATGTAATTCAACAGTATAGGATTCAATCATGTAAAAAATTCTCATGAATAAAACCGAGAATGGCGTTGACGATTCCTGTTTCAACGTGAAATTGTTGACTCCATCAATTACTTTGAATCCATATTAAAGGAAGACATTAAAATAAATAAAAAATAACAAAAAAAATTAATAAGAAAAATCCACAAATAGACTGAAATATGTTATTGAATTTGCTGTAACTAAGCTGATTCATCAAGTTGATTTATTGCCTAAATTGTTACAAGGCTCCGCTTTACAGATTATGTTATCGAATAAAGTGGGTGGAAGCATATTTTTTTTTATTAGATAATACAAACCGATGACAAGTTATTAGAATTTTTACCGATATATCATAATTTACGACTACAGATTTGGTAGATCATTTTATTTCGCATTCTTCATTTGTTTTGCGAAAAGAGTTAAATCCAAATTTATTTGAAAACTTTAGCTACTGACGTTGATATATTTGACACAAAAATAGATTACAATGGTTTATTTTACTGATTAAAGAAATCAGGATGCATTTTTTGCAGGCAACATGGTCAATAAAATTGGACAATAACATACATGAAAATTTAAAGTAGTTTTAATTTGTTATTGTAGCCACCAAGATTTTAGCAATGACATAAGTTTATACGTTTTTTCTTGTTTATTGCTGTTTACGAATATTGTTGGTGTTTCTGGTTTGATAAGACCTTGCATCTAGCTTGTTGCTATACAATATTTGAAAAAGTTCCCTTACCTTTGACGGTTTTCTATTACTCTACATTGCCTTCGTCATATGGAAAATGTACTGAATAAAAGAGGAGTGAAAATCCTGTTTAATCCTGCAATTTCATTGGTTACGTGTCTAAAATGTCATAAAAAAGCTTTTAAAACCATAGATTACAATAGAAGTTAAACTTGTATACATGTACACCATATGAAACTGTGATATGAACCTAAAAATAGTGACAGAATTGTTTTAAAAGGGAGGTAATTATCAATTCAGTGTCTGCAGAATTTATATCCACATGACACAAGTATAATATGATTTTACAAAAAAACATCTGTGGTCGACTTCGTGTAGGATAAAGAAAAATGGCAATAACACATTTTAAATTCAAATTTATTTGATTTATCAAAATTTTACATGTAATTTTATCAGATTGAAATATCTGTCAATATACTGCACTTCCACTATTAATTGCATCTTAGAGCCATCTGACACCATATTTCTCTTTGTTTTCAGGTAATTGTGTGCCGGCGGTAAATTTGTCACGTCTGATAAATTAGATCGCTTTCTCAGCGTGTACGGGTGACAAACCAAGAGAGTTATAGGGAAAAATCCATGACAACATATTAAATTGAGAACGTGATAAATTGCTTCAGTTCTCAAAAGATCAACAACGTTATTAATTGTCAAAGGCATTATGGTCCATAGTTCCCTTAAGTATTTAATTAATGCATCAAATTCGAATACTAATGTTAGTGATATATTGTTGCTATATGAGACTACAACCATTATGGGGAACTACGTCGCCACAGTAAATGAGATATCGGAACTTAAACAGTTTGAAAACTTTTATAAACCTATTCATGGCTACCTCGCTGCTTGTGTCTGCGTTTTCGGGGTGTTGGCCAATATTCTTAATATCGTTGTATTAACCCGCAAAAATATGCTTACGTCGACAAACGTCATTCTTACTGGATTGGCCATTGCTGATGGATTAACCATGGCGTTATACTTTCCATGGGCATTATGTATGTATGTAATCAATGGAGTTGAAGTACAGCCAGCTCGAGATACATATCGTTTAGCACAATTTCAGATGGCGTACGCTATATTGAGCGTCATTGCGCATTCTGTTGGAATATGGCTGACAGTTACACTTGCGGTATTCCGATACGTTTTCATAAGATTCCCACGTCGAGGTGTTAGACTGTGCAACATTGAACGTGCAAAGATGGCGTGTGTTATAGTAGTGGCTGCCGTCCTGTTTGTGTGCTTACCAAACTCGTTAACTTATGAAATTGTTGGAGAATGGTTTAACCACACCTTAAAGGATGGAACGTTTGTTAATGGTACCGTTTATTATGTCGATGTAAAAGAAAACACACCGTTTGAAAAAGTTTTCAAAAATCTTAATTTCTGGATACAGGCTATTTTTATCAAGCTGTTGCCATGCTTTCTACTGACCGTTTTTAGTTTGTTACTTCTAAAGACAATGCGGGATGCTGAGAAAAGACGTAAGCGACTTTTAAATAAAGTTCCTTTATCTGACGGCGAGAGCGGCGCTCTGAGTAGTGGAAGTAATACTGGTAAAAAGCTGAAGAAAACAAGCAGAAGTAATAGGACAACACGAATGCTACTAACAGTGGTTTTCTTGTTCATAATAACCAATACGCCACAAGGAATTCTTAATGTTCTGAGCGGCCTTATAAAAGAGTTTTTCCATAATGTTTATATGCCGCTTGGAGACTTACTAGATATTATGACATTGTTAAATAATGGAATAAACTTTGTGTTATACTGCACCATGAGCAAGCAATTCCGGGAAACATTTATCAAAATATTTTTGAAAAAGTCATTACGTGGAAACAATGGCGTCCGTAAGACTACTACATATATCACTGCGCAAGACACACAAGCGACACGTGATTCTGACGTGTAATATTTGTATTGTAAATAATTTTATTTACAAGGCAAAGTTTGTGATAAACTTATTTAAGACACAATCAAATGGTGCATCTTTAATTGAGAAGAGCTTGATGTAAATTACAAAATTATGAGTTTGATCATATTATTTTAAAACTATGTTTCGTTGTCACCTTGATATATTGTACAATGACATGATTGTGGTTTTGCTATTTTTTTGTGACTTGCATCTATATTTTTGTCAATATTGTTTTGCTCATTTCTTTTTCCGCTTAACAATGCAGCCTGTCTTTAAATACATAATTTGATATTTAAAACTTCGGAACAAACACTAACCATATCTATGTTCGACTCTTTTTGTAAAAAAACCCCTTATATGGTTAAAGAGAATATCATGTTCATGAAATCCTAAACAAATCAGTTGTCTTGGAAACACCGAAATCTTCATAAATCTGTTATGTAATTGCCATTTGCATTCAGACTTTATAAAGAATTTACGTGTAATACAGAACTAATTGATGTTAAAATTTCGAACAAACATTAACTGTACATACCTGTAGTTATACCGTATTTGAAATGACACAAGATTTGATTCAAACGAAATTTTTGTTTGGTTTAATTTCTTATGACCGAAGTCCAATAGACAGATGTAGCATAAATCGGTAAATTGCATGTAGTATCGCTTGAGGTTTCCAAACCGTAAATGACCACGTGAATCTTCCAGATATCCCGGATGTCCATACAACGTAATAGGAACGCCTTCAGTAATTATCGGTAAACTTCGGAAACCCAATACACCTAACTTATTTTCAGAGATTCCACATGCATTCAACAAATTGTGTTTGAACTTGAGGAAATAATATCTTCACAATTCCTCCATTAAACTTTTGTTTCAAGCTAGTTTAGGTAAAAACCAAATATAACTTGCCATCATGATCTATTATGGTCCGGATATCTTAAGCTGACGCCAAGATACCTTATCAATTTGTTGTGGGGTTTGAGCTATTTGCTTTTGCCATTTATGAAGACTTTCAATATGAGGAACAGCCATAATTATAGTATATCTAATCGCTGTATTAAAATATCAGATATAACGCGTGACCGAACTTCGCAAGTACACAAGTTATTTACAGCTATAGTTCCGTCACAAGTTATTTATTTCTGGTATTTTAATTCAGCAAATAGTTGTACAGACATTTTATTACATTGCACAGTATCTAGCATTTTAGCAGAAATAAATTGAAATAAAACGGACTATGTATTTTGATATAGCTCCGCGGCAATTGCGACGTCACTTCCTAGAGTTATATACCGGTTGTTCTTGGCACATGTGATTTACCAGATTTTCTTTCACTCAGATACTACGGTCAATCACCGGTTAAAATTCAATAAAAGGACCGTCACTTGAGTTGTATATTATTATGCATTGTACATCAATGGTACATCAATCCGACTTACGTATTTTATAGTATAAGATGAAATAATTTGCTGAAAGTTTTTCATTATCAGAAACAACTCATCATCAGTTTAGAGTCGGCTTGAATTTCAGACAGAACTCGATTATAAAATTTCCTTAAAAACTCATAAGCTTGTATTAACGGGGTTGACAACAATGGTCCTGATACTTCTCTCAATCGGAATTTAATCTCAAACTAAACTACACGGGGTTAAAATTGTTCTTCCTTTATGCATTTAGCAATTTAATCAATGTGTGCGATACAAACCCCAGCTGGGTACTTCCGGTTCCGGTCACTTGACTTCCGGTTCCGGTGACGGCCCAGTTGTTCAAAAGTTAATCACTTTTTTCACTTTCAATTATTTCGATTATTAAGTAATATTCATTTACAGACTTTTCCATGGACACACAAAGTCATAGGATTAACTCATAAAAAAATTTTCAGTCCTCAGGCATAATCAAGGAAGCGAAAATTTGAAACTGAAAATTGTTGTTAACGTTTGAAAAACTGGGTCCTGATGGCCACTAGCGTTGGTTACGTCTATGAGTTGTCATATCGTCTTCAACAATGGCCTCGGGAAGAAACGTGGATGGGCTTTCAATTCATTTCCTTTAGACAGAAACAGAAAAAACGCACGACGAAATGAAAGAAAAGGTCACTTGATTTTAAGGGGACAACTTAAATAGAAATCCTCTTGGATACAGGTACAATACCAATAAGCCTGAGAATTTTCACAAGTTTACAAGCAGACTTTGTCCAATATATTTATAATAGCTATTTGATTTTATACTCTGACCTGAAAGTTGAGGGGAAAAGAGCCCGAGTTGCAGAGTGTTTTTTATTCCTTCCTAGCCCTCGGCACGAAAAAAAATGGACGAATTTGTTTCTAGGACGAACAACGTCGTAGACAGAATGTAATCTGACTTTCAGATTTTTAAGTTGTTAACCTAAGCTTTAAATACTCTTGGGCGACATCGTAAAAATACAGTTGTTAGTGGTTAAATGTATCGTTGTCATATTTCATTGTGTATAGTCTGTCATGGGAATTGTTTATGGTCCGGTTTATTTGAACAATTACAGGGTACAAGTCTTGATTGTTAATGATTGCTGTCTTCCATATAATAAGTATCGACAAAGGAATACCGGGACAATAAGACAGTGGGGGCGCCCAGAAGACCACTTTTCAAAGACAAAACGATTTTGTAAGAACTGAAACACAGCAAACATACAGAACAAAAGAAATAATAAAAAACTCCTAGCAATCTAAACAAAATTACAAAATGACAACACAAAAATAATCCACCAACAATGTGAACTCGCATAAAAACGAGGGCGACATAAGGTGCCCCGGAAGTGTAAGCACGTCCTGTTCCATTAACGGTAATATGAAAACGGAAAGAAAATTGCCATATATTGTTTTACATTTCTTCTTCGCTTCGATCGTAGATATGAACGTTCATCTTGAAAATATTGATCATAAATCCACCGACTGAAGCGAGATAATCCAAAGAGGTTGCCACATAATTGCTAAATAAATCTAAGATGTCGTAAAAATCATGTTTAATTACTTAAAGGTATAATCTTCTGTATATTTATCCAAACCAACGGAATACATAGATATGTGTACTTATCCAGTTGTTCTTATGGACAAAAAAGTACTGCTAATATGACACCAAAAGCAAGTCAATGGCGGTTTCCCTTTCTTCTTTTTCTACGTTTCTGGCTGTTCTTGATTTCCAATATTTTTAGCAGTCGGTTATACCTATACCAACACTTAGACATAACATTAGTTTCGATAATAAAATAGATGATATGAGGGTGACGACGAATTGTTGAATCATTATAACTAATTTGTGATCAAAATAATTCCATGTAAATTAATTTGTTGTATCATATATATATTTATCTAAATAAATGTTGTTATGAACTGACTTTCTTTCTCTTCTGTACATCAACTTCCGGTTTTCTGTTACTAGTATACTCTTTTTGATCTTAAACGGCCATTTCTGTCTTGTTTTAACTTATATATCTTGATTTTAACAGTTTCTGAATTTTCAGACAAAATCAAGATAAAAAGACCAAAATATATATTGCCTTTCGGTCATTCAAGACTTATCAATATCCGTTCTGTTTGTTCAGCAACATCGCCCAATTTACTTGTGCTAAACTGACTATAACTGTTATTGACTGTCTTAATTGACTGCAAGGCGAATTTTTTTTTGTTATCTTGATTATGTGATACAAATTCTAGACAATTAAGTTGCAAGGCTAGAATGGCCAGTTAAGATCAAATACTGGGTTACCAGTGCATATACTTTTGTGTACATGTATATATAAAAAAAAACAATATTTGATCACCAGTCATGTCAGTGGAGACGACAAAATTTTCAGTATAGACGATATCAACCTTAGCTTATATGGCATAAATTGACTTATATTCTCAAGTACGTGTATTATCACAATTCTAAAAAACAGTCTTGTATGGTCTTAACCTTTGTCGGTCGATACCCTTCCAATACCCCTTCTATCTCTGTACATTGCATTACATACATTCAAGAATTATGCCCGATTATGATTGCCTGTTAATCCTGAGTGGTTGAGGTGCTCTACAGGGATAAGACGTCCATCACAGACAGAAATATTAATCTTTCAAAACAAAAGAATTACAATTAATCTCTTATCTGAGATTCGGTCATATTGATCATACAAATTAACTCACAAACCAATATGTCACGGAAACAAACATGGAAGACACCATTCGGAAGGTTTCTTGAATTGTTATATAAAGAAAAAATACAACGAATAGATCGGGAATTTATTGACAGAAACGAGGAAGAGAAACGCAAAAACCTTACATACAAACCTAGCTTCTACTTTGAATGGACACATTCCAAAACCTTTACCGACGGCTGTCACGTATTATATAATAAGAACGTGAATTTAGAGTATGGTAAAACCTAGTAATCTGACGTGGGACTTCGGACACAAATTTACAAATTTAAGAAAATTGTATACTAAACGTAACCAACAATCAAAACGTATATGTAACTGAATAAAATACATGTAGAGAACAAAATTTAGTGTTTAAACAAATATTTTTTTTTATATTATGAAATGAGATGATAAATTCTTTAATACCAAATTTGCTGCACAAGATGTGTATCTTTCGTCGAACACGACCCCCCCCCCCCCCAAAAAAAAAAGAAGAAGAAAAAAAATTATAAAAATTATAAAAATGGTTGAGGAAAACCCCCCTTATGACATGACGATGCACCAGGAAGATACTGATTAGTTTTTAAAAAATATAACATTTTCGTAACATTAAAAATGATAGATTTAGAGTAAAATAACAAGAAAAATAGACCAATACAATGATATAAAACAATACATATACAGAAAGCATGAACATGTCGTAGTGCTTTTATTTGTGTTCCTAACGTTTTTCGCTTCAAGCACTCAGCTGAAAGCCAACATCTTACAGTAATATCTACAAACAATGTAGGCGGCTTCACTATCTCCGAATTGTCAACCCAATGACCACTGGGTGCCATTTGGGACCTGTAGTGGGCATCTCATCAAACTACAGGTACACTGTATTACCTTTAAAAATAAAGATTCCTGTTATCAAATAAAGTTAAGTAATTAAAGATTTCAAATAGATATGAACATGCCCGACTGACCAAATTGTTACTGAATTGGAACATGCACAAATAATATGCAGTGGGAACAACCTAATTTTTTTGGATCAAAACCTTTCCCAAATGTTAACAACCTTTTAAAAGGATTTAGTGACAGAATTTATATTGAAAATAATATTAAATTATAACTTCTCAGACGGAATTATAAATGCACGTGTAGAAATTTAATCCCTTTGTACAATCATTAACAATTCAGTTCCTGAGGGTATGACCAATTTAGTTGCTGGAAATCTGATCTGCAGACGTTTAATGTTATTAAACTGCAACAATTTTAAGACTCATAGGATTCAATTTGTTTCTGGTAACATATTTCTGTAATAAGATGTTTTTTTTTTTTTTTTTTGGTTTTTGTTTCATGTTTTTGATCAATTTCGTATTTAAATCTGCTTATGCCAACTTATTGCTCTAATTCATAACACTGGTCGGCTCGGAGTCAGTATAATGTGTCCGAGGTGATATGTCTTCCTGCGGACAGTTACCTCGTGAGCTAGCACATTAAAAATCCGATTTCGCGTGTCGGTCTAGTACAAAGCAGGAATCATATTCATTATCATATCAACATGTTCTCGTCCTGATATGCACCTGGTTGCCAGTGGACGTGAAACAATAATTTATCCATCCATTCATCTAATGCATAACAATTGATTATAAATAAAGTATTACAATATGCTATATAATTTTAAAATGTGGAGGAATGTGATTCGAGGAGATAGATGCGTGTGTTTTAGGAACGTCTAATTGTGATTGAAACATCCGTTCCGAACAACTATTGGCTATGAAAGAGATTGAAAATTATTGCAGAACGGATTCTGCAGTCATACTCGTATATAATTAAAATTAAAATAAATACTAAGAAAATAAAATTACATCGAATTACATTCCCGGATTTTTAACTATAACATGATATTGTAAATATCTCACAGAATCCATGTTTATAGGCATAACAGGTAAGCAGGCGTGAAGTTTTTGTGTCGGCTTTTAGCATTTTCGGGCCCGAGCACAGCTGATTAAACATAATTTGTTATTATAAAATATTTTTAATATTTTAAAAAATAATTATAAATTTTCATCGTTCTTTTCAGGACTGATTTTCTCGAAAATACGATCAAAGATAAATATAAAACTGAATGGATGTGCAGTGAGTTGATTAATTCTTTACATAAATTATTTACATATTCCCCGTTTTTGATACAATCATGTAGGTTGTCTCTCATTTACGGAGTTGTCTGCTATTTGGAGAAGGTATCTTCCATAGATATCAATAGACAATTTCTCATATTTCTGCAAAATATAAGCTACCTACTGTCAGGAAAGATAACTCATGCATATGGGAGACAACTCCAATATCCGCAAGTAGGGAATACATGAATGAAACTAAAGCAAAGAGACAACAGTTGTATTGTTTTCATTATATTTAAGCCGCACTTTGTATTCATAATTTTTTTAAGTTTACTTCAGAGCAGAGCTGACCACCCCATGGTTGGAAATAAATTAACAATTACTTAAATGCCAATTTAACTTACATCATTTTTCTTTGAAACATGGCAATCACATTTAAAAAAAAACTTGAGAACACGGCTATAAGATCTTGCTTTCTTGTGATCTGTGTATCCTGAATTCTCTCCGAATTTAAGGAAGTTCTATTCTGAAGTTAAATCAAAGACTTTTCAATTCAATTATGAATACATATTACCTGTGATGGAAAAAACTTACTGTAATCGATAAGGCTGTAGTGGGTTTTATCTTTTAACCTCTATTTTTTCCAAAATAAATTGTAAACTGTTTAATTATTTATGTTAATTAATTTATTTTGAGGTATTGTGTTCCATATGCAGAGTGGATAGCCTGGTCAAGCAAAAAGTGGAATGAGTATCACAAAGATACAATAATTTTGATTAAGCTGTCATTTAAAAGGGTATGGTACATGTATATTACTGGCATCTGGTCTACATTTTTATGTGATATATCTACCTTTAATACTGCAGTTTTTTTGGGACTGATTACTTGTTCTCACGTTTATTGATTGATTGGTTGATTGATTGATTGATTGATTTATTGAATGATTGATTGATTGATTGATTGATCGATTGATTTACTTGTTTACTTTTGTTTATGGGCTCAATGCATATAAACACAATCAACACCGGGCCGTTCTAATAAATTCTTTGGTACCAATTTTGATGCATAATATGTGCACATTTCGTATATTTACGACTCATAAGTTGACCAAAAGGGTAAAAGCCAAACCCATTTAAGGAGAGAGCTGCTTTTATGAACGATCGAGCGAGATACTCCTTAGTTTTTACTATTTAAGGACAGATACTTCTTAGTTTTCACAAAATGTAACATTTTTTTTTTATAATAGTACATTTGAAGTATCAATTTTGGACCAGTATCGAAATACTAGCTACTGAGCTGGTGATAAAGTGATATCATCGATCTCGGACTTGGAGTCTATCAGAAGTGGAATCCATGAAATGTATCTTTTCCAAGGCATTACCTTGTATTTAGAGAAGCCTTTACTTGTTTGTAAATGAATGAATTCTTTGTATTTATTTATGATTTTTTAAAGACTCTTATAGCATATTTGACCCGACTATGTTTGGAGAAAATTTTAAGGTGTCCGAACCATAAATTACCACGTGATTAATTCAAATATCCCGGATGTTCCATATAACGTATTGGCAATGGTAATTATCGGCAAAATTTGGATAAACAATATACATGTACCCAACTTATATTTATGGTCGCGGCATACAAACAAAAAATTACCTTGTACGTTTCAGTTTGACAAAGATATACGCTTATCTACATAATACATGTTCCAAACTTTTGGTTAAAGTTATTTTTGGTCAGAAAGAAATATTGAAATTCCGAATACCTTAAATACCTCTCCTGAAATGTAGTCTGTTGTTCGTCATGGAAGGCAAAAGGGGAATTTCGTATACATACTCCTTCTAGTGTTCAATGTACTTATAATCTTTGATTTTGCTAGTAAACTGTTCCCTTCATGGCAAACAGAGAAACAAGAGTATCTTGATATGTACGAACAAAAACTTAAAAAAGTGCTTGCAGTTACGTGTTATATGGGTATAATTTAAATTCTTTGGGAAATGTTGTAAAACTGAGCTAATGACGGACATAATGATCATTAAAACGAAAACACAGACGGAAAATGGCTTTTATACGAAATTTTATGTTCAATTAATCAGCAGGAAGTCTGAATCCTAACAAGATGTCTCGGATTACTCTCGGCCAAGTAATCTACGTCTTGGCTTTTTTATATCGGGGATTTCTCTTCGGAACATTACTCAGATACGTTGAATCCTGGGACTTAGTAGTGTGGTGTATGCAGATCGTAATATCTAGCCTGTTAGCTTTAAAGTTGTAAATTCGAATCCATTTCGTGGCACATTGTCCTACCGAAAGCCTTTGTTTCTGTTCGGGTACTTCATACACCAATAAACATGGCTGCCATCACGATATATACAATTATCGTATTTCCCTATGGCTATATCGACCTGCTGAGGCCTTCAGAATTTCCCGTATTTCGGCACTGTGACGTCGTAAAGAGTTGACCCGACCCTAATATGAGCTGACCCGAATATGTCATAATGTTTGACCCAACGTTGACCCGAATATATCAAGAAAACATTGAAAAGTAAGAAATTCCATTAAGATTGCTAGTTAACAATACGATAAATTTATCATCAAGTTTTCTTCAAATAAATATTGTAAAATATAAGCCGCTCGACACAATATGAAGCTTTTTAGCTCGTTCGCTACGCTCACTCGCCGAAAAAGCTTCACATTGTGTCTCGCGGCTGATATTTTACGATATACGTTTGCAGAAAACCTGATAATATGTACGTGTACGCCACGTAAAAACCGCAAACTAAACTAAGCTTACAGTTAGATATGTCTACATGCTGGCATATTATTTTGGACTTGATCTCCACTAAAGACAAAATTTGCCAAAATGTGCAATTTTTTAATCATAAAATGCTACTATTAAGGTGACTCCACCACGAAATATCGACAAATTTTATTTTGTTCATTTTGACACAGTTTGTTACGAAATCGAAAGGTATAGGTTAAAGATATATCGGTAAAAGATATTGAATAAATAAGATATAAAGAAGGCCCTTGCAATGAAATTCCAACGACACAAAGGGAGTGATATCATTACTCAAGAAGGGTAACTAAAAACTGCTCCGTTAAAGGCACCGGGATATTGCAAGTGTGCAAAATGAAAGAAAATTACACTTTACTGTGAGTCTATGCGTTTACGGAAGCTATGTATATCCCATTTTGGAATACAGAACGGCACTCTTTGAAAAGATCATGTGATTAAATAGAAAAGTAACACGCGATATTGAAACAAATTATTGGGTTTGTTCTAAATATAACAAGATCATGCGCTCTAGCTTTTTTAATTTGGATGTATTCAAAAGTACGATTCACCTTTCCAAGTTGTAACTTTCTCGTCTTGTAATATGAATGCTTATCAGCTAATCACATTTCATTCCACTATCTACATATCGCAATTTCCTTATTAAAGCTTTGCACTAAGGTTCCACGTCTCAAAGTCGAGACAAACTGATAAATTTCCAGTGATGAAATAGATTTTAAACCAGACAAATTTGTTCAGAACAAATGTAGTTATCATAAACGTGATAAAATCAATTTGCAGTAACCACGTGCTTATACATAAACCATTGAAATGAGATTTTAAATTCAGTTTTATTCTTTCTTCACATATTTGTTGCTCCCTTGAGAAATTGGTGCACAAGCTAAGACCCGGATATTGACAGTCTATGTCATGTATATAATGTTGTTCTTCGGTATTTGATTTCCAATACAAGTACATCATTCTTAAATATTAATGACAACAATTAAAAAAACTTAAGGGTCTTCGTGGCTGAGTGGTCAGGGACCGAATGCATAAAAGACCTTAACTTAAAGTGTTAATCAAAGTAAAATTTCACTAAGACTCAAGTAATGTGAAGAAAGTAACTTCAGTTTCTATTTACACGACTTAACGAAGGAAAACTTAAGTATACGTTGTATTGGAAACCCTCATTTTTTATCATATCAACATCGAAACTTAAGAAAAATTGAACTGACAAGAGAAGGCTGTTCTTATGAAAGAGTACGAGGAGATAAAGGGCGTTCTAAGATCTAAATTTTCTTCCTCAGTTACGTCGGGTAATAAAACAAAGGCTTGGTGGGAAGAGGGAAATGGCTAGGGCAATAAATTGCGGGAGCTCTTACAAGAGAGATGCAAATGAGATCCAGAAAAAAATGGGCTTTCATTTGTCCAGATCCTTAAACCGAAGTATCTGCACGGCGAGAGATTCAGAAGCAAACAGGTGAGTTAACGCAAATATTTATTGCAAAATACAGCAAACTATTTTTATTTTAATACCCAAATAGGATATAATAGCTCATTTGGGTATTGATACACAAGATGAGATATAATTTCACAATGTAAATAGAATAACAATTCTCGGTAAAACTACAAACATTTAGATTGTCATCAAATTTTGGAAAGCTTCGCATGCAAAAATTCTCAGAGCTATCCGAACTATCAATGCTGGTAACAACGCATAATTGCGATAAGTGGAACTTTATATATCATCTTGCAGAATACTAGTTATCTGTAAAATTTTCGGGTAACAAATTCGATATAACGTCGATAATTTCGGGAAGGGATCCATGTTCACCGACCCATCTCCGTCATAAAATGGTCAAATTACCCCCCCCCCCCCCCCCCCCCAGCAAAGAAGTAGGACCTGAGTTCTGAGAAAAAAGCAGACTAGTGTGAAAATTTAACATCATCAATTGTTATGCATAAGAGGGATAAGCAGGCATGATCTTGACCACAAGTAACGGTCTATATTTATCCTAATCTATTTACAAATATATTGATATAAATGAAGATTCAAAGCAGATAAATAACATTTCCAAGTATAAAATCTAAATCCGAAAGATCCATTTAGCTGTCAAAATATAGAAAAAGCCTGAAACATTCTCATAATGTTAATCTGGGTTATATTTTTCCAACGCGAAAAAGCCCTGTGTCAAGGTTGTATAATCCATACAAAAAAAACATGTTTTATATGGCTGCATTGTGATCGGTATTTTACGGTCTCATTAACTTGGCCAAGGCGATAAAAAATATAATAAATAAATAAAAAGATAATATAGTCAAGTTACCATACAAACATATGGAATGTCTAAAATAAAATTTGTATAGTAACTTACACAATGGCTTGGTTATTGGTTTGATAAAAGCCTTCGCCAAATTAGGCCAAACTGAAAGTTGCAAATAACAAAGAGAACTACAGTTATTTTAATAATAAAATAATGTTTTAAAATTGATTCAATTTAATAACATGCTACGAAAGCCATAATAACAGCACTGGAGAAAAGTAATTAAAATTTTCAACAAATTCAATGGGTCAGCGTCTGGAAACTTGTTTCTCCATGTAATTAATAGATTTCTTGAAGAAATTTTAAAGTAAAAAATACAATTTATATAGAAACCTTGACAAATTCAAACTACAGGTACGTGCTGTGAAAACAAGACAGTAAAGGCTTATTTAATGACTGATTCTTGTGTAATCAATAAATAATTTAAGTTACAAAAAGCATGTTTGCATTTGTGACATTTAGCCCATAGAAGGGAAATTTTCATGGAAACAATTTCTAACCGGAATGCAACTTCAAGCAACCATTTGATTTTTTTGGCGGAGCCAGATTGCTCCTAAAGGATTGTTTATGGGCTTAAAAATAATTCCTACAAAATTTCACCTGAGTGGCATATTAAATTTATTTGGCGGGCAGTTCAAATTACCATAAAATGCGTGTAGCTGCACTAACTAGTAACACGTTAAAACGACCTAGCTAACTCGTTATAACGACTTAGTAACTCATTATAACTTAGTAACACATTACAACCACTTAGATAACAGGTTATAACCACTTACCTAACTCGTTATAACAACTGAATAACTCGTTATAACGAATAAGCTAAGTCGTTATAGTGAGTTAGTTAAGTTGTTCTAACGAGTTAGTCAAGTTTGTTATAACGAGTTAGCTCAGTTGTTATAACTAGTTACTAAGTCGTTATAACGAGTTAAAATTAAAAAAAAAAAAAAAAAAAAAAAAAACTCCCCATGGGAAGTACCGGGTCCGTAACTATCCACGTTTTCGTCCCCTCTGAAGTATTTTGCTACGACAAGGTATTACGTTTCACAGCTAAAAGCCACGTGCTAATACAACTTTTTTATGGTAAACTTCGATTTCTTGAACTTGAATATTATTGGATAACAACCAGACATTTAACAAATGTGTGACGTAAAGATATAAAATAAAGTCAAGAAATACCAAAGGGATATTCGATGGAGGGGACAATCGAAAAAACAAAACCAAAACAATACAAACACTACACTTATAAACTAAAAACATATGAAAAACATGGACCCCACCAAAACCGAAGGTAGACTCGGGTGCTCCGGAAGAGTAAGCAGTAAATTTAAAGTACATTTATAGAAATATAAAACATGACATTATTTAGTTGGCAGTCGTATTGTGTCGTGGTATGCTGTATTGGCCCGAGGCATCGCCGAGGGCCAATACAGCAAATTGAGGCTCAATGCGACTGTCAAGGGCACTATAAAGTTTCAATATAAAAACACCCATTTCATGACATATTCAAGTTCAATATGGCAAGATTTTTTTTTAAAGGAGCTTGATTTATTTAAGTGCTGATGGATTGAGCACAAAACTCACATTTCCATGGCATGATAGAGTATTAAATGCTTCTTCATTATAAGACACATAAAAAATCAAACGGTTCTCTATTCCCTAGACTAAGTACGTTTAAGGTCATGTAAGTAAATTTCAGGTTGAAAACTGCATTGTAAATTGATTATCTACTAATATGCAACATCCAGCAACACGAATTATAGGCAACTAAAATCCAGGCACCGCCAATTTAATGGATTTGTAGGAAAGTACATATGCTAAAGACTGAACAACATATTATATGTATCCATAAATCGTTAATAAAACTGATCAACTAGTTCCTTAAAACCTTTGTTGAACACTAACAATGGATATGGATTGAAGTTGCAAAGAAAGCACAAAACAACGAGTATAACAACATGGTCTTCAATTTTTTGAAAACCATGCCGCAAGCCTTGAACAGCCCTAGATTAATTGGACATTAACAAAATAGCATGAAATCAATAACCACAACATTTTCAACGTCACTGATGGTCATTTTTTAACCAAACTTGAATGAAAATAATAATTTTATATTAAAATTGAAATATCTTAACATTTTCCCTGTAATTTCAGTCGGTTAGCAGCTGTTTCGGACCTGTTTAAATAGCAATTAAAGCAGAATTAGCAATTTTTTAAAGCAATAATTATAATGAATTACATATCCAAAGGGATAATTAAAGAATTAAACGACAGTTCGTTGTGCTAAAATCAAGAAAATTGAACCTTGGAGGAATTTAACATCAGTTCTCATATTCACAAAACTATTACAAACTGAATAAGACTGATGACGGTTTTTAAGATCTCTGGTAAGAGCTGACGGTTTTTAAGATCTCTGGTAAGAGATAACGGTTCTTAAGATCTCTGGTAAGAGCTGACGGTTTTTTTTCATAAACTATGCTTCTTAGAAACTTCCTTAAAGAGAAACAGTCAAATATACATTGTATTTGAGTAAATTGTCATTTGATTATTTTACTATTTCCCTTTGGATTGTTTTCTTAAAATGGAAGTTGATTTTTAGGCCTAATATGTCAAATATGGCTACTTTTATTCGAGTTTTGTTTGTGATAAATCCCAAGATGAAATATTAACGTGACAGCGATGTAAACTGTCATATTATATTTCTCTTATAAGCCTAAGGAAACGGATTTTATTGCCAGATAAAAACAGATGTTTTTTTTTATAGATTCAGTGGCCTTTCCTACTAATAAATTAAGCATGAGTTTATAATGACTTCGCATGTATCGGATTTAACTAACAAATTCTGAAGTCCAGGGCTCACCAGATATTTAAGACTAAACCAAACTACAGTCAGGGATTTCAGGATGCATTTCAATGACCAAACATATATTTAGGCTGCCCCCGATTGTGACGATAATGAATCAAAACGAACATACTAAAAATGGCTAGCCTTAGATAGTTTTTCAGTTAAAGCAAATGAATTTTAATCATGCCATCCTAATTACATAAATTACATGTATGTTCTTTCCAACAAATTCTAATTTTTAAAGTATTGTCTTTTACAGTGTGTTTCATACACTAGAGGGTCAGCGTCTGTACTAATTCAGATTGTTTTGACTTTCTGTTGTGTCTATGTTTGTATTTCGTGTTCTTTTACATATTTTTTATCTGAAGTTTTGTTCATTGGATGTCGTTAATTGATTGATGTGTCATTATTGACCTTTAGTGTTATCGGTTTTTTTTTGTTTCTTCATTCGTCACAAAAAGTAATCTAATTTTATTTTGAAATAAACACATTTTTAGAAATTCAATTTGGTGTAAAAATGCAAAACATGTTTAACCCCGCCATATTTTTGTTAATCTTGTGTGTTTTTTTTAAATTTTGGTTCATTTGTATGTTTCGGAGTTTAGTGTGGCGTCCATTTCGCTGAACTAGTATGCATTATTGTTTAGGGGCCAGCTGAAGCCCGCCTCCGGGTGCGGGATTTTCTCGCTATGTTGAAGACCCATTGGTGGCCTTGAGCTGTTTTCTGCTCTTTGGTCGGGCTGTTGTCTCTTTGGCACATTCCACGTTTCCATTCTCTATTCCATATGTCTCATGCACATTTATTTCTGACATGTCTGCATTACCATGAAATGTTATGCAAGCTAAAAGCCACTATTTTCTTTAGTAAATCATTGTTATTTCTTCTCCATCTGTAGAAAGGTTTCTTTTTACGATTGGCATGTAATAAGATAACCTAATTCTTCAAACTGAAATAATTGCTAAGAAAACGGAAACATCGATAATAATGAATTATGCTTCGCCGATTACATTAGTTTTAAGTTAAGGCATTTTGGAAAATACAGGAAATTAGAGGCATTCTAATTATCCCAATAAAACAAAACACGTTATATATGGTTGGGGAAACAAAGTTATGGAGCCATGCATGTGAACAAAACTGTCGTCAAACACTGTACGTGTCTTTTTTCATTGTAAATCTACTTGTAGACTTCTCATTTGAATATGAGAGAGCGAGAGCGAGAGAGAGAGAGAGAGAGGGAGAGAGAGAGAGAGAGAGAAATCTTTTCGGGAATATTGTTGTTTCCTTTAGTTATGCATTGAAACTTTTCTCTGAATTGATGTTTACTGATCATGAGTTACGTCCCTTTATTATCTTGAAAATTCATTTGGTACTTTTTAAGTTTTCCGGATGAGAATTAATAAACCACCTCACCATATCTTTTGAGATTTTTTAAACTCCAAAAATTGGTATTCGTTCTAACACCACTTAGATTTTAGACGTTTCTAAAAATTGTAAACTAGTTTCTTCACAATGACATTTTCGGGTCATTATAGCTTTCGTACGGGATTTTAAATCATTTAGTATTCCTGTATAGTCACCCAGCGATGCTCATACAAAAGGTTAGATACATAACAGTTGTTGAGTTCTCCAAAACTTCCAATAATGTATGATGTGAAAGTAGGTACAGTAGAACTCCCCAAAACAGGTCCCACTGAGATAATTTGTAGTCCTAAACATACATATTCGTGACAAATACACCTCTAAATAACGGCCGAACTTCATTCATTTGTCATTGAGATGCGTATTTTAAACAAACCCTCATTGGTATGTACTGGAAAAACTCCGTTTAAATAACAGTTTTTGACTTTTGTTTCAATTTATTTACTTCCGGTCGGATTTCAGTAAAATCCGGAACCTCTCAAAACCGGTCAATTTTTACGGTCCGATAGCTGTTCGGTTTACAGAGGATCCACTGTATATCATACAACTGTAACATGTAAAGTGAAATTGCCAATAGATTTTAACCCCCTAGAGTAGTAATGCTTTATTACACGTTGTCACATAAGGATTTTCGTTTATATAAGGTACAACATTTCAAGTAGACTTATTTTACGATTTATCGATACACTACCCCATAGAAGGTGTGAGATCTGCTCATAGTTTGAGTGACCCGGACTATAAAATCCTCCCACGTCAGGGTTTTGTATCCACGTTCG
The DNA here is from genome assembly GCA_028015205.1 of Mytilisepta virgata. Lineage (NCBI taxonomy): Eukaryota > Metazoa > Mollusca > Bivalvia > Mytilida > Mytilidae > Mytilisepta > Mytilisepta virgata. The sequence goes on along the minus strand of CM051511.1, from coordinate 32,816,445 downwards.
TTTCTACAAACCACTGAAATCACACATTCATATTTTGGGGGTCGAACATATCGTCTACTAGTATGTGACCTAGAAAATTCTACCTTCGACGCAAATGGACTTTCTTTTGACATTGAGAAGAACCAATGGAAATTGTTCACTTCCGACCCACAAAATATGAATGTGTGTTTGTAGGAACGAACGTGGATACAAAACTCTGACTTGGGAGGATGGACTTTAATCGATCACGTGTTTATTTTCAAATATCCCGGATGGTCCATGCAAAGTAGTGGCAACGACCTCGGTAATTATCGGTAAACTTCGTAAACACCGTCAGTTAATTTTATCAATGCCGCATACAAACTCACAAATAGATATTCCTGCTTTGTAATTAAGATTCAGTTATAAATTTTCTATCAGAAAGAAGTATAATTTACCGACGCATTTTTTTTATAGTTCAGATGTCTTAAGCCTCTATGTCATAATGTAAAAAAAATAAAAACGCAACAAATAAGATACTTGCATATTTTCCAATAATTTGGATGGTCGATAATGGTACAAAACGAAAGAAAAGTAAATTGATGTTTCTATTCTGAACAGTTTTTAGAGACTTAGGAACATGAGGGATATACTATATAAATTGAACTTTCATAGAAATGTGTGTTCAATCCTCCAGAAACGTAATTGAGTCCTGATTATATGAGCCTAATAGACCAATCTTGTAATACATGGATTAAAATCTGCATTCGGTATTAATGGTTATATCAGGAACCATTTAACTGTGAACGTTACATTAAGTCAGATAATTGTAAGCTAATAGAATGTTATAACATGCGTTTAAACTGGCAATCATTTACAAAAATCGGCGAATTAAAGTTAGAGTAAGCTCATAGTTTGTTCACGATGAAGGGTAATCTAGCATTGTGTATTGGACGAGAGAAATTCTGCATGTTAGTCTATGTTTATGATCTTATTATCCCTGCACTTTCGAAGAAAGTTCGGGGATACAGCGATTGACTCCGTCCGTCCGTCACACTTTCTTGTGACATCAACTCCTCCTTCACTTTTGTGTTTAGGAATTTAATTTCTATATAGAATGGTTGCATACCACTTGTAGATTCCTAATAATGTTTTAGAATTTTGATTTTCTAAACAAGGGGCCCTCATGGGTTGGAATTTGGAATTCAAGCTTGTGACCTTAACACGTCTTTCATTTTTCAATTTATGCAATTTATTTCTATACAGTATTGTCATGCACCATATTCAGATGCGCAATAAGGTTTTAGAATTTGGATTTTCTAAAATTGGGGCCCACAGGGGTCAAATTTCGAAAAACTGTCAATTTAAGCTTGTGACCTAAACTCCTCTTTCATTTTAAAATCTATGCATTTTATTTCTATATGGTATTGTCATACACAATATGCAGATGCCCATTAAGGTTTTAGAATTTTGATTTTCTAAAATTCGTATCAAATTGAAAAATAGTGCAATTTTCGACCTCGACTTTTGCAATCATCCGCATTTTGAAAAAAAAATCTAGAAGCAATTGTATTATAATACACGTGTCTTTATACGCTTAAAGAACTGTGGGTTATAACAATAGATATCCCTGACCTCCGTGCCTTATCATGTACATAGTACCTTAGTAGTGTGCATTGCATCAGCTTATTTAATGAAGTGGTGAACTTCTTTTTAATTTAAAAAATGACGAAGTAAAAAAGATATTGTTACTTTGTGTCCCAAATACTAGAACGTTTTAATCTAATTTCATGTTGACAACTCTCTAGCTTTTTTATGCATTCTTTAACGATAAAATATTTCTTAAAATTAACTTGGGCAAATCAAACTTACACACATCCAACAACGTCACACACGTCTGTGGTGACATCATATTTTAAGCACAGATTAATGAACCACACGAAAAACAAATAGGAAAACCTACTTGAGGTAAAAATAACATTGCAGCATTGGAAACGGCTGAGTAAGGGAAACAAAGGGCACTTGCAATATATAACAATTTTACGAATGTTTTAGAAAGTGTTGCAATATACCCAAACAATCACTTCCTGTTTATGCGAGACACACCGTAGATACAAAACCATTCAGATCGACATACATGAATTTGGTACAAAGTTGATAGATTAATTAATCATCGTCCACTTTAAATTGTACCATTTGTTTTTCAATTAACTAATGATAGAAACTGGATTTAGATTAATGAAGAAACGAGGAATTTAGCAATCATGCTGTTTTGGTGTTATCAAACGTGTAATTTAAATGTAATCAAATAGAAAACAATTTGTAAATGTTCAATAATACACTGTGGATGTAATTAAAACTGTTTACGATTAAAGAAAAAAAAAGAAAAAAAACAGAAATCAAGGTTATGTATAAAATGCAACGGGAACAATCCAAATTATGACTTCAATTGAAAAAAAAAATGAGGAAAATAAATAAATAAACCATAAACCACAACATAAAAACACTTTATGTGGGAAATATAGAAGGGGTGTAGTGGTCATAATGTAAGTTGTGGGACATACAGTAGGGGTGTAGTGGTCATACCGTAAGGTGTAAGTTTTTGTCTCATAGTGGCAGACCTTCCTTGCCTTTCAGTGTGAAAAATAGCTAAAAAGAGGTGTTCAGTTGTTTTTCCATAAACTTCCTTTAGAGCATGAGTTATCTTGCAATGTACATGAGCACTTTACCGTACTGTACATATTTCCTGCCCCTCTTGTAGGACTTTATCTCTTTGGCGTTTTGAACATGAGAAATTGGTTTCTTTCAGTTTCACTTCTAAGTGATAAAATGGTTTACTCTAGAAGAAGGCATTTTAGGAAATCAAAGAAGTGTTAGTTATATCTAAAGTCCTTTTCCAGATACGTTATCCTATTAGCCTCTGTATAATTTAGGCTTAACTTAACACGTATTTTATATCTGGGCTTTATTGCTCAATTTGTTGAATGCATGATTAAAATATAATCACTCAATTATAGGTAATTTAATAAGTACTTAATTTTAAAAAAACTGATGATGTGCAAGAGAGCTTTAATCGTAGAGCCAATGTATACATCTGCTTACTGTCAGATCTAGTTTAAATTTTCAGATTGTTGGTGCATGTAAATACATTAGATGTAAACAAGATTTACGAAAGTAACAAATACTCCCATAACAAAGGCATGTATGGCACGCCGTTGTTATATTTATTCAATTTCGAGATATCTTATTGAGATATCTTAATAATAAAATAAGATATCTTATATATTAAATAAGATATCTTATTAAAATGTTTATAAAGATATCTTATTAAAATGTTTATAAAGATATCTTATTAAATATATAAGATATCTTATAAACTTATAGAGATATCTTATTTAACTATAAGTTAATAAGATATCTCTATTAGTTTATAAGATATCTTATAAACTTTATAAGATATCTAATAAAGTATGTGTTTAAAATATATCTTTATCTAATAGAGATATCTTATTAACTAATAGAGATATCTTATTAACTTATAGAGATATCTTATTTGCTTTCAAATTAAATAAGATATCTTATAAAAATTAAAGATATCTTAACACTTAATAAGATATCTTGTTAAATAAATAAGATATCTTGGAATTTGAATAAATGTAAAAAATGTCTACCAATTCCTATAATTACGTATCAAACTGAATGAATCTTTAGAAATTGTATTTTGATAACAGAGTTACAGAAATTGTATAAATAATAGTGAAAACCAATATCATTTTCACTTGACGACCCATACAGGAAGTATTTTTTTTTATTGTTACCATATAAATGGTACTTGATAATTTTATCAGCTGAAGGACAGGAAGACATATAATTTTTGTACTGAATTTAAATATGGTTGTTTTTGTATTTCTGTGGTTTTGCGGAAGTTTATCCAGCTTGTTTTTCTAACCAGATTAGATATTGTCATGACAGATTAACCGCAAAAATTCAATGAACTCTATACTAAAAACTTTTATAAAGATGGGAGAATAATACTTTAGAAATGAGACAGACGGCAAATTGTAAAGACCAATAACAAAGCACAACATTTAAAAAGGACATAACTTAAGATGTAGAAAGCACATAGCTAACAAAGGAGAATCGTAACATAAAGTTTATTAATATACATGTACCTGTATTCTCGTCACTGTGTATTCAATTTATTACGTAATATTTATAAATTCCATTCATTTGGACAAAACACTATTTTCCTCTGAAATAACTTAATCATTTTATGACGGGGTGCGTCGGTTAACTTGAAACCTCTACCCGAAATAATCCACGTTATATCGAATTTGTGACCCGAAAATATCCAGGAAAACTAACATTACATACCCGAAATTATCCAAAAATTATAAAAGGCAGTTATCATAATGAGATATATTTATACAAAACAGTCAACCTGAAATCTCAATACTTTATAAAAATCTGCAGAATTTTTTTAAAATCCTGAATAGAATTCTCCAGAGATTCAAAAAATCCCGTTTTGGTCTTTTTGTCAGAATTTCGGAATCCTCAGGTTTTATCCATTTTTTAAACATCAAATTTTTTGCCCATGACCCCCACTTTTTCTTTTATAATTCAATCATATGCACCTTAAAATGGTATTTGACAAAATTTTATAAAATCCTTTTTATTTTTTCATACATTTTTGACAGACTGAAGTTGATATGCAAAGACAATGAAAAATCTAGAGAAAGCCTATTTCCTGCAAATTTGCAAGGCTTTATAGCTCTAAAATGAGCACATGAACCTATACTTTTTTCTTGCTTATTTGTTTACTATTCATATGTTCTCTCAAATTAAAACACCTATTTCAAATCCTATTTATTTCCTATTAGACCAGCGATCATTCTTTAGCTTAAATTGCTAGATATTCTTCTTCTTGTATTCATACATCGATTTGAAAACTTCATAACTTGATGAAATAAGGAAAAAAATATGGCCTATCAGACATCTTTTAATGACATTTCTTTGGGTTCTTAACGACATTATCCTGCAAGTGGCCAACAAAAATTTTCAACATCTTCTCTATAAAGTGATTAACAAAATTTAGTGGTCGAGTAATAAGAATTCTTATCGTTTTTTATGTGACACAATGGAGGTGATAAAATTTTCCGAAGTGTCTTAATTAGACAATATTTTCTGTTGTGCTAAAACAAAACCGACCGTTTATGTGTTATTTCATTTGAACTGAATAATAATGACCTAAGTGTCTAGCCGATGGAAGCGATTACAAATTTGCATACTTTCTTCCACGTATACATTGTAATTTCCTATAAGTAGTAATAAATACTGCAATTATCCAAAATGTTTTGCCAATTCTATCAAAATTGGTATACGTATATATTAGATGAAACAAAAATATATACTAGCATACATTCAACAAATTTATATACATTCAGTAATTTATCTCAAAATAAGTACAAATGGAAAAATGGAAAACATAAAAAAAATTGCATTATACAGGCTTTATGGTATAAATGGTACAGAATGGAAAAAAAAAAACATGTACATGTGTGCTGCTATGCTAGAGTCAGTCGGAGTGGTTGCTTTAGTGGGTTAACACATGAACACAAAGATTAACTTTTAACAGATTTAACTTTTAATTTCCATTCACTTCTTTATCGGGGGCCTCGATGGCCGAGTGGTCTAGGTAGTTCGTCATGACTACTAATGATCACTAGCCTGTCAACACTGGGGTTGTGAGTTCGAATCTCACCAGTGGCGGGGTGTATTCGACTCCGATCTAAATTGACAAGGATTGGCAATTTTCCTACCGAAGGTCGGTGGTTGTCTTCCGACACTCCGGCTTCCTCCATCAATAAAAGCTGACCGATATCTTAGAAGTGAAATAGCCAAATGTGCTGAAAACGACGTAAAACCCCAACCTAACAAACAAACACTTTTTTATCTGAAGTATAGTTTCTTGTTGTACTGTACATATTCACCGAGTATCTTTAACATTTTTAAATGCAAGGTATGAATTTTTTTTTTCAAACGGGCAAAGTAATATTTTCGATGCAAAGGCTTTTTGTTCTTCATCATCTAGACTAAATCAAGGCTTACATTTGTATTTTCTGTACTCTGATGGTCAAAGTATAGACTTTCTATATTAATGGCAGTATCGTTTAAACACAACCTTTATTAAGGTTCCACAAAACAACATAGACACCAAAACCTTCAAAGCATATCTAAAATTTCCGTTTCTCCAATTATTTCAAACTTCGTTGTGTCTTAGTGCAGGAGACGTAAAGAGAACTTCGACTTATCCTGTGGTCCGACTCATCCATATTCTGCTTTGACCTCTAATTAGATTTATGATGAATTCATACACATAATGTTATGCATTTAGGATTTTTTCACAATTGTCTTTTTTTAAAATGTGATAAAAAATATGAAAAAACACGGAATTCAAATCAATATCGATATAAAAAAAACAGCTTATCAATTAAGGTTCATCTTCCAAATTGTAAAATAATATAACTTTCTTTTTTTAGGGTTGATAATGTATTAGTGTATTCAACCAATCACTCAAGCATGTTCGAATGAACACTTATGAATTTTCTTGAAATCAATAGGCAAATATTCGGATCCGGTCATCAAATTGACATATCCATTGTATTCGAATAAACAGTATTTGACACAAACATTTTCGACGGTATTATTTGTGACGTATTTTTATTTTTTAGCCCTTTTTTTCTTGCTATGAGAGAAATGACGGATATGTTCTTGACAATTATTTTCTACTTTTAAGTTCGAACTTCTGTAGAATTTATTCTTTACGTAACACTTATTTTCATGCTCTTTCGTTTACCTTGTCTTTTGACTTCTATTTTAAGCATAGATATGCATTTGGTTGAATTTATATATATATATATATATATATATATATATATATATATATATAAAAAAAACTCTAACACAGATCTTCCGACGTTTCGGCCAACTGGCCTTCATCTTGGAATTTATTTGGATTGACTACATGTTATGGAAACCAACGTCATAAAAAGGTAATAGTAACGTTAACGTCTATGAGATAATAATAGAATTGGAGAATATTTATTGTCTTTTTATAGATGATAAAACGAGGAAGTAAAAAGAGTAATTAGTTGCTGTATTTAACATTAATCCCGTATGGTTCCAAAGTGTTTAATTTCTTCATCCAGAACGCTTCTTTTACTTCACGCAAGGTTGAGCTTCCATTTACCTTCTCTATACCTAGTACCCGTAAATCATCTACGTTGTGATTACCTTCTGTAAAATGTTTGCAAACAGGATCATCCGATTTTTTATATATTATGATTACATAAAGCATAAAATACTCCTTCCTTCTAACTTTAGTCTTACTTCATCTTAACACTCATTATTGTAGTATCCGAGTGTGGGTTTTTGCCAACAGGCATGCAACATTAGATCATAAAGTTTAACGTGCAACATTATACATTCTTTCCTGTGTTTTTCAATATTTTTCATTCGAGGCTTCCGTATGTAGGTTTTTTGGCGTCGTACTTTTTTTTTTACATATATATAGAAACAAATCAGGAGGAAAAACAATAGTCGTAACCGGTAAAAAAAATCTGCTTTGAAGTATACTATTTAAATACAAGGAATATAAATGGAACAGTTAACCGTTTTAATGACAGTTAACGGAGGAAGGCTATTACACAAACAAAATAATTTTAAGCCTGTGGACACTTCGAATCTGGGGAATAATTTCTGCTTTCTACGATGTTTGCACATTACAATAAATTTTTAGTCCATCTACCTTACACAGGCTACTTTTCTTTTGAACTTTAACGTCAAATAAATTTTTTTATTATTTACCTTTTATTTACGGACTCGGTCTTGCTCTATGTTTCAAAGAGTCAACGTCTTCTTTATTTTTACCTGCTCGTGAACCGATTCTTGGCCAAAAGTTGTGCAATATTAACTTTTTTTCGTTTTGTTATTATTATGTATGTTGTTCGGCTTTAGTCATTTATACATCATTCTATGCCCTTTTAACGGGACCGCCTCGGTGGTCTCGTGGTAGCATGCTCACCCCGAGTGCGGAAGGTCGCGATTTCGATCCCCAGCCGGGTCAAACCAAAGACATTAAAATTGGTATTTGCTGCTTCTCTGCCAAGCACGCGGCATCTAGGAGTAAGAGCAAAGACTGGTCGACTCGGAGTGTCCGAGTGAGGTGATATGCGGACAGTTACCTCGTGAGCTAGCACATTAAAAGTCAGACTTAGCGTGTCAAAGCAGGGATCATATTCATTATCATCCTGATATGCACCTGGTTGCCACTGGACGTTAAACAATAATTCATCCATACATCCATTTATACGTTTAGTCATTCCATGCCCTTTTAACGGCTAACCATTTCCATCTATAAGCTAATTTGTTGTCGTATGAACCGATACGAACTGTATATACCAAAATTTCTTGCGAATTATGCGCATTTCTGGATAACACGTAACCCCCCCCCCCCCAAAAAAAAAAAAAAAAAAAAAAAAAAAAAACGTTGTGAGCAATACACATTAGCCAGAAATACAGTTAAGGTAATCTTTTGCTCAGAAGATTGAAACCTTCAACCTCAATTCTAACCAAATTTTCCCTAACTCTTCAACTCAAAATTTCTATACAAATATATCTTACAATCATGTCGTAGCCGAACCAATGACTACAGAGTGGTATGATACCCTCGAGGACTAATTCCCTACTTGCAGAGCTCGGGATGCATACGTATTTTATCATATTTTGACAGAGTTATCGTTCTTCATAACAGGTGTGATTTCGAGGTCACCCGTGGCATTTCAACAGAATTGAAGGAAAAAGATCGAGGAGTTCAAACGAAAAATGCAATTCCTTAAAAACAATATTAACTGTGCAATCGAGGCTTTTCCATATTTTTCACTGGCAAGACATTGAAAATTTTCAAATGTATCCCAACTACATAAAATTGACAGTACATCCTATATAATGAGGAATTCCCTTCACCTTTCGGTGTTTTCTGTTTTATCATTCGCATTGAAAGATAAATCGGTGTGTTCCTAGTGAGACACATGCTGTAAAGAACGACAACTATTGGCAAGTAGGGAATAGTCCAACAGCAGCGGTATTACACACAATCTGTTATTATTTTGAGTTCTAAGTTTCTTGTACAATATCATAATGTCATATTAGACTGGTGGTAGTAGAAATCGTTTTTTGTTACCGGTTAGAAAAATTGTTATTGTTCCTGTTTTGATTCTAAAACTACCATATATTTGTACCAAAATTGTCATTTGTATTTTGACTGAATAAACTTTCGGATGTTCATAGAACAAACATTTCTATTCAAAATATGAGAGGGTTTTGGAATTTTAGCAGGAAAACAACGGCACTGCCAAGAATAAGGGTGAAAATCTGGAATTTTTAAAACTTTGTGTCACACCGATAATTTAGAATTATCATTTATCTTTATTTAATACAGTCACAATGTCTGTTTTTTTTTTACTGTAAGAAAATTGTCGTTTCCACATTCCAAATAATGCAAAGCGAGATAACTCCGTTCCCTTTCCCTTCGTTGCTTAAACGTTTTTTTCAACAAACAAGAACATGTTTAAAATTATTTATAACTTTAAGTTACGGTAAAATTGTTCTATTATGTATTGAAGCGACAAAATTTCATTCAAATGTATGCTAACAAGCACAAATCAAAGGCTTCTTTATGTTGTTAGGTGGCCAGATATAGTCTGTACAATATACCAAGGGCCTCAAAAACATTTATGTACGGAAGCCCAATTTGGATCTATACCAAAAATATAAATTTGAATTCGAAATCACGAAGCTAAATCGTTATCACGAATTGTACAATTCGTAATTACGTTTTTAATCCGTTGTCACGAATTGCAAAAATATGTGATTACGAATTTAATCCGTTATTACAAATAACAAAAACTGTTATACATGTAACTAATCCCAGAAATTCGTGATCACGAATTTAATCTGTGATTAAGAATTCTACAATTTGTGATAACGATTTTAATTCGTGATATCGAATTCAAATTATATTTTTTGGGAGGTCCTAAATGGGCCAAATTGTTTTCCCAATAACGGTTATCATTGACATATTGAAGGCTAATTTCAAACATTGTCTTACTTTTAGGCAAATACCACCGCCATTGAACTATTTCTGTCAAATTTAATAGTCCTTGGGTTATCTTTCTTTCCTAGATTAAATACTCTGTTACGTTGAACATAGACTTGGTTAATTCTCTAAACTAAACAGCATTTTCGGTTATCTTTCTTTCCTTTGAATCAAGATAAAGATTTGAAAGTAAATGACATCTTTCGTATAATAAATTTGAAGGATTTTAAAAAGGACAAATATACCTAAGGAGCAATAAAAAAACGTAATCCATTGGACAGACAAACCCGGGAAGACAAATGAACAGGCACAACAAATAAACACAGAAAACTAAAAAAAAAAAAAAAAAAAATGAACAACACGAACTCCTATAAAAACCAGGAGTGAACCCGGGTGCTCCGGAAGGGTAAGCAGTTCCATATACGGCACCCGTCGTGAAGTTGAACAAAGTCAATCCTGGGGAAGTCACAAATCGATGGAGGCAAATGAAAGGTTACGACAGTGGGAATAGGTCCTACATCATCTTAGATATTGGAACACTGTAATGGTCAATCAATTCGTGATGACGACCGTAAAATTTCCTAACTTATCCCTGATAAAACCTTGGTTAAAAAGCTTTTGTGACAGTAGTAATCCTCTTCGTCGAAAGTCAGGGTAACTCACGCACGCCCCTGAAAATCGGATAAGCTGAGAAACGTAGACGCCATATGCAGGCGATGCTGGTATATTTCTACTCAAGAAGGGAAAATTAGCAATAGGAAAGCTGAAGTCATCTATTTTGTCATAAAGTTTTGTCTTCAAATGTCCCTCATAGTCTATTTCAAAAAAAAAAAAAATCCAAATATGAAGCGGACTTTGGTGCATCTGCAGTATCTTTAATTTCAAGCTTACTGGGGTAGATAAGATGTAGAAAGTCTTGGATTTTGTCGTTATTTAACGACAACACATCATCTACATAACGAAAAGTGAAATTAAGCTAGTTTCCTTTTGTTTTCACGTAGTAACACTTGAATGAAGTCCGCTTCATATGCGTGCAGAAACAGATCGGCGAGGAGAGGAACACAGTTGGTTCCCATTCGAATGCAGATTGTTTGTTGAAAAATTAGACCGCCAAATTCAACGAATATATTGTCTATGAGAAAATCTAACATGTTTGTAATTTCGTCTTCAGAATACTTTTTATCAGAATCAGAGTGGTTCTTCACGAATTAAGCCTTTTCTCTACCTAGAACAAGAAATTTATACCTACGTGTCCCATTTTTCTAGAAAAAACATTGATGAACTAGTGCTTTAAGAGATCTTTTTATTGAGAATATGGTATGGTAGAGAAGTCGATTGTTTTTATGCTGTTGCATGTAGCCAAAGATTTTGATGTTAGATATTGAAGTAAATTTTTGGAGTTTTTAAGAATCCACATCTGATTGACGCCACTGGTGGAATATGATGTTCAACAGTAATTCTGAATGCCCTCTTTAATACATGTCAAGATGAATGTTAAAATCTTTGAAAGAGGTTTTGTAGAGCAATTAGCTGACCCAGCAATGTACCTTTGTTCAAACGGATTCTTATGTAGTTTAGGAATCCAATAAAGAGCGGGAAGGTCCATTTAAATTACGGAAAAACAATATATAAATAAGCAACAAATTTTGCGTTTATGACCTATACTATTGCTTTGATTACATATATCACGATGCAATTTGTCACAGACGTTTACAGTTATCCATAGATCATAATGATAACAAGGGAATTTTTAATGGATTGTGACATTGACATAGCATCACACTGACTTTTTGTTTTATAATTACACAATACCTGTATATACATTTTTTTTTGTACTCACATACATTTTGCATAATAAAATTAGTTCATAAAACTGTAAATACATAACTATTAGCTATTTTCCATCGTTTGTAAAAATCCCCTGATCTTCTTTTATTTTATACTTCTTATATATTTTATTTGTTTGACCAAGAAGATTCAGCTGCTTGTCTTAATAAAAGGAGTAGGGCCACTCTTCCTGTATTTGTTTCTCTCATAAACAATAATTTTTTAATCTTAAATATTTTCCTACTTTTATCCTAAACGATTGTATTCGGCGCATTTTTATGTTAACAGGCAGCTATTTTGTGCTTTACCATTAATGAGGTCAAGTTTCTACCCTCAACGGTCTTGTTTAGTGGCGATTTGGGTCAATTGCCATGCATGTTGTATCTCTTTTTGGAATACTGCCAAGAAGGACAGTCAGAAACAAAACCGCTTAACTGTCATTTTTGAAAGGATTTCATACATAAACACATTTATATGTACAGCAAAAATCTCATTTTGATTCCTAGTGTTCTTCGCGTAAAAAAGACGTTAATTTGTCAAATTTGTGTTAAAAAAACATATCCCCACGGGATATTCAAGTACATTGTAAACAGAAAAAATTCAGTAACTAGTTTGTTAGTTCTTAAGAGACCATATACCAGGCTATGTCCAAAGAGTTTTGACAGGCATTAGGCGACTTTTTTTAAATGGTATTGACACGGGTGACGTGAATTAACATTAAATTTCGATGAATAAAATAAGAATTTAGCCAACACGTTGCATTTTATCCGCATGGCCGCACTTGAAGTACAAATTTTCAAAACACGTTGCAAAAAAAACAAATACCAATCTCATTTAAAATGTTGATATGATAATGAATGTATCGACACAGAATAACAAATAACGTTTTTATGCACAGAAATGCCATAACCTCTGAAGATAACAGGCGATAAAGACTAATGTCATTACCTAGACCCGGCCAATGGCGAGTGGTTTTTGACCCCTAATTTAATCATTACGAATTTCCATTTTTCTCACCGACGGTCGATGATTCTCCATGCATGGGTTCATTGGTTTACATGTTCTTCAAAAACCCAAAAAAAACTTTAATTCGAACCATTTTCTTCATTCCATTATCCGGATCATGTCTTTTACGTTTTCGCTTACAGCTTGTATAGATTTGTTTGTACTTTTCCCTCTGTCAATAGTTTCTGTTTAGGGTCTGTAACGCACCGTGACCGCCGGATGTCATCAGGCTTGTCGGTCTTGTGTTATATTTCCTTCGAAAGCGCCTCGAACAATGACAATAGAAAATGAAGGAGATATGTCAACTAGACGTAAATCATTACATGTCATACTTTTCATGTATGTAACGAACGATATCAAAAAGTTAATTTTCTTGTCTTAGATGACGTATAGTAGTTGACAATGTGTTTCTTAGCCAAAGATAGGAAGTTTGCTTTATCTACAAGCCACCCACAATGTTGACTTGTATTGAGGAACCAGAGTGAGTTATCTTTTCCTAACCAATGTAGGTAAGGGAGATAATTAAATTCTCTCCCTTTTGTCCTGAGGCTAAAAGGGAGACAAATTTATTATCACCCTTATCTACATTGGTTAGGAAAATATAACTTACTCTGGTTTCTCATTGAATAAAAGTTATATATATATATTAGACAAAAGGATTTTATGAACGATAGAACTTTGAGTGTAGAAAAGAAACTTTAAAAAATCTATACTTCTTATACCAAAGAATGACAATTAATCATTGATATATTCCCACTGTCTGTAAATCTCGTTCTACGGTACGGATTTTTCATAATTTTAGTACCTTAATCACTTTGAAGTGTCTAATCACCTGGGGACTTCCAGATTGCTGAGTCTTAACTAAAACAACTGAACTTACTTGACTTCGTTCAATGTATTGCAGAGAAAAAAGCACGTGTGGTCCATTTTCAATGTAAAAGGGAGATTACTTTGTGAACTTTAATAAATAATTACTTGGGCTGCATCAGATATGCAAAAAGTGCATAAAAATACTGGTTTTACACGCCGTGTATGAATTAGTAAATTCGGATCTTAAAATTTTCAGCTTTTTTAGTTCATTTATTTTTCTATTGTAAAATTCCGCATTCCAAATCATATTTGCAGTTAAGAAATATAACCTAAATAAACACTGGTAAAATTGGTTCCTTCTGACGATTCATCCACAAAAAAGCAAACCATTACTTTGTTATTCTAGAATTGCTAAAAATCTATTCCACGAACTCAGGTTTCCAGACAGTAACATTGTTTGTAATGACACAAGGGAGTTACAAAAAATAAAAAAAAACTAGAGGTAGGGGTTGTCGGAACGACAGCTATACCCGCACCCCACATTTATTTGTAAACAAACATTCTAAACATTTTCAGTTTTCATTGCATTACAGTTTGTATCTGTAACAAATAACCTTTGCAGAGATATATATAGATTCTCCTTCAGGTTATGTGAGTTATGGAATTTCTCCACCCGAGATAGTTAAATTTTCGATTTTCAACTCGCGAGCCTTTAGCTCCCTTTTAAAAATTTTGCGCATCTGCAGTTAACAAACAACAATGTTATTTTAGTAATTATGCTTTTTTTCTGTTTCGGCCCTTTTTGTCCTTCCCACCCCCTTTTAAAAAATTTAAAAACCTTATTGCACATCTACAGTTGGTAAGCCACAATATGGCAACAATAAAAATGGTAAAAATTCAAAAAAGACGGATGAGTTTGTGTCACAAGAAAAAGTGTGACGGGTAGACGGACGGACGGACGACCGCAACGACAATATACCCGACTTTCATTCGAAAGTGCGAGTATAATGAACGAACGGGGTTACAAATGATTAATCGATGGACAAAAGATATTTTTTTTACTGTAATAAATGTTTTACTACTCCAATTAGTTTTTTTGATAAACATTTCACAATGGTCAAGACAAGGAATAATTCTAATGCAACGTAACATATAACGTCCTTTTTGATTGGATAACGTCAAGCGTAAAATCCATGGTTTACCGTCGGAACAATTGACGACAACGTTGCGCAAGCGCATTTGACGTTTCCTGTTTACTTTTTATTCTATTTTTTAACGTTTAACGGAGGTTGCATTAGAATGGAGATAACTGTATTGTATTTTATCCGTTGCCGACATAAACCGGTGGTTTTACCATCGCAAATATATCCGTTTACCTGGCTTCGCTACGCGTCGCCAGGTAAACTCAATTTGCGACGGTAAAACCAGCGGTTTACGTCGGCAACTGATAAAATACAATGCAGTTATCCCTTAAATATACGGTACTTCGCTGTGTTTAAGTTAAAACATGACAGAATTCTCTCCAGCCTTTCTTCTTAGAGCAATATCTCGCACACAAACATAAGAGATGACGTACGAAACGCATCTGACCAAGTGCCTCCGAACACTTTCTGAATAACCAAAATGTCTTCTCCTGTTCGAAGTTGTGGTTGTCCGGTTCCAGTATTCCACAGGAAATATCGTATTTTCTGTCCGTTATCATAAAGCCATTTTGATGAGTTGTTGATGCGTGTTCCTTGAATTATGATGTTTCCATTTGGAACCATAGGATCTGGTACCGTTTCTGGAAGAACGAAACGAAGACATTCGTGGTTATGATTCAGAAGATTTGTCCTAAACGAATTAATATTTAATAAGTATTATTTATTTCTGTATTTATAGATATGATAACAACCATTTACCATAAAGTATTAACGAGACAAAATCTCAATAAAAAATATAAATAAACTAGATAGATAAAAAATATCTGAGTATTTACTTTATGTGGCCTTAAAAAAATCAGTCTAAAGCTCTTATTTCAAGATGAACACGGACTGGCCTTCAAAATGCTAGTTTCAAAAATTCAACAGCAACTAAAATAAGGATTTCAAACATCAACCAAACTGGTCAATGGCTTTAAATTTTGGACTATCAGTTGCAGGGACCGTGAAACGTCATAAAACATTCTACATTATAAAAAATGGAAATGAGCCTTTTATATGTATCAGCAATTGTCAGTGTTTTTGCGACTTTTAAATTTTATGTACCAATATAACTTTTGCCGTACAAGTGTACATGTATATGGAAATCGTTTTGAATGTTCAAATTGCTATGGAAACGTAACCTTAAAAACCAACAAATAGTACCAATGTCAAAATCTTCAATTTCAACCCGTACAAATATGAAGATTTTAAAGGTTTTAACAGTTTTAGAAAAATGGTAAACTTTAAATGAACTTTGACTTTCTATCGAATTATATAAAAAATATAACTGCATTTGAAAATTGTAAGAGTTTTTCAAATAATACAAAACAATTGTTCGAAATACTTTTATTTTCATTAAATAGGATGTTACCAACTCTTATTACTTTCCCGTTCAGAGCTTACCTTTAGACAAATTTATATATTTGGCCTTAGTAACCATTATTCTAAATACTAAAAAAAGTGTATGTCATTCCTCTAAATACTTCAGATCTCAGTTCTACTCAATAGTAGAATAACTTTGTAAACGATTTTGATTTGAATTTGGTTTTTTCAACAGAAACAATATAAGATCCCATTTAGGGAATCAATATTAATGTGTTTTGCACATTTTTATTGATCTCTTAACGATTGGCTTCGTAATTCACTCCTTTACAACCCAATATTTAATTGCAACCTCACACATGACACCTGTCAGCTTTCCGACAGATGTCAAAAACACGTGTCTTCCTGTGCGGACTAAGAGGCCAATGCAAAATGAGGAATGATGTAAAATAAGGTATTTTTAAAAAAATGTAATTAATATTTTGGGTTTTTTTTATTTCTTTTAGATTAAAATAAAGAAAAAAGAACAGAATATTTTCAATTATACATATACATTTAGAAGGTAACCAAATACGTTCATTCTGTCGATCAAAAGTCGGGAGCACCTGATGTCACTCTCAGTATTAAGTTCACATTGCCAGTAGTTTCATTGCCGTCTTATTCTAATTGTGTTTAGTTCATTATATGTTTTTTTTATTATAAACTGACCATCAAAAGAAACGCAACACTTGCATTTAATTAAAATTATACACGATTTTCAAAATTAATTTGTTTTTCGACTTTAGAAGTTGTAAGATAGACCGAAGGTGAGTGTCTTTGCTAACACGCATACTGAAAGTTTATTTTTTTGAATTTGAGAAGTGAACAGTTTATGTGTAGCTTTTCAAATTTTGCAAATGATAAAGAATATTTCATAAATATTATGTCAAAGTACTGTTGCGTTTCTTTTAATGGTCAGTACATTAGATATACATGAACATATTTGTCTGTTATGTTCCATTCTCATGACCTTGTCTTGCCTTTGTATTACGATCTTACTTTTCCCACTTGCTTTGTCGCTTTGGTATTCTCTTGTCGTTATTTGACACATATTTTAATTTGATAAGGATCGATATAATCAGGCCGGTGGTTCTATCTGGTTGAAACAATATAGCAAATATATCTATGAAATACTTGTATCTCTGAAAAAGTAATTCCTGCATGACTTCCAAGAAGTCTTTCAATGATGATGGATGAATTATTGTGTAACCTTGCAACCAGGTGCATATCAGGACGAGAACATGTTGATATGATAATGAATATGATCCCTGCTTTGTACTAGACCGACACGCTAAGTCGGATTTTTAATGTGCTAGCTCACGAGGTAACTGTCCGCAGGAAGACATATCACCTCCCTCGGACACATTATACTAACTCCGAGCCGACCAGTCTTTGCTCTTACTCCTAGATGCCGCGTGCTTGGCGGAGAAGCAGCAAATACCAATTTTAATATCTTTGGTTCGACCCGGCCGGGGATCGAACCGCGACTTTCCGCACTCGGGGCGAGTACGCTACCACGAGACGACCGAGTTGTCTTTCAATGAAATGTATTTTAAATATGAATAATTTCTTTATTGGTAATAGTATTAAGGATTTTCAATGCAATTAATAATTGCATGATTTTTCTGGTTCACAAGTTTTAAAGGCTTATTTCAAGTTTGGTTGTGATTGTACTTAAATGTAGAATAATTTTGAATTTCTTTAAAAAACGAATTAGTAGACCGCATATGATTTTGTTTATTCTTTCAGCATTGTAAATCATGAACGCTTCTTATTGTTTAATGTGTTTGAAACATTTTCTACTTTATAAAAAAATTAAGCTGCTTAATATTTGATTGAACTCATTCGAACATAAATTCAAATTTGCAGATCTGCGTGCTGCGTTAAACGCGGAATGGACTTCAATAATTCTAGAACAGTTTTGTGTTATGGTAAAAATAATGTAACATAGATTAAAAAGTGAAAAATCCGAATTATAGGTTTTGAAAAGAGACATTTTCATCACAATAGATTGTATTCTAGGGTAAAAGGAAGTAATTAAAGATGACTGGCGCCACCTAGTTTTTACATCCAAGATAATAGGTAGAAGTAAATTTATTTTCTGCTGTCCTGTTAATTAGAAAAGAAAATTGGAATAGTGAGAAATGAGTGTTGGCTATTGGTGTAGAAATAGCGAGAAATTTGGAGGAAACTCTCTGTGATGAGCAAAATTTTCTGTGCATGATTAAGCAAGGGGTGTTCTTCATTCATACTAATTCGAAAATTCCGGAACCATAGAGTACCCTTAAAAATGCCATTTTTCTATCAAAAAAGCTGCAGCAGCTTATGTGTTTTGCAGTTTTATTCACACCCAAAGGTGTTGAAAATTCAGAATTTGACAGTTTTTTCAACGGAACTTTTATAGTGAAAACGCAGAACCCAAAAAGGCTACCATTGTCGCCTACGTAAATAATTACTTCATTTTAACCTCTAATTCAATCCGGAAGAACAAAAAGACACTGATGTATAAGAGTTACTACACGGGGAATTACTCAAACTCGAGAGTATACAATGTACATGTGTTGTTGAATTTTACGTTCAAAATAACCGATAATAAAACAATTATCAAATACATAGTTCTGTTAAATATCTATCCAAAGTTTTCAATTACAAATTGTCCCTGTGGTAATATTCCACTGTTAGAAATGTCTCTATGTGGTATTCCGTCAAAATCTTGTTTGCTTAAATTATCACCCAGTAAATCAAATGTGTGTATTTTTTATAATCAAAAGTTTCTGTGACGCATCAGTCAAACGGGTTTTAGCATAATAAATGTTTTAGGATTATCTATTCTTATCCAACGATAAAGATTGAATTAAAATTACTGCTTTTTATCAGACGAATTAACAAACGAAAATATAGCTTATTATAAATCTCTAGGTATTAAAACTTTAAACACAATTTACACTAAAAATTCGGCTATTCACATTCTCAATTATTTAAATTCTGTCCAATGGATTTTTTTTTATTGCTCCTTATGTATATTTGTCCTTTTTATTCAAAGTATATACTTTTCGTTTTATAGATTTTTTTCACTGTCACACTGAAGTTAAATTTTGTATCGGGTATAAATTCACATGATTTTTGCGAAGCTTGCATACAGTAACCTCTCGTCCAAGTTAACTTGCAGAGCAGTTCTGCTGAGAACTGCTCTAAGTTAACTTAGAACTGTCAGGAAGAAGAATAGCTCTGGTCAAGAACAATTCTGCTCAGGAGGTAGAACAGCTCTGGTCAAGAATTAGAGCAGTCCTGGTCCACGACTGCTTTTGCGACGACATCGCTTGATTTTATCAATTGTATGCGAATTATCCGGACATGTAAATATGCCACCTGTGACATTAAATAGACTGACTCCCTACATAAGACCAAAGATTGTGAATTTACGGAATAGTGGAAAATCATTCGTAGAAATAGAATGCATATTCGTAGAATCGGAGCGAGTAAAAGTTTCCATTGGAAAATTGTATTCACGTTACCGTGTAACTGAGATGTGTTTGTAAATTCCGATATGCTGCCTCGTGATTATTTTCATTTTCACTTTTTTTTATTCTTCAAATGTGGAAGTTTGAGCTTGGATGTGTTATTCGTTTGTTAATGACGCATAACAATACCCAAATCACGCATCACGAAAATAGCCTCCCCTCGCCCCCCCCCCCCCCCCCCCCCCCCCAAATAAAAATGCTTTATTTCAGTGTGGTATTTTTATTTATAGTGTTACAATAGGACTGAAACTTTAAGTTGGGATTTCTTATTTAATCTAAATCTTGACTTTTACTAGAACTGCTCTAGACTATGACTTGTTATAGAACTGTTCTAGACCATGACAGGTTAGAGCTGTTCTAAACCATGACAGCTTACAGCTTAAAGCTTTTCTTCACCATGACAGCTTAGAGCTGTTCTTCACAATGACAGCTTATAGCAGTCAGAATCGGTCAGGACTATGTTCTAGAGCAGTCAGGTTTCTATACTAGAGCAGTTCTAAAGTAGTCAGCAGAAATGCTCTAAGTTAACTTAGAGCAGTCATGTTCTAAGTTAACCTGGTGTGAGGTTATGTCTGCACCTAACTACATGTATGTGCATCCAGAATTAAGTTATTTCTTTTAATTTTTATTCTCGGCAGTCATCACTGAATCAATTTCAAAACAAAGAAAATAAAAGTTCAAACGCACTTTGTACATATACGGTTTACTTCCTGAGTGCATATACTATGACTTTTTGCATTGAAAGCACGATCTATAATAAGACTGCATGAAGAAAGCAGTCAAATTCAATATTTAATTAGATTATATAATTAAATGAACTACATGTTATTCATTTGGTTTGCCACGAATAAGAAACATAATATGTTTTATTTACAGTTGTGTCCATAGTGACTGGCTTAACTTAATTATTTCTCAGTTAAATCTGAATTAAGAGTTAGACAACTATCATTAGCTGCCAAATCCTCAAAATATTGGTCTTAAGGCCTTTTTAATTGTCTTTTGTTTGATATAACAAATTTATGCTCCTTATTTTATGGAAAGCGCATTATAAGTGACCAAGTGATTCTTCCTGATGTTCCGAACGTTCAATATAATGTAACGGTTAAGACCTCGGAACGCAATACACCTAAACTATTTTCATAGACACTACATATAAATAAATAAAGGTCAACAATGATATACCAATCAATCAAAGCAACCCAGCTGAAAGAACTCGGATAAAAAATAGCATAAAAAAGCATAAAACACAGTAGAGAGTCAGGATAGTCTGACTTGGTACAGACACTGAATAGTGGTGCGGTTAAGTTTCAACTTGAGAATGATATACAATAAACTTCGATGGCTCGAACTCCGTGGGTCCATCGAAATCTGTTCGAATTATCGGTAGTTCGAGTAACTGAAGTTTGTTCCAAATTTCCAGTGTCATACATATACGAGTTTCTAAAGCTGATCATAACAATAAAATACTTCAGAATTAAGAATTAAACAGGTAAATCACTTATTAACAGTAATTATAAAATATTTATTACATCGCACTGTTAACATTCACTTTCATACTATTCTGTTTTTATTAAATCTGTGATTGTAAGAGGAATACCTGTAAGTGGCAGATGACACGCTTGTCCTTTTATTATTGAGTTCGAGGTTTCAGTGATGAAATACACATTGAGGGGACCAACCTTTTTGTTTGACTATTCGAGAAATTGGTGTTAGAGAAACCGGTGCCTTTTTGACATAAACATAAAAAGAAAATTGATGGGACTTTCAAAACGTTGGTGTTCGAGTGTTCCGAGTTCGAGCTACCGACGGTCGACTGTATTTACACAATTCCTGCTTTAATTGTTTGATACGAACAATTTTCGGTACAAAAAAGTGTAATTAGTCTGAAATCGATTCTTTAAATGTCATGTTACGATCAAAGGCACATCCAGAAAAAAACCTATTAACATCTAACCAACAAATAAATGTATAATTCATGTCATCTCAATTATACCCGAAACAACGCAAGACAAGAGCTTAGAGAAAGAGAGGGAAAAAAAGATTACTGTTTAAAAACTGCGCTGCTTTATCATGTTTATGTTTTCTTATTATCCTACCAATTCTGAAGACTTTCAGTTAAATCACAATGTTCTGTCGATATTACAAAGAGATTAGAGAATGAATAATGTACTTCTAAACCTTTAAAGACAGCAAACATTTTATCGAACTTGAGATGATATGTATTATACATTTATTTTTTTTAGTGCTGGTTAGATGTTAATAGGTTTTTTTTCTGGATGTGCCTTTGAGAAGCACATCGAAACATGGAATTTCTTTTTCATTAGATTCTACATTTAAACTAATGCCTATTCACGACTTATTTCAAAAGACTGTAAATATCATTTAACATATATGTAACATACCAAGTCAAACTATCCTGACTCTATCATGTGTCTATTGTGTTTATGTTTATGTTTGTGTTTTGTAACCAATAGGCCTTGTCAATTATCTGTTCTGTGATTGGACGAATATGTCATTTTTGACGTTCTGAAAAACCTCTTTGGTTGATATGTTAGGTACTATTTTCAGGTGAAAATTAAGATTGTTATCAAGTTTGACCAAAGACTAACACAATGTTTCTGTGCTAAATAGCAAGAGAGTAACAATGAGGAAATCGGGCAAAATGTTAAAAATACTCCTTCAGGCAAAGCTGTATATGAAATTTTTTACAATGATATCAGTTGTAAATATAACCAAAGAAAATTGTATTGAAATGAAAATTTAGTAATTTATATCATACTGAATTCAAAATTATGTTTGTTTTTTTTAAATGCAGCTTAATTTATATTTGATGAACTTGCAGGGAACTTATTTTCGATATCATATTCATGCAATGCATTGTTATGTATCTACGAGATTGTAACATTTCATATGAAGAATATTTTACTTGTTTGTTTTCACTAACATTAAAATTACTTTATGAAATGTTTAATTCTAAAGAAATAGGAAATGAAAATATATTATAATTTTCGTAAAACTCCAATGAACAGTTTCCTGCAATTTCAAATAAATCCCACTGCATTAAAATATAATATTTAGTATATGTACATAGCAACGACAACCTGTTTCGAGTATCTATTTGCGTTCACATTGCATGCAGGTCGCAAATGAGGGGCTGTTACTAAGCACTTGTTAACAATAAAATATACAAGTAAGAGCAATATGTACCCAGATGCACTTAGGTTTAAGAATATAATTATTATGCAATGTTTTTCGTGAATTCAATAATTCCAACCTAGGTTCATTTGTTTAGTTTTGCATGTGAAGTTAATTGGTGATAAGATCAATGTTAAATCACATATTACGCGCAATCAGAGTTTTCGTTTTATTAAAACATTCAGTTTTTTTAATCAAGCACTGAATAAAATCAATTCAATTTCTTCATGAAAATGTCATTTATATTAGTAAGAATAACTTCATTCATTAATACTGTTGTTAAAATGAAATAAGTCATATATATTAGTCAAATTATTTTTCAGTATGCAATAAGTGCACGGCTTTTGTTGATGAAATGCATACGTTGTAATTTCATTTCTATAAGTTTTTATTGTGCACAATTAATCCACAAATTAACGCCTCCTCGTATTACAACATGAGGGGTAAGCTCATTCGTCCGTACATGGTGTGAGATGACCCATTGAAGATCGGTTCAAGCGACCTCATCTCCCACTGCTCGAGGCCTAATCTTCCAATACTTTTAGGTTAACCAAATCGCGCCGTTCACAATTGCACAAACCTTTTGACCGATCAGGAGTAACGTTATTTAACTTCGTCTACTGTGCTCATTCAATTTACATAGGAACAGGAAACTTACAAATAGAGTAATTACGGAAGAAATAGGTACTTATACTCGTTCAAAATCGAAGAACTGGAAAATCGTCAACTCGTTTTTAAAATTCAGCGTCTTTTTAATGACGTGAATTTTAAAAACGAGTTGAAGATTTTTCAGTCTTTACTTTGAACACGTGTAAGAACCTTTGTATGCCTATTAATTATTTGGTTAAAAAATACACATATATACCTGAACAAACAAACCATGTAGTTTTAGTACTCTTTCTATCCTTTTGCCTGGTCCAACACTATAGAGGCGATACAACATATATTTGATATAAAAATGATATGCAGTATGGGAATGCGAATGAGTCAAGTTTTTCCAAAAATGTATACATTGTAAAATAATATAAAATAAATGAAGAAGAAAGAACAAATTAGATAAATCTATGACAAAAAATTTGAATGAAGGTATATTCAACTGACCTGTTAAATGATAATGTCTCTATAAATAATTCGTATACTTGACCTTACCAAGCAATCTTTCCATCTCTTTCTGCTTTAGCAGTCTGTCTACCCTTACTAATTGCCCACCATCCTGGGCACAATACTGCACAGCTTGTGCATGTGTGAATTCTGATCCTATGTATTCGTAGCACATGCAGATATGATCTACGTATGTGTAATCAGCGGGACATCTACCAGAATGTATTTTGCAATCTGCAAATAATACATGAAAGCGTCATGGTCAAAGTTCTACAAGCAAGACTTAAAATGCAGTGCAGTTCTCTCCAAAAGCACGTTTTAAATAAAAATTAATATTAAACCGTATCCTCCTTTGTCAGTTTGAAGCCATTGTGCATACTGATGATTATTTGCTTAATTGTCCCCGTTTCCACCTCCAGCGTCAGCAGCAGAACTATAGTACATTATAGATAATAGTCCATTTGATAATAAGATTCTTCTATTTGGTCCCTACAGAATTTTATATCTAAGATGATGTTACATGCACCGAATCGCAACGTTTAATATTTTTGCAGAATCTGTATTTCAGTACTAGACCAAACTTGATACTTTAAATTTAGGTTACAAAAATGTTAATTTTGTAAAAACTAAACAGGTTTTTCCTCGGATATACGTCTGTCAGTAAATGGTTTTGGTCTCACACTTTTAGAAATTTTGGCATTTGGGAATTTGGGATTTAGCTTTTTTGGATGATTGTTTTCGTTTTCTACATTCTAGGCCTTGAGCACAACTGACGAATCGGAAATCGACGAAATGTACAGTACACATATTATGAATCAAAATCGGTATCATAGAGTACAAAAATGCATAAAAACTAAATACAATAAATAAAATTATTATCATACAGTTTAATTTGAATTTAAAAAACTAAATATTGTAAATAAAACTTTTAAAAATCTCCTTACCTCTGATTGCTGTGTAATAATTCCAACCGTTCTCAGAAACCCCTTCTTCGGGATCAACAAAGTCAACGTCAAAAATCCTGCATTCTTTTGTTATACTGTTGTAGAAAAAAGACATGCAGTATACATCAGCTAAACACAACCTGCTACACTGTATCTCAGTCTTGTCAAGGTGAATTGCTGAATTTACCTTGTTTATGACCACATTTGTAAAGTTGACGTTTAATATCGCATTCACAACTGTTGACGTTGGAACGCAATTTGCAGAATAAAAACTTAATGTTAAAATACAGTAGCAAGCTAAATATTTAATAATCTTTCCCATTTTATATCTTGAATATTCTGATTGTTGTGTAATATGTTCAACACTTTAAAATTTCTCAATGAATAAACGTTGTTTAACAATCTGTTGGGTGACAAACATTTTCCAATTAAATTTTATTTTTCATTTATGAAAGTTAGATTAATTTTGATTGGCTGTTCTGCTCCTTACGAAAGACTGATTTGAATCAAGCCAGTTGAGATAAAAACTTTGGTTAAAACATCTTTGGAGAATAAACGTGGCAGCTAACACTCCAATTAGAAAATAAATCAAATAAACTCTTTTAAAATCTAGACTGATATAATTGACTTAATCATTAATTATAATATAGAAAATAATACAATTCTGTTCACATTGCGGCTGCTTACTTTCTACGCTGTCTTATTCTATTTTGTTTAGTTTATTATGTTTTTTTTATTCTTTTAGTTATACATGTATCCTTGTGCCGTTGTGTTCCCTTTTCTTTCCCTTCAAGTTCGAATTTACCCACTTTTCTCACTATTTCGCTTCGGTATATTTACTACTTGAAAAAGACTTTTAATGATAGATGTTTATCGGAAATCTACTCTTTTGTCTGTCATGTCTGTATAAAGCAAACTTTCTTTAAAATTTTTCCATACAAACATCTTTTTTTAACGACAAAAATATAATGCTGTGAATAATCACTCATTCTTTTGAACTATGTGCTGTTTTCTTTCTTTCTTGTTTATCTTCAAGCTAAATAATTTTAAATACTGGGCCTCCTATAAAGGAATGATTACGTCATGATTAAAATTTTACTAGTAGAAGGCTTCAAACATGATTGAAGATTAGGATTTAGTAGATTGACTAAAACACCCTGAAATGTGGATTTTGCCAGTACTATCAATTTACACAATTTTATTGAAATATTAAGAACATGTTTTAGTGCTCATTACACTATACATCTTTGGATCATCTGATTGAAAGCTGCAGTATAGGCTACTGAAAATATGTGTCTACCCTTTCGATACGTGGTTATTTGTTATTATGTAAAACACGTGTATAATACAAGATTTGATGGAGTAACCATCAATCTAATTAAAATAAGTTCTTCGCACTTGATCCTTATTCCTTATTCTCGTTCGGTTGTTTATATGTCGCTCATGGGAGATCTAACTACAGGCGATTAAAGGGGAATGTCTAGGGTCAAGTTTGCTGAACGTTGACCAAGCAATCAGCATCTAGAAATTCACTAATAATTAACAAATCAACGAGGCACTCTCATACCCTGTCGGGGTTCAACTTCAGGTTTTGTTTGAAGATTTTATTTTTCTACCCGCTCTCCCGTCATACCCGTTACCAAAATTTCAATGTGTATGAAAGAGAATCCATACAATATACAACTGTTTGTTCTAATATATATTTTTCTCGGTGTTAGTAATTCACCTGAGGCCATTGGAATTCGTTGGTAGACTTAAAAACAATAACTTTTAACGATTCAGATTATGAAATAAAAATACTGTAAGATTTTATAGCTGTATCGCGCGACATATAAACAACAGAGCGAAAATAAGGAGCCAGACTAATTTTAATTAGAGTGACTTATAGTTGAAAAGAAACTGTTTTTGGTGCATGCATTGGTAGGCTTATTTTTTTGCTAGAACTTGTTACTGTGGAGTGTATGTATAATATTTTTCGTCGCATTATGGAGTCTAGCTGTTTTTTTTAAGTGATGTTCAAACTTGCCTTATGACACCATGTTGTTTAACTGAATCTTGGAATCGTTTTTTTTTTTCACATTCTCTCTTCCCCGCTGTTTAAAATCACATTTTAAGCAATAATTATTACTTTTACTTAGAAGAAATTGTGAATGTGATAATGACCCGTGAAAGTTGTATTAGTTGATAAATAATGGTAGTTTGTAGTTGTTCAGCTTTACAGCGGATTCATTGGGGCAGATCAAAAGGGTGCGTTAATCACAATAAAACATTTGTATAAACTACAAGATAAAGCACGGTGAACGTTGATTAATCTTACTAAATATTTTTTTATGGTATATAACATCATGATCAAATGTGTAAAAAAAGTTAACATACTTACATCAAGATGGAAGGTAAGAACACGTTTTTTTCCTTTTTCAGCCGAGTATTAGTTGCTAATCTTCTCTCTTATAATGCCTTATACTCTAGGTGCATAACATGTGGACACAAGATTGTTTCCATATAAGTGCGATGCGGCGTTTAATTCTTGCATTAAACAATTAAAAATATTTTTTGACCATGGAGGTCAAGGGCTGTTGCAGAGTAAAGGGAAATTCAGAAAAGGGGTGCAATAAACTGAATTCATGTCAAAGGTGCCTGTGGATTAAACCAAGAAGGAGTATTTAAGCCCAGAAAAGTTTAGTTTAAACAGGCAGATATCTAAGGAAACTTGAAAAATGATAGATATTAAAAGATCATGAAGATATTAAGCTCGTATTAAAATACTGCTTGTGCAAGAATTATTAAGAAATATTATTTCCTTATGTTGATAGTTTAAACGACTCAAGAGAAAAAAAATATTATCTATTGATTTTGATTTTACCCAGCCAATAAA
Organism: Mytilisepta virgata; assembly: GCA_028015205.1. Classification (NCBI taxonomy): domain Eukaryota; kingdom Metazoa; phylum Mollusca; class Bivalvia; order Mytilida; family Mytilidae; genus Mytilisepta; species Mytilisepta virgata. The sequence continues at coordinate 32,788,510 of CM051511.1, read as the reverse complement.
ACTACAGTGCAGACATAAACACTGTAACAGTAGTACCTCTTTTGGCGGTAAAAATATATCGGAATCTTAGATCTTGAAATTTGCGTTTTAAAGGAGTAAGGCTACTTTTCCCTGTTTTTGTTTCATTATAAGAATTACTATTCATTCACATTACGGTCTTTTATCTTACATAGTTGAATCTTGTTATTTCGAAATCGCTTGAGTCGAAATTTCGGTTATGTCGAACTTTTTTCTGGTCCCGACCAACCAATTGTATAATTTATGCATTTAAATTCCTTTTATCTCGACATTCGCAACACGTTATGTCGGATTTATTACTCATCTGTACAGGTAAACCAAATTTTTACACACCGGCAAACAGTATGTAGGAAATCGATAACGGAAATCATGTTACTTATGTTTTGATAACAATCTTGTTAAGAATTAAATGTTTTATTACGTTTTACAATTTTGTGATAAAAATAGATTTTGAATTAATTGAAGTTTTTGTTACAGTATATGATCATCTTATTCATTCACATTACGGTCGTTATAAAATTCGTTATAAAAATGTTAATAAGGCTTGACTTGCCGAAAAAGAAATTTATAAAATCAATATTGGTCAACATGAAAGGATTATCAATTTGTGAGAGAAACAACAAGAATTTATGAGACAATCCTCATTAATCAAAATCAATTGATTACGCTAACAAGTAAAAGCGATCAGTGATTGCATGGAAACAAATATAGAAGTGATTTAATGGTTATCTCCCTTGTCCAAGACTCGAGAATTTCCAGCTCCTTTTTAGTCGAACTTCGGCTATCTGGAACCCAATCCGATGGTCCCTTGCACTCTGAGATTACAAGATTCAACTGATAGATCTTAAGAGAGCATATATCAGGTTATGTCCCGATTTTGAAAGTCATTAAACGATTTTTGAAAATGGCCCAAGCAGAGGAAAATGGGTCTAGTTCTTCTTTTCTCTAGTTATACCCCCCGAAAAGAAGTTTAGGGGTATAAAGGTTTCAGTCTGTCTGTCTGGCCATCCGTCAGTCCGAAATAACGTTGTCCGCAACCCCTCCTTCATTACTTGCATGATTCTCATGAAACTTAATGGAGTGTTAGATCACTATATGGAGATGTGTATATTGTCAGGATTTTCTGTTTGGGCGAGTACTTTGAAAAATATGATGATTTGAACGTTATGTAGGCCTCCATCGATTTGTTACTTCCACCTGATTGACTTTGTTGTACTTAGAGACGGCTGAGGTATAAGGAGCAGGAACTGCTTACCCTTCCGGAGCACCTGGGTTCACCCCTGGTTTTTGTAGGAGTTCGTGTTGTTCATTGTTTTTTAGTTTTCAGTGTTTATTTGTTGTAGTTGTTCATTTGTCTTCCCGATTTTTTTCTGTCCAATGGATTACGGTTTTTGATTTGCTCCTTAGGTATATTTGTCCTCTTTATCATCTAAAAAATAACTATCTTTGTGATATTCTTACTTTTATTACAGCTGTATGGTTATTTATTACCATTATAGCTATGTCAAAATTAGCAGTAGGAGGAAATTATTACAACATGTACAAGCGTAGAAAAAATGGTTTCACTTGTGCTGACTGAGACGTACCCGACAAATTTTTCCCGGAAGCTTTCCATGCGAGGTGTAAGCCAGGGCCTTCAAAATATTTTATCTGTGAAGATTTTAGTAAGTATATACTGCATAAATATCGGTAATTAGAAAATAATCTTTTATGAATGGAGAATAATATATGGCCAAATCTATATCACATGCTTTATAAGCCCGAGTACCCAATATCACTTCGAGGGCCTTTGGCACAAGGTATGATATTGGCGGAGTATTGATATACCATGTGATATATTTCAACCATAACCCATTGCTTTTTTCACAGTAATAAATGTGGATATTGCTGTAAATAGCACAATCACTATATGGAGATGTGCATGTTGTCAGGAATTTCTGTTCGGGCAAGATATGGCTGTCACATGATCTGTAAAATTATAGCTGTTTTTTTATTATTATAGATCGTTACATATTTTATCTTCTAGTCTATGGCAAGAAAAAAGAACGCACCCGAAAAACTCCGACATTGCCCGAGTAGGGGTACAATATAGGTTTAGGGGTGTGATATAGGGTATGCCATACAGGGAAGATTTGTTATTATAACAAACATTACCAATAAATGATTATCAATAAATAGTTAATCTATTTATGTCCAAATGTACGTGTACGTGTTTTTCTAATGCTCTGTTGTCATATTTTATCTTTGCGGATATTAATATGGATAGATTTGATTTATTTACCTACCCAGGATTTGGCTTTTTATGTAGTAATTACTTAGCCTGCAATTTGGCCCGGGTACGATGTTGTAGATTTCCAGGTACATGTATATGGCCAATTTAAACTTTGTATTACATGTAAGTTACCGAACCACAAACGACCATCACGTGATTATTTAAAATGTCCCGGATCTTCCATACACCTAATGGCAATGAGCTCGAGAATTATCGGCAAAGAAGAGAAACGCAATATACCTAACTTATTTTGAACGGATATATAATGGCTGGGAGGGGTATTTGAAAAAAAAAAAAAAAAAAAAAAAAAAAAAAAAACCAGTGGACAGACGGCAAAGTATTCCGAGCCCTAAGAAAATGCTTAAATGATATTGATTCAGTGGAGGAAGATAAAAAAATAAAAATACTGTGGGACAAAGTCTTTGCATGACGCCGTCTGCGTTTACAACAACCGAAATTTTGTTTTATTTAATTTTCGCAACAAGTTATATACCTTACGAAGACAGCTCACACTCTTAGTGTTCCTAATTGAATGTTTTGCGCTCTTCGGCTCGCCAGAGTACAAAATGCATTTACACAGTAAAACGTGTATATACAGGGTAAAGGAGTATATACGTCTTTGCATATACATGTACCCCGGTAGATCGAAAAATCGTGTATATCCAGAGGAAGTTAATTGAAATTGCGAAGAAATCCAAGAAATACACCGGCAATCAACCAATCAGAATCCAGGATAATTTATATATAAGGTTTAATTATCATGGATACTGCTTACAAACAGTTCAGTGGGTTTCCGTTTGAGACAGATATATCTACATAATTCTAGCTTTGAACTTTTGGTTAAAGTTAATCTTGTTGAAAAAGAAATATAATTTATATTCGTGATCTATTTTGGTCATGATACCTAACATATTTTTATCCACCATCTTCAACAACCAACCAATCGGATAAAAGGAAATAATGACATATCAATCGTATAGATAACTTCGGACAAAAAATAAGATAAAAAAGTATAAAACAAAAACATGGAAGCAACATAATATTTGGCCTGTTGCGAATTTCGTTTTTCGTTTCTCATCTGATTATAGCGAAAAACTTAAGTCTCCTCCTTGAATAGCGCTATCCTTAGATGGTATTGGCTTTACCCTTTTTAAGGTCATTTTTGGGGATAAAGACAGGGGTTGCGTTCAGAGTTATAAATCAAAAAAGATGTCAATGTTCGAGACCGGAATGCGTCGCCTTATCACGCATTTTGAAATTCGTGATTTTTTCAATGGACCTAATTATAGAATACCATACATGTCATTTTTTACCGTATATTGGCACACATGGCATCAGCTGGGATGAAAGAGGTTGCAGTTTTTGCGTTGATCCCCGTCTGGCCAAAACCAAATACGTAAAGCTAGTATTTGCTACATTTCCGCTAAACACGGTGCATTAAGGGGTTATTAAGAGCAAATACTGATCAGCTCGGAGTAATAACAATATGATAGGGCAATAATCTTCCTGACCTTGTTGGTAGCACGTTAAGAATCCGACTAGGCGTGTCAGTCTCATACAAAGCCGGGTTCAAAGTCATACCAGACCCACATTTTCCCGTCCTGATATGATATTAACCAGTAATCTATCAATCAATCTAAACTGATTAATGCATTTTGCGCAATGACAATGGTTAACGAGTTTGGAAAAAAGGACAAATTTACCTAGGGAGCAATTAAAAAACGTAATCCATTGGACAGACAAACCCGGGAAGACAAATGAACAACCACAAGCACAACTAAAAAACAATGAACAACATGAACTCCTATAAAAACCAGGAGTGAACCCAGTTGGAAATAATTTTATATTTCTTATCATTTTCTGATTGTTTACCCCTAGTGTATCCTCGTAAGTCTTTATATATTACTATATAAATAATGTTTTTTAAGGTTTGCGATATTCCATCAAAGATTGCAAAATAAATTTCAAAGATCGTCTAGTTAAAGGAAAACCTTACACAGTTAATAAGGGCAGAGTTATTTTGGGATACAAATCAGAAGATGGCGGGTAGGTATTTAAACGAAAAGAATCTCTGTCATTGTGTGCATAACTACAAAATATACAAGAACACGCTTGAATAAAACTTGGAAGGCTAAAAAACAAAACATTATGAAAAACAAAATCAAGCCTACATAAGAGAGGCGAAAAGGAGAAAAGATTAGCTTTCCCCGAGGGAGCTGACAGTTAAATTTTTAAAAAGTTGTAACATAAATGTTTATGAACAAATCAGGTAATGAGAACCATTGGAAGTTAAAATTTATTTGAGGCAACATCATTTCGCTTATAGCAATACTAAATAAATAAATCTGCTAAACAATATCAAAAATTAAAAAAAAAAACAAATTAAAAAGAGAACAATTGAAGGTCTTTCCACCTCAATTGCACATATGTTGATAAAAAAATTGAGATTTAAAATGTAATTTTTGGTACATAGCTAAGCTTTCAGCGATTGCAAAAATATATGTTTCTATGTACTTTTAATTGAAAAAAGGGAGGTATTATGGTACTTCCAGTATTACAAATATCACTTGTGGTTTGATATAGTAGGTAATTTCACAATTGTTAAAAAAATATTAGGACTGCTAGTTTGAATCACTAAGAAAAATGTTTATTTCTGGTTAACTAAATGTTTGTGGTGAATTATACTGCTTTGCACTATAAACATCAAAAACGACCTTAGAAATTGAAAATTCTTGACGTTTTCATGGGTTGTAACATTGTCACATTAATTAACATTCCAATATATTCAAAACGTCTAAAAACGTCTACAGAAATAACAACGTTCCCAGAAATGACGTCATCAAACGTAGTGCCTGAATTTCACGCTTTCAATAGCTTTAATTGCTTGAAAAATCTGAAAAAAACCTTATAAAGTGTGAAAAACTGCAGAATACGTAATCTAGGTCATGACCTAGACCTTTGACCTATTTCAAATTGGTCGCTGAGGTCAATGCAGAAGACCCCATGACATTATTATGTACCATCGTCAAGTTATAAACGAAAAACCTTAAGTTTGAACGTTCTAGGGGCAATTACTCCCAAAAGATGACGTCATACAACTTTAACTCAAATGTAAAAAAGTTGCGCATCAATGTCCTAAACATTTCCATCATTACATTTCATTGGTTATCTACAACCATTTCAGAGGAGTAGTGATAACAAGCAAATGTCAAATAATAGAACTTGACCTTTGACCTTGATGCCAATTTGAAGGTTATCAATCGTTGATGTCAAAAGAAAAGATCACATGCCTTTACCATGTACCCTTGTTGAGAAATGAACGAAAAACCGAAAATTTAAACGTTCTAGGGGCGATAACGCCTATAAAATGACGTCATAAAACTTTTATGCAAATGTAACAAAGCTAGGTCTCAACGTCCTTAACATTTTCTCCATTACATTTTATCAGCTATCTTTTATTCACAAGAAAAACAGTGTTTGGGGAGATAACTCTTACAAAGAAAATTGTTCGGCTTAACAGGGTGAAATTTAAAAGCGCATAAACTGTACGATACAACATAAGAAATATCTAGGCGACATGTTGCGAAGCAACAATTTAACGCAAGAACAAAATTTGGCGGAAGAAAAAAAATAATCAGAACAAATACAATAGGTCTTTCCACTGTTATACCAACTTATACTAATCCCTCTCTACTTGGCTGGTGCGATAGCCTACCCCTTTTCAACATCTACAGAAGAGTCTTTAACGTGCTAAACACGAGACAGCCATTTTTCGTCCCAATCCGACGGACGAACTTCTTTTACCGAGACCATCCTCGCACACGGTGTCAATAGGGCGACGTAAATTTGATTCCTGAAAATTTTCATCTCGAGGGTAGGCTCTTTATGTCCATATTTTAACACTCGCTGTCGCTTTTTGCAAATAATGTTGATTAATAGACATTGAACGATTCATTATACTTTGCAAGGTAGAAAAATAGTGTCTCAATAACAATTTATTGAGCAAATAAAAGATTTTATTGTAGAGAACTTTTTTAAATGTTTTTTCCGAATCCAAATCTTAAACAACGATTTCAAGGGAGTTGTTTCGTGACCTATGTGATCGTCCAAAAATAAATCTGATAAAGTAAATTTCGAATCACAAAGTACCATCATTCTACATAAAGTCTAGAAAACAAAGACCATTACATATCAACATGAAGTAAGAATGTTACGAGCAAATGGAGATTGATAAAATGCTAAAAATGAGGTCCAAGGCTGTAGCGGTCAATGCATCAGCAAAGGTCCCTGGTTCAATTACCGTTCGGTATGAACATTGCTGGGATGAAACGTGCGATGGACTAACGAAAATCAATCTGTCGATAAATGATGCTAGTCTGTAAGCACCTCTAAAGATGTCAAAAAAGTATAATTGTCTCTACAGACCGCTCTAAATAATTGTAAAATAAAACATAAACTAAAAAACTGAAGGATTCTAGAAGAGAATCAATATTGTATTGATGGATTTTACCACAATATTATAATGAAAGCAATTCCAAATACATGTAAAATGAATGCCAAATGTAGATCTTTAATACGAACCTTTTATAGATAATACCAGTACTGTTACAGAATAACAATGACATCATTGGTATTTTTAATGTTTGCAGACATCTGTTTATAGTAAAAACGGCACTGTGTTAATTGTTTTTCTTTCAATTTTAAGAAAAAGCAACAAAAAAGAAAGGTTATGACTGACACTTTGATCAAAACGGCAATATTGAATATCTTTAAATATCAGAAAGAAGAAAAAACCTGAAAATTCTAATTGTCGGTATTTGATATAAAAATATATATAAAAAAATATTCTATTTTTTGTAAACTTTCGTAAAATGATGTTCAATTGACCATCTTGTTGCATAAAAACAACTGCACTTTTAACGAAGAACTGTGGCAAATATAGATTATGATAAGGTATTTTTCATAACTTAGGAGTATCTGCCTCGTGCATAGAGCTGTCTTTAGATGGTTGTTGGCTTTACCCTTTCTGGTCATTTCGGTATTTTGAAATTGCTCTTTTTGGACTGTTGTGGTTTTCAAAATTTTAGGCCTTGAGCACAACTGGTAAGTCGAAAATGTGCACATCTTGTGCATCAAAATTGGCATCAAAAAATTATATAATACTAGATCCTTTATCAGCTAAAGGTCATATCACCAGATAGTCGAAATTTCTTCCATTGAGAGGCAAACTACAGTTTCAGATCAATTTATGTTTTTAGTGAATCTATTCATGAGGATGTAAATTGTAGAAGATGATGATGTTTTATGATGAATAGTCAAACAGAGGAAATGCTAAAAACAAAAAACAAATCTTAGCCATAACCCTTCCCACGAAAAAATCACGGATTACGTCAAAGATTTAGAGCGTTATTGACAAGAAGTTGCAAACATCGTACACTGCAACTAAAATTTCAATCATTTCAATTCTGTTTTACAAAGTGTTTATATGCAAAAATATTAAACACTTGGCCAACTGTTGTCGATTTGATATGAATTTGCTATGTCATGTCCTGTATATTTTTCGTATACCTCTTTTAGAAACTGCCGACCCAAACAAAGTGTGATGCGGCCATGTTACAAAGAGGCATGGGGCAACAACTTTAGATCAGCCCGCCATGATAATTTTAACAATATACCATTTAAATAACATTAAATGTAATTTATTGAACAATACAGTTTAATACTTATACCAGCTGTAAGTTAATGATAGTCCTCTTTTTATTATTTCAATCAAAAACACGAGCGTCGTCTTAAGTTTACGACACAAAGCCGTTTTGACATGAATTTATCCAGTCCCCTGTAGAGTTTTATTTATTGGTATATTTTTTTTTCGCCAAAACACACCAGCGGGGTAAACAAATATACCTAATAGTGAATCCGGATGACATAATTCTAAGGGGAAAAGTGATGCAAATGAACAAACATAAAAAGAGAGGAAATGGCTGAGAAAAAAAGCTAAAAACAAAAAAATTCAAACAAAAACGAAATAAACAAATCAAACAAAAAAGTAAAATTATTCGCTAGTGAATGATAAAGAGTGCCTGCTTCATATAGCGAACCCCCGTACTGTGATCAAACATCTCTTTTATGATAGTGATCATATTAGCTTTATTTTTTGTGGCATTAATAATCCTGTACTCCATGACGTCATGCCATTAAAGAATACTCTCAAGCACTCCCATAGCTTTGAAATGTTGACGCAATTTGCAGGCAATGACAGTGTATGGCCACAAACAAAGGGAAAATTAACTTCACCCCAAATTTCCTAATAGGTGGTGCGCTATGACTACTTCTCTGATGGATGTCATATATTTTGACATCGGAGACAAAATTTACACCTTATTGTAAAAGCATGTCAATGCTGAAGCGTAGACTAATGAAGAGCTAAAATCCCCACGGACTTGCATTTAAGGTGTTAATCCTTACAGATTAAAAAACGCTGTTAGGGATGTGTCTAATTCTTATATGACTTGCATTAAACGTTTTCGGTCTACATCCGTGGTAAAATACGGATATTTTGATTTCAAACGTCACAGACGTCAGACGGGTTGTTTGGCAACGTAATTGTAGTATCGCATTAACTTTAACGGCGTCATAGCATAACTTTCATTGTGTAATGGCGTCTTCGTGTCTGAATATCTATGTTGCGGTGTAGTTTCAAAATGTCGTAGAAACTTTCCTATTACAATAGAAATAATTCACCGTGGCTTGAAAATGTCATGATTTTAATATAGATAGGCCCTTTATGTCGAATATTCTGCATAAAGGGCCAACCAGTTGTAAAATCAGGATATTTTGAAGCAAACAAGTAGATCCTCTTGGCAAAAATACTTAAGGAAGTTAAAATTATTAATCCAGCGTGAAAAATAAAAACAGATACACTGAGAGTGTTTTTATAAATTCAAAAAGATAAATTCTCCAAGTGCAATAAAAAAAAAACAAAAAAACGCAACATTTCAAAAAGCACATATTTTTTTAGCAATTTTAATGTATTCGATTCTTTGAAGGACGATCGATACTCTGTTGCTGCAGTACTCGAAGATATTTTTAATACATTGTTTTACAGATAAACGTAGCAGTTTGTAAACAAGACAAGTACATTGAGAGTAAAAATCCTCAGCCACTGGACCTCCTGAATCGCTGCCTTGACAGTCCAGTCATGCATATATTATGCTGTAAATTCGGGATTTTCGGGGGACTACATGTTTTTCACTGTTCCGATTTTTGTTTGTTTGTTCGAACTTTCTATGTGGGAACCTAGCTCTCTCTGGTGGATGTTCATAGTGAGAATTATAGGACACGGCACATCAGCGACCTTAAAATAAACTCTTTCGCTATATGTACATTTTTAATATGGTCACATAGTCAAGTCATATTTACAATTTTTAAAAGTTACTGATTCGAACATTAATTCTCAATTAAAATACAATAAATTGAAATATTAAATTTAACAATAAAATTATATGACAAAGATTTTGAGCAGCACAATGAAATCTCGAATTTAATTAAAACAGTCAATTCACTTTTGAACCAAATGCTATTATTAATTAATCAAAAGCTAGTCGAGTATCAATAACAAAATTTAACATAATCTATTTAGAAAATCACTTTTGAAACTCAAACTTTTATGTCAAAAAATGTTTTAAATCATTTTATCAAAAGTTACTTATATTAATAATTCCAGAATAAAACTTTAACCAAGAATTTTTTTAATTAAACACTGTTTAATAAATTTACTTTTAAATATTAAAATAAATAATTTTTACCAACCTTAAAACAAATTCGTTCGCTATATGTACATCTTTAATCTGGTCAAATAGTCAAGTTACGAGATAAATTTTGTACAGCTTATATAGCGAACCCCAATTAAATTGACACATAATTTTCATCACTCAAAAATACTTTAATTTCCTGATTTTAATTCATATTACATAAAATTTGCACCCCTTAGGTCTTAATATAAATCCGATAATTGTTTAAAGTATATTTTACAAAATACAAAGTTTACTTTACAATTAACACTTATTTGATCCTCTAGGTTTATGTGTTTGTCACACGAATTTGAATAAGCCAAATTAAAGTAAAAATCAATAATTTCATTACCCGAAGAGCTGTTTCTTAATCTTATTATTCACATGTTAATTTATCCTTAAAGTTATGATTTATAAAGTTTATTTATTTATTATTTTCATTTTTAGAAATATTTCATTTATTAATTTTGCCAATAAATAAGTGTTAATTTCGTCAAATTTACTGTAAAATTTTATCAATAAAATTTTGTCCAGTTTTGCATCATTATATGCTTCAAAATTTCTGTCCCCAAAAATCTTTTTTTTATAATACAACAACGAAAAATTAAATTAGAATTCATCAAATTATAATGTCATTCGCAATAGTTCCTTTTAATGCTTTACACACTTTACAAGTTAATACACTTAATTCCAGTAGACTATTATGTTTTCTCCTACCACGCAATGTTTATGAATTACCGGCTCTACTCAAGGTTGTTCTGACTGGGCATAGATCTATGGACTGGGCTGGTTTTACTTGGTTAAAAATTTGTTTTATCCTGTGTCAAACTATACGTGTCTATCCCTCTTCAAGTTTCTTTTGTAGTTCCCAACAGCCATTTATTGGTATATGAAATAAAGAAAAACAATTATATATACAACTATGTACATTTTGTTTAAAGTTAACTCATGTTTTTTAACAACAAAAATTCAAGCTTACTCATATTCAATTGCTCACTTTATTTCATTTTGATCGTCAAAAATCATTACCTTAGGTAGCGAGTGCGTTGCCACGTTGAACCGTAGTCAGTAGATTAGGTTCTTTTTATATTCTAAACAAAGTAAAACATTTATAAATCGATCTGATGATGAAACGTTAGGTGGCAAGTGTCCACTAAAGTGTTCTTCATATAACTATGCTAGATATTTTACGTGTCTTGCAGGTGAAACCAATTACTTAGTCTTTATCAATAAAACAAATCTCAATAACATTGTTAACAATTAGTATTCTATGTACCTATTTACCTACAAGGTAGTTCCTTCGTTTATGTGGCAACGCCGCGCTAAAAGAAGAGCACCTATAAATGACCATTTAAATTATTTAAAAAAAATACATGCATAATCAGTTAAACATCATTATCATTATTCTCATTGTTTTATTTTTTACATTTCATTTCTAATATCATCGTTAAGATTTTTATTTTAAGCAATTTCCAACTGCTTGGTACATTATCCCATTAAACTTTACTACATCGTCCATGCATCTTTTGATATCCTAATATATTAGCGTCTTCCAGTATTTTTCTTTTTTTAGACTACGTAATCTGTATTTTGAGTACATGCTTAACTGTAATATGCTTAATTTCTAAAGTATAGACTAACCTAGGTTTTTAACAATTTTGGAAGTGAGATGAATTTTATGGCAAGCCGAAATCACGCTAGCTGCTTTGCAACTGCAGCTCAGCACTAATTTTATGAAGAATAAAATTCTTATGATTAAGACTTGGTTAATTCAGTTTCCAAGACCAAAATTTTAATTGCGCAAATTAGATATGTTAAGTAATCACTCTAGAAAACATACTACATGTTGCTTTCATGTCTCTAACAGATACCTTTATACTTTTCCTAATTGTTTTTTTTGTACTGTCGTGCCGATTTATTTTTATCAGTTATTAGTTTCATGTTTAATATTATATGCAAAATCATCTGTTTTAGTTCGTCTCACGAATAAACTATTTAGTTTCTTTCTCCTTGTGTCTGCATTAATTTTTGTAAATTTAGTGTTAAATTCAACCAATAAACCTTCTCCCATGTTTTCGTCCTCTTTCAACTTAGTCTTTGTATAACCTAACCATTTTACTCTATAATAGATTTTACCATTTATTCTTTTCTTGCCCACTAATTTCTCAACATGAAATCATGATTACCCTATTTTACTCAATATTTTGTTCATTTTCATCATTTTGCTCATTTACGTCATTTTGCTCATTTACGTCATTTTGCTCAATTACACCATTTTGCTTATTTACATATTGTGTCTTATTTTGGTTATTTACATTATTCCCATCATTTATTTGGTTCCTATCTTGTACTTTTTGTGGTGCTCTATGATATCTTGGATAATTGTAAGGTTTTAATCTATTTGTATGGATGCGAGACTGTGCGTATAGCCATCATAACGCTTGAAATTAATTTATGCCAATTTGACTGATCTTTTTCAACTTTTGTGCGTAACGATTGAGCTATGGTACGGTTCATTCTTTCACATGTTGAATTTGTTTGGAGATGGTAAGAACTCGTGGTATATCTCTTCACTTCAAAAAGTTTACAAAGCACTTGAATCAATTTACTTACAAAATTTTGACCTTTGTCACTTATGATAGACTTAGGTGCACCATAACTAGAAAATACCTCATTAGATAAAATTTCAGCTATTTGAGTTGCTTCTTGGGTTTTTAAAGGAAATGCTTCCGGCCATCTTGAAAAGCTATCATTTCAAAGTCATAATTTTGTAATTCTAGACCCCATCTACCTAATCTAGAATTTGTGTCCTTGACTTATGCAGCCAAACCAAAGCTTGATGATCAGTAATCACCTTCAATTTTCTACTGGACAGATAAACTTTATTGTTGGTAGTGCCTTCAATAACTGCTAAACATTCTTTTTCAGTAATGGTCCAATTTAACTCATTATTTCGCAAAGTGCGACCACTATACGAAATGACCCTTTCTCTATTATTTTCATTAAGTTTACCAAGAATATAACCAATTGCTGAACCTGACACATCACATGTCAATATAATCGGTTTTGACAAATCTGGAAAAGCCAAAACAGAAGTTAATGCGTCCCGTAAAGTTTCAAAAGATTTCTGACATGTGTCAGTCCAAATGTAATCCTTGTCTTTCTGTAACAGATTGTTTAAAGGAACAGTAATTTTAGCATAATCTTTTATAAAACGCCTATAGTAATTTGAGAGGCCTAACCTTTGTCTTTTCCCATGCTGATTCTTAGGAATGGGATAATTTTTGACAATTTCAATCATAGAGTTATGTACCTTGACTACCTCTTTTGAGAGAATATGGCCTAAATATTTTACTTCCTTCACAGCGAAATGAAATTTTTCTGGTCGAAGCGTGAAATATTTGGTTTTCTAAGTCTTGTGAAAACTTCATTTAAATGGGACAGATGCTCATCAAATTTTTTGCTAAAAATCAGAATATCATCAATATATGCCAAAAATTGATTTCCAGTGAAAACCTCTCAAAACTTGTGACATAACTTGAGAGAAAGCTATGCTACTGTTGCGGAGTCCGTATGGCAATTGATTACATTCATAAATACTAGAAGTGTTATAAATGCAGTTTTATGTTTTGAATTAGGGTGTAAAGTGATTTGCCAGAACGAACTAGACAAGTCTATCGATGTAAATATCTGGAGTTTCATTTCTCCTATGGTATCAAATACATCATTTAAATTAGGAAACAGTTCAGACGGAATGTCTGTAAATTTAATTTTTTATAGTCACAATAGAAAACGCCAAATGTTGTTTGCCTTCTTCGTTAAACAGATAGGACTATGCCAAATAGAATTTGAAGGTTCAACAATATTAATTGTAACATTTCTTCAATCTGATTTTCAATCTCCTGTTTAATATGAAGAGATGCTCGATGTGGAGGCAAACTTACAGGTGAACTGTTACCTGTGTCAATTTCATGATAATATGCAGTTGTCGTTTTGAATAGGATGTTTATCTATGTCTGAAATCAAAGCTACCAGCTTATTTTTCTTTAAAACTACCTTTTCATCATTTGGGTTTATCATTTGTATAACTGCTTTATTATTTACAACTTGAACTAGACATGCAACACCTAACACACTTTTACTTTTCAAAACTTTTTTGGTTCTAACAATATTTGCTTTCTAGCGAAGCGTTTTGGAATTCTGACAGATATTAAATACATTTTCTTTGCCGCAAGTTCAAAATGTTTGTGAACTTTAGCTTCGTTTTGACTTCTGCTAGTCAGTGCTACTTTGGCTATTCCATCATGTAAATACAATGTTGTTGTGGTATAATCAATGTTTCCTCTATTATTTTCTAAAAAGTCATTGCCCAATATCAAAGAATGCTGAATATTTTCAAGTACAAGAAATAACTGTGAAATGGTTGTTCCGTCACTGTATTTAATCGGAAGTGACAGTTGACCTTTGACCTTTACTTGCTCACCACCTACTCCATAAATATTTTGTACTTTTGACAATTTCATATTAACCTTATTTTTATCTAGTTTTTCAAACAGGGAATCAACTATACAAGATACAGCATCTCCAGTATCAATCAATCCTTCAACGAAAAATCCTAGTATATTCACAGTTACTGTATATCTACTCTGTGTATTGCTTGCCAATGTACTCTTATTTATTTTTGTCTGATTATGTCTGTTTATATAATCTCTATTATAGCATACTTTTGCAAAATGTCCTACCTTAAGATATTTGAAACATTTCTTGTTTCTTGCTTTACATGTATTTTTAACATAGCAAAACGATTTACCACAAAACTTACAAAATTTGATTTGATTTTTAGTAATATGCGATTTACTATTGTTAACATGTTTAAAATCCCTATTCTTTTTACCTGTTTTTAACATATTTACTGAGTTATTTGTATCCTGAAAATTTTCTTTAATTTCTAAACACTTTTCTACATTTACGGGTTTTTCACATAATTTTCGTGCTTTTGTACATCTTTCAGCTAAAAAAACTGCAGCCTGCTTTAACTCTTGTAAATTTTTCGGATTGTGCCATATTGTATCACATTGCAACGTTTGTAATAAACCCCTTTTATCTATATGAAATTCAATATTTTCAGGCACTGGAACTTCTTTTGCGATAATTCCCACTCTATCGAAAAATTCTTATACAGTTTCATCTTTGTTTTGTTTTACATCTAGATCTAGATCATCTTTAGTTTGCTCAAATCTATTTATCAACGCTATTTCTAAACTCTCTGTATTATTTTGAATGTCAACATTTAAACCCTCAAACCAAACTTTAGCGGATCTTTTTAATTAAAATGGCAGATAATGACACACATTTTCATTTGAAATATTATTAATTTTGACCCATTTTCTAAAGTATATCAACCAGTTTGACAGATTTCCAGAACCATTAAGTATGGGAGGTGTTAGTAAATTATTGCAAAAATGTACATTACCTTCCGATTCGGACATTTTTGCTGATGACTTGACTTTTTAGATGTTCTGCCTCAGATGTTTCTGGTTGTGCTGATGTCCGTTTCTGTCGATGTTGTTCTGTTGTAGGTACCGTTGATCACAGCTTGGGTTCTCCATCATACATATATTATGCTGTAAATTAGGGGTTTTCGGCGGATTACATGTTTTTCTGTGTTCCGGTTTTCTGTTTGTTTGATCTTACTTTCTATGTGGGAAACTAGCTCACTCTGGGGGATGTTCATAGTAAGAATTATAGGACACGCACATCAGGGACCTTAAAATAAATTGGTTCGCTATATGTACATCATTAATCTGGTCACATAGTCAATTCATATTTACAATTTTTAAAAATTACTGATTCGAACATTAATTCTGAATTAAAATTAATAATTTGAAATATTAAATTTAACAATAAAATTATATGACAAAGATTTTGAGCAGCACAATGAAATCTTGAATTTTATCAAAACAGTCAATTCACTTTTGAATCAAATGCTATTATTAACTAATCAAAAGCTAGTCGAGTATCAATAACAAATTTAAACATAATCCATTTAGAAAAAAAGCACTTTTAAAACTCAAAATTTTCTGTGCAAAAATGTTTTAAATCAATTTATCAAAAGTTACTTATATTAATAATTCCAGCATAAAACTTTAACCAAGAATTTTAGTAATTTAACACTGTTTAATAAATTTACTTTTAAATATTAAAATAAATAATTTTTACGAATCTTAAAACAAATTCGTTCGCTATATGTACATCTTTAATCTGGTCAAATAGTCAGGTGACGAGATAAATTTTGTACAGCTTATATAGCGAACCCCAATTAAATTGACACACAATTTTCATCACTCAAAAATACTTTAATTTCCTGATTTTAATTCAGATTACATAAAATTTGCACCCATTAGGTCTAAATATAAATCCTATAATTGTTTGAAGTATATTTTACAAAATACAAAGTTTACTTTACAATTAACACTTCTTTTATCCTCTATGTTTATGTGTTTGTGACACGAATTTGAATAAACCAAATTAAAGTAAAAATAAATAATTTCTTTTCCCGAAGAACTGTTTCTTAATCTTACTATTCACATGTTAATTTATCCTTAAAGTTATGATTTATAAAGTTTATTTATTCATTATTTTCAAAAGTGATTAATTCATTTTTAGAAATATAGCCCAATTAAATTTAATTTTTTCCGACAATCACTTTGTATTGTCTTTATCCTGAAATCATAAAATGGCCTCTTTCAACAAATTTAAAATGTTGTTTTCGTCGTCCGGTCTATAGATTGGATGACGTTCGTTTATTTGTATGTCATTGTTGACCTATCCTCTTATCAGTTGTAATTACATGTAACAATATTTGTCTATTCCATGATGGGACACGGAAACTTAACAGACCTGTCTATTGCCTCCCTAGGTAGCGGGTATTCGAGGCTCTCTCGTTGGTGATATTAAATCATAATACGGAAAGAGTAACCGCAGACCATAGTGGGCTTTGGAAAAATGGCACACTATTTTCATGCAAAAGGCCCCTCTGGTAGATTAAAAAATGCAAATAACCATTGAAGAAGGCTCAAATTATCCTTTCCTAGCCCATTCGTCATACATTTCTATCCAGTGATATCAAAATTTTGTTTTAATGAATTGTTGAACTGGTTCTCGTTCTGAAGATGCATATTTGTACCTGTAAATTAAATAAATAACAGTCCATCACTCTATTTGAAAAATAGTTACAGATTTCAGAAGCGTCTCCTAATTATTTAGAACGTAATTGATAAATCTGCTGATTAGAGATGACACATCTGTGTAACGTGCTTTCATATGTCCTGTTAAAAAATCTCATACTGATCAAACGAATTTTATTATAATTATTCCAATGGTTACAGAAGTGAACACTTAGAATATTTCCTTGTCAGAAAATTTATTAAAAAAACACGAACAAGTATTTATTTTACCTCAGGATCATTTTCAAAAAGTCGCGGAAATCCTTTCGAAATTTCTGTGAGAATTGTCTGGTAGGTGGTCTCTTAAGATTTGCAAATAAATAACCAAAATGTTTTCTACATGCCTTAATATTGCTTTTAGCGACAGTTTTAACACAAGCTTGTAACAGTTTTTTTCAATTTGAAGGACACTCAGTTTTAGCTTAAGTCAGTTTACATGTATGTATCTCCTTTCATATGACAGTAGAAGGGTTTTGGTTCTGAATTCTTCTTTTTGGCGATATTCCAAAAAGTGGTATAAACCGACCCAAAACGGCTTTATACATGTACACGACTTTTGCTGGTAAAAAATTTAAAACTTATGATTAAACATAAAATTTCCGTTTATCATTTACGATAAAAGAGTAGGTTAATATTCAAGATTAAAAATTCAATAATTATGAGTGAAACAAATACTAGGGAATTTGGCCCTACTCATTTCTCAATAAAATTTAATGCCCGGTGTCTCCAGCCAATTCTAAAACAGGTCGTTTGCCGCTAAAAAGAATCTCGAACTAACATCCACATGGAGCCAATTCACCATTTAACATGAACTCAGATTAGAAATCATTTGGCAAATCAGTTTTAGAGATTATTTTAATTTTACAAATCAGTAACAAGAACTGGACATAATATGAATACTTTGAAGACTATCACACACATGTCTTGTATCAAATTTCAGTCCATTTCACAAAGAGGTTTCGAATAAGATTTTTCTGAATTTTAATAAGTCAGAAATTAGAATTTCTCATGATGGCCAATTTTCAGACCTAATTGATAAAATTGTAAAATCTGTCCTATTTTCTGATGACTTTTATAATCGTTCCTGGGTAATGTGCAGAGCTGATAATTTCATCTAGCTGAGAATCTGACAGTTTGTAAAGGTGAACACGAATAAAAATGTGTGAAAGCGTTATAATGTAGAAGTTATCTTCCTGCTAAAGTATTCGTTGATGAAAGTTTGAAATGGGTACTGCATTAAGAAAAAGTAGTCATTATACAGTTCTAAATACGGCTAACCTCTTCGAAGCAATAGAAGGAAACAACTATAACTTAGCTACGAGATTGATAATCTACGGAACAGACATGAATTGTGTGAATTTCCATGGAGAGACGCCATTAATAGTCGCTTGTCGTAAAATAACGGAAGAGGCAAAGAAAAAAGAAATGGAAAAGTTTATCAAGTTCATAAGTGCAAATGGTGCTGACGTCAAACACACAGACATACATGGTTGGACTGCTTCAATGCATGCAAGAGAAAATGGCTACGAGGAAGTTGCAACATTTCTTGAAAAGTTGGAAATGGGGAATAGTTTCCTTACAAAACAGGTAAAGATAAGTAAGAAAATATGCACTTCAGATTAAACGGATAATTACCATTATTTCATATGATAACCTATCCATGAACTATCTAAGGTCACCAAGGTCAAACTGATCTGTTAGAGCATCTACGACGTGTATAGCTTTGTCTGTAGATGGTTTTGGCTTTACCCTTTACGTCATTTTGACACTTTGTTCTTCAACGTATTGAAATAATGTTTTAATTCAAAAATGTTTAAGCCCTGACCAAAACTGATGAGTCTTAAATCGAAATATCACATCTTTTTTGCATCAAGATTGGTATCAAAAAATGGATTATTACCACTGAGTCGATTTCCGTAATCAATTATCAGTCCACTGTGATCACTCTTGTTGGGAGAATGACTAACCTCAAGCACGGCAGTAAACGGAAGTCGATTCTGAATTGCAAGAGACATAACCTTATTTGTAAATATATGAAATATTGAATCCTCTAGAAATAATCCAGCATTGTAAACTGTAATTTGTTTCCAAATTGAAATGCTGTAGTCTGACACAGAAATTAATAGGATCTACAGCCTCATATTGTTTAACAACATATCGGAGTTTGGTATAAATCAGCTGAGACAAACTGAAGATATTGTAAATTCTAAGAATCTGTGATTTCTAAGTACCCCCTAAGTACCCCCCTCCAAAAAAAAAAAAAAAAAAAACACTATGCCACTGATCAACGCCAAAGTTTTAGAGTTTTCTAGAAGAGTAAATGTAAAATTGAATGTTGTCTGATTTCTATGGTTTATCAAACAAAATATATCATAAATACAGTATATTTTAACTGTAGAAAAGTATAATACTGAGGTTGTCCCATGCTTATCATTATTATTATCAATATTATTTCTTCTTTTTAGAAAACCAACGTTATTACGATCCAAGACATGCACCCGATGGACACGATTGCTGCAAGAGTTAAGTCCTAAATGAAACGTTTTCTAGTGCAATCGAAATAGACATGTGAACTATTTGTACTTGTTTGAACACTTATATCTAAAAATTAGACGTGAAAGAAATGATTTTATTCTATTTTAATTGGTAGTTGTATCATTAAATTTGCACCTACTTCTGCCTGCCACCCCTATTTGATGTGTTTGTCTGTTGATGGTGCATGGGTCTGTCTTCTAATGGCTTTTGTTGAGGTTATTTGCAGACTTGCATCAAATATTTTGTTTGAGGTCTTTGAGGTGTTGACTCTACTCCTATGTCAAAACTTTAGCTTAAATATTTGCAAATCAAAGTTTTAAAGTGGAGCAGGATGTTCCTCATCGGTGACTCAATAAATTCTCTTTTTCAGTCAAATAGATTATATCTCATTCACGAATGTATGTATACTTGAAACTTGCATGTAAACAGAATTCTGTCGTCAAGTATTTTTCTGTAACGACAAAGGCTCCACTGAAATTCGAAGGTAACATAACATATTGAAAAAGATATAAATTTTGCATCAAAATTGCTGCCATAGATTTTCACTGCGTCGATACCTCTGTTGGTGGACTTCAAGTTTCCGAGTGTATCACCAGCTCAGTTGGCACTATTTCGATACTAGCCCGAAATTAGAGCTTTGCATTTACTTTAAATAAAGTTTAATGTCTGTTAAAACTGAGGAGTATCTTTCTTGTGCATTCGTATGTCCTTTTTGCAGTTTTGGTTTTGGCTTTACCTAATGTGTCCGTTTGGCATATTTAAATTTTGTCTGCGACGTTTTGGATTGTGGTTTTGGGTTTTAACATTTGAAGCCTCGAGCACAACTATTGAGTCGTACAATGACAAAATCTGCACATCTTGTTCATCAGCGTTGGAATGATAGATATAGGTTTGAACAAAAATGCAAAGGAATTGCGAAAAACAAATATATCGTTCAACAAATGAGACAAGCCGCGCAATTGTTTTCCTGTTACAGAAGTCATGAAATAATAGGCTGCCATTAAGTCTGAACATTTCATTGAAACATGGGAGATGGCTCAAAATAATCGACATACACTGCCATATATCCAGTTAAAATTTTGGAGGTGAAGTCAGTCTACTTTTTCCGTAATTTGAGAAATCACGAGCCATGGTAAAAAAGTCTCCTTCCGCAAAGTAAAATGTACCTCTTTCATGCTCTCCATGTAGAATGAAAATTTTCTTGGTTTTATTCATTTAATCCTTTCAATATTTCTATGTCAAATGCCTCAGGGAATACACTTTTAAAACAACACTAGTTATTCATTTATCATGGTTGGTTTTGTTACAGTAGGTCCATATATCATGGTGCAATTATAATTTTTTTAATGGACTTCTTTCGTATCCATCAGGTCAAAGTTCATTGCAGGTCTTGAGCCAAATGGAAATATAAGAAAAATAGTTTATTAGCAAACCAAACAAAAATGACAACGAAACAAAGGAATCAAACACAAGAAACAAAATGTACTAATTAGAATAAAGAATTTTACCAATATCTATGATACAAACTTTGAAGAACAATAAATGCATATTTCGTCGATTTGCGACTCATCAAATTGTGCTCAAGACCAAAAATCTTGAATGTTGAAAAAACCCAAATCACTAATGCTCATCACTACAACTTAACCTAACCACGGTCAATATCTGGATTTCCAATAAATCTCACACAAGTTCAGCCTTATTGTTTCCACACATTTTCACACATCTAAAAATATCTGAACTATCTTAGTTGTTCTAAGGATTATTTTGTTTGTTTGTTTGTTTAGTTGGGGTTTAACGCCGTTTTCAGCACACTTTGGCCATTTCGCGGCGGCCAGTTTTTATTGGCGGAGGAAGCCGGAGTACCCGGAGAGAACCACCACCTTCGGTAGGAAAATTGGCAATCCTTGTCAATTACACCCCGCCACAGGTGAGATTCGAACTCACAACCCCAGTGTTGACAGGCTAGTGATCAGTAGTAATCATGATGAACTACATAGACCACTCGGCCACCGAGGCCCTCTAAGGATTATAGTCTTTACCTTACATATTTACAATTATAGTGTAAGTAGATAGCCTTGATCTGTTTTTAGCAAAATTCAAGAACAATAAAGGCTTCATTCCTTGTATTGCACATGGTAGATCTCCTTAGCTGAAATTTGACTTCCTATTTCGGTATTTTTGGTTATGAGTACTTTTTGTTTAAAATAAGTTTGGTTTTTGGTCTTCCAAATGTTTCGGTTTTTGTGCTGCTGATGAGAGATAATTCCTTGAAATGCGTCCATAAAAAATTGTAAACTTCATTAATCAATGTCAGGTAATCTCCGTCGAAATTTCCTTGGCCGTAAGCAACAAATCATCTTTTGAATGTCCCTTGCAATGACAAATCTCATCAGTCAAACTTGACAGAAATCAAAGGAAAAAATTTAATGTCTCGTTAATATTTTTTAATGAACGCGCATATCATTACAAGGATATAAACGCAACTCAATATCAGATCATAGCCCTCAAACGAGCGAAAAGGTCGATAAAATGTCGGTAAAACGGGAAGCAAATGATACTGTTCAGAATGAAATAAAGAAAATAAGGACCTAAACAGAAACGAAGATAGATAAAAAACTATCCAATCACGAACCAGAAGAAAAATTGGTCATATCATGCGATAACAGCAGAGGCCAACCTGACCCTAGATGCATCAACACATTATGGACGAAATTTACGTGGTAGCAATGGCCAATTACAAATTCAGAAAGGATAATACAGGATGTAAAGAGACATGCAAAATTACTGTCAAAATATAAGAAACAATGTAAAATAATCGAAATGATCAGATATATTTGTAATTTTGTGAACGTTTTGTCTGCAGCAGGTGCCGTAGGCTCCAGTGGTGTAGGATTACTACCTGTGATTATACTGTGTGGTACAAACACAGGAATTGCAACACTGACAAATGCGACATTACAAGTGATACAAAAGAAATTAGACAGACAAAGGAGGGTACATTCCGAAATAATGGTGTTAGCACAAAGAAATATAAATAGACTGCAGAAAATGGTTAGCAGAAACACCTATGACGACCTGTTCGAAGTGTCTGAAATGTGAATAAATTTTGTGAAACATAAAAGTATGTATTGTTATATTGTAGTAAAAGGGGTATTTGAACACATCACGTTGTCATTAGTTATAAGTTTGTTAAATTATTAACACGACATATGGTACAATTCAAAACACACGGCTTCATATTCAGGCCCCGATAAATTGTATAGAATTGTCAGAAAAGAAGGTAAATTTAAGATCAGACGACCTAGAATTAACCAAAGGATCAAGGCGAGTATGGTCTATCAAGAAATGTTGTTAGGAAATTCCCTCGAAATAATTATGTGGTAAACACCGTCGTCTCTCCGTATGAAATGGACTTAGCCGATCTCTCCAACATTAAGTCTCACAATGACAATTACTAATATCTTCTGTTTGTGATAGACGTATTTTCCCGTTTTTTTATGGATTCAGCCCCTCAAAGACAAAATGTCCAAGAAATTAATATATGCACTGAAGGAAATATTATCATCTGACATAAAGCCTAAATCGATAAGGTCGAACAAAGGAAGCAAATTCAAAAATAAGGAGGTCAGAAACTTTTTGTCCAAACAGGAAATACACACATACTACTCCCAAAACGAAACAAAGTGTGCAATAATCAAAAGAGTGATCAAAACCTTAAAATCAGACACAAACAAACATATATACTGAACCGCAAAAGAAACGTCGCTTTTTCAAAATGTTAGCAAAATTCAAAATAAATATTAATTAATGATTTTTATATAATCAGTATTACGATTACATCACCAGATAAGATTAAATTACCTGTGAATTAAATTTTCGGTTGAATAATTTTCAGTTGATATCGTAGAGCGACCGTACGTAAAACCGCTCGTGGGACACACTTGGCGGAAATTTTTCTTAAATCTTAAATGTTCGTGAAATTCATGCTCCTTTATGGGTATAAAAGGCCGAAGAAAATTAAAGAGTGTTAGTATCAGTGTTGACACAGAAGCTATGCCACGTCTGACTCCACAACAGAGAGAACAGGCCATTGCTCGATTGGATGCTGGGCAATCTGCCAGAGTTATTGCCAACGACTTCAACTGTGCTGTTCGAACAATTGAACGTCTACGGACACGGTACAATGCAACTAACAGCACAAATGACCGTCCACGGAGTGGTAGACACCAAGTCACTACCCCTAGACAGAATAGAGGCATTGTTCGTCACCATTTGATGAATCGGTTCACCCCAGCTGCCGAAACTGCCAGAAACACTGTTGGAACACATGGACGACCCATAAGTGATGATACGGTTCGTCGGCGATTAGCTGCTAGAAACATGAGATGTCGCCGTCCAGCAAGAGGACCTATTCTTACTCCTCAACACCGTCAAGCTCGTCTTCAGTGGGCCACTCAGCGACAGAATTGGCGAAATCGACAATGGCGTAACATCATCTTCTCTGACGAAAGCCGTTACTGCATTTCAACAGCCGATGGCAGAACCAGAGTGTGGAGAAGACGCGGGGAACGTTACGAAGACAGCTGCATTCTGGAAACAGACGCGTGGGGAGGACCTAGCATCATGGTATGGGGTGGAATCGGCCTTAACGTTAAACTTGGTCCAGTCATCTTTCAGAACCTTGGCCCAGGCAGAGGAAATGGCGTAACAGCTGCCCGTTACATCGACCAAGTCTTGACACCCCATGTTCAGCCCCATTTCGCACGTCATCAAGACAAGACTTTCCAACAGGACAATGCACGTGCGCATACCGCAAGAGCCACAAGAGACTTCCTACAGCAGAATAACATTAATGTTATGGATTGGCCGGCTTTGAGTCCAGATTTAAACCCTATTGAACATTTATGGGACGAAGTTCAAAGACGTTGAATAATGAGCAGCCGAGTCCGACAACTGCAGCTGAACTTTCATAAGCGTTTCAGAGAGTATGGGCACGTATTCCGATGGCGTTTATTAATCGGCTCATCAACTCCATGTACCGAAGATGTGCCGCAGTAATTGGTGCCGGTGGAGGACATACACGTTATTAACGGACGTGGGAGCACAGCATTGAAAACATGTGACGTTGCGACAATTGTGACGTTTTTGTGAACATTGTAACCAAAAGACTGTAAATCATTCATTAAATTTTGTAAAAATTAATTTAAAATATATAAATGTCACTTTGAAATAAATGTATGTGAACGTGTCATTTTGTGCGACGTTTCTTTTGCGGTTCAGTATATATACCTCGACGTGCTACCAGATTTCGTGCACAACTATAATAACAGACCACATACATGACATAGATACCTGGGACAATTTAGACCTACATAAGTGAATAAAAAAATTACACTCTACGTCAGCAATCACAGCGGAAAGATCAATCCTTGCATTTATTGCAGACCGCCGCAAACCGGTCGAGGTTTAGGAGGTAGATACATATCTACGTTTCAGGTGCCGATAAGAGCATCGGAGAAAATCGTCGTTCCGTCACACAAATCACTCCTATGACTGCCGTGGCAGAGAGATCCAAATCGTAAAGATCTAAAAAGAGAAGAGAGAAAGCTTACCGCACGGCAATCCTACCAGTATAAAAAGGACCAATATACCTAAGGATCAATAAAAAAAACGTAATCCATTGGACAGACAAACCCGGGAAGACAAATGAACAACAAGCACAACAAATAAACACAGAAAAATAAAAAACAATGAACAACACGAATTCCTATAAAAATACGAAAGGCAAAACGGAAAGTGCCTGACATCCTCGACCTCAAAGAGAACAAGGGCTCAACAGAAAGACCTTTTCGGCGACGAAAAAACCAGGAAGTCTCGAAAATAAAGTACCTGAGTAAAACGAAGAAAGATTTTGCCATTCCACTGTTATGATATTGTATTATTATATTTATTTTGTTATGATATTGTAATTATTATGTTTATTTATCTTGGCCTAATTTGTTTTGTGTAGCCTTATAACATGTATAATATGTTTACATAATACTTATAGTTGTTTACCAAATAATGTTATAACTGCGCAGTTTAGAAATCACTGGAACAATAATAGATACTGATGGAATGACTAGAACTTTCTATTTGACGTGCGTAATAATTCTGGTGTGATTCGAACTTCTACCGTATTCCAGAAGTTTCCGTTCTACAGTATATATACGGACAAGAAAGTTGGACTTTCAGATCAGAACGTATTGGACCAGACATTCTTGTGTTCTCAGCTGTTGGATTTATTTACGTTTCACACATCATCCTTGACACACATTTATTTACGTTACATCATACTAGATTGTGACTGATTGGATATAATATTCCGTTTGGATTCCCGCAACAGTGACGAGAAGAATTCCGGATTAGGAAAAGAGGGAGGATTTTGAACAGTTAAGTTGACATTTTATTTTGTGTAATATTATTTTGTAAACTTGTATATAATAAATCTTGTTAAATTTTATTATTGATTTGTGTCTTTTGTTGGCTACAATTTAAAAGGTGATTTCGGCCGTAACAGAAATTGGGGGCTCGTCTCGGGATAACGTTAATATCTTATTAAATTTTTTCAGTATTTTTATTAGAATTAGCCAACAAAATTCAACAAATGGCATTTGATGCTGGTAAATTTTTGAAAACGCCAGACCTGGAAGGGTTTGATAAATTAAAGAGAGAAGAATTAGTGTTGCTTGCTAAACATCTAAAAATAGATTTTAGAGCATCTATGAGTAAACAAATTATAAAAAATTTGGTTATAGACAAATTAGTTGACTCAGAAATTTTGGTGAAGAGGCTCTTGACCTCAAGGTCAAAAATGTTGATGCTTTCAAATTAAAACAGCTTGAATTAGAACATGAACTTAAATTAAAACAATTAGAAAAAGAAGATGAAATTAAATTAAAACAATTAGAAAAAGAAGATGAATTTAAATTAAAACAATTACAGGCAGAACTTGAAATGAGGGAAAGGTTAGAGATGGAGAAAATAAAAATAGAAATAGCTAAAGTAGAAAGCAACACTAAATATTAGTCAAAATCAGAATATTTTGATGCAGCAAAAAATATACGTTTGGTTCCAAAATTTTGTGAAAAAACGGTTGATAAATTTTTTCCCACAATTTGAGAAAATTGCTCAAAATCTGAAATGGCCTAAGCCTTATTGGACTACAATGCTGCAAAGTGTTTTTGTGGGCAAGGCCGCTGAAATTTACTCAGCACTTTCTTCAGAAAAAAGTTCTGATTATGACACTTTTAAACAGGAAGTTTTGAAAGCTTATGAGCTAGTGCCAGAAGCATATAGACAGAAATTTAGGTCTTATAAAAAGTTTGAAACACAAACCTATGTTGAATTTGCTAGGGAAAAAGAAGATCTATTTGATAAATGGCTTACGTCAAAGAAAATAGATAACAATTTTGATAAATTAAGACAATTAATGTTATTAGAAGAGTTCAAGCAGTGTGTTAATTTAGACTTAAAAACAAATTTAGATGACAAAACTGTTGAGACATTGCAAGATGCAGCTGTTGTTTCCGATTATTATACCCTTTCACATAAAAAAAGTTTCAAGGGTCAAAATTTTACTTCAAGCGGAAATTACAAAAATCAAAGCACTGAGCGTACTGATAGTAAGCCTGTTGCACAGAATAAGAGTCCGTCTAGTTATAATATGTCTGGTCCAAAATTTGATACTTTTGAGAAGAAGTCACTAACTTGTGCTTATTGTAAGAAAAATGGTCACCTGATGGCTGATTGTTTTAGACTCCAGAAGAAGAATGAAAGAGATCATAAGCCCAAGTCCAGTGCTTGTACGACACCCGTTGTTACCAATAAGTTGGAATGTCCTGCGAGTCAGGCTTTTAAGTCCAGTTTTTGTGATTACATGGAGGATTACAAGCCCTTTATGTCTGATGGGTTTGTTTCTATTGTTGATAATACTACTCCTCAGCCTATTAAGATTTTACGGGACACTGGAGCTTCTCAGTCTTTGTTGTTAGAAGGTGTGTTGCCTTTGTCCGAGGAGACGTCCGTTGGTGCCTCCGTTTTGTTACGAGGCGTGGAGTTAGGTTGTATAGATGTTCCCCTCCATCGTATTTATTTGAAGTCAGATTTAATTACTGGACCAGTTGTTGTGGGTGTTCGTCTTACTCTCCCTGTTGAGGGTGTTTCATTATTGCTAGGAAATGATCTAGCTAGGAACAAAGTGGTTGCTGAACCAATTGTTACAAGTGAACCGGTGGTGGATGTTAAATCACCTGAAGATGATGCTGAACTGTATCCAGCTTGTGTTGTTACTAGGGCGATGGCTAGAAAACAACAAGATGAGAATTTACAAGAATGCCAGTATGATTATATGGACCTTTCTGACTCTTTCTTTGCCGACATTGAAGGTCCCGGTAGCTCAGAAAAGGCCACAAGACCACCTGGTACTAACAAGCATGTAATTATGCCATGGCCAGACGTAAACAGCCATTCATTAGACAAAAGAACATTTAGGGAAGAACAGAATAAAGACCCTGAGGTTCTTCAGCTCTGCAAGAGGGCTCTACCCAAGAAGAAGCAGACAAAGTGGCCGAATGTTACTACCATCAAGACGGCATTTTGATGAGGAAGTGGAGGCCCCCTGATGCTATCCCAGAGGAGGAATGGAGAGTGGTATACCAAGTGGTGGTGCCTAAAGTCTATAGGCAAAAAATTATTGGTCTTGCCCATGACACCCCCTTGGCTGGACATTTAGGTATAAGGAAGACTTGCCTTAAGATCTTGCAACATTTCTACTGGCCCACACTTAGAAATGATGTCGCAGAATACTGCAATTGGCAGAAGTGGTGCTGGTGGTATTTTCTGGTTAGGCTTGCCAACAACCTGGCATATATGGGTTCAATTATACGCAGTTAAGTCGCGAATTCGAACTAGGTGGGCCACACATGGCAGACGTTTTTAGCATCGACACATATTTCGTTAAAGGGGTCGATTTATACATCCAGTTGTACCCAGAAGACTCGTCACTGCTCGTAGTAGGTCTCGTTTCATAAAAAGCTGGAAACGGTTCATCAAACTTCAAATCTCTAAATTTCAAACACTATAGTGCAACGGACATAGGACTTTACGTCAATAGAGAGAGCATACCGACTAGAAACGCCAGGTTGTTGGCAAGCCTAACCAGAAAATACCACCAGCACCACTTCTGCCAATTCCAGCCTTTGAAGAACCTTTCAGTGGAGTACTTATTGATTGTGTTGGACCTTTGCCAAAGACCAAGACTGGAAATTCCTATTTATTAACGATCATGTGTACATCCACTCGCTTTCCTGAGGCTATTCCCCTAAGGAATATCAAGACACCAACTATTGTCAAAGCTCTTATCAAATTTTTCACATTAGTAGGACTTCCTAAGTCTATACAGTCCGACCAGGGTTCAAATTTCATGTCAGGTTTATTTCAGCAGGTCGTTTACCAGTTAGGGATTACTCAGTATAGATCAAATGCTTATCATCCAGAATCTCAAGGTGCCTTAGAACGTTTTCATCAAACACTGAAGAACAAGATTAGAACTTTTTGTCTTCAATTTGACAGGGACTGGGATGATGGTGTTCACTTTCTACTTTTTGCGGTCCGAGAGGCTGTTCAGGAATCCCTTGGTTTTAGCCCCTTTGAGTTGGTGTTTGGTCATACTGTAAGGGGACCTTTGAAATTGATTAAGGAAAAATGGCTTACTGAACACACTGACTTGAATCTTCTAGACTATGTATCTAGATTTAAAGAAAAATTGTATACTGCTTGTCAAATTGCTCAGAAAAACTTAAAAAATGTACAGAATAAGATGAAAATATGGTATGATAAAGATACCAGGGACAGAGTTTTTGAGCCTGGTGTAAGGTACTTGTACTTTTGCCAGTCCCTGGACATCGTTTACAGGCTAAATACTGTGGTCCTTATACAATGGACAGTAAAATCAATGATTTGAATTATATTGTAAAAACTCCAGGTCGGCGTAAAAAAAATAGAGTGTGTCACATTAATATGTTAAAACCATATTTTGAGCGTACTAGTGAAGGTGAGAGTAAACCAGTTGTCACTTTAGCCATGGTTAAATCGGAGAACGATCATGACAAACCAGACATAATTGAACAATCTTTTGATTTGAAGACTATGGAACAAACTGTTGGATTGAAAAATTCTGAAATTTTGTCAAATTTAGACTCAAAACTTGCACATCTGACTTTGGATCGCAGAGAAAAATTGAAAACTTTGGTATTTTCTTTTAAAAATCTTTTTCCAGATGTGCCAAACAAAACCGCTGCTGTTTGTCATGATGTTGATGTAGACGATTCTTCTCCAATTAAGCAACATCCTTACCGGCTCAATCTACTTAAACTCGATTTTATGAGACAAGAAATTAGATATATGCTTTATCTAGATTTTATTAAAACACTGTATACATACTATATATTTTGCGATATATTGTTCATGCGAAGTTCTCGTTACCCTCCAACTTCTTTTAAGGGGGGAGGTGTTATGATATTGTATTATTATATTTATTTTGTTATGATATTGTAATTATCATGTTTATTTATCTTGGCCTAATTTGTTTTGTGTAGCCTTATAACATGTATAATATGTTTACATAATACTTATAGTTGTTTACCAAATAATGTTATAACTGCGCAGTTTAGAAATCACTGGAACAATAATAGATTGTGATGGAATTACTAGAACTTTCTATTTGACTTACGTAATAATTCTGGTGTGATTCGAACTTCTACCGTATTCCAGAAGTTTCCGTTCTACAGTATATATACGGACAAGAAAGTTGGACTTTCAGATCAGAACGTATTGGACCAGACATTCTTGTGTTCTCAGCTGTTGGATTTATTTACGTTTCACACATCATCCTTGACACACATTTATTTACGTTACATCATACTAGATTGTGACTGATTGGATATAATATTCCGTTTGGATTCCCGCAACAGTGACGAGAATAATTCCGGATTAGGAAAAGACGGAGGATTTTGAACAGTTAAGTTGACATTTTATTTTGTGTAATATTATTTTGTAAACTTGTATATAATAAATCTTGTTATATTTTATTATTGATTTGTGTCTTTTGTTGGCTACAATTTAAAAGGTGATTTCGGCCGTAACACCACAACAACTCTCCATCTTTACGACACCGCCTAATCAACTAGCAATCAAAAAGATATATTTTGACGAAACCAGACCACTAGCCAACTTCACGGATGCACAAACGGTCAAGGTTCTGAGTACATATACTTGAGACGTAGTAGTCTGTACGTGCCTGCCAAAATAGTCAAGGCCGACGGAACCGCTCTGGTAGAAAACGAAAAAACGGGAATCAATTTACCTCTACAGACCATGTGGTCCCAAGTGGACGTGTACATGAACAACTAGTGTCGCAAAATTCTTCAAATGTTTGCTGCAAAGCTTTTTTGAAAACCATCCTGTCTAGCGGAACGGACGAGCAGAATTCTCAATTACAAAGTCAGTTGTTTTTTAAAGTAGATGCTCCCATGGATTCCGTAGCCCTTAATGCCGGGGTCATCAACGGGTTCAATTATACGCAGTCAAGTCGCGAATTCGAACTAGGTGTGCCACACATGGCAGACGTTTTTAGCATCGACACACATTTCGTTAAAGAGGTCGATTTATACATCCAGTTGTACCCAGAAGACTCGTCACTGCTCGTAGTAGGTCTCGTTTCACAAAAAGCTAGTAGGTCTCGTTTCACAAAAAGCTGGAAACGGTTCATCAAACTTCAATCCTCTAAATTTCAAACACTATAGTGCAACGGACATAGGACTTTACGTCAACAGAGAGAGCATACCGACTAGACTGTTGAAGTTGGACATCGGAAACAATACAACATTCGCAACTCCGTATCTCAATCCCTTCGAGGCATGCGAAAAGATCAACAATGATACGACTTAGCATCTATAGAGGTGACTTTGATCACGGATATACGTTTTATGCGTTCTCCCTGGATCCCACTTGCCTGGATCAGGAGTATATAAACCTCTTCAGACACAAAAAAGTCAGACTCGAAATGAAATTCGGAACTCTGTTACCAGAAGCTGTTACTTGCATAGCGTACGCAGAATATCCGTTTCTACTCGAAATCGACAACAGCAGACAGGTCCGCTACGTCGAATCATGAATAGACAGCAATTAGAACGTGCCATAGACTCTAATCCGTGCATTAGACCTTATTTCAGAGGAGTATTGTCCAGATACTTTGCCTAAAACAGTCGATGTTTTATCCCAGTGTGTACGTGGTATACACGGACGTTTGTTACTAACCCCGTGAACATTGGGTTGCCATTGTCTTAAATATTCCACACTACGGGGACCGCCTCGGTGGTCTCCTGGTAGCGTGCTCGCCCCGAGTGCGGAAGGCCGCGGGTTCGATCCCAGGCCGGGTCAAACCAAAGACATTAAAATTGGTATTTGCTGCTTCTCCGCCAAGCACGCGGCATCTAGGAGTAAGAGCAAAGACTGGTCGGATCGGAGTCAGTTTAATGTGTCCGAGTGAGGTGATATGTCTTCCTGCGGACAGTTACCTCGTGAGCGAGCACATTAAAAATCCGACTTAGCATGTCGGTCTAGTACAAAGCAGGGATCATATTCATTATCATATCAACATGTTCTCGTCCTGATATGCACCTGGTTGCCACTGGACGTTAAGCAACAATTTATCCATCCATATTTCGACAGCTTAGGACGTAAACTGCAAAACGAATTCAAAGATTTCATGGACCCGTCGAACGTTACAATTACCTTGATGTTCAGATATAACCGTCCGATTCTAGTTACTGTGGTTTGTGCTCGCTTTTTCTCGAATCATATATCTTTATGTCTCTGTTAGTAAACGACTTTAAGATTATCTTTGATGTCAATGTATCTGTAAACGATGATATAGTGTATGACTGTGTAACTCGTTATTATGATTGGTTAAACAAAGTCATGAAAGATAAGATTCCCAACATCACGTTGGATTTCCCGACAGGGACGAGATACAAGATTATCCGAAAGGTCACGTGATTTTAGTCTTGGACGATCTCATGCTGAAGAGCACTGGATTCGAAGAGTGCTTTCAATTGTTTACCGTCACCTCACACCATAAGAATGTCAGTGTCGTGTTTCTGACACAGAACCTTTACCCGCAATGACGATACGCCAGGAGAATTTCTCTAAACAGCTGACAGAAAAAATGACTGAAAAGACCAATGTTAGTCGTTTTTTAACTGCAAAGGACATTGTTTGACTGTAAGTGACTGCAAACCTTGTGTCAGACAAAATATTTGCTGCTATGGTTCAAATCTCAGTCTTTTTTAGCATTGGATCGGACACGTTTTAAGTGACATAGCACTTTCTGTGTTGTGGCAGTAGAAATTTATTTGTGACAACATTTTTAAAGTTGTAATACATGTAGATCTATTTTGTTCATCTCAGTCCATTTTTTACTGTTAAAACGCGTTTTTGAGTTGCCACAAAGCAATTTGACTGGCAGAGTATTTACCTTGGTTGTGATAGACTGAATATGACTGCATGAGCGTTTTACTTGTCAAATATTTCGTTGATCAAACATCATGAGGTGATCTGTTTAACATTTTGGGGTGTTAAAGATTAAAATAATTTAATTGAAAAAGTAACCTGTTATAAAATAAAATAAACAAATGGAGAACATTTATTTCTATCAGATAGCTTAAAAATATACAAATAATAAGTAACATGTGTATTTGACTGTTAACTTTATAATCTGAAATGAATATGTTTATAAAATATGAGTTGTTATGACAGTTTCCACCTGCTCAATATAATTAGCAGACACCTTGCTGTAATTAGAACAGTAGGAGGTGATAAAGTATCTAACAATTATGTAGATAAACTTAATTGCAGTACATAAGAGGCGTAATTTATATTTCATTGCTTTTAATAGTTCAGTAATGAATAATAACACATTGATTAATAAAAAGAATTATTTAATCAATTAATAAATTTTTCCATATTTGTTTTTAAAGATATTATGCAAGTGAACTGTAAATCGCATATTATAATAGAAAATAACATTATCTTTCATGTATTTTGCCTTTGATTGTCTTTATAATAACAATCCAAAGATACTAATATTAGAGATAGAAAATTCATACCATGCTGTATACGACGCATTTCAAGGAGTAACCTCTCTCTCTGCAGCATTAAAACCGAAACATTTGGAAGACCAAAAACCAACCTTATTTTAAACAAGAAGTACTCATAACCAAAATACCGAAATAGGAAGCCAAATTTCAGCTAAGAAGATCTACCATGTGCAATATTTTATCCTATTCATTTATGCTGTTGTACAATTTTTTATAAAGTAAGGTCTGGATGGATTAAATCCATTTATAAATTCTGTAAATGCACACAATAAAATTTCAAGCAAAGGATTAACAACTTTAGCACCAAGTATAAAATAAAAATTCTTGTTTCTAAAGTTGAAAGGGATTATTCGCTTCATATATGGATTTGTATCTTGAAATAGACAATGAGGGACATTTCAAGGCAAAACTTTATGACAAACGTGACGACTTCAACTTTCCTATATCCCAGGATCGCCTGCATATGGCGTCTACGTTTCTCAACTTATCCGATATTCAAGGACATGCGTGAGTTACCCTGACAAAGAGTATTACTGCTGTCACAAAAGTTTCTTAACGAGGATCTTATCAAGGATGGCTAATGTCATCACATAGGAAATTGTACGGTCATCACGAATATAATGACCGCTACAGTGTTCCAATATCTAAGATGATGTTGGACCTGTTCCAACTGTCCTAACATTTCATGTACCTCCACCGATTTGTGACTTCCTCCTGATTGATTTTGTTGAACTTCACGACGTGTGCCGTATAGGGAGCAGAAACTGCTTAACCTTCCAGAGTACCTGGGTTCACTCTTGGTTTTTTTAGGAGTTCGTGTTTTTTAGTTTTCCGTGTTTATTTGATGTGCTTGTGTTTGTTCATTTGTCTTCCCGATTTTGCCTGTCCAATGGGTTACGTTTCTTGATTTGGTCCTTAGGTGTATTTGTCTTCTTTAGCATCTAAATGACCGAAAATAGCGACCTCAAAAATAATTAACTTTGCGATTTTCTTTATAGACTTACTTTCATCACAGCTGTACGGTTATTTATTACAATAATAGCTATGTCAAAATTAGCAGAAGGAGGAAATATATAGAATGCGATATATGGTTGACCATGAATCATTTTTTATATCATATATTTCAACAAGCTCATTCCTTTGTTCCCAGTAAGAAATGAGGATATTGATAAAAAAAAAACGCTCCCGAAGAACTCCGAACAGAATGAAAGTGTGTTCCGACACTGTCCGAGTAGGGGTACGATATAGGTTAAGGGGTGTGAGGTAGGGTATGCGATACAGGAAAAATGATACAGATCTTGTAAAGTAATATATAATGCATATTAAAACTGTATGTATTTTACTTTATATATATGATACAGTATTATTTAGTATTTTAGGAGGACCGGATAACAATATTATATTTTATACAGTGACATATTTTAAGGTCGAAAAGGGATGTTGTACTTTTCTAACGTTAGGCATCTTCTTGTGGTGAAATTTTAAAAAATATTGCGCATGGTTGATATTTTATGGTCAGCATGAAATCTATCAGCCAGATAAACCGGGTATTTTTAGGGCCATGGGAAGCTGTTTGGAATTTTTGTCTGTATTTTTTAGTGCTGCTTCTTATTTAAGATGTATTTAAAGTAGATATCTGCAAAAAGGTACTACTTTAAGGGGGACAAAATTCTATGATCTGAAGCAAAATCAGGTTTAAAATAATTTCGGATATTTTTGCTATTATAACAAATATTACCAATACATGATTATTAATAAATAGTTAATCTAGCAATGTCCAAATAAGAGAACTTGTACGTGTTTCTCTAATACTCTGTTGTCATATTTTATCTTTGCAGATTATAATACTGATAGATTTTATTCATTTACCTGCCCAGGGTTTGGATTTTTTAGTGGTAACTACAAAGAATGCAATTTGGCCCGGGCACGATGTTGTAGCTTTCCATGTACATGTATATGCCCAATTTAAACTTTGTATTACATGTAAATGACCGAACCACAAACGACCAGTCACGTGATTCTTCAAAATGTCCCGGATCTTCCACACACATAATGGCAATGAGCTCGAGAATTATCGGCCAAGTAGAGAAAGCAATATACCTAACTTATTTTGAACGGATATATAATGGCTGGGAGGGGTATTTGTAAAAAAAATATACCAGTGGACAGAAGGCAAAGTATTCCGAGCCCTAAGGAAAAACTTAAATGATATTGTTTAAGTTGTTAATTAAAAAAAATACTCTGGTAAAAAGTCTTTGCATGACACCGCCTGCGTTAACAACACTCGACATTTTGTTTTATTTAATGTTCGCAACAAGTTAACTACGTTACGAAGACAGTTCACACTCGAAGTGTTCCTAATCAAATTGTTGGCGCTCTTCGGCTTGACAGGGTAAAAGAAGTATTTATTGGTTGAAAAGTGTATATACAAGGTAAAAAGAGTATATGTGTTTATGCATTTACCTCTTTAGATCGAAAAATCGTGTATATCTAGAGGAAGTTAATTGAAATTGTGAAGAAATACAAGAAATACATCGTTAATCAACCAATCAGAATCCAGGATATTTTATATAAGGTGTAATGATCATGGGTACTGCCTGCAAACAATTCGGTGGGTTTCAGTTTGAGAAAGATATATAAAGAGGACAGATATACTTAAGGAACAATAAAAGAACGTAATCCATTGGACAGACAAACCCAGGAAGACAAATGAACAACCACAAGCTCAACAAATAAACACTGAAAACTAAAAAACAATGAACAACACGAACTCCTATAAAAACCAGGAGTGAACCCAGGTGCTCCGGAAGGGTTAGCAATATCTACGTAATCCTAGCTTCTAACTTTTGTTTAAAGTTAATTTTGTTAAAAAAAATATAATTTACGTTCGTGATCTATTTTGGTCCTGATACATGTACCTAAGATATCGCATAACATGAAATGTCAACAATGACATATCAATCGTATACAGAACTTCAGACAAAAAATAATATAAAAAAAGTATAAAACAAAAACATGGAACAACATAATATTTGGCCTGTTGCGAATTTCGTTTTTTGAATAATTTTTCATTTGATTATAGCGAAAAACTTAAATCTCCTCCTTGCATAGCTCTATCCTTAGATGGTATTGGCTTTAAACATTTTTGGGTCATTTTTTGGATAAAGACTGAGATTGCGATCCGAGTTATAAAACAAAAAGATGTAAATGTTCGAGACCGGAATGAGTCGACTGATCACGCATTTTCAAATTTATTTTTTTTTCAATGGACATAATTATACAATTCCATACATGTTATTTTTTACCGTGAATTGGCACATACACGGCAGCAGCTAGGGTTAAGGAGGTTGTTGGTATCGCATTGGTCCCTGTCTGGCCAAACCAAATACTTAAAGCAGGTATTCCTACATTTCTACTAATCACGCGGCATTTAGGGGTAATTAAGACAAAGACGGGTTAGCTCGGAGCGTGTGAGTCTTATACAACAAGGGTTCAATGTCATACCAGACCCTCATTTCCCCGTCCTGATATGATATTAAACACTAATGAATCAATCAATCAATCTAAACTGATTAATGTATTTTGCGCAATGACAATGATTAGCGAGTTTGGAAATCAATTGATATTTCTAATCATTTTCTGATTGTTTACCCCTTGTATATCCTCGTAATTCGTTATATATTACTATATAAATAATGTTTTTAAGGTTTGCGATATTTCCAAGATTGCAAAGTAAATTTAAATGATCGTATAGCTGATGGAAAACCTTACACGGTTGATAAGGGCAGAGTTATTTCGGGATACAAATCAGAATATGGCGGGTAGGTATTTAAACGAAAGAATATCTTATCATTGTCTATATAGCTACAAAATATACAAGAAGACGCATGAATAAAACTTGGAAGGTTAAAAAACAAAACATTATGAAGAAAAAAATCAAGCCTCCACAAGAAAGCAAAAAAATACATAAGATTATCTTCTCCCGAGAGAGATGACGTGCACTTAAATTTTTAAAAAGCTGTAACATACATGTATATGAACAGTTCAGTTAAAATTTATTTGAGGTAACATCATTTCGCTGATAGCAATAATAAATAAAGAAAGAAATAAAAGGTGTTGCGCTCCCTTAACACGGGACAGCCATTCTTCATTCTCATCCAACATACTAGCATCACCATTGTTTTATTCAGGCACGTTTTCAGCGTTTGTGAAACAAATAATTTACGATAATATCTATTATTTCAGAATCTAATATGACCTGCTACATCCGTGGTAAAACATGGATATTTTAATTCCAACGTTACAGACCTCAGGCTGCTTGTTTGGTAACGTTATAGTAAAGTTTCCCACAAGCTTTAACGACGTCATAGTATGTCGGAATACCTGTATTACTATTGTTGCGTTTCAAAATGTCGTAGAAACTGTCCTATTGGAATAAAAATAATTCACGGTGGCTTGACAATGTCATGATTTTCCCACGGGTAGGCTATTTATGTCGATATTTTACCACTCGTTGTAGCTTTTGGCATAGTATCTGGCATAAAGAGCGTACCCGTATTAAAACCAGTATATTTTGAAGCCACCGCGATTTATTTCTCAAATAATTTTGATAAATACACATTGAAGATAATTATACTTTGTCAGGTAGAAAAATATTTTCTCAGTTTCAATTTGTTAATAAAATAAACACATTTATTGTAGAGAACTTTTTTAAAATGTTTTTCCGAATCTTAAACAACGATTTCAAGGGAGTTGTTTCCTTTTATGGATATGGGTGCTGTAAATACTACAGCAGTATTTCAATACAATGCAATCATTTTTTTCACGTTATCTAACATACTACAATATTTCTGTACACCCTGAGGATGGTATGGTAGTTTGTCTTTATCATTATCAGCAATAACATCAAAGTCTTTTAGTTATCATGTGTGATAATTGTTATTAGTAGGATACGGCAGCTTTTAAAAGTTTAAGAATATTTGGTAACCTTTTGCTATCACGAATCAGTATTTTTCTTTTCTTTTTTAGACAAACTTGGTTGAATTTGGAGTGTGTGTACAAGACTAGCCCAAAATATAGTCTTCATCACATCATAGGTGGATATTGAAAAAAGGCTGACATGCAGTGTTAATTCTTGTAGCTTAAAACAAACAGCTACATTTATAATTGATTTTAATTATTAATCCACACTTTTCGACCATACTTGAAAATAAGAAAGGTGCAAAGAAAATTTTTCTTAAATTTTAATTATTATTTGGAGTTGTCCTATGTTATTTTTCTACTTCACCATTTGACACTTGCATTTACATGTAGCATTGATTTGAAGACATATCTTTCATAATGTTTCCATAAAATATTACTTAAGTAAAGATTTTTATATTTTATGTAGATTAAAAAGAACAAGATGTTAAAATATAATTTGTTCCCTGTTAATCGCAAGACTACTGATTACTTCTTTTTCGGATAATATTTCCAGCTGCTCGTAGTTAAAACACATAGATCTATAATAAAAGAAGTATTCACAAATGATACTCATTCATTAAGTTTGGCGCAAAAACAGAAGACCAAACTTATTAGGGCAAATGATAGAATAAAAAGGACGTCTCTAAGAGTGCTAACAGATAACTGACATCTAGCTCATTGTACTAACTTAGTGATTCCTTCTAAACAGGTGTATAACCTGTGTTACACATTTAGTAGACTTGTATTGATAATAATACAATTTTCCCTTCAGTTTCAATGAGTACGTAATATATTTTTTGCGTGTTTTTCCGTGTGATTTTATTCAATGTAATGATCATGTTGGTCTTCATGAAAGCATGATAAAATTGGATGAGATATTGTGAAAGTAAAGTACGCTATTATTTTTTATAGCATTAAACACATTTTAAAAGAAATTTATTGATGTTTAAAATGGGCCACATTCACTGACAAACAAATAAAAGTTTGTGAATGACTTTATTGGTGAAAAGTCCTTATAATTCTTATAAGATGGATTTGTCGAAAATAATTTATCCGAAATAAAACGTTAATTGTGTATGTGTTTCTCTAGATTGGCTGCCGTATGAATCTTGTGTAAGTTTGTTACGAAAAGTTGTTTTATCCCTAAAATAAATAACTTCTCAAGCCTTCTCGGCCAATCATATGATATGAGAATTATCTTAAAATACCAACCTTGAACAAATCAGTTAAAAATTACAAATAAAACGAATTTATCAGATTTGTCGTTGACCTACATGTTCGTCCAAAAATAAAACTGATAAAGTAATTTTCGAATCACAAAGAAACATCATTCTACATAAAGTCTAGAAAACAAAGACCATTACATGAAGTAAGAATGTTACGAGCAAATGGATATGGATAAAATTCTAAAAATGAGGTCCAAGGCTGTAGTGGTCAATGCATCAGCATAGGTCCCTGGTTAATTAATTGTAAAATAAAACAAAAAGTCAGAACAACTAAAAAACTGAAAGATTCTAGAAGAGAATCAATGTTGTATTGATTGATTTTAAGACAATATTATAATAAAAGCCATTCCAAATACATGTCAAATGAATGCCAAATGTAGGTCTATAATATGAACGTTTTATAGACAATACCAGTACTGTTACAGTATAACAATGACATTTTAACTTTAAAAATTTGTTAACTTTATTATTTGTAGACAGCTGTTTTTAGTAAGAAACGGCACTGTGTTAATTGTTTTTCTTTCCTTTTTAAGATAAAGCAACAAAGTCAATGTTGAATATCTCAAAATATCACAAAGAAGAAAAAAACCTGAAATTCTAATTGTCGCTATTTGATATAAGATAAAATACTATTTTTTGCAAACTGTCGTAAAATGATATTTAATTGACCATCTTGTTGCATAAAAACAACTGCACTTTCAACGAAGAAGTGTGGCAAATATAGATTATGATAAGGTATTTTTCATAACTTAGGAGTATCTGCCTCGTGCATAAGCTGTCTTAAGATGGTTTTGGCTTTAACCCTTTTGGTAATTTTGGTATTTTGAAGTTGTTCTTTTTGGACTGTTGTGGTTTTCAACAATTTAGGCCTTGAGCACAACTGAAGAGTCATACATCGACGAAATGTGCACATCTTGTGCATCAAAATTGGCATCAAAAAATTATATCACACCAGATTCTTTATCTGCTAAAGGTCGTGATATCACCAGATAGTCGAAATTTTATCCATTGAGAGACAAACTACGGTTACAGATCAATTTAGGTTTTTAGTGAATCTATTCACTAGGGGGTAGATTGTAGAAGATGATGATGTTTTATGATTAATAGTCAAACAGAGGAATGCTAGAAACAAATAACAAATCTTAGCCGTAACCCTACATACGAAAAAATCACGAACTCCGCCAAAGATTTAGAGGGTTGTTGACAAGAAGTTGCAAACTGCGTACACTGCAACTAAAATTTCAATCATTTCAGTTCTGTTTTACAAAGTTTTTATAGGCAAAAATATTAAACACATGGCCAACTGTTGTCGATTTGATATGAATTTGCTATGTCATGTCCTGTATATTTTTCGTATGCCTCTTTTGGAAACTGCCGACCCAAACAAAGTGTGATGCGGCCATGTTATAAAGAGGCATGGGGCAACAACTTCAGATCAGCCCGCCATGGTAATTTTGACAATATACCATTTAAATAACATTATATGTAATTTATTGAACAATACAGTTTAATACTTATACCAGCTGTAAGTTAATGATAGTCCGGTTTGACATGAATTTATCCAGTCCCCTGTAGAGTTTTATTTATTGGTATACATTTTGTTCGCCAAAACACACCAGTGAGGTAAACAAATATACCTAATGGTGAATCCGAATGATAAGGGAAAAGGTGATGCAAATGAACAAATATAAAAAGAGAGGAAATGGCTGAGAGAAAAAAGCTAAAAGCAAAACAATTCAAACAAAAAAGTAAAATTATTCGCTATTGAATGATAAAGAGTGCCTACTTCATATAGCGAACCCTGTACTGTGATAAAACATATCTTTTATGATAGTGATGATATCAGCTTTATTTTTTTGTGGCATTAATAAACCTGTACTCTATGACGTCATGCCATTAAACAATACTCTCAAGCACTCCCATAGCTTTGAAATGTTGACACAATTTGCAGGCAATGACAGGGTATAGCCACAAACAAAGGGAAAATTAACTTCACCCCAAATTTCCTAATAGGTGGTGCGCTATGACTACTTCTCTGATGGATGTCATATATTTTGACATCGGAGACAAAATTTACACCTTATTGTAAAAGCATGTCAATGCTAAAGCGTAGACTAATGAAGAGCTAAAAACCCCACGGACTTGCATTTAAGGTGTTAATCCTTACAGATTAAAAAACGCTGTTAGGGATGTGTCTAATTCTTATATGACTTGCATTAAACGTTTTCGGTCTACATCCGTGGTAAAATACGGATATTTTGATTTCAAACGTCACAGACGTCAGACGGGTTGTTTGGCAACGTAATTGTAGTATCGCATTAACTTTAACGGCGTCATAGTATAACTTTCATTGTGTAATGGCGTCTTCGTGTCTGAATATCTATGTTGCGGTGTAGTTTCAAAATGTCGTAGAAACTTTCCTATTACAATAGAAATAATTCACGGTGGCTTGAAAATATCATGATTTTAATATAGATAGGCCCTTTATGTCGAATAATCTGCATAAAGGGCCAACCAGTGGTAAAATAAGGATATTTTGAAGCAAAAAATTAGATCCTCTTGGAAAAAATACTTAAGGAAGTTAAAATTATTAGTCCAGTGTGAAAAATGAAAACAGATACATTGAGGGTGTTTTTATAAATTCCAAAAAAAATTAATTCTCAAAGTGCAATGAAAGAACGGGACATTGAAAAAAGACATATTTTTTAGTAATTTTAATGTATTCGATTCTTCGAAGGACGGTCGTTACTCTGTTGCTGCAGTACTCGAAGATACCTTTAATACATTGTTTTACAGATAAACGTAGCAGTTTCTAAACAAGACAAGTACATTAATAGTAAAAATCCTCAGTCACTGGGCCTCCTGAATCGCTGACTTGACAGTCCAGTCATGCAAATATTATGCTGTAAATTCGGGGTTTCCGGGGGACTACATGTTTTTTCTGTTTTCCGATTTTCTTTTTGTTTGTTCTTACTTTCTATTTGGGAAACTAGCTCCCTCTGGGGGATGTTCATAGTGAGAATTATAGGACACGGCACATCAGTGACCTTAAAATAAATTATTTCGCTATATGTACATTTTTAATCTGGTCACATAGTCAAGTCATATTTACAATTTTTAAAAGTTACTGATTCGAACCTTAATTCTCAATTAAAATACAATAATTTGAAATATTAAATTTAAAAATAAAATTATATGACAAAGATCTTACTATTCACATGTTAGTTTACCCTTAAAGATATGATTTATAAAGTTTATTTATTTATTATTTTTAAAAATAATTTATTCATTTTTAGAAATATTTCATTATTAATTTTGCCAACTTTTTCATCAAATTTACTATAAAATTTTGATCCAGTTTTGCATCATTATATATATATTACTTTCGTCTCATTTTATTCGGGCTCGGTGCGAAAACATGGAAAAAAGCTCGCATTGTCTCATGTCTCTAAGGCTCGATTTAATTTTTTCCGACAATCACTTTGTATTGTCTTTATCCTGAAATCATAAAATGGCCTCTTTCATCAAATTTAAAATGTTGTTTTCGTCGTTCGGTCTATAGATTGGATGACGTTCGTTTATTTGTATGTCATTGTTGACCTATCCTCTTATCAGTTGTAATTACATGTAACAATATTTGTCTATTCTATGATGAGACATGGAAACTGAACAGACCTGTCTATTGCCTCCCTAGGTAGCGGGTATTCGAGGTTCTATCGTTGGTGATATTAAGTTATAATACGGAAAGCGTAACCATAGACCATGGTGGGCAACAACTTTGGAAAAATAGGACACTATTTTCATGCGAAAGGTCCCTTTGGCAGATTAAAAAATCCAAATAACCGTTTAAGAAGGCTCAAATTATCCTTTCCTAGTAGTCCAGTCATGCTAGCATAAATTTGACCCTAACCTTAAAGTAATTGCAACAGAAGATTTTTAAGTTTTAATCTTTAGCATTATACCCCAAATATACACAGAAAAAAGTCCAACAAAATCTAACTTGAGGAAGACTAAAAAATCATGATTTTAAAATTCTTATGGAGATTTGCATTGAAAATGGGAGATAACTCTGCAAAAAAGGCAGAAATATCAATAAAAATTGATACAAAATTATAACTTTACCGCTTCTATTTAGCAGAATGTACTGATTCTTGATTTTTTAGCCGTCTTTAGAGTATAACAAACAACTCTAAAGGTGTTTTCATATCTTTTATCAAGCTACAACCTAGATTTTGAAATTCATTAGTTGACCATTTATTAAATTTTTCAACATGTCAGGTAAAGAATCTCAAATTTAATAAAAACGATTAAACATACATTCTTCTTTTTGTGGTTTAAAGTTTCTTTAAACAAGGTAGATGCTAAACAAATATAATTTACAGATATAAACAATACCAAAATTTCACATTATTTTTTCAAAATGGTCACAAAGCCACAAATTTGCAATTTCTTTAATGACAAATGTGCAAAAAAAAAAAATAAAAATACCCATAACACTTCGGTTTTGTACATTTCATGAGCAGAAGATTATATAATTTAGTCAAATACGAACTTATAACCCCATCAAAATATCATACTTTACATGAATTTTAAGAAAATCAACCAAAACATGATAAAAAAAGACTCATTTTTGCAGAGTTATCTCCCCTTTCCAATGTTAATTTTCATAGGAAATTAAAAATGC
The DNA here is from genome assembly GCA_028015205.1 of Mytilisepta virgata. Lineage (NCBI taxonomy): Eukaryota > Metazoa > Mollusca > Bivalvia > Mytilida > Mytilidae > Mytilisepta > Mytilisepta virgata. Next base: position 32,743,599 of record CM051511.1, on the reverse strand, counting down.
TGATTTTTAGTTTTCCTCAAGTTAGATTTTAGGAGACTTTTTTCTGTGTATATTTGGGGCTTAATGCTATAGATTAGAACTAAAACATTTTCTTTTGCAATTAGTTTGAGGTTAAAACTTAGTTTGACTGGACTATAGGCCATTCGTCATACATATTTTTCCAGTGGTATCAAAATTTTATTTTAATGAATTGTTGAGCTGGATCTCGTTCTGAAGATGCATATTTGTCTCTGTACATTAAATAAACAATAATCCATCACTCTATTTGAAAAATAGTTACAGATTTAAGAAGCGTCTCCTAATTATTTAGAAAGTAATTGATAAACTGCTGGTTATAGATGACACATTTGTGTAGCCTGTTTTCATATGTCCTGATGAAAAATCTCATACTGATCAAACGAATTTTATTATAATTATTCCAATGGTTACAGAAGTGAACGCTTAAAAGGTTTTCTTGTTTGAAAATTCATTAAAAAACACGAAGAAGTATTTATTTTAATTCTAGGGTCAATTTCAAAAAGTCGCGTAACTCCTTTCGAAATTTCTGTGAGAATTGTCTGGTATGTGGTCTCTTAAGATTTGCAAATAAGTAACCAAAATGTTTTCTACATACCTGAATATCGCTTTTGGAGACATTTTTAACACAAGTTAGCCAAATTTTGTCTTTAAGACAGTTTGTCAATGTGAAGGACACTCAGAACCAAAACAATTTGTTTAGCTTAAGTCAGTTTACATGTATGTATCTCCTTTCATATGACAGTAGAAAGGTTTTGGTTCTGAATTTCTTTCTTGGCGATATTCGAAAAAGTGGTATAAACCGACCCAAAACGCCTTTACACATGTACACGACTTTTGCTGGTAAAATTTAAAACTTATGATTAACCATAAAATTTCCGTTTATCATTTACGATGAAAGAGTAGGTTAATATTCGAGATTAAAAAAACAATGGTTATGAGTGAAACAAATACTGGGGAAATTGGCCCTACTAATTTCTCAGTGAAATGTAATGCCCGGTGTCTCCAGCCAATTCTAAAACAGGTCGTTTGCCGCAAAAAAAGAATCCCGAAATAAACTACACATGAAGCCAAGTCACTATTTAACATGAACTCAGATTATAGATCATTTGGCAAAAGAGTTTTAGAAATTATTTTGATTTCACAAATCAGTAATAAGAACTGGACATAATACGAATACTTTTAAAGACTATCATACATATGTTTTATATCAATTTTCAATTCATTTCACAAAGAGATTTCGAATAAGATTTTTCTGAATTTTAATCAATCAGAAACTAGAATTTCTCATGATGGCCAATTTTCAGACCTTGGCAAAATTTGAAAATATGTCCTCTTTTTCTGATGACGTTTATAATCGTTCCTGGGGCCATTTTTTTTGTAACGTTCAGAGGTGATAATTTCATCTAGCTGAGAATCTGACAGTTTGTAAAGGTGAAAACGAATAAAATTGTAAAAGCGTTAGAATGTAGAAGTTAAATTCAGGCTAAAGTATTCGTTGATGAACGTTTGAAATGGGTGCTGCATTAAGAAGAAGTAGTCATTATAGAGTTATAAATGTGGATAATCTCTTTGAGGCAATAGAAAGAAACAACTATATGTTAGCTACGAGATTGATAATCTACGGAACAGACGTGAATTGTGTGAATTTCCATGGAGAGACGCCATTAATAGTCGCTTGTCGTAAAATAACGGAAGAGGCAAAGAAAAAAGAAATGGAAAAGTTTATCAAGTTTATAAGTGCAAATGGTGCTGACGTCAAACAGACAGACATACACGGTTGGACTGCTTCAATGCATGCAAGAGAAAATGGCTACGAGGAAGTTGCAACATTTCTTGAAAAGTTGGAAATGGGGAATAGTTTCCTTACAATAACAGGTAATGATAAGTAAGAAAATATGCACTTCAGATAAAACGAATAAATTACCATTATTTCATATGATAACCTATCTCTAAACTATCTAAGGTCATCAAGGTCAAACTGATCAGTTAGCAGATATTTAGGTCGTGTATAGCTCTGTCTTTAGATAGTTTTGTCTTTGCCCTTTAGGTCATTTTGACACCTTGTTCTTCAACGTATTGAAATAATGTTTTAATTCAAAAAATTTTAAGCCTTGACCAAAACTAATGAGTCTGAAATCGAAATATCACATCTTTTTTGCATCAAGATTGGTATCAAAGAATTTATTATTACCACTGAGTCGATTTCTGTAATCGATTATCAGTCCACTGTGAAATTTGTGAAACAATCACTTTTGTTGGGAGGATGACTAATCTCAAGCTCGACAGTAAACGGAAGTCGATTCTGAATAGCAAGAAACATAGGCTTTATTTGTAAATATATGAAATATTGAATCCATCTAGAAATAATCAAGCATTTTAAACTGTAATTTGTTTCCAAATCGAAATGCTATGGACTGAAATAAATAGGATCCACAAACTCATATTGTTTAACAACATATCGGAGTTTGGTATAAATCAGCTGAGACAAACTGAACATATTGTCAATTCTCAGAATCTGTGATTTCTAAGTAACTCCCCCCCCCCCCCCCCCCCCCAAAAAAAAAAAAAAACAAAAAACAAAAAACAAAAAAACAAAAACACAACAAAAAAACAACAACAACAAACCTATGCCACTGATCTACGCCAAAGTTTTACAGTGGAACTCCTCTAAACCGGCCCTCTGAAAACCGAATTCCTCCGCAAATCGAACGCTTTATTCTGGTCAGGAATTTTCACCTATATTTTCAAGTAAAAAAATCCACCAAAAACCGGCCCCTCTGGATTCCGAATACCGGAGATAATTTGCGGTCCTAAACATATATTTTCCTGTCAAATACGCCTCTAAAAATCGGCCCAACTCTCGTTCTCTTCATTGACAAGCGTATTTTAAACATTGTTATGTACTGGAAAAACTCCGTTTAAATAACAGTTTTTAACATCTGTTTCTACCAAAAATAACATCAAAGCTAAAAAACTACGATTTGGTAAAATTAAAGGAAAAAAACATGCAAATGTAGTAATTGTGTAATTTTCATGCCTTACGATATTTCATTTTATTTACTTCCGGTCGGATTTCAGGAAATTCCGGAACCTCTCAAAACCGGCACCTCTGAAAACCGGCCAATTTCTACGTCCGATAGCTGTTCGGTTTACAGACGTTTCACTGTACAACTTTCTAGAAGAGTAAATTTTAAAATTGAGTGTAGTCTTATTTCTATGGTTTATCAAACAAAATATATCATAAATACAGTATATTTTAACAGTAGAAAAGTATAATACTGAGGTTGTCCCATGCTTATCATTATTATAATCAATATTATTTCTTTTTTTTAGAAAACCAAAGTTCTTACGACCCAAGACATGCACCCGGTGGACACGGATGCTGCAAGAGTTAAATCCTAAATGAAACTTTTTCTAGTGCTATCATGTTAACTATTTGTACTTGTTTGAACACTTATATTTAAAAACTAGACGTGAAAGAAATGATGTTATTCTATTTTAATTGGTAGTTGTATCATCACATTTGCACCTAATTCTGCCTGCCACCCCTATTTTATGTGTTTGTCTGTTGATGGTGCATGGGTCTGTCTTCTAATGGCTTTTGCTGAGGTTATTTGCAGACATGCATAAAAAATATTGTTTGAGGTGTTTGGGGTGTTGACTCCACGCCTATGTCAAAACTTTAGCTTAAATATTTGCAATTAAAAGTTTTAAAGTGGAGCAGGATGTTTCAGTCAAATAGATTATATCTCATTCACGCACGTATACGTGAAACGTGCATGTAAACAGAATTCTTTCGCCAAGTATTCTTGTGTAACGACGAAGGCTCCACCGAAATTCGAAGGTAACATAACATTTTGAAGAAGATTTAAATCTAGTATCGAAATTGCTACCTGATTGCTTTTTTAGGTATATTTGACCTTTTTTAAATATGTATTTTCATTGCATATCATTAAGAATACATGTATTTAAAGATTTTCTATGGACAAACATTAAGAGTCCGATCTTGGATCATATCAAACTTAAACCCACAGACTGGAATTTTATTGCAGAACAAAAAATCTCCGACAAATCGTACTGAACTGTAAACCTTTTGTTGATATCTGGCTCGCAGATAAATGAATACCAAAATGAAACCGGCAGACTGGAACCTCTGCCATATAAATCTGAATATTATCCCGGAGGAAAGGGGAGAGGGGTTAACTCTATGGATTTTTTACGGGGGTGTGCGGAGATGCACACCCGAACTAATACTGCTGTTTATATACAAATATCTGAGGAATTGAATGGCACTCAATTTACAACCCGAAAAAATATTAGTTTTCTCATAACCCGAATTAATACCCAAAATCATGAACCCCCCGGGGATATTATATCGTTAACTAAAATGATGAATGTGAAAGCATATCGTACGATACTTGTTTAGGAACAGTCAACATCGGTAAAAGAATACAGATGAGACAGAAGTTCGTAAATTCGAAATCCAAGGTAAAGACATATCACGAGAATGGAACACAACAAACAAACACCACTGACAAGGATACATGTATAACTAAAAGAATGAAAAACATATTTAACTAAATAAAAATAGAACAAGACAGCACAGAAACTAAACCATTTAAACCGGGAGTGACATCAGAATAATTCTGTAACCACCGGAAAAAATCAATGGAAGCTATGTAAGGTAATCGGTCGACAAGTGGTCAACAATAAAACTAAAATTACTTTTTGTACCAACTGGTCGGTTTATAGGGACGATAATTATTCAACACGTAAAATTCACACTGTACATAATATTGATGAGAAATACTTATTTAAAAATTTAGATTTAAATAAAAACACGATTTTTTAATGCGGAAATGTCGTATTGCAGAACTTTGACGCCATCAATTGCAGGGTTGATGTCTTAAAATTTGTAACGTCATCGAACGAAAATCAACGTTACATGCAACGTTGCATTAGACGTTTATACGTTGCATTAGAAGTTTGATTAATCTTTTTTTTTTGTTTTCATTTATATTTATTTTATATCTTTATAATTTAATTTGGTTTGTTAGACGTCTTTTGATTGGCTAAAATTATTGATGTTATTTTCCAATAATCAAAATTATCACGTTTTCATGACTTCACGCTCATTGATTTGTTTTAATGGTTAATTTTAAGTATTTCAACAATGTTTAGAATTCAATTATAAGCTATGATCGATTTTTTGTTTTTTTTTTTTGGTTTCTTCAAAATAAAATCAATTTTGTTGTACACACTTTTCGGGTAACACAGTGTGTTAAAAACAAATGATTTTATTTCTTCATAAACAAAAAAAAAAAAAAAAAAAAAAAAGAAATTACTATCAATGCTTAAATACTAATTATCTGGTTTTATAGACTTCTCGAGACTGAGGTGTTAGGTGATTTTTCAAATAAACTGGAAGTATATAATGTCATTCAGCATGAACCAGACTGAATAAATCTAAAAATTATCACCTCTATGGCATGTTGTGGAATTCAGATTTATATAAAGACTAATTGATTGTTGTTTGCTAACGCCAAGTGGCACACATTTCGCGCATTTATCAAACCAATCCAAATGGGTATGGGACGCAACCCAAAAGGGGGGGGGGGGCGGTATTGACTGATAATGTAAAAAAGTGGGACAATTTTTCCTTCTTTAGCCGCCATTAGCCCACTCTTTTCCGACAACTACAAAAGAGGTCTTTAGCGTGCAGGGAGATTTCACGTCATTCATCACAGATACCTTGTTAAAACAATGAAAGAATTAAAAAGCTCCCAAATGCATACATATTATGTAACAAGAAACCCGATATAAACAATAGTAGCAACATGATATTGTGTTTAATATTTGTGTCGAACAATACATTTGCAAGTGAGTATTTTAGATTTTTATTTAGACGATTATTAGAAAGTATTGAATGTTCGGTTTAAAACCGATTTTCCAACTTTTAAAATATCAGAAAAAAATACGGAAGGAACGAAAAAGTGGGAAAATATAGTTAAATCGAAATCTGTCGGAAAAGACAATGTCAGAATATTGAACATAACAAACAAATGGCACAAGGATACATGGACAAGTAAAAGAAAAAGAAACGTATAATAAACAAAACAAAATTAGAACAAGACAAGATAAACACTAAAACACTATCAATGTGACTTTCACTAAAAACTGAGAGTGACATCAAGTGCTTGGGAAGGGTAAGAATGTCTTGCTCCGTTACCGGCACTCGTGACATTGCCAATGACTTAAATCCAATGAAGTGGCAATTCCAGAAGGATGTGAAATCTAACAGATGGTATCTAGTTAATTTAGAAACTATATACATGTATGGATACCATTTATAAAGAAATATAACAAAAGATTTATATCTTCATATACGATGAAATTTGTGTTATACCCAAACAAGGAATAAAATATATGTTTTTAATCTGATCGAAGACTTCTGGCGAGCAGGATAATATTTTACAATACCCCAGCTTTAAAAATTCAGATAACCTGTTTATCATCTTTCATTGTCGGTTTTAGGTGTGAAATCGAAACGTTTCAAATTCTCCCAAATTTGCGCTGGGAATAACGTAGTTTACGAAACATACGACATCCGTCCTAATCTGACGGATCTTACCAAAAAAAAACACCTTCTTAGTTATGTAATGAAGACACTGTGACTGCAGTATTTTTCAGGTAGACTTAATAGAAATACTAAGGGTTCATTCCTTGTATTGCACATGGTAGATCTCCTTAGCTGAAATTTGGCTTCCTATTTCGGTCTTTTTGGTTGAGTACTTCTTGTTTAATATAAGTTTGGTTTTTGGTCTTCCAAATGTTTCGGTTTTAATGCTGCTGATGAGAGGTAACTCCCTGAAATGCGTCGTATACAGCATAGTTTAAATTTACTATATCCGTCCTTAGTATCTTTGGATTGTTATTTTTTTTACCACTGAATTGTCTGATATATTCGGGTCAACTTCAGCGGCACGCGCACGGAATGATACGACGTTTGCAGAATTTGTCAGCATGTTGATATAGCAATGGGGAAGTATGATAACATAATATTACGCAGTAATGTATTGGAGCTACAAAAGAAATAAATCCCAATATTTTTTATTTAAATTTCACATATCATGCAACATTGTTTTTGTTGGTCCTTTAAGCCCCTTGTAATTAAGGTATAACAATAATAAGGGTAGTTAAAGGAGTAACTGTTTTAAAGCAATTTGAATAAATATACTATGATAACGAATATCACTATTTATTTTCAATTTTTAAATTAACAGTCAATGTTTGGCTTTGGATGTCGATACCGCTTGATTTTCGTTTTCGTCGGGGTCTAGGCGTAGCTGTAAAAGATTTTTCACTTGTTTCCGAAATCTTTTATCCATAGCTCCGTATACAAAAGGATTCACCACATGGTTAACAACGTACAGTCTTTCAGCTATTCTTAGCACAGAAAATTCAAGGACAGTTAGATTTTGCTCATTTATCATTTTCTCTGCTGTCTGAAGAGCAAAAACAGGAATATAGCTCAAAGCAAATACAACGGAAATTAAAAAAGCTATTTTTGTTACTTTGCTAGAAATAGCTCTCTTTGTGGAAATGATCTTTGTATCTTTTCCTTTTCGTTCCATGTGCTGGCAATACAATTTTCGACCAATCAGTACATAACATACGATTAAAATGATGGTATAGATGACAAATAATGTAAGAAACCCAAAACTAAATATAACCGAATATATTGATGGGTTTGACGGAGAAATTGCACATCTATGCCCAGTAAAATTATATCCGAGATCCAATTCTTCATATTTTGATAATCCTGCTTGGGGTAAAGAAAGAATAGCTGATATAAGAAAACAGCCTATTACAAAATATTTTACGTTTTCTATCGTTATCTGAGGTCGTGGAGGCATGCAAATTTTCCGGAATCGGTAGACGGATAAGAGCACGAGCAAATGAGCGGAATATAGCACTAAGAAGTACAATAACATTACAAAAGTCGTACAAACCCATTGTCCGTTGAATGAATAATAATGCAGAACTCGGGCAATATTAAATGGAATCCCAACGGTGCAGAAAAGTTGATCCACCAAAGCTAAATTCCATATTATAAATCTGAAAACACTGCTGGAATAATTCCTTCCGTAAATAATCAAAATTGTAAGATTTCCAGGTATACCTATTATCATTAATATCAAAAGAAAAACAACGGGTGCAAGTAATTTCCGAAAATGTTCATCGTTTAGATCATTTATAGATTTAGTATAATTCATCTTCGTCGGCAACGGTGACTCTCAAAATGTGTTGTGCTCCAGTACAATTTAATTTTCAATAAATAAATTGTACTTTGAAGGGGAAAGTGGAAAGTTATTATAGATAAGATTAAGTAAACATTAATTCTATTTAGGTTTAATATTTTCTGACCTATTTATTTAAGTAAACGGAAGAAAAATGAATTCCTACAAATATTGTTGACACTTTGATGATATGTTCACGAAGCATTATTGTAAATCTGAGGAATGGGGAAGTATTTATCTTAAGCGTCAAGGGAGATGCCCTTCTTTTTTAATAATCACATTTATAATGTCTGACTGTTAGGGACGAGAAAACAAAATATTTAACTCGGGGGTTTAGCACCCATGCTCTGTCATTTCCATTATATCAAATACGTACTATGTTACCTTTTTTAATTGACGCTTATACCATTATCTTTATATTTTCATATTATTGCAGTGAATATGTTACCTTATTGACGCTTATACCATTGTCTGTTATATTTTCATATTACTGGAAATTTCCTGCAGTATATGACATCTGCCTGCCTGGTACTTAGTAACTTAGGCAAAACTTCGAAAATAGTCGAACTCAATTAAAAGGTTACCTCTCTTAAGCGGAAATTTTTTTCTCGGTCCCAATGTTGGCCGCTAAATACAGGTTTGACTGTATACTTTTTAGTTAGTTTTCAGTTCTTAAGTTTTGCTTTACTTGCAGTCAAGAGTGGTAGCTATTGCACATGAAATGTATGTTCGAGCTACACGGTCAAGACAACTTTTTCTTTGTGTACCGAATTTTCATAGGGGGTGGGGTCACTTCCTATATATTTGTATATACAGACATGCCGATTGATTGGGTCCATTTTGTCAGGTGTCAAATATGGGTCATTTTCAAAAAATGTACATTTTTAAAATTGCAAAATTGAGAAAAAACAATTTGCTTGAATCATCATATTTATTAAACTTGCAAAATATATGATACTTCTTGAACAAAATATACTCAAATATGCAATCTTAATGACATAACATAAAAATATTATTGACACATTTTCGACTGATGTTGCAAAATTTGGTATATCCTATTACCACATTTGTGAATTTTTTTTTACTATCAACAGGAAAAATGTGAAAAACATATTGTTTGTTTCTCAAGATACGTTAGAGGTGCTTTATAAAACAAAAACAGAATATTTCATTTCTTTGCATTAACGGGATAAAAATATAACTTAATGTTGTGTCTGAAAAAACTATCTAAAAATAGATTTTCAAATGCTGCAAAAATTGCTAAAATCAACGCAAAACCAACTGAAGCACTTCCTTATATTCGACTTATATTGGACTTTTGAATCAATCCAAAACTTATTTCTTTGATTACATATAATTTTAGTAAATCGCTATTTTCTATGGTTACATATACATATTTGTCTATCCTGTTACCAAGTTGGGGTAACAGGACAGACAGTAACAGGATAGATAAAATTATTATATGTTTATTGATTCTATTGCAAAAAAAAACAACTCCCCTTGCATGTTGTTTGTTTTTTCTTAAAGAAATGTGGAATATCAAATGTTTCATTTCATTTTCAAGTATTTCATAAGGTCTACAGTTACATAGTTGTTCATTCTTATACTTACTTTGTCTATACTGTTACTTTATTCAAGGTAACAGGATAGACAGCAACAGGATGGACAAAATTACATGTTTAAATTATACATCAGTGTATGGTTTTTTCAGTTAGCGATCTCTGTTTCCGAACAGTTAGTGACCCTTTTGAGAACATATGGGTGTAGTAGTGTATAAATTTGTTGGTAACATGATAGACATCTTAAAAGGGTACACTATCAGTTTGACTTACTTTTCTGGTTATAAGTTCGCTTCCGTTTCTTCCAACTTTCTATTGTTTTGGTTGTATTTTGGAAAATTTGTGCACTTTTGATTTCATCATAGAGGATATTCATATTTGCAGGAAAAAATTATTGCTCTGCAAATTTTTCACCGGTAACAGGACAGACACGCATTTCATGGACGCCAGGATAATTTACTTTTTTATCAACAGATATATAAATATCTTCAAGACTTTCATTTTGACTTTACTTTTTTGATAAAATTAAATTATATACTATTCAAAAAAATAATTTTGCCGATTTGAAAACATACAAAAATCATTGAAAAATAATGTCCAAACATGGTTCTCTCAGTCCGGACACTCGCAAGCTGCTCAATATTGAGCTTCAACATCAATTTAGTTTGGATTGCAAGGAGAAAATCTTTCTCATTTTAGATGTGCCAATTTGAAAAAATTGCGAACTTTTGGTTAAGCACAAAAAAATAATGTCATTGTGTCTGAATATTTTTTTTAACATTGGTGGACAGGAAAACGGACTTTATTTTAAAACGACCCATATATGACTGGGGTGAAAATCTATATATAATTTATGTTATCTCAAAGCCGATCTTCTACAGGGCCTCAGATAATTGGATAATCAAGTGTCAAGTTAGCATATTTTAAAATATATCTTATCTGGATGATGCAAGAAATGTGTAACTGAGTACGGATTTCTGGAAATGTCAGTATATGATTGGGGGTGTTTTCAGACTTCCAGCGGTATCTCCTTACCAAAGACTAATAGAAGCGTACTTATATGATAAATTCTATGTCAAATAGGAAATGGTTGTTTTTATCTTTTCTACACTTTTCAGTTGTTTCTTCTTTTTTTTTATATATATTTTGGACATGTTTGTGGAGGGTTCACTTCACAATGACCGCATGCATTTAGATGTCAGTATATCGTATCCACACACTGTCCGTATCCCTCGGGGAGTCGTAGCCCCTTAAGTCTGTTTATTTTTTTTAAATTTGATGTTAGTTCAGTTTTAAAGTCAAATATATTCTTTTTAGTCAGTTTTGTATTGTGTATTCTTCAGTTAGTTTTCAGTTCTGTACTTGCATAGCTTTTGCGAATGTATGTGTTTGTCTGTTTATTTGTATGGAACGTCATATTTTATGCGTATTTGATGACAATCCTTTGTTGGATTTTACATCAATAAAACTTTAAACTTTGAACTTTGTACTTTGTTTAGAAATAATAATCAAAACCGTAACGGAACGGAACCAACCACGGAACTCGGATCACGAATATTTTTGGTTTATTAAATTAGGCTACGTTAATTAAAGCAATTACTACATGAAATTAGAAAGTATATTACATGTGCTAACTATTTATTATTATATTATATCTCTGACAATCGTCTGCTCGGAGGTAAAACGGCTAGAAAATTTCAGTTCGCAAATTTAATAGTATATTGCCTATTGCAGTAACTAAGATGCATTTCATTTCCTAGACAGTTATTTAAGACGTTGATGATATTTTTGTATAATTTAAAACATATTATTTATTTCAATTTTTTAACACAAGTTGTACACATTTCGTTGATTTACGACTCATCAGATATGCTCAAAGCCAAAAACGTCGAAAGCCACAGCAAAAATTAACAGATTCAAATGTCAAAACTACCAAAGCCAAAGTCAGCTAAGGACACAGCTATACACTAGGACGATATCTGATAGATGTTTTGTTGTATGTTTTTCCATTTTATTTGTTTTTTGTTTGTTTACTGTTTTTGTCTTATTTCAAATACTTATTTTTTTGGGGTGTCTTAATATGACCAAGAGGCTTTGATAAATGAAAAAAGACACAGCTATCTAATTTAATTACGTAGAATAGAGAATGGAAACGGGGATTATGTCAAAGAGCAGAAATCAGCTAATAGCTACCAATGGGTATTCAACGCAGCGAGAAAATCCTGCAACAGGAGGCAGACTTCAGCTGGCCCTTAAACAATAAACCATACTATTTCAGTGAAATGGATGAACCAAAACTAAAAAATGCACAAGACTAACACAGGCTAGATGTTCCTGACTTAGGAAAGGCGCAAAAATGTGGCGGAGTTAAACATATTTTGTGAAATCTCGACCCTCCACCCTATACCTCTAGCCAATGTGTAATAAACAAACCGAAGCAAGGACTACTAGCAGTTACCGACATGCTAGTGTTTATATCCAAGTGAACCCAAATTTTTCATAAGAGGAAAAGAATATGAAAAATATAATAATGCAATTGTTTTACTGATTTCAAGTTAACTTTTCCCATTTACTGGTATAAGACTATAAATTAAAACAAATGTCTGTTGATTTTTCAAGTAAATAAATTGATATAAATGTTTCAATTAAATAACTTAATGAATAGCTAGAAATTTAGCATTTCATACAACATTGTCTTGTTTCACAGGTATTTTAGCTAGGAACTTTATGTAAATTTATGATTACGGTCTTTCCTGCTTCAATATAAAAAAAAACTTTTTTTCTAAATTGTCTGATGATGAAGGTGATAATTAATATGATTATTACCTAAATCTATTGGTTTCGGGAAACATATCGTTCCATTAGTAGAAACCCGCTGGAACTTGTTGGTATCCACATTGCGTGAATGTTAAACATGTTTAATGTGTCGAACTAAATTCAAATTTCTCTCCAGCTGTGCATTTGCTAAAACTAAAAAAATGTTAAATGTACTATACTAAAAGTAGATTTATAGGTCATTTTTACAGCTTTGTTGTACAGAATTCCGTTGTCACAAAAGCTGTTTAACCGGGATTTTGTCAGATATAAATTGATGTCATCATTTAGGAAATTTTACGGTCATCATCACGAATTGATTGACCATTACAGTGTTCCAATATCGAAGGTGTTGGACCTGTTCCCACTATCGTAACATTTCATGTACCTCCACCGGATTGACTTTGTTGAACTTCACGACAGGTGCCGCATACGACCAGGAGCTGCTTACCCTTCCGGAACACCTGAGTTCACTCTTGGTATTTATAGGAGTTAGTGTTGTTCATTGCTTTTTTTTTGTTTTCAGTGTTTATTTGTTGTGCTTGTGGTTGTTCATTAGCCGTCCCGGGTTTGTCTGCCTAATAGATTGCGTTTTTTGGTTTGCTCCTTAGGTATATCTGTGCTCTTTTGTACATGGTATTTTTGTATTGCAAGTATAATAAAGCACAAAATGTCTGAAAAAAGTTTTTCTTGACATTATATCCTCAGTATGTCCTTTTTATCATCATCGTGCTGTCGCTATAAATAAAATTATTTCTTTGAAGACCTGCTATGCACCTGTGATGGGTCACGGGAGCTCAACTCACAGAACTACCTAGCGCGTTCCCAGGTGGCAGATAAGGGAGACCGTGTCGCTCGGGGGTTGTCAGGTCATAATACGGAAAGCCTGACTGCGGAACATAGTTCGTAACGTGCTCGGAAAATGCCTCATTCCCGGCACGCTAAAGACCCCTTGTGTAGTTTTCGAAAAATAGAAGGCTAATGTCGCTACAGAAGGCTAAATTATCCGTATCTCCCATTCGTTCACCCTTTAACAGTGGCATTTAAAATTGTCCCCCCCCACCCGTGTCCTGTACCACTCCTATTTGAATTATGTTTGATATATTGTTGAACTGGTTCACAACAATCAATCAATAAATCTGTGTAGACCTGAGAAAAAAAATCCTAATAAATAAAATTATGCAATATACATGCACATGGGTTGTCGAATTACATAGGATTATAATAGGAGAATTTTTCCAAAATTATGCCTGCTTTTACACGTCATTAAAGTCGCGAAAAGTGAAAATCTTTAGTTTAATTATTTTTTATCTCTAATTTAAATCCTTCAATGTAGATGAAAATCAACGACTTTATTTTAGGTATAATAAACATTTTTGAAAATCATGTTTGGATGACTTTTTGTTCTACAATAAACACAAACCGTTGATGAATTCTTAATTCAAACAATTCAATCTTTTGTCCGTTGGTTATATCACATATAAGGTATGCTAATCTGATTAAGCTAACGAATCGCGAGTGCTTTTAGAATAATGCATGTCTTTTCCACTTTCAGTACGAGACACTGATATCAGCCGGCTTTAAGTACGAAAACAAATATAACTTAACGCGGTGATCAGAGCCTTCGTTGATCTCATTATCATATATTTCAAACAAAAACAGGTTAAACAGATGAAACTGAAATTCCAAATTGACTCATAAATAAATAGTAAAAAAGAGCCATATAAACAAGAGGCTCACCAGAGCCTGTATCGCTCACCTGGAGTCTGGTTTTCTTTGGACAATTAATCAACTATTTGACCAAGTTTGTTGCAATTGGTTCAATTGTTCAGGGAAAATTTATTGAAGATTTATATTTCATAAGGTTTAATGTTAAAATATGTTCCCTGATGGTGGTAGTCCTGGCAGGAAGTTGATAAAATTGACCAGGAATAAGGGTGAACCTTAAATAAATGTAACAGAACCCAACCTCAAATTACACAAACCAATAACTCCTAAATAGAATTTGGGATTCTCTTCAAAATTTCAGGGTAGGTAGATCTCAACATGGCAAACATTTTTCAATGATATTTCACTTCTATCTCAAATACTTTTGGAGATAAATGCAAAAATGTTAAAATTTTGAAAATTTGACAAAAAAGGGCAATAACTCCTAAATGGGTTTTGGAATGCCTTCAAAATTTCAGGGTAGGTAGATCTTGTCATGCTGATCAATTTTACCCCATGTCAGATTTTCGATATCTGTAACGGTTTTTGAGTTATAAGCAAAAAACAGCAATTTACGCCTATGTTCTATTTTTAGCAACAGTGGCCATGTTTTTCATCAGATCAATATAAAATGAGGATCGTTTGTGGAGGACATGTCATATATCATTCCTATGAAGCCTCGCTCCAATGTGCCCTGCCGTTTCAGAGGAGAAGATTTTTGAAAATCAGCCAATCAGAAACAAGAATTGCCTCTGGCGGCCATGTTTCTTGACCAATCAGAACTAAATGAGGAAACTTTGTTGAGGACCTTCCATACACCACTCATGCAAAGTTTGGTTGGAATTGGCCAAATGGTTTCTGAGAAGATGTTTGAATGAAAAGTTTACGACGGACGGATGGACGGACGGACGACGGACGAAAAGTGATGGCAAAACCTCACATGGTCTTTGGCCAGGTGAGCTAAAAATGAATCTAAAATAAAGAAATAAATAATTAAAGAAATATACAAAAACACGAAAAAGAAACATAAACATAATAATATACCCTATATTCATAATTTAAAATGGACGTTCGTGCCGTCGTACGCAGTAGCCGGTGCCAACAAATTTCAACCTTACTTGAAATTTTTTTCATATATTTCACCATGTATTATTGAATGTTTTTTTATATATATTTATAACGCTTAATATTCGTCTCTTCATTTTTTTTTGCATTTAATGCAATCTTTCTTTAAGAACCTCCGAAGGTGTCAAGTGGATTGGTAATGACGTAATGTGACAGAAATTCTGACATTTTGTAAATATCACAAGGAACACGTGCGAAAAATTTATTTGAACATTTATCACTTCAGTGTAGACCCTAGAGGTCAAATTTTCTTCGTAGTTCTGAGATCAGTTGAAGCGGTGATTTTAGCCCTTTAACATCACAAAATGGGAGCTGCTGCATCTGCCAAACGACGTCCTAATAGAGAAAGCAAAATGAATGTACTATTTGAAGCAATTGAAGGAGGCAACTATATATTCGCTTCTCAATTGATTTTTCGCGGTGCTAATATTAATTGTATTAATTTTCGTGGAGAAACACCGTTAATAGTCACCTGTCGTACAATAACCGAAAAAAAGATTGAAATTGTAAAATTTGTTAAGTTTCTAACTGCAAATGGAGCAAACGTGAAACAAATAGATACATTGGGCTTCACAGCTTCCATGCATGCCAGGGAAAATGGTAATGAAGAAATTGCAACTTTCTTGGAAAAGATGGAAAGAAAAGCTAGTTTCTTGAATAGAAAAGGTAAGAAAAAAAATTATATATATTTTATTGCGATTTTCCATTAACAGTCAGTAATGTAGTATTATAATTCAACATAATTAAAACATTTTAAATAATGGGGAAAGTAGGCCACGTCATTTCATTCATCTTAGAACCCGATGATGTAACCTTCAACTACCAGATATTAGCTTTCTTTCATTTCTTTAATTCCAAACTATAATATCTTCAAACAGGAGAAGAATAGGTAGAGGTCATCATTTCAAAAATTCTGTGGTCGTCATCACGAAATTGTAGGTCATTAGGAAATATAGGTTTTCCGGATGAAATCTTATCTATTTCATTTGTCGTAGTTTATGTGTTTCCCTGTTACCGAAAATGACATTTTAATGGACTTTATTGCCTTCCATACCACAAATATCCAGCCCCAAATATTAATAGGGTTCATGTTACTGGCAATCTTGTTTATTGTGTTGTGTTTGTATTTTTTTTAGATTGTCCTCACATTGTCTTGTATCCAGCTTAGTGAACTGTTTTGTTAACATTGTCCAACTAATAACCTAAATATTTTTTAGAAACATTAATGGCTAAAATATTTAAAAAAGATATCACTGTAATACTTGTAACTTAATTTTGTATTACAGGGAACTCCACATGTTCATTCGCAGAAATTGGACCCAAGAATGGAAATAGATACCAGCAGTATGCCAGAAACACTTATTTAAGTGTTGAATGAATGATTAGCCTATAATTCTTAGAAGATGTCGATATGGTCAAACTGTTTTTGTTTATAATCTTATATATATATATATATATATATATATATATATATATATATATATATATATATTTAATAAAAATTATAGAATGTTGTATTTTGGATTTTTATATCAGTTGGAATTGTCTTGTTTTGTACATGGTCTTACATTGTACATGCATCAATAGCATTTCTGATTAAGCATGAAAGATATCAATGAGACAATAACTCTGAAATACAACTAAAACAAAAACAAAAAGATGTTGTAGTAAAGCCATTAGTATAGGGAATGAGGTAATACAAATAACAAATTCTTAATAGACAAACATATGAATTAAGTTGTAAAGAAATTAATTCGAAAGTACAAATTGTTTTCAATAAAATTCAAACTCCGAATTTACAAAAAAAAAAAAAAAAACCTGACCATGCCAAGTTAAATTATGCTGACTTTCTGTTATTTCTACGTATGTGTTTTGTTCTCGTTTTTTTATCATTTTTTTGTTCGAGGTCTGTCGATGGGATGATTGGGATGTCATTCTTGACATTTTGTTGTTAAGAAAAATTAAACAAGCAACAGTTTACGGCGTCTGATTTTGGGACAAGCACATACAAATGGCGCGGTGTAATTAGTTCAAAGACTACTCATTTAAGAAATTTAGAAATCAAATTATATTAACAGAATTCTAAGAAAAAAATATTATATCAAGTATGGTAAAGGGATTGATGCGACCAGCTGATGGACCGAATCGGGTCCATCCGGCCTCCTGTCTAGGTAAAGATTGTGCCCACATGGTGATCAGAACCGTTTTTCCGGCAATCAAGGCACACTCTCTATTACCAACACGGGTATGCGACACACGGCAAACATGTCACCTAATTAGGGGACTCTTACGCCAAGCCGAGGAGCTGTAGACCTATTCTGTTTGTGTCCCCGGGACCCACACGGGTTTTTTTGTTTTTGAATACATGGAAAAAAATATTAACTGATTGCGAAAACAAATTCAATCAAGTCGATTTCAGAACACGCTGATAATGACAAACGTATTCAACCGCAGAAATGTGTTAAAAAAATACTATTATTTTTTATGTCGATAAAAAAGAATTAATCGCACTAACGATTACTTCTTTTTCGGATATTTTTTCAGCTGTTCATGGTTAAAACAAACAGACCCACATTCTTCGAAAGGGGGGTGGTGGTGGAAACGGGTATTTTTCTGCATTTTTTGACGGGGTGTGCAGAAATGGCCTAAGAAAAGGTACATGAGCAAATAATAGAATACATGTCAATAATATACAGGGAAAAAAATGATGAAATAAAAATACCTACCCACAAAAAAGTCATACAGAAAAAGCACACCCGAACTAATACTGATGTTAATATACAAATTTCAAATATCAAATACAAAAAAAAACCAAAGTTTCACTGTATTAATTTAATAGACTCGTATTGATAATAAAATTTCCGCTTCAGTTTCAATGAGTATGTAGTTTATTTTTTGTGTGTTCTTCCGTGTGATTTTATTGAATGCAATGTCATATTGTTCTTCATGAACACAGGATGAAATTGGATGAGATATTGTGAAAGTAAAGTATGATTGATTCATTGTGAGTGACTTTATTGGCGAAAAGTACCTTTAATTCTTAAAAAGTGGATTTAACGAAATAATTTATCCGAAATAAAACTTTAATTGTGTATTTGTTCCTCTAGATTGGCTGGCTTATGAATCTTGTTTACATTTTTTACGAAACGTAGTTTTGTCTGCAACTTTATCAAAAATTAAATAACTTCACAAACCGCTACCGGAAGCCATCGAGGCAAATCATATGAACGTATTCCCAAATTTGCAAATTATATAAGAATTATCTTAAAACATCAACCTTGAACAAATCGGTTCAAAATTACAAATAAAACAATTTTATCAGGTTTGTCGTTGACCCACGTGGTCCTCCAAAAATAAACCTGATAAAGTAAATTTCGAAACATAAAGTAACTTATTCTACATAAAGTCTAGAAAACAAAGACCATATACATAACAACATGAATCAAGAATGTTACGAGCAAATGGAGATGGATAAAAGGCTAAATATTAGGTCCAATGCTGTAGCGGTCGATGCATCAGCAAAGGTCTCTGGTTAGTTCAATTACCGTTCGGTATGAAAATTGCTGGGATGGATCTATCTAAACGCAATCTGTCGATAAATGATGCGAGTCCGTCAGTACCTGTGAAGATGTCGAAAAAAAGTAGAATTGCCTTTACAGAGACCGCTCTAAATAATTGTAAAATAAAACAAAAAGAACACCAACTAAGTAACCGAAGGATTCTAGAAGAGAATCAATGTTGTATTGGTGGATTTCACGACAATATTATAATGAAAGCCATTTCAAATACATGTCAAATGAATGTTAAATGTAGATCTTTAATATGAACGTTTTATAAATAATACAAGTACTGTTACAGTATAACAATGACATTTTAACTTTAATGTTTGCAGACAGCTGTTTGTAGTAAAAACGGCACTGTGTTAATTGTTTTTCTTTCAATTTTAAGAAAAAACAAGAAAAAAGAAAGGTTATGAATGACACTTTGATCAAAAGGCAAATGTTGAATATTTCTAAATATCACAAAGAAGAAAAAAAATATGAATGTCTACTTGATATAAAAAATCATTCTATTTTTTGCAAACTTTCATAAAATGATACTCAATTCACCATCTTGTTCCCTTAAAACAACTGCACTTTTAACGAAGAACTGTGGCAAATATAGATTATGATAAGGTATTTTTCATAACTTAGGAGTATCTGCCTCGTGCATACAGCTGTCTTAAGATGGTTTTAGCTTTAACCCTTTTGGTAATTTCGGTATTTTGAAGTTTCTCTTTTTGGACTGTTGTGGTTTTCAACATTTTAGGCCTTGAGCACAACTGAAGAGTCATACATCATATACATTGACTTCCTGGACAGAGCCCGGCTTCTGACAGAAAAGTTGCTCAGACAGGGGTACGTTACTCCTAAGCTGAAGTCATCCTTATTAAAGTTTTATGGGCGTCATCATGACTTGGTTGACAGGTATGAAAAAACCGTTTCCCAAATGAAAATGGACCTGTTCCATTGATATTATCCCTTCCTCATATCGGATTTGACATGAGCAGCATGGCGGATGTCCTGCAGGAAGCAGAGACTGCTTACTCTTCCGGAGCACCTGTGTCTACCCCCGGTTTTTGGTGGGGTCCATGTTCATACGTTTTTAGTTTTTAATTGTAGTGCATGTATTGTTTTGGTCTTGTCTTCGTTGTTCTCCGGAGTGTGTCAGTTGTAACGATTTTTCTCTCCTTCGAAGATCCCTTTGATATTTCTTGACTTTACATCGACGAAATGTGCACATCTTGTGCATCAAAATTGGCATCAAAAACTTGTATCATACAAGATTCTTTATCTGCTAAAGGTCGTGATATCACCAGATAGTCGAAATTTTATCCATTGAGAGACAAACTACGGTTACAGATCAATTTATGTTTTTAGTGAATCTATTCACTAGGGGGGAAATTGTAGAAGATGATGATTTTTTATGATTAATAGTCAAACAGAGGAAATGCTAAAAACAAAAAAAAATCTTAGCCTTAACCCTTCCTATGAAAAAATCACGGGATATGTCAAAGATTTAGAGAGTTATTGACAAGAAGTTGCAAACTTCTTACACTGCAACTCAAATTTCAATTATATCCGTTCTGTTTTACAAAGTTTTTATAGGAAAAAATATTAAACACATGACCAACTGTTGTGGATTTGATATGAATTTGCCATCTTATGTCCTGTATATAACATATTTTTCGTAAGCCTCTTTTGGAAACTGCCGAACCAAAGTGTGGTGCGGTCATGTTAGAAAGAGTGGGTATAGGTATATCTGTCGTCTTTTGTACATGGTATTTTTGCATTGCAAGTATAATAAACTAAAACCTGTCTGAAAATAAATTTTTGTTGACATTATATCCTCAGTATGTCCTTTGTATCATCAATGTGTTGTGTGCACTGTTGGAATTCCATTTAACATTGCCCGAATTCTGCATTATTATTCATTCAACGGACAATGGGTTTGTACGGTTTTTTAATGTTATTATACTTGTTAGTGCTATATTCCGCTTATTTGCTCATGCTCTTATCTGTCCACCGATTCAGAAAAATATACATGACTCTACAACCTCAAATAACGATAGAAAACGAAAACTACTTTGTAATTGGCTGTTTTGTTATATCAGGCTTACACAGCAATCTTTATTTTTACCCCAAGCAGGATTATCAAAATATGAAGAATTGGATCTCGGAACTTGCTTGGAAAATGCCTCGTTCCCTGCACCCTTAAGACCCTGACCCTGTCGAGAAAAACAGAAGGCTAATGGTACTGCAGAAGGCTAAATTATCCGTACCTACCCATTCTTTCACCATTTAACAGTGGAAGTTAATTGTTAATCCCCTCTGTGTCCTCCCCCACCCCTATTTGAATTCTGGGGCCAGTTTCACAAATCTGACTTAGGATTGTCTTACGACATATCTTAGTTCTAAGTCTTAAGTCGGTTTCACAAAGTGTTCCTAACTTAGGACGTGTCTCAAAGTTGGTTATAAAGTTAGGATTACACCGAAGGTGTCTTTTGATGGTCTAAAAATCATAACTGTGTCTTTAACAGGTTGACAGAATGATTTAACAACAATAAACATTCGATGTTATTTATAGCAAGTATGCGTGATTTTTATCCTTTTAATTTTTTATAACGGATACAGTGACAAATTGAACTCAACTCACTTGTAGAAAAAATGTAATTATTATTTCATTCTTTTTTTTCTTCATTTTATATTTTAATTTTCGTACGATCTTGGTGTCTAATTAATAGATTCTTTATAATTACCCTTAATTTTTCTTCTTTTAAAAATCAATTTTCAGATTATCTCATTATGTAATAAGGGAATATTCATCAATATATTTAGCAATATTTGGAAAACACATGCTATATTTATATTAGTTTTTTTTCATAAATTCATGTTAATATTTAACTTGCAACACGTTTAGGACATCTTAGGTTCTTGAAACCTGCCCCTGTTTGATATATTGTAGACCTGAAAAAAAATTAAAAACAATACCTAACGAGTACTTACTGTAACAGTGAACTGTTACGAAATCTCCCTCACGAAGTAACTGATATCTAGAATGGCTTACATTGTATTCAATAAATTATTTGTTTTTCAGAGACTGAAATTGGGAAATTTTTCCTATCAAGTTTATGCATACTTAATAGAGAGGTTACTTGAAAATCGTGATATTTTTTGTTACCCGATTTTTACAGTCATACAATGTCCCATTTGATCAACATTTGTTTGTCGACATGCTGCATTGACAGAGATATTACCCAATGTTTCTGAACCATTTACGAGAACTGATTTTATTGTATGGTGTTATAAAATGCATTCGGTTTCATTAAATAAAAATAATAAAAAATACTTCTTATCTGCCGTGATAAGTCCTCCCAATATCAAGTCAGTGTAATATTAATCATATATGATCAATGCAACACAAGATTTTTTTTTAATTTATAACTTAGCAAATGATATAATATCTATAATTACATTCTATGTCTGATACATTGATATCTTCTTTGTATCAATATTATATTAAATCTACAATATGATGTAAGGACAGAAAATAAAATAATTAAAAGATAAAACACCACATTAATAATAAAAAACATCTGAGTTGCATATTCACCCAATTAAATCTATCTATAAAGATATACAACTCTGAATTTCTTTTTAAAACAAGAACACCTACAAAAAAGAAAAAAAAACTTGACAGTCACGAATTTAACTGGTTATCAAATATATACATGTATTTAGATTTAAATTTGAGATGGACAGGTTTACAGTTTTAAAAATTACGCTATAGTTAACACACCCGCGAAATCACAGAACGAAATCAGTGTCATCTTTTGATAGATATCGTCCTCTTAGTAAGTGACCTTGTCGACCTTTTACCCACTGGGGTCAATAACAACAGGGAGTTTTCTCTAACATTGTTATTCATTTGCGTAAGGGCGATGCAAAATTCAATATACATATAAAAATGTAAGGATATGTGGTAAGCATCAATGAACTTATCATGGCTCTGTGACCATTTTATTTTTGAAAAGGTGAAAGATTCAAAACAAATTCTGCAGTAACTATTGTTGGGTTTTTCGTGAGGAATCTTTTTTAAAAAATTCATCAAATCCGATGAAGAATTAAAAAGTTTCAAAAATTAGCGCGTCACCTCAAATCTCAAAAAACAACAGATATAGACAAAAACGGATCGAAAGTGATTTTTTTCCAGCAAGGAACATAATAAACAAGTCCCATAAAAATCATACAAAAAATTTTAAAAAATTAGACCAATACAGTTTAGCATAAGATATTATTGGAGAATTTTTTATGATATATAACAATTTATTATCTTCCGGAAATAGTAAATTATCCCTTAAACCAATACCAATTGTGCATTCACTAGGTCTTGTCATGGGCATAATGATTATCCCGGCCAGCAGTTTCGAAGCTATTCAGAAACACTGACGATACATCCAGTGTTTAAAGGGGTGGGGCACGAACTCTGAGAATATCTGAGCTTTTCACAAGGAATTAAACTGTTTATATATAAGGGCCAAGGATCTCAATGTTTTTTGTTGATTTTTTACGAGGGAATACCCCCATTCACCGGGCAATGTGTAAAATCGTTTGTGTCTCCATATAGGCAATTAGAAATATATGTGGTTACGGGGTATGGAGTTAAATGGTTTATGAGATTTGAACATTACATAATAAAGCGTGTTAAAGGGATAAACATTTTTACGAGATTTTGAAATAATTGAAAATAATGGATTTGAGGGGCGAGGATACCCCCCCCTTGTTATCAATCTGTTTGTCGTATTATGGGAAAAAAGAAAAATATGATTTTGGGGCAGGATTTCAATGCTTAAAGAGATTATTAAAGACTAATGATTCAAGTGGTGGGGATGAACCCTTGGGTAAATGAGGTATATATTAGTTCATGCGTTTTCTCATGGGGAATAAGAAAATATACGGTTTAGGTGTCGGGTTTCTTACAGATTTTTAATTTTATATAATTCAAGATTAAAGGGGATCACGGTATTGTTTATACGCATCGCTCTCAGCGCCGCTATTATGCCGTTCCTTCATTATGACGTCCCACTTGACCGTAGAAAATTTATGAGATAATTGAACATTATTGATTTGATGGGAGTGATAACCCCCTGGGGAAGCGAGATAAATGTCATTTGGTCCGTCTTACCATGGGGAAAAAGAAAATATATAGTTTACGGTTGGGGATTTTAACGGTTAATGAGATAAATAAACATAGTGGATTTGATGGGAGTGTTGGTCACCCCTGGGGAAGCGAGGTATGTGTCATTTGGTGCGTCTTACCATGGAGAATAAGAAAATATATGGTTTAGGGGTGGGGAATTTAACAGGTTATGAGATAATTGATCATTGTTGATTTGTTGGGAGTGGTAATAACCTCCTGGTGAAGCGAGGTATGTGTCATTTTTTGGGGGAATTTTAATGCAATCTTTCTTTAAGAAGCTCGAAGGTGCCAACTGGATTGCTAATGAATTAATTTTGTAAATATCACAAGGAACAGACGTCATGAACGTGCGAAAAATTTATTTGAACATTTATCACTTCAGTGTAGACCATACAGGTCAAATTTTCTTCATAGTTCTGAGATCAGTTGAAACGGTGATTTTAGCCCTTTAACATCACAAAATGGGAGCTGCTGCATCTGCCAAACGTCATCATAATAGAGAAAGCAAAATGAATGTACTATTTGAAGCAATTGAAGGAGCCAACTATATATTCGCTTCTCAATTGATTTTTCGTGGTGCAGATATTAATTGTATTAATTTTCGTGGAGAAACACCATTAATAGTCACCTGTCGTAAAATAACCGGAAAAGAGACTGAAATTGTAAAATTTGTTAAGTTTCTAACTGCAAATGGAGCAAACGTGAAACAAATAGATACATTGGGCTTCACAGCTTCCATGCATGCCAGGGAAAATGGTAATGAAGAAATTGCAACTTTCTTGGAAAAGATGGAAAGAAAAGCTAGTTTCTTGAATAGAACAGGTAAGGAAAAAAAATTATGTAAGTTTTACCTGTGTATTTTTTTGCGATTTTTCATTAACAGTCAGTAATGCAATATTTTAATTCAACATATTTAAAACATTTATAAATAATGGGAAAAGTAGGTCACGTCATTTTATTCATCTTAGAACACGACGATGTAACATTAAATTACAAGATATTAGCTTTCTTTTATTTCAAAACTATAATGTACCCAAACAAGAGTAGAATAAGTTGAAGTAATCATTTCAAAAATTCTGTGGTCGCCATCATGAAATTGTAGGTCATTAGGAAATGTAGGTTCCCAGATGAAATCTTATCTTAAAAATTTAAAAATGATATCACTGTAATAGTAGTAACTTCATTTTGTATTACAGGGAACTCCACATTTCCATTCGGAGCACTTGGACCCTATAATGGAAATAAATACCAGCAGTATGCCAGAAACACTTATTTAAGTGTTGAATGAATGATAAGCCTATAAGTTTTAGCCGCAAAGATGTCGATATGGTAAAACTGTTTTGTTTATAATTTTATGGACTTCCATAAAATTAACCAAACCTTTAAAAAAAATTTAGACACATCTTATTGATCTGTTATATTAGTTTTTCTTACTTTTTCCTTTCGTATGATTCCTCAACGATTTGGTTATATATATATATGTTTTAATAAACATTATAGAATTTCGTATTCTGGATTTTTATATCAGTTGGAATTGTCTTGTTTTTGTACATGGTCTTACATGCATCAATAGCATTTCTGATGATAAGTATAAATGCTATTTATAGGATAACTAATTCAAGAGTTTGAATATCGCAAAATATTCGACGAGTGACCGAAAAACACCTTTATTCACGAATGTATTTGTGTTTTCCGGTCACGAGTTAAATATTTACGATATTAGAATTCTTGAATTAGTTAAACTGTTTATTACATTGATAAAATAGACAAAAAATGCTTCAAAAGTGCCATATTATCCTTAGATCCCGTCCTGAATCTTTCGACGTCATAAACGTCATTTGTTAGTAACGCCCTTTAACGACGTTAAATAAAAACCGATCTTCCACTGAGTGAAAATGTCGAATTTATTTTCACTGGAAATTACGATAAATCACCATCATCAATGTAATAAGAGTAAATATCAGTGAGACAACAACTCTGAATTACAATTAAAAAGTTCAAAAAGATGTAGTAAAGCCATTCTTGTGGGGAATTAGGCCATAGTATAACAAACTCTTGTTCAAAAGTATAAAATGTTTTCAATAAAATTCAAACTCCGAATTTACGGTATTTTGTCCCATTCTCCTTCACTTCTTAGATATATGATATCCCGATCATGACCAAAAACTAAATAATTTTTACTGATGAAATAACGATTTTTTTGGAATACAAAATAGATATATCACGCATCTCGTTTTCGAAATATATAACATTAAAGATTCCTTAACCGGTAAAAAATGGCGACAGGAGACGTTACAGCTTGACGTCACCATTTTTCGTGAGGAATCTTTTTAAAAAAATTCATCAAATCCGATGAAGAATAAAAAAGTTTCAAAATTGGCGCGTCACCTCAAATCTCAAAAAACAACAGATATAGACAAAAATGGATCGAAAGTGATTTTTTTTGCAGCAAGGAACATAATAAACAAGTCCCATAAAAATCATACAGAAAAATTTAAAAAATTAGACCAATACAGTTTAGCATAAAATATTATTGGAGAATTTTTTATGATATATAACAATTTATATAATTGTTGGTGTGCGACGTCCAAAAACCCCCATTTTTTTTTATCAAAATTCATTAACAGTTCAGCCAAATGTAAAGTTTGTAAATCTACAAATCAATCTACATTCATATATAGATAGATAGATAGATAGATAGATAGATATTAGAATTCTCCGAATAGATAATGAAACTTAGCGGTGTAAAATGAAACGTATCATTGTGAACGGACGGAAAGACAAGAGTTTTTTTTTTTATAATGCAAAGGACACGAGTTAGACTTTTTCCCGTTTCTCCAGCCATGATTGATTGCACTCTTTAAATTTGAATATCCTCCGCTCAAACAGTTTATTTAGAGTTTGATTTTGACTTATTTCTTGGGAATGCATTATTATTTTCCAGAAAATCGCAGATTTTTCCCGAAAGCTTACTGCAATTCAGTTACAAGTCAAATAATGATGACTGCGTACCACTTGATATATACCAAGTGATATATGTACGATATTGTGGAAAATAATAACGCATTCCCCGAGAAATAAGACAAAACCAAACGCCAAATAAACTGTTTGAGCGGAGGGTATTCAAATTTAAAGAGTACAATAACTCCTGGCTTGACAAGTGTGCTGTGAAATTTAAAGAGTACAATAACTCCTGGCTTGACAAGTGTGCTGTGAAAGAACACGTCCCATCAAAGTTGATTGTAAACACTCGGTTTCTTTAAATGTTTACCGAACATGTAGCTAATTCTGAAAGTGTAACATTTGTTTCTGACGCCCACATGTAGGAGTCGATAGAAAACGTAAACTATTTTGTAATTGGCTGTTTTGTTATATCAGTCTTACACAGCTATCTTTATCTTTACCCCAAGCAGGATTATCAAAATATGAAGAATTGGATCTCAGATCGTGCTTGGAAAATGCCTCCTTCCCTGCACCCCTAAGACCCTTTGTGCAGTTTTTGAGAAAAAAGAAGGCTAATGGTGCTACAGAAGGCTAAATTATCCGTACCTACCCGTTCTTTTAGCATTTAACAGTGGCAGTTAATTTTGATTCCCCTCTGTGTCCTCTCCCACCTCTATTTGAATTCTGGGGCCAGTTTCACAAATCTGTCTTAAGATTGTCTTACGACATATCTTAGTTCTAAGTCTTAAGTCTGTTTCACAAAGTGTTCCTAACTTAGGACGTGTCTCAAAGTTGGACATAAATTTAGGATTACACCGAAGGTGTCTTTTGATGGTCTTAGGACCATAACTGTGTCTTTACAGGTTGACAGAATGATTTAACAACAATAAACATTCGATGTTGTTTATAGCAAGTATGCACGATTTTTATCCTTTTAACTTTTTATAACGGATACAGTGACAAATTGAACTCAACTCACTTGTAGAAAAAATGTAATTATCATTTCATTCTTTTTTTTTCTTCATTTTATATTTTAATTTTTGTACGATCTTGGTGTCTAATTAATAGATTTTTTAAATACCCTTAATTTTTATTCTTTTAAAAATCAATTTTCAGATTATCTCTTTATATAATTAGGGAATATTCATCAATATATTTAGCAATATTTGGAAAACACATGCCATATTTATATTAGTTAATTCTGAAAGTGTAACATTTGTTTCTGACGCCCACATGTAGGAGTCGTGAGATGGGCAATATATAATTATGAGACTCAATCTATACTAAAATACCAACACTTACCTTGCTTTAAGGCGAGAATGGTAAAGTCGGCTTATATTACTGCAATAATCATCGTCCAATCTGTCGTTGTCACCTTTCCTATTTTGTATTTATAAAAACATTTAGTCATTGGTGATTTAAAAAATAGGTTTAACCATGAGATTTTATAATTTGTTAGATTTGAGTGAATAAAAAGTCTTTCATGACAATCAATTGTTTTTCTATAATGTTTTATAGATCATGTATTTTATAAACAAAACCCAGTTTTGACAAATGAAAGTAAAGTTACAAAACTATCACAGGACACGAAAGAGAATGCTTGGTTATCAGACATAATAAGTATATATTTTCCCTTAATAATTTAAGTCATCATCGTATTTAATTCATAACTGTGTCTTTACAGGTTGACAGAATGATTTAACAACAATAAACATTCGATGTTGTTTATAGCAAGTATGCACGATTTTTATCCTTTTATATAACACAAAGAATAGGTTTATACTCGATAACGTAAGGAACGATAACTCTTATTGTAACGTCGTATAGTAACGTCCCACCTTTTAAATGACTGAATTCAATACTTAATACCACACGACTACGAGATAATATATGGGCGAAAACAACGTTCTTTGGATATCTCAAGATTATATTCTGTAATATAATCTACCTTGTATATTCGAAATGATATATTCCAATATACAAACCAATTTATCTTAACGACATATTCAATTACGCAGAAAAATTCATAATTGGAAATGGCATTAACCATAAAAAAAACCTCATATTTTTTCATTCTTAAATGACAAGTTATTACTTTATAATGTAACTACAATAATTTGCATGTCTAAACAAATTAAACATGCATTATTCTTTATAGATATTTGGACGTACGACCTTTGCGCTAATTTTGAAAATTACAAATCTTTCATTTGTTTTGTTTTCAAAGAAGAAAAAAACCCCAAAATATACGTGTTGCTGCAGTTAAGTACACCATTCATTTTCGAACTTCAAAGTAAAAAACACAGTGCGTTGTTATATTAAACTACAGGACTTATTTTCAATAATAAAAAACACTGTGTTGTTATAGTCAAATACAGGAAAACAGTGTATATTGAAACAATATTAACATAAATTTGTATCTCTAACTGAGTTGAACACATATTTGTTTCATCTACCTAAGAATAACATAAGAACATGTTTGACTTCGCTTAATTCACTAAAGGTGCAGACTCAACACCCAATTCTAAATATGTGTAACTAAGTAATATAGCATAAAATGAAACATTTTTGACATTTTATAATTGACATATTCATGTCCACAGTATTACAGTGTAAACAAAAATTATTTTCTGTCACATATATTGTCGTTAATGTACCACTTAAGGTTTCTTCGATTTGCTTCTATTGTGATTTATCACTGACTGGTCCAATGTCTTCTATTATGGTTATCATTGTTGAAGAAGGCTTTGAAAAGGACTTGATACCGTCAAACAGCTTTATACGATTGACCTAGGTTTGCCTTTTCGGTGTAATCTTCCCAACGTGCTAGGGTAATTGAAGAGGTGCTATGTGCTATGATTAAGTTGCAAACATGACTGTTTTCCCAGTCCTTGTGGTTATGCTTGATGACTTTTGTGTTGTCAAGTATAGACAAACAGTTATGTTTTTATGAATTATATATTTTTAAATGTGCCTCCAACATTTGTCAAACAGAATGGAATATTATCATTTCCCGCCAAAAATCAGACTTGATATTTTCGTAAACTGTTCTGCATAGTAAAACATTTCCTGCTGAATTTTTGTCGAAAAGTTTGTACATGTATGATTGTATTAGAAACAAATTGAAAAGAAATTGTTTTCTGGGCATCAGGAAGCATGACTTAACAAAGAGAATATGTCAAAATATCGCTGTGCTCAGGAACAATAGGCTGTTTGATATTTAAATCAGTCAATCAATTTTAAGTTTCTTTCTATCCGATTGTATTCATATACAATTTTATTATATGTACATTATATTTTAGAAACTCACAAATGATTCAACAGGAGCAGTGTCAATTATTTTTTAACTGTTGTCTGTTTTGAAATATTATCCACTGGTCTGTATGTAAAATCCAGTTTTGTTGGTGTCAGAGTAGTGTTTTTGGAACACTTGATTTCATATCCTGAAGATAATGTTTAACCTGAAAAGATATTTGGTAGGTTTTTTTTCACAAAAACAAGATTTCAATATATATTTTTCTCTTATGATTAGGCAGTTTTATCTACTTCTCGTGTGAATTGATATTTATTAAATCAAACGAGACTTGAAGTTTATCACTCTGCCAGGCTCTGGTTGGTTGATAGAATGGCGTGATCATGTTTATGCTGAAATTCCATTGCACGTTCTTTATTTACCCTTAAAGTGCTCAATTAAATTCTGGAAGAGCCTTTTACAAAATATGCAAATTTCATGCAAATGAGCTAAAGCTTGGGTACAAATTGATAAATCAACATCTTGTGTTTAAGAGATGGGTGGATGGTAATCAATTGGGTTGGGATGAAGTGGAGTGGAGTGGAGATGGGTGGGCAACATCGACACCCCCTCGAAAATCGTCATTTATTCACCTTTTTTTTACACAAATCACCATTTGAATAGTGGTTTGATTTAGTGCACTGATAGTTAACTTTTGTTAAGAATTTTTCTTTTACTTTGTGTATTATTCCTGTATCACATGTGTTAGTGTTTTGTTAGCTACAAACACGTCCTCCTCAGTTCTTTTCATGTATGAAGTGCATCTGTATTACAGATATTCTTATTTCATTGTGTGCACCCAGTAACGCCTTGATCATAAATTATCGTGTACACCCAGTAACGCTTAAAAAACGTCTCACTACGTAACCACGATGTTCCGCTAAATTTCTTTTTTATTCGAACAACTAACTTTTAGAAGGAAACTGCAAACAAAAACGAAGAAAGTACAAACACATTCCAAATAGGCCCTTTATCAGCGCTTCAAAACGATTTCCCAAATCGATCAGTGTCCTTGCATGTAGCATTGGACATATATGGTGTTGGAAACGTCCAGGACATCTAATGGAAATATATGCTGGAACGTTTGTAATTAAAATACGTACTGTTAATGCCCATTCTATAATTATCCCTTAAACTACATCGGATGTTCATATTTCCGAATATTTTAATATAATTCGAGGACCAGAATAAAATGTAAAGTTCTTATAGTGACCATAAAATTCTAATAAGTTGCATGTCAGAACCCTGAGTGTTGCATTGAGATGAAGAAAACTCATGAGAGCTTGTTCCTTTTGCTGTGGATTTTGTCATTATCCGGGAAGGATTTGATGCCAAGAATTTATCCATCATACTTCTCATCTAAGAAAATTCTTGATGCATGAAATATCCAAATATTTTAATTTCTATGTTGCCTTATTGATATTTACCACACAATTTTTATATTTTCATACTAAGGCAGTGAATTAGATGCATTTGATTTTCTCAATGGTTATTTAAGATGTTTATGTCATTTTGAAACAATTCAAAGAAATGTCAAATGGATAAAACATTTTGGTCATTCTGCATACTGTAAACAGATTTTAAATAATCTTTTTATACGGTTAATAGTTTTCCAGAAAAATTTCATTTGGTTGTGTAGAACGGACATGCAGGTGGCTTTTAAAAAAAAAATCGCAAAAGATACTTTGTCAGGTGGTTATATTACATTTTCAATCTGAGTAGATAAATTGTTCGTTTTGTATCTGACTAGAATTGTATGTCTTGTCAATGGCTGTGAGGGTTTTAGCTAGAAGGCAAATATTATTTGACGGATGATCACAGAAGGGTTAAAGAAAAAGGCACGCAGTAATCTGACTATCGTCTATTTTAAACAAGATCATGATACAAGAGTAAACTTAAAAATTCACTGATTGATAGATAGATAAATATTAAAAAAAAGCAAACAAAAAATTTAAAACTAAAATAAATAAATGAAGTAATGAAGAAAAAAATAAACAAAGAAAATAATAATCAAGCAACAAAAAGAAAATCGATTTATTCTTCATGGATATTTGGAATAATTTCTTGAAAGTTGGTGAAATCATTTTTTAAAGTAATTCGTGCCAGTTATTTCAATCTTATTTGATTTTTTTTGTATTTCACCATTTATTATTCAAATATTCTTTAAAATTAACGATTATGATTCGTCTTTTAATTTTCCCTTGCATTGAGTGCAATCTTTCTCTAAAGACCTCCTCAAATGCCAAATGGATGGGTGCTAATGACTAAATATTATTACAGAAATTGTGACATTTTGTAAATGTCAAAATGAACAGACGTGCGAAAAATTGATTTTGAAAATTTATTACTTCAGTCTAGAATCTTAAGGTTGAATTTTCTTCGGAGAGCTGAGATCAGTTCAAACGGTGATGTTTGCCCTTTAATATCACAAAATGGGAACTGCTGCATCTTCGAAACACCGTCATACCAGAGAAAGTAAAATGAATGAACTACACATTTATTTAAAGCAATTGAAGAAGCCAACTATATATCGCTTGTCAGTTGATTTTTCGCGGTACAGACATTAATGGTATTCAGTTTTTTTCATAGAGACAACGTTAATAGTCACAAGTAATAGTTTGAAGAAGTCTGCAGGCAAATACAAACTTACAACTTCATCGCCGCTTCAAATCCATGTCCCTAATCACACATGATCACAGTACCACATGTGTTACTGGACACAGATGGTTTTTCGGGCTTTTGTCTTCATCATAAGACTATAATCTGGACTCCAAATATTTTACTAGTATTGCTATACATGTAGTACCATGTTTTACATGTTTCTGTATTACCTTAAAGGATCTGTAAACACTATGTACAGCAAGTAACCCCGAAAACACGGTTCAATATTTGATTTATTAGCTTTACTACTCTCACGAAGAGTAAACATGTAAACTTGAGGGTAATTATATCATTAGACGTTTAAAGGGCGTGTTTAATAAAGAACAAAATGGAGAATAGGAATGATCAACAATGACATACCAATCAATTAACGCCACACAACAAACAGAAACCCAGACACAAAATAACATAAAAAGCACAAAACACAAGACAATGAATAGCGGTGCTATTTTAAACAAGATCAGGATGCACTAGTAAAATAAAAAATTCACTGATAGATAAATAGTACAAAAAATCAAACAAAAAATTAAAAACTAAAATAAATAAATGAATTAACGAAAAAAAAAAAAAATACACAAAGAAAATAATAAAGCAAGCAACAAAAAGAAAATCGATTTATCCTTCATGGATATTTGGAATGTTTTTTTTTGAAAGTTGGTGAAATAACTTTTCTTCGTAATTAGTACCAGTTATTTTAATCTTATTTGATTTTTTTTATGTATTTCACCATTTATTATTCAAATATTCTTTAAAATTAACGATTAAGATTCGTCTTTTATTTCCGCTTGTACTGAATTCAATCTTTCTTTAAAGACGTCTCATATGCCAAATGGATGGGTGCTAATGACTTAATATTATTACAAATTGTGACATTTTGTAAATTTCAAAATGAACAGACGTGCGAAAAATTGATTTGAAAATTTATTACTTCAGTCTAGAATCTTAAGGTTGAATTTTCTGCGGAGAGCTGAGATCAGTTCAAACGGTGATTTTTGCCCTTTAATATCACAAAATGGGAACTGCTGCATCTTCGAAACACCGTCATGCATAACAGAGAAAGTAAAATGAATGAACTACACATTTATTTAAAGCAATTGAAGAAGCCAACTATATATCGCGTGTCAGTTGATTTTACGCGCTACAGACATTAATGGTATTAAGTTTTTTTCATAGAGACAACGTTAATAGTCACAAGTAAAAGTTTGAAGAAGTCTGCAGGCAAATACAAACTTACAACTTCATCGCCGCTTCAAATCCATGTCCCTAATCACACATGATCACAGTCCCACATGTGTGACTGGACACAGATGGTTTTTCGGGCTTTTGTCTTCATCATAAGACTATAATCTGGACTCCAGATATTTTACTAGTATTGCTATACATGTAGTTCCATGTTTTACATGTCTCTGTATTACTTTAAAAGATCTGTAAACAGAATGTACAGAAAGTAACCCCGAAAACATGGTTCAATATTTGATTTAATAGCTTTACTACTCTCACGAAGAGTAAACATGTAAACATGAAGGTAATTATATCATTAGACGTTTAAAGGCCGTGTTTAATAAAGAACAAAATGGAGAATAGGAATAGTCAACAATGACATACCAATCAATTAACGCCACACAACAAACAGAAACCCAGACACAAAATAACATAAAAAGAGCACAAAAACACAAGATAATGACCAGCGGGGAGTTTAAACCGGTTTTATGGGTACCCAAACCTCCCTTTTATCTATCCTGACACTCTGGTGTATAAAACACCCCACTATAAAAACCAATACAGTATGATTAACAACAAGATAACCGCTTGCTTATACTGCAAAGTTAGACTGGATGGTACATAATTTAGATAGCAGGATTAGAATGTACTCGTCTTAACTGTAAAACTAGCTAACGCTCTCATAGCTGCAGGTCGGATAATGTCGCTCTACCAAACGAAACAGTCTGAAATAACACTACCATAAAGGGTTTACTCCTATATTGTCATAGAGTTAAATAGAAATATGCAGTAGTATGAATTGTCTTCAAGTCATTTGCAGGAAGAGTAATTTTTACAGAATTGCACATAATTTCATATTTGTAGCCCTTACTGTGAAAAGATCTTAAGTAACTACCAAGTTTCTTTGGGTTATTAGCGAGACATTTATTCACGATATTTCAATAGAAACTAAGATGGGAAAACTCGTTCATGTTAAGTGCTCTTCTGAAAGGAGGGTGTTTAGCTAAAAGATATTGATAACTATTATAAAACTTTTTAAAAGCTTTATGCAGCTTGTGAAATATGAAACCCTGTAATAGAAAGTTTTTAGTAATCGTATGGTTTCGCTCGTTTACATTTTGTAACCTTGAGTAAATTCGTGCAAAACGTACAAGCTGTGATATGTACACTCCATACAAGGTGTCAAGAAAGGGGAAGTTAGTAATTGGAAAATTTTAAATCGTCCCTTTTATCATAAATTTCAGTAAGTATTTCTCCATTTTCGATATCTGTAGCAAGATATAAAAAGGAACAGAAATTACTTTTCTTATTAGCTTTGTTCAAATGTAGCCTTTTTGGATAAATGTCTTTTGCAATTTTAAGAAACTCTGGATTATCAACAGTAAGTGCATAATCAAGATACCTTCAATTATTGTTAAAAATATCAATTAATTATCATGACTTTGTATTTTACCTTTAAGGAGATTTTTCATGAAAGACTGTCATGACTGTTAATAACAATATTAACATAAGTCGGCAATCGGAGAAGAATAGTTTATACCCATGGGAATCCAAATGATCTGTCAAAACAAAAAAGGGTGTATTTCACCTTTAAGGTGATTGTGTGTTCCTAAATTTATCATATTCATTACCATGTAAAACATGTAACGTCGGGTAAAACGACACAATTTTCAATTTCTCAGTTTTGCATCTTTCAACATGGGCTTAAAAGGGGTAATAGGACAATGTTTAATACATGTATCTATTAGAAAATCAACCATTCAAATGTACAATCTAAATCTCCAACGCCAATCCCTCCCACATACAATGTATATATAACAATTTCTGAAAAGAAATTGCTCTAGATCCTAATGTAGCATAGTCTACATGTATTAAATTAAATCAGTTATAAATGAGAAATAATAAATTGTGCCGTCTTTCGAGCCTTACAGTGTGACTTATGTCCAAACATTTTGAAAATATCTTATTTACCACATTGTGTGTTTTTTTATTCGAGGTAATCTTACTGGACTTTTCCCTATGCATTGACATTTAGAGCAAACCCACATTGTGTGTTTTTTTTTATTCGACGCAATCTTACTGGACTTTTCCCTATGCATTGACATTTAGAGCAAACCCACATTGTGTGTTTTTTTTTTATTCGACGCAATCTTACTCGACTTTTCCCTATGCATTGACATTTAGAGCAATCCCATCTCTCTTTGAGATTTTAATGCTGCCTCATGCAGAGAATTCAATTCATATATATTATTGGAATTAAAATCTAACAGTTGTAAATGGCATTAGGGAGGGCCGTGCAAAAAACAACATTAATATGAGGGAACAATTACAGTTTTGCAGGAACCAAAGTCTTCGTATAAATACTCAGAGATCAAATGCATGTTCAGTTATAACACTTTGAGTATCACGAAATCGTAGCTGCTGTATTGGCGAAACGTCGTCACAGCAGAGAAAGTAAAATGGTCGAACTGTTTGAATCAATAGAATAAACCAACTATATATTCCCTCCTCAGTAAATATTCCACTTATCAGGCGTCAATTGTTCTAATTTTCATGGAGAGACGCAATTGATAGTCTTATGTCCAATTACCAAAACATGGTCAACTGAAACGGAAAATTTTGTTAAGTCTTTAACTGCAAATGGTGCTGGCGTTAAAAGGGCGGATACAAAAGGCTGGACGGCATCAATGCATGCCAGAGAAATAATAATGAGAAGATTGCACAATTTCTTGAAAAGCTGGAAAGGAGAGAAAGTTTTCTTGACAGAAAAGGGTAAGATTTTTCAAAAGAAATAAGGAAAAAGAAAATTTATTGATAGGTCATCGAAAAAAAATTCATTCACATTGTAAGTGACACTGTAGCTTTTAATTACCATATGAACATGAAATAAAAATATTCCATACTATGACAATGAATGATATGGAGAAGTCTAGAGAATTCTGAAAATCAAACAAAACATTGAAAATGTGGCAAGAAAATATTCATAAAATTACTATATAGCAAATAAGCATTAACAATAGCCAAGATTTATGTAGAAATTACAATACGGCTTAGCTTCCATTGGGGCTGTTGTCTAGCTGACCTAGTAATTTTCAAAATGTTAAAATGGTCCGATAAAAACTTGCATATATTTTTAACCGGTACCATTTTCTTTAGTAGTTATTTAATCTGAATGTTTCAACTGGAACAACTAGACCAAATGAATTGAGATATCCGAGAAAAATCTAGAAGGAACCAAAACCTTTCCCGGTTGTGCTTAATTTCCCCCATTTAATAACACGAGGGAGACGTTTTTTGTAATACATGATATGATAACATTTTCAAAATATCTCGGTTTCACGGAAATTGCTCAAAACTTCTCCCAATTGATATATATAGATTAGAATACTGGACCTGGATAGAGATATGAATATCTCATTTGGCCACCAGTCATCTCGCCTCACCTACCCTATATCCTGTGTACAATACTATTATATATAAATATTCCGGATTTCAAAAGCTTGTAAGCTAAAATTAACTGAAAACTGAGTAAAACCCAGACAAAGGAAGGAAAAAAAAACAGCTCGGAATAAGATGTATACATTTGGCAAATGAGATTAACAAAATTGAATGCTTGCACTTTTATCTTTCAGGAAATACGCATTTTGACTACCAAGCACAGGAGTGGTCACTGTGGACGTTGATGCCAATATATTGCAGCAAATCCTTATTTGACTGTTGAATGATTTATTATGATTCATACTGGCGAGCCAAACATTTTATACGTTGTATTTTCATATACGATAAGTATGTACATCGGTTTAGGTTTCCTCCCTTTGTGTGGTAAATAAATTATATTCTATACTTATTCCTGTTTTTATTAGAATTGACCTCCTCCATATCAGACCAGGTATCTACCCTGAGGTCCGATATTGGTCGAGGATCCCTGTCCGATTTGATTATGTTCATGCATTGATCTGTTAATCACCCAATGAATTGCGTATTTCTAAGGCACACCGGATGACTATATGGCGATATCAGAGCGGCTAAGTTTCAAGTGAATTTGAAAAAATATGATAAATGTTCTTAAATCAAAACTCTCGCGAATATCGACTATGCAAAACAAACACATATTTGAGTTATAACCAAATTAGCATTGTCTAATGTAATGTTCTATGGCTGTTTTAATTCTATTGGTTAAAAGTGTTTATTCCTTTTTTCCTTCAAAGATATACTTGCCATGGAGTATGTTCCCCAGGCATCACAATTTCTCTTTTTCTTTTTTGGTCGTTTTGAGGATTGAATGTGCTTGGCATTTTTTAGACCTTCATGACCTTTATTCGATTGTCCGGATATTTGTTAATATCAGTTGTTAACCATTCGTTTATTCTGAAATAACATTTCCGAGTGACTTAAAACCAGATTTCCCTTCATCACTGGTTGGAAAAGCCAAGAGAAAGAGATTGATACATTAATCGATATGTTGATCGATTTTTTTCTTGATTGATCGATGCACACAATCAGATATGATTATGTTTCTTCAACCTGTATTCTGGAGTACTGGTTCAACAACCTTGCATATATGCATGAAAGTATTTTTTAACTCGATCAATGTACAAGGTTATGCGTCTGACTTTGTTATATCACAGACATAATTAATTCTTTGATCACTGTTGATCTTGGTGCGAGTGCATTTTGTACGATATCAATTAGTAAATGTATAGGATACACAATTTTTCCTTGCACGTGTACCATGCATGCAAAATATTGTCAAGCGATTTAAAATTGAAGTTAAAGTTCTACTTACTGCAAACTATACGTTTATAGTTCCCTTAATTTCTAAAATATTTTAATATTTTATTATGTATAGCATTATCATCATAATTTTATCTTGTTTATATGCTTCAATAATGGCTCAGTTCATTGCACACGATAATTTCTGTAAAAATTCTTTTACTAAGGTTCATTTTTAACGCTAATGAAAAATACACCCATATGGTCAAATATGGCACGGAATAAAATGTAAAACAAAAACATAAAATTTATTCATCAATACTTGCTCCATTCAGTAATTTAAAATATTTACATAACCATGCACAGGACGTCGACCCTTTGAACCTATATTTTCGCTTTTATATGCGTGGTAAAAAATTATTTCAAGACCTACATATAGGTATGGCTGCATGTACACTATATTTCAACTGTAATTCTTCGCACGTGTGAATGTAAACTGTGATTGTTTCTATCAATATGAGGTTCCGATTCCACCTCAGTCCAATAAGTGGAGAGGGTACGTAACGAACCTTATATAATGAAATGAGCAAAAGTAGAAGACAAAAATTTCAACAGAAACATATATATATATCTCCAAACATTTGGTGAAAAAGGCGAAGTCAAAATTTAATGTGCCAAAAGAATATTATCTTTCCGGAGATTAAATAGTTGTAAACTGTTTGAAAAATAAAATATTTTGTGCTAATAAGCTCGCTCGTGAAAAACATCCAGATTCTCACAAAACATTAATATTAGTTTTGTTTTCCGATATATAGATGTCATCACGATTTGCCCGGTCAATATAATCCATTTTTAAATAAATTATTTTTCTATATAAATCCTGTTTTTCTATTGGATTAGCACATGACACGGTATGCATACTATACAGTTTTTACGTACTGGGGATTTCCAAAATAATCATATTAGAATATAACAGCAAGTCTCTGACTTGTTACCTATATAGCATGTATAGTTTGTTTGTATTAATATCCAAAAATTAAAATATTTTAATATCCATAAGGGTTTGTTTGTATTAATTCAGGACCCAATTCATAACATTATAATTTCATTTGAAATAAAACGAGCAAAACAAGTCAACATCATTTTGTTTAAAAAATTATTGTTAAGTTTTGTTAACTGTATCAATTAAATGTTTGTTCAAAATATTTATTGGAATATCAAACCATTTCAAAAATATGATTTAAATTGAAAGTTGAAAAATGTAGCATGTTGTTTTCGGTCGATACATCACGGCTTATATCGCACTCGTCAAGAATAAACAATATCGTCCTCAGTCGATATTGTTCTTGGTCAGTGCGATAAAATCATGTATCGTTCTCATCAACATGCTATAATTGTATAATATCTTTATTTCCTAATCAAAAGGCCCATGCAGGCATATCAATCACAAAAAATATTAACAATCTAAACTGGCCAAAATACAAACCGAGTCAAGGAAGCCAATTTTAACATTTCAATCCATACTGTAAATAAAGAGCACCTTTATATTATGTACAGAAGTGTAGATATGAAGCAAACATTACAATGTAATCGCAATCACTGAAGTTTTCCCAAATATGTTTCTGACATAAATTTTAGTAATGCAGATTGGAATATGGAGGGCGATAACATGGTTTTATATCTAAGATGGGTTGCCTAATATGAACCAAAGAGGAACTAGACCCGATTGAATTTAACAGCAAAACATACAAATAATGTACATAGAATACGCAGTGCACAACTAGGGATATATATTGGAATTAACAAAAATAAGTATTATTAAATAATACGATTAAAACAGCCCTAATACTACCAAAACGGCATGTGCATGTCATACTGGTGACGTCGTCCTGGTCATATAAATCACGTGATCTATATTGCTTTTCGGCCCGGTCCAATACTGAAAAAGGCCGTATGAGCCCTAGGGCTAATACAACCTTTTCACTTCCGCTCGTTTCATTGCCAGTCCGTATTGGAAATATTGGCCCTATATTCACAGCATTGCCAGTCCGTATTGGAAATATTGGCCCTATATTCACATTTGATGTATGTAATACAGCATTCAGAACAAGTCTGTATTGAAAAAGTTGGATTATTTAATAAAAGTGTTATGAACTGGCTGTTTCTGTATTGGCACTGGTATAGATTCTCGGTAATCTCTATTGGCCCTCGACCCTACGGGTCTCG
Organism: Mytilisepta virgata; assembly: GCA_028015205.1. NCBI lineage: Eukaryota > Metazoa > Mollusca > Bivalvia > Mytilida > Mytilidae > Mytilisepta > Mytilisepta virgata. The sequence goes on along the minus strand of CM051511.1, from coordinate 32,702,281 downwards.
AGGCCAATACAGCAAACCTTGAATCTATATCAGTGCCAATACAGAAACAGCCAGTTAATAACACTATATTATTAACTTGCATATATCGAAGGCTGAGTACAAATGACATGAAGTGTATTGAAAAATTAAATGAATTTTTGGCAACATATAAAATCAACAACGTAAGATGTGATTATATGCTTTATGTAGGAGATTTTAATTTCAAAAAGATACACTAGAAAAACAATAGTACCAATGTAGACCTAAACCACACTGCATCATAATTTCTTGAAGTTATAAATGACCTTTATCACATATTTTATTGAAATAACGCCATTTTTTTCATATGTAATAAAAGGATAATTTGAAGCATGTTATTTGCCCTGGAGCAATAACATCATACGAGGAACTATAAACATGTTATCTGCTCTCTCGTGGGTCTTATCGACGTCACTTCCGCTCAGCGAAATTTCCGTTTCGAGTCGGCAAAGTGCAAGGTTTGCTCGTAACTCTGTTTCATTTGGATGTTCACCTTCTATTGACAATTGACAAGCTTTCTTTATGCCATCTTTGATCAATTGTAGTGGATAATTTTGTTGAATAAGGTATCTTTCAAGTTCTTCTAGCCGTATTTTACGGAGTTCAGTGTCCACTACGATTGCGCAAATTCGGCGCGCCAAACAATACGCTGTAAGGAAAACTATATAGGACAGACTGGGAAAACAATTTGCGAAAGAGTACGAATACACAAACAGCAAATCCGGCAACCCCAATACAGGAAAATTCCTCTCAGCGAGCATTTAGATAAATGTGCGGATGGAAAATTTAAATTCTTCCCACTGTACCGATGTATTGACGGAACGGAAAGTTACAGAAAAGAACTAGAGAAAAAATTCATAAGAATTTTTAAACCAAAACTAAATGCGTAAATGAGTGTCCGATGAAGCAATAGAAAAACAATGACGTTACGTCACAACTTCCCCATAACGACGTCTCTTAGCGACGTTAACATTTAGTCTTGACAAGTCCCGAGAAGGATGAAAGCGCTAGACTATTTATCGTATGCCGATTATTCATTTTGTTACCGATTATTTTAAATATATGTAACACTCCCAAACGTGTCCATTCCCCCAAACGTGTCCGATCCGCCAAAACATGTCCGATTCGCCCGAACGCGTCCATTTTTCATCTCGCCCAAACGTGTCCGATTTGCATAGCGCCCAAACGTGTCCGATCAATGCCGTCGCCCAAGCGTGTCTGATGTTGCGCGTCTCCAAGATATATCGCGCAACGTTGTCCCTGGTGATATGCGTTTATCGTCTGTGACGTTTGTAACGTTGAAGTCAAATTGACGATGGCTGACACAGTAGAAGATGGGGGATTCTTGTTACGGAACAAGGAAAAAAGATCTAAACCGTTGTCAAAAGACATCAACTCTTTTGGTCACAGTATTTTGGTCACAGTTAGGAGACATAAGAAAAGTCACGGAATTAAAAGAGGAAAATCCAAAATGGGGACCAAGGAAAATATCCTAAAAAGTTAAAGGAGTGTCCGAAAGAATGATAAAGAGATACATGCAGTTGTATAAATTATATCAGTTATAGTACATCCTTGTATCCGATGGAATTGTTCGGAGAAAAATCTGGGATCGAAAATACATATTATCCTGCTAAAGGTGATATGGTAGACTACAGGACAAATCCAGCAATGAATAAAGGCACCGCTGTTTTTAGTAGTGGTTTCTGGCGGAAGGGTGTGGTAATTCAAGTGGACCGATGTGACCGACGTGGAACTTTATATACTGTACAGGATGACCTCACTGGGAACTCCTTCCAAATAAACAGATACCAGATTAAGGAAAGAACAGCCTAATAAACATTTTATTTAGTTTGAAACACCCATATTGTAATTGTACAATATTATTTAAATGTTAAACATTTTAGTTTTGTTTAATCAATGCGTTTATTGGTACAAATAAAGCACAAATGAATCCTGATGAAAAAGTAGTTATGATAAAAGAAACAAAATAACAAGAAACCATTATGATACAGCACAAATGCAAATATGGTGTCAATAACCATGCTATCAAAAGCTATACAGAATCTCATATCATTTCGTCATGCCTGGTATCTATCATAATTCTATTTATAAACCAGCACAGTAACTTTAAGACCCCATAATGACTTCAATATGTAGAACAACAATAAAAGAGCACGAATGTATTTTCTCGTGCATGTTTACAGCATATGTCTGTATTTTTCTTGTTTGTTCTTATTTGGCTTTACTGTTTGGGAACTTTGGGTTTTGTTTGCTCTCAGTCATACATAAACTTTGTAATGTTCGGTCTTCCACGTATTTCGGTGTGATCTGTACTGATGAGGCATAAATTGCAGAAAAGGCCTTCTACAGAACATTTACGGTAATATCGTTATTTATTCTTTCTATACAGAAGAACGGTAAACAAATAACAAAGCAACATAAACGAATAAGAAGGCAACAAACCGAAGTAGGGATAGTTCAGAAAATCGTATTTAAAAAAAAAGATCATGTGCTTCGTGCCCGTCAGATAACAAGCGGAAAATCCGGTGATTGGCCAAATTGGGTGTTTGTCAATTCGATAATAAAACTCTGACATTTACTGAAAAATGTCCGATGTCTAATCTCATCTATGATTTGGAAATTTCATAATGATCTACTAAATCGGCGATGATGGTACTAGTATACTACTACTCTAGAATGAAAATCGTCCATAAGATGTCCTTAAGACGAACTAGCACTTAGAGAGTTCTATAGACTATACATTACATCCATCGGAGAGTAAATGTAGCCCTTTGTGTATGATCAAATTTCGTTTGTCGTATGAAACATCGACAAAGAAATATCTAACCTAGAAGCAGAAAGTATATTCCGAAGAATCGAAAATCGAATAAAAATTAAACTGAGTAATGTACATAGATAAGAGAAGGTCAAAATATATAAACATAAGAACAACAGAACTGTAAAAAAATAAGCATAATAATCCACGAAGTAGTAAGCTATTAAATTGCTCCATGCATGATCCGATCTGTTTCGCTAAAATTCATCATAGGTGACATTCTTTGTTTTCCCCATTATTTGACCACTAAAGATCTGTTTTGATGAAAATGTATCAAAAAACTTTGGAGCGTACTTCCGTGACCCATTTGAATGGACACGTTTGGGCGACTAACACAATATGGACACGTTTGAGCGTATGTACTATGACGTCGAAATGGACACGTTTGGGCGTCGTTCCAAACTGGACACGTTTGGGCATACTGTGACGTCGAAATGGACAAGTTTGGGCGGATCGGACACATTTGAGGGGAAGGACACGTTTCTGAGTGTTTCATATATACTACTGTACATTGTGTTATTAACATTTTACATATATATATATATATATATATATATATATATATATATATATATATATATATATAGAGAGAGAGAGAGAGAGAGAGAGAGAGAGAGAGAGAGAGAGATTTAAATTTTTGTAAAGACTCCCTGCCCTCATTCTTAGTGACTTTTAAAAAAAGGAGCCTATAATTTGTTTGTATCCTGTTTTGTTTCGGGATTGAGAATTTGTTATATCTACATGGTTTACGTTATCAGATTTATTTTCAATACAAAAATTTTCTTAATTATTCATTAATTTTACATTTAAAAAAGAAATGAAATTCGTCATCTAATACATCACAATTTGTACATAGTCTTAAAAAATCTGGGAATTTTCCTGCATCAACCAGTTTCTATTGCTATACAGTGGTCACCTGTTCGAAATTGACAAATAAATTTTCTATGTTCAGAGTTAGGAAAAAATCAAAGAATACACTGATAAAGAAAAGTAAACTATGGAAAAATGCAAATACTGTAGAAATCCACAAAATAAAGGGGTACTTTATATCACTGAAATCTGAACAGACAACCAAGCAAAGGCAGAATTACTCAATATTTTTTTTACAAAGTGTATTTACTACAGAAGAAAACACTACTATTCCAACCCCAGAAGAAAGAAGAACAAAGAGAATATCAAATATAAAATTTGGCCTAACCGAAATTCAGAAGTACTTACAAAAGCTAAAAGAATCTAGGACCAGACCAAATGCATCCTATATTCCTAACTGAAACATGCAGCAAAATATATAGCTAAAACGTTTGAAAAATCGTTAGAAACTATGAAGATACCTGCTGTCTTGAAACAAGCAAATGTAACACCAATATACAAAAAAAGCACCAAAAGCTGTTGAATGCATTTTTTAATGTATTGTCCTATCTATAGGTCGTTGCGGAACGAAACATTCATTCATTTCTTTATTTCCTCTATTGAGAGATTATAATGAAGTGATATACATAATATAAACAGTCAGAACATAATTACAATTTACATGCGATATTCAAAGTACGAGTATCAAAATAAGAGTGAAAATGTTTAAATATATTATATTCATGTAGTTAAATTGCGCAATAAGAAAATAGTACGTCTTGCTGACGATGCCACACGGGTCATCTACAAAGCTTTCAGCTCTCTGTTGAAATGGGCGGCAGATTTCACAAGATGCATATAGCACAAATGATGGAAAGACTCCAGTTCATCTTCACTAAGTTGTGTTGTTGGTATTTTGCCGAGCATAACACGGAATAATGATTCCTCGTCGCATTCACTGAGTTCTACGTATAATTCAAGTGGAAATTGTTCAATAACGAGGTCCCACCATATACTGAGTAGAATAAAAGTTTTTGTACAGCTCACACTTGCATGTACACTCATGTCCGTGTAACATTTGGAGCAAAGCTGGCAACAGTTTTCATCATTCGATGGTACAGTAGATATCAGTTTTGCGACGTACAAAGCTGTTCGAATCTGAGAACTTGTTTTCGGGAATTTCCATATCATCGAAGTTGAGATCGTCGAGTGTATGTCTCTGAACCTTGAAAAGTCGCTATCGGAATTGATTCGATTTAACCAATCAAAGTCATGTTTTGAACAAATTGCGTCTTTCACAACACGTTTCCATTCTGCTTTATTTGGAAAATGTCCTTCCGATATGAAAGTAGACACAAAGTCTAAAAGAGAATATTTTTGCAAAATTGTGATGGTTTCTGGTATAAATCCTATACGTTTATTTAAATTCGGTAAGCATGTGTAAAGTCTCTGAAGAAAAACCTGCTTCGGTAAATAACCACTGACCATTGTGCAAAGTTTTCCGAAAAAATAGAGTTTCCGTTTTTCAATTTCGGTAATAATATTACGTAGTCCTACCATACTTTCACATATGTCGGAGCGTGTGAATGTCTTGAATTGCTGGGAATGTTTCACAACAAAGTGTTGTAATCTATTCAAAAGTTGTAGATCTTGTGTTTTCATATTACACCACAGTTCGCTCCCATATAGTACGGTTGGTAATACAACGGATCTGTAGAGTTGTATCAGCACTATAGGATTTGTACATTCAGTCCTAATAGTGGAAAGGCTGAAATACGTGTTTTGACCTTTACGGACCGCATTTGTCGTTCTGGGTAGCCCACGGAGTCTACTGTCCAGTTCGATTCCAAGGTGAACATGCTCGTCAGATTGTGGAACACATTCTCCACTTATTTCCCACATAAAGTTAGGTTTAGATACAACTTTTGAAAACTGCATTACACGTGATTTTTTACTATTAAATTGAAATTGCCATTTCCACGCATAGTCACTACAAATATCTAACATTCGTTGAAGTCCCAGTGGTGTAGTGGATATACATGTGACATCGTCAGCAAGCGCAAACGCATTGCATTTCAAATTATTTATACATGTCTTAACAGAGCAACTATCTAAACTGATCAAAAGGTCATTGATAAAGACTAAATATAAAAATCCAGACAAGACACCTCCTTGTCGAATACCCATTTTTACGTCAAAATATCTAGATTTACATTGATTAATAATAACAGCACTTTTTGTATTACTATAACACTTATTGATAATATCCCACAAATTACCGTTAACACCTAGTTCGAATAATTTAACCATGAGCCCTTTCCTCCATACGGTGTCGAATGCCTTACGACTATCTAGGAAGGCTACGAATACTTTGCTATTCAACTCAATATTATGGTAAACTGTCTCAAGGAGACAAAATGATGCAGTCAGACAGCTGAGTTCTTTTTGAAATCCTTGTTGTAGGGGTGATGGAAATGTATCGGGTTTCAGAGCAATCATTTGAATACGTTGAAGACATAGTTTTTCAAAAATTTTCATTAGGCACGAAAGTAGGCATATTGGGCGGTAACTGTCAGGAGATGACTTTATTTTGTTTCCTCCCTTGTATATCGGTACGATCAGTCCTTTATGCCACTCATTAGGAATGGATTTTCTTTCGACAATCATATTGAAGAAAGTTGTTAAACAATTAACGACTTTAGACCCACCAAAAATTATGTGTTCATTCTGGATCATGTCACTGCCACATGCCTTTTTTCGCTTTAACTGTTTAATAATGAGTTTAAGTTCATCTTCTTCAATAGGTCCGCCCGGTAGAAAGGGAGAATCGTCGTTTTCACATTCTACCTTGTATTCATAAAACTTATCGTTTACGTCGTGAAATGTTGTAGAATCAAAGTTACGGTGGTCTAATGGTGAATATAGATCGTGAAAATAGTCGGTAAACGATTCGCAAACTGTTTCCGGAGCACAACTTACTGAATTTCCATATTTTATTTCGTGGCAAACTTTGGATCGTTTCGGTTTTTGTCTTTTAATAGTTTTCCAGAAAAGCCTTAAATCACACTCGGCAGTATTATTTAGTTCATCATACGTTTCTTGTATGAAGTGATCATGAGCACTCGTTTGAACGTTTTTAAAATCACGCTTTGCCCTCTTATAATCAGCATATGATTTGTGTTGCATTCCTCTCGGTTTTCCAAGATGAACCCATACTTTTCGCATTTCCCGTTCCCTCTTGTGTGCTGATTTTACCTCGCTCGTCCAGTAAGGCTTCGTATAAGGATTGAACGAGCTCACGGGAATTGTCTGTTTTGCGGCATTTAGTAAAGATTCGGTTAATTGTTTATAATAGGATTCAACATCAGTGGTACTCGTCGACAGTGTTTGTAGCTGTTCATTTATATTATCTTGGTAACGCAGAATGTCAACATCCGAAACCTTATGCCATGCTGGTAACTTTGAAAACTTGTTTAGTGAGGTATGAACATTTTCAGGTAATACAACTTCAGCTAGTATTGGTAAGTGATCCGAGGTAGAACTGAAAGTACCTTCCTCGAGGATTTCATAAGACCTCAGCTGTCTGACTAGGGTATCATCAAAAAATATGTAATCTAACATAGTTTCTTTAAGGGGAAAGGAGAATTCGGGTCCTCTACATAAATATTTAAGGGAATCGACGAAAGGATGACAAAGTGAATGCCTAGAGACAAATTTACACAATTCATCTGACTTCATAGTATTCGTAAATGCAACATTTTTTGACAGACAACTAGCGTTAAAATCTCCGCAAATCATAACTTTACCATAATTACTATAATGGGTATACAAATCATCTAATGCATATAAAGCTTGTCTATAGTTATCGATTGAACCATCAGCAGGTAGGTAAACACCAAATATAAAAGTAGACCCATACGCATTACTTTTCAATTCTATACCTACAATTCGATTGGAATTTGTTTCGGTAATTTTGTCAACCGAGAATTGTAATGAAGACTTATACATGATACTTATACCACCTTTACCATGAGTACATCTATACCCAGTGTTCAATTCTTCGGCTTTGGATATACTAACATAATTATAATCAATACTATTCAAATATGATAACATATTTGGCTTGAGTTTGTGCTCTGAAATGACCGCTATGTCACAACCAGTACTTTGAAGTAGATTAAATAAGCAAAGAGTAGAGGACATTATTCCTCGTACATTCCAGGATAAAATGTTTAGACTGATAGCTGTATAAAATGGACCAGCACAAAATAATATCAGATATAAGACAAAAAACATGACCAAATTAATAATGACGCTGAGAGTATTCGTCCTTAGCAATTTCAGTTTCATTGTTCAATCTTTGTTGCCATTCTCGGTTACTGTACCACTTTCTACACCGAATTCCTGTTGGCCAGAAATTGTCTGTCTCAATTATGTATGCGGTCTCCTCGGTAACATTTAGTTTGGCAGAGATTCGGTTGGAATTATATTTATCATAAAATAGTTGAACGAACGTCGTTATCACGCCTTTTTCTTCCAAGAATCGAATTATACCAACACGGGTCGATTTCTTGTTTATTCCAGACAAGTAAAATCTAGATGTACGCTTTCTTGACACAACACCGACGAACACATCGTCTTGCGGAGTAATTACTTCCTCCGTGTATCCATCAATGCGGACAGGTATTCTGTAGATATCAGTACTAGGACGATCCATATGATCACCAATTTGTACCTTCGGTGCAGGTTTACTGATTTTAAAACCGCCACTGTCGTTCAAATTCAAATTTTCGGCATGATTCGTGTTGTCGCACACATTCGTATTGATACTTGAAAACGTTGATGTTCCGTTAGGATTACTATCCGGTTCGTTACCTTCAACAGGTGCGAGATGTGTATTCGATTGAACTGTTTTACTAGTACTTGGATTGTTTGTATTGAATACGCTCACACGATCGCCTTGGGGCGAAGCTTTTGATGCGTACGATGGTTTAATTGAAACTTTAAGGTCACTTAAGGTTTTTTGCATATTGACTTGGATTTTATTTTGCCTATTCATGTCAGTTTTGTATGACTTCAAACTTTCGTTCATAGCGGGAATTTCAACATCCTCTAAAGACTTTATCTGCTGTGTTAACACTTTGATTCTAGACTCATATTGGGTCTTTTTACGATCACAATCAGCAAGATGAGAATCAAAATCGTCTTTTAAAGTTTGATATTTATCACATATAGTTTTATAATCATTTTTGAGGTTACTTATCATTTTGGTATTAACCTTCTCTGATTTTTCGAGCTCTGATACTCTTTCAAGCAAAGTATGAACTGTTACTCGAATGTCAGTGAATTCAGGTAATTCAGGCAATGTAGTGTCAAGGACTTGTTCTAAGGCAGGCTTATCATCCCTTCTGAATATTTCATCTATCTGCGTGTTATCTCCACTGATAAACATATGTAATATGAAACAGTCTTCAGCATATTTAGAAATTGCTGACCGTTTGTTTGTGGATTTTCTATTCATTAGCTTTCCCGTTGGGCACCCCTGTAATGATTTCGCACGGCTCGCTAGGATACTTCGATACCAAGTAATAAGGTTTTCGGAATTATTAATAGCATTTAATAGTTTAGAAATAAACAAGTCTTTTGGTAGATTATCAAGTTCATCATCCAGTTTTGCTATGAATTCTTGTTGGGGTATGATATCTTGCGAGGACTGGGATTGCATGCCTTCATTAGGGTCACAATCAATGGTTATGTGTTTGTTTACATTTAAGCAGGGGGTGCCTATCTCTGTCAACACTCTGACAATATCCGAATTCTCGGGCGTATAAGGATCTAGGGAATCATTTACATGCAACAAACCATCCGTCGTGAGGCAAATTTCTGGTTCCTGTATTTGACTGGGTTGCATAAACTGAATATCACCATTTAAATACGTTTTGTCACCTGGACATCTGACATGACCACCGCTGTCGGTCGCCATTTTTTTTGGGGGGCATACTGTGACGTCGAAATGGACAAGTTTGGGCGGATCGGACACATTTGAGGGGAAGGACACGTTTCTGAGTGTTTCATATATACTACTGTACATTGTGTTATTAACATTTTACATATATATATATATATATATATATATATATATATATATATATATATATATATATATATATAGAGAGAGAGAGAGAGAGAGAGAGAGAGAGATTTAAATTTTTGTAAAGACTCCCTGCCCTCATTCTTAGTGACTTTTAAAAAAAGGAGCCTATAATTTGTTTGTATCCTGTTTTGTTTCGGGATTGAGAATTTGTTATATCTACATGGTTTACGTTATCAGATTTATTTTCAATACAAAAATTTTCTTAATTATTCATTAATTTTACATTTAAAAAAGAAATGAAATTCGTCATCTAATACATCACAATTTGTACATAGTCTTAAAAAATCTGGGAATTTTCCTGCATCAACCAGTTTCTATTGCTATACAGTGGTCACCTGTTCGAAATTGACAAATAAATTTTCTATGTTCAGAGTTAGGAAAAAATCAAAGAATACACTGATAAAGAAAAGTAAACTATGGAAAAATGCAAATACTGTAGAAATCCACAAAATAAAGGGGTACTTTATATCACTGAAATCTGAACAGACAACCAAGCAAAGGCAGAATTACTCAATATTTTTTTTACAAAGTGTATTTACTACAGAAGAAAACACTACTATTCCAACCCCAGAAGAAAGAAGAACAAAGAGAATATCAAATATAAAATTTGGCCTAACCGAAATTCAGAAGTACTTACAAAAGCTAAAAGAATCTAGGACCAGACCAAATGCATCCTATATTCCTAACTGAAACATGCAGCAAAATATATAGCTAAAACGTTTGAAAAATCATTAGAAACTATGAAGATACCTGCTGTCTTGAAACAAGCAAATGTAACACCAATATACAAAAAAAGCACCAAAAGCTGTTGAATGCATTTTTTAATGTATTGTCCTATCTATAGGTCGTTGCGGAACGAAACAATTTTCACAATTTTGTACGATAATATTCGAATCAATACTGAATTACTGCTGTATGGGTCAGAGAGTCTAAACCTAGAACAAAATACACATATTTTCTTAAACGTTCAGAAATTTATTATTAACAGTAAAAGATTTGTAAATTCTTAGTCATTTAATTAACAATTATACATTTCTTTTCTCTTCATCAAAGTTTTTTTTAATTTTTTTATTTAATATTTCTTTCGTATTTCATCATCAAAATACACATTTGAATACCTTTAACATTGTGGATCCTTCCTATTTTTAATCAAATTTATTTACTCATCTTAATTTGACACTTATATTACACTAAGCACTTCCACGTAGCCTATGATTTTGTATAAATTGCAAGTATATTCATAAGGATACGGAATTTAACATAAGCCTGTCTTGTTTCCGAATCCTACTATTTTGTCATGTATGTATATTTGTTATTATGTATTTGCTTGTGATTATATGAATAAATATATGTTTAAACTAAAAGCTGTTGAAAACTACCGCCCCATTAGTCTAACATCGCTCATATGCAAAACCATGGACAAATTTGTAAGGGAAGCATGGAAACACAAAACTTCTTTACAACCCATGAACATGGTTTCATAAAAGGCAGATCTTGCATTACTCGGCTAATAGAAGTACTAGATGACTGGACGGAAAAACTAGACAGCCAAATGAACTATATGTAATGTACTTAGATTTTCAAAAAGCATTTGATACAGTCCCCCATAAACGCCTTATTGCTAAATTACAACGTTAATCAGTTAGTGGAAACCTATTCGGTGGATTTAGGACTTTTTAGGAGAACGAAAAGAAGGTAGTTCTAAATTGTTCTTGCGCTAAATGGACTACAGTTACTGTTGGTATACCTGAAGGTGCGTTCTAGGGCACATCTTATTTACCATTTACATAAAGGACTTGCCAGACATATTTAATTTGTTCATGTATTGCATTGTGTTTGTTAAATTGTGTTTCTTGCTTTGACCCGTATGGGTGTAATTTGCAAATAAATAAATAAATATATAAAGATGCGCATGAAGAAATTTGGTTGCAGTCAAATTGTTACATGGGGAGATAATTGGACTTTTGGAAGGCGGGAAAAAGGGGGGGGGGGTGTTATTCACCCACAGTACCTCTAGTTTCACCCCTTTGTGGGTTGGTTACATTCTAATGGAACAACCTTGGTAATAATTTGAAGAATAGCTTTGCAACCAACTGACTGGTGAGTTTTTCATCTCAGCTAGCGAGCCAAGAAAAAAAAATTACATCACACATGTCATACTTGCTGAAGATGAAGCCAGAAAATCTTTTTAGCAACTAAATAGTCCCCCCCCCAAAGGTGATAAAAAAAATCAGCAGCATTTCAACATAAAGGTAGCTACAACAGGTCAAGTGTCATCATTCCCCCAGCGAAAAAATTGGGGGTACTTTCTCCCGACCCTCTCTTTGATAGTCCATCAAGGCTCAAATAAACTCGGTCATATGAAGTGGGCCTCAATATTTACTAACTCAAATAGAAATAAAACTTTGTCTGTAGACCTGATATAGTAAAAAAATGTAGAAAATTATTAAGTTTATGCAACAGGTCGTGCATTTGTCTTTTTACGCGATAGCAATTGTTAACCCGCTAACCGAGTTTTGCGAAGGTCAATCGTCCACGCGAAGACTGCATGGACGGAAAAATAAACACGATTGATTCACTTGGTATGCCAAGAAACCAAAGAAACAACGGTCATCAATCGTAGGTTGAAATTTATATATCTATGTTTCCAGAATACTTCATTGAGCTTTACTATATAGATTATCTTAAAAACAATACAGATTCTTATTATGAAAGGAATAATATCAAATTTTTGTTAATATTTATTTGAAAATAGTACGTCGTTGTTCACTTTAGATTTGGTAGTTAGTTATTGAAAAGAAAACCCTGGAGGAGTTCCAAGTGGAATATTTAAACAACAAACCCAGCAATTGTTTTGGGATGTAATTGCAAAAGAAACAAGAAATCAATGGCAAACAACGACTATATAGGCGTACATTTGTTGGCAGGAGGGTAAGGTTCTAAATTGAATATCAAATTATATAAATTATTGTGAATTTATTTATTAATATGATGAAACATGTGAGTTTTGACCATGGGCTGGTGGGTCGACTGTTTTACAATTACATAAGCAGAACACTCACATGGTGACCTGAAGTTTTTACAAGAAATTTCCCCAAGCCCAAGAGGTAATTAATTATTTCGGTAGATGAATTCTTATCAGTTGCACACCATCATAGTTTTGTGCAACTATTGAGCACATGTAATATACATTGTACATCAATCAACCCCATAATATTTTCGTGGAAATTGCAGAAAAGTTCTGCATGTTACACAGGGTCAAAAGAGAAAAAAATAGGGGTCAATTTATTTTAAAGTCATACATGTATCTGCAAATGTGAACACTTTGAAGTGAAATATTTGATTCGATAGGGAAAAAGTGTGCAAGTACTATGTTGTCGGGTAATTCGGCGCAGCGTTTAATTCGGAGCATTCAAATCATTTTCATGTTAATGCGCCGAATAGGACGATGCGCAGAATTACCCGAAATGACTGTACTTACATATGTACACTTTAACACTTTACAACAAAAATCGTTGTATTCTTATATGACCAAAGGCTTCCAGTTTTGAAGGGAAAATCAAACCAAATATCAGAAAGTGTCGATAGATGTATACAGTAGTACAATAATACAGAAAGGTCAAGGCTGATGTCATAACATAACAAAATTTTACCATTGTTTTTGCCACACCAATTGATTTTTATTTCTTAATATTTCATCACTCCGATTTTTGGACTTTTTAAGAAAAAATATATTTGCTGCATCATTTTGCAAAAATGCTGAAAATTCGTCCCAAGGGAGGGATCCACTAGGCACTGCTAACCAAATAAGAAATGAAAAATGTATCTAAGGCTAGATTTTTCAAGCCATATGTTCTTTAAATATGTTCAACACATGGGTTCATTATGGACAATTGATTTTAAGTGAAAATTTAGCATTTTTGTCCCTGTGCAAAATATTTGATTCAGGTCATTATATCTGTAACAAAATATTTTATATCAGTTCATTGTATTGGGTCCCTGGTATCCCAAATTTTGAAAGTGGGGTTAACTCCCTGCTACATACATGTATTTACATTAAAAATAACTTTTGAGAGTAGAACTTAGTATATAACATCCCATTATAGTACAAGTATTACAAATGTATACAAATATCTAATAGGGGCCTTTGTGGCCGAGTGGTCCAGATAGTTCGTCATGACTACTAGACTGTCAACACAGGTTGTGAGTTCGCATCTCACCTGTGGTGGGGCGTGTTCGAATCCAATTTTAATTGACAAGGATTGCCAATTTTCCTACCAAAGATCAGTGGTTCTCTCTGGGTACTCCAGCTTCCTCCACCAAAAAAAAAAACTGGCCAACACGAAATAGCCAAATGTGCTGAAAACTGTGTTAAACCCTACTAAACCAAACCAAATGTCAAATACAATAATCCTGACAATAGATCAGCCATGATGTTCAACACATCAGTTTTATGTAACAGTAACTGTTCCGAACATGTACACTGTGTATGTTAATTTCAATACAACATACGGATATCATTTTACATCTATTTTGGTCTTAAATGTTTGTCGATGTTTTATGAGAAATTTATGGGCAAGTCAAGGTCCAGGAGGGTGAGCTTAGTTTACCTTGCATTTGCCTCTCAGTTTTAAAAAAAAAGTATCTTTAACGCTGTACTGCTTCAAATTAATTTGCCACAAAACCTGAAAGTTTTACTGCAGTCATTTATTTAAAAACTGGAAATTTTATAAAATACATTTTTGATCTGTTCACAGTGTTCCGGTGTGTTTAACTATAGAGTGAAATCATGTACTTTCTGTTATTAATTTATTACAAAAATTCCTGATCAAATTTCAATTTTTTGTACAGTAAGAAGTTATTCTAGAAAAAAAATCAATGGTTTGGCTAAATTGTCATTTATAAACAGCTCTGTTGTTTTTCTAATCTAAGAATAAAGTCATGATCTATAAAAAGAAAAAAATCAATAATGTGTTGTTTACAATTGTGATGTTTATTTTCAATTTATATGATGTAGTTGATAAATATGTTATTATCAGCTGATATACAATGTACATGTAAAAAAAAATTCAAGCAGAATTAATTTTATTTAATCACTAGCAGAATTTGTTTGTGTTATCGTACTAATTGTATATACATTGTACAGGTCTACTGATAGTCATTCAGGCGTTAAGATCAAGGTCATAATTCACTTTGACCTTATTTCTCATGTACAGGTTATGTCAGATAATTTTCATGGACAAGTATCAATAGAAGATGTTACAATGTATTATACCTCAGTATGTTTTTCCTATATAAAAATCAAGACAATAATTTTACTATTTATTTATCGGTGATTAGTTTCCAAAACTAATCACCAGTGATTAGTACTGGACACTATTGACCAGTAAAGTGTTTCGGTGTAATAAAACAGTTATTTAACAGTCATTTCAGGATATAGGCATTTTATTTGTCCTCGACACATTGACTATTTCCCTTCGCTACACATTGGGAAAATAGTGTCTCAGGACAAATAAAATGGCTATATCCCTCAATACTGTTAAATAACTGTATGCTGTTACATGTATGAGCAATAATTGCTGAAAAGTTAAAACAAATTAAAAAAATATAAATGTACATTGTAAATGAGAACAGGACAGTTTTTGCTCTTTATCAAGTGTTTGTCTAGGTTTATATTCCTGACAGTCTCTTTTTTTCTTCCTACCATGAGCACGGATATAGTTTCTGCCACTGACTGGTGGAAAGCATTTCTTTTTCTAAACATTTATATAACTTAAACAATAGATTCTGGCTTTGCACATTCTGCTGGGGTGGTACATATATAACACTTTTACAAGAGAAATTACGACCGAGACATTTTTTGAAATCATTAGATTGTAGGATTACTTAGATTGTGGTTTAAAAATATTGTTTGTTAAAGCGTTTTGACTGACGTATAATGAATGACTGGTTTCCGCAAGGAATATCTACGGTCCTGGACTGTTGGATTTATATTCACAGTAACTCTGTAAACCTAAATGTTACATTATGAGTAACAGTACCGCTCTGAATTTTTTGAACTATGCATATCCGTTTATGAAGAAGCATATATTTCACTTGCAAAAAATATATTTAAACATTATCTGTCCTATTTTTGGGGGTAAAATAGGCTAATATAATATGCAACTCATTTGGGGCTCTGATATCAAATGATTTCACTGTTGCATGGACAAAAAAAAACTATTTTATTGGTGGAATTTAACCATGCTTACAAAACATTTGCCCCCTGCTTCCTGTATTCATGGTATTTGATGTGTTCAAGTGCTAATCATCTTGCTTAGTAGCTACACATGTATTTCATATGACATTTCACTGTTTTTTGATAATTAGGTGTGTTCAAGGTCATTGAATGGTATGTTTACCTAGTGTTGTGAACTCTCATCCTATTCATTTGGATGATAAATTATTACATTGGGGTTTGTATAAGTTGTATTAATTTAAAAGTAATAAATGTTTAAAGGAAAACACAAAAATTATTATACTGAACAGAGATAAATAAAATCTGTTCTGTTTTATAGTGGAATTCTGCTTTTTGCACAATTTTTGCCTTCAGTTTCTTTTTATAAATATATAGAAATTTGGCTTCTTATGCAACATTTTTACTTTTTTCTCCAACTGGCAGAATAAATTATGTGGTTTTTAAAACATTTATCAAAAATCTATTTTTTGCATCATACAAAAAACATACCCCCCCCCCCCCCCCCCCCCCCCCGAAAAAAAAACATACCGCCCCCTCCCCCCCCCCCCCCCCCCCCCACAAAAAAAAAAAAACAAAACAAAAACAAATATACCTGTTTTAGGAATTATCATTGAAATAAATATGATTTCAGTCATTTTACATTTTTTAATGACTTTTCAATTTTAGTGTTGGCGGAACAGTAGGAGCCATCGCCACCTGTCCGTTAGAAGTTGTGAAAACACGGCTACAGTCTTCAGTAGCGCAATTCCATCCCGCTTACATACAGTCACATACCACAACATATGTTCCAAAAAGCTACGTTCCTAATGTACACATATATACAAGTGCTGGTACCATTCCTGCTAATGCTCAATTGGTACGGAATGGATTTCGTCAAACGAAGGCTCATGTCAGTCTAAAGCAATGTTTGAGGTAAGTTTGTACTCATTATTAAATTCGCAGTGCACGCACACTGTATATTTGCAAAGTTTTGTTAACATACAATTTTGTAGTATCAATCAACTCATTCTATACGTGTACATTAATATTGTATACGTTATAACGTGCAAAAATCTTATAAAAGAGTACATTTGTACCTACAATCATATCTTTAAAACCCTGTTACACAACAATTTTAACATAAAAAAGTTATAAAATAGATTAAAAATGATGTAAACAGAAATTTTTTTCACTCCCTGAGGGCAATTTTCTTCTATAACAGTGCAATTTACAGGTATTCTGCACAGGCAAGCTTTAACTGATGTGGTTGGATGTCTTCTTAAAATTTTTCCAATTATGAAATAACACATCCTGTTTTTACGTTTTAAGTAATAACATATATACGTAATACATTTGATACACAGTGATACAGGTGAACACTTAAAACATTTAGATTATTTCTTTGTTAATGACCAGGTCAGAAAACAGGTTGATAAATTTGTGAACTCTCTAGATCTCATTTCTTAAATTTAATCTTCCAGGCTTATGCAATGGTATATTCTTAAGTAACTTTGTCAGTAACCTATTGCATAATGTATAAGAATGAAAATTTTTTAAGGTGTTGATAAAGAAAAGAATTTTTAGAAAACAGGTGTAAAAAAATTTATAAATGTTTGTAAATTATTACACAAGTTTTAAAATAATATATATGTATTACATGTACTTAAAAATACATTTTTGTGATTTTATGATTTATCCAAAACATAAGACAAACATGCAGTTAAGTTTTTTCACACATTTCTTATGTTTCTGATAAATTTTGGCAATAAAAAAGCCAAAGGGGACGATAAAAACTGGATTGATTTTATTTTACAAATTGAGATAAGATACATGTACACTATGGAAGGAACACTAATTATAAGTAACCAAATTTTGGAATAAAATATATACATGTAGGATATAATATTATAGGGTGTATAAATTGTTATCACTGTTTGCTAGAAAATATCTCATGGCATTATGAATAATGTCTGTGTTTTTTTCTTTCAGCCATATAATTCAAACAGAAGGTGTAAACGGGTTATTTAAGGGGCTTGGTCCCAACTTAGTTGGTGTAGCTCCATCTAGGTAAGTTGAATACTATGTACGTGAGATTGATGCACTGTAGATATTTCAACTATTAACTTATTAAATAATCTATTAAGGGATTTGTATAGAAGCAGGCTTCCATTTTTATATTTGAAAAACTAAATTCAGAAGCCTTGGGTATTTCTGTTAATAGATTATCTCATTCTTGTATTCTATTGGTCACCAAAATGACAAAGTTTACTTTTTGACTGGTCACTTGGTTGGTTTCAAAAATTCAATGCAAGTTATATTTTGGACAAGAACAAAGTTTGAACATAGAAAAGTCTTATATGGACAGCAAAAACTGTGATAAAATGTTTTATGATATAGCTGATCCCCCAACCTACATTGTGGGGCAGTACATTATGTGATTAATACCTGAAAAACGATATTTTTAGTTGATGTATCATTTACTAAGTGTAACTTTCGTAAATTTGTACTTGCATGGCAAAAATTGTAAAGAATTAAATGGTGTGTGAAATTTAATTCAACTGGTAAGCTTTCTTAAGTCCTTCCTACATGTACTTCAGTAAGTTCATAAGAAAGAGGGTCAAGTTTATACCTCAGTAAATTACTTCAAAAAGCTTTTGATATATAATTTACATGTAAGAAGAATGCAAATATGAACATAAGTTTGTATACCCAATAAATTTTGAATGTTGTCTTTTGTCATATTAAATACCTATACCATTAGATCATACAGTGTAACCAGAAATCCCTCGTTTATATACTTTATCATTGCATAAGTGAAATACCTGAAAGATCATCCTTTTTTAATTTTTAAAAGCTACATGTATCATTTGCTCTTTGTAAAACTTTATGGTATAAATCAGATGTACCCTATCGAGTTAACACCCTCAAAGTTATAATAATAAAAAGATGCTCAAATAAAAGAGCATCCAAAAATTAATCAAATTCAATTTCATTCACAAATATCTGCATTACATTCCTAAACTTCCATATTTTTTTTAACCCAAAACCCAATGATTTTATCACTTATGAAAAGGTGTTTTTTGTTTCTTATAAAGAGCTTTATATTGTACATCAAATTCATCGAACATGATTCACAAAATCCATCCTTTTTGTTTTGCATGCAATTATAACCAAAAATATGTTTATATACATGTTTTTGTTTTGGCCTGACCGGTATTTTAACATTTTGTCATATAAACATGATAAAACTCGGTTAATACTAATTTAAATAAAACTTAAAATATGTACAAGTCTGACATATTTACCTTGACCTTAAACTTTACATGACAAAATGAAGATATGAAATCTACAAGAAATATATTTCCTTGAGCTATATATCTATATTTATAATCTGGTTTTAATTTTTAATAACAAGCATGCTCATAAGTATTCAAGTTTTAGACAAGTTTGGTGACCTTGATGAGTTTGTTTATATATTTTAGAAACATTTTATGTCATTTAAGAATTATTTACAAGACCCATTAAAAAGAGGGTGTATATTATAAGATTGTTTTAGAATCAAATTAAATTCATTGTAAACAATGGTAAAGGAGTTCATTGTCATAATTGGTGCCACAGGGAAAGGTGATAATATAACTGACCTCTGGTACAAAATGTACATTGCTTTGCAATATTTCATCCCCAGATTGACATTCACCCTCCATTTTCAGTGTGATATTTTTATGCCTGATCCGCCGCTAGACGACAACAGCATTAAGGTTTACCCTTGTCTGTACGTACATGTACATACCGAAATTGGTTTCCAATCTCTAACTTTAGTTTGCCTCAATCAAATGCTATGAAACTTATACACACTGCTTATTACCACCAAACACGAATTTGGGTGGGGTCACATTCACCATTCTGGAGTTATGCCCCTTAATAAACGGAAAAATTGCAGAATTTGTTGCTTCCGCACTGTTACTTTACTTAGCCTTAACCAAATGTTATGAAACTTATGCACAATGCTTATTAACATCAAACACAGATTGGGTTTAAATTTGGGTGGGGTCACGTTCACCGTTCTGAGTAATGCCCCTTTATAAATAGAAAAATTGTTGAATTTCCAGTTTCCGAAATCTAACTTTACTTTTGCCTCAACCAAAGATTAGGAAACTTATACACAATACTAATTACCACCAAACACAGATTGAACTTGAATTTAGCTGGGGTCACATTCACCGTTCAGGAGTTATGCCCCTTTACATGTATCAATGGAAATTGCTAAATTTGCTGTTTCCCCACTGCAACTTTACTTTGCCTTAACCAAATGTTATGAAACTTGTGCACAATGCTTTTTACCAGATCGAATTTGAATTTGGGTGGGGTCACGTTCACCGTTCTTGAGTTATGCCCCTTTATAAATAGAAAAATAGCTGAATTTGCCGTTTCCACACTCCATGGACACATTCTTCTTTTGTTTTTCGTTCTGTTTATGACAGATCCGTATCACTCAAATATTGCAAGATGTCCACATTTTTTGGCAGCTGATACATGTACAGTACAAAAGATGGCTTACAATTTAATTATTCAAATTATTTTCTGTATATCTCTGACTCAGCTACTTATAACTTGTGTCTCCTTTATCATGTTTGTTGGCATTCAAAATTCATTAGCTTTGATGGCATGAAACAGAAGCTTTCCAGGCTTTTTAATACAATTAAATACGTTATGACCTTTGGTGGCTAAAAAGGACTAAACTTTTGTATATTTGTAAATACATTTTTATAAAAATCTTCCAGTGTTCCAACCGATATACATGTGCATTTGGAAAAGTCAGATTAAACTGAAAGTTGATTGCTCTTGACAAAGTTTAAACAACCGATTCATGAATATATTTAACCCTCAGTTGACAAATTAGGTTGATAACCTGTTACTCTTATATCTAGTAATTTTCATACTGGATAAGTTTATATTTAGTTGACAGAGCCCTTGACAAATGACACCTACATTTCTGTCTCGACATCTTTATCAGCATAAATATATATAAGTGGGTCAGTGCTACATACATGTACAAATGTATACATGTAAAAAGTAATTCTCGGTCACGATTTTAATTCCAGTCTTTATGTTTGTATTTTGTACTCTTTACTTTAGTGTTATTTTTTTGTCGGATTTTCTGTCAGTTTAAGTTGGGTTGCTTTGATTGATTGGTTTGTTGACTTTCCTGTTATCTGTTGTGTTGTTTATTTAACAGTGGTTACAGGATTTAGAGAGCAACCATTTTATTTTGTGGATGGGAGGAGTTGGTATTAAGGTGATTTGTGTTTTTGGAAATTTTATGCAACATTAGTGAATCTGACTTTGTTTTTATTTTATCAAACAATCCAACCTTTTTCTAAATATACACGAACATTTACTATAATGTAGCCTTTTTTCACAAAATTTTGGAGCCTGCATTTTTTTTTTTATAATACATGTATCATCATATTCCAACCTACATGTATGTTTGCCCTTTCTCTCATTAGCTCTGTAATTTTCCATTCGGTCTGATGGAAGTTGTACTCGAACTGGTTCAAAGGTCTAGTACAAGTACATGAATAAAACATTTAGGCAAAGACCAATACAGTAATACACTCATCTAAATTTTCCACAGTGTTCATGTTTAGGATGTGTGCTATTCAGTTATATGTAATAAAGAAATTTCAGAAATTTTTTTTTTCTAATTTCGAAAGTAGTTGGAAGCCTGGAACACAATAAGCAAACAATAAAGATGGTTTGTGTACTTGTTTTTTAAGAATTGAAAATTGACAAGAAACTGCTTGTCCCTCTTGATTTTTTGTCCTTTTGTGATTTCTCAAAGGCCATTGAGAAATGTTAAGAATTTCATAACTTGTCATTTGGTTCTTTAAGATGTATATACCAAAATCGTGATGAAAAGTTTTAGTGTCATAAGTCATATTATTGATACTACATGTATGAAATGTGGATAATCCCAGAGGAGTCTGACAAAACACTAAAATATAATCAATAAACTTATTATAAGTACATATAAATAATTATAAACAACTAAAAAGATAGCTTTGCTATCATAAAATCAATGACTACACCGATACTAGGTCATATGTATTTTAAAATCCCAGATTTTAATTATGATTAAAAAATTCTATTTAATTTATAACATGTTCAAGGAATGTACAGTATATGCATGAAGTAAAAGCCTAACCGGATATTACTGGCTTGAACAGGTTATTTCTAGCTACATTTAATGAAAATATACAGAGCAGAACTCTGTAAACCAAAATAAATAGGCCAAATTTGAATTGTAAATCATGAATTCATTTGAACTGGAATTTTCTAGTATATGCATTGTAAATTAAATGTTTCCTTTCAAGTATTTTAAATAGGCATTCGTTTATCCAAATATATCTATGTTGTAATATTTGTGAATTTTTAAATTACAGTTGTACTTTATCCTCAATGTTTAGTAAATTTGAAAAAAAGGCATAGAAAATTATTTTTTTTCTGAAGATGCCAGGCATTTTTAAGTGTAATATTCCCTTAATCTCATTTATGTACTTAGATTTTGATTTTTATAGATTTATTGTGCAGACATGACAGAGAGGTAGCAAAAGGGGGGGGGGGTGTGTATATATATAGAATAAATGTAAATTGCGTTGGAATATAAAATTCATTTTGACAAGGCTTAGTAGCAGGTAGAAATGTGAGCTCACCTATGTTTCGTGCCTATTTTCGAATAAATTATATTAATAAATAATAATTCAATATTGAATATAACATGTCATTTGATTGGTCAATTTTTTTTCGTCTATCATAAAATAGACTAAATTTTCGTTTTCAAAAGGATGTTTTAGATGTCAAAACAACTGTTGGAATTAAATTATAAGGATTTACTGTAATTTTGCTTTCAGTCTATTCGAACTAACCTCAATGCACATGATGCACACATTCAAATAACCCACTATGCGTGTTATTTAGTGTGCACCACATGATTGAGCTTATTTCTTCATACACTGAAAAAAAATTATGGTCAATCCTTAAATATACACATATTCTGTTTATCCTGCAATATAAAATCTGTCAGAAATTGCTAGAAACTACTGAATTTCTGCATGAAGCAAGCAACGACCAAAATCAAAAGCCCGTAAAACAGTTGCATTTCACGACATTATAAGTAAAATTCCAAGGTAGTGTACTGTGACGTAACAGTAAAAGTATCACGTTTATACATGTACATTGACTACAGTCAATGCATTTTTTGCTGCTCATATGGCGGAGTTTGATGATAAATATGATTTGTATTAACAGTTGTAAATTGCTGATTTACTTCAAATAATTCATTCATTGGACAAGCGTTTTTAATGCATTCATGTCTGTCCAACTTCTTATGAGAAATCTAGATTTAAATTGTACTTGGCATGTGAGAATCATTGGTTCAATATGCAATCATGCAAAGGTAAATTAATTAACTAAGATTAATTACTAATTATAGTACATAAGAATATATATAGTAATGTGTAATTTGGTAAATTGCCATATCTATGACCCGTAACTTATTAATATTTTGGCAAATGTCTTATGTCTTAACCTTATATAAGCATTGTTTATGTTACCACATGAATGGAAATTTTCGTCATTGCATAGGTACAGTTTATGAACTAAATCCACCTTCTACGGAGGTTCAGTGTTTTGCCTGAATGTACTACTCTATTTAAATACCTGTAAATTCATAATGAACTTTAGAGATCTAAAAATTGTCTGGTACAATTTACCCGATCAATGAGATTATTATAAAGTTAATGTAGACTTTTATGAATACAATGTGTACCTGAAGGAAAAATACCTGGACAACATTGACCAATATTTTTGTGAAATACCATGATATTGAATAATTAAATTAAATTAATAAAAAATGTTTATAATGACTTTACCACCAAAATAAAAAAAAAATTGTAATTTCAAAAAAGAAAGTTAGATAAAAAAGAAACAGTACAGCCACAAAATTCTCATACTCTGGGTCAGCTGCTATATTTAGATTTATAATGTCATGGAATAATATTTAAAGGGAGATAAATCTGTCATTTTTATTTATCACAATATTGACATGTGAACAATGCATGACTTGATTTATTTTTCTACAGTGATGGTAATCAGGAAAACATGGAAAAAGAAATTCTTAAAACTGAACTACTTGTAATTGACTATTTAAAACAGATTATTGTCAAGATTTGAATAATCTAAACCCACCTGTAGATAGCTATATGTTTATAAAACAAGGTATTGGTGTTTTGACCTTTTGGTGGTAAATAGGTTGACCTGAGCTTGTAAATATGTTTACCAAAGAACTGTTTACCTCTAGAAGTATTAGTCAGGCAGGGTTTACAAGTAAATAAATGCTGTTTACAGTTAAGATATACATGTCATTTTATATTTTCTTTATTTTAATATTTTTTAGCTCACCTGGCCCAAAAGGCCATGTGAGCTTATGCCATCACTTGGTGTCCGTTGTCGGCGTCCGTCGTCGTAAACTATTTCAAGGATCTTCTCCTCAGAAACTACTGGGCCAAATATTCCAAAACTTTAAGTGAATCTTCCTTAGGGTATCTAGTTTATTAAATGTATCTGGGATTTTGATCTATAATCAAACATGGCTGCCATTGCTAAAAATAGAACATAAGGGTAAACTGCATTTTTTGTCTTGTATCTCAAAAACTGAAGCATTTACAGCATAACTGACACGGGGTAAAAATGTTCATCAGGTCAAGATCTACCTGCCATGAAATTTTCTGACGAATCGGTCAACCCTTTGTTGGGTTATTGCCCCTGAATTGTTAATCTTATGGAAATTTTGCAGTTTTAGGCTATTATCTTGAATATTATTATAGATGAAGACAAACTAGTAAACAGCAAAAATGTTCAACAAAGTAAGATCTACAAATAAGTCAACATGACCAAAATCATTGATTGACCCCTTACAGGAGTTTTTGCCCTTTAAAGCATAAACTTTCCTTTCAAAATCTTTTCTTCTGAAACCAGTGGGCCAATTGGGACCAAACTTTTGAGGAATAGTCCTTGGGTTGCCCCCTTCCAAAATTATGTCTGGCATCCCCAACTTCCAACTGACATGGCTGCTGTTACTAAAAATAGGAAAAAGGGGGATGAATTTCAAAAATTTTCTTCTATGAAACTACAAAGCCAATTGGAACCAAACCGGAGTGTTAACCAAGATGGCCACCACAGCCAAACTTAGTTTAACATAGGGCCGTATGGGAAAATTCATTGAAAAATCTTCTTGTCTGAAACCACTTGATATATTGGAACTAGACTTGGCAGCAATGGGTCCTTTGGATGTCCTCTTTCTGAAATATGTCCAATTTTGTAGATTGTGAACCAAGATGGCCGCTACAGCTGAACTTAGTTTAACATAGGACCCTATGGGAAATTCAAAAATGTTCTTGTCTGAAACCACTAAGCCAATTAGAACTAGACTTGGTTTTGCAATGATCTTTAGATGTTCCTCTTTCAGAAGTTCGTTCGATGACCTGGACTGTCAACCAAGGTTGCTGCCATAGCCGAACTTAGTTTGACATAAGGCCCCATTGGAAACTTTATTGAAAAATCTTGTCTGAAACCACTTAGCCAGTTCAAACAAAACTTAGCAGTAATGATCCTTAGACGGTTCTCTTTTGGAAATGTTTCCATTGACCTGGACTGACTGCCATATCTGAACTTAGTATAACATAGAACCCTATAGAAAAATCAGCCAAATTGACTGCAACATTTAAATCCAAGTGAGCAATACAGGCTCTTGAAAGCGTTTTGTATTTTTTGTCTCGCCTGCGACGAAAGTCGCTGGAAGCGAGACATAGGTATAGTAATCCGGCGGCGACGGCGAAGGCGACGGCGACGGCGACGGCGTTAACTTTTTGTAAAACCTTAATAACTTTTAAAGTATAATACTTACAATGTTCATCTTTGGTCCACAGGTGCATGAAGTGATGACCTTTTCAGCAGCACATTTTTAGATGACCTTGACCTTTTTTTCATGGTTCAATACCCACATAAACATTGCGACATAGTTTTACATTCAAATCCTTTTCTCAGAAACTATAATACCTAGAGTTATTATATTTGGTCTACAGTGAGATCTATATGGGTACATGCCAGTCTGACACCTGTCATTTGTCCTTGACCTCAATTGCACGGTTCAGTGAACTTCGAAAATCTGCGACATAGTTTTACATTCAAGTCCCTTTCTTAGTAACTGTAATGTTTAGAGTCATCATATTTGGTATATAGTAAGATCTATATGGGTACATGGGAGTCTGACACCTGTCATGTGTCCTTGACCTCAATTTCACAGCTCAGTGACTTTGTCAATTTTTTCTTCTAAAGTCCATTTTTCTGCAACTACAATGAATAGACTCATCATACATGGCTTATAGCAAGATCTGTATGGGTACATGCCAGTCTGACACCTTTCATGTGCCCTTGACCTCAATTTCATGGTTCAGTGACTTTGTCAATTTTTTCCTCAAAAGTTTATATTTCAGCAAGTGCAATGACTAGATTCATCAGATATGGTCTATAGCTAGATCTATATGGGTACATGCCAGTCTGACACCTGTCATGTGTCCTTGACCTCAATTTCATGGTTCAGTGACTTTGTCAATTTTTTTCTTTAAAGTCTATTTTACAGCAACTACAATGAATAGACTCATCATACATGGCTTATAGCAAGATCTGTATGGGTACATGCCAGTCTGACACCTTTCATGTGCCCTTGACCTCAATTTCATGGTTCAGTGACTTTGTCAATTTTTTTCTTTTACAGTCCATTTTTCAGCAACTGCAATATCTAGACTCGCCATATATATAAGAACTTGCCCACCTCATATTTTCAGATTGATCACTAATGTTTTAATTAGGGGATAGACAAACAGGAAGGGGGGGGGGGAGAAGTATAACTTTGTGTATAAAGTTCCATCTAGTTTTTTCTCTTCGAATGGCATACCTAAGATAATTGATACAAAACTTACATGATTATGTATATAATCTATTTGAGAAAAAGTATTTTGTTGATCATAAAACCAAAGATCTTGTTTATTAAATTTCACACATAAATAATTTCACAACCCTCAATAGCCCCTGGCAAAATTGTGAGAACTACTAAAACATATCAAAACTATTGATCTATTGATTCATGACTTTGTAAATAAGTCTGTAATGTAATGTTAATTTTTGTGTGGATGTCCTTTCAATAAGAATATTTGGATTGATATAAATATAAAAAGGATAAGTATATATTTAAACTTTGTTTCAAAATTGTTATATTTGTTGACACAAAATTTTCAACCTATGTTGTAGTAAAGCTATATCAAGTTGGTCATTTAAATTACACCAGTAGCCTATTCAAATTCCCAGATTAGTCAGACAATAGCAATTGATAGACCGGTATGGTTCTTGGCAATGCACAGTAAGATTTTAAAAATATTGTTTTAAGCAATTATGACAATATACTATAGCTATAGAAGTTACTGTATTATTGGTCATATAAGCTTTAGGATAAAGCGTGGACAGGGGATATATATATGCCTTTTGTCCTTGACCTCAATTCACGGTCCAGTGACCATATTAAGGTTTTTTGATGAGGTCAGTTTCTGACATATGGCTTTTGTCCTTGACCTCAATTAATTAATTGCTCAAGTAATCACATAACAGCTTTCGCATGTCTGTTTCAAATGTACCATAATGGTAGGCAAATGATAGCATGGTCTTTGATAGTGCATGTTATTCTGGGTCAAGCGCGGACAGGCGAGACATCTTTTAGGGTCCACACTTGTTTAAATTATTTGGGGAAATTTTTTTTTCACATAGAATGATTAATGATTGTACTTGGTTATTGTTAATTGTTTTTTTATGATTTGAAGTTTTGTTGTGAGATTGTTGAACAAATTATGACAACATTTTTTTACATTTCTTTTTCATTTGCCTTTTGTACTGTTTGATCTGTCCTTACAGATGTGACATAATCCATATTGAGCAAAGATTTCCATTCATATAGGGAACACATGTAGGGGCCCTTTGAAATGTTGAAGGCCACACTGTGACTTTAAGATAAAAAAAAAGTGGCAATCATCTGTTTAATCTTCGTTGTCCCATATACATGTACAGTGGAACCTCTGTAAACCGAACAGCTGTGGGACCGGAGAAATCGGCCGGTTTTCAGAGGGTCCGGTTTTAGGAGGTTCCGGAAAAGACGTATCTGATCCGGAGAGTGAAACCGAAAGTGTATTACAATGTATCATAACGATGTTGTAAAATTGTGCCATGCGCTTACATATGTACATGTACCACGCGCATATTATTTTAATACAATTAATTGTTTTTAATTTCAATCTGCCTGATTATTGTTTGATTAACGACTTTCACACCTTTATTAAAATGATTATATAGTTTAATGATGTCAATCATCGATCGATTAAGGATGACATGTATTACGGTTCTCTGATTTTCCAGGTAATACATGTTTCGGCCGGTTTCTGGAGGTAAAATTGACAAGAATATATATGTTTTGTACCGGAAAGTACGGCCGGTGTTCGGAATTCAGAGGGTCCGGTTTTCAGAGGATTTTTTTACTTCAATATATAGGAAAAAATTCCGGACCGAAAGTAAAAGTTCGGTTTTCAGAGGAATCCGGTTTTCAGAGGGGCCGGTTTTCGGGGGTTCCACTGTACAATGCAGGGCTTCACCTGGAGGGTGATTCTGGCGAATAAGTCGCCTTGTAGTGTTTCACTTTGCCCAAACTCTCGTCCAAAGCGTAGTTGAAGTCGCCCTGAAAATTGTCAAGACGCCTGAACTTGTGTCAAAAGCGAAGTTTGAGTTAACTATAAATTTAATTACTTGCCTCGAAATTGCGAATATGACAGCCGTTATTTTAAGGAAATTCTGACTCGTTTAATGAAAAATAAAGTCCATGCCGCCATTTTTTTTCAATCATTAAACAAAGGGAAATAATCCAATAAGAAAAATATAGGTAAACTCATCCACACTGACAACTTGGACCACAGTAAGTCGGACAGGAATATCAATAATTTAGATGACCCAGCCCGTAGTGGCAATGAGAAAAACCATGAGAAAGATACTGACACTGTGAATGAAGTAATAATTAGATTTTATGAAATTCTTTATGTTGACTCTGTCATACACATTTCGTAGACTTGTTTAGAAGGCATGCAAAAAGTTTAATTTGCCTTAACACAGTTAAATAGAGAATGAATCTGAATTTCTTTAAAAGAAAACATTAAAGACATTAGAAAAAGACTAACTCTTCATAATCATAGTGCCGATCGGTGCTTTGGAATGTCGCGTAATGACTGCTCCCTGTTTGTCTCCACTTCTCCTTGTCAGCCTGAGAAGGGGAAGTCCCTTCTCCCTGTCAGTGTCTTCAAGGCCGAGCCCTGCAATGTATATTGATATTTAGTGTCAAAGAATTCCATATCCCCTCATTTATATTGTATAATTATACCCCCCGCAAACAAAGTTTGGGGGGGGTATATAGGAATCACCTTGTCCGTCCGTCTGTCCATATATCTTATAAGCACAACTCCTCCTAGACCGCTCAATGGATTTCAACGAAATTTTACAGAAAGGAAGTGCATCATCCAAAGATGTGCATGAAGAAAAATCTTTGCTTTCCGATATCACACAAGGGAGATAATTGGACTTCAAAGCGGGCGGTATCCTTTGTGAGCTTTGCTCACAGTACATCTAGTTTGAAATTGGTTATTAACTTATTAATTGGTCAACAAATTAAAAACCTCATTACCTGAACTTGTACTTGTATAATAACTTTTAATCCAAAATGCCTGTGCATTACAAATTTTTGACCTCATGTAGTTTTAATTTTATTCTTTCAGGGCCATATATTTCTTCTCCTATGCTAGCATGAAGAATTATCTCAACACAGTATTGAATCCAGATACTCCTCTAGTCCATATTGGTTCAGCTGTAACTGCAGGTTGGTATTACATATGGACCTATAAAGGGGAGAGAACTGATTGAAAAGAAAATGACTGGCATTGTTAAGTTTTGTCCAGTGTTAAAAGACAGAAGAATGAAAAGATATGAATGTTATATAGTATTTGGCCAAACAAAAGTATGAAAATGTGCTGACGTAGTTCATATGAAACTGTGTTTTTGATTTAAAATTTGAGATTAAAAATCATTGAAAACAAAGACACACATAATTCTGTGAAAATATCTTAAGGGTTTTGGAAGTGAAATTTTTCGTCATAGTTCATTTTGAAAAATGTAGTTTTATATGAAGTTTGGCCATGTATTGTATATGATTGTTTTGAAATGGCAAAAAGTAGAAAAATATTTAAAATCGCATACTACTGTGCTTAACGTAAAGCATGTAGCATGCTTACAAGATTTAAATCATATTTGGTAGTAGCCTTAATAGTTTTAACTAAAAGATTAGCCAATTACCAGAAAGAATTTGAAAACGAACAACATTTAATGTGGCCTGAGCTGAAAAGAATGTATAAAGTCTAGTACTAAATAGTCAATTCCTATTAAGAGCATAAATAATGAGTGAGTCTCATTGGTGTACACCCCATATCGTTTCATTTTCCTGTTGATATGGAATATAAACATTGAGTTTTTGTTGAGCCTGCGACTTAAGTTGCAGAAAGCTCGACATAGGGATAGTGATCCGGCGGCGGTGTTAACTAACTTCTTAAAAGCTTTATATTTTTGAAGGTGGAAGACCCGGATGCTTTATACTTTGTATGTAGATGCCTTATGTTACGAAGTTTTCGTCTGTCATATGTACATTGTCCTTGACCTCTTTTTCATGGTTCAGTGACTATTTGAAAAAAAAGTTCAGATTTTTTGTAATGTTAATTTCTCTCTTATTATGAGTAATAGGATAACTATATTTGGTATATGTGCGTACCTTACAAGGTCCTCATCCCCGTCAGCCAGTTTTCAATTGACCTCGACCCCATTTCAGTGAATAAGGTAAAGTCCATATCTCAGATACTATAAGCAATAGGTCTAGTATATTTGGTGTATGGAAGGATTGTAAGGTGTACATGTCCAACTGGCAGGTGTCATCTGACCTTGACCTCATTTTCATGGTTCAGTGGTTATAGTTAAATTTTTGTGTTTTGGCCTGTTTTTCGAATACTATAAATGCTATAAGCAATAGGTCTAGAATATTTGGTGTATGGAAGGATTGTAAGGTGTACATGTCCAACTGGCAGGTGTCATCTGACCTTGACCTCATTTTCATGGTTCAGTGGTTATAGTAAAGTTTTTGTGTTTTGCTCTGTTTTTCGAATACTGTATGCAATAGTTCTCTATATTTTATCAAATTATTTACAGCTTAAAATTTATAATGTATGTCTGATAGCATTTACTTTCATTAGAAATACACGACGGGCGAGACATTTTTGTGTGTCCACTCTTGTGTATTTAAATTATTTATTTCATCTCACAGTAGTGAAATTAACCAAATCTGGTAGCTTTGTATATTTATAGAATTTTAGCATTTTAGTTTTTTTTACATCAAAAATTGTTAAATGTATAATGCCACAAAATGCATTATTGAATTTTAAAAAATATTGAGAAATTGTAATATTTTCCACAAGGTGGGTATGACCTGTTGGGAATAAATTTTATAACATTCCAACCTTTTGCAAAAAACAATATTCTTGCAAATTTTAAACTCCAAGAAAATGCCTGCCATTGGTAGCTTGTAAAATGAAAATTTTGTTTGCTTTCAAAATGATTCATTCAAAGTCAAGCTTTGTTCAAAATTGATGTACAGACAATTTTGACTCTTATTGGTTTAAATTTGCAAGAATTGCTGACCTAAATTCATTGGCCCTACTAAAACAGTCTGAATTAAATTGGTTTTAATTTGCATCAGCAGTTTCCAGATTTTGCATGCAGAATGTTTAAGTTAATTTGTGTTTTTGAATGTTTTGAGTGCAAAAACAAAAATTCCTAAATAAAAGTCTTTTCAGAATGATACATGTATCCAAGAATTTCCTGTGATGCTTTGAAAGCTAAATTTAGCACGACAGTGGAGAAGCTATTTATAGCTCAGAATGGCCTTGACCAGTGTTCATTTTAACACTGGTTGGGTAAGAAATACATTTTTGTGAAATTTTGATTTTTGGTGTCATCTGCAGCTGGTCAAATTTCAGCCTGTATATTGATAAACTGATTGTGTGTTTGTATTATAAAGACTTTGTTTGATTGTGGATCTAATTTTGATGAATTTTGCTCCCAATTGTTGATGTGGAAGCCGTTGAGACTTGCCTGTCCAGAAGTACTTGAGTGACATTTTCCTTATCACGTCATGATGGATTTAGTGTATTGTGCAATTGATATTAATATCTGATATACAATGTATTGAGTGTAAAATTTAAGGCTTGGTTTGTACCTGTTGTGGATGACACCTCAAATAAAATTACAAAATTTAGAAATACAATTTATGAAATGTGGTTGTGGAGAATAAAATTTGGAAACCATTTTTGGAAAGTTATCAAATCAGAAAAGAAAAAAACTACGAAGATAGAAAGAAAGAAAAAAAAAAAACGAAAAAAAATTAAATAATATTTAGATGATTATCTCTGCTTTTTTTCCTATGATATTACCTCCCAGTTTTCCAATCACTTTGCACCTGAAAATTGCATTATGAGCTGTTTGATTGTTGGTGAAAGTTTTTCAGAGTATGTCAGATTTCTAGATTTTGGCAGTAACTTAAAAAAACAAAGCTCACTCTGCTGGACCTAGTTTTCCCTTGTATGCATTATAAAAATTTACTTCACGGCAATATATGACATTACAATCTGTTTCTGTGAAGAAGGTTCAACCCTACATTTTTTGTGCTTTTTAAAATTAAAAACACAGGGGTGGACCTACATGATTGAAACAGATTGAACTGTCATATATACATGTAGTCTTGGAATAATTTTTCATCATGGAAAAAACGGAAAAACTAGGAGCAATTGTATAGTTCCTGTAACTAAACGTTTGAACTTTTCCTAAATTTTTTATGTTTGGTGACTGTCATAACTTTCACCAATGTATAATATACAAAAAGTATATAATTTTTTCATTCTCATCAGTGATGAAATCAATGTTACTTAGTGATTGTGGCTTAGCACTACAACGAAGGTAACCATACAGTCCCTCCATATCAAATCATGTGGCACAAATGTGCTTTCATTATAACACAACACTGTTTATTGATTGATAATGAATATAATAAATAAAATAAATAGGAGATTTCTAATGACATTTTCTAATTGAATT
Organism: Mytilisepta virgata; assembly: GCA_028015205.1. Classification (NCBI taxonomy): domain Eukaryota; kingdom Metazoa; phylum Mollusca; class Bivalvia; order Mytilida; family Mytilidae; genus Mytilisepta; species Mytilisepta virgata. The sequence continues at coordinate 32,668,873 of CM051511.1, read as the reverse complement.
ACTGGTATTTTTTTCTTGTTTTGCAAAACATATCTGATTATATGCATTGGACTCGTTTGTCCAAAATTCAGAGTATACAGATTGTTAATTTAAATTTCAGGTTTCACAGCTTGTACCCTTACCAATCCGATATGGTTTATCAAGACAAGGCTACAGTTGGACCAGAAGTAAGTTATTAATATGTAATATTTTTACAAACTTGTTTACGGCTTAAACATAATTTCTGATGCAACTCAAGCTAAAATTCTTGGGTCAACCTGTCCGTGCTTTTCATAAGATCAATGCAAAAAAACAAAAAACATAACATAAAATAAACAAAAACGAAAACAACCAAAGAAACCAAAAACAAAAAAACAGAACAGAAAAAAAAAGAAAAGAAAAAATAGAATGCAGGACAAAAGAAAAAAAAATTACCACAATAACAGCTGTATATAAAATATTTTCGTCCAGCCTAAGTAAATACCAAGCAAAAAAAAACAAAGGAAACACGGAACCAACAACTCCCCCCCCCCCCACTCCCCCCCCCCCCCCCCAAAAAAAAAAAAAAAAAAAAAAAAATTCCACAATTACACCTGTTTTTGTCCAGCCTTATTAGTGAATATCAAGGATTTGTCTAAGTTATTGTGAAACTGGATCAAAACTTTTACTCTGTTCTCTTTATTAAATTGTAAATTTAACTCTTTTCAGTTGGAAATCTTTGAATTACATATTAATACATTGAAATTTTGTTGATTGGTTTTGTTGTTTGATTGACTGTATTTACAATGTAGTCCACAAGTGTAAAAAAAAATTCATGATTGTAATCTTTTCAGCCAAACTAAGTATCTTTCAAAGAATAAATCTGTTTCCATGTCCATAAATATGAATTTCTAGCATAATATCTGGTAGTTAATTTCTAGTTTTTATGTTACATTTTTCCATGAAATCCATGCCATTAATTTAAATCCATTGTTTTTATATATTAAAGAATTTTGACAAAAAAAAAAAAAAAAAAAAATCACTGCAGTGGATAAATTCTTTATGTGAAAACCTGTTATGCATGTTCATGTGACAAAAGTCCAAATAAAGGAATGATTCTTTTAAATTAAGTCCTTCAGCTTAAAGACACGGTGAGGCCTTCATCTTGCAGCTCACTGTAAACTCAAGACAGCCTTTAACACCAATTTATATACCAAGCCTTGTACTGTATATCATTAATAAATATATTTATCTTGCAGGAAGGACAGCAGGTTGACTTGCATTCAATGTATAAAAAACATTTACAAAACTGAAGGACCCCGTGCTTTCTATCGTGGAATAACTGCATCTTATTTCGGTGTTACTGAAACTGTCATCCATTTTGTGTTATATGAAGCATTAAAAGCTCGTCTGTTAAGACACAATGGATCTAGTGTCAATGATGATCGTCATGCTGCAGATTTTCTGAGGTTCATGGCTGCTGGGGCGTGTTCAAAGACATGTGCCACATGTGTGGCTTACCCTCATGGTAAGATTTTTTCACAGTTTATAATGTTTCTGTCCAATAATTTCCGGTATCGGGGTTAGTAATCCCCTACTGACAAAGCCGAAGGGGACTCTAGGTTTGCACTCTGTTAATCACACACAGAACCATTTCACCAACAGGTACATTTGTATGTGAGCTTATAATGATGAGTTACAGATCATGTTTGAGTTTCATACTGATCAGATAATTATTGACAGAGTTATTGCCCTTGGAAATAGCTTTTATTGCAAACATAATAGTTTTCTGTACTTTTTTCGCAAACCTTTATCATGTTTATACCAAATAATTTTATTTTTGGTATATGAGCTTATAAGTTTTGCAGTGTCAGGATTCTGTCAATTTCCAGTGTCAAGTTCTGGCAGGGCTATTCCAGAAAAAATGGTATGGGGGGGTTGGAAGGCATTTTTTTTCAGCACCCACTACCCATACAATTTAAAATAAAATTTCCTTATGCTTCCCTTAGAATTTTTTTCCAGACCCCTGACCACCCATACAATTTTATATAAAGTGCCTTCCAACCCCCCCATACATTTTTTTCTGGAATAGCCCGCAAATAATTTCCTGTCTCAGGTTTCTGTCGAATTATATCTAGTATCAGGTTACTTGCTTGAAGAAACATTATTGTCGATTCCCTAATGAAATATATTACACCACAAACATCATTTAGCAAAACAGCAGCTTGTGGTTTCCTAGTCATTTCCAGTAATGTCTCCCTCGTTCCAGCAATTTTTTTATAAGATACACTAGGGGAAATTACTTGCTTAAAGAAACAATATTGTTGATTCTCTTATAAAATATATTACACGACGGACATCATTTAGCAAAACAGCAGCTTATGCAAAATTCATTGTACTGTCCGTCATTTCCAGTACTGTCTCCCTCGATCCAGAAATTTTTTTGTATGATGCACTAGGGAAATTAGTCCTTTCTTGTCAATGAACAAAAACGGCAAAATGTTTTTGAAAAAAGATATTATTACATGTACAAAATGTAAATGTGTCATGTGTGTACAGCATTTAAACCCAAAATATTTTTTCCTTGGTGTTCAACTACTGTTTTATTGTACCGAAAATTGCATTTAAATTTCTCTGAAATGTCGAAAAACTTGTGTTTACTTACAGTAATGGACAAAATCGAAACCATTAACATGTTATTTACACGCCCACTATCATGACGTTACATCCAAAACATGCCCACTGTCGTGACATTGTCCAATAAAATTTGTCCGCAAAAAGAACTATTGCCTGGGGTAATAGTTCAAAAAGTATTACCCAAGGCAATAAATATTTCTTCAAACACGAAAAGCGATGGAACAGTTACTTTACTGAATAAAGTTTTACATAGTAAAACCTTACTGAGGTATAATAAAATAGTGTGATACTCCTAGAAATTCTAGGAGGGATCTGGGTTTAAGATCTTAAGAAAATGTTAATGCTTTAAAATTTTATTAGACATTAAACAGATTTTCGAAAAGAAAAAAATTGTTATTACTTTGGTGATGAACTCTGTGCACATGTCAGGTGTGAGACTTCCCTAAATACTGGTAAAAGAAAAACTGGTAAATGCCATCACTTTAACAGCAGATTTCTCATTACTTAGTTGAAATTTGTTCAATCATTGCATTGAGCATTCCAAATTTCGTGGTTTTCTGATCATAGAATAAGTTTAATGTATAGTAAATCCAGATGTAAGGTTAAAAAATGTTCACGGCTAAGTTGTTAGTTGTAGAATTTGTGAACATTGCTGCATTATGCCATGCAATGCAACTAAAGAGAGAATTTTCTGCTGCATGAAATTGGGTCAGCCTCAGTTTGACAACATCCCAAAGTTTTGAACAAGGGCAAAATTATAATTCAGTATGGTCAGTGTGACACTGTGATTTTTCCACAGTCCACATGTGGACACCACTCAAATTCTTGTCCACTCAAAATTGGTGGTATCCACTCAAATCCATAAGAAAACATTAGATGATTGACTTTTCTTTCCATTCAATATCCACCATGTGGAAAGGATTAACCTATTGAACCATATTATATGATTCTAATAAACATGTGTCTGTTTTCTTAATAACCAGTATCATTTATTTTGTATGAAATTATACAAAAATATTCTATTTTTAATTTGTTTTTGTTCCAGATATACTGATTTTCAACAAAATGCCCACTCAAATTTAAGTTTGCATCGTGCAATTTGAGCAAATTCCACCTAATTTTGAGTGGGCATCCTGCATTTTGAGTGGAATATCCTAACTGTCCACAGGATTCCACTTCCTGGCAAAATGCAGGAGAGATCCACCCTGACTGTACTGTATCTAGGGGTCAGTGTGTGGCCTGAAACAAAGGGCAACTGATGCCACCATCAAGCACTAATTAAATGGCCCCTGAAACATCTGTGTTAAAAGTTCAACTGTAGCTATTATAAATCCCAAATAAACAAAGTATTCAAATCGATATGTACAATAAACAAATATTACAATAAGAAGATGAGAAACAAGCACTAAAGTTTTTCATCTCTCTTAGAATGATAAAGAAAGCTTATCGTTATTCTCTTTGTTTTACAGAAGTGGTTAGAACAAGACTCAGAGAGGAAGGTTCGAAATACAAATCATTTTTACAGACATTAATAATGGTAGGTAAGGAAGAAGGTTTACGTGGACTCTACCGAGGCCTCGGCACCCAGCTTATCAGACAGATACCCAATACAGCTTTGATGATGTCTACATATGAACTTGTCCTGTACTTATGTTCTCCTAGCGATCATTACACTGCAGAGGGTGATTTTGAGGAATAGTTTTTATTTTCACCTAGAAATAAATTTGGAATTTCACTGTGATAGCTTTTAGAATCTGGTGTATGGAACCGAAATGTCTTCTAGAGGAGAAGAAGAAGGACACTTGTTTGCCAGAATGAACATACTGATCTGATAGTTGGTGGATGTCCTGGCGTTGAAGAAGATGAATTTTCTTTAATCTAAGTCAATATAACTGTTTGTTATGAAAGCTTATTTTGGGTTTAATTGAGAGTATTGTGAGAATGAAGATGAATATCATTTTTTTATTTAAAATTATTAAATCTTTAAAAAAATAAAAAACATGCTGTTTTCACCACCTTTTAGTTGTGTTCATATGAAGTGGAGAACTTCCATGTTATGAGAGGGGATAATGAATATTAGTTTTCTAATCAGTGAGTAAATGGTTTCAGGTAAATTATCATTAAGAATTTGTCCTGTATACAAGTACATCTACAATGTATGACTGAAATAATGATTTTTAATTGTCAATTTTTATTGTGTGTATATAATGTAATTAAAATTCTCGTATGATTTCATGAGGGCATTTGAATATTAGATATTTTGTTATTTAAAGTATTATAATTGGATTATAATTATTTTCCTTGATTTTTTTAATAGAAAACATAAAAAATAATAAGAAAAAAAAATTATGGTGAATAATTAAGGTGTTGCATTTAAATTTCCATTTACATTGTTTTCAGTTTTATTTAAACATACTTGATTAATTTGCATAAATATACAGGAAACAATATGGCATATGGAGAAGTAATCAAATTTTGATCTGTTTTGTACATTGCGGTGCAAAATTTATGTTAGGATTGTCAAAAACTGAAGAGCCCATTTTTAATTTCAAAGATGGCAATTCTTCATGGGACTGTAATTCCTCGGGGGAAAAAAATGCTTATTGTTGATAAGATTGTCTTTAAACAGCTATAATAATACTTTTTACAATGAAGGTTGGTTATATTTATTTTCTAAATCGGATACGTTACATCTTTTAATTTGCTTATGTTCATTTAATATTCTTACTGCTTGTCCATGTCAAATCTGGTTATGAAAAATGTACTGAAAATTCAGATTGGATCACCTCTGACAGGTGAATTGATAAGACATTGGTTTCATAAAATTGTAAGATAAACTAAAGATTGTTTGATTGGTGCAGTATTGGAATTATTGCAGCCACATCGCGGCAACATAAACCTTAAAAAGTTTGAAACAATAAAAACAGTGTAAGAATTTTAATATAAAATTTTGTATCAGTACCATCATTGTCTAGAGTTAAAAGTCAGTATAGCACTAGGGCTAAAAGACTGGAGCTCTGCTTTAAAAGTGCAACATTTATACCTTGTATTATTCTGTATGGGTCAGGTTGGTAAATTTAATCAAAATATCACATATCCTCGAAATAACCATACATGTGTATTTAGAATACAAAGCATCTCAGGGTATAGCATTTTAGGGAAAGTGTTCATAACAATACTTTCGGTTTAAATATTGCGATAAATCTGTCACTAGTTATTGGTGAAATTCCTGTCGGTCTCTTGCAGCACCTGGTTAATGAGGTATTGTTGAGGTACCGGTTTAGTGTTATAGCTGTCAAGATTTTGATTTTGAAAACATTTGAAACAAGACAGATAGAAGTCTTGAGTAAAGAAAATGGACATGTTCTTCATAAATTCTGTCTCATTTTGTGCTTTGAACTAATATTAAGACTTCACATTTGAAGAAAATTTGTGCTGTTTAAAGAGTTTGTCCATTTATATAAGTAGACAAAACATGCAATCTAGTTTTGAAAATTTGTAGATTAAAATTCAGGTTTAAACATAAATAAAAAAAATTTCCTAGATTTTGTACGTATTTCATAAATATTGTACTCAGTCTGAGTAGAGTAAGATATTATTAGGACCATAATATATGAACTAAAGACCTGAACTAAGAATCCCTTGCCTCTTTTGACAGGAAAATAAACTAAAAAAAATAAATTCCCTACCTAACTTGCCAATTTTGTAAATCAGTTGTCTGAGAACCAGAGAATTAATTTAAGGTGGCCTTATGTTAAGACCATATGTTTGAATTTTACATGTAAATCGTACCATCGACATTATTTGAAAACTTGCATTCAAAATGTAGTGAGAAAGACACTCCCCTGAAAATAGTAGTTTGACTTTTAAAAAGTTTTCGATTCATAGAGAAAGTTTTCAATAAGCCTCCAAAGAATTTAAGCAACTTTAAATTCTCTTCAAATTCATCCAGGAACATTCTTTTTTTAGCAGTATACTTAACAGTATACACAAGTCTTGAAAAAAGAGAGACAACTCCAGCGTAGAAATCTGAAAAATCTTGAGACCTGATTTAGACATCTCAAAATGATTTACAGCGAAACTGTACAGATGTTATTAACAATAATTTCTATATGTATATAAGTCTTAAGATGCTTGGTCTTTTCAAGACTTCACATTGCTGCATTTAATTTATCAAGAAAAGTCAGAATATGTCACTTTTCTCATTTTTCTGCACTATTTATTTGGTTTCTTTCATGTCACATTTTAGAAAATTATTTTGTAGTTTCTGCACAATAACATAAATTGTCAAATTGAACATTTTTAAATCTTTGAAGATCCTTAAATCTTAACCAAAAGTTCTTTCATTAATTTAAATTTGCAAAAATTATGTACTTTATAATTTTTTTTGAATCTTGTATATCAAAATTTCAGTATAAAAACATTTGCTGTTTTTGTATAGGATTTTGTTTATTCAATTAGTTAATAATAAAATAAAATCAGGAAGATATGTCTTTGGCAGATTACAGAAATTTAATTTAGAAAAAGATGAAATCTTCAAAATTTCTTTACAGTATCAATCTTTGAACCCAATTACTGCATTTGAATATATCAACATACATATAAAGACTCCAGTATTATAATGATTTACCTCTGACAATTGAATCAAAGAGTTGTATCTTTTTTTTTTATGAATTATATCATAAGAAGCTCTGACCACTTTCAGGTGGATATGTTATTTTTTATATGAATAATGGTAATGCCATAGGGCTTTTCCTTTTAAATCTACAGGAGGGGAAGATGCTGATTTTATTTTTTTTTTCTCTGTTGGTCATTGGGCTCAGGGTAATTTTGTTATCATTGATAGTAAACCTAATTGAAAAATATGCATTAAACAACTGTCACTGCATGTAAATCAGTATTCAGTCAACCTAATAAATTTGAAACTCCATTGGTGGTAGGTATATCATTTTCCACAATTCTTTTGATGTTGGGGGGGGGGGGGGGGTAAATAATTATTCTATAGCTGGGGTCTAAGTTGAGGAGATTAAATAGTTATTCTATAGTTGGGGTTCTAAGTTACTGATGTTCCCCACTGGGGATGTAGATTTAAATGGATTATTCCTACCATGTATTCTTTCTAATTTTATTGTAAACGATGTACAGATAATATGTTACTGAGTTGCCAATTCTTGTTAAATATGGTGAAATAAAAACATGAGAAAAAACATAAAAGTGTGTTCTGTAAGCCTCTTTGAGATTAACATAAGGATTAAACTTCCAGTATGAGTATCTTAGCCACCCCACCCCCCCCCCCCCCCCCTCCCCCAAAAAAAAAAAAAAGAAAAAAAAAATGTCATACAGAAAAAAAAAGAGCAACCAAAAAAGAAAGTCAATGAAAAAATAACTAAAATAGAAAAAATAACAGTAAGTTTTTGATAGAGTTAGTACTTGAACACCATACTACAGATATTAAATTAGAAAGGACACTCAAAAATGTCTTGCCATTGCCATTGATTTGTCAGGCATTATATTTATGCCCCGCCAACTAATGTGGATGGGCATATAGAGTTACCCTTGTCTGTCAGTACGTACGTATGTCCGAACTATGTGGTTAAGTTTTACGTTTGGGTTCATTTCTTTGGAACTTAAGCATAGTGTATCAATGAAACTTCATTAGTGGATGTGCCTTAGGTAGTACTGAGAAGTCATAAAATAATTATATTATTAATACCTACATTTTATGCATGAGCGACTGGTTAAGTTTTGCATTTAGGTTCATTTCTTTGGAACTAAGAATAGTGTGTCAATGAAACTTCATTAGTGGATGTGCCTTAGGTAGTAGTACTGAGCAGTCATACAATAATTGGGTCATTATGACCTACATTTTACGCTTGAGCAACTCTGTTTAAGCTTTGTGATTAGGTTCAAAGAGAACTAAGCATAGTGTATCAATGAAACTTCATCAGTGGATGTGCCTTGCATAGTAATGAGCATTCATACATGATGACCTACATTCTTACAGACTTAATTTCTAGTAGTCAGATATCTTTGCCTGCTATATCAGCTGTAATTTGTTAAATGACCTTACAACTGGTCTTCAAACAAAAATAACATTTATGAAAGAATTCTGCTCTTAAACTTGCAATGGGTTATATATTTTTTGCCATATTGAAGACTTCATTTTTACTTATGATGAAAAACAGCAATAAAAACTGTTCCTTTGCTTAAACCTTCGCCACGTATACATCGTAGGGATATATTGTCAAGACTTAATCCGCCATATCCCTTCTCCCATATTTCATGTATAAGAGAACTTGGGGTCTAATAAAATTCTTTGATACCAGTTTAGATGCATAAGATGTTCACATTTCGTCAATTTACGACATCAGTTGTGCTCAAGGCCTAAAATGTTGAAAACCAAAACAACTATGCAAACCAACTTGTAGGAGGGTTTGCAATCGTATAGAAGATTGATTCTTTGCTTCATAATAATGTCCAGTGGCAAATATTTCATGCTTCTTCAGGACGAGAACCACTTTTATCAAACAATTCAAATAGGAGTTTTGACTGCAACTGAAAAAGGGTTGATAGTTGGGTTGGGTCAGGTTATTTAGCCTTCTGTGAAATCATTCCATTAACCTACTCTTTTCCGAAAACTACAGAAGGGTCCTTCACCTGCAGGGAGTGTGGCATTCTCTAAAGACCTTACCGACTATGGTCTGCAGTCTGGCTTTCCATATTATGACACTACAATCCCTCAATGAGAGGGTCTATCTACCAACTGGGTCTGTGAGTTGAGCTCCCGTGATCCAATAGACTTTATGCTAAACACTTAGGGGAAGTTCGTAAATTATGTCACGGTCCAATGAAATTTATCAAACACATTCCTTACAACTGATCCAAATAACAAAAAAGTGTACTTGTTGTAAATAATTCCTGAGTAACAGAACTAATCCTGAAACCTTGACCGGTGTCCACTGCATTTTGGAAATGAGGTCGATTCCATAAGACACATGCACGATGGGCATACATGTATATTATTTTTATTAAACCTGACCAATGGAGCATGAAGGAGTTCAAAGCGATTTAACATATGTCTGATGGATTTATGTTTATCAGACATAATTTTGAAAACCTAACAAGACTACTGCATGTGAAAATGAAATGTTAGTACCTTCAAAGACTGAGTCTACCAACAGACATTCACTAACTGGTAACCAGAGGCTCCAAGGAGCCTGTATCGCTCACCTGATATCCATTTGTTCATTGCTAAAGGACTTTGAGATTGACATCCATGCCATGTTTGGTTTCAATCCATTCAGTAATTTTCAAGAAGCCGTTTGTTTGATAAACTAAGTCCCATGCTGGTCCCCATTTTGGATGACAGATCTGCACCAAAGTAACAACACTTGGTAAGCACCTCATAAAGAACATTCTTTCTATGTTTGGTTTCAATTCATTCAGTGGTTCGCTAGAAGAAGATTTTTGTATGTATTTCGCATAGGGTCCTATGTTAAACTAAGTTCCCTGCTGGTGGTCATCTTGGATGACAAATCAGCAATAAAGTAACAACACTTGGTCAGCACATCAAAAGGAACATTCATGCTATGTTTGGTTACATTCCATTCAGTGGTTCTCTAGAAGAAGTTTTTTGTATGTATTTCCCATAGGGTCCTATGTTAAACTAACTTCCCTTGCTGGCCATCAGCTTGGATGACAGATTGGCAGCAAAATTATAAATTTGGTGCAGGACCATCATACAATCATTCAGGCATCTTAACACTTCAATCGGTCAAACTGTTTCGAGGAAGAAGTTGTTTGTACATATTTCCCATAAGAACTATATCTCAAGGTGGCAGCCATCTTGGATTTCCAATCGGCATCAAAATAATAAATTTGGTAGAAGACCATCTAAGGAAAATTCCTGCAAAGTAAAAGTTCACTTGGTATTGTGGTTTCTGAAAAGATTTTTGAAACATTGGGTCCTGTGTTAACTATTTCCTGAAGTGGTAGCCATCTTTGATTTCCGATCGGCTTCAGAATTATAAATTTGGTACAGGACCATCACTCAATCATAATATCAATTCAATCTGTCAAACAGTATCGAAGAAGAAGTTGTATGTGTATGTATTTCCCATAAGATCATCCTATGTTAACTATGTCCGACAGTGGCAGCAATCTTGGATATCCATTCAGCACCAAATTTACAAATTTGGTAGCCAACCATCTAAGGAACATTCCTGCAAAGTAGAAGTTCATTTGGTCTTGTGGTTTCTGACAAGATTTTTTAAATTTCAGCCAATCAGAAAAAATTATTGGGCCTGACAGCCATGTTGAATGTTGAATCGGAACCAAATTTACAAATTCTGTTAAGGACCTTCACAGGAACATTGAAGATTGTATATTGCTTTGTTTGTTTGTTTGTTTAGTTGGGGTTTAATGCTGTTTTCAGCACGTTTTGGCCATTTCACGGCGGCCAGTTTTTATTGGTGGAGGAAGCCGGAGTACCCGGAGAGAACCACCGACCTTCGGTAGGAAAATTGGCAATCCTTGTCAATTAAGATCGGAGTCGAACACATACCGCCACAGGTGAGATTCGAACTCACAACCCCAGCGTTGACAGGCTAGTGATCGGTAGTAGTCATGACGAACTACCTAGACCACTCGGCCACCGAGGCCCCTGTATATTGCATACAAATGAATAAACAAAATAAATACTGCATACAAATAATTATATATATATATATATATATTGGGAATATATAACGAATTGTTTAACAATACAAATGTGCAAATTAGACTCTGCTTAATGTGTATGAATGAGAATGCATGTATAGCATTAGATCTTGGATAAGATATATTAAAAAAAATTAATACTATTTTTGTAATAATTCAATTTTGCTTCACCCTATAAAAATTATCTTTTCTTGCTGAAAATATTTCATAGCTATAAAAATCATCAGGTGGTATATGGAAATAGACTATAGATTCTGTTCACATCATATTACTCAATTTTTTTCACCTGATCGGGCCAAGCTTATACCATTCGAATAAAGTCAGTCTCATTAGGGGTGTCTGGTAACCTAATCAATTTCATTTACTGTTATATGTCCAGTTATAATCAATGACCCATGCAGTACAGAGACTGATGTTGAGAATTTTCACAACCACAAAGTACAAAAAAATTTCATGCATGGAACTCGATAAGATACCTTGAAATAAATCGATTCTCTGACCATAAACCCATTTCTGTTCTTTTCATTTGTATCAAACTGACATTACTGAACACAGTTCAATAATTTATAACGGGAGTTGACCTGAACATACACAAAATGAAATCGAATGGCTTTATACAAATTTAACTCTGCCCGATAAGTTCAATAAAACAGAGTAATAAAGTTGATACAAAGTTATAGGCATTTTCAAACAATAAAAATCAAAATATTGAAAACATCTTCAAAACTGAGCATAAATTCAACATAATTATAAAGTAAAAATATAAATAGAGCACCATATCAGATCTACTTTAGAATTAAAAAAAGAAAAATGTCCAGATCTTCAAAATTTAACAGTTTAAGTAATATATATTCTGTATTTGTTTGACTTACATGTATTATTTGCATTATGCTAGGAAGCAGGTTATGAATATTTTATCCAAATATGTAATTTTATAAAAGATTAAAATTTAATTACATTATAAATTATAACAGTATCTTTGCAAATTTCAATATTTTATATCAAAAGCAATCCACAAAATATGTTTTAGGAAGAATATGTGCAACATTAGTCTGAAAGCACAAAATATTACATTACATTCCAAAATATGAGGTATCCAGGATGGAATTCCAAAATCCAGTCTATGGGAGTTGGCCTCTGATGATTGCTCAGAATAAAAATTACATGAGATATGTCAAAAGATTGCTTCTATAAATAGGCACCTCATTTTCATAGTGCCGTGTGTAGGCTCCATGTACGTTAGAATTAAACATGTCAGATTATGATCAAATAGCAATTTTCATTAAAAAAAATGTCTTATTTAAGATAAATAGCACTTTTCATTCAAATTTGAGCATTACTATATAACATTATATTTTTAATTGCATTTTAACATTGAAGCTAGACCATTACATAATAGCATATAATTTATCTACTTTTCCAAAGCTGAAAAGTGGCTATACATTAATAAATACATATTCATAGATTTTTTTTTTTCAAAAGAGGGTTTTTCCTTGAATTAGATGTATAATGTATTTGAAATAAACTATTCCTCTAATATTGAGCAAAAGTGTGGAATGTCAGTATCTTTAAATTTTGTCTAAGATACATAGCAGTTTATATTTGAATAAATATTATTTCTTTGCTTTTCTGTACACTTGGACTATTTTCTCGACTGTTCAATTATAAAATTACAATACAAATTTCATAACTCATATCCATATTTCACTACATTTATTACAACTCTTTTTTATTTCATACTATTGTCTTACAGACCAGATATTTATTTCTTAGAAGAAATGGACTGAAAAACAGATGCAAATTTATCAGGTTCCAACTAAACATTATTGCCTCCACTCATTTCTCCGGGCTTTGGTTTAAAAAAGATATAAATTTGAGGATTTTCTCAAACTATCCTGAACTCAAATACTGACCAATCAGGTTGCTAGAAATTACGTTTTTCATATAATTAACAGGAATTGAAGGAAAGTATCAGTTTGAGATGTTTTATGAAACCTGGTCCTATATATAAATGTGTTACATTATCCTTATATATATTGTTTATTTCCGCAATATAATTTACCTTTCACATGCATGAGATTCAAACTGTCTAGAGGTGTTTTTGACATTTTAATAAGAGATAATAGATATACATGTAATAGATTTTAAAAACATGCATAGGTATAAATATGAATATGTAACATTTTTCCCATTGTTACATTTTGTACTTTTTAGAGTTATATAGAAACAGTGTGTTTCAAACAAGTCCATATTTTGTGATATTGCACGGTGAAATATTTTTAGAAACAGGTGATTTCTAATTCTTTCTCTTTAAAGTGAAATGTGATAAAACAATTTTAGCACTTTACTGTCGTGCAATATCATGTTTTATGGACCATTTTAAGCAATATTGCCTGGGCCGTTGGTCTTGGGCAATATTTCTGTTTAGCAGTCCACAAAACATGATATTGCACTCAGTAAAGTGCCATAATTGTATATTACACAATTTATTATTGATTGATTGATTTATTTACTTATTCATTGTTTATATATTATTTATAATATTAAACATAGGCATAGAAATCAGAAGGAAAAAAATGATGTTAAATTCCACTCACTCATATCATTTATATAACCTATTTGATAGTGAATATTACAGTTATTTTTCTTTTTTCAAATTGCATGAATTGAAAACAACATAAAAATATCGTTGTATAGCAAACATTATTTACCATGTTCAAACAGGATGTTTTTCTTATCCTTCACAGTTAAGACTATATGACATATGTTAATTCGATACTGAAAACTTGAGATTCATGAAAATATTTAAATATTTAATTTTGACTAGATGTTTAAGTGTTTGAACAACAATTATGAAATTACCTTTATAAGGCTTTATGACCGAAGGGAGATAATAAGAATTATAATAACATTATGACATAGCCAGAAAATAAAATTAATGGAAAGTCAAAAGTGAACAAAAAAAAATAAAAATTGAGTTCACTTCACTCTTCACCACACATATCTGAAAACTTCTTGGGGCAAAGCTATGTTTAAGTTTTATTAAAAAAACCCTGCTCTTAAATTTATTGAATAAACTTGTGAATACCAGTCATTCAAAACCTAAAACATTCTTAAAAATATTAAGTACAAAACTGAACATTCTCAATGTATTTGATTCATGCTGGCCAGGTTTTTTTATTACAATATAGGCTTATGTAAGCCTTTATTATGTGTAAAGCAATGAAAGAATGTGGTTTATGAATATTGATGCAATCAAAATCAATTTGTTTACTAGAGATCAAAATTCTTCAATTACTAATTTTATTTAATGCAATTTTAATTAAGAAAACATTTCTTATGCAATTATCATATAGATATGATTAACAAGATATGTGTAAAAATTTACAGTTTAAAATGTTTCTGTGACAAAGCAAGGGTATAACGAATGAAAATACCGTATGTTTATTTACACTAAAATTTTGATTGGTGAAATACTTAAAAGACTATAATAGTTTGAGACATAGGCAACTTTGAAATCCAAAATAATAGGAAATTTGGTAATGGTAAAAGTAGTCTTGAAAACCCAGGATTTTAAAGTTACTCAAGTCTTAATAATCTAACTTCTATTGTGTTTTATTAAACAAAAATTTTAATAGTTTCAGGAAAATTATTTTTTATGATTTTGAATGTCATACTTTTGTAATCATGTAGTAAAACCAAAAAAAAACATATTATGTAATGCATTTCCTGAACTATATAAAATTCATGACTTTCCCTGTATCCACAAAAGCCAGGAAAATGAGAAACATTAGATATCTCCCTTTACCAAGTTACCCAGGGGAGATAATAAAATTGCCCCCATTTAGCCCATTGGGCCAAGGGAGATAATTGCAGTTATCTCCCTTTGATAATTTAGTTAAGGACAATAACTTACTGTTGTTTTTCATTTTTATAAAAATTACTTGTTCCTTTTCATTATTATTAAATATATGAATTTTCACATCTTGACATAAATAAATTATTTAATTATCTAATTATCACTCTTGCAACCTATACGAGTTACAAAATTATGATTTTTTAGCATCTACTCAATTTCCATTCATTCAGTACAATTTAGTATCATTTAAAAAAACCCTGTACAACAGCTGTGAAATATATCAATCAATGTTTACAAAATATAACTTGAGACTGGTGTTGAATATAAAAAAAACAACAATTATTTGCTGTGCATACAAAAATAGAAAAAAAATGAACAAACTGCTATCCTATATTGCACAAGATGAACTAAACACTTAATTTACAACACTTTTGGCAATCAACTAGTTTTCTTAGCACCTGAAGCAAACAACTGTCAACAAACATACCATATAACATATTTAAAAGTAAATAAAAAATAAAGGTAGTAAAAAATACTGTAAAAAATCATGGCCAAACAATTCATTTTGTAAATGACCCTGCAACCACATGTCGGGCAAGGAAAGATAAACAAACAAAGAATCTGCCTGGTTGTTCCTTCATAGTATCAGAATGTGTATTTTTTATTTCACTTCTAAGCTAGCTAATATTTCCAATATCAAGACAAAAAATCTGAGACCAACATGGAATTTTTTACAGTATTTTTTGGCTAATTATAAAAGATTAACAAGTAAAACCCTGTATACCTATCCCTGTTAAAACTTTCAGAACGATGGTAGGCACACAAACAATACTAAAGGTACATTGAGGCCATCTAAAATAAATTCACTGGTTCTCATTAAAATGGTATTTTAAAAACGGAAAAGTAGGTCGGGAATTTCTTTTTTTAGTTTATTTCGGCAACATACAAATGTATGAAACCCTCATTCCTATGATGTATGTACACAAAAGCCTTGTATATCAAAAACATTCAATGATCACTTGAAAGCATAACCTGTTATAAAATATTTTTTTATGAAAATAGTACCAGAAGAGTGGTTACTTTTTACCAAATATAAATGTGTTCTGTCTTAGACTTTCTATGTGGGTTGATGGTGTCTGAGAACCAGATCTTGGCCTACAATTATATTCAAATCAAAGCACTATTTTTAATTAATTTTTCATTCAACTGAAGCAACTACATCCTCTATTAGTATTCTAATTGCATTCTTCTTTCAGAAGAGAATATATATAGAAATGCCGTCATATCAGAAAATCGATTTGTTTTGTAACGGCACCACATAAAGAAAAATTCTGAATAAAAAAATTCATGCTAATTGCTTTTTTGACTTCATTTGACAATAATTTTTTCTTCATTTGGTGGGATATATGAAAAGCAAATTGAACTGATATTCCTTTTTACCGAGTAAACAAAACCTGTTATTATTTTTTTCCATTATCAGGTGAGAAAAAAATCTCTATCTTGAAGCAGATTTTTTTTTCAGGGCTTGGATGTCTATATGTTATGTGTTATCTCCCCTGCAAACATTTCCTGAGCTAAATTTGCATTATCACTCAATGAAAAATTTAATCGTTGCTACAGTTTATGTAAATTAATTAAACATGGCTGCCTTTTCTTTAAATGCTTTTTTTCTTTCCTTTGCTTCTTCCAATTGTTTCTTCTTTTCTTCTTGCTCTGCTTTTATTTCTTCTTCAAATTTTTTGTCTCTTGTTTGGTTTTCAATCTAAAAAATTCATTTATGCTTTAATTAAAGATTAAAGACAAATCCCTCTATTGTTTTTGCACATATAGCAGCGCAATGGTATTATGCCAACGGCGGCTTATGACGTCACGATTTCAGCAAACTTGTACCGTTTCAGAAGAATCATCAATAGTTGATGAAAGAAAATAGAATGACGACACGAATCAATGGAAGCTTACTACATCTTCATTTAGAATTTCAAATATACATTCTGTTCATTTTTATGTTAATTTGCGCTCTTTATTGTATTTTACATTTTTTCCTCAATAGATTTTTTAAGCCGTGAATTTATGAATGGCAACATCTACTCAGAAACCCAATTATGACGTTATGTCATTCAACGTTTTCTAAGAGAAGATAACTCTAATCTTCATAACAATTATTGAAAAATGGATAAACATTAGTTTTTCTTTCTTAAAAGGATGGTGACCTATATTTTTTAAAAGCTTATTCCTTAAAGAGTGCTATTTTCTTCTTCCATGACAACTTTAAGAAAATACTTAACGTCAGAATTTTTTTTTATCATTTTGTACAAAAAAGGATACGATTATTTTATTGGCGTGAAATTAAATAAAATACTATTTTACCAATTAGAGCAAGGACAATTATTAAATCAAAATCAAAATATTGAAATATAAGAAATTATGGAAATTTTGGTACCAAAATGTAAAATTTCTGTCGTGTTTCAAAAGAAAAACAATCCTTTGAAAATGACACGTTAATATCAATGATTTCTTAAAACGAGAAAAAATTGAGATGGAATAAAATGAAAACGAGTCCGGTGGCCTCATTTTTTTAAAACCTCATTTTGATCAGTATTATTTGAAATACCTAAGGGTTGATTTTAAAGGAATTCCTAACATCAGAAGTGAATAAAGGGATTTGTCTTTTAATTGGATTAACACTTTTATAGTGTTAACACTTCAATTTTCGTAGTAATACACACAATGTACATGCAATTATGTGTCCAAGAATGAATATTGAATCAGGGCTCACCACACTTGAATATAACAGGGAGACTCAGAGTCTCCCTCAGGGTAGCAACAGGGAGACTTCAGGGCACGACAGGGAGACTTCCAAATCTACCAAGGAGACTGTGTTTCCCCCCTCCCCCCCAATTCGTCGCCTGTCGAGTAAATACCTGTTATTTTGTGTCTTAAAGTGTATACTATACATTCCTTTATTGTGTTTTATCCTGTATTGTTTGAGATTTTATCTACATTTACTCCATATCCTTCCATTTCAATCAAAATCTGAGATTTTGTCTCATGTGCATTTAATCAATATCCTTTGTCAGAGATTGCGAGTTTGCCTTATGTACATTTGATTTGTATACTTAGAGATGTTTAATACATTTTTACTATTTTTGCAGGTTTCCTCTACAGCCATGATGATATCTTGTAATAAACTGATTAATTTATATTTGAAATGAATAAAACTCAATTTCGGATTTTCATATTTTATTTATTTGATATTTGAATCCAGCAAAACAGACATAATAAATATATGACTAAACAGTGTTCTCACTAAGAATTTTTCATGACGAGTCCTGGGACTCATCATTTTTCAGAATAGTGAGTCCCAGCTGATTTTAATGAGTCCCAGTCCCAGGACTCATCACCACCTTTTGAACGTACATTGCTGCATGATTTTGACCATGGTAGGCCTATTGTACTATTGTTAAAGTTTAATTAAAATCATGTGCTGCCTTAAAATACTGACGAATATAATTTGAAATAAAAAAAATTTTAAAAATGAAATTATGCAGTGGTGCTCCGAACTTGGAAGAAAATTTCTGTTACAGATATGAGCAAAAATCTTTGTACCTTTTGACAGAACTTATTTATTATTGCCATTTTATTTTTTAATGTTTATTTATCTATAATCTTTACTATTATTTTTTCTCAAACATATTCTTAAAATTCTTCCATTCACCTTGCTTGAACACCTTAATAATCAATTCATGTCTGCTAAATTTATTTTTAAATAAGGTCTACATATTTTTACGGTAAAAAACACCGTGACCAATGAAAAATCACGAGAATTCCGATTACCGCCATTTTCTAGCCTACTTCGTCGTTTCTTTCCCCCTTCCTGTATGATCTCCAAGAAAACAAAAAAATGGCGGCTCGAGATTTTTAATGAAAATAACGGTCTTCAGACGCAGCTGATTACGTATGTTGTTCGGAGGCGCCTTACTTAAAAACACAGGACGACTCATTTGTCGCTCTGAAGTCGATGACAGGGCGACATTGGCGAGCATTAGGCGACTTAATCGCCCTAATCGCCCAGTTTGGTGACCCCTGTGAATAACTATTTGTACATGGCCTAGAAAAAGGTAGAAATGCAAGGCTTTTACACTTCCCAAATATAAATCAAATAACTATATATCATGTCGGTAACATGTATAAAGTTTATTTATATGCCAAGTTGGAAACAGGAAGTAAATGCTACAGTGAGTCCCAGGAATTTCATAAACTGACTTCTTGATGAAAATGTTGACCCTTTAATTATATGGTTACAAACAGTATATAGCAAACAATTTTATCATGAAAAAAAATAGAGGGGTATAAATAAAGATTCTCCTTCAGGTTCCAGTGAGTTATGGAATTCCTTCACCCGAGATAGTTAAATTTTTTATTTTCAACACGCGAGCTTTAGCGAGCATAATAAAATCAAAAATTTAACTATCTGAGCCAAATTATTTCATTTTGCCAATTTTTAGAATCATAAATTTTGGTCATTGTACAAAAAAAGATGTCATGTCTGAAAAAAGGGAAGGGGAAGGAAGAAATGGGAAGGTAACTGTGAAATAACTTTAAAAATACAAAAAAATGCCTTCCAGAATAGTCCCTGTTCCAAAAACATTCAAACAAGTACATTGAGACTGGTTCCATCACATCATTTGGACAAAGATACAGGACCGAAAATCAGATCCCACTTATGACTAATCATGTATTCATACAAATATTTGTGACCCTGGTCTTATACATGAACACATGAATTAATACCTTTGCCTCAAAGAAAGTTTTGGCTCCTTTGACTCCTTCGGAATGCACATCTATTTCCGTCATATTGTCAAATAATGCCATCAGTCCGCTGTCTGCGTCAAGCTCTCCAGCATTAGCTTTACGGAATATTAGTAAAAACTACAATAAGAAGAAAGTCATATAAATTGTATATATGGAATAGAACACATCACCAAATTGATTATAATATCATGAATATCATTCAAGTTTCATTCTACAATTGAACAATCAAGAGTGTATAAATATTGTGATTCACTTAAGCAGTGGAATCTTTTTCTCAATCTATTCAAAAGAAAAATCTCAGTAAAGTACTGCATAACAAGAAGACACAAGTGTTTTAATGAAATTGATCAAACTGGACAGAAGTGGGTGGAAAAAGAGGCTTAAAAAATTGAATTAAAAAACCAAAATAACTGACAACGGACTAAATTATGGACACCTTTATGTAACATTTCGGCAATAGTTATAATACACACTCTTTTACATGGTACTGTAAACTGGCCAATTTCCACTTCACTTTTTTCTCAATTTTGCAACTTTACTCTGTTTTAAATTCGTGATTCCCAGTCAGTCAACACATACAAAGTACTGAAATAATTCAAATTATTTAATGTGTTCGACTCTGATCCTGACTAGGATTCCCAGTTTTTCTGGCATAGATCTTGGTTCTATACTGATTCTCCGGCTTCCTCCACCAATAAAACAAAATGTGCAGAAATTGCCACAAAACCTGATAAATCAATGATATAGACATTCATGTTTACCTCTCTAAAATTAATTTTTCCATCATTATCTTCATCTATTTCCTTAATCATGGCTTTCAATGATAGGTGAGTCTGTGGAGCCTCTAGTTTTTCCATCATCAATTTAAGTTCGTTAAAATCTATGAATTTATCTTTCCCTGTATCATATCTGCAAAAAATGTAAATACATTCATAGACAATTTTCCTTTTTAATACAGTTGATAAATTTACAACTATGGCTTTGCCACTTTATTATAAATGCAAGTATTAAATAGAATATGTAATATACTGTACAAAGATTTTAACAGTACATGCATATAAATCTATGTGTTTGTATCCCATATATAAGGATCGCTGCAAAAAACCTGTGGATTCAAACCTTAACCTCTATGTTAGTAGCTAATGAGCACTTTGAATGACTAAACAAAAGAAGATCTCTGGATCAGCACATCTTATTAACACCAGCTATATATTTCCCACCACACAGTTCCTGGAAAGCAACAATTTCTGTTCAATTTGTCGTTTCTTTTCATGGAGTGTCAACTTTGATTCTCACTTTTTTCTAAAAAGTTTTAACATCAAATTTTGATGGATTTTGCTTGTTTATATACTTGTAATTTTTTGTTTGAATAAATCTCAATCAATTGTGCATTTTAAAAAGGGGCTGTAACTCTTTTGGTTTGATTTGTTGTTTGCTTAACGTCCAGTGGCAAACATTTCATGCTTCTTCAGTATGTCAATCAGTTCAATCAGTTCAACAATTTATCAAACAATTGAAACAGGGATGGGGCTGGACACAGAGGGAACCAATTTTGACTGCCACTGTGAAAGGGTGGATGGATAGGTAGGGTAGGATATCTTAGGCTTCTGGAGCGGCATTAGCCTACTCATTTTTGAAAACAATAGAAGGGATTTTTAGCATGCAGGGTGTTTGGCATCATTATCCAATTTGGTCCGTGATCAGGCTTTCCATATTATGACCTGACAACCCCCTAACGAGAGGGTCTCCGCTATCCACCACCTGGGGCCATGCTAGGCAACTCTAGATCTGTGGGTTGAGCACCTGTGAGCTATCACAGGTGCCTAGCCAATCTTTTGGATTTTTCAGTATAAGGACATGGATATTATGTTGCACATTGATAATAAACATGTGGGATATTATTCATGTTTACAAAATTAAAAATACACTTGATATAAGGAGGAAAATCAATAACGAGAAAGTCATTCTGGATCTACAGTCAGGTTGGAACTGTGATTTTCCGTGCATTCTGCAGGGTATGGAGTCCACTCAAAAAAATTAGTGGACAACACTTAAAATTTGAGTGGAAATTTGTGGACAGTCAGTAGTTTTAACACTTTAATAATATTTGCTAAGCAATAAGAAATGAAAAAAAAAATATATAAAATTATAAAGTATGATTATTTAATTATGAGTATTTCTCATTTTATATATATATTTGTAGAAACAGTTTACATGTATATGGTATGCAATACTTCATTTCCGATTTAGTCCAGAATTACCGCATACGGGGCAGAAATAATTATTCTGATCACATGACTTTAGTGTTTTCTTAGGCATGAGAATGGCGCTTTGCACGTTACGAGAGTGAAGGGAAATTTGAAGGATAATGCAATTCGGGCGAGTTTTAGTTTTCTGTATACATGGCATGATTTTCCCTCCTGGTACAGAAATTGTCACAACTCTGGTACAGTTTTTTTGTAGCAAAACTTACCAGGGCTGCTGTATTGTTATTGTTTCTATGCCTAACAAAACGTCACATGATATGTCATTCTTTACCTCCGTCGCAAAGAGCAATCGATCTTGAAAAAGTCGTATTACTGACTTTCCACAAATGTCCACTCAAATTTTGGGTAGTCACCACCATTTTTAGTGGACAGGAAGGGATCACCTGAACCTGGCAATCACAATACTGGTATACCAGTATTGTTAACAATACTGGAACAAAATTTTATTCCAGTATTGTCTCCGGGTATTGTTCCACTATTGTTGATTATAAATTGTATTGTTTGGTTAATTTGCATTGTTATAATTAAACTTGGTAATTATAGAATGAGTTTACAATAGAAATAAATAAAAAACAATATCCTGTTTTAATATAATTTTATTTCATATAATTAATCATGAAATTTATATGTTTAAAAAAGAAAAGCAGTATTGTGATCGACAGGTTCAGGTGATCCACAGGAAGTTGTGGAATTTGAGTGGTGTCCACTTGTGGAAAGTGGAAAATCACAGTATCACACCGACCATACTGTACTGTAGTGGGAGGTCCCAGCTTGTTTATGATCAATTGCAAGCATGTGCACAGAAAACGAAATACCTAAATAAGCGCTTTTAATGCATATTATTAAACTTGTTAATTTTTTTTCCTGGAAATCCTACTTGTTAAATGTTTTCTGGAAATCCTGTATCTGTTTGCGAGAAAATTCTTTAAATTCTGTGTAAGGGTTGAACACTTGGGAAGATTTTATAACACTCTCTTCTTCTCCTTCATTAATATTCACTCTTCTTTCCAGTTTCTTCGCTAACTCATTCGTGGCCATGTCTAATTATCTATAATTTGCAATGCAAAATCATAAAACATAACTTTTCTGACACTTCCTTCTTCCTCTCAAATCACTTCCGGTTTTGGGTACACCAGAAATTGCACGTGTGAAGACTTTGATTGAAAACTGTACAGTGGTTATTGCGAATCCTGTTTTATGATATTAAAACATTTCCAAAGCAACATGCCAGCAAATGTATACTTACCATTCATTTAAAGAATATTAATGTTTCTTACGATCCAAAGTACTTTCATTAGAATTCGAGTCAAAACGCCCCCGTCCAAAACGCCCCACTCTATGTCAAAACGCCCCCACTTTTAAAGATGAAATAACATCCCCATTTTCAGTCCCTGCCAAAACGCCCCCATTTTTAACCTTGGTCAAAACGCCCCCATTTCCGAACACATGCCAAAACGCCTGTTATGTCTGAAGCTGATTTTTATTAATAAAGTCTTTGACGTTTGCTAAGTTGATTATGATTCGGATCGGCAATGGTTGTGCCAACCGATGGATATTATGACCCATAAAGGCCGGGGGTCTTAAACATACCATCGACTTAAGGCGCGGAATCTGGGTCATAAATATCGAGCATATACTAAAATCATTTTAGGGTACCTAAAATCAAGGTCATCAATATCGATTTTAATAGCATATGCTAAAATTAATTTAGGATACCCTAAAATCATTTTAGTATATTCTAAATTCATTTCAGTATATACTAAAGTGATTTTAGTATATACTAAAATCATTTTATAGTATATACTAAAATCGATATTTATGACCTTGATTCTGCTCCAATATTTCTGTACAAGCTGAATAATTCTGTAATCAGTATATGCTAAATTGGTTTTAAGGTATCCTAAAATGATTTTAATATATACTAAATTGATTTTAGGATACCATAAAATAATTTTAGTATGCTAAAATGATTTTAGGATACCCTTACTTCAATTTAGAGTATGCTAAATTGTAATTTAGTATCTACTAAAATCATTTAAGGCTATCCTAAAATCGATATTTATGACCTTGATTCCGCGCCATAATCACCCGTACATATAGGCTAGGGTCGACATTGAAATGAAAATTTTATCCAGAAATAGTACTTTTCTACAGACCCCCCCAAATACCTCTGAAATTAATCCGCCAAAAACTACTTTACAATAATTTATGCTGCAAAAAAACTTTGTCGTGTAAATTATATAGTTAAATCTACCTAACCTAAATTCTTGTTGCCAATCTTTAAAAAAACAGTTTCTAATTTTTTTTTGTTGAAAAAACACTATTCCTCTCGATAGAAAGTGCGAGCACATTGAGAAATCTTCAGATCAAATACCTCGCCCTCTCTCCGGACTTCTGTGTCTGCCTCTGGAAGATTGTTAATATATATAATTACAAAACAGAATTTGAATGTACATGTACATCATATCTTCGCAAACACAAACAAACAGTAGCTTTTGTAAGGTACATGTATAGTGTGACTATCTGTCCGTCAATGTAAATAAACTTTTAGTGCTTGATCGAATAAATATTTCCCTATTAGTAGGGCAGTATACGAATATAATAAAAAAATATTAACAAATTCTTGTTCTAGAACTCAGACACACATAATTTAATCTTTCGCATAGATTTAAACCAATCGAACAATCTATAGTTCGCCTTCTTTATATTTTGATGATGAGTTGAGCTTTGAACATAGATCAATATCGGCAAAAGAATACCGACGCGACAAAACATTGGGAAAAATCCACAAAGTCCAAGGAAAAGACAAAGTCAGGAGAATAGAACACAACAAACAAACGCCACAAGGATACATGTATAACTAAAAGAATAAAAAACGTATAATAAACTTAACAAAACTAGAACAAGAGAGTACAGAAACTAAACCACTAGCAATGCCAACTCCTATAACAAACTGGGAGTGACATCAGGTGCTCTGGAAGGGTAAGCATGTCCTGTCCCGTTAGCGACACCCGTCACATTGCAAGTTGCAACGAAGTGAACATGCAATCTGTACATTCGGAAAACACAAGTGCCATATATATTTTATTGACCATTAGTACACAGATACCAATTAAGATTAAAGAAAATGTTAATTCGTACAAATACATGTACCACAGATTAAATATCAGTATAAAAGCTTGAAAATTCTAAGAAATGGAGTTTTTGGTATGATAAGGAAAATATTTGATTTATGTAAGTCTACAAACAGAAGCATCGGGACAATATATTATATTACTAACAAGTCGAATATATAACTGCATATATGCATACAAGTATAAAACAAGGAAAATTGCATACAAGTATAAAACAAGGAAAATTGCATACAAGTATAAAACAAGAAAAATTGCCGAATTGGACATAATCGGCACTTACATGCAGTTATATGCGTTACTACTATAGTTTCATCTTATAAAGAGTTTATATTTTTCTAGTAATGCCCCACTAATAACTAATGATTACTAAGTATAGATGACGAATTTTAATCCACCAGTTGGGGCATAGACATGGGAAATAAGATAAACTGGTGCTGTTTTTGAAAATTAAATGTCCTGCAACAATTAAAAATTAGTGACCGCACGAATGAAATTCTATAGAAATATATCATGTTTGTGCGTGCTATTTGCCAAAAAATACCGGTTGAATTGGTGAATTTACCGAGCCGTTTGGCGAGGGAAATTTCTCCAGCCTCGAAACCGGTATTTTTGGCAAATACCACGCGTAAACAGATACATTTCTTTAATACTACCGAATATTCTTATCTTGATATTAAACGGAACAAATGTTGATTTTTCGTTGAGACTTCGTGGTTACTATGTTTAGACATGGTATTTTCCATTTGGCGTTGTATTTTTCACAAATACCATGTTTTGTGGAATTCCCTCGAAACAAATACAATGAAGTGGCGTTGTATTTTTCACAAATACCACGCTTTGTGGAATTCCTTCGAAGCAAATACAAGAGAACAATAACAAAAAGATTGAAATTCATTAAATTTGCAAATACAATTCATCTTATCCAATCAAAATACTGCATACTTATATAAGTTGGAATTACATTATAAATATCTATCATGAGCTGAGGGTGTGGATTAGATCTTTTTTTCTGAGTCTTGACTTTTGATAACTAAAAGTAAATATATATATCATACTAATTGTCATATACTGAAATATGTACAAAATGTATAGATAAAATAAATATGTATATGTTGAAGATATATACGTGTATTATCATTGTCTGTACTTTCGGTAATGAGGGCTTTTTACATCAAGAGTTTGAATGAATAAGAAAAAAAGTTTATAAAGAAATAATTTTAAACGTATCTTATTTTTTACCAAATGATACATCATATTTACATCTAATCAAATGAAGAAACGACACGTTTAGAAATATGGCATAGAGTACTGCCTGAGGGAATATTTCTGACAAGATCAAGAATTGAGGAAGTTAAAATGGTAAGTATTCAAGTCACTTTTAGGTAAAAATTGGAAAAATGACAAAGCGTCAAGAAGGAATTCGACTCCGGTCAAATGTGGTAATGAAACCACAGTTTATTTTAAATGAATTTTCCGATGAAGAAGTTGAGGA
Organism: Mytilisepta virgata; assembly: GCA_028015205.1. Classification (NCBI taxonomy): domain Eukaryota; kingdom Metazoa; phylum Mollusca; class Bivalvia; order Mytilida; family Mytilidae; genus Mytilisepta; species Mytilisepta virgata. The sequence continues at coordinate 32,641,996 of CM051511.1, read as the reverse complement.
CGATGAGATAGTGGACGAAAATGATGAAATTGACGATTATTTCGACGAAAATAGTGTGTATGATGGAACGTTGTTCAACGATATTGGGCTCGATTACGAAAATTTTGTTCCTATGGAAGCATTTCAAGACCCAAACCATGTTTATAATACGGAAAATTTAAAGGAAGAACCCGAGGAGGAAGAGAAAACCGCCGAGGAAATTGAAAACGAAAAAAACCGAAAGACATTTTTAGACTGGAAAGAAAAATTAGAGGTATTTTTCAGACGTTCTGTTTTTATCAAAATCTTATTTTTTTGTCTGAGACCTATTTCAACAAATTCGTTTATTTTGGTTATGTCATATGAAATTTATCATTCAGTCGATTTAAAGAAAAAAAAAACTGTGCTTCCCATATAAATTGGAGACGTATCTGTACAACCTGGTTTACCAAGCAACAAGGAGATAGAAGAGGGTAGATTCTACTTTGAGTTTCTACAGGATTTCCGAATTAAAAGGATTTATTATTACAATAAGGATTCAAAAAAGAACTCTTCTCAAACCTATAAACCTATGCTATATCACGGAAAGGCTGGTGGGGGGGGGGGGGGGGGGGGGTGTAACTGCCTATATAATGGTAACTAGGTCTGTTTTTTCTCATTTAAATATGGGAAAAGGTATACTATTTAAATATAAATAAATATATGATTAGGTCATATTTTCAGATTTATAAAATTCCCTGCCCTATTTTCCCTCTCACGGCATGCAAACAGCTTTAGTTCAGATTAACTATTTTTTTCAAAATACAAGGTTAGAAAATAAATGAGAGGGTCTGGAAAAGTGATTAGGTTGGACTTTTTTGGTAGCTCAAATATATAAATAGGGTGGGATAATAAAGTACTAGTTACAACCCCCCCCCCCCCCCCCCCGTGCTACTAGTATAACGGTAGTCTTTGCGAGATTTTTTCGGTATGTTGCAGATCTAAATTTGATTTTAGGACGTTCATTGCATGCTAAGCTTCAGAACAACAAAGGTTTTATATAGTTTTTTAAAGTTTGAAAATTATAAGGAGATTGACGAAGAATCTATATCACGTGCATGTTTTTGAGATATATTAGCAGTCAAAACTTTGGCGGGAAATTGGTCTCTCTTAATTTTTTTTCACGAATCGTTGGAAGATTTATTTCATATCGTAATTTGGGATACCCTTCTGTCAATTTGTTGACGTTTTAACATTATTACATATACAGATATACAAAAGACAGTGAATTAGGATAGGGTGGGTCGATCAAATATATGAAACTATGATGTAAATACATTGTGCCTCAAATTGCGACCAGTTTCCGAAATACATCTCACGAGGCCGATTGCATCATAATTTGTTATAATCAATTAAAACTAGTCTTTTAGGAAAACATTGCTGATATTAAGTCATTGTACTTGAAGTAGTTTTTCATGATTCATGTATCGCAACATTCTCGTACTCTGTAAATTATAAGTTTAGATTTCTTTTCTGTATATGTATATGTAGTCTATTTCAACCCATAACCAGATAACTTTTAATGAGATACTTCCATGGTTATGAGATAAATTGCATATTCACACAGAATCAAATGACAGATCTTTCATTTCTCTTCCGTGAAAATGTCACAGTGGTCTCGTTTTGGGTATCTAGCTGCAATTGACCCATTTTCATCTGCTGTTTAACTAAAGCTAACAGGCCTAAAAATTCACCAAATCATGTTGTGTATTCCCGCATTAATCCCCCCTTTTGTATGGGGTTAATTGTCTAATGGTTTTTATATATCGATCTGTTACATAATAGGTTTTACCTGGGACTATTATAGTTATAATAGTTTTACAGTAGACAATAGGTTTTACAGTAGACAATTTATATATTTGTATAGATTTTTATTAGTTCCAAGTGAGTAGCCTTTGATTTTCAAAATGTTAATAGATAGCATTCATCGGACATAAATTGTAAAAAAAGTCGGTGTTTTCCACCTCGGTAGTCGGGATTACATTACCTATTTTATACTACAGTTCGGATGTCCCAATACTCCTTTTAGGTTTTTCTCCACGTAAATTTGTAAACATGGCAGACAAAAGAAGAAATCGTCGCAGAATTGACAAGGCAATGATTGTTTAACCCATATATATTGGTCTAATCGAAAATATGATTTCGTAAAATCTGTATTTCATGAACGCAGTATATTTCCCCCTTATCTAACACCCTGAATGATTTGTAAATTTGATGTTCAAAGTTAATTTTCATGTGGCATATGTCACTGACACAGGCACCGTGTACATGAAGTTAGTTTATTGTATTCTCCTTTTCTCGTGTTTTTCTGCAAGATCACCAATCTAATTTTTATAAAAAAAAATGTTTTCTTTTTTTTTTAAAATAAATAAATGTTAAAGGACCACAGGTACTTGTGGACAGGATACCCCTGTATGGTACCCCTGTGCATGAAATTAAAAAAAAAAATTGGGCTTTTTAAAATTATTTTGCATCAGAATATGTGCAGAATTATAGATAAACACCATTTGGAATATTTTCGGGTCAAGTGATACATTATAGAGAGAAGGTAAGTCACTTCCAGTTTGCTGAGCAGAGGTACCACTTGGTTATCCACTCAACATAGGGGTCACGCTGGCATTAAATAAATCGCCAAAGCATTTTTGTCGCCTGTTTCAAAATTTGTTCGCCAAGTCACCCTCCCCCTTTTAGAAGCATTCCGTGATTGTTCTTTTATTCATTACTATTTGAAATAACATGGCCTGAAAAGTATTTTTGATGAAATATTTTTAATGACAGTGGTTAACTTTCATCTGAAATGACCTTTATTTTGATGGTAAGCCTAATAAAACATGGATTGTTCCACATGTGTTTGTTGATGTTAAACTGGAAGTGACATCACAATCTTTGCAAATTGGAAATTTTATGATATAATGCTTTTAAAGGTGTAAAAAAAAACATCCACATTTAATTTCATGACAAATAAAATTACCTAATAAAAATTAGGATAGTATAAATACTATCTTAGTGTGTAAATTGAATTGGTCAATCAATTGAGCAGTCAAGTGTAAACGATCTGAGCATGTGTGAGTTATTGATTGTGTCTGTTTACTAACATTGAAACAGCTGCTGTGTTTATTGGCCTGATGTAAACTGTTGAATTATCATAGATAATCATATAAAACTTACAAATGATGTTTCTTAGTCACCATTTTAAAATGTATTCACAAAAGTGCCATATTTAAAAAAAAAGATCTAAAAATTCTGTTGCCAGAAATATCGCAAACTATAAAATTTTGTCGGCAGATTAAATAAAAAATCACATTTGGCGATATTGGCCAAGCCCAGCGCGGTCCCTGCAATATTATCAATTAAAATAGATCCTACCTCTAATGTCTGTGTCTTCTTTCCTTCCAATAATGAATATACTGCATTTACTATTAATCAGTATTTTTCACTCGCAATATTACCTTCGTCGTTGACATTTTGAATCACTCAGATCAGAAAAGTTGAAATTTACAAATATTTGCTCACCAGTAACAACGCGAAATTTGATTGACTTCTCTACCATAAAGTGCGGGCTTCACTTGCTCATAAACTGTATTGGCCCTTGTATAGATTCAAGGGTGGCTGTATTAGCTTCGCGGCCTGGAGTGCCAAGAGCCTATACAAGTGGCTGAGAATCTATACAAGGCCAGAACAGAAACAGCCAGTTCATAACACTTTTTGTCGAGCCTTCGACTTTTGTCGAAAAAGCGAGACATAGCGATCCTACATTCCGTCGTCGTCGTCGTCGTCGGCGGCGTCCACAAATATTCACCCTGTGGTTAAAGTTTTTGAAATTTTAATAACTTTCTTAAACTATCCTGGATTTCTACCAAACTTGGACAGAGGCTTGTTTATGATCATAAGATAGTATCCAGAAGGAAATTTTGTAAAAAAAAAATTCCAGTTTTTCCGTATTTTACTTATAAATGGACTTAGTTTTTCTGCCAGGAAACATTACATTCACTCTGTGGTTAAAGTTTTTAAAATTTTAATAACTTTCTTAAAATATCCTGGATTTGTACCAAACTTGGACAGAAGCTTGTTTATGATCATAAGATAGTATCCAGAAGTAAATTTTGTAAAATAAAAATTCCAGTTTTTCTGCATATTACTTATAAATGGACTTAGTTTTTCTGCCAGGAAACATTACATTCATTCTGTGGTTAAAGTTTTTAAAATTTTAATAACTTTCTTAAAATATCCTGGATTTGTACCAAACTTGGACAGAAGCTTGTTTATGATCATAAGATAGTATCCAGAAGTAAATTTTGTAAAATAAAAATTCCAGTTTTTCTGTATATTACTTATAAATGGACTTAGTTTTTCTGCCAGGAAACATTACATTCATTCTGTGGTTAAAGTTTTCAAAATTTTAATAACTTTCTTAAACTATCCTGGATTTGTACCAAACTTGGACAGAAGCTTGTTTATGATCATAATATAGTATCCAGAAGTAAATTTAGTAAAAAAAAAAAAAATTTTCTGTATTTTACTTATAAATGGACTTAGTTTTTCTGCCAGGAAACATTACATTCACTCTGTGGTTAAAGTTTTTAAAATTTGACAGTAAGGAATACATTTATTACCTATTCCCAATTTTCTATTCATTATAGATAATGGAACCATCACAGACTTATGCATGAAAGTCCTTTTTTAAAACTAACATATTTTATTCTCTAATTTTTTATTCTTTCAGGTTCATTGCAAATGGCACATCCACAAATTCTTTACTAGTTTTATTTAAGGCAACTCAATTCCTGATAAATAACATCTCGCAATAATACATTTTTAATTTATATTCATATTTATGTCACCTGGCCTTAAACATCTTATTCTAATTCACTCTAAATGTAGTTTATGAGAAAAAAATGCAAATTTCCTATAACCCACAATTTTCTTATTTGTACATATATTCTACTTTTTTAATTAAAGGCTAGATCATTAAGCACTTTAAAATTTGTCTTCTTTAACATTTGTTCATTCAATAAATTTATGTTTCTACTCATTTATAAATCTATATATATATATATAATTGCATACTATATTAATTTTTTACAACAAAATCTTTTTTCATACATTTCAAATGTTTTATTTCATTAACTGCAAATCTATTATGTGCATTCACCTATCACACTGAAAATATAGACAACATCAAAAGTAGGCGAGACACTGGGTTCCGCGGAACCCTTACGAATTTTTATTAAATAATCTAATTTACCACGTACAAATGTACCATACCGATATTTTTTAATAAAAGGCCAGAACAGAAACAGCCAGTTGATAACATTTTTATTAAAAAAGTTACCATACCAATATTTTTTAATATGACACACTGATCGCTTTTATAAGCTAATTAATAAAGCTGATTCTAATTTTATTATTTCATAGGAGTTGTCAATTGCTGGACAGACTACTGTAGTTTATTGTATATGCAGTTCAAGGATGTTGAATTACAATCAGTTGTTGACTAATTTCTGCTGCATTTCAAACCATTCAAAACTTATTATTAATTATATCACCTCAACAAATTTAATATGCTGTTGGTGTGGCTAACAATGCGAGCACAGCAATACCCCTCTCCAGAAACTCATTTCCGGTATCACGATTCTGACTCGGAGCAAGTTATTTCCCTTACTTTTCTTACTTCCATTTCATGCGAACAAAACTTTTTCTAGCGTTAGTATGTAGCACAATATGGCCATATTCACTTTAAAAAATAAATTCACTTAGGATTGCATAATGGCTGCCTCTATTAAACAAAGACTTTCCTCAATGACCCATATGCTCCCAAAGTGCTTGCTGTTGTTACAAAATCAAATTATACATTGCTAGTTTGATCCGCAAAATACAGGAAGCTAATTTTTTAGTTGCATTGAGATATTACAAAAATATCAACACATCTTTAAATCGGGCTACAAAAAAAATTGCTACATTTGTATTTTTTTTAAAAAATTACGAAATTCATTTTATATATATTTGGAATTTCCTAATAAAAGAGTACACTTGGAAGAGAGGAGGTTATTTAAGTATATGAGTTCAATGGTATGGTCATCAAGAAGTCGTATACTTAAGTGGACCTTAAATTGATTTTCAGAAAACAATTCTATTTATAATTTCTTATTTTCAGTCAGAAGATGGAGAGAAGTGTACAAAAGAGGAATATGCAATTGCCAAACATTTACGTTTTAATGTACCAGTTCGAGATGCCAAATTTGTGGCTATGGGAGAGGAGGTTAAATGCTTTGTTGGTAAGTCTGCCAAATTATACATGTACAAGATATTTGAACGTAAAAGGCCTTTTTAGTAGGGAAAGATTTTTTTATTTATATGGCTGTCCTTAAATGAATCTTTGTAATAACAATCAGCTTTATCTTAAGGTACAGTGGTGTGCGTTCAAGCAAAGCTATGCTCATGTGATGCTTGCAATATATTTCCAGTTTCAAACTAGACAATGGTTTTTTGACAAAAATACCTTTGTGACAGATTTATGCATAAAAAATGAAGGAAAAAAGGCAACATCTACATATCATGCATATGACTGTATGTTACTTTTAGAAATACAATATACATGAAGGAGATAATCTAGACATTTGTTTCAGAAACGGTCAGTTGACCTTCATTGAATTTACCCACAGATTTGAAATGATACAGAATTTCAAACTGACAAAGTAAATTGTACAATTTAATTTTTAAATTTACACTGAAACCTCATCATGCTCATGAAGCATGTGGGTCAGACAAGCAAAATAAAAAAAATTGTATCAGACTGATTGTTTGTTCTTTATCTCCAATCAGAGTTGTTGAGTGCCAGAACAAACTATGTTAAAAATTTTTATGCCCTGCCACGAATGTGGCTGGGGGATTTTAGATTTACCCTTGTCCCTACGACCGTCTGTACGTATGTCTTGATTCGGTTAAGTTTTGCATTTAGCTCCATTTCTCAGAAACCTATAGTAATATATCAATGATATTTTACCACTACAGTCCTCTTGTATATAGTACAACACTGTTCAGCAACACTTTGGTTGCTATGACCTACATTTCATGCTTCAGTGACTTTGGTTAAGTTTTGCGTTGGTTCATATCTCAGAAACCTATAGTAATATATCAATGATATTTCACCACTACAGTCCTCTTGTATAGTACAACACAGTTCAGCAATCTATATTGTTTTTAGGGCTGGGCATCCGTGTCTTATAGACACATTTTCTAGTTTATTATTTGTGTTACAGCAAAGGATGCAATTGATGCTTTGATGGATTCAAAATGGGCCAAAAATCCAAATGGAGAAATACAGATAACAGACAGGAAGTCATGTGTCCAACTCATGAATATGTAAGAAGTTTACAATTTAAGGCACAAAAAAGTAGAAATTAACTGATTATTCAAGGAAATTTTAGTTTCTTATGATATCCTGGTACTATTGTAAGATGTTTTTGAAAATTTTTTGCATTAAAGAAGTTTAGTGATTCACAAAAATATATACATTGACCTAAAAGTAAGAAATATTTATATCAATGAAGTTCCAGGATCAACATTGTAAATTTACATGTATGTAAAAGGAAACTTGTGTAAATGATCTTATTCTGTTATTGAATACTGTATACATTGCAAGATTTCATTAGTATTTTATGATAGCATAAGGAATTAGTTTACTATCAGTATATGGAACCTGAAAATCAAGTTACCATATTACTTCTAATAAATTCCTCAGGGCATATAAAGTTTCCAAAAAGAGAAATGAATCTCCTACTTTTCGACAAAAGTTTAATGGTCGTCATCACAAATTGACTGGTTCTGTCATGCTCATGCACACATGAGACCGGATATCTTCTGTTAGATTTCACATCCTTCTGGAATTTGTGTTTTTCCAGAAAAAGATTCCCCTAGCGCTATCAGGGGGAGATAATCCAAATTTACATTTAAGACTGAAATAATTAGCTATGTGGCAGGCTTAACAAAACATGTGTATACTATCTATTATAACAACTGTAATGAACAAATACCAGGTGGGCGAACCTGGGAAGGGTAGGCGCTATTTGATAATTGAATATACAAGTGCCCAGCTGAGAAAATGTGTTTATATAGGTAGAAATGCAGGTTTAAAGACTAGAGTATGCAATAAAAGTTTTATGACAATTAGAATTTATAAACTTACTAAGGCATGTCATTTATGTTTTTTCATTAGAGAAATAGTTGGACAAATAAATGTAAATTTTTTTAAAATATATCATTAATACCTTTAAGAAGGATTAAAGAAATTTGTAGTTTTACACCTTTATAAAAATAAAAAAGGGGAATGGAAAGAAAAGAATATCTAACATACGATTAAAGAAATAAAAAATTATTAGGAAATTTAATGATATAATGAGATATAATTATTTTTATTTTATTATCTTATTGAAATGTAAAACTCAGGTAGTTTGTTTAATATTAGATTCAACTTTAAGGTATTTTATTTAATAATTATTAAAAAAAAAAGAAGATATATGACTTATTCCATATTTTTAAACAACTTTACTATCTTAAATAAGGTATTATAAATTTTATCTTATGTAAGGTGTTCTACATAACATGTACAATTTTTCCAGTGTATTTGATCATGTCACCTGAATATACAAAACTGATACCAGGTAACAGGTCCCATCTATGGTGGCAGTAAAACTACCTAAAGAAAATGGAGCCACACAAAGGTGTGGAAGAATAAATCATTAAATAATTATGGTTAACACTTTGAGAGTATTCACATGTCATATTTTACCTTATATCGTATAGAATACATTTCATTTGAGTTTAAAAACTTTTTTCTTGAAAAAAATATGTGCTATTCAGAATTTCGATGTTGGTAGTCTGTCAGGTAATGCACAAGTTTCTATAGATACTTATGAATGGACTCACCTCAGTAAATGTCTTATTCAAATAAAGTTTATTGGTGTTAAAGTTGATGAACAGAATGAGAAAAATGAATGAGAGACAGTGTTCACCGTATGATCTGGTTTATGAAAACATAAATTTTCTTTTGATCTTCAGGTAATCAGGTACTATTTACAAAACTTTAATGATAATTCTAATTTAATTAAAATTTTAAAATAGTACTTAACATTTCAAGATTACAAGCACTTTGTAAAAACAACCCACTTTAACCAGTATAACACCCTTCTATGAATTATCATTATAATAATTATTATTATCATTATTAATTTTTAAATTTCGTCATTATTAAATCTATATTCTATATGTTTTTTTAAAATTATTTGGTGTCAATATATTCAAGTTATAAATAAAAGTATTGCAAAATCAGTTATTTCCGGCTGATTGTGTAATGTCATAATTTTTCCCTTAGGTAAACTCAGGTGTACAAATGTAACACCCACTGTAACATCAATGAACTGGAATAAAACAGATGGTCAATTTATAATACAAACAACAAACACATTTTGACATCACATCACAAGGTATTTGATCAATAAAATATTCAGTTTTTATGAACATGCTCAAACTATTTCAAGCATGTATGCCTTTTTAAAGCTTAATTTTCTCTATCTTAAACTAATTATCGTATCTAAAAGTACTCAAAAGCATGGAGAAAAATATTTCAAATATTCAAAACAAAATTTGTTTATATTTATAAAAAGTATAAGTGTTTAAATCTGGGATTTATCACAGCCCAAACTTATTTTCACTGTACAATCTATTGTAGCTAAAAGACGTTTTACACATAAATTTGGATTATCTGCCCTGTCATCTGGTTTTTGGAAAAGGGTGAATTGACACCTCACCAGACTTGACACATCACTGGCAATGTGACAGTAGGACATGAATACCTTTTGGGAGCACCTGATGTCACTCTCAGTTTTTTATGGGAGTTCATGATCACATTGTCAGTGCTTTAGTTTCTGTGCTGTTGTTCTAGTTTTGTTTTAGTTTAATTTATTTTTTTTTATTCTTTTAGTTATACATGTATCCTTGTGGTGTTTGTTTGTTGTTTTCCATTCTCCATACTTTGTCCTTTCCTTGGACTTCAAATTAGTGGATTTTTCCCACCGTTTTGTAGCTTTGATATTATTTTCCTGATATCCTTACTGATCTGAAACTGTAGAAACTCAGTATAGATACCTATACATGTTCCAACTGTATGGAATAACAAAATAAAGCATGGACATTATTGGTTTTCAACAGATTCTGACGGACTCAATTAATTTCTTTGAAAGGTTCTTAAAATTGAGTGGAAATGAATTTTTTTACCATAATTAGAGTGTTATTTAGAACCAAAAATATCTTAAGGTCTAGCATTTAGTAAGGTGGTTTGAATTATATGTAGTATGGTGAATTAAATTGGTCTGTACAAATAGAAATTCTTTTAATGATACATTAATTTTGTTATTTTATGAGCAGTTTATAAACAATTTATTCACTGTATATTATTTTTTTTATTGTCTATACACATGTATGTGACGGTTGCAAATATGATAAAAATTGAAAATTTTATTTTTTAAAGTAAATGTCAGGAATTGGCACATTTTTTGTCTTGTGATTATCTGTTCATTGAATATTTTTCCATTTTATAGTTTCCTTCAAAAGAAACTGTTTCACAGAGCAGTGAAGGTTGAAAGAAAAAAAGACAAAAGTGACAAAGCAAAGAAGAAGAAAAAAGATGAAGAAGCTATTGAGGAGGTACTGTATTTTCCTGCCTATAGGTCAAGACTTTTTTTTAGTTTAAAATGACCATTTTACCATTATAAGTCTATGAAGAAAGTATCAATTAGACCTATAGTCCAGAAAATACAGTAATAGTTATATTGGAGTTGCATTTCATGGAATCCTGGAAATATGATTGGTTTAAAAGAAACACATGGTTTAAATAAACAAACTTTCATTACTAGATAAAAGAAATCAGCTACAATGCTAGGAAAATAGTATAGAAATTTAAAAGAAATACATTTGAATACATGAAAAAATTAAAAGTAAAATGCCTGTCAAATGTAGTTATAAGGACTTATTGCTTCTTTTGATATATTCATAGGTATGTAAAAGCATTTAGGGTGTTTAATACTTAAAGTACAAAGTGCTTCATACATACATATGTATTGTGATTTGGTCAACACCTTTACATGCCAATAAATTTAAAAAGTGTTCAATTCTTAATTAAACCAACTTTAAGGCTATTAAATGTCATACTTAGAGAGGAAGGCTCACCTACTCAGCAAAACTAATAAAATTGAAGATAATTCATATGTTCTAAAGAATAAATCATAATTAAGGAAATCATTTGATATTTCAGGGTAAAAAGACAAAAAAAGATAAGAAAACAAAAGGTATAACTGATGGACAAGAAAGCGAGACCAAAGACACAGACGAGAAAAAGAAAGAAAAAAAGGTTTGAATCAAATTTTGTATTTAAAAGAATTGAATACAGTTAAAGCTGTCTAATCAGAACTTTTTGAACTGACCAGTTTGTTTTGATTAGGCAGGTGTTTAGATCACACAGGGTGAATTACAGTGTATGTTGTGACTCAAAAGTTCAGTTTATTTAGGTTTCACTGTACTTGTTTGTTTAAGTTTTATTTGTGCTTGAATGCTGTGATTACAGCATGTTATATATTAAGTGTGAAAGAATGTTTTACCCTGAAGTGTTTGCATGATCAGATTACATTCATGAGGTTCTGATGAATGATTGTTTGTGCTTGCCATGACAACACCTATGAAATCACAATAGTGCATGGACATCATTTTAACAATTGATGTTTTAAGGATGTTTGCTGCTGAGTTTCAAAATAACAAGCTTTTCATAACATTGGTAAATATTGATAGTGGGTTAATAAAGGAACTAAATAAGCGAAAAAAAATTATAGGTCCGTGGGCTTGTTTTCTAGATATAAGCAATTGAAAATTTGGCGAGAAAATATGCTCTCTTGATTTTACATAGCATTATCATTGACAAGTTTTATCGCTTTAAACAATTAAATCATAACAAGGATTTTATAAGATTTTTAAATTGCTTTTTATTCTCTATGCAAAAGATTCATGAAAAGAAAAATGGGTGCTAGCAGTAAAAATAATTTATGACTTTCAAATGGATAAAACCAGATGATTCTGAACATCTGACAAAAATTCAAAAACATGACCAGTGAACTTCCTTAACACAGTGTAATATGACCATGTGACATATCATAATTAACGGCAGCTTTGCAATGGAATACGATGACTTTCATCAGCATTTCATAGAAAAAAAGAATTGCTGGTCAAGTTTTAGTCTTTTTGTCAGATTTTCGGAATCCTTGGATTTTATCCATTTCTTAAACATTAAATATTTTGCCCATGAACACCCGCTTTTTCTTTTATAATTCAATCATATATACCTTAAAATGGTATTTGACATTGATATTGAAGTCCAGAATATATCCACCAAATCATGTTTTAATTCAGTGTTTTTTATGGTTACTTTAAAATGGAATTTTTGTTAAATTTTTTTTACTAAAATAGATTTAAAAACTTAGGATATGGAATAGGATTACAGTTTAAAGTAACATCAATTTTATTGTCAGGAAGATGAAAAGAAAGAAGACAAGAAGGATGAAAAGAAAGATGAAAAGAAAGATGAAAAGAAAAAAAAAGAAAGAAAAATGAAGTTGAACATGCATGAAGAACAAGTATTTGTGGATGGAGACAATGTAAGCAATTTTCTTAAAGTCTTTTTTTTCTTTTGTGGGCATCTATTCTTTATCTGTGCAATGATATGAATGGACGATTCATAAGATGAAGAGACAAGGTAAATATACAAGAAAAACAGCATAGAGAACAATTTCTATTGATGTACTCCTACTGTCTGTCTCACATCGTCAAGGGATTTTTAGATGAAAAAGTTTCTTAAAATTCTGTACATTTCAAATAACAGTTATATACATGTACTATGGTTCAAATTTTTTGGAAACAAAGTTTATGCTTATTCAGAATTGTTACATATATTTTTGGTAATGTCATATTTTAATAAAAATATAAATGAATTTTACATAGAAAAAAGAAAATGTGCTGTTCAAAACATATTTGAGATATGACAGCATTTGAAAAGATCATAATTAATTACAGACCGTCTCAGTGGTCTCGTGGTAGCGTGCTTGCCCTGAGTGCGAAAGGTGACGGGTTTGCTCCCCGGCCAGGTCAAACCAAAGACATTAAAATTGGTATTTGCTGCTTCTCCGCCAATCACGCGGCATGTAGGAGTAAGAGCAAAGACTGGTTGGCTCGGAGTCAGTATAATGTGTCCGAGTGAGGTGATATGTCTTCCTGCGGACAGTTACCTCGTGAGCTAGCACATTAAAAATCCGACTTAGGGTGTCGCTCTAGTACAAAGCAGGGATCATATTCATTATCAACATGTTCTCGTCCTGATATGCACCTGGTTGCCACTGGACGTTAAACAATAATTCATCATCCATAATTAATGACTACTAAAGAAAACAAAAATTAGTGCAATACTTTTTATTTAAATTTTAATGAAACATTCAAGATATTCAAAGCAAATGACTTGCACTTAAAAATAGAGAGTAGATACTGAAGAAAAACAAAAAATACGAAAACTTTAAAGCACTGGCTGTGTGAAATTTAGAAGGTAAGAAAGTTTCATGTGAAGACAAAGTCACGTCAAAATTTATTAAAGGTACATAAAGTTATTGTGATTCATGGGTCTGTGTTAAAACTTATGTGATAATTTTTATTCAAGATAAAGAAACGTTTCTTGTAGTTTAGACAAAATATAGGTCTGTGTTGCAGTCACAGCATATTACTTGTCAGATGTTACCCTGAGACAAAGATCATTTCAACTACATGTCAAAATATAATTGTATCTGTTGTCAGGCATATGTTGTGTTGTAATAATATTTAATTTTAATTTTAGATCTATGTGTGGATATATGACCCCATTCCTGCAAAGACATTTTTGATTGGACTTTTAATGGGTAAGTGGATTTTGTCCAAAGGAAAGAGCATTAATTTATATACAGATACAAATGTATTGTGTATTCTCAACACAAAGTATACCATATATTGTCTAAAGTTTTAATATGACTTTTTCGAGATTGATCGCTCTTTGCGACGGAGGTATAGAATGATTTATCATGTGACGTTTTGTTAGAAACAATAACAATATGGCAGCCCAGGTAAATTTTGCGACAAAAACTGTACCAGAGTTGCGACAATTTCTGTTCCCTGAGGGGTATATCATGCGATGAATACAGAAAGCTAAAACTCACCTGACTTGCATTATCCTTCAAATTTCCCTTCACTCTCGCAACCTGGAAAGCACCATTCTCATGCCTAACAAAACACTAAAGTAACTTGATCGGAATAATAATTTCTTCCCCGAATGTCGGAAGTCAAGTATTATGCAGACTTTTTCTTGCTTAATTGTATAGGTATCCAGTTGAAAACTAAAAAAATATCATAGTGGTATTGTTATACAAATGCTACATGTAAGTTCATATATTTGAAGTCCCATAACACCTTTAATAGAAGCAAAAATGAAATGATTCATGAATTTATGATTTTTATTTACTTTTGCCATTAAAATATAACAGAAGGGGTATCTTAAATTATTTGTTATATACAATATCCAGATATCTACATGCACTTATCAAAATGCCCAAACCAAGGGGAAACATTTATATTACTGTTCTTCATCTTAATATTCTTGTATCACCCATAAGTTTTAAAACAGACTTTAAACCTTTTTGACCAAAATGTTTTCATGAATGTCAATCACAGCATATCTTTGCCATTGAAGGAAATGTCTGCAAGGCCATTCAACAATATAGATACAATAAGAGGTAAAGAAATCTAATAAATGCTGTAATAATTAGTCCATCGTCTACCTTTTCATTCTTTTGAAATAGTGTTATTTCATTATTTGTAGTTGTTGGAGCTGTGGCATTCTGTTTGTTTCCACTGTGGCCAGATGAGATGAGAATTGGTGTATACTATCTCAGTTTGGTGGGAGCTAGCTTTGTTGGTTTTATCTTAGCCCTTGTTATCTGTAAGTATTATTTATTTTGTATTTTGATAAAAAAGAAAACAGTGCATATAAAATTACAAACTTATTAGTCACATGTCAAATTTTATTAATTTCTCTAATGATATCAGAAAATTCTGTTAAATTTCCCTTAATTTCTTTAAAAATCTCAAAAATGAAACAGAAGTTGAGACTCAGGAAGATGAGGGAGAGAAATATGGAAAACAAGGATTTGAAATGGTTTCTAATGGAACTCATTTTTAAAAAGATTTTGTGCATTGATTTCTGTTCAAGTAAAAACAAGTACATGTAATTCACTATCAATTGATATCTTAAAATTTTTATTGTCACCTTCTCAGTCATTATGTATGAAAAAAATAAATATGTCTAAAACACATGAACATTGAAAATTATGAAATTCATACAATTGATGGAATTTTGATTTTATTTCAGTGAAACAAATTTTGTTCTGTTGCATTTGGGTATTGACTCTGGGAAAAATACATTTCTGGCTATTCCCAAATCTAACAGAAGATGTTGGAGTCATAGAATCATTTAAACCATTTTATATATATGAAGTGAAAAGGGCAGGAGATGCAAAACAAAAAGCCAAAGATATGAAAAAGGAAATGCGTAAACGTCGTGAAAAAGAACTTGAAAATGAAGAAACAGAAAGTGAGACTCAAGAAGGTGAGGGAGAGAAAAATGGAGAACAAGGATTTGAAATGGTTTCTCATGAAGACATTACTGAGAATGGGGAAAGAGATCAAGATTATGATGAGAATAATGGGGAAAATAATGATCACGAAGGTGATGATGAAGATATAGGGGAGGAGGAAGATGTTCATGATGAAGAGTCGGGAGAAAACAGCGAAAATACAGAAGATAAGAAAGACAAATGAAATTTATATTTGGAACTTTATTCTAGTCGTTTACCAATTTTGGATATTGGAAGATAAGATTTAAAATTCGGATATTGGAAGATAAGATTTAAAATTCACTGAAAATTTCTCTGAGCACAAAGCTGACAAGAATTTGTTTGCATTGAGCTTTTGGACAAATGAAATAAAATTGTTGAAAAAAGCAAAGTTTTTATCACAGGCAAAGTGTAAAATTGAGAGAGAAAGCCTTCTAAATATTTTGTAAAAAAAGTAAATTCAATATTTAAGTGGTAGAAAACAATATCACCACTTTTTTTCATCTTTAAAACAAATATGACTGATGTCATGGTTAGTATTCTTGAAACATCAGCTTTAAATTTTATTTTATTGCTAAAATTAAATATAAAGGTATAGATTATATAAATACCTTTAGTATGGATTGCTTGTTAATCTTTTAAGATTGTGTTATTGCTTTAAATGTACATGTTAGACGGGGTCAGCAATAAAATAAAAAGGTACTAAATTAAATGTTACCATAGCAACATGTTTTTCATGTCATAACTGCATAATGGGAACAAATTTTATTAATATATGTATTTCTTTAATAGTGTTAGTAATGTTTAACTAATGTTTAATGATAAATGTTATGATTTATTTTACTTGTTAAAAAATGTTATGTTAATGTTTAAAATAAAGTAAAATGCTGGCAAAAATGAAAAAAAATCATTTTCATAAATAAATGTGAAATTGAAATCTGAAGATTTTGTAATGGGTAAGTCAGTGTTATTTTCTATCTTTGGTTAGCAAGCAAATATATAAAGAAATTAAATTTTTAAATATTTATATGTTCAAGAGTTGCCTTTGATGAATATATAGCCAATTTAATGCTTTTTCGTATTGCCTTTAAAAGATGTTATGAGATTTTTTACAGTTTAGACTGAAAGAGAAATAAATGTTTTACTCATATTAATTAACTTGTGCCATTCAAATATGGCAAAATGGATATGGTGAATTTTCTAATTCGCTGCACATTTACGTATACATCTCTTGACCCGTTTGATAGATTCTGATATCACCACACATTGGATAAATCAGCTCATGAAATTTACAGCCAAAAAACATTTGGAAGACCTCAGAGTTTTACATTGTCATTAGAGAAAAACATTCTAAAACTCTTGACGTGTTAATTATTATCCACTCTCAATATTTTTTTTCACTTTTTAAACTGTCCAGTTGATAAATTTTCTATTCAACTGGTCATTGTTGTAAAATCTATATTTATATATTGATACAATATCCCTAAGTTGTAAAAATGAGTGAATATAACAGGGTTTATGTAAATTCGTACCTTTCCTTGTATTGAAATAGAAAAAAATTAATTTAAGAAAATTAAAAACCTCTGCTGTTTTTGTAAAATGTAAAAAATAAAATTGCCAGGGATTTATCAATTCACATGAATTTTATTACAATTTTAATATAGTATATTCATGTAAGTGCAAAGTATTTAAGCTTGGGTATTATTCAATTTTCATTGTTAGTAATCATACATTTTAGACTATTTAACAATATGTCATTTTAATATCACAGAGATATGAATAAAGGAAATATAAGATATTATGTGTACTTATTGTCCTAAAGCCTCCATTGTCTGTCTGTTAAATTTTGACATTTTGTTATTCTTGAAAGCCACTGAGCAGAATTTTATCATACTTGGAAGAGATGTTCGTTATAAGGTCCTGCCCAAGTGTTATTTCTTTCCTGCAACTGTATGATGAAAAACAGCTATGAACCTTGTGCCCAGACACTATTTGAGTATTTTTATGACCTAATGATGCTCAGAAGAACAATTATGATCGATAATCTATTGGTTAAGGCATTCAACTAGATAATCAACTGTATTATTTCTTAATTGATTGTAATTGGTTGTAAATAAATATAAAAAAGCTCAAAGCATGCTTATATTAGATGAATATAAGATCTTGGACAGCTTTAAGTGTACTCTACAACCTACAAGGTTCTGTATATTCTGTGCATATCAAGGCCATATCTGCCATTTGTAAACTTTGCACACATAAGTTCTGTTTGTACCTCATAAAAAATCGGATAAAGCAAACAAATAAATATGCAGCTGATTATAATTGATAGTTAGTTAATTGGCATAAACCAGTAGTAATAGATACCCATTTGCAGATATCAACCAATTTAACTAATAAGATTGTTTTGTATCTTGTCTGCTATCAAAAAAAATCTTTCATAAGTAAACGTCACTTTTGAATTTGTTAGCACAATACAATTATTATAGTGTTGAGCTCAGGGTTTAGGTAAAGTATATAATTCATAAAATTACAAAAAAATGTATCTTGGAGAAGCATCTTCTTTTTGTCGAGCCTGCGGCAGTGTTAACTAACTTCTTAAAAGCTTTATATTTTAGAAGGTGGAAGACCTGGATGCTTTATACTTTGTATATAGATGCCTTATGTTACGAAGTTTCCGTCTGTCATATGTACATTGTCCTTGACCTCATTTTCATGGTTCAGTGACTACTTGAAAAAAGTGATGGAAGGATTGTAAGGTGTACATGTCCAACTGGCAGGTGTCATCTGACCTTGACCTCATTTTCATGGTCCAGGGGTTATAGTTAAGTTTTTGTCTTTTGACCTATTTTCGAATACAGTATGCAATAGGTCTACTATATTTGGTGTATGGAAGGATTGTAAGGTGTGCATGTCCAACTGACATGTGTCATCTGACCTTGGCCTCATTTTCATGGTTCAGTGGTTATAGTTAAGTATTTGTGTTTTCCTCTTTTTTTCGAATACTGTATCCAATAGGTCTGCTATATTTTATCTCATTATTTACAGCTTAAAATTTATAATGTATGTCTTGATAGCATTAACTTTCATTAGAAATACACGACAGGCGAGACATTTTTGTGTGTCCACTCTTGTTCTCTTTATGAAGTAGTTGAGTAGATACATAATTTTTTCGGATGACGGATATTCACAAATTAATGGATCAATTTAACACTAGACGGATTTTGTACAATTATTTAATTTGGTTTATTATGAGTGTTTCATGTTAAAAATGTGTCTCAACTTGATTGGTTAGAAATTTGCCATGCACTCTCCAGGGGAAAATCATGTTAATCTTATTTAAAAATAACATGGCCATTATGG
Source organism: Mytilisepta virgata (assembly GCA_028015205.1). Taxonomy (NCBI): domain Eukaryota; kingdom Metazoa; phylum Mollusca; class Bivalvia; order Mytilida; family Mytilidae; genus Mytilisepta; species Mytilisepta virgata. The sequence goes on along the minus strand of CM051511.1, from coordinate 32,622,890 downwards.
TAAAGGTTTCAGTCATGACATGAATAATGTATGATTAAACACTATTTCAATGGATGGCAAGGATTTATCTTTGTGATAAAACAAAAATGTATGTGAATTATCTCACTTTTACCAAGTTGCTAATGTTGACGTGAATTCTCACTATTATATATTGACATATTGCATTCACCTTGTCCGTTCGTTCGTCCAACCAATATTTCCGTCACATTTTCTCAGATACTAAAGAATGGAATGACTTTATATTTGGTCAGCAGCTTAATAGTGATGTGTTGTAACGTGTGAACACTTTTCAGATCTATCGAACGCCTATACTTCCTGTTTGCCAGTACTTTGAAATTTCAATATGTTGAATAAACTTGATTTTTTTCGTAACACTTTTCGCAGGTACTATTGAACAGAATGACTTCATACATGGTCGAAAGCTTGACAATGATGAGTTGTAACGTGTGTGAACTTTTCGAATCTGTCAGACACCTGCTTCCTGTTTGCCGATACTTTAAATTACGAGTGGGGTGCTATTCTTAGCACGACATCGCGGGCATTCTTGTTTATTTATGGATTTCCACTTAGTACACTAGCCACTCCCTCCAAAACGAACACTAAAACTTGTTGAGTAACTAGTAGGTAATGATTGATTTGTATGAACTTTCATGACATCCATTTTGTTGTTTGTTTATATAAGTTGTCATTAGGAATTCGTGTGAAATCAAAATTTGAAAATCATGTTGCAAAAAAACTCGGGGCCAATACAGCAATTGACTCTTCGGGTCCAATACAGCAATTGACTCTGAATCTAGTCTGATTAAATACGGAATATATTGTTATTAAATTCTTATCAAATGGCTCCTGTTTATTGATATGTCCAAATTTTGCAATTCTAACAATTGTCTCCAAAATATGCTGCTACCAAACTGCAAGAATGTGTGTCTGTTCATGTCTCTGTCTCTATCGCTCTGTACCTAACCGGCTTACGTATGTATAACAAAATCTGAAATGAACTCAAAATGTCAGGTTCACCTAATTAGAATAATATAATTGATTTAAGTATAATTTTGATAAGTGTGTCAAAGTAAACGTGTCAACTGAATAGGGTTAATTAGGAAATTTCAAGGTGTCAGTTTGATTACTAATGGAAGTAATTATTGGCAGTGCAAACCTGAAAATGATAATTAAGTCGGATTAACTCGTTTGTAATTTGTCAAAAATAAAGTTAAATTTATAAAAAAAAAATGCTTAACTTTATTCAAAACCTGTAATTTATTTATGTATGAATGAGAAGGAAAATAACATAGTTTTTTGTACTAAGATAAATGGTAAAATATAAAATATAAGAGTAAATGGTTATATTAACAAAGTTAATACGGTGTTTCGGAAGACATTTCTATTGATATAAGGAGAGTGGTCTATTGACCCAGGACGCAATTGAAAAATGAAGTCTATTTTCCAACTACGGACTCGTTGGTGATTCTGGGTTGATTTCAGAAGAGCTCTTTCTACGGTATCAACTGTTATATTGTAAAAATTGGTCTCGAGCTCACACCATTGAGACACGATTGCTGACCCAGGACGCAATTGAAAAATGTAGTATATTTGCCAACGACGGACTCGTTTGTGATTCTGCTTAGGTGATTCTGGGCTGATTTCAGAAGAGCTCTTTCTACGGTATCAAACATCAGTGTACATATGAGACCACAGTTTAAAGGATTACTGCATTATGGAATAATAGTGTAAAAAGTGTTTTCATAGGTGATGCAAAAGATATGTGTAAATGGATTGTTTTATTTTTTTAATAGATGAAATACATGAATTCAGTATTTCATATTTGGATATACAACATTTTAACTATATGGACCAATACCAGGAAAATATTCAATACATATTAGAATCTAATTCGGTAAGTAAAATAATATTAATGCCATACTTTTGTACTTTTTTTCAAATTTCTCATGCACTTTATATCGTTTTGTTACATTTATGGTACAATGAACTCCTTTTTTACCCCATTGTGAGCCTCTGATGTGTTTAGATTGCTAATATGGTTTTGCCAGTGTTAGGTCGAACCTTTACAGTTATGATTGTTATCGTGGTAGGAAAGCATTTCTTATACATCTTTCCTAAGGATTCAACCATAGTTGTCGACATTTTTCACAAGTTTACAAAGAGCACTCTTTTTTTTGAAACCACCGCCCCTTTTCAAAAACTGTACTTCAACATTTTTAACCATTACTGCTGTGAAAAGGTACCACTCTTTACTCGTTAAGAGGATCTGCAGACACACTTACATTTCTTAAAAATGCATGTAAATAGTCCAGAACATGAATCGTGTTTTGAAATGCTCAAGTAATTGCTGTGCGTTGTTTTTTATCCCCTTATTTTATTTTCCGGAATATCGGCGGAAGTGAAATTTACGAGTATACCAATTTTATCAAAAATGTTGAATTTGAAACCCACTCCCCCTAGAGTGCGTTTTGTAAACTCTTAAAAAATGTTTACGGATGACCCTCATTTTTTTATGCTTTACCTGTCAAAAAGCTGTCAACAAAAATCGAAAGTTATCATATTCTACAAATGAAAAAAGTAGAAAAATAGGACGCGAAGGTTTTATTTTTTACAATGGACATTTTTATGGAAATAAATGCACAATTACTTTTCCGTTGTCTATTCAAGAAAAATTATGATAGGTCGGGAGGGATTTTAATTTTAGACTAGATGGCGAACTGAAGTATTAAATGGACAGGGACATTTCGAAATATCTACCGGCAAACTTGTACGCCAGGGAAACTAAAATAATTACGTGGTGGAATCTTTGAAGCTTGTGTCCTGTTGTCGAAACCTACAGTTTTAAGCTTTTTATTAAAATACCAAAAAGGTCAAACCAAAATCAGTTTGCCAAAACATGTGACAAAACAAGTGAAGCCAGAACAATCAATAGACAGTTCTAATATATGTTCGAGGAAGATACTCTTTATCATTCTCAAAATTTAACATTTTTATAAACTTGCGCTTTAATGCTTAAAAATTTTACAGTTGTTTTTTACATTTCTTACACAAAACATGTCTAATACTTAAAAGATGTCAATGATTTTTTTTTACATATCACACATGTAGATCTAAAACACTTTTGTAAAATATTGAAAATGAACAAAAACATAGTGCTAAATATGAATTATAAAAATGGTCTTTCCTTGTCTTTCCTATCTGTCAGTTTCACATTCAAACAGAAACGTCAATACATTCAGTCGAAGGAATGTCAATTTATACTTTGATACTAATATTCTTTATTAGAAAATTATTCTGTTTGAAAAACCTCGTACAAATGTATCAAATTATGATAAAAGAGGTTGTATAAAACAAGGGTAAATGATAAAACTTCTCTTTGATTTAAATTATTCAAATCATATACTTTTACGTTGTACAATCTATAGTTGTTTGTAATCAAGTCGATTGGTAAATGAAAAAGCCCTAAAAAGAAACAATTCATGTGCAAATAAAGAATGATAAAACAACTGCATACCAAACACAAATGATTCATCATTAAACCATATTACCAGGGGGTCTACGTTAAAAATAGAAAACTTCCTGAGGGCAATTTCTGCCAAGTGTGGTTCCAATTAGCCATGTACTTTCACAGAAGATTTTTACAATTCGTCTCCCCTTTCTATTTTAGTAACAGCAGCCATTTCGGTTGGAAGTCGGCGATGCCTGACACAATTTTGGAAAAGGGAGGGGGCACCCAAGGACCATTCCACCAAACTTTGGTCCCAATTGGCCCAGCGGTTTCAGAGGAAAATATCTTTAAAGGAAAAGTTTGCTCCGGACGACGACGGACGACGGACACCAAGTGATGGCAATAGCTCACATGGCCATTTAGGTCAGGTGAGGTAAAAATAAGGTCACCAGACTTCTGTTTTTTCTCCAATTAAATAATGGAATTTTCCAATAAATTACTCTATACAATTTTTACCATAGAGTTTCCTCCGCCTATATAGTTACGATGTAAAATTTACTCGAACAAATGCAAATATTCTGCATTAAAAAAAATAGCCATTCTGTCTAAAAATGTGCAGATTTAAGTCAAGAATGAAACACTGCAGCCGTTCTGCATATTCCCGCGCCACTGTTGTGTTAATCACAAAATAAGATGCGCTAGAGGAAATTATACACAGATGTGACAATAACTTCAGTTATGAATTTGAAAGGTGAGATAGTAGTCGTAATGTTAAATGAAGTGTGACTGATTAGGATATCACACATTGATAATGTTAATACATGTAGTTAACTATTTTTATGTTGACATGTTCTACTAATTAAGTGTAAATTAACCAAAGTTGGAATATCAGTTTTGGAAATTAAATGGGATGGTTAGCATCTTGTGACATTAATGACTATTAATATTCGTGGTTGCTAGACACACTTCCAAAAAAAAATGAAGATCTTAAAGGAGATTTATCAAAATCGGAGTGATTTTTTTGGAAATCCAAATATTCCATTTAATTTTGGAAATTTAATCATTCCCTATAAAGCTGTTACTTTTTTGTAAACAAATATGTATGGTTGCAAGGTACTTTTCCAACAAATGAAGATCTTAGAGTCTTTCAGGAAATTTACCAAAGTTGGAATTTCATTTTTGGAAATTGAATGGTTACCTTAACTCTTGTGACATTAATGGTTATTAATATATATGGTTGCTAGATACATTTCCTATACATTGCTAGCGCGGGGATAATAAGACAAAGATTCAAAATCAAAAAACCATAATTACAGGGCGGGTTATATAATCCACATGGTAATTCAAAAACGTGCAAATGTTAAAACTATCGCGTACTAAATATCATGTGGTGCTTTTCGTAATCGTTTATTTACCATGGCTTCGACTTAAAAATGTATGAGTATGATTATCCCTTTTGTATCTTCCGCCACTCTCTTAAAAATGTATACTTAACAAAAGTTTCATCCAATAAACAATAAAAAGTATTATGCAAACGTTGTATTTTTTAAGATAGGTCAGAGGCAAATGTGAGTATATATACAGATTACACCAACATAATTTCGCCTTCAAGTTTGCAGGAATGACCATCGATTTGCACAGGTGCCGATTGGACTTATTGCCTCCGCCGTGTCGTGGTGATTTAATTATCAACATCAGGAAAATAATTTATTTTGTAACCTGCATGTGGTTTTCTTGACTTTTGTTCGATGATTAGCAAATGATTAAATCTGACAAAAATCGTTTCCTTAGAACATGAAAGCAATCCCTTCCCCAAAGGACACCGAAAGTAAACAATCGGAAGGACAGCGTTTCCTCAGAATTTTTTCAACGAGCATTGATGGCTAAATAAAATGAGTTTTACTCACTTCACAAAAAAAGCAATGGAGCAGAAAATCAAGAATTTCAATTCTCCTGAATAAAAAATTGTTGCTGTGGTATCGGATATTGCTTCTCATAGATTATTCAAACCAGTACCCATCCATAACGACGAATCTCAACGAAGATAGTTCCTTAAGGTTAACTTTGTTAATGAAGGCTTGGATGCCATGAATCTCAGCAATATGTAAAATCAGGAAATACCAAAGGGATATTCGAAGGAGGGAAAAATCGAAACAACTGACAAACTCCGGAGAACAACGAAGACAAGAGCAAAACAATACATGCACTACAATTAAAAACTAAAAACATATGAACAAAATGGATCCAACCAAAAAATCGGGGCTAGATTCAGATGTCCGGAAGAGTAAGCAGTCTATGCTTCCTGCAGGACATCCGCCATGGTGCCCGTGTGAAATCCGGTATGAGGAAGTGATAACTTCAATGGAAAAGGTCCATTCACTACAAAACACTAAAATCCATATTTCAAAGAATAAATTGTTCTACTTATTTCTTATTCCTATAAAAAACATATTGCATCCAAGATTTTCAATTACAAACTGCCATTGTGGGACCTCAATTCCGATGACCTGAAGTATAAGCCCCCCTGACTGCTCCTCTTCTACATCTCCATTCAATTGTAGTCTTGTGGGTCGTGTTATAACTGGAGATCTTAATGTAGTTGATAAAGTTAACAAATATCCTAGCCAAAGGTCTCAAATACCGAGAACCTCAGCCAATTAATTGGAAATATAATTTCAAATTGCTGATGGAATCTGTTGAGGACTATGCCAGACAATGGACTTCAAGGAACAGGAGCCTTCTGACACACTCTCCATGAAAAATTTAATAATTGTCCCGGCGGACAAAGCCCCCAATAACATCGTTTTTGTCTGCAAGAACTTATTTCGAGTGTCTTAGAAACGAGTTGAGAATATATAACATTGCGGGTAAATCAACTTATACACCGACCACACTCACTTAGCAGGAAAGCCTTGATAACCAACAGACCGTTCTTCAATCCTTAGGCATTTCTACAAAGGGCGAAGAAATGGACCTTCCTGCTCTTTATTGGATTCCTTAACTACATAAGAATCCGTTTAAACAAAGGTACATTGTGAAACATCTTATTCCACCAGTGGCGTCAATCAGATGGGGATTCTTAAAAACTTAAAACTACAATATCTAAAATCAAAATCTTTGGCTCCATGCAACAGTATAAAAACATTCGACTTCTCTACACTCTACACTACCATATCACATTCTCAATTAAAATATCGATTGAAACAACTAGTTCACGAATGTTGGTCAAGACAAATGGCACAAGCAGGTATAAATTTCTATTTTTAGGTAGAGAAAAGGCTTATTTCGTTAAGAAAACCTCTGATTTTGACAAAAAGTATTCTGCAGATGAAATTACAATCATGTTAGATTTTCTCATAGAAAACATATTTGTTGAATTTGTCGGTCGAATTTTTCAACAGGCAATCGGCATTCCAATGGTAACCAACTGTGCTCCTCTCCTCGCCGATCTATTTCTGTACTTATATGAAGCGGACTTCATACAAAGGCTTCTACGTGAAAACAAAAGAATTAGCCCAATCTTTTAATTTCACTTTTTGTTATATAGATGACGTGTTGTCGTTTATTAACGATAAATTCCAAGACGTTCTTCATCTCACCTACCCCAGTGAACTTGAAATTAAGGATACTACGGATACATCAAAGTCCGCTTCATTTTTGGATTTGTTTCTCGAAATAGACATTTGAAGACAAAACTTAATGACAAATGTGATGTCTTCGACTTTCCTATTGTTAAATTTCCCTTCTTGAGTAGCAATATACCAGCATTGCTTTTATATGGAGTATACGTTTCTCAGCTCATCCCATATTCAAGAGAATGCGTAAGTTTCGACAAAGAAGATTACTGCTGTCACAAAAGCTTCTTAACCAGGGTTTTATCAGGGATAAGTTGATGTCATGACTTAGGAAATTTTACGGTCGTCATCACGAATTGATTGACCGTTACAGTGTTCAAATATCTAAGATGATGTTGGACCTATTTCCACTGTCGTAACATTTCATTTACCTCCACCGATTTGCTTGTGGTTGTTAATTTGTCTTCTGGGTTTATTTGTCTAATGCATTGCGTGTTTTTTTTGTTTGCTCTGAAGCTATATTTGTCCTCTTTGGATACAGGGAACAGTATTGATAAAGGACAGTCAATAGATAATTTGATTACTGGCTTAATCTTAAATGTTTGATAGGGTTTCATACGAAAGAGATACATTCTGGCGTTATATCGTTTATAATTTTGCGATTGTGGAACCGTTTAGGAGCTAATAAAAAACTTCATATGGCACGAATTACATTTTTATAAAGTTACATAGTTCTAGTGTTTTGTGAGATATCGGAGAGACCACAACATACCACCCGATTGAAGAATCATCCATCCATATTTCATGTCTTCTGCTTCTTCGTGAATAAAAATCTGGAAGGAAGCGTTACAACTATCCCAATGCAAGCGTTACCGTGTTTTTGCGTTCCGAATATACACCATGAATGAGTGACAGGAACTACTTTCCCGTCCGGAACACCTCCATTGACTCGGTTTAAAAAAATGTTGGGTGGTGTCAATGTTGTTACTGCTGTTTGTATATATAATTGTAGATTGTAGTCTATTTGAAGTATAAAATCAGTATCGTTTTATTGTGATATCAAATTAATACATGAAATACATTTTTAATATCATTTAAGACCCAACAGAAATATCTACACATGCCAAGGCTTCCACAGAAATTAGACAGAGCACTGAAGGTGAGATTTTGAAATAAATTTGGAATAAAGTATAAATAAATTTGTCGTCAATTTCTGTGAAATCTTTGTTTATCATATTGTATGAAAAGGTATATAATTAAAGCAATGAATATTTTCCGCCGTTTGAATAAAACGTATCACAAAATACCGAAATAAATTTGATACACTGAATGGCCATTTCGTTGACTGACAACTCATCAGCAGTGCTCGAGATTGAAATCATTTGATTAAAGTTTAGTTATTGCTGTTTTACCATAAATGTTTTATTCCAAGATAATACATAAGTTTTAGCATTTTGAAGTATAAAGTCAGTATTGTTTTGTTTTCATATCAAATTTATAATATACCTTGTACGTCATTTCGAGACTAACCAGTCATATCTACACATTATAATGTTGCCTGAGCGCTGAAGATTAAATTTTGAATTTTGGAATAAAAGTATATATGAATTTATAAATAAAAAATTCTGTCCATATTTTGTTAATCATGATCTATAAAAAGGAATGAAAATATATTAGTTGACAATTTTCACGATTTGAAATCATGTGATTGGTGTAGAGTTATTGGTGTTAAACCAATCTTTTTTCTTCACATTTTAGAATCGACAGAAAAGCATGTAACTGTCCATCCTAAAGATGAAGAAATAAGAGGACATACCACAGATGGTAAGTTTTCTATTTAAATCAATTAAACCAAGTCTGCAAGAAAGCCACAAAACAGTCGTCAACTAAATTATGATATGTAAAAATTTGTTGATAACGACATCATTACGCACGGACCTCAATTCTGTAATTCTGCACAAAAAATCCAGACGTTCAATTAATATAACTGAACTCCCTACTGAAAAAAAAACCAGCAGCATGGATGTCATTTAACATATATACATGCACTATATCAAAATTATTTATAAATTATAATACACGCAATTTTTCGTACTACTGCATCAAACCAGTTCCAATCCATAACGGCGAATCTCACCAAAGTTAGTTCCTTAAGGTTAACTTTGTTAATGAAGGCTTGGATGCCATGAATCTCAGCAATATGTAAAATTAGGAAATACCAAAGGGATATTCGAAGGAGGGAAAAATCGAAACAACTGACAAACCCCGGAGAACAACGAAGACAACACCAAAACAATACATTGTTATGATATTGTATTATTATATTTATTTTGAAATGATATTGTATTATTATATTTATTTTGATATTATATTGTATTAGTATATTTATTTATCTTGGCCTAATTTGTTCTGTGTGGCCTTATAACATGTATAATATGTTTACATAATAATTATAGTTGTTTACCAAATAATGTTATAACTGCGCAGTTTAGAAATCACTGGAACAATAATAGATACTGATGGAATGACTAGAACTTTCTATTTGACTTACGTAATAATTCTGGTGTGATTCGAACTTCTACCGTATTCCAGAAGTTTCCGTTCTACAGTATATATACGGACAAGAAAGTTAGACTTTGAGAGCAGAACATATTGGACCAGACATTCTTGTGTTCTCAGCTGTTGGATTTATTTACGTTTCACACATCATTCTTGACACACTTTTATTTACGTTACATCATACTAGATTGTGACTGATTGGATATAATATTCCGTTTGGATTCCCGCAACAGTGACGAGAAGAATTTTCAGATTAGGAAAAGACGGAGAATTTTGAATTTTGAACAGTTAAGTTGACATTTTATTTTGTGTAATATTATTTTGTAAACTTGTATATAATAAATCTTGTTAAATTTTATTATTGATTTGTGTCTTTTGTTGGCTACAATTTAAAAGGTGATTTCGGCCGTAACAGAAATTGGGGGCTCGTCTCGGGAGAACGTTAATATCTTATTAAATTGTTTCAGTATTTTTATTAGAATTAGCCAACAAAATTCTCCAAAATGGCATTTGATGCTGGTAAATTTTTGAAAACGCCAGACCTGGAAGGGTTTGATAAACTAAAGGAAGAAGAATTAGTGTTGCTTGTTAAACATCTAAAAATAGATTTTAGAACATCGATGAGAAAACAAATTATAAAAAATTTGGTAATAGACAATTTAGTTGATTCAGAAATTTTTGGTGAAGAGGCTCTTGACCTCAAGGTCGAAAATGTTGATGTTTTCAAATTAAAACAGCTTGAATTAGAACATGAACTTAAATTAAAACAACTTGAATTAGAAAAGTAAGATAGATTTAAATTAAAACAATTGGAAACGAAGTTAATTTAAAACAATTAGAAAAAGAAGATGAATTTAAATTAAAACAATTACAGGCAGAACTTGAAATGAGGGAAAGGTTAGAGATGGAGAAAATAAAAATGGAAATGGTCAAAGCAGAAAGCAACACTAAATATGAGTCAAAATCAGAAAATTTTGATGCAGCAAAAAATATACGTTTGGTTCCTAAATTTTGTGAAAAAACAGTTGATAAATTTTCCCACAATTTGAGAAAATTGCTCAAAATCTAAAATGGCCAAAGCCTTATTGGACTACAATGCTGCAATGTGTTTTTGTGGGCAAGGCCGCTGAAATTTACTCAGCACTTTCTTCAGAAAAAAGTTCTGATTATGACACTGTTAAACAAGAAGTTTTGAAAGCTTATGAGCTAGTGCCAGAAGCGTATAGACAGAAATTTAGGTCTTATAAAAAGTTTGAAACACAAATCTATGTTGAATTTGCTAGGGAAAAAGAAGATTTATTTGATAAATGGCTTACGCCAAAGAAAATAGATAACAATTTTGATAAATTAAGACAATTAATGTTATTAGAAGAGTTCAAGCAGTGTGTTAATTTAGACTTAAAAACACATTTAGACGACAAAACTGTTGAGACATTGCAAGATGCAGCTGTTGTTTCCGATAATTATACCCTTTCACATAAAAGAAGTTTCAAAGGTCAAAATTTTACTTCAAGCGGAAATTACAAAAATCAAAGCACTCAGCGTACTGATAGTAAGCCTGTTGCACAGAATAAGAGTCCGTCTAGTTATAATATGTCTGGTCCAAAATTTAATACTTTTGAGAAGAAGTCACTAATTTGTGCTTATTGTAAGAAAAATGGTCACCTGATGGCTGATTGTTTTAGACACCAGAAGAAGAATGAAAGATATCATAAGCCCAAGTCCAGTGCTTGTACGACACCCGTTGTTACCAATAAGTTGGAATGTCCTGCGAGTCAGGCTTTTAAGTCCAGTTTTTGTAATTACATGGAGGATTATAAGCCCTTTATGTCTGATGGGTTTGTTTCTATTGTTAATAATACTACTCCTCAGCCTATTAAGATTTTACGGGACACTGGAGCTTCTCAGTCTTTGCTGTTAGAAGGTGTGTTGCCTTTGTCCGAGGAGACGTCCGTTGGTGCCTCCGTTTTGTTACGAGGTGTGGAGTTAGGTTGTATAGATGTTCCCCTCCATCGTATTTATTTGAAGTCAGATTGAATTACTGGACCAGTTATTGTGGGTGTTCGTCCTACTCTCCCTGTGGAGGGTGTTTCATTATTGCTAGGAAATGATCTAGCTAGGAACAAAGTGGTTGCTGAACCAATTGTTACAAGTGAACCAATTGTTACAAGTGATGTTAAATCACCTGAAGATGATGCTGAACTGTATCCAGCTTGTGTTGTTACTAGGGCGATGACAAGAAAACAACAAGACGAGGATTTACAAGAAGGCCAGTATGATTATATGGACCTTTCTGACTCTTTCTTTGCCGACATTGAAGGTCCCGGTAGCTCAGAAAAGGCCATAAGACCACCTGGTACTAACAAGCATGTAAGTATGCCATGGCCAGACGTAAACAGCCATTCATTAGACAAAAGAACATTTAGGGAAGAACAGAATAAAGACCCTGAGGTCCTTCAGCTCGGCAAGAGGGCTCTACCCCAAGAAGAAGCAGACAAAGTGGCCGAATGTTACTATCATCAAGACGGCATTTTGATGAGGAAGTGCAGGCCCCCTGATGCTATCCCAGAGGAGGAATGGAGAGTGGTATACCAAGTGGTGGTGCCTAAAGTCTATAGGCAAGAAATTATTGGTCTTGCCCATGACACCCCCTTGGCTGGACATTTAGGTATAAGGAAGACTTTCCTTAAGATATTACAACATTTCTACTGGCCCAGACTTAGAAATGATTTCACAGAATACTGCAAATCATGCCATATATGCCAGGTTGATGGCAAGCCTAACCATAAAATACCACCAGCACCACTTCTGCCAATTCCAGCCTTTGAAGAACCTTTCAGCCGAGTACTTATTGATTGCGTTGGACCTTTACCAAAGACCAAGACTGGAAATGCTTATTTACTGACGATCATGTGTACATCCACTCGCTTTCCTGAGGCTATTCCCTTAAGGAATATCAAGACACCAACTATTGTCAAAGCTCTTATCAAATTTTTCACATTAGTAGGACTTCCTAAGTCTATACAATCAGACCAGGGTTCAAACTTCATGTCAGGTTTATTTTAGCAGGTCGTTTATCAGTTAGGGATTGCTCAGTATAGATCAAGTGCTTATCATCCAGAATCTCAAGGTGCATTAGAACGTTTTCATCAAACACTGAAGAACATGGTTAGAATTTTTTGTCTTCAATTTGACAGGGACTGGGATGATGGTGTTCACTTTCTACTTTTTGCAGTCCAAGAGGCTGTTCAAGAATCCCTTGGTTTTAGCCCCTTTGAGTTAGTGTTTGGTCATACTGTAAGGGGACCTTTGAAATTGGTTAAGGAAAAATGGCGTACTGAACACACTGACTTGAATCTTCTAGACTATGTATCTAGATTTAAAGAAAAATTGTATACTGCTTGTCAAATTGCTCAGAAAAACTTAAAAACTGTACAGAATAAAATGAAAATATGATATGATAAAGATGCCAGGGACAGAGTTTTTGAGCCTGGTGTTAAGGTACTTGTATTTTTGCCAGTCCTTGGGCATCCTTTACAGCCTAAATACTGTGGTCCTTATACAATCGACAGTAAAATCAATGATTTGAATTATATTGTAAAAACTCCAGGTCGGCGTAAACAAAATAGAGTGTGTCACATTAATATACTCTCTCAAAAAAGAAACGCAACATACAGAAAATAGGAAATTTACTTCATCTATTATTTTCATAATTTATGATATAAATAATTTACACAGGAATGCAAAAATTGGCACACTTCTTGTTCATGAGTTCTTTTACCTTGGAATATCACAGTTTGTCACATATTGTCAATAAATCACTCATAAATTGTCAATATCTGGTATGTCCACCATTTGCTTGTAACACAGCCCCGACTCTTCTTGGCATAGATTGAATTAAACGCTGAGTTCGAACACGCGGTATCCTTTGCCACTCAAACTAAAGTGCCTGCTGTAATTGTTGCAGATTTTGCGGTGGTGGTTGTCGTTGGCACACGCGCCGATCCACTTCATCCCACAAATGTTCAATTGGATTAAGATCGGGTGATCGTGACGGCCAACGGATCACATTGACATTCTGTTGTTCTAAAAAGTCTACTGTTACACGTGCTGTATGTGGTCGGGCATTGTCGTGCTGAAAAATTTCTCTCCGAATGTCAATTACGGGCAATAAATGAGGTCGTAAAATTTCGTCTCTATACCTAACAGCGTTCAGATTGCCTTGGATATGTATCAGCTGTGTGTTTCTGGCATAAGAAATAGCGGCCCACATCATAACACTGCCTCCGCCAAAATTGTCTCTCTCCACAACACAGTTTTGCGCAAAACGTTCGTTTCGGCGCCTATACACACGTATGCGACCATCTCGCTTTTCCAGTTGAAAACGTGACTCATCGCTGAACCATACTCTTCTCCAGTTCTGTAAATTCCATGCACGAACTGTAGTACACCATCTAACCCTCGCTCGGCGGTGTTGGCGTCTCAGTGTTGCTCCAAAGTAAGGTCTTCTTGCCCTCAATCCATGAGAACGTAACCGATTGCGTACTGTCTGTGCTGATATACGGCGCAACCCAGGGACGTTTACAGCTGTTTCTGTTGCAGCAATAGTCCTATTCCGCAGATGGAAAAGTCTGATGTAACGATCTTGCGCCCTGGTTGTAACACGCGGGCGCCCTGAACGTGGCCGATCTGTCGTAGTACCAAGCTGCAGGTAGCGTCCCCAAAGGCGTGAAATTGTGCTACGATGAACATTGTACGTTACAGCAACAGCATTCTGTGATTCTCCGGCCTCTAGTCGTCCGATAGCGATATTCCGGGTAGCAGCGTCTAACCTTGGCATAGCGTCACCTCATCAGAATTTTATTTTACGAATGCATTCATGAAAAGAAATACCGGGTTTTTATACCGACTGACTGAGCTAAAAAATAACCCATGATTTGCACGTGAAAGTCGACCCAGTTTTTGGCAATGCGTAAATCGTAGGGTGTCCCAGATTGCGACCAAAGTCGTTTACGGGTGGATGAATTTAAATGATTGTACCTGGAAACTTTTTATGAAGGTGTAATTATGATCATGTGTACATATATTTTGATATTTATTGGTTATTTGTCCGGAAAAATAATATTTCAAAAAGATAATCTGATGTTGCGTTTCTTTTTTGAGAGAGTATATGTTAAAACCATATTTTGAGCGTACTAATGAAGGTGAGAGTAAACCGGTTGCCACTTTAGCCATGGTTAAATCGGAGAACGATCATGACAAACCAGACATAATTGAACCATGTTTTGATTCCAAGAATATGGAAAAAACTGTAACCTTGAAAAATTCAGAAATTTTGTCAAATTTAGACTCAAAACTTGCACATCTGACTTTCGATCGCAGAGAAAAATTGAAAACTTTGGTATTTACTTTTAAAAATCTTTTTCCAGATGTGCCAAACAAAACCACTGCTGTTTTTCATGATGTTGATGTAGGCGATGTCTCTCCAATTAAGCAACATCCTTACCGGCTCAATCCACTTAAACTTGATTTTATGAGACAAGAAATTAGATATATGCTTTATCTAGATTTTATTAAAACACTGTATACATACTATATATTTTTGTATATATTGTTCATGCGAAGTTCTCGTTACCCTCCAACTTCTTTTAAGGGGGGAGGTGTTATGATATTGTATTATTATATTTATTTTGAAATGATATTGTATTATTATATTTATTTTGATATGATATTGTATTATTATATTTATTTATCTTGGCCAAAATTGTTCTGTGTGGCCTTATAACATGTATAATATGTTTACATAATACGTATAGTTGTTTACCAAATAATGTTATAACTGCGCAGTTTAGAAATCACTGGAACAATAATAGATACTGATGGAATGACTAGAACTTTCTATTTGACTTACGTAATAATTCTGGTGTGATTCGAACTTCTACCGTATTCCAGAAGTTTCCGTTCTACAGTATATATACGGACAAGAAAGTTAGACTTTGAGAGCAGAACGTATTGGACCAGACGTTCTTGTGTTCTCAGCTGTTGGATTTATTTACGTTTCACACATCATTCTTGACACACTTTTATTTACGTTACATCATACTAGATTGTGACTGATTGGATATAATATTCCGTTTGGATTCCCGCAACAGTGACGAGAAGAATTCCGGATTAGGAAAAGATTGAGGATTTTGAACAGTTAAGTTGACATTTTATTTTGTGTAATATTATTTTGTAAACTTGTATATAATAAATCTTGTTAAATTTTGTTATTGATTTGTGTCTTTTGTTGGCTACAATTTAAAAGGTGATTTCGGCCGTAACAACATGCACTACAATTAAAAACTAAAAACATATGAACAACATGGATCGGGGGTAGACTCAGGTGTCCGGAAGGGTAAGCAGTCTATGCTTCCTGCAGGACATCCGCCATGGTGCCCGTACCAAATCCGGTATGAGGAAGTGATAACTTCAATGGAAAAGGTCCATTCACTACAAAACACCAAAATATAAAATTCCTGTATATTTCAAAGAATAAACTGTTCTATTTATTTCTTATTCCTATAAAAAAACATATTGTATCCAAGATTTTCAATTACAAAATGGCATTGTGGGCCCTCAATGCCGATGACCTGAAGTATAAGCCCTCTGACTGCTCGCTCCTCTTCTACATCCCAATTCAATTATAGTCTTGTGGGTCGTGTTTTAACTGGAGATCTTAATCTAGTTGATAATGAAAAGTTAACAAATATCCTAGCCAAAGGTCTCAAATACCGAGAACCTCAGCCAATTAATTGGAAATATAATTTCAAATTGCTGATAGAATTTGTTGAGGACTATGCCAGACAATGGACTTCAAAGGAACAGGAGCCTTCTGACACATTCTCGGAGTGGGTGAAGGCTATTATGTCAATGATACAGGTCCGAATTAAAAACCTCCAATGGTCTATGAGCACTAAAGCTACATCCATCTTTAGAAACCCTAAGGTTGTTGAAACCTTGAGTCGCCTCTCTGAAAAATATATAATTGTCCCAGCGGACAAAATCCCCAATAACATCGTTTTTGTCTGCAAGAACTTATTTCGAGTGTCTTAGAAACGAGTTGAGAATATATAACATTGCGGGTAAATCAACTTATACACCGACCACACTCACTCAGCAGGAAAGCCTTGATAACCAACAGACCGTTCTTCATTCCTTAGGCATTTATACAAAGGGCGAAGAAATGGATTTTCCTGCTCTATTGGATTCCTAAACTACATAAGAATCCGTTTAAACAAAGGTACATTGCTGGGTCAGCTAATTGCTCTACTAAACCTCTGTGAAACATCATATTCCACCAGTGGCGTCAATCAGATGTGGATTCTTAAAACCTTACAACTACAATATCTAAAATCAAAATCTTTGGCTTCATGCAACAGTATAAAAACATTTGACTTCTCTACACTCTACACTACCATATCACGTTCTCAATTAAAATATCGATTGAAACAACTAGTTCATGAATGTTGTTTAAGAAAAATGGCACAAGCAGGTATAAATTTCTATTTTTAGGTAGAGAAAAGGCTTATTTCGTTAAGAAAACCTCTGATTTTGACAAAAAGTATTCTGCAGATGAAATTACAAACATAGATTTTCTCACAGAAAACATATTTGTTGAATTTGTCGGTCGAAGTTTTCAACAGGCAATCGGCATTCCAATGGTAACCAACTTTGCTCCTCTCCTCGCCGATCTGTTTCTGTACTTATATGAAGCGGACTTCATACAAAGGCTTCTACGTGAAAACAAAAGAAACTAGACTAATCTTTTAATTTCACTTGTCGTTATATAGATGACATATCGTCGTTATTTAACAGTAAATTCCAAGACTTTCTACATCTCACCTACCCCAGTGAACTTGAAATTAAGGATACTATGGATACATCAAAGTCCGCTTCATTTTTGGATTTGTTTCTCGAAATAGACATTTGAAGACAAAACTTTATGACAAATGTGATGTCTTCGACTTTCCTATTGTTAAATTTCCCTTCTTGAGTAGCAATATACCAGCATTGCTTGTATATGGAGTATACGTTTCTCAGCTTATCCGATATTCAAGAGAATGTGTGAGTTACAATGACTTTCGACAACGAGGATTACTGCAGTCACAAAAGCTTCTTAACCAGGGTTTTATCAGGGATAAGTTGATGTCATGACTTAGGAAATTTTACAGTCGTCATCACGAAATGATTGACCGTTACAGGGTTCCAATTTCTAAGATGATGTTGGACCTGTTTCCACTGTCGTAACATTCCATTTGCCTCCACCGATTTGCTTGTGGTTGTTAGTTGTCTTCTGGGTTTGTTTGTCTAATGCATTGCGTTTTTTTTTTGTTTGCTCTGAAGCTATATTTGTCCTCTTTGAATACAGGGAACAGTATTGATAAAGGAAAGTCAATACATAATTTGATAACTGGCTTAATCTTAAATGTTTTATTGGGTTTTTTACGAAAGAGATACATTCTGGCGTTATATCGTTTATAATTTTGCGATTGTGGAACCGTTTATGAGATAATAAAAAACTTCATATGGCACGAATTACATTTTTATAAAGTTACATAGTTCTAGTGTTTTGTGAGATATCGGAGAGACCACAACATACCACCCGATATGAATTTATAAATAAAAATTCTGTCCATATTTTGTTAATCATGATCTATAAAAAGGAATGATAATATATTAGTTGACAATTTTCACCATTTGAAATCATGTGATTGGTGTAGAGTTATTGGTGTTACACCAATCTTTTTTCTTCAAATTTAGAATCGACAGAAAAGCATGTAACTGTCCATTCTAGAGATGAAGAAATAAAAGGACATACCACAGATGGTAAGTTTTCTATTTAAATCAATTAAACCAAGTCTGCAAGAAAGCCACAAAACAGTCGTCACCTAAATTATTATATGTACAAAATTGTTTATAATGACATCATTACACACGGACATCAATTCTGTAATTCTGCACAAAAAATCAAGACGTTCAATTAATATAACTGAACTCCCTACTGAAACAAAACAGCAGCATGGATGTAATTTAACATATATACATGCACTATATCAAAATTATTTATAAATTATAATACACGCAATTTTTCGTACTACTGTATCAACTGGAACACTTTATCTCTACGAAACCTTTCATACATCTACAACAATTCGTTTACTATGTACTGCTTTTGAAATTGCATAAAAGCACTTTTCAAATGTTGCTTAAATCCTTGTTCCAGTAAATATCCACTTATTCGTGTGATTCGGTGGATTGACTGTTCGTTGTTTGCTTAACGTCCAATGGCAAATAATGCATGGTTCTTCAGGACGAGAACCAGTTTAACAATTTATCAAACACAATTGAAAAGGGTTGGATCTGGACACAAAGGAGAACAAGCTTTGACTGCCACTGTGGCACGGTTAGATAGGGTCAGATAATTTAGCTTGCTATAGCGGCTATTAGCCTACTCGTTTTAAAAAACTACAGAAAGGGTCTTTAGCTTGCAGGGAGCGTGGTATTTCCAAACACGTTACCCACAATGGTCGTAGTCAAGCTTTCTGTATTATGACCTGACAACATCCTCAACGAGAGGGTTTCCCCTATCTGCCACCTGGATACGCGATAGGCAGCTCTGTGAGTTGAGTTCCGGTGATCCACCACAGGTGCTCAGCATGTGATTCGGGAAAAAACTTGAAACTAACCTAAGAATAAATACGTTTAAACAGTTTGACTTATACGATGTTTAAAGTTTTGTTTTCATATAAAATTTATTAAATATTTTAATGCCAGTTCGAAACTCAACAGACATCTCTACGGTTGCTGAAGATAAGATTTTGATATTTGGAATAAAAGTATAAATACATGTATCAATACAAAAATTTGTCAATATTTTGGTAATCATGTTCTATAAAACTGAATGAAATTATATTAGTTGACAATTTTCATCATTTTCATCAATTGATTAGTGTAGAGTTATTGCCATTACACATTGAAACAATGTCTGGAATAAAACCGATAAAAACAACAACATAGTTTCAAAGACTATAATAGAATGAGGTGGTTGTACGGTCTCTGGTAAGGTGGTCTAATTACATTATATCATAATAATTTCAGTAAGTGGTGCATTTGCACGAATTGGTGGTTAATTTTGTCGTTATGTTCTATCACTGTTAAATGTCTATAAAATCAGTAATATATGAACAGTTGCTTGAAAAGGAATAACTGTGCAATATACGGATAAGGTTTCGTTACCTTATTGGTTTCGTTATTACTATGATATACTGTGTTGTCTTTAAGGTCTAAATCCTGACATTACTTTGACTTAAAATGATTTATATATCAAACGTTCGTGGTAGGTTGTGTTTCAGGGTTAGAGAATTTACGTGTACAGTTCTATTACAAAATCGATAATGTCTACCGGCTAGACGAACGATATCTACCAATACTCTAAACATTTCTTCACGGCTTTCACAGGACATAAAATGATCAGCAATGGAAAGTGCTTATTAGTCAAACTACATAGGGAATGACTAGATTTTCAACATTACCCTAAAGTTACGGATCTTTCAAAATAGTGGAAGACATTTTTCATAATAAACACTGTTTCATTTGGTACTTTTAAAATACCTGAACATTAATCTTTTGACTCCAAAAAGCAGTAACTCCACGTAAAAATAAAGTTTGATCTTACGATCAGATATGTACGAGAAAGAAAGGAGAATACTAAACAAAGAAAAGGAATATGCTTTGGTTTATACTTGTACTTGCTGATAAATATAACGATAAACGTTTTATCGTCTTGATACAAACGGCAAACTTCCCAAAATGAAGATATGTTGTCATAATTCCAATATGTTTAGTATGACGTGTGACGTCTGGACTCTTTTATTTTTCGATAAATGACGTCCAGCATATGAATGTTCGACCTAGTAAAAGAGTGTCATTTTAAACCGCTTATTTCTTTCGTATTTTGCACAAAAGTGTAATCATTTTGGAATTAAAAGTAATAAGAGTTGTTTTTCGCAATTTATCGGTGTATACACTCAACCAGGTCACTCACTAACTTAATACGGATTTTATTCAGTTTGTGATTGAATTGGTCTCCTTTACACTGATAAATTGCTAGAAAACAACTCTTATTACTATAATACCAATACTATATCGGAGACTTATTGTTTGAAACTAGGGATACATTTAGATAGGACCTTTTTGTAAGCTCAAGATGGTTGAACATCAGAGTGTAACATTATAAAATTGATAAAAAAGTCAACATAATTTTAAACGAAATATATGATTCGATAGAACTAGAGAATTGATGAAAACAATTTTTTCGTAAAGCATATTCTAATTTAAACAAAAACAGATAATGTTAACAATTAATAAATTTCTCTCAGGAATTACTACGTTTTATTCAGTCTAGGAATAAATAACCTCAATCACGAGGTCCACACTACATGTAAATATACCCGGTAGAAGGTTGTTTGAAGGTTTTATGTAATATTTTTATGATGAAATGACTAAAAAGTAAAATTACAGTCAATCGGCAATCAATGCTGATAATTTTATTTCAACGATTGTTTAAAGCCTAAAACATAGGGATTGCCTCTATGACGTCATAGTAGAAAAGAAAACAAAACTAATCTATGATATGAAAGAAAATACAATGTAAGCCAATAGAATGGTGCGTCTAATCCAATATTAAATTTTTAAAACTTTACCCTTGAATCGAAATCTTGGGACTTCGATTTACGTACTGAGTTGGTAATATTTCCAGTACTAACTAAAGCACACCTATTATTAATACACTGAATTGTACAATATATTATTATTACAATGCAACCTGTTCAAACAATAATACAATGAATATAAAATAGAAAATGACAAAAGCTTATGATGCACTTTACTATATTAATGATTTACATGAAGTGTTTTACGTGTTACAGGAATCATTTTTACCGTTGTAAGCTCTGTGCTTGGAGGCATTGCCAGTATTCTGATCTTGCATCAAATATTACAGAACATGTTCATGACAGCTTACTTAATAGAACAAGGGGTAATACAATTTACATTTATATCCAAAATATCATGAAAAGAATTTAACCTAAGAGGGTAAGTATAGTTTAAAGTGCAAAAATGGAATATGAGTACAAGAAAATATAATTAATTTTGAAATAAAAATATTTGAGATATTGAGAGTTAACTTTTCATAATTTTGTTCAGCTATTAATAACTGATTTAACATGTATATTTACAGAAAGATCTAAAAGACGAAAACGTGGATAGGCTTATTAGTTGTGCTATCCAAATTGACGATCTCGACATGGAAAATACAGTAGAAAATAAAAAAGGATATTACAGAACAAGCCTCCCGAGAGTGTCATGGGGATCATTGAACATATGTAAATAAACAAGACTAATTCGGTATGACGCATGCCATATCTGAGATGCGTTGTCACACATACTACTGTGTTCTTTAACAAACATTTAAAAATAACATCATTTTTCAATACTGTATTTCCTACCGAAAGTTGGTGATTCTCTCCATGTACTCCGACTTCCTCCGCCAATAAAAACTGGCCGCCGCGACGAACATCAATACTGAAGAATCGGCAAATCCAGTTTCATACATGGAGTGTGATCTGATGTCCCACCACCAAAGCCATTTCTAAATTACGTCGATTGACGTTAGACAATAATTTGACTAATTTATGTTGATGATATAGAAAGGATTATTGGTAATTAAAATGTCAATGACTTTTTAAGGGTGTAGCCAACACTTTGACTAACATAGATTTGGCTCGTTTTATTTTCATAAAATTTTGATGAAAATGGAAATTGTTGAATAGTCTACAAAAGCAAAGAACGGAATAAGAGTTTTCTTTAGGTTTTTTTGTATTATTGAATTAAATTGATAGTTTTCGTCAACAATTTCTCCATAATCGTTCGTTAACCTCATTTGCAATGTATAGATTAATTAAAAACAGTGTTATTCGGAATAAGGATTTTCCAAATTGTTTTCTATCAATTAGCATTTAATTTTCATTTCAAAAGTTTATAAAATCTTCTTTGATTTCTTTTATATATCTATTTTGCACCAATGGTTTTAATTCGTCATTTACTAGATTGATAGCTATTTCATTTAGGGTTATGGTTATGGTTTAGGGTACAGGTGAAATGTTAGGGATGGCTTAGACGGAGGTTAAGATTATTGTTTTTGGTTAGGATACATGTATCGGTTTTGAACTACTGATATGATTAATGGTAAGCTGTAAGATTAGGAGTCAAATATATGCTATGTAATAATTTGTAAAAACATATTTGTGTTGTTCATTGATAAAAATTTATTTTTAGATTGTTGTAACTTATTTCGCGAAATACTTTAATCACTATGATGATATATGTACTATATACAAAACCTTTTTTCAACAGAACTGGTAATTCCAGTCAATTCATTACAAATCAAAACTTAGCTTATTTGTTTTTTTATTTTTTGGGGGCGGGTGTAGATAGATACGTTTTTTTATCGTAATTATTGACGTAGCTGCAAGATTAAATTGTTTCTGTTTTTATAATTTTAATTTTGTTGTCATACCTAAATTACATACTTCATTCATATTAGTCATTAAGTCACCGCACTGACATTTTATTTTAAAGCAACTTTAATGAAACACGGCAGCCACGCTGCATATCCCCGCGCCACTGTTGTGTTAATCACAAAATTAAATCCGCTAAAGGAAATTATACTCAGATGTGACAATAACTTTAGTAATGAATTTGAAAGGTGAGATAGTGGTCATAATGTTAAATGAAGTGTGACTGATTAGGATATCAAACATTGATAATGTAAATACATGTAGTGAACTGTTTTTATGTTGACATGTTCTACTAATTAAGTGTAAATTTACCAAGTTGGAAAATCAATTTTGGAAATTGAATGGTTAACCTAAGTCATGTGACATTAATAGTTATTGATATGCATAGTTGCTAGATACATTTCCAAAAAATAAAGATGTTAGAGCCTTTCAGGAAATTTACCAAAATTGGTGTTATTTTTTTTAAATCCAAATATTCCATTTAATTTTGTAAATTTAATCATTCCCTAAACATTTGTTCTTTTTAGTAAAGAAATATATATGGTTGCAAAGTAATTTCCAAAAAAAAAAAAAAAAATCAGAGCTAAGAGTCTTTCAGGAAACTAACCAAATTAGGAATTCTTTTTATGGAAATTGAATGGTAACCTTAACTCTAATGATATTAATAGTTTTTAATATGCATGGTTGCTGGATACATTTCCAAAAAATGAAGAGTCTTTCAGGAAATTTACCAAAGTTGGAATTATTTTTTTGGAAATCAAGAGACTCTTCGAGAAATTTTTTTCTGCCCCAAGGGCAAATTTCAAAATTCCGAAACCTTCGGCACAGACAACTTTTAAAGTGCTAGTAATGCACCAATTTTTATGTTCCTACCGCTTAGGGTGTAAGACGAGTTCTGTGACAATCGATTTGGGGATTTTTTAAACTCTCTTGTTGCTATGCCCCCAGGGGTTTTAGAAAAAAATTCTCCTTCCGCTTTTGAATTTGCCATATGCAATACTAGTCATGGCTTCAGTTTCAGCATTATACTCCAAATAGTTTCGGAGATTTCACTATTTTCTGATTATCGCGAAATCCATTTTTTGCTCATAATTATACTCTAAGGGCCAGTTCTAAAATTTCGAAACCTTCGGCATAATCTACATCACCAATGCTAACAATGATCAAAGTTTCAGTTTTCTATCTCTTACGGTTCCTGAGATAATCCTGGACATTACGTACACACGTACGTACGTACGACCGTACGCATGGCGAACAGCAAAACAATATCCCCGCCGCTTCGATAGCGCGGGTATAATTACTCAATAGAGATTTCTTGATAATACGAAGATTATATCCCTATCCTAATTCAAGTTCGGTACCAATAATGTTATGTGCTTTTGTCATAAAAAAGAGATTTGAAATCAAGATTTAAATGAATGATCTATATCAATGCTATAAACATAACAATGAATTTGCCACATTATGAAGGATCTCAGTAGTCAGATAATTTTGATAAGTTTGAATTACTGTTTTAATGCAAACTTTACTTGTTTAATTTTGATGTTATGTTGCAACTTTTAAAACGTTTATTTTTTTTTTAGTTTGCATTGCACCGTTAAGTTATCATCGGTCCATCATCGAGTAAATTTGAAGTTGGTTAATACTTAAAACGTACACTACATCTCATTTAAAACATCACCTCAAGTTAACTTCAAGTTAAAATAATCTCTGGTTCAAATCTCTGCTCCAGGACCAACAACCAGAGATTAGAACAGCTTGGACCAGTCCTGCGACT
This sequence comes from Mytilisepta virgata, assembly GCA_028015205.1. NCBI lineage: Eukaryota > Metazoa > Mollusca > Bivalvia > Mytilida > Mytilidae > Mytilisepta > Mytilisepta virgata. The sequence continues at coordinate 32,597,912 of CM051511.1, read as the reverse complement.
GGTCACCCAGAGATTTGAAAGCAGAGATTATGACCGGTCATAATCTCTGCTTTATTGATTTTTCAAATCTCTGGTCCGATTTATTCAACTTTGCACACGCTTTTCTCGTGATACAACCAGAGATTTTAATAATAATTGTCTCTGGTAAATGCGCTTGCGCCGTCCTAGGACGGTCCCAGGACGAAAAACGGTTACCTGGGGATAAATAAAATGTTATTGCGGTGAGCTGCAGAGATGCTTTTTTGGATACTGTAACAAATTTATGAAATAAATTTCTATAGAAAATTAATGAAAGTAAAAAAATCAAATGTATGAAAAGTTAGAAACTTTTACTTTTTCTTTAATAACAGTAGCATTTTAACAAAAATCGTATTTTTGTTATATCGAATTATTTTTATCAAACAAGTATTACGCAAGTTGCAAAGAAGCTTTTTAATATACCATTTGAAATTTTTTGAGCTAAATTCATGTCAAAGTTCCTCAAAGTATAAAATATGTACCCATCGAGTTTGAAACTTGTGTTTTTTCTTTAAAAAACAGTAGCATTCTTGAAAAAATCGCATTTCTCTTAAATCGCACAAGCTTATACAGCTAATTCTAACTAAGTATCATCCTATGTATATGTTTGAAAAGCTAAATGTTTTGTTTTTTCACTGTAAAATGAAATTATTTTTATCAAACAAGTATTCCGGTAAGTTGCAGAGAAGCTTTTTAATATACCGTATGAAATTTTTTGAGCTAAATTCATGTCCAAATTCTTAAAAGTATAAAAGTTTTACCCATCAAGTTTGAAACTTATGTTTTTTCTTTAAAAACAGTAGCATTCTTGCAAAAATCACATTTCTCTTATATCGCACAAGCTTATATAGCTAATTTTAACTAAGTATCATCCTATGTATATGTTTAAAATACTAAATGTTTTGATTTTTTACTATAAAATGAAATTATTTTTTTTCAAACAAGTATTACTTTAAGTTGCAGAGAAGCTTTTTAATATACCGTATGAAATATTTGGAGCTAAAATCATGTCAAAATTCCTAAAAGTATAAAATATGAACCCACCAAGTTTGAAACTTATGTTTTTTCTTTAAAAACAGAAGCATTCTTGCAAAAATCAAATTTATCTTATATCGCACAAGCTCATATAGCTAAGTTTAACTAAGTATCATCCTATGTATAAGTTTGAAAAGCTAAATGTTTTGTTTTTTCACTGTAGAATGGAATTATTTTGATTAAACAAGTATTACATATATCTGTAAGTTTGCAGAGAAGCTTTTTAATATACTGTATGAAAGTGTTTGAGCTAAATTCATGTAAAAACTTCCTAAAAGTATAAAATATGTACCCATCAAGTTTGAAACTTGTGTTTTTAGTTTCAAATACTCATCTGTTTTAATAAAAATCACTTTGGCATATATGGCACACTCTGATAGATCTAAATTTGATTAAATATCAACCTAAAATTGGTTGAAAAACTAAATTTTGTGTTCGTTCACAGTGAAATTGAAATATTTGAAACAAAAAAGTTCTACAGTAAGTCGCAGAGAGGTTTCTTTGGATATTGTAACAAATGTATCAACCAAATTTCTATAAAAAATTACTGAAAGTAAAAATAAGCATATGACAAGTTAGAATCTGGTATTTTTGTTTTTTTAAAAACAGTAGGATTATAACAAAAGTCACCTTTCTCTTATAACGCACAATCTTGTATGACTAAATTGAACTAAGTATCATCTTAAAAAATGTTTTAAAAGCTAACTTTTGTGTTTTTTTTCACTGTAAAATTGAATATTTTTATCACACAAGTATTAAAGTAAGTTGGAGAGAAGCTTTTTAATGATTTTTTTTTACCTAAATTCATGTCAAAAATTCCTAAAAGTATAAAATATCCATCAAGTTTGAAACTTAAATTTTCACTTTAAATTACACATCTGTTTTAACAAAAATCACTTTTGTCATATATCGCACACTCTGATAGAGCTGAATTTTATGTAGTATCAAATTGGATGAAAAGCTAAATTTTGTGTTTTTTCATTGTGAAATCGAAATATTTTTCATCAAAAAAGTTGAAAAAGACTTTTTTGGATACCGTATGTTTGAAAAACTACATTTTGTGTTTTTTTCACTTTGAAATTTAAATTCTTTTTATCCCAAAAATATAACGGTAAGTGACAGGGAAACATTTTAAGATACCGAATAAAATTTATGAACTGATTTCATGTAAACAATTCTTAAAGGTATAAAATAAGTACATGTCAAGTTTGAATCTTGTATTTTCACTTTAAAAAACACTTCTGTTGCAACAAAAATAACTTTTGTCTTATATAGCAGACGTGATTGGTCTTAATTTTACTTAGTATGAACATATTATTGGTTGAAAAGCTAAATTTTGTGTTTTTTTTTCACTGTGAAATTGAATTTTCTTTATACAAAATGTATTACGGTTAATCACAGAGACGTTTTTTAAGATACCGTAAAAAATGTATGAACTAAATTCATGTCAAAACTTCATGAAATCATAAGATAAGCATATGGCAGGTTTGAAAAGTCTTGTATTTTTACTTTTGAAAAAAAACTATCAATATAAAAAATCATATTAATCTTACATTACACAATCTGATAGGAACAAAATATTAAAAAAAGATCGAATCTAGTAATTAAAGATTCCAGAATTCAAGTACATTTGGTATACTACGTATGCGCCGTCCTAAAGCAGAGACAGATTTGGTCATAAGGACGAAAACTGTCATCAGAACAATCTTAGTGCGCATGCCCGTCCTAAGGACGAAACCAGACGCAGTCCTGGTCGTGGTCCTAAGAACAGTCATTAGGACAATTTCTGTCCTCGAGTCAACTTTATGCAGTGATTGTGACCAAACGGACAAGTCATAATCTCTGGTCCAAGCTAACTTGGAACGGTCAAAATCCCTGTTTCAAATGTCTGCTTGAGGGCGATGTTTTAAATGATCCGTACTATATATATATATATATATATATATATATATATATATATATATATATATATATATATATATATATATATAAAATTATGCGTTAGTTTCTGAAATAAATACAGGAAACAGTGAAAATAGTAGTAATTTTCTTATCGTAATGTCGGGTGTTGATTTTCATAAAAATTAATGTAAATATTGCATTATGTATATATTTCTTCATTACAAGGCAGAAATCGTGTACTTCAATTCTGATGGATAAATTAAATATGTCTTCATAGTTGTTTGTTTTGTATAGTCTGTTATTTTATCGCCAATCAAAATTAAAATTGTTTTTATACGGTTACATCATTGTGTCTGTAATATTCGGTAATGTATGTATGTCTTGGCTAAGGTATCCGGACCATGATTGATCACGTAATAATTCTAACTACCCGGAGGGTGCATACCACATAATGACGCTAACCTTAATAATTATCGGCAAACGTCAGAAACGCAATGTAACTAAGTTATTTTCATAGACGCAAAACAGAAAAAAGTGTGTTAACATTGAGGAAGATTTATCTAAAAAAAAAAAATGCCGCTTAAAACTTTTAGTTCAAGCTATTCTCTTTCAAAAGAAATATAATGTACCGTCATGATTTATTATGGTACGGATATCTTCATAACAAAGGGATGGACATAAAATATGAGAAGTTGCATTTGGATCTTAGATCTTGGACAAATTAATTGTAGCTTTCAATCTATATGTTTTATCAAGCCATTATCAAATATTTATTTCAGCATTCTTTTTGCTGCATTTTTATTATCTGAAATTGAAATTAACAGATCTTTTGACAGAGCAATAACATATTTCAATCAATAGAATAGAGAATGGAAACGGGGAATGTGTCAGAGAGACAACAACCCGACCATAGAGCGGAAAACAGCACAATGCCACTAATGGGTCTTCGATGCAGTGAGAAAATCCTACATCCGGAGGGTATCGTAGCTATATGCATTGTGGATAAGTCTGTTTAAAGGTTTGGTTAGCTTTTCAGGTGAATGACGACATTGTTGTGCTTTGTATAGAATATTACCATAAAAGATGGGATGTCATTCAGATTTTCTTTATGTTTAATTATTCTTATTTTCGTTATCACTTAATTTGAAACAATCAAGGAACAAAGACCAAATCAAGACAGATGGCACTGAAGTCGGTCAACACCGATCAAAACCGAAAATTTAGAGACAGAGAAAATCAAGACTGGCAACAGTAAATAAGAGAGAAACTAGTTTATTGGAAACCAATGCTGAAATTCTTGTCAAAGAAATTATGGTCTTATATACGAATACTGATATAATTACCATACCCTTGTCAAGTCATTAAAGATGGCATTTTTTAAAATTAATATTGATTCAATTTGTACATGTAACTTGAGGCAGTTATTAATCAACAGTGAGCATTCTATTTGTGTCATTTTACTAACAATTTTCTAGCACTTAACTTAATGTATTAAAAACATATTACATTAGTTTATATTTTATAAGAACTTAATCTATTGAGAAATTATTATGGTTAGTTTATACCAACATTGCCTGCGTATTGCATCTATATATTAACTAATCACGGTACATAGCAGCTACTAAGAATTCTATAAAAAGTATGGCTGTCATCACAAAATTTACTTAAGCAGACCAATGATCATATCAAGATACATGTCTGATATTAGGACAATGCGATATTGGTACACGGTAAATTAGTTTGGATGCTGGACTTCATTAGTTATGGCTTAGCAATGACAAAATATAAATTCTACCTAGTTTTTTCTGAATGTTGACCTTCCCACCAGAAAGCATCTATACCAGTGGTGATGTTTTTATAACATCGTTAAAATACAAATACCATTTAAATAATTAGTTTCCAATATATTGTTTCTCAATGCATCATTCATACCAAGCAGTCATTATTCTTAATTTAAGGGTTAGGTCAGGGTGAGGGTTAGGGTTAGATTAATGGTTAGGTTTAGAGTAAATTTAGTGTAAGGGTAAGGGTAAAGGTTAGAGTTACTGCAAAGGTTAGAGGTTAGAGGTACGGAATTTGGGTTGGGGTTAGGGATTAGGGTTAAAGATGGATAAAGAGCTATCATGCAAATGAAATCTCTTTGTCAAGCTACAAGATTGAAGAGACGAGTAAAAACAAACAGCAGACGATACATTCTACTATCGCTTTCTCAGCAGCACCATGAGCAAATGACTGAAATGTGCACGTGAGAATAGTCATAGACAGCGAAGAGCCATATGAGTACAGACTCGAGCAGCATTTTGACAACCGATAAGTAGCGAAGAGCAATACTAGCACACTCTGAGAAACGAAGCGCAATATTAGCACAGTAAGACACATTCTGAATTACAATGCTAGCTATACCTTATCCTAATCATATTCATATCTATCCATTACCCTTACTCTAACCTTAGCCCCAATTCTAACAGTAATTCTAATATCTCTAGTAAAGAACAATATAAGGATATCTGTAGCAGAATTATGAGCTGCATTCGACTAAAAATAAGATGAAGGTAAATATAAAAGCAAAAAGCCAAACGATATGGAGAAGAAACATGAGGAAAGAAAAAAGTAATATTGACATTGACATTATAAGGGATGAAGTGCTAGTGGTATAGAGATCTTCCTATATACTGACTTTTGGTACGCCGATGTCTCTTCGAAAAAAAGGACCAAACTATTACAAACTAGATGGAAGTATTCTACTGAATACAAATTCGCCTCTCCCGTGAAACTGTCGCAAACCTTTCATTTGCTTAACATGAACCCATTAATGCAAATAATTCCAATTAATCCCTTTAAAATTATTATTTCAAATTCTGTGGACGGCTATATATAAGTTTGGAGGCATGTGTTGACCCAATTTATTCGCAATCAAAATACCTAAATGCTCAAAATCAGCGCGTGATTCAATTTTGGTAAAATTTAAAGTTAATAAAACCTTTTTTGATTGTTATTTGATAAAATGAGAAAATAAATAGTGCACGACATTTCATAGAAATAATTAGACTGTATTTATTTATAACACAATTAAGGAAATGATAAGCAGCCTCGATCTCAATTTAAAATGTATAAATAGCACGTAGTGCATTTCATAGAGAAAATTAACAGGCTAATTAAGCACATTTCCCCTTCATGCATCAAAAAAACGTATACCGAGGTGCACTATTCCACATGAAAATCTATTTTAATGTAAATTTTCACGGCTAAATATACAATAGTTTTGCCAAACGACCGCGACAAAATTTGTGACGGAAAACATGGTACGATTACAATACTTCGCCTTTCCAAACACAGTTTGGAGGCCAATTAATTAATGCTAGAGTAATAACATCCATTTACTCTACACTATTCAATGTTATGTTTTGGTCATTCAGATCAATATTGGGTGATAGAAAAGGCAACAACTATAAATCTGTAAACCAGTCAATATAATTTTCTTGAAGAAACAAGAAACAGCAAAACTTTCATAGAGCAGAAAAATAAAAAGAATATGGGTAAAATATTCCATTAGACCTAATATGGTTAAAACCTGTAATATCAGAAATTTTAGTATTTAAGGCAAGACGATACAGTAAGGTTCATTTACAGATATTTTGCTGAAAGTTTACCATATGGTTAATTTTTATATATACTACTAGGTAACTACCCGTGCAAGCACAGGATCAATAAAAAGGTTGAATAGCTTTTCTTACCCCTATGGACAGAGCAGATACGCCATTTTTAGAGGGCAAGATATTTGTGTCTTGTAATACCAATCAAACCACTCAATATGAAATCAAATGTATGTAATTCATTTAATTATTCTGCTCAATATTTGGCGTCATGATTGACAATTAAAGGTTTTTATTTGTATTTGAAAGACAGTGGATTAGATCTTTCAACTTCTCCTTCAGTTGTGAATGAGGAATGGTGGTATGTTGTTACAGAGTGAAAAGGACCGAGATCATAAAATATCCTTTAAGTCTTTCAGTCTTTGTAGTGTTTTAATATCCACATTTGATTGAAACCACTTCTTAAATAACTTATCTCACAATAACTTTGGAGGCCCGTTTTGACAGCTGTTAAAATAGAAGTTAGTAGTGCAGACAATGATTTGGTGGAACACTTGACAGATCCAGCTGTAAAGCGTTGTTTGTATGGACACTTATGTAACTTGGATAACCAGTACAAGGTAGAAAGATCACAATCATCATCTTTGATGGAAATACCAAATGACAATAAGACCGATGTATGATTGTCAGTTATTTCTTCCTTTGAAGGTAGGTAAGATTGCCAAGTGAACTAGCAACCTCTAGTTCATTAATCAAGCATTGAATATAGTAGCTTTTGCATACAACAACTATGGAATTAGGGGCCTTGTCTGCAGGAACAACAACCTGTTTGTAATGAAAGGCGGACAATGTCTTGGAGGCATCAGGGTTTCTGAAGATGTTCCGTGTTTACTCATATACCTTCTAAGTTTATCAATTCAGACTTGAATCAGCGACCTCACAGCTCTAAAAGTGAATCTAGTGGCTCTTTGTGACGTTTGCTCTATTTTCTGGCATAGTCCTCCACAGAATCCATCAGTAGTTTGAAATTATATTTCCAATTTATGGATCGTGGTTCCCGATACGTATGACCTTTGCAAAGACATCACGAAGAGACTCATTGTCTATGATATTTAAATCTCCTGTGATGACATGACAAACAGGGCTATATTTGAATGGAAAACTGTTGCATGAACAATTAGATGGACTAGCTTCGAGATCTTCGATTTTGAGGTCCTACAATACACGTTTTTGATTGAATGGGCGTAGTATATGTATAAGAAATAATTGGAACGTTCTGATCTATCAAATAAGGCGGAACTTTTAATCTGATCGATTTGTGGTGAAAGATATTGCCAAAATTTACGGCATCTAAATCTTTGTTGGCAAAAAAGAGTGGAAGAAAAGAACGGTTGTCTTGTTGACTGGACAAGCTCGTCAGAGAACGTTTGAAATCTTACGCTAGAATTCTCGATCCTGCACTTTCATTGGTGTTAGATTCAGTGACGTTGCACTATTGCTAGGGTGTGAGAAATTGTCTCCCCATTTGCCCATAGCAACAGTTAATAAAGTAGCCCTAAATGTGCAGAAAAAAAGTATCAATCACGCATATTGTGGACAGACTTGGCTATCTCACAACATCGGGCTCAACTATTTCTATTTTTCATCCTCGGCTGAGCCTCGCTTGAAACAAAATAATTCAGTGTTGAGATCTTTGTTGCCCTAATAGATGCTGAAAGATACTATATTTCTCGCCCTCATCAAAATAATATTGATCCTCGAAACAAAAGTGTTAACGGAGAGATTACATTAATTAATTTAGACCAGTTTACGCAGTAGTTAATGTGGTTTCTGTCATTTTGATTTCAATAGAAAATAAATTTTGATATTAAACACCACTTTCAGTCTGTTTGAATCTTGCCTGTCTTGAATAAGGTCATTTTTGTTCGGTACTTTATGCAATTTAACTTTGCTGAACTAATCATGAATATTCCTGACCGTTTGAAGGCTTGTGACGCAGAAAATCAAGATAAGTTAAATAAATAAGATCAGAACAACCATATAAATGAAGATTATGGGTAAAATTAAAAATTATGACAATACAGAATATTAAAATTAATGTATTAAGGCAAGGGAACGAATGATGGGTTAATATACATGATATATAACTAGAAAATGGGTTATAAGTTAGAATAAAATACTTTGTTACCAATTTTGATGCACAAGATGTGCACATCTCGTCGATTGACGACTCGTCAGTTGCGATCATGGCCTAAAATGTTAAAACCTAAAACAACAATCCAAAACGTGGAAGACAAATTAAAAAAATGAAAAAAAAATTATTGATTTCAAAATCTTCCGACAGATATAGTTTTTTTTGTTGTAGAATGTTGCCAATAAAATATACATTGTATTTGAAAAAGATTAAACCTGGTGAAGCCAACATTCATGTAACAATATGTAATCTGTGATACTAGATATGATTCATGTGAAAAGCGTATATTAGTTGAAGTTGTGACCGAAAATATTGAAAGCCACATATAGTTGAAGAGCAGAGACAAATGCCGAATTTCCAAAAGTCGTAAAGGCAAAACTATCGTAGAACGAAGCTACGCACGTGAATGATGCCGCACAAAGTTTTATAAAAGATAAATTTTAAAAGTATAAATGTAAGGCCATTGTTACGGTGATATGCTTTGGGAATAAAACTTATATTTCCCAGGAATCCTTTGATACCGCTGCTGGTGGACTCCAAATCCCAAAAGGTATCCCCAGCTCATTTGCTAGAGTTTCGATTCTTTTCGAAACTAATACTTTAAATTACTTGCTACAAAAATATAAAATTTTCAAAAACCAAGGAGTATTTCCCTCGTGCATCGAATGCTCTGCCATGAGACACCTATAACCGCTTTTTGTCATTTTAGCATCCGTGAATTTGTTCTCAACCTTTTGGATAATTGTTTTGGCGACACAACACGTCATCTATATAACGAAAGCTAATTGCTCTACAAAACCTTTTTCAAAGATTTTAACATTCATATTGACATGTATTAAAGAGGGCCTTCAGAATTACTGTGAAACATCATATTCCACCAGTGGCGTCAATCAGATGTGGCTACATGCAACAGCATAAAAACATTCGACTTCTCTACACTCTACACTACCATACCACATTCTCAATTAAAAGATCGCTTAAAGCAACTAGTTCATCAATGTTTTTTCAAGAAAAATCGGACACGCGGGTTTAAATTTCTTGTTCTAGGAAGAGAAAAGGCTTATTTCGTGAAGAACCACTCTGATTCTGACAAAAAGTATTCTGAAGATGAAATTACAGACATGTTAGATTTTCTCATAGAGAACATATTCGTTGAATTTGTCGCTCTAATTTTTCAACAAACAATCGGCATTCCAATGGGAACTAACTGTGCTCCTCTCCTCGCCGATCTGTTTCTGTAGTCATATGAAGCGGACTTCATTCAAGGGTTACTACGTGAAAACAAAAAGAAACTAGCCCAATCCTTTAATTTCACTTTTCGTTATATAGATGATGTGTTGTCGTTAAATAACGACAAATTCCAAGACTTTCTACATCTTATCTACCCCAGTGAGCTTGAAATTAAGGATACTACAGATACACCAAAGTCCGCTTCATATTTGGATTTGTTTCTTGAAATAGACTATGAGGGACGTTTGAAGACAAAACCTTATGACAAACGTGATGACTTCAACTTTCCTATTGTTAATTTTCCATTCTTGATTAGCAATATACGTGCATCGCCTGCATATGGCGTCTACGTTTCTCAGCTTATCCGATTTTCAAGGGCATGCGTGAGTTACCATGACTTTCCTCAAAGAGGATTACTGCTGTCATAAAAGCTTCTTAACCAGGGTTTTATCAGGGAAAAGTTGATGTCATCACTTAGGAAATTTTACGGTCGTCATCACGAATTGATTGACCATTACAGTGTTCCAATATCTAAGATGATGTTGGACCTGTTCCCACTGTCGTAACCTTTCATGTGCCTCCACCGATTTGTGACTTCCACCGGATTGACTTTGTTGAACTTCACGACGGGTGCCGTATACGGAGCAGGAACTGCTTACCCTTCCGGAGCACCTGGGTTCACTCCTGGGTTTTATAGGAGTTCGTGTTGTTCATTTTTTAGTTTTCTGTGTTTATTTGTTGTGCTTGTGGTTGTTCATTTGTCTTCCCGGGTTTGTCTGTCCAAAGGATTACGTTTGTTGTGATTGCTCCTTAGGTATATTTGTCCTTTTTAAACGATTGGGCTAGTTTCTTCTTGTTTTCACGCAGTAGCTCTGGTTTGATATCTCTTCATATAAATACAGAAACATATCGACGAGGGGAGAAGCACAGTTGGCCCCTATTTGCACTGCCAAATTCAACAAATATGTTGTCTATGAGAAAATCTAACATGTTCGTAATTTCATCTTCAGAATACTTTTTGTTAGAATCAGAGTGGTTCTTCACGACATAAGCCTTTTCTCTACCTAAAACTAGAAATTTATACCTGCGCGTGCAATTTTTCTTGAAAATACATTGGTGAACTAGTTGTTTCAATCGATATTCTAACAGGCTGAATGTAGGTCAACATATATTCAACATGTACACTTACTTAAAGTACTATTAAATCTATAGTAATTAAATATATTAATATCAGCAAATCCTCAGTGATTATAGATTTCCAAACCGGATGTTAGTCACTACAAAGCGAATGCAACACTAAATTATTAAATAGCCATTTCAATTTAATTCTGGGCTTGTCAATTTAATATCTACTTTGGTGTAAACGGATGCTATTAAAGAAATATAAAATATTTACTTCATACAAATAAAATATCGTTTATTGAATGTTGAAGGCATCACTAGATTAACTTTATTGTTGTTGGAAAAACTGCCGAGGTAACCCCGGATACTCACTTTTATAAGTACATTGTATAACCAAACAGGACAAGAAGAGCATAGAAGAAGCATTTTATTAAATAAACTTGTGTTGAGTCAATCAATAATTGGTTACATTATTCTTCACCAGGTCTAAAATAAGTATTAATACCTGCTCCTATGAGAAACCGCTACAGCACCTGCAATAGCCCAGAATTGCCCAGAAGATTATGGGCATGAGGGAGGTGGGGTGCGATAGGCAATGAGGATTTAGCACCAGTCCCCAAGCCTAAATTGACCCCAGTGCTATGAGTATGATGGAATTTTCTCGTGAAGAAGGGAAACCGGAGGGATTGCCTGTAATGGAAGGGCAGAGCCAACGAACAGGGATTTACAATCATAGTTGCCTAGGGTGGAACTAGCAGGAAACTAGGTGCAATGTACCATTAGGACCAATCAAAAATACTATTAAAACAGGAATTCCGAGGTCATAAACCCTATTTCACATCCACATGTGATACAAAGATATGAATTCTGCTTTTACATCAAAAGGGGCCAATATATGCACCCCCAAGACGGTGACATTTGCATGGTCGAGGAAGTCTGAGACTATGAAACAGAGAGGAAAAAGTAGGTATAGACAGAGCGATTTATCGATTGCTATTTCTGACCATAATATATGTACATTTAGAGACATAGCGAAATTTATTGGGGTTAACAGGCATCCCCAGATGGTTACATTAAGGCCAAGGAATTACTAGAATCATCAACATCCAGGAATGCAGAAGTTTGTCGATGTACTTAAAGTTGTCAGGGATTATAATGGTAGACGTTTCAATTTAAGCAAGGTCAGGTTTCAGATAGTATTTGGGTCCGGGCAATACATTATATTTCCTTTGAGGACCCTGGACTGCAACTGATTGAGGTGGAGGAAGTCCAGTATTGCTCGTATTTTACCACATTCTCTGCCTGGGTGAAAATTATCAAACAAAAAATTCGACGAATGATAAGAGTATATTTAACCCTTTATAAAAACTTGCCTGTGAAATCAAAGCTTCAATTGGAAGTGGCACTGGGCGTGGACATTGTTAAGGCCCAGAATCGCAGCTGATAAAGACATTCACTGTTTGGGAAAAATAAGGAAAGAGGTATTAGCCGAATGAGAGTATATACACCACTTAATTAAAACTCCCTTGAGGAATCAAAGACTCAATGGGTAGTGCCACTGGCCGTGGATGTCGTTATGACCCAGCCCATAACTACCGGGAGACCATTCCAATGATCACAGACTTTGAAGGGTAAAATGCTGAGTCAGCAGATGTACGAGCTAAAAAGAAAGTTTGAGTCTCAAACTCAGTTATGACGGTTAGTTGTGCTTTAAGCAAGAGACTTCCTGAGTTCGTGATAGAGGTAGGTACCCACTAGAGTCTTTTAATTACAACGAACCTTACATCTAGATGGGGGTAACCCTATAGTCTGCTTGATTAATACCTCAGACAAGCATGTGATTGTGGAAAATTATGAGAGGCGGGCGAGAGCCATGGAGGTGACACCTATCAGTGAAATAGGGTTTAAAAGGAAAAAAACCAGTTGGTGGCGAGTTGGGAAAATAAATCAGCACTTACCATCATAATATCCACGACGTGCAAGATAGAGTGAAAGTTAGGATATTTATAAATTTTTATCTGTCTTTTTATAAATTAACTTTTCAAAGAAGAAAGACGTTGATGGACTTCGTCCAGTACAATATATTACAATTAACTATTTAAGAAAGCATTTTATATAGAGAGTAATGAGCCTTTTGGCTTGACTGGGGAGAAAAAACAGTTGTATGTTGGTGCGGGGGAAATGGTGGCTAGAAAACATATCTATAATACCAAAAAGGACTATAATTTTCATTATTGGTTTTTGTTGTTTTAATTTAAAGTGTAGCCAATTGTAGAGTTTAATAATAACGGAATGTTTGAATCTAAATTTAAATTTAAATTAATATTTGGTGTCCCTAGAGAGTATAATTTTTAAAAATTTAATATATATCATTACTAATGATCTCATATACAGGATAACCAATCCTAAAACATTACCATTTTCAAAAAATGTCTTGCTCTCTTTGTAGCATTATTTTCGTTACGATATTCTTAAAGTCACTACCGGATCTGTTTTATCCGAAAATTATTTTGAAATAAACCGTTATAGATATTATTGAAGATGGATATTATATTTATTATGTTTCTGTCACTGGTGTCCGTAATTTGGTACAGAACAGTGGGTAAGTTATGAATAATTATGGAAAACATTATATGTATGGGGCATCAAGACGCAAAAATTGAGTTGGAACATAATTTGAATGAAAAGTATTTAAACATGACAATATTAATTCATATTTGTCTTTACCCGTTTTGTTCATTTTGGAAATTTTGAATTTGCTATTCAATTTTTTGAGTTGTAAATCGACGAAATGTGGACATATTATTAAAAATTTGTGAAAACTGAATAGCTCTGTCCTTAGATGGTTTTGCTTTTTGGTCATTATTGAATTTGTTCTTCAACTTTTTGGGATTGTTGTTGCAATTGTTTAGGCCTTGAGCATAACTGATAAGTCATGAATCGACGAAATGTGCACATCGTGTGCATCAAAATTGGTACCAAAGAATTTTATTAGTTGAAATTCCTGCATATGAAAATTTGCAATATCATTAGTTTTTCAACAGATATACCCTTACGAAAATAAACCGTCTAATAAGAAGTTTATAATTCTCCAACTAGTTTGCCGAGGGTTGCGAATGGGATAAAATTATTTCTTTTTCTGCCCTTATCTGTGATTTAACTTAATGATTGTTTACACACGAACATGTACATAGTTTACGTTCACTGCAGGTCCTAGAGACTATAGTTACTAATTACTGTGGGAGATTTGAATTTGATCTTACAGGGTTTGCATGATACATAGTTCCTTATCGTTGATCACAACCCGACGGATATAAACTTATTTTTTTCATTGTTTTTCGCTTATTTTAATTGTGTACATTCTTGTCAGTTTATGTCTTTAGTTAATCAGCTTTGTTATTGATAATTTTGATAGTTTTTCGTGTATTCAGCAAGATTCCATAGACTCTGGTTTCCTCATTTGACAGCGTCTAAAAGTATAAATTGAATTTATTCGTTGTTCTTGGTCTTTCGTCTTTTTAAACCTTAATCAAGTTTTTTATTTGAACAACCCATTGTGCTTTTGGAGATTTACACAATGATTTTGTTAACATTGACTGTCTACGATACTATCCTTATCAATGTGCGGGGATCAAAGGAAATCAATGCAAATTAACAATGAATGCCATTTAGCAATTTTCCGAAAATTTTCACATTTTAATCTTATTCTCTGAAACCACTTGGCCAATTGGAACAAAACTTGGGAGGAATGTTCATTGGGTGGTACTTTACAAAATGTGAGTTTTTGGTGTTGATCGGAAATTCAACATGGCTGCCAGGGCCAATAATGCGTTCTGATTGGCTGAAATTTAAAAAATCTTCTGAGAAACCGCTTGGCAGATTGAATTGTGATATTATGCAAAAAATGCTCACACAAACATACTAATAATGATCCTAGGGTGGTCCTCTACTAATTTTGAGTTTTTTGGGGCTGATCTGAAATCCATGATTGCCGCCATCGTGGAACATAGTTTAACATAGGACCCTTTGGGAAATACATACAAACATCTTCTTCTCAGAAACCGTCTCACACATATAAACCATATCATGCAGGAATGATACTAGGGTGGTCACCTATAAGTTTTGAGTTTTTGGTGCCAATCCGAAATCCAAGATGCCACCACCGTGGAACATATTTTAACACAGAACCCTATTGGAAATACATATAAACAGGTTCTTCTCAGAAACAGTCTCACACATTTAAACAAAATCATGCACGAATGATACTAGGGTGCTCCTCTACCAATTTTAAGTTTTTTTGGTGCTGATCCGAAATCCAAGATGGCCACCTTGGAACATTGTTTAACATAGAACCCTATTGGAAATATACAAACAGCTTCTTCTCAGAAACCGTTTCAAACATTGAAACCAAATCATGCTCATCGTGGTCCGCTACTAATTTTGACAGTTTGGTGCAGATCTGAAATTAAGATGCTGTAACTGCAGAACATAGTTTAACATAGAACCATGTGTGAAATACATTGTACCTTCTCAAAAACCAATTCAAACATTTAGACCAAATAATACTAGGATTGTCCTCTTCCAATTTTGAGTTTTTTTATGCTGCTTTGAAATTCTTGAACATAGGAACCTTTGGGAAAAATGTTTTAAAATGCTTCTTCTCTAAAACCACTTAAACATTTAAGATCAAAATTTGCCGGAATGCTCATCTAAGAGTGAGTCTTCGATGAAGTTTGTTTTTGATATATCAGGTGTGGAACATAGTTTAACATGGAATCCCATGGGAAATACATACAAACAGCTTCTTCTCAGAAACTGTCTCGCACTTTTAAACTAAATCATGCAGAAATGATACTGGGGTGATGGTCTACTAATTGTGAGTTCTTGGTGCCGATCTGAAATCCAAGATGGCCACCACCACCACAGAATATTCTTTAACATTGGACCATTTGGGGAAAATGTTTTAGAATTCTTCCTTCTCTGAACCACTTAAGCATTTAAAAACAAAATTTGCAGGAATGCTCATTTAAGAGTCTTCGATGAAGCGTGTTTTTGATATATCAGGTGTGGAACATAGTTTAACATGGAATTCTATAGGAAATACATACAAACAGCTTCTTCTCAGAAACTGTCTCGCACTTTTAAACTAAATCATGCAGAAATGATACTAGGGTGATGGTCTACTAATTGTGAGTTCTTGGTACCGATCTGAAATCCAAGATGGCCACCACCACCACAGAATATTCTTTAACATTGGACCATATGGGGAAAATGTTTTCAAATTCTTCCTTCTCTGAAACACTTAAGCATTTAAAAACAAACTTTGCTGGAAACCTCATTTAAGAGTCTTCTACAAAATTTGTTTTTGATATATCAGTTGAGCGATGCAGGCTCTTGAGAGCCTCTGGTTATTATTTTTCTCCGTAACTGGTCCCTAAATTAAAAAACTAAACTAGCAAATCATTTAGAAATAAATTCCAAATCGATTGATGCAAAGAATGTCCTTGATACGTTTTCAAACTGTATTATATTAAAATTTGGAAACATTTGAAAAATCGTCGATTTTTTAGGAACTTAACGCGCGATATACGGCGGATCTATTTTGACCACGTTTCCAGCTAAAAGAAATGTTTTGTTGCATAATGTTCCTATGTAAATGTATTTGATATTCAATATTACTTATTCATAAAGATTAACTACTCTACATGCATACACTGTTTAAAACCTTAAAATATTTAAAGAGTCATGCAGTTTTAGTGAATCAACAGTATCGCAAGATCACGTTTTAATGTCGATTTCCTAAAATGAAATGAAAAAAAAACAGGTATAGCATTATTTTTTTTTTCTGTAAAATTTATGTATGTTTCATATTCACTCCAGAAACTCTTTTGTAATCATGAATCATGTGTCCGTAATTATATTGAGAGCTGAGGGAAGAAATATTTTCAATGCCTTTTCTACTTTGTATTAAAGGGAAATGTCAGAAATCTATGATGATATAAAATCTTTTAGTAAATACTAAAAGACATTTTAAAAGCAATTACCGCAATTTTTTTTTACACAAATATGGATAAATAATTGCTGTTTTACAATAAAAACGACAATCAGTATCACAACACACTAATTAAGTTATTTTTTGCCATGAAGAAACTATTAAAATTTAAATTGAAATATATAATATTGTTAAAATATGCTTCTACCACCAATAAATGGATATTTTTTTTTCTTTTTGGGACGTTTTCTGTAGCGGTCAACTTCAGAGTCCACTTCAGAATCGATTTTTTTTCAAATAAACCATTTTTGGTAACACTCTTGAACCGATATTTTTTTATTTAAACTTTTCTTTCATAAATACTTTTTCGTAAAGTTTCAGCCCGGTTAAACTTCGATCCTATATAATAGCATACAAGGATGTTGGGACACACTTTTCCAACGTCCACAAAGTTGTTATAACTTTTTCCCACTTCCTTAAAAATATCCATTTTTTATTCTAACTTTCCCACTTCCCGATAGTGTGTCATCCCATTCTCCCTATTTTTGCCTCTTTTTTCCTCTTTCAAGTCCCCCAATCTTTCACATTTCTCGAAAGTGTGTTATCCCCTCTAAGGACATGCGGCAGTTATGCGTCTCAGAGAATATTGCTGGAAAATACGGAAGACTGTGTCCTATACTCATTTGAATGTAGTCGCTTCACGTTTAATATGGTGGATCAAGAGCATCCCATTAGATTGTTGAAGTATTCCTCCTATGTAAACATGTATGACATGATCTATTTTAGGAAACTATTAAACTTTGAGCATTACATAACCTCTCAAATTTAGGCTTGGAATTTATAAAAAAAAACACTAATCTACCCGGGCTAATGTAACCCCTGTAAGATCATGAAATGATCCATTATACTGTAAATGTAAGGAGAGTGCCAGCAAGATATGAAGGAAGAGATAAACTTCTCCAAACAATTTCAGTCTATCAATATAAGTAATTAAGTAAGTACATTAAGTTCTGAGGTTATTCCAATTAAAGAGCCAATTAAGAGCATAGAAAGTTACATACAATGATTACATAAATTGTATTATAAACAAAACAGAGAAAAAACATTCGATGTAGAGTAATAAAATTGACAACATAATCAAATTGTATGTATTGGAAATAGATATGCATACATGTAGGTCAGGCCAGACGTCTTTAAATTCAAAATAATACTGAGTATGTAATTAAAAAATGGTGTTGTTATGGTTAAATTGTATGTAATCAGTGGTCATTAAAATATTGATATTATGGTGATTTGGATCACGCCTCTTATGTGCTCTTTCCAATAAAATATTGAATCGGAAATAGTATGTTTATACTGAAAAAGATGATCAAACAGACCAACTAAACTTCCCAGTAAAGGTGGCAAAGAATCTGTAAATTATGATAATAATTCTTCATTTATTTGAAACAAACTATATTAATTTGAGCGTTGTTTGCTCTGTTTTATATGATTGCATGTGTATGTGTTCATATATAAGTCTGAATTGTACTGTATAGCACCTAAACTTAGTGTTGTGTTGATATCAAATATCATAATCCCGACATTATTTCCATCCCGTCGATGCTGATTTCCCGTAGATACACGGTTCATAAAGGGACATTTTGTACACTGGATGTATAAGAAATTCCAACATCCATATCTTTCGTCACACAACACATGTGAAGAAACAATAGGGGATGAAAAGTTTTTACATGCCTTCATGTCTTCTGCGAGCACAATTCTCCGTCCCTCTTTCTAGTCTTGTAGACCTTTTTCATTGTTTTTCGAATCATGTCTTACCTCGGACTCAACTACCTCGTTTGGAGATCTTTTTTTTTCATTAAATTCATTAAGGACTGTTATTGAGTGTATGTATCTTTTACCTTTGAATCTGTCTCATCGATCTCTCGAATTTGCGTCGTCCATTTTTCTCGGATTCTTAGTGCAACCCGCGTTACTTGTGGCGCCCGTTCTGATTCCCGATAATCGCCTTCGAGGCGCTGAATTACGTACAATTAACCAAAATATCCATTTTGTTTTTGATTTGTAATTGTTCTCGAATATTCGTTTTTCTCATCTCTGAATATTGATTTGTTAACGGTTTGATTCCTAATTAAACTTACTGTTTATCATTGCTTTTATCACTGTAAGTCTTTTAGAAGTACTGAACATCAACATGTACATGTATATATTTCTTTTATAGAAAGTAAAGTAATTGGATGTTACAAATATACCGATAACTGGACATTTTTATTTAGCACCAGTGACATGTCTAATGTATTTTGCGCTAGAGAATGCTTAACCAGGAATTTCAAGTATGCAGCAACAAGCGTAAGTATTCTTTGCCGGTAGAAATCAAGCACGTTTCATGAAAAATATCTGTTCGGAGCTGTCTGTGAAAATTACAAATGAAAAAATTCCAAATGACAACAACAAAATAAAAAACAAAAAAAAAAAAACACAGACAAAATCGAAATGAAAAAAGGACGAGAGAAAAACAAAATATACACAAACAAAACAAAAAAAAAAAAAAAATTTAAAAAATGATATGCAAAAATCCGGGCTTAACTCAGGTGGTACGAATAAAACATTGAGGAAACAAAATGAAATGAAAAATCCAATATTATAATATATAAAAAGTATACCGTGCTTTATTATATCTTTAAACATTGTTATGAGATAAGTTTATTGTTCCAATAGGACTTTACCTAGAATAAAGGATCTAAAGTGAGTGACTGTTAGCTGTCCAACACTGTGGTTTTTATGATCCATTATTTAAATTAGCAAAATAAGATATGTAAAACATTAATGTTTACAACCCGTTGAGCCCTATGCCTGTCCACTCCTTTAGGTTTTGACCGTTGTTTTCCCATATCCCTTATATGCAATTCTATTTTTACATTTCAAAAAATTATATAATCTAAGAAAGCGACCATATTCTCTTTTTTAAAAGTTTATTGGAAACAATATTTGTTTAAATTTTGTTTTACTTTCTATTTGTCAACCTGAACTATCAATCACCAATTCACAACGTTTATTCTGTTTTACGGTTGCAACAGCTAACGCAATCCTACATTAATCTTCTTGCTTTCCTTTTCAATTCATTGTGTACAATGATATAATTTTCATTAGCACAAGTGGCATGACTAATGTATTTTGCGCTGACAAATGCTTAATAGCCAGGAATTCAAGTTTGCAGCGACAACGGTAAGTAATCTTTCAGGAGAAGGAAAAAAATACAGTTGTAGATATATATATATATACTAAATCATATTTTAAAAAAAAACTATATACTGAGAAAAATATGAAGCAATCTCCGTTGAGTGTATTATCAAAAGTGTATTGTCCTGGATGATATACATGCTCTTGCATTGGATTCTGCACCACCTTTCAGGTTATGAAATTAGGTTTGATGTACCGTAATAGACAACTTTTATGCATTCTTTTTTTTACGTGTCTGTTTTTCGTTTATTTGTAAAGAGTCATGTTATAGTACCAACATTATTAAGTACATATTGGGTGAATTTTATGTGCCTGGTATTTGATCGGTTGCTTCATGTCTATTTATATTCTCAATTTTATCATACGGAGAAAAAAATTGTTTTTTTGTGATAAGTGGTGACCTAAACACCACTGCCACTGCAGCCAAGACCAAGACCAAGATAAGTCTCTGGTTCGAAAGGTTGTTGAGCATTTTATAAAAAAGAAAAACTTATTTGTTAAAATCGGAACCCTAAACAATTGTCAGGTACATATAGTGATCTGTAGTGATTTCCACAATTTTTTAAAACGGTATACACGCAGGATCACATTCATGACATTAGACCACAACTATCTTGTATTCAACAGTTTAATTTCGATAGAAGTCAATTATTTTAATTCATTTTAATGAGCTGATTCCAGATTCTATCTCATATTAGAATTTCCTTCGTTTTTATACATATCATTAGATAGTTGTGGATTTAGTTTTTTGGTCATATTGGGTAATTGAATATGTGGTTATTAATTCGGCTTTTCGACCTTGAGAACAACCAATCAGTCTTACCACGACTAAATAATCAAATTATGTGCATCAAAATCAGTATAAAAGATTAAACCGAAAGATCTCAACAAGACCCATAATGCAGGTGATAGGTTATCGCAGAAAGATTTTGGCAGTGGAAGATTTTTGGTTACAATTTAATTACTAACACTTAGGGCTTGATCTTTCTTTAAAATTTTCAATAAAATTTTGTAGTACCTGTATGTTTTAAAGGTCCACTCATGATTTTAGGACGCAAATTTACATTTTTGGTAATTCAACCGTCCTCCTTCTACAATGTACCTCCATAGATATTTTATACCGGTTTAAGAAAAAAGTTAAACCACTGCTAAATCTAATATAAAAACTCGATCTTACAAGGCTTTCCAAAATAAAAAGGGAAATTCTTGGATGTCCTTTTTACCGGTATGAAATTGAAAAATTCCATCAAAATGGCAAAAACAACATTTTTAGTCCGTTTATTTGTTTAAATTGGTGGTATATTTCAGAAAAGGTAAAACCCAAAGAATAAATTTATTCCAAAGTAACAATAAATATACTATTAACATTAAAGTTCATTATAAAATGTATCTTCCTGAGACAAATATATCAGAATAAATTTATTCTTGGGTCATGAACAATTTCAAAGCTAACTGCTTGTAGACTGAGAATAAATTTATTCTTACCTCTGATGAGACCCAGCTTTATTAATAGCCATCTTAATTGTTTTGTTGAGAATAAATTTATTCTTCAAATCTGAGTTTACAATCTACTTTTCCAGAGAATAAATTTATTCTTTAAATCCAAATGTACAATCTTCTTTTTCAGAGAATAAATTTATTCTTTAAATCTAAATGTACAATCTTCTTTTTCAGAGAATAAATTTATTCTTTAAATCTAAATGTACAATCCTCTTTTTCAGGGAATAAATTTATTCTTTAAATCCAAATGTACAATCTTCTTTTTCAGGGAATAAATTTATTCTTTAAATCTAAATGTACAATCTTCTTTTTCAGAGAATGAATTTATTTTTTAAATCCAAATGTACAATCTTCTTTTTCAGAGAATATTCTTTAAACACCAAGGTACAATCTTCTTTTTCATTATGCTAAAAATAAATTTTTTCTTTAATTTTGATGTACAAAGACAATTTATGTATTCCTAGCATACATTATTTTTTCTTATCTTCATCATCATTCAAAACGGCCTCGGTGGTCTCGTGGTAGCATGCTCGCCTTGAGTGTTGAAGGTCGCATGTTCGATCTCTGGCCGGGTCAAACCAAAGACATTTAAATTGGTATTTGCCGCTTCTTTGCCAAGCACACAGCATCTGCATTGTAGGAGTAAGAGCAAAGGACTGGTCAGCTTGGAGTCAGTATAATGTACAGGAGTAGGCATTTGTGAGACATTGACAACTAATGCAAAGTATCACGATTGAACTCCGAAAAGTACAATGTACTGAAATATAGCAAACACAGTTTCTGAACGAGCACCCATAGTATGGAAATTTGAACTAAGCATATGAATTAGCTTGGCATACAAGGTGGAAATTCTTAAAATATGTTACACACCTGTAGAAGGAGATGAACAATCTCACAAAGTATCAATATTAAACCTCAAACAGCTCAGAAAATATAGTGTACATATAATTGTGAAGCATGAATTCACAGTCAGACATCATTATAATTCTTGATTTGGGCCTTTATTAAAAAAACTGCTTACCAACTACCCTGTTAAATCTAACACTTATTCAACTAAACTATAATATCATTCCGTCCTTGTACTTATATAACTTACATCAGTAGCTAGCTGCTTGTTTGTGTTTTTCATTTATTAACTGTATTTGCCAATAGAAAATTCCCAGTGTATTGCAATGTAAAGCGAGTGTTGGGATGGTGACAATGTCTAAAAATTGATCAATCAGCCTTCTTGTGATAAATGATTTATTTTTTGTTTATAACAGAATCTTGTTCCAGTTTTATATTGGGTCCTTTTCATGTTTTAAGCAAAAGTCCTCTAATATGCCAGAGATATATTTTGTTGTGGTCTTTATTATTACTGGTAAAATATTCCATACAAACGGTTGCAACCTAAAAAAAATGACATCATATGTAATTTTTTTTTATAAAGTCTTCTATTTGAAAAGTAACTAACTGAAATGTACGCATCGACAAACCTTAATAAAATAAATCAGGCTATATTGCAGATATCCATGAAATTTTCCATGCAACGAGAATATAAGATACTGCATTGAATATTGAACTAGAGGCTCCCAGAAGCCTGTGTTGCTCACATTAAATCATTTGCGGACTTAAAGCAATATAAATCGCTGGACTATGTTTATCTTGACTGGCAGTCTGGAGGATAAAAGTTCTGATTGGCACACTGGTTCCAAATTGATCACTGGTTTCAAACAAGAAGAGCTTTTAAATGTATTTTCCCACAAGGTGTTAGTTAACCACCTTGAATGGTCCAGGCCAAAAATAATATTCTGACCATTTCTGCCAAATTGGGTTCCACTTGACTCACTGGTTTAGGAAAAAAGACTTGTAAGTGAATTTTACCATAAAGTTAAACTAAGTTGGCCATCTTGGACGGCAGACAGGGTCATCGCATACAATTCTGTGAAAGGATCAACTGAGGACCATTGCTACTAAGATTGGTTCCAATTTGCATACTGATTTCAGACAATATTTTTTTGTCAGTTTTCCCATATGTTTGGCTCTGGTGCCATGTTGGATGGAAGTCTGGATCATCGCTTACAACTTTAACTAAAGGCTCCCAGGAGCCTGATCACTCACCTGGACTATGTCCATCGTGACTGGCAGCCTGGAACTTTGCTGTCAACTTTCAATTTCAAACAAGAAGACCTTTCAGTGATTTTTCCAATTAGGTCCTTTGTTAAACACTGTTCGGCTCTGGTGGCCATCTTGGATGACGGGTTGGGTCGTAGGATATAACTCTGTAAGAGGACCAACTAAGGACATTGCTGCCAAGTTTTTTCCCAAATGGCCCAGTGGTTTTAGACAAGAAGATCTTTAAGTAAATTTCCCATATGGTACTATGTTTAACAATGTTCAGCTGTGGTGGCTATTTTTTATGGTAGGCTGAGCCATCGGATACAATTCTGGAAGAGGACCACCAAAGGACCATTGCTGCTAAGTTTTCCAATTGGCTCAGTGGTTTCAGATATTAAGAAGATGTTAATTTTTCATAGGGTTCTATGTTAAACTATGTTCGGCTCTGGCGTCCGTCTTGGATTACAGGTGGGGAAATTGGATACAATTCTGAAAGAGGACCACCTAAGGACCATTACTGCCAGGTTTTCTTCTAATTGGACCAGTGGTTTCAGACAGGAAGATCTTAAATAAAATTCTCCATAGGGTCCTATATTATACTAGGTTTCAGACAAGAAGATATTTAAGTAAATTTCTCATAGGGTCTTATGTTAAACTATGTTCAGTCCTGGTGGCCATCTTGGATGATGGGCCGGGGCATCAGATATAATTTTGAAAAAGGATCATTTAAGGACCATTCTTGTCAAGTTTTGTTCCAATTGGCCTAGTGGTTTCAGACAAGAAAATCTTTAATTAAATTCTCCATAGGATCCTATGTTAAACTATGTTTGGCTGTGGTTGGCATCTTGGATGACAGGTCTGTCATCGGAAATAATTCTGAAAGAGGACCACCTAAGGACCATTGCTGCTAAATTTTAGTCCAATTGGCCAAGTGGTTTCTAGCCGGAGGCAAGAACATCTTTAAGTAAATTTCCAATAGGGTCCTATGTCAAACTGTGGCCATCTTGGATGACAGGCGAGGTCATTGGACATTTTTCTGAAAGAGGAACACCTAAGGACCATTATTGTTAAGTTTTGTTCCAATTGGCGAAGTGGTTTCAGTCAAGAAGGTCTTTAAGTAAATTTCCCATAGTGTTCTATGTTAAACTATGTTCGGCTCTGGCGGCAATCTACGATGAGGGGCCGGATAATCGGATATACTTCTGAAAGAGAACCACCTAAGGACCATTGCTGCTAAGTTTTGTTCCAATTGGCTCAGTGGTTTCAGAGAAGATCTTTAACGGAAATTTTACTACGATGACGATGACAACGGACGCCAAGTGATGGCAATTGCTCACATGGCCAAGTGAGCTAATAAAGGATCATCTAAGGACCATTGCTGCCAATTTTGGTTCCAATTGGCTTACTGATTTCAGATTTAAAATAAAGACAGATGGACGACAGACCCCAATTGATGGCAATAGCTCACATGGACCTTTGTACAGGGGAGCTAAAAATGAATTATTTAACAGTCTTAAATAATTGAAATCTTCTTTTTGTAATTCATTAGCGTGTAAACAAATTTAAAAGCACTCATGGATGACTGAAACACATTTAAAGCATGAAGGTAGTCCTTTAACGCCTTTATACTCCAATGAACCTATTAAAAGAAGCAATCCCTTCTTATAATATTACATCTGTAAAATAGGAAGATTTTAGCCACAATTGAAATTTACTACTTTTGGTACAACATTTTATCCCTGGGCCCCTATTTTCAAAATCAAAATCCTAAAACTTTATTTCACCTGTAAATACATATGACAATACTGTGCAAAGTTAAATGCAGAAAAGTCTAGGTCGCAAGCTTATTTTTTATAAATTCGACTACCTGCGAACAATAATGTTTGCAATTGATCTACAGATGGTATGCAATCATTATAAAGATATAACGCCCCTAATCGCAACAACAGAAGATACATGTAAGAAGTTGACAGACGCCCGAATGGACAATCTTACCGTGTCACGTACGAACAAAGTTATAGCAGCTACGATTTAAAAAAAAATAAATGTTTTATAGAAAATAATAAAGCAATCCTTCAAAATGGTCTAGAGATTTTTTTTTGTGTAAACAAATCACCGATGGACTAACATAAAACAAACCTTGTTTGAATTTTTGTCGGTGCGACAAAAAATCAATCTAATTCCCGCCCCTATTCATATGACCTCAACATGACCTCTTACCGTGGAAATCGTGCGCTTGCGGATAGCGAAAGTTGATGAAGAAAATGTCTACACAAAGTAAATAGTAGTAGTCGACCAAGATCATTTACTGTTTCTGCTGAAAAAAAAAAGAAATTGCAAAGTGGTTTTTGCTACGCCTACGAAACGTATGATATTTGCCAGGCGTCAAATTGGCAAGAAGAGGCCGGGAATGAAATACATTATCATAAACTTCATCGATTGAATCATCACGTGTTTTGATATTTACGATTTCCCAAAATAGCTCCTCAATGTTATTGTTTTACAGTAACTAAAGCTTTTTACGCTAATTTTCTCAAAACAAGTGTGTGAAGATTGTAATTAAAATGAATAAAATAAATTTGAAATACATTACAATGTTTACATTCTCACTTCTTGGAATTAGATTATTTTGGGCAACAAATATGAAGCTCGGTCATTTCCGTTAAGACTTACCGATTGCATAAATAATCAGCCTCACTTCTAAAGACGATGCGAAATGTTCTTGGAAATTAGTGTAATTACCCGGAAGAGGGGGGAGAGGTAACTCTCTGGATTGTTGACAAGGATGTGCGGAAATGGCCTAAGAAAAGGTACCCGAACAAATACTAGAATACATGTTAATAATATACAAAAAAAAATATTTAGATGAAAATACCTATACCCGCAAAACAGCCATATCGGCAAAGCACACCCGGACTTATACTGATGTTTATGCACAAATATCCGAGGAATTGAATAGCACCGTCAATTTACAACCCGAATATATATTAGTTTTTCAAAACACACCCCGAATTAATACCAAAAATCATGAAAAACCCCACTCCCGGGTTATGACATTAATTGAAAACCCTAGACTTATAAATATACCTGAATTAATGTCTTTGGGTTTCAAAATAACAGTTTTCCGAGATACTTTTAAATCACAATTTTCATAATATGTTTTTTGAACAACCTTCCAATCCTCAATGCATTCAATTACATACGGCATGATTAACTCGATCGTAACTAAATCTTAAATAAAATGAACATACCTCTCAACTTAAATGAGTTCTGTGTAATCTTTCGCCAATTAATTATAGTTTTTCTATCGATCAGACACGGTTCCATGTAATAACGTGACCATGACCAATTCAAACCATATGATTGGTTATCGTTGACCACACCCATTATGTCCATCAATTCATCATACACGTGCATATATTTGAGCTGTTTAACCCCGTTACTTATGAATAAAAGAGAATTATCAAACTTCTAATTGATCAAATGGAAAGTAAGCATTAACATGATGATATGAGGCGTATGTCCCGAAGTTTATTGTTCCCATCGTCACCATGCAGCTGTTTTCCTTTGAGAATAATAAATTTGAACATTACTATCCTCCTAACCATTTAACAGTTATATATACTTTCATATTTCGCCCTGAAATAAACTTTTTCGTGCACAAATATGGCATCGTATATGTCGTCAAACGATATATTACAGGGTATATCCACTTTTATGCCGTGTGTACATATTTTTACGTAAACGTGAATTGTGTATGCTTTAAAGACCAAAAGTATCTTTTCCACAGGAAAAAGTTGTGTACAATAACAATCTTGTACTGCACTGTAATACATATTTACATAGGCCGCGCCATGTTGATTTTTGAATGACGCGACGGTTGCCGATAAGTCTGTGAAACATGCGTTTTATTAATTATACCCCCGCAAACGAAGTTTGGAAGTATATAGGTTTCAGTCTGTCCGTCCGTCCGTAGGACCGAAATAACGTTGTCCGCAACTCCTCCTACATTTCTTGCATAATTCTCATGAAACTTTATGGAGTTTTAGATCACTATATGGAGATGTGCACATTGTCGGAATTTCTGTTTGGACAAGAAATGTAAAAGATATGGCTGTTTGGACAAGAAATGTAAAAGATATGGCTGTTTGGACTTGGCAATTTTTAACAAAACTTTTAACGCAACACCTCCTATATTACATGTACTTGCATGATTCTCATGAAACTTTATGGAGTGTTAGATCACATTATAGAGATATACATATTGTCAGTATTTTCTGTTTGGGCGAGTACTTTGAAAAATATGATGATTTGAACTTTGTGTAGGCTTCAAAACAGACATGCTGCTGAGGGGGTAGGGGGGTATTAGTCCCTTTCAGGACAGTTCTAGTTTTTCTTGAGTAAATGATTATTTATATAATTTGGCAGAGTATATTGATTTTAACAATAGTTAAATTCCAAATGAGCTCTTAAAAGGAAGCCCCATATTATTCGTAGGAGAAATGAAATATGTATTGCAAATCTATATCGGATACATAGGACAACTCATAAGAGCAAAGGGCTAGGTCTTTATACTCTTATTTTATGAAATAATCGAATATGAAGTCCCATTCCAGGTGTAAATTACTTCAACTCCGTAGCTGGCGCAGGTAAAAAGTCTCGAAAATTAAGACGTGACACTTTTTCGGCCCCTTTAAATCTCTAAAAGATAGAGGTATTTAAGAGATAGTCAAAATATGGATCTAAATGACGTTTATTCCATTTCAATCAAGAAACATTGAACACAAAAAATCAGTTGAAAATTTTAAAATGTACACCAAAATTATATAAAAAAAACTTTATCCCCCTCCCCCCCCCAAAAAAAAAAAAAGCGGGAGAGTCCAGATTTACTAAAATCATTCGTATATGGAGATCATTGTGGTAAAATATTATAAGGATTTGTTTAATACATGTAGAACAAAAGTAAATGAGCGGGAAATTAACTGTCTACGGAAGCCGAAACCGACGGCACTACCATACAATAATACGTCTGCACATATTTTTCTACACCAGGGTTAACAAGTCGGGCTTAGTAGTGCATGGACATTACATGCACATTGTCCACAGATGGAATGATATGCACATTTCTCTTTTCGATTTTTTTAATTTTTTTTTTTTTTTATCATACTGACGTAGTGTATCTGTAAATATAAATAATCACTTATTAAACTGTAGCCTCTACGACTTACGGCTCGGGATATTTTGATGTCATGTTTTAATAGGTAGTTCCTATCGCAGCTGGTCATGTATTTAAGTCCAATAACTTTATTTGCATAAAATACACCCATATGGGTCAAAGCAAAACAATACAATAACACTTCAATATATATAAGCAACTCATTTCAAAACACATAGAAACAGTTATTAATAAAATAAGGAAATATTAGATTTGGCCACGGTAACTGAGTTTCTGTGGAATGAAAAACTAACAACAAATAGTCAAATAGTATATTTGAGAATAAATAAATATCAGAATTTTATGTATAAGCTAGACGTAAATTAAAATATGCCAAAATACTCAAATAAAACCCTCTCCTTTATGAATTCGATCAAATTATAATGTATTTTTTTCTGATGTGATAAGAAAACGAATAGATGTGGGGTTTGTGTCAGCATCCCATGCCTAATTTAATGTCTTTAACACTCCAAAGAGGCAACATAACAGCAACTAATGGTGTTTCGTGTGTGATTCTTTATTGTCTTGCAATGGGAAATGCAGGGCGACTTTCTCCCCAGGCCAAAATTACTGTAACAAACTAATAATACAGCCGTTGTTGATATTATCAGAGTCATTGTGTACAATGGGTAAAGTACGAAAGACGCAATTATAGTGGACTACTTTTACAACTATCTACGAAACATTCGGATCTATGAGGGTTTTTAACAAGGCGTTGTAAACATTCATGATACATAATTTCCGAGATATTGAAAGTCTGCTTGAATATTTGGGGAAACTGTCTATTTTCTTAACATTTGAAACAACTACTTTCTTAATAATCCCTAGATATTGTATCATTTTTGAAGGTAGAAAATCTGAGGAATCAAACATTGTGCCATCTTTCAAGCCTGCCGGTTGTACACGGTGTTAGTGCATTATATTTGTGTGTTGTCTCTGGTTCTGTTTCTCTTGGTTGTGCTTCTGGTATTTGGTTAAACTAAATAAAATATGTTCCTTGTGTTGTTGTTGTTTGTATGTCGCCTTGTCTTTGGAATTCGGTAATATTTTATTGTTCGTGTAGTAATTCGTTTGATTAAACATGAAAATATCCCAATGTGACGTCAAAAACAGTATAATCAGCAACAAGAAATAAATAACAAGAAAAGTGCTTGGCCGAAAAAAAGGACAAAGTTTAGTGGATAAGATATTTTTATTCGTTTATCATATTTTGATGTTACTAAATAACAAGAAAAGTGCTTGGCCGAAAAAAAAAGGACAAAGTTTAGTGGATAAGATATTTTTATTCGTTTGTCATATTTTGATGTTACTAATTCAAAAATTCAAATTCTTTAATGTCAATGAAGACGCCCCAAAGGACAGTTCAATCAATAACAATGATTATAATTGATTACAATAATTTTATTTCTTACCAATCTTCAGTTATGTCAGTTCAAATCATATTAAATCCACTTAAATTTGGAAGAATATAAGCCTCAATATGCAATAAGATGTTTTTTTTTCTGGCATCTCCCATAATTATTTTTGTATCAGAAAGTACTCACAATTTCGTTAATCATGATACAATAAAAAATCCGACGCGGGACATTTTAGCTCATTGATAAGACCATTTAGCCGAAAAAATTGACCTTTAGCGGTAATTTTGCGGAATTTAAAATACTATGTGAACATTTTATTGGGAGAGTTTGGTAATGGTCTGGGTCTTTCAGCTGTAAAAATGTTCAAATTTGTTAGTCTGTATGTTGGTCATTAGGAGCACCCTGTGTGTTTCTAACTGTGTCTTGGCCAAAGCTGGATATGTGTTTGCTCTTTTAATTCTACACAGAGCCTTTGGAACATTTTTCAGATCGTTTGGTTGCAGCGCCTCCTCTTACTGAAATGGTAATGCGCGTCAAATAATTTTGGAGGGTTTTTCGGTAATAGTCATTAATCTTCTCACTATTGACAATATTTTTGCTTACTATACATTGTATGTAACAAAATAATAAAAATTTGCTGTAAAATGTTCCGCTAAAATGGCCTGCGTCCAAAAAAATCGAATCCAGCATCAAGCTCTCAAGAAAATATAATGGGAAATGATTTTCTTCGACCTCGTTCAAATTGGTAAGAATTTTCACTACAGACATATCAAATGTTCACGACTTTGTGTTTGTTAATATAATTTAGTAAAACTATGCAGTTCGCATTAAGTCTAATATGTTGAACTATTTATTTCGAATTCCTGTTACATATATTATCACACATTTGAAGATTAAATATGAAAATGAAAAAATATGGAGTTCTGAACTAATTTTCAATCTCTTTCATATTTTTTTAAAAATTACTTTGCATATTGTAGACATTTGACAATAACCAAGTTACCGTGATTAGGAACATAATGTGATTTGTACCGGAAATGTGATTTGATAACTATCAATAATGAAGTGTGACTAAAGATTTGTATTTATCTCAGTTTTATATGCGTTTATCAATAGAATAATTACAATATAAGGATTTTTATTGTTTAACATCTTCCAGCTAATTCGCAACTTGGAAACTACTGTAAATAGGATAATAACCATAGCAGCATGGGTCGACCGGGGAATGTGGACCATGACATTATTTTACTTCCCAATCTGACACATGAAACATTGTACGACTTGGTTATAATTTGACACGCATATAAATTCCTTCGACATGTCAATGGTCAAGTGTTCATGAAAAAGTTATAAATATATCTTTACAACAATGTAGTTTCTTTAAGGGCATCGTTCAGAAAGTTGAACTAAATATTCTCGATGTGAAAAAGTGTAATTCCTTCCAATATATATATTTTTGTAAATGTAATGTTTTTTTTTTTTTTTTGCACTGAATTCGGCATTTAAAATTTAAAATGTAATATTTTAAAGCAAAATTACCTAATAGCTCATAAAGTGCATTAATTTATTTTCTTTTTATCTTTACAGCTTGTTCCCTTCAGTTCCTATATGTACATTTTTTTTTAAATCACACTGAACGAAAATACTAGTTAATACAGTATATATTTTTTACGATAAAACACTCGAAATACCATTCAATCCCCTTAATTTGTGGTGAAAGTAGAAGGAGACGAAACTTTCATAGATAGGCTCATAACCTTATCGTTTTTTTTTTCTTCTAATTATTCTCATAGTTATTTTTTTTTAGTATTTGTTTGCTATATTACTGTGATACTGTTCTCACGAAATCTCCGTTTTAATGAGATTCCCTACTTTCTCTACTCCTTCGAATCTATTCTTTTGCCGATATTGCTATTCATTATAAAAAAAAAAAATTTCATGTGTATTCAACTCTTCCTGTGTATCTATTTACTCGGACCTTAGAAACCGTAGTTTGGAGAACGTTTACTTACAAACTAAAATGTGTGTCAATGAAATTGAATTATAATATATCGTGTCACACCATGTTATTCTATTACATTTACGTATGGTATGAAGAGTGATATAGAATCCTTTGATGAACATTAAAAACAAAACCCGACCTGCTGAGTTTTGAAGAAACATCTTTCACGTTTAATTTATATTGATTATGTGCTTAGAACCACTTTTTCCCCCAACCAATTAAATAGAAATTGAAACGAAATAAATAAAAATTATAACTATGGAAATTACTAAATGAAAATCTAATTAAAATAATACTGTAAGAGAGAGAGAGAGAGAGAGAGAGAGAGAGAGAGAGAGAGAGAGAGAGAGAGAGAGAAAAAATAATTTTTCCTCTTTTTTCTTATGCTCAGTAATTTCTCTATTACACCTAATGTTTCATATATATTATATTTCTTTATTTGAAATGCATGTTTATACCTCTAGGGGTTGATAACAAACAAAATGAAAATAATAAACAAAGTAGAATAAAGTCACATCAATATAGCATACACAAACTTGTACAAAATCTACGCAGTTGTAGAGTCCACTTTCCTAAGTTCGAGAGATTTTTTTTTATAGATGGAGCTGCAAACTGTATAAGATCATTATGAGAAAGTATTCTTTTCAGTTTCTTAGAAGTTGATAAGTTATTTATATCTGGTAATTTTGTTCAAAACATTAAAGAATCCTTGTCTAAAAGTATTATATAATACGTAGGAGTAAATCCAAAGTCAAATCTGTTTTTTTTTTTAATTTCTAGACTATTGTTGCATGCTAAGATTTTGTGTATGGTTTATTTGTTACATGTGTGTCTGTGTGTGTGTGTGTGTGTGGGGGGGGGGGGGGGGGGTGATAGGTGGATGTATGAATGTTTAATGTGTAGTGGTAGTTATTAAATGTACATATATATCAGGGCCAGAACATATTGATATGATATAAAGCCTGTTTTATACTAGACCGACACACTGACTCAGATTTTTAACTTAATTATTAGCTCATAAGGTAGCTATCCCCGTACTCCACACAATTTATGTTCTATTTTCCGCTTCCACAATCATGCTAATGTTTGAATACAGACCGCTATTTTTGAAAATCAAAATTCAAAATTCTTGCTACCATTTACATACATTGTGTGACAATACTGTATAGAAATTAAATGCAGAAAATAAAAAATGAAAGAGGAGTTTAGACCACTACTTTAAATTCATAAAACATTATTCCCAAATATTCTTCGAAAATACGGGGATAAGAAAGAAAAAAAAAACTGAAATGGTAAGTAGTGCATGGTATGTGAGGCTTCCTGTTTAAATAAACATAAAAAAATTATGCATTAAACCAACGCCTACATGATGAAATGTGTTAAAACCTCGGGTGGTAACTCAATGATATTTTGATACGGGACGTGTGGCAAATTCGGGTCAAGATTTTACAAAACCGGCGGAGGTTTGGGGTGGGATTTATTGACACTGTGGAGAATTCCAGTGTCACATACTAGAGTTTCCCCCTACTCAGTCCCCCCGGAAAAATGGGTATATACTGAGTCCCCCCCCGGATAAATTGGTATATACTGAGTTTTTCTCCCGGAAAATCGAGTATATACTACTTCCCCCTAAAATTAATGGTAGGATAAATTAATATATACTAGATGTCCCCCCAGACCGAATCTATACTAGACTTTCCCCTTTGATTAAATTCGTATTATCTACTAAAAAAACAATGCTACGATTTTTAACAAAATTGAATATTTGAGCATAGTTTAACACAAAGGACAAGTTGGTCATTATTTTATTTTTACATTGGACCACCATTTCCACATAGAGAACCAAGTGTTATTACTTTGGTGCCGATCGAAAATTCAAAATGTCTACCAGCCGATGTCAAAGTTTATATTGAAACCCTATGGGAAATGATATTTTCGTCTTCTTTTTGAGAACCACTGAACAGAATTTGACCAATCTTGGCAGAGATCTCCCTTCATCCCTATGCAGTCCTTCATAAGTGTTGTCACTTTAGTACCAATCAGAAATTCAAAATGGCGCCATCCATGGTCAAAGTTTACATTGAAACCCAATGGAAAAAGATATTTTATATTTTTTTATTGGATTTTTTCTTCTTCAAATAACAGGTCACACATTCAGCCCTCAGTGGCCCCAGGCAATATTTTATTTGCTAAAATGTAGGATCAATCTGCTCAAATGTCGTTCACCGATATTATCACATGTACATTTTATTTTTAATAAGGTGGAAAAATTAGTATCGGGGAAAATGAGTATGTGTATACGCCTACCAGGTTTTCCGTGGTGAGGGGGAATTGGGTATATACTCATTTTTGCCCGGGGCTAAATCTGAGTATATACCCAATTTCTGTGTTGAAATTCTAGTATGGGGGGAAACTAGGATGTAGCACCGGTCAGGATTTAAAAAAATTCTGCAGATTTTTATAAAGCACTGAGGAGAATTCAGGTTGACTTTACACAATGTTAAATGTATAAATTAAATTTGTCTCATCATGAGAACTGCCTTTTTAATTTTTGTATAATTTCGGGTGTGTAATTTTAGATTTCCTGGATATTTTCGGGTCACAAATTCGATATAACGTGGATAATTTCGGGTATGGGTTTCGAGTTCACCGACACAGCCTCCGTCATAAAATGGTCAAGTTACCCCCGCCCCGCGAGGTTAAAGCATTCAATGAAAATATAATTCTATGGTGCATGAGCTTGATTTTTGGGCGCTTTTTAAATATGACTAGTCGTATATAATAAACTCCCTAAGAAAGATAATTTTTTTTAGACTAAAAGACCATTTAAACCCCATTGTTTACGCCAATAAATTAACAAAGTTTGGTCTGGTTTATACTTGGAAAAAGTACCTGTTCATTATTAAAAAAAATTTTTTTCTCGTTTTATATATCAATCTCGTGCTTTGACACTTCGTCACACTGTTATTTATTTATCCATGACAGAGTGTTAACATTCGAACTATACGTTTATTCAATTTTTAAATATTGTGAAATTGCACACATTTTAAATGTTGGGGGAAAATGGACGTTTTGTGAAAACCGAAATGACACATTATTGTCTGTTGTGGTAATTTTATTAATTTATAATACAAATAAAAATACCAGCATAGTTCAACATATCGAAGAATAATGAAGAATTGAAGCCGGGAATGGAAGTAACATATCACTGCATGCCATCTTTTAATATTCACAAACCACGTTTTTCAATTGGAGATACCATATGGGCTAGTTTGGACATAACTCCCATTTAGATACAATTAATTCCATTAACCTGAAGGTATCGGTCGTTTTGAATGAAAGATGCTTAAATTATGACCCATGAAAGAAAATAACGGGATGCGTCGTCCTTCGGTAGCAGATCTGTTATAATTTAAATTGACCGTTGATAATCAATGCAAAATCCGTATCTATATACGAGAAGTGAAAGTGTGGCATGTAATATAATTATACGGCGAATTTCTACGAGTGCTGGTTGTATAAAGTTAGTTATTTCCATTTTCCATTACTCCCAATCCAGAAAATATAAATACGGTGAGTATTTTTACTATTATAACGATGTCAATTTTAATGTGTGATGAGGGTTTCCCTACCGATTTATTTTTTTTTATTGACTTTTTGGTAAAAGCCCCGTTAAAATACAGAAATTCCTTACATAAAATAAACATTTTTTAAAAAGAAAAATAACCTACCTTTTTTTTAAAAAATAAAAATGATACCCTTACGGCATGCGTGTCCGAGATTTTCTGTATACTACTTACATGACTTAATTACAATTCTTTGAAGTAATAATAAATTTAGAATATCAGTTGAGGGAATTAAGACAATTTGAAATAGTATACCCCAAGTCTTTAAGTGCGGCTATACTACATTCACCGCCTTGTCCGTTCGTCCGTCCACAAACACTTTTTTTCACATTTTTTCTAAACTTCTACTGGGCAGGATGATTTCATAATTGGTATGTAGCTTTGACAATATGAGTTGTTCGTTGTCACCTATTTGTGCCCAGCCAGGAATGTGGCCAGGGCATATAGATTTGCCCTTGTACGTCCGTCCGCACATACGTCCCGATTTGGTTAAGTTTTGCGTTTAGCTCTATTTCTCAGAAACCTATGGTAATATATCACCACTACAGTCCTCTTGTGTAGTACAACACAGCAATACTTGGGTCGCTATGACCTACATTTCATGCATCAGTGACTCTGGTTAAGTTTTGCGCGTAGGTTCAGTTCTTTGTGTATAGTGTATCAATGAAACTACATCAGTGGATGTGCCTTGGGTAGTACTGAGCTGTCATACAATAATCGGGTCATTGTGACCTACTTTTTATACTTGAGCGACTCCGGTTAAGTTTTGCATTTAGGTTCATTTCTTTTGAACTAAGCATAGTGTATCAATGAAACTTCATCAGTGGATGTGCCGTGGGTTGTACTGAGCAGTCATACAATAATTGGGTCATTATGACCTACATTTTATGCTTGAGCGACTCCGGTTAAGTTTTGCATTTAGGTTCATTTCTTTTGAACTAAGCATAGTGTTTCAATGAAACATCATCAGTGGATGTGCCTTGGGTAGTACTGAGCAGTCATGCAATAATTGGATCATTATGACCTACATTTTTTGCTTGAGCGACTCTGGTTAAGTTTTGCATTTAGGTTCATTTCTTTGGAACTAAGCGTAGTGTATCAATGAAACTTCATCAGTGGATGTGCCCTGGGTAGTACTGAGCAGTCATACAATAAATGGGTCATTATGACCTTTTTATGCTTGAGCGACTCTGGTTAAGTTTTGCATTTAGGTTCATTTCTTTTGAACTAAGTATAGTGTATTAATGAAACTTCATCAGTGGATGTGCCTTGGGTAGTACTTAGCATTCATGTAATAATTGGGTCATTATGACCTATATTTTATGCTTGAGCTACTCTGGTTAAGTTTTGCATTTAGGTTCGTTTCTTTGGAACTAAGCATAGTGTATCAATGAAACTTCATCAATGGATGTGCCCTGGGTTGTAATGAGCAGTCATACAATAATTGGTTCATTATGACCTACATTTTATGCTTGAGCGACTCTGGTTAAGTTTTGCATTTAGGTTTATTTTTTTGGAACTAAGCATAGCGTATCAACAAAACTTCATCAGTTGATGTGCCTTGTGAAGTACTGAGCAGTCATACAATAATTGGGTCATTATGACCTACATTGTATGCCTGAGCGACTCTGGTTAAGTTTTGCATTTTAGGTTCATTTCTTTGCAACTAAGCATAGTGTATCAACAAAACTCCATCTGTGGATGTGCCTTTTGTAGTACTGAGCAATCATACAATAATTGGGTCATTATGACCTACATTGTATGCTTGAGCGACTCTGGTTAAGTTTTGCATTTTAGGTTCATTTCTTTGCAACTAAGCATAGTGTATCAACACAACTTCATCAGTGGATGTGCCTTGGGTAGTACTAAACAGTCATACAATAATTGGGTCAGTATGACATACATTGTATGCTTTAGTGACTCTGGTTAAGTTTTGCATTTTAGGTTCATTTCTTTGCAACTAAGCATAGTGTATCAACGAAACTTCATCAGTGGATGTGCCTTGGGTAGTACTGAGCAGTCATACAATAATTGGGTCATTATGACCTACATTGTATGCTTGAGGGACTCTGGTTAAGTTTTGCATTTTAGGTTTATTTGTTTGCAACTAAGAATAGTGTATCAACAAAACTTCAACAATAGATCATATATTTTTGTGTGCAGGTGCACGTTGAAAGGACTAACCATGTGACATAAGATGAAGGTCATATGACCTATATTACATGGTTGACTGGCTTTTAATTTTTATGTCAAAAATCAGTTTTAACATACAAAGTGGCCTACAATTATATTACTTTGTGTTAGGGTGCATCTCGGGGAGTAACACAGCCTCCAACAAAAATTAGGTCATTCTGACGTACTTTTCGCACTTCATTGATTTACGTTAAGTTTTACCTCCGAGTTCAGTTCTCCGATACCTAGGGACCTACAATCATTATTTGGTGTGAGGGTGCATCTAGGAAGTAACACAGCCTCCCACCAATATTATGTCACTGTGACCTACTTTTTGCACTTCATCGAGTTAGGTTAGGTTTTACGTCCGAGTTCAGTTTTCCCATACAAAGGGACTTAGTCATATTACTTTGTTTCAGGGTGCATCTCAGGGAGTAACACAGCCTCCCACCAAACTTAAGTCACCCTTGCCTACTTATCATGCTTCATTTACTTAGGTTAAGTTGGTTCTCCAATACCAAGCTACCTACAATCATCTTTCTTGGTGTGAGGATGCAATTCGGGGAGTAACACAGCCTCACACCAAAATTAGGTCACTCTGACCTACTTATCGTGCCTTACTTACTTCGGATAAGTTTTATGTCTGAATTTAGTTCTCTGATACCAAGCGTCCTAAAATCATATTACTTGGTGTCTTAGAGTGCATCGCGGGGTGTAACACGGCCTCCCACCAAATTTGACCTACTTATTGTTCATCATTGACGTTAAGATTTACGTCCGAATTCAGTTTTCCGATACCACAGCCGAACACCCTAAGGGAAATTTACTTAAAGATCTTCTTGTATGATACCACAAAGCCAATTGGAACAAACCTTGGCAGCAATGGTCATTAGGTGGTCATCATTCAGAATTGTATCCGATGACCAAGCAGGCCATCCAAGATGGCAGCCAGAGCCAAACATAGTTTAACAAAGGAGCTCATGCGAAAATTCACTGAAAGATTGTTAAAAATTGGGCAAAACCAGTGAATTGTGGTATCTCACATTGTTTGTGTTTTACTTCTTGTGCTGTCTCATTTTAAATGTTAAGTTTAAATGTGCTACGTCTTTTCTATTATTTCAGTTTTAACTTTGTGGTACATATACATATATTTGTTTATGTTACTGTTCTTATGAATTCATTTTGTGTTTCATTCTTATGGACTTTCAGTTTAATCCCTTTGGTGTTTCTTTTGCAAATGTTGGCATTTTAATACAATATTAGTAATTACGAACCAGTAGACTAAGGTTGATTTTGAATTTGAAACATTTACATTTAAGTCATTCTGTTGTTAAGTTAAAAAAAATAACAAAGCTATCTCATCTCAGTGTTATATGTCTGCAGTTTTTTCTCTATTTTAATTTTTTTTCCCAAATTCACAAAATTAAATATGTTAAATAACATTGAATAAAAAATCTTTTGTGCTAGACAAGATAATATTGTAGCACACTGATAACATCTTTATTCTTTGAAAAAATAAAGATCGTACATTGAAATTAAAAGAATAAATTTATTCTCTGAAAAACAAAGCTGTATGTTTAACTGCATATTTTAATTTGAGAATAAATTTATTCTCTGCAATACAATGTTGTGTATTAAAATTGCATATTTTAATTTGGGAAGAAATTAAATCTCTGGAAAACAAGGTTGTATATTAAGATTGCATATTTTAATTTGGGAATAAATTTATTCTTTTGAAGACAAGATTGTACTTTTTGATTTCAAGAATAAATTTATTCTCTGAAGAAGAAGATGGTACATTTGGATTTAAAGAATAAATTGGTTCTCTGAAAAAGAAGATTGTACATTTGGATTTAAAGAATAAATTTATTCTCTGAAAAAGAAGATTGTACATTTGGATTTAAAGAATAAATTTATTCTCTGGAATAATAGATTGTAAACTCAGATTTGAAGAATAAATTTATTCTCAACAAAACACTAAAGATGGATATTACTGAAGTTGCGTCATATCAGAGTTAAGAATAAATTTATTCTCAGTCTACAAGCCGTTCATGACCCAAGGAATAAATTTATTCTGATATATTTGTCTCAGAAAGAAACATTTTATAATGAATTTTAATAATAATAGTATATTTATGTACTGAGGACAAGTTAAGAAGAAATTTATTCTCTACCAACCAAAATTTATTCTGATTTATCTGTAAAAGTAAAGCTGTTTTTAAAAGTTTTCATTAATTTTGAGAATAAATTTATTCTTGAGGTCTTTTATCTAATAATACCACCAATTTAAACAAATCCAGGGACAAAAAATGACGTTTTTGCCATTTTGATGGAATTTTCCAAATTCATACCGGTAAAAAGGACATCAAAGAATTTCCTTTTTTATTTTGGAATGCCTTTTACTATAGATGTATCATGTAATTGATACGTAGAACGCATGTACACATGTACACACATACGTGTACAAACGCAATTAGCTAGTCACCAAAATACGTTAATTGCACTATCTTGAAAATGAATTAAATGGATTCAAGACAAACGATTTAATGTTCTTTGGCCAATTTTGCATGCATTTTCAATAGCTTTTTTTGCAGCACATAAATATCGTAGTAAAGTAAATCATTGCTAATAAATCTTCAAACTGAACAATTTTTTCTATAATTTTTTTTATCACAGCAGTAATGAGCATCTTGGATGTAATTACACTACACGGACACAGACATTCATTGCATAAAAAAGACTCAAGTTGAACGTTAATTTCGTTTAATTCTAGCGTGCAACCTTCATATTAAGTTTCGTGAAAATGCCATGAATTTATTTTTTGTGGCAATTTTTTGTCCTGTTTCAATGGCAACGGTAGCAATTTTGAATATTCCAAACTAAAGGGGAATTCCTGGTTTGGAACCTTACTTTCATATAAGGTTTCATGACGATTACATGAATTTAAGTTTTTGGGATTTTTTTTATCCCGTTTCAATGGCAACTGTGGTTAAATGCTAAATTCCAAGACAAAAATGCCTGTCCAGGAAGGCAAGTAATCCTCTCGTAAATTTTTGGAAAGTTTGGACTTTAAATTTTTTGGTAATGTTTATTTTGCTCTGTTTACATGTCAACCAGACTTTCAGGAATTCCAAGATTTGATTGCCCAGCTAGACAGTTCCATGAACGTTCCTCAATCCCTATCGTAGAAACTGTTGGACATGTTCAGCATTAAGAAAACGTAAAACATAAATATAAAACCTTTGGTTTGGGGGACTTATACTGTATCGTAACATTCGCTAAAACCCTCTGTTTGCCCCTGAGATCCTGTTAAGTGCATTCCCTTGGCAAACAGTTTATGAAGATTTAGTGATTTTGTTTCCAAAGTTTTGTTCAATTTTCATGGCTACGGAAGCCATCTTGAATATTCCAAGACTAAAGTGCAATTCCTGGCAAGGAACCTTACCTTCATATCATTCAAGAAGATTGGATACATTTATTTTTTATGATATTCTTTTCGTTCTCCTTTTATTTTCTTTGTCAATTTAGTTTCTTGCTTTATGATGAAAGTATCTGAAATTGAAGGATGTATTTGATTTATTTATGACATTAAATCCATACCTATAGCTGAGAAAAGTTTAAGCAAAGAGCCAAGGCTTTTATTGCGGTACACCTAAAAATCAGAGCAAGGTCTTCAACAGGGAGAAATCATGCGCCGAATTGCACATCAAGGCTTCTACCATCTGTTTAAATTTATTTGACCATGGGAGTTGATTACTTAAAATCACAATTTATAGCAATTTAGTGTATAACTTATATTCTTACCTACAGTATATATAAAAATTTATTTCAATTGCTGGTCTTCTTTTAATATCATTTTGTAAGTTTTATGATCAGCTACTGTAAATTCGGAAATTTTCGCGAGGACTTATTATTGCGATTCTTCTACCCAACGCAAAATTGCGAGGTTTAATAATTGTGATCGCCGCCCGTGTGAAAAAACTGTGGAACTTTTATTAAAGTAATCTTTTTAATTAATGGGATTAAAAATATTAGAATTCAAAATGTTATTATATATATAATAGCTGCGAAAACAATAACTATACAAATTAACCTGTTTCCACATATGCCGACAATCAATGACCTGAAACTTACCCGAGTAAATGAAAATAAAGGAACAAATATAGAAAACATCGGACATAAAAATATGCATTAAAATGCAAGTTTTTAATATTGCGATGCTAAATTGATCGCAATTTTCGCAATAATAAAAACATCGCAATAATTTCCATATTTACAGTAATATCTAAAAATGTGCAATTAAATGGTATTAAATGAGTTATTGGACATTACACATACTAACTTAAAAACTTTAGTGATTTGTACAAATTTAATTGACTGATTTCCAACGTGTTAGCTTCCAAGGTACAGTCTGTAGGAAGACATGTCATACCACTACACCCATACATATTATTTTGTCTCCTCAACGCCATTTATATCCATATTTGAAGTATTTCGTGTGACCCGGAGATTACAACTCCAGAAGTCCAACCAGGCAGTAAAGGCAATAGAAAAAAAAATTTAACAAAATAGACGGATCAAAAGAAGTATAAAGAAATTCTATTCTTATCACGGAATTAGGAATTAAAAAATCATAACAAATCGTATGGCATTCTTTAAAATAAGTATCTGAAGAAACTAAAGAAGATTAATAGGTTCTACACGAGTTCAAAGTGAATACTAGAAAATCTTGGTCTTCCATGAGTGGAGCGTAGCAATGATATAGGTTGGACTCTAGGAGGTACTCAGGAAAATAAAACTTCGATAAATGTTCCATTAACAAAACTGCATAAAATTATAACAATATAAAACAAATATATGATTGAATTTTCTACATTCACTCAATAATACTGGTATATAACAAATTCAGAAAATCTGTAAAGTCACTGTTTTTAGAATAACGTACGTGACACACACTTGTTCAATTGGTTATCCGAACTGCTAGTCCCTCCGTTTGAGAATTGTTTTATAATGAACATTCGTAATAATTAACAAGTTCAAAATTGACAATTATCACTCCATTGATGACATATAACAATAGGCAAAATAGAAAGGAACGTTTTAACAAAGAATGAATCCTAATTTAATTCATTTGTTCTAATTTTTTAACACCGTGTATGCTAATTGTTCAAAAATATTTCTTAAAATTGACTCTCTGATTTTTTGAAATATATAACTGTCAAATTTTA
Organism: Mytilisepta virgata; assembly: GCA_028015205.1. Classification (NCBI taxonomy): domain Eukaryota; kingdom Metazoa; phylum Mollusca; class Bivalvia; order Mytilida; family Mytilidae; genus Mytilisepta; species Mytilisepta virgata. Next base: position 32,554,385 of record CM051511.1, on the reverse strand, counting down.
CATCATGACAGCAGAACGAAGGAAAATAAGCTGAATTTTAACATTTGAACATTTTCTAGAGTTTGCATACTATTTCTGCGGTAGATACTCGATTTTTAGGTTTACTGTACCTAGATAGATAAATTCAATGAACACGGGCGACAAAGTTTTATAACACTACGCCTGATTAGTCAAAAGGTATGACAAAAGAATTATGATTAGTCGAATTACCCATGAAAAACACATGGTCGAATGCACCTGTCTGTCAAGTAGAAAATTCCCCAAAACGGAAGAACTACATTTCTCAACAGATATATCCCCCCTTCCTAGAGATTTTAGAAATGTTTGGCTCTGAATTCTGTGGATATCGTTGAAAAACCACAAAAACTGAATTGACTAGGGTTTAACAAGACTTCATTAATATGTTCTCAAAGATTGATAAAAGTATATCTGTTTACGAACGCTAATTATCACACCTGTAATCAATAATTAGTACACGTAACAACAACTGCTTTAAAAGAAAAATAAAAAGGACAGTAAAAACGATTCAGTAAAAAAAATATTCTAATATGAATGAGTGTTTCTTATAGGCTCCATCAGTCTGCAAAATAACATTTAGAAATATTATCATATTTAATTCTTACAATTACAATGCACATCATGAACGAAATAATTGAAAGTCAAAACTAAATTTTGGGTAAAAATTGACTTACTAACATTCTTGAGAAATGGATACTCAATAGAACTATAAAAAATTGCAGGAAAAAAACTGTTACTGCAGAAATGAACCGATTCCCGACAGTGATCATAGACCTCTCGATCAGTGTGGTATGAGATGTCCTGATGACAATGATGACTTCTGTGGCGGGGAATGGAACGATTACTATACAATTACTGTCTCAGAAATGGGTAATACAACATTTTCTAAATCATGTATGAATATTAAGCCATAAATAAATACAATAATGAAAAAACTCTGAAAAAGTTAAATAATTGTTGCAATCAAGGATTTAAATAGTAGAAGAATACGAATCTCGCGATAGTTTACAGAGATTGAAGGTAAATATCTTGCGTGGGTCGAGAAGAAATGAGATTACCCATAGTGCAATTCGTCGAAGATGATCGTGCATTGATTAAAAAGTGTAAATTTTCATCGCTTCAACATTTGATACCAGTATTTGTAAGTATATAAAACCATAATTACGGGTATAACGCGAAAATATTTGCCCTAAATACCAGTCATTGATAAGATATCGACTTGTTGTGGATATTACACATGTATTTCATCAATAATTCACATTAATCTGTTTGCCCTTTAACCTTCATAATCCCGCCTATAATGGGAGGTTAATGGGACACTATTTAAAATCCAAACTCCCCCCTCATAATACCCAATATTGAAGCAAAGCCGTCATTTTTGTGATAGTCTGATGTATAAGAGTTTTTTTTGAAACAGTGCTCCCTGTATGTATTTATTAAGGATTGTTTACTATCGTTTGTCTAAATAGGGGCGTGCTTGGACGGAAGTTGGGGTGGGTTTTCGTTCATCTGCTCTCCCGTTGCCAAATTTCAATATATATATATTAACACAACTGTTTGTCCTCGTACTTAATATTCTCAGTGCTAATAATTCATTTGAGGGAATTGGAATTCGTTTGTAGACTTGAAAACAATAAGTTTGCACGATTCAGCAGCGATTCACATTATGAAATAAAAATCGCATTAATGCTGTCATATTTGTTATTTTATAAATTCAAATTCAAATTCAAATTATTTATTCGTTAAAAATCTAGAAAATGGATTATCATCAGATAGAACACAAAATACAAACATATAAAGCATCACAGTTGAGGAGGCAGGAGTTATCTCCCATAGTACACAATGTACATAATATTTAATACTAATATATATATGTGTAATTACATCCCTTTCGGAATTACAATGACTTTTATGTCAGTTCAATACCCTAAGATTTTATAGCCGCATCGCTGATTGACTACAGCAAATTTGACCCTAGACATGACCCTCAAGCGACTTTAGTTAGATCCCCACGCGCGACATATAAACATCCGAACGAAAATAAGGAAGGAGCAAATGTAAGATCTAATTTTAATTAGAGTGAGTTTAGAGTGTAAACAATGTATAGAATAAAAGCTGCATGATTGCTTTGTTTTCTCATTATTTGTGTTATTCATATTTTTTATTGTAATTTGTCAAAATGACGGCGTTTTGAGGTAAAATTCGCATGTTGCCTATTTATAAATCAATAAATTTCTTGTTTACATGAAATCGGGATACTAAAGTGTGTAAATATTTAGTGTAGAGTCTTTACGATGTATTGAACAAGTCTTGGCGTGGTGGGTTGCTTTGTTATACAATTTTGGTATGTTTTTAAACTCTTCTTTCATTTAGTGCATAAAAGATTTAAAAACTTCAATTTAACCTATGTCGGCCTGTCGGTAGATTCAAGAATCTACCTTAATTAGATAATCGCATCTTGCCATTGTGTAAAAATTGACGATCAATAAATTAATTAAATATTTGACACAAAAAGCAATTTTTAACCTTGTAGATAAGTTTAATACATATGTAGAATAATGTAAGTTGCAAGCATAAGTAGCGAGTATAATATAAGATATTGCTACGCGAGATCAGACGACAAAGTACGAGATTCGTATCCTTCTACTATTTAAATCCTTGTTGCAATCGAACATGACTTTTTAAACACGATTGAAATGGAGGCTTTTTCAGCATTGTTTATGTCCGCAGGATTTGATTATTTCATCGTTTAAATTTTATTTTTGGTTCATCTAGATCATTTGAGTAGATCAAACATCTCATTGTAAAAGATACACATCATTTTAAGGGCGTAAATGTTTTAGGGTGATAACTCATACACATTTATGTATAAACAGTAGTTGCTTATCGTTTCCCGATCGTCTTTATTGTACTTCTGTCAACTTTAGGAAGCTGTACATTTTTGTAGACTTGCTTAAGTAGTTTTTCTTTAATACTTGTTATCCAATATTATATTGGGAATCAAATATTAAATTCTAATGCAAATATACAATGTCCAAACCTACTAAAAAGGACAAATATACCTAAGGAGCAATAAAAAAACGTAATCCATTGAACTCATTTAAAAACCAAGAGTAAACCCAGGTGCTCCGGAAGGGTAAGCAGTTCCTGCTCCGTATACGGCACCCGATGTGAAGTTCAACAAAGTCGATCCGGTAGAAGTCACAAATCGGTGGAGGCACATGAAATGTTACGACAGTGGGAACAGGTCCAACATCATATTAGATATTGGAACACTATAATGGTCAATCAATTCGTGGTGACGACCGTAAAATGCCCTAAGTGATGACATCAACTTATCCCTGATAAAACCCTGCTTTGGTGTATCTGTAGTTTCCTTAATTTCAAGTTCACTGATTATATGTAGAAAGTCTTGGAATTTGTCGTTATTTAACGACAACACGTCATCTATATATCGAAAAGTGAAATTAAAGATTGGGCTAGTTTTTTTTTGATAAACACATAGTAAAATTTTCCGTTTTACAGTTCATTAGCTAGCGGAAAGGTATGATATTCGGAAACAAATTATTGTTGTTTCACTTCTTAATTATATAAATAAGAACCGATATAATGTTAATGCCAATTGATCAGAATTAGATACATTTTGCAAGATCTGCCCCAAACGTTCACTCTTCTAAAGACAAAACCAACAAGCTACCATATCAACCGGCTTTGATTACAAATTTACATATGTACACTCATACACATTCATATCCTATAGTGGTCTACATTTTCGGAATAAACATTTTTGCATTTAAATTTTGGACAGGCTTTATGAGAGGAATGAGGCTGTCATAAATTTTAGTTTAATTTCACCTCAAATCGTTCTTACAATAAACATTTCTCTGCTGGATTGTAGATACAACTATGTTAACAAGTACCAATCCAATGACAACTACGCCAGCAACTTCCACTTCGGCTGCAGCTACATTAACAAGTTCCAAACCAACTACAACAACTACAGAACCAACTACAACTTTACAAATATATACTAAACCGACTACAACTACGTCAACAACTACCGAACCGACGACAACAACATCAAAATTTACCCAACAGACTACAACTACATCAACATCTACCGAACCGACTATAACTACGTCAACATCTACCGAACCGACTACAACTACATCAACAACTACCGATCTAACAACAACTACCGAACCGACTACAACAACATCAACATTTACCCAACACACTACAAATACATTAACATCTACCGAACCGGCTACAACTACGTCAACATCTAGCGAACGGACTACAACTACATCAACAACTACCGAACCGACTACAACTACATCAACAACTACCGATCTAACAACAACTACCGAACCGACTACAAATACGTTAACAACTACCCAACCGCTTACTACTACGTCAACATCAACCGAATCAATTATAAATACATCAACATTTACCGAATCGACTACAACATCATCCTCTTCCGAAGCGATTACATCAACATCTAATGAATCGACTACAACTACGTCAAAATCTACCGAATCGACTACAACTACGTCAACATCTACAGAATCGACTACAACTAGATCAGTATCTACCAAATCGACTACAACTACGTCGACATCTACCGAACCGACTATAACTACATCAACCTCTACCGAACCAACTACATCAACATCTACCGAATCGACTACAACTACATTAACATCTTCCGAACCGTCTGAAACTACATCAGCTTCTATGAAACCGACTACAACTACATCAACTACCGAATCGAACACAACTACGTCAAAATCAACCGAACCGACTACAACATCAACAACTATCGATCTAACTACAACTACCAAACCGACTACAGCTACGTCAACATCTATCGATTCAACTTCAACCACACCAGTATCTACGAAACCATTTACAACTACACCAACAACTACTGAATCGACTACAACTACATCAACATCAACCAAACCGACTACAACTACGTCAACATCTACCGAATCGACGAAAACTACGTCAACAACTACTGAGCTTACCACAACTACCGACATGACTACGCCTACGCCAAAATCTGCCGAACCGGCTATCAACACGTTAAAAACTACCGAACTGACTACAACTACACCAACAGATGTCACAGCAAGTAACGCTCAGACTAGAACTTCTTCCACAAGTAATGCCCAGATTAAAGCAGGTAATATATCTTCTTAATACTAAACTAAAATATAAAATGTAATTTTTGTTTACATGTCAGATACTTTTTCTATGGAAATGGTATTTTAAAATGCTTTATGTTCGTTTTACCCTTGTCGTATGTTTTAGATTTATTTTCAACATTTTGCATCATTATTTAAATAGTCGTAAATTGCCGAACTATATACACATATATTATCCACCAAATTTGGTATCATAGAACACATGTATATACACCATTACCGTGTTTCCTTCTTTTCTTTTAGCATTTCCTTCTCCGCCAAACAGACTAAATATCTGTTTGAAACATCTAAAGATGGCACTTTAAATATTTTGCCCTGAAACAATCGCATTGTTCTCACTTTCCAAATGAACTGAAATTTAAAAAATATACGGAACTGGTGTTTTTTAGGGTATCGTAATTCTCTTTGTGGAAGAAACCTACATGTATTAAGAATTTTAATATTATAATATATAGCGCTTTCAATTAATTTTTTTTCTCAAATAACCGACAGATAATGAAAATTTCTAATACTGAATTCTTTCATTAATTTTACGACTGAAGTAAAAAAATGTAAATTGCTTTAATTCACTGTTTGTAGATATACATGGTTGAACCATACATGTTTTTGAAATGCCCAAAACTTTCGGCAATTTTATACCGAGCACTGCGAGCGCTATAGGAGCATATGTATGTTATACATATGGGTCATTTAAAAAAGTCTTTGATTAATGGCGGCAGCCATACTGTGCTACATACTAGGCTAGAAAAAGTTTCCAGAAAGGAAAGTAAGTAAAGTAAGGAAAATTGCTTCAAATTATAATTTTAGAGTAATTGTAGACTCAGATTTGTGATACCGGAAATTAGTTTCTGGAAAGGGATATATCTGTGCATCATTGGTCATGCCAGCAGCATATTATTGTTTGGTTGTAACATGCAATTTATTCAAATAGTTAATATGATATACATGTTGTACTTACAATGAATACTTGTCTTTTTTATGCTAACAGGTGTGCGGAAAAGAAAATTGCTATGTAAATGCCCAAAGCGGTTACTGAGTACAAAATGGCATTTCTTAGATGGGAAAAAGATATCGGACGAAGACGTCAAAGAACTTGTGAAAAAAGACTTTGAGGAAAATGTGAAGCAAGGAATCTCAGTTGACAAGAAGAAAGTCTCCAAAGCAAGAAGGAAAAAGAAATCTACAGAAGACAACAGAAAGTCTTCACAAACCATTGGTTGTGGTTTTTCGGTTTTGCTGGTGTTACCGATTGCGATCGCCTTGCTAATCGATATATCCAACTGTCGTAAACACCGCAGGGTTTCAACTGTAGGTGGAAAGAAATCTAAGAAGAGATGCAAGAAAAAAACTTCGCTTCCGAAAACAAAGAATCTTAGATGTTGACATCCTACATGTATAACAAAAATTATAGATATTTTTGATCAGTTCACTGTTGAAAGTTATTATATACAGTTGTAAGTACCGTCTGAAAGCGATCATTGGTTGTGTAAAGTCAAAACTCAAATTAAAACTGAATACATATCTCGAATGATTGATCAAGGATATACTTGTATGTTGTTTCTGTAAATACCTTTAGGTTTAGTTGTACTTTTTGGTTTTTGTTTTTTTTAATTTAATGTGACTAAATGACTTGTAACAATAAAAGGGCATTTTCATAAATCTACCTTTTAGAAGTACAATTGTTATACAATTTCTGAGTAATTTTGTTCACAGGTGGGATAAATTTTGTTCTAAAATAACATTAGCTAGCATTATCGGATCTTAAAAAATATTTAATATTTTTAATTGCACAAATTCAGAACTACGAAATGTTATAAATATGTCTATGTTGATTAAATATTTCTTAGTCAACATACATTTTTCCACAGTACTTAATTTTAATCTAAATCAAGTAAAATGAGGATACGTTGGAGCAAAAGAAGCGTATAGAAGTAAATATTGAAAGTATGTTTTAGTATCTTTTACACATGTATTTTCCAGTCTCCAGTAGAAAACTTGTTTTTCATGCTTTTTTTGTATTGTTTGCTTAATAAATGGATAAACGTCTGTTTTTATTTTATATAATTTTTATTCGATTTATATTAAGCCAGGGACCATTCTTTAGCAAATTTATCAATTCGTTCGCCTGATCATAAATTGAACATCCCTATAATATTTCGGACATCGAAATTTCTGGCCTATTTTTCGTTACTTCTTATCCCATAGGATAACATCTATACAACACACTCTTATGAATCAAAAGAAGAAATACTAAATTACTATTGACTACTAGAAATGGAATCTGTAAATTCTTTTGTTATTGAACCATATCTTATGATTGAATATCGTGATTCGTCCACATTATATGAATTAAAATCTGTTCTGCTTCATTTAAACATTTTGTAGGTCTTAAAATCTTGCGTCTTATTTATGGATATTTGTATGCTCGCTGGTAATGTTTTGGTCTTTTTGTCAGATTTTTGGAATCCTCGGGTTTTATCCATTTCTTAAACATGAATTTTTTTACCCATGAACCCCCACTTTTTCTTTTATAATTCAATCATATATACCTTAAAATGGTATTTGACAAAATTTTATGAAATCCTTTTATTTTTTCATACATTTTTGAGAGACTGAAGTTGCCAATGCAAAGACAATGAAAAATCCTGAGAAAACCCATTTCCTGCAAATTTTCAAGGCCTTATAACTGTAAAATGAGCACATGAACCTATATCTTTTTCTTGCTTATTTGTTTACTAGTCATATGTTCTCTCAAACTAAAACACCTATTTCAAATCCTATTTATTTCTTATTAGACCAGCGATCATCCTTAAAAGTAACGCTTACTACCATCTTCCAATCGAAACGTCGTACCCAAACATTCATTCGACAGTCCTATAAATAATAATTCTATGAAACTAATTCTGATGTACAAGATACGTACGTTAGGATTTCTTCTTATCTGTTGTGGTCAATGTTGAGAGCAAATTTAAACAAAGACTAGGAGACCTAGAATCCCCCAGCAGTACCATCTATTCCTACATTTGGATGCAGTAAACTTCATTTCATCTCTTTTTCTCTCTCAATCCTTTAACTGATAAAGCGTTATACCTGACTCTTTCGATATCTCATTCCAAACTTTCATCAAATAAACTTTTGAATTTTCAAACATTTGAAAATCGAAAAGTCGGCAAATATCTGAAAATTATTTCATAAAAAATAAACTTAAGATAAACTTAACATGATTATATAAGCGCATGGCCAAAACTTCTGGAAGCTAAAAATAAAAGCAATTATTCCATAATGGCGCCATATCAGGGAAACTTTGCAGGAGAGATCAGAAATTCTTCTTTCAACATAGGTTTTGCCGCTAATATTATATCGCATTCCGATTTAAGGCAAATATTGTACAGCCCATGAGCCCGAAACCGATAAAGCGTCCGGTTTATTACCTCTTATTAAACATGTTACATGTCGTTACACAAACAATTAAAAAACAGTAAAACAATATTTTTCATACATCTTCAATCCAATTTTAGATACAATAAACAAACATTATTCACACCTCAACGCTCATGGTGTTTATGAGCAGACGATAATTTTGTCCAGACGAGTTGCACTTTAATCAATAAACAATTAACTTACACCAATTAAACCTGGCAATTAAAACAAGTAAAATTTCAATTATTATACCAGAATTATATACAATCAATAACTTGCATCTTTAATTAGGAAATATCAATTGGGTACGTTAGGTTATTTCCATCTTGAAAAGTAAATATGCAAAATTGTTTTAAATCTCGAATGGTTTATTCGGCCATGAGAAATAACCGCTTCCTCGATTTAACAACTTGGATATTACCTTTTCATGAAGAGCAGGCTTTTATAATACACGTTTTGTACATTCTGGTTTTATGCAACTTCGTTGGTTGGCTGTATCGTGGTTGTCAGTTTTTTATTGCTCAAGGAAGCCAGATAAACCGGAGAGAACCACCAACCTCAAGCAAAATATATCTTGTAATTCTTTTCAGTCGAGCCCACCAATGTCCCTTTCACTGTACATAACAATAAAGTAAATCATCCGTAAGTGAATGATCTGAAAACTTTATGTATATGTCTGCGTGCTTGTTGTTTGAATAGAATGTCAAGCATCAGCATACATACATTTGCGCTATGAAAAGAAAAAGCTAAAGCATTAAATTTTAACACTTTTGTTGCAAAATATGATGATAGTTCTTCTTTTAAATTTTTTTTAATAATTTTACATAAATTTTGTTGTAGGACCTAAATACTTACCTTTTACCTTTTAATATTTCAAAATGTCTCTATAGAAAAATTGCAACACAATTATCTTAAAATTCATTTCATTCCCGAAGCAATGAACATTGAGAAAGATCATGCCCTGGGGGACCAGCACAGTCTCAGTGGTAATAAAATTAATACATCAATTTCCCGACCTTTTTTAGTAATCAGTCTATATATATATATATTTTTTTATTTATTTTTCAGTTTGAATTGTTTTGACGCTGTCCATTCCACGACAGATACAATACCACGAACAGCAATTATATAAACACATCGGCACATCGATATTTTTCACAAGGGTGTACGCATGCGTATTTAAAATTTTGGAAATCCTGTTAAAGATATAATGATGAATTAACAAGCACAACCATCAAAAACCAAAACAATTAAAACAAACAGGAATCCAACCTCAGTTAAGGGCTACCTCTGCATCAAAAGAAAGAGACTTAGAAATTTCTGGTAAATGTTGTCAACTTTTAAACGGAATGAATCAAGAAAGACAAAAATCCTGGCTACTGGGCAGATAATACCCTCGGGGACTAACAGTCCACCAGCAGTTATCATAGACCAAGTGGTACTAATAAAATGTATCACAAAATACCGAAATAAATTTGATGCACTGTGTGGCCATTTTGTTGACTGACAAAGGCATACAATTAATCTTAATTTAACTATTTTTAAATTCAATAATGAAAATACTAACAAGTTAAACGTTTCAAGTACATTGTAAAAAGCGCACAGATAACCATTCTAAATATGGCCAAAATCCAAACACAAGTAATCACGTGTTTGCATAAGACCCGCCCATTAGGCATAATATCACAGTAATATCCGATCGCAATGTAACAAGTATTATAGGGATCTAACTCAACAATTCATTAGGGTTATCCAAAAATAGCAGACATTAGTCTACTGATTTTTGCAGTCTACAGAAAGAATGGTTGTCTGGCATAATCCTTCTTGGCTTTTGTAAATGTTTAATGTGGGAGCAAAAAATAATGAAAACATGGTAAAGGATCATTACCTCGCATTCCTCGAACCAAAATGTCTCCTCTATCCGCCAGTCGTCTTGCGATTTTGTTTGGCGAATTTACATTTGTAATTACAGGACGTTTATGGTCGATACACAGTTCAATATCTAAGATTTAACTTCAACCTTAGGTTCAAGTGAAATGAATTAGGACTTGCATTTTGATGCTTCAATCAACATTTCTGGATTTAATGGTCCAGGATTACGGTATCTTTATTATGAAAACAATGCAGGGATATGTGAAAAATGTTTGTGGGTCGAGCTCAACTTTTTAAAACTGACAACAAAATATTGCCTTTCATATATTGGACTGTAACTAGATAGTATGTGTCCATTTAAAGATTAATGTAGACGTAAACCTTGGTTCATATGACCTGTTCCCGCTGTCGTAACATTTCATGTGCCTCCACCGATTTGTGACTTCCACCGGATTGACTTTGTTGAACTTCACGATGGGTGTCGTATACGCAACAGGAACTGCTTACCCTTCCGAGGCACCTGGGTTCACTCTTGGTTTCTATAGGAGTCCTTGTTGTTCATTTTCTTTTAGTTTTCAGTGTTTATTTGTTGTGCTTGTGGTTGTTTATTTGTCTTCCCGGATTTGTCTGTCCAATGGATTAGGTTTTTTGATTTTCTCCTTAGGTATAATTATCCTCTTTGATGCTTTCATTTTTTCGTATTTGTCATCTTTAGCCTTTTTAATGAATATTCTCATATTAAAAATAATTTAGGCGACTGTACTCAAAAGAAAATCAGGACAATTTTTATGTATGTATTTTTTCATAATGATAACTTTTTGGAGGTGATTACATTCTATCTGTCTAAAATGTGTCGCAGATGAAGCGATTTCAATCCTGAAACGAAACAAAACGACTTTAGTTATGCAAAAATCATATTAGAAATATTGACCACTCTTTAGATGATTCGGACTATAATGGAAACATGTTTTGGTGGTTTGTTTGTTTTTTTCATAATTGTTTTCGGTTGAAAAAAGTTATGTTTCTTTTACTAACAGTATTATCCCCATTGGTAGCCGTGCGCTATTTTCTGCTCTTTGGTCGGGTTGTTGTCTCTTGGACACATTTCCCGTTTCCATTCTCTATTCTATCATCTTGTTTTTGGGTTTGTTTTATTTGATATTATTGCAAATATCATCTCCTGGTACTCTTTTCTTCACTTACAATGAAAGTTTGTATTGTGTGCTGGTTCACTATCATAATGTTCATAACATCATGTTATCCCTAGATACGCGCCAAAAATAGAATTCTGAAAATAGGCTAGAAATGTGCCATTTTCATGACTTTTGATAACAATTTATAATTGCAGGATAAAAACAATATATTTACATTTTCGCAAAATATACAATTCATTTGTACCCGCCACGAAACAGGCGTGAAATGTTCGAAACACCTCGCATTTCTACCTGTTTCTAAGGCTCTGTTGTGTTCATTTTTGTGTTGTTATTTTACACTTTAATGTTACTTTTTGTCCGACCTTCTGTCAGTAGGGTTGCTTTGATTGATTGGTATGTCATTGTTGACCTTTCCTGATATCCATTTTGTTCTTTATTGTACAAATAAATTGTATATTGTCCGACAATGTACATATATTGTATATTTACATGTTTGATATTATAGATACTTTATATAGTACAAGTATTAAGATAACTACTAGCATTTGCACTGTGTGCCTTTGTATGTTTTGCATAAAAAAGACACCAGGGTAGTTAATTGGACTTTGTGTTTTATTTGATGACAATCCGGATTTTTGACTTTAAGGTGGTACACAACACTTTCACTAAAATTAATTTGGCTCGTTTAATTTTCATAAAATTTTGACAAAGTATTTACTTTGACCCATTGACAAAAATTTTAAAATTTCAAAACATTTGAACCAACCAATTCATCAGAAAAATTAGACTGATTGTATAGCAGTTTGACAAACACTAATATTGATCATTGAAAAGCTTAATATTCCCTTAACAACACAACGTTATTAAAACGTTTAGCTGATTTTACAGAGTTATCTCCCTGTAGTGTTAGGTACTACCTTAAATAAAACATATTTGAATATGTTGACCTTTTCTGTTATCCGTTTTGTTATTTGCTTAATATTTGTTAAAATATGACAAAATACCTGCAACAGCGCTTTGAAAACCGGCGTTGTAATCACAAGCTACTTCATTGTTTATGTAGTTATCCCGGTTGTCTTCGTATCTGTCATCCCTTCCAGGACCCCCGACCAAAGCACCATATAAAGTATGGGGGTTCGGAGCCTTGGCGTTCTTATTCATATCGGAGCATGGAGCCGGCATCATTGGACAAGAACTGAAAATACGGATGATAATTATGTATGTTATGGTATTTCTTGATTATTATCTTAGACCAAAGTTTATTTTTAATATGTTGTCTGTGTTTGTGAAATTTTTATTTGAGATATGAATGTTAATGTCAATCGTATCCAGTCCACCCAGCAGAAAAGGTTGCTATAGAATCTAGCGTTCTAATATTTAAGAGATAAACCACTGTACTTTTTTTCATTTTAACATACAATCACAATGACTCAAGGAAAAGTATTTACAAACATTATAATTCTTCTCTATACTCTAGTTACGATCAGTATCTCAAATAGGCATACGTTCAAAAAGAACTTACGCGCCTCTGTGGTGTGGTTGTGTTGGTGGATTTACACCGAAGCCCACGACAAAGCTTCTTCCGGTGTCTCCAAGAGCGTACCCAATCTGGCTTTTAGCCCATTTCCTGTATTCTGTTGGATGTACGCCAATTTCAGCAGCTAGCAGAGCCATGAAGGCCATATTTGCTGTTTAAATCATAAAGATTTTTGTTTTAGAGCATTATATTGTTTTTTTCATTTAAGTAAGAAGAAAAAATAATGTTCTGGGACTTGATTTAAGGTAAAGAATATGGATATTTAGACAAAATTTACAGTTTTGTTTTGTTAATGGTCACCTATAATATTTGCGCAATTTAGATAACAACAGAAACAAAAACAATAATAATAATTATAAGAATAAAAATGCGTTAATGTCTGTCTGGCAATTATCAGTTTAGCCATTGCAACTGTGTTCAAACTATTAGTGTCACACCGTTTACAGCTTTTGCAAATTGCTTTAAGTGCACTTTTACCCTTTCACTTAGGAATGACAACCTCTTTTTATCTCTTTCGTACGATATTTGAATGGTTTTTTATATCCAAGAGGATTACCGGATGCCTAAATAATGTTAGATATAGTACATGTGCGTACCATTCTAGAGAATTGAATATACGTGTATGTAGTAGTTACCCTAAAAACGATAAATAGCGAGTTTAATTGGTTGCTACTTATCTTGTGGCAGGCATTCGATTTCTAATACTGTTTATATGTAATAACAGCGCTTTTGCTCAGTCAATGTTTAGATAAGGCTTTGCCAGCAACATCATGATGTATGGTATTTATAACTGATACAAACATCTACCAACGATTTGCCGGACAAAAATTTGATAATAGCATGAAGACATGTATAATATCCCAAAGTTTTGATGCCATGTTGAAATAATTCTACAAATGGCACATATTACTCGTATTTCTGACAAAATTAAATTTTTATCAAGATTAAATGCGCATGTACATCTACTATATGTATATACAATGGATATATTTGTTCTCTTATTTCATTAGAAAATCTAAAAGCTAAAAGTAATAGTTCATCTTACAAGCGTATCTGAGCGAACCCCATTGCAGTCTGAAAGCAAGTCCTTTAGGTGTGTACGGAAGTGCATCTGAACCGGTGCCACCAGGCATCCAATTTTTAAAGGTATCCTCGAGATCTTTTAGGTACTTATCTTTCCTTGTTATGTTGTACAGCAATATCTTCAAATAGACGGACATGCATTTACCAAAAGTAAATCTCAATTCTATCATGTCTGTAGAGCCGGGATAAAATACCAATGTTGTTACAAAATGTTTCTTTGGTTTGTGTACAGAACGATCGAATTTTACTCTCTGGTGTTTGAGAATTCTTTAACGTGCATCTTGCTTAGATCTTAATATTATATTTGTGATTAAACCACTGCTGTGACGTCAGCCTATTCATTTACCGTGGATTCTTTTTCTAGAATCAACGCGTCTTTAATCCGCCACTGAAACGAAGTCATCAAATTATATTCAATTGTTCCTTTTGTGTACATAATGTCATTAAGTTTGAATTGGCTAATTTACTGATTTCTGTTCACAGCTGGTATTAGTTTAAAAACTTACCTTTGATTTTTGAAAATTTTTATTTGCCGTGACTGGGGTTCGAACTCCCTCCTTCAAGTAAATTATGTGTCATAGTTCAAGAACACATCGACGAAACCTCTCTGCTACCAATCGGATAATATCTACATGTCGTTTTTACGTATATCAATATGATGCGGTACAATATATACATAAGGTTTTCGCCTTTATATATTTAAAAACGACGTTTGTATAGTATAAGATGGTAGCCGCAAGGTTAGGATGAGTTGAGAGTAACACTTGTAGACATAGTTCGAATCTCTGTTTCGGTGTTCCCTTTTTTCTAAATCTTTGTGCTATCATTGATGTAACTTAGTAATAAGATAAGATCTTTATTTTTTTTATTTGATTATTATCGACAATTTCATATAATTCAATAAAAAATTAGAACATTGTTATTTTGATGTTTATGGCAATTTCATCTCTTTCACTGCATATTTTGACATATTTTTATAAAAAGTGTAAATCGAGTGGATTTAAGCTATTTTTTCTTTCACCAACATTATGTTTTACTGGAAAATTATTTGGACTATGCTTTATTTTGTCAATAATGGACAAATTTCTGAATCATATGCCTTATACTGTAAGTGCATACGGTTTTGTATTAATTTTCATTTACCATTAAAATCATCAACGTGACTATATATATATCTAATTGAATAGTAGTATAGAGAATTAAGTTAATTTAAACTCACACATAATAGGGTCTAATTAAGAAAGGAAGGTAATTGGGAAAAGTCGTCACAACAATAGTTTAAGTAAGAGATACAATGGATAAGCGTTGGTTCATGAAAAACAAACCATTCGCCCTCCGGGCTCATGGTTTCTTTTTCAAGAACCAACGCTTATCCATTGTATCTCTAATACGTATACTTCTGGATTTTGTGTCTCTCCTTGTGCATTTTGTGTTTTTTCCTTCAAATTTTTTAATGCTGTTAACAATTAGCGGAAATAGCTGAAACGAGTTTATTACGGGTTTTCTATCTATATTGTCTGAATTAAGTTTTTGTTAAGGTTTTAGTAATCCATATTGCTCCTTGGAAGAATTGCGAGATAATACATTAGTAAAAAAAAACGGAAGGAGAAAAGATTAATTACCTTATCTGCAACTACTATTCACAGTGTTTTTAATAACAATCTAGCGATTTTATTTGTTTGATATATGGGTGTAGCCGTTTAAGATGTTACAGATACACTTTGAAATTTCTGATATAAAAAAATGGATAAATACAATAGCCCTTTTCAGAAACCCATTTCGGAATCACGATTCTGACTTTAAAATTATAATTTGAAGCAAGTTATTATCCCCGAACTTCGAAGAAGTTCGGGAATATTGTTATCGCCCCCGTCCGTCCGTCTGTGAATGTCAGTCCGTCTGTCCGTCTATCCGTCACACTTTCTTATGACCTAACCTAATTGTTCATTTTTAACATCATGCTTTTAATTTCTATACAGTATTGTCACATCTGTATGTAGATGCGCAATAAGGTTTTAGAATTTTGATTTTTAAAAACTGGGGCCCACAGGGTCGAATTTTGAAAATTGTAAATTTAAGCTTGTGACCTTAACTCCTCTTTCATTTTATATATCTAATTTATATAAATGATTGTCACTTACTGTATTTAGATGCGTAGTAAGGTTTTAGAATTTTGATTTTCAAAAATTGGGGTTCACAGATGTTGAATTTGGAAAATTGACAATTTAAGCTTCTGACCTAAACTCCTCTTTCATGTTTCATTTTATGTATTGAATTTCTTTACGGTATTGTCACACAATGTATATAGATGTGCAATAAGGTTTTAGAATTGTGATTTTCAAAAACAGGGGCCTTTAGGTGTCGAATTTAAAAAAGTGGAAATTATAAGTGGGTGACTTAAAGTTTTCTTTCATTTTTCATTTTATACATTTTATTTCTATACTGTATGCATACACTGCATGTAGATGTGCAATAAGGTTTTAGAATTTTAATTTTCCAAAATTTGGGCCTGTATTCGCAGGTGTATTTGTGAAAAAGATGCACAGGGATAGTGTGGGGAGTGCGGGGATAGCTGTCGTTTCCGACTGCCCCAGTCTAGTTTCCTTTGCTGGGACGTAGTACATGGTTCGCTGCAGTGCAGAGCAACCAATAGGAAGTAAATAGAAATTACTTTTTACTTTAATATACAAATATTTCCAGCTTTATAATCAAGTTTGACTACAAGTATGTTGGAAGCAAAAAGATCGTAAGTAGTTCCCAAATTTATATCAACCAAACATTACGTGCAAATTAACAAGTTTTAAAAGCAGTTAATCCTTTACTCTTCATTGCAGCGAACCAGTACTACACCCCAGCAAGGAAAATAACTTGCTTCAAATTATAATTTTAAAGTCAGAATCGTGATTCCGAAATGAGTTTCTGAAAAGGGCTATAAGCATTTAACGAAATATGTAGATTTATGTTACACACAAGTTAATAATATGTTATTTCGAAAATTGACTATGGTAAAGAAATGCAGTCATTATCGTTTTGCTGGGAGCCTTTACATACCAACATACAATTACAAGACGTACCATATTGCCAGTATTTTTGTCATCCCAGGATTGTCCCCAGGCTGCCCCTGTTAGATAGTACTTCTCAGCATCAGCCAGATATTGTGATTCGTTAGTGGCCATAAATAGCCATGCCCCTCCCCAGGATAACTCATCTTCATACTTTACGGATCTATAGGTTAAGAGAAGCACAAAGAATGAGATTCGATTCTCAAACATGTACAAGTACACAGATTCATAGCATATGAAAATCAGTCATACATAAAACAAATGATAAAAGGTTTCGAAATGAATTTTTCGTAATCGTGGTTCGGAAGGTTTCACAGTACATCTTCAAGCTAAACTATAACCATAACTATACTATAATTGAAAACCATTCGACAAAAAACCGAGTTTTTATGCATCGCTGTTTGAGTGTCGGTCAGTATTTTGCCAAACGAATAAACCCATTTTAGGTTTTAAAGATTGTGCGCATTTGAAATCATCTGTGTCATCGGTTACTAATATATTGATGCTGTTTCTGTACTAATTCTAGAATTAGTGGGATAAAGTTTTAGAATCAAAACGAAACGTAACCGATGGGAATCCGGATTTCCACTCCTCACAGTTTCCTAAGATATTAAGGTATTCAGACTATATACATCATGACCATAAATTATATTTTTACCAAAAGTAATCCTAACCATAAGATTATGCAGGTCTTATTTGGATATATCCATCACAGTCTGAAGCCCATTTCGTTGTTTATATGCATCCTTGGGGAAAAACAGTTAAGTTTATATCGTTTCCGAAGTTTGCCGAAAAGTACCGAGGTCATTTTATGGAACATCCGGGACATTTGCAATCATAACGTGGTCATTTATAGTCTGAATACCGTAAGGGTTTGTTTTCCTATCGCAACGTCAACCTTTTTTGGATAACAATATCATAGTAGTCTCTGTGCATTCTTGTGTGTTTCCGGTAACGAATATCATTGCTCTAGATATAAAATTTAGAACTGCAAATTAATATCACATATATATTTACCTATAATATGCAGCCGCCTGGTTCACACTGTTGCTATAGATACCTTTGTAAGTCTTTGCAAACTTGTAAATCTGTTTTGCGTGAGTTAAGAGCTTAGCAGCAAATGCTGGATCTGTAACAAAAAACTTTGCATTTTTCTTACTGCAATGATGTTTGAAATTTTCCCCATACTGTGATTTTAAGATGAAGAATAGCAATAGAATTCCTTCTATTAAATCTTAATTCGTACAGGAATTGTTTAAATATATCCCTTACAATCAATTAGTTTAATATTATGTCACTGACTGTAAAGGATCTAGTTGCTTCATAATGTTAAACATATATCATATTTAACCCTTGACAGACATGTAAAATACAAAAAGAAACACCCTCATTATTGATTCGACAATCAATGAATGGTATGAAAATTATATGTTTCCGGATATATATCAAAAAGACACAAAAATCACTTTTGATCAAAATCTATGTGTACCCTTTTTAGCAAAAACCATTGATCCTACTGCCATGGCCGCAGCATATTCTGAGGCTACGTCACTTCCGGGTTTACTGGCAGTGATTTTAAACGCTGGTCTTGCCATTGTCATATCTTCTGGTCTGCCCCAGAAAGCGTGGTCTTTACTGCCGTCTCCAACCTGTCATGAAAAAATGCGCAATTGAGAAATTATAAGGAAATTGACAACCAAGCGAGAAAGCAATGAGGAAAAAATGATATATATTTATTTTACACAGAATACTGCAGACAGCGCTAGTTTGTTTTACGTTCCTAAGTTATCTCTGAAAAGCATCGAAAAACCCGAAGGGAAATTTGATCGACCAATCTTCGTGGAGAACAAAAAAATCACACATCTAATTTTTCTCTAACTGAACGAAATACCCGAAAACAGCCAAACAATTACATAACGGTATTTCTGAATTTCATTCTAAGGTTTAAAATTCATTTGAAAATACGTGTACGAAGTCCATCTTTGTACATACATGTATATCATCCATCTTTTTCTTTCTTTATTTCCTAGTTTATTGGTGTCACCAAAAATGTCACAGAAAAGAACTGACGAATCCTTTTTTGTGTATTTTAGTAGGCCGAGCTATCCTACTTTAATTACGGTCCATACACCACTTAAGTGTGATCGCACATCACGTTTGAGACGTCGGGAATCATAGAGAGGCGTATGAAAAATATTATCATTATTTACGATGAACAAAAAATATATTTGTCAAGAAACATGGCGATGAACGAGCTTCAAACACGAAAATGGGCAAAATGAAAACTGCAAAAACCATGAAAAAGATGGTAGATAATAACCCTGTACCACCCTCACCACAGAGTATTCGTTACCAGCTACTTAATTTCCGATATAAAGTACCTGTATATAAAGTTCATTCTCTCCAGTATGACATTTTAGCATCCATTCTAGTGGCCAACGAATACAGTCATACATTTCATTCAGTTCTTCACTGGCAATGTAGGCATCTTTATACTGAAGAAGACCCCAAGCCAGTAAAGTGACCGTAGCAGACATAGGAAACCCAAACTTGACGTTATCACCAGCTGAATTTATAAGAAAAGCATTGAGCAATTAGATAAAATCCATGTAAAAACTGATGTCGATTTCAAATGACCACGAAAATGTTTAATGATAAAAACATGAAAAATGTTTGACGTGTGTTTGGACCTAAAAGTAGTGTATAAGACATCAATGTCTTACCTACGAAGATATAGAAAAAATCAAAGAATAGTTAAATCTTTTTAACCGTTAATGCAACTATTTGGTGTGCAATTCCTCAAACAGTAAATCACACTGAGAAATCCGCCAACACCAAAATCAAAAAGTGTATTACAAACATAAAATACAGATAAATAATGATACGTTTTAAAGCTGAGAAAGTGTCCAAAATAAAAATCACTACGTCTTTTGCTTACATAAGTTTGTCAGGTTACAGTGTATTTTGGTACAATGTATACACTGTCTTTTTGGTGCCAGTATCTGTTTAGAAACCAAATAAATCACAAAATAAACTTCTGTCCACAAAAGAGACTTAATGTATCTGTTTTTAAAATTAAAACGTAAAAGCAAATGAATAAACTGCTTTTATCTGAAGGCCTGACATTACTTCAGTACTGACAAAATCAAACAACCCTCTTTACGTGGACTTCATTATGTTGTCGGAAAATCTATTTCTTCACACACTGGCGGATTTAAAAATGTGTATACTGTGCCTCGCTCTTTCAGTAAATAATGCAAATGAAACATTTGTTCTCATTCGAAAAAGACAATAAGATGATAAGAAATTTACATATCTGTTGCATACATTTGTGTCAAAGGATATTTATTAACTGACCTTTTTATTGCTTAAGGAGGCAGACAAGCATGGAATGGTAAGGATGTGGATTAGGCATCGTTAATGCAACACTCCATATGATTGAAAGTGGCATAAAATGACAACCTAGAACAGTTGTCACTTGGTCTCTAACAAGAAGCTACTCCCCTTCCTCCACAAACACTTAAGACAAAACACTAAATGGACACAAATATTTTTGAAACTTAAAAAAAACATGCTTACCGTTTACCACTAAAGGCTAAGCCCAAAATTGAACCAAAACTTGTTAAAACCTTAACAAAAGCATATTTTAACAACCATGCTTACCGTCATACCATCCTCCAGTCAAATCTTCCCCGTTGTCTCCTTTGTCGCCAAGTGCTGAATCATGCCGCCATGGAATTGGATTCTCTGACGGGAGTTTACCAGATCTCTGCGCAGCGTAGAAAAGAATAGATTTTTCTATTACCTCATCATAATTGTACTTTGTACCATCACCTGTAAAAACAAGAACAATCATATTCAGGAATAATATGGGTCGCTTGTCAATGTGATTTTAATACATGAAAAATACCATATTAAACTTTGTTCATTAGAGTTATCTCCCTTCTGAAATTACATTTTTTTATCCTCTAGTTCAGCTTGTTTTACCTAAAACCTTTATTTCCTGGATTAATTGATATATACATGATATAGTTGATTTTTCATCATTTGGGGGTGTTTGCTGTGTCATTTTTATTTGTAATGTTATATAGAAACTGCGAAATTTTTACAAAAAAATCATATTTTTGGACATTTTGAGACTTTCGTTACACATTTAGAAAATTCAGTCCCCTCCAATTTTTTTTCTTTGAAGTTACGTGAATACATAGTATTTTTGAAACAATAAAGATTGTCTTGGAAAAATTAATGTATTAGGCTCTGTATGCATTTTGAGAAATGTGGTTTTTATGAATAATCAAATGTTAAAAATATGTTGAATTATCTCCCCTTTAATCCTAAGGTCGGTGTATTAGCAGTTACTGTCACTGATCAAAATTAATGTATCATACCATACTTTACAATAATAAACAGAGAAATATCATATTGCTTTCTTCTGTTTAGTATAATGGTATCAAAAATTGGTATTTTTTACTATAAATTCAAACTCTGAACATGGTTTCCGGCACATATTGCTGGCATGTCCTTCTCGCAGTGTAGTACCAGAAAAAAATATTTTTCCTGAAAACTAGTCTTCCCATAATATTTCCACACAACAATTTTGAAGAAATTTGAGGACCCCCCTTATGGACCATTTTGCATGCTTTTCTCGTAGACTGGGTGTTAAATACAGCCTAATCGTCTTGGTCACTTTTAATCAGTACTGTTATGCAACAATACACTGCTGTAAGGATTTTATTTGACATTTTACTGTCATATTTATATATAAAAAAAACAATCTAGACATAAGACTATAAATCATTCGAAAATATTCAGTCTGTACAGTCAAATAAATACTTTTCACGAAACATTATCTGCCATATAAGTTCCTCGAGATGTTTTAATCAAGAATTTTATAACCAAACTATTTTGTTTTTGCTTAACCGAAGCAAAAGCTGACAAACTTTTTAATGTCGTATATAAAGTTATTCGTCAAGCAAATCTTACCGTTTGGTAAAGGAGGAACGGTAAAACTATCAATGCCCAAATTTTTAAGAACTGCTGTTGCAGTAGGTGGAGATCCGCTGTATTCAATCTGTAAAGTTATGTCTAGCGTGCCTCCGACTTTCAGGACTGCAGTGTGTCGTCGGTTTACTAATGTATGAACTGCATTATCCGCAGAGTGCGTTATTTCATCTCCCATCCATTGCTATTAGATAAGAATGAGATTTGAAATTTCAAATGACCAAATCATTAAAGTTTTTGACATTAAGTCGGATATGGGTCTCAGTGAATCCGTTGGTTGAGAGTGTTAATGTGTACAGTTCATCTTTCTAGGAAGCAACGATTACGTGTTGATTTTCACGGAGGTGAGAATATCAATGGATTTTAATGTGGAAAATGGGATTGCCACGAATGCCTATGAATCATTTAAAAGTTTCCAGGATCCTGAATGTCCACCTTGCCCCCCCCCCCCCCCCCCCCACCCCAAATGGCCAAAAAAAAAAAAATAAAAAAAAATAAGTAAATAAATTATAGACTACAATATATAAGAAAGTAAAAAATCAAATGGTTTTTCTCTTATCTTCCCTACAAATAGATGTCACCATAAGATTATTTAAGCACTAAAATGAAACAGAAAGTTCAATTAATTATGCAGTCTTCAACCGCTTATTTGTTCCGACTTCGTTTTGCCAAGGTTGCTGTAATTATCTTCATAATACCTCATGGCTAATAATATTCAGGTATATGGTGTATAAATTGTTGACACAGGGAATACGCATACACGAGACTACATTCAAGAAATGAAATCATATTTTGTAAGTATTTGGCGAATGTTGACGAATCCATGAACAAGATAAATTAGAGGTATCAACACTCAAAACCTTCACGATCTTCCCGCTAGTTTTTCGCTTTTAACTTTTTATTGAATGTCTTTCTTCGTATTTCAAGATGAAGAACAACAATAAAAATGTTCTTTTTACTCGATTTGTGCATTATTCTATATTCTCATGCATATTGAACCCACATGTTAAACTTACATTTAGCTTTGTAATAGGAGAAGAAAATGTTATAATACATTCCCATCCATTAATATCCTCTGTTATGTGAAATCTAAGATGACCTTCCATTCTGCCTCCCCAGTCATTAATAGATTCCATTGTTGCTGTAATATCTCCGATCACAACGGAGGGAAATATAAGAAGCAATGGAACCAACATCATAGCCAAATTCATAATGTCTGGGTAAATGGGCAATACTGTGGCTGTATAAGTAGACATTTTAAATTATTTTTGATTTAATAAAACAATTTTAGTTGTGTTCAGTTGAATGCTTACGTATAAACAGAAGATTCGCTTACCTTACACCTTGCTACATTTTGTAACTTGCTAATTGCATATTTCGTTCGGAACCTACGTAATGTGAACCACGAATGACCAATTATCATTTATTACAATCAAAATGTATATTGTTAACTCTACTTGACCCCAAAGTCATGCTTTTATAGAACTAATAACATCGAAGAATAATTACTTTAAGGTTAAACGAACCAATTTGGTTGTAACTTTATAATATATATATATAAAAAAACACATTCATTTTAAAAAGATTTTTACAAACCCGGAGCCCCAAAGCGAAACTTTTAAGTAGACTTTTCAGATTAAAAGCATATATCTAATTCACATGTTCCGTTCAACTCGAAATGAATGTCCTTTTTTGCATGCCGCTTTTTTCATTTCATCACTAATGATTAAATGTTCAATATCTCAGAAAATATCAATATTAAATAATCTTACCTATTTGACTGTTCTGCCACAGGGCTTTTCTTATCTTTATAGAATGTTCTGTGTAATAGTACTTAAGTAACATAGATCTTGTTCCTAATATAGAATCTTGCTGATAACAAATCTGTCTTTCTTTTGGAAATGCATGAATATAATGCACGTCCATTCGAGTACCATTGTACGTAATTCTAAGTGACGATAGACAGGGTATCAGATAAACATAATGGGGCACGTAGAGGCGCAATAAGCTTTTAGAATTTGATTTTCAAAAGTGGCCCACAGGCATATAATTTCGAAAATTACAAATTTAGGCTTGTGACCTAAAGTTTTCCTCATTTTTCAATTTATGGATTTTATATCTATATAGTATTGTTACACGCCGAATGAACATTTTAGAATTTAGGTTTTTCAAAAATTGGAACTAACAGAAGTCGAATATCGACCATTTTCACTTAACGTTTATGACCTACACTCCTCTTTCTTTAATTTATGCATTTTCGTCAGTACATAACTGCCATATACGCTGGATGAACAACAAGGATCCATAATTTTGATATAATATGATAAACTCGCACAAGGGTCAAATTTCGAAAATTTCGAATTCAATATTGTGACCTGAACTCCTCTTCTATTTTTCAATTGTAATATTTAAAATGACAGTAATTTACAATGTAAAGATATTGTTCTCAGATAATCTTTGAAAGATGAGTTCGTCTTCTGATCATTTGTAATGAATGTTGACCTTAACAGTTTTCTAACAAATATTAGAAAAGGAATTACACCTAATACGTTTTGTCACATTTCATCTTCCAAAGTAAAAGATACGACCCATTTTCTAAAAAAAACATTCATGTAAGAAAACAGCTGACGGAAGTTATGGAAACGTGAAAGGGTGATTTATATTTTTTCTGTTGAGACGACTACGGTTAAGTTGGCAATACTAATAGGTATATTAAATTTGAAAACACTAGTTAACAGATAGTGCTTATGTACACCAGCAGTATATGAATGAAATTTATAAAGGGTAAGCGGAGAGCATACGAGAAATTGCGAGGATGGTAAAATCTGGCATACATGTACATGAAAAATAAAACAGCTACTCTAAGACGCAACCTATTTCCTTTTCTCCAAGTCTCTGAGTATTGAATATGTATTTTTCATTTTTGAAATAACATAATTGATATGAGTCAACAACACATCATTTGCATATTTGAAACGTTTTAGATCCTTTATTTATTAATTTTTCACCCCCCCCCCCCCAAAAAAAAAAAAAAAAAAAAAAAAACACATGGATAATACAGGAAATGCAATTAATGATAAACTAGAGTGAACAGCATGTATTCCAATTAATCACTTTATTAAGGTATATACATATATCATGTATATATTTTGTACAATTTCAATTGACACAATAGGAATAAAGAAAATACTTTTGGAATTTAATTTTGTGATTATTGTTAATAAGACTGACATCAGACATTGTCGGAGGAAGGTTGAATACAAAACTTTACGACAAACGGGATGACTTTGACATTCCAATCGTCACTTTCCCATTTTTGAGCGGCAATATTCAAGTAGCCCACAACTTATAAGTTATTCCAGAGCTTGTGACATATACATTGACTTCCTGGAGAGAGCTCGGCTCCTGACAGAAAAGGTGCTCAGACAGGGGTACATTGTATGGTGCTCCTAAGTTGGAGTCATCCTTATTAAATTTTTATGGATGTCATCATGACTTGGTTGACAGGTATGAAAAAACCGTTTCCCAAATGTAAATTTAAATGTTCCATTGATGTTATCCATTCCTCAAACCAGATTTGACATGGGCAGCATAGCGGGTGTCCTGCAGGAAGCAGAGGCTGATTACTCTTCCGTAGCACCTGAGTCTACCCCCGGTCCATGTTGTTCATATGTTTTTAGTGTTTAATTGTAGTGCATGCATTGTTTTGGTATTGTCTTTGTTCTTGACCGGAGTTTGTCAGTCGTTTCGATTTTCCCCTCCTTCGAATACCCCTTTGGTATTTCTTGAGTTTACTTAATAAATACATTGTAGTTTACAACTGTTCATTAGTTCATCTGAACACATTAGACCAATTATATTACGAATGTTTAAACATATTTGTTGTCACTGAGATACATGGTCGTCATCACAAATTGATTGGCCGAAACGAAGTTTGTATCTCATATATGAGACTAGACATCTTCAGTAAGATTTCACGTCCTTTTGAAATTGAAACATCACATGACTTTTACTCACTGGCAATGTGACGGATGCCGTTAACGGAAATGACATTATTACCCTTCCTGAGCACATGATGTCACTCCAGTGGTAGTTGACATTGCTCGTGCTTTGGTTTCTGTGCTGTCATGTTCTTTTTTCGTTTCGTTTATTACATTTTATTATCATTTTAGTTATATATGGCTCGTTATGTCGTTCGTTGTTATCCGTTCTAGTGATCGTTTTTCTTCTATTTTGAGTTTACGAACTTTTCCCACTGTTTTGTCGCTTCGGTATTCTTTTGTTTTTATGATGACTTCTCGACTTTTAAAAATTTCCATTTTGCCAGGATGGACGGACTTTTTTCTTATCGCGTTCAAAATCCATTGATACAATTTGTTTAATAAAAGTCATTGTGCCAATTATACTCGACTTAAATTTTTAGAGAAGAAGTGAGTTCTGATGACAGCTTTGATTTTTCAAAGGGATTAGTTATACAGATGTTCCGTAAGTACCACAATATATGTAATCCTAACATATATGCGCCTATTTTATTAAATAACCTGATTATAGTTTGATACAATCGATATATGTAATATTTTAAATATATATAATATTATGAAATAAAAAAAAAATAATAATAAAAAAAAAAAAAAACAGAATGAAATTTAAATTATCATTTTACAAATTTAAAAAATAGATGAAAATACCTATAACAATAGTTTGATAACTCTCAGTTAAACACCATATATTTTTTATTTCTAAAAACACGGAAATTAAATAAATAATCTACCGTAAACCTTAGATTTGTAGGTGAACTAGAAATATTTGCCATGAGTGCATCTACATATAATTAAGCAACATTTTTTATTTTTTTAATTCAGTTACCAACTATAAAAGATAAACATATTAAAGACAAATTTCAAAGAAAAAGACAAATCCGGTATAAAATTCTACAAGAGGAATCTTCCATGTTATCTGAAATTAGTTACCAAAGGTCCAAACAGAAAATTGAAAAAAAACAATAAGCAACGATAGAAAGCGATAAAATGGCTCGACGTTTTAGTTGATTGCGAGCACAAAAAGTAAACATCAATATGTCAAAATAATAAAAACTAGAATAAAAATCAACAAAAAATTGAAAAACAACAAAGGATTAACGTTTCGGCTGACTAGCCTTCATCATGAGCACATAAAGGAGAAAACACACCATTTTCCTAACTCTAGTAAACACTTCAGATCTTAAACGCCCATTCTGTCTTGATTAATCATGGTTGTCTTGATTTATATAACTCTTACATTTCAATTAAGATAATAAAAACAAGATACAATCCCTTGCAGTCAATCAAGGATAAATAATGATTAATTTACGTTTAACTTTACTTCACTAATCTATTCTTGGATGATTTTAATTCACTGTAAGACAACATCTCGTTTGATTTACAGGCATTGGACGTAAGTATTCACTAATTTACATTAAAAAAAAATATTGTGAGTCATTTCTCAACCAGTTTTCACGAAACTGTCACAGTCAGAAATCGAAATGTTTGATATTTCATTGTATATTTATGAATACACTTTTGTTTCCTGGCTTATGAGTGACAATGAATTAGTTACACAGAAAATTGTGAAGTCATAGTTTCCCTTTATCATGTTTAAATTCAACTATTTTTTTGACGTCACAATTTTTTTTTGTGATTAAATCGTTACAACTCTGAAGTTTAGAATCGTAAATTTATGCATATTATATAAAAAAACTCTTTTTTTCTGATTATGAAATGTTCGTGAAAATTGGTTGTGAAATTGTATAGAAACCTCGGGAAAAATGAGAGTCGACGAAAATATTGTGATGCAGAAAATCAAGATAAAATAATAAAAAGACTTATCATTCTACTAAATCCATAGACGCGTTTGAAAAACCTTTTCTTCACTATTTCTACCGAAAATATACCGAAGCCCAGACGGATCCTGCGAGATTCGAAATTCGAGATTCAACATCCAGAATATCGACAATAAAAATACGATTTTTTTTCTGTTATTTGCAATTAAAGAGGAAAAATTTGTCTCATTTATATATCTTTTGCAGCATAAAGCACAGAAAATATTCTAAATATTTTTTTTTCATAATTGAGGGATTTTAAAAAATAATATGAGAATAATCTCTATAGATGGTTTCCTCAACATCTTTGTCCACTAAAGAATTCGTTATCTACCTTGCTGATTTGATATGAAGTTTCAGTTAATAAAATATGCAGTGTCAGGTTCAGAAGTTATTCTTAAAATTCCAATGTTCAGAAATCACAAGTGTCAACCGTGGCAGCAATGACAGAATGGCATTATAATGCAAAACATTTCCAACTGTACATAAACATTCGCATAAACCCTTTACATCAATTGTTTCTGTATTTGGTTAAATTGTTGAAGATTATTTAATTTAATGACCAACAACGTGATCGTTAATTAAAAATGATAAAAAGTGAGGCATTGGGAGAAAGAGCAATAATAACTCAATTTATTCCCTCCACAAGTCTCAAGATTTAAGGCAGTTGTTCAAGGTTTCAGAAGTTTATCTAAATTCAGTAAATTGAGGAAAAAGAATAACCAAATTGGCCTTGTTTGTTGTTAGACTGGAGAAAGTTACTTCCATACAAGTTTCGTACCAAATTTCAGTATACTTGATCCTGATCTTACGGAGGAAGTTGCAGAGTACACATATATCTATTTTGTATCTATGAAATATTATCGAAATACTGTTACTGGTGTACTCAAATTATCACCTTATCAGAACGTTTTATACATTGATGGATATCTTACTTAATATTTGAATCAAATTAAAAGGGAGATAAAACCGAAATAAAAAGGCTGAATAACTTGTTAATAACATAGTTATATTTATAATGTGTTTTTTTTAACATATGAACTTTTATGGATTCTTATCTTTAAGGTTGTTTAATTCTACAGACACACGCATACGTTCTCGCGTATCTCTTTAGTCTGATGCATATGTCGTTCATATATTTGCTCTGGACCGGCAATTTGAATGAAGCCATTTCTGTGACATTCAACAAATAAAATAAGCCTGCATTTAAGTGCGAGGATCTCATGACGTTTTAAAATTAATTGTGGCCAATGGACTTCGCACTGCACTCCAAATATAAAACTGGGCAAAGATTCAAAAATTTATACGTAGGAAAACCCTTGTATTTTTTACCTTTGTAATAATTTGAATAATAATCTAAAAACTAAAAAAAAAAAAAAAAATCAAAAATGCGGCATCTATTCCAAGCAATGTTGTTCTTATTGTGTGTCTCATATATTAGTGCAATTTATTTCTTGGTGAACATTTCGTATTTATACTGCAATTTTATACATTTTTATAGACATTAAGCATTAAACGCAAATAGCATTGAAATTTTCCCCTTTAACACAATGCGCCCGTATTTAATACTAAAACCTCTGACGTCTTAAGAATCTATGAAACTATGACTCATATTATTTTATTCACACGTGTGAATTTCTTATTTCACATGTTTAACATGAGTAAATTCACCTACGGTTTTGGTAAAAATCTACGCATATACATTTATGTACCCAGTGCGAGAACCGAAACGATATTTCGTAAAAAAAATATTTAAAACTGTTAGCATTTCACGCGTCACACGCTAAATATGTACAAGAGATATTCTAATAATTAACACCATATCAAAAAAATTATTTAAAGAAATTAACCGGTCGCCATTTACCTCATTCTTAAAACGAGAGGCTCTCAAAAGCCTGTATCGCTCACTGGATTTAACTTGTCCACCTTGAGCAGGACTAACAATTTAATTTGGATGATTTTACCATAGGGTCACATGTTAAACTAAGTTTGGCTATGGTGGCCATCTTGACTCACAGTCGGGGTCCTCAGACCCAATTCTGAAGGCGAAACATCTACGGATCATTGCAGCCAAGACAGTTACAAATTGGTCAAGTGGTTTCCGACAAGAACATTCTTAAAGAAATTTTCCCACAGGCACTTATGTTAAACTAAGTTTGGTATGGCAGCAATCTTGGTTCACTATCTGGGTCATCAAACACAATTCTGAAAGAGACCAACTAAGGACCATTGCTGCCGAGTCTGGTTCCAATTGGTCAAGGGGTTTCAGACAAGAAGATTTCTAAATGTATGTTCCCACTGGGTCCAATGTTAAACTAAGTTCGGCTGTGGTTGACAGTCCGGGTCATTGGACACATGTCTGAAAGTGGCTCATAAAGGACTATTGCTGCCTAATGTGTTTCCAATTGCCTCAGTGGTTTCAGACAAAAATATGTTTAAATGAATTTTCCCATAGGGTCCTATGTTCAACTAAGTTGGGTTTGGCCGCAATCTTGGATCACGGCCAGGTCGTTGGACTCAATTCTGAAAGAACGCCGCCTAAACTAAGTTGGGGTGTGACAGCCATATTGGTTCACTGTCCGGGTAATCGGATACATTTATGACCGAGGACATCCTGATGTTAGACTCCATTAGTTATCCTCAGTTTCAGAGAAATGCACACCTAGAATTTTATCAATTATTTGAGTTGGTTAAGTTTGACTACATAATGAATAAATAATAAATATCTTAATCTCAGATATGTAATATTGAATGAAAGAGGATAGATTTTAGTTTAATAAAATACGAAAACATTAACTGAATTTGCTTTTGACAATAAATGGGAGGTAAGAAACTGGAACATATGTATTCACATGTGGTATGTAAAATTGTGACAGGAACAATAGACACCTCATCAGACCTCAATTTTAAGCCTAAGTGGAGTGAAATTGAACATTTTTAAAGCTTTTTATATGAAAATTATTTAAATGCTGCTATGATAACTAGGTTTCCATGGATATCTTTTATTTATTTTATCACGATTGAAACAATGCTAGCATAATGGCCTTTCAGAATATATATACATGTATATGGGTATTATTTACTCTGAAGATGGCACAAGACCATGAAATTTGTAAGCTCACTTCACATAGAAAATGGTAGTATTAATTTATGGAGTCTAACCTAAGGACCATTGCTACCAAGTCTGGTTCCAACTGTTCAAGTGGTTTCAAACAAGATTTTAAATGAATTTTCCCATAGGGTCCTATGTTAAAATAAGTTTGGCTGTGGTGGCTATCTTGGTTGACAGTTCATGTCATCGACACACGTCTGAAAGAGAACCATCTAAGGACTATTCTGCCATGTCTATTTCTAATTGGCTCAGAGTCAGACAAGATTTTTAAATTAATTTTTCCATAGGATCCTATGTTCAACTATGTTCAGCTGTGGCGGGTATCTTGGTTCACGGTCTGTGTCATCGGACACAATTCTGAAAGAGAACCTACTATCAGCCACTTAAAATGAAATATATTAAAATACAGAATATTCTACATTCATCCACAAAATATTAATCTATAAATTATAGGTAACAATCATATTTGCAACAAAGACATATAAAGGTGTTATAAAAAAGGAAGCATTTTACATACATCAGCATAAAAAACATTATTATGAGAAATAAGTGTATTGATATAATAAACTCGTGTTAAACATTGTTTATGGATACTTTATTAATAATTAACACATGAATATTAAAATGATGTAATAAAACTATGCATCAAAATAGATGAATATTTATATATAATTCAACAAGTAACAATAATTATTCTTCGTAAAAGCTCCTGCAACGCCTTTCTTTGTTCTAGTATTACCATTTAGAAAATCAACTGTCGTTGGTGTTGTATGCAGAACAGTATTAACAATTTTAAATTTTAACATCCATTGCAGGAGTCTGACCTGGGCCATCTTACATACAAGGTTTTGAGAGACGACTGCGCATGCCGTTTGATTGGTATTTTCAAACATATAAACATGCTGCCTGGTGTTTATTAAGAGCATATAATATGTTATAGTATTCATTTCACCTTCATTTGGCATTAAAAACTAATAAAACTAAGGTTAATGATTATCCATCATTTAAGAATGGTGTGGATG
The DNA here is from genome assembly GCA_028015205.1 of Mytilisepta virgata. Lineage (NCBI taxonomy): Eukaryota > Metazoa > Mollusca > Bivalvia > Mytilida > Mytilidae > Mytilisepta > Mytilisepta virgata. The sequence goes on along the minus strand of CM051511.1, from coordinate 32,522,034 downwards.
TTAAAAAAAGTTAGAGCACTCAGGCTTCCTGTCTTCGGGATATTACATTCTACGTCTTCGTTCAATAACTAACAGGTACATTAGTCATTTACAGTCATGTGTTATTACGACGGATCCAATATTCTCCTAGATCTGCTCTAGTAGGGTACAACTATACACCCTAATTTTATTCTCAGGTGGAGTGGTTTTATTTTGAGGTATTAACTTTTATCCATTGTATCTAGTATTTACTTTATTGTTAAATAATCAACAACTGTATATTTGTATAGATTAAATTAGTTATATATTTCAACTGCAAAAACTGTTCTTTGACAATTGACACAAAATATTAACATGTAATATTTGAAAATATAATGACGGATATTGTTAGTTTTTTTGGAAATGAAGTATTTTTCCTATTAGGACTTACAGTGCATCATCGCCTATAGCAGAATTCAAACATGCAAAGTATGTCAATTGTTGCATGATTCGAACTAATATCATCCATATACATGTAGTCACAATATGTATAGACATTAAAGTGGATAGGTCAACAATGACATACCAATCAATCAAAGCAATATATCAATACAAGGGCCACAAGTTTTAAAAAAAAATAGCAGCAGGTCTAGGAGAATGCTGGATCCTGTTCACCAACCACACGCACATGAATAATCCTTTGAAAAGTTACAACTTTAGATATATGAATTTCTTTTTTTATTATTTTTAAATAGTTTTATAGAAATGAGTATAATTTTATTGTCATGTTATTATTTAGTCATCAAAAATATCATTAAAAAGGGACAAATATACCTAAGGAGCAATCGAAAAAATGTAATCCATTAGACAGACAAAACCCGGGAAGACAAATGAACAACTCCTATAAAAACCAGGAGTGAACTCAGGTGCTTCAGTATGTGCCTAAACCTGTAATTCTATTTTGAAAATTTTGAAAATGCGTCGAGAAGTTTTATATTGTAAATAATTTTCTCTTTATGATATGCATTTTGTATTCTACATACTTATTGTTGTTTTATCGTCTCTTAAAATCTATATAAATGGCTTATGTATACGTTTATTATGTGTTTATTTGATATTTTCATTTCTTTTTAGGTATGCATAACGTGAGACGTAAATAAACTATTGAATTGAATTGAATTATTAAAACGAAAAGAATCATTTTAATTAATCGTGTGGCAAAAGCATCACAGTATGATTTTAAGAAGTTTGACTTAATCTATATTGATTATCAAAATCACAACGTTACCATAAATCTTTCTTTAATTGTTTATAATTTGCGTAATAAAAAAAATCTAATTTTACTCAAATGTGCAAAACTAATAATAGTGTTTGTATTGTTAGAGAATTAAACAATATTTGTTAAACCACGGTTATACAATGTCCAAAACCAAAAAAAAAAAAAAATGTTAAACCTGATTTTAGTATTAATTAATATACGGATTTATTATACATGATGTAAAAATGCTGGTTCAAGATAAATTTACAAAAAATTATGAGAAAAAAAAAACTTCATAACTGTCTTGAGGCCCTTATAGATTTTGCGGCCGATGTATCTGTTTCATCTAAAAGGTCAAATGAGAAAATTGGATAATCCTCGAATCTGTCAACACTCGGTTTCTAACTCTACAAAAAATAAAGATTTAAAAGAAAAGAAAGTTTGATATATTTTTATCTAATAAATGGCTATTAGTACTGTACTGGCTTAATGTTTTATATGAGAATATCTTATATCAATGATGTAATCAAATCTGAACAGAATTTTCTTCTTTTATTACAGATATACAAGAGGATAAACTGATATTGGGAGAGTCCGAGTCAAAGTCAAATTCTTGATACCAATTTTGATGCACTAGATGTGCACATATCGTCGACTTATGACTCATCAGTTGTGCTCAAGGCCTAAAATATTGAAACCAAAATAAGAATCCAAACAGTTGAATAGCAAATTCTAAAATCCCCAAAAGACCAAAACGGGTAAAGCCAAACCATATTAGGATAGAGCTATGCACAAAAACGGGTATATTGAACCCACCCCCAGAATGTCTAATATATTATCACAACATGAAGTTACTCATATGCCTACAGCAGGATCAGATTCAATGTAGTCATTATTGAGATTTTTCAGATTTATGTTTGAAAAAATTACAACAGTAAGCAAAGGTAACTTTAGATTAAACGGTTGTCTGTGAGATATTAAATAATAACCCTTTCAACATTGACATTCTATTGAGTTTGGGAAGCTCAACCTAATTTTAATTCAGAACCTCTAAAATATCATTAATTACACAAACAAAGAGAAAATTTAAAGTTAGTTTAGTATTCCAAGATAATATTTTCGAATAAATTATATGAGAAGCCATTTACGTCTCCTAATGTCACATTTTGAAATACACGTGAAAGACATTGTATCAAATATATTGTCATAAATTATAAAAAGAAGGTAAACAAAATTCACAAGAACGCGAAATTTACACAATTCTGAATCTGTATTTCGCTGTCAAACTCAACCCCCAAGTATTAAAATCATCAAAAAAAATTTCTGCTTAATGCCATAAATTGTGTCGTAATTCCCTATACACACAAGTATACTTACTGTTCGTTGACAGTGTGGGAAAATTTTATCAGATTCATAGCTTAATCCGTTCTGTAAGTCTCTTGAAAAACAGTTGAAATAATCCATGTTATTAAATACGTTTGATGTCCTTGTACCATCCGCAAAAAATCGTTAACGGTTATACATTAATATTTGACTTTGGATAATATTAAGAAATATTCATGCCATAACCCTACGATATCAAGGGATATATGGTTTCCTATCTGTACGATATTGTAACAATAATATGAATTAAATTATGCTTACTGGTATGTACGTGCAAAAATGTCTTTGGCCATTTAATATCTAAGCCATCACTTTCTGCACAGTCTGCTGGGTACTCGATTCTACAAATGTAGTAGCCTTCGTCATCTTTAGTTGTGTTGAGTATGTTCAGTGAGGGATAATCGATGTGCCCGCCTTTATATTTTTGGTCATCAATCTCTATGATTTGTTCATTTCCGTCCTTTTCACGGACCCAGGAAATACCGGCCCCATCTGGTAATGAGGTTATAAGTTTGCAGTTCAAAGTGCATCCTGTACCAGCTTTTACCTTGAACGATTGCTTAAGTTCCAGTCGGGGGAGTTCTGAAAAAGAAAAAGAAACATTATTTCTTATAATTTGAAACTTGATAAATCTCATTTTTTTAATATTAATGACCTCGATATAAAACATGTATATATACATGTATATAAAAACAAGGAGGATGCAGTGTATTGATTGATTGTTGCAAATATTTAATGCTTCTTAAGAACGAGAACCAGTTTAATTTCTCAAACAATTCAACTAGGAGTGGGATGGGAGACAAAGGGAAACAATTTTGACTGTGACTGTAAAAGGAGGATGGTTGCGTAGGGTCGGATAATTTAGCCTTCTGAAGGGCCATCAGCCTACTCTTTTTCGAAATCTACCGAATGGGTCTATAGCATGCAAGGAGTATGTCATTCTCAAAACACGTTACCCACTATAGTCAGCGGTCAGGCTTTCCGTATTATGACCTGACGACCCCCAAGGGGAGGGTCTCCCTTATCCTCCACCTGGGGACGCGCTAGGCACCTCTATGGATTGAGCCCCCGTTATCCATCACCGGTGCCTAGCGGAAGCAGCGTAGGGGGTTTACCTTTTTTTTTAAAAAAAATTCTTAAGAAAATTTGTGTTGCAATAATATAAAACATGCTTAATCTTGGCTTTTTGTATTGTATAAAAAGGACAAATATACCTAAGGAACAATCAAAACAAATGTAATCCATTGGACAGACAAACCCGGGAAGACATATGAACAACCACAAGCACAACAAATAAACACAGAAAATAAAAAAACAATGAACAACACGAACTCCTATAAAAACCAGGAGTGAACCCAGGTGCTCCAGAAGGGTAAGCAGAGTAAAATTGATTCTCAAGTTCAAGTCTTATATCATTTCGAGTTATAATTAATACTTTTTTGGATGATTATCATAAATTTTCATTGATACTGTTCTATTAATCTTTTTATGATTAAATATTATTTTCATCGCATGACAGCGAATACTATGTGGAAGAAATCTCATTTGTGTTCGTTATCTTTAGTTCTTTAACTTTTTGTCATAGAAATTTACCAGAGATTCATAATCCGAGATTAACTATATTGTCTTGGACATAATAAAAGCAAGTAACACGTTCCGAAATTTCCTTTTCTGCCCATTGAAAAGAATGTGTTAGGGGTTTGATTAATTCTGCCTATGTATTTAGTTTACAAAATATTTTCTGCATTGCTTTCCATGACAATGGTCGTGTAATGCCGTATCTGTACATACCATTTTTTATATTCCTCTGGTATGTTTCCCAGTCACTCCTGGTCACTTGTCCCTTGATTACACTTTCCATCCTTTCTGTATAAGAAGCTTCTTTATTGTGTTTCTTGTTGTGACCATCCATCCGTTTCACCAACTTTATCAGGATTTGTTGCATTTCTGAAAATTTTGAATCCGTCAATGAGAATTGCGCCAAATGCTGCATGAAATTTCGAGTAAGACGTATCCGCTCAATGTCATCCCCAACTGCAGTTGCGTTGTTTGGAATACTATCCAATTTTCCACCCCATTTGCCATTGCTAGGAATGTACTTGTTTTGATTTCTGAGCTCTGAATAAAGCCAGGTAATATCGCATTCATCTCGAGGTTTGACAGTACCCGAGGTGCTGTCACGGTAAATATCATAAAGAATATCCCCCAGGATGTCCAGTGTAATCACTGCCATTTTTGTAGCGTTGTGCTGCTCGCCTGTACAGTCCCTTAACTACAAAAAACAATGAGAGCTGAATGAATTTTTACATACCTAATAACGAACTCATAATCTATTGTATTAAGAAATATATATGAAAACACCGGAAAAAATTACTCAGTATCCTTCATTGACCTACATAACTGATCAGTTTACATATTTCTTTAATCATAATGAATAGATATTTTTAGATGATGATGCAAACAATCACATTTTGAAATAAAAAAATGAATTCGTTAATAACATTGCGATTTTTATTATTATCATTATTACGAAAAAAGAAAAGTGGTTGCATTTCATTATCTTTTAATAATAATCTTGTACTTGTGATTGTATGTACCGACTCTAGAAGTATGATCTAGAACTTGTGTCAAAGATGCAAGAAAATATACGATTATATTTTATGTATGTATTGTAGGTGCTGAAGAAGGTCATATCCTTTGTGGTGTTTTATGGTCCGGCAGTAAACATCTATGTAAGTAAGAAGAGTACTGTTAAAACTATAAAAAGTGATTGTTGCGGTATTGCTATATCCCACCGGACGTACATTTAATGAGCATCTTTGATTCTGTAGGAGAAATATATTTTACTATAGGTTTTACTTAAACAATAATATTTGGATAGATAACTTAAATCTTTTGTTCAGGTAAATTAATCAATGAGTGGTGGATTTCTCTTAAAAGAAATTTAAAGGTCCCATTGAATAAACTCCAGATAGAACAATGGCTATTATATTTATTCAATAGGACAGAAAAACTTACAAAAGTTTAAATCGACAGGTAACATATAAGTGAATCTGTGGAAAAGTTTCATTTCTTTCGCAATAAAGTTATATAGGTTGTTACGTTGTTTCTAGAGGATTATCGGATTAGAACCTAGCCGTGGACTTTAAAATCCGATACTCCGTAATTTAACTATCGAGATTTTATAAATCCGATAATCCTCGAGTCCCCTTTGAATGCCTATGCAGACCTTATTGTTACGCCATACACCTGCTAAAAATGTTTACTTGTTCTTTTGTGTTATTGATCGATTCCGACAAATCCGAGCGTAAAATACGGACAAGGACGTTTTGTGTAACCAATGATCGACTGAGATCGGCATCCACACGTTCATTAAAGTTTTGCCAAACAACGGGTTCAGAAAGAGTAACAAAGAATTAGAGAAATAAAGCTAAACAATGCTAAAGTTCGATAAAGTAAAAAAGTCAATATAGCTTCTTTTTTTAAAATAAGTATTTTAAAAAGCAGTCACTTCAAAATTTCATGTTTTTTACAATAGAACCCATATACTCATTTTTACCTTTTATTGCAATATTAAAATTATGTTTGATTAACAATTAAGTTAATACCTCGTACGACTGTCCTATCCATTCAAAAGAAATCTCCTTTGAGTCATGGGTACGTTGATGTTCGCTGCAGAAAAACTGATCGCCAGATTGAATAACTTTAAAATCAACCATACTGTCTAGACACTCATAGGAAGTATACTTGCATTTAAACCTCAGTTGATATTTGACCTGTGAAATATCTTGAACTAGTTGATCGATGAATTTAGTTATTCTATTTTTAATTGTACAGTACGACTGTGGACCTTTATCCTCACTTTCCCATTTCCAAATTTGTATCTGGACCACGTTTTTGAAACCTGCAATCATTATCTTCTGGCAACCTGTATCGTCTAGGTTGAACATTCCTAAATTTCGATAGAAGAATAAAGTACGTGCTTTTCCAGGTACTGAATCAATTTTAAACTCACTAGTACACATACTAAGTAACTGAATCATTACCCAAAACGGTAAAAAGTTGAACTCAAAACATAAACACGAAGTTTTGTGAGTAGGAGGAGAAATCTGGTAAAGGTTCTGGGTTTCTCCTATGGCTCTTTTTTTAACCAAACATGGAACGTAATAGTCAACCTTCTCCTCAAGTGTTTTACATAGCGCCTTTGGTCGGACCAACACGTTAATTTTTTCGAGAATGTGTATCAAATCTAATTGATGCATTCTTCTACTAAATATATCTGTGATAAGATCCTTTGTGAGGTGACCATAATCTTTTAGACATCGCCATGCTTTGTGTCGCTGAAGGTCTGTTTGAGAAGATTCTTTCGCATTTAGCAGGCAATCGATTTCATCAATTAACAACTGCGGACTAAGAATAACAAGCTCTTCAAAGTGAAGCATATTTCTCAATTCGCAGTGGTGTGATAGAAAATCTTCTAACTCTTCCTTGGATTTGATAGTACCTTTCATAAGCATATTGAGTTTGTCCTTTGATACAACGTAGGTCTCGGAGCATGCCTCTTTGTGAAGGACTTTTTCAAAATATAGCCAACGCAGTGGGATTGCTTCTTTCATCTTTATCCTAGAATTGGACATCTTAACTACCATAAGCCTCAACTTATTAACGTCATCTTCTTCCAATCTTTTATTTATAATGTAAAATCCTTTCACAGCATCTTCAATCTCTGAATCTTCAACAATTTCACAAACTCTGTGTTTTAGCTGGATTTCGTATTCTTCGTCCGTTCCCTATTAAGAAGGAATCGTTACATACATCATTTTACGTATGCCTTTTGAGAACTAATGTGAACTTACTCTTTGAAGGGCATAAAATATACATGTTGCTTGCTGTTAAATATTAAGTAAAAAGAATGAAGACACGGTTATAATCAAGGAAGCAGATAAAGGCGGTGCATTGTCAGTATGGAGAAATCATACTATTGCGACAAATATCCAAGAACAACTTAATGATCTCCAGTATTATCAAGAATTTCAAGGAAACAGGAACAGAAAAACTATGCGAACCATAAATAAATTTTTTACGAAGTTTCCACCCTAGACAACAGATAAAGATGTCGATTATCATGCGAACGTTAAGATGAAAACTAATGATTTTAATGGCCCAAAAGAGTAATCAGATAGAAGAGGCTGTCCAACAACAAAATGATCTTTATACAGAGGCCGATTGACCATTTTCCAAAAACGATATGACAGTTGCAGATAATCCAAATTTACCTGTAATACTATTTTTTTTTAGCTATAATAGATTGTACAGTGAAACTAGGTGTGGGCTGTGGTTAATATCATATTTAAACACTTATACTTTTTAAAAACATAATAAAAAATATTCTTGAATAGATAAAATATTTTTCGCAATGCTTATGACAACTGAGCTTTAAAAGGGCATATACTCGCTTGAAATATAGGATGTGCATTGAAAACTGAATATTTTATTGATTAAATACCTTGAGATGTGATAACAAAATGTCAAAACATGGTTGAAATTTTTGTTTTTATGAATAAATTAACCATCTTTTTTATTCCAACTGACTGTGTTGTATGTGTTACACCTGAATTTACCCAAGGGTACAATTAAGTCATTACACAAACAAGGATTCATTACTCAAATGCCTTTAAAATGCGTTCAAAATTTGACAAAAATTACCAGAAATTTCTAAGACTCTTTCTTTTGATGCAGCGGTAACACTTAGCAGAGTTAGCAGAGTTTGGATACCTGTTTGTTTTAATTGTTTGAATTTTTTATGGTTGTGCTTATTAATTCATCGCTATATCTTTAACTGGTTTTCCAATATTTTGATCTCGAGCACTGCTGATGAGTTGTCAGTCAACGAAATGGCCATACAGTGCATCAAATTCATTTGGTATTTTGTGATAGGTTTTATTACTATCAATCTCAATTGGAAATAATAACTAGTTTTGCAATAAGTTTGTTTATAGCTTGAATATATTGACACCAAATAATAAAACAAATTAGATTAAATAACGATAAAATTTAAGAAATGATATTAATAATGATAATAATAATTGAAAGAATGGTGTTAACTGGTTTTATGTGAATTGTTGTTGGGATTGATTTCTAATGGTAAAAATTTTGTAATGTTGTGACAATACACTATCATTAAACTTTTGCAATTAGTACTTGATTACGTGAAGATCAAAAGTAAATGTATGTTTTGATAAACCAGACGTGTAAAATCAGATCATATGGTAAACATTGTTTCTGATTTATTTTCTGATTTTGTTTATAAACCGCTGAATAGTGAAAACTACCACAATGCCCTACATATAGATTAAGTCACTCCATTGACATGGTTTTAAAACGTCTCTGTCAGTATGTCCAAAGCTTCATTCGTGATGATTTTGATTTCTTAAATGGTCTTCATTCTGTACAAGTTTAGCTTGACAAAATGTGGACATAAAATTGACCAGCTTTTTACAGTAAATTCTTGATTGAAGCACTAAGACTTGTACTGAAAGATAATACCTTCTACTTTAATGGGAAATATTATCTTCAGATTTCCGGTACAGCAATGGGCACTAAAGTCGCGCCGACGTATCCGACTCTCGTCATGAGGTTTTTGGAGGACAAGATGTGTCAAATTAAATTTGAATTCTAAAATCATGTAAATTAAGAATGGAAACGAATTGTGGATGACTGTTCCATCATCTTTATGAAAAAAATCATAATTTCGGAGAATTCCACAATCTGATTAATGACATACATCCTCAAAAAATTTACCGTTGAATCCAATCACAAAGAATTGCCTTTCCTGTACATTTTGATCATTAAAACCGGAAAACGAATAACAACGGATATTGTCTACAAAAAGACAGACACTTATCAGTACCTCGACTTTCATTCATGCCACCCATCACATATCAAGCGAAACATACCCTTCTGTCTACGCATCGAATATGTACAAACGTAAGCGATGAAAATATATATAGGATTGAGGTGCGCTTAGAAGGAACTAAAACTCTTTTTGATAAAAAACAATATTACCCGAATTAATTAATAAATATGGGTATACCACCGACATAACCTAGATCTACAATACAGAGATACAATCACAGATTCGATCCCGTACCAATAAACCGAATAACCCGAACATGTTCACTGTCATTAAGAGTACCTTGCCAATCTTACATCGGAATAAAAATCTTGAAAATGTATTCCCTACCTCAAAACTTGAAGAACATTTTGACAAGGACAAAATGTAAAGACCGTAAAGTAACATATACTGTTTCTTAATGTAATGACACTCGTTGCGGCCTATGTAAGTATTTAGAAACTGGAAATTAAATTGTATTGTCAAATGGAAGGATCATTACCCCAAAAGAAAATATTAACTGCAAAGTTGTTAACCTTATTTACTGTGTTAGTTGCGAAAATTGCAAAGAATTCTACACAGGACAGACAGGCAATTCTATCTGCGAAAGAGTGAAAATTCCCACATATCAAATAAGAGATCCATCAGTGAGGATGCAAGATGTAAATGAACATTTGGATGTATGTGTTGGCCGACAGTTTAAAGTCGTTCCATTTTACAAGATGAAAGACCCGGATAAAACCAAGCGACTAGGAAAGGAAGCTTTTTTTTTTTATTATAGTCTTTCAAACTAAATCGAATGGCTTAAAGTAGATTATAACTGATTTATCTCCCCTCATCATTATCTTAACGTCATGAACGTTGCCTACGACAACATCGTTAAGGACATTCGATTACATCACCCGCGGATTGCCAGTAGGCATGAAAGCACTAGTGACATTCTTTAATTCAAGTTATATGATGTCATATGTAGTGTTTGCAATTTTAAATTTTGGATATATAAATTTGTATTGCGTATTATTTGACGTTTGTTATTAGTAATATATATATATATATATATATATATATATATATATATATATATATATATATATATATATACAAGACATAGTCATTGTCGGAAAATAAAAAGAATATTTGGGCGAACTTAAAAACACAAGAAAAGGCGAGTTTTAGCGAGACTTTTTCCCATGTTTTGCAGCGAGCCCAAATAAATTTTATATTTTCTGACATTTACTGTGTATTGTCTTCATCCTGCAATCTCCTTCGACATGTTAGATGTGTAAAATGACTTAAATTTACGTTTGAAGTTGAAATCCAGCTGCTGTAAAACTCCACGACGTTCCTCGCGCTTTCCATATAAACAAGTACCAGTACACTTGATTAGGTTATTGACCTATTACGACTATATATGTATAAAAATAAGATGAGGAATGCATCAGTTCCACTTTTACGGCATTTATTACTGCAAGCGCTTTCACTGTTATAGACAATTATTCAGGTAGAAGCCATACATGTTATAAACAATGTTAATAATATAGTGACGTTAACAATATAGAGTAACGTTAGCAACAAAGGAAGGAACTCTCAATAGTGTCAAATTCAAATGTGAAAATAGAATAAATAATAAATTAATAATGCAAGTTAAAACATCAAGTTGTTTATCGTTCAATGAGGGTTGTAAAATGTTTATAAACTCCTGTTCTTTTCTTTGTCGAAAAAATCACCCTCTTTATTTATCTTATAAATTGGAAAGATTTTGAAACGCGAACATTTGAACAGTTTTGAAAATGACGATTCGCACGTATAATTGTGAGTTCTTTGTGGCTTGTTTGTTGTCTATGTAATGTCATTCTGGTTCTTAGTTCATTCTTTGTTTCGCCAATGTAAAATTCTTCACAGTTCGAACATATGACAGAATAAACTAAATTTGATGTTTTGTACGACATGTTTTCACGGACTGTTTCTTTCGGTTTTTGAAACTTAGATCCGGACATGTTTCACAACGTTTATCTGTGAATTTCTGAACAGTCGGCTGAATAATATTGAAATCAAACTTGGATGAAGACAATAAACGTTTTAAGTTTTAAGGTTGTCTTTTGCTATTCATTATTTCCTTTTTCTGCAAAACCTTTTTCATTTTCTCACTATTATGGAGATTAAATTCCATCTGAAATATTTTGTAGTCTCTAGGGTTGAATGTTGAATTCTTCATCTTAATGTTTTTTTGTATATAGTACCAGCGTACAGACCATTTGATTTTTTCTTATTTATATATTCATATAATATTAAAGCAAGAAGACCCGGTCCCAGATATTTGTGTAAAATTCTTGCATTCAAAGTACAAACTGTACAATAATCTACATATTTTAAGGAATATGTAAATCATTGTCTACTTAGCTTTAAAATGAACTTACTTTAAACAAATCTCGATGAGTACCAACAATTATGATTTGCAAGCTGTCATCACGTCTGGGCCGTAGCTTATAGTGCAGTCGTATATTCTCAAGCAAATCTTCCAAAGAGTCTTAAAATAAAACAGTAAAATAATAAAGTGTTAGCTATTTGTCATGAAAACTTCCAAAACTTGTGTAAAGTTTCATTTTTACTATTTCAATGACAAAGTTTTATTTGATGACTTATATTGAGAACATTTAATGTTAAAAGAAACGAAGACATGCCTTCGGTCATAAATATTTTATCCACGAATAATTCCCAAATCATTTCGCGTGTCATCATTGATAAAATAAACTACTGTAATTCTTCAATATCGAGGTTTCGTCATCTGTCTACAATGAATAACTTGCTAATAAGAACCAAAAGACTGGTTATTATAATCGGCTTCTATTTTTCGTAAAACAATTTTCCAGTAAAAGTTATAAAACACTCAATTCTACGTTTTGGAAGCAGTTTACCTTCTTTTGATTTTCATGTCATACGAGTTACAAAAAAATCGTTGAAATTCAATGCAAAATAATCTTTAAATATTACAATCTAACTATCTTATTATGGCCTACTTTATGGGAGTATGTGATTATGAAATATCACATGAACATATTTTATAATATGTGTAGAATCATTGAAGCATATCATTCCAGTGTTTTCTCAAAAAAAAAAATTTCGCAGCAACAATCTTTTGTCATCTTTGTATTCACATAAAATTGTATGTGGGAACTTGGATGCAAGAGGGACAAATTAATCGCCAAAGTTACCTCAGTCGTTGTGAAAGCGACGTAAAATCATTGGCTGTTGTGCTTATATTGTTTTATATCTACTATCTATACAAATTTGGTTATCAGAGTCATCAGTTTAAACATATTTATTTGCTAATGTGAGCAAAGGGAATTGACATAAGTTTTTACAACTTTATGAAAGTCCTATTCCATTACAATCAATTCTTAATCACAATTGCAGTAATCGTTAATCCTAAAATCGGTTTGTTAGCTGTTCATGTTTGGACACATGGAAATTACAGTGTTCTCAGGATAAATTTAGGTAATTACCGACAGAAATTTCACTGGGTTTCGGAAAAAAGAAAATGTTTATAACATTGGAAATCCCGAATGGATAAAATGCAGTGGAACCAAATATTTAAAACCAAACTTATGAAACCGTTTGGCTCATCTTCATAAATTTTAAGACAATACAGTACGGCTCATTTAAAACATAACCTCAAGTTAACTTCAATTTAACATAATCTCTGATTCAAATTTCTGCCCAAGGACCAAAAACCAGAGATTAGAACAGCTATGACCAGTCCTGCGACTGGTCAACCAGAGATTTGAAAGCAGAGATTAGGACCAGTCATAATCTCTGCTTAATCGATTTTTCAAATCTCTGGTCCGATTTATTCCACTGCGCAGGCGCTGTTCTCGTGACAAAATCAGAGATATGAATAATAATTGTCTCTGCTAAACGCGCATGCGCCGTTCTATGACGGTCCTGGAACAAAAAAAAAAAAAAAAAAAAAAAAACGATTACCCGGGATAAGTAAAATGTTATTTTATCTTTATTGGTTGATAATGTTATAATGAGTAAAAAATATTTCCTGCAAAAATTATGAAACGTCTGGTTTCAATTATAATAAACACTCATGTACACAAAGTTATTCCGATTGTCAAATGAAATAAATACTATGAATTCTTGCTGGGTCTATTATAACCAGTCCCAGATTCTTGATGATACTATTTGAAGAAAATATAAATTATAAGTTTTGAATTATAAAATATGATAAAAAGTATAACATTTCCTGTCAAGTCAATACAGAAACTTATATTTTGACTTTAAGAAATAATTCAGGTACAATCAACAATATAGTCTTATGCTAAATTTAGCTAAGTATTATTCTTAAAATGTTTGAAAAGATAAATTTTGTTTTTTCCACCATGAAATTGATTTTTTTTATCTAACAAGTAGTATGGTTAGTCGTAGAGAAAATTTTTAAGATACTGTATAAAATTTATGTCAAAACTTCATAAATGTATAGAATAACCATATGTCAAGTTTGAAACTTGTATTTTTACTTTAAAACATAAGCACTGAAGTGCTGATCTGCAGCGTTGATGCTAACTCTTTCGCACGAACCTCATTTTCCTATGCCTTATTGTTGTTTTGAGTCTTAACAGGGTTTCTGATTTGCACTAATCGTCATGCTGATACTGCGCTAACATATAATAAATTGACTTCAAATCTACCATTGTGCAATAGAATAATTAATCATTGAACACTTTTGGTGACATTTATACTATTCCATTCAGAAATTATGTTGAACGGATATCTTTAACCACAAATTCAGCTACTGGATAAGCCGAATGATTGATTGAATATCATAACAATCCATGAATAACTAGAACTGTGAGTGACCTCACTGAGTGATACCCCATTTGCAATACTAGGAGTTTACGCTTACAAACTTCAAAGCCATTAGTTGAATTATCTCCCTTTACAAGCATCCGGTGATACTTGTCTTCTTTCATGTATATCTACATATGCTGCCCAACCTTCATACAAGGTTTCATCAAAATGCATTGAACGGTTAAGGAGGAGTTACGCTGACAAGCTCTAAATTTGTGAAACCCTTACGTTTGATTATCTCCCTTTGCAACCACCCAGCGATGATTCTCTTGATTCATGCACATCTACATATGATGCCAAACTTCATATAGAGTCTCATAAAAATCCATTGAACTGTTTAGGAGGAGTTACGCTTACAATATACATGGACAGACAGAAGGATGGACAATACCTATATACCCCCTCCCTAAAAAAAAAACAAAACAAAACAAAACAAAAAAAAACAAAACAAAAAACAAAACAAAACACAAAAACAAAAAACGAAGAAAACTGTTTGCAGGGGTTCAATAAATGGTTCATTCTGATCATTTTCACTTAAATAACTAATGTAACTGTTAAGTCAAAACAAATAATAAAGTTCAATATTTTGTTATAAAACAGGTAAAACCAAAGGCTAACAACAGTTAAACTATCGTACAACATAACATATTCTACAGGAACAGTAAACAGTCATTTTCTGAATTATGAATCAGCCGAGATACAATTCTTTGATACCAATTTTGATGCACAAGAAGTGATTTACGACTCATGAGTTGTGTTCGAGGCCTAAAATGTTAAAATCCAAAACAATAATCCAAAAGGTTGAAGAGCAATTCAAAATTTCAAAAATTACCAAAAGGGGTTAATGACATAGTCACGCATGAGGGAGATACTCTTTAGGTTTTGCAAAATTTTAAATTTGTGTAACATTATATTCTAAGTATCAGTTTCGGGTTAGTATCAAAATACTAGCAACTGAGCTGGGGATATCCTCGAGGACTTGGAGTCCACCAGCAGTGGCATATCGACTCCAATGGTAAAAATACAATTCTTTGATACCAATTTTGATGCACAAGATGATCACAATTCATCGATTTAAATCACATCAGTTGTATTTAAGGCTTAAAATGTTGAAATCCAATACAATAATCCAAAAGGTTGAAGAGCAATTCAAAATATCGGAAATGACCAAAAGGGTCTATTCCAAAACCATCAAAGGACAAATTACTCACAAGGAAGATACTCTAATGAAAACAAAGAATTAACATAGATAATTAAATGGATTAAAAAAAATTACAGTTGTATATTTGTTCTGTGTTTACAAAACTAAAGTTAAAGATAGTAGCAGAAAGTGGCGTTCCAAACATTGCATGTGCAAGTAAATAAACCAGAGGCTCCAAGGATCCTGTACTGCTCACCTGATATTTCCATTTATTCATCAATAAGGGACCTTGGGGTGCCATGTTTGGTTTCAATCCATTCAGATAGTTTCAAGAAGAAGCCGTCTGTATGTACGTTTCATAAGGTCCTATGTTTATCCAAATCTTCCGAAGAAGGTCATCGTGGACGACAGATCGGCAACAAAGTAACACAACTTGGCCAGAACGTCATAAGAAACATCCATGCTATGTTTCGTTTCAATCCATTCAGTGGTTGTCTAGATGAAGATTTTTGTATGACATTTCCCGTAGGAGCAACCGGAATAAGTGTAACGGACCGCGCAATGACCATTTTTTTTTAAGATTGCCCACCAACTATTCTATCCACGTCGAATGGTTATCAACTTCGTTGAACGTGGGCATCCTTTATTTGATGAAACTTCGTGACTGTGGAAAACACTGTGGGTGGTCAGCAGATCGATATAATAAAACGGTTAAAAATTAAGGTTATGGTTTCTTATTAATTCCAATCCTTTTCATAATTTTATAATTCTTTCCTTTCATGCAGAGGTAACTTTTAGCTGAGTTTGGATACCTGTTAGTTTTAATTGTTTTGATTTTTGATGGTCGTGCTTATTAATGCATCATTATATCGGTCATTTTCACAAAATGTGCATTTTAATATTGCAAGATTGGGAAAAAATAATGTGCAAAATTTTGTCTATCCTGTTACAACAGGAAAAATGTGAAAAAACATATTGTTTGTTTCTCAAAGATACATTTTAGTGGTGCTTCAGAAAACAATAACAGAATACTTAATTTCTTTGCATTAAAAACAAGATAGAAATATCACTTAATATTGCGTCCTGAAAAAAGTATCTAAAAATAGATGTTCAAATGCTGCAAAAATTATTATAATCAACGTAAAAACAACTGAAGCACTTCCTTATATTCGGTATATATTGGACTTTTAAATCAATCCAACACTTAGTTCTTTGATTACATATAATTCTAGTAAAATGCTATCTTCTATGGTAACAGGAACGGAAATCAAAGATTTACAGATACATATTTGTCTATCCTGTTACCAAGGTTGGGGAACAGGACAGACAGTAACAGGATAGACAAAATTATATGTTTATTGATGCTTTTGCAAAACAACAGCTCCCCTCGCATAGTTGTGTGTTTTTTCGTAAAGATATGTGGAATATCAAATGTTTCATTTCATTTTCAGGTATTTCATATGGTCTACAGCTACATAGTTGTTTATTCTTATACTTAATCTGTCTATCCTGTATAGAATTATATGTTTATTGATTATATTTCGAAATAACAGCTCCCCTTACATCGATGTATGTTTTTTTCAGTTAAAGTTCTTTGTTTCCAAACAGTTAGTGACCCTTTTGAGAAGGTAATGTATAAATTTGTTGGTAACATGATAGACATTTTAAAAGGGTACGCTATCAGTTTGACTTACTTTTCTAGTTATAACATCGCTTCCGTTTCTTCTAATGTTCTATTGTCTTGGTTGTAATTTGGAAAACTTGTGTACTTTTAATTTCAGCATACAAGATATTCGTATTTGCAGGCAAAAATTATTGCTCTGCAAATTTTGCACCGGTAACAGGACAGACATGCATTTCATGGACGCCAGCATAATTTACTTTTTTATGAGCAGATATATAATATCTTCAAGACTATACTTTCTTGTTTAAATTCAGTTAAATGCTATTCAAAAAAATAATTTCTCCGATTTGAAAACATACAAAAAATCATTGCAAAATAATGTGCAAACAGGTTTTCTCAGTCCGGACACTCGCAAATTGCTCAATATTGAGCTTCAAAATCAATTTATGTTGGATTGCAAGGAGAAAATCGTTTTCATTCTAGATGTGCCGATTTGATAAAATTGCGAACTTTTGGTTAAGCACAAAAAATAATGCCATTGTGTCAGAATATTTGTTTAACATGGGTGGACAGGAAAATGTTTTTTTTTTAAATGACCCATATTTTAACAGGTTTTCCAATATTTTGATCTCGAGCACTGCTGTTAAGTGGTCAGTCAACGAAATGTTTGAGTAACGGGTCAGGGTATTATGAACTTGATTTTGTAATGTCAAAGTATTTATCTTTGACAAGACCACAGAAATCTCGTGCAAAAATTGGGGGGAAATATACGACGGTATGATAAAATCTTCAATTAATACAACTTGGAAAAATGACTAATGTATGCCATAAAAAGCAGACTTACGCATGTTCGGGACAAATATTGAATTTGATATGACCTATTGCAGACCGACCAAGAACGAATGAAATGGATAAAAGATACTTTTGTTGTATTTGTATAATAACAATCCAAAGATACTAATATTAGATATAGTAAATCTATACTATGCTGTATACGACATATTTCAAGGAGAAGAATTACCTCTCATCAGCAGCATTAAAACCGAAATATTTGGAAGACCAAAAACCAAACTTATTTTAAAACAAGAAGTACTCATAACCAAAAATACCGAAATAGGAAGCCAAATTTCAGCTGAGGAGATCTACCATATGCAATACAAAGAATGAACCGTTAGTAATTCTATTATTTTTGAATTTTGCTAAATACTGGTAATTTCTATAACAAATCAATGTATAATCATGTCAGACAATTCTGACGACTGGGTTGGCGAATACCCTCGGGGACCTAGGGTCCACCATGCAGAGGCATCGTCACAGGAGTTTCAAAATAACAATCCAAAGATATTAATATTAGATATAGTAAATTTATACTATGCTGTATACGACGCATTTCAAGGAGTTACCTCTCATCAACAGCATTAAAACCGAAACATTTGGAAGACCAAAACCCAAACTTATTTTAAAACAAGAAGTACTCATAACCAAAAATACCGAAATAGGAAGCCAAATTTGAGGAAAATTCCTAGAACAGGAAACGTTACATTTTGTGAACAGACGGCGAATTTGATTTCATCTGAGAACGAAATAAAGGTTAATCAATGACATGTATCTCAATTTATGACATTTATTATCGCACACTCTGATAGAACTGAATTGGATTAAATATGAACCTAAAATTGGTTAAAAAACTAAATTTTGTGTTTTTTTCACATTGAAATTGAAATATTTTTCATCCAATAAGTTCTACGGTAAGCTGCAGAGAGGTTTCTGTGGATATCGTACCAAATGTATCAACTAAATTTCTATAAAGAAAAACTGAAAGTAAAAATAAGCATAAGACAAGTAAAAACAACAGTAGATTGATTGATTGATTAAATATTGTTTTACGCCGAGCTGGCGATATTTCAGCCAATATTACGGCGAGAACTTATCTAAACGGAGCTGGTTAAAATTGAACACAATTAAAACCAATTGACTATAAACAACAGTAGAATTATAACAAAAATCAGATTTCACTTATAACACACAATCTTGTATGGCTAAATTGAACTAAGTATCATCATAAAAATGTTTGAAAAGCTAACCTCTGTGTTTTTTCACTGTAAAATTTAATATTTTTATCAAACATATATCACGATAAGTTGCAGGGAAGATTTTTAAAATACCGTAGCACTGTGTTTTACTTAAATTCATGTCAAGAATTCCTAAAAGTATAAAATGTGTACCCATCTGATTTTTTCACTTCAAATTACACATCTGTTTTTAACAAAAATCACTTTTGTCATATATCGCACACTTTGATAGAGCTAAATTTTATTAAGTATAAACCTAAAATTGGTTGAAAGGCTAAATTTTGCGTTTTTCCACAGTGAAATTGAAATATTTTGCATCAAAAAAGTACTACGGTAAGTTGCAAAATACTTTTTTGGATACCGTATGTTTGAAAAGCTAAATTTCGTATTTTAACTCTGAAATTTAAATTTTTTTATCAAACAAATATAATGGTAAGTGACAGTGAAACTTTTTAGGATACCGGATAAAACTTATGAACTAAATTCATGTGAAAAAATGATAGATTACAAGCTTTAACTTTGTATATGAGGTAAATCATACAAACTCTTTATATATTACAATAAAGCAATTAGATTCAAAATTTGTTATATATATTTATTTTCGATTATATATTCACCAAAAATTTGAATATCAGATACAGAGTAAAAAATATAAACTGAAATTTAATCAGTCAAATACACACATTGTACTTACCATCAATTTCATTCAAGTTGGTTGTCACAATAAATATTGAATCATAGCCATATAACCACATATATGCATTGCAATGGTCCAATGTTCCTGTAAAATCTCTTATTTCAAGTGCAAGGGGCTGGTATTTGCTGACATCTATTGTAAGTATTTCAGAAAGATCAAATATACTTTTGTCTGCTTCTTTTTTCCCTTCATGTTCAGTTTGTATGTCATCAAATACGTCATCAAATATACCTTCCTCTTCCAAAACCTCCAGGCAGGAATGTTTAAGTCTCAGTTTGAAATCGTCATCTGCTGTGCGATCTGTAGAAAATCAAGATGCATTGGATATAATTATACTATTATGTTAACGCTCGTTTTCTTCATTTTATGATAAAAGACTTGTACTACATGTAATATGTAACTTTTACACATCCTGTAACATAAAAGTTAACACTTCTAGCGTCCGTACATCGTAAGTAAAGCGTCCGTACATCGTTCGTTTAGCGTCCGTACATCGTCCGTACAACGTCCGTACATCGTCCGTACAACGTCCGTTCAGCGTCCGTACATCGTTCGGTTATCGTCCGTACATCGTCCGTGGATCAATTCGTATATCGTTTGACTTAATGGTAAATCTCAGCGTTTGGTGTAAAACAGCGTTTAGCGTTTCGTTTAGCGTATGGTTTATGATATCGTGTATCATATGGTAAATAGTACAGTTTAGCGTTTTATTTAGCGTATGGTACATCATTTAGTTCGTTCAGCTCAACCTACGGTGATTGGTCATTTAATATGGAGACCACGCCTCTTCTATGTGAAAACAAATTTTAGCCCCTCCCTTTTCGTAGATAATACAGAAATGTATAGGTCACAGAATTAAAAATAAAGATAAATAATAATAATAATAATAATAATAATAAATAAATAATAAATAAATAAATTAATTAATTAAAAAGTCAACCAAAACTGAATATTATAAGCCTACGAATAATGATTTCACCTGATTGTTCTGCAAGATGAATTCATTATACATTAATTTAAGGTTTAAAATTTCAATAATATTTACAATTGTAAATTATTTTTTTTTTATTTCGTCGCTAGGATTTTTAGATTCTTGTTTAAAAAAAAGAAATAATTTAAACACATTTTGCATTATTTATGAAAGAAATTTACGATTGTGTCCGAGTAAGTAATCAAAATAAGCACATCTTGTGCATAGAAACGGGCATCACAGAGTATTTATTGCTTACAGGTACAATTTTTTTTATTATATGGTTGCGTATTATTCAACAGTGTTTGGGAAAGTGGATTATTAAAAGTGTAAAGTCGTATATCATTCTTCGCTCCTTTGCACGCATACTTTAGTTTTAATTTTCACTATACATGTACTTGTATGAGCAAAACTTCCTTCACTGTAGGTATATGGGCATTGTTAAAAAAACTTAATTACTGCCAATCTACACAATATACATATACATATATATGCAAATAATTTGCCAGTGTGTAAGGTTAAATGTAATTATAAGTTTAAGCACAACATGACTTTATTTCTTTCTACATATTAATATTATCAACAAAATTTAAACAAAGACTCTTTTCATCGGTAAATCTAAAAACCTCATAGGTCGGGATTAGTGCACTTCAAAATGCACTTAGCCGAAACAGTAAGCTGAACCATTTGATTTTGTAACTGGTCAGCTTTTAGGTCCTGAGAGATAACCTAGTGTGTGATCTGTGAACTTCATTTTATCAGTCACATATACATGTATATACATATATATGTAAATATACGGAATTGAAAACAATTTGTTTAATGAAATGTACCTGGTTGAGAAAAAAATATTGATCCCCGTCATTTTAATCACCCGCCACTCTTTCCGTGCACGTAAAAAAAATTAACTCCCCTTTTTCTCATTAAAAGAAATTATGCAAATCAACCACGATTCTAAAAAATGATAATATATATAATATATATTCGAGAGCATATAAAAATACCAAAAAGGAATCCAAAATCCATAGAAGGACAAAACGATTCATCAAAGGACAATGTACGACCGTTCCTTTTTCTCCAACATCGGAAAGTCACAAAATTCCTGACCCATATGATATTCATATACATACAAATAACTAAGTAAAATATTTGTAAAACATTTGTTTTTTCCAGAATAGCAAAAACCATTTTTCATAAATCAAATTTATAACGACATATATCTGAAATATGATTATTCATGATAATTTCCATTTTTTTTTAAATTTTCAAATTGCCTTGAAATAGTCACTATGTCAAAATAGTTCCCAGAGATTCACTTATTGCTATATTTTGTAAAAACCTTGTACTCTAAATAAAGTTAAATATAATTGTTTTCTTTCTTGTATCTTTTTTTCTTATCGGCATTTTATAGGAGATTATAAAAGGTGACAACTTCCTTAACGGTCAGATAATTAATTACTCCTCGTTGAAATCTGACAGAATTCGGCACACGCTACGAAAAATCGTAAAATATTATTTCTGCAAATTTATAAACTACTTTGGATTTATTGGTTATTTTATATTATATATATATATATATATATATATAAATATATATATTTAAAAATTGTAAAATTACAGACAAAAGTCATTTCAATTACAGCTAATTGCTTTTCAAAAGCTCAAGTGCGCTAACCCGGGCTATGCGGTGTTTAGACGTCCCACTTTTTAAAAAATAAAATATCTTTTAAATCAACATTTTCTACTAAATTAGATAAAAAGCAATAAACAGGGCGATCTCAACGTATTTTATTGATAGCTCAATAGAATATTTATTTTCATACAGAATAACCCAAAAAAAATTGATATAAAGTAACTTGGAGCATAGATATTACTAATAAAATATTTCTGCCTCCCTTCGATTATTTGAAAATCGGTTATTCTTTGCTTTCCATGCTAAAAACATTGCTATGTAAATAAATAAAATGTGCAAAATATTTTTACTTCAATTGATAGCTTTAGCGGACCCAACTGTCATAATTGATCATTTTTGAGTTACATTGTACCCTGTCGCTATCGTTCGAAAGAGAGCTGACTACGGCTATTGTAGCAGTAAATATTTAGAGAAAGATTTTGTAAAATATTTTTTTAGACATTTTCTGATAATTGGCGTTTCAAACACATAATATTAGAGCCAACGACATTAATTGTAGATTACAGAGTATAAGAGGTTTACAGTTAATAATCAATTATGTAGAAAGAATATATATAAATCACATGATTAGTATAAGTGACGATTTCTCTCTGTCCTTATATAATTTATCTTCTGTAAAAGCATTTAATTTTCTACTTTTGCTCTTTCTTTCAATTTCAGCTTAAGATCTTACAATAATGTATAGCATTTCTAGCCAAAAAAAAATTAAATATGGAGTAATATAACAAGATGGAATTCAATCAGGAAAAATTCAGAGAACAGTTACCTGCGGAGACAATTCAAATCGTTCGACTTCAAAAAATGTTGTCAACCAAATATTTAAAAATCCTAAAATCTTTTTGAAAGTGGGCAATTCCAAAAATAAAGAATCGTTTTCAAATAAGCAAAAATTACAAAGACTTTTATCTTTTACTCTCGTTTTTGCTAACAATATATTATCTAGAAAAATACAATGTAGCAACAAAAAATGAGAATGTATGTTTTGTATCAATTGTCACTGTATATTTCACTAAATAATTGGGTATGTTCAACATCTAAATGTACATTGCGTTTCCATTTCTCTATACCTTTGAATTCATACTTTAATTATTTTTATCATAAAAAGGCTCATGTATTATTTGGAAACATGTTTTAATTGATAACCTCCTCATGTGACAAAAATCCATTGGTATCATTCATCAAGTCTCTTACGGTTTTTATGCCTATTTGGTATTAATTTTGAATTTACCTGTAATTTTACTACAAAATTTCATCCATGTGTGTTTTACCATAATTTGTATTACAGTTCAAATATGCACCGCAGACAAGCAGTTCTCTCAAAAATAGAGATTTTTATATTAAGATTCTAAGTATCATGTGGATGTACGTTACTTTTCCATTCACGTTTTAAGACGTTGAATGTAGTGAATGATACCTTTATGAATGAACCATTCTCCATCAGTAGTAGCACTAGCTTTATATCTGTGTATTTCCACTTTCGTTGTGCTTGTAACTCCCACTGTTGGCTCTTTTAAAAGTTGTCTTACGAGGGTAGTTTTACCAGATCCTTTCTGCCCAACAACATTAACACAAATCTTTTGTCTTTTTTCAGTACCTTTATCTATGCATCTTTGAATGTCTCCTTCATTCAATTTACTCGAACGTCTTCTTTTGTGTTGAGTTATATCGCATTTTGATTTTGCTGATAAATATTAAATTTAAAACATTATATTAATTGCAGCCATATAACTGAAATACATTTCAACATTGTAACTTATTATAAATACACGTTCGAGGAGAGGCTAAATATGGAAAACCCTTGGTTACAATCCAACGAATTATCTACCATAAAGTTGGTCCTGACATGTACATATTATCTTATTTCTAAACCGTTTTTGGAATGCATAATTTTAGATGGTTTGCATCAAAAAGAGCTAAATCATAACAAAAATGCTTAAATTGTTATGTCTTCAATTAATCTTTTTCAATAAATCTGTTTTTAAATCAAAATTCAAGGGCTTGAAAACAAAAAGAAACTAGCCCAATCCTCTAATTTCACTTTTCGTAATATAGATGACGTATTGTCATTCAAAAGCGACAAATTCCCAGACATTCTACATCTCATCTACCCCAGTCAGATTAAAAATGAGGATACTACTGATACATCAAAGTCCGCTTCATATTTTGATATCTTTCTTGAAATAGACAAAGAGAGACATTTGAAGACAATAAATTATCACAAAAGTGATGACCTCAACATTCGTATTTTTAATTTCCCCTTCTTGAGCAGCAATGTGCCAGCATCGCCTATATATGGCGTCTGTTTCTCAGCTTATCAGATATTCAAGGGCATGCTAGAGTTACCATGACTTTTGAGAAAGAGGATTACTGCTTTCACAAAATCTGCTTTACCAGGGTATTTATCAGGGAAAAGTGATTTCATTTAACTCATTCCAGACCTTGTGACATATATATAGAATTCCTCGACAGAGCCCGGCTCCTGACAGAAAAGTTGCTCAGATAGGGGTGTGTTGTTGCTAAGTTGGAGACATTCTTATTAAAGTTTTATGGACTTCATCCTTATTTGGTTGACAGGTATGAAAACACCGTTTCCAAAATGAAAATGGACCTGTTCCATTGAGGTTTCCCTTTCTCATACCGGATTTGACATGGGCAACATAGTGGGTGTCCTGCAGGAAGCAGAGACTGATTACTCTTCCGGAGCACCTGAATCTACCCCCGGTTTTTCGGTGGGGTCCATGTTCATTTGATTTAAGTATTTAATTGTAGTATTTTTATTGTTTTGGTCTTGTCTTCGTTGTTCTCCGGAGTTTTTGAGTTGTTTCGACTTTACCCTCCTTCGAATATCCTTTCGGTAATTCATGACTTTTCTTAGGAAATTGTACGGTTTTCATCACTAATTGACTTTGTTGAACTTCACGACAGGTTCCGTATACATAGCAGGAACTGCCAACCCTTCCGGAGTTTACCCCGTGTTTATCTGTCTAATGGATTGCATTTTTTTGGTTTGTCCCTTAGGTAGATTTGTCGTTGTTTTTAATTATTTGACGAATGATCTATTCCAACGTTCTTGTGACATAATGTGGGAAGCACAGATTTTGAATGTCTTGTTTTCATTGCAGGACAAGTTATTTCTGATGATGTGCTTCAAACCTCTACATGCATCAAAATTTTAATTAGAACTGTTCTTATAAAACTGTTCTAATTTCTAGAGCCATCATGAGAAATGAAGAGACCAAATGGCAATATAAAATGCAAAAGTGAAACTAAAACTCTAGATACATATATAACGATTTATCCCTGGATAGTGAATAAGGTCCGACTAGATAAACAACATTAATGGGCGTAATATTGAATAACTATCAAAGCATGATAATGATAAATGCAGAACGCATTATCTTCATGTGTAACATTTGCGTTCTACGTCCAAAATACATTTTAAAAGTATGATAATGATATTTATATATATATATATATAAGTGGCACAATATCAATCTTGTATACAGAAGTATATATTAGTCAAAAAAATTCCAACACAATCGGATTTTCACGATATATTAAATATATACATGTAAAATCATCACTAGCGCTTTCATGGCTGCTGCCAATCTTCAGGTGATAATTGTATATGACAACGGTGGTTAATGGTAACGTTATAAATATTGTGACGTTACAATAATAGAAGGGGAATCAAATATGAACCTTGATGAACAACATATCCAATAATTAATGTATAACAATGCATAAGAAGCAAAATAATAAAGATATGTTATAAACGTCCATTCAAAAGGGGTTTTAAAAAAAGGACAAATATACCTAAGGAGCAATCAAAAAAACGTAATCCATTGGACAGACAAACCCGGGAAGACAAACGAACAACCACAAGCACAACAAATAAACACAGAAAACTAAAAACAATGAACAACACGAACTCCTATAAAAACCAGGAGTGAACCCAGGTGCTCCGGAAGGGTAAGCAGTTCCTGCTCCGTATACGGCACCCGTCGTGAAGTTCAACAAAGTCAATCCGGTGGAAGTCACAAATCGTAGGAGGCACATGAAAGGTTACGACAGTGGGAACAGGTCCAACATCATCTTAGATATTGGAACACTGTAATGGTCAATCAATTCATGGTGACGACCGTAAAATTTCTTAAGTGATGAAATCAACTTATCCCTGATAAAACCCTGGTTAAGAAGCTTTTGTGACAGCAGTAATCCTCTTTGTCGAAAGTCAGTGTAACTCACGCATGCCCTTGAAAATCGGATGAGCTGAGAAACGTAGACGCCACATGCAGGCGATGCTGGTATATTGCTACTTAAGAAGGGAAAATTAACAATAGGAAAGTTGAAGTCATCACGTTTGTCATAAAGTTTTGTCTTCAAACGTCCCTCATAGTCTATTTCAAGAAACAAATCCAAATATGAAGCGGATTTTGGTGTATCTGTAGTATCCTTAATTTCAAGCTCACTGGGGTAGATAAGATGTAGAAAGTCTTGGAATTTGTCGTTATTTAACGACAACACATCATCTATATAACGAAAAGTGAAATTAAAGGATTGGGCTAGTTTCTTTTTGTTTTCACGTAGTAACCCTTGAATGAAGTCCGCTTCATATGAGTACAGAATTTGAGAATAAGGTTCTTTTCTTTCAATTTCCTTAAAGCTTCATCACTGGTTTTCATTTTATAAAAGGGAAACATTTTAAAAATCCCGCCTGCACATGTATCTAAATGTTCACTTAATGGAATTTGTCTGTAGGCGGGGTCACGTATTTGTTGGCGGTGGACACGCATTCTATCAACTACTCGATCACCAGTTTGACCTATGTAAATTTCCTCACAATTACCACATTTAATACAGTATATTAGGTTGGAGGATTTACAGTCCATGTTGCTGTTGGTATTGATCGTAGTGCCATTTTTTGCGGTGATAGAATGTCCCGTGTGTATGTATTTGCATGTGCCGCATCGTTTATCATTGCACTTGGAAATATTGCAATGTTCGTTGTCTAGCGGATCGAATCTTGCTTTAGTTAATAAACGTTTGAGGTTTTTAGGCTGACGTTTGCTCTGAATAATTTTTGCTTCATTGATATGAACCTTCAGTGAGTCATTTTGAGTAATTATAGGTAAATTCGATCTTGCTATTTGGTGCTACATGGGTTATGCGTACTTACAAATCGAATATTTGATTCGCTTGCATTTTCCCGGGTATTTGTTGTAAGTAACTCATTCCTCGGACGTCCCTTCGCGATTTGAATCCCGTGTTTTATAAGGTTTTCGGGATACTTTTGTTGACGTAAGAAGAATTCAAGCTCTTTTAATAGTTCATTTCTTGTATTTTCGTCACTTGTAACAGTGCATATTTTGCGAGCTAGACTGTTATGATATTGTATTATATTTATTTTGTTATGATATTGTAATTATTATATTTATTTATCTTGGCCTAATTTGTTTTGCGTAGCCTTATAACATGTATACTATGTTTACATAATACTTATAGTTGTTTACCAAATAATGTTATAACTGCGCAGTTTAGAAATCGCTGGAACAATAATGGATACTGGTGGAATGACTAGAACTTTCTATTTGACTTACGTAATAATTATGGTGTGATTCGAACTTCTACCGTATTCCAGAAGTTTCCGTTCTACAGTATATATACGGACAAGAAAGTTAGACTTTCAGAACATCATTTATCGGACCAGAGATAGACATTCTTGTGTTCTCAGCTGTTGGATTTATTTACGTTTCACACATCGTACTTCACAGACTTTTATTTTCGTTACATCATACTAGATTGTGACTGATTGGATATAATATTCCGTTTGGATTCCCGCAACAGTGACGAGAAGAATTCCGGATTAGGAAAAGACGAAGGATTTTGAACAGTTAAGTTGACATTTTAGTTTTTTGTAATATTTTTTGTAAACTTTGTATATAATAAATCTTGTTAAATTTTATTATTGATTTGTGTCTTTTGTTGGCTACAATTTAAAGGTGATTTCGGCCGTAACAAGACAGTACGGAATGTTCCTTTTAGTATTGGCTGGGTGGCACGTTTTGAAATTCAAATATTGGTGCGTATCTTTACCCTTGTAAAAAATATCTGTTGAAATTTTACCGCGACAAATTCATGACCAACACATCCAAAAACGGTAAACGAGTGGAGTTCGTTTCTCGCGTAAATTTTATGGAATCATGTGAGTTGTTGAGCATCTCAGTGAATCTCTCAAGCTGGTTATCGGATTGTCCAAATAATGAAACAATCATCCAAAAAGTGTTTTCAGTTGTTTTTAATAAAGGCTGAGAATTCCTGTCCGAATTCCTTCTCAACTTGTTGATAGAGTTTTTCTTCTAAAAATCCCATAACTAATGTTGCATAGGTAGGTGCAAATTTTATACCCATCGCTGTTCCACGAGTTTGCAGATAATTCTTTCCGTCAAAGTAAAAAGAATTATTTTCTAAAATAAAACGGACAGCTTCTAGTAAGAAGTCAATGGAAAAACGATTATGTATAGCGTCTGGGTATTTCTCTAACCAATATTTTATCGCATTTATTCACAGGGTATGGAGTATATTAGTGTAGAGGCTGGTAACGTCAAAGCTTACCATTATAGCATCTTCACTCGTTGTATTTGGTAGATGTGACAAAAAGTCAATATCATCCTGTATAAAACTTGTGACTTGTGTTAAAATATCGATTAATTGATTGAGTCTGTGGGTCGGGCATGACGGTCCCGCAATTATTGGTCTTAGATTTAACTCTGTTGGCGCTTCCAAGATAATCAACTCTCAGCTTTTTGAATATTTAGGGATTTGTGGACCTTTAGAAGTCCATAGAAATTTAAGAGATAGTCACGTTTTTTTTCTGTGAAACAATTTGAATGTGCCGTGATTAAATTATTCAGTCGACGCATTATTTGCCTGTCGATATTTCCACTATTATTGTAACGTCACAATATTTATAACGTTACCATTAACCACCGTTGTCATATACAATTATCACCTGAAGATTGGAAGCAGCCATGAAAGCGCTAGTGATGATTTTACATGTATATATTTAATATATCGTAAAAATCCGATTGTGTTGGAATGTTATTGACTAATATATATATATATATATATATATATATATATATATATATATATATATATATATATATATATATATATATATATATATATAATTACTTAAATTGTTAAATGTAAGATGAAAAGGGAAAAGGTTAGATCTACATGTACTAAAATTGTAACTTGCCACAGTTTCTGCAGCCTTTCATTGATTGCAATATACAATAAATTCAGCAGAAACCTTAAAGCGAAATGCGATTATCGCAATCTTTATCATGTCTCAGTTTTCAGATTGATAAAAAAACATCGCATTTATTATGTCATTGAAAAGGACAAGTTGACCTAAGGACCAATCATAAAACGTAATCCATTGGACAGACAAACCTGGGAAGACAAATGAACAACCACAAGCACAACAAATAAACAAAGAAAACTAAAAAACAATGAATAACACGAACTCCTTTAAAAACCAGGAGTGAACCCAGGTGCTCCGGAAGTGTAAGTAGTTCCTGCTCCGTATACGGTACCGTCGTGAAGTTCAACAACGTAAACCCGGTGGAAGTCACATATCGGTGGAGGCACATGAAATGTACACGACAGTGGGAACAGATCCAACATCATCTTAGATATTGGAACACTGTAATGGTCCATCAATTCGTGATAACGACCGTAAAATTTCCTAAGTGATGACATTAACGTATCCCTGATAAAACCCTGGTTAAGAAGCTTTTCTGACAGCAGTAATCCTCTTTTTCGAAAGTCAACGTAAGTCACGCATGCCCTTGAAAATCGAATAATCTGAGAAACGTAGACGTCATATATGCAAGCGATGCTGGTATATTGCTACTCAAGAAGGGAAAATTAACAATAGTAAAGTTGAAGTCATCAAGTTTGACTTCAAATGACCCTCAAATGAAACATCTTAATATCTTTACATAGCCAGTATTTTGGAAATGCAATATGTGCTCATTTACATGCAATTTATCCTGTTAAAAGTATTCTATTCCATTTTTTTAAAGTTAGTCGTCGTATCTAATTTCAACAATTTTCATTAAAATATCCTAGATATCTTTATTAATTGATTGAAAAATTCTCTGGATAAAACTAGATTGAACTATGTAATAAAGGTCTAATAGTAGAAGTATATTTATTAAAATTACACTAGTTCTAATTGGATTATTTATAATTAAAGTTCTTTAATTGGTTGTGCAGGTAATGTTAATATACATGTACATTGAAGTAATGGCAATTCATGTTAGGTCAGTGGTTGAATTCGATATTTTGTTTATGTTTTCGAAACAAAACTGGATGGGAAATAAGAAAGTGCTTCATTGCAGTTTTCCTGTTGTTTCCCCCAGTGAGCATGTACACTAATTTATGCTTTTAGTACTACGTATCTTAGTCCACGGTAACGATCTCAAGAAAACTCTAAATTTGATGTCAATAGACCCACTGGTGTCGACCCTTGGAAATAAGTTTTAAAGGAGACCATTCAACTATAAATTGGTGTAATTCTATAATATGGTTTTGAAGATTTTGTTTTCTTTTTCTTGACGATGACCATATTGTTCCAAATATCAAACTATTCGACTTATTTTGAAAAACATTATCAAAGTTTTGGGATAATTCACTCAGTGCTTACAGTGAAAATTTTAAATCTTAGTGACTATTTCTGTTGCAGCGTCAAACCCGGGCAGAGTTTTGTAAATGAGTGAGTAAACCTAAGATTTAATTATATAAAGAACTTTCAATTGTGAACCAAGCTTTCACCAAATTTGTCAACATCACTGTCCCCGATATTCTTTCGGGGGTAAGTGTGTTTGATATGCCGTATTTAGAATTGGTGCATATGACACAAGTATCATATAACAAATTAAGCCATATTAAAGAAGAAAGTACGCAAAAGTACTATCGACGTAATAGAAAATAGATTCGATAAGCCCAAGGAATAATCTATCAGGGATAAGTTGATGTCATCACTTAGGAAATTTTACGGTCGTCATCACGAATTAATTGACCATTACAGTGTTCCAATATCTAAGATGTTGTTGGACCTGTTCCCAATGTCGTAACCTTTCATGTGCCTCCACCAATTTGTGACTTCCCCCGGATTGACTTTGTTGAACTTCACGACGGGTGCCGTATACGGAGCAGGAACTGCTTACCCCTCCGGAGCACCTGGGTTCACTCCTGGTTTTTATAGGAGTTCGTGTTGTTCATTGTTTTTTTAGTTTTCTGTGTTTATCTGTTGTGCTTGTGGTTGTTCATTTGTCTTCCCAGGTTTGTCTGTCCAATGGATTGCGTTTTTTGTATTGCTACTTAGGTATATTTGTCCTTTTTATATTTGAGTGAAAATAACAAAAAAGTATTACGTATAAATGAACAACGAAATGGATACCAGAGAAAGGTAAAAAATGACACTCTTGTCATAAGCCCAAGAAATAATAAAGATCGATCTTAAGAAGACTTTTGCATTTATTCACGATATCACGGTGTCTATCCATATAGGATCCTTTACGCACTTTTTGGCGTTACGAAAATCCTTTGTGATCAAGTAACGGATCCTTTCAGTTAAAATGATGTTTTTTGCCAAACCGTCCACTGCAGAGTGTTTAACTGGGTTATAAATAAATGAATAGCTGACGGAACAACCAAATAATAGAGTAAGTAACTAGGTCTTCTACTTTGTTAAGCTATTAGCTATAAAGGAATGATTCTTGGCGAGAGAATGGAAACTGTCATCAAATTGTAGAACGAAGTCAAAATGTAGATTTTTACAATTTTGTTCAGTGTTTTAGCTCGTACAAGTACCGATTTTTGTTAGCAGTTTTCGTTGTTTAATTAACTAAAATGACTATCAAAATCTGTGTGGCTATTCTTTTGAAACAGGCAATAATCTACATTACAAATATTTACGATTCTAGATAAAATATCTTACTGCAGTCAAACATTCATGTTATAAGAAAGACGGTTTATGTGTATACGATCAGAAAGAATTTCAGGTATTCTGTGAAAAGCAGTTGTACCAAATTGATCAATTGAATGTCCTACTTGTCAAGAATCGCTGAGGATACGGTGCCATCGATCGTAATTACCATTGGGTATTAGGTTTTTGGTCGTTTTCAAAAGAATTATCATTCAGATATTTATAACACCTTTTATCTTATTAAATAACAACAAATGCTAATAAAATGCAATACTTTTATGAGATTAAACGTGGATCAAAATTGTAACACAAAAACCAACACAGTTTGACATCGATTTACAATTTGCAAATAGTTTCAATTCGTTTGTCAAGATATTGGCATTTATTTATAACCCGATTAAACAGATTTAAAATACAGTTTCCATTAAACGCTCCAATCTAAAACGTCAAAAAAACTGAATCCATTAAGATGTCAGTGGATATTACAATAGCAACTAAGGTGGGAACGCCTATTAAACAATCAAAATATTAAACAAGCTAGGACTAAATAAAAGACAATACAAAAACTAGAACACTTTCAGCAGCATCAGAAAATTGGACCCATAAATAACTTTCTTATCTTTACCTTTACCGGTCAATTTTGTAGACTCATCCTTCTTCTTTTCTTTGGGTGATTCAGGACACACATCAAGGTAAGAATCTAAAACATAGAAAGCGTACATCAGCTTGCATCATGAGCTCAGTAACGACCTTTATCTGTTCTGTAAGTATCTTTCTTTTTATAATAATAACCAACCAAAAATCTGAAGAAAGCATAATAGTTTATTTTTATTTTAGACATACATCTTATCATTCTTAGATACCATATCTAAAACACACTAGATCACACCCGCTAAATCGCGGACACAATGTTATAGTATCTATTTTTTTTAAAAAAAAAAACCTATTCGATCCTTTGTCTATCTATCTATCTAATTATCTTAACTTTGCACACAATACAATTGCTGAAGTTGTTAAGCAGAACGACGATGATCGAATGGAATATTGTTTTTTTTTGAGAACTCGTATATAGATAGGTGGGAGCCAAATCACAAATCAAACTTTAAAAATTAAAACATAGAAATGTTTATCCAAATGCAAAATGTAGTGCAAAGCAACTGTTCCACAAAATATAGTTTTTTTACTTGATCAGTGAAATGATTTGACAACGTGTTTAGCTTATCTCCACATAAATGAAACCCGGAACGAAATGTCATTGTCGGAAGGACTGGTTTTTTTCCGTTACCCCACCCCCACCAAAGGAACCCCAAAAAAAAGATCTTCAAACTCCGTGACGACAAACTGCACTTTGATCATTTATGTTATAAAAACATATTCATAGGTTTTAATATTTTTAGTAACATATATTATGTAAGAATATAACCCAAGGTATTGCAATCTGACTGCAATCTGTCAAAATACAAATACAAAAACAATACAATCCGCGAAATATTTGATTTTTACCGTTATAATAATAATAATAAATAATCATAATTACATAAATGAAACAGAGGGAAGCCAGGCATATTAGTAAATTTGATAATTTGACCGTACCATTTTAAGATATATCTTATCGATGTTAGTAATAAACTTTACAATTTCATGATTACCCAGAACCCTATTTAAATCTTTATTAAGTTATATTCTTGTGTAATCCATGTTGACCATTTTTGTTTTACAGCAACAATAAAATTAACAACGTGATAATTTAAAACACAATTGAACGATTTGAGAGAAAAAATTTTTATTACTGAACTCAATCCTAGTTTCACACTGACTAAACTGAATTAATATTAACTCAGATCCATAGAGAATAATTTTTATTTCCTTGGAAACATTTTTAGATTAGGATAACCTGTAAAATAAAATGCAAGGTTAATGTGAACAGTAAAGTTCCCACCAGTTATATTTGCATTTTGGAACATTGAAAAGTTGTTTATCTCCCCTGCATGCTCAACTTTCGTTGCAATTTTTATTTGGGTTAACTTGGTTTATAGGTACCCAAGACTTCCAATTTATCTATCTTATCTTAGTAACGATACAAGTATTTAGTTTCAACCGAAGTACAATGTAGCATAAATCAGTTTCTCACTTTCTGTGTTTTCATTTAAGATGGCTCACCAGGAGGTATACTTGAAATGAATTCCTCGGTACGGAAAATGATATCACTGGAAGAATTCATGTAACCAGAGCCAGTAACACGAGTAAATGATAGAAATATAATGTGTACATGTAATCTGAAGTGGATATTTCACGTCATTTAACGTTAGATTTTTCGAAGGTGCCGTGTCAAATGTCTGGCGTAGGCGTAATATTACTGGACTTAATATTGCGGGAGTTTACGACTAAGCATAAGCGATTGTCATAAATCCAATTTTCTGATCTTTAACATCATGGTGGGCAAATAAATTGAAATGAAATTCCTCAGTACGAAACCGTCCTTAGTCACATATGAAGAGTTCTTATTCTTTTAGTTTTCGTTGAGGCACTCCTTAGACATAGATCGAATCACCCACTTAATTCTGGCTCAAATATTAAACCTCAGTACCTTCAACTTTTTAAAAAAATTCTAGGTTAATCTAAGCTACTTATACTTAACATGCCCAAATAATTTGTCTATTCATAATGTATTAAAAAACAGAAGCTAGTCAA
The DNA here is from genome assembly GCA_028015205.1 of Mytilisepta virgata. NCBI lineage: Eukaryota > Metazoa > Mollusca > Bivalvia > Mytilida > Mytilidae > Mytilisepta > Mytilisepta virgata. The sequence goes on along the minus strand of CM051511.1, from coordinate 32,486,798 downwards.
TTTAAACATCATCAAAAAGTAAATTATTATCATCACAATAATAAAACAATAACCAAATTAAGCTTTGATAGGCTAAATGTATAACGAAGTGAATTAATATATATGGTGCTAATGATCAACACAAGTTAACTTTCAATCAAAATTGAAAGTTAAATAATATTGAGCGAAAACGGTCCTGTGGTTACTCAATCCTCTACCTTGTTAAATCTTGCCATCTGGAATCACTAACATATGATGACATTATTAATACGTAACTACAGAATCATAAAATGAGGCAAATGTGGACGAATACTGAGAAGAAAAGAAAAGCAGTAGCAAAAACACTCTTAAAATTGAATTCTTTTATATCTTAAGGCAATGATGCTTATAACTAACTTGCGGAGTATTGGTCATTTTCTGATATCTATGAAATGTTTGTTAATGATGGTTAATATGTTTTCAATGTGGAGATTAAGATAAAGATGAACTCCATATGCAAACTATTTAAAATTTGCATATATGTACTGAACTGGGCCAACTAGCTATTCATTAATTCTCAATCCCTACAGTCTAAATCCTGATAAAGAAACCTTTCAGCCGAGAAGTTGAACCTCATTTTTTAAATAACCATATAACATTTATTAACAGCTACGTTCAAACGTGTGTACCGTCAAATGCCAAATTATCAGTGCCTATTGAGGGGGACCTCGGTAATTGGTTTTGAATTTGACTTAAGCTGATTATTTTGTACGTGTGAAATTTCAAATGCATTGGATGGAAACATCTTTAGTACATATAAAAAGCAGAGAATGTATTACCTGAAAATAATTAATGAATGAAAAACAATTACATACCATCGGTGGCAGAAGACATCCTGCTCTCTGTCGGACTAATCGTCTGTAAGTAAACATAATGTATTTATTAAACGTATTGATACAAATATCTTTAATGAAATATTGATAATGAAACACGATATATATATATTTTTTCGGAACAGCTAATCACTCCCTAATTTTGTAGAAGTTTGCATTATTGTTTTTTCGCCTTGTTCTTTTGGCAACCAAATCTTAGTTAAACACGACATCCTGTATGAATGTTCACTTAACAATCTTTTTATCTAAAACACATGAGTCTGCATCTTTTGTCCTTAGATGTTCTTTTATGCAGGATGTTAACGAAAATGGCTGTCACAGCAAAATGTAGTTTGCTATAGGACAATATGCTAAATTCACTTTAATATTTTCTCTGAATCCGCTGAAAATTTAGAAATCGTTACTTTTTCAGAATTGACAAACACAATTAAACTACCACTATACAGTATCTATCCATATCGGATCCTTCACGCATTTTGACGGTACGAAAATCCTTGTAGTAGGTATTTTGACCTGAGCGTCCACTGAATTTTTTTTTTATATTTGTTAAATTTGATAATAAATAACTGTGAATAGCTTGCGGAACAAGTAAATAGTGGAGGCTAGTAGCTAGTCTTCTTTTCTGTTTAGCTAATAACGATACAGGAGACATTCCAGACAAAAGAATAAAAAAATATTTGCAAATTCTAAAACGATGTCAAACTATGTCGATTTTACACCTTTTTTTCTCGTTTCAGCTCTTAAAGGTTATTTAATCAGTTAAAAAGTGTGTTTTAAAAATTTGAATAACAATTCTTTTGAAGACGGCAAACACTTAATAAACAGTGGTAGTGGACCTTTATGATTGATGGTACCGCGTCCTTTGCGATTCTTGAACACTGCATAGATTACCAGTCGGACATTCAATTTACCAATTTGGTACAAATTATATTTCAAGAATGACCGAAATGCATTTTGATCGTATAAGTGCAAACTGTTTTTCTTATAAAATGAATGTCTGACTGCAGTAATATAAGATATGTTGCCAAGCATCGTAAAGGATGCAATTCAATCGAGTCGTTACCATTTGTAATGTAAATATTTGACACGTTCCAAAAGAATTATCACCCAGATGTTGATTAAACAAACACAAGTGCTAACAAAATTCCGTATTTGTATTAGCTACAACGCAAAACTAATTTTTAAAAATCACCATATTTTGACATCGTTTTACAATTTGCAATCGTTTTTTAGGTTTTTCCCACTGTTTTGTCGTTACGGTATTCTTTTGCCGATATTTAATCACGAAGGATTTTCGTAACGTAAAAAAGTGCGTAAAGGATCCAATATAGATAAACACCGTGCATACCATCCAATATGCCTATTACAGCAAAATGAATTTTTAGATAGACCTATACATGTGAAATGCATTCATAAATCGTTCTGTCTGAAACTACTTAGCAGCTTTGTGGTGCTCGTTCAGAATCATGTTGGCTCCATACATTATTTGTAAATGAATGTACCAATCCATTTAATCAAAGTATCGACCAAATTAATCAATTGGTTGCAGAAAAAAAATTTTGTCATAGTTTTTTTTTGCAGTTGGACTCTCATCTTTTGATAGTGGCAGCTATCCTTGATGATCAATAGTGACCATATTCTCAAAGTTAATCTAAAACACCCCTACCATGATTCAGAACCTATCAGTTTCCAATTTGTCTAGTAATTTCAGAAAACATGTTGAAATATTTGTGTATTGAATTTGCTAACTGGTATTGGTTTAAGGTCTGGAACCCCCTTAACATAATTTTTAAATGAACTCATACAGCGACTGATCAAGACAAGTGGAACAAATTGGCCATATGGCTCTACATTTGAAATGTTGAGCATATTTTATATTAGTTTGGAGCCGTTATAAGCCTTTGTTGTTACCAAAGGAACTAAAATTCCAAAAAGACATGGTATGATTTTAACTAATATTAGGCACCTAGAATTCCAAAACCACAAAGTGATAAAAAAAATTACTACCAGCTATCATAGAGTTCTGTTAGAGTGTTGTATGTTTAGCAACAAGTTTGGTTTGCAACAAGACATTTCTGTAACAGCAGCAATATCAAATATGGCTCATTGTGAAGAAATCAGTGAGAAACACTACATTTCACTCGCTTTTTTACCTTTGAATTAAACAACTTTGATTTGAGTAACTTCCCTGCACCAAAAAATATTTCAAAATCATTATATCAACAAATCTTTTTGGGCAAAGCTGCTGCTCACAGTTAGTCTATCGGAAAATTTTAGCATTTGCCTTTTGCGTTGAACGAGCTCAGAAAATTATAAAACAGGTCGGTTGATATCGTTCTTTAGCCCTAGGGCAATTTATTGTCAAATGGGATTTTTTTTTCAGTTATAACCAGTTGAAATTTCATTATGAAACATACGTACTAGCCAATTACTGACTTTTTACTACATGTTGGATACAGAAAATAAATAAATAAATATATATACCTCAAGATCAATCGGTACGACATAGCTCAGTGGAAAAGTTCCATGACGTCTTCCTTTTATTCCATAGCAATAAAGTTTAGATGTATCAATGTCTCGTACAATAACTTTTTCATTTACCTTTAGCTCAAGATGGCCTAGTTTTTCAGGCTTGAAGTTACGTACAGCTCTTGCCAAGAAAGTATATCTAGAAACTAATTTTAAAAGAATATTGATGGTATGAAGAATAAATATTTACAGTTTTCAATCTTACTTGAATACCTTTAATCATGTTAAAAGGGCATGTGTAATTCCCCTTTTGGTGTTTTGTATGAAAATACATATATTTATTCCATTGGACTAGCGCAAAAGAAAACGTTGAAATCGCATTGCTTATTTTGTGTTACCCCTAATTTAGCAGAATAGGTTGATTACAAAATATTTTCAAAAGAACAGAGTCATTATTCAAATGTTAATATCATTTTTTTTATCTTATTACCTAGAAATAAACAAAACAATTCTTTTAACGAAATAAAGCGGAATATACCATTGAACTTTGTTTCTTGTATTTTGAAAGATGCGTTTGAACTGAAAGGAGTAGGTTCACTAACTATAGAAATCGGCCTCAAATTTTCATGAAAAATAAACAGCCTTTAAAAACACAAACTGTGTGCTATTTTATTAGGACCCATCCCACCCTTTCGTAAAATGGTAGTCTTGAATAACTGTCTTGCCTGTGTTCTGTAGAAATCACACCAATTCAAATCAACATATGATCAAAAACGGCAAATATGATCGATTTTTGCCTGTATTACTTTAAATTGCGATATGAGCGCAGCCGTCGACAACTCTGAATTTTAAACTACACAGTCTCAATAATATTTAATTTAATCCAGCTAAATATCGAGGTTGTCGAGGACTGCGCTCTATCTTTTAAATTAATTAATCTGGCAAGCGATTTTCCATGAATCCCGTAGTGTATGGCAAAATGGCGACGTCTTGATAATCCTAGCTAACTCTTCCACGCATATAATATACGTGTAATTAATTTAAGGTCCTTTCAAATTGCTGTGGTGAAAATTCTCCACTATATAGGTGAATGAAAAGTCTAAGGCGTTTCATAATAACCATCCGATTTGTTTTTAAATACGAAATCCGAACTCATCATCACCGGATCAGAGCCGTCTTTTGTTTGTTTGTTTACATTCGTCATGGAAACTTATGCTAGATGTTGACCGCAGAAGCAGAAGAGTTCAATTATTTGTATCTTAATAATAATCACAGCAATGTTATGTTGTTACATAAACAACAAGAAAAAAAGCTTCCAAGTCTAAGTCCTCAAGTGGCCTTAGCAGATGACGTTTCGCAATTTGTATATTCTTTTCATTTCAGAGAAATTGCACCCATTTTTATAAATAGTAAAGCCGCTTTTTCTCTTCGTTTGTCATAGGTAGTCAATACCAGTATCGACTATCGTGAGCTTGGCTTTACGTGCTAGTGTATGAAGGCCCTACAGCCCGTACAGGCTCACTGACAAACTGAGGCATTCTCAACACAGAACAACGTGTTATTCTATCAAAGCTATGAATGAATTATTTGGAAAACAAAATCAACAATTTACATATGAATACTGAAGCTTTACAGAACGAAAACAAGATATTAAACGAGGATCAAAATACAATGCAAACAGCACAAATGTTGTCCAAAAAAATCGATTACCTCCCTTTATTTTACACGGATGAAAAAAAAGACGAAAAAGTCAAACAAATACATCTAGTTTACCTCTTAAATGGATAAAATTATTTATTCTGTTTATTTTATGACTTAAATAAAGATATAACTTTTTAATAAAACTTGAATGTTTTATTATTTTGTTCTTTACTTTATCTAAATAAACCATACTTGAAATAAATTGAGCTAAATTAGAACAGTCGGACGAATTCAAAGTAAGTACGGACCGATCGTGCAAGGGCTGTATAGCCAGTCAAGTCGTTAAAAACTCCCATTTGTTGAAAGAACGGAATCTATTTAGTATCAATCTGTGATATATAATATTAAATAACAGCGTGAGAAAACTAATTACAGGTTCTTCTCAGTATCTTACCAAAGTCTTTGAGAAATAGACACCATCCAAAAAAATATACAAGTAAATAAAAAATAGTATAGATGAGAATAAGATATATATCCAACATGTTTTATAGGTTTATTATTCAGCACAGTTAATATTAGTTATGAGATACAAAGTTGTGTAGTCATTTTGTGTTAAGCTGGTCCGTCCGTCAGTCCGTCCATCGTCTGTCATATATGTAACACATCAAAAAACTACATTCATTTTTTGTCAGCTTTACTTCAAACTGTAATGTGGTTTGCAGTGGCTGTTTGTAACCACGAAAGCTTGGATTAAACTGACCTTTACAGAAATTCGTTTATTTGGTCAATTTTTCTAGATTGGGGACTTATGTAAAATTAGTAGATTTATAGAACATTTTTTGTAGGATTTCATCCAAACTTGAATTTAGATGTGTACACTATGAGGGCACATTGGTACGGAAGCCGGTTAGTGTCAGGGTGAAGTTTTATTTTTAAGTCGTTAAAACGACTTAGCTAATATAAGTTATCTACGTTCATATCTGTAGATATGGATATTTTAACACCCTGAAGTATCCAAGTACATCCTAAGGCGAAGCCGAAAAGTGAACAGGGTACTGAAGGGTGTTAAAACATCCATATCTACGGATATGAACGTAGATAACAAATTTATCCCCGGTCTTAGTCAAAATCTGGCGATATTTAGAGAAATTCGACCACAAAGTGTAACGTGAAAGCAACGTTTTTTTCATTTTTTAAAAATCTTTTATTGAATTTTGGGAATTTGACATATTTTTTAACGGAATGTAGTGTACTACCTTTGGTAGAACCCTCCAGGTAGTCAGATATAAGATGTTTGTAATCCAGATACAGGGAAACGGGAATGGGTCGAATTTTGCGCTCAATGTTGTGAGAGTTACATCATAGACGGTGTGACGTCAACATGGGTCATTTGTCTCAGGAAGATACATTTCTTCTCAGTAATAATTTCACAACACATCAATTATGTATTACTCTGGTTAATCAAAGTATTAAGAATGATTAAGGATTTGGTTCAGGTTCATTTCAGACAATTTTTTGTTTTTAAATCAATAATATTTTCCAGAAATCTGTGAGTTTGTATGATTTTTTTCTGCTTTTTCTTCAAAAGGGGCTGAATACTAGAATGTGTATGAGAATAACGTTGAAGTTTTAGAACAGTTATTTTGTGATATTGTTAACTAGAAATTAATTCCAATTACTCAATATTTGAAAAAGTTAACAAATAATATTTTCCAGAAATCTGTGATTTTGTATGATTTTTTTTAACTTCCGCACTCCAAAATGATGTTAAAACTAGAACTTGTATGGAACTAAGCCTTAGTTTTCAGACAGGTTATTTTTTGATGAAATTCACTCAAAAATTAATTCAGAAAAATCAATATAAAAAAAATTATAGATATTTTCCAGAAATCAGTGATTTTTGAATATTTTCTCAACTCCCCCCCCCCCACAAATGATGTTAAATACCACAATATGTATGAAAATTGTGCCTCAATTTTTTGGCAGGTAATTTTTTGATAATGTTCACTTGAAATGAATTCATAGTAGTCAATATTTAAGAAAATAAAAATATTTTCCAGAAATCTGTGATTTTTTATGATTTTTTCAACTTTTCCCCAAAAATGAGGTTAAATTCCCAAATAAGTCCAAAAATTGAGTCTGAATACTAAGACATGTTAGTTTGAGTTAATTTTAACTCACAACCAATTATCAAAATTAAATATTTAAAAAATTAAAATAATTTTCCAGAAATCAGTGATTTTTGAATATTTTCTCAACTTTTTCCCCAAAAATGAAGCTAAATACCACAATATGTATGAAAATTGTGTCTCAATTTTTTGGCAGGTAATTTTTTGATAATGTTCACTTGAAATGAATTCATAGTACTCAATATTTAAGAAAATAAAAATATTTTCCAGAAATTTGTGATTTTTTATGATTTTTTCAACTTTTACCCCAAAAATGAGGTTAAATTCCCAAATATGTCCAAAAATTGAGTATGAATACTAAGACATGTTAGTTTGTGTTAATTTTAACTAACAACCAATTATCAAAATTGAATATTTAAAAAATTAAAATTATTTTCCAGAAATCAGTGGTTTTTAATGATTTTTTCATTATTTACCCCAAAATGCAAATGTATGGATTTATTTGTTAATTTCATGTGTTTTCATGCTTCATACATCACATACAACTATTTATTCACAACAGAAACATTGTTTAGGACGGGGCCATTTTCACTAGTTAATGAACCTACTCCTTTACATTCAACCTTATTCAAACATACGACAATGCTTTACATATATTGTAATACAATGGTCATAAGCGAAAAGAGTTAGAAAAATAAATAAGAGAAAATACAAGTTCGAATTTACTACATGTCACAAAGTACAATAATTATATAAAACACAATAAATAATCGGAATGAAGGCTTGTTTAGACTAGAGTATAAAATAATGAATATCTATCCGTTTTACTATCTATATCTCACGTGTGGTAGGTTATTGTATATACATTTAAAAGTGTTACTTGGATAAAGGGTTGATGATTCGGACATGTTATCATAGATATATAGTGGACGTTTTTACCAGTTCAAAGAGTTAATTAAACAGATAATGATGACCACCTATATTTTCCGGTCAGCGAGGAATATTTAAATGGTTTTTCATTTTTATGGTACCTATTTTATGTTTGAATTGTTTACCTATTTTTTAATGGTAAATATTTTATGTTTGATTTGCTTACATTTATATTTAATCGCTGAGCAATCAATTAACACGTCCCGTGTTTGGGAACGTGACAAAAACAGTATAAAAAGAGAACCCAGTGGGAAGTCAGGGTGCCCGTGCCTCGAGATACTGGCTAGATACATAGCTGTTATTATCTGTTTATTGTTTGCTTTTTTGGTTTATTGTTTCATTTGGATTTTATATACAGTTGTTTAGTGTAGTTAACATTAAAAGACATTTATAGAACACAACGTGAAGTACTGGCCATTCAAATAGACGATCACAAGCTATAGGATTACAAATCCTATTTGGCGCCCAAGTGACCAGGATTCCAAGGTCAACGTTTTACGTTTCTCTAAAGTACCTTCGAAGACTGACATTTGTTTAAAATTAATTAAATCAGTTAAATTATCAACTAATTAATTATAATAAATAATTAGGTGTACTGATTAATTGATTGTTAAAAAAACCATAATTAAAAGTACACTATTTAAAACAGATAATAATGGCTTTGTCGGACGAATTTAGCGGTCTGGGTAAAAGTGAAGGGTCTGACCATCCTTCCCAACATAATCATGCCCAAGGAGATAGTAGTACGGCTCCACCTGTAGTTTCTAATGACATCCCTAATAATGATGACCCTAAGGATTTGGCTAAATTTGCAATGGACCAACATAAAGCTTTGCAAATGGCAGTATCAGTCCCATTATTTAGCATTGTACAAACGTTTGAAGGTGATCCAAAACAGTTTAAACAATGGGTTCGAAATATAGATCGGTACGCTCAAATGGCTAGGTTAAAAGATACTGATATCCCGCAAATTGTTCATCTTACTTGTATAGACTTAGTAGCCGATTTTGTAAAAAGATACATTGAAGAGTGCACGGCAGTAGGGGAATTGCCTAAGTGGCAAAATTTGAAGAGAATTTTGCAGAATAGGTTTGGGGATATTACGGACCAACAACAAGCAATGCCTATATTATGCAGAACGAGACAACGCCCCGACGAGAATGTACAAATGTACGCGGAACGGTTATTGCGAATAGCGGGAGATGCTTATCCAAATCCGGTGCAGGACGACAATACCCGCAACCTCATTCAGACACAATTAGCGGATACATTTTGCGACGGGTTGCATTTTGATTATTTAAGAATGAAAGTAATGCGCGAAGACCCGAAAAATTATGATGACGCAGTTAAATGTGCCACGAAAGGGCAAGGTTTACGCAATAGGTTTATGGCAAGATCACGGCTCGAGCCAAACGTTAACACTTCGGAAACGAGTTGGTTACGCGATTATTTGTCACCACAGAACATGACGGGAAATTTTATGACAAGTCCACAATGGCCAATGACAGCACCTTGTCCATACAGAAATTTTGATTCTAGGCCTATAGAACCTATTGAGTTAGGACACTTGAGGAAGCATTTATGCTATAAATGTGACAAGGAGCAAAGATGCCTAGGTTGTAGTAAACGGAAAGACTATAGAGTTTACACAGCAGGTGAATTCCCTGAAGAACCAATGATCATCAGTGATGATGAGGAAGAAGAAGTGAAACCCAGATATAACACACCTTCTTCGAAAAAGACAGCTAAACCCAAGAAGGCAGTTCCAAAAAAATGCACCTCCTCAACGGAGAGCCCCTCCTCGACGTGATGTTCAGCGTACGTATGATAGTCCAGATTGGGTAAGTGGAGCAGAATGTTGGATTTGCAACATACTAGGTCATTTGAAGTAAAGGAAAGGAACAGAGAACGGCTGTACCCCAGGGACGAGAAAGACTCGCGTTCAAAATAATCGTGGAAATTGGCCCCGATCTTCTAATTTTAGGAACAACCAGGGAAACTAGGAGCCGCTCTTCAAAAGGAAGCCGTTGGAGAGAGGAGAAAAATTAGGAAAAATTTTAAAAAGAATAAAATAAAAAGGGGGGATCAAATTAATGTAGTGGGAAATCTGGGAACTTGTATTATCAAAATTGGGAAAACACTCTTTAGATCTTTAATTGACACCGAGAGGACGCATCCTTAATTAGTAAAAAAATGTTTGACAGATTACCGCAGAAACCAAAGGTTTCCAAAATTTCTCCAAACCTACATACTGCTAGCGGAGAAATGTTGACCATAGTGGGTCAAGCTACATTGTTTTTCACAATGAATGGTCAACCATTAGAGCAGCAATTCCTTATAACTGATGGGCTCAATATGAACTTCATTTTGGGGAGAGATTTTTTAAAAAAAAACTATGGGGTTAGATTATATTTTGATTTAGGAATGTTAAGGGTGGGAAAAACATATATCAAATTGGAAGATGACCTTCACATTTCGGCTATAATTAGGTTAGATAAATAACTCAAGTTAAAACCACAAACAGCCATGTTATGTTATGGTGTGGTAAATAGAAGCTTCCAAAAATCTAACCTGGGAATAATTGAGGTGAATGAATCTTCGAGGTTTTCGCCATTCTTTTTGCTATATAACAGAGACGTTGTTTTACCCTTAGACACGGTCCTGAGTCCCAGACGTAGGTACATGGGCGACGACCAACATCAGATTGCTCTTCAACAGCAACATAAATCATTTATGTTGGTACATAGGAATATAAAAAATCCATGAGAAAACAGAAGCGATATGCTGATAAAAATAGTAAGAAGGATAATTTCCAAATTGGTGATTCGGTTTATTTAAGAAATCATAGAAGAACGAATAAACTAGATATAAAATGGACAGCATTCTTTAGAATTATAGAACAAACTGGACTAGTAACGTATATTACACGTAACCATTTAGATGGATCCAAAACTAGTACTCGCGAAAGACACATAAGGCCTGCAAATATTGAGAAATTGGAGATTCCCAAAGATCAGGATTTTCGAGCATAAAGGAGCACAAGGTTAGTTGTGCCTCTAGATGATATTGATGAGTCGGACGGCGATGAAACTCCACAAGAAATGGTGGTACGTCATAAACGACTCAAGCGGGAAGACTCCTCTGATGAAGATGAAATCCCTCTTATGGAACTTAAAAGAAGACTTCATCAGAAGAAACTGGTTGATGAAAACGCGGAAAAGGCGAACAAACAGAGTCAAGTAAATCTAGAAGAAAATCGAATTTAATACAGTTTTTGGAAATTGTACTGTGATGTACGGAATATGTTGTATTGTGATGTACGGAATAAGTTGTACTGTGATGTACGGAATATGTTGTATTGTGATGTACGGAATATGTTGTACTGTGATGTACGGAATATGTTGTATTGTGATGTACGGAATATGTTGTATTGTGATGTACGGAATATGTTGTATTGTGATGTACGGAATAAATTGAACTGTGATGTACGGAATAAAAATTTGAGTAATTGTTATTCTTTTCCTTTTAAGTTGTCATTTTGCTATGTTAAAAGCATTAAAAAAAAAACAAAAAAAAAAAACAAAAAAAAACAACATTGTCAATTGATGATATCGGAAATTGATATTAAACCTCAAGTTAAATATTTAACAAAAGGACATTGGTTAATTACCTCGAATGAACCTTTGACGCTCAGCGTAACATGTAGAAATTTGTCTAATTATAGAATTACTTCTAAAACTCCAGTTGATATAATTAGTTAGATTTAACATGTTCAGCTCATAATATTTACATGACATTACTGCCTTATTATCATAAAGAAAGTCAATATACTGTGACGGGAACATTTAAGAAGTTTATTAATAATTATTTGTTTGGAGATATAACCTTATGGAAAACCGTATTTGAAGAAATACCTAATCTTAAATCAATAAAAATACCTAAGAGATTAACAAAAATAAAAGTATTCCCACTAAACAGTTCAAGGAAGAATTAAATAGTGTTAATTTGTAATTGAAGACTATGCCCAAGAGCTCTAGATATTGGATATGTGTATTTGGCACACTGGGTTTAATACTATTAATTTTAATAATTAAATTTCGTCGTAAATTGATAAATAAGTGTAGGAATAAGTATAAGGGTAGTTTAAGGTCAGTAAAAAGGGGAAATGAGGAGGCGTATCGCTTGATGTATGGTAGAGATAGTAACAAAGTCTGGAAGATTACAAAGATATGATCCAACACGACCTGAACCTTTTGCTCCTACAAGGTTACCAGAAGTAGGAACTACAAATGACATTATTAGACCAAACTAGACTTTCAAAGTTATATTTAAAGGAAAAATATGGACTTATATCGATTGATGGTGTGCCGGCCGACAAACGAATTTCATGGCAAGAACAAAATTGGTGTCGTAAATATGACTGAGAACAATTTGACAACTAAAGCAGACGAAGACGATGGATATATGCCAATTCTACCGCTAAGGAAAAGAAGATCCGAAATAGATCATATAACGAAGGTATGTTAAGGCTGTTCCATGGAAATCTGTAGATTTTCACACTCGAAAAACATAACGGGAAAATAAATTAAATGTAATCTTGCTAGTGGGGTACTTAAAGTTGGAAAAAATGTGTTCTTTATAATCTCGTGGTCAACATTCTACTTTCGGTTTGATGTTTATTTATGCCTATACCCTGTCACGTGACCTGGAACCTCCCCCTTTTACCTTAACAAAAAACGCAAAAGTTCTAGCGTTTCCTGTAGTATTTCGGTAAGCTTTTTGGTTATGGTGAGAAAGATATTTTTCTATATTTTTCGAAAAGTGCTATGCCGTGGTTTAATATGAAGTCAGTAAATTACAAATAACAGATTTTTGTCGATATTCGTGAATTGGACACATATTTTCCACTTTGACATGGTAGATTTTATTTATGACACCAAACTGTCATTTGGCATAGCACAAAACGTATAGGGTAATTATTTTCGAGTTTATTGATATACAGTACTACAATATCTGTTGAGCGGAAACGCTAGAACTTTTTGCTTGAAGTAAGCACACATTGGAAGCGATTGAACAAAACGGATGACGTACTATAACAACAACAACAACAACAACAACAATACTTTATTTTAAGAGGGTTACACAGTTAGCTATATAACTAATCTTCCCTGAGGCCCTCATCATAGAAAAGCATAAACAAACTATACTGCAAAGCGCAACGAAGACGCAAAAAGGGAAACAACTCTTTAAACACAATTTTCAGCTAAGCGTATAATTTAAATAAATATTAGTATCTGTCGAATAATTTCTTTTCTCCCACATATTTAAATACGATTCCAATAGTTTAAAGCTCTGGTAGTGTGTCTAGGCCAAAACAATACTGCACGTAACACTAACTTTATGTTTATCTGTATAATCTAATATTTTTAGTTGGAAACATATGTACACGTTAAACTTAAAATATGACTCTGATTGGTCAATTTGATACCCTGTTGAGTGTAATGCTCTCTAAAATTTTGTTGAGGGAATGGATTTCAAGGAAGATCAACTAATGATTGATTGTGTGTGTGTGTTTTTTTTTTTTGGGGGGGGGGAGGGTAGGAAATTATTTTTGAAATTTTATCCAGTGTTCAAGAAGCTGGATTTTTTTCAACACATCATTTTAAAAATAATTATGCTTGTGTACCAATTATTTTCATGTGAAATAGCTTTTTGGATTTATATAGACTCCCCATGTCCATGATAACAAAATTAATATGCTTTTGTCGTGGCCAATGATGCAAGCTCTTTCCAGTATAACGATTCTGACTCTTAAATTATAATTTGAAGCAAGTTATTTCCCTTACTTCTGTTTAAGGCGAACGAAACTTTTTCTAGTCTTAGTATGTAGGACAATATGGCTGCCCCCATTAAACAGACTTTTCTAAATGACCCGAATGTAGAAAATACATATGCTCCTATAGCGCTCGCTATAAGTATTATTATAACTTGTTTATTTTTAATGCTTTTATGTACTACTGTACATGTATGTGTGCGAGTATAACCTTTATTTCTGTGCCATTCTTCTTTTAATTCAACATTCCATAGCACAATTTAAGAAGACTAATTGATCAAGCAGTACTTAAAACTTTAAAATGAAACAAAAACTACATTATCTATATACTCCAACAGAACACCAGATTTTAATGTAAAATGATCTGATGACATCCCAAGATAATATTTTTAAACACTGGATACAAATTTCCACAAATTTATCTTTTCTCTCAAGCTCATAAAAGTGAGAGAAAAAGCGCCTCAAAATTTACTGATACAACATTCACAGAGATTACAAACTTTTCAGATGCCACAGAACAGTAAAACTGGTGAACACCATAATCAGAATGCATAAATTGGCTGAATGCAACTCGCTAAAATGTGAATACATTTTTTAAGTAATTCTTTATTATCATGCACAGAAAGTCTTTGTAATAGTAAAGTGTATGAATATTATATTGTCACTTAACAGATGAATATTTTGTTCTGAAAAATTCATTACATCTAGGATTTGAGATATGAACATCTAGGAACAAGGGAAGATTGTCAACGAGACAACTTCAATATTATCAGATTTGTTAAATATTGGGGTTACTCTATGGCATTAAAAAATAGCAATAAAACCACCAGACAAAATATAATGCGTTCACAATCCATAATAAATGATATGCAATATTTGTGTGAAATAATTCCATTTTAAAAGATAACACTGATAAAAATTTACAGTCATCTTTATTTACATTGTACGTGTAGTATTCCTGTCCTTTTTAAACAAGTCAAGCTACTAACAGCTACTTATATATATATACAGGTATGTAAACGTCCAAATTTATTCAGCACATGATGCTTGAGATCTTATTCATAAACTGGATGGTCACAATCTTCAATGATACTCTACCCACCAACTGCAAGGACACCTAAAATTAAAAAAAAGTAACTTTTGATATATGCAACCAAAAATGAAATTAAAAACTGATAAAATTTGCTGTTAGACAAACATTTCCTGTTTTACTTGCAATTTAAGGACAGCCTTCCAATGCCACCTGCCAGTTGTACCGGTACTTACTAGACAGTTTGAATTACATTTGTAGAATGAAACCTGTCTCCACAAACAAATTTCCCGCATACATACATGTATATGATCCTGTATCTTTAGAGTACCCGAGATATCAGCATGGGTTTAAATTTTAACCAAAATCAGTGGACCATGAAATCTAGGTCACAGTGACCTAGATATGAACTAAATATGAAAACTTAACCTTTACACCCAACACTGAAATGTAGGTCACAGTGACCCAATTGTTAGAGAAAAACATTATAGAATGTTAGATTTAGTGATGATGCAGCATTGATATAATGGTATGAATTCCTATGGTAAGAAATTAGTAACTCGTATGCATTAAACGTAGGCCAAAGGGATCCAATTGTTCTTGAACTGTTTCCTATGTCATAAGAGGATAATTGATGTTTCTCTTGAATTTCTGGGTAAAAAAACCTATCGGTTAAATATTTACTTTGGATAACCTTCTTTACTGCTTTATTTTGTCATCCATTTCTATTTTTGAAAAATATTAAATAAATTTTACAACTATAGTCCAGTTGACATCTATAAAAGGAGAAAAGAATCTAAATACCAAGAAAATCACTTTAAATTATTTCTTTTGATATTGTTCTGCTGTTTTATGTGTGTACATGTCATTGCAGTGTCTTGTCTTTGTGTGCATATGCTTTACCGTTTATCCTACATGTATGTGGCTTTTTTTGGACATGTAAATCTTCAAAAACAATTTTCAATTTGATGCACTATTTTTACATATAACTACTGTCTGGAAACCTCAGTTCGTAAAATGAGTTTTTTTTGCATTTTGAAAGTCTAAACATTAGAATTATTAGACAAAGTTTTGTTGGTTAATTAACCTTATTGAGTCGTCCACAAAAACATAAAAATTGTAAAGTTTTTAATAACGGTTATATTAGTATACCTAACAAATGATTCTAAATGGGGAATTTCCAACATATAAATCAATGCACCTGAAAATTTCAAAAAAAATTAATCATTTGAATTTATCAACTCAGACCTATCCTAAAATTTGTAAAACTGTTATTTTAAATATATTTAATGCACTTTCATGTATCACAGAGTTGTAATTCTTAATTCTATATCCCATAAGAAGAGTTATCTCCCTTTTACATTGAAAATTCCATAGGCAGAATTTTTTTGTTTCCCTGGAAAATCAGTAAAGTTCAATGGTTTCAATTATATCTTAGCTCATTGCATCTTTCACTGAAGTGACTAGACAATTCACATTTTGAAAAATCCATTTCATGAACTGAGGCGTAATGACAGTAATAAATTTTTTTCATTCATTTTCCAGTTTTGAGTGAGCTCATTGAACAAGAACATAGATAAATGTTATAAAATATTAATTTCACCGTATCATGTGAATGTTCAATTTGAATATCAAATAATGTATTAATAATTGTTACTCTGGATTACATTATTTGATATTCAAAAATAGTGAAGTTCAACAACTGAGGAGACATAGAAAAAATTTTTTTAATAAGTGTCCAAATTAGTACAATATATCATCAAGAGAATAAGATTGTGTCTTCTTTGTTTAAATTCATATTTCCAAGTTATATAATGTTACCTTTCAAATGAATTTTGTTATTCTGGATAACACCGTCCAAGTTTCTCTCATGGTAACAAAAATCAACAGAGGCTGAAAATGAAAATCAACTAGTAAATATTGCAAAGAATTATCAACAATTAAGCCAGCAATATTATAACTTTGATATTTCCAGAAAAAGAACAAAAAACAAAAAAATTGTATGGATTTTCAAGGAATAAATTAAACTTTTGTATTCATTAATCTTAAAGTAATATACAATTACTGTCTTAATATGAGGTAAAGACAAAAAACTTCACTAAATATTTGTGGATTGAAATTTCTGGAAACATAAAAGAAGGATGTGCAATATTATCCAACATACATTCTGTCTGTGGGAAATAAATTTATAGAAAAACATGTAAATTTTCTCATTTAATATTGAAATATAAAATACTATGCTTTAGTTACTAAATACATTACATACAATAACATAAAATATAAATTGCCTCACTTTCACATGTCTAAACAAGGACTGTTGGAGCGTTATAAACGTAAAAAATCAATATTTTATTTACGGGTATATAGTTGTGTATGGGTATAATAATAGCCATATTTAATGACCTTACTGTACATAATTACACGTTTATTACTACTGGGTATGATTTTGCCAATTCCCTGATAAATTTTCCATTTTTTCCCAGTTCCTTCAAATTTTTGCCCTCCCCCCTCAATCTTCCCAAATTCACACCCTCAAAAATTCCTTTTTTCCCCAATTCCTAAAACCAGTGTAACCTCCAACACTATTGTGCTACAAAAAAGTTTAAAAAGTATATAAAATGATCGAATTTGTTACTGGAAATACTTTTTTTACCCCTAATAATATTATTTTTTTCAGACAGCACCAGTAATTTGCTCTACAAAATAAATAAAACCTATTTCTGTAATCAAGATTTTTGCAGGAAATTTTTAGGCATCATTCTGACAGTCAAATCACTCAATCAATTCACACATATAAATACATTCTTAAAGCATTACTTCTAAAATAAATTTTACCCCCTCCTCCCAAAGTATAGTGGTAGCTCGTTATATCGCGGTATTTAACCATGTCAAAATGGCATCGAATTAACGTTGAAAAAGCACATTAATATCACGATATAATGGAACCAATGATGCAATGAGAATGTATTATACGTGAACTTCCAAAATTTTTAATGACCCTGGACCCCCCCAAAAAATACATTTTGATTTTAATATAAGAAGATGAAAAAAGCTATTATTTGAAACAAATTTCCTACAGAAGAAAAAGAAATTGAGAATACATCCAACACTTCTAATCTCTTGCCATAAAAAATATTGTTTGAAGTTCTCTCTTTTTTTTGGGGGGCGGTTATTGGATTGAATATTTGTATCTATTCAAGTTGAATTTCACCTTGTGTGAATTTCCTCTGAACCACCCTATTTTTATCCAGAGATTCCAAGGACATTACTGCACTCTGCAGTATATTGAGTAGATGATATTGAGGGGGGGGGGGGGTATAAGTGTATAACAGGCTCAGGGGGCGAATCTCAAATTGATGTTTTGCATTATTTTGCACATATACCTTCGTTGTCTACTGTCCCATTTTAATTGTATCTCGTAGAAATAGCTGATAACGAACGGGTGATGAGTGGTGATGACCGTGCAGTGATGACTCGCATCTTTTCGTCTAAGTTCATTTGTTTGTTGGGTTATTACTGCATATTAAGATATCTTACCTGAGGCCGTTATACCAGGACAGCACAAACAAGTGCATGAGTGAGAGAATTGTCCCTTTAAACCGGTCACAATTCAGTTTACATCTCTGCATGTCGTTCAACAGGTGCGATGTCAAAATCTTCAAGCTTCTCATAGATCCAGTTTTTCCAAATAAGGAAAATAGGCCGTGACGGACAGCTCCCAATTTTACCACTTCGTTGCCTTTTCTGATAATATTGGATATATTTTAACACTTAAAACGGAAGATGGTATGCTGATACATCATACACTATCAGCGCCGACAAAAAAAATCATCAAACTCTTGGCGTAATTATGCAGTTTATAACAACTACGCGAAGACTGACGTCAGTGACGTTGCACACGCTACTATTCTGGATGACAGGAGTTACTTCCCCCTGAAAAAACAGCCTTAACATACCTGCGAACTCCGGAACCGTCAGTCAAAACTGGACGCGATGTTGACGCTGAGATCGATGTCAAAACGATCTAATCATCATCCCAAAAAGAACTCTTTAATGTAGTTTCGACAAGACAAAGTCGAAGGACATTAATTCGATTTACCCAAGTTTAAGACAAGAAGTGAAGGACAATGAAGCCAGATTGTAGACGTCCACTGATACTGGATTCATTTTAGCAGGAGTATCGGGATAGATACTGTTACCTGAACAATTTTGTTAATTATTCAATAGGATCTTATGTGTATCATGAAAACTGAACTTAGCAAAATTGCAGAACATTACCATCAACATGAAGAGTGAACTGATTGGTCTTGTGTACATATAAATTTATCTATATAGACTTATAATCGTTTTTATATCAGCTATTTATTTTGAATAGGACAGGACATTGATTGGATTAATGACAGTAATTTCATATGAAGCTATAATTTGCATACTTAATGTATTATTATGATAATTATTGAAAATGTAAGGGGCAAGTATTAATCTAACACTCTTGAGATATACTCAATGTTACAAATTGCTACAAAGATAACTGACACAACTGATTTTTATCAAAGAAATTTATCAAAAGATATGACATACATCTTAATTGTGACAAGTAATAGTTAGAAAGCAGTTAATTGAACATGTAAATAATAATTAACATATATGAGCTCTGAGCGAGACTGACATCCGGTCTGCTTAGCCATGACGGGTAAGTTTTTCACAAGAAGGACGCCTATGACAGCGGCAGTGGGCAGTCATCCAAAATAAAGGGTTACGACAGAGGAATAAATGACCATAGAAAATTGATATTCAAATAAATAACAATATCTCTAAATTGTTGAGGGACGAATGTAATACAATGGTCATAACCGAAAAGAGTTAGAAAAATAAATAAGAGAAAATACAACAAGTTCGAATTTACTACATGTCATAAAGTACAATAAGTATATAAAACACAATAAATAATCGGAATGAAGGCTTGTTTAGACTAAAGTATAAAATAATGAATATCTGTCCGTTTTACTATCTATATCTCACGTGTGGTAGGTTATTGTATATACATTTAAAAGTGTTACTTGAATAAAGTGTTGATGATTCGGACATGTTATCACAAATATATAGTGGACTTTATTACCAGTTAAAAGAGTTAATTAAACAGATAATGATGACCACCTATGTTTTCCGGTCAGCGAGGAATATTTACATATTTCATTTTTATGGTACCTATTTTATGTTTGAATTGTTTACCTTATTTTTTAATGTTACCTAGTTTTTGTTTGATTTGCTTACATTTATTTTTAATTGCTGAGCAATCAATTAACACGTCCCGTGTTTGGGAACGTGACAAAACAGTTTAAAAAGAGAACCCAGCGGGAAGTCAGGGTGCCCGTGCCTCGAGATACTGACTAGATACATAGCTGTTATTATCTGTTTAGTGTTTGCTGTTGCAGTTTATTGTTTCATTTGGATTTTATATACAGTTGTTTAGTGTAGTTAACATTAAAAAACATTTATAGAACACAGCGTGAAGTACTGGCCATTCAAATAGACGATCAAAAGCTATAGGGTTGTAACTTTATGAATAGTTTGACAGTAATGTAACTTTTGACCAATTTAAAAATACCGATAGTGAAGAAAATACGATCAGTGAGAATTAAAATTAGAGGTAAAATGAATTTACACCTAATAAAACTACTCCTAAACATTGTTGAAGACCACGAAACAATATGATAAAAATTTCCTACTTTAGCAATAAATATTCTATATTGCCCGCCTGTTTTCATGCACAAGATGAGGTCAGCTCGCTAATTTACGATTCTTTCGTAAATCTTTCACTTAATTAATTCAAAAACTGCGTGCATAACTACTTATTTTTTATCAGGCAAATCGAAAAGAATTTAGTGATAAAGTTAGAGTTGAACAAAGCTAATACGTACATTTTAAGTAAATGCTATCCGAATTAACAATAAAAATCGAAAATGGAAAGATAAATATTCAGGACGTTTTTAATGCAAATTAGCTATTACTTTTCCCCTTTTCTTGACCTTTTAATTTACATGTAATCGAAGTTAGCTTTATATAAACTTATTACTCTCATTATTACGAAAAATTCTCTGTAAAGTTTAATTATTATGCAAATCATGTTTGTTTTACTGCAAAAATTACACTTACTAAAGAAATCATTTTAAGATAAAAATAAGTTGCCGACAAAGGACATTTTGTACCTATAGAAATACTAATGATATGTCGATATTTAAGTAAAAACGAACACAAATGTCCTGCGGGGAGTACACATCCTATAACGTATACTTGAACACTTTTAACTTTCGTACATCGTACGTAAATCGTTCGTTCAGCATTCATTCATCATTCGTACGTTGCGCGTTCAGAATCCATGAATCGCTCGTTCAGAGTTAGTAAATCATTTGTACTAAAGAAATCATTTTAAGACAAATTGAATCATTTTAACAAATGCTTGTTTATAGTGATATCATTTACCATTGGATTTACGATACCATCAATCATATGCTGAACTGTGTTTTACACCAAAAGCTGAGATTTATTATTATTCAAACGAGAAGCGACACGATGTACAAATGATTTACTAACTCTGAACGAGCGATTCATGGATTCTGAACGCGCAACGTACGAATGATGAATGAATGCTGAACGAACGATTTACGTACGATGTACGAAAGTTAAAAGTGTTCAAGTATACGTTATAGGATGTGTACTCCCCGCAGGACATTTGTGTTCGTTTTTACTTAAATATCGACATATCATTAGTATTTCTATAGGTACAAAATGTCCTTTGTCGGCAACTTATTTTTATATTGTAATGGAAGTTTCTTTTATTACACAATTCTTTAAATATGAAATACATAATTACTAAAAATAATTTCCCCTGAGTTTCTTAAATACGGAAAAGACAAAGTTAGAGTTGAACAAAGCTAATACGTACATTTTAAGTAAATGCTATCCGAATTAACAATAAAAATCGAAAATGGAAGGATAAATATTCAGGACGTTTTTAATGCAAATTAGCTATTACTTTTCCCCTTTTCTTGACCTTTTAATTTACATGTAATCGAAGTTAGCTTTATATAAACTTATTACTCTCATTATTACGAAAAATTCTCTATAAAGTTTAATTATTATGCAAATCATGTTTGTTTTACTGCAAAAATTACACTTACTAAAGAAATCATTTTAAGACAAATTGAATCATTTTAACAAATGCTTGTTTATTTCTAAACACATTCGTAATTCGCAATTTCAATTTAGAGAAATAGATTGGTGACTACAAAAAAGCGCCAGGAAGGAGAGGTTAACAAATACCGACGATAAAAAATACACACAAACGTTTAACATTTTAAAATCAATGCGGAGAGTAACATAACTAACGAAAACAGGTATGAACAATAAAACAGAGAACAAATAAGGTCAACAATAACACTAATATATTACTTAATCCAATATATAAATGACATAACAAAATAAAAAACAGAAACATGGAAATAAAAGAGAGTCAGATAGTATAACTTAGGAGAGACAAAGGGCATCATCGAGGTTAAATTTTTTTTATGGTTACTGAAATCCCCATTTATCTATCTTATTTAAGCATCTAAATTTAAATTTTAATAAATACGAAGCTGTTTATTACCCTAACCTGCAAGCAGGCACAGGAAGCGGGGTTTATGGCCGATTTATGTTAAATTCTATCAGAGATAATGACTGGTCTGTATGGTCCTAATATCTTTATCAAATTAATTTGAGAACAAAAATGTCATAAGAACTGTTGTTGCGAACAGGACAAAACCGCGTCTGGTAACGTCCTTTGGACTGAACAAGTGGATTACGTTTGTCATCGCGACCGTTTTTGTCTCACATAGGTCTTCACGTGGTCGCAATAAGGAGAGATGAGCAATCTATCCTTTAAATAGGTATTTCGATACCTGATATAAAACATTTTTTTATATCGTTACTTTAAATATCTACATTGTCCACTGGAAACATGCTTTTTAATTATATCCATTTTGTAAATAAACCTACAACCCATTCTTAAATGGCCTCTTTGAAACGTAACTCGATACATGTTAGATGACCAAAATTCCAGTTTTATCTTTCTGACCCCTTTAAGGATGATACTTAGTCCAATTTAGCAATATGAGACGATAAGATAATATTTTGTAAGATAGAAAAATGTCGGATATTACGAAATAAGAAAAATATGTTTTGTTATGCTTGTCTTTTTTACTATATGTCTTTTCAGAATTTGTTTCAAAGAATTGTATTTAAGTAATAAACGTATGATTCACATTGAACTATGTTTTTTTTTACACTTTAATGGATTATTGTTTTCAATATTTAATTTATAAACTTGTTATGGCAACCTAAAAGAGCTTCTATGATATTTACACATCCTGTAACGTAAAATTTAACACTTCTAGGGTCCGTAGATCGTAAGTAAAGCGTCCGTACATCGTTCGTTTAGCGTCCGTACATCGTCCGTACAACGTCCGTACATCGTCCATACAACGTCCGTTAAGAGTCCGTGCATCGTTCGTTCAGCATCCGTACATCGTCCGTGCATCGTTTCGTTTATAGTTTGACTTAATGATAAATCTCAGCGTTTTGTGTAAAACAGCGTTTAGCGTATGGTTTATGATATCGTTTATCGTATGGTAAGTAGTACCGTTTAGCGTTTTATTTAGCATATGGTATATCGTTTGGTAAATGGTATCGTTCATCGTTTCGTTTAGCGTTTGCTTCAGCGTACATCGTTCATTCAGCGTATACTACGGTGAATGGTCGTTTAAATGGAGACCACGCCTCTTCTATGTGAAAACGAATTTTTGCCCCTCCTTTTCATAAATAATACAGAAATATATAGGTCACAGAATTAAAAATAAATAATAATAATAATAATAATAATAATAATAATAAATAAATAAATAAATGAAGATATAAATAAAAAAAACCTAAAACGTCAACAAAAAATAAATATTATAAGCCAACGAATAATGATTTCACCTGAATGTTCTGCAAAATAAATTCGTTTTACATTAATTGAAGGGTTTAAATTTTAATGATATTTACAATTGTAAATATTTTGTTTATCATTCATCACTAGAATTTTTCGATTCTAGTTTAAAAAAAAGAATTGCTTTAAACACTTTTTGCATTATTTATGAAAGAAATTTACGATTGTGTCCGAGTAAGCCATCAAAATACGTACATTTTGTGCATAGAAACGGGCACAGAGTATTTATTGCTTACAGGTACGAATTATCTATAATACTAAATTTACGAATTAGCCGAATAGGCGGCAAAACGCGTGGTTCAAAATAAACGATGTATGGTTCAGATTATAAAGGTTATTATCGGATTTGACAATCTGCATTTATAAATTTCAACTGCAGTTTTGTTTATGTGCAAATGGAATTTGTATGCACTTTTCCTGTATGAATTCTCCCAACATATCCCTTAGAAGGTTCTCGAATGCATCATTTTAACACATTGATTTAAATAAACAAGTATGCACATATTTTAAATGTATTTCTGTTTGAAATTACGGAAGAAGAATAAAACTAATTAAAAACATTCTCCTTCGAATGGGATGTTTCCGCTTCATGTATTCAGGATTGTTTTTCTACAATAACGCAATTTCTCCTAACTGTAAAGGCTATGAACTTTCAAGATTATATGAATGAGTAAGGTAAAGTTCAGAGGAATTCCTAACTTAGTTGTTTTTTTTGGATTGCTCGGATGTTTACATTGCACAAAGTGATTAAACCAACAATTATCTATTTTTTCATTATTTGTCATGTGACCTGTCTAAATATATCTCTACCATACAATTCCCTGTAAGCCCTAGATAAAACTATTTTTAACAAATGGTCATCTTTATCATTAATGACGAAATTTATCTCGGACATCTTTGATAAATATAAACGTGGACATCACACGCATCCACACACTAAAAATGCTTTTATCGTCTGATTATTGGATATATTTGTGAAATTAAGCATCGCATGCCCTGCCCATGATGACAATGGAACAATTGGAACAATTATTTTCCAAACATATGCTCTACCTAACTCATGGCATCTTTTGAAAAATTCATCCGTCACTAAGGAAATGGTTACATCTACAATTTCATTTTCATATTTATTCTGAAGGAAAAAGTTAATGCATTATGAAATGTGTATTTAATGAAAGCTTTTCATCAAGTTCCAGTTCAGAATTAATTGTAACAATAAAAATATTGACAATTTATGTGGTTGTGTTTTCGTCATAGATTTTGACTTTGATGGAACCTTAAGGTCCATTTTGGTAATTCTACGTGGCATACAGTCTACTTCATCAGTGGATACATCTTCGGTAGTAACGAACAGCCATATGACAATTGGGTCACGTTGACCTACATTTCACGCTTCATTGACTTTGGTTAAAGTTTGCATTAACATCCATTTCTGGAATACTACAGCATATATAGACATGAAACTATCAGTTGATACCACCTACTTGACAGGAAAGTTTATGGAAAGCCTGCTACAACATCCATATTGAGTCACTGTTCCATGAATGACATGGCCGCAACAACTTTTTATAGTCAACATGGCCACCACAAAAAAAAATGCTTATTTTCCCGCGCTCGCGCGGGTTCAATGTCTTGTCAGATCCTAATCTTTAGCACGTTTATGTAATCGGTTTTTCCCAAATCCAATTTACACATTTGGTCCTTGCAATTTTTTAGTCAGTATATTCTTTTGCCCACCTTTTATCATCAACTTTTTGGGATCAGATCTTTTTTTCTCAGTTCCTTTTATGCTTCTCCTGAAAATTTATATGGTTTCCAAATCTGATATTTTTCATTCTCATTTTCTCTAAAAAAAAAAAAAGATGCTCCGCATAGATCCACACAGACTAAGTTTCTAATTTTTCTCAACAAAATGAACATAGATTTATAGAATACGCGTGCATTTCAACAAATTAGCTCTCGGAGATTTAAAGATTGGACTCAGTAGTTCACAAGAGCTTCAGAAACAGCAACTGTCAACAGAAGAAAAAATCTTCAATTGAATAAAAAAGACAAAACTTACTAATAACCATAAAAAGTTTGAAAATAAATCAAACCTTATTTGTGAATGGAGTTTCAGAATAAACAAGAATATGTGTCCACAGGACACGATGCCTCAATGCACTATCATTTTCTATGTTAAATGAACCATCAAATTGGGGTCAATACCCCTATTTGACATGAAATTGAGACAGATCACATAATAATGAACATATGTACTAAGTTGATGTAAATACCTCACCCAAAACTTTAACCTGAGAATGAACTGTTTCCACACTATCACATTTCTATGTTCAGTGAACCATGAAAATGGGGTCAAAACCCTAATTTGGCATGCAAATTAGAAATACAACATTATAAGGAACATGTGTACTAAGTTTCAAGTTCATGTGACTACAACTTCACCCTAAACTACCTTCGCCAAAAACTTTAACTGGATTCGGGAAGGACAGACGGATGCACAGACCAAAAAACATAATGCCCCTCTACTATCGTAGGCGGGGCATAAAAATTGAAGGCCCAATGCAGACAGGTGACCTAATCATGTTGACAATTTTACCATATTGGCGGATTTCATACATAATATTAATTAGATATAGCTAAGTCAAAACAAGTCAATGACAAAAACAGAGGTAGAAAAATCTGGACTTACAAATCCTGTAGAGTTAGCACATATTGGTTTATTGTTTCAAGTAGTTCATTTTTAAACTAGAGGCTCCTAACAACCTGTATTGTTCACCTGGAATTCAAATCTCGAATAATCTAATCACAATGCAAACATGCATGATCAACCCACGACACTTAAGCTATGAAACATTACATTGATTTCTTTTTGGCGCACAGGTGCACAAATTTATAGAAGACTGCCACAAAATTTTGAAAACGGATCTCGCAAGTACCATCACAATTTGTCAACTTGTTGTATTATATGGTTGCGTATTCTTCAACAGTGTTTGGGAAAGTGGATTATTAAAAGTGTAAAGCCATATGTTATTCTTCGCTTCTTCGCACGTATATTTTAGTTTTAATTTTCACTATACATGTACTTGTATTAGCAAAACTTCACTTCCCTCTGTGTAGGTATATAGGCATTGTTTAAAAAAAATATTTACTGCCAATCTACTCAAGATACATATAGATGTAAGTAATTTGCCATTGTCTAAGGTTAAATGTAATTATCAGTTTAACCACAACTTACAGGTAGTAAAATGAACAGCGTCCAATTAACTTTATTTCTTTCTAGATATTAATATTGTCAATGCATATTAACAAAATTTAAACAAAGACTCTTTTCATCGGTACGTCTAAAAACCGCATAGGCGGGGGTTAGTGCATTAAACCATTCAAAATGCACTTAGCCGACATAGGAATCTGAACCATTTGATTTTGTAACTGTTAAGCTTTTAGGTCCTGAGGGATCATAAATCAGTCACATAACCAAGTATATACACCATTGTACATAAACGTAATTGAAAACAATTTTGATCCTGGTACAGAAAAGAAAAAAATATTGATCCCCCATAATTTTAATCGCACCTCCCGCCATTCCTTCCATGAAGAATGTAAAAATGTAAAAAAAATAATTCCCCTTTTTCTCATTAGCAGAAATTATGCAAATTAACCACGATTCTAAAAAATGATAAAAAAATATGTATTTATTCGAGAGCATATAAAAATACCAAGAAGGAATCCAAAACCCATAGAAGGACAAAACCATTCACCATAGGACAATGTACGAAGTTGTTTTTTCTCCAACACCCGAAAGTCACAAAATTCCTGACTCGTATGATATACACATACATATATAAATAGCAAACTAAAAATATTTCGTTAGACATTTGTTTTTTTTCCAGAATAACAAAAAAAAAAAAAAAAAAAAAAGAATTAATAAATCAAATTTATAGCAACATGTATCTGAAATGATCAATTCCATTTTTTTTCCAATTTTCCAATTGTTCTTAAATAGTCACTATGTCAAAATTTGCTAGAGTCCACTTATTGTTATATGTTATAAAGACCTTGATATATGTACTCTAAATAAAGTAAAATATAATTGTTTTCTTTCTTGTCTCTTTTTTTCTTATCGGCATTTAATAGGTGATTATAAAAGTTGACAAATTTCTTAACGGTTAGATAATTAATGATCCAGGTGGTAATCTGACAGAATTCATTATTTCTGCAAATTTATAAACTACTTTGGATTTTTTGGTTATTTTTATTAGATATGTATATTTTAAAAGTATAAAATTTTTGACAAATGTCGGCTACAGACAGCTACGTTCACTAACCCGAGCTATGCGGTGGTTAGAGGCCCCCCTTTTTTAAATAAAAATATCTTTTAAATAAACCTTTTGTATTAAATTAAATAAAAAGCAATAAGCAGGGGGGTCTCAACGTAATTTATTTAATAGCTCAATAGAATATTTATTTTCACACAGAATAACCCAAATAGGAATTGATATCCAAATAGGAATTGATATAAAGTAACTTGGAGCAAAAATTACCAAATAAATAAAATGTTTTTGTCTCCCTTCGATTATTCGAAAATCGTTTACTCTTTGCTTTCCATGCTAAAACATTGCCATGTAAATAAATAAAATATGCAAAATATTTCTACTTTAATTTATGGCTTTAGAGGACCCAAATGTCATAATTGGTCATTTGTGAGTTTCATTGTATCCCGTCGCTATCGTTCGAAAGGTAGGTAACTGACTATGGCTATTGTAGCAGTAATTGGCCATAATATTATAGGGGATGCAATAAAATGACCCGGATTTAATTACAATTTATACCGATATACATATACAGGAAGTTCAAAGGACCACCTGGTGTTTAAAGATTGACAAATGTGATAATGATGTTGTATATAATCAATAAAATTTACAATAACCAACAAAGATGACACGTGGAAGGAAGCACTTCCGAGTGAATTTTAAACTCTACAGTACGTATGATAAATATAAAATAGAAATACACGTTCAATAGCAAGAAAATAAAAAAAAATTACAAAGTCTTTTGTAGAATAATATAAGATTATAAATGCGCTAAAATAATCACTTTGAACTTTTTTCAATAATAAAAACCAGTAAAAGGCTCTTTTGGCTGAAAAACCAATCATTTATTGACAAATGTCAACACTTTTCATTTATTTGTATATTTTCAAAATTAAATTAGCAGTCCAGGTTACAGCAGAAAATCTGAAATTAATTTTATTTTTTTAAAATGTGGTCAGAAATATTTTTTTAATATACGAATATTCATTTATTCATTCTTTTAAATTATTTATCATTTGATTATCATGCATTCATACATGGAATATTTTAATTCAATTAAATTTCGATGTTTAACTCAATTAAATTTGAATAGTTGAATTTTGTGCAAGTGCAAGCTTGTAAATCTCCCTGGGTGTGAAATAATTTCACACCTTTAACAGATATGATAATAATGGGACGTCTGCTGATACTTTTATCCAGGTGGACAGTGTCATAACAACTCATTAATTAAATTAATTTTAATATTCCCAAAGGCAATTCCATGTAATGCAATATGAACCGCTACAACCGATATATACAAAATTATTTCAATACACCGAATTATAATTTCACACCTGCTTGTTCTATAAGACAATGTATATTGTGCTACCTTCACAAAACTTTGTATATGTATACAGAAAATTAAATATTTGTAAGAAAAAATGTATTTAATTTTTGGACCTAGTAAATCACAATAACCGCTAATAATGAGCGGTTGCTCACATATTTATACATGCACGGAGATCATGTATAATGTGATATACATATGATTTATTTTAATTAACCCTATTTCAACATCTCTTTAATTCGTATTAAGCATACATCGTCTGTACATCATTCGTTCAGCGTCCGTGAATCGTCCGTACATCGTTCGTTCAGTTCGGTCGTTTGAGTTGTTAACTTTTACGTTACAGGATGTGTACCACATAAGATGTCAGAAGAAAATTATTCAAATTTTCAGTGCAATTTCGCAACAGTGCACGTTGCACGTTACAGGACTTATAAAAGTGCGATTCTTACAAATGTGTTCACGAAATTCGATCGAATATAACGAAGAAAGTAATTTTTATACCGGATATAGATAGCAGTAAAATAGTTGATATTGCATTTGATTTTAGTTAAATCAGTATAATATCAGGACACCGGTTTAAAAAGGGCAACATAAAAGTTTTAGTCATCAATAAAAATAGTCATTTGCATACATGTATACGATGTTATTTATGTTATTTTATTAATGGGACATTCCAAGACATAACTGTGAAGTATAATGAATTGATACAAATTCAATACACTTTTTTAAGTTATGTTTACCGACTTAACTATGTTATACTACAAACTACCAAAAGTCTGAATTGGACTGAAAAAATATTTAACATTCTTCATTTGGCTAAAAATATTAGAAAGTCTCGATCTGTGTCTAAAGTGTCTAAAAAGTGTTAACTTTACTAGATTTTGTCTCGACTTTATTGACAAATACTTAATTTGTCTCGACAGAATTTTGACAGTTTGAATGTTATCTGAATGAGTCTCAACATATTCTCAAGTGTGTAAATTGTGTCTTATTTTGTCTCAACAAAGCTTCGACAGTCTGTAAAAATGTCTCGAATGTCGTATCATTTCTTAAACTTTCTCTTCACATTATAAACTGTCTTGATATGTATTATATTATCTCGACATAATCTCGACTGTCTAAATATGTTTTTTTTCTCGATTTACGTTCTGAACTCACAATACACGAGTAGAACTTCCTCGATTCAATGGTTTCGAAAAGTTTTATAACTGCTTAAATCAGTTCCAGCTTTTTAAATTCTTCAAAATTTCTTAGTGTTCATTGACAAAAAATCATAAACTAATTTCAAAATCATTAAAAAAATTATAATTTATCCTCATTTATTTACGAGATGTATTATTTTAAAAACAATGAGTACACAAGTAATTTAAATATTTAAACAAAAATGTGTAAAATCTTTGTTTTCTATTCAAAGAAACTTTTATCTTGTTTTAGTGAAAATACATATTCTACAGCTCTGTCTTCTGTGATCGCAAACATTTAGAGTACCTCTATTATAAATTCAGAGTAGAAATCAACAGATTATTTTCTCTTCTATCTCTTGATGAGTTGAACGCGACTGAACTAAAGTCGAATGTACATCAAGGTGAGTTGATTTAATTTGTGGAAGTTATACAGTGAAAAGCAGAACCCCTCTATTGGTAGATGCTCATGGTCAGTGCTTTACCCCAAACTTAACTAACGTGCAAAAACAGCCACAGAAACGCTGTATCCATTTCCTAACTAGAATCATTTATTATGTTAGCTGTATAAAGTCTTGAAATTGAAAGGGCCACAGTTTATCTTTCTCTCCAACTCTGAATTATAACTTCAATGTGACTGGTGTATTGTTCATTAAGTTCAAACTGTAACACTAAAATAGTTTTTACTGACTCACAAATATCACAGGAGCTTGGTTTAAACTGATCATGGTTTTTTTCCACAAAAAAATATTATTCTAAGTAAATATGAGGATCATGCCGTATCCAAGAATAAAGAAGCTTTCGGCTGGATCAGGTTTCATTAAGCTTCATCACTGTTATTACGCTTCCTCGTACATCATATCGTCTTGTATCATAAATAAAAAATAATCTACATGTTCTACAAGCTCCAGTATAAATATATAAAAAAATATAACAATACATTACCTGTAGTCTTAAAAAAAAACATTATAAAAAATTTTCTTTTTGTGAGTTGTTGTTTCAAATGGATGGATGAATTATTGTTTAACGTCCTGTTTCAAATGGAGACCTTATTCAAATCTAATGCACCTATTCTTAGATATGTTTAAAGGAATATGAATTTTCATGTTGCATCTCAAGGGAGAATCTCAAACATATATACATTTGTACATCTACCATTTGGAATAAATTAACGTGTGTAATCCACAGATTTACTTCTGTGAACTTGACACTGTCTTATATTGTAAATATTAATTATATGCCGTGAAATGTCATTTAAAATACTCACTCTCACTTCGGTATTCTGACAATATGCATGCATGAATAGTAAATGTTTTCTTTCAGTTAACTCTCTAGAATTAATTTCAATCAAGTAACTCCTTCCCCTAATAAAGTTTTTTGTTACTTATTGCCCCTTAGAGGATCCATTAATTGGCTAATACACATTATACTAACTATTATATATTTTATATATTGCTAGATTTCTAAAGTCTTGATATAATTTTAGAAATTAACAAAATGCTACTTTTTATGTAAAAATGTACCATCACTTCTAATCCTCCCCCATAGGTTAACTCGGATATTAGACCAGAACCAACGGCCAGTGTGTAAGACATGCTAATTTTCTTTTTACCTGGTTTGAAAATTATCTTAACTGTATTTTAAATTAAAACCACGTTTTAAAGGAACACAAAGTGAATAAATATATATACATTTAAAACGTTTTTTCTCAGTTGATATATATTATAAAAAAAAACATAAGGAAATGGTATTGTGAAATTTGAATTACAGTGTTACTATTTAAAATATAACGCTCTTGTTAACTGTTCAGTGTATTGTCGTTGTGTTAATAATCAAGAAGTTTTTACTGACATATTTGGATTAGCTGAACATGAGATCAAAGTTATGGAAACGGGTGTATTAGTGCAATATTTATGGTCATTTTATTTATTTTAAACAGGTAAACAGACAATCAGTCTTAAAAACGATCACGTTCAAACATTCTTTTCGGTCTAACCATAAAATATAATTATTTGACTAGTATATCAAAATGGCAGCATTACAGTCATTCACATATTAGTTTAATGCTCTAGCTTAACTAAGGAGCATATCAAACAACAAGAAAAGAAAGTAAAACTTAGAGGTGGAACAGAATTTTTTCAATAATTTCGTACTTTTTTGGGAGGCGTAATTTTTCCACATTTATTACTTTGTGGATTAAAAAACCATTTTGAAGTGTTTCTTGTGGTATAACATTTTAGAGTTATTAGAAAGTAACAAATTAAGTGATATTTTTATTGAAGTCAAACTTTTTTTCATTTTCATGGGCTGAATTTTAGAAGTACCCATTTCCAAAAGCTGAAAAACTTAGATTATTTGTTCTATACAAATATCCTTATAAGTTAGGTGTGATACGTTATCTTATGGGTTAAATATAATACAGATAAAATAAATTATTGCAATATTTATTTATTTTTTTATCAGATAATTCATCCGAAACGAAACACTTATACATCTGATGGATGGATGAATTATTGTTTAACGTCCAGTGGCAACCAGGTGCATATCAGGACGAGAACATGTTGATATAATGAATATGATCCCTGCTTTGTACTAGACCGACACGCTAAGTCGGATTTTTAATGTGCTAGCTCACGAGGTAACTGTCCGCAGGAAGACATATCACCTCACTCGGACACATTAGACCGACTCCGAGCCGACCAGTCTTTGCTCTTACTCCTAGATGCCGCGTGCTTGGCGGAGAAGCAGCAAATACCAATTTTAATGTCTTTGGTTTGACCCGGTCGGGGATCGAACCCGCGATCTTCCGCACTCGGGGGCGAGCACGCTACCACGAGACCACCGAGGCGGTCGTATACATCTGAACAAATTTGTGCTATAGAAAAAAATAATAAAGTTTTGATTTTTTGATAAAAATCAATAAATACAAAAATCAAATACTCCTAAGTCTGATTTATAGTGTGCATATAGTCATTAGTGTTTCTTTGTGGTCCTTGGTTCACTAGCATTTACAACAATGTACAATGCTTGGACATAACTTTTTTACGGTGGGGAGAGAAGGAGTAAAAATAACACTTTGGGACACCAATATTTCCAGTAACAGCCTAATAAAATGATTCAGGAGAATCCTGCCAACCCAGAAGGATATAATACGCCAATAAAGTTAGGATTGATAAGTAAGATTTGAAGACAATTCATGATTTGGCAAGATCATGACAAATTGTAAATCCTGCTTCCCTAATATCATACAGGTGTGTTGATTTTGTAAGCCCAGTTGAACTTTATTATAAACTAATAAACTAATTTTACGATAATTCTAACTCTGTGCTTTCTTACTTTCAAAAGTCCGGACTTAAGCCTCATTTTTGTTACTCACTGAAGCGCATTTACTGTTATCTTTACCATTTTTTATACCAAATTTTGACGCCTTTATTTTCTTAAAGACCTCCTAACCATAGGGGATATGATCATTTTTCATTTAGTGCCAGAATATTGGTAAATCTTATCGTAATAGCAGCAAAAAGATATCTTATAAACTTAAAATATCATGAACAATAATTCTACTTTAACAAGTACGTTAAAAGAAATTCTCTATTTAACAATGAACACCCATCGTAGTCCGATGCGCTAACCACTACGGTTATACTCCACTAATTATCTTAGTTTCAGAGAAATGCACCCCCAGAATTTTATTAATTATTAGAGTTGGTCAAGATTGACTACATGATAGGTAAATAATAAATGTCTTAACCCAAAAATTGTAATATTGACTGAAAGAGGATAGATTTTAGTTTAGAAAAATACGAAAACATTAACTGATTTTGCTTCTGACAAGTAATGGGAGGTATTAAACTGGGACTTGTGAATTGACATGTGGTGTGTAAAACTTTGACAGTGATAATCGGTACCTGCACTGGTAAGTTAAATTGCGAAAAAAGAGCCAGAAAAGTAAACTTTTTTTCCCAAATATGTAATGGAATTTTATGCAGAATCTGAAAAATTAAGTCTCAATAGGATTGAAACGCTGCATCAGACCTCAATTTTAAGCCGAAGTGGAGTGAATTTAACATTTTTAAAGCTTTTTTATGAAAATTTTTAAAATGTTGCTATGCCAACTAGGTTTCCATAGATATTTTTTATTTATTTTATCATGATTGAAACAATGCTAACATAATGGCCTTTCAAAATATATATATATATGTATATGGGTATTATTTACTCTGAAGATGGCACAAGACCATGACAGTTGTTAACTCACTTCACATAGAAAATGGTACTATTAATTTATGGAGTGCTGCCTACACCACGGCGACCGTAGACCAATACGGTCGTCGTTACTTAAAACAGGCATCTCAGCAAAATGATTGATGAAGATATTTTTTCCTTAATGACACTATTTGGGCAATTAAGACGAAAGATTGATGGAATTCATTTAAAAAAACATTTAAATATTTTTGGAGTCTGGAGATCTGACCAATATGGCCACACTTACTTGTTAGTAAAAAAAGACATATCATCCAAATAACTGTGGATGCAATTCCTGTAAAACTACTTGGGAGATTTGGTTTATTGATTTCTATAGGAGTTATGTGACTTAGTTTATCATTACTGTGTATGATATTCATATTGGGGAGGACAGATTTATTTTGCTGATTTATCTACTACCGTATTGCGGCATGGGGCATATGGCTACGTGTGGCAATCTTATATAACCAAACGGGTTAGTAGCATATTTTTGTGCATACATGTAGTATAAGGAAAGACATGCATGATTCGTAAAGCCCCCTTTACACTGGTCGAAGACTGTGCTACGCTCTCCACGACCTCTACGATCGCCAAGATCGCAGCAGGGTCGTGGAAAAATTGGAAAACCATCTTCAGTGTAAAGGTATTCACGACACCCCTACGCTTACCATACGATCAAAATACGTTTTTTCGATAATCTTTCACGTTGCTACTACGCTCTCCTACGTTTTCGCTACGATGCCTGCGTTTGTGGTACGTTCAAGCTACGACAATAACACGATCACATGACGCCCCTAGGCCGATGTTGTACGACCTCTCACGATTGTGACACAACATCGATACGCGCTTGACGATCGTAATACGTTGTCACTACACTGCTACCACGAGTATTACGACCTTGCTACGTTGTTCTCACGATCTAGCCACGATCAGCAAATAAAATATATAAAACGACAATTTCTTGCTTGATTGTATATAAGTTCTCACTACGATGTCTCACTACGATGTCTCTGCGCTTCCTATACGACAGCAGTACGATGTCTGTACGATCAAAAGTGGCGACGACCTCGCTACGTAAATTTTGAGCATGTTCAAAACAGTCGTGGCACCTGGAGATTCTACTACGACCTATCACGCGCAATGCCGACCACACTACGCTACTTGAAGACCTTAGTACGACCCCACTAAGATGTTCCACGATCAAAACATTTTTTTATAGTCGTAGTGCAGTCTTCGTTCAGTGTAAAGGGGGCTTAAGGAATTGTGCGTTATTGAATGTAGTTTTGTGAAGCTCTTTATTATGTATTAAATTTTATTTTACAAAAAAAAGGTTAAATTTCTGGTAAAAGAGACATCAGACTTCAATAAGCAAATAAAGAAAAACTTACCAGTTGTAAACTACTTCACTTCACCATAGTCTTTCAACTTAGTTGTCAAAGAAGAGTTTAATATAACCTTGCTGTGAAATTATCGAAATCAGAAGCTAGAGGATAAAATCAATTAATTTGAAAAAATACAGGTTGATTAATTTGCTGGTAGACTCCAAGTCCCCGAGGGTATCCCCAGCTCAGTTGCTGGTATTTCGATACTAGCCCCAAATTGATACTTAAAATTAACTGTTGCAAACCTGTAAAAGTTGTGAAAACTAAGAAACGTCTGCCTCGTGCATAAATCTGTCTTTAGATGGTATCAAACAATTGTATTTAAAGAAATGAATGTGCATTAAGTATTTGGAAATGACAGGTTTTTATGTGTACTGAAGAGTCCAACAAAATAGCATATTTATTTTGTATATACACAGGGAGCAGACAGCAGATATTACTATTTAAACAAAACGTGAACCATTGCATGTTTTCCCCCAAAAATATGTTCATGGACTACAAGATGCATTGGAATATTTACTTAACAAGAATATTGTGTGATAACTGTGTGTCAATTTTTCAGAGGTTACACTTTGGACTCTTGTTTAGTTCAAAGATATTGTTTTTAATTAAATTATTGCATTTAATCGACTAGACAATAGTTAAAAAACCGGTCGAGAATGTTCAGAAGCATTCTAGTAGTAATAAGACTTT
Organism: Mytilisepta virgata; assembly: GCA_028015205.1. Taxonomy (NCBI): domain Eukaryota; kingdom Metazoa; phylum Mollusca; class Bivalvia; order Mytilida; family Mytilidae; genus Mytilisepta; species Mytilisepta virgata. Next base: position 32,449,743 of record CM051511.1, on the reverse strand, counting down.
TTAAGAAATATGCAGTCGAGTAACATTTAAACAGTTTAAGAATGTCAAGACACAGGCGAATAATATCAAAACATATTTAAGAATGTCGAGTAAATAATAGAATAAAAAAAACATAAATTAAACATTAAGTAAAGGTAAGACATGTCCAGAATGTGGAGAATATTGTCGGGTAAAATTAAGACATATCTAGCAATTATCAGAATGTCGAGTAAATTTTCTGTCTAATTCAGACAAAAACTGGTTAATTCAGACTTTTGTTACTGTGTAATGATATTAACCACAATTGTTATCATAATAATAAAGTTGTCGGTAAAAAACATTAAACCACAATATTTTATGGCTACTTTAAAACAAATGACACCAATTCTTGGGTACTTAAGAAAAACAGAAAGACCTGCTCATAACAAGCTATAAATTGTATTATGAACATTTTCAAAATATTTAAATCTTCCCTATCACTCGTATCTTACCACACGCGCACGATTCATACGTTATATACAAGCAATCCACACGTTCCACTCACAAGTATCGCATGTTATACGGTTTGGTTTGGTGTGATACACGCTCATCCACCTGTAACATTCCACGGTAAGTGTGCCAGTTAGCAAAATTGTGAATATACATTTTCTTTATACAGACTTCTTTCATATTTCACAATTTAGATGGTTTTTTTATACTTTTCTTTAAATATTGCAATCAATAATTCATTTCGATGCAGTCCGGTGGACTCGCGCATCTAAGTATTAATTTGCCTGTTCGAGTGTACCACCTTCATTTTTATCCTAAGAGAAATATTTACCAATATGGTTCTAAAACTGAAATAAAAAATTATGAAGAAACAAATGTACCCAGCTCCATTAGAAATACTGATTGTTGATATCAGTTTTTCTGTGAAAAGACTAATATATACAAAATTTGATAAATTGGCCCACAGGTTTGTAAAATAAATAAAGCAGAGATTAGAAAGGTCGAAACAAAGATTTGAACCTGTCATCTCTTTTGTCAAATAGCGTATTGACCAGGACTGGTCCAAGCAATTCTTATCTCTTGTGTTTGGTTCTAGAGCAGATATCATATTAACTTTAAGTTGTAGTAAGATTTTAATTGAGATGCACTGTAAAATGTACGATGCTGTCGCCATTTGCATATCAGTTTCTCACTACAGTAAAGTGTATCGTAGCTTTGTCACGAATGCTTTTCCCATGCAGGCATAACAATTGATAGTGTTAAACATTTTCGTTATTATCATGATTATATTTAATTTCAACTATTGTAGAATGCGATTCTCTTTAACATATGTAATATTATTTCCCTGGTTTATTTGTTTAAGTCTATTTAATCGCAAAGGACTACAGGTGCAAAATCAGCTCTGAACTCAATGTCTTTCATAACCAATGTTAGTTCGGAGCAGATTTTTCAACCATCATTGTATATATCTAAATGAGGCTATATACACACATCAAACGTGAACTATTCCATCGAATCAAAATCAATATTTATATTTACTTCACATAATTGTACAATACCTGGGACATTTATACGTAACCATTACCGAAAAATAGAAATGTATTACTTATATTGGAATAAAAGTTTACGTAAAGATAAATAATGAATGAAAAACGAAAAGAAATAGAAAATAAGAAATTCACGTACCATCTAGGGTTGGTGAAAGACTACTTTCTACCGGATCCATGTTCTGTAAGTAAGCATAATTTTTTTAAGTAAAAAGTTTTTATACATGTACCTTTAGCACAAAATTGATAATAAAAATGAAAATCAAATATTTAATGACAGTCGGGATCTCTAAAGGGGACAGAACATACACTTGCAACCACGCCCTCATTTTGTAGTCGTACGAATTTGCCATTGCGTATGTGTGTATGTTCACGGCAATATCCAAAAAAAGAAAAAAAACCTTAGTCAACAATTAGTCACATTTACATTTACATTAGTCAGATATTCCTCTGACCTCAATTGGGCTGTTCTACGGCCGCTATAAATGGTGGAACGTCTTTAAAAATTAATGAAACATACCATTTTACGTCAGAGGACATATATTTTCATATGTAGTAAATTTACACGTTAAATCTGCTTATACACCCCTCTACACTTGGCACTTTAGCCTACTCTTTTTCGACGTCTACAACGGAGTCTTTAACGTGCTAAGGCTTTTGCTCTCTCTTAACTCGGGACATCCATTTTACGTTTCCATCCAACGGATTAACATCTCTTCCGAGACCATCCTCGCAAATTTGATCTCTGAAATTTTCACCCCATCGGAATCGAACCAGGGACCTATGGCTTCGTACTCCGATGTGCTAATCACTGACCCACTGCGCCCTTATACAGTATTTGTTGAAATGTCATCATAAAAATTGACCTAATTACTGATTTTATAGACCAAAAATAGTGTCATGCTGATAAAATAACCGTACATGTTTATACCTCAAGGTCAATCTCTTTTACAAAGCTCAGCGGAAAGTTTCCCCGTTGTATCCCTTTTATCCCGGTACATATACTCCTTAAACCATCAACGTCTGTTACAATAACTTTATCATTCACCTTTAGCTCAAGATCGCCTGGTTTTATCGGCTTAAAGTTATCTACAGCTCTGGCCACGAAAGTATTTAATACGTCATCTTCAGGCACTAAATTCAAAAGAAACGATTATGTTATCAAAGTCAGATATTTACACATTTTAACATAAGCCAGGGCTAATAAGTGCATGGAAAGCTCTACTTTAATCACTGATAATAACTGAGAAAATATTCAATCTTAATATCTTTTAAAAACATTAAATAATAGACGTATAAACAACATAACAAATATTCCATTTTCTTTGGTTTTGAAGAACAGAGATATATGTTCGAGATTGCTCTGACGTCAAACTGTCTTCTTAAATATTGGTTTTGGCCGTCAGACATCATGCACGTGAATATTCGCTCGATACATTCGCGTAATTTGCACGGTCTGTAGAATTCTGGTATAAATAGTAACACACAAATAGAATCCACGAATTTCCAAGTTTTGTTTTTGGGTTATGCTTATGGCCTAAGTCCTTACAAGAAACATAATAGTTAGAAGTCAGATAAGTTTTGGATCAAATAAAAATGTGACAGCTTAGACCATTTACGCGAATTCTTAAATTTTCACCTTTCTGTGTTTGCATTACAGGACAATGGTTTAATGAGGACTATCAGCAAAAGAATACCGAAGCGGTCTAATTTCTGACATGAATTTAGTTCATATATTGTTTTCGTTTACATTAAAAAGTTCTCTTCCATTTACCTTAATAGTTTTTAGAGGATAAATGCAATTGCACAGTGAAAAAAAAAGACGTTTTTCAACCTGTTATAGCTTAATAGTTAGTGCAATTTATCAGTGTGTGCTATATACCAAAAAAGTTTTGCAATACCAGAAATGTATTTTAAAGTGAAAATACAAGTTTCAAACCCGAATCGTACTTATTTTATACATAGATTTAATTCATAAATTCGATACAGTGTCTTTAAGATGTACTAGTCGACGTACCATAATACCTTTTAGATTAACAAATTCTATTTCACACAAAATTCAGCTTTTCAAAAATTTTCAGGTTGATACTTAGTAAAATGTAGCCACTCCAGATTGTGCAATATGAGACAAAAAAGTTATGTAACCAGAAATTTTTAATATTGATTTGAAATAAAATTTTATAATTTTGATGATATTTGACATGAATTTTTGTCCTAACTTTGTTACGAATCTTAAAAGGCTTTTTCTGAGACTTGGCGAAATGTATGTAAGAAGGCAAATATTCCAATTTTTCAGTATAATTTCGAAATATTAACGTTTATACTCGGATGAAAATTAGTTAATTTTAACAAAATTACTTTTTACTTTATTTTTTTGTCATTTAAAAAATACATATCATTTGTTTCAGGCTTTTTTCTCACTTCTTTCAAAACTTAAAAATTTAATTTTCTTTAAACAGTATCATAATAAAATCATAATAATAATTTATTTGATTTGACAATAGGAATAACTTTGTGTACATTATAAATTATTGCAAATAAAATCATATAAAAATCAAATATACAGTACGGATCATTTAAAACATCACCCTAAAAAAACATATCATGCAGACCTTTGAAACAGAGATTATAAGTTATAACTGTTCCACACTCTCTGCATAAAGTTAATGTTCCTAATGACTGACTGTTATTAGAACCACGACTAGGATCGCGTTTGCTTTCGTCCTCAGGACAGGGCATGCACACTAAATTTGTTCTGGCGACCGTTTTCGTCATTATGACCAAATCTGTCTCTGCTTTAGTGGTTACACGATTTATGAAAATTGTGTTTGTAATAGAAGATGGGGACAATGATATATTGGACGAACATGATGAAATTGACAATTCCTACTTTGAACAAACACGTTACACGTACAAAATCCGTTTGTTACACGCACACGTTTCGCATGTTAAATGATTTGTTTGGGATTTACACGTTCAACAAAGTGTACATCAAGATACCTGCAATTGTTGTTAAGAATAACAATTAAGTTGTCACGATTCTGTGTTTCACCTTTACGGATTTTTTCATGAAAGACTGTTCATAACAACATGAATACCAGAGGTTCCAAGGAGACTGTATCACTCACCTGCTATTTCCATTTGTTCAGTGCTAAAGTACCTTGAGATAAACATCAATGCCATGTTTGGTTTCAATCCATTCAGTAATTTTCAAGAAGTAAAGTCAAGAAATACTAAAGGGATATTCGAAGGAGGGGAAAATCGAAAACAATTGACAAACTCCGAAGAACAACGAAGACAAGACCAAAACAATACAAACACTAAACTTAAAAACTAAAACATATGAACAACATGGATCCCTCCAAAAACCGGGAAAGGGGGTGGTATGGGAAACAGTCTCTGCTTTCTGCAGGACACCCACCATGCTGCACATGTCAAATCCGGTATGATGAAGGGACACCATCAATGGTACAGGTCCATTTTCATTTGGAACACGGTTTTCTCATACCTGTCAAACTAGTCATGATAACGTCCATAAAACTGTAATAAGGATGACTGCAACATACTCCTGTTTGAGTAAATTGTCTGTCAGAAGTGGGCTTTGTCCAGGAAGACAATGTATATGTCACAAGCTCTGGAATAAAGCATGTGTTATGAAATACACACTCCATGCACCGGCGCTTCTGGAATGTAGCTGCTAAAAATGTTGACTGGTAAGTCAAGGTTAATCCATTCAGCTGTTCTCTAGAAGAATACTTTTGTATGTATTTCCAACAGGGTCCTATGTTAAACTAGGTCTCCCGCTGGCGACCATCTTCGACAGATCGGCATCAAAGGTCAGCACCTCATAAGGAACATTCTTGCCATGTTTGGTTTCCATCCATTTAGCAGTTCTCTAGAAGAAGCTATTTGTATGTAATTTTTCTCATAGGGTCCTATGTTAAAATAGTCTTTCGCTGTCGGCCATCATTGATGACACATGGGCACCAAAGTAACAACACTTGGTCATAACGTCATACGAAACATTCATGTTTGGTTTCAATCCATTCAGCGGTTCTCTAGAAGAATATTTGGAAGTATTTCCGATAGGTTTCTATTTTAAACTAAGCCCCTCACTTGCGGCCATCTTGGATGACAGACCGGTACCAAAGTAAGAAAACTTTGTCAACGCCTTATAAGAAACATTCATACCATGTTTGGTGTCAATTCATTCAGCGGTTCTATAGAAGAAGCAGTTTGTATGTAATTCTCATAGCGTCCTATGTTAAACTAAGTCTACCTCTGTTGGCCACCATGGATGACAGATCGGCACCAAAGTAACAACACTTCGTCATCAGAACTTCAAAAGGAACATTCTTGCCATGTTTGGTTTTAATCCATTCAGCAGTTCTCTAGAAGAGGTCTATTGTATGTATTTTCCGTAGGGTCATATCTTGAACTAAGTCCCCCAATATCGGTCATCGTGGATCACAGATCGCATCTCAACACCTCATTAGGAACATTTATGCCGTGGTTGATTTTAATCCAGTCCGCGGTTCTCTGGAAGAAGAATTGTGTATGTATTTCCCATAGCGTCCTATGATAAGTCCCTGGTGTAGACCATCTTGGATGACGGATAGTCATCTGAGTAACGATACTTGGTCAGCATCTCATTGGATCATTGATGCCATGTTTGGTTTCAATCCATTCAGCTGTTCTCTAGAACAAGATTTCTGTATGTATTTCCATTAGGGTTATATTTTAAACACAGTCCTCTGCTGGTGGCCACCTTAGATGACGGGTCTTCACCTCATAAAGAACATTCATGACATGTTTAGTTTCAATCCATTGAACGGTTCTCTAAAAGATTTGTGTGTATATTTCCTATAGGACCCTCTGTCAAACTAAATCCATCATGCTGGAAGCCATGCTGTACAAAGGATCGGCACTAAAGTAACAACTCTTGGTCAGGACCGCATATTAAACATTCATGCCATGTTTGGTTGCAATCCATTCAGCGGTTCTCTAGAAGATTTGTGTATGTATTTCACACAGGGTCCTAAGTAAAACTAAGTGCCCCCCCCCCGCTGGCATCCATATTGGACGAAGGATCGGCACCAAAGTAAAAACACTTGGTCAGCACCTCATAAGGAAAATTCATGCCATGTTTAGTGTCAATCAATTCAGCGGCTCTCTAGTAGAAGCAGTTTGTACGTAATACCCATAGGGTCCTATGTTAAACGAAGTCTTCTGCTGTTGGCCACCATGGATAACAGACCAGCACCAAAGTAACAACACTTGGTCATCAGATCGTCATATAGAACATTCTTGCCAGGTTTGGTTTTAATCCATTCAGCGGTTATCTAGAAGATTTTTGCATGCATTTCCCATAGGGGTCTACGTTGAACTAAGTCCCCCACTGTCGGTCGCATCCCAGCACCTCATAAGGAACATTCATGCCATGATTGATTTCAATCCATTCCGCGGTTCTCTGGAAGAATAATTATGTTTGTATTTCCCATAGCGTCCTATGATAAACAAAGTCCCCCACTGGCGGCTATTTTGGATGACAGATCGGCCTCCAAGTAACAATACTTAGTCAGCACCTCATTAGAAACATTCATGCCATATTTGGTTTCAATCCATTCAGCAGTTCTCTAGAAGAAGATTTTTTTATGTATTTCCCTCAGGTTTTATGATAAATCTTTGATGAAGGATCGGCATCACAGTAACAAAAATTTGTCAGAACCTCATTACGATGATTCATGCCATGTTTGGTTTCAATCCATCCAGCGGTTGTCTAGAACAAGATTTTTGTATGTATTTCCCATATTTTAAACAAAGTCCTCTGCTGGTGGCCATCTTGAATGACAGATCGGCATAAAAGTAAAAACACTTCTCCAGATAAAGATGTCTGTATATATATTTCCCGTAGGGCTCTATGTTAAAATAAGTCTCCCTCTGGCAGCTTTGTTGGACAAAAGATCGCCACCAAAGAAAAAAACTGGGTCAGCATCTTGTAATGAACATTTATGCAATGTTTCGTTTCAATCGATTCAGTAGTTTTCCAGAATAAATTCAAAATGTGAAATGTCGACGGACGGACGACGGACCGAAACCGAGGGCAATAGCTCAAATGACCCTTTGAGTCAGGTGTTCTAATAAGTCAGCAATAAGAGGAGCACAGTTTTTATTCATAGGATTCCCAATGTCCCATCGATACACAGTATTGCCAAAACGAATAAGAATTATTATCTAGCAAGACGTGCAGGGTCTTAATTATGTCATCACTTGTCAATCAACTGTAATTTTCATACTTTTTATGACTGAAAAATGCTTTAAAACTGCTACAACAAATTATAATTTAAACAGGCAGATCAAAAGTCCAGTTAATAAGTCCACTTTTCTTTGATAAGATCACGAGAAAAATCATTATTGTCCACAGTAGTTACTTGATGACTTACAGTTTGCAATTTATCCAAAACGACGAAAGAATTTTTATCAGGATAAGTTGATGTCATCACTTAGGAAATTTTACGGTCGTCATGACGAATTGATTGACTGTTGTAGTGTTCCAATATCTAAGATAATGTTGGACCTGTTCCCACTGTCGTAACATTTCATGTACCTCCACGGATTTGTGACTACCATCGGATTGACTTGAGCTTCACGATGGGTGCCGTATACAGAGCAGGACCAGTTACATGTATTTTACACAAAAAACAGAATTTGTTAAAAGAACAGACAATTTAGTTGTGTTACATTTGCTAGAGGCAAAAAACAACATGTTTATGGATTTTTTTTGTAATTTGGGTAACCAGTACATCGGAGGAACTTTGTGATGTTTAGAACTATTCATTGTCTTTAATGTGTTGTCCATGTACCTCTTTTTCTAGACATCAAGTTTCAAAGAAAGTGCTAGAATTATCAAATTCCTCTCCAAACACATTTGTTATACATCGATGTGGTCCTATTTCATATTATTAACTGCCTTCCCTGCTGAACAAAGACAAACTTTTCACCTAATCACCCAGTCTGGTTTCTATTCTAGGTAGAAATGACATATTACCTTCTCTGTATAATTTATTTGATAGTATTAATTACGTTTTTCTACAATATTTTATTCTTGAATTTATTCAGTGCATGCTTGTCAGCATTTTATCTTTTAATCCACTTTACACAGTATATGTTAATAGCATCACTGATTGTACTGGGCAAGCTTGACAATTTATTTTGGAAAGAGGGAGATAATTGAGTTTGAGCCCTTAACAAAGAAATTGTGTAACCTCATGGTCTACGATTTTTATGTCTCCAGTAACAATATGGATACAGGGACTGTAGAAATATAAGTAAAATTTTGTACATGTGTAGCTGTCCGTTGTTTTCGCGTCATATGTTATCGAGGAATAAAAATATAGATGATACCTCTACATAAAGCAGATATGATAGGCATTCGGTGTTTTCAAAATTATCTGGTATTAACTTTTGAACACCATGATCTGTAACAATGCTAGCAAGCCTAGGGCTATGTTGCCAAAGGGAAATTGGCTGCTTTTATTGCAAAACAGAAATTCCAAACTACTAATGAATGTTTCAAAAACTTTTAAAAATTTAAACCCTCAACGGATCAATATTTACATGATGAAATGTTAAGAAACCGGGTCTTAATTTTATAATAACAAAATTATAATCAAAAAGTGTGTAAGTCATTGTAGGGTTGGATAGATAAAACATTTATATGTTACTTTTCTTTTTAGATTTAAAGACATAATTTCATCATAAATTTACTTTTCCATGAAAAGTGCGAGCTGTAGACGGCTTCTTGTCGCGAAAAAAAAGACAATTTTGGTAATTGTTACTGATACTTATCCACCGTTCAATATATCGTTAAATATCACATTTATAACAATACAGTTGTAATTAATTTCAATAGAAGAATCTTTATTTTTATATGATATATTTTAAAGAAAACAACTGAGGAAAATTATAAATTTATTACAACATACACATAAGTAAAATAAAAAACCTATTATTACTTTGTTATCTTTTTCGAGCTTGAATTTTCTCAATTTTGTATTTTTTCTTAAAAAAACTTCTTACGCGCTTTTCTCCGCGTTAATGGTTGGACTTACGTGAATACAAAGCAAACTCAGCTTCACCATTTTATCATATATCCTTTCAACATAACGAAACAGAGAAAATTAAGATTTACAATTAAAAAAAAAACAAAATAAAAAAAATATCTTATGTATTCGTAATCAAGGCTAGTAGGCCAACACTTTGATCGTACTCATCTTATCATTTGATTTTTAAAATGTTTTAATTGGTTATTTTAGATACATTTGTTTTTTTTTGCCGTTTGAAAGCTCTACGAAATTTGACCATTTGCACATTTTGAACGCGGAACTGCTAAGAAATAAACAGGATGTCATATTTAGAAAAAATTCTTAGTACAAGAGAAACATCAGGATTTTTATTGGCATATTTATATATTTTCATATGCTTAGAAACATTGGCTTTGGTATTACAAAAATTTGAATATTTAGGTAAAATTTATAAAGAATGCGTTACTTGCTTTTTGACATTGAAGGAAATTTATAAATAAAGTTTAAAACTGACGTCACAATAAAAAAGCTGTATAATGTGCAATTTGTGTAAATGACTTAATTTCTATACTTTTTATCTTTAAACTGGAAATTTCTTCAAGTGCAGTGCGTGGAACTGAGTCACTCATTTTTGATACTGAATATAAGACATAGCAATATACCTTTGTAAACGTCAGGTAAGCTTGTCCTTAAAAACTACCGCTGTCATTTAACATGAAGTAACCTTTAAATTTGTTATTTGAAAGGGGGAAGGAGTGGTGAGTTACGCTGTGTGTTTATTTTTCTTTAAAAATATTTTGTAATAATCATATCCAGCTATCGTGGTCATCACGTGATATCTGCTAGTACATAGGTCTCAAATAATGGCTGCCGTGCTTGTTAATTAAATGCCCATAACTTCTTTGTTATCTTGTGTTTAACCCCACACGATCCCTGATTGTATTGCTTATTCCTACGTAATTTAAATTAGTCCAGAGCATACAGGGTTTGCCTCAAATCGCATTTGATTTTTTTCCTGTTTAACACCTAATAAAAAACATTTCGCACATGTACGTGTATTTTGCGAAATGACCCATGCTCGAAAAATAATTTCGATAATGTCTGCTTGATATATAATACCATCCAAACCCACAAAATAAAGTTAATATATGAAAGAATATAATTATGAAGACCATTTCCTTTCGGGTCACATTCTTTTCTTGCTTCAAAATAAAGTTTAAATGTGTTAATTTGTTTTACGATTGTTGTTTAATTAATCAAGATTGTGCCCATCCCACGCAGCTTCTATCATGTCAAAACAAAGTGAATATCGTTCGTACTTGTAAAGAGAATTTATTATATAATATTGCAAATGCTAACAATATATAAATAACAAAAAATATATTTAAGATCAATTAAAATTTTACTTATATAACAATTGAAGTTATATTTCATCTCTGCATTAAAATTTGTGATTCCCTTTATATACACATTCTTTATTAAAATGCTGCATTTATTATTAACAAATGTAACGTTAAAAATGAATCACCCTGGTTTTGGTCAGCAAACGGTTTACCCAAGTAGCACAAAACATTTTCATGATATGTTTAAAAGGTCAGATAAATGCTTTTCAAAAATTTTATCAAAATAATATTTTCAGGATGTCATGTAAATGTTTTTTTGGATAATCTTAATAATGTTCTTTTGAAACATTGATCGGAAACGTTTCAAAAATATTTTAAAAACGTTTCAAATAAATATTACTATATCACTTTATAAGAACATCTTATTTCAATGTTTTAAAAATATTTTATAATATTTTCCTAGTTTTAACATGATATTTTAAGAATATCAATAACATGTTAGAGAAAAAGGTTTTTATATAACATTTTCTATACATAAAATAAACATTCTGTAAAATTATTTTTCAAACATATCTGAAAAACTTCTTTTTAAATATGTATAATAAATATCATGAAGAAATATTTTTGAAAAATGTCTTTAAAACATTATGTTTCATGTTATGGTAACATTTCTATAAAATATTCTGACAGAAATATTGTTAAAATGTGAAAATAAATTGCTGTAAAAATATTTTCCCCAACCATTCTAAAAACATTTTGGAAAAATATTTCTTTAATGTTTATGATAAATATTATTGATTCACGCTTTAAGAATGTTTCATTTAAAATGTTATTAAAATATTTTCATGATATTTTTCAAATATCAAAATAATGTTTCAAAAAATATTTTTATTTAATGTTTTCTATATGTGAAATAAACATTCTGGTAAAATATTTTTTTTAATTCGGAAACAAATTATAATTTATTGTAAAAGGATATTTTGCAAAACGTTTTCAGAACATTTCTGATATATTAAATAAAAATAGTTTATCATAACGTTAAGATAATGTTTTTAAAACATTGTTTATGTCTGTCTGCAAAATTATATCCACATTGCCATGTTAAATCGATTTGGTGTACAATAACCGATAAACATTTTTTTTTTAAATATCTTACCTTGGCGTGTCGGTGTAAATGTTTGGATTTTCAGTTTTCGGTTTTAAAATGTAACTGGTTTTCGATTGTTGCACCAGCTTGCAAACAATCGAAAATATTCATTGGAAACCAATGACCGGAAGTGTATTTCCGCGGTTTGAAACAAAGGAATTTGAAGTTGAAGACGACGCCTAATTTCTACAAGTATCAGTAAATCAGTCGTGTTTATTATCTTCTGGTGATAACAGTAGGTAAGAAAATAAGAAGATAATGAACCCTTTCTGTACACATTGCTTTCTGTGTGTTATTTATTCACTCGACGGTCATGACCAATGGCAATGACAAAGTCGATGAAATTATATCAACAACTTGAACAGTGACAGAGTGGACACCTTTTTGGCCATATATTAAAACAGGAAACAAAACTACCTGTACAGTAAATGTAGAGATGTATCCGTTGATTGGACTCTGTTTAAACTTAATTTTATTTTGTCAAGGTGTTTTGTTGATGAAAATCTCTGAAGATTATTACAATTATTTACATTTCAAATAACATTTTGGTATATGTTGAAAATCAACATGGTTCAAAGTCGTGGGGATGTCATATTTTTTTTCGAGATTGGAGGTAGATATTACATGTGTATGTCCATTGTATTTTTGGGGAAGATTTTAATACTTATATTTTATTTTTCAGACAAATCATAAACAATTAGAAGAGTAAGAAATAAATGCGTCATTTAGAACAATAGAAAGGAGGTTGATAGCTGTTAGAATAGTATTTAGTAATTTGATATTTATTAAATATTTGTAAAATAAAAGGCAATCTTACATTTTATGTTAGAAAACTATGTTTTATTTTTTTAAATTATTTTACACGGAAGAAATTTTAGAAATAATGTGCTTACTGCAAGTAGGGGAACAAAATTATTGTTGGGGTCTAAATGATAAAATATTAGAATAAAGACAGGAATTATTTGTCAGCTGATTGTTGTGCTTAAGTTTAAGTTTTAAAACTTCAAAGTATTTACAGTGAAACTTGACTGTCGAAGTGTCAGCGAACTGTAACTTATCCTGTGCTTCATATACAGGAACATTGTAGAACATTTTATATCATTAACATAAATTATTTAATAATTATTTTCAGTAATAAAAAGTGTGAAAATATTTATATTTGACTGTTTTATGAATACTGGTACCTTTGTACTATGTAATGTTGGAAAAAAATCACCTCATTTTTTAATAATGAAAATTGCTTTTATCCTAATTTCAGATAATGCTTTCTGATACAAATTAATTTGAAGAAGACCCAGTGTCTATTGCAAAATAAACCAGATAAACAGAAAGAAAATGAATTAGTTGTGCATAATACTGGAAAGTGTTTTTATGTAAGTTGATTTTAACAACATTTTTATTTCAACTGAACAAATCATTCAGCATCTGTGTGTGAATTATAGTTTTGTCTCCTCCTATCTGAAGTCTTCGACAGTTATGGTGTATATGGAGGCCTGTTTCATATTTAAAATCAGGCCATCAACCAAGTTGTCTTGCTTGAAGCTTCATAAAATTAATCCTTAAGTAGTCATCATTTAGAATGAAATTTATTTGGTATAAACCCACCCAGTTGAGCAGTACAGGCTTTGAAATCCTCATTTCTGTCAAAGTATGAAATCTTTGGAGTTGTTTGAACTGTCTTATAAATAAATTGTTTTCAGTTTGATAATTTAATTTTGTAATGCCTGCTTATCAATGTAGACATGTACATGTAGTAATCTCACATTTTTGTGATCATAGGTCATAACAATTTCTAAGCATGTAATACATTTGTATTTTTATTTTTAAATGTTTTCAATTCATTTTTTTCAGATGCAAACAGGAAGTAAAAGAAATGAACAAGACAGCAGTTGAAGGAGGATGTATAAAATTATGAACTTTTTCTGAAATATTGACGAGACTAAATTTGTAAAATTTGTTTGAATTTCAATATGAACAGAAAAAAAAAATGTTAAATCAAAATATCTTTTCCATTTCATTTATATCCCAGAGTAAAATGTAGCTGTTTGAATTTGTTTACATTACATTACAATACATCAATGAGACAAAATCATTTGCAGAAAGTTGGGAAATGAGACAAATTCTTTCCGAATAATATAAACATTACAGTCTGACAGGAACATTGTAGAACATTTTATTTGAAATTTTCAAATGGTCATCTGCACACTCAAAGGGTAAATGTAAGGAGGATATTTTTCAAACTTTTATGTAATAATGTTTATGATATTAAAAAAAACATTGGACTGATGTTTTGAAGTATGAAAATATAATAAAAATATTTTCAGACTGTTATGGGAACATTTTTACAACATTTTAAAAATATTTTGCTGTGCAAAAATATTTTCAGGATATTTATTAAATGTTTTGGATTTTTTTTTTTATGACAAATATTTAAATGATATCAAAATAACATTGACATATAAATATTGTAATAACATTTTACTGATGTTTTAAAATACAGAAAATGTTTTTAAAATGTCATAAAAATGTTACCAAATGTTTTAAAAATATTTTTAGAACATTTTTCATAAAATGTTATTTAAAAGTTTCTAGAAAATGTTTTTCAGATGTTTATTGAAAAATTAAGACAAATGTTCACATGATATAATAAAAATATTCACATTTTGATATCCTGAAAAAATTTAACTGGTGTTTTGAAATACAAAAATGTTATTAAAATGTTGTATGAATGTTATCAAAATGTTTTTCAAATATTTGTAAAACATTTTTATTAAATGATATTTTAGAAAATATTTTTATGATATTTATTACATATTTGCAGATCATTATAAAAAAATATTGGGGCGATGTTTTAAAATATTTTGGAAAAATGTGTTAAAAAATGTTAAACCGCTGTTTACTGCGCCATACATTTTAACATTTTTTCATATTTTACTGCGATATTTTTACAACATTATTGAAAATGTTTTAATAACGTTCTAAAAACATTATTGTGTTTCCTGGGTATACATACAATGTACCTGTGTAACTTAATTAAGAGTTTCAACAATAAACATCAGGACAGTCAACAGGTGGTCAAGATACTAAATATACACGTCAAATAGTTAATGAGTAATTATAATTACATGAGACGTACAGCATGTTAATTTCGAAGAACAAATTTCTTTACATGTAAATTTACTTCAGATAAAAATCAAAACAATTTTACCAAAACAATCGTTTTTCTTGTGGACTAAAAAATGGAGGAAAAAACTTGCACCATAACTCTTCATCACGTGTAATTATGTACATTTGTAAGCTAGGTGTAAAATATAAACAAATGTAAGGCCTAACCATGCTAAAATAACCATAGAGAATGGCACCAATGAATTATTTCTTAATTGTGTAATGTTTAAGTCATTTGAATTGAAACGATCATCTTCCTTAAATTGTACTTATTTGTATTTCGTATCACTGATTCAGAAGTAAGGTATTTTTTAACATACATCGACATACCTGTCGGATACTTGTACCTCATTATTAGTCAAGGCCAGTAAAATATGATTTATGCTATCAAATCGCCGTTCAAAGATTTCCATATGTATCAACATACTTAGACTAGATTGAAAATGTGTTACATGCATTCACGAAATACATGCAAACGTTTTGAGATAAACCGAAATCACTGACCTTTTCTAACATACGAATACAGTACAAATATCATTAAAGATCATTCAAGTTTGTCATGTTTTAGGACGGCATCATATATGTAGAGGCATAAGCTGAATGCCCATCCTGACCATCTGAGTTTATGCGGGTGGTTTTTTGGGTTAATTTTCCTTATCAATTCATATTACTATTTTGTGTCTGTTTGTTCTAGCCATGTTCCTTCTGGGCTTTGTCTCTCTTTAAATTTTCCATTTATTGATGTTAACAACATCAGTCTCAGAGTAATTTTTGTTTGAATCTGTGTGGTTTTTTACAACGTAAGCCTTATCCGCATCTTATAACAGTTAGGCATATCTTTTTAAAGCTTGCTGAATTAGCTCACGAAAAATATATTTTAATTTATCACGTGGGAGGTTTGTTTACAGTGTAGAAATATCAAAAGTTTTTAATGCTATTACAATAGGTAAGGTCACTAGAAGAGAGATATACGCTTTTGTTAGGATGAAATTTGAACAAAATTAACCAAATCATTTTTTTTGTTAGTTAAAAATATTCACATTTCAAAGTTCAGACATGTTTACGCATTTAGTTAAATACAATAAATTTCAGCTTTTTTCAAACGCAAAATATTTGAAAACTTAAAACTTATTTTTCCTAAATATATAATCATCATAACATAATCACGAGCCATGGTAAAAAATTCTCCTTCACCATAGCAACATATACCTTTATCAGGCTCTCCATGTAGAATAAAAAAAAATCTTGTTTTTATTTATTTAATGCTTTCAAACTTTCTTGTACAAATGCCGCGGGTAAATACAGCTTTAAAACAAGACTAGTTATTCAGTTATCAGGGTTGGTTTTGTTACAGTAGGTTCCTATATCATGGTGCAATAATATCTTTTTCTGGATATCTTTTGTATCCTTCAGCTCAAAGTGCATTGCAAGTCTTGAGCCATATTGAAATATGACATATAACTTTTCTCTACATTATGGTATTTGGTTGGTGCGGAAGCTCTTTCTGAACAAAACAGTACAACATTTTTCAGATCTGAAAGAAAAAAAAAAGAAAGATTCAGCATAAATTTGGGCATAAAGGAAACATGTTTATTTCATGAATAAAAACAAAAAATCATTGAAAAAACTTAGCCTCATTATTGTCATATTTAGAGCCTCATTTAACTCTTTGCAACTCACTAATTCCTTCTAAAATTATCATAAAAATTTATACTTTTTAAAAATCGTATAACAGACAAATAAAGGTAAATAACAAGGGCGATTCTAGAATGGATTCAACTGTCAAAATCTGCTCAGTATTAACAATTTTACAGCTATTTAAATATTTACAGTTACTATGTCTAACAAACGTAAACATCTTGAAGGCGAAAAAATTATGACGTTATATGAATAATGATGTCATGAATTTATGACGTCACCAAGTATTGTAAAACACAAGTGGTCCTGTCTTTAACATTCAACAATAAACGATTAAAGAAACAGATATTAATTTGCAAGCAGTAACCAAGTATTTGCATTGTGGAAATAATGCATAGCAACCAAGGAGAATGATTTTTGTTCAATTACACAATCACATGTACATGTACACTGTTAAATATTTCATCAGCCTGATTTAAAGTGTATAAGCTTATAAATTTACAGGAACAATGGGGCAGTACATTTTACTGCCTAATATCTAAAGTTTAAAAAACATAACAAATTTATTAATACACGTAAATGCAAGTTACATGTTGTGATATTGATTTACTCCCCTTACAATTGACAAACTGCAAATCTATTCACAAGAGTCTATTAAACCTGTTACTGGAGTATCGGTTTATCTTGCTCAAAAGAATTTGCGGATGATATAGGTATCTTTGCATGTATTTAAATTAAATATATTTATCTAATGTTACACTTATTTAGCTGTGGTTTTCAATGCAATCATGCACCTTTTCGTACTTTTACAATTGTCCTTAATACATATATGTTTTCTCACCAAAATTGATACATGTAAATAAAAGCCACATTTTCTGCTAATAGTGAAAATTTTTCTTCATGCAACAACTGACCTGTTATATATTATTAATAGCAACACAAAATCCCTGTGTACTTTTTTACACCAGCTTATGTCTCAATGATTACATCATAAATATTACAACTTCCGGTTCGGAAAGGGAGGGTGTATTTGGAGTTCTATAATTTTATGGATAATAAATATTTTTTTAAAGATTTTAGTCTAGTAATCACTATTCTTTTATTTAACTTTATCATACATGTAAAAAATATAATTTCGCAAGATATACCTAACATTGGCATTTTCACCTCTTTATGCAATACGTTAAATGTTTGGCCCAAATGCAAATAGTTTATATTTTTCTGTTACTTAAGGAATAATACTAACCTTAGTTTCTGCATCAGTTGTTTACCAAATGGATCAGCATCACAAATATTTCTGTACCAACTGTTTGAATTCATGACGTCAAATTGGGACAAAACGTGTAATTGTTTTCCTGTTACAGAAGTCATGAAATACACATTCTGTAACGTAAAAGTTAACACTTCTAGCGTCCGTACATCGTATGTAAAGCGTCCGTACTTCGTTCGTTTAGCGTCCGTACATCATCCGTGCATCGTTTCGTTTATCGTTCGACTTAATGGTATATCTCAGCGTGTAAAACAGCTTTTAGCGTTTCGTTTAGCGTATGCTTTATGATATCGTTTATCATATGGTAAATGGTACCGTTTAGCGTTTTATTTAGCGTATGGTACATCGTTTGGTAAATGGTACATCGTTCATCGTTTTGTTTAGCGATTGCTTCAGCGTACATCGTTCGTTCAGAGTATCCTACGGTGATTGGTCGTTTATAGAGACCACGCCTCTTCTATGTGAAAACAAATTTTATCCCCTGCCTTGTTATAAATAATACAGAAATGTATAGGTCACAGAATTAGAAATAAACATAAATAATAATAATAATAATAATAATAATAATAATAAATAAACAAATAAATAAATAAATAAATAAACAGATAAATAAGTAAATGAATAAATAAACCAAACAATAAAAAGTCAACAAAAAATGAATATTATAGGCAACGAATAATGACGTCACCTTAATGTTCTGCAAAATAAATTCATTACACATTAATTTAAGGTTTTAAATTTCAATAATATGTACTTTTATCCAGGTGGACAGTTTCATACCAACTCATTAAATTAATATACCCAAAGGCATTTCCATGAATTTCACACCTGCTTGTTCTACAGGATATTGCATATTGTACTTCATTCACAAAACGTTGTGTATGTATACAGAAAATTAAATATTTGTAAGAAAAAATGTATTTAATTTTTGAAAAAAACTCAGCTCACGCGACAATAGATAACAAGAAAAATAAATGGAAATGGTGAGGTGTCAAAAGGGGCGTAAAACGACTAAAATGGGTTTCAAAGAGTAAACACCTTTTTATTTTTATTTTTTATTAACTCGTAATCAAGACCATAATGGTCGAAACGTTGAGTATTTTTAACTTTTTAGTTTGTTGTTTTTTTTACGATTTTATATTTGGTTTTGTTCGACTTGTGTATTTCATACATTTTAGTAAGGCTCTGGGTTCAAAGAGTCAACACCTTTTTATTTTTATTTGTTATATACTCGTGATCAAGACCATATTGGTCGATAAGTTGAGTATTTTTAACTTTTTAGTTTGTTGTTGTTTTTTACGATTTTATATTTGGTTTTATTCGACTTGTGTATTTCATACATTTTAGTCGTTTTACGCCCCTTTTGACAGCTCACCATTTCCATTTATTTTTCTTGTTATCTATTTAATTTTTGGACATAGTAAATAAAAAATAACCGCTAACAATGAACAGTAGCTCACATAAACCGCTATTCCGAATATTTATACATGCATGGAGAATGTATAATGTGATAAGCATATAATTTAGCACTATTTCAACATCTCTTTAATTCGTATTAAGCATGATAATACAAAAATTGCTAATAATCTATTTTAAACAAAAACAGCAACAAACAACAACAACAAAAAAAAAATATAAAATATAATTTATTTAAATTAATTCAAAGTTTATTGAAATACATTCTTGTCCCGCAAACAAATTTACCATATATGGGAAACGCTAATAATTACTTTATATGGAAATCGCAAACATATACCATATACGATTAACGATACAATGCACGATAAATCATACCATAAGGTAATCAAAACGTTGAACGCTAAACGAAACGTTGTACGATAACCCATACCATGCACGCTAAATAAAACGCTAAACCATACGTTATACGCTAAAAGAGTGTCAATGGTATCGTTTATAGTATAAGGCCATCGGCCGTACATCGTTCGTTCAGCGTTCGTTGAGCGTGTGTACATTGTTCGCTCAGCGTCCGTACATCGTCCGTACATCGTTCGTTCAGCATCCGTACATCCTCCGTACAACGTTCGTACATGGTTTGTTCATCGTTTGAGTTGTTAACTGTTACGTTACAGGATGTGTAATAGGCTGCCATAAAGTTTGTAAGTTTTGTTGAAACATGGGATATGGCTCAAAACGATCGCCATACACTGACACAAACTTCGGGATTTTACATCAGATTACTTCTTCCGCAAATTGAAAAAATCACGAGGCAGGGTAAAAAATTATCCTTCCGAAAAGCAAAATGTACCTCTTCGAGGCTCTCCATGTAGAAAAAAAAATTCTTGGTTTTATTTATTTAATCCTTTCTCTGACAAATGCTGCAGGTAAATACAGCTTTAAAACAGCACTAGTTATTCTGGTTTTGTTACAGTAGGTCCATATATCATGGTGCAATAATATCTTTGTGGACTTCTTTTGTATCCCTCTGTTCATTGCAGGTCTTTACCCATTTGACACATGTGACAATAGGATTAACTTTGTGTAGATCAGACATTTTTTTGTAAAATCGAATTAAAACAAATATATCAATAAAGATATATATAATGTTTGCACGGAATGTCATTTTAACCTGATTAACAAATAACAATAAAATAATAAAATTTATTTATCCCCCCAGGTAATCGTTTTGCTGTCCTACGACAACACATGCGCATTTAGCAGAAACAATTTTTTAAATCTGTTTTAGTCAAGAGAACAGTGATTGCGCAGTACATAAATCGGACGAGACATTTGAAAAATCAATAAAGGCGGGGATCTACGAAAGCCTAGAGGGGACTTCTTAATTCGTAATTCCTAGTCCCTAATTCTTAATTCTTAATAAAAAATACCAAGATTAGGCTGACTTCATTATTCTTATTTCTTAATACTTAATTTTAAATGCTTAATGCTTAATGCTTAATTGTTAATTCTTATTACTAATTCTTCATTCTTATTTCTTGCTTTGGAATTCCTAATTATTGTATTATTCAAAGGATCAGGCCTAGTCAAATTCACTGATTAGTGATCGACTGGTGTTTTTATCAGTAATTTTTTTATATTGTTTATTTCTTGATTTATCCTTACTACTCTATGAGCAGTGACTGTCACAACAATTTGACTACATGTATTTATATATAGGAATAGATTTCTTAACTTTCATTCATTTTCACAAAAAAAGATCAAGAATCTTTAACTGTTCAACAAACTCGGGCATGTTAGCATATTCTGTGCATGGTTTTGTAAACCATACATTTCGAGACCAGACGCAACATCTACTAAAACATCAATTGCTGTACCATAACCACACGCTTTATATACCGATGGATTATAAAATATAAAATAGGGTTTTACTGATTGCCCTTCGGAATTTCATTTCTTTGAGATGGCATGAGTGTTTTCTACCAATCGGCATTCCCCTTCCGCAAGTAAGACCACCGTGATTCTATCCTTTGGTTTGATGTTCTTTTTCCGCAAATGAAACTGATTGTACCGGCATATTTATCATCACAATGAAAGCGTGAAATTAGGAGAAACTGGTTGGAGAAACTGAAGTAAACTGTTTTCTGTACCATGATCGCATCTCAAAAGTTGTGGAGCTTTTAAAGTAGTACTCAGCTATAAATTTTGGGTCATTGTATGATGTTGCAACTTTCAACAAGTGTATTCGACGACTAAGTCCATCTGTTGCATCATGGACTGCAAAACCATAGGGTCTACGTTTATCATAACCATCAACATTCCAAACAAAATAAGGTCCAGGGACACTGTAATCGACGAAGTAATCTGTGGTACTTTCTTCGTTCAACACCATCCGGATCCATGAGCCAAAGAAGTTCAAGAATTGTGTCTCTTTTCACATGGAGCTTATAAACCGTTAGAAGCCTTCTCCACTTGGATCTATTTTCGAGATAGCCACCTCTTCCATTAAGTACTTTGTCAATTGCGGTAATTACTTCAGCTAATGAACATTCCTCTCTGGTTGTTCTTCTTCTTCGAAGTCCCATTTCTTGTAAACTGCGCTTGAGATGACGATAGCTTACAATGACAGTGTGGGTACATGCTAGGGAGACTAGTGTGTGTATACTGAAAGTCAAAATGTTGCTCTATTAGGACCTCATGAGACATATTCTACGAAAGTGCTGGATGATATTCTGATTGCATGCCGATTCTCTGAAATGTAAAAGTATTCTTATTCAATAATATAATGACCAATGTTTTAGAGAGATTATATATGATTCATTCAGATCTGGTGGCAGGTTTTTTGTTTTTTATAATTATAATCTATTTCAATCACACTATAGGCATTATTTTTTTTTCAATGCAATTTTTTCAACAGAATGTAAATATTTCTTTATCACGAAACTTGCATTTCAATTAAGGACACGAGAGAACCAAATACTAGGTTTATAAAATAACTACCCAAAGATACAGATATTAGATTAGTAAATTTATAGTTTTTATTCTTATAAATTTATTACTTTATTTTGCAATTAATATCGGGGCCTCGGTGGCGAGTGGTCTAGGTAGTTCGTCATGACTACTAATGATCACTAGCCTGTCAACACTGAGATTGTGAGTTAGAATCTCACCTGTGGTGGGGTGGGTTCGACTCCAATCTAAAATTGACAACGATTGGCAATTTTTCTACCGAAGGTCGGTGGTTCTCTCCGGGTACTCCGTCTTCCTCCACCAATAAAAACTGGCCGCCGCGAAAAAGCCAAATGAGCTGAAAACGGCGTAAAACCCCAACTAAACAAACAAAAGCAATTAATATCCCGAAGGATCAATAGCTTGTATATACAAAATAAAATATTAATTTCACGAAAACAAGGAACAAAAATATAGTTTCAATTGGTCGGAGATAAATTTCCACTCATAATTTGCAATTTAAGTAAGAGAAGCAGATGCATGAAATTCTAAAAAACTAATAAATAATACATACCTTTATATAAATATTCTTTCATCTAATCCCTCTCCCACGTAGGGTAAAGAATAAACTTCATAACACTCCAATTTCTGGTTCTCGAATTTGATGTATTTCAGGTGCTTCCAGAGGGATAGCATCCTCCCAAATCATGGTTTTGTATCGACGTTCGTTCCTAAAAAGCCCTGACAACACTGATTTATATTTAGGGGGTCGAACCTATCACCGACTTGTGTGTGACCTAGAAAATTATACCTACGACGCAAATGCATTCCCGTTTGACCTTGAGAAGTCGACCAATGAAAATCGTTCACTTCCTACGTATAAAATATGAATGAATGTTATGAGGGGTCTTACTTGGGAGGATAAAGGGAAAGGTTTACCCCGATTTAAGTATTAAGAATTAAGTATTTAGAAAAAAAAGAATTAAGTATTAAGAATTAAAAATCAAGTATTAATAATTAAGTATTAAGAATTAAAAAAAATAAGAAGTCCCCCTAGGCTTGATATTTCGAATTAAGAAATCCCCTCTAGGCTTTTGTAGGGATCGTCGGGATCTGCCCTAATCTCTGATTTCAAATTTCTGGTTGACCAGTCGCAGTTCCTAGCTGTCCTTATGTCTGGTTTTGAGAGCAGAGATGATTTTAACATGAAAGTTAACTTGAAGTGATGTTTTAATCGAGCACTAATCTATGTAGATATTCATATACATGTAATTTCGTCAATTTTAAAAAGAAAATTTTCCGCCTTATATTTACTAGTTATACCAAATGATACTATTTTAATGAGAAGATTTAGATGGCATTTAACATAATCTTACATACACATGTAACATCATTTATTTTTATATAAACCTACAATATCTATACATTTAAATACAAATCATGTTTACAAAAGCGTCATATAACATCTTCGATAATCCAATCGTAAATATAGAAATTAATTGGAGTTTTTGAATTCCTTTTAAAACCTATATTGTTTTATCACATACCGTTTCCTTAAATCCAGATTAATTTAAAACTTTAAATTTAGGTGCCTTTTAGTTACCTCTGCTTTTATATAAAATTAAATTTTTCTTTCAATATTCCACTTTAAGGTTAGTTCCTTAATGCCGGTAGCTGAAGAGCATGACTTTAAAATATTTTTATTTGAATTTTCTTGTTTATTGAGATATTGTATTTAAACGTTGATGACAGAGATATTTTTTGAAAATGTATTAAGAAAGACATATTAGCAAACAGAACTTGAGATGATAAATATACATCTATATATAGGTAATCTTGCCGGTTCATATAGCTGATGTTCGAGTCATCCGAGTTTCAGTAATTGCCCAAAGAGGCTTTTACTTTCATAAAAAAAAGTTCATTGAATGACCGAAGATGAATGAAAAATAATTGCAAACGTTCCTATGTATATTTTGAGCATATTTTAGAAAAGGACAGATACACATTTCAATGTACAAAGATAAAAACTTACCGTCTACTACACTCCTTGATGATAACCTCTGACCTGAAATACAAACATCAATTTTCTATTTTATTGTTACAATGTAGCATTATATCAATGTACATTATTTCCAAACTGCATACAATTATACAATAAATTGGTTTCCTCCTACCTTGTTTGACTACTGATGTTTCTTTATTTTTCAGTAGTAGTGTCGTCTTTTGTATTAATTCATTCGTAATTCTGCTCTTTGAATTACACCCTTTTGAAGTCTTATTGGGTAATCTTTATCAAAACGAAACCATTCTAATGTAACTGTTAGTTTCTGTTCTAAATCGGTCCAACGTTTTAACAGATATATCTCTACAGACAAAGCACATAAAATATCACGGAAAAGGATTATCAAACTATTAAAAACATATTTATCAATTTATTTTAGGTTACAAAACGTAATTTATTAAACAAATAACACACAAGGTATATGTGTGTTTCAAAATTTCTTGAATTCAATATATGAATGTTGTATATACTAAGATATATATGCATGTAGATACTTACTAAGAATTACAGCCATACTTGTTAAGAGACAAAACAAAATTCTGAATTCATATTCAAAGAACAAAACATTATTTTAGTTTATACTGTCACGAATTAGTGACACGAATATAGTTCTAAAATGTGTATGTACTTAAAAGTCTTTTTCAGGCTTGTCATTGTTGTAAGACAGAAATTCCAACTGTAGAGGAAAAGTTTACGTCGACTCTAGTATCACTTATTGATATCAGATGTTGCCGTGTAAGACGGAATGTGTTTATAGTAAAATAAATGCATTGAAAACACAAAATAAAATACATACGTGCTACAAAATTGATATAGTGTCTTTTATACTTCCCATAAATTTAATTATATATAAGTATTAAATGAATACTTTTAATCATAACAAAATATAAATTCTAAAAAAATTCAACACACAAAAAATGAAAGTTTGTCGAAATATAAATCATATCTATATTTACAATAAAGTATGAAAAAATTGTTTGCTAATTTCCCATTCGTATTTTGCAAAAACAGTTGTTATACGTAAAATCAAGAAATACCAAAATGGATATTCCAAGGAGCGGAAAATGGAAAACAACTTTATAACCTGCACAATCGTAATAACGTGTTACATGTGTTACGTGCACAGTGCGGTCCACATGAAAGGTGCGAATAGTGTGCCTGTAATTTGGTATGATCAACTATCTGCAGTAGACAACCAACGCACCCGGACAGAATCTAAATATTTGAGTACTCCATTAGATTAATATATATTAGAAAGAAACCTACTTGAAATATCAAGCGATGCCCGTCTAAATTGTTCTGAAGATAGGTGTGGAAACAAATAATCTGAAAAAGAAATGGTCAATATATTTTTATAAGAAGTCAAAATAATAAAACGCATCACAAAATCAAAGTTTCTTTTACATGCCATCAGGACCAGAATAATTGGACATGCATTTCAAATTGTTTCTGCTGTTTCCATTTTTAAAGTTTCATGTTTGACCATTCATGTATATTAAAATTTTCATGAACATTTTTTTCCAAACCAACAACCCTGACGTTTTGTATGTCCTTGGGGCATATTTCTGTGTTTTTTATTGGTATATATATTTGAGCTATCTAAATGTGTTTGGCACACTTTACTGACATTCATATATTAAAAATTTACTTTCTAGAAAACATTCTGTAGATCAAAATCCATTTATTAACATTCTGCCAAACACACCCCAAGGCAAAAGAATGTTAATTGTCTTAATATTAGACACATTTCATGTCCATACAGGACATCCGTATTTTGTGACCAGCTTTTGTGTTAGTTTTTACGCTTGTAACCATCACTTAGATAGTTGAATATAATGTATTTTGATATTCACTTATAGTAAAATTCTTGCTAGTTTTAGAAAAAAATACCTTTTTAATAGAAAACATATCAATTTGTATCTGAAGAATATAATTATTCTATCTTACAAATAATCCAAGGAAAACTAACTTAATTGCAGGGAACTCAAAACCGAGGAAACATTAACGTTCATGCAAGTCAGAAAAACCATTTGAGATATGGTCCGAGATATAAAAACTTATTCTCATGTTAATGAGACACAGATAAAAAAGTTTTTTTTAAATTTTGACGTACATGCTAAAATTTATGTGATCACTCAAGTTTTTAAGAGAACCGATAAAATTTGTCGATTCATTCATGGTGGTAGAATGTTACATTTCTAGCTTCCAGAATATTTTCTAAAGCCAGGGTACTGAAATTGCATATTCCAGCAACGTGGATTAAAATTTCCATAGAGATACACTTTATAACTTTAATTTCATTAGAACAATATATTTATATATTGAACACGTAAACAGACAGTGTTACGAAAAAGCTTACAAAACATATACCAAAAAACAGTTTTTTTTTTATGAATTTCTAGTTTCACTTTTTATTGTTTTTATTTTTTTTATTTTCTTTCCCAAGCATGGATACCTCTAGTATATTGAGTATCAAATAGGTGCTTTCTTATGAAGTATAAATCAGCTTCGATTTTCAATTAGAAAATACTGGTACGTACTACTCTAACTTAGAAAAATATTGGAATGGTAAAAAATTGCAGCGATCGTGAATTTAATCAACCGACAAATGACCGATAACACTTTTGATTTTAAAATTGTAACAACTAAAATGTCTTACTGAACAATGTATTAGATTGCTTTCTATAATTAAAGAACTAGACAGGATTTATGTTACAAAATATAAATAAGTGCTAATATGAAAAATTTCTGGCATCCCCACTCACCCGTATAGATAATTTGGAAACATTACGTGTATAATATTAGGTTTGTTTTTTCTGATCTTTTATATGATTTCTATGTATTAATTAAGCTGTTAAAACGAGCACATCATGACCATGCTATCTAATTTGTTTACTGTCCCACTAAGTTTTTCATGTCTAACAATATAACACCCTGTTGGTGACCATACTGAATTAGCTTTTATAGCATGTTTATACACCGGAGGAACAGGATAGTAAATGGGGAGGTTTTGATACCAATAAAACCGATTTAACAAGCCATTGTTCACTGTCTGTTTCGGGTTAGACTATCCTTGTCGACATTCTGTTATATTTATGTTTGTGTTTTCTACATTTTATGTCATGTTTTCCGGTGTTCTGACTATTGGTACGCGTGGATTGATTAATATGCCTTTGTTGAACTATCCTGTTATCTATTTTGTAGTTTGTCTATATTTTCTTATAGATATATCGACAGATTAGATATGGAAGAAAAAATGTTTCACTTTAATAAGCATTTCAGACATTTTAGTGAAAACTTCTTCGAAAATTCTGTGGTTGTGAATACGTTTTTATCTATTTCATGAAAATGTAAGATAAACTAGCAAAATAAAATTTCCCCAAAAAATGGAAAGTACATGTGGTTAATATGTTGACCACAAATCATTCGAACAAAAATTACAATCTATAGGGGAACTGAAACTTTAAGGTAAGAAATCGACTTTTGTTACCATGGCAACTGATTGAAATTCCCAATGATTTCATTTAGTTTTCATTCTAATAATATCAAATGTAAATCGTTCATATGTTCATTATAAAGGAATTTTGAGACCATTCATTTCTTGACTAATATGCTCAAACTATGGTCTTTACAGAGAAATGGTGTGCTGTATTTTGTGAAATGCACTTTTACCGTTTACTGGAAGTCCCTATGCAAGATTTTCTTGTTATAAATACGGTCAGCAAAGTTCTCGTATTAAGAAAAAATTGTAAACTTTCATCGATTTTCGTAGAATTCTTTATTTTGTTTATTCTTTGTTAAGGAGGAGTTTTGTTTTGCAATTAAATAATATCGGTCTTTAATCAGCTTAATAACATTTCTAACATCTTGTTAAAACATTTGATAACCCTTTTTCTTCTCTTTAGCTTAATTGATTCTTCACAGATGTTTCAAATAATAACTATTTGCTTACACTCAGTTTTTAACATGTATTGAGTTTACTAACTTACCAGAATGATCAACAGATTCTCTCTGTTTCCGAGGAGGTACTTTCGGGGGTGGTGTTTCACTTTCTGCAATTGTAAAAGAATGTTCTGTAAAGATCGCTCCAACTTGTAATGTGGAAGAATGCATGGACAATTAAAATTACACAAACCAAATGATCCAAAAATTCTGTTAAATTAGCAAGACAAATATTGTTTAAAAGTTGTCAGTCCTCATAAAGCCTCAAAATAAATTTTAAAACGACTGCTCCTGAATATTCAGATAAAAACATTTGTGAATATTCAATGGCTAAAAATGCGACCGTTTATTGGAGGGATTGTATTTAAAAGTTCAAGACAATAAAGACGGATGAGAGTGTATGAAAAAAGCAATATACATAAAATAAATTGACAAACAGTATGTTGGATCCTCCAAATATACATGTATAAAAAATGTTACAAATGTCAAACTGAAAAGAAAAGATATATTAGACAGGAATAATACAAACTTCAATAGGCAGAAACAAATGTATTTCAACATCCTGAGGTATCAAACGGTCCTTTTTCGTATAATGATACGGGATGCCACCGCATACTACACAGCTGTGAAATTTATTTTCCGAAAATATTCTTTCGAGAAAACTTCAAGTGTCTTTCGAGCAAATTGTTTAGTAATTATAGAACATGCAGGTATGAAAGTCGTACCGCTGATAACCCACAGAAACCTGGTAGTTACTTAAGATGAAATTTTGTGCAATTTTATAAAAAATGCTCTTTCTCCCAATTACCTGAAGACTTTAAATTCATTTAGGCCTATCACAGATACTGCCTATTTCTATTGAACAATGTGATGAGATAGTATTATACCCTTTATGGGAGTGTTATTTCAGACTTGTTCGTTTAGTAGAGCGACAGTATCCGGCCTGCAGCTATGAGAGCCTTAGCTAGTTTTACAGTTAAAACGAGTACATTCTGACTCTGTTCTCTAAAATACATGTATGTACCGTCCAGTCTACTTTTTCAGTTCAAGCGAACTGTCACCTTTTTCGTAATCATACTCTATTGGTTTATCAAACATAGTGTCAGGATAGATAGGGGAGGTTTGGCTACTTATCAAACCAGTTTAACCCCACCACTGTACGGCGTCTGTACCAAGTCAGATTATCCTGACAAGCTGTTTTGTTAATGTTTGTGTTTTATTTTTTGTCCGGATTTATGTCAGTTGGGTTACTTTGATTGATTGATTAGTATGTCATTGTTGGCCTTTCCTGTTATCCATTTTGTTTTGGTATAAGTAATGAGGTACACCAAACCAAACTCATACGATTAAACGTTACACGCAATGCACGTTACACGTTACATAATTTTCGAGCGATTTTTTAAAATTGTGCTTGTAAGAAACGGAAAGAATATGACGAAACAAATTAATTAAATTGTATGCTGTACATGAAAAGCAGTGAAATATTTTATATTGCAGTTAATCTTAATAAAATGAAGCCAGTGTAATACGGTCGACATTGAACTTGTTCATAAATGATTTTATTTAATGGAAAACAAAAGGCATTATGTCTTTTGTATATAATAACCGAACAATTGCTCATTTAAAATATGTGCTATAAAGGTTGTATTAATATATGACATTTGCCAAAAAAATGAAAACTTCGCCAGATTTTAAGAATAACTTTTTTTACAAACAAGTGAACGTCTATGTTTAACAAATGTTGTAAACAAGTTATATGATCATTTGATTTAGGAAAAAAATATTTAATTATTTTTCCAAACAAATTAATTGGATAAATTACATTAGTACACGTAATAGAAAGATGTAAAAAATGAACGGGGTTATTAATATAAACATTTTCAACATATGTGATACCAATGGAAGATCGAACCAACATTCTTTTAATTCGAGTTCGAAATACGCTCTGAGTTGAATTCACACGTTTGTCTCTACTGAAATCTCATAACCGTTACAAATCAAACATTTTTAACCATGCACAAACCACACTCACAAGACTGGCATGTTGCACGCACACGTTTCCCACATTACATGCACAAGATCCCAGGGTTACATGCACACCTTTTGCAACGGTCAGGGGTGGGTATCAATGACTTCCTGCTTAGTGAGTATGGTCGGTGTATATGTTGGGTTACCCGCAGTGTTATCTATTCCCAACTCATTTCTAAGACACTCAAAATAATAGTTTTGCAGACAAAAACGATGTTATAAGGGACCTTGTCCGCTGGGGCAATTATATATTTGTCATGGAGGCGAGTCAAAGTTTCAACAACCTTAGGGTCTCTAAAGTTGGATGTAGCTTAAGTGATCATAGACCTTTGGAGGTTTTTAATTCGGACTTGTAACATTGATCTAATAGCCTTCAACTACTCTGAAAGTGTATCAGCTCCTGTTCCTTTGACGCCCATTTTCTGGCATAGTCCTCAACATAATCCATCAGCAATTTGAAATTATAATTCCAATTAATTGGCTGAGGTTTGCGGCATCTTTAAACTTTGCTAGCATAATTTTCAGCTTTTGATTATCAACTAGATTAAGATCGCCAGTGACCCACAGGACTATAACTGAATGGAGATGTCAAACAGGAGCAGTCAGGGGGCTTATACTTCAGGTCATCGGAATTGAGGTACCGCAATGCCCTTTTGTAATTGAAAATCTTGGTTTTGTACAGGAATAAGAAATAAGTGGAACAGTTTGGTCTTTGAAATATGGAGGAATTTTAGAATTTACTGTTTTGTGGTGAAGGATGTTGCTGAGATTTATGGCACCCAAGCCTTTATTAACAAAGTTAACCTTAAGGACGACCTTTGGCGAAATTCGTCGTTATGAATACGAGTTGGTTTCAATAATCTATGAGAAGCAATATGCGATACCACAGCAGCGAGTTTGTATCCAGCTGAATTGAAATTCTTGATTTGCTGCTCCATTGCTTTTTTGTGGAGTGAACTAAGGTTACACAATGGAAGAGCATATAGTTTGGTTCGAATGTGATGGATTCCTGAAGGTTTGTGTATATACGTCAATAAATCATTCAAAGAGATGTCATGGTCGATAGAAGAAGTGTAATGTCGATGACCTGGAAAAACACGAACTCCTATAAAAACCAGGAGGGAAGATAGGTGCTGCAGAAGTGCAAGCAGCATACGGCACCCCTCGTGACGTTCAACAAAGTGAATCCGGTGGTAGTCACAAATCGTTGGAGGTACATGAGTTGTTACGACAGTGGGAATAGGTCCAACATTATCTCCGTAATTGGAACACTGTAACTGTCAATCAATTGATGTACCACCGGATTGACTATGTTGAACCTTACGACAGGTGCCATATACAGAGCAGGAACTGTTTACCCTTCAGGAGCACATGAGTTTCCTCGTGATTTTTATAGGAGTTCGTGTTGTTCATTGTTTTTTAGTTTTCAGTGTTTATGTGTTGTGCTTGTGGTTGTTCACTTGTCTTCCCGGGTTTGTCTGTCTTATGGTTTGCCTTTCTTTTTTTTTTTTGGGTTGCCCTTTAGGTATATTGTTCTCTTTAGCGAGATATAAGGCCAGCTTTTCACAAAACGATCGTACGACTATGATTCATGATTCGTCGTACGCTTCTCGTAAGAGAAATCGTACGAGTGTTTCATTGACATAATTGTAGAAAATAATCATGATCGTACGATTTTTCTGAATTATGTTGCTTTCAGTAGATAATCATCTAAGGATATCAAGTTTACATTTCAGCTTTGGTGTGACAACAGTATAAACATAAAGTGTGGAGGTTTATTGGAGGTTCTCCAATATTTGAAAAATCTAATTCACTTTTATCCAACATGTTTCAAACAATAGACCGGCTTGGTGTTTGTATTGATATTGCAATCATTTGGTTTTATTAGAAATTTATGATGTAACCTGCATTTCATTGATAATATTGATAAAAATTTATTGCCATTTACTTTGAAAATGTCATAATCATAGTTTTTGGTGGCCTCTGGGATAAAATAGATATTTCGGAAATGTATGAATCTGTATTTTCAATGTGTAACCTGAATATACATGTGCAAAAATGGCAGATCACATGGATGTTGTATGTTTAATGTCCTGTATAAGGGTTTCAGTTATGTTAAAAATTACAGGTTTTGGGAATTGATATTTCTCCATCAATACTCAGTACCTGGTCTTTGAGTATATCGGCAAAAGAATACCGAAGGGACAAAGGAACAGTCCACAAATTCGAAGTCCAAGAAAAAGACAACAGAAAAGTCTGGAGAATGGAATGGAACACAAACACCAAAAGGAGAACTAAAAGAATGAAAAACGTATAATAAACTAAACAAAACGAGAACAAAACAGCACAGAAACTAAAGCACACAATTGTAAACTCTCATTAAAAACCGGGAGTGACATCAGGTGCTCCAAAAGGGTACGCATGTTAACGGAACCCGTAATATTGCCAGTGAAGTGTCAAGTCTGATGAGGAATATCTCTATCTGAAATTTATTTTTCTTTTTTGTTATGCCGTCAAAATGTGAAAATATTCCATAAAAAGACACTGCAATTAACAGCGACGACTGCCCAAGCCTTATCGTGGAACTTCGATTTGTTAGATCGTACAATTTCTTAGCCAAAATCTTTGTGAAACGCAAAAAAAATCTTAAGAGTAATCGTACGATTTTTCTATGGCACGATATTTTGTGAAACGCTGGCCATATTGTGCCATATAAGAAAAAAATGATTTTTGTTATACTGCTATGACAATGTATGGATTTTTTAAAGAATAAAAGTTTCAAAATTGACTTGTACTTAATTTATACTTATATGATTTTTTTTACATGAATTAAGTTCTTACAATTGTTATGATTCTCTGAGACTTACCATAATACTTTTCAGATGATAAACAAAACCATTTAACGGGAAAACCCAAAATTCAGCTTTTTAAACATTATATGATACTTTAGTTAAATTTAACAATATCAGAGTACGTGATATAACATAAATATCAGAATATGTGATTTAAGATAAATACGATATTTGTCATGATGCTCCTGTTTTTAAAGTAAATACACACGTTTCAAACTTGCCATTGAAAACGACATGAATTTGAATTATAAATGTGTTACAGTATCTTTAAAAGCTTTTCTGCGACTTACTGCGATACTGGTTAAAAAAATCCAAATTCACAGTGAGAAACACAAATTTACCTTTTCAAACATTTTCAGGATGATACTTAGAATCAAATTAAACCATATCAGATTATGCAATATAAAAAAAAGAGATGTTTGTTGTACCAGCAGTGTTTTTAAGTTTGAATATTAGTTTCAACATTGACTTGAAATTTACTTTTTCGCCATGATGAAAATTAATCAAGTTTAACCAAAACACTTTTTCGTTTCTTTTGTCATTTAAAAACATATATTTCCACACTTCATACATGTTATACATTCTCTCTATTGCGTTTATGTTTGTGTTTTGTACTCTTTTGTGTTATTTTTTGTATGACATTTTATCAGTTGGGTTGCTTTGATTGATTGTTATGTTATTGTTGACCTTTCCTGTTATCCATTTTGTTGTTTATCATTGGACAGATATCCGAACATGTCCTTATCTCATTTCAGATCTCTAAATGACCAGTCGAATGACTAGTCCTAGCTGTTCTAATCTCTGATCTTGAGGTAATAGATTATAGATTTGAACCAGAGATTATGTAAATTTAAAGTTAAATTATAGTTATTTTTTATTTAGCCGTACTGTACGAAACAAAATAAATTGATTAAATTAAATTCCAAAATGACTTAAGAATCAAGCTAAATCCTCTCAGGACAGATCTTTATGCGTGATGGATATTTGCAGGGTCTACAAATTAAGCAATTTTATAACAGTTGATTTTTGATTGTAGCACTTTCATGAAAGCATCGAAAAAATAACAACTGAGAAAAAAAATCTATTAAAAAAGGACAAAAACAAATGGAAACAAGCTTTTTAGGAATTTATATCAAATATTTTATTTTTAATGTTTGAAATATCTCACCTTTTATATTCAGGTATTGGTGAAACTCTGCTGCTAGAAAAAAAAACATGGAAATTAAATAAGATGTTGTCATCGCTTATGCATTTACGGCGTCATCACGAATTGAATGGACGTTACAGTATTCCAATATCGAAGATAATGTTGGACCTTTTCCCAATGTCGTAGCAATTCATGTACCTTCACCGATTGTGAGTACCACCGAATTGACTTTGTCAAACTTCACAACAGGTAACGTATACGGAGCAGTAACTGCTTACCCTTCCGCAGCACCTGAGTTCACTCCTGGTTTTTATAGGAGTACGTGTTGTTCATTGTTTTTTTTTAGGTTTCAGTGTTTTGTTGTGCTTGTGGTTGTTCATTTGTCTTCCCGTGTTTGTATGTCTAACGGACTGCGTTTTTTGTTTTTATTTGTTTGCTCCTTTTGTACTCATTTAAACAATTGAAAACCTTGTAGTGTTAAAAAATGTATCATATTTATGTTTCGGTCATGAGATTCAATTTGTTCGATGACTCCATTCTCCAATGGGGTTTTAGAACGTTAGAATGCTGAAAAAAATCCAAAATTGGTATAAAAATATCTTAGCGTCGATTTATACCTTTCAAATAGAAAAATTGTAATTTCCTTGTAATCATGTCACAACCTGATCTCCATGCATGTGAATAAATACTATTAGAACTTTTTGAGATAAAATATGTCTAACAAAAAATAAATAAAAAGTAACATGTGTCAAAGAAGACCAATTGACCATTGTCATGTTTCTAAGTCCTATTCTACAGTAGCATTTATAGTGCGACATTGAAGACTCTTCATACAGTAAAATGTGTCACGAATCGCGATTAGCATTATTACTGTAAACTATTTTTCGTTGATTTCGTTAATTTGAATCCGTTAGTAACTCCTGTCATTATATCTGATATTTGTTATATTTGTATCCGTTCAATGTTCCATGAAACTCCTTCAGTTGTTTGTCACATTTTTATGAAAATGAACTGTGCAATAGTTTTTTGGGGACTTTAGATTGGAATATACTATGTTAAACGTATGATGGAATAAAAGTTAGAAACGTGAAGTTTTCATCATTTCAAACAAAATACTCTGTTCATTGACAATTACCAAGGCAAAATTTGCTGGAACCCGGGATCGAATAAAGAAAAAAAAGAGAATCTACAAAATGACGAGTTTAAGTTATCTAAAAAGTGTGAGAAAATGATACCGGTATATTCTGCAGACGGAGATTCAAAATAGATTGGGATATAGATAATGTGATCGAAGAGGATTGTAGTCTGTGTTCAATAGCGATGGATTGCTTTTTGGATTTACACCAATTCAAAAAAAGCTGGTTGGAGTTTATTCAGAGGGAAAAGGAAAAGGGAGAAATAAAAGAGAGTGTTATTTCAAGAGAAATTGTTGATCTTCAAAGAGAAATGAAAGACATATTAAGATTTAAAATTGAACAGAAGGAAAAGGAAAGCGAGGAAACAGTTTCCGTAAAGTTACCAGTTAGATTTGATATAATTCAATGCTGAGAAATCTAGATAGATTGAATTTTTGGATTCTTTCGAATCATCAGTTCACAAAATTAAACGTCTTTTAAATTCAATTCCACGCCAAGTGTGGGATATCAGGGATAACGCTTTCGAACGACAATATTTTGGAGGAGAGATTCGGGAAGAAACAGGATGTGATTAATTTGCATTATAACGAACTGATAAATTTATCCTCTGCTACAAATAGAACAGCAAACGCCAGAGGTTTCTTGATAAAGTAAAACGACTTCTAAGAAGTTTTGAAGTGTTGAATCAAGATGTCAATCAAGATGTGTTAATTTCAATTTTGAAATCCAAACTACCCAAGGAAGTGTTATTCTAATTAGAAATTAGGCAACAAACAGAAAATGTGAGTTAATTTGATTCTAGCACATGGCGGAATAAACCATTCTCATTGAAGAATAACAGGTATTATTCGAAGCCCCCATTAGTTTCAGCAGACGCATTAGTAGCTAGAACGAAGGAAAAAAGGAAACCACATATTTTGATTAGTGTCGATATTGTGGTGAAAGACACTGGAGTGATGAGTGCAAAAAGTTCCAAACAATCGACGAAAGAAAAAAACAACTGAAAAGAAGCTGTTTCAACAGATTAAGGAAGGGTCACCATTCAACAGACTGTAAACGGAGCAAACAGTGTTCATTGCAACGAGGTAAATTACTGCATCGGAGTTTATGTCTTAAGAAATTGAAAATCAATGAGTATTCACTTTTCGAAGGAATTAAGAGTGAACAGTAGTACAGAGGTCGAATTTTCAGATGGAACAATTCTGCAAAATGGAAATTTAATGCAAAATCAAAAATTAATGTGAAGAGGAAAATGTTTTCATCACCTCAAGTGAAATGGTTTTGATCCAAACTGCAACAACAGATATACGTAAAATTCTATGAAACAGACAACACGTGTTCTTTTCGATTCAGGATCATAGAGGACATTCATTTCACAAAGCTTAGCACAGAGATTGAAATTGAAGTGTGAACAGGAAGTGGAAATTCAGCTTGTAGCATTTGGAAGTGAAAATGCGAAAATAGTCAAAACAATGAGAGCTAGACTGGACAACAGATTGAAAAATTTAAAATATTTTAGTGTCATGGCAAACATCGTGCCAGTTACAGGGGTACGTTGATCCTAAGCTGAAGTCATCCTTATTATCATCCCCCGGTTTTTTGCATGTATTGTTTTGGTCTTGTCTTCGTTGTTTTCCGGAGTTTGTCAGTTGTTGCGATTTTTCTCTCTTTCGAATATCCTTTTGGTATTTCTTGACTTTACTTATAAGTGGTAGTGTACAAAGAAGAAAATTATATGGATCTACAATTACATATTTGAAGCAGTTTGTGAGTGACATTGCACTAACATATGACTTTCCAGTCGAAAACGACTCATCATGCGTGGATGGATTTACTGATTCACAGATTTTCTTCCTCCATAAGATTGATTCGTGTTATAGTGTGATTATCCGTTTCATAATACGATTGAGAAAATATTCAACTGAATTAGGAAAGAAAAAATTATTAAGTAAAGAATTACAATAGGCGAGAATCAAATGGTGTCATAAGGTGCAGAAAAAGAACTTCCAACGCCAACTCGGAGTGTGCTTGGGTGTACGGTCTTTTGATGTGTACAGGAAGGTTAGAGAATGCGGATCTGTCAGAAAGGGATGAATTTCCTATCCTATTTCCAAGAGGGTATAGGTTTACTGATCTTCTGAAAACAGCATATTCACTGCCAAAAACTTCGTTGTGGGTTTCACAAAATATATGTCAGACCAGATACAACTACTGGATTCCACAAGGACGTTCAGCTGTAAGACAGGTACTTCGTAATTGTTTAGTGTGTAGAAAACACAATGGAGGACCATACAAAATGCCAAAGTGTCACTATCAATTCCATTTTGTAGAACCAGGTTGGATTACTTAGGCCCAAATTTGGTAAATCACTGTGGTGAAATCAGAAAAAGATGCATTTGCCTTTTTACGTGTATTGTAACACGAGCTGTGAATTTGGAATTATGGCAAGATATGACTACGGAAGAGTTTCTTTATGGATCTAGAAGATTCATTTCAACCAGAGGTACTCCAACACAAATACTAAGTGACAACGCTTCTGAATTCAAACTTGGAGATGAAAGTGTGCATTTAGTTTGGAAAAGAGCTATCAAGATTGAAGATGTACAAAACTATATTTCAAATTTAAGTATCCATTGGAAGTTTATAACAGAATTAGCTCCATGTGTGGGAGGCTTCTCTGAACGTCTGGTAAAACGATCTTTAATGATAGCGTTAATCATAAAAACAGTTTATGTTCAACTACACACTGCAGTGAAGGAAATAGAAGCCGCTGTGAATTCCCGACTTGTCTATCTTAGAGATGGTATTAATAACAGGGTTACCTTAACACCAAACCATTTCTTATGTCTTACACTGTAATAGGTATTCCTGATATTCCTGATATTGATTGTGATTGAAGTGATCCAAAATTCATTCCATATGCAAGAAGCAGTGAGAAAGTGCTAAAGAAATGGAAAAAAGGAAAGAAATTGTTTGATGCATTCTGAAAGACGCGGCGAGAGGATTTTTTTGATGAGCTT
Source organism: Mytilisepta virgata (assembly GCA_028015205.1). Lineage (NCBI taxonomy): Eukaryota > Metazoa > Mollusca > Bivalvia > Mytilida > Mytilidae > Mytilisepta > Mytilisepta virgata. The sequence goes on along the minus strand of CM051511.1, from coordinate 32,411,030 downwards.
ACGTGAAAGAATGCAGACTTCCTTGAAAGAAGGAAGAGTTCACTCCTCTTTTTTCCTGGTGTAGGTGATGTTGTCATTGTAAAGGATGATGTTCTTAGAGGGTTATGGAAATCGGAAGAATTTTGAAATTGATTACATGCACAGATATCGAAATAAGAACTGCAAAGGTACAGATGGCATCAGGGAAAGTGATCAATCGAACCCTGAATTTACAGTATCCACTTGAGGTTTGATTTTGCACAGCCTATCAATTCGTCGACGAATAATTCAATATATGAAACTTAACACTACAAATCAGAAAAGTTCTGAAAAGGCCAGTTTTTGTACTGAATTGTACTTTACTTTTCTCAACCAGTCTGACTTTTACGGAATTATACGTAAGCTGTCTGAACTGCAGTATCGACCAGTCTCAATTATTCTGAATTAGTCTGAAAAATTTCTATTCTTGACCTTTGCTGATTGAGTCTCGACTTAGTCTGAACTTTCTCGACTAATGCTAAACCAGTCTGAACCTAGTATAAACCGTCTCAAGCTTTAACCAAGGTCCTTAACATGTCTGTTAAGTCTTAATTTGTCTTGAATTCATCAAAATGAGTTTATACAGTTCCAACTTGTCTTGACTGAAGTTTTAAATTGTCTAAGCAGGCTTAATTGATAAGACTTGGTTCTTCTAAATAACCCTCAATCAAATTTCGAAATGAATGTTCAAACACATTCATATAAACCATTAAAGATAAACAAATATATTTGCCGCGAATTAAAATTAGAACGCATACCACTTATTAGTTACTGACCTTGTCTATGATCAAGAAACGTGGGAAAAACAATGACTTTAACATATATGCATGACAATGAAATAGAGACTGTAATTGTATATAAATTGGAATGATGTTGTTAAATTTTTTTCAATTTTCATAAACGTTACATCAATATCAAATATGGTAATATAACATGTATATTATTTTGATTTATGTCATTTTCATTATTATTATACTATTCATATACTGCCTTTAAAACAATTTTTTGAAATTTACTTTAGCACACGTATTTTACTGAAGTCACCTAAGTTGTTCAAATTATAGCTAACTTAATAGGCAGGATCATCAAAAGTTATTTATCCTTTATTATTGACAATAAAATGAACAAAATCATATATACATGTAATATAGTATTTGTACAGGAATAAGAAGTGGTTATAGATAATTTTTGACGGAGATTAAACTTTTCTGTTCAAGAATATTTACAGAAAATATCTAAAAAAGATTAGCAGTCTGGTTAGGCCAAAAAGTTCATTTTATTATTTTATTTACAAATATTTGCCTGCATATAGTTATTTTTCATTTTATAATTATTTTTTGTCTTTCTTTAGATGTTTTGATGTTTTTTTGTTTTGCAATTTTTCAAATATAACAAAACGATTCTATAAATTCCAGAAATGTACTACTAATATTTAACATTTTGACAAATTGCTATGATAAACCTAATAAAATTGATTAAAAAATCAACTTGTACTGATACATGTATGTTTAACATCAGGTGTCCTTTATCATATATTGTGTAATATTTTTGACCACTTTCCTTGGTAATAGCGGTCAGATACTGTAGATTAAACATACTGTTAGTGTTAAAATATATGAAGACTACAGGTGGCATGTAAACATACATTGTAACGTGGTCTACTCATGTGTGACAAGGTAGATTAACCTTCAAAGTTAAAAGTAACTCCTCTTAGGTTTTAGTTTAATCTAGTTTATAACAAGACTCTTCCAATATTTTTTATATTCTAAGAATATTTGTAAGCATTTGTTAAGAAAGAGTTTAAAATCAGAACACACTTAAAAAATTAAATCATGATATGGGACAAAAAGTTTTATATTTTCGTACATACCCTAAGGGAGGGGTAGTTGTATTTAGGACAAAAAGTCATAATTCAAATTTGTTAGTCTAATAATAGGAAAACAGCAATTTCATGTTGTTGTAGGGTTTCGTTAATCTAACATTTAACTGCCTTATCAGAAGCATTATTTATGAATGAAAAGGTAATTTGTAGAAAAAATTTTTATAACCTTTTTAGAATTTCAAAAAATGTCATTTTATTATCTTTTCATTAAACATTTCTTATAATAAATTGTTATGTTTGATATTGAATCTATGACTTGACTTTAGTCTGTAGTTTACTACGGGTGGCAAAAATTGAAGGATAAGTGAAAATAAATTAAAATTTGGCAGAATTTTCACACTGAAACCAATCTTTTTGACATGAATAATGCATATTTATAGACCCTAATAATGTAATCCTGTCAACCAGAGGACTTTATATTAATAATAGAATGCCATATGACAGCTGAGGAGAAAATTATAATTCTATCATGATAAAAATTCTGAGAAAAGGTCTACATCAAACCAACTATTAAGTCATAGAATAAGGATATGTTATGTTATCACTGTGATGATTTTTAAAAGTAATTCTTAATGTCACCTTGACCTACATTGACTTTATCCCAGGTCAATTCAACTTTGATATATATTTCAAATTGAAAAAAAAATTAAACCGCTGTTTAAAACAGTTGAAATTGTAATTTGATAAGGGAGGCAATTGAATGTTTGAAATCACAATAGACAATGACACTTATATATATATAGGTATATTGTATGAAAATTTAACAAAATAGTTATCACAGTGCCACTTTTATTTTAATAATTAGTAAATTAAATAAATTAACTGTTTTATTAGTTATTTCCGTATTGACATTTATGGAACAAAGTGTGATTAACAAAGAAATTAATTCTAACAGGTCATAATTTCTAGAGAAAAAATTTAAAATATTTATATATATATACATAGTGCTAAATTTGATGAGAGTCAACCAGGATTAAAAGTAATTTTTAAGATCATAGACTTCCTTAGACTATTTCAAACTTCAGCCAGGACAGGTTGAGATTAATTAAACTCATTTTGATGTAGTTAAGACAAATTCAGACTAGGTTAAGAGAGGTTGAGACCCTTCAGATAAGGTTGACACAGGTTGAGACTAGGTTCAGACTGGTTTAGCATTAGTCGAGACAGTTCAGACTAAGTCGACACTCAATTAGCAAAGGTCAAGTAAATTTCACATAGACATATAGAAATTGTTTGGACTAATTCACACAAATTGAGATTGATCGAGACCGTGGTTCAGACAACCTAAATACAATTCAGTAAAAGTCAGACTGGTGGAAACAAGTTAAGTACAAATCAGTACAAAAACTGGCCTTTTCAGACTTGTTAGCTTGTAGTGCAAGAATATCTGCTAGAAAGACGAAACAAAATATTAAAGAATATTGGAGTGAATAATTGGCTTTTGTTATAAACATGTACATGTACATCTAATAATTGTATGCTTTTAGATTCTCTGGAATGACGTTTATCAGTTTATCAGTGCTATGTAAATTTGGCTTATTATTTCGGTATTTTTGATTATGAGTACAGCATAGTATAAATTTACTATTTCTAATATAAGTATCTTTGGATTGTTATTTTGAACCTCCTGGGACGATGCCTCTGCATGGTGGATCCTAGGTCCCCAAAGGTATTCGCCAACCCAGTCGTCAGACTTGTCTGACATGAATATTCATTTATTTGTTACAGAAATTGCCCGTATTTAGCAAAATTCAAAAACAATAGAAACACTAAGGGTTCATTCTTTGTATTGTACATGGTAGATCTCCTTAGCTGAAATTTGGCTTTCTATTTCGGTATTTTTGATTATGAGTACTTCTTTTTTAAAATAAGTTTGGTTTTTGGTCTTCCAAATGTTTCGGTTTTAATGCTTCTGGTGAGAGGTGACACCTTGAAATGCGTTGTATGCAGCATAGTATAAATTTACTATGTCTAGTATTAGTATCTTCGGATTGTTATTTTGAAAATCCTGGGACGATTCCTCTGCATGGTGGATCCTAGGTCCCCGAAGGTATTTGTCAACCCAGTCGTCAGACTTGTCTGACATGATTATTGATTGATTTGTCCCAGAAATTACCAGTATTTAGCAAAATTCACATTCCAAGATATATAATTTGAACTACAAACGCATATTCATTTATTGGCTAGCATGAAGAATTTTATTTGACTGGTACGGCTATCTTTTAGTTTTCCATTTTCATTTTTTTTTCCTGAAGCAAATAATAGAACATTCCGATACTTAATCATTAACTATTCAAACTTTATAGTGAAAGATAAAATATTTGTTCTGGTCTTTATTTCTAATATTTTGTCACGTGGCCTCGTATTATGGTTGTTACATAGGTATATGTATAACACCACTAAAAAGCTTTTTTCCAACCAATTACTATTGGTTAATTTACCACTTTAGATATCTCTTCTTTGAAGGTACGTCACAAAATGTCGGTTAATTTGACGTTTTCAGTTAATAAAAACCAAAAATCTGTTCTCAAAATTTAGTTTCTTACTCTTTAAGTTGTTACGATATATTAAATCAGTTGAGTTAATTTCAACTACTGTATGGTTAGGTTATACATTTTGTGGAGCAAAACCAACAGAAACTTTCGTTTGCTCGAATAATGCTTGGATTCAATAGACCAGCATACTTGTTTAGTAAACAAACTTATTCATCTGAAAATTGTGACATTTTGTAAAAATACTTCCTAAAACGTAAATTTTATGAACAATATCTGTAAATATCATCAGAAAGATATTCACCAGAATAATAATACATGTATTGACTTTCAGTAGTTTCGCATTTTTCATAACAATGATTGATTGAATTTAATTTAATGCCATATCACATTCATTTTCTGAAAGAAACTGTTTACATGTTGGTTTAAACGGGATCTAGTTTTACAGCAGACGACTTAATGAAGTGAATTTTCCATCCAGTCCTATGTCAGGCATAGGTGGCCATCTTATTTGAGAGTTACATGACCATTTAAATGTTCTGTATGGTCAAAATTTAAAACGTCTTCTCCCTTGAAACCGTAGAACAAAATGAACTGATTTTTGGTATGGAGCATGTATGAAAGGTCCTTTACAAACTTTGCATAAATTATCATAGTCTGTGAAACAAAATGGCCGCCATGAGCATTACATGTTCTGATTGATTGAAATTTAAAACTTCTTCTCCTCTGAAACCGTAAAGTCAAATGAACTAAATTTTGGTATGGAGCATCTATGAAAGGTCCTTTACAAACTGCATAAATTATCATAGTCTGTGAAACAAAATGGCCACCAGAAGCCTTTATATGAAACCTTTTGGCCAATTGAACTTATACTTGGTATGAAGCATCTATGGAAGGTCATTTACAAAGTTTCTAGAAATCAATCTAGTCCATCAAATCAAATCAAAAGTTTGTGACTCCCAGGTGAGCGATACAGGTTCAGCCTTCTGAACCTCTTGTTCTTAATTCTATGTGTTAATTAAAGATTTAACAATAAATAAGATCATGGAATATGCGCCACAGAGACTACATACGACTTGTTCGATATTAAATATTTTATGGTACAAATTTTAATGCAGAAAAAAGTGAAATGCATGATCCATCATGCCCGAGACTACAATTATTTTATAGTGCATTTTCATATTACAATGACGTTTAATTTTAAAACAAAATCCCCAGCTCAAACTTTATAATCTTTCTTTCATTCAATGTAAACTTATAACTGAAAATTATATCAAAATTTATATCACTGCAAATTCAGGAACATTACCAGAATAACTTTAAGAGATATAGTTCTTATTTACTTAACATCCTGAAATTGGGCCATTTTGAGAGTCACAAAGTACAACATTTAAATACTTCTGATTAAAACTGTTAAAATTAAGTTCGATGACCCTTGTGCTTTATATCTTAATTAAGATACTTGAAAAAGAGAAGAAAGTAGGAGAAATGAAAAATACGCTACAAAATGTGGGAACTATAATTGTGGATGCGAGTTAAAACTCTTAAAAAACGAAAAGCATCAAAACATTATAAGTACTTAATTCAAATGGTCCTGCCATAAACTCGTAAATGGCGGTTCGGTTAAATTGTCATACTCTTAACAAAACTAGATTCAAGTTTATTGCAAAAATAAAGTAATAAAAACATTAAGCATATACTTATTGACTGTCATTATGAGGAGAATATGAAGCGTCGAAGGGGAAATGAACTTACTATTCCCCAAATATGCAGTCAAACATTTTTTTTTATTATACCGAAAGACAATTTGTCAGTTATAAGTATCGATGATTAGTTTTAATAAGTAATCATAGGAAATTACTATTCACCGGTATATAGATACAAGTTAAGAAATAGAAAACAAAAACAGTAAAATTATTTGCTTGATTTTTGTATCTGAGGTATAATAATTTACACTGTATATGATAGATGAGGATTCTCTTGATAATAGGCTATGTACTGTTACATTTTTCAAATGGATTTATTCGATCTGCAGTCATTACCGTTTGCTATCAGAAACATGACGTGCTTACCATTCCGGAGCACCCGCTACTCTGTTTTGTTGGTAATGTTTACATTGCTGGTCATTAAGGCTGTTTAATGCTGTTCTGTCTTGTTCGAAATTTGTTTTTTTATTATCTTATTCGTATTCGTTTTCTATTTTGATCTTTAATTGAAATTTCATATGTTTATATTATAATCTTAAGGACACAACGTTATTAATTAGGACGTTGAACTACAAAACAAAATTTATTTACTAACATATGTACATGTAACTATTTGTAACCATTACAAAACCGTTTAGTATTTAACAAATTGTAAAATGATACGAATATTACTCTTATTGGGATGGTATACAACATTTTGTTTCCAAATGTAAAAGATTAGTATAGGAATTAGCATTTTTTTTCTACAGCAATAACTGTAATTTTTAAAAAGAACAACAATTCTGTTATTACAATGTGTTTACAATAGTTAAGGAACTTTGTATAATCAGAAATACATGGAAAAAATCGTCAGGATATCACTATTATTGTAATTTGATGACCTACAGTTTTCAACCTAAGGTGAAGTTTTGTTTTTCGATTGAATGGTGTGTTTTGATCGGTATATCATTGTTGGCCTTTCTGGTGTTCCGTTTCATCGTTCATTACTTCACAAGAAGAGTTAATTTAAATTTTTAGTTCAATATTTCATAAAAATGTTTTATTCTGATTTATTGTGTTGAATAAATTATACATTAAATTCTGCATTATGTTTCTCATATGAAAATTGATGATATAACATAGCAACGATAATTAAATTATACCTACCACTTTTACGTGAATAAATCGTTGCAATCGTTTTCGGTCGTGTAACCACATCCACTATAAGTAAAATGTTTGTTTTAAATATAAATATTTAAAAGTGTCATAATAGATGATTTGTGGGTAATATCTTGTTCTTAATTCTCTGTGTTAGTTAAAAAACTATGGACTGATTTAATAATAAATAACATCACAGGGTATGCACCACAGAGACTACATACGACTTGTTCGATATAAAATATTTTATGGTACAAATTGTTATGCAGAAAAAAGTGAAATGCATGATCCATCATGCCCGAGACTACAATTATTTTATAGTCCATTTTCATATTACAGTGACGTTTAATTTTAAAACAAAATCCCCAGCTCAAACTTTATAATCTTTCTTTCATTCATACAAACTTATAACTGGAAATTATAACAAAATTTATATCATTGCCAATTCAGGAAAATCCCCAAAACGACTTTAAGAGATAAAGTTCTTATTCACTTAACATCCTGAAATTGGGCCATTTTGAGGGTCACAAAGTACAACATTCAAATACTTCTGATCAAAACTGTTAAAATTAAGTACAATGACCCTTGTGCTTTATATCTTAATTAGGATACCCGAAAAAGAGACAGAAAGTGGGAGAAATAAAAAAAAACACTATAAAATGTGGGAATTGTGGATGAGAGTTAAAACTTAAAAAAAAACGAAAAGCATCAAAACATTCTAAGTACTTAATTCAAATGGTCCTGCCATAAAGTCGTAAATGGGTCGTAAATGGCGGTTCGGTCAACATTGTCATACTGTTAACAAAACTAGATTAAAGTTTATTGCAAAAATAAAGTAATAAAAACATTGAGCAAATACTTATTGACTGTGATTATGAGGAGAATATGAAGCATTGAAGGGGCAATAAACTTACTATTCCCCAAATATGCAGTCAAACATTTTTTTTATTATACCGAAAGACAATTTATCTGTTATAAGTATCGATGATTAGTTTTAATAACTAATCACTGGGAAATTACTATTCACCGGTACATAGGTACAAGTTAAGAAATAGAAAACAAAAACAGTAAAATTATTTGCTTGATTTTTGTAAAACAAAATTTCTTTACTAACATATGTACATATAACTATTTGTAACCATTACAAAACCGTTTAGTATTTACCAAATTGTAAACTGATACGAATATTACTCTTATTGGGATGGTATACAGCATTTTGTTTCCAAATGTAAAGGACTAGTATAAGAATAGCGTATATTTTTTCTACAGCAATAACTGTAAATTTTAAGAAGAACTACAGTTCTTTTATTACAATGTGTTTACAATAGTTAAAAAACTTTGCATAATCAGCAATACATGAAATAAATTGTCAAGATATCACTATTATTGTAACTTGATGACCTACAGTTTTCAACCTAAGGTGAAGTTTTGTTCTGTCGATTGAATGGTGTGTTTTGATCGGTATATCATTTTTTGCCTTTATGGTTATCCGTTTCTTCGTTCATTAACTCAACAAAAAATGATTATTTAAATTTTAGTTCAATACTTCATAAACATTTTTTTATTCTGACTTATTGTGTTGAATAAACTATACATAAAGTAAGTTATTGTACCGATGCAAAGAAAACAATTCACAATACATACCGATAACATTTGTATCGCCAATATGAAAACAATAATACATGAAGCACAGTGGATTCAAATGATTTTTTTCTGCATCGTGCTAAATAAAACACAACAGTTTTGACCATCTTACTTTTTTTTCAAAATTACATGGATTTATTCACACTCTAGCTGCGTATATATGTAAATGTATAAAATAAATATATATAAGAAGGAATACATTTATATCCCAGATTAAGAACGGACTTCCGCTGATTACTATTGTTAATAGTATGTACTCGAAGTCTTCGTTTTCTTCCCTTATGTATTTAGTGTCTGTCTGTTTATGTTGGAATTTTATACATTTTTGTCAGAGTTTTGTTTCGATTTCGTCAGATTGGTTTTTCTGGTACAAAGGCCCACAAGTTGCAAAGTGTATACCAAGAAAAAATAAAAACTGTTGTAGTCATATACATGCATCAGTTATATAGCCAAAACATCACCATTAATATTAATCTTACCATCAATTAGAGCAGTCGAAACTGGTTTTGTTGGAACATCTCCTAGAAAAATATTTAGTATTTAGTAACAAAAATAAATTTGTCATATTAAGAGATCTTAAACGTTTTTATACATCATATACATGTTTATATACATGTGAAATGCATCACGGTGAAATAAATCGAAATATTTTTGTTCATTAATTTTAATGGACAAGACTCCTTGGTAGTGCATACGGCAAAATGTGTTAGATGCAGCAATAAGCTGCAAGGAACTGTTAGCTAACTGTTTACAGATAACCCAGCGTTTAAGATATAAACGTTCAACAAAAAGTAACTGTCACACGGATATGAACATGAACAGTGTAAGGTATGAGGTTGCTCATGATTTGATACCTATGGTTTTTTAAACAACTTCCTTTTTTAACAACCTATTTCAATCAAGAAATAAAGGAATTAAAACAAAAATACAAACAACAGTGGCGTTTGCTGGTATCCGTCGGGTTTCAATCTAAATTATCAGTGCCATCTGTACGGTGTGAGATTGGCCATGATAAGTTTAGATTTTGGTATTGATTTCGACCCTGTGACAACTACCTACTCCACCATGTTAATGGTGCTGCCTCACATATCGACTTCAGAAATCTTGGTTGGAAAATTCACGGCAACTGTAAACCGTACTTTATAATTTGTGCGAGGCATGGCCATAATGAGTTGTGGGTACTCTTTTCTTACCAACAGCCTACAGTTATTGGGAATTTCTTGACAAAGTAGATATAATGAAAAATGTAAGGCAGCGTCATTTAACAGGAAGGGACAGAGCCACATCTATGAATGCGTTACCCAACTGACAACTCATCACGGTACTGCTTCAGAGCAACTTTGAAATAAATGTAAACAATAGTTGCTGATAATTTTGCGAAAAAAGGCATAAGGTCATACGGATAAGTGGAAGGAATAAAAAAAAAATATTATTGCGACGAGGAAGACTTTTGCAGGACATAATTATAAAAGTTCCATTATTTCAGAATTTCTATGACTCCATTTATAAAATAAAATCTTTTTCATTAAAATTAATAAAAAATATACTATTAACAATAAAAAAATAAAAAGAAAATTTGTGGAAATAAACGGCGATAATTGTTTTATGGTTATATTGAACTACAGGTCTGTTGATATTTGTATTTGATTTTAGTAGTAAATACTATTATTACCTTTCTTCTTAACGGTATTGGGTGAAAGGGTCGTAACAAAATCTGAGAATATAACAATCGCTACCATTAATCATGCTGAATTAAGGAAAAAAGAATTTTGGAAAGAGGAAAGGGAGACCATAGCATCGTCTAAGACCACAACAAATTTATTTTTAGTTCGTTAGATTCCACCGCGTCAATTTTTGGACTTTTTAATGTCAACTAAGGTATCTGAAAAGGTATATTTCCTTCAATTTGTATCCATATAAATCAACAATGACTAAATCGGCTGATGAATTCTATATCACCTAATATATCATCCATCAATAGACACAGTGTAGGTCGACAAAGTCGACACAGGGTCGACACGGTCAGCATGTTCGACAAGGTCGACAGGGTCGACACGTTCGACAAGGTCGACACGGAGACAATCAAACATTTCAAATTATTCTATTGTCAAAATGTGTGACATGTAAATATCCAATCACTTCTTTCAAATTGATTTCATCTTGACGGGGGTAACACCGAAGGGGATCAGTTTTCCTAATGCAATTAAATGTTTGGCTTTTTCTCCATCACGATTTAAAAAAAAAAAAATTTCCATGATTCCTCGCTCGCATAAATTAGGGTTAAGGTTTGGGTAAGGGTTAGGTTAATGTTAGGATTAAGATTAAGGGTCTACTACATGCACATATAAAACACATATAACAGGACCTTAATATTAGTTTCGTATATAATGAATTACTGTACAATATCGTATAAAATGTAACAATCCTGCGTTTTAAGATTTGCATCTTATCTACCTGAAATTAAAGATATCACAGATATATCAACTTATGCTTCATAGTTAGACTTAAACAAATATAATAAAGGAGGCTTTAAAATTCTTACTTTTCCAATTGTAACCTTTTCTTTACTCAGCAATTATATACCAAAGTATTCCGTGTTAGGTATATTCATTTTTTACATTTCTAAGATACAATGTTGTTAAATCTTATTTGATATCATTAGCCCAAAAAGTATTGTTTTACAGGAACTTAAACTTCAAGCAATATGATCGGTGTCGTTATAGGATCAGGACATTATCAGTGGTGACTGATGCGTACTGCATTTAGAAAAGGGAGAAAATGTACATACCACAAACTGAATGTATTCTTTCTGGATTAGCTGCTCTGCCTGGTTTATTCTCATTCCTTGGAGTTCTAGGTAAAGGTCTGGATAGTCGTTCTTAAAATTATACATGTAATACAAATTAGCATACATATGTAGTATTTTACAATCCGTGCGAAAATTTGAACAGTATAAGAATAAGCTTTACAAATTTAAGGCATTATTATTCATTGCCGTTTATACTATATTCTGTCCATGAGAACAGCTACTTTTGTATTTCAGAACAGTACTTTAAAATAAAGTTGAACAAAAATATTCCATACAATACCATTCTAAATAACCATGGTTTATGATGTCCTAGCAACATAAATGTGTACCAATAATCACAATATCTTACGATTTAAGAAAAGAGAACAGCTATAAATATATTGCCATTATAACGTATCACCGGAAAGCCAAAACTCTACGTGTGTTATAGTTTTGATAGTATTTTATTTACCTGTTTAAAATACAAACCGTTTTAACGTAAACAAAAAGTAATGGATGTTAATTCTTAAAAATAAAAAGATTAGTTAGACGTGTACATTATTAAAAAATAATTCAAATAAAAACTTTCATTGTATATTTTGAAGAATTTTCTTTACTACAAGTTAAAAAATGATAATAAACATAAAAAATCATTAAAATGATTGTAATATTGACTCACTTAAAATCTTTAAATGTTATTTGTCTTTCAATCTAAAAAAAATTAGCTAGTTAAAAAAAAACCCGAATTTCGAATTTTATATCGTTATAAATGACCACTGAATAGTATGTGTGCTGCCGTTTTATAACGAGCTGATCTTTTTTAAGAATATCAATTGGCTTCCCATGATTGACCAAAACTGATCCTTCATTTCAAGTTTCGAGGAAGCTTATTCAGATTTACTTCTATGGAAAGCAATTTCATATTTATTTTTTTTGCTGTAAAAGCACAGAATTTCTTGGTAACATGCAGAATTAATTGCGATTTTTTGTTAGATAATATTTGGCAAAAGTCCTTATCAACTATGATTTTAATTAACAAAGCCAACAGGAAAATATATTCAGATAATGAAAAAAATAAAGGGAATTAAATTCGTCTGTCAGTAAATATTAGTATTGTTGAAAATGGAACATTAATTGTTTTTATCCGTCAAAATGGTAATGCACAATAATACCACTAAAAATGATGATATGTTAAAAAAATGGAACATTAATTGTTTTTAGCCGTCAAAATGGCAATGCGCAATAATACAATTAAAAATCATGATATGTTAAAAAAATTAAAGAAAGAATATTTTAATCTACAAGATGTACACAATCAGTACATGTATCCGTGCCAGCATTCACAATATATCTTGTGAATGAAGAATAAAAATAACGAACATTTTAAATTGAGGGCACAGACAAACTTAAAATATAATACATATTTTAAATTAGATTAAAAAACTAAAAACAGCAGTGAGATAAAAGTGTAAGTATATTAACACATTTCTTTCGTTTAAGGCATATTCTTTACGTCAAGGCTCCGTTTTTAGGACAACAAACTAAATGCTTACTGTAAAGACATACGTTTTGCTGAAAATATAAGCTATTATCATTCTTTAATCCTTTAAAGGTAATTTTTTTTAAAGGCAATAGATCTTTTTATTGTCTTAACTAGCTAATCATGGTGACATAATGTCTTGAATTGGTTTCAAAATATAGTGCCATAGAAATTCAAGACAAAATAAGAATAAATGAGTCCAGATTGGCTGTTTATCTTCAGAAGCATACTACTAGTGTTTATTAATAACAATTTATGGATAAGTTATATACAGTCACTGATCGTATATCAGCTTTTGTGACGTCATAGTACATTACCTTGGAATTTTACTTATGACGTTGTGAAATGCAACGGTTTTGCGGTCTTTTTACATTGCACGAATCAATGCAAAAATTCACCGTTTTGCAGCTATTTGTGACATATAACATGCTGCAGGATATACAGAATATGTGTGCATTGTCTCTAAATATAAAATTTATTCGAACCCGGCACGTAACAGCTGCGAAAAACTAGACAAGCCTCGCATTTCTACCTGTTTCTAAGCTTTGTCCGAATAAATTTTATATTTCGAGACAATGAACACACATTTTATATATATATACACAAAAACTCTAAACCTGCATCCGGAGCTTTCGACCGGTAAACCGCTCTTCTTAAACGGAACATTTATTTTGGTCAAATTGAAAATGAAATGAAATGGTCTCAATTAATTAACGCCACTAAAACTTTATACAAAAAAACTTTGGGAAAGAAGACGTTACGTTTTTGTATTAATTTCGAATATCTTGAACGTTCTCATTTAATTGGTTCAAAGTTTTTCAATGGTATCTCCACAATTTTTTTCTAAGGACACAATTTCGTAATATTCAACAGAATGCTGTACAAAAAGAGCCCCAGACGTAATTTTAGAGTTTTGTGTGTTTTACGTCTTTTTGAGAGACTTTGAATATATATAAACAAATATTCGATTCAATAATAAACCAGATTCCACTTTTTAAATGCTAAAATTATTTGATTTACTATTATTCACGTTTCTATATAAAAATCCAAAGATACTAATTTTAGATATAGTAAATTTATACTATGCTGTATACGACGCATTTAAATCTACATTAAAAAATGAAACGCGTGGTAAGGTCAATATCAATATATATCATCTAAGGATGTTTGAAATATTTTACCCTCCGGAACATTTAGAATTTCGTCGTAATGGTCCTTCTTTTCCCTGAAAATGGATAAATCTATGTTTCAAATGAACTATTGCTGTATTCAGCAAACACAAATTTATGTATGTATTGTTTTAACTATATTTGACTATTCTGTATATTTCCAATAATCACTGTTTTGACAGGTTACACACCTAATTGAAACATGTAATCATTGTAAGAGTCTCCCGAACGAAAACAAATTGGACCACCCCCCCCCCTAAAAAAAAGATGCTCCAAGCCCTTTTTCTGCATTCAAATAACATAACTGCATGAGTCTTTAGTTTTCAAGCTGTGTCTTCAAAACCGATTGTAAAGAATGACAAAACCAACAGGAAAAAATACTGTTGAAAGGTTGAAAGTCTAAAAATAAAGCTTTATTGTATCCCCAGGGTCTGTAAATGTATAACGCTTGAAATTCCTTTATATGTGTTTTTGGAACAACCTTCAAAAACAATTTGGACAGGGGTTCCCCTAAACTCCGGCCAACCGGATTTGGGGGTCTGTGTGCGCCCGATATAAGTATGCTGAAAGAGAAGATATAATAACGGTTAATAGAATAAGTTACATTGAATAATGCTGAATATGGAATATATCACAAGAAATTACTCGCACCCCCCTCTCTCCCCAGAAATAAATCCATTTCATCCAAAAATGAAGCTTTATTGTATCCCAGGGCTAGTAAAATGTATGAAATGCCTTAAAATGGGTTTTTGGAACACCCTTCAAAAATAAGATTGGGTACCGGTTCCACTAGACGCCGGCTAACACGCCGGTTCTGGGGATGCGCCCGATATAAGTATGCTGAAATAGAAGATATAATGACGGTTTATAGAATAAGTTACATTGAATAATGCTGAATATGGAATATATCACAAGAAATTACTCGCACCACCCCCTCCCCCTCTCTCCCCAGAAATAAACCCATTTCATCCAAAACTGAAGCTTTATTGTATCCCCATGCCTAGTAAAATGTTGGAAATGCCTTAAAATGGGTTTTTGGCCCTTCAAAAACAAATTGGGTATCGGTTCCCCTAGACGCGGGCTAACCCGCCGTTACTGGGGGATGCGCCCGATATAAGTATGCTGAAAGAGAAGATATAATGACGGTTTATAGAATAAATAACACTGAATGGTGACAATTTAACATGTCAAGTAGTAATTACTTGCACCAACCCCCCAAAAACAACCTCCCCCGAAAAAATCTCAAATCATCCAAAAGTGAAGCTTCATTGTATCTCAAGGGCCTATATAATGCTGGAAATACCTTTAAATGTGTTTTTGGAACACCCTTAAAAAACTTAATTGTGCTGGGATTCCCCTAGACCCTGACTAACCCGCCGGGTCTGTGTGCGCCCGATATAAGTATGCTGAAAGAGAAGATATAATAAAGGTTAATAGAACAAGTAACACTGAATAATACTGAAAATGGAACATATCAAACATAAATTACCGTACAAACCCCCCACCAAAAAATTCCACCCCCATCCACCTTACAATACTTACTGAAGACCCCTTATCATTATTTACATTAGTTTTTAAGTTGCGACCATTTGAAATTGTTTTTTTGTTTTATTTTACCATTGAAGTCTATAGTAAATCCCAACCCTAATTGACTCCCCACAAAAATACTTTCCCTCCCATATATTGCAAAACTTAAACGCTTAGGATCATCTATGAACACAGGCCTACAATACCATAAAGTACAGTCGACTTGCATCTAATGGTTTCCGAGATCCGTTCCGGACAAGTTCAGCTGCGAGAAAGAAGCGGAAACTCTCATTGTTTATCACGGGAATCGACGAGAGCAAGATAACTTGTTATTTCCCGCTGGCGGATAAAAACTGGAGTTATTTGATTTGCACGCGAAAAACAACTTAGTTATTTTACTAGCAGTTGCTATTGTCAAGTGTAATAAGAATTATATTAATAATAAGAATAGTAATAATAAGAATAATAATAAGAAGAACCGCAGATGATCCTGTTCAGTACCACAGTTATTATTTATATTTAACAATCCCGTTTCTACAATACACCATGAATCACTGGACATTATATGCCTCGTAAGTTTAGATCAAGGACTAAAATGTCCCCAAGATGTTCCAAGCAGATTCAAAAATAGAAATGGCAAAAAAGACAGAGCTTTTATTATAGTTTTATATATTACTTATACAGATTATTTCACCTAGTATATATATCTGATAATAAAATGAATAAATAATAAAAACGTATCTGATAATAAAATAGAAGAAACATTTACTTAAATTTGCTAGAATATTGCTATCAGTTAAAAAATACTATTTTTTGAGGCTGTAAACCCGTACTATTTACCGTCTGCTTTTACATGTATATCTAAATCCACATCTCACAAAATTTCAATTATATGTTTAACAAGTTTACATTTTCATTTCATTTCTTCAAGCATAATAAACTAAGTAACATAAATATACGATGACAAACTCATATTACTGTTAACATCTTGTTTACAAAAAAATCAGTATAAGCGCATTACTTACTCTGAAATGCTGTCGTTGGCAAAATTGATTTCTTTTTCAAGACCTTTCGCCCAGTACTGTGATAGTAAAAACAAAAATAAGATTATCAGTTTCACTCGAAAAGTAATATACTAATCTATTATAATATATATATATATATATATATATATATATATATATATATAAATATATATAAATTAATGACTGTTATCATGTGTTATAATAAAAAAAATGTAAATTTTATTTAGAATCATCCACCGACACCGAAGAATTTTCTCTCTCTTCTTAACAGCTTAATATACATCAACAAATCTACATTTGCCTGGATTTTAATCAGTCCTTTAGACCAGTTATGAAGCTGTCCCCAATGTTCGAGTATATTCAGCTTTCTTAGATGGCTATGTTATTATTTTGTCTCATAACGATTGTGATGAAAAAATTACGTTCGGTACATGTTTCTATGTAAAGAAGTCTTAATTTTTACATTATAGAATTGAATTTTTATCTTCAATAAAAAAATAAAATAAAAAACATAAAATTGGGCAGCAATAGGTCTTTTTGTACTGTGAAATCTTATTTCAGTTATTCATCAGTTCGAAGGAAATAAAATCTACCATGTTAGAGCATGATATATATATATCCAATATACAAGTGTCAATAAAAATCAATTAGGAAATTGTAAAAAACTAGGGGCTCAGTGGAGCTCAACTGGCATGAAAGCCGTTTTTATTGATGTACAACGAGAAAAGTCATTATTATGAAATGTGGTAAGCCTTGTAGGGACCAAATTGTTCTGCATCAAGGTGCTTCTACTTACAGGTCAGCATATTCTAAAATTCAGCGGTTGTCCAGAAGACTTTTGCATGTATTTCATGTGTAACAGTAGAGCATGATTTGTCTCCCAAAATTACCTACCGCACCAACCGGGGATCGAACCCGGAACCTTTGGTTCAGTACACCGCTCTACCAACTGAGATAAACGAGTACTCCACTAGCGCAGCTAATGGAGGGTGGTTATAAACCTGTTACGGTTCTATAACTTCTATATTAATCAAGGAAAGCCCGTTAAACATGTATTTCCCGTAGGGTCTTATGTTAACCTTAGTTTTCTGCTAGTGGGCATCTTGAATGAGGGATTGGCAGCAAATAACAACCCTTGGTCAGCAACGTATAAGGAACATTCAGGCCGTGATGGTTTTAAGCAATTCTGCGGTTTTGTAGATTTTTGTTATAAGACACTTTCTGTCAAGTTTGGCTCTATTTGGACCAGGATTTTAACGAATCAATCAGAAACAAAAATTACCATAGCGGCCACGTTTGTCGTCTAATTTTGGACAAAATGAGAAAACTTTGTAAAATCCTATCACAGATGCTTCCTGTCAAGTTTCGTTCCATTTGGCCAAGCTTGTCGTCTAGTCAGGATGAACGAAAGATTTATTTCATAAAAGACTTTCCATGGATGCTTCCTGTCAAGTTTGGTTGATAGTTTTGGCCAAGTAGTCTGCATGAGAGAAAAAAATTAATCAACCAATGAGAAACAAGAATTGCCCATGACGGCTATGTTTGTTGCCAGATCGGGACCAAATGATGAAACTTTGTTAAGAACCACCCTGTCACGTTTCGTTCCGTTTGGCCAATCGACTTCAGAGTACAAGATTTTTTATTTATATCAGTCAATCAGAAACCGGAACTGCCAATGGCGGGCATATTTGTAGTCCGATCGGGACGAATAAAATAAAATGTATCACAAAATACCGAAAAAAATTTGATGCATTATATGGCCATTTCGTTGACTGAAAACTCAACAGCAGTGCTCAAGATCAAAATTTTGGAAATCTTGTCAAAGATATAATGATGAGTTAATCAAAAACTTAAACAATTAAAACAGGAATCCAAACTCGGCTAAGGGTTACCTGTGCATCAAACCAAAGAGCATTAGAAATTTCAGGTAAATTTTGACAAATTTAGAGCGGAAAATTTAAAGGTATTGAAGTATAAATGAACCATGACAGGACAAAAATTCTGGCTACTGGGCTGATAATGCACGCGGGCACTTACAGTCCACGAGCAGTGACATAGACCCAGTGGTAGTAATAAAATGTATCACAAAATACCGAAATAAATTTGATGCAGTGTATGGCTATTTCGTTGACTGACAACTCATAAGCAGTGCTCAAGATCAAACTGTTGGAAATCCGGTCAAAGATATAATGATGAATTAATAAGCACAACCATAAAAAAAACGAAACAATTAAAATAAACGGGAATACAAACTCTGCATCAAAACAAAGAGCCTTAGAAATTTCAGGTAAATTTTGTCAATTCTGAACGGAAAATTTAAAGATAATATTTAAGTATAAATGAATCACCATCCTGGATATGCCATATATACTTCCTGTCAAGTTTTGTTCCATTTGCCCAAGCGATTTCAGAGAAGGTTTTTTTTCAAATCAGCCAATCAGAAACAAGAACTGGGAAGATTTTGGAAAACTCACCCAATCGGAAACAATTTCCTGGGGTGGCCATGTTGTTGTCCGATCGGGACGAAATTAGCAAACTTTATAAAGGACCTTACTTAGATGCTTCCTGCCAAAATTAATTCCATTTCACCTAGTGGTTTCATAGGGGAACATTAAAATGCGAAAAGTTAACGGATGGATGACGGACGGACGACGGACGCCAATTGATGACAAAAGCTCACATCGCTTTTGTCCCGGTGAGTTAAAAGGATGTATGGTGAGGTGTTAATTTGCATGAGAAACTAACAACTGTATCCTCCAAATCACCCGTGCTGTTGTTTTTTGTACAATGATATAAAACCAGTGGATGTAATTGATATTTCCTTTGTTCTGTTTTGCGGCATTTTACCTTATTAAGGCTTTATTTGTTCTCTTTATCCAACTAAAATGTTTACGTTGCAAAAAAAAAAACATAGCTAAGCAGTGCTATTATTGTCGATGGATGGAAGCAGTACAACTCTATTTGTCTCTTTATATTGACACAGGCAGAGGTGCATAAATAAATCATAAATTAAACTCATAAACCGAAAATTACAATGTCAGCCAAATAATATACAGTTGGGATCAATTCTTCTCTTTAGAAATGTCATAAACTGTCACCAGAACTGTTCATCCAGACACATTAAGAACCATTTATGACAGGGTGTGTCCTGAGCTAGAACCATTCTGGACAGTTCTGACTTAGAACCGTTTTGGACGGTTTTGCACTAGAACCATTGATGACAGTTCTACACAAAAACCATTTATGACCATAGGACCATTGAAAAAGTTCTACCCTAGACAGTTGCGATAGGTTATTTAGTGATACATTTAAAACGACAGAGAAAGGGATTTATGTTTTTTTATAAATTTATTACATCAAATTATCGAAAATTTTATGACTTCACATTTGTAAAATATATAGTATTATCTTTTCGAAGTACACACAGAAAGAAGTTATGGAGGAAATATTAGAAATTGCATATGTTTAGAATAAAAATGATAGTTTATAATTTAGAATATGAACATTATAAGTAATAAGATAATTAACTTATTACGATACTCTGATATATTGAACTTTTTACATAACGTCACAAAACAGTAGAATTTCACTCAAAAGAAAGGAAGGTTTAGTTTTTACTGATATAAAACTTTTAGAGAATTTAGATATTTAACTTGTTGCTATTTATAAAAGCAATTAGGTTTTTGAGATACTGTATTACTCAGAGAATCAGAACTTAAAACTCTTTCTGCAAAGAACTAACTTTTTGGTATTTTATAAATGTAATACATCAAATAATCAAGAATGTAATTACCTTCTATAATCTTCTTTTTAACAGAAAAAAATACAACACCTAATGGAGAAAAGACTAGAAATAGCATCTGTTCAGAAAAGTAATTTATAATTTTTTTTACATAAATTTATAAGGAATAAGATAATTAACTTGCTGCAATAACTTACAAATCAACCTTAGCATACCGTACTTGTTCAGGAGGTATAAACAAGAGCCTGAATCGCGTACCTGTAATGTTTTGTGTAGATCTTGCATCTATGATTAATTTTGCTATTTGAAGTGTACCGTCGCATTGTTCACCTTAATATCGACTTGTACAGCTAAGATATAGAATCCATTGGTTGCTGTGGATTTTTTCAATGACGTTGACATTTGAGCCTCCATATTGACTTGTACAGCTATATCATAGGGTCCTAAATATATATGGTTGCTAGGGACTTTTGCATAAGTTAACCTTGACTCCTGACCTATTTGTTGACATGTATAGGTAAATTATAAGGTCTTTTACCCAAATATAAATGGTTGGTAGGGACTTTTCATCGGTTGCTATAGACCTTTTCAATGACCTAGACCCTTATCCCTCCATTTTACTTCTAAAGCTACCATTTAATTTATTTCAAGTTATGATCTTAACATCTGTGACAATATGTCAGACCATTATTTTTACTGATAATTACAGTTTATCAATGTGAATAATTTTTCAAGGCAAAAACTCCTATGGACGATTCTGGTCATGTTTAAGTATTGTAGATCTTACTTTGCTGAACATTTTTTATGTTTACAGTTTGTCTTTGTTTTGAGATATTAACGAACAAGTGCATTTTTCAGCTGTTCTATTTGCAGCCATGGCAGCCATGTTTCTTGAAGGACAAGGAAATAAAATACACAGTTTATACCCTATATCCTAAGAATCTATCAGCCTAAGTTTGGCTAAAATTGATCGTGTAGTTTCAGAGGAGAAGATTTTTTGAGAGTTTACAAGGATTACGAAAAAAGGTGAAAAATTGTCTTTAAAGAGCAAAAACTCCTATAAGGGGCCAATTAACAATTTTTGTCATGTTGACTTATTTTTAGATTTTACCTTGCTGAACAGTTTTGATGTTTTTGTCTTTATCTATAATGATATTCAAAGTAATAACTTAAAACTGCAAAATGTCCTTACAATTAACAGTTCAGGGGCAATAACCCAACAAAAGGTTGACCTGAGGAACATTTTTACCCTGTCAGTTTTGCTCTAAATGCTGTAGTTGAAAATATAAGCCAAAAACTGCAGTTTACCCAGTATGTTCTATGTTTAACCATGGCGGCCATGTTCCTTGCCGTTTAAGAAAATAAAAGATAACCTTCATACTAGATACCCTAAGGATCATTCCACTTTAGTTTAAAATGGTTCGGTAGTTTTCTTTGAAAAAGGTTTAAGACGCACGAACGACAGACGCCAAGTGAGAGGTGAGCTCAAAAGGTATGCGTGTAATTCTACTCATATTAAAGGGAAAAAATGTTATTACTTCTTTAAAAATTACAACCTATAGAATTTAGATATTTAATATGTTGCTACATATTAAAAACTGGCTTTTGAGGTACCATAATAATTCATAGGGTCTGAAATTAAAAATATTACCTGCAAAGATAGGAATGTTTGGTATTTTTTAAATATTACACACAAATTATCAAGAATTATATGACTTCACTTATCGCAGAATCTTATAAAGCAACTTTTCGACACACCACAACAACTTATGGAGCAAAAATAGAAATTGCAGATGTTCAGATATATACATTTTGAACATCAATCTTTAAGGAAATCAGAAGTTAACTTGTTGCGATACCTTAAAAATGAAGATTTAACATACCGTAATAGTTTACAGAGTACAAAAAAGTGAAATTTCACTCATAATGAAAAGAGTTTTACTAATTTTAAACGTCAAAATCTGCTGAATATAGATATTTAATTTGTTGCAAGATACTAAAAAATAGCCTTTTCAGATAATGTGTCTGAAATTAAAAATATTACCTGGAACTGCAGGAACTTTGGTATTTTATAAATTTGATGCATCTAATAATGAAGAATTTTATGTCTACCTATTTTAAAATCTTAAAAATTATCTTTTCGACATAAAACTAGAAAACACTAGAATTGATACTGATTCTGCCCAGAATAATACGTTGGTAGTTATAAATTTAGAACAACAAAATTATAAGAAATAACATGATTTATTAACTTCCTGTGATAGAAGTAATTTGAAAATCAGCTTTTAAAGTATCGTAATAGTTAAGGGAGTACAAAAAAGTCAACTTTCGCTCACATTGAGAAGAAAATTTAGTTTTAACTATTTTAAAACATTAAAATCTCAAGCCTTTAATATTATTTAATTTTTTGCGAAATATCTTATTATAAATCCTTCCTGTGACGTCATTTAGAACCGTTCTGGACAGTTATGACATCGAACCATTTATGACAGTTCTACCTTAGAACCATTTATGACCGAGTGTATCCTGACGTAGAACCGTCCTGGAAAGTTCTGACTAAGAACTATTCTGGGCAGTCCTACCATAGAACCATTTATAACAGTTATGTGTGTCCAGAGCTAAAACCGTCCTGGACAGTTCTACCCCAGAACCATTTATGACAGAGTTGGTTCTAACCGAAAACGTTCTAGAACGGTTCTAGAACAGTGTTCGGTGACTGAATAGAAGGGGGGTTAGAACTAATCCCATCTGTATACACTTTTCATTTGACAACTCCACATACCGGCAGCATGGTGGGTGTCCTACAGGAAGCAAAGACTGCTTACTCCTCCGGATCACCTAAGTCTAACTCCAGTTTTTGGTTGGGTCCATGCTGTTCATGTGTTTTTAGTTTTTAATTGTCGTGCATGTATTATTTTGGTTTTGTCTTCGTTGCTCTCCGGAGTTTGTCAGTTGTTTCGATTTTTCCCTTCTTCGAATGTCCCTTTGGTATTTTCTGAACTTACTTATACATATATAATTGTCCAATGTCATGACATTTTGTCTGTGCGTAAAGCAGACTGCTTGATAGCAAATAGGAACGTCGTTAAAGCATTGAGGGTGACTGAATTAATGATAATTAAGCTAAAATTAAACTACAGTACGGATCATTTAAAACATCACCCTCAAGCAGATATTTGAAACAGATTATGACTGGTCCGTTTGGTCATAATCTCTGCATAAAGTTAACTTGAGGACATAAATGGTCCTAATGACTGTTTTTAGGACCAAGACCAGGATCGCGTCTGGTTTCGTCCTTAGGACAGGGCATGCGTAGCTTAAATTCTTTAAATCTAAACAATCAATTTGTTTTCAAGATATTCAGCTGATTTTGTTAAAATGTTTTATATTAATTAAATTACGCAGACTATCACAAAATTATTCACATTTTAGTATAGATAATGTTTAAGTAACTTTTTTTAACTGTAGTCTTTATCTTTATGTTTTCAATGTTTTAATTTATCATACATATTATCCTACTTAGGGAATACGAAATTGCATTTAAAAGAATATATTTATTTTTTTGTTTTGTTTTTTATATATTATTATTATTTCCTTTGCTCGATTTTATTTTTGTTTCTTTTTATTATATTGTAAATACTAGGTTAGATATTTTTAAGATATTTTATTTCAATCAGATTGTGTGATGTAAGATTAATGTGATTCTTTATATCAATATTTTTTTCTAAAGTAAAAATACAAGACATTCAAATCTTACATATGCTTATCTTATGTCTTTTATGAAGGTTTGACATGAATTTAGTTCCGGAAGAAATCCGGCTGGAAAATAGTCCGGTGGGGATTTTCACAAATCGTTAAATTTCGATGGTAGTTTCATATAGTCCAGCCGTACTTTACACGTCCGGCTAAAAGTCCGCCTGGAAAATAGACTGAAATATTTAAATGGGCAGGACTCCTGTTAAAAAAGTACATATGACATTTTCACCTTAAAAAAGTTCTTTGGCGGAAAATAGGCTGAAATATTTAAATGAGCACGACTCCGGTTGAAGAAATCCGGCTGGAAATAGTCCGAAAGGGATTTTCACAAAAATAGTCCAGCCGTAAAATTTCGACCGTACTTTCATATTGTCCAGCCGGACTTTAAACGCCCGGCTAAAACTACGCCTGGAAAATAGACTGAAATATTCAAATGAGCAGGACTCTGGTTAAAGAAGTTCGGTTGGCATTTTCACCTTTAAAAAGTTCTTTGGCGGAAAATTTCAACCGTACTTTTTAGACTGGTCAGATTTTCTGCAAATATCCCCTGCACTTGTAAATTACAGTCTTTGGTGGAACCATCAT
Source organism: Mytilisepta virgata (assembly GCA_028015205.1). Classification (NCBI taxonomy): domain Eukaryota; kingdom Metazoa; phylum Mollusca; class Bivalvia; order Mytilida; family Mytilidae; genus Mytilisepta; species Mytilisepta virgata. The sequence continues at coordinate 32,386,019 of CM051511.1, read as the reverse complement.
ATTTTCACTTTACGTATTACTTTGGTAGTATAAATAAAGCCACACAATAAATCAGTATTATGTCTTCTTCATTTTTTCCATTTACAAAATCTATCACGTGTCCATAATGAAATTATCTGTTTTTATATTTAACGTTTATTTGTTTGCTTTCTTCAGTGCCCTACATATGCGACTGCTTCTGTGACACCTTTATTCAGTTCATCTTCGCCTGGTATTCTTTTTTTATTCAGTTTACTCCAACCTCTGGCATAGTCTGAAAAAAAAGGATTTCTAATCTAAATAAAATAGCCAAAATGTGATTGTGATATTCATTCTATGAAAAATAATCTGTTGATGCTACATTTATTTCCTTATGAAGCCCAACTACAACGATTTGCTAATTCAAGTTTAAACTATTAAAATTTGGCTGTATTGTTACATGTATAAGCTATGCTCATTACTGTTTATGGGTTGGTACAGTTCAAACATAATGTTATCAATTCCAGATTAATAAAAAACATCATTTGTGAAGACTTCAATAATGTGTAGACATATAAACTTTTCGCTGTGACCCTGGATTTGTCAAGGGTTGGCCTGTACCCCCTCTTTGGGACCTTGGAGTCCCTGGCCCCTGGAGTTTGCTACATGTAATTCTTCTCTAACTAAAAAAACCCAACTTATCTTTCCTGTTTTTTTGGCATTCTGCTGTTGAGTTGCTGAGCATCAACCAGTAAATATGATGACTCAATTACATGTAGCTATCTTTTGTCCTGACATTTTGAAGAAGTATAAAGTATAATATAATACAAGCATTGTAATACAGTTGAATCTCGAGGCCTCGGGGCTCGAGTGGTCTAGGTAGTTCGTCATGACTACTAAAGATCACTAGTCTGTCATCGCTGAGGTTGTGGGTTCAAATCTCACCTGTGGCGGGTGTGTTCGAAAGGACAAGGATTGCCAATTTTCCTACCGAAGGTCGGTGATTCTCTCCGGGTACTCCGGCTTCCTCCGCCAATAAAAACTGGCCGCAGCGAAATAGCCAAATGTTTTGAAAACGGCGTAAAACCCCAACTAAACAAACAAACAAACAGTTGACTCTCGTTATCTCGAAGATGTGGGGAGATGGAAATTTACAAACATTTGGGTAAAACTTTCTACAAATGCATGGATTCCGGTCACCAACAAACATACCAATTATTAAGACTTGACACCGTTTTTATAGCGTTGTTAAGACTCATTGAGTATATATTTTTTTATCTAACGGTGTTTCAGGATTGTTTTAGCTAAGTTCTATGACATACATTTATCAAGAGTCCCTTCTCAAAAGTCTCCCTAATCAGATCAAGGCCATACCCATTCATCGGCGACTCAAGTCTCTGGTGTGTTATATTTAAGAGGTACATATTATCTTCAACTATTTTACAACGTTTGTTGATACACAAGGTGCTGAACTGTAATCTTTGTTTTCAGAAAAGCCCACCCCCCACCCCCCAACACACACACACCTTTTTTAATACTTCCACAACAGGCACATTTGGTGGTTAAAAATACATTCCTCATTGTTCAAAACGGTATTCATATCCTGAGAGAATCATTTACAAGAACAAAATAACTAATTTTAATCATAATAACATGACATCCAACAACGTCAAAGGGTAATTCAAACAGGAGCAGTGTTTTGTTATTTAATTTAAGTTTGCAATAAAAAAAACTCTGTAATGGAGATTTTGTGGGATGATAATTACCTTTTCAAATAGTCTTCATCAAAATAATAACTTCATATTATTAATAGTCTGCCGTTTACAGCTTCATCTTGTCGTTGTAATCAGCTGATAATTGCGATCGAACTCAAATTTGAAGCGGTTGATATTGCGCATGTACGGATTTGTTATTTCCTGTCGATTAGCCCGCGAAAATTAAAAAGGCAAATTTTGCACTAAATGGCGAAATTGACAACTCGGGAATCGATTAATAGGAATACATATATATTGTAATTATTAGTATGAAGACAAATCACTGTTGTCCTAATTTAAGGGACTGTCAGATGTGGGCACAGCAATTCAGGCTTGACACTATAAGGATTTAAATTTCATCCTTTTTATTCAAAATTGTTTAATTGTTTTACGATTAACGACTGTTAAAGGCTATATAATCCATTGTGAGAATATAAGGGTAAAGTGATGAAATTACGTTGTGTTCCGAAAAGCCCCCCCCCCCTTTCCCAATTATATATGTCTGCAACATCGATTCATCTGCATGTTCACTTAATATCTACATTGTATCTGGGAGTTATAAAACAAAGGGAGTGGAATCTTCCCGATATAATCGAAAAACCGTGCCGTTACGAGACTTCTTGAGATTTCGCGAGACTACGATTGAGACGCCATTTTATTCTGAATAAAAATATACACCATCGACATAAACTCAATTATTTATTAGGTCTTTCCACTTTTCGTGGAAAGACCTATTGGTTTTCTTCTGATTATTATTTTTTTTTCCGCCAAATTTTGTTCCTTCGCTGTTTTTTTGCTTCGCAAGATGTCGCTTAGATATGTGGAATATGATATCGAACAGTTTATACGCTTTTGAAACTGACACCGCTTAACCGAATACTTTCCCATATAAGAGTTATCTCCCTAACACTGTTTTTTTTGTTATTCCTAAGGCTTCGCAACCAAATAAGAAACCGACAAATTTATTTTTCCAAATTGCTCATTATATCCTCAGGATGTTCTGTTTTATTTTGACCGAAGCCGTATAGAGATTCCATGTGAGAGTTATTTGCCCTTTTGTATTTGATATAAGTGAAATGTATTTTAACTGGAAAACCATAAGTGATAGAGGCCTAGGGTCTTTTGATTGGAGGTCCTTGGTCCATAAAAATGAAAATGAGATCAAGGTCAAAGGTCAAGGTCACGTTCTAAATTTTGTCTTTTGCTTGTGATCGCTTCTCCTCTGAAACGGTAAAAGATAGCTGATAAAATGTAAAGGAGAAAATGTTGAGGACGTTGAGACCTAGCTTTGTTACATTGCATAAAAGTTGTATGACGTCATTTTATAGGCGTAATTGCCCCTAGAACGTTTCAATTTTCGGTTTTTGGCTAATAACTTAATACCGGTACAAGATAGAGGCATGGGGTCTTTTGTTTTGACACCAGGGACAAATGACCTTCAAAATGGTGTCAAGGTCAAAGGTCAAGGTCATGTTCTAGAAAATGATGTTTTTCTAATTTGAAGTGTAATACATGGCATTTTTTCAAAAATGCATTATTTTTTAGCAGGAATCATTTAAAATATGTTATTTTCCATTTTCGTAAGACAAAAAATGAGAAAAAATGAAATTTTTTTAAAGATTTAAAAATTTGAAAAAAAAAAAAATTTTCTTGGCGCAAAATTGTTTTGGCAGTATTTCATATTTGTCTTTGATGTAGCATTTTGGTATTTTATAGTACTCCTACAATTACCTCAACTTTTAGCTGTATCTCTTAAAATTATAGATCTCCAACATAGGTTGAGATAAACTTTTTATTCTAATAATTAGAAAAGCATTCCTCTTATTGATATAAAATGGGTACCGGAGGGTAGAATGGGTCTTTGCACATCTCAAAACTATGAAGAGTTTTAAATCTGATTTAATATAGTAAGAGTTCTGGCCTTTCAAAAATTGAAAATTTAAAAATATCAACCGGAAGTGAACTTTTTTTCATGATATCAACTTAAAAAGTGTGGCAATTGATGACAGTGATGATTAGATTTCAAAAATATCTAAGAGTCACAAATGACCTTTTAATGTGTAAATACAGCCCCCCCCCCCCCCATTTCGATTTGTGCGAATTTACATTGATTTTACTGAATTTACATGTAAATGCATATAAAGTACATGTAGACAGCTAGGGGATATCAAGGGCTTTGTTAATGAGAAAAAATTATGACGCTAACTCCAACCAATTTCCTGAAAATATCGTTCGCGCAGTGCAGTAAGAAAAAGCTATTTTGGGCCAGAAGACACAAGATTCGTCCAAACGTTACCAATTTATTGCGTCCGAATGTCAAAATTTCGCGTCAAATTAACAGTACTTTATTTACGGAGATGTCGTCTGGTGAAAATGGCAGCGGAAATCAAAATAAATAAATCGTGAGATCAAATTTCTACATGAATCTTCATTCTGACATAAGTAGATATGTACACGTACACTCAGTTTTCTATTAATGACTATTTCCACATCAAACAGCAAATTGCATTATCCTGTGCCATGTTCCCCCGACGACGTCCTCTCTCGAAAAGAAAGAAATAACCTACGTCAAGACATATATAAATGGACGTCACGTGACTTACACAACGTCATACAGCCTTCCTAAAATAGAAGTAAACAATATAGTAGAAATGTACTTTTACTGTCACTTGTGTATCTAGAAAAATAAAAATACAATGCCCCCCTACTTGTATTCAGCAATCCTTGGAAAACTTGCAATCGATAAATAAAAAAAAATTGATTCATAAACAAACAAACAAACAAACAAACAAATAAACAAAAAAAAAGCCTATCCCGCTTTCCGAAAAAGAGATATTGCTACTTCATTATAATTTTTTTCTTTCTTTTTTTAAATTTTTTTTCTCATCTTTTGGGAGAAATTGCGCCTAGAACGTTGAAACTTAAGGTTTTTCGTTTATAACTTGACGATGGTACATAATAATGGCATGGGATCTTCTGCAATGATCTCAGCGACCAATGACCTTGAAATAGGTCACAAGGTCAAAGGTCAAGGTCATGACCTAGATTACATATTCTGCAGTTTTTCACACTTTATAAGGTTTTTTCAGATTTTTCAAGCAATTAAGGTTATTGAAAGCGTGAAATTCAGGCACTACTTTTGATGACGTCATTTCTGGGAACGTTGTTATTTCTGTAGACTTTGTTAGACGTTTTGAATATATTCAAATGTTAATTAATGTGACAATGTTACAACCCATGAAAACGTCAAGAATTTTCAATTTCTAAGGTCACATTAATGACGTTTTTGATGTTTATAGGGCAAAGCAGTATAATTCACCACAAACATTTAGTTAACCAGAAATAAACATTTTTCTTGGTGATTCAAACAAGCAGTCCTAATATTTTTATAAAAATTGTGAAATTACTTATCATATTAAACCAGAAGTGATATTTGTAATACTGGAAGTAGCATAATACCCCCCCTTATTTCAATCAAAAGTACATAGAACCATATATTTTTGCAATCGCTGAAAGCTTAGGTATGTACCAAAAATTACATTTTTAACCTCAATTTTTTTATCAACATATGTGCAATTGAGGTGGAAAGACCTTCAATTGTTCTCTGAACAATTGGTTTTTAATTAGGTCTTTCCACTTTCCGTGGAAAGACCTTTTGCTTTTGTTCTGATTATTTTTTTTTTTTTTTTCTTCTGCCGTCTAGGATGTTTTTTTGTTACTTGTCATATCGAAAGGATTTTTGGCCCATGATATCGTACAGTGATTGCGATTTCACCATTGACCCTGTGTAACCGAACACTTTTTTTATAGGAGTTATCTCCCGGCGTCCTCCTTTTCTTGTTATCGCTATATCTCTAAAACTGTAAAAGATATCGACCCAAAATCTCTTGCAATGTCTTCAGTGTATCAGTGCGCAACTTTGTTCAATTTGGTCGGAAGGGATCTGACGACATTTCATAGGAGTTATTTCCCCTCAAACGACTTTCACTTTTGGTGTATCATACAAATTGTTATTTAGAGTTGAGATATCAACATGAAACTTTGTATTTAGGGTCCATGACCCCTAACAAGTAAAATGAGGTCAAGGTCAAAGGTCAAGGTCAAGTTCTAAATTTTGACTTTTGCTTGTTATCGCTTCTCCTCTGAAACGGTAAAAGATAGCTGATAAAATGTAATGGAGAAAATGTTAAGGACGTTGAGACCTAGATTTGTTACATTTGCATAAAAGTTGTATGACGTCATTTTATAGGCGTAATTGCCGTTAGAACGTTTAAATTTGCGGTTTTTCGTTTATTTCTCAACAATGGTACATGATAAAGGCATGGGGTCTTTTGTTTTGACATCAAGGATTGATAACCTTCAAATTGGCATCAAGGTCAAAGGTCAAGGTCAAGTTCTTAATTTTGACTTTTGCTTGTTATCGCTTCTCCTCTGAAACGGTAAAAGATAGCTGATAAAATGTAAAGGAGAAAATGTTAAGGACGTTGAGATCTAGCTTTGTTACATTTGAGAAAAAGTTGTATGACGTCATTTTATAGGCGTAATTGCCCCTAGAACGTTTAAATTTTCGTTTTTCGTTTATTTCTAAACAGTGGTACATGATAAAGGCATGGGGTCTTTTGTTTTAACATCAGGGATTGATAACCTTCAAATTGGCATCAAGGTCAAAGGTCAAGGTCAAGTTCTATTATTTGACATTTGCTTGTTATCACTACTCCTCTGAAATGGTTGTAGATAGCCAAGGAAATGTAATGGTGGAAATGTTTAGGACATTGATGCGCAACTTTGTTACATTTGAGTTAAAGTTGTATGACGTCATCTTTTGAGAGTAATTGCACCTAGAACGTTCAAACTTAAGGTTTTTCGTTTATAACTTGACAATGGTACATAATAATGGCATGGGGTCTTCTAAAATGACCTCAACGGCCAATGACCTTGAAAAATGTCACAAGGTCAAAGGTCAAGGTCATGACCTATATTACGTATTTTGAATTTTTTCACACTTTATAAGTTTTTTTCAGATTTTTAAAGCAATTAAAGGTATTGAAAGCGTGAAATTCAGGCACTACTTTTGATGACGTCATTTCTGGCAACGTTATTATTTCTGTAGACGTTTTTAGACGTTTTGGATATATTGGAATGTTAATTAATGTGACAATGTTACAACCCATGAAAACGTCTAGAATTGTCAATTTATAAGGTCACATTAATGACGTTTTTGATGTTTATAGTGCAAAACAGTATAATTCATCAAACATTTAGTTAACCAGAAATAAACATTTTTCTTAGTTATTCAAACTAGCAGTCCATATATTTTTTTTAACAATTGTAAAATTACCTATCATATCAAACCAGAAGTGATATTTGTAATACGGTAAGTAGCATAATACCTCCCTTATTTCAGTACATAGAACCATATATCCTTGAAATCACTGAAAGTTTAGCTATGCTCTAAAACCAACAATTACATTTTAAACCTCATTTTTTTTTATCAACAAATCTGCAATTGAGGTGGAAAGACCTTCAATTGTTCTCTGAACAATTGGTTTTTAATTAGGTCTTTCCACTTTCCGTGGAAAGACCTTTTGCTTTTGTTCTGATTATTTTTTTTTTTTTCTTCTGCCGTCTAGGATGTTTTTTTGTTACTTGACATATCGAAAGGATTTTTGGCCCATGATATCGTACAGTGATTGCGATTTCACCATTGACCCTGTGTAACCGAACACTTTTTTTTATAGGAGTTATCTCCCGGCGTCCTCCTTTTCTTGTTATCGCTATATCTCTAAAACCGTAAAAGATATCGACCCAAAATCTTTTGTAATGTCTTCAGTGTATCTGTGCGCAACTTTGTTCAATTTGGTCGGAAAGGATCTGACGACATTTCATAGGAGTTATTTCCCTTCAAACGACTTTCACTTTTGATGTATCATACAAATTGTTATTTAGAGTTGAGGTATCAACATGAAACTTAGTATTTAGGGTCCATGACCCCTAACAAGTAAAATGAGGTCAAGGTCAAAGGTCAAGGTCAAGTTCTAAATTTTGACTTTTGCTTGTTATCGCTTCTCCTCTGAAACGGTAAAAGATAGCTGATAAAATGTAATGGAGAAAATGTTAAGGACGTTGAGACCTAGATTTGTTACATTTGCATAAAAGTTGTATGACGTCATTTTATAGGCGTAATTGCCGTTAGAACGTTTAAATTTGCGGTTTTTCGTTTATTTCTCAACAATGGTACATGATAAAGGCATGGGGTCTTTTGTTTTGACATCAAGGATTGATAACCTTCAAATTGGCATCAAGGTCAAAGGTCAAGGTCAAGTTCTAAATTTTGACTTTTGCTTGTTATCGCTTCTCCTCTGAAACGGCAAAATATAGCTGATAAAATGTAATGGAGAAAATGTTAAGGACGTTGAGACCTAGCTTTGTTACATTTAAAAAAAAGTTGTATGACGTCATTTTATAGGCGTAATTGCCCCTAGAACGTTTAAATTTTCGTTTTTCGTTTATTTCTCAACAATGGTACATGATAAAGGCATGGGGTTTTTTGTTTTAACATCAGGGATTGATAACCTTCAAATTGGCATCAAGGTCAAAGGTTAAGGTCAAGTTCTATTATTTGACATTTGCTTGTTATCACTACTCCTCTGAAATGGTTGTAGATAGCCAAGGAAATGTAATGGTGGAAATGTTTAGGACATTGATGCGCAACTTTGTTACATTTGAGTTAAAGTTGTATGACGTCATCTTTTGAGAGTAATTGCGCCTAGAAGGTTCAAACTTGAGGTTTTTCGTTTATAACTTGACAATGGTACATAATAATGGCATGGGGTCTTCTAAAATGACCTCAACGACCAATGACCTTGAAAAATGTCACAAGGTCAAAGGTCAAGGTCATGACCTATATTACGTATTTTGCATTTTTTCACACTTAAAAAGTTTTTTTTCAGATTTTTAAAACAATTAAAGGTATTAAAAGCGTGAAATTCAGGCACTACTTTTGATGACGTCATTTCTGGCAACGTTATTATTTCTGTAGACGTTTTTAGACGTTTTGGATATATTGGAATGTTAATTAATGTGACAATGTTACAACCCATGAAAACGTCTAGAATTGTCAATTTATAAGGTCACATTAATGAAGTTTTTGATGTTTATAGTGCAAAACAGTATAATTCATCACAAACATTTAGTTAACCAGAAATAAACATTTTTCTTAGTTATTGAAACTAGCAGTCCATATATTTTTTTAACAATTGTGAAATTATCTATCATATCAAACCAGAAGTGATATTTGTAATACGGGAAGTAGCATAATACCTCCCTTATTTCAGTACATAGAACCATATATCCTTGAAATCACTGAAAGTTTAGCTATGCTCTAAAACCAACAATTACATTTTAAACCTCATTTTTTTTATCAACAAATCTGCAATTGAGGTGGAAAGACCTTCAATTGTTCTCTGAACAATTGGTTTTTAATTATTATTTTTTTTCTTCTGCCGTCTGAGATGCTTTTTTGTCTTACAACATATCGAATGGATTTTTCGCCAATGATGTTGTACAGTAATGGCGGTTTCAAAACTCACCCTGTGTGACCGGACACTTATTCTTATAAGAGTTATCTCCCCGCGTCCCCTTTTTCTTGTTATCACTATATCTCTAAAACCGTAAAAGATATCGACCCAAAATCTTTTGCAATGTCTTCAGTGTATCTGTGTGCAACTTTGTTCCATTGGTCGGAAAGGATCTGACGACATATCATAGGAGTTATTTCCCTTCAAACGACTTTCACTTTTGGTGTATCATACAAATTGTTATTTAGAGTTGAGATATCAAGATGAAACTTTGTATTTAGGGTCCATGACCCCTAAAAAGTAAAACGAATTAAAGGTCAAAGGTCAAGGTCAAGTTCTAAATTTTGACTTTTGCTTGTTATCGCTTCTCCTCTGAAACGGTAAAAAATAGCTGATAAAATGTAATGGAGAAAATGTTAAGGACGTTGAGACCTAGCTTTGTTACATTTGTATAAAAGTTGTATGACGTCATTTTATAGGCGTAATTGCCCCAGAACGTTTAAATTTTCGGTTTTTCGTTTATTTCTCAACAATGGTACATGATAAAGGCATGGGGTCTTTTGTTCTGACATCAAGAATTGATAACCTTCAAATTGGCATGAAGGTCAAAGGTCAAGGTCAAGTTCTATTATTTGACATTTGCTTGTTATCACTACTCCTCTGAAATGGTTGTAGATAGCCAAGGAAATGTAATGGTGGAAATGTTTAGACATTGAGCAACTTTGTTACATTTGAGTTAAAGTTGTATGACGTCATCTTTTTAGAGTTATTGCGCCTAGAACGTTCAAACTGATGGTTTTTCGTTTATAACTTGACAATGGTACATAATAATGTCATGGGGTCTTCTAAAATGACCTCAACGACCAATGACCTTGAAAAAGGTCACAAGGTCAAAGGTCAAGGTCATGACCTATATTACGTATTTTGCATTTTTTCACACTTTATAAGTTTTTTTTCAGATTTTTAAGGCAATTAAAGCTATTGAAAGCGTGAAATTCAGTCACTACTTTTGATGATGTCATTTCTTGCAACGTTATTATTTCTGTAGACGTTTTTAGACGTTTTCGATATATTGGAATGTTAATTAATGTGACAATGTTACAACCCATGAAAACGTCTAGAATTGTCAATTTATAAGGTCACATTAATGACGTTTTTGATGTTTATAGTGCAAAACAGTATAATTCATCACAAACATTTAGTTAACCAGAAATAAACATTTTTCTTAGTTATTCAAACTAGTAGTCCATATATTTTTTTTAAAAATTGTGAAATTACCTATCATATCAAACCAGAAGTGATATTTGTAATACGGGAAGTAGCATAATACCTCCCTTATTTCAGTACATAGAACCATATATCCTTGAAATCACTGAAAGTTTAGCTATGCTCTAAAACCAACAATTACATTTTTTTATCAACAAATCTGCAATTGAGGTGGAAAGACCTTCAATTGTTCTCTGAACAATTGGTTTTTAATCTATACATTGGATTTAATTTCGATCAGTCAGTATGATTAACGAGTACAAATGTAATTTGTCTGTTTTTGGTATGATTTTTTAGTCGTAAGGAATTTGTTTATTAACCAGCTTTTCATATGTCACCTCCAAACGATTTTTGAAGGTGTACTTTTTTTCAAAATAGTCGAGTTCAACAACACACCCATAATGTTTTGCAGAAGCAGAGGCCTACATATCAATGAATAATTAAGTTCTAATCTATGGGAGTTGTTTAAGGATATGTGTTTCTGTTGTTAATTCAGAATTGTATTGAAGTAAATGACCATTTTAGTGCTTTTGAAGGTGATTTTTGAATGTGTACTTTTTCCAAAGTGGCCATTTTGTAGTCGAGTTTATCAACACATCCATAATGTTTTGCAGAGGTAGAGGTGTACACATCAGTAAATAAGTTTGTATATATGGAAGTTGTTTAAAGATGTGTGTTTCTGTTATTAATTCATAATTTTTGAAGTAAATGACCATTTTAGGGCTTTTAAAAATCATTTTTGAATGTATACTTTTTTAGTTCAGTTCAATAGCATACCCAACATTTTAATGGAAACTGAGGTAACCAAATCAGGAAAAAAAAATAGTTATGAAATTTGAATAAAGATGTGTTGCTAAAATTATTAAAGGTAAACTATATAATGATCATTTTAGTGATATAAATGATGATTTATTTTAGAAGTTGTTGATAAACACAGGAGATAAGCAGTTTAATTTTGAAATAAATGATATTATTTGTGAGTGACATGTTGAATATACTAGTGATATCTTATTTTGTCAACTGATATATTTAAAGGAATGAGATCTTACAAGAAAAAAGCCCGGATTGGACCCAAAAGAAAACACAGCAGGACAACAAATTATTATTTCTAGGAACTAAGAAAAGTATTGCAAAACTGGGGGTCAGCTTCAAAATTTTCTCAAATAGATTTCATACATGATTTCTCTATTTAAAGATTTTGTGTTGGATGCTAGTGTTGTGTATATACACGACTTATATTGTACTATCAAATTGTAAAATTGTATTATTTTTAAAAGTTATTCTTTTATTCTGCAAGATTAACTGAATTAAGTCAGTGAGGATAATGGAGTGAGGTTACTATGAACAAACCCAACTTCATGTATTCACTGATGGTCTAGGATGTATTACAACTTGTTATTTGGTTTACGCCAGTCATTCTATTATTCAGTGTCTGAAGGTATTTACTCGTGTACAATGTCTTAAATGGTTTACGCCAGTTATTCGTTATTCCGTGTTTGAAGGTATACTGTGGTACACTTGTACAACTTATTTGGTTTACGCCAGTTATTCTACTGTCTGAAGGTGTTATACTGGTATAACTGTCTAGGGTTTGTGGAAATAAAAGCAGTAAAGCATTACATAATCACATCACGAATATGATATGATTGATAACATGTACTCGTATGTGTTTGTGAAAGAGTTTGTCACACTGGACAAACTGCGTCCAATGTTTGTTTATCTTATTCTTCGTGCAAATGAAACAAGAATAACATGTACCAATTTTTAACTGACTGAAGAAATTTAAGATAAATATATGTCGAGAGTCTCCATCCTTTTTCAGAGAAACAAATTGTTTGCATGCAAGTCGGCCCGAAAAAGTGTTTTATTTTTGCTTGCCACCCACCCCGTTTAAGAAATCCTAGTCTCATTACAAGAAATAACATTAGGACAGACGTAGGTGAAACATAAGTTTCCTCGGAGTCGAGGTACGAAGTCATATCATCACAAAGTAAGAGATCACGGCTAAGATCACTATCGTCCCAAGACAAGAAATCACTTTTATGGGACATTGTTCGAAAGAAGATATTTTTGGGGGAACATTGAAATATATCATTTTTCTAGCTTTTGTTTTTTCAATGATTGTCTTAGAAGATTGAAACTCAATCCTGATAAAATAAAGACGCGATAATAAAAAAAGGAATTGTTGAAAATAATTGCTTTCACCAAGGCCTATGATTGATTTTCATTTTTTTTAAATACAAGTTCGAAACCAAACCGCTATTTAATGATGCGCATGTTTCCCGTGGTGTGTTCTCTGAACGCCAGCCTTATATAATTAATAATATTCACACATATTAATTAATGGGGATTAAGAGGCCCTCAAAGGGGTTAATTATTCTGTCATCTCCATAGGTAAAGGTAAAGGTAAATTTAATTGTGTAATTTGCGATGATGAGACTTTTAAATTTGTGTTTCACTGAATTTGTAATGAAATATACAACACTAATATAAATATAGAACTTTATTATGGTTTAAAGTAATCAATATAATAATTACAAATTATATTCACATATAGTTACATTTATACATATATACATTTGAAATGAAGTGTCTATTTCACAAATACGAAACGTTTAACCAAGGTGAAGAAGCTGTGATACATCGTCAACGTAGGTCATCAAGTCGATGGTGTTGTTGGTGAGTCTGTCTTTGAGTATAGTAAGGCGGTTGTCGATGCGTCTGTACTTCTGTGGTCGTGGTCTCTGGGATCCTCCGGCTTGCAGTTGGATTCTGTTGATTGCGTTGGCGGCTTCGATGTCTTTGAAAGTCTGTATGATGGTGAAGATGTTCGGGTGGGAGTGCTGTACTTTCTTCTTAAGTTTTCCATGCCATGCTTCTAAGTTGTTGGTAGTCCTGGGTCCCTCTGTAGTGAAGTGAAGATGGCTGGGCAGGTGTAGAAGGTTCCGTCGCAGTAGATCCGGTCAGCTGTTGCTAAATCTGTCAGGTTGTCTGGAGAAGCGAAGGCGATGATACGTTGGTCCTGAGCGTCGTCGAATAGTAAGAAATGTTGTCCTGTTGTAGTCTGGGTCCATTTGCCGTCAAGTTGTACATCGTGAGTAGTAGATGGTAGTTTTGGTGTCTGTTTACGTCTGGATCGGTATAACCTGGACTTAACTGAGTGAAATGTGGGTAGTCGTTGTATTACGTCTCTAGAGTCGTTGTCCCATTCGTCATCTCTCAACTTGGTCACTTCTTCTGTGTAGATTGTGGGTAGGGGTCGAACTTCATGCTGACATCTCTCGTCTATGAGGTTGATGATTTCTTTGGCAACTATTGATGCATGATCACCCGGGTGGTTATGTTGCTGCTGTCCAAATCCTGTGATCATGTTATCTCTGGTGTTGATGGTAGCTGGGCAGTCGCTAATAGTACATCTCCAGTAGGTACGGTCTTGTTTGTTGAGTTTTACTCTGTATAAGAAACCATTGTGTGCAAGGTTGTTTCTTCCCAGTCTGTTCTTAACAAATTTGAAGTTCAGCTGTGCATTCGCCATGACTTTTGGAATACTGATTTGGAGAATATTATGTCTCCATTTATATATGTTCAGTTAAAGCTTGGATGCTTACATGCTCACAGAAAATCATAATGAGTAAGTGTCAGCTTGAGATGTTCAACACCACCTGACTTTGAGAAGCTTGTATAATTATGTTGATTGCTTATGCTTATCACATTGCTTACAAAGCAGAATGCTATCAGTGTCAGCTTGGAGTGTTCAACACCACCTGACTTTGAGAAGCTTGTATAATTATGTTGATTGCTTATGCTTATCACATTGCTCACATGATCATACTAATAACTAAATAAGAACTCCGTATATATTTTTTTCTGTTTTTTTTCTTTGGTCAGTAATACCATGAATACATGTAACTGTGTTTTGCTATTTTTTATTCCTTCTTTTATATAGATAAATCTATTTATCGTTTTTTATATCTTTAAAATAATATGAAATATATCTATCTTTTTATTTCTCTTTTCGATTTATTTATTTATTTATTTATTTTTTAATAATATTTTTATTCCTTCTTTTATGTAGATAAATCCTTATATTATCATATATCATCCATTTCTGATTTCTTTCTCTGTTTGTATTTACCTGTACAGGTAATCACCTGGTAATAAAACCTTTGGAAGGCCCCAACATAATTGCTAAAACAACAATGTACAAATTGCTTTAATTAAAAGGTTGGCATTCAGAACTACAGCCTTTCCCGTCATCTCGGGCTTTTATAATTTAAAATTAATCAGTTACAAAAACAAAACACAATCATTAATTGACTATAATCAATAAAAGAATTAAATTAATCAGAGACATTTAAATTGTTTTAAATCTTTCTGCATAAATGAAGAAATTAAAAAGAAATAGGAAAAATAAATAAAAGGGACGTTGGAAAAGGTTTAGTATATATCAATATTTTACCAAATATGATTTAAAAAATAATAACTGAAAATAAATGTATATTTAACATTCAATCAAATATTAATTAAGTCTAAATATTTTGATAATTTATGTTTTAAAAGTTAGTAATGTAACATCTAAATTAATGATTTATTCCCATACTGATATCTGACAGTTAACGATCGTCTGCCACGAATCGAGATACGAAACCATACTATTTGGTTCTATTCAATCAATAAATATCCGTCAATATCCAACTAGTCTATGTTATCGGCGATAACTCCGTACGAACGGCACTGTTCGATCAGGAAATTGTTACATTCCAATCCCTTTGTTTTATTACTCCCAGACTGTATCTGTCTATGAATGTACAATAAAATGTGCTAAAATATGAAATACAAAGATCTTACACTTTGATTAAAATGAAATACTGCAAAGGATTTCCTATGTTAAAAAAATAAAATGTTGATCAGATTTTTTGAAATTATTCCGAAAGTCCACCTAATTTATAATGCTTGAAAAAGACTTCTGTTTATTTTGAACTTTGCAAATTGTCCGGTCGTACTTTTTGAAAAAATCGGTCGGACAAAATTATTGTGTTCACTTGAAAGTCCCTGTCCGGTTCAAGTCCAGCCAGACTTTTTGAAGTCCTACTCCAGCCGGACCCAGTTTACAGTACAGCCGGACTCAGGTAAACTATTTCATACGGGCTATGGTATCTTAAAAGACTTCTCTGTGACTTACAGTAATACATTTTAGATGAAAAAATTTCAATTTCACAATGAAAAAACACAAAATTCAGCTTTTCAATGAATAATATGTTCATATTGAGTAAAATTAAGACCTATCAAGGTGTGCTATATAAGACAAAACTGTTTTTTGTTTTAACTGAAGTGTTTAAGTGTTTTTAAAGTGAAGATAGAGTTTCAAACTTGACATGTACTTATTTTATACCTTAAGAAATTTTTCACATGAATTTAGTTCATAAATTTTATTCGGTATCTTAAAAAAGTTCTCTGTCTCGTACCGTAATGTTTGTTTGATAAAACACATTTAAATTTCAGTGTGAAAAACACAAAATTTAGCTTTTCAAACATACGGTATCCCAAAAAGTCTTTTGCAACTGACCATAGTACTTTTTTTATGAAAATATATTTCATTTTCACTGTCATGACTGTGAAAAAACACAACATTTAGCTTTTCAACCAATTTTAGGTTGATACTTAATAAAATTCAGCTCTATCAGAGTGTGCAATATATGTCAAAAGTGAATTTTGTTAAAACAGATGTGTAATTTAAAGTTAAAACATAAGTTTCAAACTTGACGGGTACATATTTTTTACTTTCAGGAATTTTTTACATGAATGTAGGTAAAATAAATTCATACTATATCTTAAAAAGCTTCTCTGCAACTTACCGTAATACTTGTTTGATAGAAATATTAAATTTTATGTGACAAAAACACAAAAGTTAGCTTTTCAAACATTTTTCAGATATTACTTAGTTCAATTTAGCGATACAATATTGTGCGATATAAGAGAAATGTAATTTTTGTTATAATGCTACTGTTTCTAACGAAAAAAAATCCAAGTTTCTTACTTGTCATATGCTTATTTCTTCTTTCAGTAATTGTTTAAAGAAATTTAATTGATACATT
The DNA here is from genome assembly GCA_028015205.1 of Mytilisepta virgata. NCBI lineage: Eukaryota > Metazoa > Mollusca > Bivalvia > Mytilida > Mytilidae > Mytilisepta > Mytilisepta virgata. Next base: position 32,369,369 of record CM051511.1, on the reverse strand, counting down.
TGTTACGATATCCAAAGAAACCTCTCTGCGACTTACCATAGAACTTTTTTGATGAAAAATATTTCAGTTTCACTGTGAAAAAACAATATTTAGTTTTTCAATCAATTTTAAGTTGATATTTAATACAATTCAGCTTTATCAAACTTGATGGGTACATATTTGATAATTTTTATATGAATTTAGCTCAACAACTTTCATATGGTATATTAAAAAGCTTCTGTGCAACTTACCATAATACTTCTTTGATAAAAAAAAATCCATTTTACAGTGAAAAAAAACAGAACATTTAGCTTTTCAAACATATACATAGTATGATACTTAGTTAAAATTAGCCATACAAGCTTGTGCGATATAAAAGAAATGTGATTTTTGTAAGAATGATACTATTTTTAAAGAAAAATCACAGGTTTCAAACTTGATGAGTACATATGTTTTACTTTTAGGAATATTGACATGAATTTAGCTCAAAAAATTTCATACGGGATATTAAAAAGCTTCTCTGCAACTTACCGTAATACTTGTTTCATCAAAATGATTCAATTTTACAGTGACAAAAAAAAAAAACATTTAGCTTTTCAAACATATACGTTGAATGATACTTAGTTAAAATTAGCTATATAAGCTTGTGCCATATAAGAAAAATGTGATTTTTGTTAAAATGATACTGTTTTTAAAGAAAAAATACAAGTTTCTAACTTGTCATATATATGATTATTTTTACTTTCATTAATTTTCTATAGAAACGTATTTCATAAATTTTTTACGGTATCCAAAAAAGCATCTCTGCAGCTTACCGAATACTTGTTAGATGGAAATATTTATATTTCACAGTAAGAAAACACAAAATTTAGCTTTGAAACAAATTTTAGTCAAATTAAGCTATATCAGAGTGTATGACATAAGATAAAAGTGAATTTTGTAACAACAAAAGTGTTTTTTAAAGTAAAAGTACACGTTTCAAACATGAAATGTGGTTATTTTATACAGTTATGAAGTTTTGACATGAATATTGTTCAGAAAATTTCATGCGGTATCTTAAAAAGTTTCACTGCGACTAATCGTAATACTTTGTTAGATAGAAGAAATTCAATTTCACAGTGGAAAAAACCATGATGATTCTTATAGTTAAATTTAGCCATACCAGGAGTGCAACATAAGACTTTAAAAGATATTTTAATTGTACCTGAAGTGTTTTTTAAAGTCAAAATATAAGTTTCAGTATTGGCTTGAAATAGAAATTTATATATACTTCTTATTTTATTTTATATTTCAAAACTTATAATTATATTTTGTTTAAAGAGTGTAATCAAGAATTCATATTATTTATTTCATTTGACAATAGGAATAACTTTGTGTAAATTAGAACATATTGAAAATGAAACCAAACATATCAATATAACTATTTTATAATTTTTGCACGGAATATTATTTACACATTTTAACATGATCAACCAATAATAATAAAATAACATTTTTTTTTATCCCCGAGTAATCGTTTTCGTCCTTTCACCGTCCTTAGCAGAGACATTTATTATTCAAATCTCTGGTTTTGTCATGAAAACAGCTCGTGTGCAGTTGAATAAATCGGATCAGAGATTTGAAAAATCAATAAAGCAGAGATTATGACTGGTCCTAATCTCTGCTTTCAAATCTCTGGTTGACCAGTCGCAGGACTGGTCCCAGCTGTTCTAATCCCTTTTGGGTCCTGGAGTAGAGCTTTGAACCAGAGATTATGTTAACATGAAGTTAAATTGAGGTAATGTTTTAAAGAAGCCGTATTGTATTATGACAGGGTTGGTTCTTACTGTTCTAGAAACTGTTACCCTCTACAAATTTGAGACAAGAATCCAGAGAATTTGCTAGAAATGCTAACTTATTAGTATTCTTATTATGTGAACGTTACACGCATGGTTTTGTAAACTAGTTTCGACCAATCATTTAGACAGCACAAATAATGCATGCAATAATAATGTGGGGAAACATGCCAAAGATAAAAGCAACAATAACAAATACAAAATACAAAAGACAGTATAGAACAGAGAAATAAAAAAAAAGACAACATGAACTCTAAAAGATCCAAAAATGAATTCATGGTCTCAATTTTATGTTTCACTTGTTGAAAAATCTAAAATACTACATAAAACAATTTCAACTATTCAGAAAAGAAATACATGCCATTTTATCGGCGGTTATTGTTGAAGCAAAATTAATATCCTAAAATATTTGTTATTGCCACTGAATAGACACATGCACCTCTGCTTTCAAATCTAAACTGAAAGCGGCCAGTAATGTATCAGCTGGTTTCAAATAATCATACCTCTATTTCGCTCGAGTCTGCTGCAGAGAAAGTAAAATAATTCATTCCTTTTCTTATACTAAAATTTAATCCATCTTCAGCAGAATGGTCTCCTGTCCTAAAAATTTAACGAAATACTGTGCTATTTAATGTCTCAGTGCAAATATATGTTATTTTCTTAGTATTCTTAAGTAAAAATTTGTCAATGCATAATTAGCAAGAAAAAAACAACACCAACATTTCCTATTATGTTATTTCCGAAGTAGTCAGAGCCAATGGACGTCATACTTAATCTAAATATTTAAACTAGGAAATTTATAAGTCTTCAAGATGAAGGTGAATGTAATACACATAATTTTCTTTTCTCAATATATGTTTTTAAACATAATTGTATAGATTTATATTAATCTACAATCCATTAGACGTTTTAATTGAATTGTTCATAAAATTTCTTTTACAACAATAGCTCTGAGTTTTGACTTTGTTCAGAAAATATCAATCTGAATAGGCAATGAGCAACTTTAAATACCAATTGTGATTAATATGTACTGCTTTGTAAGTACGATAATAAATTGCTAGACCTAAGCACATTGTTTAAACAACTGATGTTGTATGAATATTCTATAAATTATCTTTGTTTTTGTCCTCTTTAAAAAAGAAAATTTATTACAATTTAAAAAAAAAATCTATGCTTTATTCCATGACTTATTATACGTACATATTGGTATCGTTATAATCCAGGTAGAAAAGAAATGGTCAAATGAACTTAGTTAACGGATGATTTACCCACAATTACTTGTATTTTCACCCTAAATGTGTAGACATTTCCTGCAATATACTTACCTTTCCCAACCAGACAAGGAAAAAGCCGCCAAAGGAGATCGACTGAACTCATTCTCATACAGATAAAAACAACCCCTATATAAAACGCAAAAACACAGTGGCCCTGGAAGGAAATTAATCAAGTCAATAAAATGAGTTTCCACTTTTTAAATATGTAAATTTAGAACTTGTTCGCTGTATGATCAGAAATCTGTTATGTAACTGTCAGTCAATATGAAACATGTAACTATACTACCCCTAACGACGTTTTCTGCAACACAAGGTTTATCATATTATGGATCATGTACTGTAATTAAAACTTAAGTGAATAATCTCCTCTAAAAACCACTGAACTAAACAATGAGCTTATATAGCAAAATTTATAAATCTAGAAAATGTAAGGTTTTGCTTAAAAGAACATTTTTCCAGTAGATAATTCTTATTATTATACCTCAGATGAATTATTGTATGTAAAACTAAAATCTCATGCGGTCATGTGATCGACATAAATAAATCTTCATATTTTCTATCAGATTCAAATCATATTCCACCCCTTCGGAAATCTCGCTACTACTCCAGCATTGATATCAATAAATGGAATTGACACAAAGTAAATTTCAAGTTCGATTGAAAAAAATCGTGTTCTTCACTGTATTTCCAATATAATGCGTTTGATTCGTTATAGTAAAAAATGTTCCAAAATAGAAAACTGTCCTCTAAATATATTGATAAAAAATCATGCTAATTACACATTGAAAATCAAAATTATCTTTGGTTTTATTTAGTATAATAAAACATTTCTAGCATGGCAGTTGTGGGAAATATGAAGATTTTTTCACATCTCAATATCATATTCCCCTTGGGGAATATGATATTTCTGATGTAAATAATTCTTCATATTCCACCTACTACAATGCAATAAATGTATTATATTTTCAATAAATAACTTGAAAACGAGTTTTTATAAAGGGATCGAAATTAACATCAATGGTGTATTTATAGTAAATACCGTGAACATCTACATGTATTTATAATCAGGCAGGTGTTTTTTTTTATCAAGCTAGAACATTCTTTTAGTAAACAATAACCGTCGGCTAATAAAGTAAAACTCGTAAATCGAGAAAATGATAGATAATTCTAAAAATATTCAACTACTTGAGAGATTTCTTAAATTATTAAATAATATCTTGTAGACGAGTTCCTATAGGTATATCGAAAGCAGCACAAATGGTCTATCTATAGCTACATCTACGGGTAAAAGATATTTCATTGGCTAAATACTATTCACAAACTATTCTAGATGTTGAATGTCGATTCTAGAATCTCGAATTTAAAATATCGAATGTCAGACTTAGAATTTCGAACTCCGAACTTTGGATATTGAATCTCGAATTAATAACTTAATCTGACGACAAGAAGAATGAACATTTTCATGTCATTGTGAGTGATCAAAAACAATTTAGGGCTGATTATTTTAATTTAAGTCATAAAAAATGAGATTTATGACTCCTGTTTGGAGATTTAACATGTCCACTTCTCTCAATTCTGTCATCGAGAAAGAAATCACTTTTCCCAAAAGCTAAAGTCTACTTTTTAATAAAGAGCCGACACCTTAACAATTATAAAATTGTAAAATACCGCCAGATGAATCCTGAAATACGATAGCGTAGAAGGTGTGGCTAAATCAAAGAAAATAGTATGATTTCAGTCGTTAGTTTGCCCCTTCTGACATAGAAAATTAAAATTAAGATTTCAAATTCGACTCTGCGTCAATTTTATCGTGCAATAATCGAACTTTCGTGTTGTTCATTGTTTTTGTTTTTGTTTTCTGTGTTTATGTGTTGTGCTTGTGGCTGTTCATTTGTCTTCCCGGGTCTGTCTGTCCAATGGATTACGGTTTTTTTTATTGCTCCTTAGGTATATTTGTCCTTTTTGTTCACAATCTATCTATTCACTGTACAAAGTCTTTTCTGTGACGTCTTGGACATCAACTAAATCCAGCTATATGAAGGATTTGAAGAAAAATGAGTGTTTTCATAGTATAACTTTGTCAAAACAACTATTTGCAATAGCTTTGCCCAGAAAGAATTTCTAATATAATGTTTGCCTTACATTAAGACTTGTTGCTCTTATCAAAAGTCAAATTCAAAGGTCAAAATTGGGTGAAATTTGGTGCTTTTATTGATTTCTTTACCATTAGTCAATTTTGACAGCATATTGCTGCTATTACATAATTTTCTTGTTTAAAACAAAACATGATCCTTTAAATGGAATTGTTTATGAGTACTTTAGAGTAGGTTTTCATAACTTTTTTATTTTGGAATTCAAAGGGCCAAATATCAGGCCAAATCAAAAACTGCCCTTGGATAATCACCAACAACAAATGTATGTTTTGTTCTTTAAATCCGTCTTGAGCTAAAATGTGCCTTGCGTGAGTGAGGGCTGCTTTGTACATTATGGTCATTACGTTATTAATGAATACTTGCATTTTTCCCTTTTCACTTTCTTTTCTCTCTTTTTCTTATGTGGCATTTGTCGGAGTCTACCTTTAGTTACCCCTCTACGAACTACGAGCTGTTGACATTCTAGTAAAGACATGCGATATAAACATGACAAATCCTTAACAAACTCGTAAATAAAGTTTAAATCAAACTTTACACCATATAATCGCATTTCCATACAAGTACACATGCATATAAATCTGTTCAGCCTTCAGCAATTTACGTTTACTGGCAATGTGCTCTTTGCTATTGTCCCTTACAAACACGGATTTGACCTTAAATGAGCAGATTCGAATATATCATCGACGTCATCAAGTTGACCTTACATTAGGATTACTACCTGATAGCTCAAGAAACTAGAGGCTCAGAGGGCTGAGCCAGTATCGATGACCTTGCAGAAGCAAGAATTGCCCATGGCAGCCATGATCAGGACAAAATGAGAAAACTTTGTTAAAAAACCTCCCACAAATGCTTCTTGTAAAGTATCGTTTGATTTGGCCAAGCGAGGAAGATTTCTTTATACCAGCCTATCAGAAAGAGAATTGCCAATGGCAGCCATGCTTGTCGTCCAATCAGGATGAAAAAAATTAATTTCATAAAAGACTTCCATAGTTTTGGCCAAGTAGTTCCAGAATTGTTTTTTGTTAATCAACCAATAAGAATCAAGAATTGACCATGGCGGCCATGTTTGTTGCCCGATCGGGGCGAAATGAGGAAACTTTGTAAAGAGTCTCCGATAGATAATTCCTGTCAAGTTTTGTTCCATTTCGCAGATAGGATTTTTATATCGGCCGATCAAAAAAAAAAAAAAAAGAAAAGTCCATGGCGTCTATATTTATAGTCCAATCGGGTCGAAATGAGGAAATTTTATAAAGGACATCCCATATATGCTTCTTGTCAAGTTTCGTTCTATTTGGTCCAGTGATTTCAGAGGAGAAGCTTTTTTATATCAGCCAATCAGAAACAAAAACTGGCCATATTTGTAGTCCGATCGGGACAAAATGAGGAGACCTTGTACAGAACCTTCCAAAGATGCTTCCTGTTAGGTTTCAATCCATTTGTCAAAGCTATTTCAGAGGATATTTTTTTATATCAGCCAATCAGAAGCAAGAACTGCCAATGGCGGCCATATATGTAGTCCGATTAGGACGAAATAAGGAAACTTTATAAAGGACCTTCCATATACGTTTTTTGTCAAATTTTGTTACATTTGGCCTAGCAGTTTCACAGGAGAAGATTTTTGAAAACTCAGCCACTTAAAATCAACAATTGCCGATGACGGCCATGTTTGTTGTCCGATAGGGACGAAATTAGCAAACTTTATTAAGGAACTTGTATAGATGCTCCCTCGAGTTTAATTTTATTTGACCCAGTGGTTTCAGAGGAGAAGATTAAACAGTGAAAAGTTAACGGACCATACACGGACGACGGACGACGGACACCAAGTGATGACAAAAGCTGACATGGTCTTTGGCCAGGTGAGCTAAAAAGTTAAATATTTAGTTAAAACGTGTTTGTAAACAATACGAATAATTGTACAATATCAGACAGACATAATATGCGCTGTGCCATAACGCTGCCATGATGATTATTAAGGTTTCAAAAAGCCTGATAATATCCCGGCAAACATATTTACATATTTCATAATATAACGTAAGGCTTAGAAAATATAATCACTTCTATGTGCAGACACTGCGAACTGTATATGACTTATAAACCAACATAAACATTATGGAATATGGACCTTGTTCATAGAACTCAAGCCAAAAAAAAAAAAAAAAAAAACAGAAAAGAAGACAGAATTATCCAAAATATTGAAGAGCATATTTAAATAAATGCGATCAAGGAATTACCGCTAAACATTTCAGCTATGGACAAACATATACCATGGGTTACGATCAAAAAGTCATAGTTGACCCAACTGGTAAGTTATCTTGATCTATTTTATCCAATCAATGAGACATCTAGCGTGCAGTCATTCACAACAAATACATGTAATTATGAATTGTAACTACAAGAACTAGAGCAGATTGAAACTGCAAAATATTTTTAAGAAATGGTCTTTAAAATCATATATCTTGTTTAGATTTAAAATGTTTTTTGGTGAATGCTCCCTAGATTTTCATAAAAGGAAATAATATAAATTTCAAACCATTTTATCTATTTAAAAGAACACTTACCAATCTGGTATGACTAATTTGCGTAACACTAGAATCTAACTATTTTTTGCATTTCAAACTGATAAATTGAATTATAGTGTAACATATACAAATTGGTAAGCAAATGCTTTTCCATTTTGTAAGGACAGCAATATTTTAAATAAAACAGCAATGTATTAACTATAGAACGAAAAAGTGTTCATACAGTTAAGCGAATATAGTAACTCCAAAACAAATTCGCACTTTTTTTCAAGTATATAATATGTATCCGTCTCTTACAAATTAACAAGATTCCAAATTGTTCAAAATGTGATTTTAAATTATCGTTGACTTTAGTACAACAGTAAGTTGGCAAAACTGGCCTTTACATGAAATTCCATGAAATGTTTCTAATTTCTCAACTGCAGTTCTAGTTTAGTAAAAACAAAATTGCAGGCCATGACTTACTTGTAGTCTCTGTGCAATCGTACGTGAAATTAATATGATATAGTAAGGATTAAACATCAAAATATTATTTATTAACCAAAAACCAGGTTTGTACAATTTATTGTTAGCTGATTAATTAAATGAGGAAACGTTCACCCCAATGGTTCATCTTTGTCGGTTTGGGCATTTCATTTGACGACTCCTGATTGGAGATTTTGCCCATTTAAAAATAATGGATAGAAAAATCATTGACAAGGTAAATATATAGAAAATGTACATTGTGCATGTCTCAACAGATTGTAATAAAAAGTCAAAGGTTAATTTTAGCATTTTCTTGCACAAATGAAGTTAGGTTAAATAGCAGCTCTCTATTATTTATATCTTTTATTATGATCAGCCACTAGTAACACCAGTTTGATCTTAAATGGCCATTTCAGTCTGGTTTAATCTTGACTGTCTTGATTTTTAGTATTTTTAAAATTTCAAACAAAATCAAGATAACAAGACCAAAACAAGATATAATGCACTCAATCAAGACTGGTTAAGACAAGTTCGTTAAAGTTAAAATGAATTATTCAGTGTTTAACAATACTTGTCCTGATATGATCTAAACTAGTCTTGACCGATCAAGACAAGATATCTTGATTTGATCTGGTTATCTTTACTTTGTTAAAAATATATACATCAAGAAAAACAAAACTAAATAAGAATAAACAAGACCAGACCAGAATGGCCGTTTAGTATCAAAATTAGTTATAAATGAGCTGAGGACCTTGTACCTATAAGTAATACAAGGGATAAGAGAAATATACCAATAAATTAACCCAATCCAATTGAAACGCTCTTTGACAAAAAATTACATAAAAAGCACAACAAATGAACAACTAATCAACCTTATCTTTTTCTCTTATTTAAATGATTTTGACTTCTGATTGAATTTTAATGATTTGTTGAATAAATGTAGTACGCGTTGTGGTGTATTGGACCTTTATTATTTAACATAATCATGTTGGTAATCTCCTTGGAACTGACCAGCATCGTGTGCAGGGAAAAACACTGAAATAATAGTTTGCTGCTTCTTCACTAAGCAAGTATTTCGCAGTTAAAGCAAAAACTGGTTATATTGCAAGTCAGATTCTATTAATGTGTCAGAATGAAATGACATGTCTTCCTACAACCTGTTGCCTCATTAGCTGGCACGTTAAAAAAATCAGACTGCCCGTGGCGATCTTTTATATAGCAGGGTTCATATTCATTTACATATTTTCGTATCCTGATAAATGTTATTATAATATTTCCATCAGGGCTTTAACCGACAATTTCAATGCAATGTAATAAAAGATTTCGATATAGCTGGAATTAATGTGAAACAAAATGTGTTATCAAAACCTACAGGTATCTTCCTTTGCTTGTAAATATAAAATAAAATCACCAACTATATGTTTATAAAAAAGACACACCTATGTGCTCTGGTCCATTTCCATGTAGTTCTATATATAACGATTGCTTTTTCATTATGTAAGTCTCTTTTTTTCTTCGACTTTATAGGTCACTATCCTGTGTTTCGTGTTTATTACCTACAACGAAAAAATGTTTTAGAACATATTTTAATCATAATGTTATAATATATATATACGTCTAAAAAGTTGCAAAATAAAACCAAATAAAATTTGGAATTATAACACTAATTATATCATCAAGTTTGTCATTAAGTTTTGGCTTCAAATGTCCCTCATTGTCTATTTCAAGAAACAAATCCAAATATAAATCTGTATCTGTGTGGTCCTAACTTTCAAGTTCACTGGGGTTGATGAGATGTAGAAAGTCTTGGAATTTGTCGTTATTTAACGACAACACGTCATATATATAACGAAAGCGAAATTAAAGGATTTGACTAGTTTCTTTTTGTTTTCTTTTTTATGGCGTCCGCTGAGCACAGAAAAAAAGATCGACGAAAAGAGTACAGCTGGTTTCCGTTGGAATGCCGATGAAAAATTTGATCGCCAAATTCAACAAATATGTTGTCTTTGAAAAATCTGACTTGTTTGTACAATCGATCTCTAAGGGACTATTTGGTAGTTCGAGTTACTGAAGTTTGTTCCAGTACGGAAAATTGCCACTGTCATTACATATACGAATTGGTATTTTGAATAACATATTTTTAGAGATTAATCACTAATTAACAGTTATTACGACGTCTTAATTACATTGAACGGCAAATATTACCTAACGCAAGTACGGATCAGGTAATATTCTTGCACATTTAAATACTGGTTCGATTTTCCAGTGATAAAATACAAAGTCTAACTGTTGTCGGGACCAAAGTTTTTGTTCGAGGTTTTCGAGAAATCGGTGTTCGAGAAACCGGGACGTTTTTTATCATGCAAGTAAAGGGAAAACTGACGGGACTTTCAAAACGGCTCGGGTAATCAGTGGTATTCGAGTTATCCGAGTTCGAGTGACCGAAATGCGACTGTAATTTCATCTTCAGAATATTTTTTGTCAGAATCAGAGTGGTTATTCATGAAATAAGATTTTTCGCTACCTAATACTAGTAATTTATACCTGCGTGTGCCATTTTTTCTTGAAAAAACATTGATGGACTAGTTTTTTTCAATCAATATTTTAATTGATAATGTGGTATGGTAGTGGAGAGTGCAGAGAATTCGAATCATGTGTTATTGCAGTGTGCATGGTTTTGGGTGCATTATATGTTATACCATGTGAGGACAACCAGCACGTATGGAGCTCCAATTTGACACTTTTCATTTTAATTCGTCCCCTTTTAGGAGAAAGATTGCTTATATGTAAGTTGCCATTCAACAAGTTTAGTGATATGTCACCAGAAAACTTGAAATTAAAAATATGTTAGGGACAACTTAGCACAGACTGATTTCGAAGTTGATCTTTTTCACTATTTAATCTATACATTACACCCAAACTTACAGAGTGGTGAGTATACTTGAATATCATTCGATTACATTAAAAATAATAATTGAAAATATGTATAATATAATAACAATTATAAGCAAATGTAGTTGTTACAGCTCAACAAAATAATAAAGAGTATATATTTTATATTAAAAAAAAACATTCATATTTTGAATATTATAGATACATCTTGAAATTTCCAAAATAACAACTTGGAAGTATAATACTGACTTACTCTCGGATACTGCGTTTAAAATGGTGACAAAAAATTATATCTTGGAGTGGAGGAGCAAGTTAATTTTCGTTGACGATTATCGAATCTCATCTTTTATAACAGTCCGGGATACGTATTAATGCTTCGTGAGTAATTGTTTGTTACAAACAAATATGGACATATTATAGACCAATTTTAATCCGACTGTTCATTTAGTTTCTAATTTTTATGTGTTTAAAAAAACAGATTTATGAAAAAGAACATATCTCGTCCATTAGTTTTATATATACATCATTTTATTTTTATTTATATACATGTATCATGCGTTGGTATTTAAGTATTCAGGATACAAATAAATAAATAAAGATAGTGTTTTAAAACAATGGCGCACTTAAATTTATTGGCAATGAAAATGAGAACAACAATTGTTCTTTTTAAGATATAATATCTTGAAATCGTTTATTTACGCAATTATAACAACCATTATTCGTCTTTTTCATATTCTAATGTATATTATGTTTGTTTGTTTGTTTAGTTAGGCTTTAACGCCGTTTTCAGCACATTTGGCCATTTCGCGAAGGTCAGTTTTTATTGGTGGAGGAAGCCGAACTACTCGGAGAGAACCACCGACCTTCGGTAGGAAAATTGGCTATCCTTGTCAATTAAGGTCGGAGTTGAACACACCCCGCCATAGGTGAGATTCGAACTCACAACCCCAGCGTTGACAGGCTAGTGATCATTAGTAGTCCTGACGAACTACCTAGACCACTCGGCGACCGAGGCCCCCGATATATAGCATGTAAATGGGAACTATTTGCTGAAAAAAAATGATATACGATTTATACGAATTTATTTCTTAATGACATTCATTTATGTCCATATTAAAATGCATATACCAGCAGTAACCCGGGTCCGGTTTCATTAAACTACTCGAATTTAGATTTTAAAATTCTTAATGTCCAGCATTTTATGTTATGAAGTTTGTTCTGATATTCAATGGTGGTAATTCAAAATAACCCATCCACATTTATGGGAAGTGGTAATATTAACTGGAAATATCATTTATTTGTTACAATTATTACAAATAAAAAATAAATAATTAATCATATATTAAATAAATAAACTCACCAAAAAACCCAACATGATTATTGATTATCATTATAAACTAGTGTGTCTTGAATTCTTTTCTAATGGTTGTTTGGTTGTTTGTTTAGTTGGGGTTTTACGACGCTTTCAACACATTTGGCTTTTTCGCGGCGGCCAGTTTTTATTGGTGGAGGAAGCCGGAGTACACGGAGAGAACCACCGACCTTCGGTAGGAAAATTGGCAATCCTTATCAATTAAGGTCGGAGTCGAACACACCCGCCACAGGTGAGATTCGAACTAGCAACCTCAGCATTGACAGGCTAGTGGTCAGTAGTAGTCATGACGAATTACCTAGACCACTCGGCCAACGAGGCTCCTCTTTTCTAATGGTTGTTCCCCTAAACGGTCGAAAGTTGGGAATTTTCAATGCATCCTGATTAAGTCAATATAAATTGAACTGCAACGTACTGCGAATCGTGTCCGATTTAAATACCCAGGCAACATACACACATACTATCTATCTTTTTTGATAATAGTTCATTTCTCTGTTTACATTTCCACTAAGAAGTCACATTAAAATGTATCTGTGACTAAATGTTAGGAAATGTTCTTGTAACATTTAGTCGCACATTTTCTTTCATTGAACAAAATATAGATAAGATCATATTATAAGATCAATCATTTTTTGCAGTTATACTATAAATATAATTTTGCTACTATATAATAAAACTCCGTTTATAAGCAGAAATAGCTCCAAAATATATACATTATGAAAATCAATTTGCCTAAAATGAAATACAGATTACATTAGCGTCTAATTATGTGTAACAATACGACTGGATCTACATGTATATTAATCAAACTATCTACAGTATTCATCATTCTTTGGGATTGCACAGAAGGTTATCAGAGAAATGTATCCTCTGAGCAGTTTAGTTGTTGAAATACTGGGGAGTTATAAATTAGGACCGACCGTGTGTTGTTTACGAAAGTGACTCCTATTGTGGTAAATCTCCACCAATATCAATTAATGATTTCTTCACATGTACAACATCAATTGCTCATGCTTGTATGCTCCCTTATTTAACCAAAGGCATGCGATGATACCAATGTAATGACAAACTGTTAAGGTGATCTCTGATTTATTCGGAGATATTGTATGCTACATACTTATTAAACAACGATTGTGAATTCTAAAGTCTGCGTTATTTCGATTATTTTTTCCAAAGCATCATCAACATATCTAAAATGGTTCTTAAAGAGACCTATATAGACAGTTTTCGCCGGGTAGTCTTTGAAAGTTTGCGCTGAATTTTAATATGAAATAATAGTGAGGTCGGCTTTGAGCCTAAGCGTAGGCCAAATCCGTAGGAATCTCAATTATATGTCAAAATACAACATCTCCGTATGAAATGTTTACATGTCACGGCTAAATATGAATTGCTCCCCTAATATCCAAAATCAGCATACATTCAAGGGACTGTCTTAGTTCTGTGAAAAATGAAACCTTTAAAAGAAGTTAAATACGAAAATCTAAATAACACTAGTCAGATAATAAAGTTTTAGTCCATTATGTTGTAAATATAACTGACAGATATTTTTAAATTGTGTAAACAAACATTTTTTAGAATAATCTACGACACTTTGTGCAAGTTTAAAAACAAAGCTTTACTTTACATGTAAAGGGGGCAGATGACAGCTTTAACAATAAAAATTTCTACAAAATCATCATGTTTAATACCTTGTGAGTATATTAAATATAAAGAAATGTTAATTTTAAATAAAATTTAGGTCAAAGTATAATATCATATCTTTCCCAAACAGTTAATAGAATGAATATTTTTAAAGGAGTGGTTCCTGTTTTTTAATTTGATGGCAGAAATTTTGAAAAATTCTGATTTTTACCCCAATTCCTAGCCTCATTACATAATTCCTGCTAAATAGCTGCGAATACCATGCTCAAAATCCATTATTTTGATGCTTACCAATTAAACTAAAGGGCATGGACACTGCTTCTAACGATCAAGATTTGGCATGTTTTTTGGTTGAAAAAAGCTGTCCATTTGACCCACCAAAACAAACTTTCAATTAGAGCTAGCTTCATATTTTCTCGCCGTGCACAAAGTTAAAGGCCTACATGATATTTATAAAAAAAACATTAATAAGTTATTATTTGGTGTCTTCTGTTGAGAATTAAATACCTTTTCAATTATCATTATGCACAAAATTTATAGACATGACTAATTCTTTTAGTTAAGAAATTACTGCGTGGGACATCTACGAAACTAAGCTAGAAACTGTCACCTGCCTATGTTCTATGATATTCATGATATCTGAATGTGAAACCCTGTGGAATATGTTCGTTTAATTGTGTATATTTGTAAATAAACTTCTAAATAGTATTTAGGATTTTATTCATTATTTAAGAACATATGTGAAACAGTCTGTTATGTCACTTCGCACCCGTCGCCCCCGGTCAAGTTACAATAATTTAAATGCATAAAAATATTTTTTCTTTTTAAATCATTAATTTTGTTTTTAAGAATTTAAATCTTGTCCATAAATATTTTTTTACCCTCACTCGGTAAAGCCTTATATTCACATATTCGATGGTATCAAATACATAAAATGCATTTTACTTTATCTTTTGAAGTAACTAATGCAACTTATTGTTACTAAAACTATGCTGCAATTACTCAGTCAGCTGTCGTCAGTCAACTGTCGTAGTAAATATTAAGTATAGCATTTAGCCTCATACATATCTTCTATTATCATACATATCTATTAAAACTTTAGCTAGGCAAGCCTTTTGAAAAACTATTACTTATTTTACAACAGAAAGTTTTCTTAATGTTACAGTAAATAACATCTGTACCGATAGCAGAGGATACGTAGAAGATCTGAAAAAGTAGCCTAGTGAAATTTCTCCTTCTAGCCGTAAAAAAAGTAGAAATGAAATAAAGTTGGGGAAATCTGTTATCTGTCAGTGTTCATCTACGGAACCAGTAATAAATGAGAAATATGAAAGGAAAGTTTAATACAAGCGATGGAAATTAGGAAAGGTATGGTTTATTCAAAACACCTTCCATTGTTTGTATCTATGACAAAATCCCCGAATAAAGTATATTAGAAAATACAACCCTTAATCTTTGGGATATATTTTATTATTTCATCATAAATAGTTTCTTCTGTTCTTAAAATTGATCCAAAACGTTGTATGTTCTTATCCGAATTCCGTTACGTTGACACTTTGATTCAAATTTTAATATTTATTCAATGCAGGGTTGCTTAACATGATTCTATTAGCCTTAGAAAAATTGTTCAGGACTTCTGGACAATACACCTGACAGTTCAAGTCTGCATGATTTCAGATGTTCACACAACAACCCGGCTAGCGCCTCTTCCAAAGTCGGAAAATGATAAACTATATGTCGCTTGTGTATTTTGTGACCTACTACATGTAGTTGTAAAAAAACATTTCTGCCAGCCTGTCCCGGGCTCTGTCTGTTGGGTAGTGTTGTTTGGTTAATATGTCATTCTTGACCTTCAAGTTTTCCATTTTGTTGCTTAATATTGAAACTTTGAAAATCATGTTCTTTGGGGCCTATTTGCAGATCAGTATTTAGATGTCCTCCCTTATAGCACAGCCCCCTTTCGAAACTCTAATGATATTTGAGTGGGCAGATAATGACAGCTTGATTCCCGTTTTCGTTGAAGGACGTCTTACAGAATCTTATATGTACGTGCAAAGGCAAATCAGTTTGTGACAAGAATTGTGTCTTATTTGAACAGAACCTTTCGTTTACCGAACTTTGTCTTTTTCTTTCAAGGAAACGAAATGTGTAAATATACAAATACAAACATCACACAGTCTCAGGACACCAATGATATCGATACACAACGCCCGTAAAGATATTACAAAGAGTAATGTTATCTACTTGCAGATAACACTTTGACTATACTGAAACATGTAATTGGAAAAGACTGACTGTAAGACCCGTAATAAAACGCATGGTATAGTTCTAAGGGGAAAAGGACTATAAGATAAAAATATTATTCTTTCTACGGCGATGTAAAAGGGAATTAACTCTTGTTCCTCTTATGAGTATTTCCGTTGTTATCTAATTTAGGTGTTATTTGGGAAATTAAATCTTAACAAATCGAACAGCGTTCCGAAGTCCCCCGCCGCTAGAGCATCAGAAACCCTTGGACAAGTGAAACATAACAAAATTTTCTCAAAGAGAGAGAATAGAAGGACAAACAATTTGTGGTTATTGCTAAAGTTTTTTACAAGTTAATGAGTGGTATGAAGACATTTATACAATATGGGTATAGTGTTGAAATCTTATTTTACCATGTATATTGAGAATTTATACAAATGTACATTTACTCCTTTTCAGAAATGCTTTGATCAAAAGTATTCCGCCTAACAAACTCTTAAAGACACTATTTTTCAATTTTATAAGTTTCGATAGGAGTTTATGTATAAAACCTCCCTTTAGGTCCAAGTGTATAAATATTATTCCAATGCAAGGAGAATATAAATTTTCTAGAACACTTAGATGAACATTTTGTCAATTTTCAAAGTTATTAAGGGGCATAACTCCTACAAAAATATTTTGACATGACTCATCTTCGAACTCCCTTGAGGTATCATTGAGTTAAAGCTACTGTATAAATATTATCCAAATCGGTCAAGAAATAAATTTGCTAGAGCGCTTACATGAACATTTTGTCAATTTTCTAAGTTATTAAGGGGTGTAACTCCTACAAAAATATTTCGGCATGACTCATCTTCGAACTCCCTTAAAGTATCATTGAGTTAAAGCTACTGTATAAATATTATCCAAATCGGTCAAGAAATAAATTTGCTAGAGCGCTTACAAGGTGGACGGACGGACGGACGGACGGACAGACGGACGGAAGCACGGACGGACGGACGGACGGACGCCCGGCATTACCATATCCCCCGCATCGCGTTTCGGCGGGGGGACAAAAAAACTGACTCCGACCGCCCGACTAGTAAATAAAGCAGGTTCAAATCCCAATATCATGTGTTGCCATGTGTTGAAATGTGAACGGCAACAACTTTTTTTCTTATCGGGTGCAGGGGGGGGGGGGGGGTGGGGGTGGGATTTGGGGCTGGAATTTTTTAAAGAAATATTTTAATGCCCTAGCTGCCCATAAAAACTATAATTGTGCGGGAAGTGGGATGAAAAACAGCAGAGACAACAGTTAAAACCATGACTTTACGTTTTACATGAATAAAAATGAATTTATATCGATGTATTTTTTTTAGAAAAAAAAATGTTTTTTCCATTCGGCACGATAGAAAAAAATGTTATTTGCTTTCCTTCTCATGAGAAAAAAATATTTTGACGGAGGCAGGTTCTGAAAAAAATCTTACGAGCACAATGAAAATCACAGGCATCACAAGGATTGAGCATTAGTAGCAAGATTAAAAAGGTTATTTACGCTCCCCAAACGTAGTGGAGATTGAAATTTCTTTCCTAATCTTTATTAAGATCAAGACGGAGATCCTCTCTGTCTGTGTAAAGACGTTTCACGTTGTAACATCTGTAAGAAGCAAGCATTTTTTTTTATTAGGGGAGGGGGAGAGAGAATGTGTTATTGAAGGTAGGCCCCATTTTTGTGAAAATAAGACAGACTTTATCTTATAGTGAAAAGGTACGATTTTATATTACCTTGAATGAAATAGAAATTTTGAAAAAACGTTCTAAAAACATCATTGTATTATCTGGGAAGTTAGTGATATATTGTTAAATAGAATTATAAGACTTTATGGTTTCTAGACAATAGCACTAGAGTTATAGTTGGTCACTGCAATATTGTTTACTACTTAGCATTTTCTTTTTATATCTCCATTAAAGCCTATAGTTTTCCGAATACTGAGCAATTTCTGCAAAAAATTGCATTCCACGGGCAATAACTCTTACTCGTAGACATTTGAAAGCAGAAATTAGGAAGGTTTGAAATATTACGGAAAGTGGCAGCGGGGCTTTATAGGATACCGAATCAAATTTATGAACTAAATTGATGTGAAAATTCCTTAAGGTATAAAATAAGTAAATGGCAAGTTTGAACCTTGTATTTTCACTTTAAAAAACACTTCTGTTATAACGAAAATCTTATATGTCTTATATCACACGCCCTGATAGAGCTTACTTTTACTTATTATGAACATAATTTTTGTTCGAAAGCTAAATTCTGTGAAATTAAACTTTTTCATCTAAAATGTATTGCGGTAGGTCTCAGACAAGCCTTTCAAGATACCATAAGAAATGTATGAACTACATGCATGTCAAAACTTCATAAAAACATAAGCATATGTCAGGTTTCAGAAGCCTTATATGACACAATCTGATAACAACAAAATATCTTTAAGAAGATCGAAACTAGTAGTCACCATATAATATAAAAAAAAAAAAACAAAAACAAAAATGAAATAACAATATAAAAAAAACAAATAAATAAATGTATTTTTTAAACGAGAATTTGTGTATAATGTATGATAATAAAAACAATGAAAAAATAAATATTAAGATTACAGTTAAAATAAAAGACTTTATTAAAAATTATAAATAATAAAATACGAATAATTTTGTGATAGTCTGCGTACTTACATTTTAAATTAACAAGAAACATTCTAACAAAATCAGCTCAATGTCTTGGAAGCAAATTATTTGTTTTGATTTAAACTACGCATGCGCCGTCTTGATGACCAGTTCCAAAAGGCAATTGCAGCTTACTACACATGCGCCGTCCTAAAGCAGAGACGGATTCGGTCATAAGGACGAACTTAGTGCGCATGCCCCGTCCTAAGGACGAAACCAGACGCGGTCCAATCGTGGTCCTAAGAACAGTCATTAGGCCCATTTATGTCCTCATGTTAACTTTATGCAGAGATTATGGCCAAACGGACCAGTCATAATCTCTTGTCTGATCCAGACAGCATGCTTACGTTGGGGCAACGTTGGAAATTAGTTGTACCGTTGGTATGCTTACGTTGGCCCAAGGTTGGCCATCTGTTGGGGTTGTTATGCTTAGGTTCGCCATCCGTTTCCGCTGATATGCTTATGAAATCCTTTAAATTTTGAAAACTCGGACTGATATCCGTCATGATTTCTGGCTTTAATAGATCTTGTTATGTCATATGACTACGACATTTTTGAAATTTCGAAATTGGAAACAGAAGGATGTTGCGCGCAAATATACACACGTCCAGTTGCATTAGTGCAATATATAATTAGATGGTTCTGTGGATGTCTAATTCAAGGTTTAGTAAGTAATTCTAAACATATATGTATAATGACTGTTTTCGAAATATGCAAGTTTTCCGCAGCAAAATCATCTACCATGCATGTAAACAAACAATGTATGTCAGTTGTTGATTACTGATCGTTAGACACTAAAAACTGACATCAAGATAAGAAAAATATTAATGTTAAAATTGATAGACTAATTTCATTTTCTAACACTGCATTGTAATAATTAATACACATGGATCATTGTCATCCATTTTCTCAACTTTACTTTGTAAGATATTGAGCCCCCTTTTCAACAAACCTAGTACATTTGTAAGCTTTTCTGTCAATATTGTATTTCATAGTGATATGGCAAAAATACAACATTTATTACTTCTTACAGTAGACATATTTAAAAATTATTCAAACATTGGCTTAGCATACCAAATTTATGAGAATATTAAATCAAACTATTTTTCTTTACAGAAATCAATGTTGGAAACAAGTACAATAACCGAAATTTAATTAATTTAATAACTTTGCAGCGACGCCCTGAATCCTAATAGAATTTGTGATGTTTACCTGAAAAATGCACCTACAAAGTTGTGTTGATTAAAACGTGCATTCAACAGCGGGATAATATATATATATATATATATATATATATATATATATATATATATATATATATATATATATATATACAATATATATATATATATATATATATATATATACAATATCGAAAATTTAAAGGATTTCATAAGTAATTTAATACCAAGTTTCATGTTAATTAATTTTAATGGA
The DNA here is from genome assembly GCA_028015205.1 of Mytilisepta virgata. NCBI lineage: Eukaryota > Metazoa > Mollusca > Bivalvia > Mytilida > Mytilidae > Mytilisepta > Mytilisepta virgata. The sequence goes on along the minus strand of CM051511.1, from coordinate 32,348,861 downwards.
GATCGTAAAACAGAATGTTTTTATTCCCAGAAGGAGAATTGCAGGTATTCAGGATGCATCATGGTCCGAAGAATTCTTAGAAAATGAATCCGAAATCCAAACATATATATGTGAAAGTGGACATGTGACAGCCACTCAGTATTCCCATCATTGTGAGTCATCTATGTATCAACAAATCTTATGGACGATGTGATAGCCTGTTATACAAAGATTTCATTTATATGAATGGTGATTTCGATTATCTAAAACAAAATTGAGAGGAAACATGTTTTATTTACTTGTATCAGTTTACCATTATGCTTTTTGTTGTATGTTTCAGAGTTGTTTATTTTAGACAAGCTTATTTTGGATATTTTGTTTCAATTGAATTTCTCCACAAAGTATGGAGCTGTCAGGAGTTCATCAGTGGATATGTAGTTTGAAAATATGACCAGGGTGCAAGCTTGCCTGCTTTTCCACAGTATCTCCTTTAATGTGTATTTTTTACATATATACATTTGTGCGTATGAATATCCGTATCACAAATTTGATTTTTATATTGTATATTTATCCAACTTTGCAACATCACTTATTGGATATTATGGGCAAACAAGTATAGTTTGTAATTTATAGTAAATTGTCCACATAATGTTGCGCCTGTATCACAGCGTTATAATCTCTGTTTCAAATGTCTGCTTGAGGGTGATGTTTTAAATAATCCGTACTGTAGATGTTGTTTTGTTGGTCATCTTTTGCTTACATAATAAGTTATATACTTTGATAACTCTTTAACATGTGGTCAAATTATTTTGATCTCTTGCTGAAGGGTATGTGTTTTGTTGTGCTTTATTGCTTAACAGTTTTTCTCATTTATACATATACAGATCTCGCATCGTGGTTTTCGGGAAAAAAAAACATTATTTTACCGTGGCAATCTGACAATGCCACGCAAGTAGTATCGTGGCCGTTCACACTGACAACATCGTGGTTACATCGTGGCAGCTATCTCGGCAGCAGATGCATGTCCCATTGTGATATTAATCGGAAACACTATATGTCGTTTTCTTTTTCAAGAAGAAGATTTCTTTCTCTTTGTTTCAAACTTCTGTTTGAATGTGAATTTGTTTTTTGTTTCTTTTTGTTTGTCTTGGCATATACATGATATACGTGTCTTTTAATTAAAATGGTACGTTTTTAGATTTCGATTCATTTTGCCCCGTGAATTCTGTTACCAAAAGGTAAAACCATAGGTGTTCAGGTGTGTCATTAAATGAATCGATGTTTATTCTGGACTTCTGCAGTATGAATAATTTGCCGATCGTTATCTTTAAAGTGCAAGACACACTTTAGTAAAAAGACACGTCCATTGCTTCACCTGTATTATTTATAATAATGTACGTGTTGAGTAGCGCACTGGCTACATGTTAATAATTTTTCTTGTTCAGGTAAATTACCTGAAAATGTTAGTGTCAGTATCTTTTTGTGGTGTTTTGAATAATGTACATGTATGAAATTCATCTACCTATAATTTGTTATGGTCAATTACAGCTAAGGTAGAGTGAATGTCCATATTTTTTTGTTGACCTGTTTTCTTTCCAAACATCTGTTATTTCAAATTGAGGGTTTTAATTGTCAGCTTATGATTAAAGTGTAGTTTCAAAAAATGATTGTGTTAATTTTATATATATATATCTATCTAATAAATAGTCATTGAAGGTCTACAGTGGATATTTTAAATATCAAAACATTGCCTACCCAACAGAACTACAATGTATAATTTCCAAATACAAGCAATACAAGAACCTAAAAAGTACGTTTTGTATTATTCTTTAATTACGTAATTTTACAATATTTGCATATTTTTGTAAAAAAATTTTTAAATGCCAATAATTATTTGATGAACATAATATACATTGAATCATAAATCTATTAATAAATCCACCTGTTAATCTACTTTTCAACAAGGTTTACGTAACTTAAAGGAGATTCGTTTGGAATGTCATATGGTAATGGACAGATTAACTTTTGATACCTGTGTTTATTATACATTTACCTGACCAAAGTTTTTTGTTATACAAGTATGAGTATACCTACCTTTATCTGATAGACGTCGAAGTACATCGTATTGTAGAAGATGAAAAGATTAAGTTAAGTAATAAACATATCAGAACATTCGAATCTTTAAAGAGGTTACTGACAATTTTCATTGTTGTAAAATAAAAATATGCGAAGAATGCAGTATTCTAATTTTAGAAAGTTATCATCGATACAACACCTTCCTTGTTAAGGGAATAAACAATCAAGTTGATAATACCTTGACCTGTTACTTAAAACATACATGTATATACCACGTGATGAAGATTATTGTCAATCATTCTCTGCGGGATGACTCATTTATTTATACTGACATTGTTGTTGGACTAAAGTAAAAAAAAACTTCGATTTCACAGGAAATTAATAACTATGAAAAGATTGGAATTAAAGCACATGTAATGTTAATTTATAACACGATTAATAATTTACATTTATTGTTTTTTTTAAGGCAGAAATTAACAACAGAATTATGATGCTGGTGATGGCACAAGCTGACATGACAATCAGGTTTACGAGGTCCTCGGTTTACAGACCTTTGGAAAAAGTTTTATTCAAATCTTTTACAAATAAACAGAAAGAACATGTCGACGTAGTTTGTTTAATTGGTATACATTCACAACCAGAGTCGATATCGACGACATCAATTCGATATCGCCAGTCTTCTCTTCATCTGAATCATATGCATATGTTGTCGATTTCGACAATATCGATTCGATATCGACAATTGAATTTTCCCTCGTAATGTGTTGCTTTGATTCTTTACTTTGTATACATTTAAAACAAGTGTCGATATCGACATTTGAATTTTCCCTCGTAATGTGTTGCATTGATTTCTTACTTTGTATATATTTTGAAACAAGTGTCGATATCGACGATCTTATTTTCGCCTAGACCTCGCAATGTGTTGCTTTTCATTTGTTTACTTTGTATACATTTAAAACAAGTGTCGATATCGACATTTGAATTTTCCCTAAATGTGTAGCTTTAATTCTTTACTTTGTATACATTTGATATAAGTGTCGATATCAACGATATCGGTTCGATATCGACAATCTAATTTTTGCCCAAATCATCTGTTAATGTTGTCAATATCGACGATATCAAATCAATATCGACATTTAAAATTTCCCTCAAAATATGTTGCTCTAATTCGTTTAGCTTCATATGTTTGTCTTGAACATTTCTCGTCACAATTTTTTGCTCTTAATATGCTTACTTTGCATACATTTTATGCAGGTGTCAATATCGCCTAATTCATTTCTTAATGTTGTCGACATCGACATTTGAAAATTCCTTCGCAATTTGTACCTTTTCTTACTTTTTATTCATATAGTGCCAATATATTAATTTGAAGTAATGTTACCTTCATCTTAATTGTTTTATCCATCATCTACAAGTGTTGATGTAAATAAATATCTAACATAATAGTTGCTCTTAGTTCGTCTACGTATACTGATGAAGAAAAAGTTTCTACAGCCTTAAATTTAATCTGTTAACATGTCAATATCAAATTGTGAAGCTGAAACAGTCAGTGCTAATGAATAGTGATAGAACAGTTCAAAGGAAATAAAACATTCCGCTAAAGAAGCTGATAACGGAATACAGTATACTCATAAACATATTGATAATATTTAGAACAATATTTAGAACAATATTTCCTTCTACATTCAATATGCCTTTATATATCTAAAATGCACAATCATCAGTTAAATAATTAATGAATGATTTACCAGTTTAACTGTTTACATGTATTGGGGTGGTATATTCGTCTAGGCATCCTTTTTAGTAATTGGTATTTATAAAAATAAACAGATGTGGTATGAATGCCAATGAGACAACTCTCTACCAGAAACCAAATGACATAGAAATTAAGAACTATAGGTCACCGTACGGCCTTCAGCACTGAGCAAAATCCATACCTCATAGTAAGCTATAAAATGCCCCGAAATGACAAATGTAAAACAAATCAAACGAGAATTTTAATTGAACATTTTCCTTCCCTTTTCAATAGAAATGGTGAGAGAAAGTAATATTTGTATTATTTCTTTCCAATAGTAAATTTTCATAATGGATCAGACAATCTATTTACTTACACATATACATATTCTGTGTTTAAATTAATTAGTTTTATTGCGTGTCATGTATTCATATATTGTGAACATTTAATGATAAAGATATAAATACAATGTACAATTGATAATGTTATTAGATCTTTACCGCCTCTCAATGGTTTCTTAACTATGGTTTTAAACTGTTTTCTGTTTCTTTGAAGGGCCCATAACATTTTCTATATTCTCTGTAGCGTCCCTATACTCGCAAAGCTTTACTCCGAATGTGCTTAGCTTTTCTGTGAACCCCATCGCAACTTCCATTGCAACATCCAACATATCAGTCTTCATAAAAATCGACTGCTACCCTTCCTTCCGTTGTAGGTTTTTCATGGTTGACTTGACCAAGGTTTTGATTTGCCAGTTCATTCATATGATTTTTTATCATTTCAGCAGGGAACCAACTGCAACTTGCAACATCTGACACCTAACACATTCTACAACAAAATCGTCTTAACTAAATTTTTATTAAAGAAAGTTATTGGTTTTAAATTCTCTTGATTAGTATAACCAACTAGATATTTCTTGTGGTTCAGAAAGTAATTATTAAGGGAGATGCTCCTGGTAGCAGATACAGTTGTAATTAAGCAGTTCTTGATCATGTCTGGAGATTTCAAGTGCTCATCAATCATTTTTACTAAATCTTCATCTATGTTCATGTTTTTAGATTCCTGTAATTCTTTTAGCAGTTGTTGTGCATTATCCATTGCTTGGATTAGCATAGCCAATCTATGTACTTGGCCTTTGGCCTTTCCAATTAGTCCTATAATGAATAAAAATAATGCAATCACCCAAAAATGTATAAAAATAATCTGGCAATATAAATGTTAATACTTGGCTAGTACATGTAGTAATATTAAGACCAATCAATATCATATCAAATTGTATTAATGCATTTTAAAATATGCACAAGTGTAATAACCCCTTCAATAAAATGTTCCATAAAGCTACTGATTTAAGTACCCGTGGGAAATAAAACGATGTATTAAACAAATGATCGTAAGTCATAAACATTTCAGTATACTTAGGAACAATTTTAGTTTAAAACTGTTTTGTGAAACGCCAACCTGGTGAAATTACATACTAGTACAATATAATTTATTTTTAGATTCAACATGTACAGTGCTAAGATACGATCTGCATAGACATAAGTGTCATTATGCGTTTTGTTAAGTTGTCCATTATTAATCATTGGGTGTTTTTATTGTCCTCTGGTTTGTTTTTGTCTCTTAATTTCCATTCTTCGTGACCTGCGTTTAGGGATTCTACCATTTCCTTACCATCACAAACATGTATACAATTAACTTAATTTCCAATTAAAAAATGGAAATGTACTTCACGGTAATGTATTTACTATTTCTATAAAGAAATTGCTCTGAATGGCAGAAGATCGATTACAAGCAAAACATGTTAGTTTACCTGACAACAAAGTATCATTCTGGTGGTTGTTCTGCAGGTACGTTTGCTGATCGTTGTAATATTCCTTTGCAACATCTAATCCTTCTGACTCGTAACAGTACATTGCTGACGGGTTATGCATTTTCTCAATTACATAAAATATTCTGAAATAAATATCGACCAATTGGATTTTTTCTCTGTTGTACATTTTATATATGTTATTGCATGTTAGTCTTAATTATTCATAAACTGTTTGATTAACGAATAATACAATTTGTAAATTTCCTCAAAGTCTTCTGCTTATTATTTTATTTGTTAAATAAACAAGCATATAGTCATATAGAAAGCAATCCAAACCCAATTAAAAAAAAAAAAAACAAAAAAAAAAAAAAAAACACCTTAGTGAAAGATCATTTAACATTTATTGGTTCTAATTTCCAATTATCAAGATAAAACATTTTAATCTGGGAGAATTTTCTAATTTAACATATTTGCTATTATATTTAATGTTAGAAATTATATTTGATGTTAAATCGTGAAATGTTAAAAAAAAAAAAAAAATTCGCACAACACGCGAGACGCAAAAAAAAAAAACTAATCTTATGCTTGGGTTGTACTAAAACAAAGCTGAAAAAAACTGCATACCCCTCTTCCCCCACCTTAACGTAAAACGGTCGTTCCATTATACCTATCTTTGTTTTAAATAGGAAAAACGTATAACGCGTTCAAAATGCAAATCATAGTAAAACTTTGTTGGTCAAAGAAACTTAATTTAAAAAGAGATTGGAACATGCTGATATACACAATGATGGACGAATAATTAGCACTTATGACAGATTTACAATGGTTGTATTCCATTTTATAAAATGAAAATTAAACAAAAACTGACTTGACAGTGAAAAATAAGACTAATCTTACAAAACAAAAATCTGGTATAAAAAAAAACAAACAATGACATAGAATGACATACTAGAGACAATTTCACAACATATGAGAAACAATCGACTCCATAAGAAAAAAAGATGAACTTATATGTAATATTTACTTTGCTAGACTGGGTAGTCTATTTCTCAAAGCCTTACATCGTCGGCAAAAGAGAATACTTGTTCTTGCATGCACATAAAAAATCTGCTGTACAATCCATCATTATTGTCTGACGTTTTCCTCTCTTCGTCGAGAGTGGGACATACCGGTCAAATTTACAGCTGGGTTTGGTATTGCTGTATTGCCTAAGTAAAATGGTAATATAATATTTAAATTACATATTACATAAATTACATGTACATGTTTATTTTCTTGTTATTTTACTTTAACGTACACGAATAATCAGAGTAATTGTAATCTTTTAATTTTTTTTGTTTATAATGAAGTTAACTTTTGTCAACAATGTTGAAAACATGTTATATACCAATAAAGCATGGTTTACACAATGAAAATATCATATTTCTTTTTTATTGAATGCACTTTAATTTTGAAAATAGTTGTTACCTTCCAACAGTCGTTATAATAGGCTATTTAAATGTTAATTTATATATAAGACATACGTGACATTAAATTCAACAGTCCGACATAAAAAACTGATGACAGATTCATTACTACAAACATAAAAATATAAAACATAAAAATATTCTCCATACAAATACTCACTACTACACGTCTGTCTTTTAAGAGAACCACCATTGCAGGCAGTTAGATATTTTTTAGTATCATGATCAGATGCACTGCCCGATTTATAAAGACCAAGGCTTGTCTGCAGGTTTTTAGCTCATCTCACATCATAATCTGGCGATTTTCTATGGTGGGCTACTTCAATAAGGACTCAACCGTAGCCGCTATATGTAAAACGAAAAAATAAAGAAACATTATATAAGTAATGACATCAACGGCATTTTGTGTAAATCAAATCTTTTGGTTCGACCAGTTGTAAAATAGTTTATGCTTCTTTTAAAAAAAATGTTCCACTCATGGGAATATTGTAATCCTAATAACCTTGCACAATGATGCACAGGCTTCCGTGAACAAAATAATATATAAAACTGTTTACAAACAAACAAAACTTAATATTCGAAAATTATTCCTAATCTATTATTATTCTAGTGTGAAGGCATTTAAAATGAACGCATTCTTCATAAAACTATAAAAATGGTGTTTAGATCCTCAACACAATTCTTAACACATTTTTTGTTCACGTTTTCAGGTTCACGTTTTTCTACACGTACAGGTCTAAACAGTCTGAGTTCTAAACATGTTTAGTTTGACATTGTGTTAAGGATTGTGTTTAGGATCGTGTTTAGCTTAGAAATTAGTGTTTCAGTCCTAAAAATTTTAATTCTAAACCACATTTAAAATTGTTTATATTCAAGACATGTGTGTTTACTTAGAAATGTGCTTAGATATTAAACGTGTATAACTACAAGTATTTATTTTCTAAGCACAATTTTCACAGTGTCCAAGAAAAATAAGCTTTTCACTTTTTACTTTTTACTTAGTATTTAATACTTACATTGATTTATCCTGGAATTTTGGAATGAAATTCCTTGTGTGCATTCCACCTCCTGTATTGCCTGCTTTACTATATCCGTGGCTGCAGATTTGCTGGTGCCCGTAGAACCTATGACTGTTGGGTATATTATTCCTGGTTGTCGCCATGTGCCCATGACCAAACTGTCGATTTTTTTATAAAATGCCCATAGGCTGCTACAAAAGGAGGAATCAGGAACTCTGGCGTAGTACTTTTTGCGGAGGAAATATTGTGTAGAGTTTCCGCTGTCGTTTCATCGAAAACATCAAGAACTGATATTTTTTCATCATAACATAGCTTTGCTCTATTGTGGTTGGAAAACGACATCTTAGTATCCACATTCGGTGTTTGCAAGGTTGCACTCTTTGGTTTCTGATTTTAAACTGAGCGAGACCAATAACAATGAAACGTCATCATATAGATACGTCACGTTACCGGAAAAGCAGCAATAAATATTCACATAAAACGTCACTAACCATAAACACAACGGAAAAGGAAACCCATAACACGAATTTCAACGTCGTACTGCGACCCCTTAGAAGACTGCAACACGCATTTATGTGTTCGGGTTTAATGAACATATTTCCTTCCGGCATGAAAGATAGAATTAGGCATGTGAGGGACAGAATGAATAAAAAGGATAAGTACACCACAGAAGCTATAACCATGGCCGTTGAAAAATTGGAAAATGTACTGCCGATGTATGAAGATTCACAAATGGCCATCTCAGATGATTATATCAACAGGGTATTTTTAAGAAGTTTTATACTACATAAATGGCAACGACAACAAAATCGTTGCTCATAGGAATTTGTTTTCGCATGTTAAGGAATGCTTTGGTATAAAACTTGACTGGCGTCCAGCTTCTAAATGCATTGTATTCGAGAGAGTTAATGATGCCGTTTCAGCACAGATTTATCACGGTTTGTGTCTTAAATGTGGCACTACTGTTCTCCTAAATTCTATCAAAACAACAAAATGTGAATCCTATTATACTAATGTCTTACAGCAAAAGTATTTCATGTCATCTAGAGAAACTGTATTTGAAACAGATTTGCTGTACTTCATTGATCGTGATATGTAAGTGTAAGTATCAGTACTAGAATGATTTTAAATGATATGTTTAATTTAATTAATAGTATTGTTGTGTTTTTTGTTAGCACATCTCTAACTTGTGTAGGGCCATTAAAATACAATCATTCAAATGAGATATCTATAAGGTTGAGATCAGTTCTAACCTCTCAAATATGCTGTCAGAGAAGATGGTTCTAGAACCATTCTAGAACGGTTCTAGGGTAGAACCTACCCTGTCATAAAGGGTTCTAGGGTAGAACCATCCATTTTTATGTCCGATAACTCTGTATTGATTATGGCACATACCTCCTCGTCTTCGCTTTTAAATATATATATTTTTTAATATTTAGTAACATTTCACATATGGTGCAAGATTTTTTCTCATTTTTTTTAACCTACAAGAAAAACGAATTATTGTTTTTCTTACAATTTGTGTCATTTTTATCTGAAGTAAATTTACAGGTAAAGAAATTTGTTCTCCGTAACATGTTGTGTGTCTCAGGTAATTATAACTTATTAACGTTTTGACATGTATATTGTACGTACAATAATTATGTTACGATAAATATGATCAAATATCTATTTATTAGGGTCAAAAGAAACGAAGACTAATTAACGCATTTATTTTTAAAGGACGTTGTAGGTGAAAATGGTGGTTAAAAATCCCCAAATTTCAAATTGAAATCCCTGGGTGTTTTCAGAGAAGTATTTTGTAACATGTGATGGTTACTGGAGTTGAATTTGAGATACCTTGTGTTATATACAAATTTCTCAGTACGCTGCAGAGTTATATCAAGGTATATAACAAAACAGGGGGACTCATCAATTTGAAATCCAAGGAAAAGACAACGTCATGAGAATGAACGACAAAAAACAAATGCTATATCTATAACTAAAGGAATGAAGAAAAAAGACAGCACAGAAACAAGAACACTATGGACATACATTGGACAAATGGATGACAGGAAAGGTCAAGGACATACCAATCAATCAAAGCAACCCAACAGGTAGAGCAACATCAAAGAGAATAAAACACAAACATAAACACAACAGTTAGTCAGGATTGTCCGAACTGGTACAGACACTGAACATCGGTGGGGTTAAGCTGGTTTAATTGGTACCCAAACCTCCCCTTATGTATTTTCCCAATTCAGAGTACTTTTGTAAAAAAGGACAAATATACCTAAGGAGCAATAAAAAAACGTATTCCATTGGACAGACAAACCCGGGAAGACAAATGAACAACCACAAGCACAACAAATAAACACAGAAAACTAAAAAACAATGAACAACACAAACTCCTATAAAAATCAGGAATGAACCCGGTGCTCCGGAAGAATAAGCAGTTCCTGCTCCGTATACGGCACCCGTCGTGAAGTTCAACAAAGTCAATCCGGTGGAAGTCACAAATCGGTTTAGGCATATGAAAGGTTATGACAGTGGGAACAGGTCCAACATCATCTTAGATATTGGAACACTGTAATGGTCAATCAATTCATGATGACGACCGTAAAAGTGATGACATCAACTTATCCCTGATAAAACCCTGGTTAAGAAGCTTTTGTGACAGCAGTAATCCTCTTTGTCGAAAGTCAGGGTACTCACGCATGCCCTTGAAAATCGGATAAGCTGAGAAACGTAGACGCCATATGCAGGCGATGCTGGTATATTGCTACTCAAGAAGGGAAAATTAACAATAGGAAAGTTGAAGTCATCACGTTTGTCATAAAGTTTTGTCTTCAAACGTCCCTCATAGTCTATTTCAAGAAACAAATCCAAATATGAAGCGGACTTTGGTGTATCTGTAGTATCCTTAATTTCAAGTTCTACCTAGAACAAGGAATTTATACCTGCGTGTCCCATTTTTCTTGAAAAAACATTGATGAACTAGTTGCTTTAAGCGATCTTTTAATTGAGAATGTGGTATGGTAGTGTAAAGTGCAGAGAAGTCGAAAGTTTTTATGCTGTTGCATGTAGCCAAAGATTTTGATTTTAGATATTGAAGTAAATTTTTGGAGTTTTTAAGAATCCACATCTGATTGACGCCACTGGTGGAATATGTTTCACAGTTTTTCTGAAGGCCCTCTTTAATACATGTCAATATGGATGTTAAAATCTTTGAAAGAGGTTTTGTAGAGCAATTAGCTGACCCAGCAATGTACCTTTGTTTAAACGGATTCGTATGTAGTTTAGGAATCCAATAAAGAGCAGGAAGGTCCATTTATTCATCCTCTGTAGAAATGCCAAAGGAATGAAGAACGGTCTTGTGGTTATCAAGGACCTCCTGCTTAGTGAGTGTGGTCGGTGTATAAGTTGGGTTACCCGCAGTGTTATCTATTCCCAATTCGTTTCTAAGACACTCAAAATAATAGTTCTTACAAACAAAAACGATGTTATTGAGGGCCTTGTCAGCTACATATTTGTCATGGAGGGGAGTCAAGTTTTCAACAACCTTAGGGTCTTTAAAGATGGATTTAGCTTTAGTGCTCATAGACCCTTGGAGGCTTTTAATTCTGATTTGTATCATTGACCTAATAGCCTTCACCCACTCTGAAAGTATGTCAGCAGGCTTCTGTTCCTTTGAAGTCCATTTTCTGGCGTAGTCCTCAACCGAATCCATAAGTAATTTGAGATTATATTTCCAATTAATTGGCTGAGGTTCTCGATATTTGGGGCCTTTAGCTAGCATATTTTTTAGATTTTGATTATCAGCTAGATTGAGATGTCCAGTGATAACATGACCCACAGGATTATAATTGAATGGAGATGTCGAACAGGAGCAGTCAGGGGTTTAGACTTAAAGTCATCGGAATTAAGGTCCCGCAATGCCCGTTTGTAATTGAAAATCTTGTAACTTATTTGTACGTATATTTAGAAACTAGGAAAATACTAAAATAATACAACCGAGTGAAGGAATTTTCTTCCGGTAGTATTTTTTAAACTAACAATTACTGAAAATTATTTTCGTTTTTAATACATATTTTGTACGATAAAATGAAATAAATATTTTAAAGGATTCATATGCCACGTTGAAAGTCTTTGAAAGGATTGCACTGCTGATGAGTTGCAGTCAACGAAATGGCCATACAGTACACCTAATTTATTTAGGTATTTTGTGATACGTTTTATTGTTTTATCATATACCACAGGAATTTTTATGATGACAGGTATCAAAATTAATGTGACATGCAAGACCAGACATGTATGTCTGATAACAATTTGGTGGGGGAGACATTCAGTGGATTAAGTTACATCTGCAAAATTTTACTTTTTTATGATAATCTTAGATATGATTGTAAACATTTTGCAAAGATTTCAAGGTGTGGATTAAAATACTAGCAGTTAATAACGCTAATAACGGTCAAAAACGCACATCTGCATCACCTCCATAAATATTCTACAAAGTTTGAAAGATCTGGCTTAAAAGGTGTAAAATAAAACTTACCTAACACATGTACAAAATCTTCACCAACCACACACCGACACTCCCTTTACCATTTACCATACAAGAAGCTGAATACCAGATTTTCACAAGTGCAACCCGTCGAAAAATGATATATGAATAAGAAATTATTCAAAAGAGTCATTTTTACCTTTCCACTTCAAAAATTGTTTCCTTGTTACAACACTGACAATATTTAAATTGTGCACAAATATTACCTGAGTAGAACAATCAGATAGGTATAGTGTTACAGTATACGATGTAGGTTTGGTGAACAATTTAAAAATTTATGTACACATTCAAATCCTCTTACAAAATTTTTGACATTCATCATGTGTTCATTATCTTCTGTCTCTTGTTACACATTCAATATTTAAATATAAAAAAGAAACGATGATAGGTAGTGGATACAATCATTTTTAAATGTTAAATATAATGTAAACAAATAAAGGATATGATATGGTTATAAAAGTAAACTGAATCATATAAATTATGTAAAATGGTAATAAATACATGTATATCAATTTACAACATATGACTGAGTAAGAACAACTTCTAATCACATCGCTAGTTTACATATTTATATTTTAGGAACATTTTACGGATAGGTCCATGAAAAATGACGATACTTATTTATTCGTCTTAAATTGCTTTAACAAATAACTCCTCGTCACAACAACTTCATTTTATGAAATTTAGAACATCACTGTTGAAATGTAAATGTTGAATATACATTTTTCATTATTTTGATTTGGAAGTTAGTAAAGTCCAGAAATACCAAAAGGATATTCGAAGGAGGAGAAAATCGAAACAACTAACAAACTCCGGAGAATAACGACGACAAGACCAAAACAATACGTGCACTATAATTAAAAACTAAAAACATATGAACAACATGAACCCCACCAAAAAAACCGTGGGTAGACTCAGGTGCTCCGGAAGAGTTAGCAGTCTCGGCTTCCTGCAGGATACCGGTCATGCTGCCCATGTCAAATCCGGTATGGGGAAGGGACAACATCAATGGAACAGGTCCATTTTCATTTGTTGACTTTTTCATACCTGTCAATCAAGTTATGATGACGTCCATAAAACATTAATAAGGATGACTCAAACTTAGGAGCAACACACCTCTGTCTGAGCAACTTTTCTGTCAGGAGTTGGGCTCTGTCCAGGAAGGCAATGTATATATTACAAGCTCTGGAATAACGTATGAGGTGTGAAATATATACTCCATACGCCGTAGCTTATGGAATGTTGCCGCTCAAAAATGGGAAGTTGACGATTGGAAAGTCAAATTCATCCCGTTTGTCGTAAAGTTTTGTATTCAACCTTCCTCTGATGTCGATTTCGAGATTAAGGGCAAGATAAAATGCAGACTTTGCAATTTCTATGTATCCTTAATTTCGAACTCATTGGGATAGGTGAGATGTAAGAAATTTCCAAATCGTGAATTGTTGAGTGATAAAACATCATATAAAAATTAAAGATACGGGCTTAATTCCTCTGTTTTTTCTTAAAAAGCCCGTCAAGAAAGTCTGACTCATATGAGTCAAGGTACAAGTCGGCCAGGAGTGACGCACAATTAGTTCCCATTGGAATGCCAATAGTCTGTTGGAAAACACGTCCACCAAATTGAATAAATATACTGTCGATCAAAAATTCAATTTCGTCCTCTGTATATTTTTTGTTACATTTAGAGTGGTTTTTAACAAATTATGATTTATCTCTACGAATGACAAGATATGTGTATCTGATGTTGCCATTTTTATTTTGAAAGCATCGGTGGATTAGATCTTTCAAATTCTCCTTAAGTTGTGAATGAGGAATGGTGGTATAGAGGGTAGAGGAATCAAAGGTTTTTTCTGCTATTACAAACTGAAACGACCGAGATCGTAAAATATCCTTTCAGTCTTTGCAGTTCTTTAATATGCATATTTGATTGATACCACTTCTTGAATAGCTTGTCTCACAATAACTTTGGGAACCCGTTTTGACAGCCGTTTACATAGAAGTTAGAAGTTGAGACAATGGTTTCGTTGAACAATTGGCAGATCCAGCTATAAAGCGTTGTTTGTATAGACATTTATGTAACTTGGTTATCCATTACAAGGTAGGAAGATCACAATCATCATCTTTGGTGGAAATACCAAATGACGATTAGACCGATCTATGATTGTCGGTTATTTCTTCTTTTGAAAGTGTAGTAGCTTTATAGGTAGGATTGCCAAGTGAACTAGCTATCCCTAGTTCATTAATCAAGCATTGAATATAGTAGCTTTTGCTTACAAAAAACGATGTTATTAGGGGCCTCATCTGCTGGAACAGCAACACATTTGTCATGAATGGTGGACAATGTATTGACAGCATCAGGTTTGCTTAAGACTGATGTTCCTTTTTTACTCATAGGCCTTCTAAGTTGATCAATTGGAATCAACGATCTCACAGCTTTAACCCACTCTGAAAGCGAATCTAGTGACTCTCGTTCCACAGCCTCCATCAGTAGTTTGAAATTTTATTTACAATTTATGGATCGTGGTTCGCGATACTTTGAACCTTTTGCAAGGACATCACGAAGAGACTTATTGGTTATGATATTTAAGTCTCCTGTGATGACACGGCCAACAGGACTAATGGAGAACTGTTACATGAACAATGTGACATGCATGACCTGACTCTCTTTGTGCTGAAGTTTGGGTTTTTTAATTTTTTATGTTATTTTGCCTTGAGTTCTGTCAGTTGGGTTGCCTTGTCATTGCTGACCTTTCCTTTTATCCATTTTGTTCTTTGTATAATTTAGTTGCTTGCATCCTGGTGCGGAATTTTCTCGCTGAGTTGAAGACTTATTGGTGGCCTTGGACTGTTTTCTGGTCTTTGGTCGGGCTTTTGTCTCTTTGACACATTCCACGTTTCCATTACCTATTCTAATATTCCTTTCAGGCATGTTTTTTAGCTCATTGTTCAATTTCTATTTTCGTGGCTCTTAAAATTTTATTTTCGTATGTCTATTCAGCACGGTCTTTAATATTAAAGGTGAAGATTAAAGGAAAATTTTAGCATTTTTTCTAGAAAGACAGGTGACGTTTCTCTTATTAAAGGGTGCAGGCATAAAAATGAACACGTTTTACATATATTTATGTTACTGATTGTGATACTTGTTTCCTTTTTTACCATGTTCTTTCCGGCAAGTGCCTGCTTAAATGAACTAGTTCCTATGGGTCAGAATGATTATTTTCCTTCTCATATAACTTATTTCGATAAAAAACAAATAAAAAATTATATAAAGTTCTTGTTTGGGTATAGGAGGTATTTGTCTGCAAAAATTGTCTCCTTTCTCTACCATTTTTTTCCCAAAGAAATTGTTAAAATCTGTACTACTTAAATTAAGGGCTCCATTTATTTGGGTCGTTATCACGTAACAACTGCAATAGACACTATTCTAATCAGAATTTGACTGATTGAGGATGAATGTGTTGTCTGGACATTTCCCGCGTCCAGGTCAATAAGTTTCTTTAAATGCATACATATTGTATGTAACTCAAACGTTCTCAATCCGACATGTTTCCATGTTTCGTCATTCGCTCTACTTCCGGTCAGACACAAGACTCTATTTTTAACTTTTTCGCTCATGATCTTTCCATAAATGTATTACTTCCTGAATTATTTTCCCTGGTGCTGATAATATATATTTAGTACCCAATTCTGTCGATTAAACAATATACATCAGTTGAAAATTAAAATCTTAGTCTGTGAATAATATCGGAAAACTCGGAAATTTGGGTTTGATGTCTATCCATTTTTTAGCTAAAAGGCCATTTGAGCTTTTGCCATCACTTGGCGTCCGTCGTCGTCGTACGTCGTCGTCCGTCGTTAACTTTTCACAAATCTTCTCCTCTGAAATGGCTGGGCAGATTGATCGAGGCTTCATAACAATAATAAATGACATGTCCTCCACAAACGGTCCTCATTTTATATTGATCTGATGAAAAGCATGGCCACTGTTGCTAAAAATAGAACATAGGGGTAAATTGCTGTTTTTTGCTAATAACTCAAAAACCGTTACAGATATCGAAAGTTTGCCATGTTGAGATCTATCTACCCTGAAATTTTAAAGGAAATCCCAAAACCCATTTAGGAGTTGTTGCCCTTTTGTTCTCAAATTTTCAAAATTTTTCCATTCAAAAATCTTCTCCTCTGAAACTGCTGGGCCGATTAGTTTGAAACTTAATAGAAAAAATCTATGCCATGTCCTCTACAAACGATCCTCAATTTATTTTGATCTGACATAAAACATGGCTGTCGTAGCTAAAAATAGAATATAGGGGTGCATATGTTGTTTTTGGCTTATAACTTAAAACCGTTACAGATATCAAAAATCTCACATGGGAGTAAAATTGATCAGCATTACAAGATCTACCTACCCTGAAATTTTGAAGGAAATCCCAAAACCCATTTAAGAGTTCTTGCCCTTTTTTTCGTCAAATTTTCAAAATCTAACATTTTTCGTCATTTATTTCCAAAAATATTTGAGATAGAAGTAAAATGTATATTGAAAAATGTTTGCCATGTTGAGATCTACGTACCCTGAAATTTTAAAGGAAATCCCAAAACCCATTTAGGAGTTATTGCCCTTTTTTGTCAAATTTTCAAAATTTTAACATTTTTGCACTGTCATCCGTTGCCCGACAAAAGGACCAAAAATAATACCAACATATAAACATCCACATGGAATTCATAAAAAAACTCAGAAACCACTGAACCAAAGTTGCAATAGTCTTTAAGTGATCCCTTGAAGAATACTGTCCAGCATGTCAGCACGCCAACCAGGACTACCACCATCAGGGAACATATTTTAACATTAAACGGTATGAAAAATAAATCTTCAACATATTTTCCCTGAACAATTGAACCAATTGCAACAAACTTGGTCAAATATTTGATTAATTGTCCAATGAAAACCAAACTCCAGGTGAGCGATACAGGCTCTGGTGAGCCTCTTGTTTTATTTCTTGTGCTTTTACATGTATTTCTCGAATTTTTCTATTAAGAACAACTCGCAATGTTTTCATTCACACCAGGTACAGACGATATGTATGTCTTAGAAAACAAGAGGCTCAGGTGGCTGAGCCTGTACCTGGGAGTCAAAAGCTTTTGATTTGATTTGATGGACTAGATTGAAAACTTCTGGAAACTTTGAAAATGACCTTCCATAGATGCTTCATACCAAGTATAAGTTCATTTGGCCAAACGGTTTCAGAGGAGCAGAATTTAAAAATTGACCAATGAGAACATATAAAGCCTTCTGGTGGCCATTTCGTTTCACAGACTATGATAATTTATGCAAAGTTTGTAAAGGACCTTTCATAAATTGTCCATACCAAAATTTAATTCATTTGGTTTTACGATTTCAGAGGAGGAGAAGTTTTAAATTTCAACCAATCAGAAAATGTAAATGTTCATGTCGGCCATTTTGTTTCAGCGACCAAGATGATTTCTGCAAAATTTGTAAAGGACCTTCCATAGATGCTCCATACCAAAAAATCAGTTCATTTGGCTTTACGGTTTCAGAGGAGAAGTTTTAAAGTTGGACCAATCAGAACATGTAAATGCTAATGGCGGCCATTTTGTTTCACGTACCGATATGATGTATGCAATCTTTGTAAAGGACCTTCCATAGAAGCTTCAGGCCAAGTTTCAGTTCAATAGGTCTAGGGGTATCAGAGGAGAAGATGAAAATGTAAAAGTTTACAGACGGACCACGGACGCCGGATGGACGACGGAAGCCAAGTAATGGCAAAAGCTCAAATGTCCTTTTAGGACAGGTGAGCTAAAAAAGATGGGATACAACACTCTAAATCCTTTCCCCATATATTGTGTCAGTGGACGAAATTTGGATATTTGATTTATGCTATAAATGATGGGGGATAGGGCAATGAAAGTCGTGATTGTTACAGAGAAAAAGGGGTGGTGGAACACACTAAATCCATTCTTCGGGTGTCTGTGCGATCTATAAATCCTGATTTATTCAAGGGCTGAACATAGGTAGAGGAGTGATTGAAAGAGGGGAGATATAAATTTTCTGACTTCTTTAAAACTATTTAAATGACGATCTTACTGTCTCTAAAAACGATAGATATATAATAAATGATTTTTACGCATCTCTGTAAAATTCACCCTACGAAAATGGTGAAATTTCCAATTAAAAAGATATAAGAAAAATCTATTTAATCTGTTTTCAGATACCCGTCCTTAAATATCGGGAAAACAATACCGAAATAACAAAAGTGGGGGAGTTCCTTAATTAACGTCATAAGAATGGAACACAACACATTTTTCGTGATCTTTCCGGGTAAGGTTCTTTGAGTTCCACTCTCATATCTTAGAATATCTCTTGGATATGCACTATAACGAAACCAGCAGCGTAATTATTACAAAATAGAAATAAAGTATTAAATACTTCTATCAATTACAAGTTCACGTCTGTACACATCAAATGTGAGGTAAATTTATATAAGGAATATGACGAGTGTTTTAGTTAATTCAGAATTGTGCATAAGATTCAAACTAAAACTTTCTACAGAATAACTCATTTCTTTAAGGGAATACGATACAGTTGCAAAAAAAAGGGGGGAGGGGGTAATGACGTAGCCACAAGAGATACCGATTGTGACGTCGTAGTATCTCTGAGGAAATACCATCATAATATCCTAAATTTGAAGTTTTTCTTAAATATCTTGGTAATAAGCATATGGAACACCATTTTTGCAAACAGAGGTCTATTACTTAAACATTGTTGTACTAAGATTTGACGAAAACTCAGTGATGATTTTTTTTTCCAATAATCATTTGAAGTTAATTCTATTTGTTAGTGTTTTATATATGGTGTTAAAAATGTAGCAAAAACCCACATTTTAATTCATGTATAGCTCATATGAATGAATTATTACAATTTGACTATTAAAAGATGAACTTGTTACAAAAAACTTCGAGAAAAAAATGCAAATTCATTGCAAAGTTATAACAGGTTTCATCAACGACTCGAAAATGCATCAAATTCAATGTTATATATCTCTAACGTTATATTGTGAAGTTATCTTTCTCGTTTGATACCTTCAAATTAAAGTATAGAAGCAAGGAGGCACTTATGTCAACATTTCATGGAGGATGAATGAGGTTGTGCGTCCGAAATACATGTATAATACAATTATTTGTGTTTTAATATGTTTATCTTCTCCATGAAGAAAATGATTGTTTGAAAAGTAGTTATTCAACAATGAGGCCTTGCTCATTAAGTTTTCCATACTTTTGAATTTCTCCGTTCTAAACAACCGACTAAATTTTATTACCTTTCATACTCTTTCCAAGTACAGGCGTTAAATTCGATTTATTTGAAGTATCTAACTACCCTAGAACCATTCTGGACGATTCTACCCCAGAACTATTCTGGGCGGTTCTACCCCAGAACTATTCTAGCCGGTTCTATCCTAGAACCATTCTGAACGGTTCTACCCTTAGAACCTTTCTGAATGGTTCTTACCTAGAACCATTATGACCCTGGCAATAGTTTATGAATTTTTGAACATCAAAATTATAAGAAATAAAATATTTATTTTGTTCTCGTAATTTAAAATCAACTTTCATCGTGCAGAAATATATTATAGAGTAAAAAAAGAAAAAAAAATACTCAGAATAAAGTTTTTACTAAAACTAAATGATTTAAAAACTAGTCGGTGTTATTTCCTAGTACATAAAACATTTCTCGACATATATTTCGACAAGAGAACACTTTAAATCAAGATTTAGTCCCGTCCCTTCTCAATTCAAATCATTGTGTAAAATGTCCATATATGTACGTTATGTTTATATAAGTTTTCGATAAATTTGTGAAATGCACCTCTTCTTTCAACATGTTCAAAATGGCGGTACTCATCCCAATCATATTCTACCTTGTCATAACGTAATAAATATCATTCATACGAGCAAAGAGAATTAATCATATAATATATTAAATGTTTACCATATAAAAATGGTAAAAAGATAAATTATTAATTTAAAATATATTAAAATATTACACATTTGAAATCTCTGCATTGAAATTTAGGACCACCTGATACACACCTATTTATTCAAATGCTGCATTAATGATTTTAAAATGTAGCCATATAAAAATTTGAAACTGATTTTGTCAGCAAAACGGTTTACCTGTATAAATACACATGTATCTGTGTACCTTAAAGGTTGAAACAATAAACAACTGGACAGTCAAGGTACAATATACATGCAAAACGTTAATTAGTTATAATTACCTAAAACAGACAACATGTTACGGAGAACAAAATGATTATTCATTGATTTGTCGTAGAAATTTACCAGTATTTAGCAAAATTCAAAAATAATAGAATTACTAAGGGTTCATTCCTTGTATTGCGCATGGTAAATCTCCTTAGCTGAAATTTGGCTACATATTTCGGTACTTTTGGGCTTTCAAATGTTTCGATTTTAATGCTGCTGATGAGAGGTAAATCCTTGAAATGCGTCGTATACAGCATTGTATACATTTACTTTATCTAATATTAGTATCTTTGGATTGTTATTTTTTCTTTACATGTAAATTTACTTCAGATAAAAATCACACATATTTGAACAAAAACAATAATTCTTTTTTCTTGTGCGTTAAAAAAATGGGACAAAAACTTGCACTTTATTATATTTACATATATGTAATTTTGCTATTTTGTATGAATTGGGCATAAGTTTAATATTATTAATTATTGTCATAATTTCATATAATGAAATTATAATTGATGTAAAATGATACTACATATTTCCAAAAAAAATGTGTATAAAAGTTTGGAAAAAGCGAAGACGAGGAATACGTGCCATAATCAATACAGAGTTATCGGACATGAAAATGGACGGTTCTACCCTAGAGCCATTTATGACAGTTCTACCCCCCCCCCTAGAACCATTTATGACGGTTCTACCTTAGAACCATTTATGACAGAGTTGGTTCTACCGTATAACCGTTCTAGAATGGTTCTAGAACCGTCCTCTTTGACAGAATAGTTGAGAGTTCTACCCTAGAACCACTTATGACAGTTCTACCCTAGAACCATTCTGGACGGTTCTACCGTAGAACCATTTTGAATGGTTCTACCCCAGAACCATTTATGACAGTTCTACCCTAGAACCATTTATGACGGTTCTACCTTAGAACCATTTATGACAGGGTTGGTTCTACCCTAGAACCGTTCTAGAATTGTTCTATAACCGTGCGCTTTGACAGAATAGTTGAGAGGTAATTGATTTCAACTGTATTTCCCAATGGCAAAGGAGGATTTATTCGTGAAAGGTTTGCTCATTTCAACTCAAATATGAAACTTTATTTTGTAAAATTTGGGAATAATACGATATGTTTTATGGAATTAGAAACGCATAATCCAGAAACTCGAATTCCCCGTTTGTTGCTTGGTAAAAAATGAACACAACAGAAACATGATTTAAATTAGACATTTTCCAATAGTATACAGTTATTTAACAGTATTGGGGATATAACAATTTTATTGCCAATGAGACACTGACTAATTTATCGACGCGAAGCGCAGGTAATTAGTCAATGTGTCGAGGGACAAATAAAATGGCTATATCCCGAAATGACTGTTAAATAACTGTTTTATTGTACCGACACACTTTACCGGTCAATAGTTTCCAGTAATAATCACCCGTCAGCATTAACCAGTGATTAGTTTTGGAAACTAATCACCGGTAAAAAAGAGTAAAATTAATGTCTTGATTTTTATATAGCAAAAAATATACTGAGGTATAATAATACTACATATAACATTTGAACCGGTTAGTCAATTTAGCAATGAATAGCTACTTAGGGGCACATGTAGGTAATAAAAAGATATATTTGACACAAAACTTTGATAAGTCCCTACCCTTTTCCAAAAGTGATTTCGCGTATTATTGCTATTCGTTCTACGAAGAATGTATTTGGAATTTCATATTCATTCAATACTAAAAAAAATTAAACAAAAAATCTAACTTTCAATCAAAATTATAACATTTAACCTTAAAATTTATTAATTTATATAAACAGATCTATCAATATTCAAATATTTGAATTTCAAACATTTCTAAAAATAATTAGCACAAAAAGAATTGAAATCAAGCACGTATTACATCGTATTTCAATGTGCAAAACTTGTAGTCAAACTAAAACGTCTTCTTTGTTGCAAATTATTTTAAGGCTCTGCAGTCGAAGTGTGTGGCACAATTATATCACCGTTGTATATACAAAAGAGGTAACTAGCATTTTTGTCTTTTAGTGTAATAGAGATCGTAAAGTTGTAGTAATAAGGTTTGTTTTGAAGAAATATTTAGTTGTATAAAGGAGAGCAGTTCACTCACAAACTGAATAAACTACGAAATAAGTTTGACCTAGTCGAGCTTATACACCGATAAATACTTTTAATTCCATAATAACTACACTTTTCGGAATAAGAAAGAAATGAGCGGTTTAAAATGGCACTCTATTAGTGGCTAACATATTCATACAGTGAACGTTATTTATCGGAAAATAAAAGATCCCAGACGTCAAGTTGTCGACCGATTAAAATAAAAAATACACCGTCACGTTGTCGACCAATCAAAATAAAAAATACACATAGTATTCGAATTATCATAAAATAAGTAAAACGTAAAGTCCAACCAAGATTAATCCCATGGATTCAAAACTTGTTTCCAATTAATATAAACATGTTTCATTTACTACAGATGGCACACGATTCGCACGTTACACGCACACGATTCGCACGATACACGCACACGATTTGCACGTTACACGCAAACCACACGATGCACCTTACACGAAACACGATTTCCGATAGTGCGATTTCTAAACATTGTGTTTGTAAGATACGAACGATATATAACGAAACGAATTATTATGATTAAGTTTATGCCGGATATGAATAGCAATGAAATATTGAAAATGCATTTGATTTTAAATAAATAATTACGATGAAAGGAAGCAGGTTTTGAATGGTCCGCATTTAACTTTTTTCATCAATAAAAAAAATATTTGCATATTCAATGTTTTTTTATAGGAAATTTATCAAACTTTATAACAGAACTGTGAAATTATATTTTTAATTTATTAAAAATCAATAAACCTTTTCATGTTGTTATTACCTAATTAGCTATGACCCATTGATATGATAAGAATAACGATTTCAGTAAAATAAACATTACACCACAATATTTTATGGCTTCTTTTAAACAAAGACACCATATCATAGGGGAGTGTTCCACGAACGACAAAGCGGCTACTTATTGACTTATACAATTGCCTCAGATATACAATGCTAAATGGTTTAATTATAAGTTAAATTGTAAAAATATTGTATTTATTATTTATAATACATGTATAATATATAATATAAAATATTACCTGTTAATTTATATTAATATATAGTTGATATCAATATAATTTATTATTATTTATTCATTCAAATTATAATTAAACCATAAGCGAATAAAAATATTTCAAATTCTCTATGTAAAATATTTGTACATAAAATATATTTATATTATAAATTAAAGTTTATCTGAAAATGTAACTCTAAATTTATAAATAAAAAAAATCACAAATCTTTAGAGGCATGAATGAATGAACGAAGATTTCTTAGGTAAATTAATAGATAAATAGACATTTTATCTTCATAGGACCTCTTAATCCCTTGTCTAATTACAATTGTAGATGCTGTTTCATCCCGATCAAAAAATTACTTATGTAAAAGATGTATTATGAAAATATAAATTTATAAGTGATATTTGTCAACGGATTAAAAACTTCAGCATATTTTAAGAGTAATTTAAAATATTTTTTTTTTCAGACAAGTTAAAGTTCAAATTTATGTTTAATTCGCAAAAGGTTGCATGCAAGTTGTACCATCGTTTAATTTAGGGAACATTTTATTTAATGTATTCTTATCAAACCAATTAAATTGAATAATTTAAATTAGTAATAGAAAAAAAATAGAATCTGTTGCGGGATTATTAATATCAATATTTTCAAATAATTGACACCGATGAAGGTTCGTTCCAACAATATTTTAATTCGAGTTCGAAATATGCTCCGATTTGAATTTTAATATATATTTCGACCAATGAAATTTCATACACGTTACACGATTCAAATCGCAAGTATATTACCACACGCAAACCACACGCTCACGATTCACAAGTTACACGCACACGATTCACTAAAATGTGATCAAATGTGCTAAACTAAATACAATGTCATATATCCTGGAATCAAGTACAATAAAATGTATTCCCCAAAAGTTGGAAAGAAATGAGCTGACATGCATAAGAAACATTATCAAGGTTCATCACGTGTTTCAACAAAAAATTAAACGGCTGATCCATCCCTTGTGTCTGATTGAAGTTACAGGACCGTAACAGGTTTATAACAACCCCTATTACCTGCGCTCGTGGTGGAGTACTCCTTTAGCTCAGTTGGGACAAGACGCGCAGTTGTCTTTCTGTTACAGAAATCATGAAATAATAGGCCTTCATTAAGTCTGTAAGTTCCGTTGAAACATGGGAGATGGCTCAGAACGATCGCCGTACACTGGCACATATCCAATTAACATTTCGGGGTGTGATTTTGACAAATCACGAGCTATGGTAAAATGTACCTCTTTGACGCTCTCCATGTAGAATAAAAAAAAAATCTTCGTTTCATTTATTTAATCCTTTCAATATTTCTATGTCGAATGCCTCAGGTAAATACACTTTTAAAGCAACACTAGTTATTCAGTTTTCATGGTTGGTTTTCTTACAGTATGTCCATATATATCATGGTGGAATTATGATTTTTTTATGGACGTTATTCGTATCCCTGAGGTCAAAGGTCATTGCAGGTCTTGAGCCATATAGAAATATGACATATAACGTTTCTCTACATTATGGTATTTGGTTGGTGCAGATGCTTTTTCTGAACATAAATTTGTTTACTCTTTGCAACTCACTAATGCGTTCTAAATTTATTATAACAGACAAATAAAGGTAACCTTTTATATTTTTGTCGGCTAAAATATTACAAATTTTGAAAATTATTATCCGTCATTTTAAAAGTTTCAGCTTGAAATTTTCATATGTTCACCAAAAAATTCAATATTTTTTAACTAATAGCTAGATTATGTAAAGTCAAAGCTAAAATGGGCTCAACTGTCAAAATCTGCCCACTATTAGCAATTTTACAGCTATTTAAATTGTTTCTATGTCTGAGAAATGTAAACATCTTGAAGACGAACAAATTATGACGATATTCTGATTATCATATCAAGTATTGTAAAAAAAAAATTAGTCCTACCCTTAACATTTCAACGATAAATGATTAAAGAAAAAATATTAGTCTACATGTAGTAACCAAGGATTTGCATTGAGGAAAAAATGCATAGGAACGGTAAAGGTGAATGAATTTTTTCCATTACACAATCACATGACTGTGCACTTTTAAATAATTCATCAGTATGCGTATAAGTGTATAAGCTTATAAATTTACAGGAACAATAGGATAGTTCATTTTGCTGCCTGATATTAAAAGTTTAAAAAAACAAAACAAATTCAATAATACATGTACATGCAAGTTACATGCTGTCATAATGAGTTCCTCCCCTTACAATTGACAAACTGCAACTTTTAATTCACAAGAATCTATTAAACCTGTTATTAGTAAATGTTGGTTTAAAAATCTTGTTCAAAGGGATTTGTGGGTGATATAGGTCTCTTTGCATCAATTTTCATTAAATATCTTTTTTTTTTAGATTTTAGTAAAAAAACAATATTTTTTTTCATTTTACTTTATCTTATATGTACAAAAATAATAGCGTAAGATATACATTACATAAGAACTGTTCAAATTAAGAAAACCCCATTTTCACCTCTTTTGCATTCTTCTTTAAAGCAATACATTAAAGTTTTGTACCGTATGCAAATATTTATTCTTTTTGTGTTAAATAAATACTGAAGGAATTATACTGACCATAGTTTCTGCATCAGTTGTTTACAGAATGGATTAGTATCACAAAATATTCCTTTACACACGTTTGAAATTATGACGTCAAATTGGGACAAGACGCGCAATTGTTTTCCTCTTACAGAAGTCATGAAATAATAGGCTGCCATTAAGTCTGCACGTTTCGTTGAAACATGGGAGATGGCTCAAAACAATCGCCACAATTCTGGCTGTGATGTCAGTCTACTTTTCCGTTATTTGACAAATCACGAGCCATGGTAAAAAGTCCTCCTTCCGCAAAGCAAAATGTACCTCTTTCATGCTCTCCATATAGAATAAAAAATTTCTTGGTTTTCTTTATTTAATCCTTTCAATATTACATATAGTTATTCAGTTATCATGGTTGATTTTGTTACAGTAGGTCCATATACATCATGGTGCAATTATAATTTTTTATGGACTTCTTTCGTATCCCTCAGGTCAAAGATCATTGCAGGTCTTGAGCCAGTTGATAGAGCGGTGGACTACTGTACCAAAGATTAAGGGTTTGATTTTGAGATACAAATCATGCTATACTGTTACAATAGTAATAGTATAGATTTATCAACTATTGTCGGTTTCAGATTTACTTTCGCCAGTTAGTATCACTCTGGGTTATGAAGAAGTTACAAATAGACGAATGTATGGAATCAAGAGCAGGAGGATTGATAGAAATAGAGGATAAAACCCTGAATATAGAAGGTAACACCTGTGAAGAGTAAAAGAAAAACCGGTGGCAGTGTCCATGAAAAGAGACAGCAGTCGCCTAGCGTTACCCAGAACGGATGTTGTGGAAGAGGGGAAGAAGTGGAATACATTTTGAGCGCCGCCACGTCTCTTCCAGGAAACAGAAGGCGCTAAACGTGTCAAGGAAGTAAGAGACAGAGCAATAAAAAATGAAAACTACACCGCCTCATTAATTCCAGTGGGGTATTCGGGAGTAATGAAAGAAGACAAAGTTATACTTTCTGATAGGACTATGTATTACCTGTCAGCGTTTTGGATGGCCAATCCTCAAATCAAACAGAGGAATGGTACAAAAACTCAGACTCCGGAAATCAGCAATGAAGACAAGTCATCTGGTACGGATTAGACACATGCTAGAACAGTAGCAACCCAAACAGATCAGTTGGAAGATACAAGTAAAGTTTATATAGCAAGTACGACTCAGTGGACTCAGACCGATAGCGCATACAATGACATTAGACCAGTAGTTTTCTGTGGTGACGATAGAGGCAAGAATTTTGCTCATATATATTTTCTTTCGTTTTTTGTGCATTACTTTAATTTTAAGTTTATTAACAGGTATTCCTATGCATGTGTTTATTACAGTAATTTGTCGTAAATATTTGCACCTTAACTAATTGGCAATTTATTTTAGTATTCGAGTTGTTCATATTTATTATCTATATCATGTTTGTAATCATATATTCCTGTCCGGGACGGACAGTCTTTTCATAGAGGTTGGTAATGTAAAAGACAAAGGAATCTGTTGTACTGGCTTCAATAAGAAAAACATGGTCACAGAGAGGAATATATGCACTTTGTTCATTGATAATGTCTTTGTGGATGTATGTAGAAAATAAAACAGACAACATAGTAAATTATTAACTGTAAAAATGTGTCAAATCGGTCAACTGTTTCACTCTTAATGAAACAAGCAGCAAATTGAATATATATGTAACAAAAATAAATTATCGATGATGCATACACCGGTATATTAATTGCTGATATTTCCGGTCGAGCAATTCCTTTAAAAAATGCTATAATGGCTTAACGAACACATTTCAATCATTGACCTTTAGCACAAAATATCAGTATACATATGCTAAGAAAAAGACTGGTCAATCAAAATCAAATATATTTTTATAGCTTTAATTAATCATGAAATACCAATCCCTTGCAACAGGAAACGGTGCTGTAATCACTGCGAAACAGGCACAAAATATCCGGTAAACCTTGCATTTCTACCTGTTGCTAAGGCTCGTACAAATAAATTGTAAATTTTCCGACAATGAACATATATTGTATATTTACATGTTTGATATTATTGATACTTTATATAGTATAATTATTAAGATAACCACTAACATTTGCACTGCGTGCTTTTGTATGTTTTGCATAATAAACCAGTGTAGTTGATTGGACTTTGTGTTTTGTTGGATGACATTCCGGATTTTTTACTTTAAATAAAACACATTTGATTATGTCGACCTTTACTGTTATCTGTTTTGTTATTTGCTTAATATGTGTTAAAATCTGACAAAATACCTGAAACAGCGCTTTGTAGGCCGACGTTGTAATCACAAGCCACTTTATTGTTTATGTAGTTATCCCGGTTGTCTTCATATCTATCATCCCTTCCAGGACCCCGGTCCAAAGCCCCATATATAGTATGGGGGTTCGGAGCCTTGGTGTTCTTATTCATATCGGCGCATGGAGCCGGCATCATTGGACAGGAGCCGGCAGCATTGGACAAGAACTGAAAATACGATGTGATATGTATATTATTGTATTTCTTGATTATTATCTTAGATCAAAGTTTACTTTTAATATGTTTTCTGTGTTTGTGAAAATTTTATTTGAGATATGAATGTTAATCGTATCCAGTCCACTTAGCAGAAAAGCTTGCTATAGAATCTAGCGTTCTAATATTTAAGAGATAAATCAATGTACTTTATTCATTTTAACATACAATCACAATGACTCAAATTAAAATGTATTTACAAACATTATAATTCTTCTCTATACTCTAGTTACGATCAGTATCTCAAATAGGCATACGTTCAAAAAGGACTTACGCGCCTCTGTGGTGAGGTTGTGTTAGTGGATTTACACCGAAGCCCACGACAAAACTTCTTCCGGTGTCTCCACCCAATCTGGCTTTTAGCCCATTTCCTGTATTCGGTTGGATGTATGCCAATTTCAGCATCTAGCAGGGCCATGAAGGCCATATTTGCTATTTAAATCATAAAGATTTATAGTTTATATAATCTGGGACTTGATTTAAGGTAAAAGAATACGGATATTTAAACAGTTTTGTTTAGTTAATGGCCACCTATAATATTTGTACAATTTAGATAAAAAAAAAACACAAAAAAAAACCCAAAAAATTAATAATAATTATAAGAACAAAAAGGCGTTAATGTCAACTGTGTTCAAACTGTAAGTGGCACACCGTTTACAGCTTTTGCAAATTGCATTAAGTGCACTTTTACCCTTTCACTAGGAATGACAGCCCCTTTTTATTCTGTGCATCTCTTTCATACCGTATTTGAATGGTTGTTTATATCCAAGAGGATAACTGGATGCCTGAATAATGTTAAATATAGTACATGTGAGTACCATTTTTACAGAATGGAATATACGTGTATGTAGTAATTACATAACAACGATAAACCGTGAGTTTGATTGGTTGCAGGCGTTTGATTTCTATCACAGTTTGTATGAAATAACAGCGCTTTTGCTCAGTAAATGTTAAGATAAGGATTTGCCAGCAACATCATAATTTATGGTATTTATAACTGATACAAACATCTACCAACGATTTGCCGGACAAAAAATTTGATAATAGCATGAAGATATGTATAATATCCCAAAGTTTTGATGCCATGTTGAAATAATTCTATAAATGGCACATATTACTCGTATTTCTGGCAGATTACGCCCCCACCTGGACCCGCCCCTGGAAATAAAGTACGTGCGGTCTCCGGGAAATAATTTGAAACCGTCCTGGGAAGTCTGGATTCGTAAAGGTAATAAACGGTAATAAAACGGAAACCATGCCCTTCATAATTTGTCAAATATACGTCACACTACTTACAAATAAAGTTTTATTGAATAATGAGTTCTATATATGAGGTGTTAGGTATGTTCTGACAAAAGGGGCCGGTTTTTTTTTTCTCGCAAAGACTGTAATGGGGTATACTTTTATCTCTTTTGTACAAAGAGGTAATATCTGACTATCTGTAATAAGGCTATACGTCAAGAACATCTGGACCGGGGTTATAATTTGACAGAAACATAGAATTTCAGTCACAATCACATTAAAAAAAAAGAAACTTGCATACTTACATGTACATTGGGAAAACAAACATAAGACAAGTAGTTAAAGCCAAATCTGATGTCAATGTTCTACATTTTGATTGCTGGTTAAAAAGGGGTATTATTTTAGATGAATTTTGAAAATTGGGAATTTAGGCTTGTGACCTAAACTCCTCTTTCATTTTACATTTTATGTATTGAATTTCTTTACGGTATTGTGAAACACTGTATATAGATGTGCAATAAGGTTTTAGAATTGTGATTATTAAAAACTGGTGCCCTTTATGGGTCGAATTTAACAAATTGGGAATTATAAGTTGGTGACTGACAGTTTTCTTTCATTTTTCATTTTATACATTTTATTTCTATACAGTATTGCTATACACTGTATGGAGATGTGGTATAAGGTTTTAGAATTTTAATTTTCCAAAATATGGGCCTGTATTCAAGGGTATATTTGGGAAAAAGATGCACGGGGATACACATGTGGGGAGTGCGGGGATAGCTGTCGTTTCCGACTGCCTCAGTCTAGTTTCCTTTGCTGGGACGTATTACATGGTTCGCTGCAGTGTAGGGCAACCAGTAGGAAGTAAACAGAATTTATTTATTACTTTGATATACAAATATTTCCAGCTTTATAATCAAGTTTGATTACAAGTATGTTTGAATCAAAAAGATCGTAATTAGTTCCCAAATTTATATAAACCAACCATTACATGTCAGAATCGTGATTCCAAAATGCGTTTCTGAAAAGGGCTATAAGCATTTAACGAAATATGTAGAATTATGTTACATAAAAGTTAATAATATGTCATTTCGAAAATTGATTATGGTAAAGAAATGCAGTCATTATCGTTTTTTTTCGGAGCCTTTACATGCCAACATACAATTACAAGACGTACCATATTGCCAGTATTTTTGTCATCCCAGGATTGTCCCTAGGCTGTCCCTGTTAGATAGTACTTCTCAGCATTAGCTAGGTATTGTGATTCGTTAGTAGCCATATATAGCCACGCCCCTCCCCAGGATAACTCATCTTCATACTTTACGGATCTATGGGATAAGATAAGCAAGAGGAATGACGATTCGATTCTCATACATATACATATACGCAGATTTATAACATATGAACATCAGTCATATATGAAACAAATGATGAAAGGTTTAGAAATGAATTTTTCGTAATCGAGGTTCGAAAGGTTTCACAGTACATTTCAAGCTAAATTTATCCATAACTATACTGTAATTGAAAACCCTACGACAAAAACAGAGTTTTTATTCATCGCTGTTTGAGTGTCGGTCAGTATTTTGCCAAACGAATAAACCCATTTTAGGTTTTAAAGATTGCGCGCATTTGGAATCATCTATGTCATCGGTTACTAATATATTGATGCTGTTTCTCTTAATTCTAAAATTAGTGGGATAAAGTTTTAGAATCAAAACGGAACGTAACCGATGGGAATCCGGATTTCCACTCCTCACAGTTTCCTAAGATATTTTAAGGTATTCAGACTATATAAATCATGACCATAATTTTTATTTTTACCAAAAGTAATCATAACCATAAGATTATGCAGGTCTTATTAGGATATATCTACCACAGTCTGAAGCCCATTTCGTTGTTTATATGCATCCTCGGGAAAAAACAGTTAAGTTTATATCGTTTCCGAAGTTTGCCAAAAATTACCGAGGTCATTTTATGGAACATCCGGGACATTTGCAATCATAACGTGGTCATTTATAGTCTAAATACATTAAGGGTTTGTTTTCCTATCGCAACGTCAACTTTTTTTGGATAACAATATCATAGTAATCTCTGTGCATTCTTGTTTGTTTCCGATAACGAATATCATTGCTCTAGATATAAATTTTAAATCTGCAAATTAATATCACATGTATATATTTACCTATAATATGCAGCCGCCTGGTTCACACTGTTGCTATAGATACCTTTGTAAGTCTTTGCAAACTTGTAAATCTGTTTTGCGTGAGTTAAGAGCTTAGCAGCAAATGCTGGATCTGTAACAAAAAAATTGCATTTTTCTTACTGCAAGGAGGTTTGAAATTTTCCCCATACTGTGATTTTAAGATGAAGAATAGCAATAGAATTCCTTTTATTAAACCTTGATTCGTACAGGAATTATTTAAATATATCCCTTATTATCAATTAGTTTGAGATTATGTCACTGCCCGTAAAAGATCTAGTTGCTTCATAATGTTAAACATATATCATATTTAACATTTGAGAGACATATAAAATACAAAAAGAAACACCCTCATTATTGATACGACTACCAATGAATGGTATGAAAATTATATGTTTCCGGATATATATCAAAAAGACAAAAATCACTTTTTATCAAAATTTATATTGATATGTGTACCCTTTTCAGCAAAAACCATTGATCCTACTGCCATGGCCGCAGCATATTCTGAGGCTACGTCACTTCTGGGTTTACTGGCAGTGATTTTAAACGCTGGTCTTGCCATTGTCATATCTTCTGGTCTGCCCCAGAAAGCGTGGTCTTTACTGCCGTCTCCAACCTATCATGAAAAAATGCGCAATTGAGAAATTATAAGGAAATTGACAACCAAGCGAGAAAACGATGAAAAAATTATATATATTTATTTTACACAGAATACCGCAGACAGCGAGATTGTTTTACGTACCCACGTTATCTCTGAAAAGCATCGAAAAACCCGAAGGGAAATTTCATCCACCAGTCATGGCGGGGAGAACAAAAATCACACATCTAATTTTTCTCTAACTGAACGAATACCCGTAAACAACCACACGATTACATAACGGAATTTCTGAATTTCATCCTAAGGTTTAAAATTCATTTAAGAATACGCGTACGAAGTCCATCTTTGTACATACATGTATATGATCCACCTTTCTCTTTCTTCATTTTCTAGTATATTGGTGTCACCAAAAATGTCACAGAAAAGGACTGACGAATCCTTTTTTGTGTATTTTAATAGGCCGAGCTATACTACTTTAATTACGGTCCATACACCACTTAAATGTGATCGCACATCACGTTTGAGACGTCGAGAATCATAGAGAGACGTAACATGGATATGAAAAATATCAACAGTATTTACGATGAACAAAAAAAATAAATTTGTTAAGAAACAGGGCGATGGACGAGCTTCAAAACACGAAAATGGGCAAAATAAAAACTGCAAAAACCATGACAAAGGTTCTAGATAATAACCCTGTACCACCCTCACCACAGAGTATTCCTTACCAGCTACTTAATTTCCGATATAAAGTACCTGTATATAAAGTTCATTCTCTCCAGTATGACATTTTAGCATCCATTCTAGTGGCCAACGAATACAGTCATACATTTCATTCAGTTCTTCACTGGCAATGTAGGCATCTTTATACTGAAGAAGACCCCAAGCCAGTAAAGTGACCGTAGCAGACATAGGAAACCCAAACTTGACGTTATCACCAGCTGAATTTATAAGAAAAGCATTGAGCAATTAGATAAAATCCATGTAAAAACTGATGTCGATGTCAAATAACCACGAAAATGTTTAATAATAAAAACATGAAAAATGTTTGACGTGTGTTTGGACTTAAAAGTAGTGTATAAGACACCAATGTCTTACCTACGAAGATATAGAAAAAATCAATATAGTATAGTCAAAATAGTTAAATCTTTTTAACCGTTGATGCAAGTATTTGGTGTGCAATTCCTCAAACAATAAATCACACTGAGAAATCCGCTAACTCTCTTACCAAAATCAAAAAGTGTATTACAAACATAAAATACAGATAAATAATGATACGTTTTAAAGCTGAGAAAGTGTCCAAAATAAAAATCACTACGTATTTTGCTTACATAAGTTTGTCAGGTTACAGTGTGTTTTGGTACAATGTATACACTGTCTTTTTGGTGCCAGTATCTGTTTAGAAACCAAATAAATCACAAAATAAACTTCTGTCCACAAAAGAGACTTAATGTATCTGTTTTTAAAAGTAAAACGTAAAAGCAAATGAATAAACTGCTTTTATCTGAAGGACTGACATTACTTCAGTACTGACAAAATCAAACAACCTTCTTTACGTGGACTTCATTATGTTGTCGCTCTTTCAGCAAATAATACAAATAAAACATTTGTTCTCATTTTAAAAAGACAATAAGTTGATAAGAAATTTACATATCTTTTGCATACATCTGTGTCAAAGGATATTTATTAACAGACCCTTTTTATTGCATAAGGAAGCAGACAAGCATGGAATGGTAAGGATGTGGGTTAGGCATCTATAATACAATACTCCATAGGTTTGAAAGTGGCATAAAATGACAACCTAGAACGGTTGTCGTTTGGTCTCTAACAAGAAGCGACTCCCCTTCCTCCACAAACACTTAAGACAAAACACTAAATGGACACAAATATTTTTGAAACTTAAAAAAACATATTTAAAAAATCATCCTTACCGTCTTACCACTAAAGGCTAAGCCCAAAATTGAACCAAAAACTTGTTTTAACCTTAACAAAAGCATATTTTAACAACTATGCTTACCGTCATACCATCCTCCAGTCAAATCTTCCCCGTTGTCTCCTTTGTCGCCAAGTGCTGAATCATGCCGCCATGGAATTGGATTCTCTGACGGGAGTTTACCAGATCTCTGGGCAGCGTAGAAAAGAACAGATTTTTCTATTACCTCATCATAATTGTATTTTGTACCATCACCTGTAAAAACAAGAACAATCATATTCAGGAATAATATGGGTCGCTTGTCAATGTGATTTTAATACATGAAAAATACCATATTAAACTTTGTTCATTAGAGTTATCTCCCTTCTGAAATTACATTTTTTTATCCTCTAGTTCAGCTTGTTTTACCTAAAACCTTTATTTCCTGGATTAATTGATACATACATGATATAGTTGACTTTTCATCATTTGGGGGTGTTTGCTGTGTCATTTTTATTCTGTAATTTAATATAGAAACTGCGAAATTTTTACAAAAAAATCATGTTTTTGGACATTTTGAGAATTCGTTACACATTTAGAAAATTCAGTCCGCTCCAATTTTTTTTCTTTGAAGTTACGTGAATACATAGTCTTTTTGAAACAATAAAGATTGTCTTGGAAAAATTAATGTATTAGGCTCTGTATGCATTTTGAGAAATGTGGTTTTTATGAATAATCAAATTTTAAAAATATGTTGAATTATCTCCCCTTTTACCCTATGGTCGGTGTATTAGCAGTTACTGTCACTGATCAAAATTAATGTATCATATCCATGCTTTACAATAATAAACAGAGAAATATCATATTGCTTTCTTCTGTTTAGTATAATGGTATCAAAAATTGGTATTTTTTACTATAAATTCAAACTCTGAACATCAAAACTGGTTCCCGGCACATATTGCTGTCATGTCCTTCTCGCAGTGTAGTACCAGAAAAAAAAAATTTTCCTGAAAACTAGTCTTCCCATAATATATCCACACAACAATTTTGAAGAAAATTTGAGGACCCCCCTTGTGGACCATTTTGCATGCTTTTCTCGTAGACTGGGTGTTAAATACAGCCCAATCGTCTTGGTCAGTTTTAATCAGTACTGTTATGCAAGAATACACTGCTGTAAGGATTTTATTTGACATTTGACTGTCATATTTATATATATATATATAAAAACAATCTACACATAAGACTATAAATCATTCGAAAATATTCAGTCTGTACAGTCAAATAAATACTTTTCACGAAACATTGTTTGCCATATAAGTTCGAGATGTTTTAATAAAGAATTTTATAACCAAACTATTTTGTTTTTGCTTAACCGAAGCAAAAGCTGACAAACTTTTTAATGTCGTATATAAAGTTATTCGTCAAGCAAATCTTACCGTTTGGTAACGGAGGAACGGTAAAACTATCAATGCCCAAATTTTTAAGAACTGCTGTTGCAGTAGGTGGAGATCCGCTGTATTCAATCTGCAAAGTTATGTCTAGCGTGCCTCCGACTTTCAGGACTGCAGTGTGTCGTCGGTTTACTAATGTATGAACTGCATTATCCGCAGAGTGCGTTATTTCATCTCCCATCCATTGCTATTAGATAAGAATGAGATTTGAAATTTCAAATGACCAAATCATTAAAGTTTTTGACATTAAGTCGGATATGGGTCTCAGTGAATCCGTTGGTTGAGAGTGTTAATGTGTACAGTTCATCTTTCTAGGAAGCAACGATTACGTGTTGATTTTCACGGAGGTGACAATATCAATGGATTTTAATGTGGAAAATGGGATTGCCACGAATGCCTATGAATCATTTAAAAGTTTCCAGGATCCTGGATGTCCACCTTGCCCCCCCCCCCCCCCCACCCCAAATGGCCAAAAAAAAAAAATTTAAAAAAAAAGTAAATAAATTATAGACTACAATATATAAGAAAGTAAAAAATCAAATGGTTTTTCTCTTATCTTCCATACAAATAGATGTCAGCATAAGATTATTGAAGCACTAAAATGAAACAGAAAGTTCAATTAATTATGCGGTCTTCAACCGCTCATTTGTTCCGACTTCGTTTTGCCAAGGTTGCTGTAATTATCTTCATAATACCTCATGGCTAATAATATCCAGTTATATGGTGTATAAATTGTTGACACAGGGAATACGCATACACGAGACTACATTCAAGAAATGAAATCATATTTTGTAAGTATTTGGCGAATGTTGACGAATCCATGAACAAGATAAATCACTCAAAGCCTTCACGATCTTCCCGCTAGTTTTTCGCTTTTAACTTTTTTATTGAATGTCTTTCTTCGTATTTCAAGATGAAGAACAACAATAAAAATGTTCTTTTTACTAGATTTGTGCATTATTCTATATTCTCATGCATATTGAACCCACATGTTAAACTTACATTTAGCTTTGTAATGGGAGAAGAAAATGTTATAATACATTCCCATCCATTAATATCCTCTGTTATGTGAAATCTAAGATGACCTTCCATTCTGCCTCCCCAGTCATTAATAGATTCCATTGTTGCTGTAATATCGCCGACCACAACGGAGGGAAATATAAGTAGCAATGGAACCAATACCACAGCCAAATTCATAATGTCTGACATCTACTAGTACGGTGACTATAAAATGAGAAATATTTTAATTAATTTTAAGTTTATTAAACAATTTCAATTGTATTCCGTTGAATGCATACAAAAAACAGAGGAGTCGCTTACCTGCTTATGTTACATTGTGTAGCGTGCAAGCTGCATGTTCACCTTTCTTTTTCAACCTATCAATCACGCATGACCAATTATCATTTATCACAATCACGATAAACTCAGAAATTTGCAAAGACAATTTTCGCTTCTTTGTTGTCAATTTTCAGCAACATCACCTGCATCGAATATCATTGTTCGTGTAAATATACAATATATTTACACGGTCAGAAAATATAAAGTTTATTTGTACAAGCCTTAGAAACGGGTAGAAATGCGAGGTTTATCCTGCAACACTAAATTGTTATATGTTTGAGTGAAAAGGTATGAAAATGGAACATTTATAGCTGATTTGAAGAAGGGCTGTTTTTGGTGCGAAATCAAGGAAAACACGACGTCATAAACACTGTGAACCAGAACGCAATGCAAAATATCGTTGAATGTAAGGACAAGGGTAGCACGGGAGTATATTGGGCAGGCTATACTGGTCAGCTAAATGTGTAGTTGCAAGCCATCTCCGGTCTAATAACATGGGTAGAATAAACTTTTGTCGTATTGGGCCAATGACCCAATGAAGTCTACTGGTACTTGTTTACATGAAGAGAGCGGGGAGTGTAGTAAATATACAGGATAAAGACAATACAAACCGTTAGTCATTGTCGGAAAATATAAAATGTAAAATGTATCTGGGTTCGATGCGAAACATGGGGAAAAGGCTTTTATTTTTATTTTTTTTATTTAAGGATTGACCGTAATTTTTTTTTCAGTCTAGGAAGACATAACCTGAAGGACGTGGTGCACACAAAATAACCTGCGTATTAACCAATCAAATGACGCGTTACATCCAATATTTAATTATTTTCCGACAATGACTATGTATTGTATATATACAATAGTTGCATTGTATTTTGGATAGTTATATAAACAGGTAGAGAGAGGATAATTACCGAGAATTTATCAGCTGTTTCGCGGCGAGTACAAATAAAAGTATATTTGGCGAACATTGTACATATATTATGTTTATTTTGCAAGGATAAATTACACGATCAATTGTTACCCTTCAAACGTCGGTCACATGCTGGGACCGGGATCAGAATTCGGATTGGATTATCTGCTTTTTCCAGTGCTTCTCGGTCGTCTCTGGGTCTTTCATCGGTCTGTATAGAGTAAGGGTCTTGCATGGAGTCTCTTGGGACTGATACTCTCACTGTTATATCGAAATCCGAGAGTATACGAAGTACAGATGTACTGTTAGATTATCTCCATTTTCGTCGAGGAGCGATGAACAGCGAAGAGTGGCATGGAGCGAGAGAAGGGAAACGAAGTAGAGCAATGAAATGGACCGTCGTTGCTAAGGTGGTTGCTAAGGATACCCATCCATTGACCTAATGGTGACAGCAATCAGCTGGAGGTAAGGGGACATAATCCAATTCTACCTTCGCTCCTCCCTTGAACGGAAAACATCACCCGTGGTGAAAAGTGTAGGAAAAGGGGGGAGTTAATCCCATAGTGTACTTCGTATACTCTCAGAATTCGATATAACAGTGAGAGTATCAGTTCCTAGAGACTCGATCCTATACAGACCGATGAAAGAATGAAATTCTTTGATACCAATTTTGATGCACAAGATGTGAACATTTCGTCGATTTACGATTCAGCAGTTGTGCTCATAGCCTAAATTGTGGAAAATAAATGTAAATGTAGTTTAATCGCTCCGACAATATCAATATTAGATCATCTTACCCTAGTATTTGACAGTTCTGCCACCACAGGGCTTGCCTTATCTTTATAGAATGTTCCGTTTAATCGTATTAAAGTAACACAGATATTGTACCTGATATTGAACCCTGCTGATAACAAATCTGACTTTGTTTTGGGAATACATGCAGAAAATTCACGTAATGTAGAGTACAAATGTACTTGCCAATTATTAAGATCACGTTTGCAACATATTTACTTAATATAAATTATGTGATACCAATCTTAATGCACAAGATGTACACATTTCATCGAGTAAGGACTTACAGTTGTGATCAAGGCCTAAAGTGTTGAAATACAAAACAATCCAGAACGTAGAAAAGCATGTTAAAAAACGCCAAATTAAAATGACCGAAAGCGTAAAGTAAAAACCACAGATATGCACGAACGAAACACTTATATTTCACAAAATTTAAAAACATTGTAACAGTAATCTGAAGTATTAATTTTGGTCTAGTATCGAAATACTATTAACTGAGCTGGTGATACCACTGAGGACCACCAGCGCAGATATCATTGGTGTAGTAATGATAAACATAATAATTTTGCATTTTTCTTGATGCGAGATTTTCCCGATACTGACGGATTCATTTTGACTACAAGATGAAGAAGAGTAATTAAAGACCTTCATTATAGATTCGTACAAGAATTAATTCACAATTTATCCATTATTTTGACTAACTACGTTTTTGGATTGCTCCTTAGGTATATTTGTCCTCTTTGATATTATGTCACTGAAAGTACAGGATATGATTTTCGATATAATTTTCTCATTATGCGAAATTAATTTGAAACATGCACATAGCCTTTTGGAGACATAAACAATACCCAGAAACACAAACCACCCGCAAAATAAAGAACTAAAAGGAAAAAATCTGTTCTTCATTTGTTAAATATTTCAAATTATTGATACTTCAATCATTGAATGGCATAAAGATTATATTTTTCACTCAATATAACCCTAATTATCAATTAGCTTTATATATATTTGTGAATACAATAGATTATTTGATAACAATTTTAATGCAAAAAATGTGCACATTTCGTCGATGCTCAGTACCTAAGAAGTTCAAGTTGAAAACCAAAACAATAATCCAAAGGTTTGAAGAAAAATACCAAAATTACCAAATGGGGTTAGGCCAAAACCATATAAGGATAGAGCTATCTATGCACGAGGGAGATAGTCCTTAGATTTTGCAAATTTTACATTTTTGTAACAATTAATTTAAAGTGGAGAAATTTCAACGACATCCGAACGAGACTTGCCGAGACAGAGGCCATTGAGATCTCAAGCCAAGATTCTGAGATTTCTCTCTCTTGCAATTTCGCTGCTGCTGAATTTTTGTTCTACCCTTGCGGCTTTCAAATATCAGCAAATACGTTATCAAGCGGCATCTTAGATTTTTTCTATTTTGGCGAGTTATTTACCTTTTTATAACTTCATAATAAACGGAACGTGAATCTGCGTGTGCTGATCTTTTGGATAGTTATTTTAGTATATATTGTTGCGATTT
This sequence comes from Mytilisepta virgata, assembly GCA_028015205.1. Taxonomy (NCBI): domain Eukaryota; kingdom Metazoa; phylum Mollusca; class Bivalvia; order Mytilida; family Mytilidae; genus Mytilisepta; species Mytilisepta virgata. The sequence continues at coordinate 32,307,673 of CM051511.1, read as the reverse complement.
TGGTTGTAATTTGATTTTCGATGTTCAATTGGAGCATAGAATGATCTACCCAGAGTTTAAAAAATGTGTTCCGGTGTGGTGAAATGTGTTTTTTCAGCAGAAATTATGAGTTCCGATGATTACTATTCATTTTATTCGAAATTATAAATCTACTTAAATATCCAATGATCAATATCATGTTAAAAGGGATATACTTTCTGCAGATTACGGGTTTCATTACAAGTATGTTTGTTTTTTAAGAATTGACAAGCAAAGTTAATATGAACAAAAAGTCTTTGGCAGTCAAAATGTATTCCACTACATGAACATGCTAGTATTCCAGGTTGCTATCTGTATGCAGGAGTTTAACCAAGCTAGAACATGGAAAGAACAATGCGAAATGGACAATAGGCCTGGGAAGACTACACTTGCATGCTAAATGTCTAGACTATGTTGGCCACAGGCCTATGGTTAGTCTAAATAAGTACACATATTTAATCAGCAACTGTATGATATTTCAAAATTGTAAAACACACTTTAAACGGATATGTGTGCAATAAATTAAATCATATTTTTCAGACAGGTCGATTAGACTTTAAATCTATCATAAGTTTCTGCTATAAACCCGTTGCCATCAAAGGAAACAAAACGACCGATACAAGATGGACGGACATGTTTTTTAGAAATTGTTTGGCTTCCTGATGATTTCTAATTCGTAAAGAAACTTTGTGCAGCAATGCTAAGGTTTCTTATGAAAAAAATTGAGCTTACATCATCGTTTGCTGTTGCAAGGGAATAGTATTTGATGATCAATTAAAGCTATAAAAATATTGTATTTGTGAAAATTGACAGTTATGTTATCCAAAAGTACTGGTGATTTTTTTTCCGTTTGTGTTTTAACTCATAACCACATAATTTTGTACTATAGTTTAAAATTCAACTTTTTAACAGTTTATAGATTTAGTTGACCGATCGTTTGTTCAAAAAGTCACACATATAAATACACGTAAATATTACTATGACATTGACAAATTCCCGATGCAAAAACAATCGTTTTGATTTTAACAATCGTCTTTTTCTGAGCCAATGTATACTGATATTTTGTGCTAAATGTCAATGACAGAAATGTGTTGGTTAAGCCATTATAGCATTTTTTAAAGGAATTGCTCGACTGGAAATCTCAGCAATTAATATACCGGTGTATGCATCATCGATAATGTATTTTTGTTACATATATATTCAATTTGCTGTTTGAGTGAAACAGTTTACCGATTTGACACATTTTTACAGTTTATAATTTACAACGTCATGTTGTCTGTTTTATATTTCTACATACATCTACAAAGACATTATCAAGGAACCAAGTGCATATATTCCTCTCTGTGACCATGTTTTTATTACTGAAGCCAGTGCAACAGCTTCCTTTACATTACCCCACCCCCCCCCCATATGAAAAGGGGGAATATATGATTACAAACATGATTAGATAACAAATATGAACAACACGAATACTAAAAAAAAATTGCCAATTAGTTAAGTTGAAAATATTTAGGGCAAATTACGGTAATAAAAACATGCATTAGTATACCTCTAAATAGACTTAAAATTACAGTAATGCAAAAAAATCGAAATAACATATACATGACAAGAAATGTATTAGCAAAATTCTTGTCCTTCATCGTCACCACAGAGAACTACTCGTCTAATGTCATTGTATGCGCTATCGGTCTGAGTCCACTGAGTCGTACTGCCTATCTCAACTGTACTTCCAACTGATCTGTTTGGGTTTCTACTGTTCTAGCATGTGTCTAGTCTGTTCCATTTCTCTGTTTGGTTTGAGGATTGGCCATCCAAAACCCTGACAGGTAATACACAGTCTTATCAGAAAATATAACTTTCTCCTCTTTCATTATTCCCGAATATCCCACTGGAATTAATGAGGCGGTGTAGTTTTCCTTTTTTATTGCTCTGTTTCCTACTTCCTTGACACGTTTAGCGTCTTCTGTTTCCTGGAAGAGACTTGGCGGCGCTCAAAATTTATTCTACTTCTTCCCCTCTTCCAACTAATCCGTTCTGGGTAACGCTAGGCGTCTGCTGTCTCTTTTAATGGAAACTGTCACCGGTTTTCCTTTTATGCTGTGTAAGTCTCCTCACAGGTGTTACCTTCTATATTCAGGGTTTCGTCCTCTATTTCTATCAATCCTCCTGCTCTTGATTCCATACATTCATGTATTTGTAACTTCGTTGGACTAGATGGTAAGGAGGGAAAACATTTAATTGGTGAATCAAAAGGCCAAGCAAATCTTTCTTGACGGGCGAAACATCATGGTCATCATAACTCAGAGTGATACTAACTGGCGAAAATAAATCTGAAATCGACACTATTTAATAAATCTATACTATTACTATTGTAACAGTGATAGCATGATTTGGATCCCAAAATTACCTACCGCACTAGCCGGGGATCGAACCCGGAATCTTTGGTACAGTAGTCCACCGCTCTACCAACTGTCTCAAGACCTAAATAAATTTGATGCACTGTATGGCCATTTCGTTGCTGTCAACTCATCATCAGTGCAATCCTTTCACATACTTTCAACGCGGCATATGAATCCTTTAAAATATTTATTTCATTTTAACGTACAACATATGTATTGAAAACGAAATTAATTTTCAGTGATTGTTACTTTGAAAAACACTACCGGAAGGAAATTCCCTCAGTGTGGTGTATTATTTTTGTTTTTCCGAGTTTCTAAATATAGGTACAAAATAAGTTACAAAAGTACCCTGAATTGGTAAAATAGATAAGGGGAGGTTTGGGTACCCATAAAACCGGCTTAACCCACCGATGTTCAGTATCTGTACTAGTTAGGGAAATCCTGACTAACTGTTGTGTTTATGTTTGTGTTTTGTTCTCTTTGATATTGTTCTAGCTGTTGGGTTGCCTTGATTGATTGTTATGCCCTTGGTGACCTTTCCTGTTATCCATTTTGTCCCTTATTTTCACAGTGCTCTTGTTTCTGTGCTGTCTTTTTTTTTCATTCCTTTAGTTATAGATATGGCATTTGTATTTTGTGTTTCATTTTCATGACGTTGTCTTTTTCTTGGATTTCAAATTAATGAGTCCCCCTGTTTTGTTACTTCGGTATTGTTTTCCCGATATTCAAAGAGATACGAATTAAAATGATTTCGCATTTTCTCAAGATTCCATAACCAAAACTTGCTATTCAGTACTTTAAGACTGAATTTAAATTGGTTGTTAGTTTGGGAATTATCCCCACACTTGTCTGTGACAGAAAAGGGGTTTTCAGAAATTCTCTTTTTTCAAAATAACTTTTTACATGCAGTTGAAATGAAGGTCATTTACGTGTTCCCATCGTTCATTAAAAATGGTAGTGAAGAGTTTATAAATATTATGTTCAAATTGATTTTGTCGGGGAAAATATTGTTTGTTTTCAAAATAAGTTAACTGAAAAATATTATTTTCCTTCATATAACTCTGCAGCGTACAGAGAAATTTGTATATAACACAAGGTGTCTAAAATTCAACTCCAGTCACCGTTGCATGTTACAAAATACTTCTCTGAAAACACAAGGGAATTCAATTTTAACCAACATGTTCACCTACAACGTTTTATAAATAAATGCGTTAATTAATAGAAAGTGTAAACAACAGGGTCGTTTCTTTTGACCCTAATAAATTGATATATCATCATATTTATCGTAACATAATTAGTGTAGCGTGCCTACAACAGTCACATTAATTCTCAGTTAAGTTACGCTTTATTTGTTGCACCCCTTACCCCTGGAGCTGGAGATATGATTTCAGAAATTTCAGAACAAACGTTGAATAATGAATAAGAAAATAAAGAAATAGCATCATCGACAACTGGTTAAAGAACTTACAAAATAGGAATCTATATTGGACAGACTGTTTTTTCTTTCTTATTTTTTTGGTTCAAATTGAACGGAAGGACCTTGCTATAGATTAAGCGTTTTTGCAGTGATTTTGCAAGTTTATTTTCTGATTTCTACAATTCTTTACATCATTTGAATTATATTTAGCAAATGCATAAAAAATTGATAGAGAAAGGAAACAATGTTAGCGAATTCCTCCTACCTAAACAAGAGCGTTATAAATTAACAAGTGTTTTACAAGTTCATTTAACTAGAGACTTGCCGGAGAGACCCTGTTAAATAAGGAAACACATATCACAATCCGTATTATAAATATTTGTAATAATTCACCCGTTTTTCTACAAAAACATAATAAAATATGCTAAAACTTTCCTATTACTTTCACCTTCAAAATTGCAGACCGTGCTGATTAAATATAGGAGAATAAAATTTTAAGATTCATTAAAGTAGAATTTGAAAGACTAAATGAGCCGAAGAACATGTTTCTATGGAATATTGCATGCAACTAGAATGCACAAAACCACATCGTAATAACGTAGTATCGCATTTTTTAATTGATCTATCCGTAAAATTTTCTAAAATATAAGTATGTTAAGTAATGATGTGGTTCACCGTACTCATTCATATGTTGTAAATTTATATATTTATTACTATTTTACATATTTTATAGGATTCAGTTTATTTTTATAATCATCTCATGTCCTTTGTTTGTTTGCATTATATTCAACATTTAAAGATTCTTGCGTCCATATACATGGTGGCATCGTATACTGTAACACAACACATATCTGATTGTTCTACTCAGGTAATATCTTCAAGGTGTAATGCTATTTCGCAATGTAAAATGGTGATGCGGGAAGGTAAATATGTTTCTTTTTGATCATTTTTTGTTGATATATTATTTTTGGACTAGTTGAACGTAGTGAAAACTCGTCTTATAGTATGGTGAATGTCGGAAGAGTGAGTGGTTGTGTGGTGAATGAAAATAGGATACCCTTTTGTATAATCAACTCCTCTTACAGTTTTAAATCCAGATCATTGAAACTGTAGAATAGCTATGGACATCCTGAAGTTGTGGTTTTGTGACAGCTGTTTATGGATGGCGCAAATTTCTAGTATGTAACTGCTATTACAACCTTTAATCAAGACCTTTGAAACTTTGAAAAATGTTTAAAATCATACATGTATCTAAGGTGATCATGGACCTGATAATTCCACTTGAAATTTTTTTTTTCAAGATTTGCCATATAATGTAACCTAGTCCACCGTATTCCCCCCTTCATCAAATTGTGTTTGGTCTTGTATGTGACGGTAATTTTTTTAATTGTAATCATAAACATACCTGCGGTATTGGATATTATATGTAATTCTTTCACAAATATTCATTGCAACATGGCCTATTGAGTCTTTAAAATATCTTATTTCGTTTTAACCTACTACATGTATACTGAAAACGCAGTTAATTTGCAATACCAGTAGCTAATTCTCTCAGCGCGTTGTACAATCTCGTATTTAATGACGATTTTGTAAAGTATAGTTAAAAAGAGTTCTGTCAGCGGGTTGCTTTGATTGATTGGTATGTCATTGTTGACCTTTCCTGTTGTCCATTTTGTAATTTATTTACAAAATAAAATACAAAAGTACTCTGAATTGGGAAAACAGTTTCGACATAAAATTTTTACATTTTTGCCACAATTAGTCAATGTTTATAACCTTTATGAATTATCACTTAAAAAGAAAAGTAGAATGTGTAGTAATGTATGAATTTAGGAATACAGAGACATAATTAAAGGTCATTAAAGGCGTAACTCTTGGAAAATAAATAAAAAATACAAAAAAGGTCCGTCCCGTCTTCTGTAAAGATATATTGCTTCTTCTATTTTTTCATGAAATTTCTTTAATTTTTAATGTATAGACATTGCAAACTTAATTCACAATAGTAATTGTCAAAAAAAAAAGAAAAATATAAGTAGCAATATCTCTTTTTCTGAAGGCGGGACTCGCCTTTTTTGTTTGTTTGTTTGTTTAATAATTATTCGTTTTATTTGTAGGCAGCAAGTTTTCCATGGATTGCTGAATACAAGTGGGGGGCATCATATTTTTATTTCTCTAGATACACAAGTGACAGTAAAAGTACATTTTTACTATAATGTTTATTTCTATTTTAGGAACGCTGGATGACATTGTTGTAAGTCACGACACGTCCATTTATATACGTCTGGATTTGGTTTATTTCTTTCTTTTCAAGAGAGGACGTCGTCGGGTGAACATGGCACAAGATAATGCTATTTGCTGTGATGTGGAAATATTCATCAATACAAAACTGTGTGTACGTGTACACATTCACCTATGTCAGAATGAAGATTCATGTAGAAATTTGATCTTACGATTTATTTATTTCGATTTCTGATACCATTTTCAGCAGACGACATCTCCGTGATTAACCTACTGTTAATTTGACGCAAAATTTTGATATTGGGATGGAATAAATTGGTAACATTTGGACGAATCTTGTGTTTTCTGGTGGAAAATAGCTTTTTATCACTGCCCTGCGCGAACGCTATTTTCAGGAAATTGGTTAGAGTTAGCGTCATAGGGGCGTATTCATAAAATTGGTTTAATGTAAACCTCGTTTAAGCTTAGATCTGGTTTAGTTAAACCAAGAAACTAGGTTTAAATTAAACCCTATTCATGAAAGAAATTTAATCCTAGTTTAAGTAAACTTAGTTTAAAATTAAATAAACTTGGTTAATTTTTTAAAACTAAGTTTAAATTTAAACTATGATTACAAAAATAAAAACAACTGGCTCCGAACCGCATTTCATGTGACGTTCTGTTTATGACATGATTAAACACAACTTGACACTAAATTCAAAGCTGCTAGTAAATGCTGTAATGAAATACTGATCAGTGTAATTCGAGTGAACGTAACAGTGTTATTTCAAATTAAATCTTGAAACTGAATGCCCAATTATAAGAAACAAGAGGCTCCCAAAAGCCAGTATCGCTCACATGGATTTATCTTGTCCACGTTGATCAGGACTAAAATTTAAGCGTAGCAGTCGATGTGTCTAGTTTTCTCGTAGGGTCCTATGTTTAACTAAGTTTTGTTGTGGTGTCAGTCGGGGTCATCGGACATAATTCTGAAAGAGAACAATCTAAGGACCATAGCTGCCAAGTATGGTTCCAATTGGTTAAGTGGTTCCAGACAATAAGTTTTTTTTATAAATTTTCCCATAGGGTCCTATGTTAAACAAATGTGGCAGCCTTCTTGGTCGACAGTCTGGGTATTTGGACACATTTCTGAAACAGAACCAAGCAAGGACCATTGCTTCCAAGTCTTGTTACAATTGTCCCTGTGAAACTTAGTTTAACATAGGATCCGTTGGGAAAATTCATTTAAAAATCTTCTTGTTCAACTATGGTGGCAAACTTGGTTGATTGTCCGGGTCATCGGATATACTACTTAAAAAGGACCATCCAAAGACTATTTCTGGCAACTCTGGTTCCAATTGGTCAAGTGGTTCCAGACAAGGAGATTTTTCAATGAATTTTCCCATATGGCCCTATGTTAAACTACGTTCGGCTGTGGCAGGCATCTTGGTTCACATATATTTCTTAAAGACGACCATATAAGGACCATTGCTGCCAAGTCTAGTTCCAGTTGGCCCATTGGTTTCAGGCAAGAAGATTTAAAAAAAATATTCACATTATGTCTTATGTTAAACTAAGTTCAGCTGTTGCGGCCATCTTGGTTGTTAGTCTTGTTAATCGGACATAATTCTTAAAGAGGACCATCTAGGGACTATTGCTGTCAAATCTGGTTCCAATTGGTCAAGTGGTTTTAGACGAATATTTATGAATGAATTTTTCCATAGTTAAACTAAGGTCGGCTCTGGCGGCCATCTTTGTTAACAGTCCGGACTAACGGACATAATTCTGAAAGAAAACCTCCTGTGGATCATTACTGCAAGGCCTGATTCCAATTGGCCATTTAGTTTCATATAAGAAGATTTTTGAAAATCATCCCTCTTTTTCTATTTTTAGTAACAGCAGCCATGTCGGTTGGAAATAGGGGATGCCGTACATAACTTTGGAAGGGGGCCACCAAAGGACCATTCACAGAAGTTTGGTTCCAATTGGCCGAGTGGGTTCAGAGGAATGTTTACGCCCAAATACGACGTACGACGGACGCCAAGTGATGGCGAATGCTCACTTGACCTTTTAGACCAGATGAGCTATAAAAATCATGTCAACCCAAAGTTTCTAATCAGAAAACTTGATAAAGTTTTCCCTCAGATAGAAATATATTCAAAGAAAAGCTGCATATTTTTCACCCATCCATTTTACTGACGGTAACGTACTTGGAATTTTTTTTTACTTCCACAAAAGCAGAAGTTTAAATGCTCAAAGTAATGTGTTCAATTACAAATATAAATTTTTCTCCGACAAAATTTTTAAATTCGCGAAGAAGTGCTATACATTAGGTCCAGTACAATTATCTACAAGTATGGTTCCCTCCTGTCTTAGGAGAAAAAATGTTAAATCTACTTGGATTCGTGATCTCAAATAAACTGTGTGGGACAAAAGAGAATGACATAAGACACCCCGATCAACGATATCGTTAACATCTTAACTAATATCCATAAGACGCTTTTTCCAAAACAAAATGTTGTCAGAACAATATTTGCTGCCAAAGATAAAAAAACCCAAAGAAATCAGTTATTAACTAGATTAATTATTAAAACCTTATAAATACTTTACTTTGACATTGTTTACATCATTTGGATTATATATTTATTTTCAATATTTTATCTAAGCCAAATTAAATCTCTTCCTGTAGCAAACTAAAATCTTCTTCCCTGTCAACATTGTTAGTCATCCTCATCCGTTTGAGATATATTTACTAAAGATCAAAAAATGAGATTGCATTCTTGGAAAGGACCTCGAATTTTGTTATTTAGTATTTCCTCTTGATAAAACGATTGAAAATATATATTTCATTGTATTTTTAAATTTATGGTATGCGAAATGCACGAAAATTGGTATACCAGGAATAATATTTGACAGTAATGTGAGTATTTAACATTATCAATATGAGCAGGTGTTTAGTGCACGATCTTACAACAAAAAGAAACCAATAACAGGAAAGACGGTATGAAAAACAAGAACATGTGTCAGGATAACACTTATTTCTCTGTGGACATTCATACGTCTCTTGACCCGTTTGATAAATTCTGATTCACAACACGTTGGTTAATTTCTCGTGACATTTCCCGCCAACGAACGTTCGGAAGAGCTCTCGGAGTTTTACATTTTCATTAGAGAAAAAGATTCTAAAACTCTTGACCCGTTAATTATGAAATTTATCCACTCTATATAATCAAAACAAGCCTCGCAGTTTAAAAATGAAAGTTTAATTATCTCCAGTTGATAAATTTCATAATCAACTTTACTGGTCATCGTTGTAGAATCTATATGTTTCACCTATTTCAGAAGGTTCATATCATGATGTAATTGTGTACATAGTTCAATAATGATGTGACCCCATTTTCTCACTAATGACCCTGACCTCATATTTCTGAAAATTGTTGATGGACCCTAAATATGAAGTTTCATGTTGATACCACAGCTCTAACTTGACGTTACCTGTCTGAAAAACCAAAATTGAAAATAGATTAAGGGAAAATAACTCATATAAGATAGAATCAGATCCTTTTTGACCAAATTTATCAAAGTTGCGCACATATCCACTGAAGCCATTGCAAAAGGTCTCATGTCATTATCTCTTACGGTTTCAGAGGATTAGCACTAACAAGCAAAACAATATCAGGACAGATAACTCTTACGAGGTTCATGAAAAGCCTTTGGACTGTAATCCTGAAATAGCTTTTGTCTAACCGATCTATGGTTCAGAATATCATATCCATATATAGCTCCATTTTTCATACGCTTTACTTTGAAAATCGGTAGAAAAAAAGAATAATAATAATAAACAGAAGAATAACAATAAGGTCTTCCCATTGGATGGAAAAGACCTTAATTATATAACTAAATTTATTTCGGTATTTTGTGATACGTTTTATTATATAACTAAAACATCCTTAAATCTAAGATCTATAAAATTATTATAATTGTAAATTCTAGACTTAATATGATATTTTTATCCTCGCACTTTCGATGAAAGTTTGGAAATATAGCGATTGTCTCCTTTCGTCCGTCCGTCCGTCACAATTTCTTGCGAGATCAACTCATCCGTCACTTTTGGGGCTGGGAATTTAATTTCTATAAAGAATGGTTGCATACCACCTTAATTTGCGCAATAAGGTTTTATAATTTTGATTTTCTAAACAAGGGCCTACGTGGGTTGAACTTCGAAAATTTGGAATTCAAGATTGTGACCTAAACTCGTCTTTCATTTTTTAATTTACGCATTTTATTTCTATTCAGTATTGTCATGCACCAAATACAGATGCGTAATAATGTTTTAGAATTTTGATTTTTCAAAATTGGGGCCCACAGGTATCGAATTTAGAAAAACTGTCAATTTAAGCTTGTGACTAAAATCCTTTTCAATTTATAATTTATGTATTTTATTTCTATACAGTATCGTCATGCACCATATGCAGATGCGCAAGAAGGTTTTAGAATTTTAATGTTTTAAAATTGGGTTCCACATGGGTCGAAATTTGAAATTTTCAATATAATCTTGTGACCTTAATTTCTCTTTCATTTTGCAATTTATTCATTTTGCTTATATATAGTAGTGTTCTACACTATATTTAGTTGCACAATAAGGATTTAGAATATCGATTTTTAAATCGGGGGCTCACTCAGGTCAAATTTCAAAATAATTGTCAGTTTAAGCTTGTGAACTAAGGTATTTTTCATTTTACATTAGGATTATTGATTTAATTTCTTTATGGAATGACCGCATACTACTTTTTGATAATCCTCCCAAGTCAGGGTTTTGTGTCCACGTTCGTTCCTACAAACTCCTGACATCACACATTCATATTTTGTGGGTCGAACATATCGCCGCCTGGTGTGTGACCTAGAAAATTTTACCTACGACGCAAATGGATTCTCTTGTGACCTTGAGAAGAACCAATGAAACCAGTTCACTTCCGACCCGCAAAATATGAATGTGTGATGTCAGGGGTTTGTAGGTTCGAACGTGGATACAAACCGCTGACTTGGGAGGATGCTTTTTGATGGGAGTAAGGTTTTATATTTTTTACTATAGGTAAGTGGCCCAACTACTTATATGGGGTGCGGGAATCACTGTGATTCCGACATAAAATATTTCTGGTTATTATCATAATGTTAAAGGATGTATAATTTAAAGACTATATTAATTAGAACAGAAGATAAGAATTATTAATAAATCAACCAACAGATACGCGCAAACATCGACGAAAAGGGGGAAAATACAAACAGTAAAATATACAGTTAGGATAGTCTGATTTTGAACAGAAACTCAACATTTATTGTACGGCTCAAAACGGTTTTATATGTAACAAACTAACCCTAACCAATTGTTACTAAGTCTTATGCAGCAATACATTAAGAATATTATCTACAAATATAAAGATTGACAGTTAAAATTTCAGGTATCAAACTTAAGAATTTAGTTAATTGAATTTGGTGTGACGTCTTAAAAACTCTATTTTTGATATTCAATAATAACTTGTAGAGAACGAACATGTACACATGTATATGTATATGTACAAGTATTAAAGCAATAGGGAATTCGATATTACAAAAATAACAAAATATAAATTATAAGGATATAACATTTAAATTATTTTTGTTAAGATAAACTTATGTTCGCTTTGTCTATAATTTTATTCCATTTAGCAGAAGTATTAGACTGAGGAAAGCTAAAACGTTTACCGTCCGACAAGAGCTAGTTTTATCTCTCCAATTTAGATCCTTTTTCATTTTCATTCAGCATTTTATTTCTATACAGTATCGTCACACACTGTATGAAGTGTGGCAATAAGGTTTAAGAATTTGATTTTCAAAACATGGGACACAATTGTTGTATTTCGAAAATTATGAATGTAAGGTTGTGAACAAAACTCCTCTTTAATTTTTTATTTGATGCATTTTAAGAATTCTATTTCTATACAGTATTATCACCTACTATATTTAGTTGCACAATAAGGTTTTACAATATTGACCTTCAAAACTTCGGGCCCACAGAGGTCAAATTCAAGCTTGTGACTTAAACTTCTCTTTCACTTTTCACTTTATGCATTTTATTTCTATAAAATATTGTCATACACTAAACATAGATCAATGCAATAAAATTTTAGAGTTTTGATTTCAGAAAGTAGGGTCACAGAGGACGAATTTTGAAGTTGTGAAAATCATGTTTGTGCCCTAAACTTCTCTGTCGTTTTTATTTTATGCATTTTATTTCTTTCCAGTATTGTCACACATTTACGTTGATGCACAATTAGGTCTTAGAATTATAATTTTCAAAATATATGGTCCACAGGATACGAATATCAAAACTGTAAATTTAAGCTTGTGGCATAAACTCTGCATTAGTTTTTCACTTTATACATTTCATTTATAAACAGTATTGACAGTCACTGTATTTAGACGTGCTTCCTATTTTTTTCAAAGCTTTGGGCCAATGAGGTTGAATTTTTAACTTCTGAATTTAGGCTTGTGACCTTAACTCCTTTTCATTTTAGCTCACCTGGCCTAAAAGGTCATGCTAGCTTTTGCTATCACTTGGCGTCCATCGTCGAAATATTCAGACGAATCAGTCAACCGTTTTTTGGATTTTTGTCCCTGAATTGTTTTTGCAGTTTTAGGTTATTATCTTGAATATTATTTTAGATAATAACAAACTATAAACAGCAAAAATGTTCAACAAAGTAAGATCTACAAATAAGTCAACATGACCAAAATCGTTAATTGACCCCATATAGTCGTTTTTGCCATTTAAAGACATTTTTTCATCATATTTGTAAACTTTAAAAATATTCTTTTCTGAAACCACTGGGTCAATTGGGACCAAACGTAGGCTGAAAATTTCTCAGGGTATCTCGTTTAAAGTTTGTCTTTTATTTCATATCCACAGAGAAACATGAACACCACAGCTGAAAATAGAACATAGGTGAAAAATGTACATGTTGGCTCATATCTAAAAAATTAAAGCAGTTGCAGCAAAACTGACAAGAACTAAAAATGTTTATGAGGCCCCTGAATTGTTAACTTTAAGGGAATTTTAGGTTAACTTGAATATTATTATAGATAAATATTAACTATATACAGCAAACATGTTCAGCATAACTTTAAATAAAATAAATGATAGCTGTACAAGTAAAATGGAGTCCCTAGAAACCGATGCAAAAGTCCATAGCAACAATATATTAAGATTCAGGACCCTTTAAAATAGCTGTTCAAGTCAATATGGAGTCTCAAGGGTCAAGGTCATTGTAAAAATCCATAGCAACCGATGGAAAATCCCTAGCAACCATATCTATTAAGATTCAGGACCCTATAATAAAGTTATTGAAGTCAATATGGAGTCTCAAGGATTAAAGCTATTGTAAAAATCCATAGCAGCCGACGGAAAAGTCCCTAGCAACCATATATATTTAGGTTTATGACCCTATAATTTACATGTAAAAGTCAAATAGAAAGGTGGAAATTCAAGGTCATTGAAAAGGTCCATTGCAACCGATGGAAAAGTTCCTAGCAATCATATATATTTAGATTCATGACCCTATAATATAGTTCTTGAAGTCAATATGGAATCTCAAGGGTCAAGGTCATTAAACAAAATCCATAGAAACCGATTGAAAGGTCCCTAGCAACCAGATACATTTGGTCCAGGATTCGTTGAGCTGTACAAATCTTGGGAGCCTCTTGTTAATCTCATTATTTTTATTCCTTAACATATATACTGTATATGGATTCGCAGTAGGGTATTATAATTTTTCTAATTTTAATTAGGGCCCATATTCAACCATATAACTTGTACATGTCGGATGTCAATAAAACCCGGGATGTTATGGTTGCTTTCCATTTACTTAGAGATGTTCTATTTAAAAGTAATAAACATTCTGGAAAGTAGGGAGGGCACACATTTGGTGCAAAAAATAAAAACATTGCATCATCAGGATTAATTTTGTCTGCATATTTTCATTGAATGCATTTATTTTTTTGTAATTTATTTAATGTTGAGATTTTAGAATTTTTATTTGAAAAATTGGGTAACAATAGTCAAACACAGATTTTTAAAATTATGCTTGTGACCCAAACTCTTCTTGCATTTTTCATGTTGAGCAAGAACGAGTCCAAAGAAGATGGAAACGTTTATCTTGGAAATTATATCAAATAAAAATGTCGTATCAGATATTTTGTATGTAAAGTGATGATGATATAATAACGTACCAAGCATTTAGACGGAATAAAATATTCTTTCAATCAAAGACATCTTCTTTATATGTTCATGTAGCCGGACGTTATAATATTTTTCTCAAGAAACGATTTGACGGTCACCAAAAACCTTTTGTCGTAATAGGCTACAGATGTATCCAGAATGTCCAGAATGGCAATCACCTGCTGTAAATATCTTTGAATGTGTGCTTCATTTTGTTTAGATTGTTATTTTGGTTTTCAACATTATGATTCGTAAATCAATGAAATGTACCCATCTTGTGCATCAAAATTAATTTCGAAGTATTTTGTTGTACATTAATATATGCTAATTTGATTTTACTATGCTTGAAACGATATTGCAATAATATGGAATTAATTAATATTCCTGAAGAGCCACCACAGTTTTAGAGAACTTTAGTTGCTCACTCCTCTGCTTCTGACATTGTCCGGATACGTAAACTATATTCCAGCCTTTAGTCTGAATGTTTCCATTTTTAGCTAACCTGAACTAACAGGCCATGTGAGCTATTGCCATCACCTGGCGTCCGTCGTTTCTTCGTAAACTTTTCCTTTAAAGATCTTCTCCTCTGAAACCACTGGTCCAATTAGGACCAAACTTTGGTTGAATGGTCCTTGGGTGCCCCTTCCAAAATTGTGTCCGGTATCCCCGACTTCCAACCGATTTGGCTGATAGAAACAAGAAGCTCACAAGTGCCCGAATCGCTCACCTGTTATTTTTTGTTGTGTAGATCTTGCATCAATGATCTTGCATCAACCAAAGATATATGGTTGCTAGGAACTTTTTTATCGGTTGCAATGGACTTTTTCAATGGCATTGACTCTTGAGCTTCCATTTTGACTTGAACAGGTAAATTGTAGGGTTCTCAACCAAAATATATCTGGTTGCTAGGGACTTTTCCATCGGTTTTTATGGATTTTGTAAAATGACCTTGACTCTTTACCTTTCTTTTTGACTTCTACAGGTAAATTATAGGGTCCTAACCCAAATATTCATGGTTTCCTAGGACTTTTACATCGGTTGCTATGGACTTTGTCAACGAACCTTGGCCCTTGACATTTTACTTGTACAGCTACTATTTAATTTATTTCAAGTTATGCTTTAAACATCTGTGACAATATGTCAGATCATTATTTTTACTGATAATTACTGTTTACATGTAAATAATATTTCAAGGGCAAAAATTCATTGGCAATTGCTCTATACCTAAAATGTTCATGCATGGATTGTAACTTAGTTGAATTAACCAAATTGCATGCTTTACAGGACTTATCATTGGTTTGTCCAAAATTAACCAACTACTCGAATAAAAAAGCCCTGTGGGCGAGTCCAAAACTAAGAAATCTACATTCAGGTGGAAAACTAATTTGATTGACTACTGAATAAAACTTTCTGAACACAGCTGACGAAAATAATTTTGTAGCTATTCCAAATTCTTTTCAGCAGTGGGGGGTTCAAAAAAGAATAACAGCAGGAGTTTGAAAGATATATTTTGATCCTTCAAAGCTTTAGTCCACGGCTAATTCCTGGATGTTAACATTTTTTATATAAAATATAGACTTATAAAGCATTTGTAGAGTCGTTCAAAAACCTTTGGAATTACTAAAAAGATCATTTTGCGTTTTAAATATTTGTTAGAAAGATAGAATATATGGAACCACCGAAATTGATTGGAGACACATATAAATTATTGTTTTTTTCCTAATTAATTAGGTTTATGTTTGAAAAGATTTCTGTGGTACCGGCCGTGGTCATGTGGTAAGATAGAGTGTAGTATTAATTTAAACCAGTGTACACTCGAATGTCTGCCAGGTTAGGTGGCCATTTTTTAAAACAAATCCATTAACATTTCATTATTTTTGAAAATTCTTTACTGGTGGACAGGTTTCAAAGTTAAGAGCAGAATAGTAAAATCGTGAAAATCATTCAAGCATTTTACGAATATTCTTACGTCACAAGAACGGTTTAGGCTATGATAATATGTCGGCATATAAGAGGATATTGTGGATTCATTAAAATTCGGTGTATACCAATTTTCGTGGTTTTCGTGGGTCCCAGTAAACCACGAATTTAAATATCCAATGAAAAATAATATTTTTACTTGAGTTTAAATGCACTCAAGTTTGAAACCCGTGCATGTACTTGGATACTGACATATGATGAGTCAGCTATATCTACAGAGGATACAGTATTTCATGTAATTTTGTCTTTGGAACATATAAATGCTTAAACAATTTTCTGTAAAAAATATTAAGACTGTGTAAATTGTCGCGGAATTCACTTCCGGTGTTTTTTAATTCAAACATTCAAGAAAAATATTAATCCTAAGTAGGCCTAAACAATACATACTTTCTCATAAATTACAGTAATGACATCTTGTAAAAAGATAATAAAGCAGAAATTATTGAAATTATAGTAATCGGATTAAACATATGTATGTACACATCCTGTAACGTAAACATTTACACTTCTAGCGTCCGTACATCGTATGTAAAGCGTCCGTACAGTTTCCATACAGCGTCTGTACATCGTCCGTACAATGTCCGTTCATCGTCCGTACATCGTTCGTTCAGCGTCCGTGCATCGTTTCGTTTATCGTTTGACTTAATGGTAAATCTCAGCTTTTGGTGTAAAACAGCGTTTAGCGTTTCGTTTAGCGTATGGTTTATGATATCGTTTATCGAATGGTAAATAATACCGTTTAGCGTTTTATTTAGCGTATGGTACATCGTTTGGTAAATGGTATATCGTTCATCGTTTCGTTTAGCGTTTACTTCAGCGTTCATCGTTCTTTCAGTGTATCCTACGGTGGTTGGTCCTTTATGGAGACCACGCCTCTTCTATTTGAAAAAAATAGCGCCTCCCTTTTAATAGATAATACAGAATTGTATAGGTCACAGAATTTAAAATAAAGATAAATAATAATAATAAATAAATAAATAAAAAAATTAAGTCAACAAAAACTGAATATAATAGGCCTCCTGACTTCACCTTAATGTTCTGCAAAATAAATTCATTATACATTCATTTAAGGTTATAAATTTTAATATTATTTACAATTGTAAGTAATTTTTTTATATTTCATCACTAGAATTTTTCTAGTTAAAAAAATTGACTTAAACACTTGTTGCATTATTTATGAAAAAAATGCACTATTGTGTCCGAGTAAGTCATCAAAATAAGCACATCTTGTGCAAAGAAATGGGCATCACAGAGTATTGCTTACAGGTACGAATTCTTTTATTATATGGATGCGTATTCTTCAATAGTGTTTGGGAAAGTGGTAAAGCCATATGTCATTCTTCTCTTCATTGCACGTATATTTTAGTTTTAATCTTCACTATACATGTACTTGTATTAATACTTCCCTCACTGTAGGTATTTAGGCATTGTTAAAAAAAACCTAATTACTGCCAATCTACTCAATATACCTATAAATATTTTGTTATTGTCTAAGTTAAATGTAAATATCAGTTTAAGCACAACTTACACGAAGTAAAATAAACAGCGTCCAATTGACTTTATTTCGAAAAAACCTACTTTTTTCTTTCTAGATATTAATATTATCAATGTGTATTAACAAACTTTAAACACAGACTCTTTTCATCGGTACGTATGAAAACCGCATACATTTGACTTTGTAACTGTTAGCCTTTTAGGTCCTGCATGAGGCCTGGTGTGTGATCTGTGAACATGATTTTATAAATCACATATATACATATACGGAATTGAAAACAATTCGTTTAATGAAATGTACCTGGTACAAACAGAAACAAAAATGATCCCCCATCATTTTAATCGCCCCCTTCTTTTTCTTTCAATGCAGGGAAAAAAACTAACTCCCCTTTTTCTCATTAGCAGAAATTATGCAAATAAAACACGATTCTAAACAAAAGGCTCTAAGAGCCCGAATCGGTCACCTGTTATCTTTTGTGTACCAGTAGATCTTGCGTCAATGATTATTTTTTGCTATATAATGTATACCGTCACAATTTTCTCCTTAATATTGACCTGTACAGCTAAAATATATAATTTTGAACCTAAATAGATATGGTTGATAGGGACTTTTTCATCGGTTGCTATGGAATTTTTCAATGGCATTGACTCTTGACCTTCAATTTTGACTTGTACAGGTAAATTATAAAGTCCTTAACCTAAATATATATGGTTGCTAGGGACTTTTTCATCGGTTGCTATGGACTTTTTCAATGACATTGACTCTTGACCTTCTGTTTTAACTTGAACAGGTAAATTGTAGGGTCCTGAACCCAAATATATATGGTTGCTAGGGACTTTTTCAATGACCTTAGCCCTTGACCTTTCTTTTTGACCTGTACAGGTAAATTATAAGGTCCTTAATCCAAATATTTATTGTTGCTAGGGACTTTTTCATCGGTTGCTATGAAATTTTTCAATGACCTTGCCACTTGATGCTCTATTTTACTTGTACTGCTACCATTTAATTTATTCCAAGTAACGCCCTAAACATCTATGACAATGTCAGACCATTATTTTCTGTTTACATGTAAATATTCTTTCAGGGGCAAAAACTCCTATAAGGGGTCAATTGACGATTTTGGTCATGTTAACTTATTTGTAGATCTTACTTTGTTGAACGTTTTTGCTGTTTACAGTTTGTCTTTATCTATTATCATATTCAAGATAACAACCTAAAACTGCAAAGTTTCCTTAAAATTAACAATTCACGGGCAATAACCCAACAAAGGTTTGTCCAATTCATCTGAAAATTTAATGGCTGGTAGAACTTGACCTTTAAAAATTTTAACCAGTCAGTTTTGCTCTAAATTCTTTGGTTTTTGAGATATAAGCCAAAAACTACATTTGACCCCTGTGTTCTAATTTTAGCAACAGCGACCATGTTTGTCGAGAGATCAAAACTTCAGATATAATTTTTAAACTAGATACCCTAAGGAACATTCAGTTAAATTTTGAAGGTATTTTGCCTAGTAGTTTCAGAGGAGAAGATTCTTGAAATAGTTTACGACGACGACAACGACGACGACGACGACAGACGACGGACGACGACGGACGCCGAGTGATGGCATCAGCTCAGATGGCCCTTTGGACCAGATGAGCTAAAATGATAAAAAATATATGTATATTCGAAAATATAAGAATACTAAAAAAGGAATCCAAAAACCCATAGAAGGACAAAACGATTCATCAAAGGACAATGTACGACGGTTTCTTTTTTCTCCAACATCGGAAAGTCACAAAATTCCTGACCCAGATGATATACGTTTTTTCTTATTTACATATACATATAAATAACAAAGTAAAAATATTTCGTTAGACATTTGTTTTTGTCCAGAATAACATTTTTTTAATAAATCAAATTTATAACGACCTGTTTCTGAAATACGATTATTCATGATAAATTCCATTTTTTATACAATTTTAAAATTGTCCTGAAATAGTCACTATGTCAAAAAATAGTTGCTAGAGCTTCACTTATTGTTATATGTTGTAAATAGCTTGATATATGTACTCTAAATAAACATTACATACACCTGTAATTGTTTTCTTCCTTCTATATTTTCCTTATTACTAGGTGATAATAAAAGGTGACAAATCCCTTAACGGTCAGATAATTAATTACTCCAGGTGGTAATCTGATAGAATTCGAATTCGGCACACGCTCTACAAAAAATCGTAAAACTTCATTAAACATCACAAATTTATAAACTAATTTGGACTGACTGTTTTTTTTTATCATATATATATATATATATATATATATATATATATAGTCTAAAAAGTTGCAAAACAACATCAAAATGAAACAAATAAAATTGTGAATTATAAAAATAATTCAAACCTAGTGATCAAGAAAGGCAGACAAGAGAAAGCTTCTGGATAAAAGAACTACGCACCTTATATCCAAGGGGAATAAATAAAAAGAAATAAATTTGTCAATTGATACAAATATTGAATAATCCTTTTTTATTGTTATTTCCAAGTGCTGTATTTATTTTTTTTTCGTGTACTTTTTCATTTGTTATGATGTTATAATTCTGTAAAATAATTTTCCACCTTATGTTAAAGGATTATTTATTTTAATTTTTGTTTACATGCGTTGCTACACACGAGGAAGATCAAGATCACGATTAGCCATATTTTTTTCTACATGTAATTAATGAAGGATCTCAGTGATCCGAAAATTTTGCTAAGTTTGAATTATTTTTATCATTGTAACGCAATAAGGAATCGATATAAAGTAACTTGGAGCATAGATATTACTAATAAAATGTTTTGTCTCCCTTTGATTATTTGAAAATCGGTTATCCTTTGCTTTCCATGCTAAGACATTGCTATGTAAATAAACAAAAATTTCCAAAATATTCGTACTTAAATTTAGGACCCAAATGTCTTAATTGGTCATTTGTGAGTTACCCTGTCGCTAACGTTCGATACCAGGTAACTGACTCCGGCTTTTGTAGCAGTAATTGTCCATATTATCTTTAGGATGTAATAAAATGACCCGCATTTAATTAAAATTTTTACCGATATACATGTAAAGGAAGTTCAAGGGACCACCCAGTGTTTCATAATCGACAAATGTGATAATGATGCTGTATATAATTAATAAAATGTACGATAACCAACCAAGATGACACGTGTAAGGAAGCACTTCTGAGTGAATTTTTAAACTCTGCAATATAATAAATATCAAATAGAAATCAACGTTCAATAACAAGAAAATATAAAATTTTACAAAGTCTTTTGTTGAGTCATATAACATTAAAAATGGACTAAAATAATTTGTTTGTACTTTTTTCAATAAAAAAAACATTTATAGACTCTTGACTGAAAAACCAATCATTTATTGAGAATTTCAACACTTTTGGTGTCGTTTATTTATATCCTTTTTTACAATGAAATTAGCAGGCCAGGCTACAGTATTTTTAAAATGTTGTGAGAAATATTTTTTAATATACGAATATTAATTTTTATCATTTGATTATTATGCATTCATAGATGGAATATTTTAACTCATTAAATTTGGATAGTTGAAAATTGTGTGCAAGTGCAAGCTGGCTGGGAAATAATTTCACACCTTTTAGAGATATAATAATAGTATGACTTCTGTTGATACTTTTATCCAGGTGGACAGTGTCATAACAACTCATTAATGAAATTAATTTTAATATTTCCAAAGGCATTTCCATGTAATGCAATATGAACCGCTACTATTATTTCAATATAACGAATTATAATTTCACACTGCTAGTTCTACAGGACATTGTATATTGTGGTACATTCACAAAACTTTGTATATGTATACATAAAATTAAATCTTTGTAAGTAAAAATGTATTTAATTTTTGGACCCAGTAAATCAAATAACTGCTAACAATGAACGGTAGCTCACATAAACCGCAATTCTGAATATTAATATAATTATACATACATGGAGAACATGTATACTGGGATATGCATATAATTTAACACTATATCAACATTTGTTTAATTCGTATTAAGCATGATGATACAACAATTTATAATAATCTATTTAAAAAAAACAAACAAAAACAAAAAAAACCAGTAAAATATAAATTATTTTAATTAATTCAAAGTTTATTGAAATAAAGTCTTGTCCTGCAAACAACTTCCATATATGGCAAACGCTAAAATTACCATATATTGCAAACGCTAAAAATTACCTGATATGGAAAACGCAAAAATATACCATATACGATAAACCATACCATAAGTTAATCAAAACGATCAACGCTAAACGAAACGATGTACGATAAACCATACCATGCACGCTAAACGAAACGCTAAACCATACGTTATACGCTAAAAGAGCGTTCATGGTATCGTTTATGGTGTAAGTCCATCGTCCGTACCTCTTTCGTTCAGCGTTCGTTCAGCGTCCGTACATCGTCCGTACATCGTTCGTTCAGCGTCCGTGAATCATCCGTACAACGTCCGTACATCGTTCGTTCATCGTTTGAGTTGTTAACTTTTACGTTACAGGATGTGTATATGCCTTGAGGTATTTGGTGTTCCGTTCAAAATTTGAAGAATCTGTTTGTTAGACCTTGTTTTATAAGCGCTTAAAATCAGTACATTCCTGTACATTATCAATGTCTGATCGACACGCTTCGTGGCAGTATTTTCATGTTATCTGACGTGCCAGGCCACGAATTTCAGTTTTTCAACAACTTTTATATATTTTGTTCTAAACCAGCAATCCACGAATTTACGTATCCCACGAAGTGCGTTTTGTTTTCTCTATCCACGAAAAGTGGTATCCTCGAAAATAAATGAATCCACTGTAAATAAATTCAAATAAAATCCCAACTCATTTTCAAATCTTCGCTCAGTGTAACCTTTACATTTTACTCGAGGTTCATTTACTCTTATTTATTAACTTAATACTTCTTTAATCTATAAAAGGAGAGAGCTTAGATTTACATTGTGTCACACCTATTTTGACCTTTCTGTTTCATGATGGATATAATCTCCTTAGAATTTTTTTCAGGTTATGATATTTAAAAATAAAAACAATGAATGAATTGTTCGATAGCCAATTGCCATCGTATACGTCAATACGTCAACCATACAGAAAGATATGTAAGTATTTTTTATTATTGGAACTAGATAATTTAAATATTGAAACCTGTTAGATAAATTAAATCTTATCAGAAAACAATAATAATGAGTAAAAAACAAAAGACAGATTTATAGGATAATAACAGGAATAACATTTTCTCGAATACATATTATCAGCTATCGTTTTAATATAGACTAACAAGACGTTTAGTTTCAAGTTTTCAAGTTGGAAGTATGACTATGACCTTGAAGTCATTCTCAAAGTCATGAATAACGGTTCAAGTTCAGATTATTTACCACTAATAGTTTATGAGTTTTGACCGGTCGGTTTTCCTCTCAAGGGCCAATGAACCCGAGGCAACACACCCATAACCAAAACATGACAAAGTTACATCCTAGCAAAATGAAATTTCCGCAATAAATTTTATCAGCTGTTTCTTAATTTCTTTTGAAAAGACAGGGGATAATTATGAGGTTGAAGGTCGGTTGATTTCAATTTAAAAGTCATGATATCCGATGAACAGTGGTGCAAGTTCCCAATCTCTACGACTAGCCATTCATGAGTTTGATTATATACTTGTTCTTTCAAATATTTGAGGTTCAAAAACTCTTATTAGAAATTAAAATCCTACTTTGTTCAAAACACTATAAATCCTTTATATATTTTATTAGTTGTCTCCTGCGATTTGATTTGCGATAACAAATGAAACGCGACCTTTGAGAAACTACAAAGAATTTTTGTTAAAGACGAAAACCTCTGTTTCTACGACTAACATTTAGTTCCATGCATTTTCGTTTTCTGTTAAAGATTCAAGGACAATCACTTCTACAATTAGTCCACCTATCGGCACATGCACATACTTTTTTCATTACATACATATACTTTATTCCTTATCATGGCGATATTAACCGGTTTCAGACGCAATAAATTTCTTGAAATCATGATTTAGCAAAAATAAAAAATTAGGGCGGGATGGGATGATAATCTACCAATTAATTTTAATTTCCTTAGAAATGTTAGCGTTAGTTTCATAGTGTTAAACAGTAGTATTAGAGTTAGTAGTTTATGACTTCTAGACAATAGTACTAGAGTTATAGGTGGTCATTGCTAAATTGTTTTTTGCTTTCTTATTTACACTAATCTATTAATGTCAGTATTGTAGTCCTTAGTCTATCAGTGACATCATTAGGTATGATAGCCAGTATAGTAAATTAGTATCAGTTTTAGATCATGCTAGTATCAATTACAGGATAAATCATACATATTGTTATCACTTAAACAGTTAATGTGGCTAAGTCAGTAGGGTAGAAAAAATGGCTTAAAGTTTAAATTGACATGTTTTTTTATGGTTATTTGTAAAAGATTTGAATGGAACTATTTTATTAAACTGTCTTTTTCCATTGGTCTGTAAACCTGATGGTCATTTCAGCTTGTTCTATCACCAGTATCATCATTCTATTGTCAACTTCTGCCATCAATGTCTAAACTTATTCAAAAATCTAAAATTTTCAAACTTGTGTAATAAGGCAGACCTCATATAAGATTAGTGGTCCACGTTATAGGTAGTAAAGAGGAATTATCTATCAGCTTTGCAGGTCAGTTTATTATCGATTTTTGCAGTTGTTTGCTATCATCTAGAAAACTGTAGAAGATAGATGATAAATTTGAATGAGAGAAATGTTACACAAGAAAAGATCTATCATCCTGCAAATTCCTAATAATAACTAACATGTTAGCTGCTAAAACGTTTTCTACATACCTGAATATCGCTGTGGGAGACAGTTTAAACACAATATGTTAACGTCTATAAGACAGTTTTTCAATGTGAAGGCCACCCAGAACCAAAATGAGTTTTGGCTGTAAGTGAGATCATGTCTCTTCCTTAATACGATAGTAGCGTGGTCTTGATTCTGAATGTCCTTCCATAGTAATACATGAAAAAAACTTTATATAAGACAATTCCTTTTGTTTCCGGTAAATGTGTATGTGAGTCGATACCGCTGATGGTGGACTCCAAATCCCGAAGATATCTCCCGCTCATTCACTAGTATTTAGATACTATCCTGAAATTGATACTTGAAATGTACTGTTTAAAACGTAAAACTAAGGAGTATTTCCCTCTGGCAAAGGTTAGATGGTTTTGGCTTTATCTCTTTTGTTCATTTTGGCATTTTTGCATTGCTCTTCAACTTTATGGAATATGTTTTTGGTTTTTATCATTTCAGACTTTGAGCACAATTGATGAGTCGTAAATTGACTAAATGTGCACATCTTGTGCATCAAAATTGGGATCAAAGAATTAATCAAAACAGAAATCTGAATTAATTTATGATGGTAATTAATTATTATCTGTAATAAAATTTAAACTCTTAGCATTAAAAAATCAACATAATATACAGTATCGTGAGTTTACTTTAATCCTGTTACTTGCGTTCTTTTGAAAGCATGCCAGGCTCTTCTTGCATCACCAAATACAGCCAGTGGATGGCTCAGAAAGAGGAAGAAAAATAAGAAATGTAAGCCAAAGTTTTATATTGATTTGTAGATTATGTATTTCTGTTTGTACTTATTTTCCTGCTTTAACCATTTAAAACAATAAGCTGAAAACTGTTTGTAATAATTCAAATAAGCTATATAAGCAAAATATATATGCAAGAATATCGGTAACAAATTGAACATTCTCATTGTCGCTTAAATATAAAAGACTGTTTGACGGAGCTTCAATTGTTACAGATATTTTAAATCTTATGTGATTCATCAGTGCAGTTTCAGAATCTTACATCAAATCCTTTAAAAAGCAGGATATTGCATTGCCTGATAGCATAACACTACTGCAAAAAATTTTTTAAAGTCTTTTTTTAATCAAACCTGAACTGGCGAATAGACAAATTACACCTTACTGAAAACGATCGAAATTTTCTTATTTGTGACTTTTGATGTTAACTTTGTCATTAAAATTACATAAATCTGTATATTTAATCTTTCTTTTATATTATTTCACATTAACAGATTTATACGCCATGGGCGCCATTTATTGTGATGGAATAAAACCTTTAAGCTTACCTAGTGCGTTTCTTGACTAGACCTCCATACTTATTAGTGCTTTTACATTTTAATCGTAAAGAAGATGGTATCACTTCAGTCATTTTTTGGCCCCATCTGACATAAAAAATTAAAATTAAGATTTCATATTCAAATTGTATCATTTTTATGGTATAATGATGAACTTTCACAATCTATCAATTATTGTAAAACATTCCTACCCGTGATACAACAGAGAGGTCATGAACGTGTGCTAAATCAAGGATTTGAAGATATTTGGTGTTTTTACATTGATTTCTTCATAATCAGTCATCTTGGACAGTCTATTGCCCCTGTTACAGAATCGTCTTGTTGTACACAAAACATGTCCCTTAAAATGCTACACAAGAGCTGAGAGTAAACTTTTATTACTTTTTGATTTTGGAATTCAAGGGGCCAAATATCAGGCCAAATCATACGACTACCTTTGGCGAGAATGGTTCATATTTGATATTTCAAATGTTCATACTTCATATCTGCCAAACAAGTTGGAAGTAATTACGTAACTAAGTTGAACATAGAGTGACATTTAACATAAGATACTACTCAACCACTTGGAATTTACCGATTTTTGCAGCAGTTGTCCTTGTGTGATCTTTTTTTCAAAAATTATATCCATTATATACATTTACATATATGCTCTACTAGTAATTTACCTTAGAAGTTTGAAATATTATATTTTAAGTTTCCCAAAAATCAATAAAACATATTTGATTCAGGTTTCGTTATGACAGCATGTATAATGCAGCAACAATTTTTGAAAGACCTCTGGTTAAGAATTCAAATGTACTAATCTAACACAAACTAATTCATCATTCCGATTGAAAGAGTGACATTGGTAGTTTTGCTTTACCAGTGGTTGTAAATCTACCTACGGTCAAGTGTTTCATGAATTATCTTGTGCCAGCATTATCTCTGTAGTCGAAAAATACCAATTTTAAGTTTCATCTCCCCTTTAAAAAACTTTTTAACAAGTTGTTAAGAGATATTTGTTAATGTGGACATTTACGGCATTGATTATATATTTTATTGTCGATTTATATATATAGATAGATTCTTACATTGATGCCAGTGAACTACCGGATTTATCTATTAGGAATAGTTAAACTATCGATTTTTTAAAGTCCGAGCATTGGCGATGAATAAAACATTCGATAATAAAGCTATCGAGATTTGATCAATCAGATAATCCGGAAGTAACGATGCAAAAATTGTTTCCCTAATAATTATCAAACAATTTTCAGATTTGATGAACCAAAATCCTCTTCCAGTATTTCTATTGGGACTCCACATTCTTGGTTATTACTTCATACTCTTGTGCAATGCTTATATATTGCTTTGTTGTTATTAATCGGTAAATTGAAATTTGAACGTAAAAGTCCTTCCGGCGAGAGCTATGATCTTTTTGTCGGAATCATGATCAGTCACCGACTTAGATTGTCGACAACAACACATTGATTAAATATTCGCTAAACAACGGATTAAAAAGGGTTAAATTAACAAAAAAAAAATAATTTTAGTTTTATTTATTTGCCTCAGTCCATCCGGTAGCTCACTGTCAAATTGTCAATAACACAGAAGTAACAGTAGTATTTGTTTTGTACATATGGATATCGCTCAGAATTATCTGCTATATACATTTTTGTAAAAGATAAATATGAAATGATACATTTTTTAACAACTTATGATTTCAACAACTTAAAAAAGCTTTTTTTCAGCGATTGTTTTGAACTTTTTATTAATATTTTGAATTGATATAAAACACCAGTATCAAAAAATAGGCATCTTCAAGGAATGCCAACATTTTTAAAATATGTATTCAAAGAATGCCAACATACAAAACACAAAATATGTTTTGATAATAATTAAGTGCCTGATTTAAGGTTAATATCAGAAATTTACAGTGGGATCTAAATAAATTAAATTTAAAATTGTGCATTAACAATAAAATATGTTTATATAGAAAAAAGTACATGTATTTTTCATTCATCAATACAGTATTTTGACTTCTCAGTATACTACCCAAAAGCGCAACCTGAAGTAAATGAAGTTCAGCAATGACTGGACTACATCCCAATATGAGATAAATAATATATTTAGCCGTTCTTGTTGATAGAGCCTGGATTTTTCTCAAAAAAGTGATATGAAAATATTATAGTAGTTTAAGATCACCATGTATTGGAACAAATGCTTCAATCCATACAATAAACGTATTACAACGTATGTTATGTACATAAACAAACACTCTGGATGTGATAATCCGTTTGTACCGTGTAATCCGGTTCCGGTTACACTGTACAGCGTTTTTTCTAGCAGAAGATATTCTCTCATTTATATTTAGCTCATTTCAAACAGCTCTTATAATTCCGAGATGTGTACTTTCATTCTTTACAAGTATATCATTCGTTCCCAATTTCCAATCGGATGAATTCACAGTGCGCCTATATTAGACTTTCCTAAGATGTCATACAGATCGGATTATGTTTATTGTTTATAGAATCATTTAGAATGCTTGAGCTCTCTTGTAATTATTTCTGTGTTGAACTAACTTGGATTTTACTGGACTTGAAACTTTATTGTACGTGTGGTTGGCAACTGGTGAGGGGATTCACTACCCAATTTTAAAATGTCGTTATAATAGAATGGAATTAAATGGGGCATTTGATATAATTTCGTCTACTTGTTTGCACGATAAGTTAACACATTGGTAGTGTAGAGATTCTGAACAGTAAGGTTAAACTACGTTTCTAAGTAATCTTTATGAAAGTCAGTAGAGAGACCACATAAGGCTTAGGAGTGTTGCTCTGAATGTTTTGGAGTAATAAAAAAGTAAAGTCAAGAAATACCAAAGGGATATTCGAAGGAGGAGAAAATCGAAACAACTGACAAACTCCGGAGAACAAAGAAGACAAGACCAAAACAATACATCCACTACAATTAAAAACTAAAAACAAATGAACAACATGGACCCCACCAAAAAACCGGGGGTAAACTCAGGTGATCCGGAAGAGTAAGCAGGCTCGTTTTCAGGGAAGTTGACGACTGGAAAGTCAAAGTCATCCCGTTTGTCGTAAAGTTTTGTATGCACAGGTGTCACATTAAATAGTGTTATATTTAGCTTCTAGATTACATTATGGACATACATAAAGATCCACCATAGATAATCATTTGACTTGTGTATCCTCAAGAACTACCTTGGACTTGAGGTGATATAACATTATCTGATATGGGTTGGCTTACCTGAGTATCCTCTGACAAGTCTAGCAGTCGAGAGTTCCTGATAAGACTCTTTATGGAATCATATCCTAATGTGATATCTCTCAGCTGCTCTGACAAAATTCTTACGACAGGAGTAAAACAGTCATCAATAAATGGTGAAATACCTTTCCCATTAGCCAGAACTAATGAAGTAGAATTGTAAAATTTTATGGAAATTTTGCATTCATTCTTATTGTTACAATAGGTTTTTATAGTTTGATAAACAGAACATTTTGTCCTTATTATTAGTAGTAGTATAACAGACTGGGTCTTTCGAAGACTGAGAATTTATATAACGTACTGTAAAACTGTTGTTTGAAAATTTCATATGCAATAGTATGAAAATGGGCTCTGAAATTGTACCCTTTTTCGTACAAAATGAGACTGTTGGACGATCACACGCTTCTTCTTTTTTCATTAAAGATTTCTGAGTGTTCAAACAATATGGCTTTACACCTGAAGCATTTCTTGTTTCGTTTGGTAACAGGGATGCGGATCTCTGCCTAGTCATTAAACAGGATGAAACTCGAGATTGTCACAAGTCAGATTCGGGAGTTCCAGAAGCCATCTTTTATTCAACCAACAAAGATTTTTACAGTTTGTTATGGATTTATGAATTGTCTATTAGTAATATGTCCTTTAATTTAAGGAGGGAGAGTGTCGGAGATTAGCCTAACATAAATATTTCCACACGGCGGGGATGAACGCGAACTCAAAATTCTGATAAAAAAGTCAGTTCATTGCAATAAAATCGTGTCTGTACATTGAAACGCACATCGGAGATAAAACAATTCTATTTACAACACTTAAAAGCGAAGCGAGTTTAACAACAATCTCATGAATAAACTAAAATCTAAAAACACAGTGGGTATTGTGGTGTTCGTCCGTCCTCTTTGCCTCTTTCCTGATACGCGTCTGATGTTTACACTATTACTGTTTGTTTAGAAGACTACATTACTATGTTTTTACTAATAGTTAGTTCTTTATTATATATTGCAAGATTAAAGAATGCTTGCTGTAATTTTTTAGGGATTCACATTTACACAGTAATCCACAAAGGATGTGTATATTACTACAAAAACGAAAGAAGTTTATCGGAAATAGAGGGTATTTCACTGTTCGGTTTTAAGGGGTATGTAAATGTTTATAATGATATTAAATATTTCATAAAATATAAAATCCAAAACGTCGAACAAAATTCAACAAAATTTGAGATTTAAAACAGGCCATTTCCAAAGTTGAAATTCTATGCCGTCTAATCTCAAATTGTGAATTAGGTATGCCTTGTATTTTGATAATTTTATTACATGTGCTAGTCTGTTATAAATTGTTTCTCAGGGTTTGTAATGTAATCAAGTGAAATAGTATTGTTCGTTAACTCTTATATATTATTTTCGGCGTTCTCATGTGTTGTTTTGCCATCTTTAGGTTTTCTTACGACACGGCTTCCGATTTTTGTTTTGTATAATATGTAATCCCTGTACCAATACAAAACCTGTCTGTCTTAAATCCATTAACGGAATATTTGCTATTATCTGCTAATATTTACAGAACTTTTA
Organism: Mytilisepta virgata; assembly: GCA_028015205.1. NCBI lineage: Eukaryota > Metazoa > Mollusca > Bivalvia > Mytilida > Mytilidae > Mytilisepta > Mytilisepta virgata. The sequence goes on along the minus strand of CM051511.1, from coordinate 32,276,869 downwards.
AACTAAGTTTTTATCCATATTGTATTATTTTATTCATATATTTTTTATTGTTAGTTGCAGTTCTTAATAATTGTGATTTAATTAACAATAGAAATAACAAAAACCACTAATCGTAATATTAAATAACACAGATAATTACACTTTAATCATATTACTAGGAATTCACCATTAGGGTTGTGTCATAAAAGTAATTTTCCCATCTATGTATTCAGTAATCTAGTACACAACAATTGCAGTAGTAAGGTTTTTTTCATTTTAAACGAAACGGACATAAAGTTAAAAAAATAAATGGGTCAAAGAAAAAACTGGGTTTATAGTATATATAAAGATTACATGTTATATCCACCCAATATCACGGATAGATATATGATAACAAGCAATAAAAAATCTTCAAATTAATTAATTCTGTCATTCAATAAAACAGTTGATGACTTTTTATATCGGTTGATACGATGTTTATCAACACCAGAGAATTGATATTCACCTCGACCGTTGACCTCGGTGAATATCACTTTACTTAGTTGATAAATTGTCGTATCATCCTCATCAGTTGTCATTAAGTTATAATATAGCCCTGTCCTTCATTTTTCATTTATAGGTGTTGTTGTTTTATGTAAAATGACTACTAATTCAAGGACTTTAACGCTAGTTATTGATTTCAAATTCAAAGATGCAAAAATAGAGAACATCAGCAAAAATACCAAAAATGACCATTTTTAAAGAATTGTTCTATAAAGGCTCTGTTTCAAAATTTTATATGGCCGTTCAAAGCTTAAACGTCTTTAATTAAGATTAAAACATTCAAAATTAAAAAGAAAATAAAAAAAGAAACAGTCCTAATATGACTTTTATTAGTGAAATAGTTATTAGGGTGGTGATCATGATTATTGATTGTAATGGAATTATACGGGTTTGTATAACATGTATCAAGGCTCAGGTGAACGATGCGGTGTTCATACTATCATAATAAAATAATTCACCTATGGCAATAATTTTTAGTCAGTAGGCGTTAATATTTATATTCCATGAAAAAAAAATAATAATAAAACAAAACAATCTTATATTTAATTGAGACCACCTTTGGGCTAAAAGAGCCGTGTGATCTATTGCCATCACTTTGCGTCCGTCGTCCGTTGTCGTCGTAAACTTTCCTTTAACGATCCCCTCCTCTGAAACCACTCTGCCTTAAATGGTCCTCTTTTAGAATTATATCCGATGACCCCGCCCTTCATTTAAGATGACCACAGAGCCGAACATAGTTTAACATAGGACCCTACGGGAAATTTACTAAAACATCTTCAAGACTAAAATATTTGAGCCAATTGGAACAGAAATTGGAAGATATGGTCATTAGGCGGTCCTCTGCCAGATTTATATCCAATCACCACGTCCGCCATCCAAGATGGCCGCAAGACCCAAACATAATTTAACAAAGAACCATATGAATCTTACTTAAAGGTCTTGTCTGAAACCACGAGAATTTGAATTGGCAGCAATGGTCCTTTGTTGGGCCTCTTTCAGAATTGTATCCGATAACCCCGTCAGTTATCCGAGATGGCTGCCACAGCCGAACATAGTTTAACAGACCCTATGGGAAGATCTTCTTGTCTGAAACCACTAGGCACATTGGAACAAAACTTAGAAGCAATGGTCCTTAGTTGATCGTCTTTCAGCATTATTTCCGATGACACCGCATGCATACATGTTCGCCAGAGCCGAACATAGTTTAACATAGGACCCTTTGGAAAATTTACTTAAAGATCTTCTTGTCTGAAACCACTGGGCAAATTGGAACAAAACTTGGCAGCAATGGTCATTAGTTGGTCCTATTATAGAATTGTATCGAATGACCAGGCCGTCATCAAGGATGGCCGCCATAGCCGAACATAGTTTAACATAGGACCCTTTTGGAAATTTCCTTAACGATCTTCTTGTCTGAAACCACTAGGCCAATTTAAACTTAGAAAGCAATGGTCCTTAAGTCGTCCTCTTTCAGAAATATATCCGATGACCATGCCGATCATCCAAGATGGCCGCAAGAGCCAAACATGGTTTAACAGTACCCTATTTAAAATTTACTAGATCTTCGTGTCTGAAATCACTGGCCCAATTGGAAAAAAACTTGGTAGCAATGGTTTTTAGGTGGTCCTGGCAGAATTATATCCGATGACACTGTCCGCCATTGAAGATGGCTACCAGCGCGCAACATTGTTTAATATAGGACGTAATGGGGAAAATCACTGAAAGGTCTTGTTTGATACCAGTGTGCCAGTCGGAATTTCACAGCAATGTCCATGCTGCCAGTCAAGATTCATACAGGCTCCTTGGAGCCTCTAGTTTTTATCAATCACCACATTTAAAACGATTTAGAAGGTACAACATCAAGATCATATTTCCGTAGTTTCATCCTATCATTTCAATTAATATGAAAGATGACATTCTAAAAACTTGTGTGGAACATCACTCACAATTCTACTGTTAACCAAAATCTGATGTTACGACAATGGGAATTTACTACACTGAAGGCTTTTTTAGGTGGTACAAAATCAAGGTATGCATAATGTCATCCTACCGTTTTAATTGGTAGAATAAAGATGATCACCTAACATTTCACACAGAAAAGTAGTAATAAAGGAACATCAGTAAAATTTTGACTATTTTACAAAAACCGAATACAACGTTTTGTTGACTTCATACATATCAAGCCTATGGCAGTACATCAGTAAAATTTTGACTATTTTACAAAAACCGAATGCAACGTTTCGTTGACTTCATACATATCAATCCAAATGAAAATAAATGAATTATCATTGAAACTAAACTGCTCCAGGTTTACAACATATGCACTGCATCTTACTTTTATGTTAAACACTTTTTTCTATACTTAGAGTTGAAGTTGCAACAGAAATATCAGTAAACGAGGCACTATGGGTCTTCAAGTTACTTCACCATCATCCAGCGATCTTTACAACACAGTTCTTTTCTGCTTCATCTAAGAGAGAATTAAAAGTAAGGATTTTTGTTGGAGTAATTATGAAGCCAACCTTTTGGAATGATCGATGTTATTGACCTATAATCATGTAAAACCAGTTGTTTTCTCATTATCCTTTATACAAATTTTATAGTCAAATTTCACAAATGTTAGTTCTGCAAGATTGATTTCAAAAATCAAAATTAATAAAACTAAATTGCAATTTTAAACCATTAATCCCCACCCGTAACATATCTGAAATCGTATCAAATAGAAGTTGTTACAGATATCGACACGTTAAGCCATATTTAACCAGATCATGTACATGCTAAAAAGACATTGTTCTGAATTTTCGTTTATCTTGTCAACAGTTTAATACTTGCATCTTCATTCCATATGTGTTTGTGGTTTGTATGTGCAGTTCCAAGGCACCTTTATTGATTTATTTAGGTTGACGCCAATCACAACCTTATGCAGTTCGGGTCAAGGTCGAACACACTATGAGCTGGATTCGAACTATTGCACTCAGTGTTAAAAGACTTTGATCATTACTAGTCGAACCACATAGACCACTTGGCCACTGCGGGCCCGAAATAATTTTGTAGTTATTTCAGTTCAAATTTGCAATAATACATCACTGGCTATGTAAAAGCAAGTGTAAAACATCTCGGGTCATGCATAAGCTTACTATTAACCCAAAGTTCTCTTCTCTTCTTCGTAGTAAGCTAATGACTTGTGAGTTTTTTGAAAATTTTCGACCACTGAAATCCCCATTAAGGTGTCTAGATTAGTCTTATGTCCGTGCAACCAATAGTGATATTTCAATATTTCAACCGACTTCATTTTTTCAGTATTGGATTAATGGTTTCGAATTAGAAATAGAAAAGGCCAATGGAGATCAAGGAGATCTACAAAATGTAAACGAGTAAGCTACTTCATATTTGTACATCGGTATACATCATGGTAAAGGCTGAATATGATTGGTTTGGTTAAATCTACTGTTAGGTATTAACATAATGCTCTGATTGTAGTAAAAGGACCATGTCTGAAACATTTCAGGATTAACCATGCTCAGGTATGGTCGTGACTGATTTTTTTATTAACAGATATATATTTTATTCAACAATTGCTTGTTACAATAATACTAAGGTGCCCAAGCATCACCTAAGTATCCCTGTGAACACTCTTTCGATTGTCCAGGAATACAATCAAAAATATAAGTATATTCATGACTGTAGTTATCTTCTATACATTTTTCTGTCTTCATTAGCAGTATATTATTTTTCATACTATAGGTGCTTTAATGTAATTTTTCTGTCAAAATTTTACCTTCTGCAGGATATTTTCTAATTTGATCCAAAAATCAGACAAGTAATTACAAGATATAAAGAAATTGTTGTAATCTTCTTCAACATTGCAATAATTACACATATTGTTATCTGTAATTTTCCACTTGAATAATAAAGATTTTGTAGGTACAATATATTGGAGTAACTTCCATCGAAATATTTTCAATCTATTTTCCTCCAAAAAGTTGAATATAAAATTATATATTTTAAACCAGTCTGTATTTTCTTCAATCCAAAAATATTTAATCCAATAGTTATTACCTATTGGTCTTACAAATATATTTTCTCTGAAAGCATTGTAAAATTGCTTGTTTGTCAAGGTATTGATATTAATCTGCTTTAAAGACCAATAAAACTGAGTTCTTTGAATATAAACTAAAGTTTTCTGAGATTGTTCTGATGCTAAGCATCTGTACAATTCTGTAGGTATTGCCCTTTTTAACTTTAGAAATTCTATAAAAAAAATTACTCTTACATATCAGTTTTTTGAACATAAACTTTTGTGAAAACTGTCTATTCTCATCAATAATGTCATTGACATATACCACTTTCAATCCAATTATTAAAAATCAAACTCTTATTTTCAAATTTGATAAACTTGTTTCCCCATAAAACTTGTTTTCGAATTTCCGTAAAATTTACGGATTTTTAGTTTGCTCACCCCCACTCTCTATCCAACATTCTATAATATCCCTATAAAAAGTCGGAATGTCTTTACAATAAAGTAAAGATTTACAATTATCAATATTCATTTGAAAAATCAACAAATTCTTACCAAACTTGTTAAAATACCTTTTTGGAATTACTTTCCAATTACGAAGCCCTTTTTAACCAGTCTGCTTACCCAAGAAACCTTCAATGACTTGAAGTAACAGCTTACATCTATCATCTTAAGTCCCCCTTTTTCATATTCACCTATCAGAGTTTTTCTCTTAACTTTGTCTGGTTTTCCTTACCCTTGTTGAACTTGCTAAAGAAGTAAACTTTGGAATAATTAACGTTTTTATAATAAGAATTTTACCCAAGATAGTAAGATTCCGTTTTTCCCACCTTCCAAATAATTGTTTCATATCATCGATGTTCTTTTCCAAATTTAATCTCTCACATTGATCCCTGTTATGACCAAAATACATTCCCAAAACTTTAACTGGACATTCTGTCCATTTAATCCCTTTAACTTTATCTTTCCTATTCTTCAATTTTCCCACCCAAATGCCTTATGTTTTGTTTCTATTCAAAATCAGACCAGAAAATGTTCCAAATAATATCTATTACATTCAATGCTACACTTATCTCTTCTTTAGAACCAAAAAAGTCATATCATCTGCTAACTGGGAAATGTTTATACTATGTGTGTTCCCATCTAATTCAACCTGTATTCCCTTAATATCCTTATTTCCCCTAAGCCGTAAAGCCATTATTTCTACAGAAATTACAAACAAAAGGATTGATAATGGATACGCTCCTCTAATACTTCTAGAATTTTGAAATACGTCTGAAATCCACCCATTATTCATAACACAGGTTTGTATATTACTATATAACGTGACTGAAATATTTTGTAATGCTTTAAAAAAAATACAAATTCCTGAATTAATTTTCTTTTTATCATTCGATTATTTATAATTGTATTCACGGTTTATTGATACACTTCCACTTAACATAAAATATATTTAGCTATTACTGACAATGATCGGAAAAATCTTGGTCTCGCTGTAAGTTGTGAGATTTGGTTTATCGATGGAGTTCTTCCAAGAGAAAAGAGAGCAATACAAGCTATGTTTGGTCTTTTGTCTTGGTTTCACCGTTACAAACCAAAATAGGATCTGAGTTCTTTTTTTTTAACACAAAACCACATACTTTTGTAAAGTTTAACAAAAAAGATATATACATATTGTTTTCATAAACTGCCATTAACAATTTATTCTAAGCCGCCAAGGTTACTGGCTAAGGACCCCTGTCTATCTTCGATTGCCATTTGTCTAGGGCTACAAATGACTTAACAATCTTATCTACAATTTCAAATGTACATAGCGTTTCTTCCCGGTACATAAAATGAAAAGTATATCTTTATTGCAAAATATCATCTTTATTGCAAAATATCATTGTGAGTGACCCAAACACACACATGTGGTTGTTTAACAGCACACCAAATATGTGTATATACATGTACGGAATTCGAATGTTGATCTATTGTAATCGTTCGTTTTACATTCTTTCCTTGAACTCGAACGCTTCGGTTTTGTTCTTTTTGAGTTGACTATAGTTTAGGTCTGCAGCTGTATGGTTGTATATATATATATATAGTTTTGTTCTTTTTGAGTTGGACTGTAGTTTAGGTCTGCAGCTGTATGTATATATATATATATATAAAGTAATAACCAACGTTCGAACTTACTAGATGTTGGACCGATATTAAATTAACGATACAATGCAAACTAATTATAAAAATATTATAAAAATAATTCAAACTTAGCAAAATTTTTGGATCACTAAGATCCTTCATCAGTGCTGTCGCGTTGCGAAATGACTAATTAATTACATGAAGAAAACAATATGGCTAATCGTGATCTTGATCTTCTTCATGTATATCAACGCATGTAAAATTAAAATAAATAATCCTTTAACATAAGATAGAGAATTATTTTACAGAATTATAACATCATGACCAATGAAAAAGTACACGAAAAAAATAAAGCACATGGAAATAACAATAAAAAAACGATTATTCAATATCTGTATCAATTGACAAATAAATTTATGTCTTTTTATTTATTCACCTTGGATATGCCTAGTTCTTTTATCCAGAAGCTTTCTCTTGTCTGTCTTTCTTAATCACTCCAAATCACATTATGTTCTATAATAGAAACTTTCATTTTACCCAAGTCCCCAGGATTGTGTCAAGTAGACCGAAAGTGTTGGCTGACGGGTAGAAAGTCTTTCTTTGTTATATCTCTACTATGGCAGTTCATTCTTTTGTTGAAAGATTGCAAATCCCACACTCCAACATGTAGATCACGTTGCTTATTTGCAGTTCACAGTGCAAAATATTTTGTAATCTGGCTGTTGTGTGACTTTTAAAGCTCTGGGTACATATCATCTGGGAGCAAGTCTTACACTTTCTGTCCGAACAAGCCTGACATTGGCCAGTTGATGAAGACATCTTCCTAGTGATATCAGCTGGTACGAGAATGTCTTTCGGGCTTTTTGGTTGTTGGAACGCCATAACAAGGGGGTTCTGGGAAAAGTCTGGACAGGTCGGGGTGTTTTTCGAATTTTCCCAGTGTGTCCTGATGGTACTAGAGACATTATGAAGGCTAGGGTGTATATATATATATATATATATATATATATATATCATAGAATTCACTATACAAGGGCATGAAGTATATAAAATGTTCCTTAATAGGACTTTTCCTTTTTACACTGTATTCATTTAATTTTATTGGTCATTGCTATTTTTTAATTCTTATACATTGTATTATTATCTTACGGAGTGAATTTTGCTTTTATGAACTGTAGGCATGAATACTGTGATATTGAAACGTACAAGGGAATAGGAGACGCGGAAGAAACATTATATGCGGATTTTCAATATGATGATGTGAGTGCAATCATTCGAAATAAAGATAAGTCTGGAACAAAGACCAATGCTGGTAGGTGGTAGTTAGTATGGACTAGTAAAATTTTCCATATTAACAAAATTCTAATGTTTAACCGCCTATTTTTAATTGAAACAAATATACAATTGAAGGATATACAATGTTCTTCTTGGTTTGTTAAAAAATCATGTAAAATCCGACATAAACAAGCTTTAGTTATTTTCTAGTTACCGACCAGCACACTTTGGTGAACATAAATTCAACACATTCTATCAAATATCAATCTAAAATTGCTATTTCTACCAATGACTCGAAAATTATCAAAACTGGCACGTCCCACTGCTTTTCGGTTTATAATTTTATGCCAGTTGCCATGAATTGTAATATACACTGTATATCGGCAAAAGAATACCGAAGCGAAAAAAGGGTGACAGGTCGTAAAAAGGACAAATATACCTAAGGAGCAATCAAAAAAACGTAATCCATTGGACAGACAAACCCGGGAAGACAAACGAACAACCACAAACACAAAAAATAAACACAGAAAACTTAAAAACAATGAACAACAAGAACTCCTATAAAAACCAGGAGTGAACCCCGGAAGGGTAAGCAGTTCCTGCTACGTATACGACACCCGTGAATTCGAAATCCAAGAAAAGACAACGTAAAGAGAATAAAACACAACAAACAATCGCCACAAGGATAAATGTATACCTAAAAGAATTAAAAAAACATATAATAATTTGAAAAAAAAATAGAACAAAATAGCACAGAAAATAAAGCACTAGCACCGTGAACCCCCATAAAAAAACCGGGAGGGACATCAGGTGCACAAGTTACATTGCTTGTAAGTAAAAGCAAGTGAACATTTTAAGTTTAATGGGATTGATGAGATGTAGGTAATCCTTAAAGTAAGGAGAATTATGTGAAAAAACATTATCTTTATAGCGGAAGCTGAAATTTTTTGTCTTTCCGATTACGTAGCTCCTGTAAAAATTTCGCCTCATATAAAAACAAACAGGTCGATCCTAGGTCCCCGAGGGTATTCGCCAACCCAGTCGTCAGACCAGGAGAGGTAACTCCTTGAAATGCGTCGTATACAGCATAGTAGAAATTTACTATATCTGATATTAGTATCTTTGGATTGTTATTTTGAAACTCCTGGGACGATGCCTCTCCATGGTGGAGCCTAGGTCCCCGAGGGTATTCACCAACCCGGTCATCAGACTTGTCTGACATGATTATTCATTGATTTGTTACAGAAATTACCAGTATTTAGCAAAATTCAAAATAATAGATATACTAAGGATTCATTCCTTGTATGCACATGGTAGATCTCCTTAGCTGAAATTTGGATTCCTATTTCGGTATTTTTGGTTATGAGTACTTCTTGTTTTGAAAAAGTTTTGGTCTTCCAAATTTTTCAGTTTTAATGCTGCTGATGAGAGGTAGCTCCTTGAAATGCGTCGTATACAACATAGTTTAAATATACTATATCTAATATAAGTATGTTTGGATTGTTATTTTTTTATCTTACTTTTCAAAAGGTGATATATCTAGAAGACCACCCACTAAATTTTTAAACCGTAATACATTTTCCTTAGTTCATTGATATCAATCGGATATAGCTATACCATGCATTTTTTTCAACTAGACAGTTATCAAGAAAAAATATTAATGCTATTACCCAAGAGGCGTAATTACCAAGTGTCTTTATTATGCTTAAATTCATGATTGAAATGTGCGTTCATTGTGTAAAAATAAACCAAAAATATAGTCAATTATATACCCTCTGAATATAGTTGAGGATATATATATACATATATATATATGACGTCAATATTGTATGCACGTGCAGTAATTGATATTTCCTAATTAAATATGCAAGTTATTGATTGGTTGTATTTATATAATTATGGTATAATAATTGAAATTTAACTTGCTTTAATTGCCAGGATTAATTGGTGTAAGTTGATTGTTTATTAATTAAATTGCAACTCGTATGGACAAAAGTATTGTCTGCTCATAAACACCATGAGCTTTCAGGTGTGAATAATGTTTGTTTTATTTGTGTAAAATTGCATTGAAGATGTACCTAGAATAACAATGCATTTCTTATTGGCATTTATCTAAATAATTTATTAAACAAATTATTACTTGCATTGAAAGTTAAAAATCACCAAATTCACTTCTGACTATCTTTGACCCTTTAAAAAAAATACATAACTTTCTTGTAAAAAAAATATTCATTCTTCTGTTAAAATCACAAAGGTTTAATGTCGACCATTTGAAACATACTTCCTTTATTTTATTTATTTATATAAAATCAAATACAATTTTTAATATGTCATTGCTATTCATACCCGGCTTTAAATTTAATTAATCCATTTCATTATATTCTGTTCGTATCTTTCAAACACCATTTTTAGAAATCCCAATATCGGAAATCGTGTATCATGTAACGTGCATCGTGTGGTTTGCGTATAACGTGCGAATCATGTATATGTATCGGGCGAATCGCGTTTGTGTATCGTGCGAATCTTGTGCGTGTAACGTGTGAATTGTTTGAGTGTGGTTTTGTGCGTCACATGTTCAACCATGTGTAACTTAAATCGATAAATGCTATTCTATTCTTAATCCTCCAGACACGAAATACATAATTATTCCCTGCCATCTCCCCCGCCCAGATGGAACTAAAGGCAAATAAAAAGTACATTTTTAAATCTGATTTTTTACTAACAACCTCCTCCTGGCTTATGATAGTAAACCATATTTTAAAAACTAAATTGAAAAATTCCCATCGCGAAGGAACACATCTATTATCCCTAGCAACCACCGTCTAGTTGATAAAACAAAAGAAGAGACACTCATGAAACGTTCAAAATCCCATGGAGCTGCAGGTGGCAGCAGTGCAGGTCTAACAGGTTTACTCGGCACCAAAGGTGGGTCCGGGGTATAGACTCATTCGGAATCGCTGATATGTTAACAGATAAAACAACTTTAGGGACCAATTGAGATCTTCGTCCGTCAGAAGTGAAACGTGGTGAGGAAAATGTTGCTGATGTAAGGGAAACTGTCAAGACTGTCATCAACCTATTGATATGGACAAGAACGCTAAACTGTTGTGTTTGTCATCTGGAGCTTTTGCAGATGTGAATGTTGAAAATGAAATGCAGAGAAAAAAGGTAATACTGAAAATGCCAAAACTTTCCCAAAAAATCTATATTACAGACAGGCTTGAGACATACACGAAGTTTTCGACCCGATGAAACGTCTCGATTTGAAAACCCTCTCCGAACTGACAAAAAAAAACAGATAGCAAAGTAATATTGCTTTCCAACTGTTGATTAGACCTGAAGGAACTGTCCCAACCTTTGGAGATATCTGCTGTAGAAATTTTCAAATTTTGTCAGAAGATCAGATGGATATGTACATTGAAAATTCAGTTAAACCAATGAAGAGGAAGTCTAGTGGAATTGCAAAACGATTTATGCTATATGTCAGAATACCAAAAAACCCACCAAATAAGAAGCAATTCCCCAGCAATGATGAGAGCAAGAAACAGTTTCTAAAAATGTTACTGTGGGTGTGGGAAAGTGACGGTTTTTCTAAAAAACTTAACGGGAAAACATTTATTGCAGTTTTACGCACATCTGTTGACAAGTGAAGACGGTGAAAATGTTATTAGTCAGAAAATAGAATCCTGTCGCTCAACACGAGAATAGTAGACACTTGGGTTGTTCTTTGCTGTTTCTATTGCAAGCAGCAAGGTTTTAGTTATCTCAGGGTCGAAAGTCCAGACACCAATATCTTCTTGATTAAGCTTTACCTTTGAAAGATGTGCCAGTTTTATTTGATGCCGGGGTAGGAAACAACAAAATATTGATCAATATAACCCAACATGAACGGATTTCCCACCCTCATTTATATAGTAATATCGTAAATAGATGCAAACGTCTCGTTAGTAACTTAAGGGCTTTTCACAGTAGGGGCTACAAATATGCAATTACGTGCAATTTTGTAAAAATTGCTCTTTCTCCCAATGACTTGATGACTTTAAATTCACATTGGCCTCTTATGAATACTGCCAACTTTATTGAACTATATGACGATATAGCATTAAAGCCTTTAATTTTCAGTTCTAGCAAGCGGTCACCTTGTTGGTAATCGTACTGTATTGGTTTTTATAGTGTGTTGGATAGATAAGGGCAGGTTTGGGTACCCATAAAACCGGTTTTACCCTACCAATGTTCAGTGTCTGTATCAAGTCAGACTATCGTGACTCTCTGTTGAGTTCATGTTTGTGTTTTTTACTCTTTTATGTTATTTTTGTCCGGCGTTCTGTTAGTTTGGTTGCTTTGATTGATAGGCATGTCAATGTTGACCTTTCCTGTCATCAATTTTGTTGTTTTAGTATTTTTTTTATGTTTTTTAAAACTAAGACACTCCTTTAAAACTAAAACCACGAGCGGAACACAATATTAAATTAATAACAGAAAAGCCGTTTATACTACAAATTGAAATCTTTCTTTTTTACTTTAAACAGTTTAACAATTGTAATACATAAATACTGTACTTAATGAATAATTGATTTAATTTAATTTTTCTAACAAGTAAAACAAAACAAAATGTCTTGATAATAAGCGGATTAACTGTAAATATTGATCGTAATTGACTCGTAATTTATAACTTGTGAGCAAAATAAATTCTTTGAAAACTTGTGAAATCTAAATATACAAGGTCACTTCCTGTAATAAAATTGACCATTTTAGTTGTGCAATAAAACGCGAAATACAGTTTTCGCGATACAATTTTAGTCGCCATCAAAGCGAAAATAGAATAACCGCGAAAAACCCACTTGTACGGTATTTTACCGCAACTTTCAATTTTTACAAATTGTAAATAGTGTGAATATCAAACCAAAACGGAAGTTAAGGACTTGTAAAATATGCCCGGCACCACTACAAATTATATTGACTGAACAACTTTGTAAATACCAAATAAAACGGTTTCTTGTTGGGATAAAAAGAAATTGGAAATGACTCTCCATGTACAGGAACGTTGCTTAGGACTGATAACAATAGGTTATATGCGCCTTTAGAAGATCTGTATCACAGTTGGTATCAACACATGTATCATTACCACTGAGTTCATAACGCTGCTGGCGGAACCAGAGGGTATCAACAGCTTAATTGCTGGTATTTGTAATCTAGCCCGAAATTGAAACTTTGAATTTGTTAAAAATATTAAATTTTGTGATAACTAAGAAGTATCTGAATCGCTCATAGCTCTGCCTAAGATCAATGTTGTTGGCTTTCCAAATTTGTAAACTTGACATCTTGGAATTTGCTCTTCAACTCTTTAGCTCTCGTGTTAGCTATTGCCTTGAAGTTTCATCCGTCCTCGTAAACTAGATAGTTTCCTCTGACATCACTTGGTCAATTGTGACCAAACTTTAGTGAAAGTTTCCTAAATTAAATGATCGTCTCTGTTGTGTTTATGTCACTGCTGGTGGACTGTAAGTTCCCGAGGGCATTATCAGCCCAGTAGCCATATTTTTTAAATCCTGGCATGATTTATTACTTAAATGCCTTTAAATTTTCCGTTCAAAATTTGACAAAAATTAACAGAAATTTTTAACGCTCTTCCTTTTGATGCAGATGACCCTTAGGTGAGTTTGGATTCCTGATTGTTTATTTGTTTTAGTTTTTGATGGTTGTGCTTATTAATTTATCATTACATTTTTAACCGGATTTCCAACATTTTGATCTCGAGCACTGCTGATGAGTAGACATTCAACGAAATGGCAATAGAGTACATCAAATTTATTAACGTATTTTGTTATACATTGTATTGTACTCTTTTATGTTAATTTTTGTCCGGTGTTTTGTTAGTTTTGATGCTTTAACTGATTACCATGTCATTGCTGACCTTTCCTTGCTGACCTTTCCTACTATCCATTTTGTCCTTTATTATCATTTACAATTCTATATATAATAATATGTTTATTGCTTTTTAATCCCCCCCAATTAAATTATTACGTTTTGTTTGTTTAGTTGGGGTTTTACGCCGTTTTCGGTTGTTGGAGGAAGCCGGAGTACCTGGAGAGAACCACCAACGTTCGGTAGGAAAATAAGCAATCCTTGTCGATTAAGATCGGAGTCAAACACAACCCGCCACAGATGAGATTCGAACTAACAACCTCAGCGTTGACAGGCTAGTGATCACTAGTAGTCATGACGAACTATATAGACCACTCGGCCTCGAGGCTCCTATTAAGTTTTGTAACTATATTTAATATCAGTATAACTTTGATCATACTTTGTTTTATTTAATAAATATCGATCTTTTACAATTCATCATTAAGTTATTCTTGATAGAAACGACAAGAAACCAATTACTGAAGTTAATTACCATTTGTGTGCAACTAGATCTATATATTGATTCTCAAATTAAGTTATTTTTATTGATAAATATATTCGTTTGTAATTACCAAATGAATTTATGTTGTGGAACTGCTCTTTACTGATGTTTTGAATGTACTAAAATGAGGAATAAACCTAAAGAAATGAATAATCATTAAAATTAAATAAAAAAAATTTAAAAATATTTTAATAATATAATTAATTATTAAAATTATATAGATTAGATCTATATGTTGATTCCAAAAATTTATTAATTTTATTGATAAATATATTCTATTGTGATTTTAGGGAGATACGGTTGATTCTCTTATCACAAGTATTTGTCGAATTTGCGGAAGAGTTGACGTTTTATTTTTTCCAAATGTTTTACATTGCAAATAAATATAGTATGATTCCTGTTTAGTCAAATGTGCATGAGTCGAAAATTCACTTGAAATTTAAAACACTGAAGTCAAATTCAAAACTACTACTGATTGTTTCAGGCATCGAATTGGATGTTCCCCAAACGTCCGCAATGCCTAAGGATTTCTATTGCCATGAGGTTCCAAGCATTTTTCGAATCTGTCAATCTCAACTTTATCGACCGCCCTTTTGAAAATTGTAAAATGGCTGTGCATCTTTATAAGAGTGTCCCAGGCGGTTAGACACAAATAGAAGTTTCTTAGATTTAAGTGGAATTTCAGTTACATTCCAGACGTTTAATGAAAACATGTATGTACATCTATTTTCTATTGGTTGGCCGATATAGCATTAAATGGAATAGAAATTATCAAAAAGCCAGCTAACTATGTTTAGCATGGAGCGAAAGAAGATAAATACGCACAAGGAATGTATTTTTTTTTAAACATGTCATTGTATTTCATTTAAATAAAGAGTGTTTTACTAGGCACCAGTAACCCACTTTGATCTTAAATATCCGTTCTTGTCTTGTTTTAAATTTTCACACTTGGTTGAATGTATAAATCATCATGTAACGTGCGAATCGTGTAACGTGCGTAAGATTTCATCCTTCGAGACAATATTAAAACGTGTGAATTCAAATCAGAGTATGTTTCGAACAATCACTAACTTCCCCTTTCTTGACGGAGACGTGCCTTTGGCACCACCGTATATAGTGTACATATCACAGCTTCCACGTTTTGCACGAATTTGCTCTCGGCTAGAAGATTTTAATGAGCGAAACCATACGATTACTAAAAAACTGCTTTTAAAAAGTTTTATAATATATATCAACATCTTTTATCCAAAATCCAGCTTCCAGAAAAGCACTTATCATGAACGGGTTTTCCCTTTCTAGTTTCTACTGTAATATCGTGAATAAATGCAAAAGTTTTATCAATTGGGTTGCTTTGATTGATTAGTATGTTATTGTTGACCTTTCCTGTTATCCATTTTGTTGCTTATTTTTTCTGATTGTTGAAAGGAATACCTAAGAAATCTGAGATAGTTAAATATCTTTCTTGATGAAGTCAAATGTTTATGTATTTACTGAAAATGAAATAGATTACTAAAAAACAATTTATTGACAAATTGAATATTATCTACAAATTTATAAGTTTAGAATAACATTTTCACAGAAATTTCAATTTATATTATAAATATCTTTTTTGTACATATATTTATCCTCGGCACTTTCGAAGAAAGTTCGGGGATATAGCGATTGTCTCGGACCGTCTGGCCGTCACAATTTCTTGTGACATCAACTCCTCCTTCACTGTTGGGTTTAGGTATTTAAGTTTTATATAGAATGGTTGCATTTCACCTGCGCAATAAGGTTTAGAATTTTGATTTTCTAAACAAAGGGTTCACATGGGTTGAAGTTTGAAAATTTGGAATTCAAGCCTGTGACCTCAACTTGTCTTATGAATCTTTGAATTTTATTTCTATACAGTATTGTCATGCACCATATGCAGATGCGCAATAAGGTTTTAGAATTTTGATTTTCTAAAATTTGTGTCCACTAGGGCCGATTTTCGAAAACAAAAACTCAATTTAAACTGTCAAATTTGTTACCTAAACTCCTCTTTCCTTTTACAATGTATGCATTTTATTTATATTCAGTATTGTCATGCACCATATGCAGATGCGCAGTAAGGTTTTAGAATTTTGATTTTCTACAATTGGGGAACATCGAAAAACTGTCAATTGAAGCTTGTGAACTAAACTCCTCTTTCATTTTACAATTTATGCATTTCATTTCTATACGATATTATCATACACTATATGCAGATGCACAATAAGGTTTCAGAATTTCGATTTTCTAAAAGTGGGTCCCACAGGGATCAAATTTCGAAACACTATCATTTTAAGCTTGTGACTTAACCTCGTCTTTTGTTTATCAATTCATGCATTATACTTCTATAGAGGATTGTCAGATACCATATGCAGATTTGCAATAAGGTTTTAGAATTTTAGTTTTCTAAAATTGGGGTCCACAGGGGTCGAAATTTGAAATTTGTGACCCTAATTTCCCTTTAATTTTTCAATTTATTCATTTTGCTTATATAAAGTATTGTTCTACATTATATTTAGTAGCGCAAAAAGGATTTGGAATATCGATTTTTAAACCTGGTTCTCACTCATGTCATAAACAATTGTCGGTTTTAGCTTGTGAACTAAGGTTTTTTTCATTTTTCATTAGGTTTATTGATTTAATTTTTTTTATAGAATGACTGCATACTAATTTTGGATGGGAATAAGGTTTTAAATTTTTGACTATAGGTAAGTGGACCAACTACTTACAGGGGATGTGGGGATCACTGTCGATTTTCACAGTACAGAATTATAGTTTACATAGAAATTATTAATATGTTTATTTGCTTATGGTTAAATTATAATTTAAATGATTGAATGTGAAAAGTATTTTTATCAACTATATATTAATATATATTGACATTTAATGTTTAATATCATATATTGTATTACTGATAACTAAAAAATATTTTTACAACTTAACTTATAATCAAGCTATCAAACTTTTTTATAATATGAGGTAGATATACAGGTAAATAATTATTAGTCCATTAAGAGGACCTCTTAATCCCTTGCCTAATTAGTTGTTCTTTTAACACAGTAGTGAAACATACATACATAACATGATGTCTTTTGTTATAAGATATTAAGACTTCATTACATCCATATCAATTTTGCTTTTTAATTGTTATGATATTGTATTATTATATTTATTTTGATATGGTATTGTAATTATTATATTATTTATCTTGGCCTAATTTGTTCTGTGTGGCCTTATAACATGTATAATATGTTTACATAATACTTATAGTTGTTTACCAAATAATTTTATAACTGCGCAGTTTAGAAATCACTGGAACAATAATAGATAGTGGTGGAATGACTAGAACTTTCTATTTGACTTACGTAATAATTATGGTGTGATTCGAACTTCTACCGTATTCCAGAAGTTTCCGTTCTACAGTATATATACGGACAAGAAAGTTAGACTTTCAGATCAGAACGTATTGGACCAGACATTCTTGTGTTCTCAGCTGTTGGATTTATTTACGTTTCACACATCGTACTTGACAGACTTTTATTTTCGTTACATCATACTAGATTGTGACTGATTGGATATAATATTCCGTTTGGATTCCCGCAACAGTGACGAGAAGAATTCCGGATTAGGAAAAGACGAAGGATTTTGAACAGTTAAGTTGACATTTTAGTTTTTTTGTAATATTTTTTGTAAACTTAGTATATAATAAATCTTGTTAAATTTTATTATTGATTTGTGTCTTTTGTTGGCTACAATTTAAAGGTGATTTCGGCCGTAACAGAAATTGGGGGCTCGTCCGGGATAACGTTAATATCTTATTAAATTTTTTCAGTATTTTTATTAGAATTAGCCAACAAAATTCTACAAAATGGCATTTGATGCTGATAAATTTTTGAAAACGCCAGACCTGGAAGAGTTTGATAAATTAAAGAAAGAAGAATTAGTGTTGCTTGCTAAACATTTAAAAATAGATTTTAGAGCATCTATGAGAAAACAAATTATAAAAAATTTGGTAATAGACAAATTAGTTGGCTCAGAAATTTTTGGTGAAGATGCTCTTGACCTCAAGGTCAAAAATGTTGATGCTTTCAAATTAAAACAGCTTGAATTAGAACATGAACTTAAATTAAAACAATTGGAAAAACAATTGGAAAACGAAGTTAAATTAAAACAAATAGAAAAAGAAGATGAATTTAAATTAAAACAATTAGAAAAAAAAGATGAATTTAAATTAAAACAGGCAGAACTTGAAATGAGAGAAAGATTAGAGATGGAGAAAATGAAAATAGAAATGACTAAAGTAGAAAGCAACACTAAGTCAAAATCAGAACATTTTGAGGCAGCAAAAAATATACGTTTGGTTCCCAAATTTTGTGAAAAAACGGTTGATAATTTTTTTCCACAATTTGAGAAAATTGCTCAAAATTTGAAATGGCCAAAGCCTTATTGGACTACAATGTTGCAAAGTGTTTTTGTGGGCAAGGCCGCTGATATTTACTCACCACTTTCTTCAGAAAAAAGTTCTGATTATGACACTGTTAAACAGGAAGTTTTGAAAGCTTATGAACTAGTGCCAGAAGCATATAGACAGAAATTTAGGTCTTATAAAAAGTTTGAAACACAAACCTATGTTGAATTTGCTAGGGAAAAAGAGGATTTGTTTGATAAATGGCTTACGTCAAAGAAAATAGATAACAATTTTGATAAATTAAGACAATTAATGTTATTAGAAGAGTTCAAGCAGTGTGTTAATTTAGACTTAAAAACACATTTAGATGACAAAACTGTTGAGACATTGCAAGATGTTGTTTCCGATAATTATACCCTTTCACGTAAAAGAAGTTTCAAAGGTCAAAATGTTAATACTTCTAGCGGAAATTACAAAATTCAAAGCACTGAGCGTACTGATAGTAAGCCTGTTGCACCGAATAAGAGTCCGTCTAGTTATAATATGTCTGGTCCAAAATTTGATACTTTTGAGAAGAAGTCACTAACTTGTGCTTATTGTAAGAAAAATGGTCACCTGATGGCTGATTGTTTTAGACTCCAGAAGAAGAATGAAAGAGATAATAAGCCCAAGTCCAGTGCTTGTACGACACCCGTTGTTACCAATAAGTTGGAATGTCCTGCGAGTCAGGCTTTTAAGTCCAGTTTTTGTGATTACATGGAAGATTATAAACCCTTTATGTCTGATGGGTGTGTTTCTATTGTTAATAATACTACTCCTCAGCCTTTTAAGATTTTACGGGACACTGGAGCTTCTCAGTCTTTGTCGTTAGAAGGTGTGTTGCCTTTGTCCGAGGAGACGTCCGATGGTGCCTTCGTTTTGTTACGAGGTGTGGAGTTAGGTTGTATAGATGTTCCCCTCCATCGTATTTATTTGAAGTCAGATTTAATTACTGGACCAGTTGTTGTGGGTGTTCGTCCTACTCTCCTCGTTGAGGGTGTTTCATTATTGCTAGGAACAAAGTGGTTGCTGAACCAATTGTTACAAGTGAACCGGTGGTGGATGTTAAATCACCTGAAGATGATGCTGAACTGTATCCAGCTTGTGTTGTTACTAGGGCGATGGCAAGAAAACAACAAGACGAGGATTTACAAGAAGGCCAGTATGATTATATGGACCTTTCTGACACTTTCCTTGCCGACATTGAAGGTCCCGATAGCTAAAAAAAGGCCATAATAAGACCACCTGGTACTAACAAACGTGTAATTATGCCATGGCCAGACGTGAACAGCCATTCATTAGACAAAAGAACATTTAGGGAAGAACAGAATAAAGACCCTGAGGTTCTTCAGCTCTGCAAGAGGGCTCTACCCCAAGAAGAAGCAGACAAAGTGGCCGAATGTTACTAACATCAAGACGGCATTTTAATGAGGAAGTGGAGGCCCCCTGATGCTATCCCAGAGGAGGAATGGAGAGTGGTATACCAAGTGGTGGTGCCTAAAGTCTATAGGCAAGAAATTATTGGTCTTGCCCATGACACCCCCTTGGCTGGACATTTAGGTATAAGGAAGACTTGCCTAAAGATCTTACAACATTTCTACTGGCCCAGACTAAGAAATGATGTCACAGAATACTGCAAATCATGCCATATATGCCAGGTTGTTGGGAAGCCTAACCAGAAATTACCACCAGTACAGGCTAAATACTTCTGCCAATTCCAGCCTTCGAAGAACCTTTCAGCCGAGTGCTTATTGATTGCGTTGGGCCTTTACCAAAGACCAAGACTGGAAATGCTTATTTATAAACGATCATGTGTACATCCACACGCTTTCCTGAGGCTATTCCCTTAAGGAATATCAAGACACCAACTATTGTCAAAGCTCTTATCAAATTTTTCACATTAGTCTATACAGTCCTACCAGGGTTCAAATTTTATGTCAGGTTTATTTCAGCAGGTCGTTTACCAGCTAGGGATTGCTCAGTATAGATCAAGTGCTTATCATCCAGAATCTCAAGGTGCCTTAGAACGTTTTCATCAAACATTGAAGAACATGATTAGAACTTTTTGTCTTCAATTTGACCGGGACTGGGATGATGGTGTTCACTTTCTACTTTTTGCGGTCCGAGAGGCTGTTCAAGAATCCCTTGGTTTTAGCCCCTTTGAGTTAGTGTTTGGTCATACTGTAAGGGGACCTTTGAAATTGATTAAGGAAAAATGGCTTACTGAACACACTGACTTGAATCTTCTAGACTATGTATCTAGATTTAAAGAAAAATTGTATACTGCTTGTCAAATTGCTCAGAAAAACTTAAAAACTGTACAGAATAAGATGAAAATATGGTATGATAAAGATGCCAGGGACAGAGTTTTTGAGCCTGGGGTAAAGTACTTGTACTTTTGCCAATCCCTGGGCATCCTTTACAGGCTAAATACTGTGGTCCTTATACCATTGACAGTAAAATCAATGAGTTGAATTATATTGTAAAAACTCCAGGTCGGCGTAAACAAAATAGAGTGTGTCACATTAATATGTTAAAACCTTATTTTGAGCGTACTAATGAAGGTGAGAGGAAACCAGTTGCCACTTTAGCCATGGTTAAATTGGAGAACGATCATGACAAACCAGATATAATTGAACCATCTTTTGATTCCAAGACTATGGAACAAACTGTTAGATTGAAAAATTCTGAAATTTTATCAGATTTAGACTCAAAACTTGCACATCTGACTTTCGATCGCAGAGAAAAATTGAAAACTTTGGTATTTTCTTTTAAAAATCTTTTTCCAGATGTGCCAAAAAAAACCACTGCTGTTTGTCATGTTGTTGATGTAGGCGATGCTTCTCCAATTAAGCAACATCCTTACCGGCTCAATCCACTTAAACTTGATGTTATGAGACAAGAAATTAGATATATGCTTGACAATGATATTATTGAGCCGAGTAACAGTGAATGGAGCTCTCCTTGTCTTCTTGTACCCAAACCAGATAAAACCTTTCGTTTTGTTACTGATTTCAGAAAAGTAAACTCAGTCTCAAAATCTGACTCCCATCCGATTCCAAGGATAGACGATTGCATTGATAACATTGGACAATCAAAATTCGTAAGCAAATTTGATTTATTAAAAGGTTACTGGCAGGCCCCCCTGACACCGAGAGCTCGTGAAATATCAGCTTTTGTCACACCAGACGGCTTATTTCAATATACTGTCATGCCGTTTGGTATGAAAAATGCTCCAGCTACGTTTCAAAGAATGATCAATAATGTTATAAACGATTTAGACTGTTGTTATGCTTATATTGATGATCTTATTGTATGTAGTGATAGCTGGGAAGAGCATTTAACACATTTATATGATACTTTTGATAGATTGTCACAATCAAATTTGACTGTTAATCTTGCTAAAAGTGAATTTTGCAAGGCCACTGTTGATTATGTAGGGCACACAGTTGGCCAAGGTCAAGTGAAACCTATTATGGCTAAAGTGGATGCAATTACCAATTTTCCTCCTCCTACAAATAAAAAACAACTTATGAGATATTTAGGCATGATTGGATTTTACAGAAAATTTTGTTCAAATTTTGCTACTGTTGTTCAACCATTGACTCATCTTTTACAAAAAGATTCTAAATTCATCTGGAGTGATAATTGTCAAAACTCTTTTGAAAAAAGCAAATCACTTTTAATTAACAGTCCCGTTCTTATCACTCCAGACTTTAAAAAACAATTCAAACTTGCCGTTGATGCAACTGATGTAGGAGTTGGAGCCGTTTCATATCAAGAAACAGATGATAATGTTGAGAAACCTATATCATATTTTTCCAAGAAATTAGATAAACATCAGAAAAATTATTCCAGTATTGAAAAAGAATGTTTTGCACTGTTGTCTGCACTTCAACATTTTGATGTATATTTAAATCCCACTATGCATCCTATTCTGGTTTATACTGATCATAATCCTCTCACCTTCATACATAAAATGAGAAACAAGAACCAGAGGTTGACTAGGTGGAGTTTATTGTTACAGGAATATGATATTATTGTAAAACATATTAAAGGTAAAGATAACGTAATAGCAGATGCTTTATCTAGATTTTATTAAAACACTGTATACATACTATATATTTTTGTATATGTTGTTCATGCGAAGTTCTCGTTACCCTCCAACTTCTTTTAAGGGGGGAGGTGTTATGATATTGTATTATTATATTTATTTTGATATGATATTGTAATTATTATATTATTTATCTTGGCCTAATTTGTTCTGTGTGGCCTTATAACATGTATAATATGTTTACATAATACTTATAGTTGTTTACCAAATAATTTTATCACTGCGCAGTTTAGAAATCACTTGAACAATAATAGATACTGGTGGAATGACTAGAACTTTCTATTTGACTTACGTAATAATTATGGTGTGATTCGAACTTCTACCGTATTCCAGAAGTTTCCGTTCTACAGTATATATACGGACAAGAAAGTTAGACTTTCAGATCAGAACGTATTGGACCAGACATTCTTGTGTTCTCAGCTGTTGGATTTATTTACGTTTCACACATCGTACTTGACAGACTTTTATTTTCGTTACATCATACTAGATTGTGACTGATTGGATATAATATTCCGTTTGGATTCCCGCAACAGTGACGAGAAGAATTCCGGATTAGGAAAAGACGAAGGATTTTGAACAGTTAAGTTGACATTTTAGTTTTTTTGTAATATTTTTTGTAAACTTTGTATATAATAAATCTTGTTAAATTTTATTATTGATTTGTGTCTTTTGTTGGCTACAATTTAAAGGTGATTTCGGCCGTAACATAATTAATTCAAAATATAATTTGACAGTTCTGTTATAAACTTTAATAAATTTCACATTAAAAAAACTAAATTGAGGCAGCCGGAAACGATACTTTTCCCCGCACTCCACACATGATGTATCCCTGTGCACCTTACTCCCAGTGATATCTTTGAAATCAGTTCCAATTTTCGGAAAATCAAAATTCTAAAACCTTACTGCGCTTCTGTATACAAATTTTGCATGACAATATTGTATAGAAATAAAATGTATAAAATTAAAAATGAAAGAAGTGTTTCAGTCACCAGCTTATAATTCCCAAGTTTTGAAATTCGACCCCTAAAGGCCCAAATTGTCGATCACAACATCCAGTTTGTGACGATAATGTACAGAAATTAAATTCATCAAATGAAAAATGAAGGAGGAGTAAAGGTCACAGGCTTGAATTCCCAATGTTCTAAATTTACCTTTGTGTGCCCTAATTTTTAAAAATCAAAATACTAAAACCATATTGCGCATCTACATACAGTGTGTGACAATACTGTATAAAAATTAAATGCATTCAGTCCAAAATGGAAGAGGAGTTCAGGTCAAAATATTTAATTCCTAATTTTCGAATTCGCCCCTTGTGGGCCCATATTTAAAAAAAGTATAAAACATTACATCTAAATACAGTATGTGACAATACTGTATATAAATTAAATGCATGAAATCAAAAATGAATGAGGACTTTAGGTCACAAGCTTAATTTCACAATTTTTGAAATTTGACCCATGTGGGCCCCAATGTTTGAAAATATTGTACATCTACATACAGGATGTGACAATAATGTATAAAAATTAAATGAATGAAGTCAAAAAATGAAAGAGGGTTTAGGTCATAAGCTTAAATTCCAAATTTTCGAACTTCGACCCCCATTTTTGGAAAAATCGAAATTCTAAAACATTACAGCGCTTCTGTATACAATGTATGACAAAACTGTATAAAATTAAAAATTTCAGTCACCAGCTTTAAATTCCCAAGTTTTGAAATTCGACTCCGAAAGGCCCCAATTTTCGAAAACCACATACAGTTTCCGACGATAATGTACAGAAGTAAAATGTATCAAATGAAAAATGAAGGAGGAGTAAAGGTCACAAGCTTGAGTTCCCAATTTTCTAAATTTAACCTTGTGTGCCCTAATTTTTAAAATTGAAAATACTAAAACATTATTGCTCATCTATATACAGTATGTGACAATACTGTATAATTAAATGCATTAAGTCCTTCATGAAAGAAAGTTTGGGTCACAAGATTAAATTCCTAATTTTCGAATTCGCCCCCTGTGGGCCCCAATTTAACAAAAATTAAAATTTTAAAACCTTATTGCGCATCTACATACAGTATGTGACAATACTGTATATAAATTAAATGCATGAAATCAAAAATGAAAGAGGAGTTAAGGTCACAAGCTTAAATTCACAATTTTTGAAATTTGATCCATGTGGGCTCCAATTTTGAAGATATTGTACATCTACATACAGGATGTGACAATAATGTATAGAAATTATATGAATGAAGTCAAAAAATGAAAGAGGGTTTAGGTCATAAGCTTAAATTCCAAATTTTCGAAATTTGACCCCCATTTCAATCATAATTCTAAAACCTTAATGCGCATCTACGTACAATATGTGACAATACTGTATAGAAATTAAACGCATGAGGTTAAAAATAAACGAGGGGTTTAGGTCACAAGAAAGTGTGACGGACAGACGGACGGATGGACAAACGGGCGGGGCCGATAACAATATCCCCGAACTTCTTCGAAATGCGCGGATAAAGAAAAAAATATTCTCCAATAGATTATTATAAGACAATGATAAAAAATACAAAATCGTTGTACTGAAAGTGCCTCTACAAGAGAGAAACCTCATGTAACAATTTCTATCAGCAATTTTCCAATGCATGTATACATTAAAAGATAAATTTAGAAATAAACACTGTATAATACAAATTCTAATGAACTATACACGAATATTCCATACTTTCATTGATACCAGAAACAGGAAATTGTGAAATCCAATGCAATAACACTAATTTTTTTAAGAAAAGATGTACCATCAAAATCTACAAAAGATGAAAAAAACATTAATTACCCACGGAAAAATCTGTGGAAGCCGAAAATTGACAAAATTAACATTTTATTCAATAATCAATTTAAAGATTTAATAATATATTCAATATTTTCATAAATTGACAATACTATAGTTTTCTCTATTTTTTCTGATCTCTGTAATCACAACACTCCAAAATATTCGTTAATGCCTTTAAGTTACTACAGTAATACCTTAAATAAATAGTTGAGTGAAGGTTGGTGTCTATAAACCATTTGTTTTTCGTCCGATCAATCAATAAATGCAATAGATAAATACAGAGTTAATGATAAAGTTTTCATTTATTATATCTGATTTTTGAAGGGAATACGTAAGAAATCTGACATAGTTAAATATCTTTCTTGATTAAGTCAAGTGAACATGTATTTTCTGAAAATGAAATAGATTACTATTTACAATTTATTAACAAAATAAATATTATATACAAATGTATACATTTAGAATTACATTTTCACAGAAACTGCAAATTATATAATAAATATCTTTTTTGTACATATATTTATCCTCGACACTTTCGAAGAAAGTTTGCAGATATAACGAGTCTCCGTTCGTCCATCACAATTTCTTGTGACATCAACTCATCCTTCACTGTTGGGTTTAGGAATTTCTTCGAAATGCACGGATAAAGACAAAATATTTTCCGGTAGATACTAATAAGACAACAACAACAAAAAAATCGTTATACTGATAGTGCCTCTACAAGAGAGAAACCTGATATAGCAATTTCAATCTGCAATTTTCCAATACATGTATACATTAAGAGATACATTTAGAAATAAACACTGTATAATACAAATTATAATGAACTATACACGAATATTCCATACTTTCATTGATACCAGAAGCTGAAAATTGTGAAATCCAAAGTAATAACACTAAAGATTTTAAGAAAAGATGTACCATCAAAATCTATGGAAGCCGAAAATTGACAAAAATAAACAATTTATTCAATAATAAATTTCAGAATTTAATAGCATATTCAATATTTTCATGAATTGATTATACTATAGTTTTCTCTCTTTTTTCCGACCTCTGTAATCACAACACTCCAAAGTTTTCGGTTGGTTCTTATGCAATACCTCTGATATCTCCAGAATTCTGTAATCTGAAACTTTAATGCTAAAATTGAATAAAATAGACAGAGCAAACAATTTTTAACTTATACTGCCTATATATAAACCCTTTATTTAAGTTACTACAGTAATATCTTAAATAATAAAGTTTTATATAATGATATATTTCAGTGCCTAAAATCAAACAAAGAAGGTCACTTCCCCCTTTACCTGGACTTGTTTACTTAAACGGTAAGTAAGATTGATAAAGTTAGATAGCTAAACTCAGATATTTAAAAAAAGAGATGTCCTTTATTCCATAAGTGTGACTACTAACACTTCATCACATCGGGGAATCAACTTTATCGAGCCTGTATCCATCAGATAGAAGTTGAAGGAAGAATTGTGACCATAATCCTTTTATGTTTCCTCTGATGAATAAATAAATGCTATAGATAAAGACAGAGTTAATGTTAAAGTTTTTCATTTATTATATTTGTTAATAATTTATTCATTTTGTAAAGAATGGTTCATTTGAATACTTGACGCACATTCTATAGGACAAAAATCGAAAATGGATCAGTGCTTTTGTTGCTATAAGTTGGCATAAAGTCACACGTAGGTATTTATATTGTTACATATCATGAGGAAAGCATGCAAAAGATACTAGGAGTAAGGTCGTAAATTATTGATCCAAAAAGTGCATTTATTAGCAAATAAATCTTTTAAAATAGTTTTCTGAAATGAATCTAGATGAATCGATTTTTTACACAGCTTTTCTGGAAAAGTTCAAAAAGGGCATGGTATGATTTGGCCTGATAGTTCGCCCCTTGAGTTCCAAAATCAATACAGTAATGAAAACTCACGGTCGTCATCACGAAATGATTGACTATTACAGTCTTATCGAAGTTGATGTTGCACCTGTTCCTACTGTCCTGACATGTAATGTATCCATCGTTTGTGACTACCACCAGATAGACTTTGTTGAACTTCACGACGGGTGCGGTAAACGGAGCAGGAATTGCTTACCTTTCGGAGCATCTGAGTTCATTCCTTGTTTTTATAGGAGTTTTTTTTAGTTTCCATTGTTCATTTGTTGTGCTTGTGGTTTTTCATTTGTCTTCACAGGATTTTCTGGATTATGTTTATATGGATATTTGTGCTCTTTACTCTCAGCTATCATTAAGTACTCTTCAAATGTTGCATTTTAAGGAACATGTTTGATGTCAACAAGACATTTCTTTAATGGCAGCAATATGCTGTCAATGATGACAAATTGTGAATAAATCAATGAAAAATTTCCAAATTTTTGTACCTTTGAATTTTTATATGGTCAATAGCCTTGACCCAAATAGATTTTTCACTGAAGGCTGTTGCTCTTCGTTGTTTTGATCAAAATATACTCTGAAAACACTCAAATTCCTTCAAATTATTGATTTAGCAGACGTTCATGACGCCTTTGTTTCATCATGTTTAGAAATTTTGTACAGTGATTGATAGATTGTGTAATTTCGATCATTCTACGATAAAAATGACACAAATTCGAAATTTTGTTTTTAAATTCAGATTGGACCAAATAATGTCCAAAATCATACCATCTCTTTCTTTGTAAAAGAGTGTATCGGCATGAAAGTTTTACACAGAAAATATTATATTAATCATTTTTTTTGCTAGCTTAGAAGGGAGAGCTAGTTATATTTGGGACGTAATTTAAGACCGTAGAAAAGTAGATGTAGTACCATCAGTCACATTCTGGCATTTTCTAATTTTGCTGTCTGCATTTTCATTCCTGCATTTTTCTGTTTCCAAGATTATATTTTGATAGATATATCTATAATAAAACTTAAAAGATGTATCCAATTTGATAGATCGACTACGTGTAAAATATTGAGCTAGACAAATGGACATGGACAATGCTAAATTTGACCCAGCTTGATTGATAAGTGGATTGTCCACTAAATAATTTTAAATTACCTAAGCCCAAATGGACTCAATTTTGATATATTGTTCCTCAAAATAGGAACCAAACGCTCATAGATTTGAGTTTCTATAAAATGTATCACAAAATACCGACATTAATCAATTCATATAAGATTTTGGGGAAAGTTTTGATTGTGTTCCAAGAAATCTCAGATTTTGACAAATTGTTTGATTTCTTAACAATATCGTCCGTTAGTTTGCCTTTGCTGGTCCCTACTAAAGGAACGGTTTCGGTAAGGTCCATTTTTGTCCTAATTTTCATCTCATGTTTGACAATACATACAATAGTTAGTATATACATATAGCTTTATCTTGTAAATTATGCTAAAAGAAAATCTACATAATTCTATAGGTAGCGTGAATTGGTTTCTCTATTTCTTTGTCTTGGTCTAAAAACCGTTAATGATCGATAAATGCACGATAAAAATATTGATAATCGATATAGGGTGAATTACATTCCGGTATACAATATACTTTATTGATTAAATTGGGGGAAATCCAAGAATTGTTTTACCACTGAGTCGATCTTACTGTCGAGAGACGCCAAGATTGCGAGGGTTTTCCCGGATCTGTAGCTAGTATTTCAAAACTAGTCCGAAATTGATACATAAAATTACAAAATTGGGAAAATTTGTGAAAGCTAAGGAGTATCCCTCCCGTGCATAGCTCAGTCCTTAGATGGTTTTGGCTTTAGTCCTTTTCGCAATTTGGCATTTTTTAATTTCTCTTCAACAATTTAGTTTTGAGCACAACTGATTCACATCTTGCGCATCGAAATTGGTATCAAGGAATTTGTTTATGCCTTTAATGGTGTGAAATCAGTATATCCGGATAACAATATCCCCGAACTTCTTCGAAGTGCGCGGATAAAGACAAAATATTTTCCAATAGATTATTATAAGACAATGATAAAAAAAATACAAAATCGTTATACTCAAAATGCCTCTACAAGAGAGAAACCTCATGTAACAATTTCTATCAGCAATTTTCCAATGGATGTATACATTAAAAGATAAATTTAGAAATAAACACTGTATATTACAAATTCTAATGAAGTATACACGAATATTCAATACTTTCATTGATACCAGAAACTGGAAATTGTGAATTCCAATGCAATAACACTACATTTTTTAAGAAAAGATGTACCATCAAAATCTACAAAAGATGAAAAAACATTAATTACCCACGGAAAAATCTGTGCAGCCGAAAATTGATAAAAATTACATTTTATTCAATAATCAATTGAAAGATTTAATAATATATTCAATATTTTCATAAATTGACAATACTATAGTTTTGTCTATTTTTTTTCTGATCTCGGTAATCACAACACTCCAAAATATTCGGTTGGTTCTTACTTAATACCTTTAAGTTACTACAGTAATATCTTAAACAAATAGTCGGGGGAAGGTTGGTGTCAATAAACCATTTGTTTTTCGCCAGATCAATCAATAAATGCAATAGATAAATACAGAGTTAATGATAAAGTTTTCATTTATTATATCTGATTGTTGAAGGGAATACGTAAGAAATCTGACATAGTTAAATATCTTTTTTGATAAAGTCAAGTGTACATGTATTTTCTGAAAATGAAATAGATTACTATTTACAATTTATTAACAAAATAAATATTATATACAAATGTATACATTTAGAATTACATTTTCACAGAAACTGCAAATTATATAATAAATATCTTTTTTGTACATTTATTTATCCTCGACACTTTCGAAGAAAGTTTGCAGATATAACGAGTCTCCGTTCGTCCATCACAATTTCTTGTGACATCAACTCATCCTTCACTGTTGGGTTTAGGAATTTCTTCGAAATGCACGGATAAAGACAAAATATTTTCCAGTAGACTCTAATAAGACAACGACAAAAAAAAAAGAAAAAACAAAATCGTTATACTGATAGTGCCTCCACAAGAGAGAAATCTGATAGAGCAATTTCAATCTGCAATTTTCCAATACATGTATACATTAAGAGATACATTTAGAAATAAACACTTTATAATACAAATTATAATGAACTATACACGAATATTCCATACTTTCATTGATACCAGAAGCAAAAAATTGTGAAATCCAAAGTAATAACACTAAAGATTTTAAGAAAAGATGTACCATCAAAATCTATGGAAGCCAAAAATTGACAAAAATAACAATTTATTTCTATAATAAATTTCAGAATTTAATAACATATTCAATATTTTCATGAATTGAATATACTATCGTTTTCTCTCTTTTTTCCGACCTCTGTTATCACAACACTCCAATGTTTTCGGTTGGTTCTTATGCAATACCTCTGATATCTCCAGAATTCTGTAATCTGAAACTTTAATGCTAAAATTTAATAAAATAGAGAGAGCAAACAATTTTTAACTTATACTGCCTATATATAAACCCTTTATTTAAGTTACTACAGTAATATCTTAAATAATACATTTTTATATAATGATATATTTCAGTGCCTAAAATCAAACAAAGAAGGTCACTTCCTCCTTTACCTGAACCTGTTTACTACAACGGTAAGTAAGATTGATCAAGTTAGATAGCTAAACTCAAATATTTAAAAAAAGAGATGTCCTTTATTCCATAAGTGTGACTACTAACACTTCATCACATCGGGGAATCAACTTTATCGAGCCTGTATCCATCAGATAGAAGTTGAAGGAAGAATTGTGACCATAATCCTTTTATGTTTCCTCTGATGAATAAATAAATGCTATAGATAAAGACAGAGTTAATGTTAAAGTTTTTCATTTATTATATTTGTTAATAATTTATTCATTTTGTAAAGAATGGTTCATTTGAATACTTGACGCACATTCTATAGGACAAAAATCGAAAATGGATCAGTGCTTTTGTTGCTATAAGTTGGCATAAAGTCACACGTAGGTATTTATATTGTTACATATCATGAGGAAAGCATGCAAAAGATACTAGGAGTAAGGTCGTAAATTATTGATCCAAAAAGTGCATTTATTAGCAAATAAATCTTTTAAAATAGTTTTCTGAAATGAATCTAGATGAATCGATTTTTTACACAGCTTTTCTGGAAAAGTTCAAAAAGGGCATGGTATGATTTGGCCTGATAGTTCGCCCCTTGAGTTCCAAAATCAATACAGTAATGAAAACTCACGGTCGTCATCACGAAATGATTGACTATTACAGTCTTATCGAAGTTGATGTTGCACCTGTTCCTACTGTCCTGACATGTAATGTATCCATCGTTTGTGACTACCACCAGATAGACTTTGTTGAACTTCACGACGGGTGCGGTAAACGGAGCAGGAATTGCTTACCTTTCGGAGCATCTGAGTTCATTCCTTGTTTTTATAGGAGTTTTTTTTAGTTTCCATTGTTCATTTGTTGTGCTTGTGGTTTTTCATTTGTCTTCACAGGATTTTCTGGATTATGTTTATATGGATATTTGTGCTCTTTACTCTCAGCTATCATTAAGTACTCTTCAAATGTTGCATTTTAAGGAACATGTTTGATGTCAACAAGACATTTCTTTAATGGCAGCAATATGCTGTCAATGATGACAAATTGTGAATAAATCAATGAAAAATTTCCAAATTTTTGTACCTTTGAATTTTTATATGGTCAATAGCCTTGACCCAAATAGATTTTTCACTGAAGGCTGTTGCTCTTCGTTGTTTTGATCAAAATATACTCTGAAAACACTCAAATTCCTTCAAATCATTGATTTAGCAGACGTTCATGACGCCTTTGTTTCATCATGTTTAGAAATTTTGTACAGTGATTGATAGATTGTGTAATTTCGATCATTCTACGATAAAAATGACACAAATTCGAAATTTTGTTTTTAAATTCAGATTGGACCAAATAATGTCCAAAATCATACCATCTCTTTCTTTGTAAAAGAGTGTATCGGCATGAAAGTTTTACACACACAATATTATATTAATCATTTTTTTTGCTAGCTTAGAAGGGAGAGCTAGTTATATTTGGGACGTAATTTAAGACCGTAGAAAAGTAGATGTAGTACCATCAGTCACATTCTGGCATTTTCTAATTTTGCTGTCTGCATTTTCATTCCTGCATTTTTCTGTTTCCAAGATTATATTTTGATAGATATATCTATAATAAAACTTAAAAGATGTATCCAATTTGATAGATCGACTACGTGTAAAATATTGAGCTAGACAAATGGACATGGACAATGCTAAATTTGACCCAGCTTGATTGATAAGTGGATTGTCCACTAAATAATTTTAAATTACCTAAGCCCAAATGGACTCAATTTTGATATATTGTTCCTCAAAATAGGAACCAAACGCTCATAGATTTGAGTTTCTATAAAATGTATCACAAAATACCGACATTAATCAATTCATATAAGATTTTGGGGAAAGTTTTGATTGTGTTCCAAGAAATCTCAGATTTTGACAAATTGTTTGATTTCTTAACAATATCGTCCGTTAGTTTGCCTTTGCTGGTCCCTACTAAAGGAACGGTTTCGGTAAGGTCCATTTTTGTCCTAATTTTCATCTCATGTTTGACAATACATACAATAGTTAGTATATACATATAGCTTTATCTTGTAAATTATGCTAAAAGAAAATCTACATAATTCTATAGGTAGCGTGAATTGGTTTCTCTATTTCTTTGTCTTGGTCTAAAAACCGTTAATGATCGATAAATGCACGATAAAAATATTGATAATCGATATAGGGTGAATTACATTCCGGTATACAATATACTTTATTGATTAAATTGGGGGAAATCCAAGAATTGTTTTACCACTGAGTCGATCTTACTGTCGAGAGACGCCAAGATTGCGAGGGTTTTCCCGGATCTGTAGCTAGTATTTCAAAACTAGTCCGAAATTGATACATAAAATTACAAAATTGGGAAAATTTGTGAAAGCTAAGGAGTATCCCTCCCGTGCATAGCTCAGTCCTTAGATGGTTTTGGCTTTAGTCCTTTTCGCAATTTGGCATTTTTTAATTTCTCTTCAACAATTTAGTTTTGAGCACAACTGATTCACATCTTGCGCATCGAAATTGGTATCAAGGAATTTGTTTATGCCTTTAATGGTGTGAAATCAGTATATCCGGATAACAATATCCCCGAACTTCTTCGAAGTGCGCGGATAAAGACAAAATATTTTCCAATAGATTATTATAAGACAATGATAAAAAAATACAAAATCGTTATACTGAAAATGCCTCTACAAGAGAAAAACCTCATGTAACAATTTCTATCAGCAATTTTCCAATGGATGTATACATTAAAAGATAAATTTAGAAATAAACACTGTATATTACAAATTCTAATGAAGTATACACGAATATTCAATACTTTCATTGATACCAGAAACTGGAAATTGTGAATTCCAATGCAATAACACTACATTTTTTAAGAAAAGATGTACCATCAAAATCTACAAAAGATGAAAAAACATTAATTACCCACGGAAAAATCTGTGCAGCCGAAAATTGATAAAAATTACATTTTATTCAATAATCAATTGAAAGATTTAATAATATATTCAATATTTTCATAAATTGACAATACTATAGTTTTGTCTATTTTTTTTCTGATCTCGGTAATCACAACACTCCAAAATATTCGGTTGGTTCTTACTTAATACCTTTAAGTTACTACAGTAATATCTTAAATAAATAGTCGGGGGAAGGTTGGTGTCAATAAACCATTTGTTTTTCGCCAGATCAATCAATAAATGCAATAGATAAATACAGAGTTAATGATAAAGTTTTCATTTATTATATCTGATTGTTGAAGGGAATACGTAAGAAATCTGACATAGTTAAATATCTTTCTTGATAAAGTCAAGTGTACATGTATTTTCTGAAAATGAAATAGATTACTATTTACAATTTATTAACAAAATAAATATTATATACAAATGTATACATTTAGAATTACATTTTCACAGAAACTGCAAATTATATAATAAATATCTTTTTTGTACATATATTTATCCTCGACACTTTCGAAGAAAGTTTGCAGATATAACGAGTCTCCGTTCGTCCATCACAATTTCTTGTGACATCAACTCATCCTTCACTGTTGGGTTTAGGAATTTCTTCGAAATGCACGGATAAAGACAAAATATTTTCCAGTAGACTCTAATAAGACAACGACAAAAAAAAAAGAAAAAACAAAATCGTTATACTGATAGTGCCTCCACAAGAGAGAAATCTGATAGAGCAATTTCAATCTGCAATTTTCCAATACATGTATACATTAAGAGATACATTTAGAAATAAACACTTTATAATACAAATTATAATGAACTATACACGAATATTCCATACTTTCATTGATACCAGAAGCAGAAAATTGTGAAATCCAAAGTAATAACACTAAAGATTTTAAGAAAAGATGTACCATCAAAATCTATGGAAGCCAAAAATTGACAAAAATAACAATTTATTTCTATAATAAATTTGAGAATTTAATAACATATTCAATATTTTCATGAATTGAATATACTATAGTTTTCTCTCTTTTTTCCGACCTCTGTTATCACAACACTCCAATGTTTTCGGTTGGTTCTTATGCAATACCTCTGATATCTCCAGAATTCTGTAATCTGAAACTTTAATGCTAAAATTTAATAAAATAGAGAGAGCAAACAATTTTTAACTTATACTGCCTATATATAAACCCTTTATTTAAGTTACTACAGTAATATCTTAAATAATAAAGTTTTATATAATGATATATTTCAGTGCCTAAAATCGAACAAAGAAGGTCACTTCCCCCTTTACCTGAACCTGTTTACTACAACGGTAAGTAAGATTGATCAAGTTAGATAGCTAAACTCAAATATTTCAAAAAAAGAGATGTCAGGTATTCCATAAGTGTGACTACTAACACTTCATCACGTCGGGGCATCAACTATATCGAGCCTGTATCCATCAGATAGAAGTTGAAGGAAGAATTGTGACCATAAACCTTTTATTTTTCCTCTGATGAATAAATAAATGCTATAGATAAAGACAGAGTTAATGTTAAAGTTTTTCATTTATTATATTTGTTAATAATTCATTCATTTTGTAAAGAATGGTTCATTTAAATACTTGACGCACATTCTATAAGACAAAAGTCGAAAATGGATCATTGCTTTTGTTGCTATAAGTTGGAATAATGTCACACGTAGGTATTTATCAATATTGTTACATATTATGATTTTCTTCTATTTAAGAGGCTGCGCATGCGGAAAGGATGCAAAAGATACTAGAAGTAAAGTCGTAAATTATTGATCCAAAAAGTGCATTTATTAGCAAATAAATCTTTTAAAATAGTTTTCTGAAATGAATCTAGATGATTCGATTTTTTACACAGATTTTCTGGAAAAGTTCAAAAAGGGCATGGTATGATTTGGCCTGATAGTTCGCCCCTTGAGTTCCAAAATCAATACAGTAATGAAAACTCACGGTCGTCATCACGAAATGATTGACTATTACAGCCTTATCGAAGTTGATGTTGCACCTGTTCCTACTGTCCTGACATGTAATGGATCCATCGTTTGTGACTACCACCAGATAGCCTTTGTTGAACTTCACGACGGGTGCCGTAAACGGAGCAGGAATTGCGTACCTTTCGGAGCATCTGAGTTCATTCCTTGTTTTTATAGGGTTTTTTTTAGTTCCATTGTTCATTTGTTGTGCTTGTGGTTGTTCGTTTGTCTTCCCAGGATTTTATGGATTGTGTTTATATGGATATTTGTGCTCTTTACTCTCAGCTATCATTGAGTACTCTTCAAATGTTCCATTCTAAGGAACATGTTTGCTGTCAACAAGACATTTATGTAATGGCAGCAATATGCTGTCAATGATGACAAATTGTGAATAAATCAATGAAAAATTTCCAAATTGTTGTACCTTTGAATTTTTATATGATCAATAGCCTTGACCCAAAAAGATTTTTCACTGAAGGCTGTTGCTCTTCGTTGTTTTGATCAAAATACACTCTGAAAACACTCAAATTCATTCAAATTATTGATTAAGCAGACGTTCATGACGTCTTTGTTTCATCATGTTTAGAAATTTTGTACAGTGGTTGATAGATTGTGTAATTTCGATCATTCTACGAGACAAATGACACAAATTCGAAATTTTGTTTTTAAATTCAGATTGGGCCAAATAATGTCCAAAATCATACCTTCTTTTTCTTTGTAAAAGAGTGTATCGGCATGAAAGTTTTACACAGAAACTATTGTATTAATCATTTTTTTCCCTAGCTTAGAAGGGAGAGCTAGTTATATTTTGGACTTAATTTTAGACCGTAGAAAAGTAGATGTGGTACCATCAGTCACATTCTGGCATTTTCTAATTTTGCTGTCTGCATTTTCATTCCTGCATTTTTCTGTTTCCAAGATTATATTTTGATAGATATATCTATAACAAAACTTAAAAGATGCATCCAATTTGATACATTGCCTACGTGTAAAATATTGAGCTAGACAAATGGACATTGACAATGCTAAATTTGACTCAGGTTGATTGATAAGTGGATTGTCCACTAAATATTTTAATTTACCTAAGCCCAGATGGACTCAATTTTGATATATTGTTCCTCACAATAGGAACGAAAAGCCCATAGATTTGAGTTTCAATAAAATGTATCACAAAATACCGAAATTAATCAATTCATACTAAGATTTTGGGGAAAGTTTTGATTGTGTTCCATGAAATCTCAGATTTTGACAAATTGTTTGATTTCTTAACAATATCGTCCGTTTGTTTGCCTTTGCTGGTCCCTACTAAAGGAAGGGTTTCGGTAAGGTCCATTTTTGACCTAATTTTCATCTCATGTTTGACAATACATACAATAGTTAGTATATACATATAGCTTTATCTTATAAAATATGCTAAAAGAAAATATACATAATTCTATAGGTAGCGTGAATTGGTTTTTCTATTTCTTTGTCTTGGTCTAAAAACCGTTAATGATCGATAAATGCACGATAAAAATATTGATAATCGATATAGGGTGAATTACATTCCGGTATACAATATACTTTATTGATTAAATTGGGGGAAATTCAAAAATTGTTTTACCACTGAGTCGATCTTACTGTCGAGAGACGCCAAGATTGCGATGGTTTTCCCGGATCTGTAGCTAGTATTTCAAAACTAGACCGAAATTGATACATAAAATTACAAAATTGGGAAAATTTGTGAAAGCTAAGGAGTATCCCTCCCGTGCATAGCTCAGTCCTTAGATGGTTTTGCTTTAAATTAGTCATTTTCGCAATATGGCATTTTTAATTTCTCTTCAACAATTTAGTTTTGAGCACAACTGATTCACATCTTGTGCATCGAAATTGGTATCAAGGAAATTGTTTACGCCTTTAATGGTGTGAAATCAGTATATCCGAATTGATCATTGTTTCCAAAAAAAAATTATATATATAGAATATGTAGTATGAATTAAAATTAAGTAATGAATAGTTTTCATTAATGAAAAAAAATATGTGATTATATTTAAAATCAGTTTTATATTTTCAGAGCCACAACCACCATCATCAAATCTACAACCTTCACCTCCACCTCTGCCTCCAAGAATTTATAGAACACAGAACAAGACAAAAAAAGGTATTATTTGTTTTAATGGACAAAGACAAAAGGCAACAATTAAAGCAAAATGATTTCTTTTCGCATAAAGCAGTTTAGAAATATAGTATTAAGTAATGTAAAAAGCAATGATCATTGTGTCAGTACAAAATGTATTTGCAAAACACATCAAAGCATTATTTAATGAATTGATTTTCCTTTATGTATTCCACAATTTTATAGGACAAGCATATTTCTTCAATTGAATACTTTAAAGTAAAATTTTGTTTACAGTCTTATGGTCTATATCTGAGGTCGTTTCTTCGTGATATAGCTTTGGATGCCCATAAAACCGGTTTAGCCCAACCACTGTTAAGTCTGTATAAAGTCAGTTTATTCTGACTTTCTTTTGTGTTTTTTATGTTTGTGTTTTGTTTTGCTGTTTTATGTTATTGTTTTGTCCGGTGACCATTTATTTATTGGTTTTTCGTTCTTAACCATTTATGTTACCCATTTTGTTGTTTCTATAATTTCTATGCATGAAGCAGAAATCAAAATAAGAAATAAGGAAATTCAGACAAACAGTAAAGTAAAATTTTTATTAAAAATAAAATAAAATATGATACAATAATACAGGACAGGAGGAGTACGAACTTGGTTTGAATGAATATAATGTTGTCAAATATTCTTAATTATTGTTATTATGATATTTAACATCTATTTTACATGTACATTGCTTTTCACCCACAGAAGTGGAGTCATCCCTTTCGTTACCATTACCTCTTCCTTCTGAGTTTAAGAGGACAGAGTCAGAGTCAGAACAAAACAAAAGAATTGATGGCGGTCCAAAATGTATTGATAAGAATTTGTGCCTTTTTAACGAAATTAACGAAGGTTGAAATGCAAATTGTAACATGACATAATGTTATGATTTAAACATTATGACATGATTATCTTACCTGCGCGTTTAACAAAGATATAATTTATAAATCCTAAGAAATTTCTCCCCAAGTAAAACTTGATCTTTAGATAGCATGCCTTAAATTATTAAGTCTTATTTATTGATATGTGTTCTGTAAACTTTTAGAAAATTTGATAGCATTTAGGGGTTTTGGGTTACACTTTTTGGTCATTTTAGCATTTTTGAATTTCAGCGTAAACATTTTGGATTGAGGCTTTGGATTTCAACATTTTAGGTCCTGAACACAACTGATCGTAAATCGATGAAATGTGCACATCGTGTGCATCAAAATTGGTATCAAAGAATTTTATTTTCACTGCTGGTTGACTCCAAGTTGCCGAGGGTATCCCCAGCTCATTTGCTAGTATTTCGTTACTAGCCCGAAATTGATACTTTAAATTTACTGTCACAAAATTGTAAAAACATTTAATACTAGGGAATATCTCCCTCGTGCATAGCTCTGGGAAAAACTGATCTAAGATAGATGTTCCGTTCGGATAAGTAGGTAAACGGGTTTTCAAATTAATCTAACAAACACAACATTAAATTTTTGAAAGTTCTCCAATGTTGCAAAAATTACAATGTGGAGTGGTAGTGAACTTCTCTTGATACATTTGTACATTATTTTATTTTTTGGAAGTATAAAATGTAAGAGTTTCCACCTAACATTTTTATTTATTATCATGTAAACGTCTAAATGTGAAAGAAAGCATTGAGCAAATTTTAACATGAATTTATTAATGACCTCTTGTCTTAAGGTTCTAATGACAAACATGGACAGTACTTCTTATTTCAATATAGTAAAAACTGATATGATCTAATTTTTTTTGTTCTGATAGGTAATAGGCTTTAATCACAGTAAAAAGAATTAGGGTTAACACGTAATCAATTGTATCATATTTAGAATCTATTATTTTATAGCCGAATACAAAATTTATTATATGTTGGCCTAC
This sequence comes from Mytilisepta virgata, assembly GCA_028015205.1. Classification (NCBI taxonomy): domain Eukaryota; kingdom Metazoa; phylum Mollusca; class Bivalvia; order Mytilida; family Mytilidae; genus Mytilisepta; species Mytilisepta virgata. The sequence goes on along the minus strand of CM051511.1, from coordinate 32,236,603 downwards.
AATGTACAGTCAATCTATTTATTAATGTTTTAATTCGCTACCAGTATTGCCTTAAATATGTACATTCTACAAGTAATGAATTTAAGTTTCTCCAATGTTGCAAAAATTGCAATGTGGACTGGTAGTGACCTTCTTTTGATACATGTGTACATTAATTTTTTGTTTGGAAGTATAAAGTGTAAGAGTTTCCACCTAAACATTTTTATTTATTATCTTTTAAATGTCTAAATGTGAAAGAAAGCATTGAGTAAATGTTTCTCTTAATATTTTCATCCTTATATTTATTTGTCCATTTCATAAATCCAAGAGGCATTTCTTTTTTTTAATTTGATATAATAATATTGTTAATATCTTTTGTTTCTAACCTTGCGATTTCTTTATCATGCATTTCAACAGGTGTTTTTATTTGTATGTCTTACTTATATTAAATGTATTGCTATCTTTGATCCAGTTATCATAAAGCAGACATTTTCAATTAAGTTTAAAATATATCTATTCCCGCAAATGATTTGTTGTCTTATATTCTCGAAGTCATTGTGAGGTTTTATTTTTTTTATTTTTTATCAAAAATTTTAAAAGCTCATTATAGAGTAAAGGGTACTTTATTTGTGAATTCTTTTAATAGAGAAGTACATGTTTCATCTATATTCATATTGAAAACAAGAATGTCATGCCATAAGTATGGGATGACTTTCCAATGGGTCTAGTAGTTTTTTAACCCCAAAAAGGTTGATAGCATCAATGTAATTGTCTATATCAATTATTTTTTTACCTCCCTCTGCAAAGGTTTTGGAAAGAACTGTTCTTTTAGTTGTTAGGTTTTCCGCCCCAAATAAAATCATAAATGATTTTTTTTAATTTCGAAATAGTGCTTTTTCTAAATTTATGACTTATATGACTAAGTAAATTTATTACTGTAACTTTACCTATCATTGTTAGATATTTTTTCTTCTATGAGTTTAAAATATAATTTGAGTTAAGTAACTGTTTTCAGTTTTCATTTTTTTTAAATTCTGATTTGTTATGTCCAAAATTTATGCCTAAATATTTAATTACATCATTTGTCCATTTAATTATTGCTTGTTAATCTTTACAGGGTTTGCGTTTACCAATCCATAAACTTTCTGTTTTATCTATGTTTAATTTTAAGCCGGATAAGAAGCCAAATACTTCAATTACATTTAAAGATTGGCTGATTTCTTTTTCTTATTTAACAAAAATACTGGTGGTATATGCTAGTTGACTGATTTTTAAACATCTTGTATTCCATCAATTTTTATTTGAAAATCTTAAAGTTTGTTATCTTGTCTATACAGTTCAGACCAATATTTCAACTGAAATTATAAAAAAAAATAGGCCCCTTATCGGGCTTCCTTGTCTAATTCCACGTTCTATACTTAAGGATTTAGAAATCGGCCCATTATCAGAAATACATCCCTTAATATTGAAATATAAAGTTTTATCCATTTTATTATACATTTTTGAAATCCAAATTTGATAAATGTTTGATACATAAATTCCCATTCTTAATATTAAAGTCTAAGAATAAAATTGCACTTTCTATATTAAATTGATCGGATTAATATATAATATCCTGAAATTGCTTATATTATAGCCATCATTTCTATTTTTGATATAACCCTTTTAATCACGCCGTAAACGCAGTCATGGACATTACACTTCGCCTATTGACCATGGTATCTCCTTAAATGCGCTATTGCCGTACATAAAAAAACCTTTAGGACTACATCACATTCGAACTAAACTATATTCCATTTCTTTGTGTAAGCTTAGCTCACTCCACAAAAAAAGCAATGGAGCAACAAATCAAGAATTTTAATTCAGCTGAATACAAACTCGCTGCTGGGGTATCGGATATTGCTTCTCACAGATTATTCAAACCAGTTCGCATCCATAACGACGAATCTCACCAAAGGTCGTTCCTCAAAGTTAACTTTGTTAATAAAGGCTTGGATGCCATAAATCTCAGCAATATCCTTCACCACAAAACAGTAAAATCTAAAATTCCTCCATATTTCAAAGACCAAACTGTTGCACTTATTTCTTATTCTTATACAAAACCCATTGCAACCAAGATTTTCAATTACAAACGGGCATTGCGGGACCTTAATTCCGATGACCTCAAGTCTAAACCCCCTGACTGCTCCTGTTCGACATCTCCATTCAATTATAGTCCTGTGGGTCATGTTATCACTGGAGATCTCAATCTAGTTGATAATCAAAAGCTAAAAAATATGCTAGCTAAAGGCCCCAAATACCGAGAACCTCAGCCAATTAATTGGAAATATAATTTCAAGTTACTTATGGATTCGGTTGAGGACTATGCCAGAAAATGGACTTCAAAGGAACAGGAGCCTGCTGACACTTTCAGAGCTGGTGAAGGCTATTAGGTCAATGATACAAATCAGAATTAAAAGCCTCCAAGGGTCTATGAGCACTAAAGCTATATCCATCTTTAAAGACCCTTATTTTGAGTGTCTTAGAAACGAATTGGGAATAGATAACACTGCGGGTAACCCAACTTATACACGACCACACTCACTAAGCAGGAAGTCCCTGATAACCACAAGACCGTTCTTCATTCTTTTGGCATTTCTACAAAGGATGAAGAAATGGACCTTCCTGCTCTTTATTGGATTCCTAAACTACATAAGAATCCGTTTAAACAAAGGTACATTGCTGGGTCAGCTAATTGCTCTACAAAACCTCTTTCAAAGATTTGAACATCCATATTGACATGTATTAAAGAGGGCCTTCAGAATTACTATGAAACATCATATTCCACCAGTGGCGTCAATCAGATGTGGATTCTTAAAAACTCCAAAAATTTACTTCAATATCTAAAATCAAAATCTTTGGCTACATGCAACAGCATAAAAACTTTCGACTTCTCTACACTCTACACTACCATACCACATTCTCAATTAAAAGATCGCTTAAAGCAACTAGTTCATCAATGTTTTTTCAAGAAAAATGGGACACGCAGGTATAAATTCCTTGTTCTAGGTAGAGAAAAGGCTTATTTCGTGAAGAACCACTCTGATTCTGACAAAAAGTATTCTGAAGATGAAATTACAAACATGTTAAATTTTCTCATAGACAACATATTCGTTGAATATGGCGGTCTAATTTTTCAACAAACAATCGGCATTCCTATAGGAACCAACTGTGCTCCTCTCCTCGCCGATCTGTTTCTTTACTCATATGAAGCGGACTTCATTCAAGGGTTATATAGATGATGTGTTGTCGTTAAATAACGACAAATTCCAAGACTTTCTACATCTTATCTACCCCAGTGAGCTTGAAATTAAGGATACTACAGATACACCAAAGTCCGCTTCATATTTGGATTTGTTTCTTGAAATAGACTATGAGGGACGTTTGAAGACAAAACTTTATGACAAACGTGATGACTTCAACTTTCCTATTGTTAATTTTCCCTTCTTAAGTAGCAATATACCAGCATCGCCTACATATGGTGTCTACTTTTCTCAGCTTATCCGATTTTCAAGGGCATGCGTGAGTTAACCTGACTTTCGACAAAGAGGATTACTGCTGTCACAAAAACTTCTTAACCAGGGTTTTATCAGGGATAAGTTGATGTCATCACTTAAGAAGTTTTACGGTCGTCATCATGAATTGATTGACCATTACAGTGTTCCAATATCTAAGATGATGTTGGACCTGTTCCCACTGTCGTAACCTTTCATATGCCTCCACCGATTTGTGACTTCCACCGGATTGACTTTGTTGAACTTCACGACGGGTGCCGTATACGGAGCAGGAACTGCTTACCCTTCCGGAGCACCTGGGTTCACTCCTGGTTTTTATAGGAGTTCGTGTTGTTCATTGTTTTTAGTTTTCTGTGTTTATTTGTTGTGCATGTGGTTGTTCGTTTGTCTTCCCGGGTTTGTCTGTCCAATGGATTACGTTTTTTTTTATTGTTCCTTAGGTATATTTGTCCTTTTTATAATTTGTACCAAGACAGGTTTATTCTTTGGGCTAAGGAATATGACATTATTTTTGTATCTACATTTAACAAACCGATAGGTCGGTAGTTATTTAAAATCATACGGTCATTTTACATGAATAAATGATATAACAGCCTTTTTTGCTCTGTCTGATAATTCTTGATGTTGATAACATCCATATCCCCTAGAAATGGTCATTTTTGTTGTTGTAGAATTTAACATTGAGCCTATTCCTGCTGAGTTATTTAACTTCATTTTTTCTCATATTAATTGTTCACTTTCTTCATTTGAAACTTCATGATCAATTTTTGAGTCACTTATTATATAATTTTGTTTTTCCTATTCTTGACGTGTTTAATCGGTGGGATAAAAATAAATAATATTTCTAACCACATCCCGGTGATTAAATATCTACGTGGGTATTACCGCCGTTTTTTTTTCAGTTATTGGAACGATAAACTAGAGAAGTCCCGAAATGACGTCTATGTAAACAAACTACATAGCAACGACATTTTCTTGAAGTTTTTGTCGAAAATCATAGAAGAAACAGATACTCCTTCCATTTACCCGTGAGTTATGGAATTTTTCCACCCTCAATAGTTAAATTTTAGATTTTAAAGCTCGCGTGTTGAAAATCGAAAATTTAACTATCTCGGGTGGAGCAATTCCATAACTCACTGATACCTGAAGGAGAATCTATATAACTAACTCCCTCTTTCTTGACCGAGACATGTCAGTAGCACCTTCGTATGGTATGTACCTATCACACCATTTACCTTTTGCACGATTTTGCTTAATGTTTGAAGATGTTAACGAGCAATATCATACGATTACTAAAAGCGATTATAGATTCCCATTGAAATTTTTAGGGTAAAAGTATGAAATTTTGTAGAATTCTGTAAAAATTGCTCTTTGATTACTTTAAAATTATACTGGCCTCTTATGAATACTGCCGATTTCTATTGAATTCAACCACAGCCTTAAACCTTATGTAGGAGAGTAATTTCTGACTTTTTGTTCGCATAGAGAAGGGTTGTACTCATATAACTTGAAATGCGTCGTATACAGCATAGTATAAATTCACTATATCTAATATTAGTATCTTTTGATTGTTATTTTGAAACTCCTGGGATGATGCCTCTGCTGGTGGAGCCTAGGTCCACGAAGGTATTCGCTAACCCAGTCGTCAGAGTTGTCTGACATGATTATTCATTGACTTGTTACAGAAATTACCAGTTTTAGCAAAATTCAAAAATAATAGAAATACTAAGGGTTCATTCCTTGTATTGCACATGGTAGATCTCCTTAGCTGAAATTTGGCTTCCTATTTCGGTATTTTTGGTTGGGTACTTCTTGTTTAATATAAGTTTGGTTTTTGGTCTTCCAAATGTTTCGGTTTTAATGCTGCTGATGAGAGATAACTCCTTGAAATGCGTTGTATACAGCATAGTATAAATTTACTATATCTAATATTAGTATCTTTAGATTGTTATTTTGTTGTTTATTTTGCAGGCACTTAAATTACTCCAGGCCTATTTTCAGTCATATAAACTTGTAGGACAATTCACATACCATAGAAAGCCCAAAATTAGATAACTTGGACCACATCTATGCCCATAAGATGGCCAATTTGATTTTTTTCAGATGGGGGGGGGGGGGGGGGGGGGTAGTGAATGATCCAGGAGATCACTAAAGCTAGCGCGCTATTGTCATCACTTGTGTCTGTTGTCCAGCGTAAACATTACTTTAAATATCACAATTTGTTCAGTGCGCAGTTCTCACATACACGGTGTAAACATTTATTTTGTTCATTTATGAGATATATACAAAAGTTAAGAAAAGATAACATATTCAGATATTAAATCATTAGGTACTAATCAAAAATGGAAAATAGTGTTTTGTTCAAAGAAGATACAGAATAAAATGTATCACAAAATACCTCAATAAATTTGGTGCAATGTATGGCCATTTCGTTGACTGACAACTCATCAGTAGTGCTCAATCAGGCGTTTTAACACTGTAGACAAATTAAATGTTTAACACCTGTTATGCCGGCAGAAATTAAGAAATAAAAATTACAATGATGAAAGCGGAAATATAAACGATTTATCCCCAGCTGAACCGGATTAAGTTATTATGTAGATACACATCCTGTAACGTAATAGTTATCACTTTTATCGTCCGTTCATTGTTTTTTCAGCGGCTTCACATCGTCCGTTTAACTTAATGGTAAATCATAGCGTTTGGTGTATCGTATGAAGCTGAATTTTTACAGGGGCTCCTGAATCGGAAAGAAAAGAAATCCGCCCATTCCTTTAATTTCAGTTTCCGCTATGTAGATGTTGTTTTGTCAGTGAATCATTTCATATATCCCAGTGAACTTGAAAATGAAAGAACCAAAGGCACATCCACTTCCGCTTCATATCTGGATTTGTAATTGTACATAGATGATAATAGACGATTGAAATTTAAATATTAAGACAAACGTGATGATTTTCATTTTACGAAAATACGAACGTCCCTTTTCTTACGAGCAACATACCAAGGTTTCAAGCCTATGGTGTGGATATTTCACAGTTGATTCGTCACTGCTGCACAGGTGATTTATACGGCGAATTTCTCGACAACGCGAGAATACTGTCATATAAACTTCCAAGACAGGGTCATGTTTAATCAGTTAATGTCATGACTCCAAATTTTTACGGTTATCATCACGAATTGATAAACAGATACGGAGATTCTATCATCTCACGTATGACACTAGATATCTTCAGTTAGATTTCACGTCCTACTGGAATCGACACCTCTTCGAACTTGATACTTATATTTAGCAGGCTTTAGTCACTAGCAATTTGTAGGGTGTCGTTAACGGAGTAGGATATGTTACTCTTCGGGGCCGCCTGATGTCACTCCCGGTTTTAATGTAAGTTCATATTGCAAGTGCTTTATTTTCTGTACTGTCTTGTTTTATTTATTTAATTTTTTTTTAGTTTATTAATTTTTTTTTATTGTCAGTTACACAAGTGTCCTTACACTGGTGTTTGTTTGTTGTGTTCTATTTCCTTGACTTTTTCTTTTCCTTGAATTTCGAGTATTTTTTACTTTTACAACTGTTTTGTGGCTTCTGTATTCTTTTGCCGATAAATGGTAAATGGTAAATTGCATCGTATAACATTTTATTTAGCATATGGTAAATAAAATGTATCACAATAGACCGAAATAAATTTGATGCACTGAATGGCGACGTGTAGGGGGTGCGGGATAGATGCCTCAATATAGTTATTATTAATCATGCTACTTAATTTATTACATAAACTAGATTGAGGCAATCGGAAACGACAGCTATCCCCCATTTGTATCCCTGTGAACCTTTCTCACAATCATATCTTATGTAATGAAGTCAAATTTTTTTGAAAAGCAAAATTCTAAAACCTTACTGCTCATATGCATACAGTGTATGACAACACTGTATAGAAATAAAATGTACAAAATGAAAAATGAAAGAAAAGTTTCAGTCACCAGCTTATAATTCATATGTTTTGAAATTCTACCACTAAAAGCCCCAATTTTTGAAAATCAAAATTCTAAAATCTTCTTGCACATCTATATATAGTGTGTGACAATACTGTACAGAAATTAAATACTAGATAAAATGAAAAATTATTGAACAGTTTAGGTCATAAGCTTTAATTCTCAATTTTTGAAATTCGACCCTTGTCTGCTCCAATTTTTGAAAATTAAAATATAAAAACTTTATTGAGCATCTACATACAGTATTTAAAATCCTAATTTTCGAAATTCAACACTGTTAGCCCCATTATTTGGAAATTAAAATTCTAAAACCTTATTGTGCATCTACATACAGTATGTGACAATATTGTATATAAATTAAATGCATAAAACAAAAATTTAAAGAGGAGTTTAGGTCAAAAGCTTAAATCAACATTTTTTTAAATTCGACCTTTGTGGGCCCCAATTATTGAAAATCAAAATTCTAAAACTTTATTGCGCATCTACATACATGATTAGACAAAACTGTCTAGAAATTAAGTTCATGCAGTCAAAAATGAAAGCTTAAATTCCTAATGTTTGAAATTCGACACCTTTTGGCCCCAATTTTTGAAAATCAAAATTTTAAAACCTTATAGCGCCTCTAGATACACTATGTGACAATACTGTATATATATCAAATGCATGAAATCAAAAATGAATGAAGAGTTTAGGTCGCAACCTTAAATTCACAATTTTAGAAATTTGACCCATTTGGGCCCCTAGTTTTGAAAATCCAAATTCTAAAATCTTATTGCGCATCTACATACAGGATTGAATAATTAAGTGCATGAACTCAAAAATGAAAGAGGAGTTTAAGTCACCAGCTTAAATTCCCAATTTTCGAAATTCGACCCCTATGGGCCCCGATTTTTGAAAATCAAAATTATAAAAGCCTTTTAAGCATCTACATACAGTATGTGACAATACTGTATAGAAATTAAATGCATGAGTATTCTTCCTGTTTATTAAAAAATCGGGATGGCGCGGCCTACATACATGTGTATTGCAACGAACAACATTGTTATAATTGTTGTACACATATTGCATGATTTCTGTGTAAAGGAAAACATTATCTTGTGGAAAAGATTCTTGTTCTTGTTTAAGCTGACACAATTTGTGTTTTCATAAAAGCCTCAATATGCATATCTTAAAGTTGATATTCCGTGTAAAACATGTATATTGTTTGAAAATATATAGGACTTCATATTAGAATGTGAATTAATTAATGTATGTTATGTCCTAAAATTCACCGGTAGATATAAAAATCATATTAGAATGTGAATTAATAAATGTATGTTATGTCCTAAAAATCACCGGTAGATATAAAATATACTTTATTCTTATTACCCCCTAAAAGTTAGTACTTTAATAAGAGAAAATAATTTTGAGCTATCAGGATTGCATTAAGTGCCAGATTTTTGGACTTATAAGGTACTTTGAAGTATGAGGAATTTAGTGTTTACAGAAGAAAGTGGTATCTAAATTTTTACATCTGTATAGTAGAAAAAACATTGAATGTCATTGAAAAACATTACAATATAACCTTGATTTCTCTACTGAAGGGGCCTTTGAAAATAGCTTGAGGCATCAGCAGTTTCAAAAAAGTATGTCCAGGAAAAATTCCATTTCCAAACTAGAAAACTGTACTGTCGGAAACGACAATGATCCCCTCGCACCCCTGTCAGTAGTTTACCCTCTTATCTATAGTCCGAAATATAACACCTTATTCCAATTCAAACATAGAATGCAACCATTCTATACAGAAATCATGCTTGAACTTACAATTTTTGAATTTGACCTAAGCAGACCCCAGTTTAAAGATTGATATTCTAATCCTTATTGTGCAACTGCATATACTGTAGGACAATAATATATATAAGCAAAATGAAAGCAAAGTGAAAGAGAAGTTTAGGTCACAAGCTTAAATTGTGGGCCCAAATTTTAGAAAATTAAAATTCTAAAACCTTATTGCACATCTGCATATGGTACGTGACAATACTGCATAGAAATAAACTGCATAAATTAAAAAACAATAGCCATGCTTATGTCACAAGCTTAAATTGATAGTTTTTCGAAATTCGACCCCTTTGGGGCCCAATTTTAGAAAATCGAAATTATAAAACCTTATTGCGCATCGGCATATGGTACATTACAATACTGTATAGAAATAAAATGCATCAATTGCAAAATGAAAGAGGAGTGTATGTCACAAACTTGAATTAAAAATTTTCGAAATCCGACCCCTGTGGGCCTCTTGTTTAGAAAATTAAAATTCTTAAACCTTATTGCACATCTACAGATATTATGCAACCATTCTATATAGATATTAAATTCCTAAACACAAAAGTGAAAGAGGAGTTGAAGTAACGAGGAAGTGTGACGGACTGACGGACGGAGGCAATCGCTATATCCCCGACGAAAGTGCAGGGATAATAAATTACATCGAGTCAGTCGGAACGACAACTATCCCCGCAATCTCAACACGATGTATCCCTGGGTACCTTCTTCACAATCACATCTTTGAAATCAGGCCCAAATTTTGGAAAATCAAAATTCTAAAACCTTACTGCACATGTGCATACAGTGTATGACAATACTGTATAGAAATACAATGTATAAAATGAAAAATGAAAGAGGGGTTTCAGTAACCAGCTTATAATTCCCAATTTTTGAAATTCTTCGCAGAGCGGGCATAAATATAAAAAATCAAAATATCTGAAAAGCTGCAGGAAAAAAAAGTATAACCAAAAAAGCTAAGATTATACAACGTGAGTATAGGTACGAAGCCAATGTGCTATACATGTAATATTTTCATAGCATTTATTCATGCAACACAAGAGCATGTTGAACTGAATACGATTATAAAAAAAAATAATGTAGGTTAATGAAATTGTGTTTCAATTTTTGCATTTTGTAAAATAGATGTGTAAATATAAAGAATGCAAGCATATATTTATTTATTTAACCATTGAACCTTGTTTTTCAAAAACTATTTCTACACCATTATGTCTTTAGGTATGTATATATATTTTTAAATTCATCATGTCAATATATATATATATATATATATATATAGATATAGATATAATAATTATAACATATAATTAAACTTTTACTTAATAGGTAAAAAATATACTCATAATTATTGCTAAATTTACAAAAACCTGAATTTCACTTAGCCAACATTAACAATTTAACTGTATCTAACGAAATTCAAAATGATGGCTAAATATTGGGACACCAATATTTATAAGAAAAAAAATGTATTCAATTTTTGGACGTAGTCAATTAAAATAACCACTAGCAATTAATTAGTTCACATAAACAGAAATATTTTTACATGTATGCAGTACACGTATTTACTTTGATATGCTTATAATTTAACAGTATTTCAACAAATTTGAAGGACAAAATAAAAATGCTTAGACTGTGTTTTAAACCTTCATTTAAAAAAAAGGATTTGACTCATTTAAATTATTCAAAATTTATTGAAATAAAATTTGATCCCATGAACTATCATATACGATAAACGGTAAAAATACCATATATGCCAAACTCTAAAAATTGCCATCAATGGCAAACGCAAAAATATACCATATACGATAAACGATATGATAAACCATGAACCTTACCATAAGCTAATCAAAACGCTAAACGCTAAACGTAAAGATGCACCATACCATACATGCTAAACCATACACTGAAAGAGCGTTTATAGTGCGAGGTTACCGTCCTTACGTCGTTGTAGGTCCTCGAATATGTTGTCCAAATAATTAATCATTTCCAAATGTCAGCTACAGTGAAAGAAAATTAAGTGGCTGGAAAAATAAATTACTCAAAGAATGAATGACAAACTCTAGTTGAGAATGAATGCTGCCTTTGAACTCAAATCATATTTATGGGATTCGAATGTTACACGATATTATTGTAAGAGGACAAATATACCTAAGTAGCAAACCAAAAACGCAATCCATTAGACAAAAACGGGAAGACAAATGAACAACCACAAGGACAACAAATAAATACTGAAAACTAAAAATTAAAAAAACAATATGAACGACACGAAATCCTATAAAAAAAAGGAGTGAACTCAGATGATCCGGAAAAGTAAGCAGTTCCTGCTCCGTATACGGCACCCGTCGTTAAGTCTAGCAAAGTCAATATGGTGGTAGTCACAAATCGGTTGAGATACATGAAATACATTATATTTTACTGGTAGACATGTATACGTACTTGCAATAAACATTGTCCACTTTATTTTTACTCGCCGCAAAACAGATGAGAATTGCCTTGTAAACCTCACATTTTTGCCTGTCTCGAAAGGTCGCATGAATTAACTTTATATTTTTGAACAATGAACACATATTGTGGTTGTCCTTACAAAATAAAATGTTATCTGTTTTAGAGAAAAAAAAGCATTAGAATGGGACATTGCCATCCCGGATTTCTATCCGATAAAAGGCGTACCCTAGGAATAGTATGACGTCATAGAACTTCAAAAAAGTCAATACAAACTATCAATTAATGTCAGGACAAGGGTACCAAGAGACTGTATTATTCCACTGACCTACAAATGTAATTAAGCCAAAGTTATATAACCCTTTTATTTACTCTGTAAATCTACTTAATGAAGGATGAAAAATTAAAAAAAACATACTCATACTTTTTTTCACTTTTTTAACGCTGTTGAACTACATACAACATACCATTTTTTATTCCTGGTAATTAAAGTAGGGCAAATTGTTGATGTAAACTCATTGGTTCATCCTAGTTGGTGGCACGATAAACTTGGTGGAGAGGAAGGACTGTTTCCATCAAATTATGTAAAGGTACTATTTCTAGACAATCTTTTGTATATAGCAGTGTATTTTTAATTTTTCTACATCCTGCAATGTGCTTAAAACAAAATACTCGACAAGCTTAATTTTAGATATTTTGATTCTTGAAACCAAGGCCAAAACAGAACCATTATAAGAAATGATATGTTAGTCGAACATAAAGAAACAGGCATCAGGGGACATGAGAAAGAAAATAGTTAACACTGGCACCGGGAGAGGAGGTGAAAAAGAGCAGGGAAAAATAGTGTAGAGGAAAGGAGATTAAAAGGTAGAAGGTAGTACAGCCGAAAAGGAGAAATCTTTAGTAAGAATGGAGAAAGGTAACTCCTGTCCAATCCCCAAATGTTTATTCAACGCTTGGGTAAAGCTTATTAAACAAGTATTGCCTTTCATATAGTACAATATCGTGTTTTATGGACCACTTAACAGCAAAATTTTGCGAAACTAACGGCCGCTCGAAATATTGCTTTAATTGATTCATAAAACAAGATTTTGCACGACAGGGAACTGCTCAATTGTTTTTTTTACATTTCACTAAAACGCATGAATTCTAACAATCGTTTGAGTCTTCTTCTTCCTGGTCATGCTTTAGTTCCTGTATTGAATAATTATATTTTTGTAAATTTTATTATATTTTTTCATTCCTTTAGCTATACATGTATCCATGTAACGTTTGTTGTGCTCGATTCTCATGACTTTATCTTTTCCTTGGATTTATAATTTACGGACCTTTCTAGCTGTTTTGTCTCCGGTATTCTTTTGCAGGAATCATCTTTTTTCACGTATAGTTTACCCTATAATATCACTTATCATCAGTCGGCAATATAAGAAATGCGGACTATTTTGACACATACTAACTCTACACAAATCTGAAAGTACCAAATGCACCAAAGACCAGAAGGATCATACGGGATTCGAAATATAAATTTCGAGAGTCAATATCCAAAGTTCATAATTCGAAATCCAAAATCCGATATATTGAATTTTAGATATGACGAAATTCAACATTTAGAGAAACCAATCAGATAGAAACTATTAAGTTGTAAATAGTATTTGGCCAATGAAACATCTTATATCTGTAGAGATATCTATAAATAGAACATTGGTGCTACAACATTGTATCTATAGAAACTCGTTTAAAAGTCATTAATTAAACGACATAAGAAATATCTAGTTGTTGAATATTCTTAGAATTATCTTATATTTTCTAGATTGATGTGTTCTTAATTATGGGGTTTGAAAATCTTTGTGAGGATTGGTTAAGGTTCATCATAATAAATGGACAAATATGGCTGTGTTTACACGTAAAAATCTCTCTGAGCACAGACTTACCCGTGCAGTTGAAAACTTTTTCAGGCCATGTTATGCACTAGATATATAAAAGTTAAATGCATTTTGTGAAAGTCAAAAGCATAATTTATTTTACATATCTTCGTTTGTTCTTTTTTCGCTTATTTACCTTTGAATCAATAGAGATTATCGCCCTTTATTACTGATATGCACATGGTTGCCACTGGAAGTTAAACAATAATTCATCCGTCTATTTATCACCGAAATTTAAAATCCTTCATATTTTTATCTAGAAACATATACATCGGAAAATGAGTTTGTCGCTACACGTGATATTTTCTGTCCATATGTCTGATGTTTGATGCAACTCGTAAATTCCACATTTTTAAAAAATAATAATAACTTTCTTAAACCAACCTGGACTTTTTCAAACTTGACAGAAGCTTGTTCGTGGTCAAAAGATAGTATCCAGAGAAAAATTTTGGAACACTGTAAAGATCAATCAATTCATGATCACCGTTACAGTGTTCTAATATCTAAGATGATATTGGACCTGTTCCCACTGTCGTAACATTTCCGATTTGATGACATCAACTTATTCCTGATAAAACCCTGGTTAAGAAGCTTTTGTGACAGCAGTAATCCTCTTTGTCGAAATTTATGGTAACTCACGCATGCATTTGAATACCGGATAAGCTGAGAAACGTAGATGTCATATGCAGGCGATGCTGGTATGATGCTACTCAAGAAGGGAAAGTTAACAACAGGAAAGTTGAATTTATCACATTTCGTTTATCTGTAGTATCTTTAATTTTAAGCTCGCTGTGGGTGAATCTTGGAATTTGTCGTTATTTAAGTAGCACAATGTTCTATTTATAGCAATCTCTAACAGTGAAAATATATTTCAATGGCTAAATATCCACAATTTCGAAAATTTCATCTGATTTGTCATTTTAGATGTTGAATTTTGAATCTCGAATCTCGAATTGCATATTTCGTATTTCGGATTTCGAATCTCGTATTTTGGAATTTCGATATTAAAACTCAAATTTCGTATTTAGAATCTCGCATTTCGTACTTCGAATCCCGTATTTCGAACTTTGGATATCGAGGCTCTAATTTCGTATTACGAATCTCGTATTTCGAAATTTGGATATTAAATGTCGAATTTCGTATTTCGAATCTAGAATTTCGTACTCTTGATATTGAATCTCCTATTTCGAACTTTAATTATTTAATTTCGAATTTCGTATTTCGAATCTCGTATTTCGTACTCTGGATATTGAATCTCCAATTTCGTATTTCGAATCTCGTATGAACCTTTTCGACTTTGGTAGAAATGTATTTGTGGTATAAGGATTGCAGCTAATATGATATTTTTGTAAATATTTTAATCATTAAAAGCGTTTGAACTTTAAGTAGTACTTTGTCAGCGTAGTTAAAAAATACTGAACAAGATATGGAAGTAAGTGTAATAAAACGTAAAACAAAATACCGGAATAAATTTTATGCACTGTATGGCCATTTCGTTGACAGAGAACTCATCAGCAGTGCTCGAGATCAAAGTGTTGGAAAACCGGTTAAAGATATAATGATCAAGTAATAAGCATAACCATCAAAAACCATAACAATTAAAAGTAACAGGAATCCAAACTCTGCTAAGGGTTACCTCTGCATCAAAAGGAAGAGCCTTAGAAATTTCTGATAATTTTGTCAAATTTTGAAGGGGAAATTAAGAGACATTTGAATAATGAATCATGCCAGGACAAAAAATTCTCGCTACTGGGCTGATAATGCCCTCGTTGACTTACAGTCCACCAGCAGTGACATACACCCAGTGGATATAATAAAACCTATCACAAAATACCGAAATAAATTTGATGCACTATATGGCCATTTCGTTGACTGACAACTCCTCAGCAGTGCTCGAGATCAAAGTGTTGGAAAACCGGTTAAAGATTTAATGACGAATTAATAAGCACAACCATCAAAACTCAAAACAATTAAAACAAAAAGGTATCCAAACTCAGCTACGGGTTACCTCTGCATCAAAAGGAAGAGCCTTAGACATTTCTGCAAATTTTTGTCCGCACAACCATAAAAAACAAAACAATTAAAAGAAACCGGAATCCGAACTCAGTTAAGGGTTACCTCTGCATCAACAGGAAGAGTCTTAGAAAATTCTGATAATTTTGTCAAATTTTGAACTGAAAATTTAAAGGCATTTGAGTAATGAATCATATAGTACAAAAATTCTGGCTACTGGGCTGATAATACCCTCGGGGACTTAAAGTCCACCAGCAGTGACATACATCTAGTGGTAGTAATAAAACGTATCACAAAACACAGAAATAAATTTGATACACTGTAATATGCTTTCAGTAGTTCTGCAGAGGTAGTCCGCCCCGCGACAGTTACACATCATAAATCTAAAGAGGTTAAGATTACCAAATTTATTTGCAATAATGTTATCTGCACAAAATTCAAATATCAACTAGATTGGGGCAGTCGGTAACGATAGCTATCTCCGCAGTCCCCACATGTTGAATCCATGTGCATTTTTTCACAATCAAATCTTTGACTTCCTTGACGGGCTTTTTAAGGAAAAACAGAAGAAGTTAGCCCGTACCTTTAATTTCAGCTTCTGCTACATAGATAATGTTTTATCAATCAACAATTTTGGGAATTTCTTACATCTCATCTATCCCAATGAGCTCGAAATTAAGGATACCACAGACACTCCCAAGTCTACATCTTATCTTGACCTTCACCTCGAAATTGACACCAGAGGAAGGCTGAATACAAAACTTTACGAAAAACGGGATGACTTTGTCAACTTCCCAGTTTTGAGCGGCAATATTCCAGAAGCGCCGGCGTATGGAGTATATATTTCACAACTCATACCTTCTTTCAGACCTTGTGACATATACATTGACTTCCTGGACAGAGTCCGACTCCTGACAGAGAGGTTGCTCAGACAGGGGTATGTTGCTCCTAAGTTGGAGTCAACATTATTAAAGTTTTATGGATGTCATCATGACTTGGTTGACAGGTATGAAAAAACCGTTTCCCAAATGAAAATAGACCTGTTCCATTGATGTTATCCCTTCCTCATACTGGATTTGACATGGGCATGGCGGGTGTCCTGGAGGAAACAATACTGTACAGAAATTAAATGCATAAAATAAAAGAAGAGTTAAGGTTACAAGCTTAATTTCCAATTTTCGACATTCGACCCCTGTAGACCCTAATTTTTGAAAATAAAAATTGTAAAACTTTATTTAGCACCTACATCATTAAGTATGTGACAATATTGTGTAAATATTAAATACATGAAGTTAAAGATTAACTAGGAGTTTACACAAATGTAGGTCACAAGCTTAAACTCGCAAGTTTGGAATCTCGAACCCTGTGGGCAAAAATTTCTGAAATCAAACTTCTAGAATATTAGAAAAGGGAGCGATAACAATATCCCCGAACTTATTCGAAGTCTGGAGATAATAACTGAAATATTAGGTTTATTTTTTCCAGACAATTGTTTGTCCTGAAGAGCACTTTTATAATGAACTTGAACCTGGTCGTAAGTATACAAGTACATTACCTACAGCCAAACTGTCAGTTTTTAAAATTGGTTTGGGCTTTTTAACATTACGTAATAATAATTTACCAGTTTAAAAACTAATACATGTAAATTTATTTCCGACCAATATACTTTACGTCTAAAAGCATTTTTGTCTTTACCAAACAATGCATCGTACTTATTAGAAGTGTTTCGGTAATCTAGTTCATTTCAGCTTCCCTAAGCAAGATAATATGTAGGGACCCTTAAAGTTTTGTATTGGTATATATATTAACTTATAAAGAATGAATCTAAAAGGGGATGACTAGTTTTTATTGTTTTTTTGTACAAACTAAGTTTTTCCCCTAACTAATATTAAATTTGCAAACAGTTTTTATCCTTGGTAGCCGGCCAACAGTAGTATCTTGTATTACACAGAACACTTTTAGTTTATCTTGCGGAAGGGTATTGTACAGGCCATTTATTCGCCATTCAAAGAGTAGCTTTTATCACAGTTAATGATCACATTTTCTCTTGGTCTATTCTTAACTGCAGTACGTAAATAGTAGTAAGGGGTAGAAGTACACGTAGGAGACCAACGATATGAACACATATGAAGTTCCAGTAAATGGTAGGGAGTTAATACAAAAATTACTACAACATTCCGTTCTCGCCAGCCGCCTTTTTTTGGCCTGGACCGTCAAACGGTTGAGCGGAATCCATAAACATTATAGCATTCTCTTCAGAATTGACGATTATGAGTGTTTTACGACTAACATGTTTGTTTTCAAATAAACATATAGATCTCAGGTAGATCATCCTTTAGCTTTAGACGATAGTTCGAATAATTTAAAGTAATAGCTATAATGATGTACTTATTTCGTCTATTCATACGCATGAGAATAAATTATTTTTTGGAAGTAATAATTAAAATGGTCACAGAAGAAAACGATACAAGGTTTCAACTAATCATTGAATACAATTCTTTGATACCAACTTTGATCACAAGATGGACACATTCCGTCAATTTACGACTCACCAGTTATGCTCAAGGCCTTATTAAGTAATGATCCGGACAATTTTGCCTTTCTTTTAGTTTCTGTTCAGTAATATACAGAGTAGTAGTGTCTAAAATAAATATAATATGAATGTCATCAATGTTTTTTTAACAGAGATTGACATAGAAGATTGTGCATATGACGATGGGGTAGTAAGTCTAATTTTAAGAAATAATTAAACAGATATCAGGAAATTTCACAAATGACATACCAATCAAATCGAAAGACCTTCACAAAAATAGCAGTATAAACAAAACAAAAAACAAACAAAGCACAGCTGATAGTTAGCATATATGGCTTAGTATTAACATCTATCATACTATGATTATAAACAAGGTACCTGCTATATATAAATTTTAAAATATTCAAATGGAAATACCTTCACAAAAATAGCAATAAAAAAAACATAACTGTAGAATCAACAGATAGTCAGGATATATGACTTAGAATTAGCATCTATCATACTATGATTATAAACAAGATAGCCGCTACATAGAAATTACAAAATATTTAAGTTCAGTCGATTTATGCAACAATTGTTCAGATGGTGGCAAAAGCATCAAATTTGGCACAGTATTACTTGAGGTCATAAAAGCATTTTTAGCTATGTACCCATTTGAGGAAATCAAAATGGCCGCCGGAAAATTAATAACAAAAACTATTTAAGAATATTAAAAAAAATATTTTAAAAATGGCCACCACTCCAGCGAATACTATATCAGAGTTGGTGCACAGATAAAATATTTTCCATGATCTATATTATTCCAAGCTTTTGCCACAATCTACGCAATTTTGCTTAAAACCTGCACAAATCGACTAGACTAAATCGGAAGGTTCGTCTTTTAGATATCATTATCAAATGTGCTCGTTTTATCTACGGCTGACATAACTGCTTTTAATACATTCACAAGATTGACCAAAGTACAAAGCAGAACCAGTGAAATAGTGTATATACATGTATATAAGGTTTACATTTTAAAATATCAATAGAAAAAAAAACAATGCTTCGTCAAATGTCTTGTAAAGAGAGATTGTAAATTGAATGCAATATCATGTTTATTGAAAAAGGTGTTTTCATTTTGTAATTGTGAATTAATTACGGGCATCATCAGATTTACTAAAAATATGGAGATGTTTTTTCTGTCAACTTTCTTTTTCACTTAATAAATGGGCAGTTGTTTAAAACCACCGTTGAGAATGAAAAAATACATGATTTTTGTACCTCCAAGTTACTTATAGTCTTCTTCTTCCTGATCATGCTTTAGTTCCTGTGTTGGATAATTATATTTTTGTAAACTTTATTATATTTTTCATTCTTTTAGTTATATATACATGTATCCATGTAACGTTTGTTGTGCTCGATTCTCATGACTTTATCGTTTCCTTGGATTTATAATTTACGGACCTTTCCAGCTGTTTTGTCTCCGGTATTCTTTTGCAGGAGTCATCTTTTTCACGTATAGTTTACCCTGTAATATCACTTATCATCAGTCGGCAATATAAGAAAATGCAGACTATTTTGAAACATACTAACTCTACACAAATCTGAAAGTACTAAATGTACGAAAGCCCAGACGGATCATACGGGATTCGAAATATAAAATTCGAGAGTCAATATCCAAAGTTCCAAATTCGATATACTGAATTTTAGATATGACGAAGTTCAACATTTAGAACAACCAATGAGATAAAAGCTATTAAGTTGTAATTAGTATTTGGCCAATGAAACATCTTTTAACTGTAGAGATATCTATAAATAGAACATTGGTGCTACTACATTGTGTCTATAGAAACTCGTTTTAAAGTTATTAATTAAAAGATTTAAGAAATATCTAGTTGTTGAATGTTTTAAGAATTATCTTATATTTTCTAGATTAATGGATTTTTAATCATGGGGTTTAAAAATCTTTGTTAGGATTGGTTAAGGTTCATCGTAACAAATGGACAAATATGGGTCTGTTTAAAAATCTCTCTGAGCACAGACTTGCCCGTGCAGTTGAAAACTTTTTCAGGCCATGTCATGCACTAGATATATAAAAGTTAAATGCATTTTGTGTAAGACAAAGGCATAATTTATTTTACATATCTTCGTTTGGTTTATTCTCTTATTTGCCTATGATACAATAGAGATTATCGCCCTTTTTACTGTAAGGGAAATTTATATCGATGTTATGAAATATCTTACAGAAATAATTGTGTTTTTTTCTATAAATAGGTATAGAAATATACAGATCTTCTATTTATCACCGAAATTTAAAATCCTTCATATTTGAATCTAGAAACATATACATCGGAAAATGAGGTTGTCGCTACACTTGACATTTTCTGTCCATATGTTTGATGTTTGATGAAATTCGTAAATTCTACATTTTGGTTAAATAATAATAACTTTCTTAAACCATCCTGGACTTTTACCAAACTTTACAGAAGCTTGTTCGTGGTGACAAGATGGTATTCAGAGAAAAATTTTGGAACAATGTAACGATCAATCAATTCATGATCACCGTTACATTTTCTAATATCTAAGGTGGTGTCGGACCTGTTCCCACTGTCGTAACATTTCCTAAGTGATGACATCAATCCCTGATAAAACCCTGGTTAAGAAGCTTTTGTGACAGCAGTAATTCTCTTTGTCAAAAGTCATGGTAACTCACGCACTTGAATATCGGATAAGCTGAGAAACGTAGATGTCATATGCAGGCGATGCTGGTATATTGCTACTCAAGAAGGGAAAGTTAACAACAGGAGAGTTGAATTCTTCACGTTTCGTGTATCTGTAGTATCTTCAATTCTAAGCTCGCTGGGGAAATCTTGGAATTTGTCGTTATTTAAGTAGCACAAAGTTCTATTAATAGCAATCTCTAACATTGACAATATATTTCAATGGCCAAATATTCACAAACTTTCATCTGATTTGTTATTTTAGATGTTGAATTTTGAATCTCGGAATATCGTATTTCGAATCTCATAATTTGGAATTTCGATATTAAAACTCAAATTTCGTATTTAGAATCTCGCATTTCGTACTTCGAATCCCGTATTTCGAACTTTGGATATTGAGTCTCTAATTTCGTATTACGAATCTCGTATTTCTAACTTCGGATATTGAATCTCGAATTTCGTATTTCAAATCTAGAATGTCGTACTCTGGATATTGAATCTCGAATTTTGTTTTTCGAATCTCGTATTTCGAACTTTAGTTATTGAATTTCGAATCTTGTATTTCGTACTCTGGATATTGAATCTCCAATTTCGTATTTCGAATCTCAAATGAACCTTTTGGGCTTTGGTAAAAATGTATTTGTGGTATAAGGATTGCAGCCAATTTGATATTTGTGTAAATATTTAAATCATAAAAAGCGTTTGAAGTTTACGTAATACTTTGTCAGCGTAGTTAAAAAAACTGAACAAGTAAATGTAATAAAACGTATCACAAAATACCGAAATAAATTATATGCACTGTATGGCAATTTCGTTGACAGACAGCTCATCAGCTCGAGATCAAAGTGTTGGAAAACCGGTTAAAGATATAATGATCAATTAATAAGCATAAACATCAAAAGCCAAAACAATTAACAGAAAAAGGAATCCAAACTCAGCTTAGGGTTCACTCTGCATAAACAGGAAGAGCCTTAGGAATTTCAATAATTTTTCAAATTTTGAACGGAAAATTAGTTTACACAAATGTAGGTAACAAGCTTAAATTCGCAAGTTTGGAATCCCGAAACCTATGGGCAACAGTTTTTGAAATCAAACTTCTAGAATATTATTGCGCATCTACAAACAGCACATGACAATACTGTACAGAAATTAAATTTAGAAAATGAAAAATGAAAGAAGAGTTTACAAATGTAGGTCACAAGTTTAAATTCTTAATTTTCTGAATTCGATCTCTGTTGGTCCCAACGTTTGAATATTTAAATTCTAAAATCTTATTGTGCATCGACATACAATACTGTATAGAAATTAAATGCATGGACGAGGAGTTTAGGACCCAAGAACGGATGGACAGACGGAAGAGAGCGATAACAATATCACCGAACTTCTCCGAAGTGTGGAGATAATAACTGAAATATTTGGTTCAATTTTTTTCAGAAAAGGGTATATCCTGAAGAGGAATTATATACTGAATATGAACCTGGTCGTAAGTATACAAGTACATTACGTACAGTCAAACTACTTTGAAAATTGGTTTGGGCTTTTAAACATTACGGCGAACAGCATAAATAATAATTTACCAGTTTTAAAACTAATACATGTAAATCTATTTTCGACTAATATACTTTAAGTCTAAAAGCATTTTTTCTTTACCAAACAATACATCGTACTTATTAGAAGTGTTTCGGTAATCTAGCTCATTTCAGCTTCCCTAGGCAAGATAATATGTAGGGACCCTTAAAGTTTTGTATTGGTATATAGATTAATATATAAAGAATGAATCTAAAAGAGGATAACTAGTTTTTATTGTTTTTTTTGTACAAACTAAGTTTTTCCTTTCACTTATATTAAATTTGCAAACAGTTTTTATCCTTGGTAGCCGGCCAACAGTAGTATTTTGTATTACACAGAACATTTTTAGTTTATCTTGCGGAAAGGTATTGTACAGGCCACTTATTCGCGCGATTCGAGGAGAAGCTTCAAGTTCCAGTAAATGGTAGGGTGTTAATACAAAACGCTAGAGCGGAATCTATAAACATTATGGCATTCTGTTCAGAATTGACGATTATGAGTGTTTTACGACTAACATGTTTGTTTTCTAATAAACATGTAGATCTCACTTAGATCATCCTATAACTTTAGACGATACTTTGAATAATTTAAAGTAATAGGTATAAGTGCTTGATATGGATGATGTATTTATTTCGTCTTTTCATATGCACGAGAAGAAATTATTTTTTTGGAAATAATAATTAAAATGGTCACATAAGAAAACGATACAAGGTTTCAGCTAATCATTGAATACAATTCTTTATAGCAATATTGATCACACGATGGACACATTCTTATTAAGTAATGATCTGGACAATTTTGCCTTTCTTTTCCTTTATGTTCAGTAATATGCAGAGTAGTAGTGTTTAAAATAATAATAATATGAATGTCATCAATGTTATTTTTACAGAGATTGACATAGAAGACTCTGTATATGACGATGAGACAGTAAGTCTAATTTTAAGAAATACTTAAACGGATATCAGGAAATTTCACAAATGACATACCAATCAAATCGAAAGACCTTCACAAAAATAGCAGTATAAACAAAACAAAAAACAAACAAAGCACAGCTGATAGTTAGGATATATGGCTTAGTATTAACATCTATCATACTATGATTATAAACAAGTTACCTGCTATATATAAATTCTAAAATATTCAAATGGAAATACCTTCACAAAAATAGCAATAAAAAAAAAAACAACTGTAGAATCAACAGATAGTCAGGATATATGACTTAGAATTAGCATCTATCATACTATGATTATAAACAAGATAGCCGCTACATAGAAATTATAAAATATTTAAGTCCAGTCGATTTATGCAACAATTGTTCAGATGGTGGCAAAAGCATCAAATTTGGCACAGTATTACTTGAGGTCATAAAAGCATTTTTAGCTATGTACCCATTTGAGGAGATCAAAATGGCCGCCGGAAAATTAATAACAAAAACTATTTAAGAATATTTAAAGTCCGATATTTTAAAAATGGCCACCACTCCAGCGAATACTATATCAGAGTTGGTGCACAGATAAAATATTTTCCATGATCTATATTATTCCAAGCTTTTGCCACAATCTACGCAATTTTGCTTAAAACCTGCACAAATCGACTAGACTAAATCGGAAGGTTCGTCTTTTAGATATCATTATCAAATGTGCTCGTTTTATCTACGGCTGACATAACTGCTTTTAATACATTCACAAGATTGACCAAAGTACAAAGCAGAACCAGTGAAATAGTGTATATACATGTATATAAGGTTTACATTTTAAAATATCAATAGAAAAAAAACAATGCTTCGTCAAATGTCTTGTAAAGAGAGATTGTAAATTGAATGCAATATCATGTTTATTGAAAAAGGTGTTTTCATTTTGTAATTGTGAATTAATTACGGGCATCATCAGATTTACTAAAAATATGGAGATGTTTTTTCTGTCAACTTCCTTTTTCACTTAATAAATGGGCAGTTGTTTAAAACCACCGTTGAGAATGAAAAAATACATGATTTTTGTACCTCCTAGTTACTTATTATTCCTTAATTAACTGTTTTCAGTAGGAGGTCACCCATGGAAAATTGTTGCACGTGCATATGCATTAATCTAGCACTGCTATTCACGTCAAATCGGTATAATTCTTTTGTCATACCTTTTGCTCAATCAGGCATAACGTAATTTAACTTCGTTGACTGTTTTCAATGAATTTACCTAGGTACAGGAAATTTAAAAATCGAGTATTTACTGAAGAAATAGGTACTTACACTCGTTTAAAAGTAAAGAACTGGAAAATCTTCAACTCTTTTTTAAATTGCTTCCTCTCGTTCCGATGCGCTCTACCCAGGAAAGACGTGAATTTTAAAAATTCGTTAAAGATTTTCCTGTCTTTACTTTGAAATCTTGTAAGAATCTATTAATCTTGCATATAGAATGTATTATAATTGACCATTTGACAAATGATATCCCACTCTTTTTCAATCTATTCTACGGTATCAAATCAGTCGTGAAAATATACTATCTAACGAATCAAACAAGAACAAGATATCCTTTCATTAGAAGATAGCATAAACAAATACCAAATACCACTACAGAACATTTTTCAGACAATGATGCCACCCGCTTATTCTGGTGAAGATGATGGTAAGTATACAGTAACATGATGATTCATATATATTAGAATAAAAATATATGGCAGGAAAATGTAATTATTTACAATTTCTATCTACAAAACATAAATAATTATCGGCAATTTTTACGGTTCCCGTGATTTTCATCCACAAAGAGTAAATCATTATCTGCAGGAGATTATGAGGATATAACATGGCATCTAATTAAGGTTTTGTGTTTGTAAGAAAAAAAACTCTGGTAAATTGCAAGCTTGTATTGTTTTTTTTTAAAATGATTCTCAAAGTTTGTTTTTCACTCGGCCATTTGAAACACATTGAATTTATTTCTTCTAATTAATGGTAAGTAAATTAGTACGTGTATAATTTGGATCATTGGTCATCACAGACCTCCAGCATCTTCATGACTATAATCCCATCGCATAAACCAGGTGAGAGATTCCGGCAAAAAAGCCAAAGCAACTAAACAGTTCAGATAGTCCGTAAATTCGAAATGAAAGGAAAATTCGTGGGAATGGAACACAACAAACAAACCCCAGATAAAGAAAACATAAAAAAGAATAAACAAAAAACAGAACAAGACAGTACAGAAACAACAACACTACTAATGTGAACTCCTAATAAAACCGGCAGTGAGATCAGGTGCTCCAACAGAGTAAGCGCGTCATGCTCCATTCATAGAACCTGTCACTGAGTAAAGTCCAGTAAAGTGTCAAGTCCGCTAACGTTTCAATTCCATAAAGACGTGAAATCTAACTGAAGATATCTAGTCTCTTACGTGAGATAGAAAATTAGTATCGACAACCGTAAATTTTTTGGAGTGATGAATTTAACAAAGACTGAACATAGCCCTCATGACCCTCTCTTAAAGGTTTATGTGACAGCAATCTCGCCCTGCTGATAAAGTCATCGTATAGAATTATCACATGCACGGTAGTAAACAAACACCATGAAATATATCCCGTAGGCTGGATACATGTATTAAGCTGTGTGTATTAAGTAATGCTATTATATTTATCATTGCACTTTCGAAGCAAGATCGGGGATATTGCAATTTTTTCCGTCAGTCTGTCTGTCAATCCGTCTGTTTTTCCGTCATACTTTCTTGTGACTGTATTTTCATTTTCTAAGCTTGAGGGTCACATGGATGAAAATTCTAAAATAATAAATTTAAGCTTATGATCTTAATTTTTCATTCATATTTTACTTTATGCATATTATTTCTTTAAAGAATTGTCACATCGTTATTATGTAGATACGAATAAAGATCCCGAATTTTGAATAAAAAAACGTGGGTCCACAGGGGTTGAATTTAAGCTCATAAGTTTTGCAGTTGTTTTCTTTACAGTATATTTTGGCCCACAGAGGCTGAATTTCTAAAATTGTGGATTTAATCTTATGATCTAATATCTTTGTTGGTTGATGCTTTTTTCAGTATTATCATCGAAAGATACGAAATAAGGTTTTAGAATTTTGATTTTCGAAATGTGGGCTCACGTAGGTCGAATTTGAAAATGGTGAATGTTAGCTTGTGACCTAAACTTTTTCATTTTCATGAAATTTTAACACAATATTAGGATTGACGGACGAAAGCTACATTTAGATTTCGATGATTTTCAATTTTGTCATTCTGGAGTTATGGGACCTAGATTGTCCAAATATAAGTAATTTTTCACATGACGCGCAAGAACTCGAGTATGCCTTGATAGATCTTCTTCAAACGTTAAAACATTATTAAAAAAAACATCACCATATGGTGCTTAGCTATCTATCACAACTCCATGACGTTTCCTCTAAATCTTTCTTAGAAAATTGTCGGACACGTTCAGGTTAAGATAAAGAAAAAAAGTCATACAAAAACAATAAGTTTCCCAAACCTCCAGTTTGACCGACTTGAATATGAAAGACAAACATGGTAAATATGTATATAAAGGACATGGAAATTGTACATTAGTCGTCATTACTAACAACAAGGAATTCGGTATTTATATGTTTAAATATCTTATCGTATGCAATTAATGTGGCAAACTAGAGTAGTTAGCCATAATTATTTCATCACTATATTTGTTTCCGTTTATTTCTATATAAATTCACATTTTGTCAAAAGAACTTTTGTAAAGTTATCGATTTAATGGATTTTCATCATGATAAAGACGAAAACTAGAAATTTAATTCTTCATTTGTTTTTAAAGATTTAAAATCATTTAACAAAGTTGTAGTGGTTTAACTCTGTATTAAATTTATGACGTCACATTTTACCTGTATATTCAACCAAATCTATGATGTTAAAAGTTTCATTTGTAATTAAATTATTATAATTTTGAAATGGTTAATGGCAAAACTACATGTACTTACAATAAACAAATGAAGCGCTTAAATAATTATGGCCAACTACTGTAGTTGAATGGTCTTTAGGTAGTTCCCGTTCAAATTGTTTCCCGGGTAGAGACCAAAAAGTAATATTGTCAATAATTTTTAAAAACAGCAAAACGCATACATGACAAGCCTTGTTTTTCATGCTGTTGTTCAAATCCCTTTTATGATGTTTGAATTAGAAATTAGATATGAGCCTCTAGGATGATTTAATAATTATAAACCGAAACTGCAAGTTTTGCCACAAGTCACCTTTAAAGATTAATTCCTACAGGATGGCTTCATACCAGATGGACGGACCTTTGGAATTTTTACATCTGACGGTAACGGTTTTTGCAAAAAATAGATCTGTTCACATCGAAGGTAGCATATTAGGTTTTTGTTATAAATTATTCTGAGCCTTTTGTAATTATACTTTTTTATGATATTAATGAATACCTTCTACAGGGAGGTTTCCGTCATTTTACTTATAATTTCCTGAAAACAAGATCATCGTGTATAATTCATGTATGCGTCATTCTTTTAGAGCTGACTTACCATAGCTTAACAATGTATCGATAAACGTCATACATGCCTATATTTTTTCAAGCACTAAACATGGCGTTTTATCTAGATAACGATCAATATTCAATTTTTTAATATGGTCATACTGGATTCGAATCTGCTTCAACTTATTTTTGGTCCATTGGTTTGTTTTATCCTATCCATGCCAAGTTTCCCCTTTCTATCCTTATCTAGCTATAAGTTAGGAAAATTTCATGAGTTACTTAATAACCTTATATATCTTTCACAATATTTTCATATTTAAATGATTTATTAAAAAAAAATGGAATTTTTTAACATAAAAATAATTTGTTGATTTGCAACATAAGATTTCGGACGCGTTTAAGTCAAGTAAAGGAAACGATTTCAATAATAATGAACAGATTTTTCGCTTGTAGAATCGTGTAATTGTTGGACTTATAGGTGAACATAAACAAAGATTGCTTATTTATTAATATATTAATAAAATAAATTCCTGAACATATATGGTCAACTAAAGCAAGTTTTCAAAATGTCAAAACTTGAATTATATTTTATGTGCTGTATGTAATTGCACATTGTAAAATTTTAATATTTAATTCGTGGAGTAAATTTTAAGAAGAAATTATATTTATTTCCATTCACTAAAAATATAAACATACATCTTGCACATGATGTCAATCCTGTTTCTTTCCGGGAGTTCTATTAATTAATGCTCACAAAATCGCCTGGTCTTTGAATTTAGTCTTGTTGAATTGATGTGACATGTATTTTTACTCATTCATTTTATTTTATTTTGTTTGTTCTTTTGGAATTTACTCACTTGTACTCCAATATTCAAATGGACTGAGCATATTTCTAATGAAACTTGATGTGAAGGCTAAAGGCCATGAAGGGCACCATCATAGTCTTAGAAATTTCAAGATGGCTTTTGTTATCATATGTATGATACTGTAAAAGTAACTTGATGTTTGTATCAACATTTATTGGATAGGATGGTTAATACTTACTTACTGTTATTGTAGAAAAATACAATACAGTTCCCTTATTTTCCGCCGTGAAAACGGACAAACAAAGAAAAAACCAAATAATTCCAGAAATAATTGCGAAGCTTGATCGTCATTCAGTGAATGCCTACATTAAAATTTTGAGATGTGGGGAAGAAAGAGCAAATAAAATTCGTCTGATAATTGTTGGACAAAAGAATGCTGGTAAAACATGCCTCACGAGAAGACTTCTAATGGAATCCTTGGAAAATGTGCAGAATACAAATGGTGTTGAAATACATAGGTTAAAATGCAGAGGTAGAACAGTGAATGGAGAATGGGTTTTTAATGAAGGTAAGCATTTATTGAATATACTAAGAATTGATGTGATCCAAGGGAACAATTACAGCAGTTTTTTGTTTTTGTTTTGTTATAATGTTCCGCAAACGTAGTTCAAGAGGAACCTGTTGTTTTTACTCGGTTTTTTATCATTATTATTATTATTCTCAGTCAAAGAATCTTCTCTGAAACGTTTGTATGAAATTTGGCAAACTTACAGATTGTGGTCTGTAGATGTGCAAAACCATTTAAGAATTTTTAAAATGGCAGCCGTCAAAGTAGGTCTTCACAAGATCAAAAATCAATTTCCATTCAGACGTAAGCTGTTATTTGAAGCTTCGTTAGTTTTAAAAAAAAATGTATAAGTAGCGATGATAGTTTAAAGCTCCAGATGTTTGTGGAATCGCAGGATATATAAATTCCAGTTTTAAGGTTGGATGAGAGTTTGTGTGTGTAAATAACGCTGATACGCATCTTTTCGGTGGTTCTCGAAGATCACAAATTCGACTAAGTAAATGTTTAACTAGTTTCATATAATTTTTTAAAATGTTTATTACAATGAAAGTCGATTTCTCAGTTTCCCGGAATGTTAAAATCCAAACTTAGATACATCATACAAGATATGCAAAACCTCATCAACAGCAGTTTCATATATATACATTCAAAACATTTCATGAGACTGAAAGATATAATCGGGCAAACGTTGATGGAATTGACCTTTAATAATGATTGTGAAGGCACCAGTGTTAAAACTTATCAATTCATGGAAAATTTTCTTTACTGTAGTCACTTGGCAAATTAAACCAAATAGAATTAATCCTTGCAATTAAAGTCATAATAGTCATTTCCTTTAAATTTAGGTATAATATCTATCGGATCCAAAACTTGGTAGCAATGATCCTTAGATGGTTCTCTTTCAGAGTTGTGTCAAATGACCTTGACTTTCAAGCAATATGACTGTCACAGAGAGAACTTAGTTTCAAATGGGAACCTATGGGAAAATTAATTTCAAAATCTTCTTGCCTAAAACCACAAGGCTATTGGAACCAAACTTGGCAGTAATGATTCTAAGATGGTCCTCTTTCAGAATTTTATCGGATCACCTGCATGTTCCTTCAACCAAGATGGTCACCATTTTTCAGAAAAAAGGAGCAATCAAGAAACGTTATCTATTTGACAGACAAACCCGGTAACACAAATGAACAACCACAAGCACAATAAGCACAGAAAACTAAAAAAACAATGAACAACACGAACTCCTATAAAAACCAGGAGTGAGCACAGGTGCTCCGGAAGGGTAAGCAGTTCCTGCTCCGTATATGTCACCCGTCGTGATGTTCAATAAAGTTAATCCGGTGGAAGTCACAAATTGGTGGAGGCACACGAAATATTACGACAGTGGGAACAGCTCCAACATCATCTTAGATATTGGAATACTGTAACGGTCACGATGACGACCGTAAAATTTCCTAAGTGATGACATCAACTTATCCTTGAAAAAACCCTGGTTAAGAAGCTTTTGTGACAGCAGCAATCCTCTCTGTCGAAAGTCATAGTAACTCACACATGCCTTTGAAAATCGGATAAGCTGAGAAACGCAGACGCCATATGCAGGCGATGCTGGTATTTTGCTACTCAAGAAGAGAAAGTTACCAATAGGAAAATTGAAGTCATCACGTTTGTCATAAAGTTTTGTCTTCAAATTTTCCTCATTGTCTATTTCAAGAAACAAATCCAAATACGAAGCGGACTTTGGTGTATCTGTAGTATCATTAATTTCAAGCTCACTGGAGTAGATTAGATGTAGAAAGTTTTGGAATTTGTCATTATTTAACGACAACACGTCATTTATATAACAATAAGTAAAATTAAAGGATTGGGCTACTTTCTTCTTGTTTCACGTAGTAGCTCTTGAATAAAGTCCGCTTCATATGAGTACAAAAACAGATAGACGGGAAGAGGAGCACAGTTGGTTCCCATTGGAATGCCGATTGTTTGTTGAAAAATTAGACCACCAAATTCAATAAATATTTTGTTTATGAGCAAATCTTACATGCTTGTAATTTCATCTTCAGAATACTTTTTATCAGAATCAGAGTGGTTCTTTACGAAATAAGCCTTTTCTCTACCTAACACTTAGAAATGTATACCTGCGTGTGCCATTTTTCTTGAAAAAACATTGATGAACTAGTTGTTTTAAGTGATGTTTTAATTGAGAATGTGGTATGACAGTGTATAGTGTAGATAAGTCGAATGTTTTTATGCTGTTGCATGTAGCAAAAGATTTTGATTTTAGATATTGTAGTAATTTTTTCAGTTTTTAAGAATCCAACCCTTTTTGACTCCACTGGTGGAATATGATGTTTCACACTAATTCTGAAGACCCTCTTTAATACATGTCAATATGAATGTTAAAATCTTTGAAAGAGGTTTTGTATTGCCATTAGCTGACCCAGCAATGTACCTCTGTTTAAACAGATTCTTATGTAGTTTAGGAATCCAATAAAAAGCAGGAAGGTCCATTTCGTCACCCTTTGTAGACATGCCAAAGGAACGAAGAACGGTCTTGTGGTTATCAAGGACTTTCTACTTAGTGACTGTGCTCGGTCTATAAGTTGGGTTACCTGCAGTGTTATCTATTCCCAACTCGTTTCTAAGACACTCAAAATAATAGTTCTTGCACACAAAAAACGATGTTATTGGAGGTTTTGTCCTCTGGGACAACTACATATTTGTCATGGAGGCGAGTCCAGTTTTCAACAGCCTTAGGGTCATTAAAGATAGATTGAGCTTTTGTGTTCATAGACCCTTTGAGGTTTTTAATTCGGAGTTGTATCATTGAACTAATAGTCTTCACCCACTCCGAAAGTGTGTCAGCAGGTTCCTGTTCCTTTGAAGTCCATTTTCTTGCATAGTCCGCAACAGAAGTGCGTCGGATGACCCGGACTGTTAACCATGATGGCTGCCATAGCCAAACCAAGTTTTACATACGACCCTATAGGAAAATGCATTCAAAAAATGTTTGTCTGCTTGGCCAATTGGAACCAAATCTGGCAGCAATGGTCCTCTTTCAGATTATGTCAGATGACTCAGAATATAAACCGGGATGGCCGCCAGAGCTGAACTTAATTTAGTATAGGACACAGAAAAATTCCATTAAGAATATTCTTGTTTGAAACGATTTGGCCAATGATCCTTAGATAGTCCCCGTTCAGAATTTTGCGCCTGATGACCTGGACTGTCAACCAAGATGTTCGCCAGAGCTGAACTTATTTTCCCGTCGTGTCCTATGCTCAACTTAATTTAAAAATCCGCTTGTCGCAAAATATTTGGTCAATTAGAACAAAAACATTTCTGCAATGGTCCTTAGATGGTCCTCTTTCGGAATTGTCGGGTGACCCAGAGTATCAACAAAGCGCTACAGGCCGACTTAAACGCTAGACTCTATGTTTTCATTAATTTTTTTTTATCTGAAAACACTTGGTTAATTAGAACCAGTCTTGGCAGTCTTAGCAGCAACGGTTCTTAGATCTTGGTTTCTTTCAGAATTGTGTCCGATGACCTAAATGGCATTCAAGATGGCTGCCACAGCCGAATTTTGTTTTAACATAGGATCCTATTGGAAAATTCATTTAAAAATATACTTGTCTGAGAGCACTTTGAGAACTTAACCGAACTTGACAGTAATGTTCCTTAAATGCTTTTTTCAGAGATAAGTCTGGACTGTTCTCAAATTTTCCTCTTTAAGAATTTCTGATAACGTGATATGCTAACTCTGAAACTACTGAGCAAAAGGGAGCCATACTTGGTAGGAATGACATTTATCTTATAACTATTAAAAGTATTTCACTCTGCAGTCAACATTTAACAATCCTAGATTTGTATATATCATTTGATTCAATACAGTGCTTCAAATAAATTGAATTGCTTTGTTACGTGTATGTTATTATTGTAATTTGTTCAACAAAACGTTTTATATACAAGCATATCAGAATGAAAAAGAAAAAAAAATGAAATTTTGAGTGCGCCGTAATATTTGCGGGTTTCTGTACAAAAAAATCGCAAATTTTGCAAACAAATCTTTTACATGATCTTATTGATGTTCTCTCGTTATGTATAAATAAACATCTCTACAATTGAGAATATCAGGACTGTTAAAAGTCGCGAGTACTAAAAGCAATTTAAATATTATTTTCCAAACATATATCTAATGAGAAAGCTTTTTTTCAGAGCATGAACTTTGTAAACTTGCTTCAATGATTATGCATTCATTTAAAAAGAAATGACAAAAGATTGAGACTGAAATTTGTATAAATGCAAAGGAAAATTATCGATCAACATGAGCTAATGAAAATGTATAGTGTATACAGTGTCTTTGACAAATAAAGAAAGAAATCGACGGCCGCTCGTGGGAAAATGTAGTTTAGCTCCAAATAAGCTAGAATACTACCTGTTGTTATATTCGTTATGCAGGGTGTGCAGATTTTTCTATGTGTAATTGTCCAGTTGTATACACAATCATATGTTTATTATAATTTTTCATATACTCAAAGTAAATTTGGTGAGAGGAGCTGTATCCGTAAGTGTTACATATTTTATTAATATCTTCTTATTTCAGATCGAACACAGGAAAAGGAATTCAATGCTAGACTTCTTAAATGTTGCATTGAAGGCCACGCTGAACATCTTCCTGCGGAAAAACACGGACATACACAACCTTTTCCAAAACCCCAGACCAATGAAAATGAAGGAAATTCCCATGAAGAAAAAAATGTTCATAAAGTTAATCAGTCACAAATTCCTTGTGATCAGACACCGGAAGTAACTTCATATGAAGTGCAAGATATTCCTGTGATAGATTTTTACGATCTATATGACATTGTAGATGCGCCAATAGACGAGGATGAAACTGTGCCAATTGCACTATGGGACTTTGCTGGAGATAGAGAACATACAAATACACATCAAACGTTTTTCGGAGATGAAGCTATTTTTCTAGTGGCTACAAATGTGATGGAAAGCATAGGACAATGGAATTATGAGGATCTACAAAGTAAGTGTTTTTAGCGGTATTATCAAATATGCTTCGTGAAATTTTATACAGGAAAATTATTAACTCCTAAGAATTAAACTTTTAAAAAATGTCATAATTCGTATCCTTATTTTATAGAATTTTTTTTTCTTCTTATATGTCATTGTCAAACAAATTCATAGTACATATGTTGGGCCATGCAAAAAAGATGCTTAGGTTCTCAGGCCACTTAAAAAAAATGGATGAGGGAGGGAGGCTTTTTTTTTTATTTTATTTTATTATTTTTTTTTGGGGGGGGGGGGGGGAAATTGACATTTTTTTTTTGGACAAACATTTTGTAAGAAACATATGTGATTTATATCATTCCTGGGTTTCATCACAGATTTTCAGGGAAAACTATTGCTGTTTTGTCTTAGCACACAATACAGTTTTAAAGTTTGTTGTTTTATTATTTTGAAAACGATTTGATGTCTGTGAAACTGATTGCAGTTATATAACCCAAGTCAAAAAAAGAATTAGAAAGGTTTTACATAAAATTATATGTACAAAAAGTACACTTTTTTTTTCAAAAGAAGAATACAACATTTTCTCAAAATTCATTTTATATTTGTTATTCGACAATTAAATATAAATTTTACGTTTTCCTTGTTAGAAAAAAATTGAATTGAAAAGAAAATCATAAAACGGGAGCAACTCTGCTGATTTTTTTTTTCTGTAGCAGCAAAAGATACTCAAACTTAATTTGGTCAATTAATGACAACAAAAACATGTTCTGAAAGAAAGGTTATATTTATGGGACTAAAAGGGCATCAAGGGTGACCAACCCTTCCATTTTTTTAGGGCAAGCTAGGGCACTATACTAATTATTTATTTCTACAAGTCTACGTGTATGAAATAATAAGTATCGACCGTTTCCGGGGCGGACTTGAAAAAATTCCGGATTTTAATAAGAATAAAAAACGTAAATCCGAGAGGTTTTTTCGAATGCGGCGGTGCCTGATAACCTAGCACCTTTATTTGTTTGGCCTTAGCAACGCATTTTCCCTAAGAATAACGGGAATACCTACTTTTTTCAAACGTTTGGTTTTTATTCTTAGCGCCTTTCCTGAACATATATCTTGAAGTAGTATATCAAAGGAAATCGGCAGATAAAAATTTCGTACCATACCAGTGGTGATTCACAAGATGTACTTATTTCGTCGATTTGGGTTTTACTCAAAGTCCAAAATGTTGAAAGACGAAACAAACCCCAAAACATTGAAGAGCAAATTTAAATGACCATCTGATCTAAAGAGTAAAGTGAAAACCATATGAGGACAGAACGATAAACCTCAGTTTTTGATAGTAAATGTAAAGTGTCAGCTTTGCGCTAGTATCTAATTTCTAGCTAGTGATATACACACTATGAATAGACTGATACATGTACATGTATACTCAATGCTAATGATAAATACTCTAATGTATCAATTGTATCAATAAAATTGCGTGTCCTTTTATTCTTTATCGATCACGAGTAGCCAAAGGTCGAGTAGCTTTTGATTATTCAAGAAGTATTAACTTTTCCGTAGTATAATTGTTTTAATTGACGAATACTTTACAGCGCCATGTGACTTTTACATTGTGTTCGCTAACATTAAATACACATTGGAAACATAAATTTTGCGGATATGTTTTTTGAAGCCTTATTAAGATATAATATGTCTTTAAATAAAACATCCAAATTAAAATTGAGCAAAGTGAATAGAAATTTGACAACAAAATAAAACAAGAATATAAATACATTATAGGTTGGTTTGGTAGCCTTGGTATATATAGGAAAATGTTTGCTGAATTTAAGAATATTATTGATAAACACAAAAACTGTTAAGAAGCAATTATAGAGGATGTCAGGATGTAAAATGTTTTGACACGGTTTAATCCATATCTATACCAATAAAATGCATCAGAAAATACCTAATAAATTTGATGCACTGTATGGGCATTTCATATCTATACCAAATCAGGTTATAAGTACAGTCATTTGATTTTGTTTCTGTAGTTTTCGTTATTTTTTGAGTTGTTATTATTGTTATTATGTGCTGTTGTTTCGTCATCGACCTTTCACGGTCTTCAATTTTAGTATCATGTGGTCATTTTCTATATATATATTGGGTACGACGATGGACGACAAAAAAAGGTTTGTTTTTGCATTATCCCATCTTTACAGAAAAGTGTCACAAGGGTCATTTAACGCATACAATTTGGAGTCTGAGATTATTAATTCTTTTAATTAGTGACCGTCTTACAGTTAGCCTGTGCTGACACCTTTGTTTTCAAGTAAATGCCGATTGGGCTATGCTATGTACGAGATTTATGCATTTTTATTGGACGACACCTGTAACACATTATATGAAAAAGTCACTGTATAAAAAGAGCACTTTTTTTATAGATGGTCTAGCATTTTGGCTTGAAACTATACGATGTCATTGTAACAGTAATACAGATTCTGGCTATGCTAACGTTCACCATGAGCCACCTATTTTGATAGTTGGTACTCACAAAGATCAGTTTGAGGTATTTTAAAACTTATTAATTTTCATATATTAACTTTAAGTTTTTTTGTTGAAACGATTTTACTTTCATTCCGCTTTACTTTAGTAGAATATTTGAGTTCGTATATTTTTATGGTATAGCAACTGACTCATGCAATATATCAAATTCAAATGGAAATAAAACTGATGAACGAAAAATGAGCGATTGTAAAAGATAACACACAATTTTCTATCATGTGTGCACGATTACTTTTATTTCTAGCGCCCTCCCCCCTCTAGAGTGTTACTTGACCATAATATTTAATTTTTAATGCCAATTGTCTGTTCAAAAAGGGACCCTGTTCAAGACATGCAATTAAAAGAATAATCTGTTCATGACATTGAACAACAAAACAATATGCAATGTACCATATATAATGCAAGAATTTACAATAATTCTATCTACTGATTATATATGCAACTAAAAATCTATAAGAATTTACAGAATATTGAAAATGATATATTTTTTTTTATCATTTACCTCTGTATTTTAAGCATAGAATTATACACCTCAGAAAGTATTACCCTGTTCTACAAAGCATGATCGCGAAAACGCTACCAATCATACTTTCATATTTATTGGGAACACACCGGCGAGTAGCAAATTAATTTTTTAGCACACGCTGTCTTTTCTATTTTAACTCTTAACTATAGGTCTGGCGTTTTCTATAATGTGTCTAACTTTAACAAAAAAAAAAAAAAAATCAGATTGAAAACTTTTGTTATTGGATTGGTATTTATTAAAATTGTTAGCAGACAAAAGGCGACATCACTTAGAATATAGACAATTACACGCAATTAAAAGATGATAATGATAAAGTAATATTTTTATATCCTCGTTTTCAAATGACATTACTTATTTCTAAAAACCACTTTTCACTAAAGAGGACAAATATACCTAAGGAGCAATAAAATCAAACGCAATCCGTTAGACAGACACCACCCGGAAGACAAATGAACAACCACAAGCACAACAAATAAACACTGAAAACTAAAAAACAATGAACAGAACGAACTCCTATAAAAACCAGGACTGAAATCAGGTGCTCCGGAAGGATAAGCAGTTCCAGCTCCGTATACGGCACTCGTCGTGAAGTTCAACAAGTCAATCCGGTTGTAGTCACAAACATGTGGAGGTACATGAAATTTTACGACAGTGGGAACAGGTCCAACATCATCTTAGATATTGGAACACTGTAACGGTCAATCAATTCGTGATGACGACCGTAAAATTTCCTAAGTGATGACATCAATTTATCCCTGATAAAACCCTTTTATGACTGCAGTAATACTCCTTGTCGAAAGTCATGGTAACTCACGCATGCCCTTGAATATCGGATAAGCTGAGTATCGTAGACTAAATGACCAAATCCGTCAGTTTATTTACTATATAAACAATGAGTCATTTGCATTCAGCCTGAGTCCGATGAGTTAACAATTCAGTATTGGTAATGAATAACATGTTGTATATTGCAGGGAAGTGATGCGGACTGCAAAATGAAGCTCCGACGTCAAGTTCAGGAGATAGTTAGGAATTCAGATATCAGACGCAATATTAGGAAAGTATATGTAGTATCAAACACAGAGGATTCGGACGACGATTTCGACATTTTGCGAAGGGACATAATTGAAATTGCCAAGAGCAGGAAAACATGGAATACCAGAAAACCAGCCCGTTGGATACATCTTGAGAAGGGATTACATGAATTAGCATCTGACGGAACACCAGTTGTTGCCAAATCGATTGTCATAGAAATGGCCAAGGATAAGATACATCCGATTACCGACCAAGGAGAGATAGAGTTATTTCTAACCTACCATCACTCATTGGGAACCTATGTATACTTCGCCGATTTGCCTGAATACGTAGTTGTTAATCCACAATGGTTAGCAGATGCATTTAGATGCATTATAACCACCGATCAATTTCAAGAAGATCTTCTTAGGCAAGCTGAATGGCAGGAACTGAGAAATTATGGTCATTTGAGTCAGGCACTCCTGGATGAAATATTCAGCAATCAAGAAAAAAGTATCAGAGAATACAAAGAACATTTACTTAAAATTATGGAGAAATTCTACATTATTGTTCGACCACTGACCATGTCTGATTCAAACAAGATTGAACAAGAATCTGATTACTATGTGCCCTGCATGATCAAAAGCACAGCATTGAGTAACATTGAGGAAACATTTTTTCCATGTGAAACAAAAACATCATGCCTTTGCATTGTCTTTGATTTTCTCCCACCGTATTTCGCAACACAGGTGCTGGTTGCATGTACACGGTATTTTACAGTCGCACGAGGTCCCCAATCATCGAGTGGGAGACACCCGGTGTTCTACAGAGACTTTGCTATTTATAATATTGATAAAACCGGATGTGAAAAGTTGTTGATTGCTAATTACGAGAATGTTATTCAAGTTCAAATATGGAAATGGGGTGAACCAGAGAAACAATCCTTCCACGAAGTGAGAACCAAAATTATAGACATTGTGGAACAGTTGAAGAATGACGGGGCTCAGCTCAATATTTCGTTTTGCTTGAAACTTAAATGCAAATATTCAGATTATAAATGCCTTGATGGAATGATGGAATACAAAGTTATCAAGTCACAGCAGGAATACTTCTGTGAAGAACACGGAAATACACATAGCTCATATGAAGTCTACTCAGATTGGTTCGGTGATGACAAGCCAGTATGTACAATGTATTAAGTTCAGTAACTCCTATGACTTAACGTCTTGAATTACAGATTCCTTTTGAATTATCATGGATTATTTGCTTGAAACTTAATTCTTCTGTTTCCTTTATGAATGGATTTCTAGAATAAGAAAAAAGAAAAGTACGTTAAATTTTTCTTTGAAACCTTACTGAAAGTACGTTTAGAAAAGAATCGTTACATCCATAATCAACATCTATATTATTACGTTAAAATCTTTATATAACACTGTTCTCAATTTCCATATATTTCAGAGCGTATTCAGTCGTGAACAGATCAATGCAACACGAATGGCAATTATTATTTTGGAAACTCTTACCGACGCCTTGTATGATCTGTTGATTCTTGATGTCGTCAGAACTGTAGTCAAACCAAGAGATGACTGGGACATTACATCATTGTATCGCGAACACAGACGTATCAACAAGCATGTTCCTAGTAATGGATGGGGAGTGAAGTGGGATGAGATTAAAAACAGTCACGTTCTGCTTGGTGACGACATCGAACGGATTAGGCTTTCTAGAAATGATATGGCGCATGCAAAAGCATTTTCTCTAGACGACAACAAGTACTACAAGCTTTGCAGCATTCTACATGGTGTTCTACAGCGACTAGAAAAGCACAACGGAAAGGGGAAGTTGTATACGGATCGCATGAAAGAAATAAAGAAGAAGGAAACAACATCAAATGATTGGGAAGTTTACAAGATAAAGATAAAACTGGGTATGTTAAATTTTT
The DNA here is from genome assembly GCA_028015205.1 of Mytilisepta virgata. NCBI lineage: Eukaryota > Metazoa > Mollusca > Bivalvia > Mytilida > Mytilidae > Mytilisepta > Mytilisepta virgata. Next base: position 32,196,202 of record CM051511.1, on the reverse strand, counting down.
GAACACCTGTTGTATTCAATTAACATTCCCTTTCTTCATATATAATGTAGGACACCACGTTTGGACATACGTTCCTTATTTGGATACTTATTCAAATACAGATAAAGAAACCTGCTTCACTCATTTTTTTATGGACCAGTTTCATATCTCAAAACACAGTACATTGTAAGTTATATACATTTCATTAATTTCTCATTTTAATTATTGAAATTTGTCGAACATAAAACTTTAGGAGTGTGTGAGAGAAAGCATTTTATAATAGTAGAAAAGGTTTGAATTGACGATACACTCAGCAAACAATAAAGTCAAAATTTAACAGAATACATAATAGTTATGGTGCACATGAGTAATTTGTTTTCGTGAATATCGGCTAAATAAGAAGACAAATCAACTTCTCGATGATCTGAATTACTTTATGTTATTGATTAAGTTCAAAATTGTAATAAGTAAAATAGTACAACTATCTGTGTATGCTCAATTCATGCTTTAACCATCGATCGTTTTTCATTCAATTACTTAATTCCACGTGCTAAAATCCCTAATAAAGTCTACATTGTCACTTCCGATAGTGATATGTTATGTGAAATGTCCTGACGCGATATCGTAATTTTATAATCGGAGATTTTCCCTATTTTATGTTCATATTTAACATATAAGAAATGCAGACAGGATAATTTCATCTACCAAATAAATCAGAAAAATGTTTTTTTTTATTTGTTGTATTACACCATATGAAAATAAAGAAAAACTAGATGGAAGTATTCTACTGAATACAAATTCGCCTCTCCCTGGAAATGCCCAAGACACATCACTCGCTTCAAAATACTCATTGCACACCTATCAATACGCACAGTTCCTACATTCAGTCAATTCTCTATAAAATTATATGCAGCAGATTTCCTAAACGATTGAGACAAAATTTGTGACGGAAAACATGGATTGATTACAATAACTCGTCTTTCCAAACATTGTTTGGAGGCGAATTAATGAATTATTTACTAATCACGTTAATACCAGACAAACTATAGTGTATTACAATACAAGAGAAAACAGTATAAATTGTATTTCCAGAGCTACCAAGACTTGAACTGAGACCATCATTCGAAGTAAAAGCTGGAGATGGATGTACTCTGGAATGTAAAGCTTTAGTACCTTTGCCTGATGGAGCTACGATTTTCTGGGTTCGAGAACAGAATGGACAAGCAAAAAATATCACTATGGATGAAAGGTATTCAGGCGCTGAAGTGGACTATCCATCACTCGTTATCCGAAACACTACAAAGGATGATGAGGGATACTACTCATGCAGGATTATATACCCACCTGAAAGTGACGACGGTGGCGATACGGACATAAGGTGGCCAAAAACATACCTACATGTTAAAGACTGTGAGTTCCAAATTAAAATATTCAATAAGTTAATGCATTGATAATAAGATTAAAAGATTTAATTCAACCCAAATTAGACACGTGCTTTGGAGTTAGATTTAATGACTAAATGATGTCAAAAAGCACGTAGGAAATGATATTTAAATAATGGTTTTCCATAACGTAAATTTTGAGGTTTTAATTTTTTGCAGAGACTATCAGTTCACAGTTACCCATGGCAGTGGTTGAAATTAGGGAATAGAAGACGAACAGAACAGAATCCAGATTGTACGTCAGACTATTTGCTAACAAGATTTCATTCTTATTTACTGACGCATTACGCTAATTTAGATATTGATATGAAATTGTCAGATTTTGAAATCATTATGTGTATAAATTTAGATGATAATGTTACTGGCGTAAGCCATTTAAAAGACACCTTGTTGCATAATTGTTTTTTTTTAATTATGTCTTTAAGCATGACATTAAAACAATACAGGAAATAAAGTACAGATTTATTTTTATAGGAAAAAGTTATTATCAGTCTAAATTATTTTCATGTCATTGTATATCTGGAGTCTTTTTTTGAAAATTTTTACCAATAGGCGAAACATACCTGACATATGTCTATTTAACGACTGACTGTAATTTTTTTTCTGTCAATCACGAAATAACATAGATCACGTGGTGCACACTAAACAACCCACGAAGCGTGTTATCGGAAAGTGTGCACCATGTGCATGAAGGTTATTTCGAATAGACTGAAAACAAAATTACAGTTGTTTTACATTTAATGACCTCATAGCAGACAAAAATCTATGATATGATAAACGAAAAAGATTAACCAATCAAAGGACGCGTTCCCTCAAATATTAAATTATAAAACATACATACTCTAAATATTTTTATGTCAAAAAGGTAACAAGGGAACGGTAAAATCCGAAACGCGTGTACAATTCGGAATTTGGTGAAAAAGTTCTTAATTGTACATTTATATATTTATTTATTTTTAGCTCACCTGGCCCAAAGGCCCATGTTAGCTATTGCCATCTCTTGGCGTCCGTCGTCAGTCGTCTTCATCGTCCATGGTCGTAAACTTTCTTTTAAAGATCTTCTCCTCTTAAACCACTGGGCCAATTGGAACAAATTTTGGTAACAATGGTCCTCAGGTGTCCTCTTTCAGAACTCAGAACTGTACACGATAAGCCCGCCCGCCATCCAAGAAGGCCGCAAGAGCCGAACATAATTAAACTAGGACGTTATTGGGAAATTTACTTAAAGATCTTCTTGTTTGAAATCATTTGTCCAATTGTAACAAAACTTGGCAGCAATGGTCTTTAGATGGTCCTCTTTCAGAGATATATCCGATGATCCCGTCCGCCGTCCAAGGTAAAACAAAACTTGGCAGCAATGGTCCTTTGGCGATCCTCTTTCAGAATTATTTTCCATGACTATCCAAGATCACCGACAGAGCTGAACATAGTTAAACATAGTACCCTTTGGAAAATTTACTAGCTATGAGTCATCAAGAACATTAAGATCACAGGCCAATATCGTGTTACAACAGCCGAGAGTAAGAACGAATTTTTACGGGGAAAGACGTTTTGACATGGCATCATCTAAAACATGGAACAGTTTACCACCAAGTATACAACATGAACAATCATTTGAGCGTTTTAAGAAACATATTAAGACTTACCTGTTCAAGCTGGCATATGAGTGACATTCCTTACAGTTTACATTTGATGTTCATTCTTTCTATTATATCATTGACTTCCGTATCGACATTATCTTGCAACTTATGTATATGATATATATATTTTTTGTTATAATCTAATTTTTTTTTATCATTATTATTTTTTATTAGGTATTTATCCCTTTATTCCTATTTAATGCTTTTAAGTTTCAAATATTTTAACGATTAAATTTATATATTTTATCAAAACAATGTAATCTCATTTCCTAAAATTTTTCCTAAAATTTTTTATATCTTAAATGTTTTATCCAATATCAAATGTTGGTCTTTTTTTTTACAAAACACTAACATCTTCTTTTTTAAACATATTTTTATATGCACATATTGTATTGTATAATGTATTTTTTATATTTTGTCATTGTACATGTGTTAAGCGCCTAGAGTAATATTTTTAGTATTGGCGCTATATAAAAGCTGTATATAATAATAATAATAATAATAATAATAATAATAATAATAATAATAGTCTGAAACCACTTGGCCAAATGGAACAAAACTTGGCCAGCAATGGTCCTTTGTTGGGCCTCTGCAGAATTGTAACTGAATATGGCTGTCAAAGCAAAACATAGTTTAACATAGGTCCTAATGGGGAAAATCTTTGAAAGATCTTGTTTGAAACCAGTGAGCCAGTTGAAACTTGACAACAATGTTCCAGGCTGCCAGCTAACATAGAAATTTTATAAGATATCTTATATATTTTATAAGATATATCATACAGTTTATAAGATATATCATACAGTTTATAAGATATCTCATATAATTTATAAGATATCTTAAAAAGAAAATTATATGAGATAACTTATAAATTATTTGAGATATCTGATAAACTATATCAGATATCTTATAAATTATTTGAGATATCTGATAAACTATATCAGATATCTTATAAACTAAATGAGATATCTTATCTGCCCTCGTATGATGTTTTATTTTGCATATGTAATAAAAGCATAATTGGATGCATTGGGTAATAACATCATACGATGGCAGATAACATGTTATCTGCCCTCTCGTGAGCCTCACCGACGTCACTTCCGCTCAGCTGTGAATAATCGTTCGGTCACGATTTATGGTGAATTAACCATTCAAAAGTATTCTAAGCAGTTTCAAATAGGGGCTTACAAAATTTATTCGTAGATCTCCAGGAAAAGCACAGGAACTGCTGTTGCATTCATTTGTTTGACTCTATACTCCAAGTGAAAGAAATAACACTGTTTAATACGTGTACCATTGTGAATGTGCACCTTTTATTCAGGGATGTCAAAAACCTGACAAACTTGCTTGAAGACTGGAAAATCTAATCCAACAGTAAAATTATTTCTTGGTAGTAGCAAAATATGTGATAAATAGATTAATACATGGTCTTTTTCATATTGCCCGCGTAATCAGCCCTCGACTGATATCGTCACTCAATCGATATCAAGGTCTCGGACTGATAACAAGGGCAATAAAAAAAGAGCATGTATTAATCTATAATTACCCGGGATCTGGGCGGTGTTGCCATACAATAAAATGATTATTGCACAAAACTGGGAAATATTGTCCCTCGTAGAATATCATATCGCACTTGCAAGCTCGTGCAATATTATATTCTACTCGGAACAATATTCCCCCATTTTTGGAAAATCAAAATTCTAAATCCGTATTGTGCATCTGCATACAGTATGTGACAATATATAAATTAAATGTGTGAAGTTAAAATGAACGAGGAGATTAGACCACAAGAAAGTGTGACGGGTGGACGGACAAACGGACGGGGCGAAACGATATATCCGAACCTCTTCAGTTACAATCACCTATCACAGCATTGTTATTTGAAAAGTGCGTTATTAATGGGAGTTAGCAGTGATATCTCATTTTTGAAAAAAACATTATAATTTTTTTTTCTGCAAGACATGATTTTCTTGATAATATGCGTATATTCTTCGGAAATATGATAGATTTGCTGTATAATTTGATTAACATAAGAATTGTTCTCAGCTCCTGATTGGTCAATTATTTTGAAGTTGTTTGGTTGATATATAACATGTATAAGTCAATACAAATATTTCCCTACAACATTGCAGTGTGGTTTTTAAGGTTTTTATATATTGTGTTATATTTATTATGCAAACGAATTCCATTCGTTAGCCATTATTTGAACAAATGTGTTCGATATCATGGAAATAATAAGTGCGTAGCAATGTTTCAGATTGGCGGGAATAGTTGGAAGCATTTGTAATTAATGATCTGTTAAGTGTTTTGAATAGAGAAACCTGATAATCCATTTATAAGAACTTAGTATATATGATTAAACATTGTTAATGTATTATCAAAGTACTTTTGAAGAAAATTCGTCTGCCACACTTTCATGTGACATTAACTTCTCCACTTTTGGGTTTAGGAATTTAATTTCTATATAGAATGGTTGCATACCACCTGTAGATACGCTACTAGTTTTTAGAATTTTAATTTTCTAAACTTGGAGCCCAGAGAGGTCTAACTTCGTAAATTGTCACTTTAAGCTTGTGACGTAAATACTTCCTTCATTTTTCAATGTATATATTTTACTTCTATACAGTCATGCACAATATTATGTAGATACGCAATAAGCTTTTAGAATTTTAATTTTCTAAAGTGGGCCTCACAGAGGTCAAATACGAAAATTGTAAATTTAAGCTGGTGACATAAACTCCAAATCCATTTTTCAATTTATGCACTTTAGTTCTATACAGTATTGTTAGGCATCAAATTAATATGTCGAATATGGTTTTTTTCAAAAGTTGGACCTCCATGAATGAATTTCAAAAAGGATGAATTTAAACTTTGTCCTAAACTTTGCTTACGAAATTTGTCTCAGTTACAGAAAAGTCATTTGTTGAAATTGGAAATACCATTACCATCATCGGCGCCACCTGGGATGCATATGTGCTAATAAAGTAAACCATGAAAAGGAAATTACAACTTAACATAGAAAGGAAGAAAATACAACTCTTTAATCATATTTTTGATATTTAAAAAATCGAAATGTAACCTTTTAGTATCGCTATGGCTTTATATTCTAACCTTAAGCCTAACCATTAACCTCCACTGTAGTTCTTAAGTCTGATATGTACTCTATCCAAAAATATAATCTTAACCTCTGTCTAAGCCATCCTTATATTGCATTTGAACACTAAGTCTGCAAAAGTCTTTAAATGTTGTTAAATCCTCCTTTATTTTTACTTAACTCTAAAAATCACAAACGATTTTATCTGAAAATTCATTCCATAATCAGAATGATTTTTTCTTCCTTGATGTTACATTTTTGTCAATGTATTTTCTATGTTGTTTCAAAACATTTTCATGATTATTGTCTGGCCTGCGTTGAATGCTGCGAAAGGCGAGATATAGATATTACTTTCCGTCGGCGGCGTAAACTTTTTTTACAAACCTTTTTAACTTTAAACAGATAAAACCTACATTTATGATCTTTGGTTCACAGATACATTATTATATAAACTTTGCATCAGTATACTTGTCACCTTGACTTCATAAACATTTGTAAAATCTGCACCCAAGTTTCGTGATTAAATCCATTTCTTAGCAACTGCATTACCTAGGCCACCATATTTGGTCTGTACATAGTACTTGGTATTAGATTACAGTCTGTTAATTTTCATCTGACCTTGGCCTTAATTTCATGCTTGATTGACTTGCGTCACATTTTCGCGATTATATCCAATTCTTAGCAAGTGTAATATCTACACCCACCATAATGTCTATAGAAAGGTCTTGATGGGTACATGTCAGTTTGATGCACGTCACCTGACCTTGAACTCAATTTAATGCCTGAGTGACTTGCGTCACATTTTCACACATAAGTCCATTTCTCAGCAAAGGTACTGTGAAGACCAAGTAATGCTTCTTGGTGGTACATACCAGCCTGAGACCTGTCAGATGACCTTAAACACAATGTTAGGCTTGAATTACTTGCATCAGATTTTTTCTCAGAGAAAGGTTACATGACCATAACTACTTCTTTTAATGCATTCCTTTTGAGTTGTTTGGTATTGAATAATCGTTTTTCTGTGTGCACGTGGGAACTCAGGTGAGACATTTAGTGTGTCATCTCTTATTAGATATAATGAAAATTGTATTACCTCTTGATCTATTACGTAAGTTGCCATGAACGTGTTCTGTAATATTTGATGCAAGATTATAGTGATGGGAATGTCTCCAAGCACTGAGCTAGCAATGGTAAAAATTATTGCTGTAACAATTAAAACACTTCATGTATACACTGTATCTTTAATATAGTTAAGTGGATTATAGGCTGGATAACATCTTCTTTAATATATAATATTACTGTAATCAATGCATGATGAAGGCATTTTCTCTTGGTGCAATTTTGCAACGAAAATTATCGATGAACTTGAATTGAGCAGAGATTATTTTGAAAATTATAATAAAGCTTTAAATGTTGTTAAATCCTCATTTATAGGTATATATAAAAAGACTGCGGAAACAAAATATGAAAAATTGATGTCTGAAAAACTATCGAACTTGGATAATACATCAAAGTTTTTTTTATATAGCAAATTGAAAAAAGAAATTAAATTTAGAAGATTATTTAATTACCGGGAAAAACTCTAAAAAAAACGCCAGTTTATCTCTTAATTTCGAGTTAGTGATCACAATTTAGAAGTTGAGTGTGGTCGTTACAGGAAGGTCCCAATACATCTTAGAATGTGTAAAATTTGTAATATAGAAGTTGATGAATCTCATTTTTTTCCTTCATTGCAAAATTAATAAAGAAATAAGGTCCTCATTAAAAAAAAAAAAAAAAAAAAAAAAAAAAAAAAAAAAAAAAAACATTGGACAAACTACAAAGATTTGCAGCAGCTCAGTACAATAGATAAACTATGCGTTATTCTAAATCCTTATAAAGAAATACTGTACAATGTGGTTGACTTTATAAAGCAGTCTGTTGACTTGCGAAAATGAGGCCCACGTTGGCCAGTAATTACTTCTACTATTACTGATATTTTGTAATGCTAACTACATGAACTATTTGTAATTTATGTTATTTGGCTTTTATCCCCGCATTTCGAATGAATTTCGGGGATATTTGTAACCTGTCCGTCTGTACGTCCGTCCGTCTGTCTGTCTGTCTGTCTTTCTGTCTGTCCATCCGTTAGATAATCTTGTCTCCAGAACTCCTCGTTCATTTTTCACGTCATGCATTTAATTTCTATACAGTATTGTCAAAACCTTGTAGATGCGTACTAAGGTTTTAGAAGTTTGATTTTCAAAAATTGAGCCCCACAGGGGTCGAATTTCAAAAATTGGAAATAAACTCCTCATACATTTTTCATTTATGCTTTTAATTTCTATACAGTATTGTCACATTCTGTATGTAGATGTGCAATCAGGTTTTAGAACTTTGATTTTCTAAAATTGTGACCCACAGGGGTCGAATTTTGGAAATTGGAAATTTAAGCTTGTGACCTGAACTCATTCATTTTTAACTTCGTGCATTTAATTTCTATACAGTATTGTTATATACTATATGTATATGCGCAATAGTTTTTTTAGAATTTTAATTTTCAAAAATCGGGGCCCACATGGGTCAAATTTGGAAAATTAGAAATTTAAGCTTGTGACTTAAACTCCTCATTCATTTTTCATCTTATGCTTTTAATTTCTATACAATATTGTCACATACTGTATGTAGATGCGCAATCAGATTTTAGAATTTTGATTTTCACAACTTGTATTTCCGAAATAGGGAATTTAAGATTGTGATTTGAACTCCTCTTTCATTCTTCATTAGATTTAACAAATTCATTTGTATATTATATTTCTCGTTATTATCTGTAGATCTGCGAAAAGGTTTTGAATTTTGGAAGTCGATTAAAAGTTCCAATTTTGGGACCAAAAATAGTGAAATTGCAGTGCGGGGATTGACATCGTTTATGATGGCACCAATTTCTAGTTGTGTATTGTATTGCTTAACCCAGTTGGGTATAGTATGCTATAAAGATATATATATATATATAAATAATTGTTTGATCAATAATAAATAATAATAAATGTTATATGATATTTTTACGTTGTCATTTCTGTATTGGCCTGCGGCTATATAACCATGTATTGTTATCTTTATTAATCAACTAATTTTTAGAATTCATATTCGTGGTGAAATGTTTTTCTATTTGAAAAGTCGTAAGTATAATAGCGATTTCACATCGGAAAATTTGCATTCGTTGGAGGGCTGGAATCAGCGTTATAAAATAGATATTTGTAGTCAATCTACCTCAAACAGAATCAGGCATCTTACTTTTAAAGCCCGTGTATAAGTTTAGATACATGTACGTTGCGTTCAAGTTGAATGTTGCAATCCCGGTAGCAGAATATGATGTAGACCCAAGGGAACTAATTCACACGTCACGTGATCCACCACCCGTAAGTATATGGTCAATAAGCGAAATTAAAAAAAAGGACATGCATGTTAATGGTATTTAAGATATAAATCTGATCGACAATATGTACAGATTATCGGGTTGATCTGCACATTGATATCGTAAAATATCAGCCGCGAGCCACAATATGAAGATTTTTGGCGAGTGAGCGCATCGAACGAGCCTAAAAGATTCATATTGTGTCAAGCGGCTGATATTTTACAATATATTTACGCAGAAAACCCGATAATCTGTTTATCGTACAAATTCTGTACATTTTAGTCGCCCCTCTAAGACATTTTTACGCTTTTTTGTCCTCCTGGAGGTAAACTTGATAACCTCTGCTCTCACATTGTGACGTCGTTAATTAGTCCTGCTCTCATATTGTGTCGTCGCTAATAAGTCCTGCTGTCGCGGATAATGTCTCCTAATACGTCACAAAGCCTTAATACAGAGATTACAGAGCGGCTGAGCAGGGTGGTATAGACGCAGGGAAGTACGATAAGTATGATTATTTGGCTTCACCATCTATATATAACGGGAACTATACAAAATCGCAATTTTAAACCGTGGTGTAGTTGTTAGCGCATTAGACTACGAAGCCGCCAAGGAATTAGGGATCAGTGTAAGTTGGTATGACTTTTTTCCCAATCCACTATAAAAAAAAATAAGTTTAAACTTAACTACGGAATATTTATTTCTAAATAAGAATCAAATTGTGTTCGAGATGTTTTATAAAAATGTATGTTCAAAATGGTATTTTATCTTTTGCAGACTTGGGATGCAGGTCCGAACAAGTAACCAACTGAGGACAGTTGTAAAGAAGTTATACCATGCTTCTAAAAATCCTCAGAATTTGTTTCTTTTTATTTCTCGTAAATATAACAATACATTTTCTTTGCTTTGATACAATGTATTAGTATATATGTATATCATTACATGAAGTAAACTTTTGTTTGTGCCTGTCCCAATACTGGAACCTGTACCCTTTGTTAGTCTTGTATGTTTGTTTTAATTTTGGTTCATTGTATGTTTCGGAATTTCGCTGAATTATGCATTATTGTTTAGGGGTCAGCTGAAGCACGCCTCCGGGTGCAGGATTTTCTCACTGCGTTGAAGACCCATTGGTAGCCTTGAGCTGTTCTCTGCTCTTTGGTTGGGTTGTTGTCTCTTTGATACATTCCACATTTCCATTCTCTATTCTGCGTGACTAAAAAGTAATTTTCAAACTGTTGGAAGAATTTCCGGTTCTCAAATGTTTAACTTAAACATTTGAGAACCGAAAAAGGTTCCCGTTCCTGAAATGTTTCAGTTTGAAGGGTTCCTTGTTCTTAAATTTTTCAAATTTGTTATATTCAAGGATGAACTTTTTGTTTATAATATAGCTTCTTAATTCAGAGAGAGTTGTCAATTAAGGTCATTTCTTTTATCATGAGATCTGTTTTTGTTTTATTATTGAATTGCTCTCTGTAGTGTATTTGTATTATATGTCTTGCTGTTTAGATTGAATGTTATTCTATAGCTGTTTATGAAATAAATTTTCTCCTAATCTTGACGTGTTTAATCGGTGGGATAAAAGTACATAATATCTTTAACCGCTTCCCGGTGATTAAATCATATAAATCAATCATAGCCAGATAGCAAGGATATTCATGCATTACTGTAATACTGATTGTAACGTCGATTCTGATTGGACAACGTTGAAAATCTCATGGCATCTAATGACCAATTGATGCCATGAAATTATTTCGCAAGCGCAGACGTTACTGCCGACATTTTGAAAATGTCCGTGTTAAAGGGATATTTTGAAATCTGCATTACAATGGAGATAACAGTATTGTATTTTATTATTTGATGGCATCAATTGAATGATTTGATGGCCGCGTCGCCAGTAAACTCAATTGCCGACCATCAAGTCATTCAATTGATGCCGTCAAATAATAAAATACAATACAGTTATCTCCTAATTGACTGTGTGTGTATGTGTTTTTTTTTTAGCAAACTAATTGATTTTTCGCGAATACGTAAAACTTTTCCTTAAAATGAAACTAAAAAGTATTACAGTACCTGTTTTCAAGAGTCGTAAGCAATTATTGCCTTTTCCACTGATGACTTTTACAATATTTTATCAACTGTCAATTTTTTTCACTCTTCATTGATTTTTACCGAAAGTATGAAGTCATCTAGTTTTCCCCATTGTTGAAATCTGGCCTTTTTGGGATATATTTAATTGATATTTAAATGGACTGAATTGGAATAAACTGCAGTTTTTCACAAAGAAATTACTTGCCTAAGTAAGTAAAACACATTTACTCTTAGATCTCATCGGTGATGCAGTTGTCATTAACAGTGTTACCGTTCAACATTAAATGTCACTGACAGGGTTTGATTTTCCAAATTTCCGGGTCATGAACAGGGTCCGATTTTACCACCACAATTGGCACATATATATCCACTTTTTAACGGAGTTACCCCCCCCCCCCCCCCCCCCCATACACATACACCCTCCCGGGACAAGTTCACATTCAGCGAACCATCATTTTGATTGATTTCAGTGACATTCGCTGACCATTAAATGTATTCCAATGACAACTCTTTGGGTCAATAAATGGGGTATTGTAATAAAATCCATTTAAATCACATTCTCCACAGGTTTTAAACCACCAACCACCTGTATGATATTGTGGATTACAAGATCCTATCCATACGTCATTGTCGGTATCACGTGTGCTAAATTGTTGACCACTCAAATCAATATGTGCAGTCATGATGTCTCCTAAAATAGATAATACGAAATGCATGACTGTACAAAAAGTTTCATATTTAGATAACTCAATATTCTATGATAGGTAGTAAGGAGTCATATCCAAGATTGAGTGATATCTTAATTCCGTCTTACCTGCAGTACCACTCTAACCGGAGAGAGATAGTCGATAATTATCAGATTCATCACTGATCTGGAAATGTGAATATCGTGCAAACTTCTGCACTCCATCCCAACTTTCCATTAGAATGTATAATTCTTTTTTCCCTCTTTTGTGAGTTCATACAGCGCACTGTTACCTTGTATTGAAAATGATATTATGTTACTAAAACTGTTAAAAATTAATATTCACAGAAACAATGATCACTGAGCCCTGCGCACACAGCCAAAGAACTAATCAGTCCTAGAAACAATAAGAGAGCAAACATTTTTAGGGGGCTAGGATCAAATGTTTGATCCTAGCCTACTTTTGTCGTCGAAATTTTGGACCTGGGTTTTTCCCAGGCCGCTGTCGCGTGAGGAGATTTCGTCTGTGAGAATTGCCAGTTCCGTTTCCGATTTCCGGTTTGGCTGTCGGATCTCACATAGGGGGTCGTGAGGATAACCAGTCCGTGAGATCATCCAGCACAACATCGATTGCGGACCAGATAAAACGCTATTTTGTATTTTTTCAACATACGATGTATAAAGAAAATTAAGTTTTGGATGCATTTTAATATCATTTATTTATAATCATAGATATAAAATCCGGGCCAGATTATTACTATCATGTTAAAAAATTGTTCTTGATCAAATAATATTAATTAATTCACGAACCAATGTAAATCCTTTCAGGATTGAAGACACTGCTAATAAATTTACGATTTTTATGGGATAATTAATTGGATTAAAATGATGATACTGGTAATAAAATGCAAACAATTATTAAACCAATTAAACAATATACCTTAATTCAGCAATCATTTGTTTTGGAGAAAATGGGGGGGGGGGGGGGTATTAATTTTTTTTTAAAGTTTTTTTAACAAATGTTAAAGAAAAGTTTCCTTCATTCTTTTACAACTTGCTCAAATAATATTAATTAATTCACAACTAATGGTTTTCTGAAAGTGACTTTTGTTTTTACCGCAGAGGTAAACTGTTTTTGCCTTTGACAGAGAGACAATTCTTTTTTGTTCTGTTAAGTCAAACAAATTTTTTCCTCTATAAAATATGGTTAAATCTAGTAATTGCATTCTATGGTACTTTATATGTAAACAGGGTAAAAATATGCACAGGCTGGCAATTCTCATGGCTCATATTCATCATCTTTACAATATTCAGCCATTCTATGGTACTTTATATGTAAACAGGGTAAAAATATGCACAGGCTGGCAATTCTCATGGCTCATGCTGATTATATATACAATATTCTGTCATTCTATGGTACTTTATATATAAACAGGGTAAAAATATGCACAGGCTGGCAATTCTCATGGCTCATACTGATCATATATACAATATTCTATCATTCTATGGTACTTTATATGTAAACAGGGTAAAAAATATGCACAGGCTGGCAATTCTCATGGCTCATGCTGATTATATATACAATATTCTGTCATTCTATGGTACTTTATATGTAAACAGGGTAAAAATATGCACAGGCTGGCAATTCTCATGGTTCATACTGATCATATATACAATATTCTATCATTCTATGGTACTTTATATGTAAACAGGGTAAAAATATGCACAGGCTGGCAATTCCCATGGTTCATACTGATCATATATACAATATTCTATCATTCTATGGTACTTTATATGTAAACAGGGTAAAAATATGCACAGGCTGGCAATACTCATGGCTCATGCTGATTATATATACAATATTCTGTCATTCTATGGTATTTTATATGTAAACAGGGTAAATATGCACAGGCTGGCTATTGTGGCCTAAAATTTTATTTTAATTTAGATCTAAACATTTCCTGATTGATACAGATCCTGCATTTTTTTTCACACCTAAAAATGAACCTGTTTTTATTTTGCCATTTTCCTGGTACTGCTTTCTTATTTCAATTTTGGTGCTAGCTCCCCTCTATAAAAATCAAATGGTCGTTCCCTAATCATTGTGTCAGAAATTCAAAAAAAGTTAAAAGTTTTCTGTACAATATACATACATTTCGTTTCTTTCATATATTTCTATCTACAAATTAATGTTTTTTTTTGTTCAATCTTTTTAGGCGATTACTCCACTAATAATCTCACAAGAGTGATTTGCCGAATTATTTCGATAGGGAACTCGATTTTCAATGTTTCAGTAGAGCAATATAGCAAGAATTTTGCTGAAAATTTTCACAAGGCAATTTTTGTGAATTCTTTAGTTTAAACTCATTTCTTTATAATGGATTGAGATACAAGTTATTCCAACTTTGCTGATCCCTCTGCACTTGGCGGGTGTGAGAGCGGCCCTCGAAGCGACAATTTATCCTACTCTTTTTCGAAATCTACAGGTGAGTCTTTAACGTGCTAAGGATGTATCATGTGTATTGCTCTCCATTAACATGGGACAACCATTTGTCGTCCCCATCCGACGGACTGGCATCTTTATCGAGACCATCCTCGCAAATGGTGTCGATAGGGCGTCGCAAATTTGATCCCTGAAATTTTCATGCTGAACGGGAATCGAACCAGTTACCTTTGGCTTCGGAGTCCGATACACTAACCACTACACCACGCCGCCCTATTTGTATTCTTTTGAGATTTGTTGAGACAAAAACTGAGTCATTACTTCGTTTTTAAGAAAATTGACTCCGGTTTAGGTACATTTGACCAAAAACCGTTTGCGCTTTTTATTTCAAGACTTTAAGAATAACTCTGTAACTTTTAAATGAAAAGAAAAACAATAAAGTCTTTTGTAAAGAATTCCCAAAGACAAAGAATTATCTGATAAGTATTTCAAGGCAAAAATTAATATACTAATAAATATGACCGTTTGTTACTTTACTACTGTGTGTCTCATATATACTTCGGCAACTAAATTATACATGAAATACTCCATACCTCACTATTATTATGTGCTTTTAAAATAACAATTCGGTATATCTTAATGGTCAACATCGATCAAACCTTTGGAGACATAACTTGCACATATTCTGCACATTTGTCTGTGTTGACGTCATATACGATGCAAAAATCATTGAAACGCACACGAAAATCGGAAAATCAGCTGTCGTTAAATATTTGGGACATTTCAACACCGGAAAAAAGCAATAATTCGTTACGACTATTGCAAACAAGAGGTGGTGTAATACTTTTTACTTTCATTTTAAATAAAATTTTGAGATATTCCCGAGAAATCACTTGCAGTTTGAAAAAGACAAACAGTAATTTTTGTATTTCTTTTTTTATTTTTAGGGGATATGGGGGTATGTGCTTATTACGAAACTGAGTTTTTGCTAATAATTTCTGTTTTCAACATTTATGAATTCTCAGTGCTTTATGAAAATCTGCAGAAATTTTTAAAATCCTGACCGGAATTCTCCAGGGTGTAAAAAAAATACCGAAACGGAAATCTCTGACGGTTTTGTTAAATCTTGACCCGAATTTGCCACACGCCCCGTATCTAAATATCATTGAGATACCCCCCTACCGCGAGCATTTAATTGACGAGTCGATAATCGATTTAATATACACATGTGTACAAAAGCCCAGATGGATCATACGAGATTCGAAATACTAAACCTGAGATTCAATATATCCAAAGATCGAATTTCAAAATTTGAAATCTGAGATCCGATTTCTTAAATCTTTCGAAAACTGAAAAGATATTTCATCGGCCAAATACTATTACTACTTATAAACTTTCCTCAGATTGGTTGTTCTAGATTTTGAAATTCCTATCTCGAATCTCGGATTTAGAATTTCGAATTTTCGATATTGAATCTTGAATTTCATCTGTTTATATAAACGAACAACAAAATGGATAACAGGAAAGGTAAAAATAAAATGAATAATTAACCAAATTAACGGAACCGACAGAAATCCGGACAAGAAATAACATAAAAGGGCACAAAACACAAACATGAACACAACAGAAAGACTGCATAGTCTGGATTTGTACAGACACTGAACAGTGGTGGGGTTGAACCCACTGTCACTCTCGTGTATAAAACACTCTAAAATACCGTATGATAACCAAAATGGCAACCACTTGCTAGAACTGCAAAATTATAGTGGACGGTACATAATATGTATACTATGCAGAGCTAATTAAGACTGTTCACCTATCCAGTACTCAGTATATGGATTACCAAAACCATTCTTGTAGTCCTCCCAGTATAAATTAAAATCAACCTAACCATCTTGTCGTTTCTGTATTACCTAATAATTGTTACTAATGCTAGTTATAGTACTAAAGGTGGAAAAAGTAAAGATAGTGAATTCCCCCAGGCAGTTTTAGGATGGTGCTTGCATAATGCCTTCATCTCTGGGCAGAATATTAACCAATGGTTACAATTTAAATGTACCTTGGAAAAACATTAATTGCCCTTTAAAGGTTAAAACTTAAATGTTGACAATTAAAACAGAATCGTATGTATTGAATAGCTGTTAAGGATGTTCGCTGCTCAGTTTCAAAATAACAAGCTTTTCATAACACTGGTAAATATTGATAGTGGATTAATAAAGGAACTATAGGAACGAAAAAAAATTATATGTCCGTTTGCTTGTTTTCGAGATATAAGCCATTGAAAATTTGGCTTGAAAAATATGCTCCCTATATTTTACATAGCTTTATCATTGGAAAGTTGTATTGTTCAAAAACCATTAAATAATAACAAGGATTTTATAAGATTTTTACGAATGGCTTATTATTCTGCATACAAGAGATTTATGAAAAGAAAAATGGGTGTTAGTGGGAAAAATAATTTATGGCATTCAAATGGATAAAACCAGATGATTCTGAACATCTGACAAAAATTCAAAAACATGACCTACGAACATCCTTAATGATTTGACGATAACATGAATGGACGGATTGACCATTAATTATTGATATATCAATTATTGTTTAACGTCCAGTGGCAGACATTAGGTGCATATCAGGACGAGAACATGTTGGTATGATATGAATATGATCCCTGCGTTGTACTAGACCGACACACTGGGCCGGATTTATAATGTGCTAGCTCACGAGGTAACTGTCCACAGGAAGACATATGACCCCCCCCCCCCCCCCTCAGACACATTATACTGACGCCGAGCCGACCCGTCCTTTGCCCTTACTCCCAGATGCCGCGTGCATGGCGGAGAAGCAGCAAATACCAATTTTAATGTCTTTGGTTTGACCCGGTAGGAGATCGAACCGATGACCTTCCGCACGCTACCACGAGACCACCGAGGCGGTTGAAAACAAATCCGAAAATTTATTTGCACTCACCACCCCTCTCCATAATAATGTCACCTAAGACTTATTTTGTACTCACCCTCCTACCACCAATCTCCGTAGTCATGTCACAGAACCATTCTTTTGTACTCACCATTCTTATACCCCTCCCTACAGTCACAAAAAAAAATCTTTTATACTCACAACATACCCCCTCTTCGTGGTCATGTCACATAAGACTTCTTTTGTACTTACCATTCAACCACCACTTTACAGCCATGTCACATAGGACTTCTTTTGTACTCACCATCAAACCACCACTCTCCGTAGACATGTCACACTGGACTTCTTTTTTACTCACCGTGAAACAACAACTAGCCGTAGTCATGTCACATAAGACTTCCTTTGTACTCAATCTACTCAAAGTCCAACCAAAATCCACCGTAGTCATGCATCATAAGACTTTTGTATTCAAACTACTCACCGTCCAACCACCACTCTCCGTAGTCATGTCACATAAAACTTCTTTTGTTATCGAATCGGATAGATGAATTTCATACACCCCAGAGATGACTTTGCCTTGACTTTTAATATCGGTACAGTCCATTCTAGAAATTTCTGAAAAAAAAGAAACATCTTTCATATAAGTCACTCGCAATTCGTGGGATTGATGTTGCAAAATATTCATTTCTATAAATTTTTATGTTTTTTTTCCTTTTTGCCGTCTTTGATATCGATACTGTGTTTGTCCAAATTCAATCGTTTTCCCCGGTACTGTTGTTGTCTATTGTCAGTCCGTGTTCCCGATATTGTCCTTGTCTCTAATCGTTCTGTTTTCTAGACATTGTCTGTTTCTGGTTTGTCTGTGTTCCCTACGCTTGTTTTGTTTTTGATCGACCTTTGTTTCTAATTTGTCTTTGTCTCTGGTCAGAAGATATTCGTTCTCGAAACAAAATCAATTAAAATTTGTAAAATGTTTACAGCTGGACTAAACAGTTCAATACTATTGCAAAGAAGTCAGAATTCTTCACTTGTGATGACGACAAATTCAGGTATATGACCCACCTTTAAAATCTTCACTTTTGTTTTGATATTCGATGAAAAGAAAACACATAAAATGATTGTTAACTTTGACCTATTATAATACATACCATTGACCTTGGGCAGCAGAAAACTAAAACCAGTAGCCGAATGTGTTGATGGCTTGCTCTGTGTTGAAACGTCTATGTGGCAAGTCAAACTCCCTTTTTTATAATCCTCTGCGTAGCATATATCAGCCGAAGAGCATGCAACAGCACACTGTGAAACTGAATGAACGCTTTCCATTGCAATAACATCGTAAGACAATAGTTTTGTATCTTTTGTCATTGAAAAGGCTTTGTTTCGTACAGTTCCACTTGTACTTATAACCTTGACAAGAAATAGTATTCGGAAAGATAGAACCATGATTTTGTACCAAACGTTTATGGAATGTGACCACATTTTCCAGACTGCAAAACACTGATAACGAATGTTTAATTTCTTTCTGCAAGATAAATATAACTTGTGATTGTTGTGCTTTCTAAGGATTTGATCGCAAGCGCTTCTTATAAATACCAATACAGAAATACGAATCATATATCATAAATTTTATATAGCGGTTCATTTTACTAGATAATAGTTTTAACTCAGAGTAAAAAAATCCTAAGGTACCTATGATTGGATAAAAAAGCTAAAGGTGCGTCTGGCTTTTTAAAAAAATTTATAAGACCATTCTATGATATTGTAATTCTTGCTGTATAGGAAATAGATATGGAAGATGACACTCAGGTACTTATTTCAGAATCAATGAATCTTTGATAAAATTGATGGGGTGATTTTCACAAATACTGAGCTACTTTATTTCAATTTTTTATTGATATTTTACAATTATTATTTTTATTTTTCGAAAAAAGAATTTACGTGAGCTAATTAAGTCTCCCAAACGAAGTGGGAGACTTATTGATTTTGATAGAGATATGGATCTGAGATTTTCCACGATGAAAGATCAATGTTTCTAGATGTGCCTTATTCTATTCATTTTTTGACGGGGGTCAATGAGCAGTTCAATAAGGCTAGGGGTTTACTATAGGATCCTATGAGGATTTTTTTTTCATTGACAAACTCTACTAGAGTGATCAATAACCATCCCATATCATATATTTTATTATACACCGTGACAATACCTATTAAATGACATATACCTTGTTCTTCTATAGGGGCCATCCCCACCCCCCAAAGTCGATAATATTTTGAAAAATTCCATATGCCATTAAAATCTATAGCTTTAAATCATATATTTTATTATTCTCCGTAACAAGACGCACTAAATGACATGTAACGACGTCGCGCAAGTTGTTGGTATCATTAAACGTAACGTCAATTTGTAACGTTCTGAGGTAAAAATACGCTAGATTTATGTGAGACGTTTTCTATGCTATTTATTTTGTTTCAGAAATATTTTTTTGTTATCACTTTGAAGGGTGAACATTTAGAATTTTTCAAAATTTTGTTATTGAGAAATTAAATTCTTTTATTTAATTATTTTTTTTTGTTTCTTTATCAATTTACCATTTTTAGAAGTCTTTTTAATTTTTTTTTTTTTTTGTGGTTGTTAAATTTCTCTTTCCAATGACATCTTTTCTGAAATATCGAAATTTATATTCTACATATATGGTATGTGTGTGACAACGACATTGATTTAAGAAATAAAATCCGATAAGCCGCTCTTCCCTTCTAACGTCAAATTGGAGCTCCGACGTCATTTTCTGACTGTGTGAAATTTTACTGAGAAATCGCAAATATCCTAAATTTCTCGTTATTCTAAATGCATTAATACAGGCAGATGTGGGATAGAAATGACAAGAAATGCACATTTAGAATATACTTTTCAAATCTGATGTAAAGAACAAAGTTTCTGTTCATGTTCTGTTAAAATGTGAATGTGATGTGCGCCAAGCGTTAATTTGTTCATTTCGGCTGTGTGTGACATTTTGTTACGAAATCGCAGAAATGGGTGTTTATTCATAAAATTGCAGAAGAGACAAACAAGTCAAGTTCTATTAACAGGAGAGATGAAGACATATTTCCAATATAAATGAGAATTTTAGTATATGTTGCTAAGTTGAATATTGATATGATCGGAAATCGTATTCATTACTTTGAATACCGGAAAGATGGATACATTTTCGAAATGTGACGTGAACCGTTTTCGTAAAAAAAAAGTGGTTTGTGCAAAAATTCAAGACTTAATTATTAATTGTTTTAGGCGTATGTTTGTGGATGCATACTTATTTATAGGCAATATTAATTTTAGCTAAATTATTATCAAAGAAAATAAAAACACTTGAATTAGAATCCGTTACCACCGTGCACTTTAATAGTTACATGATACTACAATAAAATGTCATTCCAATATGTTGATAAATACATGATATCACAGGAAAAATATTTAATTTAAAACATTATGTAAAAATCATAAGAAATAAAATTGTTGTTTTCTAGCTTTTCCGAAGATATCATTATCAACTTGGTCCATTTTACCGACGTTTTCTATTGTCTACATTGTTCTCTTGTTTCCTTCGTTGGCTATTTTCCGTAAAATACGCTAATGACGTTATAGTTTATATGAACTAATCATTTTCTATTACCAAGTGACCAATTTTCCTACCGAAGGTCGGTGGTTCTCTCCGGGTACTCCGGCTTCCTCCACCAATAAAAACTGGCCGCCGCGAAATAGCCAAATGTGCTGAAAACGGCGTTAAACCCCAACTATACAAACAAACAAATTACCAAGTGATGTAATTCACCAATATTGGTAATTTTTTTATTAACCTAGAGTTAAATAAAAAGGAATATGTGAAGTTTTAGTAACACCTCTACTGCTAAAAAAACATCTCATAAATTTTCGACGGTCAAGCGCGACGTCATAATGAAGAAACGACGCGGAGAGCGATGCGTATAAACAATATCGCGATTCCCCTTTAAATGATACATACCTCATTACTCAATGGGCCCTTAAACCAATTATCTTGAATTATAAAATTTAAAATCTGTAAGAAACCCGACAAGAAATTATCACGGCAGGTAAGAAGTATTTTTTTTATTATTTTTATTTAATGAAACCGAATGCATTTTATTACATCATACAATAAAATCTGTTCTCGTAAATATTGGTATATATCTTTCTCAATGAGCTGATTAAGTGTGCCATTGTATGACTGTAAAACTCGGGTCACAATAAATACCCATATCACGATTTTCAAGTAACCTCTCCATTAACTATTCATAAACTTAATAGGAACGATTTCTATATCCTTCTCAGCTGTATATACTCTACATTTTTCCATTGGAATTTTTTCTTGGCATGTTTATACGTTTTCATTTCGAAATGATAAGGAACCGACCATTTAACTTCAAGGAAGGGGGGGGGGGGGGGGGGGGGGGTATGGTTTTTTGTCCGAACCAGAATATATTTTACACCACAATATTTTTTTTCATCAAATTGGGGATCAGAATATTTTTTTTTAGGAAAAAACTATTCCCCCTTTGAAGTTAAATGGTCGGTCCCTAAGGAGGCATATTTTTACCTGTTTCTGTATCCTATTAGCAGTTCTATTACTGCATATGATTTTTCAATAAATATTTGTTAAACCAAAGACCTATATTTGTTCACCTTTGAATCTACGTCAGCTTTTATGCAGCTTTCAAAAAATCTGTTTTGTCATTTTTTCCCATGTGAAATAAATGAAAAAAATTTTAAAATAAAGTTGTTTTTTTTTATTGATCAGAATCGTATTATTTCCTTTCATTGATAAGATATAAAAATGATATAAAAATCGAATATATAAAGATTTGATTTAAAAATGATGACTTTTATTAATTCATTTGGCACCTGTATGTCGTATGAAAGAAATACCTGTGAAGTCAATGGCTTTATAAGTATAGCAAACGAAATTATAACAAAATTTAATGATCAAGTTAATTATATCTAATACAATTATTTAATACCAATTTTAATATCGTCCATTTACGACTCATCAGTTCTGCTCAAGGCCTTAAATGTTAAAAACCAAAACAAAAATATAAAGGTTTACTGAAGAGCAAATTAGAAAATGTCAAAATGACCAAACGTGGTAAAGCCAAAACCGGCTTGCGCTCCGGGTGCGGGATTTTCTCGCTGCGTTGAAGACCCATTGGTAGCCTTGAGCTTTTTTCTGCTCTTTGATCGGGTTGTTGTCTCTTTGACACATTCCCAAATTCTTTATCTTATTCTAACAACAGAGCTATGCACGAGGGAGATACTGCTTAGTTTCCACAAATTGTACAATAAGATGAATATAGAAAAGTCAAGAAATACAAAAGGGATATTCGAAGGAGGGAACAATAGAAACAACTGACAAACTCCGGAGAACAACGAAGACAAGACCAAAACAATACATGCACTACAATTAAAAACTAAAAACAAATGATTAATATGGACCTCACCCAAAAACCGGGGTAGACTCAGGTGCCCCGGAAAAGTAAGCAGTCTCTGTTCCTGCAGGACACCCGCCAATGATATAGATAGATTAAAAATTTGATTATAGATGATTCAAAAGTTCACTTCAGTTCTGATAAAAACATTCAGAGATGAATGTAAATACATATCGGCAAAAGAATACCAAAGCGTCAAAACAGTGGGATAAGTCCACAAAACAATGGGAAAAGTCAACAAAACAGTGGGAAAAGTCAACAAAACAGTGGGGTAATCCACAAATTTGAAGTCCAGTGAGAATGGAGCACAACAAACAAAGGCGACAAGGATACATGTTTCTCCTATTCTTGACATGTTTAATCGATGGGATAAAAATACATAATATTTTTGACTACTTCCCGGTGATTAAATTTATACGTGGGAATTACCGCCGTTTTTTCTACAGTTATTGAAACGATAAACTAGAGAAGTCCCGAAATGACGTCTATGTAAACAAACTACATTTTGTCGAAAATCATAGGAGAAACAGATTCTCCTTCAATTTACTCGTGCGTTATGGAATTTCTCCACCGTCGATATTAAATTTTAGATTTTAACACACTCGCAAAAGCTCGCGTGTTGGAAATCGAAAATTTAACTATCTGGGGTGGAGAAATTGCACAACAGCACTTTTGCCGATAAAAGATAAAAATTTGCCTTTGCAGGAAAACAATAATATGTGTACATATATTTTTCATTTTTACTCGCCGCAAAACAGGTGAGAAATGCTCGGTAAACCCCGTGCCTGTTTTTAAATCGAATGTATATTTTTCCCAAAATGTACATATATTGTATATACATTGCTCTTTTTCTGTATTAACGCCATGAAACATGCTCCACACCTAGGACGCCATTAAACATGCTCCAAACCTAGAATTTTAATTAGAGATAACAGTTATCAACTGGCAGTGATAGGATTTTTCTCAGTTGTTGTACAAATCAAAGGTAAATTGAAGAAAATATCAACAACTAAAAATTCATAAAATTCTTTCTGTTCTTAACGTATGATAAGAAAAAAATATGACACACAACACCACACTTAATACATTAAATAATTCAATACGTTAGTTATTCATATTAATTGACGCATCCACATTACAAGACAAGAAGAACCTATTACCATGCAATGTTACAAACTTACAATTAATTGACACATCCACATTACAAGACAAGAAGAACCTATTAGCATGCATTGTTACAAACTAACAATTAATTGACACATCCTTATTACAAGACAAGAAGAACCTATTACCATGTAATGTTACAAACTAACAATTAATTGACACATCCTTATAACAAGACAAGAAGAACCTATTAGCATGTAATGTCACAAACTAACAATTAATTGACACATCCTTATTACAAGACAAGAAGAACCTATTAGCATGTAATGTTACAAACTAACAATTAATCGACACATCCACATTACAAGACAAGAAGAACCTATTAGCATGTAATGTTAGAAACTAACAATTAATTGACACATCCTTATTACAAGACAAGAAGAACCTATTAGCATGTAATGTTACAAACTAACAATTAATCGACACATCCACATTACAAGACAAGAAGAACCTATTAGCATGTAATGTTAGAAACTAACAATTAATTGACACATCCTTATTACAAGACAAGAAGAACCTATTAGCATGCAATGTTACAAACTAACAATTAATTGACACATCCTTATTACAAGACAAGAAGAACCTATTAGCATGTAATGTTAGAAACTAACAATTAATTGACACATCCTTATTACAAGACAAGAAGAACCTATTACCATGTAATGTTACAAACTTACAATTAATTGACACATCCACATTACAAGACAAGAAGAACCTATTACCATGTAATGTTACAAACTTACAATTAATTGACACATCCTTATTACAAGACAAGAAGAACCTATTAGCATGCATTGTTACAAACTAACAATTAATTGACACATCCACATTACAAAACAAGAAGAACCTATTACCATGTAATGTTACAAACTAACAATTAATTGACACATCCACATTACAAGACAAGAAGAACCCATTAGCATGTAATGTTACAAACTAACAATTTATTGACACATCCTTATGACAAGACAAGAAGAACCTATTAGCATTTAATGTTACAAACTAACAATTAATTGACACATCCTTATTACAAGACAAGAAGAACCTATTAGCATTTAATGTTACAAACTAACAATTAATTGACACATCCACATTACAAGACAAGAAGAACCTATTACCATGTAATGTTACAAACTAACAATTAATTGACACATCCTTATTACAAGACAAGAAGAACCTATTAGCATGTAATGTTACAAACTAACAATTAATTGACACATCCTTATAACAAGACAAGAAGAACCTATTAGCATGTAATGTCATAAACTAACAATTAATTGACACATCCTTATTACAAGACAAGAAGAACCTATTAGCATGTAATGTTACAAACTAACAATGAATTGACACATCCTTATTACAAGACAAGAAGAACCTATTAGCATGTAATTTTACAAACTAACAATTAATTGACACATCCCTATTACAAGACAAGAAGAACCTATTAGCATGTAATGTTACAAACTAACAATTAATTAACACATCCTTATTACAAGACAAGAAGAACCTATTAGCATGTAATGTTAGAAACTAATAATTAATTGACACATCCTTATTACAAGACAAGAAGAACCTATTAGCATGTAATGTTACAAACTAACAATTAATTGACACATCCTTATTACAAGACAAGAAGAACATATTAGCATGTAATGTTACAAACTAACAATTAATTGACACATCCTTATTACAAGACAAGAAGAACCTATTAGCATGCAATGTTACAAACTTACAATTAATTGACACATCCACATTACAAGACAAGAAGAACCTATTAGCATGCAATGTTACAAAATAACAATTAATTGACACATCTTTATTACAAGACAAGAAGAACCTATAAGAATGCAATGTTCCAAACTAACAATTAATTGACACATCCTTATTACAAGACAAGAAGAACCTATTAGCATGCAATGTTACAAACTAACAATGAATTGACACATCCTTATTACAAGACAAGAAGAACCTATTAGCATGTAATTTTACAAACTAACAATTAATTGACACATCCCTATTACAAGACAAGAAGAACCTATTAGCATGTAATGTTACAAACTAACAATTAATTGACACATCCTTATTACAAGACAAGAAGAACCTATTAGCATGTAATGTTACAAACTAACAATTAATCGACACATCCACATTACAAGACAAGAAGAACCTATTAGCATGCAATGTTACAAACTAACAATTAATTGACACATCCACATTACAAGACAAGAAGAACCTATTAGCATGCAATTAATTGACACATCCACATTACAAGACACGTGCTCTAAACAGCTCTTTATAAAAGTAATCATTAAAATCTCAGCTTATGTTTTAATTTGTGAAAGGTTGTATGACAAGAACGTTGTTTAAAGGTCGAAGAAATTAAAAATCGCAACATGCTTAGTCAAAAACACTTCCTCTGTCATCTTTGCAAATATAATATATCTGTACTTATGTCAAATGAATAACTGAATTAATAAATAGATTAATTAAATTTTTTTTTCTAGTTTTTTAAAACAAATTTTGGTTTCTTTATTTTCTTTATCTCTTTCTCTTCTTGTTAAATAACTTACATTTGGTTTACTTACGGCATGTGATCAAGTTTGAAGATTTATAAGTATAACTTTGGAGGGATATACTCGTGCGCAAAAGTCCATTTCTGTTGTATTTTTATGATAAAACCTCGGCAAGAGGACGATTGAATATTGTTTTGGGACAGCATCTGATATAGTTATCTCGTACTACTTCGCGACAAAGGGGGTGGGGAGGGTGGCTGGTTGTCGGGTCATAATACGGAAAGCCTGTCTGCGGACCATAGTGGGTAACGTGTTTGGATAATACCACACTCCCTGCACGCTAAAGACCCCTTCTGTAGTTTTTGAAAAAGAGAAGGCTGATGGCCGCTGCAGAAGGCTAAATTATCCGACCTTCCCCAACCATCCTCCTTTTACAGTGGCAGCCAAAATTGGTTCCCTTTGTGTCCCATCCCCCTCCCCCTAGTTGAATTGTTTGATAAATTGAACTGGTTCTCGTCCTGAAGAAGCCTGACATATTTGCCACTGGACCCTAAGCAACAATCAATCAATCAATCAATCAGCAATTGCTAGTTATAATTGCTGGCAACTTTATTCTAGGCAGGCGAAAGACATTGAAATGGTTTTGACAATCAAGCTTTGAACGATAGCTAGCATTTCATCAATAAAGGTTTTAGAGAGTACTAAACAGGTTCAAATAATATTGTCATATTTTTTAGTTCAACATCCTACATTTTTGCTAATTTTATCCCACTTTAGTTATATTATCAGGAACAGAATCAGGATGTGTCAAAGATAAATCTATATATGAAGCAAATTATGTTTGATTAAACATATATTGTGTTATATAGCTCAAATACATAATATTCCCTTTTACCATGTTTACTGTACTATGTAATTATTTAGTCTCATCCATCTTCTTCATTGATGTTGTGATAATATCAGTAGGTTAGTATTCGCCTTCAATTATAGTATCAACTTAAAGCCTCCGAATGGCTAAAAGGACCATTAAAATATATTATGAGGCTGGATCAGACAAAACGTAGCTCCTGCAATTGCTGCATAAGAAAGATTAAGAATTTACATTTTCTGTACTTTTTACTCAGTCCCAAGGGTGGTCTGTGTACTGTATTACGATGCTTAGTCTGGATCGCAAGGAATAATCATTTAAATTTTATTATTTTCAAAGTCACAAAAAAAAATAAATAAATAGTTTTTCCTGTTTTGATACAAAACATCATGTTTAGGGTACAACTTAAGTCAAAATTTGTAAATATTTCGCAGCAATAATGCAGTAAAAAAAACTTCCAGTACAACAGTAAACAAACCGGAACAACTAATACATATAATACTAGTGATCTCCCCTTACGTCTTTTCATGGTCTTGCTATAGTTTAAACATATTTTATTGCTATAGAAAAAAACAGCAAATGGATCAGACACAAGTAAATCATACTTATGAAGTCTTCTCCTCATATATTAACATTCATAACAATAGTAGAGCATGCATTACATACGTCCACACATATATATATACTACTATAATCTGTTTATTATAACAAAAATACAATGGTTTACCTGAGGAGGAGAGGTATAGAGAAAGGAGAGGGAGAAAAAGAGAGAGACGAGTGTGGAATCAGATGTTAATTAGGCAAACAGGAATCCTTTGATTTTCTAATATTAAGCATACACATTTTTAAAAATAATTTTAATTACTGCCTCTGGTTAAAGGATCAGTATTTATACTGCAAGTATCTGGTAACCAGCTCAGGTTAATAATCAATACTGCTCTGCACAGGACGGACTGGCTACAATGTTTACTCTAAAAAGATCGTGATATAGAAAAGAAGCAGAACACTTTATTTGAGTTAAAATAACATTTAGTTTTCTAGGTCCAAATACAAATTAGGATGGTATTGGATTAGCCTGATTTCTCTTAAATTCTGATATGGAATTGATATTTCTAATGATTAGATCCAAATTATTCCAATGCCTTAAAGGTGCAGAGATATATGAACCGCTAGTAAGATAGAGCCTACAAAAAGGTACAATGATAACTTCTCCGTTACGGAGGGGGTATGCAGTTTGAGGAATAAGTTTACAAAGATAACCAGGAGCAGAATTATTTTTTATCTTATAAAACATTTGTAACTTTCTTCTGTTTCGTCTCGTTTTCCCAACAAATTTCTTGATAAATAATTTCGGACTTCGTGAATGACGGCAAGCCAGTTATTATTCGTGCTGTTTCCCTCCAATTTTGTTGCATTTATGACCCCACAATTATCCCAAACCTCGCTTGGATATTCAAATAATGGTCTTATATAAAGTAAATACAGCTTTTCTAAATTGTCTTGCTATGTTCAACAAACTCAACAAACTAGTCAAACAAGATATACGACAACTCGTACCTTATTTTTACCAGCACATTTTAACCAACTAATATCGTCCAATAATAATAATATACTAAATAATGTGATATAAACTCTACTGTACAAGTAATAAATATTATTTTTTGTCAGATAAATCTTACTTTTACTAAAAATAGTTTTAGCTGCTCCATTTAAGGACATTTGCTGGTCATGTTTTATCCATTTTAATGCTATAAATTATTTTTTCCGCTAACACCCATTTTTCTTTTCATAAATCTTTTGCATGCAGAATAATAAGCCAATTTGTAAAATCTTATTAAATCCGTGTTATTATTTAATGGTTTTTGAGAAATAAAACTTGTCAATGATAAAGCTATGTAAAATCAAGAGAGTGTATTTTTCCAGCCAAATTTTCAATGGCTTATATCTCGAAAACAAGCACACGGACCTAGATTTTTTTTCGTTCTTTTAGTTCCTTTATTAATCCACTACTAATATTTAACAGTGTTATGAAAAGCTTGTTATATTGAAACTGAGTAGCGAACATCCTTAACTTCAAAATTTGTCAATGCTTATCAGTTTGGTTGGTTTTCACAAATTTTACAATTTTGTAACAGTCAATTTTATTTATCAATTTCAGGCTTTGGGCCCACCAATAGCGGCATTGCCTCAGTGGTTAAATTCAATTCTTTGATACCAATTTTGATGTGCAAGATGTGCACATTTCGTCGATTTACGACTCAACTGTTGTGCTCAAGGTCTCAAATGTGGTAAACCAAAACAAAATAAAAAAAGATGAAGAGCAAATTGATTTCCCCTCTAGAATACCTTGTTTCAATCCCTGCATTTTTTATATACCTATTGTCAGTAATGTCCAATACGGATTTGTCCGGATATTAAATAACTTCTACTTTGGGTCGAGTGGAGTTAGAATTATAGGCCACAATAAAGAGCCGAGTATAGGATAACTTTCAAAGGAAAATGCTTTAGTTTGATTGATAGTTTTGAACCGTCATGTTGACGCCTAGATACTAATTATAAGCTCCCGAAGGGAATTATTATGGTAGAAGTGTCGATTTGGCTACATTATTTAAGAGAATGTTTTATTCAAAGATTTCGAATGGCGGGAGAAATCAAGTTCAGATAACACCAGTCTACTGGTTTGTCACGTCATGAAAAAGTTGTGTAATTTCAGAATAATTCCGGATTGGACATGTACTGTCAATAGGTGTTTTGTTTGTTCTATTCTTTCCTCAACTTGGTTTTTATCGTTGTCTCTGTATTTAAAATTGTTAATGACTATTTGAAATTTCTTTTTCTTCTATCCTAATCTCTGGTGAGAAAGCGGTGTTGAAAATTGGATCCTAATCCAAGGTTCTTCTGAAGTCGGGAGACCTGTTTTATATAGCTAGTCTTAAAACGGACAGTTTGACACCAAGGGAATAATTTGGTCAATGACATTTTCATCGCCATACGTGGATCGAACAAGAAACGCTTGTCTTCGCAATGTACTGGGCTTAGCAATTCACCCTTCATACCGGATTTGACATGGGCACCATGGAAGCAGAACCTGAGTCTACCCCCGGTTTTTGCTGGGGTCCATGTTGTTCATATGTTTTTAGTTTTTAATTGTAGTGCATGTATTGTTTTGGTCTTGTCTTCGTTGATCTCTGAAGGTTTTCAGTTGTTACGATTTTTCTCTCCTTCGAATATCCCTTTGGTATTTCTTGACTTTACTTATCTGTCACCCCAGACGGTAAATCTGCTAAACCGAATCAATTTTATTTTGTAAATGAAAGATGGAGAAATGATACATAATATTTTTTATCGTTTTTTTATTGATCATATCAGATAGACATATATTTCGTTTTATTGATAATATCTTAGTGTGTAATAACGTTTTCCCATATATCGGCTTTAATTTTACCAGTTTGTCCATTCGGAACCTGCCAGGTCATTAGATAGAGATGATTGACAGTAGATTTTCTTGTGATTAAAGAAAAAATTGACAAAAATGATGAAGATAACCGCAAGTCCTTTTAAAAATATATTATAATGGAGGACAATTATGATTTTATAAATTTAATTTGAAAAAATTGCATTAAGAAAATACTATATAAAGGCAATACTCCATTATAAATCTGTTTCTGGCCGATAGAACGCACTATAGTGAGTATATGTTTTGTTATGTAACATTTTATATTGACAAGGGAGTCTTCGATAAGATCCGGTGGGGGGGGGGGGGGGGGGGGTATTAAGATAACCGGTTTATCCTACCATATTTTGCCGCAAACTCTGGACACAACAGATATTGAATTTGAAGTGACTTTGTCTGAACGCTATGTACTTTAATGTGATAAATTTTGAATTTTTTACAACTTTTAAAGTCCGAACAATTTACCAGTGTGCCAAATTTCAGTGTAATATGACGCTAATTTCTGTATTTAAAACTATGTAGAAAATTTAAGGTAAAATATGTTTTTTCATATTTTGCGTTTCTTTTTTGGGAGAGTATATATGTAAATATATATACGTCTAAAGTAATAACTAACGTTTGAATTGACTTGATGTTAGACCGGTAATAAATTAACGCTATTATATTATAACACTAATTCAAACTTCGTAAAAATTTCGGATCACTGAGATCGTTGTGAAATGACTATCAAACAATATTTAAATATATATGTATATATATACAATTGTATATTTCTTTATAAATTTGAGAGAAAAAAAACATTAAGAATATAAATATTCCATTCCGGTTTTAAAACTATTTTATTTTATTTATTAGAGACAAAAAAATCACTTGACACAATAAATATTCTTAGTTTGATATAAATAGCAATTTATTTTTTGCTAAATATACATAATAGAAGGTTGTTTATTTGTTTCTAGTTTTTAATTGTAGTGTTTGTATTGTTTTGGTCTTGTCTTCGTTGTTTTCTGGAGTTTGTCAGTTGTTTTAGATTTTACCCTCCTTCGAACATCCATTTGGTATTTCTTGACTTTAATTGTAATGATCCAAAGGCAATATTAATGAAACTATCGAATACGCAGTACAAAACATTTTGTAAACAAAGTTTTATTAGAAAATATAAAACACTGTTTGAAACATTGTTTCGTTTTAAATTTCTCCAATGTCATAATGGTCATTATGGAAAAAATATGAAAAATGAAGGTTTTAGCCCCCATTGCTTCTCTCTTATCTACTTATTTTTTATCTATCAACGAGCATTGCATAGAGAACAACTATCGAGTCGTAAATCGATGAAATGTTCACATGCATTAAAAATATTATCATAGAATCAATTTCATATAAATAATCCTGCACAGTCAGGAATTAACTCAAAAGCGAAAGAGGATTTTTGACTAACATAATTGAACATGTCCAGGTTTCGTGCTTAACAACGAGTATAAAAACAACTGAAAACTAAAGTTCACTTATCATAACAATTTAATTTTAGTTAAATGTAAAATAACAAACATTCCATTTCAGAATACATACATTAACTACTAACGTAGAAATGAGCGGTAACATGATGAAGATGATATTGTTTCTGCTCGTACCGATTGCTGTTTGCAGTATTCATGTCCGGCGATGCCCAGAGAGGTCTCTTGGTCTACTGAAATGGAGCGACACAACAATCTGGCAAAATGGAAAGGCAAGTATTGTTTATGAAGTTTTGACTTTTTTAAAGTGAGATCCCAAAGACAAATTGTGTGCATTATTTTTGTTTATTAATATTTCAATATTTATTAATTTTTTTCTGAATTTGTCACTATTTCTTTACATGAATTTTTTGTTTTTACATGTTGAAGGTTTTCGCTTTATTATTTACACGATTCTAAATCAAAACCTTGTTTCTCTAAGTTTTGATATGACCTTTAAGCAACTTTCACAAAAGTAGTGATGTCATGGAAGCCATTTTTTCTGGTCGAATTTGCCAGAGAACTAGAAGAGAACAACGGTTTGCAATAGGAAAACAGACAATATTGCCATAGAGATTCATGTCAAGAGGCTTGTTCTTGGTGCATTACATCTTCGCATTTTTTTTTCATTTCATGTGCGTAATTTTGTCATTACATTTGCGCACTTTTTCATTACAACTGCAAACTTTTTAAATGCAACTTTTAAAGGGAATCTGCACTGCATTTAGTTTTCTTAGGACTTTTATGAAATTTTAATTAATCGAACCCGATGTCCGTTGCCCCCTGCTCACCAACGAGAAGATGGAAGTAGGAAATAGAGTCCAACGTATCTACATGTACATGTAATATAGTTTAAAAATTGTAATGTCAGCACATATAAATGAATTCCAGTAGAACCGAAATACGAGTAAATCTTGAAACTTGAATCCTAAAGCTTTCACATAGTGTTCTCTATATGATTCACCTCTCGCTTTTTTATGCGCAGATCTAAGAAAAAACCGTGCGCAGTTGTAATTATATTAAAAGGTGCGCAGATGTAACAGTCCTTAATTACAAATGTCCGAAGTTGTAATGCAGTCCTTACCAAAACTCTTCATAAAAATTGACTACGGATTAACTGTATTTTTTCCCAGTCTATGAGGAAATAACCTCAATCACGTGGTGTACACTAAATAACCAGAGTAGCTGGTTATTTGAACGTGTGCACCTTGTGTATTGAGGTTATTTCGAATAGACTGAAAACAAAATTACTGTCAATCCTTATAATTTAATTCCAGCCGTTGTTTTGACGTCTAAAACATCGGGATTCCCTTTAATGACGTCATCGTAGGAAAGAAAATTTTGTCTATACATGTTAGACGAAAGCATTCAACAAATCAAATGACGCGTTACATCCAATATTAAATTATTATCATATATTCTTTTCGTTCTATTTATAGCTTCCCGAAGAAAATGCTGATGTTATTATTGACAGTCCTGTCCTTCTGGATGTTGAACCACCACCATTACAAAGTTTAACGATAAAGCCCGAAGGGTACCTAATATGGGATCTTTTTCCAAAGGAGGTTAAAGTTCATTGGATAAACATTGAAGGAGAAATGCACATGGGAGGAGAAGATTGTCGTCTAACCAAAGATCAAAAAATCACCTTCATTGGTAATGCATTTTAATAAAACAAATTATCAGGAAATTAACATCTGTATGACGTGTGCAATATTCACAAAAAACAAAATATATGTTCATAAAATTAAATAATTGTTCATAAAAACTAATATTTGTTCATAAAACAAAATATATATTCAATAAATAAAAAAATATGTATTCCTAAAATAAATTATATATGCATAAAACATAAATATATGTTCATAAATGAGTTTTTGTTCATAAAAAACAAATAATTGTTCATAACAATTAAATATTCATTCATAAAATCAAAATATTGATTCATAAAATCAAAATATTGATTCATAAAATCAAAATAGTTATTCATGAAATCAAAATATTCATTGATAAAATCAAAATATTGATTCATAAAATCCAAAAATTGATTCATAAAATCCAAATATTCATTCATAAAATCCAAATATTCATTCATAAAATCAAAATTTTGATTCATAAAATCAGGAACGGATAGTATTGTATGATCCCTGATTTGACGAAAAAAATTTTCTCACGCTTTGATATCACTCAGTTAGGTCTTTCACAGTTCTAGTTTAAAAATCGGTAACTCACGAAAACTGGCCAACTCCACCACTGGTCAGTAATTCTACTGTCTCTGTTTTTCTAATTGTATGGACTTAATTGATTATGTGAGGAAACACGGAAGTGAGTGAAGTTAAAAGGAAAGCACAAAATAACAAGTTCAAGTGTATAATAAAACAAACATCCAGAGGTCAAAACATAGTCTTAAGTGGTGAAAAACAACACCATGCCACAAGACCTGAATGGTCTTAAAGTACATCTTGAGTAGTTATGTCCAGCGGTACAATATCATGTCAGAATATTAAAGAATTGACCGTAATTTGTTTTCAGTCTAGGACGAAATAACCTCAATCACGTGGTGCACACTAAATAATCCGCGTAGCATGTGCATTGAGGTTATTTCGAATAGACTGAAAACAGAATTACAGTCAATCCTTATAATTTAATTCCAACGAATATTTTGACGTCTAAAACGCTGGGATTCCATTTAATGACGTCATCGTGAAAACGAAAATTTAGTCTATGATATGATAGACGAAAAAAATTGACCAATCAAATGACGCGTTATATCTAATATTAAATAATCAATAGTTAAACTAAAGTTAACCGAGACAAAGACATTCATGATCATACTTTCCTGAATTCGGACAGGCGCATAACATTCCCTTTATTTTAGGATTTTAATCGGCGAAAGTAGTAACTTATTGATAGCTGATTTCTTATTGATAGGTGATATCGCTGATATCGACGACTTTGGTTTTGATAAAGGACTGTATGTGCAGAATGGAGGTGTTTTAGAAATCCATGGAGAGGAAAAACTTTCATGGACAAAACTAACTAAAACAGCTTACAAACCAACAGTAGAAGATGGTTCTGCATTGGTAGCGCAGTTGGTGAGTGTTAATGACTAAATTATCCAGAACATAATGAAACACGTGACTATTGCAACTGTACCGCATGTTCCATACATTGTAATTACAAATTTTCGGCAAATTTCGGAAATGGTATAATGCATACCCAAATTACTTTCATATAGGCCTTATAAAACAACGAGATAGAAAAAGTAAGTCTATACAATGCCCGTTTTAGAGTTTTTGGTTTAATTCATTTTCCTTCTTTAGTAAATATAATTGTTGGCCATGATCTTTTATAGTCTGGATACCTCTGTATTTAATAATATATTGTAACCAACTATGGATAATTATCTGATACCTTCAATAACTGCATTTTATTTTTATTTCCAATAATTTGATAGTAAAGTAAATACGGGAATAAATAACGGTATGGATTATTTTGTCAATTCGGAATGCATTGCAAATATTGAATCGGTTATTTCAAACACTTTGATGATTCACTTTGTTTAGAGATTATTTTGGTTTCGGGACTATATTTTTGGCTATAAAAGGCGGAGAATTTCATTTTTTGATCAGTCTGTCTTGGCATGTGAAGTGAATACTTCACTGGTAAGTAAGGATAGGATACGATAGATAAATATGGGTATAAACAAACATGAACAAGGATTGTTAGCGTATTTATGCCCGAATACGGCAATATACTGGGAGTGGCAACTGGGAAATTGTATGTAAACCTGAATAAGGCAACATACAGGGAAATTGTAAGTGGGATATTGTAATAAGGCAATATACGTGAATTGTTTGTTTAGGTTAGTTTAGTTGGGGTTTTACGCCGTTTTCAGCACATTTGGCTATTTCGCAGCGGCCAGTTTTTATTGGTGGAGGAAGCCGGAGTACCCGGAGAGAACCACCGACCTTCGGTAGGAAAATTGGCAATCCTTGTCAATTAAGATCGGAGTCGAGCACACCCCGCCACAGGTGAGATTTGAACTCACAACTTCAGCGTTGACAGGCTAGTGATCATTAGTAGTCATGAAGAACTACCTAGACCACTCGGCCACCGAGGCCCCTACGTGAATTGTAGCAAGGACATTGTATATAAACCCGAATAAGGCAATATACACGAGTTGTAACTAGGACATTGTAAAAAGTTGTATATTGGGAAATGATCAATTCGATATCTTGACTAATCCACCGTTTCCTGAATAAGGAAGTTGCGACTTGGTATCAGTACACCTGCATACTACCGGGGCATTGGCGTTGGTCGTACTCGGACAGGTATTTGATAGGGATCTTATTTGGGGGAATTTTAGATTTGTCTGTTGTTTGATTCGTAAACTTGACAAGGCTCCTAAACTCGGAGAATTGACCTCGATACGATCCCAGTTGTGTTACGTGTCGATTGTATTCTTTGCTGAACTACCCCTGGCACATGATAATATCTGATAGAATAAAGAATGGAAACGGGGAATATATCAAAGAGACAACAACCCGACCAAAGAGCAGAAAACAGCTCAAGGCTACCAATAGGTCTTCAACGCAGCGAGAAAATACCGCACCCGGAGGTAGGCTTCAGCTAGACCCTAAACAATAATGTATACTAGTTCAGCAAAATGTACGGCACACTTAACTCCGAAACATAAAAATTAACCAAAATTAAAAAAAACACACAAGACTAACAAAGGCGAGAGGTTCCTGACTTGGGACAGGCGCAAAAATGCGGCGGGGTTAAACATGTTTTGTGAGATCTCAACCCTCCCCCTATACCTCTAGCCAATGTGGAATACACACAGTAAAACTCAGTTCAAAAGATGGCCGAGTCCGATGATCAAAAGGTAACAGAAGGAACTACGCAAAATGACGATGATCAATATATATTAACAAAGGTATACTAACAGTTACTGGCATGCCAGCTCCACACCTCAATTAAACTGATCGAAAGATTATGTCTATATCATATAGAAAATCAGCCACAATCCCACCCGGTAGAGGTTTAGTATCATGCCATCATAAATTAAACGAAAAGAACATAACCCGTATTATGCCAACAACTAGTTTTAGAATAAATGTGTTTATTTCCGATGCAAATACCCTATGGGTGAATCAATATGGATTCCAAAAAAGCCATCTTTAATGACTTGACAACAGTATAGTAACTAAGTTTGTTTACGTTTTTGTCACTCTATAATGTACAGTCAAACCTGCTCTAAAGGGCACCTCTATATAGCAAATCACAGTCTGTAAAGGGCACCATGAAAAAGTCCCATTTATGAGCAATGTATATAACATTAACCTCTCTATAAAGGGCACCTGCTCATAAAGGGCACTTTTGTCAGGTCTCTTAGTTGCCCTTTATATACAGATTTGACTGTAATATAAAACAATGTAATATTACGCCTGTATAGCTTCAATACATGTATTTACACATGACAGAATGCCCTTACATCTCTGGGCGATAATACACGGATGACCAGTTATTCTTGTCTATTGTATCGATAAACAACATGATATTGAAACACATTCATAAAACCCGATAATATAAATTCAAAATAATGGGACGTCATAAAATTTGAATTGAATCGATCATATATACTACATTTTTTATTGTGAACTTGTGATAGACCATAGCTTCTGCGCTTCACACAAAATGTGCTTCGGTCAAGGCGTTTACACCCCGATAAAACTTTTACCGTTTCCCAAATGAAAATGGACCTGTTCCATTGATGTTATCCCTTCCTCATACCGGATTTGACATGGGCAACATAGCGAGTGTCCTATAGGAAGCAGAGACGGCTTACTCTTCCGGAGCACCTGATTCTGTCCCCGATTTTTTTTGGTGGGTTCCATGTTGTTCATATGTTTTTTGTTTTTAATTGTAGTGCATGTATTGTTTTGGTGTTGTCTTCGTTGTTCTCCGGAGTTGATCAGTTGTTTCGATTTTTCCCTCCTTCGAATATCCCTTTGGTATTGATTGACTTTACTACAAAGATGAAGCATTCAATTCTTAAATGAAGAAATTACAGTGACACTCAGTTATAATCATCCTTTTCATTTTGCTTAATATAAAGATATGGTGTCTACGGCATATCTTTCCGTCATACAGGTCATATAATCGATTAAGATAGTGTCTCGTGCTGAAGCCTCTTTCCATAGTAAATCCAAAGAGTTGGTGTTTCCATAATAAACTAAAAAAGTAACATCAACTCTAGAATATGGTTATGTTTACTAAATGCTGGCGTCCTTTATCAGTAGAACAAAACAACAGATAAAACCGTTTGATACACCGTCTAATACCGGTAAAAAGTCTGCCAATCCAGATGATATAACAACATTGAAGGAGGGACAAGTTTAGTTAATAATTGATTGATGAACTTATGCCTATGGCGATACTTAATTGTGATCTTGACTCTACTTACTATCTCTCCCCTTTTTAGAACGTCAAAATTTAATGGTATTTCTAATTTTCAATTTGTCTAGAAGTAGATTCTCTGAATTATAGTCAGTCTTGGTAGACTCGTGGTAGCGTGCTCGACCCGAGTGCGGAAGTTCGCCGGTTCGATCCTCTTCCGGGTCAAACCAAGGTTATTAAAATCGGTATTTGCTGCTTCTCCACGGAGCACTTGGCATCTAGGAGTAAGAGCAACGAAATAGTCGGCTCGGAGTCAATATATTTTTTCTGGGCTCGGTGGTATGTCTTCCTGCAGACTGTTTCCTTGTGAGTTAGCACGTTAAAAATCCGGCTCAATGTTTCGGTCTAGTTCAAAGCAGGGTTTATATTTATATCATATCAATATGTTCTCGTCTTGATATGCATATAATTATTGCCACTGGAATTTAGATGATAATTCATTCACTCATTCATCTATTTCTGAAATATGATTGTTGTAATAACAATTTCAGAATACTGCGGATGTACCATGGGACGAAAAGGCTTTGTTGGTATACCATATCCATCCGACTACAGGGCAACTCATAACAGAAGATTATTTTGTTTTTTCTACAACCAAAAACAAAGCTATCAGTAATATCCAAGACTTCAAAGATTTCGTTGACTGTATGTTGTAATATGAGTTAAATTATCACACTTTCATCAGTTTAAATTTTAAGCAAATCAGTATTTTGATAATGAAAACAGCAACTACTTTTTTCTATGTAAAACGATTTGAACTAACAGTTTAAAACAGTCATATATTTTTTTGGTCTCGTGGTAGCGTGCTTGCCTCGAGGGGTTTGATTCCCGGCCGGGTCAAACCAAAGACATTAAAATAGATATTTGATGCTTCTCGGCCAAGCACGGGGCATCTAGGAGTAAGAGCAAACTCAGCTCGGAGTCCGTAAAACGTGTCCGAGTGAGGTGATATGTCTTCCTGTGGACAGTTACCTCATGAGCTAGCACATTAAACATCCAACTCAGCATGTCGGTCTAGTACAAAGGATGGATCATATTCATTGTCATATCAACATGTTCTCGTCCTGATATGCACCTAGTTGCCACTGGACGTTAAACAAAAATTGGTCCATCCATCCTTCTCCTAATCATTAACAAGCCTGGTTTTATCAATCCATCTCCTAATCATTAACAAGCCTAGTTTTATCAATCCGTCTCCTAATCATTAACAAGATTGTTTTATCAATCCGTCTCCTAATCATTAACAAGTCTAGTTTTATCAATCCGTCTCCTAATCATTAACAAGCCTAGTTTTATCAATCCGTCTCCTAATCATTAACAAGCCTGGTTTTATCAGTCGGCTCCTAATCATTAACAAACCTAGTTTTATCAATCCGTCTCCTTATCATTAACAAGCCTGGTTTTATCAATCCGTCTCCTAATCATTAACAAGCCTAGTTTTATCAATCCGTCTCCTAATCATTAACAAGATTGTTTTATCAATCCGTCTTCTAATCATTAACAAGCCTGATTTTATCAATCCGTCTCCTAATCATTAAGAAATAATAAATTAAGCTAACGTGTATACCTAATAACATTTTTGCCAGCCTCGTGTTTAAATTGAACCAGTCCCGAACTGTATACCATAGAATTAATGCATAAATTTAACCTGTTATATAATTATCAAGCATGTCCCTATATTGGTGTTTTTGTTACTTTTTGTAACATTGGCTTAAATGTCTGCTCAAAACCATTAACATTAAACTAAATTTAAAACCAAATTTGTCATCTTACTCGCGCCATGGGACAATTTGACAAATGAAAACATTTAATTTGGACTCCGGTCGTCAAACGGTGTCCGTTTACTTCATTAATCATGTTAATCTGTATCCGATTCTACCAAATTAAAACAAAGTCTCTCTTTTTAAACAAGTTGGAGGATTAAACTTAATCTCCATGGTAATTTGAATAAACGTAAGCTTAATTCCCACTAGTAGATAAGTATATACATGTAATAAAATTTTCTTATTATCTAATCTTTAAAAATATCCGGAAAAAGACAAAACAAAGATTAACGAAAGACATACTCGTAAAATTAACAGGCAATCGTGGGAAATTTGTCCTTTAAAAATATACGAAATTTCCACTGCGACACTGACGCGAAAATTACAAACAGTCTCTTTAACCGATTACATATATACGTCATTGATTACTCATAAGGACATTTTTTTCAACAATACTCTAGGGGTTTTGTTCAAATATTATTTTTCAATCTACCGAACAGACAATTTGTAGTTGGTTTATTAGTACTTATAGAATATACCAAGATACATATATATTATTGCAGTAATCCCAGATGGTGATATTGTTGCGTTTGCTGTTTTGAGAAAAATAGACAAAAGTAAACCCTTAGATTTGTCGGAATTTGAAAATTATGTAGCACAGCTTGGATATGGAGACCCAGCAGCATCAGCTCTGGTTAGGGGTGTAAAATATCCTGGTGCATACGCTTTTGTAACAAAGAAAGGTAATATATTTATCTATCATATGCTTTGAGCTACATATGGTGGTTTTTGCATGTGTAACGAACTGAAATAAACTACATGTATCAATATTTGCACACTTCAGGCTAATATCCAATAATTACTCTATCAGTGCAGATCCGTCACGTGGTCCGGTTGATATGGCCATACGTTTGGAAATACTTACTTAGCCAGTATGCCATTTAACAAATAGTTCATGACACTGAGGATCATATTGCAGTATATGGACCGGTTGGTCGCCCGATAAAAAATATGTAGACCGAAGCGAAGCCAACCGGTCCATATACTGACATTTGACCCGATGTGTCATGAACTATTTGTTATATTATATTTTTCTGGGATTTAATCGAATTTAATCGATCTCGCTAAAACGAGGCGTTCCATATAATGTACAGCCGGTCCATATAACATTATATGGACCGGCTTAAATAACATAGATAAATAAAGCAGTAAAAATGTAAAAGTATAATATAACAGATTGATACACGGCGTAGTCTATATCGGACAGGATATCATACCTGGACATATATCGAATATCGGGCAAGCCCTCGGCCCGGTATGGGAGTCTAAGGATGATATGGATACGTTATGTAATACAGGGGATATTGCATGCTTAATGGGCCGAAACAAATATCTCAGTATGGAAATGGTCATATAATATTCTTTAATAATCAATGAGCGTAACATTCAACCTGTCTGGACGATCACAATGACTCCTAACGTAGATATAGGCGGTACGACTCGCCATGTGCGGCTATTCCAAGTATATGTCATTTTTGTTTTAGATTCGGGAGTGTACATATGAATGATGAAATATAGGGGTTATTTTGGAAGCATCATCATTCACAAGTAACCAATCAGATTCCACAATTTGCACTGGTGGAATGTTTAATAAA
The DNA here is from genome assembly GCA_028015205.1 of Mytilisepta virgata. Lineage (NCBI taxonomy): Eukaryota > Metazoa > Mollusca > Bivalvia > Mytilida > Mytilidae > Mytilisepta > Mytilisepta virgata. The sequence goes on along the minus strand of CM051511.1, from coordinate 32,153,659 downwards.
CCATTATTGAGGTGAAAACAAATCATATTTCTAGGAACATTTAATTTAAAGTTTGTTATCCAACCAAGTAATAAAACTTTGTCCTGACAAAATATGAAGTAATTTATATATGCCAGAAATGTACATTTAAAGTTTTGTTTATAACGATGATATAGATTTTGATTAAATCGGCAATAAAATGCTTCACTTATATAATGGAAGTCAATGATAAAACTCGAGGATTCTGCATTGCTTTCACCTCAAAGTTTTTTACCCCCTGTACTGCCAAAATTTCACCTATTGACTTTGGCATAATATTTACAGGAGATTATAGCTCAACCGTAGAGACCTACCAAAGGATAGACGGGGTAATGGTATCGGATGGAACAGCAACTAACATATTTGGTGATATAGGAGTAATAATAAAAAGTCACGTGGATGGAATCAGTCAAGAAAATAATTATGTTAAGCTAGTGGTATTACAAGGAGAAGACAATCTTTATCCGAAATTAACACTTCTCGATGACATCACGTCATGGAAAGACGGTAAGCAAATCTTAAATTTTTCATTTTTATTTAAATGTCAAATTGACATTCTTGACATTGGATAAATTTTACTAACATAAAAAATAAACTTACTGATTACGAGTTTTTAAAAGTGTTCAAAGAATAATATCTCTATTTTAGGCGACGTCATTGTTATAGCATCTACTGACTTTGATCGGAAAAAACTGAGTCAGAAAGTATGATCTCTGTTTTAGGTGACGACATTGTTATAACATCTACTGACTTTGATTGGAAAACAGCTGACGTCAGAAAGTATGATCTCTGTTTTAGGTGACGTCATTGTTATAACATCTACTGACTTTGATTGGAAACAAGCTGAGGTCAGAAAGTATGATCTCTGTTTTAGGTGACGACATTGCTATAACATCTACTGACTTTGATTGGAAACAAGCTGAGGTCAGAAAGTATGATCTCTGTTTTAGGTGACGACATTGTTATAACATCTACTGACTTTGATTGGAAACAAGCTGAGGTCAGAAAGTATGATCTCTGTTTTAGGTGACGACATTGTTATAACATCTACTGACTTTGATTGGAAACAAGCTGAGGTCAGAAAGTATGATCTCTGTTTTAGGTGACGACATTGTTATAACATCTACTGACTTTGATTGGAAACAAGCTGAAGTCAGAAAGATAATTCAATGTAACGACTGTACCAACAAAGAAATAAGAATTAACGGTAAGACAGAAAGCTATAAACATTATACAGTAATTCTTAAAATGAGTACCAGTTTCAACGCATAACTTTAACTGATGACGCGGGCAAAATATGTTTACGTGGTATTCACATAATAGTATCTCACACTCACGCTTTGTTTGTTTGTTTAATTGGGGTTTTACGCCGTTTTCAGCACATTTGGCTATTTCGAGGAGGCCAGTTTTTATTGGTTGAGGAAGCCGGAGTACCCAGACAGAACCACCGACATTCGGTAGGAAAATTGCCAATCCTTGTCAATTAAGATCAGAGTCGAACACACTCCGCCACAGGTGAGATTCGAACTCGCAACCTCAGCGTTGACGGGCTAGTGATCATTAGTAGTCATGACGAAGTACCAAGACCACTCGGCTACCGAGGCCCCCCACACACTCACGTGAAATTAACCTTAATTCAGTGTTAAAAATTTACCTAAATCACGAATTGATTTTAGTAAAAAAAATCAAACGCATAACGGCATTTATCTGGGTAAAAAAGATCTCAGACATCACGTTGTCGACCAATCAAAATAAAAAAATACAAATCGTATTGGAATTATTTTTATTTAAACGTTTAACTGTAGAAATACCAGCATTTTGTATTATGCTCTTTTAGTATGTTTCGGTGTTAAAGCGAAATATATAGATTCTCCTTCTGGTACGAGTGAGTATCCGAGATAGTTCAATTTTGATGTTCAACACGCTAGCTTTTAGCGAGCGTGTTAATGTCTAAAATTTAACTATCGAGGGTAGAGAAATTCCATAACTCAAGAGTAAATTGAAGGAGAATCTGTTTCTCCTATGATTTTCAAGAAAATGCCGTTGCTAGGTATTTTGTTTACATGAACGCCATTTCGGAACTTCTCTGATTTATCTTTCCAATAAAGGTAAAATAAACTGCGGGAATTCCCATGCAAAAATTTATAGAATCTATAGAATTTAATATCAATTCAGATCCGATTTCTCTAACACTGTAACACGTATACATGTATATTTGAGTGCGGCAGAATTTTCAAGTTTATACTAATAACATGTATATCACAGTTTTTGTATGTTTCTTTTTTCTTAATTTTAAGAAACACTTGAATTTACTCATTATGGAAATATTTACAAGAATGTGGACATGAGAGCGGAAGTGGGACTTTTAACCCGGAATCTAAAGTTCTACTCTGAGCCTGCGTCAGATGGTGATAATTATGGTGGACATTTAAGGGTATCCATGTTATTTCACACACAATACAAATGCTTTCCTCAGATATTCAACGAGTATTTAGACATTATTTTTAAGAATTCAGGAGTATTATTCACAGAGATCGCATATGTACAAATTAATCGCATATTGGCTTTGTTATCGTCATTGATGAGGCGGTATGTGCGTCATAAATATTTATTTATGCCTATGCATAAATGGGTCAAGCCGCGCAATTGTTTTCCTGTTACAGAAGTCATGAAATAATAGGCTGCCATTAAGTCTGTACGTTTCGTTGAAACATGGGAGATGGCTCAAAACGATCGCCATACAATGGCACATATCCAGTTAAAATCTCGGGGTGTGAAGTCAGTCTACTTTTTCCGTAATTTCAGAAATCACGAGCCATGGTAAAAAAGTCTCCTTCCGCAAAGTAAAATGTACCTCTTTCATGCTCTCCATGTAGAATAAAAAATTTCTTGGTTTTATTCATTTAATCCTTTCAATATTTCTATGTCAAATGTCTCAGGTAAATACGCCTTTAAAACAATACTAGTTATTCAGTTATCATGGTTGGTTTTGTTACAGTAGGTCCATATATCATGGTGCAATTATAATTTTTTTAATGGACTTCTTTTGTATCCCTCAGGTCAAAGTTCATTGCAGGTCTTGAGCCAAATGATTTATGCCTGGGCATAAATACTTATGGTTAGCCTTAAATCGATTTATGCCTAGGCATAAATACTTAGGCATAAATATTTATGGCTAACCATAAATAGATTTATGGCTAGGCATAAATCGAATTATGGATAGCCATACGTATTTATGCCTAGGCATAAATCGACTTAAGGCTAACCATAAGTATTTATGCCTAGGCATAAATCGATTTATGCTTAAATATTTGTGACGCATATGCCGCGCCATAGACTTGTATTGCCACATTTACTTGACCTCATTGCTTACTATTATCGTTCAATTTAATTTACCAGACAAACGACATGCAACGTGTTGACATGAAAAGTTCTTTTGTTTCTTTTTGATGTCGTTGAGGATAAAATGTACAATATAGGTAGGTTTGGGATTAAAGGCACATTCAGAGTAACTCGCTATAGTTTTGTTGCCAGTCTGTATTTGTGGAAAATTCCATGCACGCCTTGGTACATACATTTATAACTGTCAACCCTGGTTAATATAATAGATGGGATTCAAACGCACCTCACCACGACATTTCTGCCAAAAAAAAAAAAAAAATATCTAGACCACTTGCAAGTGATGTCTCGCAAATATAGACGATACACAGTCATATCAAACTTGACTAAAAACTATTCATTTTATTGGTATCTTTACTATTATAACAATATTATATGATTTCACTGATTTTGGTTAACAGTTTCTCGAGGGATTCAGTTCTGTGCATGTTGAAGGTGCTGAACTCGCTTATCTTGGTGCACCGCAAGTACTAGGTAAGTTTTCTTCTTTCTTATTCATAAACATTTTCAACAATTATTGGAATAAATACTAAAATTTATTGTTACTAAGGTACCAATTGAAAAATGTCCCATGGTGCAATTTAAAAAAGAAATTAAAAAAGTTATTTTAACGTATTGTTCAAACTTGAGCTAATGTAAATTTTTAACTAGTTAATGTCTAATTTTACATGTTTAGAAACATTTTTGGTCAACTTCCTCTTCATTTCCACATGTACATATATATGGTAATATTTTACAGGTCAACTTCCTCTTTATTTCCACATGTACTAATGGTAATATTTTTACAGGTCGATATCCTCTCCATTTCCATATGTGTAGAGACGTTAAAGGGAGACAATTCTTAAGAAAAAATTCAATTCACCATTCTTTTACAAGAGGAATAACGGTCCATGGAACTCATAATGCATTGGTAGGGTTGCCTTGTAATTTACTTATTTTCCGTTAAACGGCGTTTTCTTTTAAATTTCTTTTCAAATTAACAAAGTTCGTCTCTAGTATCTTTAGAATATGATTCTACTTTTATAAGAAACATTTCCTATATTAAGTATGCTCGCTGGTGATGTTTTGGTCTTTTTGTCAGATTTTCGGAATCCTCGGGTTTTATTCATTTCTTAAACATTAAATTTTTTGCACATGAACCCCAACTTTTTCTTTTATAATTCAATCATATATATATTAAAATGGTATTTGACAAAATTTTATGAAATCCTTTTTATTTTTTCATACATTTTTGAGAGACTGAATTTGCCAATGCAAAGACAATGAAAAATCCACAGAAAAGGCTTTATAGCTTTAAAATGAGTACATGAACCTATATTTTGTTCTTGCTTATATGTTTACTATTTATATGTTCTTTCAAACTAAAAAACCTATTTCAAATCCTAATTATTTCCTATTAGACCAGTGATCATCCTTGATTTCACACAAAATGTGTTCATTGTAATTGCTATAGTTCTTGTTTCATTCGAAATCTGTCTTTGTGCTGTTTTTGTTTTGTAATTATTTTCTCATAGACTATTAGAGATATATAGATTCTCCTTCAGGTACGAGTGAGTTATGGAATTTCTCCATCCGAGATAGTTAAATTTTCGATTTTCAACACGCGAGCCTTTAGCGAGCGTGTTAAAATCTAAAATTTAACTATTGAGGGTGGAGAAATTCCATAACTCACAAGTAAATTGAAGGAGAATCTGTTTCTCCTATGATTTTCGACAAAAACCTCAAGAAAATGTCGTTGCTATGTAGTTTGTTTACGTAGACGTCATTTCGGGACTTCTCTAGTTTATCGTTCCAATAACTGTAGAAAAAAGGGCGGTAATTTCCACGTAGAAATTTAATCACCGGGAAGTGGTTAAAGATATTATGTATTTTTATCCCACCGATTAAACACGTCGGGAATAGGAGAAAATTTTTTATACGCTTTATCTTGATAATAAAGAACTGCGATTTTTCTTTTAATTTAGGTAGAGAACAATGTAGTCTACTTAACAAAAGGGCATAGTTATTTCTTAGAAGATGGTGGCGAACGTGGTACTATATTTGACGGTAACCTTGGACTAGGAACACAATACGGAACTTTGATTTTAAGTGATACAGAGTGAGTTAAGAATATTTAAAACTTTGGTGGATTTTCATGTATAAATGTATGTTTTATATGATTGATTTTGTAATAAATAAGGCGTTTATATATATTTTTTTTCAAATCGGATATTAAATATTGTCAGTTTTATCCAGTAAATAGTTTCCCCGGTCACATCACACGTCTAGACTATGTATCATACCCTTAGATCACGCATTACAATCCTTGAATAAACAAATGATCGTATTTTAACATAAATTAAAGACGAAAGATTTCTCTTTTGTCAATTAACTATTATATCATTTATTATCAGCTCTGTCCTTAGACGGTTTTGGTTTTTACCCCTTTTGGTCATTTTAGCATTTTTGAAATTGCTCTTCAACTTTTTGGATTGTTATTTTGGTTTTCAACATTTTAGGCTTGGAACGCAACTGATGAGTCGTAAATCGACGAAATGTGCACAACTTGTGCATCAAAATCAAAGAATTATATATTATTAAATTTTGCTTATCTTTTATGTCGGCATGTCTAATTGAGAAATTCAAACTTGTGTATTTCAGAGAACCAACGACTTTCTGGATAACGAACCCTAATACTTGGTTGAGAAATAACGTTGCTGCTGGAAGTGAAGTAGGTATTTAAAAATTGATATAAAATGTTACCAAAAACATCAGAAAAGTTTTTTTTATAAAATAAATGAATTTTCTTATGTTTTGTAGTATTTATGGCTGTACTAGAAATGTTCTCTTTGGTTTTAACATAAGAATAAACCATATTGTTATTGTTTATTAGCTTACAATATGTCATATCGCTAACTTTTCCATGGTTAATATTTATTTTGGCATTTACCCATATCCGCAATTTATCGGAACGGCTTGTATCAGGCTTTTTATTCTGTGATTTGTTTTGCATGTAAAGTTTGGTCACGTCTGTTTACATTTTATATGAACTATGTCATACATTAACAAAGTACAATATACCATGGAAATTTAGAAAGCGAAAAAAAATTGCAAAATGTTTTGGTAACCGCATAACTTACAACAAGAATGCCGTTCAAATTGTTATCGAACGTCATACCTGTTTGCTTATAAATACCATTTTTATAATTTGTAATCTGCTCATGTCAAGGATTTTATTTGTCATATGCTCAAATTCAGGGCTTTATTTTTTAATATGTTGATGTTCGCGGTTTTATTTGTAATATGCTCATGTTCTATGATATTATTAAATGCTTATTTCTGTATAGGCCTTGTTATTGGTGCGAGTCTTGCTGTATTGGCCTGAGGCGGAGCCGGAGTCCAATACAGCTTGCCGAGGACAATAACAAGGCCAATACAGAAATAACAATCTAATGATATCTTTATTAATTAACTAGTTTTGACAATAAATATTTTTGAGGAATTTTTTCGAAATCAACTCTGAAAGATTCGTAAGTATATGAGCGTTTTAACGTCGGAAAATGTACATTCATTGAACGATTGGAATGAGGGTTGCGAAAGATATTTTTTAGTCAGAGCTATTACTGAATAATTTATAATTATCAATTTTGAAGCATCTACCTTCAAATTGGATCAGACATTTGTTCTTTAATCACGGCCGATGCATAAATTTAGATTATATGAAATATAAACATGGACTTTTCATATATATGTATTCAAACTAAAGTCTAGAGAAAATCAACTCAGTCTATATTGGCCGCGTACAAGTCAGCCAATACAGCAAACATCTGTATTGGCCAGGTTTTTCGATATAGACCGAGTCAATGATTCTGTATTGAAAGGACAGTTTTAGTCATATTGAAGTCAATAATACACATGTTAATTAATAAAGGGTTTTATTTTATATGTTCATGTTCAGGGTTTTATTTTTTTGTAATATACTCATGTTCAGGATTTTATTTTGTAATATACTCATGTTCAGGGTTTTATTTTGTATAATGCTCATGTTCAGGGTTTATTTTTAATATACTCATGTTCAGGGTTTTTTTTGTATTATGTTTACATTCAGGTTTCTTGGGTAATATGCCCATCTTCAGGGTTTTGTTTTGCAATATTTTTATGTCGAGGATTATATTTTGAAATATTCTCATATCCAGGGTTAATTTGTAATAAGCTGATGTTTAGGGTTTTAATTTGTTATATGTTCTATTTCAGGGCACTGGATTTTGGTTTGTTTATCCAGATGAACCTTTGGCTCTTTCCTTTGGTCTTGGTTTTATGTTGTATAAGGAGGCACGTTTTACTCCAATCCCAGAATTCTATAATAATGTAGCACATTCTAATGGAAAGGTATATGTCAAATCTAGATATCGTTCATAACAATATTCTTGAATCAATTGTCAGTTGATGAAACTTTTCACAGGATATTTTAGACAAAAACAATTATTTACATAGTAATGTGAATTACCCCTTCCTGTATAACTCAATCCTTGAATCAATTATCAGTTGATGAAACTTTTCACAGGATATTTCAGACAAAAACAATTATTTACATAGTAATGTGAATTACCCCCTTCCTGTATAGCTCATTATTGTACATCCCTGTGTCTATATCACCCTGCTCAGCCGCTCTGTAATCTCTGTATTAAGGCTTTGTGACGTATTAGTAGACATTATCCGTGACAGCAGGACTTATCAGCGACGTCACAATATGAGAGCAGGACTTATTAGCGACGCCACAATGTGAGAGCAGACGTTATCAAGCTTACCTCCAGGATGACAAAAAAAAGCGTAAAAAATGTCTTACAGGGGCGACTAAAATGTACAGAATTTGTACGATAAACATATTATCGGGTTTTCTGCGTAAATGTATTGTAAAATATCAGCCGGTCGACACAATATGAATCTTTTAGGCTCGTTCGCTGCGCTCACTCACCAAAAATCTTCATATTGTAGCACGCGGCTGATATTATACGATATCAATGTGCAGAAAACCTGATAATCTATACTGATCAATCCTGGGATGGTCTCTTGTCTTTACCAGTTTGGTAATTTTGGCATCTGAAACTGCTTTTCGGCTTTTTAGCTTACTGTCCCGGACTAAAAAGTTAAGGACGTGAACATAAAATTACATCAGCTAATGTGTAAATGACTTCAAATCTATCACCACGATAAATTATTTGTATTCTAATAGGACAAGTATGCTAATGTTGCTCATTTGAGTTGTCTCATGTGTATCTAACATTGTTTTGGCCGCTCCATTTCTCTTGTGATTAAATAGCATATGTTAAATCAAACTGTTTTCATAAGAAAACCATTTCATGCATTTGCACAGTAAAAATATGTAATTCATCATTTAAGAGTAATGGCAGCGGGAGGGTTAGCGCGCTGTAAAACCATGTTTAACCCACCATTTCTACTGTACCAAGTCAGGACCATTTCCACTTTACCGGTGCTTGCCTGTTATATATGACTACCCCCTTTTTTACTATTTCTTTTGACAACTGCCTTGTAGTTTTGTAATTTAGTTATTACTTTTTTTTTACACAAAAAAAAATGAAAAAAACATGTTCAACGGACTTACCGCGATAACCGTTACGTCGAACAAAAATAAAGATGGTGCCTCCCAGGTAGATGCGTATTCTAGTGTACAACATTTTCATAATTGTTGTTTGTACACAACTATTGTGGTGGTATCGCGTAATTTCCTCGTGTTTACATAAAAGCTACTATACGCATGTGCTAGACGTGGATATACGGGGTAATATATCATTTGATGATATACATATTAGAATACATCTGCAGTCGGATTAAACGCCTTCCTGAAAATGACAACTCATCGTTCGCTACATTTTACAGAATGCTGTTTAATTTCAATGCGACGGGTGACGTTAACAGAGCAGGAGATTCTTACCCTTCCGGAGCAATTGATATCACTCCCGGTTTTAAGTGAGCGTTTAGATGGTTAGAGCTTTAGTATTCTTTTATTTCTATAGAATAGAGAATGGAAACGGGGAATGTATGAAAAAGACAACAACCCGACCAAAGAGCGGAAAACAGCTCAAGGCTACAAATGGGTCTTCAACGCAGCCAGAAAATCCCGCACCCGAAGGCGGGCTTCATCTGGCCCCTAAACAATAATGTATACTAGTTCAGCAAAATGCACGGCACAATCAACTCCGAAACATACATATATATGAACCAAAATAAAAAAAAACCACAAGACTAACTAACTTGGGACAGGCGCACAAATGTAGTTTAGTATATGATTTTTATTTTTCAGTTAGTTATAAATTGTACCCTTGTGATATTTGTCTTTTATGTTGCATTCTCACAAGTCTTTCTTGCATTCTCACGAGTCTTTATTAAATTCTCACGAGTCTTTCTTGCATTCTCACAAGTCTTTCTTGAGTCTTTCTTGCATTCTCACAAGTCGTTCTTGCATTCTCACAAGTCTTTCTTGAATTCTTACGAGTCTTTCTTGAATTCTCACGAGTCTTTCTTGAATTCTCACAAGTCTTTCTTGAATTCTCACGAGTCTTTCTTGAATTATCACAACTCTTTCTTGCATTCTCACAAGTCTTTCTTGAATTCTCACGAGTCTTTCTTGCATTTTGGATTTCGAGCTTACGAAATTCTCCCACTGTGTTGCCGCTACAATTTTCATTATTGGTATGTTGTTGTTCCGGCAGTTAAAAGAAACAGTAGAACACAATATTTATTTCCGTTCGGAGTTGACATTTGATCGGATACTTTACGTATAATATGATGCCAATGGAGGAAAACTGAAACTTAATTTGATACCAATTCTATTAAACATTCAAAATTGACATTTAAAATGAAAAATCTTGCGAAACGGCTTGTACACCAAAGACACGTATGACATATGGTCGGCCAGCTGGCAAATGGGATGAGGGTAAATAAACTGGACATACAAATGACAAGTAATAAAAACAACAATAAAAATGACATTTTTAGCCTTCCATTATCATAAAAAGCTACATATGGTTTAATATATCATCAATAACTATTTTTAATTCCATTGATTTGCATATTTATATAGTTTGGTTTGAATATCGACTTTAGACTTCATGCTGACGAAACAACTACCGGTTATAATCATTGGGTCGGTAAAGAAGATCCGGTCATGCATGTCTTATATGGTAACTCCACAAACAAAGAAACAACGATAGAAAAGTTCACTGGTATGTTTGCTTCCGGGAATGTAATAAAATATTTCATAGTTAATGAGTACAAAATTACGTCCTTTGGGGTTAAATATTGTAATCAATATTGCTTTCCCATTGCCAGTCTGTAAATCATATTACCTACAACCTATTCCCTATTTGCGAATACAGGAGTTGTCTCCCATATCCATGAGTTATCTTTCCTGACAGAAGGTGTTTTGCACTTAACATAAAGGGCAAAAATTACTTTTAATTTTTTCCGAGAAAATTTATTCGGGGAAGGCCTTCGCCAGATATAAAAAAATATTAGAAAATATAACCAAAACCATTTTATTAATGTGTGTGGAGAATATTGTTACGAAGAAAAAAATGAAAATTTGTCCGTTGATATCTATGGAAGTCACCTTCTTCAAAGAGCAGATAACTCTCTAAATGGGAGACAACTCCAATATGCCAAAAATGGAGAATATATATACATAGTTTCAACACGAGTAACTTTTAACAGCAATATTGTGATATGTAATGTTAAGTTTATCAAAAATTTCAACTTAATACAGGGTGTGCGATACAGTTTTAAGCTAAGCGTCTGTATCATAAATTTAGAGTAAATACATACATTTTCAATATAGATTATCCATGACTTTACAATACCTGTTTACCTACCCTATATAATCTTTGGTGACATTGGTTGATGTAACTACCAATTTCAACATTATTTAAAAGTTTTGTTACCTTCAAGAGGCCCCAATTGATTTGGCGGGAGAACTCATCTTTTCAAAGATCGATGAGCAGGTATACCATTGATAATCGCATTAGATTATTTAAAATGAAAGACATTTGGCTGGTCGGGTCAAACCAAAGACATTTAAATTGGTATTTGCTGCCTTTCCGCTAAACACGTAGCATCTAGGAGTAAAAGCAAAGATCGATCGACTGGTCGGTTCGGAATCGGTATAGTATATCTGGTTGTGGTGAAATGTCTTCCTGTGGACAGTTACCGGTGCTCAGCGTGTCGGTCTAGAACAAAAGAGTGATAATTTTCATTACCATATTAACATCTACTCGTCCCGATATGCACCTCGTTGTCACTGGACGTTTTAGAATAATGCATCCATCCATCCTGTATATATATATCTTTCTATATCAACCCTCCACCGAAGGCCCTCAATGTGATATATTGGGTACTCGGGATTATTTTGCATGTGATATAGGTCTGGCTATGTATTATTCTCCATGTAACAGACTTTCAAAATCTTAAGTAATAACAGCTAACTGTATTATATACTAATATACAAATGTAATATTAACTAAATGTATTTCACTATTGATTTGTTCTCTGTAAGTATTCTTTCCATATTATTCGGATATTTCAGGTTTTAAAAACAGCGAACGTCATACCTGGATAAGATGCGGATTGTTGAAAATGAAACTCTGCTCGTATGTATCTATAATATTAAAAGAACGATTTGTCGGCTTTTTCAGGAAAACGCCTTGACCAAAGCGAACAAAATATTGTTTAAAATGTAAAGGATATCATGGCATTTGAAACGAATTTCTGTCAACCTTATCTTCATTGTGGTTTTTTGCAAATGCACATTATATGCACTTTGCCAAAAAAAATCTTATAACCTAGAATGTCGTCACGTCACACATTTTTGTGTACATGGGATTCAAATTTTCCCAACGAAATATCGCGTCGTGCGACAATATTTATTTATAAAAAGCTTTTTATAACTATGATTTTTTATTGTAGTTTGTATATTGCAATCTTCTTGATTGTTTACTAGTAGTTGAGAGTTGTTGAGGAATATACCGGATTGTATTTTCGAATAAAAATTAATATTTTATTATCTCCCCTTTTGAAATAACAGTTTTGCCAAAGTTAATTTTATTTTTGTGATAGTATTTATTTTGATAAAATTTGACATTCTATTATTAATTATTATGATAAAATACTTAATTTAACTTAATATTTTGCCAAAAAATTGAGTTACATGGCACCATAATTTATCAGACAGGAAGGTTGGATTTAAAGACTGTTCCATTTGGTTCTTCAGTTATATGAACGTAATCATTCAATCTGTATAGAGCCTCACACATTCTCCATTTTGTTTGGAGCTTGGTTTTACTTAGCCATACTTTTCATTTTGATGGTTCGTCATAATAATTCTGATGGGCATATAGAGTTACCCTTGTCCGTCCGTACGTCCGTATGATCGAACTATGTGGTTAAGTTTTGCGTTTAGGTTCATTTGTTTGGAACTAAACAGAGTGTATCAATGAAACTTCATCAGTGGATGTGCCTTGGGTAATAATGAGCAGTTATACAATAATTGGGTCATTATGACCTATACATTTTATGCCTGAGCGACTCTTATTAAGTTTTGCGTTTAGGATCATTTCTTTGGAACTAAGAATAGTGTATCAACGAAACTTTATCAGTGGATGTGCCCTGGATAGTACTGACCATTCATACATTATGACCACATTTAAGACAGGGCACCCGTGTATTACAGACACAATTTCTAGTTTTTGAAGTGTAATTGAATTCTTGATTAAAATATAAATTGCATGTACGTTAGAATTTTTCGCTAAACGTTCTCATCACCACAGTATGTTTAATATTATTTCTGTGATAATTTTTACTTTGCCAGTGTTGTTTTTCGTAAATTATGATTATTTTTTATATAGAGCCATGATTTTGTTGTAAGAAATTGCTATTTATATTTTTGATTTAAATGTTTGAATCTTAACAAAGTATGAAAACCTTTTCAAATTATTTCGTATTGCCAAATAAAACAGCTTAGAGTCTCTTTGGAACGAACTGCATGTCTTAATTGCTACTCTCTGTCAGTCTATTCATTTGCTTGTCAGTAAATTAGTGGTTTATTGTGGAACTTTTATTTGAGGTTTATCTGAATAGCAATTCAGTCTCAATGTTCTCCGGTAGACATTTTAGTACACAGCGGGGCTCGGTAACTCATAGTTGTCACAGTGAACAAGCCTTCAAAAAGGTGTCGGGTCGACGGGTTCCAAACTCCATCGGGCCACAATAAAAAGTTTACAATCCATTTGCCTTTGTAAGAAGTGAGCTTTTTTTCTAAAAACGCAGATGGACAGTATAAACTTTTTGAAAAGCTAGGATCAAGCCCCTGTGACCCTGCTTTAGTCAAACTATTCGGCTCAAAATTGGAATTCAATAGTTGTCGAAATTTGTCCATCCTCACTGGTAATCAGATTTTTTTATCAAATATCCCTGGGATGTCACTAGCTATATAAAGATAAATACAGACACCAAAGTCCACAAATAAGTTGAATGAGTTTCAAATCTGAATAAGACAACTGGAAGAAAACCTGGAGTAAACTGGTGGTCCAGAGCACACCGATCATATATGGTAAAAATCACGGTAACTAAGCAATGGCAGATGTAAAAAATATGTCCATCTTGCAATTTCATATGAGAAAGTTATATTTCACAAGGCCTGGGGTGTGTATATTGAGACAGTCTAAATTATCAAATCCAGCACTCATTCTAATAAAATGTTGGGATATCACACGGAAGGCCATGCAGTATCTGATTTATTTTGCAGTGCTGCATTAGTGTGAAATCCGGTGCTTGCGCGAGTAACTTTCTAGTTCTCAATCAACCCGGCGCTTGCGTGAGTAAAGTTCTCAATCAACCCGGTGCTTGCGCGAGTAACTTTCTAGTTCTCAATCAACCCGGCGCTTGCGCGAGTAAAGTTCTCTATCAACCCGGTGCTCGCGCGAGTAACTTTCTAGTTCTCAATCAACCCAGCGCTTGTGGGAGTAACTTTCTAGTTCTCAATTAAAAGTTATGAATGTATCTTCTATCATTAAAAATATGTAATGAGAAACGTAAGTTATTTATCACAAACAACATTCAACTTTACCGCAGCTGTTTAAAAAATATACCTTTTCCTTTGATGGTTTTGGCTTAACCCATCGCAGCTGTTGTAAAAAATAAATAGGATCTCCATCAGAAATATACCTTTTTCTTTGATGGTTTTGGTTTAACCCATCGCAGCTGTTGTAAAAAATAAAGAGGACCTCGATCAGAAATATACCTTTTTAGCTCACCTGGCCGAAGGCCATTTGAGTTATTGCCATCACTTGGCGTCCGTCGTAGTCCGTCGTCGTCGTCGTCCGTCGTCGTTAACAATTTTTCAAAACTCTTCTCCTCTGAAACTACTTGACCAATTGGAACCACACTTTATATGAATGTTTCTTGGGGTACCGTGCATAGAACTGATGTGGGGATTTTTGATCCGTCGAAAAACATGGCCGCTGTTACTAAAAATAGAACATAATGGTCAAACAACATTTTTTCGCAAATATCCCAAAAATCATTAGGTTACGGCAAATTCTGGCAGGTTGAAAGTGTTCAGCATGATGAGAGCTACCTGTGTGCTGATTTTCGTGAAAATCTGTCAACTGATGTTAGAGTTATTGCCCTTTTATGACATTTTTGGCTTTTTTTATGTTATTATTTCAAAAATCTCCTCTGAAACTACTGAATGGATTTGGATAAAACATAGCATGATTGTTCCTTAGGGTATCCTGCACAAAGTTTATGCTTGGATTGTTGATCCGTCGAAAAACATGACCACCGTTACTAAAAATAGATCATAGGGGTCAACCAACAGTTTTTCGCAAATATCTCAAAAATCATTAAGTTACAGCGCATTCTGGCAGGCTGAAAGTGTTCAGCATGATGAGAGCTTCCTGTGTGCTGTTTTTCGTTAAAATCTGTCAACTGATGTTAGAGTTATTGCCCTTTTTTGACATTTTTGGCTTTTTTTTATGTTATTATTTCAAAAATCTTCTTCTCTGAAACTACTGAATGGATTTGGATAAAACTTAGCATGATTGTTCCTTAGGGTATCCTGCACAAAGTTTATGCTTCAATTTTTGATCTGCCAAAAAAACATGGCCACTGTTACTAAAAATAGAACATAGGGATCAAACAACAGTTTTTCGCAAATATCTAAAAAATCATTAGGTTACGGCAAATTCTGGCAGGTTGAAAGTGTTCAGCATAATGAGAGCTACCTGTGTGCTGATTTTCGTGAAGATCTGTCAACTGATGTTAGAGTTATTACCCTTTATTGACATTTTTGGCTTTTTTTATGTTATTATTTCAAAAATCTTCTTCTCTGAAACTACTATTCAAAATCAAATGAAACTTGGTAAGATTGTTCCTTAGGGTATCCTCCAAAATATAATGCTTGGATTTTTGATTGGTCGAAAAACATGTCCGCCCTTACTAAAAATAGAACATAGGGGTCAGAATGCTGTTTTTTGCTATTTTTTCCTGAATTATAGAGAGAAAATGAAGATGAAAGCTACTTTCAAGGTAAACATGGTATCCGAGTTGAATGGTGATGATGAAAGTTTGTTTTGGATGGCAATTTTTAAAATGGCTGCCATTTTGCCGTCATTTTTTACACTTGCTCGGATTTCAACAATATTTGGTTTTTAAAGTAAACATGGTATCCTTAGTGTATGGTGGTGATGAGAATGTTGTATAACAATGATTAAACTTCATAATATGTGAGCTTTTAATTGCTATCACTTGGTGTCCGTCATCATTGTTGTTAACAAATTTTCAAACATCTTCTCTTCTGAAACAATTAGGGGGATTTGGATGAAACTCTACAAAATGACAGTTGAGTTAAGCATGGTTTATTGGATAAAAACCAACAGCTTAGTCAATATGATCAAAGATCAAGCATAATAGAAAATAAAAAGCCTTAACCCACAATTTTTACATAACTTCTTTCAAACATTTTTAAAACAAAGACAACATTTAGACCAAAAGATTTATACTTTTATTTGAAGATGAATTAAAGTATTTTGTATTGTGAATCATCAGATTGACCATGACTGTATCTTAATCAAGCGTAGGGAGAACTAATGCCCATTTCTTTCCAGAGGTTCTTGAAAGGCTTTTAAAGGTATTTTCAGCATTTTACATGATCTTTAACACTCAGTTTAATTTACAACAAACATTAATATATTAATTTAGTTTATAGTGCATTGTTTGCCAGGTGAGCGATTCGGGCTCTTGAGAGCCTCTTGTTCTTTGATGGTTTTGGCTTTACCCATTACAACTGTTGTAAAAAATAAGGTGTTTTGGCTTAACCCATCGCAGCTGTTGTAAAAAATAAAGAGGATCTTCATCACAAATATACCTTTTTCTTTGATGGTTTTGGCTTAACCCATCGCAGCTGTTGAAAAAAAGAAATAGGATCTCCATCACAAATATACCTTTTTCTTTGATGGTTTTGGCTTAACCCATCGCAGCTGTTGTAAAAAATAAGGAGGATCTCCATCAGAAGTATACCTTTTTCTTTGATGGTTTTGGCTTTACCCATTACAGCTGTTGTAAAAAAAATAAGGAGGATCTCCATCAGAAATATACCTTTTTCTTTGATGGTTTTGGCTTAACCCATCGCAGCTGTTGTAAAAAATAAGGAGGATCTCCATCAGAAATATACCTTTTTCTTTGATGGTTTTGGCTTAACCCATCGCAGCTGTTGTAAAAAATAAGGAGGATCTCCATCAGAAATATACCTTTTTCTTTGATGGTTTTGGCTTAACCCATCGCAGCTGTTGTATAAAATAAGGAGGATCTCCATCAGAAATATACCTTTTTCTTTAATGGTTTTGGCTTAACCCATCGCAGCTGTTGTAAAATATAAGGAGGATCTCCATCAGAAATATACCTTTTTCTTTAGTGGTTTTGGCTTAACCCATCGCAGCTGTTGTAAAATATAAGGAGGATCTCCATCAGAAATATACCATTTTCTTTGATGGTTTGGGCTTAACCCATTGCAGCTGTTGTAAAAAATAAGAGGATCTCCATCAGAAATATACCTTTTTCTTTAGTGGATTTGGCTTAACCCATCGCAGCTGTTGTAAAAAATAAAGAGGATCTCCATCACAAATATACCTTTTTCTTTGATGGTTTTGGCTTAACCCATCGCAGCTGTTGTAAAAAAGAAATAGGATCTCCATCAGAAATATACCTTTTTCTTTGATGGTTTCGGCTTAACCCATCGCAGCTGTTGTAAAAAATAAGGAGGATCTCCATCAGAAATATACCTTTTTCTTTGATGGTTTTGGCTTAACCCATCGCAGATGTTGTAAAAAATAAGGAGGATCTCCACCAGAAATATACCTTTTTCTTTAATGGTTTTGGCTTAACCCATCGCAGCTGTTGTAAAATATAAGGAGGATCTCCATCAGAAATATACCTTTTTCTGTAGTGGTTTTGGCTTAACCCATCGCAGCTGTTGTAAAATATAAGGAGGATCTCCATCAGAAATATACCATTTTCTTTGATGGTTTGGGCTTAACCCATTGCAACTGTTGTAAAAAATAAGGAGGATCTCCATCAGAAATATACCTTTTTCTTTAGTGGATTTGGCTTCACCCATCGCAGCTGTTGTAAAATATAAAGAGGATCTCCATCAGAAATATACCTTTTTCTTTGATGGTTTTGGCTTAACCCATCGCAGCTGTTGTAAAAAATAAGAGGATCTCCATCAGAAATATACCTTTTTCTTTAGTGGATTTGGCTTAACCCATCGCAGCTGTTGTAAAAAATAAAGAGGATCTCCATCAGAAATATACCATTTCTTTGATGGTTTTGGTTTCACCTATGTGGTAATTTTGCCATATGAATTTTCTCACAAAGATGTCTATTAAATCAATAAAATGTATAAATCATGTATATGTACTATGAAATTAATATCATAGCTTATACAAAAATGATAATTATTACATACTTACAGCCCAATTTAATTTTTAGGTTTGCTGAAAGTTTGACTGGAACGGTTCTAATAAGGCAAGTATAAACAGAAAGAAAGAAAATTTTTTAACGTCCAGTGGGAACCATTAGGTGCATTTCAGAAAAACATGTTGATATGATATCAATACGATCCCTGCTTTGTACTAGACCGACACGTTGAGTGGGATTTTTAACTTGCTAGCTCACGAGGTTAATGTCCGCATGAAGACATATCACCCCACTCGCACACATTATACTGACTCCGAGCCGACCAGTCCTTTGCTCTTACTCATATATGCCGCGTGCTTGGCGGAGAAGCAGCAAATACCAAATTTAATGTCTTTGGTTTGACCCAGCCGGGGATCGAACCCGCGTCATTCCGCGAACACGCTACCACGAGACCACCGAGGTGGTTCTACACTTTGGCCTTAAGTAAAATGGAATACATTGATTAAATCTGCATATCTTGTGCTTCAAAAATGATGTCGAAACAACAAAGACAAGATTGATTGAATATTGTTTTACGCCGTGTGGGCGACATTTAAGCCATATCACGGCGAAACAAAGACAAGAAAAACAAACGATACACACAAGAGAAAATCTAGGTCGTGTGAATTTGAACAGACACATTTAACAGTGCTTCGTTTTAAAATCGCAAGTAGAAACGATTAAGATTCAGTCAGCTCAGAATTAATCAAATCAAAATAAGATTAACGTATAATCCCTCTTTAAACCGAGTTTGTAAAACGGAAAACACATACAATATTACTATATAACTCGTTTCCGCGAATTATCCATGATGTATTCTTTGTTTGCTGATGTGAAATATCTCGTTTGTTTTGACTTTACCCCTTTTCGTCATTTTGGCATTTTTAAATTTGCTCTTTTGATGAGCACACCTAATGAGATGTAAATCGATGAAATGTGCAAAATTTGTGCATCAACATTGGTATCAAAGTAATATATTCTATACCAATTCAGGTTTTTATGATGTGGTGTTCTTGTATTTTTATAGGATGACGACATCAATTGAAGCATTCTTTGAAGATAGTGTTATAATAGGTCTCACTGACAATATAGGAGAACCACAAATTAAGAAAGGAGCTTACGGTGAAAGATCATATCCTAATCTCGCAAAACGGTAAGTTTTTCTCTCTGTAATATCAGGTGATACAAGATAATGTGGCAAGTCTAGTTCAAAGAGAACTTAAAAGGATAGGCGGAAACTTAAATACACATTATTGCAAGGACATTTCCTATTTTCCACATATTGATGGAATGGGTATGGAGCTGTTGATATATAATAACAATAATATATAATTTAGATTCTAGGTTTATTTGGTGTTTGTGGAGGTGGATATTTTTCTATTTAAGCATAGCTAATTTAACAGTTAAAACAAGCATATTTTAACCCTCAACAATTCTTAGATGGTCCTCTTTCAGAATTGTGTCTGATGACCATGACTGTCAACTGCCACCATATCCGAGCTAAGTTTAACATAGAACCCTACGAGAAAATCCCTTTGAAAAATCTTGTCTGAAAACCAAGATGGCAACAGTGGTCATTGGGTGCCTTTCTTGCGGAACTGTAGGTGATAACATGAATTGCTGACCAAGATGACCACTACAGTATATTTTATTCATAATTGTGTCTGATAATACTGACCACCTGCCAAAATGGCTTCCTCACCAGAATTATCTTAAACATAGGACTCATTTAGAAAATTCACTTTAAAATCTACCTAGAGAAAAATGGAACTTATGACGTTTCTGGCGTTTGATAATAGTTGTGTAGCTCCTCTGGAGTGTTCATAGAAAATACATTGGAATTTGTTTGCCCAGTAACCCCTATATTTATTTTCATTTTCTTAAAGAACTTCTTTCAAATGTTCAGTTTGTAAAATATTTCGAAAAGTAGTTAGTCCTTCCATACGTTTTAAACGTCTTTAAATATTATTTTCCCAATGTATGTCTTATGAAAAATCCCGAGAAAGGAATTATCCCGCCAAAAATTGGAACTTTTCAGTTGATAATATCTCAAAAACAAGTACACGAACATTTACTTTTTTGTTTATAGTTTTAAAGCATTTCGCATTCACTTGTAAAACATGTATAATTTAGGAAAATGTTTTTATTTTGAACTTCAGGAGCGAACATCCTTAACTTGGCAGCAATGAACTTGAGGTAGTCTTCTTTTAGATGTTTATCCTTTGCGACCAGAGACTAACATATGACAAGAATGTGAAAGATGTACTTCATAGCGACTTTTTCTGTGAAACCTCATTTTGTTTAGACAAAGTTTTGCAGCAATGATATTTATACGTAGATAATATTCCATCAAACAGTTATCTGAAACAACACATTAAAATGTTTTGAAACTTTGCATGGGTTGTTCAAAGTTTCTATTGAAACCAAAAGGAAAGGACTTTTATTTCATTTTATTAGGAACTTATGGGCAGATTGTAACCAAATTATGATGTATGGAAAGACCCCAACCAACTTTCAACCTTCGTTTCTTGGTAGGAATGGTGTATGGAAGGTTCTCTACAAACCATCTACAAACGAACCACTATTGGTTCCGGTTGGATCAACATCATGGCCGCCAGAGGCCATCTTTGATTTTTATTGGCCAATTTTCAAAAATCTTCTCTGAAAGTTCGTTATGAAATGTTTTGAAACTTTGCAGGATTGATGACAACTATACCGTCTACAACTCCACTTTCTTTTTAGATTTATCCATTCAACATGTATGTATCTCGTGTAAAAGGACATATGCAATCCAAAGATCAAATATCAAGGTTACTTTGGTATTTTGTGTTTCTTTAAAAGCCTTGTGGATACCAAAGAGCTTACATCTTGTTGTTCATATGTTTTTAGTTTTTAATTGTAGTGCATGTATTATTTTCAAGGTCTTGTCTTCGTTGTTCTCCATCAGTTTTTTTTTTTTTTTATTTTCCCCTCCTTCGAATATCCCTTTGGTATTTCTTGACTTTACTTTATAATGGCCTAATAAAAGCCAGGTGAGCCTGTAGATCTTATTTTAGCTTCAATAAGAAAGAGTCAAAACAGCAAGTAAATGCTACATTTGTATGCCAACGTTTATATATAGTCCATGGAATCGTTCCAATCCAATTGCCCGGTAGTTCTATGCAATGATCGACCTCCGTATTTACGAATAGCATGTTTACATGTGTGTATATAAACAAAGGAACGTGTCTTTGTTTGAGGAAAATTATATTTACCTGCTAAAAACCTTTGGTTCTTTTTTTTGCGTAACTAACAAACTTGATTTGCGATTATAACACATATATCCACTTTACATTAACATCATTTCAGAAACCATCCACAGATAGGATGGGAGATTCTGAAGAAACCGGATGTTGTTAATGGAGTTTGGTTTGATGGTTTTCCGGGTGATAAGGAGTACGACATGGGAGCCATTGGATTTAGAATCGACAGCAGACTACGAACCTCTCCACAACATTGGCTAGAAAATATCAAGTTCGGTTTCAATGACGTATGTTATAAAATCCTAATAATAATACCTTTGGCCGGATTCGACGTTTTGATAGTACAATCGAACAATAGCGGGATGAGTTAACAGAATCTGTTTGCATACCAACCACTTGAACATCATACAAACTATCTGTAAAATAAATAAAAAAAGACAGAAAAAAAATTACACTATTGCTTCTATTGAAATGCATAATTACTATACATGTATTTTGCCTTCCCGAGATAACAAAAAAATGTAAAAAATAATATATATAACTTTATTTGCATTATTACACCCCCGGCCTGGGCGCCATAAAAGTTGAGAATATTCTTAAGTCTGAGAATTTTATTAAATATGGGGATACTCAAATGTGATTGGCTGAGAATGGGAATTTGAGTAAACTTTCTTTACTCAGCAAAAAAAGTTCTTTATGGCGCCCAGGCCTTATAAAATCACACAATAAAAAGACATATATATATGTATTGATTAAAAATTAAAGTGTTCAGTAACATAAATAACATGTCTAACCAGGGTCTGATGTCCTCAATTGCTCCGTTGCTAGCACATGTATTTATCTTATCGGCAATTCGTACATATTTCCTTCGATCGTTTTGCCTAATATTTTCGAGTATCACATACAGGCTGTATCACTGAAAATATGAGGCAATACTTCATGTGACGTAATGCGGAAGGATCTACTTATCTAATCGTCCAATGAAAAGGAATTAGGGAAATTACCAATGACACATCGTCAATTCACGCAAATAGTCAATATTGTCCCAATATGAAAAATAGTGCACATTAAAATTAGTTGAAAAAGTGATATTTTTTCTGAAAAAAAAAGAATTATAGATAACAGGTTAATAGGTAGTTACTTTTTTTACTATATCATGTGGAATATCTAAACTCGCCTTCGGGCTCGATATATTCAGTATCAAAGACGAAACTACCTATTATTCTATATTTCTCCTATTCTTGACGTGTTTAATAGGTGGGATAAAATACATACTATGTTTAACCACTTCCCGGTGATTGAATTTCTACGTGGGAATTACCGCCCTTTGTTCTACATTTATTGGAACGATAAACTAGAGAAGTCCCGAAATGACGTCCATGTAAACAAACTACATAGCAATGACATTTTCTTGAGGTTTTTGTCGAAAATCACAGGAGAAACAGATTCTCCTTCAATTTACTCGTGAGTTATGGAATTTCGCCACCATCAATAGTTAAATTTTAGATTTTAACACGCTCGCTAAGGGCTCGCGTGTTGAAAATCGAAAATTTAACTATCTCGGGAGGAGAATTTCAAAAACTTACTCGTACCTGAAGGAGAATCTATATCTGTATGATTAATATTCAGATAATCAAAATATCAAAACTATTTATATGTGTTAAAAAATCATCACAGAGGGTGGTATTTATCTTACAATTTAAAAAGAAAATATTTCTCATCATCACGAACTTTGCATTCTTACGAAGTGAAAGCATATTTTTACATCTTCTAGTTTCTATACCTAATTGATGGTCGCCCAACCTGAATTTAGCAATCAATTGTCTGTCTTTAAAGTTATTACATTTTAAATAATTTTCTGTACCACAGTGGTTTTTTTATTTTTGCAAAAGAAACAGTTTTGAGGAATCATGAAAGTTTGATAATGTTTTTTTTTTTATAACGAAACTGAATGAATCACCTCTTTGAAAAATTTAAACACTTTTTTTTTAAGCCACAGGAAGGAAATCGAGTGATAAACTACCCACCAGGTCATCCTTTTTATACCGACGAAGATGGTGATGACAATGAAAGTTTTACTGACGTTGATGGTTCTGTAACAGGGTATCCAGGTGTCACTGTTATACTTCCGGTTCCGTTTCATTTGACTTCTGCGTGCACATACCGTGAGAATTGGGAAATGGCTTTTTGCGAACATCAGTATGGTACAGTAAGTATTGATTTACAACAGAAGGGACAAGAACTACGAAGAAAACACAAACGCAAATTAAAAATGGTTAAACTTTATATCACTGATAAATATGACAAAAGAATACCGAAGCCACAAACAGTGGGAAAAGTCCGTCAATTCGAAATTCAAACAAAAAGAAAAATTAGTCGAATGGAGAACAACAACAAAACGCCAAAAGGATACATGAATAACTAACAAAATAAAAAAATATAATAAACTGAAAAACATAATAAAATAAAGGCAAATAGATCAAGACAGCACAGAAACTCCAACAAAAAATCATCAAGTGACATCAGGTGCTCCGGAACGGTAAGCATATCAGTTTCGTTTATCAGTAAATATACTTTGATATTTCTTGACTTTACTTTATGTATTAATTCTAATTTTGATAACGTACAAAACACTTGTTAATTACTACCGTTGTTCCTTTCTTGGATATATCAGATAGTACTCTAAAGCTCTGACAACTTTTGTAGAACTGACCATTCATTATCTTGTTTTTATTGCATTTCTATAATAAAATTACAAAATTCAATAATAGGTCTATTGTGTAAGAAATTTTACAAAACTGTAGATTATAAGTAATTTGTAAATTATGTGTCCCATTCAGAAAATGACTTGAGTGAATTCTATAAGATGTTTGCAAAGTACATCAGAAATGAAATGAAATATTATGTGGTTACGTTATATTTCGAATGACAGTAATAGAGCTAGATAATTTTGTTAACATGTTCTGCTTTGGTATCTCATACCTACCTTACCATAAATCTCTCGTACCTACCTTACCATAAATCTCTTGTACCTACCTTACCATAAATCTCTCGTACCTACCTTACCATAAATCTCTTGTACATACCTTACCATAAATCTCTCGTACCTCCCTTACCATAAATCTCTCGTACCTACCTTACCATAAATCTCTCGTACCTCCCTTACCATAAATCTCTCGTACCTCCCTTACCATAAATCTCTTGTACCTCCCTTACCATAGATCCCTCGTACATACCTTACCATAAATCTCTCGTACCTCCCTTACCATAAATCTCTCGTACATACCTTACCATAAATCTCTCGTACCTACCTTACCATAAATCTCTTGTACCTACCTTACCATAAATCTCTTGTACCTACCTTACCATAAATCTCTCGTACCTACCTTACCATAAATCTCTTGTACCTACCTTACCATAAATCTCTTGTACCTACCTTACCATAAATCTCTCGTACCTACCATACCATAAATCTCTTGTACCTACCTTAAGGTAGGTACAAGAGATTTGTGGTATGGTACGTTATCTCGTACGTACCTTACCAAAAATCTCTCTTTCATACGTATCTCGTACGTACCTTACCATAAATCTCTCTTTCATACCTTACCTCAAATCTCTTGTACCTACCTTACCATAAATCTCTTGTACCTACCTTACCATAAATCTGTCGTATCTACCTTACCATAAATCTCTCTTACATACCTTACCATAAATCTGTCGTACCTACCTTACCATAAATAAGTACATGTACATAAATTCCACCAATTTAATGAAAATAACATTAAAGGTGACCATAAGGTTAAAAAAAAAAACAAATTATTTGCTTCTTTTTATCTCACGTGTCCTCAAAGGGCATGTGTACTTTTGCCATCACATGGCGTCTGTCGTCCGTTTTAGGTTATTAGCTTGAATATTATTATAGATAAAGACAAAGAGTAAACAGCAAAAATGTTCCGCAAAGTAAGATATACAAATAAATCAACATGACCAAAATCATCAATTGACCCCTTAAAGGAGTTTTTGCCCTTGAACGATTATTTACCTGTAAACAGTAATTATAAGTAAAAAATAATGGTCTGACATAATGTCACAGATGTTAAGAGTATAATTTAAAATAAATTAAATGGTAGCTGTACAAGTAAAATGAAAGGTCAAGGTCGAGGTCATTAAAAAGTCTATAGCAACTGATGAAAAAGTCCCTAGCAACCATATATATTTAGATTCAGGACCTTACAATATAGCTGTACAAGTCAATATAGAGGTTTAAGGATCAAGGTCATTGAAAAAATCCAAAACAAAGTCCCTAGCAACCATATATATTTAGATTTAGCACCGTATATATTGGAACAGGATTCTATATTTGAGCTGTACAAGTTATTATCGAGGCAAAAATGCGACGTTATACATTAAATAGCAAAAATAATCATTGGTGCAAGATCTACACAAGAAGATAACAGGTGAGCGATTCAGGCTCTTGGGAGCCTCTTGTCAAAATGAACATTAGAGCTGAGGTAATTAGTATTTAATATAAACTGGATCGCTTATGTGCTTGTATGTTTTGTTTTGAACATTATATATATGTTTCATGACAGTATTATTATAACAGATTCGAGTAAATTATGGCAAAGATGAAGATGTAGACTCAATAGATTCCGACACAGAGGATGTAGAGACATCCACAAATAATCTATTAATGGCCAGAGATGATGACCATACAGTGGCGTATCAGGTACATGATATTGGTACCCAGGCACCATTTGTTGTCATTATACAAGGCAGTCATAGCTACTCAATGCATTTTACCCAAACATGGCCGGATCAGCAAATTAAAATATTTGGAATGGGTATAACACAGTAAGTACATATTTTATCCCGCTTTTTTAAAAAACAAAAATCGTTTATTGCAGACCGGATGTTTGCATTACGGTTTTTTCTTATACGATATATGGCTTCCGGGGCAGAATTTACGTTGGTTTTCCCGATCCTGAAAATCGTCTTGTTGTAATGGAAATCTACTTTCTTAGGATGATTTTAGTTCAAATATTGAACAATACAAAAAGAACAAAAAAATAATAATAATAAGCACAGGACAAGGCTTTATTTTACAAACTGTATAAACCCCCCAGAATAAATATTTCATTCTGTTTCTTTTTTAGTTGTAGGCTACAACGTAGATTAAAGACAACAATAAACAAGAAATTTAGACATTTTAGCGAAAACATAATAAAAAAAAACAAAATCAACAGGTTCATGCACTACTTCACGGTCCTTTTCTTTTTTCATTTTCTAGTTCAGCGTATGTAAGAGTTGGTATTTGCATTCCAAGAGATTCAACATTTACTTTGAAAAGGAACTATCCAAAGTTGACATCTACAGCCGAGTGGACACCTGTTAATGCGTTCGCTGAACTTGATAGCGATACCTACGGTGATAAATACTTCTTTGATTCAGAAGTTGGGTAAGGTTTAACCAACTGGTGTTCAAGACCTATTTATCGATTGTTTATAATACCTGGCATGCAGAGAATGGCAAATATATTACCCCACCTCCCTTTCTGGTGTACCTGAATTGTGATTAATGGTCTGTCAGAGCATGCTAGTCTCGTCTTCCGTATTACCGGCAACATGGTCCATTTTATATGAAAGTTTGCACTTGAATCCGTTTCACAAATAATCGTGCATCTACGATTAGTTGTAATTTGGATTTGATTTCCGGACTTCATTGACTTTTTTGTATTGACGTCCGGGAACCAGTCTCAATCAGGTGAGCGATACAGGCTCAGCCCACTGAGCCTCTAGTTTGTATTAGTCATACAAATATTTGTGAAACAGGGAAATGATCCGGCGTTTGTTTTAGATGTTATGATTTTGTATGTTCTATATTCTTTAATTTTTGGAAATGATTTGTCACTCTAAAATTTGGTTCACTATTTTTGTCCTATTATTTCTTCTTACATATATTATTATCTTTGTCTTAACGTTGAACATTTCACTCAATGTGATGGAGCTTGAGATGCACTTTCGCCTTGGAATTTTTAAAATGGATGCCGTAGCCGTGGAAATAGTGCAAAAATATCTTAATGAAACCTGACTTGAAGGCAAGAACCCATGCCAGGATGATTTAAATACCTGTCCTTACATGTACATGTATATCATCCCTCGACCCATATCTGCACTCTAATGGAGCCTCGCGGGAGACATGGAAGTCTTGGAGTGTTACTAGGGTAGATATAGAAATAAACATAAGATAATTTTACATATATTCATACATCTTACCTTGATAGTGGATTAATAAAAGAACTAAAAGAGCAAAAAAAATTACAGGTCTGTGTGCTTGTTTTCGAGATATCAGCTATTAAAAAGTTGGGGGAAAAATATGCTCTCTCTTGATTTACATGGCTTTATCATTGACAAGTTTTATTTCTCAAAAACCATTAATTAATAACAAAGGTTATATAAGATTTTACAAATGGCTTATTATTCTGCATGCAAAATATTTATGAAAAGAAAAATGGGTGTTAGCAGGAAAAATAGTTTATGGCATTCAAATGGATAAAACCGGATGATTCTGAACATCTGACAAAAATCAAAAACATACCAGCGAACATCCTTAACATTAGGTTTTGGTCTTCCAGACTCCTTTTACCCCCCCCCCCCCTTTTTTTATAGATATCTAGCAATAATGTACAGACATACTAACAACCGGGACACAGGTTCACACGATGAGTGCCCTCAGGACGATTGTCTCCTTGTGAGACTGGAGCTTGATTTACTACTTGCTGATGAAAATGATGTCGACTGTTTCTCTCGTCTTTACAGCAAATACACAGTTGAAGAACTAACTCCACAGGTAACCAGAATATCTAACAGGTGGATTGGTCGCACTGGTGGGGTGCAACCTGCAATATGTTAGAATATTTGTATAATATTTTTCTTAAACAGACAATAACGTTCCTCAAGCTACCAGTCTTTCCCTACTCTAGTTCAACATTCTGTATCGGCTCTTTATGCAGGAAAAAACCATATATGTCTTTCATTAATCTGCATTTTGTGGTTGAATATCAAAATAATTACTGCAGAGTAAAAACACAATTTTATGCAGAAAAATATTCTAACATCAGAAGTCGTTTGCAGAATTAATTTTCCACATACCCTGTAACGTTGAATTTTTATGGATTTGCGATTTTCTTGAGTTAATTGTGTAAAAAATGTCGACTTTACACTATATTAAACATGACAATTCCCATGTATTCCTTTATTTAATTTAACCAACAGTTCCTTTGATCTAACCAATAGAATAATCACACAATTCAATTTTCTTGCCGAATATTTATACGCCATACATGTAATCCGTTTTATTATTTCATCACGTGATGTTATCCAATTGACCTCAGGTCAACTGACGTAATTCATCCATTTTGAGACTAGAAAGATAATTATATTTGATTGACCAACACAAAAAAAAATATTCTTGTTATTTTTTATTTGAATATTTTTTCTCTTTCAGTAGTATTTTTCAAGTAATTGTTACTTACATCCAATTCAGCTTAATTTTTCATTGTAGTTTGAAATTTGCCCACAATCTTTTTCCTCCGAATTCCCTACTTGTGGATATTGGAGTTGTCTCCCATATGCATGAGTTATCTTTCATGACAGAGGGTGCTTTGTATTTTACATACATGTAAAGGACAATAGTTAATTTTTTTCCGAGAAAATTGAATTGGGGAAGGCCTTCATCAGGCACTGAAAATTACTAAGTATGGGAAAATAATCAAAATAGAACCAAATACATATCATTAATGTGTGGTAGATATTGTTAGGAGATTTAGGAAGAAAATATTCTGCATAAAAATGTTATTTTTGTGTTGCCTGCGGAACGCATGGTCGACAAATAGGCATGATAGGTATCACTTTCTGTCGTCTTGCGTCCTCTTGCGTCTTGTGTCGTCACACTTTTCTTCTATCCTCAGCTACTCTTAAACCGCTCAAGGGATTTTGATGAACCTTTATCTGTCCATTTACCTTAATGTACAGGTGTGCATATATATTTCATTTTTAGAAAATTAAAAAAAATTGACATTTTTAAGAAAAGGCGGGGAGGGGGGGACGTCGGAACTTCTATCCGCAACTACTCCATAACCACTCAAAGCAATTTGATGAAACTTTCTCTGTGCATTAACCTTAATGTAAAGGTGTGCATATATATTTCATTTTTAGAAAAAATTAATATCTTTTGTAAAAATTGACGTCCGCAGGCGACACATGTCTTTCTTGGAAGACTCACACATTTTTATCTACAGAAGAAACCTTTTTCATAGAGCAGGTAACTTTGTAAATGGAAACAATTCATATGTACCAAAAATGGAGAATTATTTTCTCAGTATTTATATACCTTCATGCGGTATATGGAGGTAAAGCGACAAATTTAATTGTAAAAAATAAATGTAGACTTGTTTGTGTAAAACATGAACCACTACATACAATGACATATAACTTGACCAAATGATAGTCATCCTAAATTATTTATTCATTATTTCTTGTAATAAACAGAATGGACCGGCAATTCCGGTAGCAGACTATGATGTAGACACAAGGGAACTAATTCACACGTCACGTGATCCACCACCCGTAAGTACATGGTCAGTAAGCGAAATAAAAAAAGGACATGCATGTTAATGGTATTTAATATATAAATCTGCTCGACAATTTGTATTATTATTTGGCTTCACCATCTATATAACGGGAAATATACGAAATCGCAATTTTAATCCGTAGTGGTTAGCGCATTAGACTACGAAATCCCCAAGTGAATAGGGATAATTGTAAGTTGGTATTACTTGTTTCCCAATCCAATATAAATATAATAAGTTTAAACTTAACTACGGGATATTTAGTTTTAAATCAAATTGTGTTCGAGATGTTTTATAAAAATGTATGTTCAAAATGATATTTTATCTTTTTCAGACTTGGGGAGCAGGTGCGAACAAATAACCAACTGAGGACAGTTGTAAAGAAGTTATACCATGCTTCTAAAAATCCTCATTTCTTTTTATTTCTTGTAAATTCTTTGCTTTGAGACAATGTATTTGTATATGTGTATATTATTCCATAAAATAAACTTTTGTTTGTGCCTGTCCCAATTCTGGAACCTATAGCCTTTGTTAGTCTACCCCATCCCCATGTACAGTGCCTGATTTTATATCTATAGGTTACTTCGCATCTTTATATTCAGTTGATTCAGAGGGTAATTCATTAAACAAACAACAAACAACAAATGTTTTATTGTCAATCAAGACGCCCTGTATGAGACTGAAGAATTACAAGATATATACAATGATTAATATGATTGTTGTAAACTTAAAATAAAACACAATTAAAAGAAATAAATTATATATATATATATATATATATATATATATAAGTCTAAAGATTTGCACAACGGTACTAATATAAGTTGGTAATATACGAAGATGATGTTATAAAATCGTGTTGACAAATATTTCGGCTTAACAAATAGCCTTCGTCAGTGTCGATAGTTTTTACAATACTCATATATATATATAATAGAAAATAATATTAATGAAAAATCAATCGAAGTTTGTAAAAATAAAAAACTCCAAAAATCAAGGGGGACATATACAGGGACCAAATTCGCAATGAATGAGTGTGGTTCCAAGTTGCAGAGCACCAAACTACTAGACAATGACAGATATGAATTTAATTTAATTTAGAATTTGTGAAGGTGTACAGATTGTTTAATAAAATATATAGTTTTTATAAGTAAAGCTGTCTTCAGTCGACATTAACCAAATACATTTTGAAGTATTATCCAGATTCTTTAAGTTTGGGAAATTATCTTTAATAGAAGTTAGAGTATCCTGTCTGGTTCTCAGTAACACAGGACATTTCTACATTACTTTTGCAGAGTTTACAAGTTCGTTGATCTGCTGGGGCATTTAAATATCACCCCGCTCAATTTCTAATTTATGTGAACTATATCTAAAATTTGTGATTAGCCTTCTTTGGCCAGGACTGCCCCACTTTAGATAATCTTCATATTTGAAGTCATTTTGAAAAAGTCTGTATGTACGTAACTTGCTGCCACGAGAAAGTTATTTTCTATCATCAAAAACATGATTACCCCAAATAGTGTTATATTAAGCATGAAATAATCTAACGGTTAAGCTTTTAAGAATTTCTTTACAGACATTAAGACTGGTTTTGTTTATATTACAATAATAAGAATCTCTATTATACAACTGTACCAAAATGATTATTTTCACAATGGAGCTGTTTTGAGATATTGAATCAAGAATAGTCATTCTGAAAATTAGTTGAATAATAAAGATATCATGGATTTTTAAAAGCCCAATCCAGTATACAGCTTGTGGTAGTTATATATAGAAGTGTCGTTGTGATGACTTTATTCTCACTTGATAATTCGTTCAGTTGATGTTGTAATATGAAACAAATAACTTTTGTTATTAACTTTGATGAAGTTTGATAAAGTACATATACGTCAAATGATAACCAGTATGGAGTTAAGTTATATTTTGAATAAATATCTCAAGATATTCCAATATCCATGTTTCATAAATGCTTTGGAAAGTATTCAGTTTATTGACACTTTCTTAGCTGCACCAGATATTTGCAGTTTGACAGAAGGATAGATTGTAGGTCCTTGTTAACGAAAACGTTCTAACTCTCTGTTTTTGGATAATGGTAATAGGGGGGGTAAAGGGGTCATTAGCAAAACTGATTAGTCTTTAATAACGAAATGTGCACATCCTGTGCATCAATATTGGTATCAAAGAGTTAAAGTTCACACTCGCAGTCCCAGAATCATTGTTCATTATTATAGATATCCATATGGGTTGTTATAATTATATACTAGTCAACAAAAGTAACGATACACGAGTTCGGAACCAAATATAATTCCTTAAAAAACTTAAATATGAGGGCAACAGTGGTTTGCTACTTCATTTCTTGATCTAATGCGTCTTATTTTTTAAATTTAGATAAAGCTTAAAATGATCGAATATGGAAATTTCCAAAAGAGGGCTAAATTAAATTTGCGGAAAACCGAGAAGGAAATCGACACACATTTTGTGAAATGAAAATCCAGAACCTGAAATCAGTAGAAAAAACTCAAATATGTTGTCACAGACAGTATGATTCACATAACTGGTTAAAAATACTGATTTTTTTAATTTTGGGTTGAAAAATGTGATTTTTGAAATCTCAAAAATTGGAATTTTTTTATTTCAAACTTTTTTCAAAAAATTCATGCTTTTGACGAGAAAATAATCCACTATGAAAATCAGACGTGTGGGTCTTTTTTTGCTTAGTACAGCTATTTGAATATATGAATATATGAAAAATGTATTACCCTGTATCGTTTCTTTTGTTGAATAATATATAATTGAGTTTCATTTTTACGTTCGATTCTGTGGTAGTGATAAGATAGAATGGGTGTTCTAGTGCTCTCAAAATCGGCAAAAACAAGGCCTTCAATATCTGTAAAATAATATTGCCCTAGCAAGGTTTTTACTGCTTTCTTCTAAATGCAGTTGCGCAAAATGGGATATATGAAATAAAACGTTTTACACTGTCGACTAAAATGACCGAAATCGCAATAAAATAATCCTGACCATCTATGATAGACCCATCTGCTTCTGTAGATTTGGCAGTTTCATATTTTTCTATTGATTCTAAAATTTAGATAAATACATGTGTGCGACGGCAATAATCCGATGCAAATGATGAAAATTATTCACTAATATAATTTCATACCCTTTGATGAAATATTATAAAGAGGATTTGACGGACATTTGTTTTTGTAAAACATCCTGCCCACATGACAAATAAACAAAATGTAAACACCGGAGAAGTATTTTAACGATGTTATAAGAACATCACCACTGCATTCAGACAAAAACTAGGTCGAATTTCTACGCAGGTGATGCTTGTATATTTTGTCATTGCTAGGCTATAACATATGAAGTTCCGGCATCAATACGGATTTACTGTCCAAAAAGTATCGCATTGTCCAGTCCTAATATCAGACATGTATCTTGATATGTTCCTTTGTCTGCTTAAGTAAATTTTGTGATGACAGCCATACTCTCTCTAGAATTCTCAGTAGCTACTATATACTGTGATTAAAAAATAAATAGATGCAAATAAAATGCAAATAGAATGCTCACTGTTAATTAAAAACTGCCTCAATGCACATGTACAAAGAAGGTGACGTCTAAAACGTTTGGAGTCCCTTTAATGACTTCATAGCGAAAACGAAAATTTAGTCTATGATATGATAGACGGGAAAAGTTTGACCAATCAAATTACGCGTTATATTTAATATTAAATTATTTATAAATAACCAAAAAATCGATTCAGGGGCGTAAAGAAGTATTTATACATTAAGAATGAAGACATGAGTGTCATGAAACTCCTCATCTTATATGTCCAAGTATTTTACATCCCATCTTTTTTAGTAATATTATATAAAAAGGACAGCAAATGTCGTTATTCACCAGAAAAGCTAACCAAACCTTTAAGCAGACTTATCCACAAGGGATATTGTTACGATACTGTTGTCAAGTCATTAAAGATGGTGTGTATTGGAATTAATATTAATTCACTCATAGGCTCTTTGCATCGGAAATCAACACATTTATTCTAAAACCAGTTAATGGCATGATACGGCTTGTTCTTCTTCTTATATAATTTTTGATGGCGTAATTCTAAACCCCTAACGGGACAGATTGTGGATTATTTTTAATATGATAAATGAATACTATTTAGATCAGTTTAGTTTAGGTCTGGAGATTGCTTGTCAGTAACTTCTTGTAGTCCTTCTTTAATTTATATTGATCATTGTCATTTTGCTTAGTTTCATCTGTTACCTTTTCTAACATCGGACCCGGACTTCTTTTGAATTGAGTTTTACTCTGCGTATCGCTGTGTGTTTGCTTATTCCACATAGGATAGAGGTATATGGGGAGGGTTGAGATCTCACCAAACATGTTTAACCCCGCCGAATTTTTGCGCCTGTTCCAAGTCAGGATACCTTAGAATGGGAGAATATGGAAAAAAATTCTTAACTTCTATTTATTAAGAATATCCCATGGTAAAGCCAAGACATACATACATTACGGAATATTACAGAAGCAATAATTAACCGTATAAACACAATTTTAATTTTGATTGGCAAATGAAATAACAGACTATACAAAACAAACAACTATGAAGACAAATTTAATTCATCACGAGTACACGATTTCTGCCTTAAAATGAAGAAATATATACATAATGAACTATTTACATTAATTTTTATGAAAATCAACACCTGATATTATGGTCATAAAATTACTACCATTTTCACAGTTTCCTGTATTTATTTCAGAAACTAGCATATATTTATATAATACATGTATATATACAGTATGGATTATTTAAAACATCACCCTCAAGTAGACATTTGAAACAGAGATTATGACTTACAGTATTACTTTTTTGATGAAAAATATTTCAATTTCACAGTGAAAAGAAAAACACAAAATTTAGCTTTTCATCAAATTTTAGGATGATACTAAATAAAATTCAGCTCTATCAGAGTGTGCAATATATGACAAAAGTGATTCTTCTTAAACAGTTGTGTAATTTAAAGTGAAAACATAAGTTTAAAATTTCATACCCTATTTAAAAAAGCTCTCTGCAACTTACCGTAATACTTGTCTGATAACTATAATTCCATTTTACAGTGAAAACACAACACATTTAGCTTTTCAAACATATACATAGGAAAATACTTTATTAAAATTCGATATATAAGCTTGTGTGATATAAGAGAAATGTGATTTTTGCAAGAATGCTGCTGTTTTTAAAGAAAAAACACAAGATTCAAACTTGATGGGTACATATCTTATACTTTAAGGAATGTTGACATGAAGTTAGCTCAAACAATTTCATACGGTATTCTAAAAAGCTTCTCTACAACTTACCGTAATATTTGTTTGATAAAAATGATCCCATTTTACAGTGAAAAACAAAACATTTAGCTTTTCAAACATATACATAGGATGATACTTAGTTAAAATTAGCTATATAAGCTTGTGTGATATAAGAAAAATGCGATTTTTGTTAAAATGCTACTGTTTTTAAAGAAAAAATACAAGTTTCTAACTTGTCATATATATTAATATTTTTACGTTCATTAATTTTCTATAGAAATCTATTTCATAAATTTGTTACGGTATCCAAAACAGCATCCCTGCAGCTCACCGTAATACTTGTTAGACGAAACAATTTAAATATCACAGTAAAAAAAAACACAAAATTTAGCTTTTCAACAAATTTTAGGTTCATACTTAGTCAAATTAAGCCATATCAAAGTGTGCGATATAAGATAAAAGTGATTTTTGTTCCAACAAAAGTGTTTTTGAGGGTAAAAATACAAGTTTGAAACTTGACATATGGTTATTTTATACATTTGTGAAGTTTTGACTTAAATGTTGTTCACAAAATTTCAAGCGGTATCTTAAAAAGTTTCTCTGGGACTAACTGTAATACTTGTCAGATAAAAGAAATTCAATTTCAGAGTGGGAAAAAAAACATACTTATAGTTAAATTTAGCCATACAAGGAGTGCAACATACGACTTTAAAAGATATTTTTATTGTACCTGGAGTGGTTTTTAAAGTCAAAATATAAGTTTCAGTATTGACTTGAAATAAAATTTTAGATATACTTTTTATTTTATTTCATATTTCAAAACTTATAATTTATATTTTCTTTAAATAATATCATCAAGAATTCATATCATTTATTTCATTTGACAGTAGGGATAACTTTGTGTGCATTAGAACTTATTGAAATTGAAACCAAACATATCAAAATAAATATTTTATAATATTTGCTCTGAATATTATTTACTCATTATAACATGATCGACCAATAATAATAAAATAACATTTTATTTATCCCCAGGTAATCGTTTTTCGTCCTAGGATCGTCCTAGGACGGCGCATGCACGTTTAGCAGAGGCAATTATTATTCAAATCTCTGGTTTTGTCAAGAGAACAGCGCGTGCGCAGTTGAATAAATCGGACCAGAGATTTGATAAATCAATAAAACAGAGATTATGACTGGTCATAATCTTTGCTTTCAAATCTCTGGTTGACTAGTTGCACGACTGGTCCATGCTGTTCTAATCTAATTTTTTTTGGGGTCCTGGAGCACAGATTTGAACTAGAAATTATGTAAACTTGAAGATAACTTAAGGTGATGTTTTAAATGAGCCGTACTGTAGGTCTTAAGTAATAACCAAACGTTCAAATTTACTCGATGATGGACCGATTATAAATTAACGGTGCAATGCAAACTAAAAAATAAATAAACTCCTAAGAAGTTACAAAACTACATCAAAATTAAACAACTAAAGTTTGCATTAAAACATTACTTCAAACGTATCAAAATTTTCTGACCACTGAGATCCTTCATCAATGCTTTCGCAAATTCAATGTAATGTTTATAGCATTGATATAGACCATTTATTTAAATCTTGATTTCAAATCTCTTTTTTATGACAAAAGCACTTAACATTATTGATACGGGAAGTGAATTAGGATAGGGATCTAATCTTCGTATTATCATGAAATCTCTATTGGGTAATTATCCCGCGCCAGCGAAGCCGCGGGGATATTGTTTTGCTGTTCGCCGTGCGTACGTCCGTACGTACGTACAAAGTACGTCTGTATGTAATTTCCAGGAATATCTCAGGAATCACAAGAGATAGAAAACTGAAACTTTGACCATTGTTAGCATTGTTGATGAAGATTGTGCCGAATTTTGGAATTTTGGAATTTGCCCTTAGGGCATAATTATGAGCCAAAAAACGGATTTCACGATATCCAGTAAATAGTGAAATCTTCTAAACTATTTGGACTATAATGCCGAAACTGAAACCATGACTAGTATTACATATGGCAAATTCAAAAGTGGCATGAGACTTTTTCTAAAACCAATGGGGGCATAGCAACAAAAAAGTTAAAAAATCCCAAAATCGAATGTCACAGACTTCCTCTTACACCCTTAGCGGTAGAAACATAAAAATTGGTGAATTACTAGCACTTTATAAGTTGTATGTGCCGAAGGTTTTGGAATTTTCAAATTTGCCGTTGGTACAGAAACATTTTAATGAGTCTCACACTTATTAATTTTTGAAAATTACCAATCAACAATACTATAAGACACTAGCAAAATAATAGCTGTTAAATGGAATATTTTGATTTCCAAAAAAGTAATTCCAATTTTGGTAAATTTCCTGAAAGACTCTAAGACCTTCATTTTTTGGAATGTATCTAGCAACCATGCATATTAAAAACCATTAATATCATTAGAGTTAAGGTTACCATTCAATTTCCAAAAATGGAATTCCAAGTTTGGTTAATTTCCTGAAAGACTCTAAGATCTAAATTTTTTGGATCTTTACCTACCAACCATACATATTTGTTTACAAAAAAGCAAAAGCTGTATAGAGAATGATTAAATTTCCAAATTTAAATGGAATATTTGGATTTAAAAAAAATAACTGCAATTTCGGTAAATTTCCTGAAAGACTCTAACATCTTCATTTTTTGGAAATTTATCTAGCAACCATGCATATTAATAACTATTAATGTCACAAGACTTAGGCTAACCATTCAACAAATTTACACTTATATAGTAGAACATGTCATCATAAAAACAGTTCACTACATGTATGATATCCTAATCAGTCACACTTTATTTAACATTATGACTACTATCTCATC
The DNA here is from genome assembly GCA_028015205.1 of Mytilisepta virgata. Taxonomy (NCBI): domain Eukaryota; kingdom Metazoa; phylum Mollusca; class Bivalvia; order Mytilida; family Mytilidae; genus Mytilisepta; species Mytilisepta virgata. The sequence goes on along the minus strand of CM051511.1, from coordinate 32,115,179 downwards.
TATCCAATTCATTACTAAAGTTATTTGCACATCTGAGTATAATTTTCTTACATCTTATCTACCCCAGTGAGCTTGAAATTAAGGATACTGCAGATACACCAAAGTCCGCTTCATATTAGAATTTGTTTCTTGAAATAGATTATGAGGGACTTTAAAGACAAAACTGAATGACAAACGTGACGACTTCAACTTTCCTATTGTTAATTTTCCCTTCTTGAGTAGCAATATACCAGCATCGCCTACATATGGCGTCTACGTTTCTCAGCTTATCCGATTTTCATGGGTATGCGGGAGTTACCCTGACTTTTGACAAAGAGGATTACTGCTGTCACAAAAGCTTCTTAACCTGGGTTTTATCAGGGATAAGTTGATGGCATTACGTAGGAAATTTTACGGTCGTCATCACGAATTGATTGACCATAACAGAGTTCCAATATCTAAGATGATGTTGGACCTGTTCCCACTGTCGTAACCTTTCACGTGCCCCCACCGATTTGTGACTTCCCCCGGATTGACTTTGTTGAACTTCACGACGGGTGCCGTATCCGGAGCAGGAACTGCTTACCCTTCCGGAGCACCTGGGTTCACTCCTGGTTTTTATAGGAGATCGTGTTGTGCATAGTGTTTTAGTTTTCTGTGTTTATTTGTTAAGCTTGTGGTTTGTCTTCCCGGGTTTGTCTGTCCAATGGATTACGTTTCTTTGATTGCTCTTTTGGTATATTTGTCCTTTTCCTTTAGAGCATTTAATTTTGTGATTAACACAACAGTGGCGCGAAGATATGCAGCGTGACTGCCTGTGAAAATTAAAATTTTGTAATAGTAAGCCGAGTATTCATACTTTATCGCTGAGTGTCCTTGGAGATCTTCAGAAATCATCGTGCATATATTTTCCTGCTAAATTAAAGTTTTACCTATCCTCAAAGCAGACAGTGGGCAGTTCAGGTTCGGTTCTCCAGTAGAACGGTCGTGATTTGTAGTTTGTACATGTAGAGCGAGGGAAGCGGCACTGGTCTTCTGAGGTCCCAATGTACAAGTAATATAAAGATGGAGTTAGTATTAGTAGTAAAATATGGAACGTAAAAGTGGACTTTTGTGTTAAGCCAGCCATGATGCTGTGTATGGTGGACCGATACAACCATATTATGTAAAGTACCAGTATGTATATATATAAATGAGAAAACCAGTATAGTACCAGTTGCCATGGTTCGTTAGTATGGAGGATCGTTGGAAACATTTCACTTATGATATGTGAGGAATCGACGTTGCAGATGAACTCCTAACTAGCTAGGTAGTGACAAAACTACTTAGTAACCCTGATGACGTCAATAGAGACTGTAGTGGTTTAGTTTTGACTCTTTGGTGGACTATAATTTCATTTATTAAAGACACGTATTCTACTTACATTTTTCAAATGAAACGATACTTTGTAAATTATATATATAATTTCATGTTAAATTGTTAATTAAATTATATTTTTTTCTTTTTCTTGCATCTTTTACATGACCATCTACTCGCCATCCTTGACACTGTCGTGTTTGTTAAATTGCTTTACAATTCCCACTAAGAACCTTTCAAAAAATGCTTATATTAAATCTTAGATTAAGGCTCAGCTGAAAATAACTTAAACACAAACCTGAATCCTAAATCTAAATCTTATCCCATCCCTAATTGCGAAATAAAATGCCAGTGCGCTGTCTTAATGACTAATATGCATGAAGTATGTAATTTAAGTATGACAACAAAATGAAAATTATAAAAACAAAAACAATTTAATCTTGCAGCTACGTCAATAATTACGATAAAAAACGTATTTACCTACACCTGGCCCAAAAGTATAAAAATAAAAAACAAATATGCTAAATATTTTTGTAATGAATTGAATGGAATTACCAGTTGTGTTGAAAAAAGGTTTTCTACATAGTACATATATCATGATAGTGATTAAAGTATTTCCCAAAATAAGTTACGACAATCTAAATATAAATTTTTATCAATGAACAACACAAATATGCTTTTACAAATGATCAAATAGCTTATATTTGAATTCTAATCTTACGGCTTACCATTAACCATATCAGTCGTTCTAAACCCATACATGTATTCTAACCAAAAACAATAACCTTAACCTCTGTCTAAGCCTTCCCTAACATTTCACCTGCACCCTCAACCATAACCATAACCCTAAATGAAATATCTATCAGTCTAGTAAATAACGAATTAAAACCATTGGTGCAAAATAGATATATAAAAAGAATGACAGAAGATTTGATAAACTTTTAAAATGAGAATTAAATGCTAATTGATAGAAAACAGCTTGGAAAATCATTATTTCCGAATAACACTGTTTTTAATTAATCTATAAATGAGGATAGCGATCAATTATGTAGAAATTGTTGATGAAAACTATCAAATTAATTTAATACTACAAAAAACCCAAAGACAACTCTAATTCCGTTCTTTGCTTTTGTAGAATATTGAAGAATTGGAAGCATTTGTTGTTATTTAAGGGGGCACAGAATACCTAAGGGAGTTAACTCTTCAAAACTCAGATGAACATTTTAATCACGTACTATTAGCAAAGAGAAATAAAGCTTCTCATTGATCAAAATTAGTGTTTGTCAAGCTGCTATATGTCCAATGAAATTATTCTGTAGTTCAAATTTCTTGAAATTTTTATATTTTTTTCAACACGTCAAAGTAAATATTTCATGAACATTTTATGAAAATTAAACGATCCAAATCTATTTTAGTCAAAGTGTTGGGTACCCCCTTTAAAATTCATTGAGTGTGTATTAATCTGAAGTCAGGAATGTTCAATTACCAATAATCCCTTCTATATCATCAACATAAACTAGTCAGAGTAACGTCAATCGGCCTATTTTGAAAATGGCTTTGGTGGTAGGACATCAGATCCCACTCCATATATGAAACTGGATTTGCCGATTCTTCAGTATTGATGTTTGTCGCGCGGGCAGTTTTTATTGGTGGAGGAGTCGGAGTACCTGGAGAGAATCACCAACCTTTGGTAAGAAATTCAGTATTGAAAAATGATGTTATTTTTAATGTTTGTGAAAGAACACAATAGTATGACTATTGACAGCGCATCTCAAATATGGCATAGGTCATACCGAATGTGTCTCGTTTGTTTACATATGTGTAATGATGCCAATGAAACTCTCGGGAGGATTGTTCTGTAATATTCTTTTTTTATTTTCCACTGTATTTTCAATTTCGGGATCGTCAATTTGGATAGCACTACTAATAAGCTGGTCCACGTTTTCATCTTTTAGATCTTTCTGTAAATATACACGTTAAATCATTTATCAGTAGCGGAATAAAATTATGAAAAGTTAACTCTCAATATCTGAAATATTTTTATTTCAAAATTAATTATATTTTCTTGTACTATCTTATTGCATGTTTGCACTTTAAACCGTATTTACCCTCTTAGGTTAAATTATTTTCATTATGTTTTGGATATAAATGTAAATTGTATTACCCCTTGTTCTATTACGTAAGCTGTTATGAACATGTTCTGTAATATTTGATGCAAGATCAGAGTACTGGCAATCCCTCCGAGCACAGAGCTTACAACGGTAAAAATGATTCCTGTAACACGTAAAACACTTCATGTAAATCATTAATATAGTAAAGTGCATCATAAGCTTTTGTCATTTTCTATTTTATATTCATTGTATTATTGTTTGATTAGGTTGCATTGTAATAATAATATATAGTACAATTCAGTGTATTGTACTTTAGTTAGTACAGGAATTATTACCAGCTTAGTATTTAAATCTAAGTCCCAAGATTTCGATTCAAGGGTAATATTTTAAATAATTTAATATTATATTTACCGCATCATTCTATTGGTTTACATTGTGTTGTTTCACATATCATAAACCAGTTTTTTCTTCTCTACTATGACGTCATATAGGGCAATCCCTACGTTTTAGGTGTTAAACAATCGTTGAAATACAATTATCAGGATTGACCGCCGATTGACTGTAATTTAACTTTTCAGTCAATTCAGTATAACATATAGCAAATAAAACCTTCAAATAAAATGCTACCGGGTTTATTTACATGTAGTGTGCACCTTGTGATTGAGATTATTTATTCCTAGACTGAATGAAACATACTCATTCCTGAGAGAAGTTTGTTAATTTTTAACATCATTTGTTATTTATTTAAATTAGAATATGCTGCACAAAAAAAAAATTAGTTTTGTTCGTCTAGCCCGTACACATTATTAATTTTGTAATAGAACGGTACACGTAAATTCTCTAATCTTGAAACACAACCGATCTCGAAAGTTGGATATAAATCATTTTTTAGTCAAAGTAAGATTTAGGTGTTTTGAAATGCCACGCTCCTTGCAAGCTAAAGACCCCTTCTGTAGTTTTTGAAAACGATTAGGCTAATAGCCGCTTCAGACGGCGAAAATATCCGATCCTATCCAACCATGCCACAGTGGCAGTCAAAACTTGTTCCACTTTGTGTCCAGTCCCAACCCTATTTCACCGTGTTCTCGTCCTGTAGAAGCATGAATTATATGACATTTGACGTTAAGCAAACAACGAACAATCTATCAACCGAATCATACGAATTGATGGAAATTTTACAGGAACCAGGAATAAAGCAAAATTTTAAAAAGGCAGTACATAGTAAACGAATTGTGGTAGTTGAATGTAAAAGTTTCGTAGAAATAAAGTGTTTCGATTGATGCAGTAGTAGGAAAAATTGCGTTGCTGTTGATTTTTTTTTCAGTAGGGAGTTCAGTTATATTAATTGAACGTCTGGATTTTTTGTGCTGAAATACAAAATTGATGTTCGTACGTAATGATGTCGTTATTAACAAAGTTTTGCATATAATTATTTTGTGGCTTTCTTGCAGACTGACTTAAATAAAACAAAACTTACCATCTGTGGTATGTCCTTTTATTTCGCCATCTGTAGAATGGACAGTTACATGTTTTTCTGTCGATTCTAAAATTTGAAGAAAAAATATATCTTCGGTTTAACGCCAATAACTCTACACCAATCACATGGTTTCTATTGGTGACAATTGTCAACTAATATATTGTCATTCCTTTTTATAGGACATGATAAACAAAATATGGACAGAATTTTTTATTTATAAATTTATTTATACTTTTATTCCAAATTTCAAAATTTCATCTTCAGCGCTCTAATTTTTATGACAACCTTCTAATGTGTAGACATGTCTGTTAAGTCTCGAAATGTCGTAAAAAGTATATTATAAATTTCATATAAAAACAAAACAATAGTGACTTTATACTTCAAAATGCTTATTCTGGAAAAATACATTTACGGTGAAACAGCAATAACTAAACATCAGTTAAATGATTTCAATCTCGAGCACTGGTGATGAGTTGTCAGTCAACGAAATGGCCATACAGTGCATCAAATTTATATCGGTGTTTTGCGATACGTTTTATTTAAACCGCGAAAAATCTCCATTGATTTAATTATACACATTTTCATAGAATATGATAAACAGAAAATTTTCACGACAAATTTATTCATACTTTTATTCCAAATTTATTTCAAAATCTCACCTTCAGTGCTCTGTCTGATTTCTGTGGCAACCTTGGCATGTGTAGATATTTCTGTTCGATCTTAAATGATGTTATAAATGTATTGCTGTGGATTCATTTATTTTCGTAGATACAAATTTTCGCGGATAGAGGAAAAAAGGCAATTTGTGGAATACGTAAATTCGTGGATTGCTGGCTTAGAAGGCGAAAATATCCGACCCTATACAACCGTGCCAGAGTGGTAGTCAAAACTTGTTCCCCTTTGTGTCCAGTCCCAACCTTATTTCACCGTGTTCTCGTCCTGTAGAAGCATGAATTATATGCCTTGGACGTTAAGCAAACACCGAACAATCAATCAACCGAATCACACGAATTAATGGCAATTTTACAGGAACCAGGAATAAAGCAAAATTTTAAAAAGGCAGTACATAGTAAACGAGTTGTGGTAGTTGAATATAAAAGTTTCGTAGAAATAAAGTGTTCCGATTGATGCAGTAGTAGGGAAAATTGCGTTGCTGTTGATTTTTTTCAGTAGGAAGTTCAGTTATATTAATTGAACGTTTGGATTTTTTGTGCTGAATTACAAACGTGTCCGTGCGTAATGATGACGTTATTAACAAAGTTTTACATATAATAATTTTTTGGCTTTCTTGCAGATTTGATTTAACTGACTTAAATAAACAAAACTTACCATCTGTGGTATGTCCTTTTATTTCTCCATCTGTAGAATGGACAGTTGCATGCTTTTCTGTCGATTCTAAAATTTGAAGAAAAAAGACATCTACGGTTTAACGCCAATAACTGTACACCAATCACATGATTTCAAATGGTGACAATTGTCAACTAATATATTGTCATTCCTTTTTATAGGACATGATAAACAAAATATGGACAGAGTTTTTTATTTATAAATTTATTCATAATTTTATTCCAGATTTCAAAATTTCATCTTCAGCGCTCTAATTTCTATGACAACCTTCTAATGTGTAGACATGTCTGTTTAGTCTAGAAATGACGTAAAAAGTATATTATAAATTTGATATAAAAACAAAACAATACCGGCTTTATACTTCAAAATGCTTAAACTTATTTATTATTCTGGAAAAATACATTTATGGTGAAACAGCAATAACTAAACATCAATCAAATGATTTCAAACTAGAGCACTGCTGATGGGTTGTCAGTCAACGAAATGGCCATACAGTGCATCAAATTTATATCGGTGTTTTGCGATACGTTTTATTTAAACCGCGAAAAGTATCCATTGATTCAATTATACACATTTTCATAGAATATGATAAACAGAAATTTTTCACGACAAATTTATTTATACTTTTATTCCAAAGATATTTCTGTTGGGTCTTAAATGATGTTATAAATGTATTGCTGTGGATTCATTTACTTTCGTGGATACCAATTTTCGTGGATAGAGGAAAAAAGGCAATTCGTGGAATACGTTAATTCGTGGATTGCTGGCTTAGAAGGCGAAAATATCCGACCCTATCCAACCGTGCCACAGTGGCAGTCAAAACTTTTTCCCCTTTGTGTCCAGTCCCAACCCTATTTCACCGTGTTCTCGTCCTGAAGAAGCATGAATTAGATGCCATTGGACGTTAAGCAAACAACGAACAATCAACCGAATCACATGAATTGATGGAAATTTTACAGAAACCAGGAATAAAGAAAATTTTTAAAAAGGCAGTACATAGTAAACGAATTGTGGTAGTTGAATGTAAAAGTTTCGTAGAAATAAAGTATTCCGTTTGATGCAGTAGTACGAAAAATTGCGTTGCTGTTGATTTTTTTTCAGTAGGGAGTTCAGTTATATTAATTGAACGTCTGGATTTTTGTGCTGAATTTCAAAATTGATGTTCGTGCGTAATGATGTCGTTATTAACAACGTTTGACATATAATAATTTTGTGGCTTTCTTGCAGACTTGGTTTAACTGACTTAAATAATACAAAACTTACCATCTGTAGTATGTCCTTTTATTTCTCCATCTGTAGAATGGACAGTTACATGTTTTTCTGTCGATTCTAAAATTTGAAGAAAAAAAGATATGTACGTTTTAACGCCAATAACTCTACACCAATCACATGGTTTCGATTGGTGACAATTGTCAACTAATATATTGTCATTCCTTTTTATAGGACATGATAAACAAAATATGGACAGAATTTTTTATTTATAAATTTATTTATACTTTTATTCCAAATTCAAAATTTCATCTTCAGTGCTCTTATTTTTATGACAACCTTTTAATGTGTAGACATGTCTGTTAAGTCTCGAAATGTCGTAAAAAGTATATTATAAATTTCATATAAAAACAAAACAATACTGACTTTATATTTCAAAATGCTTATTCTGGAAAAATGCATTTATGGTGAAACAGCAATAACTAAACATTAATTAGATGATTTCAATCTAGAACACTGCTGATGAGTTGTCAGTCAACGAAATGGCCATACAGTGCATCAAATTTATATCGGTGTTTTGCGATACGTTTTATTTACACCCGCGAAAAAATCCATTGATTTAATTATACCCATTTTCATAGAATATGATAAACAGAAAATTTTCACGACAAATTTATTTATACTTTTATGCCAAATTTATGTCAAAATCTCATTTTCAGTGCTCTGTCTGATTTCTGTGGCATGTGTAGATATTTCTGTTCGATCTTAAATGATGTTATAAATGTATTGCTGTGGATTCATTTATTTTCGTAGATACCAATTTTCGCGGATAGAGGAAAAAAGGCAATTCGTAGAATACGTAAATTCATGGATTGCTGGGTTAGAAGGCGAAAATATCCGACCCTATACAACCGTGCCACAGTGGCAGTCAAAACTTGTTCCCCTTTGTGTCCAGTCCCAACCCTATTTCACCGTGTTCTCGTCCTGTAGAAGCATGAATTATATGCCATTGGACGTTAAGAAAACAACGAACAATCAATCAACCGAATCACACGAATGGATGGAAATTTTACAAGAACCAGGAATAAAGCGAAATTTTAAAAAGGCAGTACATAGTGAACGAGTTGGGTAGTTGAATGTAAAAGTTTCGTAGAAATAAAGTGTTCCGATTGATGCAGTAGTACGAAAAATTGCGTTGCTGTTGATTTTTCCCAGTAGGGAGTTCAGTTATATTAATTGAACGTCTGGATTTTTTGTGCTGAATTATAAACTTGATGTTTGTGCGTAATGATGTCGTTATTAACAAAGTTTTAAATAGAATAATTTTGTGGCTTTCTTGCAGACTTAGTTTAACTGACTTAAATAAAACAAAACTTACCATCTGTGGTATGTCCTTTTGTTTCTCCATCTGTAGAATGGACAGTTACATGCTTTCCTGTCGATTCTAAAATTTGAAGAAAAAAGACATCTACGGTTTAACGCCAATAACTCTACACCAATCACACGATTTCAAATGATGACAATTGTCAACTAATATATTGTCATTCCTTTTTATAGGACATGATAAACAAAATATGGACAGAGTTTTTTATTTATAAATTTATTCATAATTTTATTCCAGATTTCAAAATTTCATCTTCAGCGCTCTAATTTTTATGACAACCTTCTAATGTGTAGACATGTCTGTTTAGTCTCGAAATGAGTTAAAAAGTATATTTATAAATTTGATATAAAAACAAAACAATACCGGCTTTATACTTCAAAATGCTTAAACTTATTTATTATTCTGGAAAAATACATTTATGGTGAAACAGCAATAACTAAACATCAATCAAATGATTTCAATCTAGAGCACTGCTGATGAGTTGTCAGTCAACGAAATGGCCATTCAGTGCATCAAATTTATTTCGGTGTTTTGCGATACATTTTATTCAAACCGCGAAAAATATCCATTGATTTAATTATACACATTTTCATAGAATGTGATAAACAGAAAATTTTCACGACAAATTTATTTATACTTTTATTCCAAATTTATGTCACAATCATACCTTCAGTGCTCTGTCTGATTTCTGTGGCATGTGTAGATATTTTTGTTAGGTCTTAAATGATGTTAAAAATCATTAATTTGATATCAACTTAAACCGATACTGATTTTATACAAATAGACTACAATCTAGAATTATATACACAAACAGCAGAAACAACATTGACACCACACAATTTTTTTTTTAAAATCGAGTGAATTAAGGTAATCCGGGCGGGAAAGTAGTTCCTATCACTGATTCACGGTGTTTATTCGGAACGCTTGCTTTCCGATTCAAAATACGGTAACGCTTGTTTTACGACTCAAAACACAATAACGCTTGCTTTGCGATATTCGTAACGCTTGCTTCTAGATTTTTGTTGACGAAAAAGCAGAAGACATGAAATATGGATGGATGATGCTTCAATCGGGTGGTATGTTGTGTTCTCTCTGATATCTCACGGAACACTAGAACTGTGTAACTTTATAAAAATGTAATTCGTGCCATATGATTTTTTTTATCTTGTCATAAACGGTTTCACAATTGCAACATTATAAACGATATAACGCAAGAAGGTGTCTCTTTCGTATGAAACCCTATAAAACATTTAAGATGAAGCCAGTAATCAAATTATCTATTGACTTTCCTTTTATTAATACTGTTCCTTATATCCAAAGAGGACAAATATACGACTCCCGTTGTGAAGTTCAACAAAGTCAATCCGGTGGGAGTCACAAATCGGCAGAGGTACATGAAACGTTACGACAGTGGAAATCGGTCCAACATCATCTTAGATATCGGAACACTGTAACGGTCAAGAATGAAATAACCTAAGTGATGACATCAACTTATCCCTGTTAAACTTGGTTAAAAAGCTTTTGTAACAGCAGTCTTTGTCGAAAGTTATGGTAACTCACGCATGCCCTTGAATATCGGATAAGCTGAGAAACGTAGACGCCATATACAAGCAATACTGGTATGTTGCTACTCAAGAATGGAAAGTTAACAATAGGAAAGTCGAAGTTATCACGTTTGTCATAAAGTTTTGACTTCGAATGTCTATTTCGAGAAACAAATCCAAATATGAACCGGACTTTGATGCATCTGTAGTATCCTTAATTTCAACTTTACTGGGGTAGGTGAGATGTAGAAAGTCTTCTAATTTATCGTTATTTAACGACAACCCGTCATCTATATAACGAAAACTGAAATTAAAAGATTTGACTAGTTTCTCTTTGTTTTCAGGTAGAAGCCCTTGAATGAAGTTCACTTCTTATGAGTACAGAAACAGATCGACGAGGAGAGGAGCACAGTTGGTTACCATTGGAATGCCGATTGTTTGTTGGAAAATTCGACCGACAACTTCAACAAATATGTTTTCTATGAGAAAATCTCACATGTTTGTAATTCCATCTTCAGAATACTTTTTGTCAGAATCAGAACGGTTCTTAACGAAATAAGCCTTTTCTCTACCTAAAACTAGAAATTTACACCCGCGTGTGCCATTTTTCTTGAATAAAAAACCATTGATGAACTGGTTGTTTCAATCGATAATTTTAATTTTAATTAGAATGTGATATGGTAGTATAGAGTATAGGGAAGTTGATTGTTTTTATACTGTTGCATGAAGCCACATATTTTGATTTTAGATAATGTAGTATATTTTTTGAGTTTTTAAGAATCCACATCTGATTGACGTCACTGGTGGAATATGATGTTTCACAGAGGTTTCGTTGAGAAATTTTCTGACTTAGAAATGCGCATTTATTTAAACGCATTCTTATGAAATTTAGGAATCCAATAAAGAGCAGGAAGGTCCATTTCTTCACTTTTGTAGAAATGCCAAAGGAATGAAGAACGGTCTGGTGGTTATCAAGGCTTTCCTGCTTAGAGAGTGTGTTCGATGTATAAGTTGGGTTATCCGCAGTGTTGCCTATTCCCAACTCGTTTCTAAGACACAGTTCTTGCAGACAAAAACGATGTTAATCGGGGCTTTGTCCGCTCGGACAATTATATATTTTTCATGGAGGTAAGTAAAGGTCTCAACAACCTTAGGGCCTCTTAAGATGGATGTAGCTTTAATGCTCATAGACCGATGGAGGTTTTTGATTGGGATCTGTATTGACATAATAGCCTTCATCCTCTCTGAAAGCGTGGCAGAAGGCTCGTGTTCCTTTGAAGTCCATTTTCTGTCATTGTCCTCAACAGAATCCATTATCAATTTGAAATTTTATTTCTAATTAATTGGTTAAGGTTCTCGGTAATAGGGACCTAGCATATTTTTTAACTTTTGATTATCAACTGGATTAAGATCCCCAGTTTTAACATGACCCACGGGACAATAATTGAATGGAGATGTAGAACAGGAGCAGTCAGGGGGCTTAGACTTCAAGTTATCGGAATTGTGGAATTTTAGTTTTACTGTTTTGTTGTGAATGGACCAGTTCCATTGATGTTATCCCTTCCTCATACCGGATTTGACATGGGCAGCATGGCGGCTGTCCTGCACGAAGCAGAGACTGCTTACTCTTCCGCAGCATATGAGTCTACCCCCAGTTTTTTGGTGGGTCCATGTTGTTCATGTTTTTAGTTTTTAATTATTGTGCATGTATTGTTTTGGTCTTTTTTTCTTTCTTCTCCGTAGTTTGTCAGTTGTTTCGGTTTTTTCCTCCTTTGAAAATCCATTTGGTATTTCTTGACTTTACATATTGCTGAGATTCATGGATCCAAGCCTTCATTAACAAAGTTAACTTTAAGGAACTACCTTCTCATAGATTCGTCGTTATGGATGGGAACTGATTTGAATAATCTATGAGAAGCAATATCCTATACCACAACAGCGAGTTTGTATTCAGCTGAATTGAAATTCTTGATTTTCTGCTCCTTTGCTTTTTGTTGAGTGAGTAAAATTCATTTTATTTAGCCATGAATACCCGTTGAAAAAATTCTAAGGAAACGCTGTCCTTCAGATTGTTACTTTCTCCTTTGGGGAAACGATTGCTTTCAGACTCTAAGGAAACGACTTCTTTCAGATTTAATTATTTGGTAATTATCGCACAAGAGTCAAGAGAACCACATCCAGGTTACAAAATAAATTAGTTTCATGATGTTGATAATTAAATCATCACGACACGGCGGAGTCAATAAGTCCAGTCGGCACCTGGGCAAATCGATGGTCGTTCCTTCAAACTTGAAGCCGAAATTACATTGGTGTAATCTATATATATATACTCATATACTAGCCTCTGACCTATCTTAAAAAATACTACATTTGCATACTACTTTTTATTGTTTGTTGGATGAAACTTTTGTTAAGCATACATGTCCAAGAGAGTGGCGGAAGATACAAAAGAGACAATCATACATTTTTGAGTCGAAGCCATGCTAAATAAACGACGAAGTCAGATTTGTGATGAACTCAGATTTAGGAAAACCCCCACATGATATTTAGTATGCGATAGTATTAATATTTGCACGTTTCCGAATTACAATATGGATTATATGACCCTGCCCTCTAAGTTATGGTCTATTGATTTTGAAACTTTGGCTTATTTTACATGTTAAAATTTCTGTTTTAAATATGTGGTACACAGTTGCAAAAAGCATAGGTTTAAGGTACATAATCTGTATACAGCCATCTTGAATTGTAAAATAGAAGGCAATCGGTCTAGTTCCTTACTTAAATCTGCATATTTATTAGACAGAATGGCTATATATTTTTATCTGCTAATGCAGAATTATTTAATAAACCATTAAAATCCCCACCCCTAAACCATACATTTTCTTATTCCCATGGTAAGACGCACCAAATTACACTACCTGGCTTTCCCAGGGGTTATCACCACTCCTATCAAATCAATAATGTTCAATTAGCTCATAAACCGTTCAAATCCCTAAACTAAACCGTATATTTTCATTAAATGACACACACCTCGCTCCCTTATGTGGTTATCATCTCAAACCGTTCGAATCCCCACACCTAAACAGTATATTTTCCTTATTCCACATGGTAAGACGCATTAAATGACACATACCTCGCTCCCTTGTGTGGTTATCACCACTCCCATCATATTGTTCGCGGGATAATTTACTATTCCCGGAGATGATAAATTGTTATATATCATACAAAAATCTCCAATAATATTTTATGCTAAACTGTATTGGTCTAGCTTTTTAAAATTTTTTGTCTGATTTGAATGGTGCGTGTTTATTATGTTCCTTGCTGGAAAAGAAAAACAAATCAATTTCGATCCGTTCTTGGCTATATGTAGATCTGTTATCGTTTTTGGGATATAAGGTGCGCGCTAATTTTTGAAACTTTAATTCTTCATCGGATTTGATGATTTTTTTTAAATGAATTCTCACGAAAAAAAAAAAACAAAAAAAAATTTACTGCAGATTTTTTTTTATCTTTTACCGTTTCCAAAATAAAAGAGATTAATTATAAATTCATTGATGCTTATCCTATATCCTTACATTTTTAAATTTATATTGAATTTTGCCTCGTCCTGACGCAAATGAATAAAAATGAAAGACAAAAATCCTGTTGTTGTTGACACCAGTGGGTAAAAGGTTGAAAATTAAGGTCACTTACTATGAGAAGAAATTTGTTTCAGGATGATATCTATCAAAAGATGACACTGATTTCGTTCTGCGAATTCGCTGGTGTGTTATACTGTAATATTTAAAACTACAAACCGATCCATCTCAAATTTAAATATAAATACATGTATATTTTTCAATTAACCAGGTAAAAGGATTTTTGCAGGGTATTGCTCCTGGCCAAATATTATGACTGTCCATTTTTTTATTTGTGTTGATGTTCTTGTTTTAAAAAGAAACTAAGAGTTGTGTTTCTAAAGAGATAGATTTAATTTTATTGGGTGAATATATTTGTATGTGGTGTTTTATCTTTTAATTATTTCATTTTCTGTCCTTACATCATATTTTAAATCTAATATAATACTGATACAATATTAAACATCAATGTATCAGACATAATATGTAATAATAGATATTATTTCATTTGCTTGGTCATAAATTAAAAACAAATTCTTGTTGGGTTGCTATTGTATCATTGAAGAATATCTGACTCTTACGAGTGAAGAAACGAATTGTAAAATAAACTATCCTTAAGTTGTTTTTTTTTTTTCCTTTTTTTGCAGAAAAAAGTATGTCTCTTTAACGAAGTTTGCTAAATGATATTTGAAAAAGGATTAAACGGTGAGTCGGATCCAATACAAGTCCTAATAAATGTCCATTGTGTGAAAAATGTTTGCAAGCGTCAGTTAATCTTACGGATCGTTATCCAAATCACCTTGCCCGGTATCAAGATTAAAAACAGCACAAATCTCTGTTTGGGAAACTTCGTTTGGGAGACTTAGTAACAGTTCACTGTTACAATCATTACAATTATTACTTGATTATTTAATGATTTTATTTTACCAGTAACTTGGTAACAATTAAAAAGTGGCGTGGGCGGGTAATATTTCCCTTCATTTCATTTACATTTGAAAAATGTGAAGTAATTTGCTGAAAAAAACAAGGTGAACTGGACCAACTTTTTTTCTTCTTAATTGAAAGGAAGATTGGGAACTTTCTGGGAATATACAAGATTATGGGATTGAAATTTTATAAATTAGTCATATTAGATGTCAAACGTTTGTGTTTAAAGTACATTTTTACAGATATCTCATAGCAAATTGTGCAATTTGCTGCCATTGGTAAAATTTCATGTCAAAATTGTTTTATAATTAATCTTTGTGAAATGAAATCTGTAGAAAATGAGGCTATCATACATATATACATGTATGGTTGAAAAATCAAGATGCCCAAAGCCAGTTTATTGTGAGCATGTATGTTTTATTTTCAAAAGTATGTTTTGAATGTCATCGCGTTATTTGTGGCCTGCTACCTTATTACCTGTATGTTTATACGGGGTAAATACTTTATTACTGATGGCCAGTTTTTTGTCATACACCATGTACAAGTGTTCTGATTTGGCCGTGTAGTCATCAATTATGAACCGCCCAACATCGACTCCGTATAGTCACTTGCGCTGATTTCCGGTTAGAATTTAATGTAGGAATAGATTTCATAAACAGAAAAAAATATAAATGGCCTGCTCTATACTTTAGGATAATCACATAAATTTGTGGCCGTTGATTCTTACTTATATAAGCCACAATATATGACCTTGTAGTCAATCGTGGCCGATCAACACCACCTTTGGTCTGTGCGTTGGTACAAAATTCTGTTTCGAACATATTAAGCTGCACTTTACCAGTCTTGTCTGAGAGCAAGCCAATATATCTTGTTTTGGTCTTGTTATCTTGATTTCGTTAAAATATTTAGAGAGACACAAACAGCCGTTCAAAACCCAAAAGGGGTTTACTTGTACATAGGATGTTCGTTTATCCTACAGACTTTCACATAGACTACTGAAAACCATTCGTTATGTTTGATCTAATTATTCTCTGCAACACCAAGAGTAAAACTACATGTTCACAAGATATTCATTGCTTAAACAGGATTAAACTTACTATGTGAAATACTACAATTATTTATATCGGATAACCATTCATCAGTGCTGTATTCGATGCTGTCTGTATATAATGCAATGTCGTTATAATTTGTAACAAAGTTGATGACCCAGGTTTGAAGAGCAAGGTTATCTGATGTGCATCCTTTAAAAGCATCCATCCGTCTAAAAATAAAACTTTAATTATATATATTTTGTATATAATAATATAAACATAAACGTCATTCCAAAAATGTTCATTTCAACGAAATAAATGATTATTATTCATTACATGTAAACGATGAACAAGTTTCAAACAGGTTTCACTCGTGTTAAGAAGTTTTTGTGTGCAACATAGAATTGTTAAATTCCCTGTAAACTCATTAAAGCACGTTCATATGTACTATACATTTAGATTTAGTCATATTAGATGTCAAACGTTTGTATCTAAAGTGCATTTTTACAGATATTTCAAAGAAAATTGTTCAGTTTGCTGCCATTGGTAAAACTTCGTGTCAAAATTGTTTTATAATTAATCTTTGTGGAATGAAATCTGTAGAAAGTTAGGATTTCATACATATATACATGTATGGTTGAAAAATCAAGATGCCCAAAGCCAGTTTATTGTGAGCATATATGTTTTATTTAAAAATTATGTGTTGAACGTCAACGCGTAATTTGTTGCCTGCTACCTTTAATTCTATCAGTAGCCGCCTAGAAGGTTATATAGATATATACCTATGAAATCCTTTAAATTGTTAATTTATTAAATGATTTTTATTTTACCAGCAACTTGGTAACAATTAAAAAGGGGCGTGGGCGGGTAATATTTCCCTTCATGTCATTTACATGTGAAAAATGTGAAGTAATTTGCTGAAAAAACAAGGTGAACTGGACCAACTTTTTTTCTTAATTAAAAAGGGAGATTGGGAACTTTCTGGTAATATATAATATTATGGGATTGAAATTTAAGAAATTAGTCATTTGAGAAGTCAAACGTTTTTATTTAAAGTACATTTTTGCAGATATCTCATAGAAAATTGTGCAATTTGCTGCCATTGGTAAAACTTCATGTCAAAATTGTTTTATAATTAATGTTTGTGAAATGAAATCTGTAAGCTCACCCGAACGAGTTTCACTTGTGTGTCGAATTTTGTCTGTTTTATAAAAGCCACCTAAATTTCTTCATTCAAGACCTCGGAAGTGATTTCATCGTTTTTAGAATTATATTTTCTCTATAAACATGATGGAAACCGAATGAACTTTTATTTATTAAGAACCATGGAAATTAACTCTTTTAAATTCATTTGTTTGTTCATATTTTATTTTGTTAAAATCAGTTTTTGTTCTGTATTTCTGCGTTTATAGTTTAACCCAGGACGTAAACATTTGATTTGTATTTTGGAAGGTAGGTAGAGGGCATACACATCCTATAACATACAAGTTAACACTTCTAGTGCCGTACATCGTATGTAAAGCGTCCGTACATCGTTCATTTAGCGTCCGTACATCGTCCGTACAACGTCCGTACATCGTCCGTACAACGTCCGTTCATCGTCGTACGTCGTTCGTTCGGCGTCCGTACATCGTCCGTGCATCGTTTCGTTTATCGTTTGACTTTATATGGTAAATCTCATCGTTTGGTGTAAAACAGCGTTTAGCGTTTCGTTTAGCCTATGGTTTATGATATCGTTTATTCTATGGTAAATGGTACCGTTCAGCGTTTTATTTAGCGTATGGTACATCGTTTGGTAAATGGTATATCGTTCATCGTTTCGTTTAGCGTTTGCTTCCACGTACATCGTTCTTTCAGCGTATCCTACGGTGATTGGTCGTTTATGGTGACCACGCCTCTTCTATTTGAAAACAAATGTTATCCCCTCCCTTTTCATAAATAATACAGAAATGCATAGGTCAAAGAATTAGAAATAAAGATAAATAATAACTAGAAGGACAATTGTTCAGACAACAATTGCAAGGTCTTTCCCGGGTCATTTAACTATGATAAATTATTTTGACCAAATAAAAACAAACTAGTGTCTTGATATGTCAAACAGTTGATATCTGCGGACCAAATGGGTGCAAATCCCAAGTCTGTACTGTAGTGAACTAATTAGGGACGAAATAATATGGGACGACTTTACTTGCTAATGTGACAGTTGTGGTTTTGCCATCGATATAGTTTTCTAAATAAATATAAATTTGACTAAGTTTCTGGCTTCGTAGTTATCCGAATTTTCTCAGAATTCTTACCTGTATTTATTTTTATCTCCTTTCATTAATTATAGGGGTTTTAGTTCCATATTTGTTCAAAGTCTTTAAGTTTTCATTCATTTTATTCTCAGCTGATTTTACCGTCAAACCGGAAGCGGGAGTTAGCTCCTGCAGAAGCGCGAACTTTTAGTAATTTAATTTCATTGGTCTATTGATAACTATTTTAGTCAATCAGAGCATGCTATGTAAAAATTATTCGTAGTCTTTCGGGTAGATAGTTATTTTTATATCCTAAAAGCTAGGTATTTCTCGAAGTTAAATCCTGTGAACTGTAAAGGGTTCATTTAAGTTGAAAAGGTCACACTTTTTCTACTATATAAGTCCATATATTTCTCATACTCATTGGTACATGTCTAAAGGCGACAGGTATGTTACCCGAGGGATTGGTTTCAATTCTAGTTTTTGAGACCGTTTACTTGGTTTAATACCAGAGGGGATTGTTTTAATCCATTTTATTAGTATTTAAACCTGCGCAATTTTGTAGCTTATATAACCTCCTTTTTGCTGGTATAATTTTTGTTAGATTTTTTTATAAATACTCCCGGTAGGTAAACTGTCACACGAATCCTGGTTTAAAGTTAGGAAATAAATTAAATAAATAGAATTGTTTGATAATTGATGCTGATTTCATAATTTTGTACTTTGTTATAATAAAAGTTGTACTTTAAAATCTTTGTTTTCCTAGCCTACAAGCATCCGAGAGATACGAACCAGGACGGGTACTCCATTACACGGTCCAGGACTATTCCCTACCGAACCCCACCGTGTACTGGGACCTGCTCCTGTTACACTTTTAATCGTATTTCCTATCCCCAGTACAAAACTGTCCCTGCATTGAAAAACGAAGATGTTTTGTTTATATCTATAATTTTGAACCTTTCGAGGGTACAATAGTCATCTAATACGGTAATTTGATTGAAAATTATATGAATTAGTTCCAAAATTTAGAATTTTGATATTTATAATGGTTAGTTCAGTCCAAAGTGAGGTAATATTTGCGAATGATACACAACAGTAATAAAGAATTTTGTTTCTTTTATAAATATGCTCATTGTACTCTTTGAACCACAATTTCTGGTTAAAATATGATTGTTCTTAAATTTATTTGGATATTATTGTTAAATATGAGATTAACTCATGTCACATTTGTAAACAAAGGTGTTTATTATTGTTTTTCTTTTCCTTTGTAGTCAATCTTCTCATAGTACTAGAAATAAACATATCAATGAGATGATTTGCAACTGATTCAATCCATATATCTATGACTAACTGTTTATGAGTTGACGATTTCGTGTTCAGTTATATAATCAATAGGGCATAAATCTAACAAGGTCTACGGTCAAAATTGACATTTGTATAATATATAATATATAACATAATTATATATGGTTGTTAAGGGCTTTTTAATCAGTTGCTATAGACAGTTTCATTGACAACCTTTGACCTTCCATTTTTACCTATACAATTAAATATAGGCCCCTGAACATAAATTTATATGGTTGCTAGGTAATTTTCCATCGGTTGCTAAGGGCTTTTTCTATGACCTTGATCTCTGACCTTTGTACCAAAATGTAGATCTTTTGAAACTATTCTTTTTTGTATTGACAGTTTCTTCCTATCTGTTATAGTTTGCGAGATATAAAATAAAATATAAAAGTGTCAAGGGCACTAACCCCTATAAGTTGTCGCTGTACGGATTCGAACCCCAATGAGTCAAATGTATATCTTGACATTCTAAACATTTTTCTCAATACCTTTTATCAGCTATCTTTTACGGTTAATGAGACAGAGCGGTAACGAGATTTGAGGTCAGAGGTCAAGATTGACCTTGACCTTTGACCTTGGGGTCATTTGGAAGTTTTTGATCTCTGAAGAACATTGGTGCAAGTCTCAAATCTCTACAACTAACCGTCTATGAGTTTTGACCATTTACGTGTTCTGTTAAATATTCAAGGGCCAATAACTCCTATAAGGAGTTGATATATAATGCTTTGACTGAAACACGACAAAGTTGCGTCTTGACAAGATGAACATTTTTCTCAACACATTTAATCAGCTATCTTTTACCGTTTCCGAATCAGAGTGGTAACAAGGTTTAAGGTCAGGGGTCAAGTTTGACCTTGAACTTTGACCTTAAGGTCAATTTCAAGGTCATGACCTGTGATGGTCATTAGTGGAAGTCCCAAGTCTCTACGGCTAACCGTTCATGACTTTTGACCCTTAAGGTGTTCGACCAAATAAGAACAAACTTTTGTCCTGAGATGTCAAACATTTTCCACCTTTCGGTTTGCCTTTATCTGTTACGGTTTCCGTGATAGAGCGGTAACAAGGTTTACGGTATTCGGGCAGATAACTCTGTTTCGATAAATATTCTGACTTCGCAGGGTCAGTCCAGAATGCGGTTTATAATTCCGAACCATCCTGCAAAATATCATTTATATATGTCGCGAAATGAAAAAATTCTGGACACCAAACTTTGCGGAAAAAGAGAATAATAATAATAATAATAATCAGTCGAATTACAATAAGTCTTTCCGTTGGAAACGGGAAAGACCTTAATAATAAATAAATAAATAAATATTTTTGTTTTATATTTCATCACTAGAATTTTTCGATTCTAGTTTAAAAAAAGAGGAATTGATTTAAACACTTTTTGCATTATTTATGAAAATAATGTACGATTGTGTGCGAGTAGGTCATAAAAATAAGCACATCTTGTGCATAGAAACGGGCATCACAGAGTATTTATTGCTTACAAGTACGAATTCTTTTATCATATGGTTGCGCATTCTTCAATAGTGATTGGAAAGTAGATTATTAAAAGTGTAAAGCCATATGTCATTCTTCTCTTCTTAGCACGTATATTTTAGTTTTAATTTTCACTATACGTGTACTTGTATTAAAACTTTCCTCACTGTAGGTATTTATGCATTGTTAAAAAAAACTTAATCACTGCCCATGTACTCAATATATATATTAATATTTTGCCATTGTCTAAGTTAAATTTAAATATCAATTTAAGCACAACTTACACGAAGTAAAATGAGCAGCGTCGAATTTACTTTATTTCAATAAAAAAGGTACTCTTTTTTCTTTCTAGATATTAATATTATCAATGTATATTAACAAAATTTAAACAAAGACTCTTTTCATCGGTACGTCTAAAAACCGCATAAGCCGGGCTTAGTGCACTTAGCCATTCAAAATGCACTTAGCCGAAATAGGAAGCTGAACCATTTGACTTTGTAACTGTAAGCTTTTAGGTCCTGAAGCCTGGTGTGTGATCTGTGAACTTGATTTTATCAGTCAAATATATATACATCATTGTACATATACGGAATTGAAAACAATTCGTTCTATGAAATGTACCTGTACAGACAAAAATAGATGATAATAAAAGGTGATAAACCCCTTAACCGTCAGATAATTAATTATTGCAGGTGGGAATCTGATAGAATTCGGCACAGGCTACGAAAAACCGTAAAACTTCATTAAACTTCACAAACTGATAAACTACTTTGGATTTATTGGGTTTTTTATTCTATATATATATTTAAAAAGTGTCAAATTGCAGACAAAAGTAACTTCAATCACAGCTAATTGCTTTTCAAAAGACTAATTGCACTAATCCCAGCTATGCGGTGTTTAGACGTCCGCCCTTTTTAAAATAAAATATCTTTTAAATCAACCTGTTCTACTAAATTAGATCAAAAGCAATAAGCAGTCGGTCTCAACGTTTTTCTTTTTGGTTAGTTCTATAGAATATTATTTTCATACAGAATAACGCAATAAGGAATCGATATAAAGTAACTTGGAGCATAGATATTACTAATAAAATGGTTTTATTTTGTCTCCCTTCGATTGATCGGTTATTCTTTGCTTTCCATGCTAAGACATTGCTATGTAAATAGACAACAATGTCCAAAATATTCGTATTTTAATTTCTGGCTTTTGAGGACCCATATGTCAAATTGGTCATTTGTAAGTTACCCTGTCGCTCTCGTCCGATACTAGGTAACTGACTACGGCTATTGTGGCAGTAATTGTCCGTAATATCTTTAGGGATGTAATAAAATGACCCACAGTTAATTAAAATTTATACCCATATACCTGTTAAGAAAGTTCAAGGGACTACCCAGTGTTTCATAATCGACAATTAAATGTGATAATGATGTTGCACATAATTAATAAAAGATACGATAACCAACCAAGATAACGCGTGTAAGGAAGACCTTCTGGGTGAATTTTAAACTCTACAGCGTAATAAATATCAAATAGAAATAAACGTTCAATAACAAGAAAATATAATTTTACAAAGTCTTTTGTAGAATAATATAGGATTGAAAATGGGCTAAAATAATCTGTTTGAAATTTTTTCAATAATAAAAAAACATTAAAAGACTCTCTTGGCTGAACAACCACTACTTTATTGACAAATTTCAACATTTGTGGTATCATTTATTTATATCTTTATAAAATACAATTAGAAGGGCAGGCTGCAGCAGAAAATCCTAAAATAGTTTTTTTTAAATGTGGTAAGAAATTTTTTTAATATACGAATATTTATTTATTCATTCTTTTAATTTTTTTATTATTTGATTATCATGCATTCATACATGGAATACTTTAATTCAATTAAATTTGGATAGTTAAAAACTGTGTGCAAGTGCAAGTGTAAGCTCATAAATCTACCTGACCTTGAAATAATTCCACACCTTTTACAGATATAATAATAGTAGGACGTCTCTTTATATTTTTATGCAGGTGGACAATGTCATAACAACTCATTAATTAAGTTAATTTTAATATTTCAAAAGGCATTTCCATGTAATGCAATATGAACCGCAACTATTATTTTAATGCAATGAGTTAAAATTTCACCCCAGCTTGTTCTACAGGACATTGTATATTGTGCTACTTTAACAAAACTTTGTATATGTATACATAAAATTAAATCTTTGTAGGAAAAAATGTATTTAATTTTTTGACCTAGTAAATCAAAATAACTACTCACAATGAACGGTAGCTCACATAACCGCAATTCCGAATAGTTATATAACTATACATATGTTTTATTAAAATTTTGATTTATCAATACAAACTTTTACTATAAGGTTATTATAGAAAAGTGTGCATTGATAAATCAAAACTGTAATATAACACATGCATGGAGAACATGTATAATGTGATATGCATATAATTGAACAATATTTCAACATTTATTTAATTTGTATTGAGCATGACAATACAACAATTGTTAATAATCTATTTTAAACAAAAACAAACAAATAGCAAAAAAAAACAGTAAAATATAAATATTTTAATTAATTCAAAGTTAACTGAAATAAATTCTTCCCCCGCAAACAACTTCCATATATGGCAAACGCTAAACATTATCTTATATGGAAAACGCACAAATATACCTCATACGATAAGCGCTACGATACACGATAAACCATACCATAAGGTAATCAAAATGATCAACGCTAAACGAAACGATGTACGATAAACCATACCATGCACGCTAAACAAAACGCTAAAAGAGCGTTCATGGTATCGTTTATATTATAAAACCATCGCCCGTACATCGTTCAGCGTTCGTTTAGCATCCGTACATCGTCCGTACATCGTTCGTTCAGCGTCCGTACATAGTCCGTACATCGTTCGTTCAGCGTTCGTGAATCGTCCGTACAACATCCGTACATCGTTCGATCATCGTTTGAGTTTTACGTTACAGGATGTGTATAAGTGATCTTGGTTACTAGAATTTATCGTTAGAACGTAAAAGAGCCTTGCTTTCTTTACTAGGTGCATCAACATTGTTCTTTTGAAATAAAATTTTCAGTCGATTTTAGATAATGCTTTCATGTATTTTTTCTACAATATTTTTGATCCGGTTTTTGATAAGTAGACTTATGTTCATATAATTAAACTTTTATCGACCGGTAGTATCTGTATTAAACAATCACTAGAATTGAGATTAAAAGATTCACTTCGGTCAAAGTTATACTCTGGGACTGAATGTTAAATGTTTATAAATATAGTTAATGCAATGCAATGCAATGCCATTTTTGTTATAATATTGTGTTTTAATTTGTATGTTTGTAATTTTGATTGACTATTCTGGGTGTAAATTCATATATAGATTATGATAATTCATATTAGATTTTTGACAAATATAAAAGTACAATTATTCAAAATGATGAAGTAAAATGCTTTCTTTGGCTGAACATTAAATTGAAATTCGAATAATATTGATAAATGTTTTTTGCAGAGTGGAATTCATCGTGACAAAAGTTAATAAGGATAGTAAATGCTGTTCTTTTTTAGATCTTACTATAAATATCGAAAATAGAGAGATACGTACTAAGATTTATAACAAAAGGGACAATTTTAATTTTTTAATTACTAACTTCCTATTTCTTGATGGAAACGTGCATGTGGTACCATCGCATGGAGTGTATATATCACAGCGTGTACGTTTTGCACGAATTTGCTCTCGGCTAAAAGATTTTAACGAGTGAAACTATACGATTACTACAAACCTTTTATTTATTTTAATAAATTCAAAAGTACAGTAACCCACAGTAACTTGGTTGTTACTTACAATCTATTCACAGTAAGGGCTACAAATATGAAATCATGTGCAATTCTGTAAAAATTGCTCTTTCTCCCAATGGCTTGAACACTTTTATACTGTTTTCTATTGAACCATATGACGAGATAGCATTAAACCCTTTATGGAAGTGTTATTTCAGATTTTTGTTCGTTTAGAAGAGCGACAGTATCCAACCTGCAGCTATGAGAGCCTTAATTAGTTTTACTGTTAAAATGATAACATTCTACCCCTGCTCACGTATTCTTAATTTCAAGCTCACTGGTGTAGATGAGATGTAGAAAGTCTTGGAAAAGACATTAAGCATAACATTTCTTTGCACTCTAAAATTATTACAATATAATTGATAGTGTTGAACACTTTCCATCATATAACTGCATGTACATTGTGCATCCTGTAGTAAATTAGCCTTGTTTAAATCTGCACTAAGTGCACTGCACTTGTTGCGAAGCCTTGAATGTAAAATAGAAAATACTCTATCTCCATCAAAATAACAGTAGTAAAGTATGAATAAATAAAAGACTATAATTTCAGAAATAAAGCAGCATTTTCAATGATACATGTACAAAAAATATGACACTATACAGTCAAAATTTTCAACGTGGCTTTTTATTTTTTTTTGTTTCTTATATAAATTGCATCATGTACAGAAGTCCAGTTATTTAAAATTCGTTCATGGATGTAAAGAATGTACGCATTTATTTTCGAATTACAGTATTTCAACCTATTGCAGTTATTTTCATACTTACAATCCAATTAGATTAACAAGGTTGTTGAAAACATCTGCAGGAAGAGTTTTTAAATCAGTAGCATACACGGACCTGATAAATACAATGAATCAAAGAGACCTGTAGAACTGAAATCAATGTATTTGGTTAATCCCTAGTACATAAGTATGTAATTTTAAGTTTAGCAAAACATGTGGGTTTAAGGATGATCGCTGGTCTAATAGGAAATAAATAGGATTTGAAATAGGTGTTTTAGTTTGAGAGAACATATAAATAGTAAACAAATAAGCAAGAAGAAAATACAGGTTCGTGTGTTCAGTTTAGAGCTATAAGGCCTTGAAAAATTGCAGGAAATGGGTTTTCTCTAAATTTTTCCTCGCCATTGCATTGGAAATTTCAGTCTCTCAAAAATGTATGAAAAAATGAAAAGGATTTCATAAGATTTTGTCAATTACCATGTTATGGTATATATGATTGAATTATAAAAGAAAAAGTATGGTTTCATTGGCAAAAAAGATCATGTTTATGAAATGGATAAAACTCGAGGATTTCGAAAATATGACAAAAAGACCAAAACATGACCAGCGAGCATCCTTAACGAAGTATTCGTTAACAAAGAGTCTTTTGAAGAAAAGGTACAATCATTTTCAACCATTTAAACATGTAACATTTAACATTTAAGTGTTTTAGATACATTTTTAGTACGAGGCGATGGCATGTTCAAGAAAACAAAGAAAAATTGGTTATTGTATATAAAGGCTGTATTTGTACATGTCAAAGACGATTCTTAATGGGGAATTTCGGTTAGAAAAGTTAATGCACTTGACTATTTTAAATATTTTTGGTGCACATTTTGGATATTTTATGAAATACAGGGATGTAATACGTATTTAAGAAATTTCAATGGAAGATATATCTTCCTTTTACTTCGAGAGTTCCATAGGTAAAATGTTTTTGTTTTCTTGAAGACATGACCGAAATATTCATGGACCTGGTAAACACAATGAATCAAAAAGACCTATAGAAATGAAATCAATTTGTTTTATTAACCCCTAGTAAGTTTTTGGATTGTTTGTTTTTAACGTATAAAATATGTAATTTTAATTCTAGCACAACATGTAGGGTTTAACGACGTATTCGTTTATAAAAAAAAGTCCTTTGAAACAATGTATTATCATTTTCAACCATTGTAATCAGTGGATTTATTAGATTTTTTAATGTCCCGATTTTTTTTATTTTCAAGAGATTGATCGTTTCAAATAACAATAGAGAACTGTTGTGCTTTACACTTCTTTTTAATGAAAAGGTCGATTATATAAAAGAAAAATCTATTACACAATTTTAAAATTAATTAATAACTTATTATCAAAATCTTTCATAATTCACATATTTCCATACTTACAAATACAGTACATTAATTAAATCATCAAAGATATCTGCCGGGAGAGTTTTAAGAGGATTCGCACTGATGTCCCTGGAAGTACATTTATATAAAATTGACAGTAAATGTTTTTTTAAATATATCAATAAATTGGTTTGTTTTATTTCAGTGTTTAGTTTTCATGGTGAATCATTTAGCAGGTTGAAAAGGTAAAAATGTTTTAGATTCAATTGTCATAACGTTGTTGATAACTGTATCTATTATAAAATGTACAATATTAGTTAACAAGAATGAAGATCTATATAGTTGTCCGAAATGTTTATAGTTTTCTTTACTGCCTTAAAAAAGAGGTCAAAGATACCTAAGCAGCAAATCAAAAAAATGTAATCCATTAGAAGACAAATGAACAACCACACGAAATGTTACGACAGTTGGAACAGGTCCAAAATCATCTTAGATATTCTAACACTGTAACATAGTTAACAAGAATGAAGAAATAATTAACCAGTTTTCCAAAATGTTTATGACTTAAAAATTACAGAATGCTGAATGGAATGTATAAATTTTCACAAGGCCTCATAATAACTGGATCATGATTTGTTTTCAAAGGTGATATTAACAATTGTTAAAGATGTTTGGCAAATTATAATAAAGAACTGGTCCGGATATCGAAATATTTTTTTTATGTTAATCCATATTTCTGGTTGTCACTAATAATTTGTATTAATTTTCAATAAACTACATCCAAAGTGAAATATTTCAGATACGTTATTAATTAATATTAAGTTGTAGTAAGTTCTGAATTAAAAGTTTAAAGTGTTCCAATATAACAAAAATTATTTTGAGAGGGTCGGATATTGATTAGATGAAAGTTGATGCATTTGGAATCAATGACACAGTGTGTGTAGAGTAAATCATGGCTGTAGTACTAAGTTGTGCTGTGGAAACTTTGTGTTCCAAGTTACAGAATAAATACAGAAAAATTCGACAGAAACAGATTTTCTCTGCTATTTTATACTTTCTAAACTTTATTTTGAATAAATACAAAACCTCCAAAATGTGTAGCAGACGACAAAACAATGATTGTGTTGAAAAATATGGGGGCGGTATTTTCAAAAGGAGTCATATATACAGTATATAAATAATTTAGTGCAGGGAATTACGGCACACAATTTGTGAACTCAGATTGAATATATATTTAAGGGAATCTTTATGAACTCTATAGTCTAAATCTAATATACACAGATACCGCTTAAAACTATCATTTTAGTCAGTTTTCATGAAATGTGTGATTTAAGAATTGTTTGGATCCAGAATGTGATTATGTGGAATCCTTTTTCTTAAATTTATATATGGGCTGCGGATTTAAAGGAAACTGACTAATCCTGTTGAAGGTTTATTAATAAGTTATTTGATTAGTAGAGCTTTCGTAACCCTTATTTTAGCCCCAAGTGATATCAACTCCCCCTTTCCTTTTCGAATTGTGATTTTCTAAAATTCGGGTCCACATGGATCGAATTTTGAAAATTTGCTAATTCAAGCTTTTAATTTTAATTTATGTATCTGATTTTTATACAGTAGTGGCATGCACCATATGTACATACGCAATAAGGTTCTAAAATTTTACTTTTTCTAAAATTAGAGTCCACAGGTGTCGATTTAAAAAGAAATCAATTCAAGATTATAAAGTAAACTATTTTTTTCAATTTATGCATTTTATTTCTATACAGTAATTTCATATACAATATATGGATGTGCAATAAGGTTTTATAATTTAAATTTTCTAAAATTTAGGACCAACAGGAGTCGAATTTAAAAAATTGACGATTTAAGCTTTTGACAAAACATTGTCTTTTAATTTCCAACATATTCATATTTTGTCTATACAGTATTGGCATGCACAATATGTTGATGAAACATAAGGTTTTAGAATTTTAATTTTCTTAAATTTTTGCCGACAGGGATCCAGTTTCGAATATTGTCAATTTAAGCTTGTTCTCTTATTTATCAATTTATGCATATTAAATCTATCCAGTATTGTTTCAGATTTGAAATAAGCTTTTAAAATTTTGTTGTTAAAACTTGGGGTACATAGGGGGAGGGGGAATTTTAAAAAAAATGATGATTTAAGGTTGTGACCTAAACTTTTTTTCCTTTGTAAATGGAGTTATTAATTATTTCTTCATAGTGTGATTGCATAACATCTTTAAAGGCGTGGGGATCACTGTCGATTCTCACAGTCAAGCTTTCTAGTTTTTTATTGGCTTTACTATTGGTACTCAAACCGCTGTATCGAACAAGGTGCACATGATAATTTCAATATATGTTCTGTTTTGTTCATGTTAAAAAAAACCTTTCTTGTAGTATCAAATTGTGTGTTAAAGATAGTAGCGAGTTTCTAAATAAGACACAGGTTTTGGATTAATCTGGAATTGCTTTATTTTATCTACTAAAACTCATTTTTTTAATTCATTTTTTTATATTATCCATATTTAACTTACAATATCTTTATATTACCAAGGTCTCTAAAAATATCTCCTGGAAGAGATTGAAGAGAATTGTTGTACAAATACCTGGAAAAATAAATGGGATTATACAATTTGATAATAGTACATTGTGTATTATTAGAATCATTAAAAGAGCTTCCTCTATACTAGAACATCAGCTGTTTTACTTGAAACTAATTTCACAAAATAATATGGAAACGAAAGTGATCTAAATGTAGCACAGAACATTATATTTCAATATCTCACGGTTGACATGTATATAAGCTGAAAATGAAAAATGGTAAAGAAAGAAGGAGACCAGTATAAAATATTGTAAATCCAAGAATTAATATCACATTTTTATAAATAGTAATGCTAATGATATTTTTCAATGAATACTTTATTATATCGCTATAATTTGTAAGCTTGTAATGACAAGGGCTTCGATAACAAACATAAGGATGACTGACACCTGTTTCACACCTTTAATGTAATATCAATATCTTTTAGAAATATGAGAAGGTATTGAACCCGACTTTTATATGCCTAATTATCAGTATTTTAACAGGAAATTTTTATTTTAGGAAAAAGAAGAAAAAAAACAATTCATTATGCATCGTCGAAGTGAATGGTTTTTTTCTAGTATCGGATACCCTATACGATGTTAAACAAAGTTAAGATTTTAAGGGAAACACCTAATGACCATTCCTATCAAGTGTAGTCCCAATTTGCCAAGTGGTCTCAGGTAAAAAAAATTAAATGAATTGTCTCCAGGGTCTCATGTTACACTAAATTCGGCCGTGGCCGCCATTTTGGTTCTTATTCCAGGTTTTTGGACATAACTCTAAAAGAGGACCATCTAAGGACCATTGCTGCCAAGTTGCGGCCATCTTCGTTGACTGTCTGGGTCATCGGACACAATTCTAAAAGAAGATCATCTATGGACCATTGGTGCCAATTTCGGTGCCAATTGACTGAGTGGTTTCAAACAAGAAGATTTTTTTTAGTAATTTTCTCATATGGTCCAATGTTAAAATATGTTCGGCTGTTACGGCCATCTTCGTTGACAGTCTGTGTCATCGGACACAACTCTGAAAGAGGACCGTCTAAGGACCACTGCAGCCAATTCTAGTTCAAATTGGCTCTGTTGTTTTAGACAAGAAGACATTTAAATAATTTTATCCATAGTGTTCTATGTTAAAATAAGTTCAGCTGTGGCGGCTATCTTTGTTGACGATCCCGGTCATCGGACAGAGTTTTGAAAGAGGACCGACTATGAATCATTTCTGTCAGGCTGGGTTCCAATTGACTAAGTGGATTCGGACAAGAAGAGTATTTGATGAATTTTCCCATAGGGTCCAGTGTTTACCCAAAGTCGGCGTTAGCGGCCATCCTTGTTGTTATTCTGAGTCATCGGATTTAACTCTTATAGAGGACCATTTAAGGGAAACTTCTGCCAATTCTTGTTCCAATTGGGTCAATTGTTTTAGACAAAAATATTATTAAATTAATTTTCCCACAGTGTCCTATCTTTAACTAAGATCAGCTGTGGCGACCATCATTGTTGACAATCCGGGCTATCGGACACAATTCTCAAATGGCTTTTCTGTTTATTTCCAATTGGCTAAGTGGTTTCAGACAAGAAGATTTTTTAATGGAATTTCCTCTAGGATTCCATGTAAAACTATATATGTTCAGCTGTGGCGGCCATCTTGGTCGATCTTCCGGATCATCGGACACACTTCTGAAAGAGGACAACATAAGGACAATTGCTGCCATATCTTGTTCCAATTGTCTCAATTGTTTCAGACAAGAAGATTTTTAAATGAATTTCCCATTGCGTCCTATGTTAGGCTGTGTCGGCCATCTTGGTTGATCGTCGGGGTCATCCAACATCAATCTGAAAGAGGACAATCTAAGGACCACTGCTGCTTGGTTTGGTTCCAACTGACTCAGTAGTTTAAGACAAAAAGTTTCTAAAAATGAATTTGCAATAGGGTCCTATTTTAAACTAAGTTGAGATGTGCCGGCCAGTGTGGGTGATCGTCTGGGTCATAGGACACAATTCTGAAAGAGGACCATCTAAAGACCATTGCAGCCAAGTTTCAATTGGCCATGTAGTTACATCGAAGATTCTTTAAATCCATCCCCGTTTTTTTCTATTTTTAGTCACAGCAGCCATGTCAGTTGGAATTGGGAGATGACAGACACAATTTTGGAAGGGGGCCATCCAAGGATCATTCCATCAAACTTTGGTCACAATTGGCCTTGTGGTTTCAGAGGAGACGATCTTCTCAGGAAAAGTTACACCGGACGACGGACGACGACGTAGGTATTATGACCCTTTATTAATGTTAGGGACGAGTTTAAAAGTTTTAATATTATGTGGATTCATTATTATTCGTTGTATACCAATTTTCGTGGTTTTCGTTGGTCCCAGTTTAAATATGAATTTAAATATACAACGAAAAAGAATATTTTATCTTAAGCTTTACTCAGTTTTGATATACCTATCCGAGACAATTGCGTTTTTACAGCATGTACCTGGATATTGACATATGATAAGTCAGCTATATCCATAGAGAATACTACTGTTTCATGTAATTTAATCTTTGGTAACATATAAAGGCTCAAACAATATTTTTTAAAATTACATTGATTGTGTAAATTTTCGCGGAATTCACTTCCGGTTTTTTCCCAAACATTCAAAAAAAATATTAATCCAAAGTAGTCCTAAAGAAATACAGACTTTCTCATAAATTACAGTAAAAACATCTTGTAAAAAGATAATAAAGCAGAAATTATTGATCGTTATCGGAATAAAGATATGTATGGCCCGAGGTATTTGGTGACAAGTGATTGCAATTTTGTCAATACATATTTCACACCTGATTAACCTAACAAGTATATAATTTTGTTAATCTTGACAAGCTTTGTTCCTTTACAATCTGAAGATTCTGTTTGTAAGGCTTTTGTTTTATAAGCTCTTAAAATCAGCACTTTACTGTACAATATAAAAGTCTGATCGGCACGTTTTATCGCAGTATTTTCGTGATATCTGATGTGCCAAGCCACGAATTTTAGTATTTTAACAACTTTTTATATTTTTTTCTAAGCCAGCAATCCAAGAATTTACGTATCCCACGAAATACCTTTTTTTTCTTTATCCACGAACATTGGAATCCACGAAAATAAATGAATCCACAGTATTTGCTAATCGCTTTTTAAGACATATTGTATTGAATGTTGTTATAAAATAACAATCCACAGATTCTAATATTAGATATAGTAAATTTATACTATGCTGTATACGACGCATTTCAGGGAGTTACCTCTCATCAGCAGCATTAAAACTGAAACGTTTGGAAGACCAAAAACCTTTTTTTTTTAAAACAAAAGGTACTCATAACCAAAAATATTGAAATAGGAAACCAAATTTCAGCTAAGGACATCTACCATGTGCAATACAAGGCTTAGTATTTCTATTATTTTTGAGTTTTGCTCAATACTGGTACGTTCTGTAACAAATCAATGAATAATCATGTCAGACAAGTCTGACGACTGGGTTGTCGAATACCCTCGGGGACCTAGGATCCACCATGACGAGGCATCGTCCCAGGAGTTTCAAAATTACAATCCACAGATACTAATATTAGATATAGTAAATTTATACTATGCGGTAAACGACGCATTTCAAGGACTTGCCTCTCATCAGCAGCATTAAAACCGAAACGTTTGAAAGACCAAAAACCTAATTTTTTTTAAACAAGAAGTACTCATAACCAAAAAATACCGAAATAGGAAACCAAATTTCAGATAAGGAGATCTACCATGTGCAGTACAAGGAATGAACCCTTAGTATTTCTATTATTTTTTAATTTTGCTCAATACTGGTAATTTCTGTAACAAATCAATGAATAATCATGTCAGACAAGTCTGACGACTGGTTTGGCGAATATCCTTTGGGACCTAGGGTCCACCATGCAGAGGCATCGTCCCAGGAGTTTCAAAATAACAATCCACAGATACTAATATTAGATATAGTAAATTTATACTATGCTGTATACGACGCATTTCAAGGAGTTACCTCTCATCAGCAGCATTAAAACCGAAACTTTTGGATGACCAAAAACCACTGTACAGTTATAAAATATCTTACAAACATATGGTTGTTTAATCTGTAGATGAATTATAAGAATCGAAAAATCTAGAACTTATCACCAAAATTTTATTTTAGAAGACATCCGATATCTAAGTTTTGTTTGTTTTGTTTAGTTGATGGTTTACGCCGTTTTCAGCACATTTGGCTGTTTCGCTGTGGCCAGTTTTTATTGGTGGAGGAAGCCGGAGTACCCGGAGAGGTCCACTGACCTTCGGTAAGAAAATTGGCAATCCTTGTCAGTTAAGGTCAGAGTCGAACACAACTCGCTACAGGTGAGATTCGAACTCACAACCTCAGTGTTGACAAGCTATTGGTCATTTGTTGTCATGATGATTTACCTATACCACTCAGCCACCGACGCCTTTCCAAATTTTGAGTTGCCTTACGCAATTAATTAATCAGTTCTTATCTATTGGAGGACGGATTTTTTGTGACATAATCGGTTAAAATAAATTGTAATTCCTTTTTTGAAACATATGCACAGGTGTTTAATATGAAGCTGAATTTTTGGTATACACATATACATAAAATTTAATGGAGTTTACGAATTAAATTCATTTATTGCAATTCAAGTGTTTAATTACGAATTTTATCCATTCCGTTCATGCGACAACTTACAATATACTAATTGATCGGTTGAATGAAATCCTTGAATGGCCTCTACATGATCTATTGATTTAAATCATTTAAATAGATTTTACATGAACCAATGTTTCATGAACTTCGTGGTTGTATAGCTAAGTTTCGCGCTGAAGTTCATTCTGCTTACATCGTTTGAAGAAATAAGGACTTGACAATATAGACCATTACCTTGACGACTTCTTACTTGGTGGTGCGTGGGGAACAATGGATTGTGAAAAATTAATGTTCTCATATTTAGAAATGTGTAAGGATATAAGTGTTCCTCTTGCAGATGAAAAAAACAGAAGGTCCAACAACTCTTATTGATTACTTGGATACTGAAAAAATGATGATACGGGTTCCTGATGCAAAGGTTAAAGAGTTGCTAGGTAAAATAAGTGTTCTATTGAATATGAAAAAAGTCACTTTAAAGGAGTTAAAGTCTGTCTGTTGTTGTTTGGCATTCTGTAACAGAGCTTTGCCAGCTGGTAGGGCCTTTAGTTGTCGCCTAAACATTGTGACTACAAAAGCATCAAAACCTTATCATTGGATTAGAGTTACAGCGGATATGAAAAATGATTTGTGGATGTGGAAATTGTTTTTAGAAAAAATTAATGGTATTTCTTATATTCATGACATCAAATTGGTATTGAATGTTGATCTTGAACTGTTCACTGACAGTGCGGGTGGCGATACTAAAGGATGTGCATGTTATTTAAATGGACAATGGGCATGCCTTTAATGGCCGAAAGAATGGACAAAAACTTAAATTTTGAAACACTTAACTTTTTTAGAAATCATTCCGGTAGCTCTTGTTATTTTCCTATTGTTTCACAAATTCCATTTAAAAAATATATTGTTTCATATAACCTTGCAGTTCTTAGAATTTTTAATAAAAAAAAATTCGAGCAAATCAAACAGAGTTATGTCTATGGTAAGGTTAATTGTTTATTGCTCACTTATTGGACATTTTCAGTTTAAAGCATCTCATATTTATTCAAATCATACTGTTATTGCTGTTTCCCTATCTCGTGCAAATTTTCAGAAGTTTCGAAACCTTGAACCACAAGCAGCCAAACATCCAACCTCAGTTCCGGTAGAGTTTTGGAACCTTTAAAAGACGAAGTGGACAAATTATTGTTGAATTCAGCATCAAACAATACCTCGCATGTCTATGAAAATGCCTTTTCTTCCTTTGATAGTTTCAGAAGCAATATCAAATTTGATGATATTTGGCCTCCTCCAATTCATCATTTTGTAAACTACATTGCATATCTTTCTAAGTATGGTTATTTACGCAGTAAATCTAAAACTTCTTTGTCGTGAATAAATTATAAACTTAAAATAGAAAATATGGGGTATATTTCAAATTCATTCATTATAGGAAAAAAGCTTACAGGTATGCAGAGGTAAAACAGTAGATCGGATGTTAGGCGTTTAGTATCTGCTCTAACTCATGTCTGTAAAAGTTTATATGAAACAGTTTTGTTAAGGGAGGTATTTCTGTAGCATATTTTTGCTTCATGAGAGTTGGAGAAATTACTTTTGTAAGTAAATCCGTCAGTATTCAGGTTATTCAAAATTGTGATTTTTGATCATTTGAAATCAGAAGTATGTGTCAAAGTGAGGACATCGAAAAAGGATCAAATAGGTAAAACGACTACTTTGATTTTGTCATCCAGTGGTAATGAGATTTGTGTATTCAAAAATTTGCAAGACTATTTGAATCTGCGTCCTAACATAGGCGGCCAATTAATTTGTCATCTAAATTACAATAAAATGACGCGTTTGCAATTTTTATCAGTTCTGAAATCTCCGTTAAAATTTTAATATTTGAAACCAGACGAACTGCAGCTATTGCAAGTAAATCAGATGATGAAATAAAACTAATGGTCCGTTCGAAGTCTGATTCATTTAAGTCTTATATTAGAATTGGTCGTTTAGCGAGTTTTTAATGTTCATTCTTCAGATGTTTTTAGGGTTCTTTAGATCATTGGTTCTTCTTTGATAGTAAAGGCGTGTGCATACAGTCAGGCAAGGCCGATGGACTTGGATTTAAAGTCATTTGGGTTGGAATGTCGGGCATGACGATTTACAAGGTTGTACCAACAATTTTACGTATGATTACTTGTCTTGGATTGCCGGATATGGTTTTAATACATGTTGGTGACAATTATATTGGTGATACCAACTGTGCTAAATTATTAATAATTACATTGTAATTTGCATATGATAAAATACAAGAATTTCATTGGTCGGAAGGGCAAAATCATCAAAGTTTATACATCGATAAACCCGTATTTGGCAAGTATATTCATGCGCTTTCTTGATTATTTAAAGTTTCAAATGAGACATTAAATGTGAAGAATGCTGTAAAAGAATAAATTTTAAGGATGATACTGACAATAATAGTTAAGATTTAATGAGAAATGGTTTAAACATTGATCAAAATTGCGTTTTCAAAAATTCCGCGAAAATTTACTTCACGGACGTCACAGTGAAGTTAGCAACGTCATATATTAAAAAACGCAAGATGGATTCTTCAAACGGAAGAAAAAATCGGACATTGTGTGGATTCTGTACGCTTCAGATTATGTTAAAATAAAAGTAAGTTTTCTTGTTTTTTTCGATTTAAATGACTTTGTTGACTTTTTTATTCAATTGCTCAGCTGCCAAAAATAGTACCAGATTCAAGATGGATGTCGCCTGAAAAGGGCAGAGTTATGTTTTTCTATTTCGGTAGGGAACAACTTTTCGATGTTTGTAATGGAATTATAAGGATTAAATACAATTTTGTATGAGTTTATCGATGTGTAAACTCGGCCTTTTCACTCACAAACTCAACATAAAGTACTTCTTCGGACTTTATCTAGTTTGTGAGCGAGTTTAAACATCGATAAACTCATACAGAATCGTATTTAATCCTATAATAGATCTTTCATTTATGTTGTATATTGTCAAAAAGATGATAGGTTGCAAGAATGTTATCTTTTCAAGTATACTACCTAGATTAAAATTTAAAGGCTATGGATGCAACGAAAAAACGGGTAAATAGGGGCATTAAATCGTATCAAAATTATACTGGAGGTTTTACAATTGTACAAAGGGATTTTGAGGACATGTGTCCAGCATTGTTTAATACCGATGGCGTTCACCTATTCAATATTGGAAATGATATTTTTCTCATTCATGTTCAGAGTGCTGTTGAACATGTTATCAAATACTCGGGTTCAAATATTTATCCTATGAATCTATTGTTTGTTGTAGTTGAATGTTGAAAGTTGATCAAGTTTGTTTGTTTAAAAAAAGAGGCTGATTTGGTGTTTGTCATGCATGGCATATTGATTCTTTAAACAAACAAATGCTAATTTTGGCAGTGCTGTCTTAATATTTTCAATAATAGCTGTTATGGGTGGGTCCAGGAGCAACGAATTCTTTATATTTCACTGTTGTTTTTTTCTTCAGTGACTTATTGTCATCAAGTTTTTCCTTGGCCAGTTTGTTGATATAGTTGTTAATTTCTAGTAAATGCTATGACACATATCAGCCAAATACTAATTCTTGTTTTTATTGTGCCAGATATCTACTTTTATTAATAATATTACTTCGAATTGAATTTTCTGTTATTGCAGTACATACGCATTGGTCAGAAACGAGTTCAATGAGAATTCATATAATACTTTACGACTAAGTTTAATTTCATGTACAGTACGGTCATTTAAAACATCACCCTCAAGAGACATTTGAAACAGAGTTTATGACCGTTCCATGTTAGCTTAGACCAGAGATTATGACTGGTCCATTTGGTCATAATCTCTGCATAGAATTTACTTGAGGACGGAAATGGTCCTAATGACTGTTCTTATGACCTCGACCAGAAGCACGTCTTGTTTCGTCCTTAGGACGGTGCATCAGCACTAAGTTTGTTCTGATGACCGTTTTCGTCTTTATGACCAAATCTGTCTCTGCTTTAGGGGTGCGCATGCGTAGTATACCAAATTTACTTGAATTCTGGAACTTGTCAACAGGACGGCGCATGCGTAGTTAAATTGTTTAAATGAAAACAATTAATTTGCTTCCAAGACGTTCAGCTGATTTTGTTGAAATATTTCATGTTAATTAAAGTACGCAGACTATCACAAAATTATTGATATTTTAATATATATAATTTTTAAGTAACTCTTTTTAACAGTAATCTTTATCTTTATTTTTCAATGTTTTTTATTTATCATACTTTATTATCTTACTTAGGCAATACGAAATTGCATTAAAAAGAATATATTTATTTGTTTGTTTTTTTTTTTTTTATTATTATTATTGTTTCATTTGGTCAATTTCATTATTGTTTCTTTTTATTATATTGTAATTACTAGGTTCGATCTTTTTTTAGACAAAAAAGACATATATACCTAAGGAGCAATAAAAAATGTAATCCATTGGACAGACAAACCCGGGAAGACAAATGAACAACCACAAGCACTACAAATAAACAAAGAAAACTAAAAAAAACAATAAACAGCTCGAACTCCTATAAAAACCAGGAGTGAACCCATGTGCTCCGGAAGGGTAAGCAGTTCCTGCTCCGTATACGGTACCCGTCGTGAAGTTCAACATAGTCAATCCGGTGGAAGTCACAGATTGGTGGAGGCCCATGAAATGTTACGACAATGGGAACAGGTCCAACACCATCTTAGATATTGGAACACTGTAACGGTCAATCAATTCGTGATGACCGTAAAATTTCCTAAGTGATGACATCAACTTATCCCTGATAAAACCCTGGTTAAGAGCCTCTTTATCGAAAGTCAGGGTAACTCACGCATGCCCTTGAAAATCGGATAAGCTGAGAAACGTATACGCCATATGCAGACGATGCTGCTACAAAATGTATATTGCTACTCAAGAAGGGACATTTAACAATAGGAAAGTTGAAGTCATCACATTTGTCATAAAGTTTTGTCTTCAAATGTCCATCATTATCTATTTCAAGAAACAAATCCAAATATGAAGCTGACTTTGGTGTATCTGTAGTATCTTTAATTTCAAGATGTAGAACGTCTTGGAATTTGTCGTTATTTAACGACATCACGTCATCTATATAATGAAAAGTTTCTTTTTTTTTACGTAGTAACCCTTGAATGAAGTCCCCTCCATATGAGTAAAGAAACAGGTCGACGAGGAGAGTAGCACATTTGGTTCCCATTGGAATGTCGATTGTTTGTTGAAAAAATAGCCTGCCAAATACATATTTTTGTTTTATCTGATGGTGGGATATAAGATTAATGTGATTTTATATATAGATTTTTTTTCAAAAGTAAAAATACAAGACTTTTCAAACCTGCCATATGCTTTTCTTATCTTTTTATGAAGTTTTGACATGACTTTAGTTCATACATTTCTTGCGGTATCTTAAAAGACTTCTCTATGTCTTACCGTAATACATTTTAGATGAAAAAAGTTCAATGTCACAGTGAAAAAAACCACAAAATTTAGCTTTTCAACCAATAATATGTTCATACTAAGTAAAATTAAGACCTATCAGGGTGTGTGATATAAGATAAAAGTGATTTTTGTTAAAACAGATGTGTAATTTCAACTGAAAGCATAAGTTTCAAACTTGATGGGTACATATTTTATACTTTTAGGAATTTTTTTATATGAATTGAGCTCAATAACTTTCATATGGTATATTAAAAAGCTTCTCTGCAACTTACCGTTATACTTGTTTGATAAAAATAATTCCATTTTACAGTGCAAAAACAAACATTTAGCTTTTCAAACATATTCATAGAATGATACATAGTTAAAATTAGCTATATAAGATTGTGCGATATAAGAAAAATCTGATTTTTCTTTTAATGTTACTGTTTTTTTTTAAATAAAGTTTCTAACTTGTCATATATATTATTTTTACTTTCATTAATTTTCTATAGAAATTTATTTCATAACTTTGTTACGGTATCTAAAAAAGCATCTCTGCAGCTTACCGCATTACTTGTTACATGAAAAAATGTTAATTTCAGAGCAAAAACAAAAAAAAAAAAACACACAAAATATAGCTTTTAAAAAAATTTGAGGTTCATACTAAGTCAAATTAAGTCATATCAGATTGTGCGTTGTAAGACAAAAGTGATTTTACAATTGATATAATAGAAATACTAATGGTTCATTCCTTGTATTGCACATGGTAGATCCCCGTAGCTGAAATTTGGCTTCCTGTTTCGGTATTTTTGGTTATTAGTACTTCTTGTTTGAAATAGGTTTGATTTTTGGTCTTCCAAATGTTTCAGTTTTAATGCTGCCGATGAGACGTAACTCCTTGAAATGCGTCGTATACAGCATAATATAAATTTACTATATCTAATATTAGTATTTTGGATTGTTATTTTGAACCTCCTGGAATGATGCCTCTG
The DNA here is from genome assembly GCA_028015205.1 of Mytilisepta virgata. NCBI lineage: Eukaryota > Metazoa > Mollusca > Bivalvia > Mytilida > Mytilidae > Mytilisepta > Mytilisepta virgata. Next base: position 32,074,472 of record CM051511.1, on the reverse strand, counting down.
CATGGTGGACCCTAGGTCCCTGAGGGTATTGGCCAACCCAGTCGTCAGACTTGTCTGACATGATTATTCATTGATTTGTTACACAAATTACCAGTATTTAGCAAAAATCAAAATAATAGAAATACTCAGGGTTCATTCCTTGTATTGCACATGGTAGATCTACTTAGATGAAATTTGGCATCCTATTTCGGTATTTGTGGTTATGAGTACTTCCTGTTTGAAATAGGTTTGGTTTTTGGTCTTCCAAATGTTTCGGTTTTAATGCAGCTGATGAGAGGTAACTCCTTGAAATGCGTCGTATACAGCATAATATAAATTTTCTATATCTTATATTAGTATTTTGGATTGTTATTTTGAACCTACTGGGATGATGCCTCTGCATGGTGGACCCTAGGTCCCAGAGGGTAATATTGTACCATCAAGAATTCATATTATTATTTCATTTGACAATACGAATACTTTGTGTAGATTAGAACTTATTGAAATTGAAACCAAACATATCAATATAAATATTTTATGATTTTTGCACAGAATAATATTTACTCATTATAACATGATCAACCAATAAAAATAAATAACATTTTATTTAACATCCGTAATTGTTTTTCGTCATAAGACGGCGCATGCGCATTTAGCAGAGATAATTATTATTCGAATCTCTGGTTTTGTCACGAGAACAGCGCGTGCGCAGTTAACCAGAGATTTGAATAATCAATATGAGAGATTTGAACTAGAGATTATGTTAACTTGAAGTTAACTTGAGGTGATGTTTAAAATTAGCCGCACTGTAGTGCGTTGTTCGTGCGTCCCCTATGATTCATCAGTAAAGCTCACAATACAGTTATCTGGAAATTATTTGAAATAACTTTCACATAAAAAACAAGACATGTATCAATTTTGTACTAAACAAACATTATCTTTCACCTATTTGAATATGCAATAATCAATACTATCGAAATTTGATTGCTATAGTAATTAAATGCAGAAGACGTTTTAGGTTTTTTTATATTTTTTCAAATATTAATATGTTTCATTACCATAAATGTACGTCTTCATTTATTTTATTTTCAATAAACCTGTGGTTGTGAAAGGGTGTGACAAATTTGTGCATAATTCAGAGCTTTTAAGAAAAAAAATGCCACCAGCCACTTTTCTGTCTCGCTAACAGGGAGATAACCGCATACCTTCACAGTTCGTAGAAATTACCAGAGAGAACTAATTGTGAACGACTGATTCATGAGTAGACTTTTGAGCTGTGACTTGGTTATATGTATCATCATGTTTGCGTCTGATGATTGCGTAAAGCATTTTTTCATACCAACACAAAAAGGGGTTTTTACTTAGATGTACAAATATATATATACATGGATAACTTTGACAACCTGGTAAGAATCACAGTTTAATAACAAAAACAATTAGTAGAATTACTATCCATTCATTTTATTTTATTTTTTTTTGGAGGTGTTTCTTATTTCTTTGTTGCAACTAACATGTGTGACGTGTATTTCATTTCAGATAAAACTAACTAGTCAGTTAAAACTAAACAAATTCACTTGTATCTTAAAAGGCAATTATCCCGGATTGGGATCTACTGTAGTCCTTTACATTTCTGAACTTCAGATATCACACAAGAATATCAATTGGAGAAACCAGGGGCCTTACTTTAGAAGGTATCGTAGGACTGAAATGGGTCTTTGGGTCATCCTAGGACATATCTTAGTCTTAAGTGCAATTTTCGAACATATCTAACTTAGGAAGATGATCTTAGGAATATTCCAACTTTAGGATAAAAGTACGATATCCTAATTTGTAAACAAATATAGCTGCTGTATATGTATATATGCAAATGTGGTTACCTTGATAGTTTGCAAAAGAGGATAAACTTGTTTTCTCAACTTCATCCACCAGAATTTGGAGCTCAGCGTCCATAAAATTCGGATTTGGATATCTGCTCATGTTGACGTTCGATCTTTTAAATATGTGTAATGTGTTAACCTCCTTATATACAATGGTATAGATAGTTAGTTACACGAGTTTTGACTTTGAACTCTTTGTTTATTTTTTACTCACCTTTGTATCGCTTGTAACACAATGGATATAAATTTTAGAATTTCATTTTGAAATAATATTACGTTATCATAATCATCATGATTTTCATTTTTTTAATACTATCTTTATAAAGTTAGGACCGTGCGATGCTATTTGATATATCACATACCACAACACTTATGACCCTAACAAGTAAAGTCAAGAAATACCAAAGGGATATTCGAAGGAGAGAAAAATCGTAACAATTGACAAAGTCCGGAGAACAACGAAGACAAGACCAAAACAATACATGCACTACAATTAAAAACTAAAAACATATGAACAACATGGACCCCACCAAAAAACCGAAGTAGACTCAGGTGCTCCGGAAGAGTAAGCAGTCTCTGCTTCCTGCAGGACACCCGCCATGCTGTCCATGTCAAATCTGTCATGCGGAAGGGATAATATCAATGGAACAGGTCCATTTTCATTTGGGAAACGGTTTTTTCATACCTGTCAACCAAGTCATGATGACGCCCATAAAACTTTAATATGATCCTAGGAGAGCTTCGATACGAGGTCTCAGACATTTCATAAGATAGTCTTAAGAGTATCCGAAATAATAACCTATGATATACAAAGTATCTTAGGATAAATCTTAGGAAAAGTTAGCCTGGTTATCGGGTTGTCCTACGATATTTCCTATGACAAATTTTAGGATTGTCTTAGGACTATCATAAGACATGACTCAAAGCTATCCTAGGATTATCTTATCTTGCGATGTCCTAAACGGGTACATTATAGTTTTAAAATATTGAATTTGATAAAATATATGCAATATTTATTTGAAAGTTTATAAGAAGTATGTTTTGCAACATTGTGTTTTACCTATATTATTATGGAGAAGTTTAACAACTACTCAATAATTTGTTTATATTTAGATGAAATAAGATGATCACAACCTGCATTATAAACACGTGCATAATATTTTGGATGAAAAGTACTCAAAACAAAAACATGAGATCTGATATTACGAAAACATATATTAAATGATATGAACTGATTATTATATAGAGATTTACAATAAGTATAGAACGATTTGAAGGCAAAAACAAAGATAGTACGGTCTTAAGACAACTATTTTGTTGTCCTAAAGTTAGGATAAAATTTGCGATATTTCCTAAATTGAAAAATCTTCAATAACCTGACTTAATACTAAGATACCTCCTAAGACTATCATAAGATATATCCTAGTCCTAAGACACCTTCGATAAGTAGGCAAAACTCTACCTCATTAATACGTATTACATAGAATATATTAACTGTTTAATTGCAAGAACAGACAGTCAGTGTGAATTAATGATTTTCTACATGGAAAAAGATATTTATATAAGGCACGTAAGGTTACGCCCTTCTATTTTATAAACATGAGGTGAAATACCAGTACTTATAATAAAATAAATACAAACAATAATTTTCAGAATTGACAACAGAAAAAATTCCATGTTTATTTGGTAAATTTTGCCTGTTAATTATCCAATTCAATGTACAGTGGATTCAGAAATTCTGTAAGAGTTTTATGTTAGTTTTTTGTCATAAAAAAAAATATTTAGCTTGTCATGTCCTTGATTGAATGGACATTGGAAAATTTGTAAAACAAAGAAAGCGACAAAATAAGACGAGTTACCCACATTTTTATTTCACATGTCAATGAAGCTCATCAGTAGCTATATTTATGTAAGATATTTTGCAAAACCTAAATAACGTCAATTCGGTATCGTCCCAAATTCAATATTGCTTAATGTACATTGAGGAATACAATATATCTAGATCTGGCCTCAATTAAATTCATGGAAACACCTACAATAAAAACTAATATTCTATAAAACCAGCAATAAATGAAAAGATAATGTACTAGTTAACTTTATTCTCTTCTATCCGTCCACGTGAATTTAATAAGTGAATTTAAATGAATGTATACAGATACACTAATTTAATTACTTATTTCAATCTTAAGCAGGTACTATATACATAAAAAAAACAATTTATTTAACATATTTAAAGAAGTCTTTTTGTCAATACTTATAGCTATTTTATTTTATTTTGTATTTCAACGTTTGCTCCATATATTTATGTATGTTTTATACCCCTCGTAATATTGTGTATTTATTATTTTAATTTACACAATATTCTATTCAGAAGAAAATTGGATTGGATTGGGAAGCAGGTAAGGCCTATAAAAGCTCTCTCCTTGTTACAAGGAACAATCACATTCAGACAAAATGATATTTTAACAATACTTATATAAATAAGTTTAAAACAACCTTCTATGCAGTGTAAGGTATTACAGGATAGGTTGGACTGGTCAACATTACTAGTATATTTTCATTAAGTATTAAGAAGAAACGTAACATTATTCATCAAGATATTTAGTCTATTTATTATATGAGTATACTTATTCTTTCTTATTTTTAAAGAATTGTTTTATTGTCTGTTTCAATTGTTGACTGTTAAATTTGTACGTTTTACGATAAATCATGTTAGTACAAATTTAACAGTATTTGTTAATCCATTAAGGTTTGAAGTATGAGAGCGCTAACAAGAAAAAATGACAAAATTTTCATAGTTCAAAGGGAAATAACCCCACACAAAAAAATGATGGTACGTCACTAACATTCGAACTTTACCGAGATAATACAAAATCGCAAATATTATATAAATTTAAATTAAATCCATTACAGTTTGTAGGCGTGAGAGCACTTAGGATACAAAATGACGAAATTTTCAGACTTCAGGGCAAAAAATAATATGAAATCACAACTATGATATACTTTTTTATAAAAAGTCATTGAGAAATGTAATCGTGAGAGCGCTTACAATGTCGGATGGACGCCCGGCATTTCTATGTCCTCGCACCGCGTTGCGGTTGGGAACAAAAAAAGCACATAATAGTAAAGATAAATGAACAACAATCCTTTCCCATTGAAATATATAGGAAGAAATCAGAAAGTGCCGAGTGGCAAAATACCTCCTGCCTCCAAAGAGACCAATCTAAGATAAAGAACAGAAAAATAAATTAAGAAATAAATCATGAGAGTCATATTTGTGTTTGAGATTTTAACATGGATAACAGTATTTGAGCAAAATTGTATCCCTAGCAACCATGAATTATTTTTGATTCAAGTATGGAAAAAAAAGAAAATTATGTAAAACAAGTGATACTTTACGGCCTTTCTAGTAACAACCATTTTGATTTTTAAGAAAATATGAGAAATAAATCGAAAACGGTGGAAAAGTAAAGCTTACTTTTAATCACATTCTATTACAGTTTGGAGCATAAGAACTACGAACAATTGTAGTACTTGCCCGTTCTGATAGTTTCTTTGGTGAGTCTCAGTAGAGTGGCTTGTTAATTTGAATTTGACTTCTAGCGCGTGCTGCCCATTATATATCTTTACTTGCAAACCAAAAAAACGATACGCCATATTAGAATCGCTTTTTTAGAGTAAGCACGTTGTTGGTCTTTTAATAATTGATAAAAGCATAGAAATCAGACATGAAAAACTTACAACACAAAAACTGACCTAAGCAAACAACAGAAAAAAGAAAAGCAACAATAATTGCAGAAACGCTGAATAGACAGCCAACAGTTATAAGTACCCAGGTAGCACAGGAATGTTTCAAAAATATTCTGAAAACATTTTTATATAATGGTTTGAAATCATTTTTCAGAAATAATTTTTTCGCGGGATTCTGTATGGTTACAGAAATGTTTTAAACATATTCCATTAAAACATTTTTTCAAAAAACGTTTCTAAAAAATGGGTAATGAAAATGTTTTCATAAAACATTCTTGAAACTTTTTTTCTCATGTTTTCCTAACATTTGTCAATAAATTTTTAGTAGTTCCTGAGGAAATATCCGAGATATATTATTTGTTTTCATCTCAATAATCGTTGATTAAACATCCTATCACTGTCCAGTGTATCTTCTGATTGATGACTTCCATAGATCATATGAGTGATGATGCTTCCAAAATAACCTCTATATATGATGTCACAAAGTTGGATAAATATACAATTTAAAATAATGTTTTATGATCTCCAATAAAATTAATTTATATATATCTTGGTAATGTTTATGAAATCTTTTTCTATTTTTCATCTATATATTTCCTCTGTAGAATACACATTTTAATAAACACAACTTTGTATTTATTAAGTTATCAAGCTTTTTTTCACACCAGGTCTCATCATATGGTATCATGCATGTGTCACGCAGTTTAAAACTTCACTGGATCTTGCATTGCGGCACATATCCATAAACGACTGTAAAAATGTTTATCTGCTACATTTTTCTGGCCCACATCACAAATTCTATTACGATTCAGGAAATCTCTGCACATTTTTCAAAATATTTAAATTTTGGTTGTTGTACTTGTTTCCCACAGTGATTTCTGTAAAAACAAATAGTCTAATTAAATGAATATTCTCATATATTTAGTTGCTATGCCAATTTTTAAGTATGAATTAAGAAGAAGTAAATGTTTTAAGTTTCACCATATCACTATAAAATACAATACTGACAGAAATAAAAAAAAACAACAAAAGCTTACAAAATATATTAAGTTTGTGTAAAAAAGGGGGGCTCAATATCTTGCAAAGTATGACTATGACTGCTTATCAACTACTATCGTACTACCTACTGATAGTGTATATGCTCACCGGGTGTGCTCATAAGGAGGATGTGATAGCGGACAGGTTTTCATTTATTTTTTTTACTAGCTTGGCCTGCATTTTATTCAATGACACTATATTTTAAATAGTACTGTACGTTTCTTACCTTGTTTTAACTGCATATGTACATATTAATTGATGAAAGGATTTACTTCCACAGAACCATCTCATTATTTTATGCAATGCACCTGGAACTGCACCATCAGCGCGCAATTTTGAAAATTATCAAAGTCACGTGATATAACAAGACTGAAAACCCGGAAGTCATGACGGATATCGGTTCAGTGTTTTCAAAAGTTTATTCCTTTTTAAAATTATTTTAAACGTACTATTCTTATATATATATAACTTCATATCAATGATAAATTAATATAAGTAATGTTTAAAGAATTATTTTCTTTTTTACAATGCTTTAATAAGAGGGTTATTAATTAACAAGAAATCAAATATTATTTTAATTTTTATTTATATTCAATTGGATATTGTATGTAGACACTGTCTTATCTTCAACTTTTCTTATCATATGCATGAATGCATATATATACCTGAAGAACTACAATCCCTTGCATAATAAACCATATACACTGCATATATAGCAAACATGTTCACTACACCTCGATTCACAGTGAATGTACAAATAGCTCAAATGTTAGTACAGTGTATATATGCCTACATTCAGATACATGAACAGTAATATACATATTTGTATAAGAAATATATTCCTTATATCAGTATTTACTGTTTTATTTCTAAGTTTTTTAATTACTTATCAGAGTTAATTGTTGTATTTCTAAGTATTGTTATTACTTATAACCGTACTGTTGTATTTCTAAGTATTTTTATCACTTATAACAGTATAGTTGTATTTTTAAGTATTTTAAATACTTTTAACAGTATTGTTGTATTTCTAAGTATTTTTATTCCTAATAACAAGTATTGTTATATTACTAATGTATTCCCATTTCATATTTCAAGTAAATATATTACTTTATGTAACTAATTATTCATTACTTAGTAAAATCTGCCACTGCAACTACTTGTTTCAAGTAAATCTAAATTACTAAGTTCCGTATTTATGTATTTTTAAATTACTTAGTAAATTACTTATTAATTTAGTTTAATTCCACGAAATATTTATTACTTAAAATAATCAATTATACATTACCAAGTAATTAATTTTTTGGCGTGTACTACCTGTAGATTGAAATAAGGTTTTATAATTTTTAATTTCTTAACTTGAGGCCCTCAGGAGTCGAACTTCGAAAATTGTCAATTGCATGTGAGGTAAAGTTCACTTTTCAATTTATGCATAATTTATATCATTTCTTTACAATATTCTCATATCTATATGTGCAATAACATTTTAACATTTTGATTTTCAAACTTGGGTCCAGCGGGGATCGAATTTCTAAACGAGTTAATTTAACTTGTAACCTAAATTCCTCTTTCATTTTTCAGTTTTTGTATTTTATTTCGTTGTATCTGGTTACAAAACTTTTTTTATCTAATTGCTTCATAGAATGATTGCATAACATATTTAAATGGACAATAAGGTTTTAGATTTATTTTGGGTAAGTGTCCCTACTAATTGAGAGGGATGCGGTGATATCTTTCGATTCCAACAATAGCTTTCTAGGTTAAAATTTTTTATCCTTTTGTATTTTTCTATTTTATTTATTTTGTTTTGTTTTCATTTATTATAAATTAGGATGATGTCTTGATAAAAGTAAATTGAAGTACTAATTCATACACATCAAAAATGTGTCTATATAAAAAGTAAAACTTCTGAGCGGAAACAAATTAATCGTCACATTTCCTGTAATGGTTTGCGGATTTCGGGGGGTGTCAAGTTCTGTATTCGGTCAATTTGGTTTAGAGAATGGTTATTTTTTAGAATCGTTTCTGGTTAAAATTGTTTAGGTCAGAATAAATAACAATTCAAAGATACTAATATTAAATATAGTAAATGTATACTATGCTGTAAACGACGCATTTCAAGGAGTTACCTCTCATCGGCAACATTAAAACCGAAACATTTGGGAGACCAAAAACCAAACCTATTTCAAACCAGAAGTACTCATAACCAAAAATACCAAAATAGGAAGCCAAATTTCAGCTAAGAAGATCTACCATGTGCAATTCAAGGAATGAACCCTTAGTATTTCTATTATTTTTTAATTTTGTAAATACTGGTAATTTCTGTAATAAACCAATAAATAATCATTTCATGACTGGGTTGGCGAATACCCTCGGGGACCTAGGGTCCACCATGCAGAGGCTTCGTCCCAGGAGTTTCAAAATAACAATCCAAAGATACTAATATTAGATATAGTAAATTTATACTATACTGTATTATGTATTGCAAATAAAAAGGTTGGAGTTATGCTTGTAATCGTACTTGTATAAGTAGCAAATGACAGGCATTTTTATTAATTAATGCATTTATGTGAAATAAAACATTTTTTGGAACATATATTTAATTGATATTTTCCGTAATTGTATTTTTTCCATAAATTCACTATCCATTTTAACTTATTCTTTATATGTAGAATATCGTATCTATCTTTTTGGCTATTATTCTCTATTCGTTTTTTTCAGGCCATTATTCAGCATTCTATCAACCCGTTTGCTCCGTCTATTTATGTATTTTTGATACCCCTCGTAATATTGTGTATTTATTATTTTAATTTAAACAATATTCTATTCAGAAGAAAACTGGGTTGGAATGGGCAGCAGGTAAAGCCCGGAAAAGCTCTCCGTGTTACAAGGTACAATAACAGACAGTCTAAATAGTAATATTGTACAAATAATTATATCACTAAATTTAAGAAACCTTCTATGCAGTGTAAGGTGTTACAGGATAGGTTGGACTGGTCAACATTACTAGTATATTTTCATTAAGTATTAAGAAGAAACTTAAAATTATTCATAAAGATATTTAGTCTATTTACTATATGAGTATTCTTATTCTTTCTCCTTTTTAAAGAATTGGTTTATTATCTGCTTCAATTGTTGACTGTTAAATTTGTACGTTTTGCTATCAATCGTGTTAGTACAAATTTAACAGTATTTTCTAATCGATTAAGGTTTGTAGGCGTGAGAATGCGTACAAGAAAAAATGACGATATTGTCAGACTTCATGGCAATAACAATAACAAAAATAATACCAAATCACAACTATGATATACATTTTATTAAAAAATCATTGAGAAATGTAGGCGTGAGAGAGCTTAAATTGTCGGACGGATGCATAGACGGACACCTGGCATTTCTTTGTCGGCGCATCGCTTTGCGGTGGGGAACAAAAAAGCACATAATAGTAAAAATAAATGTTTCCTTGTTTAGTTTGGGTTTACCGCCGTTTTCAACACATTTGGCATTTCGCGGCGGCCAGTTTGTATTGGTGGAGGAAGCCGGAGTACCCGGAGAGAACCACCGACCTTCGGTAGGAAAATTGTCAATCCTTGTCAATTAACATCGGAGTCGAACGCACTCCGCCACAGGTGAGATTCGAACTCACAATCCCAGCGTTGACAGGCTAGTGATCATTAGTAGTCATGAAGAACTACCTAGACCACTCGGCCGCCGAGGCCCCAACCTATTAAAACATTGGGATGAACTTAGAAGGTGCCAAGTGGAAAATATCTCCTGCCTCAAAATAGATCAATCTAAGATGAATAACAGAAAAAAAAATAAAGAAATAAATCATGAGAGCCATATGTTTGTTTGAGCTTTGAACATGGATAACAGTATCCCTAGCAACCATAAATTCTTTTGGTTGTAATATAGCAAAAACGGAAATTATGTAAAAGAAGTCGGAGTTTACGACTTTTCAAGTAACAGACATTTTGATTTTACAAAAATATGAAAAATAAATCGAAAACGGTAGACAAGTAAACGAAAATATCAATCTTACTTTTAATTTGATTTTATTACAGTTTGAAGCATAGGAATTACGAACAATTGTAGTACTTGCCCGTTTTGATAGTTTCTTTGGTGAGTTTCAATGGAATGGCTTGTTAGTTTCTCTTTGACTTCAAGCGCGTGCTCCCCATTATAAGAGAAAATGATACGCCATATTAGAATCGCTTTTTAGTAGAAGCACGTTGTTGGCCTTTTAACCATTCATAAAAGCATAGAAATCAGACATGACATACTTACAAGGATTCCAGATTCGCTAGGTTTTGGAATATTCTTTCAGGCAGTGTTTCAATTAAATTTCCATTCAAATCTCTGTAAAGGAATGATGCTTTATTATGAATATTCATATTTTAGCAGTACAGTTACATGAAATGCGTAAATATCATTACCTTCTGAATTCACGAATAAAATCATCAATTCTTGAATCCTCTCAAATACCGATCCTCTTTCTGAAATCCTCCGCACGTCTTTATTTAGCAGCTAAATATTACTTTAGTTTTGGGATAATGAAATTAATTTCCATACAGACTGTTTCCTTACTATCTTTAGATATGAAATCAGTTCTTATCATTTATATTTCCTTAATTTGAGGCCCTGAGGAGTCGAACTTCGAAAATTGTCAATTTAAGCGTGAGAGATAAAGTTGACATATTTAGAATTGCAATAAGATTTTAACATTTTGATTTTCAAACTTGGGTCCAACTGGGATCGAATTTCTAAAATTCTGAATTTATCTTGTAACCAAATTTCCTCTTTCATTTTTCAGTTTTTGTATTTCATTTCGTTCCATCTTGTTACCAAACTTTTTTTTATCTAATTGTTTCATATAATGATTGTACAACATATTTAAATTGACAATAAGGTTTTAGATTTATTTTGCGTAAGTGTTCGTACTAGTTGAGAGTGGTGCGGTAATATCTTTCGATTCAAACTATAGCTTTCTAGTTTTTCATTTTTTATCCTTGTACTTTTTCTATTTTTTTTATTTTTTTTTGGCTTCATTTATTATAAATATGGGATGATGTCACGATAAGAGTAAAATTCATCAAATTAAAGTACTAATTCATACACATCAAAAATGTGTTTATATAAAAGCTAAAACGTTTTAACGGAAACAAATTGATCTTCTGTAATGGGTTGCAGATTTGAGAGGGGTTCCGTATTCGGTCAATTTGTTTTAGATAATGGCTATTTTTAGAATCTTTTCTGGCTAAAAGCGTGTAGGTTAGAAATTATATATTGCAAATAAAAAGGTTGGCGTTATGAATGTAATGGTACATGTATAAGTTGTAAACGACATGCTTTTCTTTTGATAAGATATTTCGAAAATAATTAATGTATAATATGTAAAATCAAACATTTTTTGAAGCATATGTACAATTGATATTTTCTGTACTTGGTATTTTTTCCATAAATTCACTATCCATTTAAAATTATTCTTTATATGTAGAACATTGTATCTATACCTTATTTGTGGCTATTATTTTTCTATTATTTTTTTCAGGCCATTATCCAGCATTCTATAAACCTGTTTGCTCCGTATATTTATGTATTTTTGATACTACTTGTAAGATTTTGTATTTATTATTTCAATTTAAACAATATTCTATCAGAACAAAACTGGATTGGATCGGGCAACAGGTAAAGCCTATAAAAGATCTCTCCGTGTTACAAGGTACAATAACAGACAATGTAAATAATGATATTTTAACATTTATTATATAAATAAATTAAAAAAGATCGTCTATGCAATGTAAAGTATTACAAGATAGGTTTGACTGGTCAACATTACTAGTATATTTTCATTAAGTATTAAGAAGAAACTCAAAATCATTCATACAGATTCACAGACCTTGGCATTGGTAGAGATATATCATACTTTGTTAAAAACTAAACAAAAAAATATACAGAAGACGAAATTGTCCTGGTGATTGAAATTTTGATCGACAACATATTTTTCAATTTGGTGGGTGTGTTTTCCAAAAGACAATTGACATTCCTATGGGTACTAATTCTGCGCGACTCCTGGCCGCCGTGTTCCTTTTCTCATATGAGGCGGACTTCCTTGTCAGGCTTCTACAGGAAAAATAGAAGAATTTAGCCCGTACCTTTAATTTCAGCTTCCACTACATAGATGATGTTTTATCACTCAACAATTAACGTTTTGAGAATTTATTACATCTCATCTATCCAAATGAGCTCGAAATTAAGGATACTACAGACACTGCAATTCTGCATCTTATCTTGACCTTCACCTCGTAATTGACACTAGAGGAATGTTGAATACAAAACTTTACGACAAACGGGATGACTGTGACTCTCCAATCATCTTCCGATTTTTGAGCGGCAATATTCCAGAAGTGCGTGCGTATGGATTATATACGTTATGCCAGAGCTTGTGACATATACATTGAATTCCTGGACAGATCCCGGCTCCTGACAGAAAAGTTGCTCTGACAAGGATATGTTGCTCCTAAGTTGGAGTCATCCTTCTTAAAGTTTTATGGACCAGTGCTGTAACTACATATAGGCAATCTAGGCAAATGCCTCATGCCGAATTTGACAAAAAGATAAAAATAGATAAAGAAGAAATTTTATTTGAAAAAATAGAAATATAAATATGATATCCGCTAAATCGATAGCTATTTGATGTCTACGGTAAAGGTGGTTAAGTTGTAGTGCAATTTGTCTGCTGAGGTCTTTGACGCTATTCTTGCATAAAACTAGAGAATAAACAATTGCCGATCGATAAGAGGTCGACTTAAAACCTAAGCGACATATTGGGCGACAGGTCCATCGGGAAACGTTGACCTTGAAACAACCCCAGTTAAACATTGGCGGATAAATATGTTCTTCCCATTTATAGATCACGTAATATCAGAAATGGAGAGAATATTTTCAGGTGAACTGAAAAAACGAATGGTTGGATACTTAGATCTTATCCCAAAAAAATCTGACAAATTTAGCCCCGGATGCTATAGAATCATTATCCGTCGCTTTTCAGCAGATATGTCTAGTAAGGACGATTTTTTGGTGGAAATTGAAAGGTGGACACTCAAAGTTTTTGACCCTCTGCCTAAAAATATATTTGGACTGCAAGCTTCCCTACAGATTGCAGATAAAGACCTTTATTCCAATATTCATACTGTTTTTAAATTGTTGCTTGTTCTTCCAGTCACGTCTCTATGTTGCGAATGATCATTTCCGGTTTTGCCCAGACTTAAGACATTGGGAAGGTCAACAATGATGAACGAGAGTTTTTGTGGATTAGCAATCATTCATGCTCACAGAAACCTGGATTTGAACCGGGAAATCATTTTATGGCGTTTTGATGCCTCTTGCCATCGTCAAATTTGACAATTATTTTATGGACAAATCTTACTTTCTTGTACAATACTATAAACATTTCTGTTTCAAATTTTCATTTCTCACATTTATCCATGCATAGGTCATACACAGATTTGCCGTATTTGGTTTTTGACTTTATATTTTTAGGTCATTTGAAATTTTAATTTTCTCAATAACGTTTTGGCTTCTTGTTTGAGATTTTTATGATTTCGATCTAGAGCCCTGCTACTTTATACATTATTGTTGACACGTGCAAATTTGTATCCGTTATTGTTAACTACTAATCTTGACGGCGAATGATGGTTTGTGTTTTTCGTCTTAGTACTTGTTATGTGGAATTGTCTGTTACACATGATTGAAGGCCACATGTCGGTGACACCTAGATAACGGCATTTCTACCGTGTTCAATTTTATGCTGATATTGTCTCAATAACGCATATCCCGTATCCTTTCTTTCAATAACAAATGCAAACGGCTTTTAAGATTTATTGTGAATAAGTTTTAAGTATTTCTAGGGTATATTTATTCCAAATTACATCCTATTGCCTGATTCAGTACAAAAAAAGAAAATTAAATCATAAAAAAATTGTATTACTAAACTAGGAAAAAGATGTCAGGAAATGGCTAGAATCGAGGATTAAGCTTCTGGGACCTAAGGCCGCCCCAGGCACCTCGCCCAATTTTTTTTCTTCTCCCCACGCTCGCCGAACAGAATTTTTGCATCATACCAAAAAGACCCTAGTTACGGCCATCTGGAGGTCATCATGACTTGGTTGACAGGTATGAAAAACCGTTTCCCAAATGAAAATAGACCTGTTCCATTGGTGTTATCCCTTGCTCATACCGGATTTGACATGGGCAGCATGGCTCGTGTCCTGCAGGAAACATAGACTGCTTACTCTCCCGGAAAACCTCAGTCTACCCCCAGTGTTTTGGTGGGGTCCATGTTGTTCATGTTTTTAGTTTTTGTAGTGCATGTATTGTTTTGCTCTTGTCTGCATTGTTTTCTGGAATGTGTCAGTTGTTTCGATTGTTCCCTCCTTCGAATGCCCCTTTGTCATTTCCTGATTTTGCTTAGTCTATTTATTATATGAGTATTCTTATTCTTTCTTATTTGAAAAAAAAAAGTTTTATTGTCTGTTTCAATTGTTTACTGTAAAATCTGTACGTTTTGCGATAAGTCATGTTAGTACAAATTTAACAGTATTTGTTAATCCATTAATTTTCAAAGTTCAAAGGGCAATACCTCCAACAAAAAAATAGTGGTACACCACTGAAATTCGAACTTGACCGAGATTATACAAAATCGCAACTATGATATAAATTTAAATTAAATCCATTTAATTTTGTAGGCGTGAGAGCGCTTACAAGAATAAATGACTAAATTTTCAGACTTCATGGCAGTAACTATAAGCAAAAAATGCCAAATCACAACTATGATATACATTTTATAAAAATTCATTAAGAAATGTAGGCGTGAGTGCGCTTACAATGTCGGACGGACGCATAAACGGACACCCGGCATTTCTATGTCCCCGCATCTCGTTGTAACAACCATTTTTGATTTTTAAAAAATATGAGAAATAAATCGAAAACGGTAGAAAAGTAAACGAAAAAAAATAAAGCATACTTTTCATCAGATTTTATTACACTTTGGAGCATAAGAATTACGAGCAATTGTAGTACTTGTCCGTTCTGATAGTTTCTTTCGTGAGTGTCAATAGAATGGCTTGGTAATTTGACTTTGACTTCAAGCGCGTGGTGCCCATTATATATATTTACTTGCAAAGCGAAAACGATCCGCCATAATAAAATCGCTTTTTTAGAGTAAGCACGTTGTTGGCGTTTTAATCATTCATAAAAGCATAGAAATCAGATATGGCATACTTACAGGTGATCCAGATTCGCTAGGTTTTGGAATATTTTTTCAGGCAGTGTTTGAATTAAATTTCCATTCAAAAATCTGTAAAAAAATGATGCTTTATTAATTACCTTCTGAATTCACGAATAAAATCATCAATTCTTGAATCCTCTCAAATACCGATCCTTTTTCTGAAATCCTCCGCACGTCTTTATTTAGCAGCTAAATATTACTTTAATTTTGGGATAATGAAATTTAATTTCTATACAGACTGTTTCCTTTCTACCTGTAGATATGAAACCAGTTCTCATAATTTATATTTTCTTAATTTGAGGCCCTGAGGAGTCGAACTTCGAAAATTGTCAATTTAAGCGTGCGATATAAAGTTCACTTTTCAATTTATACATATCATTTCTTTACAATATTGTCATATTTAGAATTGCAATAAGATTTAACATTTTGATTTTCAAACTTGGGTCCAACTGGGATCGAATTTCTAAAATTGTGAATTTAACTTGTAACCAGATTTCCTCTTTCATTTTTCAATTGATGTATTTTAATTCGTTACATCTGGTTACCAAACTTTTTTTTATCTAATTGCTTCATATAATGATTGCACAACATATTTAAATTGACAATAAGGTTTTAGATTTATTTTGCGTAAGTGTTCGTTCAAGTTCAGAACATCTTTCGATTCAAACAATAGCTTTCAAGTTTTTCATTTTTTATCCCCGTATTTTATTTTTTTATTTATTTTGTTTTGGCTTCATTTATTATAAACATATGATGATGTCATGATAAGAGTAAAATTCTTCAAATTGAAGTACTAATTCATACACATCAAAAATGTGTTTATATAAAAGCTAAACGGTTTAGCGGAAACAAATTGATCTCCTTTAATGGGTTGCAGATTTGAGAGGGGTGTCAAGTTCCGTATTCAGTCCATTTGTTTTAGATAATGGCTATTTTTAGAATTGTTTCTGGCTAAAATCGTTAAGGTTAGAAATTATATATTGCAAATAAAAAGGTTGGCGTTATGTATGTAATGGTACATGTATAAGTTGTAAATGACATGCATTTCTTTTGATAAGATTTTTTCGAAAATAATTAATGCTTTATATGTGACGTTAAACATTTTTTGAAGCATATGTACAATTGATATTTCTGTAATTGGTATTTTTTCCATAAATTCACTATCCATTTAAAATTATTCTTTATATGTAGAACATTGTATCTATACTTTATTTTTGGCTATTATTTTTCTTTTAATTTTTTCAGGCCATTATTCAGCATTCTATAAACCTGTTTCCTCCGTATCATTATGTATTTTATATACGCCTTGTAACATTTTGTTTTTATTATTTTAATTTAAACAATATTCTTTCAGAACAAAACTGGATTGGATCGGGCAACAGGTAAAGCCTATAAAAGATCTCTCCGTGTTACAAGGTATAATAGCAGACAGTGTAAATAATAATATTTAAGCAATAATTATATATTAAATAAATTTTTAAAAATCTTCTATGCAGTGGAAAGTATTACAGGATAGGTTTAACTGGTCAATATAACTAGCATATTTTCATTAAGTATTAAGAAGAAACTCAAAATTATTCATACAGATTCACAGACCTTGGCATTGGTAGAGATAAATCATTCTTTGTGAAAAACCAAACAAAAAAAAAAAATATACAGAAGAGGAAATTGTCCTGATGATTGAAATTTTGATCGACAACATATTTTTCAATTCGGTGGATGTGTTTTCTAACAGACAATTGGCATTCCTATGGGTACTAATTCTGCGCGACTCCTGGTCGCCGTGTTCCTTTTCTCGTATGAGGCAGATTTCCTTGACAGGCTTCTAAAGTAAAAACAGAAGAATTTAGCCCGTACCTTTAATTTCAGCTTCCACTACATAGATGATGTTTTATCACTCAACAATTAACGATTTGGGAATTTTTTCACCTCATCTATCCAAATGAGCTCGAAATTAAGGATACCAAGGACACTGCAAGTCTGCATCTTATCTTGACCTTCACCCCGTACCTGACACTAGAGGAAGGTTGAATACAAAACTTTACGACAAATGGGATGACTGTGACTCTCCAATCGTCATCTTCCCATTTTTGAGAGGCAATATTCCAGAAGTGCGTGCGTATGGATTATATACGCTATTCCAGAGCTTGTGACATATACATTGTATTCCTGGACAGATCCCGTGCTGTAACTACATATAGGCAATTTAGGCAAATTCCTCATACCGAATTTGACAAAAAAGATAAAAATAAATTAAAAAGAAATTTTGTTTGAGAAAATAGAAATATAAATATTATATCCGCTAAATCTATCGCTATTTGATGTCTACGGTAAAGGTGGTTAAGTTGTAGTGCAATTTGTCTGCTGAGGTCTTTAACGCTATTCTTGCATAAAACAGATGAAACATAATTTCCGCTTTTGACGAAGCTAACACTTTGATAAAGTTACCTTATAAAAAACGCAATGATGAAGAATTTGATAGCATATTCACTAGAGAGTAAAAAATTGCCGATCAATAAGAGGTCGACTAAAAACCTAAGCGACATATTGGGCGCCAGGTCCATCGGGAAACGCTGACCTTGAAACAACCCGGGTTAAACATTGGCGGATAAATATGTTCTCCCCATTTATAGATCACGTAATATCAGAAATGGAGAGAATATTTTCAGGTGAATTGAAAAAACGAATGATTGGATACTTAGATCTTCTCCCAAAAAACCTGACAAATTTAGCCCCGGATGCTATAGAATCATTATCCGTCGCTTTTCAGCAGATATGTCTAGTAAGGACGATTTTTTGGTGGAAATTGAAAGGTGGACACTTAAAGTTTTTGACTCTATGCATAAAAATAAATATGGACTTCAAGCTGGTCTACAGATTGCAGATAAAGACCTTTATTTCAATATTCATACTGTTTTCAAATTGTTGCTTGTTCTTCCAGTCACGTCTGTATGTTGCGAATGATCATTTTTGGATTTGCCCAGACTTAAGACCTTGGCAAGGTCAACAATGACGAGCGAGAGTTTGTGTGGATTAGCAATGATTCATGCTCACAGAAACCTGGATTTGAACCGGGAAAACATTTTATGGCGTTTTGATGCCTCTGGCCATCGTCAAATTTGACAATTATTTTATGGACAAATCTTACTTTCTTGTACAATACTATAAACATTTCTGTTTCCAATTCTCATTTCTCACATTTATCCATGCATAGGTCATACACAGATTTGCCGTATTTGGTTTTTGATTTTATATTTTTAGGTCATTTGAAATTTTAATTTTCTCAATAACGTTTTGGCTTCTTGTTTGTGATTTTCATGATTTTGATCTAGATCCCTGCTAATTTATACATTATTGTTGAAACGTGCAAATTTGTGTCCGTTATTTTTAACTACTAATCTTGACGCCGAATGATGGTTTGTGTAATTTCTGCGAGTGATACTGTTTTTCGTCTTAGTACTTGTTATGTGGAATTGTCTGTTGCTCATGATTGAAGGCCACACGTCGGCGACTCCTAGATAACGGAATTTTTGCCGTGTTCTATTTCATTCTGATATTTTTTCAAAAACGCATATCCCGTATCTTTCTTTCAAAAACAAATGCAAACTGCTTTTAAGATTTATTGTGAATAAGTTTTAAGTATTTCTAGGGTATATGTATTCCGAATTACATCATATTGCCTGATTCAGTACAAAAAAAAGAAAATTAAATCATAAAAAATTGTATTACTAAACTAGGAAAACGATGTCAGGAAATGGCTAGAATCGAGGATTAAGCTTCATTTAGGCCAGAGCCTCTGGGGGCCTTAGGCCGCCCCAGGTCCCTCGACCAATTTTTTTTCTTTTCGCCACGCTAGCCGAACAGAATTTTTGCATCATACAAAAAGACCCTAGTTACGACCATGTGGACGTCATCATGACTTGGTTGACATGTATGAAAAAACCGTTTACCAAATGAAAATAGACCTGTTCCATTGGTGTTATCCCTTGCTCATACCGGATTTGACATGGGCAGCATGGCTCGTGTCCTGCAGGAAGCACAGACTGCTTACTCGCAAGGTAAACCTCAGTCTACCCCCGGTTTTTTTGGTGGGGTTCATGTTGTTCATGTTTTTAGTTTTTAATTGTAGTGCATGTATTGTTTTGCACTTGTCTGCGTTGTTTTCCGGAATTTGTCAGTTGTTTCGATTGTTCCCTCCTTCGAATGCCCCTTTGGCATTTCGTGACTTCGCTTAGTCTATTTATTATATTATTCTTTCTTATTTTTAAAAGATTGTTTTATTGTCTGTTTCAATTGTTGACTGTTAAATTTGTACGTTTTGCGATAAGTCATGTTAGTACAAATTTAACAGTATTTGTTAATCCATCAAAAGGGCAATACCCTCAACAACAAAATAACGGTACACCACTGAAATTCAAACTTGACCGAGATTATACAAAATCGCAACTATGATATAAATTTAAATTAAATCCATTTAATTTTGTAGGCGTGAGAGCGCTTACAAGAATAAATGACTAAATTTTCAGACTTCATGGTAGTAAGTATAAGCAAAAAATGCCAAATCACAACTATGATATACATTTTATTTAAATTCATTGAGAAATGTAGGCGTTAGAGCGCCTACAATGTCGGACGGACGCATAGACGGACACCCGGCATTTCTATGTCCCCGCATCTCGTTGTAACAACTATTTTGATTTTAAAAAAAACTTGAGAAATCAATCGAAAACGGTAGAAAAGTAAACGAAAAAATAAAGCATACATTTCATCAGATTTTATTACAGTTTGGAGCATAAGAATTACGAGCAAAGAAATCAGACATGGCATACTTACAGGTGTTTCAGATTCGCTAGGTTTTGAAATATTCTTTCAGGCAGTATTTCAATAAGATTTTCACCCAAAGTTCTGTAAAGGAATGATGCTTTTTTATGAATATAGCAGTACAGTTCCATAAATTGCGTAAATATCAATACTTTCTGAATTCACGAATAAAATCATCAATTCTTGAATCCTCTTAAATACTGATCCTCTTTCTGAAATCCTTGGAAGGTCTTTATTTAACAGTTAAATATTACTTTAGTTTTGTGATAACCGAATTTAATACTCTACATAGACTGTTTGCTTAGTACCTGTAGATGTAAAATAAGGTCTTATAATTTTTATCTTCTTAACTTGAGGCCCTCAGGAGTCGAACTTCGAAAATTGTCAATATAAGAGCCTGTGAGGTAAAGTTCACTTTTCAATTGAAGCATATCATTTCTTTACAATATTGTTATATTTAGATGTGCAATAATAATATTTTAACATTTTGATTTTCAAGATTGGGTCCCACTGGGATCGAATTTCAAAAATTGTGAATTTGACTTCTAACCTAAATTCCTCTTTTACATTTTAATTTCTGTATTTGATTTCTTTACATCTGGTTACCAAACTTTTTATCTAATTGCTTCATAAAATGATTGCACAATATATGTAAATGACAATAAGGTTTTAGATTTATTTTGGGTAAGTGTCCCTACTAATTGAAAGGGTTGTGGTGATATCTTTCGATTTCAACAATAGCTTTCTAGTTTATCATTTTTTATCCTTTTATTTTTTTCTATTTTATTTATTTTGTTTTGTTTTCATTTATTATAAAATTAGAATGATGGCATGAGAAGAGTAAAATTCTTTAATTGAAGTACTAATTCATACACATCAAAAATGTGTTTATATAAAAAGCCAAAACTTTTGAGCGGAAACAAATTGATCTTCACATTTCCTGTAATGGGTTGTGGATTTGGAAAGGGGTGTAAAGTTCCGTATTCAGTCAATCTTTTTAGAGAATGGCTATTTTTTTTAGAATCCTTTCTGGCTAAAATTGTTTAGGTCAGAAATTATATATTGCAAATAAAAAGGTTGAAGTTATGCTGGTATTCTACACGTATAAGTTGCAAATGAAATGCATTTCTTTTGATAAAGATTTTTTTCAAAATAATTAATGTATTATATGTGAAATAAAACATTTTTTGGAGCATATATACAATTGATATTTTCTGTAATTGGTATTTTTTCCATAAATTCACTATCCATTTTAACTTATTTTTTATATGTAGAACATTGTATATATACTTTATTTTTGGCTATTATTCTCTATTCATTTTTCAGGCCATTATTCAGCATTCTATCAACCCGTTTGCTCCGTATATCTATGTATTTTTGATTTAAATTATTAAATTAATTATTTTAGTTTAAAAAATATTCTATTGAGAAGAAAACTGGATTGGATTGGGCAGCAAGTAAAGCCTATAAAAGCTCTCACCCTATTACAAGGTACAATAACAGACAGTCTAAATAATATTTTAACAATAATTATATAGATAAATTTTACAATACCTTCTACGCAGTGTAAGGTATTACAGGATAGAATGGACTGGTCAACATTACAAGTATATTTTCATTCAGTATTAAGAAGAAAATTAAAATTATTCATCAAGATATTTAGTCTTTTTATTATATGAGTATTCTTATTCTTTCTTATTCTTAAAGAATTGTTTTATTGTCTGTTTCAATTGTTGACTGTTAAATTTGAACGATTTGCGATAAATCGTGTTAGTACAAATTTAACAGTATTTTTTAATCCATTAAGGCATGTAGGCACGAGAGCGCTCACAATAAAAATTGAAAGAATATTCAGAGTTCAAATGACAATAACCCCCCCAAAAAAATAATGTACAGCACTGAAATTCGACCTTGGTCGAGATAATACAAAATTGCAACTATGATATAAATTTAAATCAAATTCATTAAATTTTGGAGGCGCTTACAAGAAAAAATTATGAAATTTTCAGACTTCATGGCAATAACTATACAAATAATAATAATAAATCACATCTATGTTACGGCCGAAATCACCTTTAAATTATAGCCAACAAAAGACACAAATCAATAATAAAATTTAACAAGATTTATTATATACAAAGTTTACAAAAAGTATTACACAAAAATAAAAATGTCAACTTAACTGTTCAAAATCCTGTTTTTTCTTGATCCGGAATTCTGGTCACTGTTGCCTGAATCCAAACGGAATATTATATCCAATCAGTCACAATCTAGTATGATGTAACGAAAATAAAGTCTGTCAAGTACGATGTGTGAAACGTAAATAAATCCAACAGCTGAGAACACAAGATTGTCTATGTACGGTCCAATATGCTATGATCTGCAAGTTTAACTTTCGTGTCCATATATATACTGTAGAACGGAAACTTCTGGAATACGGTAGAAGTTCGAATCACACCATAATTATTACGTAAGTCAAATAGAAAGTTCTAGTTATTCCATCAGTATCCATTATTGTTCCAGTGATTTCTAAACTGCGCAGTTATAACATTATTTGGTAAACAACTATAAGTATTATGTAAACATAGTATACATGTTATAAGGCTACGCAAAACAAATTAGGCCAAGATAAATAAATATAATAATTACAATATCATAACACCTCCCCCCTTAAAAGAAGTTTGAGTGTAACGAGAACTTCATGAACAATATGTACAAAAATATATAGTATGTATACAGTGTTTTAATAAGATCTAGATAAAGCATCTGCTATTACGTTATCTTTACCTTTAATATGTTTTACAATAATATCATATTCCTGTAACAATAAACTCCACCTAGTCAACCTCTGGTTCTTGTTTCTCATTTTATGTATGAAGGTGAGAGGATTATGGTCAGTATAAACCAGAATAGGATGCATAGTGGGATTTAAATATACATCAAAATGTTGAAGTGCAGACAACAGTGCAAAACATTCTTTTTCAATAGTGGAATAATTTTTCTGATGTTTATCTAATTTCTTGGAAAAATATGATATAGGTTTCTCAACATTATCATCTGTTTCTTGATATAAAACAGCTCCAACTCCTACATCACTTGCATCAACGGCAAGTTTGAATTGCTTTTTAAAGTCTGGAGTGATAAGAACGGGACTGTTAATTAAAAGTGATTTGCTTTTTTCAAAAGAGTTTTGACAATTATCACTCCAGATGAATTTAGAATCTTTCCGTAAAAGATGAGTCAATGGTTGAACAACAGTAGCAAAATTTGAACAAAATTTTCTGTAAAATCCAATCATGCCTAAATATCTCATAAGTTGTTTTTTATTTGTAGGAGGAGGAAAATTGGTAATTGCATCCACTTTAGCCATAATAGGTTTCACTTGACCTTGGCCAACTGTGTGCCCTAAATAATCAACAGTGGCCTTACAAAATTCACTTTTAGCAAGATTAACAGTCAAATTTGATTGTGACAATCTATCAAAAGTATCATATAAATGTGTTAAATGCTCTTCCCAGCTATCACTACATACAATAAGATCATCAATATAGGCATAACAACAGTCTAAATCTTTTATAACATTATTGATCATTCTTTGAAATGTAGCTGGAGCATTTTTCATACCAAACGGCATGACAGTATATTGAAATAAGCCGTCTGGTGTGACAAAAGCTGATATTTCACGAGCTCTCGGTGTCAGGGGGACCTGCCAGTAACCTTTTAATAAATCAAATTTGCTTACGAATTTTGATTGTCCAATGTTATCAATGCAATCGTCTATCCTTGGAATCGGATAGGAGTCAGATTTTGAGACTGAGTTTACTTTTCTGAAATCAGTAACGAAACGAAAGGTTTTATCTGGTTTGGGTACAAGAAGACAAGGAGAGCTCCATTCACTGTTACTCGGCTCAATAATATCATTGTCAAGCATATATCTAATTTCTTGTCTCATAACATCAAGTTTAAGTGGATTGAGCCGGTAAGGATGTTGCTTAATTGGAGAAGCATCGCCTACATCAACATCATGACAAACAACAGTGGTTTTGTTTGGCACATCTGGAAAAAGATTTTTAAAAGAAAATACCAAAGTTTTCAATTTTTCTCTGCGATCGAAAGTCAGATGTGCAAGTTTTGAGTCTAAATTTGATAAAATTTCAGAATTTTTCAATCTAACAGTTTGTTCCATAGTCTTCGAATCAAAAGATGGTTCAATTATATCTGGTTTGTCATGATCGTTCTCCAATTTAACCATGGCTAAAGTGGCAACTGGTTTACTCTCACCTTCATTAGTACGCTCAAAATATGGTTTTAACATATTAATGTGACACACTCTATTTTGTTTTCGCCGACCTGGAGTTTTTACAATATAATTCAACTCATTGATTTTACTGTCAATGGTATAAGGACCACAGTATTTAGCCTGTAAAGGATGCCCAGGGACTGGCAAAAATACAAGTACCTTACCACCAGGCTCAAAAACTCTGTCCCTGGCATCTTTATCATACCATATTTTCATCTTATTCTGTACATTTTTTAAGTTTTTCTGAGCAATTTGACAAGCAGTATACAATTTTTCTTTAAATCTAGATACATAGTCTAGAAGATTCAAGTCAGTGTGTTCAGTAAGCCATTTTTCCTTAACCAATTTCAAAGGTCCCCTTACAGTATGACCAAACACTAACTCAAAGGGGCTAAAACCAAGGGATTCTTGAACAGCCTCTCGGACCGCAAAAAGTAGAAAGTGAACACCATCATCCCAGTCCCTATCAAATTGAAGACAAAAAGTCCTAATCATGTTCTTCAATGTTTGATGAAAACGTTCTAAGGCACCTTGAGATTCTGGATGATAAGCACTTGATCTATACTGAGCAATCCCTAACTGGTAAATGACCTGCTGAAATAAACCTGACATAAAATTTGAACCCTGGTCGGACTGTATAGACTTAGGAAGTCCTACTAATGTGAAAAATTTGATAAGAGCTTTGACAATAGTTGATGTCTTAATATTCCTTAAGGGAATAGCCTCAGGAAAGCGAGTGGATGTACACATGATCGTCAGTAAATAAGCGTTTCCAGTCTTGGTCTTTGGTAAAGGTCCAACGCAATCTATAAGCACTCGGCTGAAAGGTTCTTCAAAGGCTGGAATTGGCAGAAGTGGTGCTGGTGGTATTTTCTGGTTAGGCTTGCCAACAACCTGGCATATATGGCATGATTTGCAGTATTCTGCGACATCATTTCTAAGTCTGGGCCAGTAGAAATGTTGTAATATCTTAAGGCAAGTCTTCCTTACACCTAAATGTCCAGCCAAGGGGGTGTCATGGGCAAGACCAATAATTTCTTGCCTATAGACTTTAGGCACCACCACTTGGTATACCACTCTCCATTCCTCCTCTGGGATAGCATCAGGGGGCCTCCACTTCCTCATTAAAATGCCGTCTTGATGGTAGTAACATTCGGCCACTTTGTCTGCTTCTTCTTGGGGTAGAGCCCTCTTGCAGAGCTGAAGAACCTCAGGGTCTTTATTCTGTTCTTCCCTAAATGTTCTTTTGTCTAATGAATGGCTGTTCACGTCTGGCCATGGCATAATTACACGTTTGTTAGTACCAGGTGATCTTATTATGGCCTTTTCTGAAGTACCGGGACCTTCAATGTCGGCAAGAAAAGTGTCAGAAAGGTCCATATAATCATACTGGCCTTCTTGTAAATCCTCGTCTTGTTGTTTTATTGCCATCGCCCTAGTAACAACACAAGCTGGATACAGTTCAGCATCATCTTCAGGTGATTTAACATCGACCACCGGTTCACTTGTAACAATTGGTTCAGCAACCACTTTGTTCCTAGCTAGATCATTTCCTAGCAATAATGAAACACCCTCTACAGGGAGAGTAGGACGAACACCCACAACAACTGGTCCAGTAATTAAATCTGACTTCAAATAAATACGATGGAGGGGAACATCTATACAACCTAACTCCACACCTCGTAACAAAACGGAGGCACCAACGGACGTCTCCTCGGACAAAGGCAACACACCTTCTAACAACAACGACTGAGAAGCTCCAGTGTCCCGTAAAATCTTAATAGGCTGAGGAGTAGTATTATCAACAATAGAAACAAACCCATCAGACATAAAGGGCTTATAATCCTCCATGTAATCACAAAAACTGGACTTAAAAGCCTGACTCGCAGGACATTCCAACTTATTGGTAACAACGGGTGTCGTACAAGCACTGGACTTGGGCTTATGATCTCTTTCATTCTTCTTCTGGAGTCTAAAACAATCAGCCATCAGGTGACCATTTTTCTTACAATAAGCACAAGTTAGTGACTTCTTCTCAAAAGTATCAAATTTTGGACCAGACATGTTATAACTAGACGGACTCTTATTCTGTGCAACAGGCTTAATATCAGTACGCTCAGTGCTTTGATTTTTGTAATTTCCGCTAGAAGTATTAAAATTTTGACCTTTGAAACTTCTTTTATGTGAAATGGTATAATTATCGGAAACAACAGCTGCATCTTGCAATGTCTCAACAGTTTTGTCATCTAAATGTGTTTTTAAGTCTAAATTAACACACTGCTTGAACTCTTCTAATAACATTAATTGTCTTAATTTATCAAAATTTTTATCTATTTTCTTTGACGTAAGCCATTTATCAAATAAATCTTCTTTTTCCCTAGCAAATTCAACATAGGTTTGTGTTTCAAACTTTTTATAAGACCTAAATTTCTGTCTATATGCTTCTGGCACTAGCTCATAAGCTTTCAAAACTTCCTGTTTAACAGTGTCATAATCAGAACTTTTTTCCGAAGATAGAGCTGAGTAAATTTCAGCGGCCTTGCCCACAAAAACACTTTGCAGCATAGTAGTCCAATAAGGCTTTGGCCATTTCAAATTTTGAGCAATTTTCTCAAATTGTGGAAAAAATTTATCCACCGTTTTTTCACAAAATTTAGGAACCAAACGTATATTTTTTGCTGCTTCAAAATGTTCTGATTTTGACTTAGTGTTGCTTTCTACTTTAGCCATTTCTATTTTTATTTTCTCCATCTCTAACCTTTCCCTCATTTCAAGTTCTGCCTGTTTTTCTTCTTTTTCTTTTTCTAATTGTTTTAATTTAACTTCGTTTTCAAATTGTTTTTCCAATTGTTTTAATTTAAGTTCGTGTTCTAATTCAAGCTGTTTTAATTTTAAAGCATCAACATTTTCGACCTTGAGGTCAAGAGCCTCTTCACCAAAAATTTCTAGATCAACTAAATTGTCTATTACCAAATTTTTTATAATTTGTTTTCTCATAGATGTTCTAAAATCTATTTTTAGATGTTTAGCAAGCAAAACTAATTCTTCTTTCTTTAATTTATCAAACCCTTCCAGGTCTGGCGTTTTCAAAAATTTACCAGCATCAAATTCCATTTTGTAGAATTTTGTTGGCTATCTCTAATAAAAAATACTGAAAAAATTTTAATAAGATATTAACGTTATCCCGAGACGAGCCCCCAATTTCTGTTACGGCCGAAATCACCTTTAAATTATAGCCAACAAAAGACACAAATCAATAATAAAATTTAACAAGATTTATTATATACAAAGTTTACAAAAAGTATTACACAAAAATAAAAATGTCAACTTAACTGTTCAAAATCCTGTTTTTTCTTGATCCGGAATTCTGGTCACTGTTGCCTGAATCCAAACGGAATATTATATCCAATCAGTCACAATCTAGTATGATGTAACGAAAATAAAGTCTGTCAAGTACGATGTGTGAAACGTAAATAAATCCAACAGCTGAGAACACAAGATTGTCTATGTACGGTCCAATATGCTATGATCTGCAAGTTTAACTTTCGTGTCCATATATATACTGTAGAACGGAAACTTCTGGAATACGGTAGAAGTTCGAATCACACCATAATTATTACGTAAGTCAAATAGAAAGTTCTAGTTATTCCATCAGTATCCATTATTGTTCCAGTGATTTCTAAACTGCGCAGTTATAACATTATTTGGTAAACAACTATAAGTATTATGTAAACATAGTATACATGTTATAAGGCTACGCAAAACAAATTAGGCCAAGATAAATAAATATAATAATTACAATATCATAACATCTATGATACACATTTTATAAAAATGCACTGAAAATGTAGGCGTGAGAGCGCTTACAATGTCGGACGGATGCACAGACGGACGCTCGGCGTTGCGGTGGGGAACAAAAAAGCACATAATAGTAAAGATAAATGAACAACACTCCTTTCCCCATTAAAACATTTCGGATGAACGTAGAATGTGCCAAGTGGCAAATATCTCCTGCCTCAAAAGAGTCCAATCTAAGATGAAGAACAGAAAAACAAATTAAGAAATAAATCATGAGATTCATATGTTTGTTTTAGATTTTAACATGCGTAACAGTATTAGAGGAAACTTTTATCCCTAGCAACAATGAATTATTTTCATTCTAATATGACAAAAACGGAAATTATGTAAAAGAAGTGATAGATTACGGCTTTTAACGTAACAACCATTTTGATTTAAAAAAAATATGAGAAATCAAAAGAAAACGGTAGAAAAGTAAACGAAAAACAGAACGCATACTTTTTATCTGCCCGTTCTGATAGTTTCTTTGGTGAGTTTCAATAGAATGGCTTGTTAATTTGACTTTGACTTCAAACGCGTGGTGCCCATTATATATCTTTACTTGCAAAGCGAAAACGATACGCCATAATAAAATCGTTTTTTACAGTAAGCAGGTTGTTGGATGGATGGATGAATTGCTGTTTAACGGCAAGTGGCAACCAGGTGCATATCAGGACGAGAACATGTTGATATGATAATGAATATGATCCCTGCTTTGTACTAGACCGACACGCTAAGTCGGATTTTTAATGTGCTAGCTCACGAGGTAACTGTCCGCAAAAAGACATATCACCTCACTCGGACACATTATACTGACTCCGAGCCGACCAGTCTTTGTTCTTACTCCTAGATGCCGCGTGCTTGGCGGAGAAGCAGCAAATACCAGTTTTAATGTCTTTGGTTTGACCCGGTCGGATATCGAACCCGCGACCTTCCGCACTCGGGGCGAGCACGCTACCACGAGACCACCGAGTCGGTCAGCACGTTGTTGGCGTTTTAATCATTCATAAAAGCATAGAAATCAGACATGGCATACTTACAGGTCTTCCAGATTCGCTAGGTTTTGAAATATTCTTTCAGGCAGTATTTCAATAAAATTTGTACTCAAACTTCTGTAAAGGAATGATGCTTTATTATGAATATAGCAGTACAGTTACATACATTGCGTAAATATCAATACTTTCTGAATTCACCAATAAAATCATCAATTCTTGAATCCTCTTAAATACTGATCCTCTTTCTGAAATCCTTCGCACGTCTTTATTTAAAATTTAAATATTATTTAGTTTTGAGATAATAGAATTTAATACTCTACAAACTGTTTGCTTAATACCTGTAGATGTAAAATAAGGTCTTATAATTTTTATCTTCTTAACTTCAGGCACTCAGGAATCGAACTTCGAAAATTGTCAATATAAGAGCCCGTGAGGTAAAGTTCACTTTTCAATTGAAGATATCATTTCTTAACAATATTGTTATATTTAGATGTGCAATAATGAGATTTTAACATTTTGATTTTCAAGCTTGGGTTCCACTGGGATCGAATTTCTAAAATTGTGAATTTGACTTCTAACCTAAATTCCTCTTTTATATTTCAATTTATGTATTTAATTTCTTTACATCTGGTTACCAAACTTTTTTATCTAATTGCTTCATAGAACGATTGCACAATATATGTAAATGACAATAAGGTTTTAGATTTATTTTGGGTAAGTGTCCCTACTACATGTACTAATTGAGAGGGTTGTGGTGATATCTTTCGATTTCAACAATAGCTTTCTAGTTTATCATTTTTTATCCTTTTATTTTTTTCTATTTTATTTATTTTGTTTTGTTTTCATTTATTATAAAATTAGAATGATGTCATGATAAGAGTAAAATTCATTAAATTAAAGTACTAATTCATACACATCAAAAATGTGTTTATATAAAAAGCCAAAACTTTTGAGCGGAAACTAATTGATCGTCACATTTCCCGAATGGGTTGCGGATTTGAAAGGGGTGTCAAATTCCGTATTTAGTCAATGCTTTTAGAGAATGGTTACTTTTTTTAGAATCCTTTCTGGCTAAAATTATTTAGGTCAGAAATTATATATTGCAAATAAAAAGGTTGGAGTTATGCTTGTATGCTTCACGTATAAGTTGCAAATGAAATGCATTTCTTTTGATAAAGATTTTTAAAAAATAATTAATGTATTATATGTGAAATAAAAATTTTTTTGGAGCATATATACAATTGATATTTTCTGTAATTGTTATTTTTTCCATATATTCACTATCCATTTTAACTTATTTTTTAATATATAGAATATTGTATATATATTTTATTTTTGGCTATTATTCTCTATTCGTTTTTCAGGCCATTATTCAGCATTCTACCAACCCGTTTGCTCCGTATATTTATGTATTTTTGATTTAAATTATTAAAGTTATTATTTTAGTTTAAAAAATATTCTATTCAGAAGAAAACTGGATTGGATTGGGCAGCAAGTAAAGCCTATAAAAGCTCTTACCCTATTACAAGGTACAATATAACAGACAGTCTAAATAATAATATTTTAACAATAATTATATAGATAAATTTTACAAAACCTTCTATGCAGTGTAAGGTATTACAGGATAGGTTGGACTGGTCAACATTACAAGTATATTTTCATTAAGTATTAAGAAGAAAATTAAAATTATTAAGCTATTCATTATATGAGTATTCGTATTCTTTCTTATTCTTAAAGAATTGTTTGATTGTCTGTTTCAATGGTTGACTGTTAATTTTGAACGATTTGCGATAAATCGTGTTAGTACAAATTTAACAGTATTTTTTAATCCATTAAGGCATGTAGGCATGAGAGCGCTCACAATAAAAATTGACAGAATTTTCAGAGTTCAAAGGGCAATAACCCCAACAAAAAATAATATACAGCACTGAAATTCGACCTTGACCGAGATAATACAAAATCGCAACTATGATATAAATTTAAATCAATTTCATTAACTTTTGGAGGCCTGAGAGCGCTTACAAGAAATAATTATGAAATTTTCAGACTTCATGGCAATAACTATACGAATAATAATATTAAATCACAACTATGATACACATTTTATAAAAATGCACTGAGACATGTAGGCGTGAGAGCGCTTACAATGTCGGCCGGACGCACAGACGGACGCTCGGGGAACAAAAAAGCACATAATAGTAAAGATAAATGAAGAACACTCTTTCCCAATTAAAACATTTGGGATGAACGTAGAATGTGCCAAGTGGCAAATATCTCCTGCCTCAAAAGAGTCCAATCCAAGATGAAGAACAGAAAAACAAATTAAGAAATAAATCATGAGATTCATATGGTTGTTTGAGATTTTAACATGGGTAACAGTATTAGAGGAAACTTTTATCCCTAGCAACCATGAATTATTTGCATTCTAATATGACAAAAACGGAAATTATGTAAAAGAAGTGGTAGTTTACGGCTTTTAAAGTAACAACCATTTTGATTTAAAAAAAAAATATGAGAAATAAATCGAAAACGGTAGAAAAGTAAACGAAAAAAGAACGCATACTTTTTATCTGCCCGTTCTGATAGTTTCTTTGGTGAGTTTCAATAGAATGGCTTGTTAATTTGACTTTGACTTCAAGCGCGTGGTGCCCATTATATATCTTTACTTGCAAAGCGAAAACGATACGCCATAATAAAATCGCTTTTTTAGAGTAAGCACGTTGTTGGCCTTTTTAATCATTCATAAAAGCAAAGAAATCAGACATGGCATACTTACAGGTGTTCCAGATTCGTTAGGTTTTGAAATATTCTTTCAGGCAGTATTTCAATAAAATTTGCAGTCAAAAGTCTGTAAAGGAATGATGCTTTATTATGAATATAGCAGTACAGTTACATAAATTGCGTAAATATCAATACTTTCTGAATTCACGAATAAAATCATCAATTCTTGAATCCTCTTAAATACTGATCCTCTTTCTGAAATCCTTCGCATGTCTTTATTTAAAACTTAAATATTACTTTAGTTTTGAGATAATAGAATGTAATACTCTACAAACTGTTTGCTTAGTACCTGTAGATGTAAAATAAGGCATTATAATTTTTATCTTCTTAACTTGAGGCCCTCAGGAGTCGAACTTCCAAAATTGTCAATATAAGAGTCCGTGAGGTAAAGTTCACTTTTCAATTGAAGCATATCATTTCTTTACAATATTGTTATATTTAGATGTGCAATAATAAAATGTTAACATTATATTTCAATTTATGTATTTGATTTCTTTACATCTGGTTACCAAACTTTTTTATCTAATTGCTTCATAGAATGATTACACAACATATGTAAATGACAATAAGGTTTTAGATTTATTTTGGATAAGTGTCCCTACTAATTGAGAGAGGTGTGGTGATAAGAGTAAAATTCTTCAAATTGAAGTACTTTACACATCAAAAATGTGTTTATATAGAAAGCCAAAACTTTTGAACGGAAAAAAATTGATCGTCACATCTCCTGTAATGGGTTGCGGAGTTGAGAGGGGTGTCAAGTTCTGTATTTAGCCAATTTGTTTTAGAGAATGCCATTTTTTAGAATCGTTCTGGCTAAAATTGTTGACATTAGAAATTATAAAAATAAATAAAAAGGTTGGTTTTATGCTTCTAATGGTACATGTATAAGTTGCAAATGACATGTATTTATTTTGATAAGATTCTTTTAAAATAATTAATGCTATTATTCTCTATTCATTGAATGTGGTGATATACCGGTATTTCCGGGTGAAATAAAATCCGATAATTCACTAAGTGAAATCGATAACCATATTTCACTCTAGAAAGTGACGTAATAATAGCCGTCGACAACGACGTTGCTATACAAAGGTCAATGTAGTCATATACAGACTTAATCCTTTGTATTTTGTATTAAATCTTATGAATACATTTAATACAGTGTATTTTAATTCAATAAACAGAATAAATTATCTCGAAATTCGAATACCAAAAGTCTACAACTCGTAACCGAAAAACACTAATACCTCTCTCATGTGTAATGCGCATTCGTGAATTAATGTGTTGTTCGGTAACTCGTTGTACTTGTTAAGTTATTCGAATTTCAAGATTAGCTATCGAGGCTTGGCAAAATATTTGAAGGTTTAACTATCGAGAAATACGCTATGAACCCCGTATTTGCCCTCTCGGATGTTTTGAATGACGCAACATTTGGAAACCTAAATTTTGATGTACCCCATATTATTCTTTGTCAATGAATCTAGATGCCTTAATTATTGTCCGTGTTGTAAGTATTCGTTAAGAGATACTATGCAGAATATTGCTGACTTTGAGGTTACTCTGTTAAAACGTTGCTATGGTATCTTCGAAATGCATAGAAAACATGTAGTACATGACGAAAATAATAATAATAATCACTAGAGGCTCCTAAGAGCCTATATCGCTCACCTTTCATAAGCTCATTTGTCCTATTTGATTTTTTTTGTAACAGCTGTTATATTATTGGTCCACCATGACATTGGAGGGGAACATAAGGAGTCCTTCAACAACATGAATGAACAAAGTTCAGTATAAATTGTGCAAAAATTTCTTAACAGTATTGGAATAAAGACCACATTGCCAAATATAAGTCTAAATTTTCATAGTCCTTTGAGGCGAGATAGTTAAATTTGTTTTTATTATTTTCTTCTTTAAG
Source organism: Mytilisepta virgata (assembly GCA_028015205.1). Taxonomy (NCBI): domain Eukaryota; kingdom Metazoa; phylum Mollusca; class Bivalvia; order Mytilida; family Mytilidae; genus Mytilisepta; species Mytilisepta virgata. Next base: position 32,039,899 of record CM051511.1, on the reverse strand, counting down.
CAACAGTAGTCATATTGGTATAACGTCTGTATCCCTAGAAAACGGTTGAAAAGACGACCATCTTATAATAATTCTATCAAAGGTAAGCCTCAATTGGTTAAGCAGTTTCAAAAGTGAAGATTGTAGGGTTTTTGCTGATCTTCAAATGTTTATAGTCAACAATCCGCACAGCAACACAGTCTTGAAACGGAACAACATAAGGTTTTTATGTTGTTCCGTTTCAAGACTATGTTTTACAAAAATTAGCTGTTTTATTTGTGTCAATAGTTTCAGAGGAGAATATATACCTTATTTAATAATTTGACTATTTTCGTTGTTTAGTAAGAGTTGCCATATCACTCTCGGAAACAATTTTTAAAGAGGTCCATCTAATTACCATTTTTCCAAATTTAACTTCCTCAGAGGTGTTTTAAATTTGTCGTAACAGTGGCCATATTATTTCAAATTATAGACCCCAAGACGCAGCCTTTTAGACCAAAAATTAAAATGTAAAAGTTAACTGGTGGACGACGGACATCAGGTGATGATATTAGCTCATATAGACTTTTGGCAGTTCTTTTTCAAAAAGGTTTCATTTATATACTGTAATAGTTCATATATATGCCAAGAAAATTAAACTTACTGTACAACTGATATAAAAATTCAAACTGGGTAGAAAACAACTAAGACAAAAACTACTGCATACACGTACGAATAAAGTAACGTAACATTCAATTTTGTTCACTTACATGTGTGTAACGGATATAGCGTCATCAAAAATACCTCCAGAAATCGTGTTTATTCCATTGCCATTCAGATATCTGAAGTAAATGTTCTTTTCAAATCACAAAATAGAGAAATTAGATAAGATTTGACATGTTGAATCTCACAAAAGAATATTGTATTGCATTGTTCAAGTGTCGATTAAACTAATCGTAACTATTAAAGTGTGGAAAATTGGATAGAATATTATTTAATAATTCCAATTTTGTTTTCAAAAACATCAAATGCAGTAATTTCATTGGCTAACAGCTACTTCCGGTAAAAAGTGTATAACTTGATCAATTCCTTTCAATTCCTTTCATGATGCCGTGCGTATGAATACATACTCATGCAATATAGTGCATGAGGAATATGTTAATGTCAAATGCCAAAAGTCATATTTATGCAATTATAAGTAATAAAGGTTATTTTTACGGAATTTATCAATGTGTAAACTCGGGCTTATCACTTTGCATCAAGTCCTTCGGAATTATTTAGTTTGTGAGTGAATCGCCCGAGGTTACACATTGATAAATTCCTTCAAAATTACCTTTATTATCATAACTTTATTATATAAAAAATAACCTTTTTTGAGTTTAACAGAGGTATCCATGTTTAAAGTTTTATTCGCATAAGTAGCATATATGTTAATCAAGTATGCTTAAAAAAGCGAGAAGAAGTAAATAATGGCAATGACCCTCAATATTTATCATAAAATATATTCTACAAGACCAACACAAGAATAATGCCTTATCATGAAATGTGTTCTTTGCTACTAATCTTGATTGACTGCGAAGCTGTATGTCTTATTTTCATCTTGTCAGCTTGATTTCGTTGGTTTATTCCCCGAATGTCTACTGGAATAAAAAATCATCTTATCAAGTTTAGGGATTAAGAGGCCACCTAGAGGTTCATGCTATTAAGATCACCTGTATACATCTACATTTAATAGGTGAAAATAACACAGGAAATTAAGAAATATCTTAATTTTAATTTCTAAGGATAAAAATAGATAAATACTTTTTATTTATAGTTTGTTGTTTTCCCCTTTCAAATATATTTGTGTTGAACATTTTGAAAAAAAAAATTAAGTTATCAATTTTATTTTATACAGTATCATGTTATGAAATGTGTGAACACCTCTAAAGCAGACAGTTACAAAAATTAACAACACGTCTCAGGCTAGGTTCTTGCCTCCTTTCCTGTTAGTGATGAACTTAACATTCAGCGGTGCTCATTTGCCATTGTCTGAATTTGAATGAGGAATTTTCATTTTAACCCCCTTATATACAACTTCTTAGCTTGCTCTGTTCAACAAGCCGACATGTTGAACATGAATCACTGTACAATCTTATTAGCTTAGTTATTGAGCAATTTATATGCAGCTTGCTCAGTTCAAGACTTCAGTCATTCATAATTAGCTTAATTACTACATGAAATATATGATATTGGACCATTAAGTTTTTTGAAAGAGCAATATAACATTTTCATATAAATAGCTGTTGCATTGCTTATTTCAAAATTTTAGTATTTAATATAACGATATTATATTTTTTACATGTACCTGTAATTCATGTATTCTATTATAATAAATTTTTAGGATTATGGTCTGTTTTCAATATTATTATGAATGTCTACTCTTATTTCTTAATTGGTAACTTACTGGTAAATACAGGTAAAATAATTAATGCATACCCTTGAAAGGCGTCTTAATCTCCCTACCTAATGAGGTCTTGTTTTTGTCCAGTAGCCGTTCAGGGAACACACCATTTCGTTTATGAAGCGAAAAATGATCATAATTAAGAAAAAAACAAGACCAGATTGACCGTTTGAGACAATATATAGGATTAATCGTCTTAGAGATGAGATACAATTTTCTATGTAACTGCTTTAAAATCTACCGGTTACTCATGCATTAAATTTGGTAAAGACTATAAATGATGTGTATTTTTGTTGCGTTTCAAAGGGTGTTCAAATTTCCAAACTGAAATAGTATCTTTTTTAAGATACAAATGCAAGTTTCATTATAATTTTTCAATGAAAGGTACCACTTATCTAGGTCTAATGAGAGATTCGGCTGATCAGCAATCAAAACTACAAAGTTATAGTGTTTTCCTACAACTTTCCCATTTAACTCAAATTTAATACTTGCTAAGAAAAATACGGTTATCTTATTGAAGTTTTTTCTCAAGCATCAATGTTGGAAATATATCTTAATTCAGCATACAAAGTAATTAAGATATAATTAAGTTATAAAGAAAACTTGGGAAATAATCTAGGTATTGCAAGATCTGGTTAGAACGATTTTGTGGTCCCATAAAATATGAATCTTTGCATTCTGATAAACTTATAAGGATTGTAATAATATAAAATTTTGCATTTATTTATGAGAAATAAAAACATATAATAAAACCATGCATTTTTTCTGTTTGAGAGTTGAATCCTTGTGGTACAACAATCAGTCCTTGTTCTCGACAGTCTATTATTGTCACCGTTGTATCGCAACTCACAGATACACATTGCTGGACTATGAATAACAGGATAGTTGTCACGACGGTCATATTGAATAAAATGTGTTTTGTTTCCATCTGCAAAATTGAAGCGCTAAATATTAAATTAGTTGACAAATCAATCGTTTTAATCATTCAAGCTATATCGCAGAGCACATATGTCCATAAATATCGGCATGAGAATACCCAAGGGATAAGACGCCATGGAAACTTTATAATACCGAAATCCAAAGACAAGGCACCCTCGTGAAACAAACAAATACCACTAAAATAAAGCAAAATGATTTAAAAAAAAACATACAAAACTTTGAAAACATAGTTGAATCAAACACCACAAAACAAAAGAACTAGCAATAAGAATTTCCACAAGAATCGAGAGTGACATATGCTCTGTGATGGTCAATGGCTCCCGTCTCAATGGAAATATTCGGTGAAGTGCCATGTCCAGTGAGGCGTCAGTTCCAGGAAAACGTGAAATCTGACTGAGGATATTTGTGAAATTTGTGAAACTGAAATTTCGATACGTCCAATAAAATCGTGACGAAAACCCTAAAATTTCGGATTGATGATATCTACAAGTACTAAACCTTGGTATTGAATTTTATAACTTCATTCTGTCGGAGAAAATGTCTTGGCATTGCATCCATCACAATAATGAATCAACTTTGAAATTTACATGCATGGCCATGATTAATGAATTGACATTTGTAATTGATCAATACCATTAAACCTTTACTCGTAGTATGTACTGTCCTACCGATTTTAAATTTCATCTTTTTTGTATTCACACTGTATTGTCCTTTATAGTGTATATATATTACACCAAAGGGTTAGGTGTGTGAAAATAAAACCGATTTATCTCTACCAATACTCAATGTCCTTACAAAGTCAGACTATCCTGCTTCCCTGTTGACCGTATGTTGGATAGGGTTAATTGAATGCATGTCATTGTTGACCTTTTCTGTTATACATAATATACAAAATATACATGATTAATTTGTTCAACAGCTATATGTATTTGTATTCTCGTTATTCGTATTCATTATCAACTCATTTCTATTTAATATCTCAATTACTTATTTTCAATATAAAATTATTTCTATTTGCCATGAAGATTTGAATCAAATACTATTTTGTAAATGAAAAAAAAAAAAAATAAAAATTGACATTCCTTCTTCAATACAGTTACAGCATGACTGAAAGTTCTGTATTCATGAACCTCCTTGGTGGTCTTGTAGTAGCGTGCTCGCCCCGAGTGCGGAAGGTCGCGGGTTTGATCCGCGGTCTGGTCAAACCATAGACACAAAAATTAGTATCTGTTGCTTCTCCGTCAAAAAAGCAACATCTAGGAGTGAGAGCAAAGGACTGGTCGGCTCGGTGTCAGTATAATGTGTCCTTGTGGTGTGAAATTTTTCTTGTGGACTGTTACTTCGTGTGCTAGCGCGTTAAAGATGTGGGTCTTGTGCAAGGCAATGGTCATATTAATATCATATTAACGTGTACTTGTCCTGATATACATTAAATAATTAACAATGGATGATTATCCATCCATATATATTCACGTTTCTTATTTTTCTCACAAGGACACACTTTCTTTTATAAAAAATTATCAATTATTTATAGAAATGTAGAAACGTGAGAAAAAACGTACATCCGATTCCAATTCCATCCTAGATTTACTAGTCACACACTTATATGGCCATTCTAATCGTTTATATTCTAAATTTTTCTTGATTTTCTACGACACCATATTTTGAAATAAAATGAAGATGCTGTGAATTCAGATATTTTCGTTGACATCAATTTTCGTGGATTGGGGCAAAAAGACAAATTCTTGAGGTCTTAATTTCGTGGATTTAAAATTAAAAAAACCAAAATCAAATGAGGCCAATGAAGAGTGTTAAAAATCGAATATTAGATAAATCCAACTAATTCAATCAACGATAGCGTTATCATCTAAATTAGTCGCTTGTTTAAAACAAATGCTGCCAGAACAATATCTGCTGCCGAAGCTAAAACACAACCAAAGAAATTACTTATTAACTAGATTAATTAATTTTTAAAACCTTATAAATTCTTTGCTACATCATCGTTTACACCATTTGGAGTATATATTTATTTTCAATGATTTATCTAAGCCCAGATCTCTTTCTGTAGCAAACTAAAATCTTCTCTGTTGTGTACATTGTTATTCTTACACGTCCGTTTACTAAAGATCAAACGATGATCTTGAATTCTTGGAAAGGACCTCGAGATTGTTTTAATTTCCTTTTGAATTTTCATACAACGATCAAAAATATATATTTCGTTGTGATTTTTAATTTGTGGATTGCGTTGTCCACGAATTAAACGAAAATTGGTGTACCACGAATAAGATCAAATCCTAACATGTTGTTTCGCAGTCAGTCAAGAAAAGTTTAAATCCGCTCAGCAACTGTACATTGTACATGTAAACATGGTATACAAATCATTCTAATATTTATGAACTCCTCATAACCACTCTTCAGAAGAATGTTTATCTTGATTTCATCTTTCATTTTGACTTTTCTGAAATTTTGGAAATTTTCCAAATCATGACCGTTAACATTAAACGAGTGTGTTACAGGTGATTTTACAAACTAAGCTGAAATTCTATAAAACCTATATTTTTCGTTTTTATTTTTATGTTTTTTATTTATTTATTTATTTTTTTTTTTGTAACAATCAAAATTACTTTACCCAAAAGTGCAGTTTTTAGTTCATTTGGCCCAAAGAGCCATGTGAGATTTCTCATCTCTTGGCGTCCGTCGTCTGTCTGTCTGTCTGTAAACTTTTACATTTTGATCTTCTCCTCTGAAACCCCTAAGGCAAATAAACTAAAAGTCTGTACCATCTATGGAAGGACCTTTATAAACTTTGCATATTTCGTTCCGATCGAAGAACTAATGTGACCGTCATTATGAATTATTTCTGATTGGTCAAAATTTCAAAAAAACCTCCTCTGAAACCACAAAGCTAGTTGTAATTTGACGAGTGTGTTTCACTTCGAGATAACGAAACAATTTAAATGCATTTGTTAATGTAGGGAGCGTAACTTTATTTCGGGACAACTGAAATTTCAACTCATTGAATTTCCACACACCAAGAGTCAAAATATATGCAATTAAGTGGAACAAAGTTCGGGACCATGAGAAATTTCGACACAACGATAACGTTTTTATTTCAGCTCGATGAATAACCGCTTAAGTCCTGCCCTGTCCATGCTGGACACTGAATGTCTAGTTTATTGAAATTAAATTGAAATTTCAGTGAATATATTAATACATACAAAGCTCATTTTTTCAATTGGTTGGTAAATAAACACGACCTCAACCATTGTATTAATCTTTGTTTTGCACATTTCGTTGAATAAATGGACAGCTGATCACCTTTTGTCTAAAATGTTGCAAGCCGAATCAACAACCTAGCATATTGAACTGCAAATTCATATGACCAAGATTAACCAAACAATTCAAACCAAAATCATCTGACCAAAACTACCAAACAGGCCAAAAATGAATTTCAATATTTTACAAAACTGTTTTAGATTTACATGTATGATATGTAAAATGTCATTGACATCTTGTTAGTATCATGCATGTTTTGTGTCAGGAATGCAAAAAAACTGTAACGTTTTTAAACAGTAAAGCGAAAATGAACAAACTCATAGTGCTAAATATTAATTATAAAATAGTGTTCACTTGGCTTTGGTATATGTCAGTTTCGCATTCAAACAGAAAAGTTTATACATACCCATTTATGCTTTGATACTAATAGTCTTTACTAGAAAATTATTCTGTTTGAAAAACCTCGTACAAATGTATCAAATTATGCTAAAAGATGTTGTTTAAAACAAGGGTAAACGATAAAACTTTCCTTTGATTTAAATTATTCAAATCATATCCTTTAACGTTGTAAAATCTACAGTTGTTTGTAATCAATTCGATTGGTAAATGAAAAAGCCCTAAAAAGAAACAATTTATGTGCAAATAAAGAATTAATAAATCTAGTATTTATTTCTTTGCATCTTTTATATGACAAACGGATACTATTAGCTTTCTGATATACTGTTTCTAGATGAACTCGTCAGACTTTATAACAATTTTGAACATTTTTAATATCAATTGCAGTAATCTCTCTTTGTCTGGAAGTCGTTCGAGTCGAGTCCCTTGGGTTAAAGTACCCGATATCAGTCGATGGCAGTTAACACGGGAAATATGAAAAAGATGATGTATTAATCTATTCATCACATATTTTGCCACTACCAAGAAATAATTTTACTGTTGAATTAGATTTTACAGTCTTCAAACAAGTTTGTCAGGTTTTTGACATCCCTTAATATAAGGTGCACAATCTTTCACAATGCTACAGCTATTAAATGGTGTTATTTCTTTCATTTGGGGTTATAGAGTCAACCAAATGAATGCAACATCAGTTCCTGTGCTTTCTACGAAATCAACAAATATATTTTATAAGCCCCTACTTGAAACTGCTTAGAACATTTATGAACGGTTAACTCACCATCAATAATGATCCGACGATTACTTACAGCAGGGCCGAAGTGATATCGGTGAGATTAACGAGAGGTTAGATAACATGTTATCTGCCTTCGTATGATGTTATAATCTAATGCATCAAATTGTGCTTTTATTACATATGCAAAATCGGCGTTATTTCAATAAAAAATGGGATAATATTTCTTACAGTCAATCAAAATCGGTCATAACATGTTTCTACAAGTTCAGCACAGCTAAACTTAAACATTCTAAAACTTTTCTACATGAACTTGGCCTGTCTTCATTTGATACAAAATAACAAGGGCCCTTTTCTCCCGATATTGTTTCATTTGGTCAGTTTACCTGTGTAGGTTTAATTTTAAATGTATTGATACTATATTTAAATGGATAATTGCGGCACACTTGTTATTTTTACCTTGCCACCAATCAAGGCCTAGCTAATATATATGCATGTATACACGTATTAGTTTATTGCTACTTGATGACGAAAAAACTAATGAAATTATAACTGAGCTATTGCTTTTGTGATACAGTGCAGTGCATCATTGCCGGTTTTACAGTAACCGTTTAAAAAACGAATTGAAGTATTAAATGGACAAGGATATTTCGAACTATCTACTGGAAAACTTGTACGCCAGAGAAACTTAAATAATGTGGTGGTGGAATTTTGACGCTTGGGTCATGTTGTCGAAACCTACAGTTTTAAGCTTTTCATTAAAGTACCAAACAGGTCAAACAAAAATAAGTTTGCCAAAACATGAGACCAAACAAGTGAAACCAAAACAATCAGAGGACAGTGCTAATATATGTTCGAGGATGATACTTTTTATTATTCACAAAATTTGACATTTTTTTAAACTTTCGCTTTACTGCTTAAAAACGTTACAGTTTTTTGCATTCCTTACACAAAACATGTTAAATCTAAAACACTTTTTGCAAAATATTGACAATGAACAAAATCATAGTGCTAAATATGAATTATAAAAAATAGTGTTCACTTGCCTTTGCTATCCGTCAGTTTCGCATTCAAACAGAAAAGTCTATACATTCAGTCGAAGGAATGCCCATTTATACTTTGATATTAATAATCTTTTTTAGAAAATTATTCTGTTTGAAAAACCTCGTACAAATGTATTAAATTATGCTAAAAGAGGTTGTATAAAACAAGGGTAAACGATATACCTTTTCTTTGATTTAAATTATTAAAATCATATCCTTTTACGTTGTAAAATCTGTTGTTGTTTGTAATTAAATCGAGTGGTAAATGAAAAAGCCCTAAAAAGAAACAATTTATGTGCAAATAGAGAATTAATAAATCTAGTTTTTATTTCTTTGCATCTTTTATATGACAAACGGATACTATTAGCTTTCTGATATACTGTTTCTAGATAAACTCGTCAGACTTTATAACAATTTTGAACATTTTTAATATCAATTGCAGTAATCTCTCGTTGTCTGGAAGTCGTTCGAGTCGAAATTTTTCGAGGTCCTGAAATTTGTTCAATATAATTATATGTATTTTGACTCCTGATGTGTCGAAATTTCGGTTGCCCGAAATAAAATCATGATCCCTATATTAACAATAAATTTAAATTGTTTTTCGTTATCTCGAAATAATACACACATGTCAAATTATTACCTCGGTGATAAAAATGGTTACAAAATTGATTTAAAAAAATCAAAGAATTCCGGTCATTAGCGACTGATTGATGTATGAACGGTCCCGTCTTTATTTGAGGATACCATGACTCGTTATCTTAGATAACTTGTGAATTATGGACACACGTGTTAAAGCTGTTACTATGTCTAATTAGCTTGGCTTAAGGGGGTAGGCCTGGGTAAGGCCAAAATTTTCCGCTCGTTTAATTTTTTTCATATTTTCGTCATGCAATATATATGTCTCAATACACCACCTGAGAAAATTTTGTTGAAATTCAACCACGCGTTTCCTTCACAGGGTTCATTGAAAATGATCATTTAAGGGGTACCCTTCATTCCTGAGATGACACAAGTTAATGAATATTACTACCTCTCATAGGACATATGTTTAATAAAAAATAGTTATAATTGTTGAACTGAAGAACAGGGATATAGTCTTAATCAAAAATGAAATATGATGGTAAAATTCATTCTTTATATGCAAATTCAAAGGTAAAAAGTACCGGACATGTTAGAAATTTCGTTCATTTTCAGTTGCCTCATTAAATATTCAACCACTGCTGTAAAAAAATTTAATTCTTACAAAAAAATGTTACAAAAAATATGATATATATATGTGTTATATGACAAAAAATTATGAAATTCTAACCACAAGTTTTCACAAAATACTCGTTCAATTTTTAAGGTAGGACGTCATTGTTTGACAATACGACGTTACGATAAGAGTTATCGTTCCTAACGTTATCGAGTATAAACCTATTCTATATGTTCAAAGAACGCGAAGAAGATTGAATAGAAGACGATGATGACTTAAATTATAAACGGAAATAAATTTAAAGAAAATATAATTATTATGACTGAAAACCAAGCATTCTCTCTTAAGTAATGTGATACTTTTAAACTTATTTATTTATAGTGGATTGGGAAACAAGTGATACCAACTTATACCAATCCCTTTCCACTTGGTGGGTGCGAGAGAGGCCCCCGTAGCGGCATTTTAGCATACTCTTTTTCGACATCTACAGGAGTCTTTAACGTGCTAAGGGTGTTCCCTTCCTTAACACGGGACAGCAATTTTCGTCCCCATCCGACGGATTAGCATCGTATACCGAAACCATCCTCGCAAATGGTGTCGATAAGTGCGGTCGCAAATTTGATCCTTGAAATTTTCATATCGAACGGGAATCGAACTAGGGACCTTTGGCTTCGTAGTCCGATGCGCTGACCACTAAACCACGGCGATAGTTTTGTAAGTTTACTTATATTTGTCAAAACTGGGTTTTGTTTATAAAATACATGATCTAAAAAACATTACAGAAAAAATATACTCTGTCATGAAAGACTTGATATTCTCCTAAATCTAACAAATTACAAAATATGATGTTTAAATCGCCAGTGACTAAAAGTTTTTATAAATACAAAATAGGAAAGGTAAAGCTGTGAGAGGAAAAGAGAGAATGAGAGCAAAAAAAAGAAAAAAACCCTGAAATCGCGTTATATTCGAAAAATTTATTCTTCCGGGGTAGTCAATACATCCGAAAGCCGCGGAAGTGATCAAGAGGTATAGTTCTATAAACTTTTGTAAAAGTTTTGAATTTTATGTTTATTGTTCCCATCTTGACTGGCTTTGGAAGAGATAAAATCCGCAGGGCTTTCTACGAGCTCGTTCGCAAAAGCTGCACATTAAAATGGAACCTTGTCTCACATAGACGAATTTACCAGCAAAACTTTTTACCAATAAATAATCTATTATTATGTATTATTTTTCATTTTTATTACAATTCGTTTTTTTTTATTATTATTATTAAAAAAATTTGATTTGCAAGGGTAAGTATTGCCGGTGTGGTGTAAAATATAAATATACCTGAAAATTATATATCTTCAATTTAATATGATTTAATTTAGTCCAGTTTTCCTCATTCACTTTGATAAGCCAACATATTTCAATGTTCAATATATCCACTAGAACATTTTGACCAAATGTTCAAAGAAAAAAAATCAATTTCATTAAATTTTGATAATCCATGCTATATAATAACGCAATTATTATGGTAATGCTCGGGTATATCTGATTTTTATTTGGAATAAAACATGTCTTCGAACTTTGTCTGTTTATAACTGGTAAGTAAATAGATTAGCGTAATCCCTGGACACCGAACGTACAGTTGTTCAAATACTACGTTCTTCGTGATATGCATTTCATAATTGCCACTGGATGTTAAACAATAATTCATCAATATATCAAATTCTACGTAATTATCGATTTTGCACATATTTCAAGAAAGTTTTAGATTCGTTACGGAGATGCCCCTTACCGAATCTCTTCACTTCGTCTAATGCGAAGAAATTTTGTACGTCATAGTAATGCCACGTCATTCCTATTGTTTGACGTCAAAGAAAAAAACATCAATAGGAGTTATCTCCCATACCCCAGGCCTACCCCCTTAAGTCGCAATAACTATAAGTCGAACTTTGTCTATGTTCTTCACAACTTCGAGATAAACATAGTTGACTGTAGTATGTTTCTAAAGTCAACATAGTGTAAACTTTTGAACACAAAACTTGCATACATATAGCAGTGTCACATTTGTTTGCAATGACGTCAAAATCAATGAATTGGAGGCAAAAACTGTAAAATCTGCTCTCTTAGACATTTTTAGCAATTGGAAAGACAATAATTAATTACAACTACAAATATATTGAAAACAAAAGGTAGAATAATATTTTTCTTGAAAAAATATTTGAAATATCCCTCCAAAAAATAACTACTTCAAGAGAAATAAAAGAGACACACATTTAAATGATTTAAGAATAATCATGAAGTCAAATTGTGATAGGTTTGGAAAAAGTAAGACCGGTTTCATATGCGTTTGTTACCATCATTATTTGATTCTAAAATAAAATTTGATGTTTTCATGTTTTCAGGTAAAAGATTGTAAGCAGTACAGATTTATCAAGCATTTTATAGTAGAATATTCTGAACGAGCCCCAGCATACACTACAAAATAGAACTTCGTTTGAAGGGTGTTAAAGAAAAGACCTTTTAATGGCATGGTTGTGTAGTCAGTCCTCCAAAGATATGCGAGATGTTTTTTTTGTAATTTATTTGAAAATTTATTATTACCTAGGCTTAAAACCCACTTTCTAGACAATTATTTTTTCATAAACGTCATCTCTGGTTTTGTTTATTCCTTCTATGTCTTAATTTTCTTCAGTATCATATTTTCAAACCCAATCAAGATACTTATAGATTAAAACATGGCCTTTTTCGTATTGCCCTTGCTCTCAGACAAAGGCCTTGATATCGGCCCCGAGGACTTTAGCCCAAGGGACGATATCAGTCGATGGCAGTTAACACGGGAAATATGAAAAAGATGATGTATTAATCTATTCATCACATATTTTGCCACTACCAAGAAATAGTTTTACTGTTGAATTAGATTTTACAGTCTTCAAACATGTTTGTCAGATTTTTGACATCCCTTAATGTGCACAATGTGCACAATCTTTCACAATGCTACAGCTATTAAATGGTGTTATTTCTTTCACTTGGGGTTATAGAGTCAACCAAATGAATGCAACATCAGTTCCTGTGCTTTCTACGAGATCTACAAATATATTTTATAAGCCCCTATTTGAAACTGCTTAGAACATTTATGAACGGTTAACTCACCATCAATAATGATCCGACGATTATTTACAGTAGAGCCGAAGTGATATCGGTGAGATTAACGAGAGGTTAGATAACATGTTATCTGCCTTCGAATGGTGTTATAATTTAATGAATCAACTTCTGCTTTTATTGCATATGCAAAATCGGCGTTATTTCAATAAAAAATGTGATAATATTTATTACAGTCAATCAAAATCGGTCATAACATGTTTCTACAAGTTCAGCACAGCTAAACGTAAACATTCTAATATTTTCTGCATGAACTTGGCCTGTCTTAATTGGTTACAAAAGAACAAGGGGCTTTTTCTCCTGATATTGTTTCATTTGGTCAGTTTACCTGTGTGGGTTTAATTTTAAATGTATTGTTACTATATTTAAATGGATAATTGCGGCACACTTGTTATTTTTACCTTGCCACCAATCAAGGCCTAGCTAATATATATGCATGTAAACACGTATTAGTTTATTGCTACTTGATGATGAAAAAACTAATGAAATTATAACTGAGCTATTGCTTTTGTGATACAGTGCAGTGCATCATTGCTGGTTTTACAGTAACCGTTTAAAAAAACGAATTGAAGTATTAAACTGGCAAGGATATTTTATCTACTGGCAAACTTGTACGCCAGAGAAACTTAAATAATTTGGTGGTGGAATCTTTGACGCTTGGGTCATTTTGTCGAAACCTACAGTTTTAAGCTTTTCATTAAAGTACCAAACAGGTCAAACCAAAATAAGTTTGCCAAAACATGTGACCAAACAAGTGAAATCAAAACAATCAAAGGACAGTGCTAATATGTGTTCGAAGATGATACTCTTTATTTTTCACAAAATTTGACATTTTTATAAACTTTCGCTTTACTGCTTAAAAACGTTACAGTTTTTTTGCATTCCTTACGTACATAAAACATGTATAATACTAACAAGGTGTCTATGTATATTTTACTTATCACACAGTCATGTAAATCTAAAACACTTTTGTAAAATATTGAAAATGAACAAAATCATAGTGCTAATTATGAATTATAAAACATAGTGTTCACTTGCCTTTGCTATCCGTCAGTTTCGCATTTAAACAGAAAAGTCTATACATTCAGTCGAATGAATGCCCATTTATACTTTGATATTAATACTCTTTATTAGAAAATTATTCTGTTTGAAAAACCTCGTACAAATGTATCAAATTATGCTAAAAGAGGTTGTTTAAAACAAGGGTAAACGATAAAACTTTTCTTTGATTTCAATTATTCAAATCACATCGTTTTATCTACATTTCTTTGTTATCAAATCGATTGGTAAATGAAAAAGCGCTAAGAAGAAACACTGTTGTTTATTGTTTTTTTAGTTTTCTGTGTTTGTTTTTTTTTTTGTCTTGTTGTTCATATATCTTCCCGGGTTTGTCTGTCCAATAGATTACGTTTTTTTATTGCTCCTTAGGTATATTTGTCCTTTTTATATGCATATAAAGAATAAATAAATTTCGTATTTATTTCTTTGCATTTTTCCTATGACCAACGGATACTTTTACCTTTCTGATATACTTCCGAAACTTTCTAGATGAACTCGGCAGGTGTTATATCAACTTTGTACATTTTTAATATCAATTGCAGTCATCTCTCTTTGTCTGGAAGTCGTTCGAGTCGAACTCTTCTCGAGGTCCCGAAATTTGTTCAATATAATTATATATATTTTTACTTCTGATGATTCGAAATTTGGTTGTCTCGAAATAAAATTATGGTCCCTATATTAAGAATCCGTTTAAATTGTTTTTCGTTAAGTTGAAATATTACACACTTGTCAAGTTGTTACGCTGTCACATGAGGAGGTTTCGTTCGTGAGGATTTGACGTCCCGCATGCCTACAAAGTCGGAACTATTTCGATGCAGTTCCGGCGTGAGCACCCCATGCAGCCAGGTAGACAACAGGTATTTCCGTCTGATATATGATTTCCGGGAATGAGTGGCAAAGACATATGTCAGGATTGTTATACAGTATGTTTGATTTGTATTGATTGTTATTGAATTGTGCAGAAAATGAACAAAATAAACGTAACCAAATATGTACACCCACATTAAAATTTAATAACAAAATAACCCATACCAAATAATAAGCAGTTAAATGCACCTTTTGTTCAGTGTTGATCAATGTTGATAAAGACGGAAAAAAGGGGGAAATTGTAGCCTGGAAAAGTTAACAATAAATAATTGGTCATACACCTCTTTATATAAAGAAATATGGCATTGTCCTACAGTTTAAAGACATATAAGTAAAAATGGTTGGATGCTAGTAGGATGTCTGATATTATGAAATTCTGCACTTAAAAACTTGAAATCTGGACGGAATACCCAAATTTAAAATAAAATTCAATCATGAAGTCTGTTATTCAAAATGGTCAATCCCATATCATGAGAGATGTAATCCCAGTTTCTCGATAAGGAAATAAATAATCCTACACTAAAAATAATTGTGGAAAATAAAATTTCTATTTTGAAAAATAAACACACTGATGAACACTGATGCACACTGATGCAGCAGAATTTGTCAACTCCGTTCCCATTAAAGAAATAATTAGTTGTCCACCTATAAATACAAAAAGTTCATACTTTCTCTTTCTTCTTTAGTTCCTCATAGTTTCTTACTTTATTAGAACAGATTATTCAGCAAAAGAAATGTTAATCTTATATTTAATTTAAAATAACATGAATTTTGTAAAACATTAGGCTCGGCTTTAAATATCGGAACACTTGTTCCCATTTTGTCTATGTTCATTTTTATTACATATGAAAACAATCTATTTAAATTGATATGAAAAAGGAAGGATACGGGTATGCGTCGTTGAAGCTTTATCCCGATTTTAAGAATATCTTGAAAAACTATATCATCTAGTGGTCGCCATGTGGCCTTCAACATTGACCAACAGACCAACATACATATATGTCAAGCATTAAATAATAATCACCACAAATTGCAAAATAAGCAAAACAATTCACATAGAAACAAAAAAAAAGATGCAATACAATCACTGAAAATGCATGGTTGTAGTGTTCTAGGATTCTAATTAGATAAGCCTAACTCTAATTTCAGTGTATGTTCTTTATTCCGACATTAAATACTTCCCAGGGGAAGGTAGAAAGCTGAAATTAATAAAATGTTTCTATTACAATATGTCTTATCACAATAAACAAAAATACACAAAATAGGTAAGTATCAGGTAAGTACACATGCACTAACACTATATGAAAACACACATCCAAATCAATCAATCAGTCAAAAGCTCACACATCTGAATCATAAACATTTGAAAAGTGTCCTATGAAACCTGTGTCTATGAATATATTACATGCTTATAAATGCATGCCTAAAGTCATGACTACAAACTAACATAGCATTCCTAATGTGTTACTGTACCTAACTAACAATTCCTGGTGTAGAAGTTTGCCTATCATTACATGTAAGAAAGGATATGGGGTATAACACAGAATCAAGACATCACAATTTTACTTCTTTGTGTGTAATAAAATAAATGCATACACTTAAAAATCTGTGTCTATGAAGTTGAGTATTAAAAAATAGTTTATATGAAGATGCCTGAACCAAGTTAGAAATTCAGTTCCTATGAACAAAATAATATATAATCCTTATTTGTGGTTTAAAACACAAAAATAAATACCTCGCACTATTTGTGCATACTTCTAAATACATAATAAAATATGATCAGGCAGGGAAATAAATTTACTCTGTGGGGAACTTCTATTTTTATAATTTTGTTTTGGATTTTAATAAAAAAACGTGTTCGATTTTGGCTAAATTTGAGAGCTATATTGGGAAAGGGATGGGAACGGCAAATAAATTCATTAGTTCTAAAACTGTACAAAGAAGGTAACTCTAATGCAAACAGTGAAAAACTACATTCCCAGCCTGATTTTGACATAACAAAATCACTACATTTAAAATGAAACAAATAAATTCAATCCAGAATTTCTACAGCTGTATGATAATAAATTGTTTCAAAACCCTTATAATGATTCATTCATTCATTCATTCACAAACTGATTCTCATCACAGAATAAGTACACAAGTTTCGAAATCGGATGTAAGTTACTGGTTCACCTCTCTTGATTACATGCACTAATGTTTACAAACCAAACCATCTGAACTCGGATAAACTTCAACTATAGTTCCTGTTAACCACTGATTCCTAGGCAGACTGTCATCAATCATGAGCACAATATCATCTTTACTTCCCACTTTTTCCTGAGTTGAAGATTGTGTAAATATTCTGATTTCCATCTTTTCCAAAACTGATTGACCAATACTTGTACTTGTTTCCACTGAGCTTTATAAGTGCCTTACCGTGATAAATCTGGAATATATTCTGCATCATTGTCTGTTCTGTGAGTAAGAAGAACATTTGGAAATAACACATGAGGTGACTCTGGATCACTAGATACTATAGTAATTGGTCTGTTATTCACAATACAACATACTTCTGCCATTAAAGTGCATAGAATTTCAGTGTAAGTTGTTTCTCTTTGATATCGCACAGCATTGAATTCAAGATTTTTTGAGCTAGTCCTATCATACGCTTCCATGCACCACTCATATTGGAGGCGTGTGGTTGGTTAAAGTTCCATTGTTCTGGAGACAGCCATTAATTGGTTGATCTTCAATGTTGAAACTTGTTATGTTTAGATAATGTATAGCGCCAATGAAATTTGTATACCTTGATCTGATCTGAATTCCTTGACTGGTCCTCGTAGAGCTCTAAATCTTCACAACGCATTGATAAAGGAAGATGAAGACACCACTTCAATGTGTATTGCTCGTGTTACTAGACAAGAAAACATAATCGCACACTGTTTGGCATTTGCTGAACCTCCACGTGTACGTCTCGTTATAATGGACCAAGGACCGAAGGTGTCCACACCCACATAGGTAAATGGGGGACTTGGCATGAGACGGTCAGAGGGAAGATCATTTTCTGTTGTTCGGAATTTCCTCGCAATTTACGACACTTAATACAGTTGCTAAGAATGGAATTAATGAGCCGTTTACCTCCAGTCAACCAGATTCCTCTTGAACGAATCACTCCCTCAGTGAAATGTCTTCCCATGTGTTGAACAGCATTGTGACAGTGCTTGACTATCAATGTAGCAATGTAGCTTCTACCTGGTATGATGACAGGCATTTTTGCACAACTTTCTATGTATGAGTTTTTAAGACTTCCTCCTACTCTTAGTAATCCGTCTGAGACTAATACTGGTGAAAGAGCGATTAATTTACTGTTCTTTTGTTATGATTTCCTATGCTTCAAGCAGTCAATCTCACTAAAGTATGTAGTATCCCCTTGTACTTCCTTTATGATCAACTTCTCAGACTGCTTCATAAAGGTTACGCTAGACTTGCTGTTCTTTTCATCGGTTTCATTTTTGTGCAACATTGAAGCTTTTCGTTTTAGAAATGCGATACATCTGACAAGACTTTTCCATGTTGAATCTTGTTCACATAATCTTATGTCCAGACTAGATGATATAACTGTTTTTAACCTCCACCAATGGTCGAACCTCTTTGTCGAATTCTGGTTCTAAAACTTCAAACATTGTTCTATCTGATAAATTCTGGTACTCCAAAAAGGTGTTTGGACTTTTAACCATTCCGATTGTTTCAGACTGTTAACTTCATGTGGTCTGGTACCATGATCTGCTGGATTGCAGTGTGGTGGCACATAGTTCCATTGTAATTTTGTTGAAACTTTCAGAATTCGGTCAGCTCGATTGCTGACATCCTTGTAAAATCGCCTAGTCTCATTATATAGATAACCTAGGTCCACTTGACTTTATGTATAAAAGTATGTGGCAGATGATGGTATCGTAAGAGTCTTCTAAATGAAAGTAGCAAGTTTTGTTGAGGGAACAGCTGCACACAACTCCAGTCTGGTGTGGCCATGGCTAGGTGCTAATTTGGATGTTCTTAATACAAATCCTAACTGAGAATGTCCATTGTCATCGAATGTGTGAATATAAGCTACTGACGCTGTAGCATCTTTGGATGCATCTGAAAAAATGTGGAGTTCACATTTTGAACAGTCGCCTAAAGATGTTTTTAGTGAAAGATCTTGGTATTTCTAATGTCTCTAAGTCCTTTAATGATTCCTTCCAGACATGGCAATCATTCAACAAATATTCTGGTAATGGATCATCCAATTCTACACTTGCGTTCTGCACGGCTCGTCTCATAATCTCTCTCCCTTCTAGGATTACAGGGGCTACAAAACCTATAGGGTCAGAAATTCCATTTATGACTGACAGTACTCCTCTTTTTGTGTTAGGGTTTTCATATGATGATAGATGATACGTGAATATGTCTCGAATGACATCCCAGCTTAGGCCTAAAATACGCTGTAAACAAGATAAATCACTTAGTGGGAAGCTAGACAGAACTTCGTTATTATTCGAGAATATTACCTCCTGTCATCAGTCTATCCTGTGTTCTTTTGATGAGACTAGCAATGTATTTTTCACTGTCGATAGAAAGCAGCCCATCATCAACATAGAAGTATTCTTTCACATATTTACATACGTCGTCACACGGTTCTTCTCCTTCATGATGACAAACCGCCTTTCGTAAACAATAATTCGCAACTGATGGAAACGGAGAATTTCCGAACACATGGACTCGCATTCTATATTCTACAAGTGGCATTTTAATGTCATTGTCCTTAAACCAAATAAATCTGAGAAAGTTTCTGTAAAGCTCTTGAACTTCAAAGTTAAAAAACATTTGTTCAAAACCAGCAATAGCTGCAAACTGACCTATTCTGAACTTCGATAGTACACTAACAAGATTGTTTGTCAAGTCCGGTCCTTTAACCAGTACATCATTTACACATATCCCATGCTACTTTGCTGATGAATCAAATACTACTCGTATTTTCGACCGTTTCTTAGCATGATAGGCTGCAAAAATTGGTAAATACCAAACTTCTTCCCCATCCTTGATAGGGGTGCCAATTCTGCATGGTTGTTCTTAAGTATCTTTTCCATGAACTGAAGAAAATCTTCTAACTTTTCGGGGTCATTTTTTTAAACTCTTTCCTACGTTTTCTGCTATTTTTCGTGCTTGTTCATTGTTATAACTGAGTGTCGGACCAGTTTTGCGAAAAGGCAAGATGCACTGAAGTTACCATTTGATTCCTTCCTTACTCAATTTTCCATGATGGTTATAAACTCCTTATCTTCACGAGATAATCCAACATCATTATCTATTTTCTATTGTCTGTTCAAATATATCACTATAAAAAGTTTTTTGTTTTAGTTTTGTATCCTTGACCTTAAAGTTATATTCACAAGATTTCAGGGTTAATTCCTTATTCTGTAAAACAGATGTTTTGTTGTGACATCAGACGTATGCACCAGACCAAGACATGCTTCTCAAATGATAGTCCACCATAACCGTAAGCGATGGGCATATGGTTCATGATCTTTACCAATCCTCTGGTCCAAAACGTGATGACAATTTATCATGTCATGAAACGTTGGCGTCATGGCCTAATTCGGGGATAAATTCTGCTATTGACTCTGGATGACTACATTGTCTGGCTACAGCAGGTGTGGCTATTTCTTGTTTGGAATTTGGAATCTGATTGCACTCTATTAGTGCAGTGCACTCAATTTGAGTATTTCTATCAACTTAAACCACTGCTGTGACGTCAGTCTATTCATTTACCGTGGTTTCTTTTTTCTAGAATCAACGCTTCTTTAATCCGTCACTGAAATTATATTCACTTGTTCCCTTTGTGTACTTAATTTGGGGCTCGAACTCCCTCCTTGAAGTAAATTATGTGTCATTTTTCAAGAACACATCGACGAAACCTCTCGGCTACCAATCGAATGATATCTACGTGTCGTTTTTACATATATCAATATGATACTGTACAATATATACATAAGGCTTTCGCCTTTATATATTTAAAAACGACGTTTGTATAGTGTAAGATGGTAGCCGCAAGGTTAGGATGAGTTGAGAAATCTTTGTGTTATCATTGATATAATTTAGTAATAAGAAAAGATCATTATTTTGTTTTTTTTTTATTATTATTATCGACAATTTCATATAATTCAATAAAAAATTAGAACATTGTTATTTTGATGTTTATGGCAATTTCATCTGTTTCACTGCATATTTTGACATATTTTTAAAATATAAAAAGTGTAAATCGAATGGATTTAAACTATTTTTCTTTCAGTAACATTATGTTTTACTGGAAAATTATTTCGACTATGCTTTATTTTGTCAATAATGGACCAATTTCTGAATCATATGTCTTATTTTGTAAGTTCATACGGTTTTGTATTAATGTTCATTTACCATTAAAATCATCGACGTGACTATATATATATATATCTAACTGAATAGTAGTATAGAGAATTAAGTTAATTTAAACTCACACATAATAGGGTCTAATTAAGAAAGGAAAGGTAATTGAGAAAAGTCGTCACAACAGTAGTTTAAGTAAGAGATACAATGGATAAGCGTTGGTTCATGAAAATCAAACCATTCGCCCTACGGGCTCATGGTTTCTTTTTCAAGAACCAACGCTTATCCATTGTATATATAATACTGATTCCAGTATGAATCATGTGGCACGACGCCCAGACTGTGTGGATTTTCCCGAACATCATACCAAGTTATACTGTATAGTGTCATAGTGTTCACTGAAAGTGTAAAAAAAATTCCGAGATAGCTAAAGACCTGTTAGTTTGGTCATCAATTATGGCATATGTTTTAACACATTGTATCAGTAATTTCTTTTGCGCATGACTTTCCATTTAGCTGATTTGTGTCGCCACAAATTTCTGTACATAATGCTCCTACTCTTGGGATGTCCTTGTCTGTCTTCTTTCGTTCCCCGCCATAATCTAACAATCGTTCCTGGCGTTCAATGTGAAATGCTGTGTAGTGTGTTGAGTTTCCCATTTTTCACACTTTATTTTTCCTGAACAGTCTTTAGCCAAATGCTTCCCTTTTAAACATTTGAAGTAAATATCATGTGTCTTTATTACCTCCCTCTTTTCTTTAAGTGGCTTTGTAGGAAATAATCGACTTTCTACTAAGCTGTTTTCCTTCGTGCACAGGACACTTAATGTCATTGGAGTTCTTATTTTCTATTCTAGTCTTTTTTGTGCTTAATACATTCCTAGTTGTTGGATTTTTGTTGTAGATCTTCTGCTTTTCACGTTTTTTGGTCAAGACTGGATTCAGTCTGTTGAAACTGAAAATATGAAACGGATATATATTCAGAGGCTTTCCGAATCCATGTTATCAGGTAAGACATGTTTTATCATAGATGGTATGTTTATTATTCTTCACATGGAACACATTATTTTCAATTTTCAAATTTCAAAACAAGAAGTCAAATTTAGCCAATAATTACTCGTCATTACACATAAAACATCCGAGACCACGAACATTAAACTTCCCGGTCTTTTGTCCTGAAATAAACAACTGACACATTTGCATCCTTATAATAAGAAGTAACGTAATGACTATCTACATGATCGTCGGGGATTATCCCATATTAAGCAATGGAAATCTGAGTTTAGTAAAAAGTTAGTTTCTAATTATGACCATACCAATGATAATTCATGTCAACAGAAAAATGCTGAAAACTGGGCTGGTGATATCCTCCGGGAGGAAACCTCCACCAGCAGTGGCATCCACCCAGTGGTTGTAAATAAGTTCATCGTAGATACCTGGATTCAAACTGTGTACACCAGATGCGCGTTTCGTCTACAAAATACTCATCAGTGACGCTCGAATCAAAAAGGTTAAAAAGGCCAAGTAAGGTACGAAGTTGAAGAGCATTGAGGATATCAAAAATCCGAAAGGTTTAGCCAAATACAGCTAAGGTAATATATTCCTGGAGGTAGAAAATCCTTAGTACGTCGAAAAAAGTTTAGTAAACAGTTAATTTATAATTATGAGAATACCAATGATACTTCATGTCAAAATAGAAGTGCTGACTACTGGGCTGGTGATACCCTCGGGGAGGAAACCTCCATCAGCAGTTGCATCGACCAAATGGTTGTAAATAAACTCACAGATATCAGGATTCAAATTGTGTACGCCAGACGCGCGTTTCGTCTAAAAAAGACTCATCAGTGACACTCGAATAAAAAACGTTCCAAAGGCCAAATAAAATACGTAGTTGAAGATCATTGAGGAACTAAAATTCGTAAAGGTTTTGCCACAAACAGCTAAGGTCATCTATTCCGGGAGGTAGCAAATCCTTAGTATTTCGAAAAATGCAAAGTGTAGTAAACAGTTAGTTTATAATTATAATTAGAAAAAGATTGTACATGCATTTAATAAGCATAAATTACAGTCATAATTTTCTGAAATTTACATCTTATACTGTTAAATGTTAGATCCCTTAGATTTTGCCGCCAATATTATATCCGTTTAACTGTAGTTTCATTATGTTATAAAAGCTACTTGAAATTTGAAACCTTTATCTAATAAAAGATATTATGTATTTTCTGGAATACAAAATGATTAAGTCGTACACAACTTCGTTAGATTTACCTAGTGAAGTATGCGTTAATGTACAAAGCTTTTCTTAATAATTTAAAGTACATTGTGTCCTTATATAACCAGGATTTTCCGTCTGATAAAAAACATTCCAGGTTGAATGTTTATGTTGTCTAACATCCCATGGTGATATGATACAATGCATTATGATTAATTGTGTCAAAATGTATCCTTCTATATGTAGCTGTTTATAAATATTTAAAAGAAGCAAAATTATGACGCAAAAAACATATTAAGTTTTGTGTTGCACTTTTACAAACAACTAAATGATTTAGTATTTATACATTGGTTCAGATTAAATTTATTTGTGTTAGCTTTTTTAAAGAGAAAATAAATAAACGTTCAATTTCGAAACAGGGTCAGAAAGGGGTAAGTACCTATAGTGGTGGTGTTTTCCATTCCAGAAACAATGTGTAGAGAATACAAAACCTAACGAACTAACTTTGATAATGGGGAATCAAATATTAACAATCAGAAGACACATACAAAACCGAAACAGAAAAAACGTTGAAAGATAAGTGCTGTTGAAACCAGGCGTCGACCATCAGCGAAAAACCAAAACACACACACACACACACACACACACACACACACACACACACACACAGAGAGAGAGAGAACAAAAACCTAATGGCAAGCAACTCCCATTATTAAGAGGCTGATTCTACCATTGATCACCAACCCATGACAAATAGTCTTTGCAATTGGTTAACCTTTACTTCGAAGAAATACTAGTAATAAGATGGAAATTGAAAACTAATTGTGATAAGTTGTAAACTAAAACTAGAAAAGCTAAGTATTCTAACTCATAATTGAGAATTAAATGAGATAGATATTCAAATTAGAAATGCAAATCAAATATTTGAAATAATATGAATGAAAATTGAAAATTCAAATGAAATTAAAATGAAATGAAATTGTGAACTACTTGCGAATCAAACTTTGACAGTAGATGCAAGATAACATAGGGAAGTTTGAGGTGGAAAAGAACATTCTTTCAAATATTGTTGTAAAGTAGACAATAAAAAAGCGATAAATCAGGTTCTTCGCAAAGCTGGATGTCTTTTCGCAACAAACTGTCATTAATCGGTACCGTTTGGCCTGTTTATCTGCTCTTACTTTACAAAAAAGAGTATTGTGGTTAATGTTGTGTCAATACACATCGGAAATTAGACTATTGAAGCACAAAATATGAAAAATACAGTATAAAATAACAGTATTATAAACAATAGTTTGAGAGGACTACATTAAATAAAATACAATGAAATCAATATTCTAACCTTAAATATATTCTTCTATGCAAATCATGTTTGCAGAAAATTGTGAGAAGTGCAAGAACCGGTCGTAAAGATATGATACATCGGTTAATACAAATTTAAGACATGCTGATACTGTAAATTCAGAAATTATTGCGTGCATTTTTTATTGCGATTTTGTCATTTTAGACCAAAATGCAATTTAAATTTTTGCGATATTGAGAAAACTCCCGCTTCATGCATGTAAAAAATTCCAAAATGCGAGTTTAAATTATTGCAATTACAAGCCTGTCGCATTTTTCGCAATAATAAAAACATCGCAATAATTTCCGAATTTACAGTATTGCTTTTTCCTCCTAATGAATCTTTGGGTGTTTTCCTTTCATAGCGCGATTTAACGGCGAAAACCTTTAAATCTAGGCTGTATTATACATTGACGTTCTAGTTCAGATGATTGTGATTGGTTCAGTCTAAAAGACGTGTTCGTAGAGGACAGAAATGTCATAATTGAAATCTTAAAAAAATAGTACAACCACATACAACCATACGCGTCTAAGTCTCACTCAAAAAAGAAATGTTCACTATTCATAAATCGAATGTTTTCCTAAAGTATTATGAGATATATGACAGCAACCAGCTACAGATTTTGGAAAAGGTCGTATTGATTATCTTTTTCAGGGTTTACAGGGGTGTATTTTTCACGATTTGGCGTCATCGTGCGTGGCAAAGTTTTACCGTTTTTTGTCGTTTTTGTTTTCTCTCTCTCTATTTCATTTATATTGTTCTAATACTTGTTACAATTTAAAACATTAATGTTTCCTGTGAGGCAAATGGTTTCGAGGTACTTACGTTGGATACTGAACACAACATTAGGGGTAAATGTTTTGACGTATTTATCATAGTATTTTAATGTTTTTTTTCAAATATAAAATGAAACTAAAAATGCAAATTGGGGTGCCATGCTTCAGAAAGACTGCAATCAGGAGATAGTAATTATAATACCAATAATGATGAGAATGATAATGATGATGAAGATGATGATGATGATTCAGTTCGTAATACTTTTGAAATATCATCTATTATCGCAACAGGAGAGGGGTAAATACTATATAATGTTCTGCAAAACATGTTTTTTCCTTTGTTTGATATACACTTGACATGATTGAGTATCGGGTATCATTTGTAATATTACTATCATTATAATGATATATATATACTTATTTGCTCATGAGTTAAGTTTATTCGTTTAGATTTAAAAATAAATTAAGATAATTTTAGCTACGGCACTGACATGATTTAAAACATTATATTTTCAAATTCTTCATTGATATATTAAGAAATGAAAAAAAAAGGCTAATTGGCTTTTAAATTTAACACGTTTAAATTTAATCATGACTCTCTCTCTCTCTGTGCCGTATATACTGAAAAAGCATATTCTATAGTTTATATTCGAAAATGCATTAGTTAAAAACAATGTCTTGCTAATGCTAATGACCTAACAATGGATTAGAACTTGAGAAAACCCGCAGGCTTCACTAATGCAGCAGGTACTGTGGACTTTTCTGGGGCAAGAAATAATTCAGAAGTAATTTAGAAACCCAATCCGTTAGGCAGCATTAACTTTAGGTGGATTCAGTTAGACTTTGTAGGTCCCTTTTAGTCTATTTGTTAGGTATTTATACATCCTTGGCTTTAAAATGTTTGCATTTGAGAGTACTGATGAAGGTAAAACCAGAAAATCGCTTTGGACGCACGCGAGTGATAAAGTGTTATTATAGTTTACTAGCTTTGGGTTTATACGGCTGTTGGTGGACTGTAAGTCCGAGAGGGTACCTACATCTCATTAGTAACTGTTTCGGTACTGACATGATTTATAACATACTATTTTCAAATTCTCCATTGATATATTAAGAAATGAAAAAAGATAACGCTACTTGGCTTTCAAATATTTTGATTTGAACATTCCCGGTGAAGGTAAATCTAAAAATGCGCTTCGGAAGCATGAAATTTATAAAGAGTTATTTTCGTTTAGGTACGATAACCTGGTTACGTCATGCGACACATAGGTTTTTAAAAAAGTATATACTGTATGGCATGCGGATCAAAATTCAATTGCTTATTCAACTAGAATATTACGTAACTGTAATAAGAAAGCAATATGAGTTTACCTGAAGGTAGCCATCATGATTAGATGGACAGTTAAGGAATATGTTTGAACATATTTGTATAGGTGTTTATTCCGACAATTGTTTGTCTTTTCATATATTTTCTATTATCCATGACGTTTGTCATTTTTGGATTTTGTAATGCCCTTGTTTATCATAAAATTTTATGTTTCAAGGGACCACTGTTCTTAACTTTTGCTGTTGTTGTTGCTGCTGTAGTTGTAATAATTGTTGCTTTTGCATGCATTTAAAATGTTATTTATCGCTATTTTGCGAAATTTTCCTTTGATCTTATTGACTGAAAATTTCCTTTCTCAGCAAAGTAGAGTGAGATGGGAAATTATCTTCACTCGACTGTCGTATCGGCTCAAGCGAGAAAATCAATCTTGTGAAGATGACCAACGATAATCTATAAGACTAGCATCATCTAATTGCATTAGATTGTAAGATCAGACCTGGTATTGGTCTTGTTATCTGATGTTACCCATTCATTGATAAATGCTTTTACTATGAAAAACATTTTTTTTCATTGATGTCACGTCTTTATTATTATGCATACTGACATTAAGGGTTAAGGTATCCGGACCATAAATGACCACGTGATTATTGAAAAGTTCCCGGATGTTCCATACAACGCAATTGTAATGATCTCGGTAATTATCGGCAAACTTCGGAAATGGCAATATAACTAACTTATTTTTACAGACTCTGCATATTAGCAACAAAGTGTGTTTCAACTTGAATAAATTCATATACGAAATTCCTGCTTTAATTTTTTTAGTTCAGCCATTCACGGCCAAAAAGAGATATAATTTTCGATCATGATCTATTATGGTCCGGATACCTTAAGGGTTAATTCTTATACCCAATGCCAACAATGACAAGAGTTATCATAGCACTGTCCGATGTCGTATCTTCCACTGTTACTTTTACAACAATTGTTACACGGATAATTTGACGTTGGTCGTTGGCAGTATATTTGACAACTGTGTACCTTTACACTGTGTGGGGGTTGTGCTTCCACTCCATTTTCTTCCAGAACTGAAAAGTATATGTTTAACAATCATCATTTGCTTCACGAAAAGAACCTCAAACTTTTTGTAATAGTATTTTTTTTCATTTTTTTAGCGATAGAATCTTAATCTGGTCACTGTACCTATTAAATGTGAAAGAGTAAAGATTTTAATATGCTTCATTTATTTGTAAAGTCCTTCATAAGTCAAATACTTTGATGAATGTTGAAATATGTTAAGGACTCGTTCTTCTTTTAGTTTTAACATGCTGATATTTTTTTTAACAAACAAGGACATATTTAATTGATTATTCCAAAAAAAAAAAAAAAAATGACGATACCGCCAATGATTGGCATATCTGTTTTTGATAAATACAATTGATGTGTATACAACCCTTGTTTTGAATTTGAAAGATATGATGTAAAATTAAATGTTATTCACGTTTACATTTAATCATGACTCTCTCTCTCTCTCTCTCTCTCTCTATGCCGTATATACTGAAAAAGCATATGCTATAGTTTATATTCGAAAATGCTTATGACCTAACAATGGATTTGAACTTGAGAAAACCCACAGGCTTTACTAATTCAGCAGGTACTGTGGACTTTTCTGGAGCACCTGCGTTTTTCATCTGTTTATTTAATTTTTTTCTGAGGTTTATGTCACTCGAGTTTTTTAATCCAGTGTTAACTGTTTTTTGTTTGTTTTTTTTCTGTGTTGCCTTTTGGAAATGGTGTGTCTGGCATTGGCTTTGATTTCCCATCTCCATTTTCGGTTTGTCTTATTTGTTTCGTAGGCCAAAACTAGAATTTAAATCGTTCAGTTAAATCATGATTTCGTTGTAGGATCCTATCTGACCATGTACTTAACTGTAGTACACATTACCTAAAATGAATTTTTCGAGTAAATATTGTTTAAAAAAAAAATGCGTTTACTCACCAAATGAAAAGATCAGAAGTAACACAAAAATTGTTCTAACAATTGATAAGTGTTTCATTTTAAATATATGACCTGCAAATATAAAAAGGATTGTAAATGCATTTAATAAGCATAACTTACGGACGTAATTTTCTTAGATTTATATCTTACACTATTATCGCTTAGATCTTAAGGTTTTGTGGCCAATAGAATTTTCGTTAAACTGTAGTTTCATTATGTTATAAAATTTAACTGAAATTTAAAACTTTTATATTATAATAGATACAACATGATTAAACCGTACTTACCTTCGTTATATTTACCTAGTGAAGTCAACGTTAATGTACAAAGCTTTTCTTTATAACATATAGCAGATCGTGTGATCCTTAAACAACCAGGATTTGCCGTCTGATAAATATATGTCCAGGATGAATCATTATTGTTTTTATCATCATATGGTGACGTGATACAATGCATTATGATTACTCGTGTCAAAATGTTTCCTTCTATATGTATGTAGCGGTTAATACATATAATACATATTTAAAAGACTCAAAAGTATACATATTCAATGTTGTTTTTTTTCTTTTCCACTAGTTGAAATTGAACTAAATGAAGTAGTATCTATAAATTGGTTCAGATTAAGGTCTGCTGCGTTAGCTTTTTTCGGAGAGAAAATAAATAAACGTTCAATAACGAAACAGTGTCAGAAAGGGGTAAGTACCTAGAATGGTGTTGTTTTTCCTTCCAGAAACAATGTGTAGAGGATACTTCGTACTTGATTAGGCCTACTATGTTTCAATTTTATTCGAGCATCACTGATGAGTCTAATGTAAACGAAACACGCACTTAACGAGAAAGAAGGGGAAAGTATATAGTAATAATTCCTTAATAATGATGTCATATCTATTTTGACAACTACTGGGTCGTTGCCACTGCCTGAGGATGTTTCGTTCCCAAGGATATCACCAGCCTAGGAGTCAGTAGTTTTATGGCGACATGAAATATCCTTGATATGTCAATTTTCATTAAATTTACTGTATGTAAAATGTTGAATTTTTCGAAATACTAACGTTTTTCTACCCTTAGGTATAGATTGCTTTAGCCATTTTTGGCACATCAATTCTGAATTTTCGGTTATTAAAGCTCTTCATATTTATATTTGATTTGACCTTCCAACTACCCTCGAAACGCTCCTGGCGTACATAATTTTAAGCCTGTTCATGCATGGATGATAAAATGCAGTGAAAGTTCCTTGACATGGCAAACAGATGAATGCTTTCCACCATATATGCTGTCCCAAAACTGACCTAATCACATAAACTTAACATTTTGCTTAAATATATTTGTAGTCACTGGAACGTGAATATGAGTAAAAGTCACATGACCTATATAGATATATATAACGTGTACCCTCAGATGGAACTATATACCATAAAAAGCAATAGTTGTCCCAAAAATAACCTAATCACCGCCGGAAATGCAATACATATGTCTTCTTTTCCGATACAAAAATTACCTTCCCCTTTTTGCATGAATAAAATTGATAGCTCTTGTACCAAAAAAAAAAGAAATTCACCAAAAAGTTTACAGACCAACAGATCATCATAAAAAACAACTGTGTAAAGTTTGAAGTTTATCAAGCAAGGCGTTCTTGAGATAAGGTGTGACATGTTTACAACGGACGGACAGACAGACAGACAGACAAACATTTTTATACCATGAAATGTCCGGTCAAAATTTGAAGGCCGTATAAAAATGAACTTTTGCTCTAAACTGAAGTGCAACAAATCAAGATAAAACTACTGCCTGCAATTGTTTATTTAATATGATCATATTACAAAAAAGTAATAAACAAAAAATAAATAAATCTTGTAAAATGTCATGTTTCTTTACACTGACAATATAAAAATATTAACAATTTTGCAAAACAAAAATATAAAATATAAGTACAGATAAACTGAACTTGTCAGTTGTCCGTGGAACAGACATACACATCAACAGATCCTCTTGCACTTCTAAATACTTTTTTGACCATACAAACCCTCACCTCAAGTACCACCTATGAGCAAAATGCAGATCTAATGCATTAAAATATGAATTGACCTTAATGGGGACTAAAATTATTTATTCGTAATATATTACTTGGCAGACATTTAATTTAAATATACCAGACTATACATATTATTTTCTAAATATTTCTAGAAACAACAGTCAACATGATTTAGAGGTGGAATATTTGAAATCTTAGGAAAATAAACAGCTGCGCCATGAGCGCATGATACACCCGTACCCAGTTTGACGATACAGTACGGCATTTTGAGCCCCCTTTTTAATGGACAAAATCAATAACTCTGAAATAAAATATCAAATCTACAACTAAGAGTACATAGACTTTAAAGACCATCATATCAATCATCTGTGAACAGAAATCAAACAAAGCTATCTCAAGTTACATTGCGACATGTAACACCCCCCCCCCCCCCCTTCCCATTTTACTTATTCAATAAGTAAAATGGGATGGGGGGGTGTTACATGTCGCAATGTAACTTGAGATAGCTTTGTTTGATTTCTGTTCACAGATGATTGATATGAACAGAAATCAAACAAAGCTATCTCAAGTTACATTGCGACATGTAACACCCCCCCCCCCCCCCCCCCCCCCCCATCCCATTTTACTTATTGAATAAATACAATTACTCCAACACGTATAATCAGAAATAGATAAAAATTGAACGGGAGCTGCCGATACATATTAAAATTCCTTCGAATTCATGAATATTTGTTACAATCCTGATACTGGGAATACCCCCCCCCCCCCCCCCCCCCCCCCCCCATTTTTATATAAATCATGTCCAACAACACTAAAAAATAAATTCGGAAACTTATAAAAATCGAAAGAGAGCTCATGTCAATAGATATAAACCACTGGCTAAAGTTTCATGAAATTGTTTTTGAGTTAGAGTGCAGAAACAGAAAAAACCTCCCCTCCCCCCTTTTTTAATGAATAAAGTCCAATATCTTCATTACGTAATTCGGAAATTTACAAAAAATCGAAAGGAAGCTCACGTCATCAGATATAAACAATTCACTTACGTTTCATGAATATCAATGAAAGCGTTTTTGAGTTAGAGCGCGAAAACTGGAAAACCTAGAAAAACCCCCTTTTTCATGAATAAAGTCCCATAACTCCATCACGTAAATTCGGAAATTATAACAAATCGAAAGGGAGCTCACGTCAATGGATATAAACGATTCACTAAAATTTCATGAATATTAATGAAAGCGTTTTCGAGATAGAGTGTGAAGTGTTGACGACGAACGGACAACGGTATACCATAATACGTCTCCGTTAATATTGAATGAAAACATCTATCTTATTTATTTTCTGGGTAGGTTCATCTGAAACTTCAATGAAAGACCACTGTCTATCCATTATTCCCAATGTTTATTGTTCAAGACAGCCTGCTACTTTTATCTATTCTGATTATCATTCTTTAAAAATATCTACTAGACAATCTCAGTGGCCAGCAGAGTCCAAAGAAAATCATCAACATATTCTGGTGAAATTGTTTTAACATAGGCAACTTCAATTACATCATTAATTTTCTGGTTTTCAGATACCTACCTCGTCACTCATTTTTGAAATATAAATGCATTTCATAATCCAGTTTTCAAATATGTTCAATAATCTGAAGAGCTTAGTCAATGCAGCATGATACAACTGCAGCATGTTGATGACAAGGAAACATTCAAACAAATTTAGAAATCTTTGTTTGATCCAAATTAAACTTACCAATACGGAGTTTAACTTTTTGGGTTTTTTTTTAATTAAAAAGTACTTTCTGACTGACAAACTCTAAAGAATTTAGCCCGTGTTATAATCTGAAAAAAGTCTTGAAACCGTTCTTGAAGTATGATAGAAAGATGAGGTATGCTTATCAAAATATTGCCTTCTCGAATAACGGTATAAAAGCAGAATTCATATCTGTGTATCACATATGGATGTGAAATAGGGTTTATGACCTCGGGATTTCTGTTTTAATAGTATTTTTGATTGGTACCAATGGTACCTTGCTGCTAGCTGCCTGCTAGTTCCACCCTACGCAACGATGATTTTAAATCCCTGTACTGATTCCCTGTTCGTTGGCTCTGCACTTCCATTACAGACAATACCTCCGGTTTCCCTTCTCCACGAGAAAAGTCCATCATACTCATGAGCTCTGGGTTAATCTCGGCTGGGGGACTGGTGCTAAATTCTCATTGCCTATCGCACCCTCCATCTCCCTCATGGCCATAATCTTCTGGGCAGTTTTGGGCCTATCGCAGGTGCTGTAGTGGTTTCTCATAGAAGCCTTATTTTAGACATGATGAAGAATAATGTAACCAATTATTAATTGACTCAACACAAGTTTGTTTAATAAAATGTTCCTTCTGTAGTCTTCTTGTACTGTTTTGGTTATACAATGTACTTATAAAAGTGAATATTCGGGGTTACTTCGGCAGTTTTTCATTAACACAATTTAGAAACATCAAATCCAATAATTTTATTAATTGGTCGAGAGCACTTTGCTATATAAACAATCGAGAAAAATATACCGATTTATAGAGTTGTTTTGTATATCTGTTCTATAGTTAATTTCAAAATCGATATGCAAACAATATTAATCTCAGAATCCTTTGTTGTTCAATGATAGAGCATCCTTTATGTATCTGAAAGATAGATCGAAATATTTGGCTACGTTCTTTTCTGTAGTACTAGAACGTCTCATAGTTTCATATGAGTAATGAAAGGATCGGTCGGAAACGACACACAATTTATGTCGATTGTCTGTTTGAAAGCTTGACTACACAATTCAACAAGTATATTATCAGGAAGAAAATCTAAAATGTTCACAGTGTCATTTTATACTAGTTTTCTTTCAATAATATAATTAAAACTTAGCAGTTCGAAAATTCACTGCTGAACAAGTGTTCGGTCTATACATGTATCTCTTTAGAAGATGCAGTATAGAGCAGTTTAATGTTTTACACCAGAACAATTTGCCAATAACTGCGGGAATTAATGTTGAAAAATTCAGAAGACAACTCAAAGAATAGTAAGTTGACCCATCGATGCACATCTGTTTAAATGGGCTCTTGTCTGAATTTCAAATTCTTCCCCTTTTATCAAAATGCCAAAAGTTTTCCAATAGGTCTTGTAGCTTTCAATGATCTCTTGTTTTTCCGAGTGAAATTCGTGTTTAAATTTAATTGTATGCTACGTCATCTTTCTCAATTCTTTTTTTATTTGTTTATTCTAGATTTTAAGAGCAATAATTCTTACAGACATATAATTAGATATTCAGAGCTTTGTAGGCGGGACCAAACATATTTTATCTTGGGGGGAGGGGGGGGGGGAGTTGAATGTGGAGAAGACATATCATTTTCTCCTTAGTTGTAGTGAAAACAAATATATTAGAGATCAGCTATTAAGCTATATAAAAAAATGAGGTACTTTGTACGAATCCTTCTAAGTTTTGTCTCCATGAAAAAATAATTCGTATCCTATTTAAACCTGATTTAGAGCTATTGTCTGTTGAATTTACTTTTGTACAACAAGATCTACTTCCTTTACCCACTTTATTTTGTATTTCTTTATCCCTTATGGGCGTATATGCAATTAAATAAATATTTTACTAAGAACCACACAATCATTACAAAAGGATAGATTAAAAAATCTATACACTTATGATATTCATAGACAAGCAAACACATGCTTATATGGACAACAACTTTTTTGAGTCTGGAAGAGATGTTTGTTAACGGAAGATCGGCATCCCAATAGGGACAACCTGTGCGCCGCTTTTGGGCGATTGGAATCAAAAGTTTATGACAAACATGGTGATTTTAATTTTCCGATTGTCACAGTGAACTGTTGTTCTTTTCCCACGAAGCTAAATTTACAGTGTCTACTGAATCGGAAAGGAATGGAACAAGCTCATTCCTCAATTTCAGTTTCCTCTATATAGATGATGTTTTGTCACTTAATAATCCTTACTTTATTATTTGTTTATGGATTACCTACATCTCGTCTCTCCCAGTGAACTTGAAACACAGACACATCAACTTCTGTTTCATATCGAAATTTGTACTTGTACATAGATAATAATCGGCGATTGAAATCAAAACTATGACAAATGTGGTGATTTTAATTTTCCGATTCTGAACATCCCCTGTACCATTTCTTAATAAATAATTATCTCTAAAAATTATTTTCGTCAACTTGATTTTGCCGTTTTTTTTTTTTTTTTTTTTGGTTTTTTTTTGTTTTTGTTTTTTTTTTTGGGGGGGGGGGGTATCTGTAGTACCCTTAAACCTAGAAAGTAAATACTGAATAAACGTCCCGATGAAGTTGAGAAAATTTGCAGTCACAACATCCGCTAAATAATAACATGTTTTTGACGAATTCCCGGGGACGAATTCCGTAGGGATGACAGATTGTTTGATTAAACTTAGTAAATTTACCGATATAGTCCTAATCAGTCCCGTGTTAAAGTGTAGCTACCTGATTTTCTGAAAATAGCGGACGGTTATTTTTAGAAAATTAAATGATTTGCATTCCTATCGATTTAGTCCGAGCGTATCACATTTGTACCACTCGGAAGTAACCATTCTGGCTGATCTTACAGGTAAAAGGATTACATTTTTATGGATATTCAAAAAAGGCATTTATTTTGCTTTCTTTTACCTTTCTATTTATAATGTAACATGCCCTGTTTAAACAGGTTACCATGCATTTGATTATGTCTAAAGGTTAGTTATTCCGGAAGTGAAAATGACATAATGTTTACATGATAACATGTATAGCTATAAATAAAGAGATATTTCAAATATTCTTTAAACAGAAAGTCTTTGAAAGGTTAAAAACTGGTAAAAATGATTTATATATTAAATTATATAAGTTGAGGGAAAGGGGTATGTAAGTAACGGCGACAAAGAGAAGTGAAACCGCTCTGAAATAATCAATAATGATTTTATCTTGATTAATTCGACAAAATGAACAATGGAGGTTATAAGTTTTAAAATGAAAACAACCGTAACAGTATACTGAATTATACAATGAAGATATTTCTTGTATGTTCACGAGACAAGATCTCGGGCAGAACTAAGGGAAATATTTATTATATCAAAATACCATGTGCCCGCCCGCCCCCCCCCCCCCCCCCCACCCCCCACCCCCCCCCCCCCCCCACCCCCCACCCCTCCCGCACCAAAAAGGTGGCTCCACCAGTCCCATCCCCACCAAAAGCAACAGATATGCTCTAAGTGACATCGGAAATAATGGTGTCAATAATTCAACTAATCACAGTAAAAACAAATTAAGAAAATTTTATTTAAGAAATAGAATGAAAAGGAAAATAGAATTTTAAACGATCAATATGTAAGAATAACTAGAAATGCTAAAGTCACTGAAATAATCCGAGTATCCAGTGATGACAATTTCCGTAGTTGATTTGATCCTTGGCTTCAGAGTCTAAGCCAATTCAACAAAAGGTCATTTGATCTGAGAATTCCACTGAAAATACAATGTACTAATATAGAACAGAAATGCCTCATAAGGACTCAAACCTCTCCGTACATCTTGGGCCAGTCTCTAAAGCAAAGGCATTCGAACAATAAACATCAGTCAATATAAGTATACACAATGTTCTAAATACGGCAGACAATCATGTAAATTATGCATAAAGTTCATAATATGTTGTTATAAATGGTGTAAAATATAATGGTTTATCTAACTTTTATTTGCCCCCAAAGACGAAAACCACTGAAATCGAAATGTTGTTGTATTCATGCATAATCATATCATAGGGTTCGATAAATTTCACTTTATAGTAAGTATTGCTTGTGATGTTAATAAATACTGTATTGAAGGCATTTAAGCAAACTCTATACATGTAATAAGAGAAATGTGCTAGAGCAGAAACAGTTCTAATACATATAGTATAAATCTAATATTTGAATATGATACAGTACATATATATTTTTTTGAATTATCATTGCAATGTTACCTCCTCAGTACAAAACAAATTCAATATGCAAATTATTGCGATGTTTTTATTATTGCGAAAATTGCGATCGGTTAGGGATCGCAATATTAAAAACCCGCATTTTCATTGCATATTTTCATGTCTGATTTATTCTAGATATGTCTCCCTTTGTTTATATTTACACGTGAAAGTTTCTGGTCATTGATTGAGGACTACAGGAGACAGGTTGATAGTTTTATATAGCTATTGTTTAGACAGCTATTATATATAAATAACTATTTGAATTCTCATATTTTTTTAAACAATTACTTAAAACAATTACATTTAATAAAACCTCCATTTTCACCCGATCTCCGTTCAAAATAATAAAACTTTTTTTTTACGCGGGCGGCAATCGCAATAATTAAACCTCGCAATTTTGCATGGGGTAGAAAAATCGCAATAATATGTGCACGCGAAAATTTCCGAATTTACAGTATTTGGATTTGATATATCACAGATATCTGTCCGTGTATTATATGTTTATTCTATAGTATTGCTGTGTAAGGTTTTCCATATTGGCTTAGTTATTGGTCCGCAGCAAGCCGTATTGGACTGAGACGAAGCAAATATGGAAAACCTTGCCCAATTTTACCTTCATTGACTAACCAGTCCTATATGACCTTAATTGACTAACCAGTCCAATATGTCATATTGACTAGTCCAACACGGCCAAATTTCGACGACCCCAAACAAGAGGGCGTCCACATATGCATCGAGTAGCTCTGCTGATTGAGATACCGTGATCATTCACATGTGTCTAGCGTTCCCTGATGTCACAAAAATAGACGTTTTGAAACCTTAAAAATCATACCCCACGAATATTTAATGCTGTAAAAAAACTCACACGCCCCTAAATTTTGGTTAAAAATAGACATGTTTCCATTTATTGCACCTAAATTAGATCTTGGCTTGAAAAAACTAGTCCTCAAGAAAAAGTCATTCAAATTTCGCTCGACTGCACCTATTTGTGCTATAAAAATCCGAAGAACTTATATTCAACTTAGTGTTGCCGAATGATTGGTGATCTTTAAAAGATACAGTGTCATATATTATAGTAATAAATGTTATTTTGAAGGAATTTATCAATGTGTAAACTCGGGCGATTTACTCACAATTTAAATAAGTCCGAAGGACTTTATGCAAATTTTGTGGGTGATAAGCCCGAGTTTACACATTGATAACTTCCTGCAAAATAACATTTATTACTTATAATTCCAAAGTAATGCAGAAATATGACGTTTCCCATTTAAAACTAACATTTTCCTCATGCACTATATTGCATGCTTACGTATTCATACGTACGACGTCATGAAAGGGATTTATAAAGGTATAAACTTTTTACAAGAAATTGCTGTTAGCCAATGAAATGACTGCATTTGATGTTTTGAAAACAACTTTGGAATTATTCATTTTTATTCTCGATGCAAGAGTAGCTTATTAGAAGGGGTTTTCTTTACAGAATGTGTTCCATTAGATGTCAAAAACCCGAAGCATGAGTGACGGAGAAGAGGTTGTTGGCAGTGATTTTATTGGACCAGACGATGACGATGAATCAAATGAAGTTCTTGAACAGAAGCTGCTAAAAATTTTGGAACAGAAAGAAAGGCTAGAACGAAAAAAGAAACGCGATGAACTTTTAGAGAGGATACGTCAGGCTGAGTCTGAGGTCTCTAATCTACAAACGTCGCTGAAGTCTAAAAGTATGTGTCTAAAACTTCTTTGATAAACTACACTTAAACGCATACATAATTTTTCTTCTCTCCTTGCAACAGGCTTATCCAAGTGTAACATGTCAGAAGTTACGTAAAGTTCTTTTTCGTAAGTGCACACTGTATGTAAAAATATATAGAATTACATACAATGTATATAAATATCCTATTTTGAACTTGATGTAATATCTTATGTTGCAGTGTTTAAAAATCGATGAATTTATGTAAATAAACTAATATTAGGTTTTTAGATATTTTTATTGATTTACATTTGTACAGTGCCCCGGTTTGGAAACAACCGTTTAACATCAAGGGAGGAGTTATGGTTTTTTTTATATTGGTTAATAAATTTATTTTTTCAAGGTATGGACACAATTGTATTTTTTTGCAAAGCAAACCAAATTATTTTTTTTTCTTACCAAGTCGAATCAGAATTTTTTTAGCAATGCACAGAGAGTAAAGGGTGTATTTATTCCTATGAAATCAGTAGAAGTAAATAAAACTGGTATAAACCGTATATACTATGAATTTGTTTTTATAATAAAACATTTGCATATACTTTTCATTTGTATTTTGTTTTTGTATATAAATTCCTTAAGAAATGGAATATAACATCATTTTCTCTGTACTTTGTATTTTATCATTAATAATAATAATCATAATTCCACACAGTACTGGGTAGACACACATTGGGTATATGTACATGTTTGCATATTTAAAAAAGGAACAATGCTTTGATTGTCACGGTGTTGCTCTTCATCTTGATGGTTAATCACTGAAACGTCAAGTATGAATGAAAAAAACTAAGGAAAATCTTTTATTATGTTCAAAATAAATCAAGTCAGGTTTGTATTGAATAATGGTCTAAAGCTTTTCTTGTAATGCTGTGATTTTTTAAATCAACTCTCGGATTCATTTTTTTGGTTGAAAAAAATATATATAAAC
The DNA here is from genome assembly GCA_028015205.1 of Mytilisepta virgata. Lineage (NCBI taxonomy): Eukaryota > Metazoa > Mollusca > Bivalvia > Mytilida > Mytilidae > Mytilisepta > Mytilisepta virgata. Next base: position 32,000,113 of record CM051511.1, on the reverse strand, counting down.
TAGTTTTGTAAAACAGATTATTTTTTTCCTTCCCTTTCACTAAACGCCATAATCCCCCCTTGAGGTTAAATGGGTGTTCCCTTACAGGCTTGCCTCACAAATTTTTAAATGAAATCATTAAGGTGAAGACAAATGGCGAACTTGGTTCGACGCAATCCTATTCTTAAAATAAAGACTTCAACTGATAAAAATGTGTACATATACGTATATTAATTATAAAAATATTTTAGAAAGTGAAGTTGACAAATGGTCATCAGAAGATTTAAAACAATTCTTCAAGCGAAAAGGTATTGTATTCTGGGATAAACCAGTGGAACAACTCCGGATTCTTGCCAGATCGCTTTGTGCTGCTAACATTCCAGATCATCAAATTAAAGTTCTATCGCAAAATGAAAGACTTACTATACAAGATTCAACCGGAACGAACACCTTTCCAAGTGTCAATAGTATCTCTCTATCTGAATGGTCAGAAGATATGGCATCTTGTCCATCTTTAGATCACATGCACACACATGCGTATATGCTGTCGTCTGCTGAATTTGATTTGGACAGGTTGAAAAACATGAAAAGAGAGAATGGCTTTACAATGTTTAAAAGCAATAGCATAAAGAATCTGAAATTCCATAAACTCGATCAAGGATACAATTACATAAAAGGCAACTGCTTTTTAACCACAAACAACAGAAAGAATGTCGAAACTGTTTGGAGCCTAATTCAAGATGGCGGAGAAATACACTCATCGGGTTGTTCGTGTACAAAGTAAGATTGCTTATTACTTTTTATTTCGTAAGAATGATGAGTATAAATTATAAAATTTATATTTTTGAACGAAAGTGAATGTTTCAGACATATAGATTCTACAACAATGACCAGTTCCTTATGAAATTTATCAACTCGAGATAATTAAATTTTCATTTTTAAACTGCGTTGCTTGTCGGAGCAGTTTACAAAATGAAAATTGAAATTACCGAGAGTGGATAAATTTCATAATTAACTCGCTAAGAGTTTTAGAATCCTTTTCTCTAATGACAATATAAAACTCAGAGAGGTCTACCGAACGTTTTTGGCGGGAAATTTCACCAGCATTTATTGTCATACGTCTGGTGATATTATATACTTATTGACTCGGTATGAGCGGAATAATAAGTTTATTGTCCCCGAGATACCAACTATTGCCCCGAGGCGTAGCCAAGGGCAATAGTTGGTATCGAGGGGACAATAAACTTACTATTCCCGAATATACAGTCAATAAGTGTTTTATTATACCGAAAGAAAATTTACTGATGTCTTTTTCGCATCGCTGTTGTCTAATATATCTTGTTTATAATCTCCTCCGTTATAGGGCAGCAGATCCTTCCCACCTGGATGCCTCTATTCAATATTTTTGATGTTCTCGGACGTTTACTTAACGATATGATAAAACTAGACACATTCGAAAGAAATTTGGCGGGAAAGCGCGTAATGTTTAAAAATCCCGCGAAAGAATATCATACAGCCGGGTCCAATAGTTTTTTTTTATGAAAGTACTATTGACCGGTCAATAGTACTTAAACAGAAACAATGGAAGTGTATGAAAAATAGTATTTTTAGTGTCTGTAATTTTCTAATGAAACTAATACACTGAGGAATCCGTATCAATAATGGTAAATGATAACAGTCAAAATTTTTTACAGCTGCATGTGCACAAGTATATGGCGCTGAGTAACATCATAGACAGTGAGAACAAAAAAAAAGGTTATCTGTCACAGTGTTTAAATTTTCAGTTGATAAATGTTGGAATTCTGCTAATAACTTATTTGAACTTTGTATATACTATATAGGCCCGTTTGGTTTAACTGCTCAAAATGTTTCAAAACTTTTGGTCAGAGGGTACCTAACGAATGTTAATCAATAATTTGTACCGTAAGCAAGGAATTAGGTACATGAATCTGAATTCATGCCGTCTCTGTTTTGAATCTACTGTAAGATTTGACTATACAGTAAAACCTGCTTTAGTAACCACCTGTATTAAGCAATAACCTGTCTTAAAAGACCATCATTTCAAATTACCTTTGTAGTGCATTCTATTTAAAATTAAACTGTATATAAAGACCACCTGTCTTTAGTGACCATAATTTTGCTCTCTCATGGAAAGTCACATAAGACATGTTTTGCGGTATTTAATTTGCTTACATGTTTCATCGTTTTATCGAGGATAGTATGGAAAGTAATGAATGGTTTTGAAAAAAAATCCAGAATTTGTAAAATTCTCCTCGGGGGAAAGGGGGGGGGATGGAGGATTGAATATTCTCTAAATTAAAAATATATGTATATCTGAAGAAAACAAATGATAAGAATTCAAAACTAGAAAAAAAAGAGAAAACATTAGAGCATACTAGTAGTCAGTAATTTAGATGTACATATAAACATTGCATGATAATAAGTCCAATCTTGATTTGGAAGTCCATTCTCATTGGTAAACGTCGAGACTTCCTTTTCCGTTCTGTTTTCGATGAATAACGTTAGCCTATATATAGCTGGGAATCCATGACTTTACACAGTCCATGGGACTTCATTCAGTTTGTGAAAATTGAGTCTGTCTCGGTAACACACTGACGGATTCCTTCAAAACAAGGTTATTAATACAATAATTCACAAAAGGTAAAGGAAAAGACCATTTGATTTTCATGAAGAAGAAATGTAGATATTTGAAAAATATAGGTTGATAAAATCAGTAAACAAAGCCTTATGAAAGAATATTCTTTGTGCGCTCCTGATGGTTAAGAAAATGTCAGTCAACATTGCTACGAAATATAATAGCATATATAATTGAAAAGCGTCTCACTCTCCGTCCCCAAATCCATACCCTCACTGTCGTCAGTAACATTGCTAGTTTATGAATATCTCTTTTACAGAGTTAGTTTACATCCTTTTTTAAAGGCAATAATGGTAAAGCGATAACATTGCCTTATTTATATTTTACAATTTTTATAATAACCCAGAAAACTCATAGATATCCTTTGAAAAATTATTTTATATTTTATAGTAAATTATAAATAAGAATTTGGAATTTCTGTACTGATTTTTGTTTGTTAGGGATACAGGTTATTGTGACCATGTGATAGCTATGTTGTTGACAGTGGCTGCAGCCAATACGGCAAATACTTCATCTATAGAAAAGAGAAAGGTAATTGACTATGATATAAGCAAAATTGCCATGGAATCAGTATTAATTTACATGTTAATACAAAAACGTATATATAGTAAATTCTATGATGCCAATGTTTATGGACAAAATCCTCAACTGTCGTCGATTTACGATTTATCAGTTGTGCTGAAGGTCTAAAAGTACAGTACTGACCTTGTACAGTATTTTCCTTATTGTAAACTAAATTAAATGATAACCTATTTACTATACAGCTAAACCGGTATTTTTTATTTTTTTATCGATTTAAGAAACTTAAATCAGGCCTTGAGGACAAGTGATGAGTCGTGAATTTTCAATCGCTTTGGTTTAAAAAATTTCCAGTTAGTTTTCTTGTCATAATTATAGATTATACATTTGTTTTTGTTTCAGTCTGTTCGAAAAGACCAAGCTTCTCAAACAGTTAACATAGAACCAGTATCAAGTCCAGCGGTCGATACAAACGCCTTAAGAACCGACAAAGTACCAGCAAGACAACAGTTGCATTTTGAAAATTATGCTGACAGAGGAACTGTTAACATGACACAAACTGATAGTTATGCTGAAAAGAAACATGTGAATTATGACGCTGATATACCAGATGAAGAGCCTGAGGTTTGGGTGCCTCCGAGTTTTCTGAAAAGTGGAAATTCAAAAGACTCTGAAAATTCAGGACCATCTCGACTGTTTGAAAAAGTTTCAAAAACATGCGCAGAAACCAAGACAACGGTCGTTGGTAACCAATCAAAGTTAAAAGATTATGTAACAAAAACTGGTGAGAAATCAGAAATCCCATCCAAAGATAAGAAAGATGACGATACGTTTGTAGATAAATCATTTTCTCCCTTCATAATTGATGCTGATATGATGACATGGATGAAGACAAATAAAGCGCAAATGGAATTACATACACAAATGGCTTTGAATAAAACTCCTTCAACTAATAAGCCAGAATCCGGTTACCTGTCTGGTGATAAAACATTGGTGCAACCTAAAATATGTACTGGAAATTCAACTCGACAACTAAATACAAAAATAGAGGAGAATCTGCGTGAGGTAACAATAGGATTAAGAAAACTAATGTTTCTTCATAATAGCAAAGGATGATTAAGCAATTAGCAATATTCAATAACAAAAAAATTCGGTTATGAAAAAGAAATGCTAACAATTATGAAAGTGATCATTTTTGTCAAAAACAGTATCCAGCGTATCTTATCTGTAATGTTTTCAGCTACAAAAAATATACCCAAAAAAATGGACCTCATACTTCAAAAACGGTCTGGATAAGCGCTAAGCAAAAGTAAAATTTTCGAATTTGGAGTTGAAAAGGGAGAAATAGAATGTAGAATTAATGTTCTAGAAAAACAAAACCGTATTTTAGACGGCAGTATCTTTGTTGAAATCTTATTTTTGGCATTTCTTTACCAAAATAAATCATAATTTCTTGATTTTGTTCTCATAAACCAGCTTAATATTCTGTGTAAGATCTTTGTAAATATAAAATTACTGTTTTGTTTAAATTGAGCAAGACTCAGTTAGTCACAACTTCTTGATATAGCCGACATAAGTTTTGGTGTAACATTCAAGCAATGACGATGAATTTTCATTAATCGAGCATCTCGCCAAAGTCTCTTTAAATGTATGGAGAAATATAAATTGTATCAAAATAAAGAAGAATATACATGCTATAATGTATATATTTATAATATCACAGTTATTTCATTTTTGAAAATAATTCTTTAATTTTAATTTTATATACCATTATGTACTTGATAGATGCAAATATCAGGAGCTAGAGTATTGTCTGGTCAGCGATCAAGTCTTTCTCCACGTATGTCAGAGAAGTTCGAAAAAGATACAGAAAAAAATAAAATAGGAACTGGAACTAGCATTCCGTCCTACAGAATAGAGAGCGAAAGGAGTGATAAATTCACAGTGGCAACAAGTTCACCAAAACGGGACTCCACAGTATCACAAATTGATCCTGATTGCATTACAAGTGAATCGTATTTCAAAGATTCAAAACCACAGATAACAAAATTAAAACCCAAGATTGAGAGTACTTTAAATGCATCCAACGAACATTCGTCTTCTACGAAATTGAATGTTCAACCAAGAAAGCTTGAAACAGATATATTACCCGAAGCCAAGAAAATTATTACTGTTGCTCAACAATATATAGGTTATCCAGATGATAAACCGTCTGTGCAACATGTTGGAATGGTTAAACCAACAACTGTCGTTAAACCGATGCAAAACCTGCATACAAAGTATCAACAACAATTTGCTACCGATGGAACTCAGCAGACACCTTTATCAACAACAAGTCAAAACCCGTACATGCGACAACAAAACAATAGACTAGCATCATTTTACCAACAACAACAGGCGAATATTTCACCAATATCGCCATCTAACAAACAACACCATTCAATTATTTCATCTCCATTACAACCTGAGTCAGCCTCTTTGTTATACATGCAGCATGCACAGCAAGTTTATCCGAATATTCCAGTACTTTCTTACCCACATTCAAAGGAGGATAAGGGAGCACCCGTATATGGACAGAAACCTAACAATAATTTGTTTGGAGGATTATCATGTGATCCTGCAATGTCACATGGTATGCAGAATACTTACGGTCAAGGAAACAATATTTATTTGTCATATGCTGACTCAAAATTAGCTTATCCATCTGCAACTGCGTCATCATCAGCTTTTAGAAATAAAACGGATACCAAAGTCTCTGAAAGTACTGTCAGTGATAGAGCGTCTTCTTTGAAGACGGAAAATGTGAAAACAGATCTTGATGATGACGGTTCAAAAAGAAAGGAAATGTTTGATAGAGTTCAGGTAAAAATAAGTTACTACTAGAAGTCTCTTCAACTATCACAAAGTCACATTTTAATTTTTTATCAGCAAAAACTTTATTACGGTATTGCTTAGCCATTCGTTGTAATATCTCATTAAAGCTGTCTATATAACACAGCTTCTGCTATCAAAACATTGTACCATACTATTTTGATACACAAGATGTGCATACTTCCTTGAATTAAGATTCACCAGTTGCGATAAAGGCCTTAAATGTTGAAAACCAAAACAATGATAAAAAAACGTTGATGAGCCAATTAAACCAGAAACCTACGATAACACAAAGTTCGCCTCGTTCCCCCACTAATTTCAACGAAATGACCATACAGTGCATCAAATTTATTTCGGTATTTTGTGATAAGTTTTCTTACACTAAGTAAATGAAGCGCGATAAGTAGGTCAGAGTGCCATAATTTTGGTCGGAGGCTATATTACTCCCCGAGATGCACCATGATACCAAGTAATACGATTGTAGGTCCCTTGGTATTGGAGAAATGAACTGGGACGTAAAACGTAACCTAAGTCAATGAAGCACAATACTTAGGTCAAAGTGTCCTAATTTTAGTGGGAGGTTGTGTCACTCCAATAGTCCCCCTCAACTTTGTTGAGGCGAACAAAAATTGCGTACATGGTAAAGCCAAAACCGTTTAAGGACATATCTACGCACTAGATACCCCTTAGTTTTCACAAAGGTTTACTTTTTTGTCTAATAAAATTTGAAATGTCTGTTAACAATAAACAAACTGAGTGTATAGAGTGTTTTTAGAAAATATGCGGTTTCCTTATGTATTCTATCGCGTTGTCAATATCTCTGAAAATATAGAATCTTAATTTGCGAGCAGCTGATTATCGTGTTCCTACAGTCGAGATAGCTATACCACATTTCGAGCCTTGGCGAGGAATTCGAATGTTTAACTATCGATACTGTAGAAATATGATAAACAACTGCTCGTGAAGTAAGATTCTGTTGTCTCTGATGTCTAATGTTTTCAACAGTTTCAAATATGTCGTAGTATCTATATTTCGCTACACACCCAGTATTGACCTTCTCAATTCTTTCATATGAATACAATTAATCGATATCAATACGTCACAATTGAAAAAAAATATCAACCTCTTGACTATCCCCGTTGATTCATGTAGAAACCTGACATTTATCCCTGCTGTAAGTTCTCGTTAAGGATGTTCGCTGGTCATGTTTTTGAATTTTTGTCAGGTGTTCAGAATCATCTTCTTTTATCCATTTGAATGCCTTAAATTATTTTCCCGCTAACACCCATTTTTCTTTTCATAAATCTTTTACATGCAGAATAATAAGCCATTTGTAACAATCTTATAAAATCCTTGTTATTATTTAATGGTATTTAAGAAATAAAACTTGTCAATGATAAAGCTATGTAAAATCAAGAGAGCATATTTTTCCAGTCATATTTTAAATGTCTTATATCTCGAAAACAAGCACATGGATCTATAAATTTTATTCGCTCTTTTAGTTCCTTTATTAACCCACTATAAATATTTACCAGTTTTATGAAAAGCTTGTTATTTTGAAACTGAGCAGCAAACATCCTAAAGAGTTAATTTTACGCAGAATATTGCAGACGTTAGTGGTGGTTTGTTCACATAATCTTCGGAAAGCATCGGCAAAATCGAAGGGTAATTTGATCAACCTGACAGCAAATGACAACAATAAATTATACGTGGATTATCAAATTTGCCTCACCGCCTCGGTGGTCTCGTGGTAGCGTGCTCGCTTTGAGTGCGGAAGGTCACGGGTTTGATCCGGGTCAAACCAAAGATATTAAAATTGGCATTTGTTGCTACTCAAGCACGCGGAATCTAGTAGTAAGAGCAAAGGACTGTGGGTTGATATGTCTTCCTGCGGAATGTTACCTCGTGTGCTAGCACATTAAAAATCCAGCTCAGCGTGTCAGTCTTGTAAAAGGCAAGGCTCATATTCACATCATATTAATACGATGTATATCCTCGTCCTGATATATATAATTAATGGTTGCTACTGGATTTTAAACAATAATTCATCCACTCATCCATCAAATTTTTCTCCAACCGATCGGATACCATGGAAACAGCCACAAAATTTAATAAATCTACTTCTTCAGTGTTTGAAATAAAGACTGCACTCTCTGTAAACGGAGTACTTCCTGTAGATCCTCCAAAAGTAGCTGTCACTGATGAAAATCTGAAATAAATATAAAAATAAATTGTATATTGTCATCATAAAAAAATCAACAAATAAACCGCCCCAGGCCTGAGCAAAGCTGTAAGGAACTCTTTTACTGCTCTTAACTGTCATAGTGAATATTTATCCAAAAAGGAGAGTCATGTCTCAGAAAATGTTATAAGGTATAGCTTACATTGTATAAAATAAAGCAACCATTTTATCTTGTGTCTTAACCTTTTAGTTACCATTTGGGGAAAATGCGATTATTTGTATGGCGATGTACAGTGAACGGACGACCGGCCGGCTTAAAACAGTGATGAAGGAAAAGTCGTTAAATTGTGTGTCATCGTTATTAATTGTTTTTTTTTTTATTAAAAACAGTAATTCTAATTTCTAAAGTATACACTGGTAGCACACCTTTAATCTAGACTGGCCATTTTTGTCTTGTTTTATCTTGGTTGTCTTAATTTTTACGATTTCTAATATGTCAGAACAAATCAAGATAATTATAACAAGATCGAAACAAGATATATATTGCCTTGCAGTCAATTAAGACTGGTTAAGACCAGTTCATAACAGTTAAGAATAAATTATACAATGTTTCACTTTACCTGTGCTGAATTGATCTAAACTTGTCTCGACCGATCTTGATTGGCTGCAAGAAAAAATCTTTATTAAATTTTGCTATCTTGATTTTGCTTGAACATATGGTCAAGATAAAATAAGAATAAACAAGACCAGAATGGTCGTTCAAGGTCAAAGGTTTGTTACTAGTGATAAAAAAGTCCATTAGTACTTATAGACGTTTCTGGGGAATTCGACCTCGACCATTCACTGTATTCTTTAATTCTCTAATTTAAGGATGTCGAACCAATGCACATCGATGATTCCGTAACTTACCCTAAAATTAGTACAAATCCAACAAAAACAAAGGCCAGCAGAAAAGATCGTTTCGGAAAGTCACCTTCCATGCAGGTGGAAGAGGACACTTCGGATTTGAATTTTGGAGCAGCAAAGAAAATGTCAGGTAAGAAGATGTACCCGTACATATGTAATAATATATCGTACAATATTCGATTGATTAATTGAAGATTCTTACATCGTTAACAGTGCATTGTCGGATTTATCTATTACTAGTTTTAAAGTCCGAGCCTTGGCTAATGATTGACAAATCAATTTATTTATCATATCTTTAGTAATAAATATGGGTTTTCTGTATATATATTATTGAGAGAAGCACATAGTCCATATCACTTATGCCGTGACGATATTCATATAATCACGACCTGATCCCGTATCACACCCCTCCGAAAATCCCGTTTCTCACCCCTACGAAATCACGCGATCGAAGAATGACTTCACCAGACACAAAAGACAAGATGTGACAGACGAAGACGCGTCAGTGGCGACTGAATCTAATAATTTATTTTAAATGGCACTGTGGTGGAATATTTTGTCTCAGAGGTGAAAATATGAAAATCTGCTTTATCTCATATACGCAAGTATATTTTATTGGATAGAAAACAACACCCCCCCCCCCCCTTCTTTTCAAAAAAATGTATATCAACATTATAAACCATTGTTTCTGTGAACAACTTACCAGGAAAGAGGATCTACAGGCATCGTTACATCCCTTCAAAATGAATGAACAAGTCAAGAGCATCAGTCATACATGTATGTTGACATGCTTGAGTGATTTGCAGATGGTTGGCTTTTTGTCGCCGTATATACTGTTCAGAACTTTGACAGCATTATGACTTACAATGTACATAAATATCACCAGCTTGTAATCTCTATTTTTCTGAATTTTCTGATATTTAGGGGCCTTTTTTTAAAGCGTACGCTTAAAATCTGCTTCCTCCTAGCGTGCGTTTTGTAAACTCATGAAAAGTGTTGACAATTATGGATGACCCTTAATGGAATCATACCAACAAAAGTACTATGTTTCATGTCTTCATTTTTTGATGATAAATACATATCGAAATCATAATTTTATATTCTAAAGGCTTATTGTTCAAATAATAATTCTAAAATTAATACAATATTTCTTTCAAACAGAGAGAATACAGCAACACAGGATCAGCTACGACAGAAAAACTTTACTAAGATTGCAGAAATCAGTATTTTCCAAGCGCAGGCCTGATATTGATCACATACCGGAAATAATAGTAGATGCCGTGGTATGTATTTTTTAGCTTGACAGTTTGGTTTTTTATTAGATTTACACGAAGCTTGCTTAGCCTATTGATTTGACCTCGTAAAATTTTGTGGCTCACATTCATGACGTGTTTTTTTTTTAAATTGTTTTGCTAGTATTTTAATTTTAAAACAATGTTTTGTGTATTTTTCTTGTTCTTTCAAACTACTGTTTTTTAATAAGTACAAATGTTGTTAAGGTATCCGGACCATAATAGATCATGATCGAAAATTGTGTCTCTTTTTGACCGTGAATGGCTGAACCAAACAATTTAAAGCTGGAATTTTGTATATATATTTTTCTCAAGTTGAAACACACTTTGTTGCTTATATGCAGAGTCTGTAAAAATAAGTTAGTTATATTGGAATTTCCGAAGTTTTTCGATAATTACCCAGGTCATTTTAATTGCGTTGTATGGAACATCCGGGGACTTTTGAATAATCACGTGGTCATTTATGGTCCGGATACTTTAAGTTAGAGATACAAAGCTCAGTCCTTTGTTGGATTTTAGAATTAGCATTCATGCAGTTTTTGGCATTTAAAATCAAATTAGTTTGGGTTATCATTTAGACTTTCAGAATTTGATAAACCGATATTTTATGACCGTGAGGGATTGTTGTGAACAAAATAGTCGAGAGACAGTAAAATATCCCAAGCCGCCAAGATATTTAGTCTCAAGACTAGCATTTTTCGCAAATATCCCGAAAAACGCGGTGATAATAAAGACGTTATACCTGTTCTGCAGAAGAAATTATGTTTCGCAAATACCCATTTGCCGAAGATAAAAAAAGAGCATATGGCTGATACCTCGTTTTTGAAATGAGGTTATGGTTGAAAAAAACTCACGACTTTTTCCACCAATGAGAATAATTGATTCTTATATGAGGTGTATGTATACATTTGTAACATAGCATAATAATCGAAATTTGTACGTTCAATAGATCAAGATTGGAATATTGATGGCAGAATTGCTCAAGTCCGTGTTGAATACTTGTATATATATCATGACATAAATCGTTGTCATGGTTACGACTTAAATATTTTTTAGTGAGTCGGGTGGTGCGTTGGGGAGGGGATGAGCATTTTGGCATTTATGAAATTCTGGCCGCCAGAGCCGACCATAGTTTAACTTAGGACCTTATGGGAAATTTACTTAAAGGTGTTCTTGTCTGAAACCACTTGGTCAATTAAAATAAAACATAGCGGCAATATTACTTAGGAGATCCTCATTCAGAATTATATCCGATGACCCCGTCCACCATCTAAGATGACCGCCAGAGCCAAACATATAGTTTAACATAGGACCCTATGTGGAATTTACTAAAAGATATTTTTGTCTGGAACCACTTACCTAATTCGAACAAAACTTGGCAGCAATGGTCCTTGGATGGTTCTCTATCAGAACTATATCCGATGACCGCACCCATCATCCAAGATGGCCACCAGAGCCGAACGTAGTTTAAGATAGGACCTAATATGAATGTTCACTGAAAGGTCTTCTTGTTTGAAAGCAGTGAGACAATTTGAACTTTACAGCAGTGTTCCAGACTGTCAGTCAAGATGGATATAGCCCAGGTGAGCGATACAGGCTCATGGGAGCCTCTAGTGTTCATTTTGGTGTTTGACGAGCCGTAAGTCGACGTACTTATAGGTGCATATATTGTGCATCAATATATACTGTTGTCATATAATATGCATTACGGCCTGGAGAATTTACAAGGTTGAAATACATACCTATATTGGATATTACTCTGTCAGTATTGATATTCATGTTTTCTGCTATAGATGATTACTATAGATGATTCTGCTGGTAAACCCGGGAGCTTAGTTTCCAGTTATTTTGATTGCCGATATATTATTGCTTAAAAATTACTTGTGAGTTTTGTGCAATCTATATAGTCCCCCCTCGAACCTAACTTCGGACTAAGGTTGAAGTTCCGGCATTTGAATTTGTTCTTCAAAAGGTTAAGCTCTTACATTTTTGAGATTGACCATATGATATACATGTAGCCTAATTTGCTACAATTTCCATTTTAAACCTACATATATTGATAGAATTTATTTATTATTCATAATATTTCGGTGTATGTATTTAGATATTGTACTTTATAGGACGAGGACATATTAGTTCGTGATGGATCGTTCAGATTAACTCAAGGATATGTCATAGTTCCAAAGGTACATGTATAAATCTTCTAAAAAACCATTGTCTGTAGTTAAAAGGGCATTTCAACAGGAATTTGTATACACATTAACTCAAAACAATCAACCAACTTTTTATGTTTTTTCATGAAACAAGTAGGGCCATTTTCCCCAACATTTATTTCACTTCTATGGCCATCAAACATTGCCAAAATGCTTTTCCAAACTCTTTGGGAATAGCCTTTAATTTGGCCTCTTAAAACTTGTTAATAATAGACAAATAAGTAACTAAATTTTTTTTAAATACTTGAAAATCACTTTGGGAGATAGTTACCAATATGCCAAATTAACGTCTTTAGGACTGTTTTTTAGCATGAAGGACACTCCGAACCAAAACAAATTTTTAGTTGTAAATTAGTTTATATATTTCATTTCATATGACAGTAGAAGGGTTTTGGTTAAGAGTGTCATTCTTTGCAATAATCCAAAAAAGGTACAAAATGCTTGCCAATTGACCCAAATCGCCTGTATACACGACTTCGCTGGGTAGAAATGTTATTAATGATCAGTCACAAAATTTATGTTTGTCGTCATAAAAATTAATTGCATACAATGTTTTATGATAAAAGTTAGATAATTGCTTGAGGCATATGAGGGGAAAAATACAGGAGAAAGTGGCTCAACTCTTTTCTTTGCTTCTAAGGAACATACGATATAAAGAACAAGCCTTTCCAAAATACGAAAATGGGATTTATTTTTATAAATACTTGACAAAAAAATCCCTGCATTTACCTGACAAAATAAATTCTAAGTAAAGAAACTGTGATTTTGATTGATATTCTGCATCATAAAGTTACAGATAGGAATCATACAATTAATTTTCCGTGTTATCTCTCTTTGAATGTGGCGCGAGCAGATCGGAGCAACAACACTTCCGCTTTACATAGAGTCATTACTATAAACATGCGTGGCTAGCATCGATTTTTTTCATTATTTTTATTTAAATGTCACATCTGTGTTATTGAAAAAAAATATCATAATATACATTAAATGATGTACTAGGGAAAGGCATCTTGTTATAAAATTATGAGATCTTTAGATGCACGAAGAGCTACATGTTCGAATATTTTGAATTGTAACTAACGTCTAATGAACGGATCTTATTCTGTATTGGTAATGTCTAATCCAAAACTCACATAAAAGTCTTTAGAAACTCAGTTTTCAGTCCACTTATCTCTTCAATTCATACAAATTGGTTATTGTTAATTTTTTACAATTAATATGCTGATTAATTTCGCTGGTCATGTTTTGGTCTTTTTGTGACATTTTCGAAATCCTCGGGTTTTATCCATTTCCTAAAAATTAATTTTTTTTTTTGCCCATGAACCCCTACTTTTTCTTTTATAATTCAATCATATATACCGTAAAATGGTAATTGACAAAATCTTACGAAATCCTTTTTATTTTTTCATACATTTTTGAGAGACTGAAGTTGCCAATGCAAAGACAAGGAAAAATCCAGAAAAAACCCATGTCCTGCAATTTTTCAAGGCCTTATAGCTCTAACATGAGCACATGAACCTATATTTGTTTCTTGCTTATTTGTTTACTATTCATATGTTCTCTCAAATTAAAACACCTATTTCAAATCCTGTTTATTTCCTATTAGACCAGCGATCATCCTTAATTTCAAAATTTGGAAAATGTGATTCGATGAAAGAGTTCCCGTTTGAAGTGTATGTAGTACACCAATTAGATCAACACAATTATAATTAAAAACCTGTTTCGAACAAAAATTGGCTATGAAAGAGATTAAGATTAGTTTAGAGCACATTCTGCAGCTATACTCAAATATAATTAAATAAAACTGAACATACTTAAAATGGAAATTATATTACACCGAATCACATTCTTAGATTATTTAAGATAAAGCAAGATAATTTAAATATTTAACATTATCAGTTGTTATGCACGAGATAGATAAGCAGGCGTGTAAATTGCAATAAACATCTATGAAGTTATTATAAATCTTCTAACATATAAATTTCACTATATTATAAATTTCAACATCAAAGTAATTATTACAAAAAAACAACATATAATTTGATAAAGATTTGTAAACATTTGAATTTTCAATGTTTTGACCTGGTAGCCTAAAGTAGCAAAACCGAGAGAAAAGAAAACAGATACGAGAACGGTACCCACACCAGGAAGGGACCCTTCAACGGATAGGCGTAAACATGTGCACGACATTCCCCAGGCTATAGATACAGTTCAGACAGACATGAGTACAGAGGTAATTGATTGTTTAACTATTTTAAGATACAATAGTTATGGTAGATATAAAGACAGTACATGACACTTCACAATACACCGAAGAAAAAGAGGGAATTATGCTGTTCCGTGTCTTACAGATCCAGTGAGGCCATCAAGGTTGCATGCACATTTATATTTGTGGTTCTTACGCTCTTATATAATTACTGTACAGAATTCTGGTAATTCATCTTAGGATACGTTAGAACATACAATCTATAAAAAATTAGCTTTGGCCTTTGTAAGTCGCTTATTTCACTTGCACCAACATCAGCGAAAAATTTTCTGACAGGACTAGTTTAAACATTGGTTGTTAAGAGCTAATCTACAATGTCTGTATGTCATGTTTCTCTGTGTCTTAAAAAAATTAGATGCATTTCATTTGTTCTAGTCCGTTTACATGTAAAACTCAAAAAAACTTGTGTCGTTAAGTATAGTTGTGAGAATCAGTTTCTCTCTTTTCGTCCATTAACTTGACTGATTTACAAATTATTGTATATTTTGCATTGCATGGTGTAAGCAATACAAATATTAAAAAGTAAATTTTTGATTCATAATGCATGTGCCTGCTGATATACGGAGTGTTACGAAGGAATGTTATGAACAATTTAATTATAAATATTAATATATTTTTACAATTTTATGCAGGATATAATGCGTAAAGCAATAGGGGCATTTAACATGCTCAAACATGGCTGTGAGATTGAAACAGTTGTTAAAGGTATATCTGAATTACCAATCACCAATGAAGATACATTAAGTCGCATAGTAAATCTTCTGATTGAAACAGTAAGTTTACCTTCGTTTTACGCATTTGATATTTATGGAGTTCTGGTATTGTTCATTCTATGCTTCAGAAAGCATCCATTTGATATTTACAGAGCTTTGAAGAATGCAATCTGGGCGTGTTCTCTTTTGAGCTAGAATAGACACATTTCCAAAATCCACTGCTAATAGTCAATCCTGGATTTTATCAGAATATTTTTGGGACTGACTTTTTTTCTTAAATTTTGGATCTTAGGTTATTTTCCTAACTTTTAAAAACTTTAAAAAATTAAAATTTATTAAATGTTACCCAATTGAATTAAAGGATCCTTAGGTTTTTAATCGAATTTCCAATGGTTGGGGTTTGGGCAGGTGGATCTGCGGTTCCAAACAATGAAGAACGAAAAAAGGTTCAATTGCTGTCAAGACGCTTTATTTTATACATAAACCTCTTATCTGTCAATACGTATATCATATTATTATATTATGTATGTATTATGTCACCTTATTGGAATATTTTGTTTCATATCAGGTTATTGAAAGTCCAGGTCTAATCTCCGTGTGCAGCAATATTTGTCGAATCCTATCGCGGGTAAGTATAATTATTGTGATGAGCTTTTGTAAATTTTGTAGTTTTGATTTCTCTCAAGTTTATGTCAGGTTTAAGAAAATATACAGAAAAAAAATTACGCGATGAGAAAAACTCCTGAAAAGATTTGTCCGCATAGAAACTCGTTTCATCTGTTTTCAAAAAGGAAATGGCCACGTTGGTGATACATATGACAAAAGCATGATCTATAGTAAATAGATACTAGTAGTCAACATTAGAGTACATGTATTTCCATTTCAGTCAAATATATCACCTAAGGTTAATCATAAAATATGTCTAACAATTTTTGGGACGAAATACCAAATATTATTATTTTAATGGTTCATTATGAATAATGTGTCTTGAAAAGAATTGTACTTTAGGACAATTAAATTCAATCTGTAGAAAAAAACTGAGGCAGGTGGACTGATTTTTTAAAGCCAGAAACAAGTACTAAAGTGTGTAATAAATTACAACAAGAAATTTACCGAATCAGTGTCGGATTTGTTTGGCTGTCCGAAGTTTTGGTCATAGATGTATACATGTAACTAATGAAAGTTAAACCAAACTGCACGAACTGTGGTATATAATGCCTTAATGCAGTGGTTAGCGCATCGGACTACGAAGCCAAAGGTCACTGGTTCGATCTCGTTGGGGATGAAAATTTCAGGGATCTAATCAGCGACGCCAAATCGACACCATTTGCGAGGATGGTTAAGGACACTCCTGTAGATTTCGAATAAGAGTAGGGTAAAATGCCGTTACAGGGGTCGCTCTCGCACCCGCCAAGTCGAGAGGGATTAGTTGGTATAACTTGTTTCATAGTCTGCTATAAATAAATAAGTTCAAACTAAGCTTATTATACCAAGTATAATGTTTTATACCGAAGAAGTTCATTTTAACCGTTGCGTCGAAGCCTCAGCTGATAGACTACAAATCCTGGAGGATATCATAAAAAGATCAGTTGCTTATTTAACAGTATAACAGTTTGTAAATGACACTAACAATTTAAAATTTACTGTTATTGAAAGGTTAATTTTGTGAGATGTAAGAACCATATAAGATGGTTTAAGCCTTTTTGGTATTTTAATCATTTGTATCTTCTCTTCGGCATTTTTGTTATTTAAATATAGATTCTCCTTCAGGTACGAGTGAGTTATGGAATTTCTCCACCCGAGACAGTTAAATTTCGATTTTCAACACGCGAGCCTTTAGCGAGCGTGTTAAAATCTAAAATTTAACTATTGAGGGTGGAGAAATTCCATAACTCACGAGTAAATTGAAGGAGAATCTGTTTCTCCTATGATTTTCGACAAAAACCCCAAGAAAATGTCGTTGCTATGTAGTTTGTTTACATAGACGTCATTTCGGATCTTCTCTAGTTTATCGTTCCAATAACTGTAGAAAAAAGGGCGGTAATTCCCACGTAGAAATTTAAACACCGGGGAAGTGGTTAAAGATATTATGTATTTTTATCCCACCGATTAAAGACGCCAAGAATAGGAGAAACAAGGTTTCTTCTCTGCAAAGTCTAAAATTTCTGTTGTTTATTTGTAGGCGAAAGTACCCTCTAGAGACACTAATGAAATTATTACATTTTCCGCGGTGTATAAAGAAAAATGTCTGAAGGAAATTGATCTTGGATTACTGAGTCATTCTACTGAGGTATTGTTCAATAATATATCTATATATTTTTTTTTCCTTAAGTGGTTTGATCTGGGTCATTTCAGTATTAAACACAAGCACATTAAAAATTTCGATTAGCTTGTTTAATCTTACCTTGCAAGTACGTGTATTACATGTACAATGAAAATAGCAACCACTTAGATTTATTTTTACCGTTTCCAATTGTAACAAAGTCAATTTCTGAATGCAAGTCAGTGAATTAATAATGATGTACATGTAATTTGTCATGCTGATTTATTTTATTCTCCATCAAACCGTGGCTAATTCTGCTTATATACCAATATCTTGAAAATTTAATCAAAGCTCAAGGACTTCTCAAAGCAGACACTAACGCGTATTAATTATTGTGCTAATTAATTTTATTGAATAATCTTGTTTAAACCAGAGAGTTTGCCACCCCAAGCTTTCTCAACGTGTAGAATGAAAATCAATCATATTTTTTAAATGTGTGTGACTTTCTCAAATCTGTATACTCGAAGAGTGTATAGATTAATGTCAATGTACATTTTTATATAAAAAATGATAAAAAACCATGACCCTGAGTTAAAGACCGAGAAATTATATTTCTTTTCATGGGCAAAGTTTCAGCGTACGCAGCTATACATATTATCCTGCAACTACGCTTTTAGCAGACAAATATAGCCTGTTCAATATATTTTCGATATTGGGTCAGTAGCCCAATATAGTCTCCTGTTACCCTTGTCCTCACATTCAACGATATTTTTTATTGCGTTC
This sequence comes from Mytilisepta virgata, assembly GCA_028015205.1. Taxonomy (NCBI): domain Eukaryota; kingdom Metazoa; phylum Mollusca; class Bivalvia; order Mytilida; family Mytilidae; genus Mytilisepta; species Mytilisepta virgata. The sequence goes on along the minus strand of CM051511.1, from coordinate 31,981,470 downwards.
TGGTTCACTGTGATTATGACTTCATGTGTGCCTGGATTACGCGCCAAAAACGGCCCTACTTCAAAATAGCTATAGATGTTCCATTTTCATGCCTTTTCGCCCAAACAGATAACAATTTAGTGTTGCAGGATAAAACAATATATGTACATTGTCAAAAAATATAAAGTTTATTGTACTCGCCGCGAAACGTGCGAGAAATTCTCGGTAAACTTTGCATTTCTAACCGTTTCTAAGGCTCGTACAAATAAACTTTATATTTTCTGACAATGTACGTATATTGTATATGTAAACGCTCTACTAACTGTATAAAATCATCTTTATTCTGTATAGTCTTGTAATACCAGAGTATTCTCATCTTTCGTAGGATTACAAGAGCAGATTAGAAGAAATTGCAAGGTATAAGAATATTATGTTTTACACAACAAAATATGTCCCAATGATATTAATATAAAGAAAAAGTTTACTATAGTTAAACGCCCTCACACTGAACCTAAAAATACGAAGACACATTTTATCCATTCTAATTAAGGACCCCTAAATTAATTTACTGTCTTCCACAAGGAGTGGTTCTTGGATGGCACGGTTTGGAACTAAGTCTTTTTTCCGGGTTCTCATTTCAAGATTGTGTAGGTATGTGTGTGTGTGCTGGGTGGGGTTTGGGGGTCCAACATGACCGCTATTGCAAAAGATAGAATTAATCAGCATTAAATATAAAATATTTACAAATTTTTACTATTGACACTGTTGGGCCGATCAAACTTCGATGGACTGATCTTTCCGTGATCCACTTTCATAATAATGTCTGGGGTATTGAATCTTCCTTCACTAAGATAGATGTTACTGAAAAAAAAAATCGTCAAAAAAAACAGCGAAAAGTATTAGCTTTTTATGGTGTCGTTATATTCCTTTTAAATGGCTATTTATAGGCAAATTAATTTCGTGTGAGCAAAAACGGGCTTCTTCGATGAAGACGGTACGGAAGAAGGTCCAAGAGTCGGCTCACTCCGTGCGTTCATCCATCTGTGACAGTTTGTCCGTTTGTCCGTTACAGAAAGGTTACCTACTTTGTGTAATCGGAAACACCATAAACCCGGCACTACTGAAATTTTGCACACTAATTTTGAACACAGTGAATGTGTTCACCTCCCGTTTTAGAGTTATTTGAGAAAAAATTGTCAAATTCATCAATTGTTGAACTTAGCATTATAGGCGCATTCGGTACGAAGGGTACCTTGTTTGTCTAATCTAAAACTCCATCACCATGGACCTGTAACTTCTGAAATATTGCACACTAATTCTAAACACATTGAAGATGCGCACCTCCTCTTTTGTGGTGATTTGAAACTCTTAACACCATAAACCTGGAACTTCTGAAATATTGCACAATTATTTTTAACACACTGAAGATGTGCACCTACCCTTTTGCGGTGATTTGAGAGAGAAAGGATACCTAGTTTGTGTAATCTGAAACTCCAACACTATGAAACTGGAACTTCTGACATATTGCACATTTATTCTCAACACATTGAAGATGTGCACCTACCCTTTTGGAGTGAGTTGAGAAAAAAATTTCAGATTTATAAATTTTTTAACTTAGTCATTTTAGGCGTATTCGGTACGAAGGGTACTTAGTTTGTGTAATCTGAAACTCCAACACCATGAACCTGGAATTTCTAAAATATTGCACACTTATTCTGAACACATTCAAGATGTGCATCACCCCTTTTGGGGAAAAATGTCAAATTTATCAATTTTTGAATTTAGTCATTTTTAAGCACATCATGTTTGCAGGGTACATTTGTACCTAGTTTGTGTAATCTGAAACTCCAAACCTTTCACCTGGCATTTCTGAAATTATGTTATTATGACCACATAGAACACTACCTATTTTGTGTAATCTCAAAATGTGACGCCTTTTACTCAGCCCTTATAAAAAATAAGCACTTCAATAGAGCCAAATACAGATGAACATACCGGTATTAATCTTTATTTCTGATTGCTCGTGTCTTTCCTTAGAAAAACTTTAATCAGAGTTTTATATCAGACTTGTTCACGCTTGCTTTTTGGCCCAGACAAGACCGTTATTTAATATAATTGTAACAATAGAAATGGTCATAGAAACAACCACCCGGCCAAAAGGTTATGCCTTTTCTATCAAGAAATAAAAAAACTGACATTTTGACAATTAGATCAATAAAGAATAACATACTAATTAAATGTACATTCAAAGATAAATCTTACAATGGTAGATAACTTAAAGTCTTATGAAACTGAGAACAGTGGATGCTAAAACATTCTCTTGTTTGCATGCGATACAGGTCAACACATCTAATTGTTCTTGTTATAATTTGAAACAGGTTTACCGGGTGCATTTCCCGTTTAATGCTGCTTAAGAACTGTGATATACACACAATTTTGATGAAGATGGCCGAAAAATGTTTAGAATGCTTTTGTACACTATTGGGCGAAGTGTGGGATAGAATGGAAAAATCAACATCTCCTGTAAGTATCATTGAAAATCAAGGAGCTTTAGTATACTAAGATGATTTCTTGAAACGGTTTTGATTTAGGGAGCAACCATTTTATTTTTATCAGAAGGAGGGGGGGAGTGATGCAAAAAAATGTTCTTGAATCGTGGATGTTATTCCGAGGCCTCTGAGAGACTGCATTTTTTTATGATGCAAACACGTTCCTCTTTATTTTTCTAAAATTTACCATTATTTGATTCCAGGTGATACCTCCTTGTCCCCCCCCCCACACTTCAACCAACCTATCCAATAAAAATCCAATGGCTGCTTCCATAACAGATGGTGATGTCACAAAACTCACAAATGATAATCAATAATAATAAGAGAATTTTTTTTTGGATTGTAAAGGAAAGATAAAATTGACAGTCATAAACCTTTTCAATTTCAAGCAAACTGACATAATATTTTGGTATTCAAACGAGAAATAAATTTTTGAAAACTAAATTTGTGTGAGAATACTGGGAACAAATTTGATCCCTAATTTTGTCGCCATAATGGCCATTTATTATTCTGACAGGTTTCCTGTTGTATTCCCATGAAAAATAAAGAACTGGTTAAATATCTTATGCATTATTTCGCAGATCTCTTTAAAAAAAAGGTTCCGTCGCATCATCAAATATGGAAGAATTGGTATGGTAATTACAAATAAACAGTGAGGCCTTCAATATTTCTTTGATATACATGAAAGTTTATGTTTTTGTAGAGATATGTTGACCAATACCTGGAAATTATCGATGAAGCATTAGAATACAAAAATCCACACACTAATCTTGGGTATAAATTGCTACAGTTGAAAAGCAAACAGAAACGCTACTGATAAAAACATCCTTTTGACATTCGCAGTACATAATTGTTACTGAGCAAGGACGTTCGTGCACAGACCCGGAAATGATACCAAAGATACGGGAAAACCAGATCTATATTTAGATCTTGAAACTGACAGTGAGGAGACAACTGAATAGTCAACTTTACGGAAAGTTTTGGACATTAACATTATTATTTGTAATTTTTATCACATAATTTGCAATATTCGTGTAGAAGAATTATTTACATTACTCTACTGATTCAAGGCAATTTGTAAGTTTCATAATTTGGTATCTATGTATATTACATGGTGTTTTTCTTGTTTTCTCGTTGATCAGTTGATCAGATGATTACCATGATATTTTCACCTATTGACCTCCTCTTGTAAAAGTATATTACTAAAATTAGATCCGAATTAGTTCGTAAAATTTCTCAATATCGTCAAAATGTTGATCTTTTTCAATTTTCTTGGATTAAATCTGTTTATCTCATTTTGTCTACCTGTTTTAAGTAAGGTTGGGAAATATGGAAATGAACATTTTACATTTTTTTTAAAGCTCTGAGGAAGTTTTCTTCACTGAAAACAGATAGTGCATATGTAATATAACAATTGAGAACTTTTAATTCAGTCAATACGTTATATAATGACCTGGTAGAATAATCGACCTCGCACTAATGTCCTCGGTCTGTATCATTCCACATGCACCATACATAATATATTGAGAGTCCTCGGTCGATATCATACTACTGAGTCCATAAATATTGTATTGACCTCAATAAAAGCCCGTCAATCGATAATTTTTTTAATCCATGTATCACTGTGATACAGCTGCTGATGGACTATACTTCACTGTAGATATCATCCCCTCAATACTATTTTTTAGATATGTGTGATGAATTTCTGGATTCTTTTTTTAAGTAATAACTAAGGAATCGACTCTCTCGTGCAAAGATGACCTTACCTGAAATTTGCTTTTGTATATAGGCTAAGTTTGGTCTTGTTGCTCAAAATATATTTGTTACTGATTTTGGCTTTCAAAAGTCACGATCAATCCTTAATAGAAATTCACATTGTTGGCAAGGGATTTAGTATTTTAGTTTTTTTTCCGATTACTTCAAAGGCTATGATTATACAGCATTTACTCATATAGATAACAATAAATCCAATTAAAGATACATGTTTTATGTTAGATTATGGTAGTTTCCTTTCAAAATGGCGTTCGCCACGTTAATTTCAACCGGAATTCACTTTCCGAGTCATATCGAATATTACGTTGTATTGTGTTGAATTTACATGTAAGCACATTTGTTCCAATGAGATTCTTGTCGGAAACTGAATAATCCGTTGTACTTAAGGTCGCTGTAAAAGAATTTATATGTGACAACTTTGAATTTATTTACGTGCATCTGTATATCATTTAAATTACCAGAAGTTATATTTGTTGTTTGGAATAATGAATTCAATGTGCGGGTTAAGTCCATATCTCTAACGTTGGAGTTTACCCAAAAAATTACTATGCATATTTATCCGTTTAGGCCACCAGCTCCAAACTGCCATGTCACGAAGATATTGCCATTAGTTGGCTTCCGTTATCGACGTCTTCTTGTGTCCTCTCAATTTGAACCGAAAAATATGGAAAAGCCATAAAAATATCTTGTAAGTCTAATGCACCAATAAAGATGAAATATTGTTAGAGTTGTAAATAAGTGGATTCCGTCCAAAAATTTGTGTATGGGTCTAAACCTCTAACCAATATGGTGGCCAATATGGTGGTTTATTAAAATCTATTAAAATAATAAACGATGCAAAAGATTGCCTTAAGTTCTTTTTCTCTGAAAATACCCGATCAATTGTGATAAGTTCGCTTTTCAAACTTATATTCGACTAACGTTTAGTGAAAATTAAAGGAGAAGATACTTTAAATAATTGATAGCTAGGGTCACCGAATATTCACATCTCACTCCCTCAAGGCAAATAAAATCGACATTTTTTCTAAGACAACAGTCGATCTTAAGAACAATAAAATGTCCATATTAACAACTGTCTGGAAACCTCTGTGGAATTTTATCATTTTGAAAGTTTAAATGCAAGAATAGCATGACATTTTTTTATGTGTTTAAGGTTCATCTATACACTTCAACAAAAATGGCTGTGTTTACACCATTAAATTTTCTCTGAGTACAGACAAAACTGTGTAATTTTAAACGTTTTAAAGCCTGGCAGCACCTTGATAAATAAATGTTACATCCAATTTATGTTCTAAAAAGTTAAAACACTTTATTGATTTTGATGAACATTTTCTTTCCTTGCCACAAAAGATGGTGAAATAAACAAACACCTGAGTTTTCTTTGATACAGTCCACTCATTTACACTATTTAAATCACCTTTGTTGTGAGTAGATTTCTATTGTCCCTCTATTGTCCATATCAATCAATATGATACAATACAATAATTACCTGAGGGGGACCATATCAAAGATTTCACCAGACTTTGTTTATTTTTACACCACCTGTGGCAAGGAAAGAAAATGTTTAGCAAAATCCACAAAAGTTTTTTTTCTTTTTAAAACACAAAATGAATACAACTTGTATATATCTGGGTGCTGGAAGGATTTAAAATTATTAAAATTACACAGTTTTGTCTGCATTCAGAGAAAATTTCATGGTGTAAACACTGCCATTTTTGTTGCAGTGTATAGATAAACCTTAACTAACCTCGTTGGGTCGTCCAAAAAATTAAAAAACACAAAACAAACCATTGTTTGTATATCTTAAATTATGAATCTTAATGTGTTAAACAAGTTACAGTGGTCAGCTTGATCACGAGCACGAAATTGTCAACACTTCAAAATCTTATCAGGGAATAAATTCCGTGATTGACCTTACAAAATTCAGACATTAATATGTACATGCATGTTTTCATTTGAATGAAAATGTTCAAACAAAGAAATTGCATAGGATTTTTCTGAAAAAGGGGGATTGTTTTAAACAAGAAAACATATTCTGAAAATAATATGTTTGCTTACAGAAGATAATTGAACTTAAGTTTCATCGTTCGAAGACAACATGGTTCACGCGTATAGGCATGTTATCAGCAGGTGTCAAATTTATATTGTTTTGATAAGTTCGTATAATAGACAAACACAATGTGTGAACTTTAATAATCACTTAATGTTAATACGTAAACAATATCGTCTCGCACAAAAGTACTTGGTAAAGGTTCGTTGTACTGTGTTTGGTACCTGAGTTCACCATTGAGGCAATACTCACTGGAAGAAAAATTGCTGCGTTCCTACATGTATTTTAGAGGACAGTATTCTTTTAATTCGTTTTATACACACTTTTTAATAGGTCAAAGGATGTTCGTAATTTATATAGGGTGTTGATGCGCGTAACTTCGGACCTACATAAGTGTGATTTTTATAAGTTACATGTACGAATATCATCGCACAACTCTAAAAATGCATATAATTCGGCAATAGAAGTTTGATGTTTTCTAAGATAGAAATCTACTGATCTTCATCAATCAAAACGTCAAAAAGTAAATTACCGTCATTAAGAGACAATTCGAAAATTCTGTTCTGTGCATTTTTTGTTTTCACCGACATTGGTTCAAAATTATGTGGGCTGGGCGTAACTTACGTTCCGAACCACAGCTTTCCACCAGTAAAAACTACGGGTGAAGGACTTGAGTCGTCAAGGGTATCGTCCCTCAGTAGTCATTGATTGACTGTAAGTTAGATTTTTCTAAAATTTTCAGTTATAAACGTTTTGTAAATATATTTAGAAATATCAGAAAACCCGAAGTAATAAGTCTGTGGGCAAATTATAACAGACCAAAATTAAATTACAAAATCAACAAGAACATACAACAAAGACCCAACCAAAGGAGAAAAAAGTCATCCTACCAATGAAGGTCAGAACAAGACGGCACAAAAACTTCCAATGTGAAATCCCACTAAAAACCAAAATTTCTGTTTAACTCTGACGCGTAAATTGACCTTGCTTGAATTTAGGCCACCTGGTTTTGAAATTTTGTCGAGGTGATGTTGGTTTTATTGATCACAATATTTTAAAGATTTTTTAATTTTCCAAAATTACAGTCCCGAACGTACCTGATTCAGAAATATACTTTGTATACATGGAAATACAATGTATGGTTCAATGATTATTTCAGTCAGTTATATAGCTGATTTCAGTTATTTGGTATTGCAAAATTTATTTGAAAAGTGTCAAACTAGGCAGAAGCTGCCAGAATATGATATTTTTGCACACCCAACCCCTCTATTTCAGTTATTTTTAGCAATTTTCAGTTATTTCCTCTGCTCATCAAAATCATCCCTGATGGTTACTGGGATTATGTAATGATGAAAACTTTATCGTGTCTCCATTAAATAAAAAAAAAATGATTGTTGTTGTTATCACTTCCGGAAATTGTGGTATTTGAATCGGTTCGAAAACGTTTTGATTAATTGTCCCGGCTTTTGAGATTTTCGCCCTTCAGTGTCTGATGAGAAATAAATTGTTAAATTTCATACCAATTTTGATGCACAAGATGAGCACATTTCGTCGATTTATGACTCATCAGTTGTGTTAAAGACCTAAAATGTTGAAAACCAAAAACAACAAACCAAAAAATGCCAAACTGACCAAGAGATTAAAGCCAAAACCATCTAAGGATAGAGCTATGCAAGAGGGAGATACTCCTTAGTTTTCACATATTTTACATTTTTTTGTAACAGTAAATTTTAAATATCAATTTCGGGCTGATATCGAAATACTATCAACTGAGCTGCGGATACCCCCAGGGACCTGGAGTAAATCATCAGCGGCATCGACACAGTGGTAAAAATACAATTCTTTTATTACCAATTTTGATGCACAAGATGTGCACATTTCGTCAGTTAACAACACACCATTAAACTGCGCATATAAATTGCATCAAAATTAGTAGCATTTCTTGTTTACATGTATTAGTTTATGGTTAGTCAGCAAAGAATTTTAAATACAGAACTGAGAATGGCATCACGATGCAGGAAAACCAGATCTATATTTAGATCTTCAAAATGACATTGAGAGTCGAATGAAGAGTCAACTTTACGGAAATTTGAGAACATTATCTTTTAATTTTTAAGTGGCAGTGTACATGTACATGTATAAGAATGACCTGTAATTATCACTGATTCGAAAAAATTTGTAAATTTCACTTTTAGATCAAGTTTCACGTTGGAGTGAATATTTTGTGCCAATACTTTAACCAACATGCCCTTTCGTACTAAATTGGAGTGGTATTTTTTATTCGTTTTAATAGAGGTACAAATGTACAGTGTTCAATCACCAACTCTGATTACCTGATATATTTTTATACTAAATTCGAGCACAAATTGATTTTATCGTGTAAATCCAGTACCATTCACTGTCGGAGGTTGTGATTGCCTATTTGGAAATCATACTCTTCTGACTTTCAATTCATTATTATAACGCCCTAGAAGGTCACAATAAGTAGGGATTTTGGCAACAGTCAAACTTACACCTTTGAAATAATTAATCTAAGGAGAAAAGGTTCTCTAAATAACAATTTCTAGTTGTGTTTAAATACATTCAAGTACTCAGTTGATGAGTTAGGCAAGAAAATAATTCCTGCAAAAAGTTACCTTAGTGACACACTTATTTATTTGGTGGGCGGTTAGGATTACCATAAAAGGCTATCAACGCTATTACTCACAGGTACATGTATTTGACCACGAGAAGGCAATTACGTTGTACAGCTGAACTGAAAATAGTAAACAGCACGTGCTAATGCAAACCTTTTATGGTAAACGCCGATTTAACTAGATCTTCTTGAAACCTAAGTTTGTAAATGGATTTTTGGTATTTTGAAAGTTAGATATAAAAAACTTGGATCACGAGCAAAAAATAATATGAAACAGGTGTGACCTGAAAATCGAGAGCTTGAACCGTAAGTTTTATTTACAAATGTACGTTTGGTGGAAACGTCGTAATGGCGGGAAAACGTGACACTTGGCTTTCTTGCGTCTGCATGTTTGATTCTTTTGTAAGCGGTTTCTTTCATATTTATTTTGATTACATATTGAAAGTCACTTAAGTTCATGAATAAATTTTAATTTTTCAAATTCTTTTTACGTTTCCCAGTCCCATAATGCACTACTTCATATTTATCGCAAGAATGAGAGTTCAGAAACCACCTACGTGAGAGTTCACCTGATAGTATACAGTCATGTGACTCTCAAAAATCATGTTCATTACCATAAAAGAGATCGCTTCGGTCGATTATAAGATATCAACAGTTTTTTATCCTTTTTCCTGGCAATACGTGTAGATATATGTTTTTATTTCTAAGAATTGTTCAAACAAGGCGATTTTCATGGAAAGAAGATTATACAGCCTTGCGTATTAGGACACAAAATATTGATTTTTAGTTCTTGGATTTTTGGACGCCAAAATTAGGCGCGAAGAAGTGAAATTTTAATTTTATTTTTTTCCCGAGGACCAGGTTTTTCTGAGCAAGATCAAATATACGTGCGGCACATTTTTTTTAACTAAAAAATTGCAAAAATGGGAAAAAATCCCAATTTTTACAAAATTTTAGGAGCGGATGAAGAATTTTTATCTTTAATTTCTTGAAGAAATTGGGGCGAATTTCAGTATTTTTGCAAATGTTCACTTTAAGAATAATAGCTATTAAAACGATGTTCCTTTGCTTAATCTATTTTCATATATGAAAATGTATACAAATGTATACGGCGTCAATTAAATAGCATACTATAGGACTGAACAAACTATTGAATATAGGGATGGTCGTGTGGCCCGCAACGAGGAGCAAACGCACCGATCACAAGACGAGTGTTAAATGGATACAAACACATGTTTGTTTAAATTTCCAAAAAAAGAAAACACAGTATTTGATACCATAAACAAATAAAAATAAGCAGACAAGATACAACTACTACAAGTACAGGATCGAGGCTTAAGACAGTCACATATAGAATATTTGTAAGTACTCAACTCCCATAAAAGCATAGAAAATATTGAACAGATTTCATTCATTTCATTGAATTTATAACCAGCAAAGGAATGTGAGCAAAGTTGGTAGAGAGAAAGTGAAGACGTTTCCTTGTCCAGAGTTTGATAGAAAGCCTATTAGGTCCATCTTTATAATATTCATAAATTTTTGTCATTTTGGGTTCTTTGGTACCTCTTCTTAACGCCTATATAAATTATGATTTTTTATAATTTTGTATTATTTCGTATGTTCTCTCTGTTGTTGTCTGGAGTGTTGTGATCGTTGACCTTTGTTGTTATGTCTTATTCATTATTATTAGCGGAACATTTAACCATCAACATATAATATTATTTGCAAAACAAATATCTTTTAGACAAACAGTTCATATTGCTGCATGCTTATACCGGTACGACATCAATGTTTGGATGAACAAAGTGTTGTGATGCAAATAATTGGTTGGCAAAATTGTTTGGTTGTAAGCTTGTATTGTCGTCTTTTTTATATGCCCGTCAAAATTTTGACGAGACGTATTGTGGTATACAAATGTCCGGCGTCCGTCTGTCCGTCTGTCCGTCGTAAACATGTCGCACCCTAACTTGAGAACAACTTATTCAGATTTCATGAAACTTAACATAGTTGTTTCTTATGATGGTCAAACGATCTGTATAATTTTTGGTGAAAATAAGATTAAAACTTTTTGAGTAACGGGACTTTGTAACTAAAACAGGGGTGTGTTTTTTCACATGTCGCGCCGTATCTCAAAAACGATTTATGAGTATTGCTTAAAACTTTACACTCTTCTTTGTTATATTAATGTAAAGATCTGTATACTTTTTGGTGATGATTCAAAATTTTATTTTAGGGTTATTGAGTTTTTTTGTAAAAAAAAGGGGGGTTCACATGTCGCGCCGTATCTCAGAAACTATTTATGATTATTGCGTAAAACTTCACGCACTTGTTAGTTATATTAATCTGAAGATTTTCGTGATGATTCTTTTTTTTATTTTTAAGTTGTTGAATTTTTATTGAGCTTTTTGGTAAAAAAAGGTAGTCTTTTTTGGTCACATTTCCGCCGTATCTCTATTGCTTAAAATTTTACACGCTAATGTTTTGCCGGGTTTCCATATGCATCCCACCAGCAGCTCCACTAAATAAAGGGGGATTCCAGTTAGGATTTCAGAAGTGCTAGAATGGAGTATACATGCAAAATTTTCGTTGCTAAAATCTTTGCTCCCTTAATCAGAATTATTGCTTCAATTTGGTATCATATAAAACCTGTTGTGAGCAATTTGTTTTCTGTCTCTTATATAAACTTCCTATTGAGCAGGAATAAGGAATGAGTCAGGATATACTTAGCATGACTTCCTGTACAACACCCGTGTTCTCCAAAAACATTTATTATGTTTTTTTGACAAGGCGACGGGCGTATCATGCGCTCGTGGCGCAACTGTTTATTTAAGTATGTCATAAGAATTTAGTGTTCAAAATGTTTGTTATAGACATTTCTAATGAATCACATGGACTCAACTCCCCCAGTCAGCAAATAAGGAGACCCTATCTTTGGGGAAGATGGTTTCCGATAACACAAACTTGTCAAAACTTTACTAACTTTTATCATCGGTACAAGGACATCATTCGTAAATATAAATCAACGTGCAAACATCTTATATGTTCAGGTATTTAATATCCCATCTTTTATGGTTATATTCTAGACGAGGCACAAAAATGTCGTCATTAACCTGAAAAGCTAACCAAACCTTTAAACAGACTTATCCACAAGGTATATAGTGACGATACTGTTGTCAAGTCATTTAAGATGGCATTTTTTGGGAATTAATATTGATTCACTTTTTGGTGTCTTTGCATCGGAAATAAACACATTTATTCTAAAACCAGTTGTTGGCATGATACGGGTTATGTTCCTCTCGTATAATGTATGATGGCATGATGCTAAACCCCTAACGGGAGGGTTTGTGGTTGATTTTCTATATGATAGGGACGTAATCTTTCGAACAGTTTGATTGATGTCTGGAGCTGGCATGTCAGTAACTGCTAGTAGTCCTTTGTTAATTTATATTGATCATTCTCATTTTGCCTAGTTTCTTCTGTTACCTTTTCTAACATCGGACTCGGACTTCTTTTGAACTAAGTTTACTCTGCGATCATTGTGTCTGTTTATTCCACATCGGCTAGGGGTATAGGGAGAGGGTTGAGATCTCACAAAACATGTTTAACCCCGCTGCATTTTTGCGTCTGTCCCAAGTCACGAACCTCTAGCCTCTGTTAGTCTTGTGTGTTTTTTTTTAATTTTTGGTTCATTTGTATGTTTCAGGATTTAATGTCGCGTACATTTCGCTGAACTAGTATGCATTATTGTTTAGGGGCCAGCTGAAGCCCACCTCCTGGTGCGGGACTTCTCGCTGCGTTGAAGACTCATTAGTGGCCTTGGGCTGTTTTCTGCTCTTTGGTCGGGTTGTTGTCTCTTTGACACATTCCCCGCTTCCATTCTCTATTCTATTGTGTTATAATACGGAAGGCACCACCGTGGTCTTCAGTTGGTGACGCGTTTGTAAAATTCCACGCTCCTTGCACACTGAAGTCGCCATCTGTAGTTTTTTAAAATGAATAAGCTAATGACCTCCACGAAAGCCAATATTATCTAAATATCCAACTCACCTCAAAATTCTAATGGCAGGGAAAATTAACGTTAATTTATTTCCCGTCCAACTCCTTACAACATGTTTCTGGATCTAGTGCAAGTAATATTTACCATTGAACGTGGAGCAAACAAGAAACAGCAATCAGCAGAAAATCAAAATAACTTTAGTACAATCGAAAATATATTTATATCATTTAAAATATTTTCATATGAAACATTTAAAAAGTAGTAAAACTATTCATTCCATAAGTCCTAAATCTCATTAATCTACTCTCAAGAGATAAAAATGCGGAAACAGAAATATAGGTTTGGTATATTTCGTGCACAGTTTGATATACCATGACCGTCAATTTTTGTTGGTATAGGTGGGAAAAACCACAGACGTAGGCTTCTGTCTTCTTTCCCTTAATCGTATGAAAAAATAGGTTTAACACAAACATTGTATTAGGTAGATCAAAAGACGATGTTTTTAAGTGAAAGTTACCGTTGACAATAATAAACTACAATAATATATTCACATCAAGAAAACTTACTCCACGCAAGTTATCTCAAAATCTGAAGAGCAAAGTTTTTACTACCATGTTATCTTGTATATGATGAAAACATACTTACGTTTTTATTGGAAATGCGTTGAAGATGATCGGACCAATTATGACAGTGTTTATTTGATTTCGTAACCTGTTAATTTTGTATTTAACTTGTTAATTGAATTTGTAGCAGTGTCTTTCGGTGCCAAGGTATGACTTCAAAGCATGCCTCAGTGTTATTTGTTCAATACATGTGTTTATTTTATTTTGGTATTTGTTTGATCCACATGAGTTAAAAGTATTTCCCAACCCTTTAGAAGAATCCGATATCACTTAGTTTATTATTTTTTTAAGTTGCAAAACTAAGAAATTAAAAGAAAATATTGCTGTCTTCCGGCTAACACAGTGGAATTTAGTTTAAAAAACACACACAAACAGACAGATATGTTCTACTTTTATTTAAAAATTACTAAACAACAAGATGTATACTACATTTTCATATTGTGTTTTTGCAGATTATGTTACAAAAATTAGTCAATTAGAAATAAGAAAGTTCAGATATATCCGATTGATGATCAGATAAACAATATTGACTATCAGGAGTTTTTACATGTCGAGAAATTGATTTTTCAAAATAAGAGCTCTTATCTTTTCGTGGAGATGTTATTTCTAAGGTACAGAGCGGAAAGGGATTGTCTTTGTTGTCTTTCGTAGAGACTGGAGATATTGATTTCTTAACTCCAGGGTTAAATTTTGATGCTTGGGAGGCAGAAGTAAAAACACTGGCTTCTGAGTCGTAGCTTGTTAAACTAAGATTACCAGATCCCAGACTCGCAAGGCTTTTGTTAATATAACATAAAGTTTCATTCACTGATACTCTCGTGTGTTCCATTTCTTCATTTGTCAATAGAAAACTGGGCAAAATAGTTCTTCCGCCGGAATTAAGACTTTGTAGTTGTGCATTTGCATCATTTGAATGTCGGAACGATCTATCTATATTCATTTCTGGTAATGACTGTTTCGGAAATACGCCCTCGTAGCTCTCCTGTATCGTAGACAAGCCTGGATTACCATTTCGTCTTTGTCTATTTCTATAATGGTTTGAAAGTTTTCTAATGTCTAGAAATGATGTCAGAAACTGTATACGTGGGTGCAATAGAATGCCAAATGTAACAGGATTTAAAATCACAAGAAGACCTCTAAATATCCAATACATTTCAGCGAGTATATTGCTTTTTATTTGTTTTTCTGTGTGGTTAATGGATACCCGTTCCAGAGAATATACGAACAGGCCTGGAAAAATAGAGCAAAAAATCTGAATTGTGAACATGTGAAGAATTCGCTTCATTTTCTCTTGACTCTGTATTGGTCCTGCTGGCGCATACACATGCAAAGGATGAACGGATAAAGTTCGTTTGCGCGTTATATAAATTAATCTTATCATGCTGACCATATGGACAAACATTGTCAATGCAAATGGAAACAACTTTACAACAAATGAAAATACTTGGCAAATGTCAGGAACACCAACATATATGCTGTAAACTATAGTAACTAGAAAAATGAGTGCAATGACCACTTTCAGACAGGTTTTTGATTGTGTGTTCCTAATGTCATGATCCTGAGGCGATTTTATGTCTCTTATAAATAGATATCGAAATATACTCAAAATAAGATGGCTGCACAGGAAAACACCATCCGAAAAAAACTGAATGGAATCTGCAATAGATTAAATTAATCATTACTAGTTAGGTGCACTGAATAAAGATGGAAGCACCAAATATATAGTTTCCAACTATTAGCATTACTCTCGTTATTATGTTACAATTAATATTGAAAAATATATAAAGTTTATGCACGTGTATTTGCCGTTTCACGGATTATTTTGGCATATGTAAAACATGTATGTAAAAAAATGTTGGCAAATTGCATTGTTTTTTCAGTGTGATGACGACTACAGTGCCATAACATTAATTTAGAAAAAAAACATTGTCGAGGTTTTGATCGACGTTAGCTGAAATAGAATATATGATTTTTTCCCCGACACAGTCGATATAATTCCGATTTTTTCCCTTTGACTTTAAAGGCGCTTCACTATGGTAACAGTGTCTGTTCTGTGATCGGACCATATATTAGTTTTCGGGTTAATATTTTGATATATTCTATTAAATTAAAATTAAGATTTATATATAACTAACATTTATCTTATAAAAATGCAACACAATTTTGATCAATAGCTATATCCCACAGCTGAAATACTTGACTACATATAGACAATTACAATTTGTAACACCAAATATTATGTGAGATGCACAGACGAAATCGCCGAGAAGATGTAAATGGAAAAAAGAGTGTCTTTTTTTTTAAAGATAGTAGTTGTTTTCTGTATCTCATTAGAGGATTTCGTATACGTATCAATGACCACGATCATGAATAATTTGATAAAGTAGGTTAAAAAATTTGTCACGATAAGATGCAAAACGCCAAACTCATAGAAAACGGACATTTTTTTTTTATTATTATTAAATTGTAAAATAAAATAAAATTTGCGGTATGATATCTTTATCAACTTTACATCGTAATTCAAACTATTTCAAAAGTACTGGTAAAAATGAAAAGCTACCCCTGCTTCTTTTAAAACTGGTATTACATAACTTAGTTTAGAAACCTCTTTAACTACACATTTAATGTCTATCTAATTATCAATATTAGATATTTTATATACAGTTTCCATGCAAACAGTATTGTTGTAACATATTGTAAAGCCAGATAGGACTTCATAAGCTCCTTTTTTATCATACACTAAATCAACCAAAAACTTTAAGGAATGTAAATATAAAATATGTGCATTGTCTCGGAATAAAAAATTTATTCGGACAGGTAGAAAGGCGAGGCTTGCTGAGCTTTTCTCACCCTTTCATGCCGAATTGGAATAAATTTAACATTAAGAGACATTATACACATATTATATTTATCCTGGAACATGAAATCTCACGACGTCATAAGTAAAATTTCAAAGTTTTGTACTGTGACGTCACTTTTTTTTTTATCACTTTTAAATATACAGTCAATGCATTTTGGTTCATATAGTAGAGTTGCAGGATAAAAAGTGTTTTAATCTCGCATGCACTTGCTTGGACGTCTGCTTTCGTTTTTGTCATTTTTGTTGCTAAAATTATACACTTCTCCGTAAAATACTTACTTAAAATGAAGAATATGTCTTGAAATGCATGATGTTCCTGTAATGCACAGCCGGATCTTATCAACAGAAGACAACCATTCAAAATTGTAGCTACACAAATACTGATAACATTATTGTCAGTTAATTTCCGCCTTTCTTCCACCTTCGTTGTTATCCTAATATATATTAAATTCACCAAGATACCAGTCATAGAAAACGGTATGAGAAAAACGCTGGTCTCAAATTTTGGTTCAGGCAACATATTTTATCGTATGAGAATGTTTTCTGAAAAATTTCTATCGTAACCTGAGTTAATTTGTCAGAATCGTAAAGAAAGTAGGTGTGTTTTTGATTCCTGTTCTTACTGAATAACTACGATGAGCACACCCAAATGTATATACAGTCAGCATAAAAGGTTTATATACATTGAACAAAACATGTTTATAATACATTGGAAGTGATAATTAATGAAGTGACGTAGGCAAATTTTAGTTCTGAGATCATCCAATAGACTGAGAAGAAATTGTTTTCAAGGAAGATCGAACGTGTTAACAGATTAACCAGACTCAAGCTAGCAGCCACTTTCTAGCAGCCATTCGCTAGCAGCCACTTTTTGAAATGTCAGAAAACCGAAAAAATATGTAAGAATATAAAGTTTTGAAACGACAGCTTCAATTTAGCAAGCAACCACTTTTGAGATACATACAAAAACCTATAAATTACGACAAACAATCCTGAACGACAAATTGAATATATTTAGCAATATGAAGGTATTTCAAATTAAACCTATAGAAAATGTATTATATATAATTCATACTTCATCAAAATATTCTTTTTGCAATAAGATAACAAAAGATTACGAGAAACCCCTTTGGTAACGTAATAGAAATTATATGATAATGACAATTTGCCTTTCGTGACGTAACGGGAAATCCAAAGATAGAACGTACCTGAAAATAGTGCATAATCAAATAGTTTCTTGCTCTGCTAAGGTTGATTTACCGTAATTATTAATAATGTGGCAAAAAATGGAACCTAGCATTAAAAAAACTCACAGGCTGTTACAAACTTTGCCAGACTTCCTATTTTTAAAACATTGTCAAATCATATGTCTGGACCCCCCCCCCCCCCCTCGAATCTCACAAGTGGCGGGATGTGTTCGACTCCGAACCTAACTGAAAATGATTGCCAATTTTCCTACCGAAGGGCGGTGGTTCTCTCCGGGTAATCCGGCCTCCTCCACCAATAAAAACTGGCCGCCGCGAATTAGTCAAATGTGGTGTAAAAGGCGTAGAACCCAAACTAAACAGACAATCTAAAAATTTATTATTTCATATATGTTTAATTAAATTACTTTAAACAACCTTTCAAAAAGTCGTGCATGTTCTTTGTACCTAAACAAAACCTATGTTTAAACTCAGTTTTCTTTGCACTTTCTAATCTAAAAAATTTCAACCTCAAAAAATTTTACAAAATAATCATATTTTTAACTGAATACAAGAAAAAGGGCAAAAAATTAGCTGAATGCAAATTTGAAAGACCACCATCCAGATCCTCATGAACTATTATACATTCCAAAATTGTGATAACAGAAATACAAAATCAAAAAGGAAAAGTCGGAATTATATTAAGGAACTGTCATGTCATAGCCCTCGAGAGTCCGAGATTCATTTGACGTCAACCAGTTTGAAGGTAGAATTGACTAGGGACATCAGAGCGCACTTTATATATAAAACCTGGTCCACGACTGCTTTTTAGAACACCTCTGGTCAAGAATCAGAGCAGTCCTGATCCAAGAATGCTTGTAAGAACAGCTCTGGTCAAGAAATTCCTAAAAAAATTACAAAATGTATATCAAGATCCTTAATAATGATCCATATTTTCGTAGCTCCATTATTCTTAACATGCATGAGAAGAAAAAGAAGTGATTTCATGTTCATTATATAGTTTAATTTTTTAGCCTGGTAAATTTTGAATTTGAATATTTTTTTTAAAACATTTTGGTTTCATCACTTTCGGTTACAGGTGACCAATCACATTTTTTTTTCTAATTCTGTATTCCACAACATTTGCGTGATGGTCTCGGTAAAAGATGCTAGTCCGTCGGATTGGGACGTTAAAGACTCCCCTGTAGATGTCGAAAAAGAGTAGGCTAAAATGCCGCTACAGAGGCCGTTCTTGCAACCGCCAACTGGAGAGGGATTAGCATAAGTTAGTATAAATTGTTTCCAAATCCGTCTGTACTAGTTGGAGTCTGTGGATAGCATTTGCGGCCTCCATGTCTTTGAAAGTCTGGATGATAATGAAAATATTGGGATCTTCTTCCTCAGTTCACTATTCCAAGCTACCAAGTTGTTGGTGGTGCTGGGTCCGTATGTATCAAAGTGGTTCCAAACTGTTCTGTCACTGTCGGTTCAATGGGTGATAACGTTAAACTGCAAATGGTTTTTAGTCCACGGGTAACAAACTATTATAATTATAGTCATTGCTATGCTTAGCTCATATTTAGAGCTAAGTTCTAAATGCTCACATTTTTGTACAAGTGTATAATAGCCTTGGGGAGCTTTTCGTAATGATTTCAATTGCATGAGTTAAAAAGAGTCATTATTTCTATAATAATAGATAAATACCTGCTTAAATTAAACAATTAAATTATCACCAACAATATATTTTTATATTTTCGACATTATATGTGTCCTTCCAAATTTTTAGTTGAACGACTCGTCCTGCTTTGCATTTAGTCTAGGACAGTGCATGTTTTTTTGTTAATTTCTGTCATAAAAAGGGTAGTTTTCTTGGTATAACTGCTTATCGAGAAAGGGATATTTTTTTCAAAGGCAATCGGCGCAAAAAAAAAAAAATCAAAAAAAAATAAAAAAATATTACAATTGTGTTCTGTTAAAATTTCAGACATTATATATATTGAAATTTTATCTAGATTGCACAATACACCACGCTTCTTTACAATGGCCACTTTTTCCGCAGTGCCATTGATATTGTCGTGAAGTATAAATCACGAAGCCTTTGATTTTTATTACCGGAAGAATTAATAAAGTAATTTTTAGTTTAACATTATTTAGCTTCACCGCATACATTGTAATGTAAATTTTTATTTTCAACATTATTGTTTTGTTTTGTTTTTGCCAATTACCTATTAGATTGGAAACTCACATTTTCGTACATGCGTTTGTTAGATTTCTTATGTCATGATATTAAACTTTACATAAGGTGTTTGCGTTCTCTCATACTATGGAACGCCACAGCTGTATTATGTTCATTTTCAAAATGTTGTTATGTCAATTTGTTGTTTTATTAAGTCAAAGTGTCTGATTGTTTTGTTTGTTCTTATGTTGTTCTGTTCAAATTATTTTATTGAGTTAATTTTTATTTTGTTATGTGCAATCATTTTTTCATTCATTCGAATCAATTTGTTGTGGTGTTAAAAGATCGTTTTGTTGGGTCATTTGAATATATTGTTATGTTAAATCATTATCTTATTACGTTAGATCAACTTATTATCATGTTTAATTATTATTTTATCAAGTGAAATCAACAAATTGTTATGTTCAATCATTATTTCGTCTTGTTCGTCTACCTTGTTGTTATATTCATTTGATGTTTCATTAGGTCCATTTAGTATAATGTTATGTTGACAAAATTAAATTCTAATCATGTTAGTTTTAATATTGTGAAGTGCATTTGCTTCTTCATTAATTTAATATACAATAACATTGGGTTGCATTTTCATCACGTTACGTCAAGTAGCAACTTTATTTCATTGTGTCGAGTTATTATGTTGTTGGGTTGAATCGTTATGTTATGTTGTCCATTCGGGAATGATCTAATAAGATCAGAGTGAAGTTAGCCAGTAATAGCCTGCCGCAATTTCTAGCCCGCAATAGCGTTCACCAAAGTGGCTTGGGTGACCTATAAATGGTAAAATATAATTCTTAGTTGGGGTAAAATTGAAAATAAGTGCCATAATCATCTTACATATTTGATATTTTATGAAAATTTAATTGCATAGAACAATACAATGTTTTCATGATGACAAAAATTGGCTTTTTAGAAAATTCGTGTAATAAAGACTATAAAAAAATATCATATTATCATACGGATTTGAAACGGGATGACATTTTTAACTGAAATTTCATTTTCTTGGTTATTTATGAATAATTATATAGAATTTTTTTCGTAATTCTACCAGATGGTTTCGAAACTATAACTGTCTTTGAAGCATCGCAGTAAGGACGTTAGGTGAAAGTTATGGTTTCACATTTGTTTTATATTTTTAAGTAAGTCAAGAAATACCAAAGGGATATTCGAAGGAGGGAAAAATCGAAACAACTGACAAACTCCGGAGAACAACGAAGTCCAGATCAAAACAATACATGCACTACAAATAAAAACTAAAAACATAGGAACAACATGGAGGTAGACTCAGGTGCTCCGGAAGAGTACGCAGTCTCTGTTTCCTGCAGGAAACCAGCCATGCTGCCCATGTCAAATCCGGTAACATCAATGGAACAGGTCCATTTTCATTTGGGAAACGGTTATTTCATGCATGTCAACCAAGTCATGATGACGCCCATAAAACTTTAATAAGGATGACTCCAACTTAGAAATAACATAATCATGTCTGAGCAACTTTTCTGTCGGGAGCTGGGCTTTGTCCAGGAAGTCAATGTATATGTCACAAAGCTCTGGAATAACGTATGAGTCGTGAAATATATACTCCATACACCGGCGCGTATGAAATATTGACGCTAGAAAATGTTATTTTTGTTATAACTTAAAGTTCCTCAAAATTCACCTTGTATTTGGAATTTGATCTTAGAGACTTTCTATTTTCTTGTCGCAGTGAGTTTGATTTTGTTTTTTTAAAACATTTTTTGGCCGATAAAAACCATAGATATTGAAGTTTAAACCAGATGAATTCTGATATCTACTTTTTCAAAATAGCACCCGTCACGTTGCAGGTGGCTGAGGTATCGATTCCAGTAGGACATGAAATCTGAGCGTATACATTTAGCACTATTTAAGATAGAAACTTCATTGGCGTATACCTTTTAGCTAGATTCTTAAAGGCAACTTGGTGTGAAGAAAATTTAACCTTCTAATGAAAATCAAGTATTTTTATCCGAGTACTATACCTACGTTTTCCTGTAAAGTTGCGCAAATAAAACAAAAGTGGCACTAAACAAATTTTGTCCGCCGCAAAAAGTAGAAAAATGTCGCAACTGTTATTATTATTGGCGCAAAAAGGAAAACTCTGAAAATCGTGATGAAAACTGCAAATTGTTTTAGGAAGAGTGATGTCAACAAAAACTGAACAAAACTCAGTCATAGCTGTATCATGCCACAGTAAATTTGCTCTTCTCATAAAAGTCATTGCGCATATCACATCTAATCAATCAACTACAGTAGAACTTTGATGGCTCGAATGCGAAAGGACCGTCGAAATCTGTTTGAATTATCGGTAGATCGGGTTATTGAAGTTTGTTCCAGTACGGAAAATTCCAAGTTCCATATATATGCGAGTTGGTAAAGGTGATCATTATCATGAATTTGTTTTGAATTCAAAATTAAGCCGGTAAATCACTAGTTAACAGTTATTATAACATATTTATTATATCCAATTTTAAATATTTACCTGTCAGAATATTCACACCTGTCATTGTTAGATGAATAGCTGTAAGCATCAGATAAAAAGCGTGTCCTTTTTCTATTGAGTTCGAATTTTCCATAGTAAAATACACAATTTTATCATTGTAAGGGCCAAACTTTTTGTTCGACTTTTCGAGAAATCGGTGTTTGCGAAACCGGGGGTTTTTTAATATAAAAATAAAAGGAAAATTGACGGGACTTTCATAACGGTTTGAGCCATCGAGGGTGTTCGAACTGGACACTCCATAGGACCGGTGACCTTGGTACATTCCTGCTACATGTAAGAAAGGTTAAAGTAGCAGTTCGAAAGTTGAAATAATCTATTTTGCTTTCAATCGACCTTCGCATAAGTCGAGGTATGAAGCACAATTGGAAGTTTCTGTAGTCTCTTTGTGTTCATGTTCACTTCGGTAGAGAAGTCGCAAGTTATTCTTAAATTTAGTATTCGTCAAGAGATAGTACATAAAAATAGAAATAAAACATCCTTTATTTTCCTTGTTAAGACATCACTTCATAAGAAAATAAGAAAAGACAGGTCTTAAGCGGTGCAATATTTGCCCCTTTTCGGGCAAGGTTAATGTTAACAACAGCCTTAGAGTATTAGTCTAAAAGCATCGGGCAACTAGATAACGTAACATTGATTTTATTTAGTTTTATCATGACGACGAATAGCAGAGAAAGATAACAATTTAATACTATAACAATAAATAAAACCACTAAATGACAAAAGGGAGGTAACTACTAAATGACCAAAGGGAGGTAATTTGGTACCCAATGAAGGTAAATCCTGAAATGCACATCCATTTAAGATATCACTAGAAAAATACCCGTAGAACGGGTATTCGAGAAAGATGGAATAGCTTTTCTTATATAAAAAATCCTTCAACTGGAAATTTCGCCACTTTCTTAAGGTGAGATTTTTCTATATTATACAGCGATGTGTAAAAATTACATGTTATCATGTTTTATATATCCATCTATTTGAGAGACAGTAAGATCGCCAAATGGTAAAGAAGTCTCCCTCTGCCAACACGGAATAAAGCACGATTTATAGTATATCGCACAGACACCTTTTGTCATTCTTTCCCCCATCATTTATAGCATAACTCAAATGTCCAAATTTTTTCCACTGACACAGTATATGTGAAATGGATTTAGTTTGTTGCATCTCACCTTTTTTCATCTCCCCCCTTTTTTCTCTACAAAACCCCACAATTAACATTCATTTTGAATTTTTTTTTATTGTTTCAGTTATGCTATATAATATTAGCACTGTCGATAATTTCTCCTCACATTTTTGCACATGTGTATGGAAGAAACTTGTGAATTAACAATGGAAAGGTGTGAATAAATGGCTATTGCAATATGCGACATTTAAAAAAAATGAATTTGAAATATACGTGTTCAATCAGGTGTTAATGAGACTTTTAGTGAGAGTCGCAGGCATACAAAGATTTCTAAATGTTTCTTTAAAAACAGGTACTTTGGAAAAATTACCAGAATTTTCATAATATTTTTATAAATAAAATTAAGTCCTAGCGACACACACCTCCAATGCATAAAATAACACAATGCATTTTGTCGATATCATAATTAAATACATTTCACTAAATTATTTAAATTAATCTAATTATAGGGTTAATTTTTTTTAAACAATGGGTTTTCCTCTTTAAGTATTGTATATTTGTTAGCAAATGAAATCTCATTCATTCGTCGTGGTTTCGATGTTTCTATATCATCGAACATGACATTATAATGGACTTGAAACAAGCATGTCTTATAAGAGGCAGGAACTGCTTACCCATCCGGAACATCTGAGTTCTTCCATTTTTTGAGTGAAGTTTATGATTTTTTGTTTTTAATTTCATCCATCACCATCTCGGTTTTGTCTCTCTTTCTGGATTTATGATTTTGTATTGTCACTACAGCCATCCGCCCCATTAGCCGCGTTAACGAGCAGACCTAAAATTATCTGCAGTAATCGTTCACTGCGCGTTCACGTTATGATTTTGTATTGTCACTACAGCCATTTGCCCCATTAGCCGCGTTAACGAGCAGACCTAAAATTATCTGCAGTAATCGTTCCATGCGCGTTCACGCGCGGAACTGTTTAGTTAGCATTCAACAGTACAAATCCTAGATAATGTTTGCACTTTCACCTCGGGTCTGGCAATAAACAACTTTCTGGAATGTATTTTTAAAATTCACCTGTATATTTGGTTCTTACTGTTTTGAGTATACAACGGAACTGGGTTGGTGTAATCTGATTAATACATGTATCTTTTGAATAACTTTAAATTGTTACTTGATGAATATAAATAAAATTAATGCAGTATTTTATTTCTAAATTCTGGTCCATTAAATTTGTTCCATTTTAACACGTATTCTTTTCCAGCTTTTAAACTACTGTGTGTCTTTTTTAAAACTACAAGCCGTTTTTTCTTGAAAATCTCTAATATTTCTTTAAAATGAAAGTAAATTCTATACCCTTTGTTTATACTAGTACTGAAACGCCTCAAACATTTTAGAAGAACGGATTTTCCATTTTTTTTTTTTTTTTTTTTTTTGGCAAATGATTGATTTTTTGCGTAAAATATGACGTCACAACCACGACTATGCTGTGAACCATGTTGAATTTTGGGTTATACCTATTGCTGTTAAACTGTTATAAAGTAAACAAATTTGTTTGGACATATTTTAAGAATCAAAGTTATGAAATATAAATGACATCGGAGTCTGCATGATGTCATTTGATAAGAATATTTAAAATTATCACGTCAATTTTTTACTTTATAAGCCAAACTCTAACTTATAAGCTAATTTGTTAAATATGTGTAACGGGTGTTGATAACAGGGCTGAATATTCCTACACTACCGAAGCACCAGTTTTTGCTATAATTTACATTGTACAAAATGTTGTATGTAGTATAAGTGTCGTGTGTACTATTTATTTTTTATCCCTTTTTTTTCTTTTTTTTTCTTTTGTTTTTGTTTTCATTTTTAGGTGAATGTTGTACTTTTCCCAATCTTTATTTCTTGTCTTTGTAGAATATTTCCCTTTAGCCCCTCTGATCTGTATTTTTCAGTCTATATTTTAGAATTTTTACTTATGCAACTCACGTTTATGCACATGTGCCATGTAAATGTCAAGGTGTCAACTCTTGTATATTACAAATGGAAAGTCATTGATATTAAACTTCCGGTAATGGCGGCCCCCAGGTCGCAAATTTCAACAGCTTAAAAAATTAAGTCAAATGGGTTAAGAAATGAGTGCGAATCCCAAAATATGACTGACAAACATTCCTAACCAATACTTGAAAACGTTCCATTCAAAACTGTGTCGCCCAACTCACAAAATACAGCGAAAATGACGTCAACAAGACCAATCAAAACACCGGCTAAATTCCAAGATTGCCTGACTGGAAAAGAGTTAGATATCGCCATCGATCCAACCGTGGCTGACAATAAAATAGTACACGAACAATGTAATGGCCAGACTAATAACATAACGTTCAAAACTGCACACACTAATGCATGGAAAAAGGGGATCCTTTGTTTCTTTGGCGCAGGGAAAACCGAACTGGTAAAAGACACCACCCCCCTCACGGTTATCAAAGTCAACGTTGAAGATGACAACTCTCAGCAGTACTCAGTTAAATTTAATATTCATGCAACAGGATCTATTGTGCTACAAGGAGCTAAATGCAAACTTTTTGAGTCCAAATTCTTTGAATCTTTAAAAGATAAGGTCAACTCATATACCGACATCCATGTAAATCCCTGTACAGACGAAAGTGAATTGCAACAAACTTTCCCCAAGAAACTTGACACAGTCATTCATACAAATCACGAAACCAACAAAAAGTCGTTACTGGACCATAGTGAATCTGATATTACCATTGTGGATCATAGATACAATAATAACAATCTATTTCAATTAACATCAACTCCTGTATCTAGTCACAAAGCCAGCAAAAACAAAGATCTAGAATTGCCAAGTATAACCAATGATACAGAAGAAAATGGCCAATTAAAGCTTACTTCAACCCCTACCTCCCATGTCACGAAATCACATGATTTTTTGCCAACTGCAAAAGAGAGGATATCTGCACGACAAGAAACAATTCATAACAAATTGTCCAATATTAACACAGTATTAGAAACTCTTAATGAAACCCTCATCAAAGTGGTCAATCTAGTGAGTGATGTCAAGAGTACACTAGAAAATCTGTCATTAGATTCGTCAGAGAAGAATAGTAAATTGAATAAATCATTAAAAGAAACAACCGATAATATCAAAGTTTTTGAGAAAAAGTTAAATCATACAAACGGCCAAATTGAATCAATTCACTCAAAACTCAATGTATTTGACAGTAAACTAAACAAAATAAGCAATGAACAGAGTGAAACGAAAACCAAACATGTAGAAATTCTTGAAAAATGCAGAGAAATCATGAATTATGAAAACAGCACACAGGAAATGGACGAAAAGATAAGTAAACTAGAAAAAAATCAGGACAAAATAACAGAAAAACTTGATATCATATATCAAGAGGTGATATTCACAAAAAACGACATGAAACTGAAAAATAAAGAAGGTACTAAGACAGTTATTGTAGAAGATACCAACCCCAAGGAAACAATACAAAATGCCACAACAACTTCAAATACCAACCGCAAGGAAACAATACCAAGTGCCCCACTAAATGCAAATGATCCAAAACCTAAGGGTACATACTGTGATTACTTCATTTTGTGTGATTCCATTCTCAGGAGAATCTCAACAAAAAGATTTTCACCGAGAGAAACAAGTCTAATGAGATACATCCAAGGTGGGGCTGAAGCCTGTACTGAATATATTGTCGCCCAAGGGAAAAACCTTAACCCAAAGAAGGTCATAATTAATATTGGAGCTCGAGACCTCCAAAACAAAGGAGCACTAGTACTGGACCAATTCATTACATTATTTAAAGTGGCCACCGAAACATGGCCTGACTCAGAAATACATATCCTTCCGCTCATGAGGAGGAAAGATATAAAGATGGAGAGCACAACGGAGGCAAATTCGATCATCATAAATGCAGCATCTAGGTTCACAAAAGTGAATGTGATAAAACCTTTTCACCCGTCTGACAATATGTTCTATGATCACGTCCATCTAAATACACACACTGGCATTCCAGCCTTGGTGAAACACCTAAAATCAACCCTGAACATACTGCAAAGTCAAAGTAAGCCAAACGAGTGGAAATCTGTAACAAACAGCAGTATGAAACATAAAAACGATTACTCGTTCAATAAAAGCCAGTCATTCAGCCTATCCACACCACCGCCGCCACCACCATTTCAACCTTTTGTACCACAAATGATGCCTCCGAGAATGCCACAAGTATATCCTGGACCCATACCCTACTACATAAACCCATGGTTGTGGAATCCAAATCCGAATCCGTACACCACATCACCTCCGATGAACAATAATATGCATCGACAATCATATATTAACACCTTGTATTAAATTCTTTTGTCAAATTAATATTCAGAATCAATCATTTATACTGGTCATGTAAACATTAGTTTCATCTCTAAATCCTATAAGGAGGGATAATTTTATACTAAACTTACAAGTTGTTTTTTTGTTTTTTGTTTTTTTTTTTTTTTTTTTTTTTTTTTTTTTTCATATATAAACATATACTGACCCATTAGAGAGAGGGATTAGTTTTAAAAGTTCGAATGGAGATAAATGGTACTCACTAAATCTATATAAGAGATTAGAGTTATCCTTCCTTCCATATGATATGTATTTAGTCATTATGTATTGTATTTGACATGTTTATGGTGTACCGAAATAGAGAATAAAACACTTTTGGCCGTGATCAAGTTTATAAATCAACCGTGCTTCACCAGCACATAGTAAAAATTATTCCATTTATAGCTACACGATTCTAGTCATTATTTATTATATCTAACATGATTATATATACTTGTATAGAGAATCAGCTAAATCCTGGTTTTGGATAAACTTTCTTTACTTCTTCAACAATTTAAGTAATAAACACATTTGGCATTGTACATTATTGAAAAATCAATCATGCTTTTAATATCAGTACACCATAAAAAAAAAAAAAAAAAAAAAAATTTCCAATTATTATCTACATGTATATAATGATTTACTATAGCCATTTATCATTATATGTGTACTTATATGTGTACTTCTATATACATTTGTATACTGTATATTATTATCAAAATGTACTTTTCCATCATGTCCATACATATTAAGCAATGGGAAATTAACTTTAATTTTTGCCAAACATGCTTTAAAATAATTTTATACCCCCAACGAAAAATTAATGATTAAATTCAAAATATACATATAATTCATATATGAAAGTGAAAACTATCCAAAGCACTCATTAACAAACCCATTTTACATCCTTAAATGGTAATTTTTTCTATAAATGCCTAAACCCATTGACAAAAATTATGCAAATCTAAATATTGCATTGTGGAATGTTCATGGATTTTCTAATAACAAAGCCATTGATGATTCATTTCTTAAAGATGTTTGTAAAGTGCATGTGTTAAGTTTAGTCGAAACTTGGTGCGGCAGTGACAACCCTGAAATTAATATTACAGGTTTTACTTCAATATCCAATAGTACAAGGAAAAAACATAAAAAAGCCAGAAGATCTTCTGGTGGCATTTCTATATATGTCAAATCTGAACTTAAAAATGGAATATCCAAATTGCCCATTAAAAATACGGATATTGTTTGGATTAAACTTCTTAAATCTTTCTTCAATCTTAAACGTGATGTCTTCCTTGGAATTGTTTATTTTTCACCCGAAAATTCAGCTAGTAACAATCAAGACCTAAACGAGTTATACTCAATACTGCTTAGTGATATTGAACACTACAGTTCATTAGGTGATATAATTGTTCAAGGCGATTTCAACGCCTACACAGGCTCAAATCCGGATTTCGTTGCTGCCGATGATTCTGAACACCCCCACTTTGATGATCAAAATTATATAATTGACTCCCCCTCCCCACGAAATAACATGGACAAGAAACTATCCAATAAAAGTGGTAAAGAGCTACTTAATCTTTGCAAAGAAACAAGTTTGAGAATCCTTAATGGTCGTACAATTGGAGATATTCAAGGAAAATATACTTGTACAACCTACAATGGTAGTAGTGTTGTTGACTATACTCTTGTGTCTACAGGCCTATTACAAGGCATCTGTAGTTTTACAGTAAATGATCTAACAAATATATCTGACCATTGTCTAATTAACTGTTGCCTACTAACTTGCTTTTATAATAAACTAGATAGAAGTGATCTGACCCCCTTTCCAGGAAAATATATCTGGGACAATACAGCAATTGAAAACTATAAAGCTTACATTCAAAGTGAACCAATAAAAAATAAACTTGAAGATTTCTTACATGATAATAATGAAAATATTGATTTGGCCTTAACAAAACTCAATTCAGTACTACACGAAGCAGCCACAATGTCTGCTAAATTCATTAAGGGAAAATTGCCCCAAAAAAAGAAAAAGACAAAAAAGAATGAATGGTTTTCTGACTCTTGTCATGATCTCAGAAACACAGTGAAAAGTTACCTCTCTTTAGTGAACAAATACCCTAATAACACACAATATAGAATAAAATACTACTCTTTTCTTTCTAGATACAGAAGAACTTGTAAAAAAGAAGAAAAAAGATTTAAAAATAAAATTTGTGATAAGATTTGTTCAAACATTGACAATGACCCAAAAACATTTTGGAACTTGGTTAATAAACTTAATAAATCAACTACAAATAATGAAGAAAATATTTCAAATAAAGAAGAGTTTGTTCAATTCTTTGAAAAAATCAATAAACACTCTGATCATATCCCAGATAGCAAATCCCACATATCTATAAGAGCTCAATTAAACAATTATATGGAAAATTTAAATAAGATAGAGGATCACAACATGAATTTGTATGACGAACCCATTAATAAAGAGGAAATTACTAAAGCTATTAAAATCCTAAAAAATGGAAAATCAACAGCCAGTGATCTAATTTCTAATGAAATGCTTAAATATGGAACAAATCAGTTACTTGAACCACTTCAAAAACTTTTTAATTTAATCTTTAAAAAAGGTCAATTCCCCAAACTATGGAATGAAAGTTATATATCATTAATACATAAAAAAGGTGATAAAGCTAATCCATCAAACTATAGAGGAATCTCACTAACCTCCAATCTAGGAAAATTATTCAACAAGGTTTTATTGGCAAGAATCATAAAATTCACTGATAGTAATAATCTCATTTGTGAAAATCAAATAGGTTTCAAAGAAAAATCCAGAACCACTGATCACATTTTCACTGTCAAATCAATCATTGACACATACAAAGCCAATAAAAAGAAAGTATTTGCTGCTTTCATTGATCTAAGGAAGGCATTCGACACAGTCTGGCGCGAAGGTCTCTTTTACAAACTATTTGTAAACAATTTCCCAACAAAGATTTTTAAAATAATATATTCAATGTATCAAGACCCTATCTGTAGAATAAAATTCCAAAACGGTTTAAGCCGAAAATTTGTTTCAAAATGTGGAGTAAAACAAGGTGACGTACTTAGCCCCATCCTATTTAATCTCTATGTTAATGATGTTGTTTCAAATTTGAATAACTGCCAAACAGACCCAATTACTATCGGAAACATTTCAATTAATTCTCTTCTTTATGCAGATGATATTATATTATTGTCAAGCACCCAAAATGGATTACAAACATCTCTTGATGCTCTAAATCAGTTTTGCTCCTCTTGGAAGTTGGAGATAAATGAACAGAAGTCAAAAGTCATTATTTTTAATTCAAATGGTAAAACTCACTTAAATTCTTTCAGCATTAATAATACTTTTCTCGAAACTGTAAATTCATATTGTTATCTTGGTATAACGTTAAAACATACAGGTAACATAAATCTTACCACCAAATTATTAATGGAGAAGGGACGTAAAGCATGGTTTAAAATAAAGAAAACTATAGGACTTAATAATCCTTGCAACTTATTAGAAAAACTATTTGACACATTAGTCGCCCCTATAACACTCTACGGATGTGAAGTCTGGGGGCCGTATTGCAATCTGATGGATACAGACACCTTTGAGCATCTACATATAAAGTTTATTAAAGAAATACTAGGAGTCCATAGCAAAGCTACAAATGTTGCCTGTCTAGCTGAACTCAACCGATATCCCTTAAGAGAAAAGATAAAACTATTAACTCTAAAATTTCTTGACCATATTTCTAATTCTAAGAACAGTTTAGCCCATAAGTTTTTTAATAATCCCTCAAAATAATCCATGGATAACAGCCACCAAAAAATGGATTGGAGAATTAGGTTTCAGCTATGTTACAAATAATGAAACAAATATTACCAAAAATATAAGAAACTTCAAGCAAAGAATATATGACCAAGCCTTGCAAAATCGAAATAGTTGCTTGGCAAATAGTAATAAATTGTCTTTCTACAATTATATCTATAAATTTAATCAAAGACCACACTATGTAGATATCTGTAAATTCCAATCAGACCGATCTATAATCTGTAAATACAGAATTAGTGCTCATCCTCTGTCAATAGAAAGAGGACGGTATAAAAATATTCCTAAAAACGAAAGGATATGTAAAAAATGCAGTACTTCCCAAATTGAAGATGAAATGCATTTTTTTATTCATTGTCCTTCCTATAGAAATTATAGAACAGAACTGAACCAAAAGGTCAATTGTACCTTGAAAAACTTTAATGTTTTAAATGAAAATAATATAGTTAATCTTCTAAACAGTAACTCTAAAATAATACTGAAAGCAGTAATTGATTACATAAATAAATGTCAGGAATCTAGTTAACCACTATAAGAGATTTTACTATCATTCATTTTTATTACAAATTGTAACTAATTATATTAGCTTGCCACTGTCGCTCCAAGTTCACATATATCTAGCTATAGTCTATAAGTTTATTATAGTATTAGTTTAATTTCTACATCCATATAAATACCATTATATGGATATTATGTGTATTGTATGTGTTATAACCATTTACTGTAAATGTGTTACAACAAATAAATATTTCGTATTTCGTATTTCGTATTAAAACCGCACTGTTCAAAGTGAAGACTGGAAAATCTTCAACGAGTTTTTAAAATTCACGTCTTTCCCAAGTGGAGCAGAGGGAAAAGACGCTGAATTTTAAAAACGAGTTCCAGTTCTTCTTCTGAACAAGTATAAGTACCTATTTCTTCCGTAAATACTCGATTTTTAAGTTTCCTGTACCTAGGTAAATTCAATGAGCAGACTCTACGAAGTTAAATAACGTTATGCCCGATATGTGCATTTGATTGGTCTTAAAGCAGTTGAAAATGAGGCCTCATGCACTGGGAGATGAGGTTGTATCTCCAATGGGTCATCAACTGAAAATAGCCATTTACGGAAGAAACAATAGAGATCAAGACCAAATAAAAAATATGTAAATTAAGAGTAGGTAGTTTTTTTTCAATTTATTTTTTATATGTTTTTGTTACCTTTTTAAAAGAGACAAATTAATATAGAAATTAAATATTATTTCACAAAAACCAAGTATATACGAAGACCATAGTTACAATCATCCTATGGGTATATCCAATTTTCTCACAATTTAAGGATGCTGGCTGGTCATGTTTTGGTCTTTTTGTCAGATTTTCGGAATCCTCGGGTTTTATCCATTTCTTAAACATGAATTTTTTGCCCATGAACCACCACTTTTTCTTTTATAATTCAATCATATATATATTAAAATGGTATTTGACAAAATTTTATGATATCCTTTTTATTTTTTCATACATTTTTGAGAGACTGAAGGTTTCAATGCAAAGACAATGAACAATCCAGAGAAAACCCATTTCCTGCAAATTTTCAAGGCCTTATAGTTCTAAAATGAGCACATGAACCTATATTTTTTCTTGCTGATTGGTTTACTATTCATATTTCTCAAACTAAAACATCTATTTCATATCCTATTTATGTCCAGCGATCATCCTTAATATGAACATGTATAAACAAAATACAGGCTACATCAAGGCTACATCAAGATAATTGTAGTTACATTGGCATTACTGTAAAATGTCTGAATAGTAAATTGCTTGAATTACATGCATGTAGCTGCAAGAATAAAGGCACGTTAAATTCATTTATAGGTGACGTAAGAACGACATGACGGCACTGACTCTCATCCTTTATCGTATTTCCCCATGCCTATATCGACCTGCTGAGGCCTTCACAATTTCCCATATTTCGGCACTGTGACGTCGTAAAGAGTTTACCCGGCCCGAATATGAGCTGACCCGAATATGTCAGCGAAATCATAATGTTTGACCCAACGTTGACCCGAATATATCAGGAAAACATCCGGTTATAGGCAGATGGCCATTGAAAAGTAAGAAATTCCATTAAGATTGCTAGTTAACAATACGATAAATTTATCATCAAGTTTTCTTCAAACAAATATTGTAAAATATAAACCGCTCGACACAATATGAAGCTTTTTAGCTCGTTCGCTACGCTCACTCGCCGAAAAAGCTTCACATTGTGTCTCGCGGCTGATATTTTACGATATACGTTTGCAGAAAACCTGATAATATGTACATATTATTCGATAAAGATATATACGTTTAACAACAATGTTTAAAACATCATGATTCTGTTTTCCAAGTTTGATCTTGCTTGTAAAGTCAAGATAAGATGTCGCCTTGCTGTCAAACAAGACTGGTTAAGACCAGTTCAAACTTTTTTGGAAATATAGACTGATCACAATTATTCTTGACCGGTAATGAAGGGTTGTAAAGCCATATTCCTTTTCTCTGTCTGTTCTGGTTGACATAGGAAATTATAAAACCAGGTTAAACAGTTTCACCAAAATCTATTTTATGTATGAAATCAAACAAATTTCGATCTTAAATGGCTTTTTCTGTTATGTCTGTCTTGTTTAATCTTGCTTGTTTTGATTCCATCAGTATCGAAATTTACAGATAAATTCCAGAGATAAAAAAACAAAAACATGATATATCGCCCTACAGCCAATCAAAACAGGTTAAAATCAGTTCATATCCGTTCTAAATCATTATACAATTTACCAACGACGAACTGATCATAACAACAGTTTAGTCTTGACCGGTCATATTTGCTTTTCTTGATATTGTTTGAAAATATAGTGATGCTCATAAAAACAAGAGAATTAATTAACAAAGAAAATAAAATACAGGTTAATTATGCAGTATTTCATATGCATATCCGACACCTTGTTAATAATTATACTTTATCCTGCAATCAAGCCTTTTCAGGTCTAATAACAAGGGTAGAATAAACTTAATCGTATAAGGTCAATGACCTTATAAAGTCTACTGTTACTTGTTTACATGAAGAGCGCGAGGATTGGTCTGAATGTACCAGATGACGTCGTGGCGTTTCCCGCGATTTCACGGCACTTGGATTTCAACTTCAAACATAATTTTAAGGCATTTTACGCATCTAAAGGGGATTGCAGGATAAAGAAAACAAAATCATTTTCGGAAAATATAACAGTTATTTGGGCTCGCTGCGAAACACGAGAAAAGGCTCGCTAAAGCTCGCCCAAATAAATTATATATTTTCCGACAATGACTATGTATTGTTTATGTGTTTGCTTTAATTTATGGTATGTTTTTTCTTATATCAGAGGGTCAGGATAAAGATAAGCAGGTTGGAGTTGTTATATTTGTACCTTTAAAACGGGTAATGCCCCATAACTTTTAGTGGTTGGACCAAATCGGACTCTACTGACTCTCTGTTGATAATAGGTTGAGTTTTTTAGTCTTTTATGTTATTTTCGTCTGAATATCCATCTATTGGATGGCGTTAATTGATTGCTTCAACTCCAAAATGACAAAAAGAAAAATAACTGTTTTAAAGAAAATATATACGGGGAGGGGTTTCTTGTCTCCGTTTTTAAACAATTCTACAGCAATAGATAACAAGTTTACGTTTAATATTAGTAAGAAAAGGCTTACAACTGAACTGAGCTGGTCATTCTACAGTGAACAAAATGATACGTCAAACATGAATAAGCGAAATTCAAATCGGGTAAAATATGTTAAGCATATACTGTCAAATATTTCTAACCGTATTAATAATCTTTTTACTAACCAGGTGTTCAAAGGAGTTGTATTTCATACTAGCATGCACACATGACAGGAAGGACGATGTTGCAGTTTTTACATTAAATGATGTCAAACTCAGAAATATTCATGTAATAGATTAAAGACCACCCGATTCTTGTATCGCTCAGTTAAACGATTACTATTGATATAATAGTTAATTTTTCAGAGGGCATTATCATGACATATAGACTGCCCAAGGGACAGAAGTATAGACTGAAACACCGGTAATACCCGACCCGGGCATTATCGATGTTAAAGTTAATACTACTGTCCCTAGGGGTGTCTATGTTTCACGGTAACGCCCTCTGTATAAGTAACTATTATGTCTATTTCATTGAAGAAACCATGGATTTTTTGTGTGCAGACACTAATTA
Source organism: Mytilisepta virgata (assembly GCA_028015205.1). Lineage (NCBI taxonomy): Eukaryota > Metazoa > Mollusca > Bivalvia > Mytilida > Mytilidae > Mytilisepta > Mytilisepta virgata. Next base: position 31,945,464 of record CM051511.1, on the reverse strand, counting down.
TGAGAATATATTTAAAAGAATTGTCTGACTTTGTCTTTAATTCAAGACCACATTCAATGTAAACACTGGATATTGTTTAATTTTAAACTTTTGATGAATCACTTGTGCGTTTTAAAAATAGAGCATTGCTCTAAAAGAAACAACGAGAATTATCACTTGTTACACCCCAGTTCTATTGTTATACTTCATAGTTTCCAATCCAGACACATCTATCCCTCAGTATGTTCGAATATGAAAGTTTGTTTAATGTTAAGGGGGGGGGGGCTTTTTTAATAAAACATGTGAAGTACATTTATGATTACTTTCATTAGACTGATAAGCACTTTGGGTTATAAATATTTTATTTCATACTAGCGTGCACACATGACAGGAAGGACGATGTTGCAGTTTTTACATTAAATGATGTCAAACTCAGCAATATTCATGTAATAGATTAAAGACCACACGATTCTTGTATCGCTCAGTTAAACGATTACTATTGATATAATAGTTAATTTTGCAGAGGGCATTATCATGACATATAGACTGCCCAAGGGACAGAAGTATAGACTGAAACACCGGTAATACCCGAGCCACATGCGAGGGCATTATCGGTGTTGAAGTCAAGACTACCGTCCCTAGGACTATGTTTCACGATAACGCCCTCTGTATAAGTAACTGTTATGTCTATTTCATTGAAGCAACCATTGATTTTTTTCCGTGCAAACATTAATTATTAGAATATATTAAAAATAATTGTCTTTTATTCAATACCATGTTCAATGTAAACACTAGATATTGTTTAATTTTAAACGAATAACAATGGATTTTGACAACAGGGTGTGACGAGTGGGGTTTCTGGAAACCCCTGCTTCTACATCCCGAAAGCACAGTCTGTTGTTATTCATATCAATAGAAAAATTTTTTAATATTTTAATACACAAGTAATTACTAATAGTTTTCACTACTAATTGTCTTAAGACATATTAAAAAACATATTTCAGGAAATCCCAATATGAAAAAAATATTTAGCATCAATTTTGAATTAAAAAAATATTACTAAAAAGGGAGGCCGTCGGAGTCTCTAATCCAGACACACTTATCCCTCAGTATGTTCGAATATGAAAGTTTGTTTAATGGTGGGGGGGGGGGGGCTTTTTTTTAAAACATGTAAATCCATTTATGATTACTTGTACCTTTATCAGACTGATAAGCACTTTGGGTTATAAATATTGCGTTATCTTCAGTCTCTTCTACCAATTCCAACGCCTGACTCAAAATGTCGTCCGTCTCGTACCCGTCCATATTGCCAACTGCATACAAGGAGCGTGATGTCTTTTTTTTATATAAGAATTCACGATACGGCCAACCTTGACCTATGTAAAAGCTACTGTCCATGTTAGCACATGCATTTATCGGGAATATGCAAAACGGCAACTTTGATATTAGTAAAACCTACTCACTTATCAAAGTTTGAATAAAGATTGTCAAAGTAAGGTTACATGTACTAGTGGGGTTTCATCTAAAAAAATATTCTTTTTTTTTTATTAATCATGGTTTGAGAATGTCAATAAAAATACTATCCGTTCTTTTTCATTTACTATGCAATGTAAACAAATAATATGGTTTACCATCAGGTGTAAGTCAGTTATACACTTCGGGATACGAACGCCGGGAATTCTTATCCAGACACACCGATCCCTCAGTGTATAACTATTACAGAATGATTAATTATCACACGGTATTGACCGGTACAAGCAATACCGTTGAACACGTGATCAACTTTTATTCCATTGGGATATAGAAATTTTATCTGTTATGAAATAATACGTATACTATATCATGTATCGGAAAAGGAAGAATTAAATAAGTGCTTACAGATGCATACATTGAATATTTGAATTTAAGGAAGAGAAAGTCATTAAATTATTTCCTCTTGCAGTTTTAAGAAAAAAGGTAATGAAGTGATCTTTTTAGAGAAATTAAAACATAGGACCGCTTGGTCATTGGCTTAGCGTAAATGTTTCATGGGATAATATTCTCAACACACCAAATAAATAATACATGTAGCACCTGAGCTTAGATATGGTATATGAATTTCCACCACTGAAATTATACTTTTGATGAAGGTCTGTACAGTGATTCTCTGAGTTCATCATTCCCTAATTAGTTGTTGAGTCCGCATTTGCATTCTCTTTTTACCTGCGTCTCCAACGGCGAAAGGAGATCTAGTAACCGCTCGACGTCGTCCGTCCGTCCGAAAGACCTTGGATAGGAAACATTCGTCAAAGTTTTCTTGGCTTCAACAAAAGGGAGTGATTTTATATTTTGCCTGCAGCTTCATAATGTTGAGTTGTAGCGTGTAGATGTGGATCTGTCGTGCAGCCACTTTCTGTTTGCCGATATTTAAAAATTCAACAATACTAAAAACACTAGAAAAAATATCGTGAAAGTTTTCTTGGCCTATACCGTAGGGAATTAATTTAATTTTTGTCTGCAGATTGATAATATTGAGCTGTAGCGTGTAAACAATGTTTGGATCTGTCGTGCAGCCACAACCTGTTTGCCGATATTTTAAAATTCAACAATAATCAAAACACTAGAAACAGTTCGTGAAAGTTTTCTTGGCTTATACCAAAGTGAATGATTTTATATTTTGTCTACAGATTGATAATGTTGAGTTGTAGCGTGTAACCAATATTTGGATCTGTCGTGCAGCCACATCCTGTTTGCCGATAGTATTGCGCTTTATAGTATTAAACGTATTTGAAGGCCTAAACAATAGTATCAAATGTTAATTAAAGTATATTTAACTATACTAGCAATAATAACTCGTAGGATCCATTCTCCATGTAACACAAGTCATCTAGAGAGCCATAATAGCTTGACCTAAACACGATTCGAGCTGTTAAATACCTCCTAAAATGAAAATTTAATCTTCATCATAATGACTCAAAGGGATATTCTATACTGTTAAAATACATTTAGGTGGTAATAACGTAATTTGTCGAAAAAGCTTTTGTTATCTGATATACGAGTAGGGATGTTAAAGTATTGAAACACGCAACGATTGTCACGAAAAAAGGTTTGTAAAACGTAACTAGTGCATCCGCACCGCGAGAGCACATTCATTTATGTGTTGTCATGTTGTAATTACCTTCGATATCAGTGTTTGTATTTGTTTTTGTATTTTGGTTTTGTTTTTCGTATTCGTCTTTGGGTTATATCCGGATCCGTAGAATTGGTTTTCTTTTGTTCCTGTTGTCATAAACCTGCCTTGTGTTTGTTTTTTTTTATGAAGTTTCATAAAGTTTATGGTTTTTTCGATATTCTGTTGCAGATACTTATATAAGGCATTCGAAACATATCACTAGTACAGCATTGAAAGATTACACTTTGGTCTCGCGCGTCGTGTAGTCTTCAAAGGAAATCAACCTCTCACACCGGAAGGCAAAAAATAATCTCTTATCTCAAATAAACAAGCCATTTAATTAGACTAAAAGAATATGTAGACACGCGTGAACCAATGAAAACACAGAGTCACAAAATACTAAACTACAATGAAAGTTCAGTTACCGTGACTGGATGTTCTGTCATGAGAAAAAAAAAATAAGATTAAAATTTGCTTTTAAAAAAGTTTTGCTTTCAGAGTAATTTATTGCGTTAAATTGTTGAAGCAGTTACTATCTTCTATTAAGACGATGTTTTTGACGTTGTTAATTTGCTAGTATTTAGTAAATTATAAATTTCCCGTCCAGGTATAAAATTCTGCTCCTGGACAAGTGAGTATTGATCGACTAATTGTCAGTAATCAAAAAAGTAAACATAAGTAAATAAATTTATTAACCGAGTTTTTGTTAAATTTTGGGGCATATAAGTCAATCTGACAAATTTTAACCTTTTCGTGCGAAAAACAAATAGAAGAATTGTTGCTAAACATAATAACCCGAGCGATCGTGTGAACTTTGACATACCAGCAGGTTCTATGGTAGTTGGGTTACTAGCACTTGACACTTATTATTCATGCGTTGAATTTTACGATAGATATCTAATTCTCTATTTTGTTTTATTGACATATAAAGAAAATGAAGGGAACGATATTGATGTTAACGATTTTAATCTTTGTGGTTTTTATTATGAACTGCAATGCTGATAGTAAGTATAGCATAATGGTAAGGATTCATTAAATATGTTATATCTGGAAACAAGGGGAAAATAATTATGTTTTATTAATTTCTGTTATGTTTTTAAATGAAGGAAAATATTTTTAGTATTATATTGCATGCAAATTTTAGCTCGTTCTGGCCAACAGGGAACAATGCCAACGATTGATACCAAACTTTGTGTATATTATGAATATAAAAATATGTTTTGTTACTTTGGTACCTTTGCGTACCATTGTAGATATATGGCCACCAAATTCCAAATGTTTTAAAAAGGTTAGATTTCAAAGGAAGCACTGTATACATTTTGTACGTGGGATCAGTGATGAGAATCTAGTGTTTTTTGTCTTTTTTAAGGTACATTTTGGTATGCTATTGTTACGGCTTTGGGACAAAAATTAATTTGCAGAGAAAGTCTGGCCCTTCGTAAGTACTTAAACTTTTTTTCTCATTAAAGCAGCAGTTTTGTAATAACTCATAACATAAGTACTTGAAGACCTAATCTTTTTTCAATGAAATTTATTTTTAGTAACCTAACCATTAATTATATGTGTTATCTTCTATATTGGATATGAACTCAAATCCTCATTTTGTACCGTTTCAAACGTAATAATTAAAACAAGGTTTTGATAATATTCAGTAAAATTCAGACCTTTTCAATATAAATACACACATGAATAAAACTTAGGCCATACCAAATTGAATTTTAGATCTTTGGATTTTTTATAGCAAAGATATGTGCCGGCGAGCATTTTTCTCGAGGACTAGTTTTTTTAGGCGAAGATTAAATTGACGTGCGGCACAATTTTTTTAACAAAAATATTGCATAAAACTGGAAAAAAATCCCTATTTCTTACCAAATTTTAGGAGCGGTCGAACACTTTTTATTATTAATTTCCTGAAAAATGAATAATTTTGGACGAATTTCAGCATTTTGTTTGGTTAAAATTTACAAAGTCCGAAAATCAGAGCTACCTGACCGCCTCGGTGGTCTCGTGGTAGCGTGCTCGCCCCGAGTGCGGAAGGTCGCGGGTTCGATCCCCGGCCGGGTCAAACCAAAGACATTAAAATTGGTATTTGCTGCTTCTCCGCCAAGCACGCGGCATCTAGGAGTAAGAGCAAATACTGGTCGGCTCGGAGTCAGTATAATGTGTCCGAGTGAGGTGATATGTCTTCCTGCGGACAGTTACCTCGTGAACATTAAAAATCCGACTTAGCGTGTCGGTCTAGTACAAAGCAGGAATCATATTCATTATCATATCAATATGTTCTCGTCCTGATATGCACCTGGTTGCCACTGGATGTTAAACAACAATTCATCCATCCATCCATCGTAGCTACCTAAAAGCATTGCATTTTTAATAGATTTTTGTGATGTTTGGATATCAATATTAAATGTTTTGGTTGGTGAATGGAAAAAAGCAATAACTTAAAGATGATCGCTGGTCTAATAGAAAATAAATAGGATTTGAAATAGGTGTTTTAGTTTGAGAGAACATATGAATAGTAAACAAATAAACAGGAAAAAAATATAGGTTCATGTGATCATTTTAGAGCTATAAGGAAATTTGCAGGAAATGGGTTTTCTCTGGATTTTTCATCGTCTTTGCATTGACAACTTCAGTCTCTCAAAGATGTATGCAAAAAAAAAAAAAAAAGGATTTCATAAAATTTTGTCAAATACCATTTTAAGGTATATATGATTGAATAATGGGCAAAAAATTTCATGTTTAAGAAATGGATAAAACCCGAGGATTCCGAAAATCTGACAAAAAAACAAAAAAATGACCAGCGAACATCCTTAATTATTTTTACTATATATATAGTACATAAAGCTTTAAATAATATACATTTCAACCCTTCGTTTCTCTATCATAACTACACTAAAAGATATATATATAATTATCAAAAATAATATTTCAAAACATTTGTTAAAAATTATAGCTAATTTAGCCATAAGCGGAACTCCCGTTCAAGATGAAACTTACACTCATGATGATGGTACAGATTATCCAGCTTCATTGGCTGTTGATGGAAATACCAACCAGACATTTATTGGCGGAAGTTGTAGTATCACGGGTCAAGGTCCTTCTTGGTGGAAACTTGACCTTGGACAACCTTCAAATATACACAGAATTATTTTTTACCACAGAACCGAAAGTATGTTATAGTGATTTAAAATTAATGTTTTTTTTTAAGTTCTTTTTTAAACGCATTTTTGCGCCAGACCCGTCAGAAACCTGTAGCCTTTGTTAGTCTCGTGTGCGGGATTTTTTCGCTGAGATGAAGATCCATTGGTAGCCTTGAACTGTTTTCTGCTCTTTGGTCGGATCGTTGTCTCTCTGACACATTCCCCGTTTCCATTCTCTTTTTATTAGTTGGCAAAATGGTTGGAAAAGGATATGATGACCTGATACTTGATAAATATACACGTATGTCACGACGCGTATTTTTTTTTCAAAAATTTGTCTGTTTTGATTTTTATTTGGATTCGGTTATATTTCGCTGACAGACATATTATTTTTCAACATTAACTGTATAACCGTTCAATCCCAGTACACATACCTACTAGTATTCAAAATGATATATTTCAATGTTATATGATACAATTGTTTGGTGCTATATTATAAAAGTACGGTGTCAAGAAAATGTCAAAGAGGTCAAGCTGAATTCAAATTCTGCAGTTTTATACTTTTAAATAATTGATTAAATAGAAAAACGCCAAAACAAAAAAAAGAAAAAAAAAACAAACATATGATAACTGTTTTGGGTCTGTTCGATTATGAAACTCGATGCTTTCTTCTAATTTTATTCCATATTCGTCATTTCTCATATTGTCAGAACTGCGTTAACGTTAAAACACTTAGTTAGGCTTGTTTTTAATTATGCCCGAAGACCTTTTTTTTCTCGGTGATATTGATCAAGATACAAAACAACTTGTCAACTTACCGGCAGGTGGACGGCGAAAGTGTTAACGTATCCTTGTGTGTGACGTAGTATCCAGCCTGTGTTGATAACATTTGCTGCCTTGATACTTGGATATCAATGATAACTAGCTACCTTTAACACTAAACTGCAAAACTTTACATTATATTCATATGAAAAACGTGAATGTTTTATCATTAATAGAACTTATAGGTTACATTCACAATAAATTAACGTGAATATTTTTCAAAAAACAAAACAATCTGTCAAGAAAGTGTTTTTATGACTCAAAAACTATTCATTTTTGCATCATGATGTACATATTTGTCATAAAATCAAAAATGAAGACAAATACATTGTAAATCAATGGTCTTTTTATTTTGTCTGTATGGTTTAGCAAACGAAAGGCTAGACGGATACTATCTCTACATATCAGACAGCTTTAATCAGTCGAATCCAAAAGCAGGGACCGAATGTTACCATGACCCGAAAGATGGTAACATACCAAATCTGGTACAGAACAAGATTTGTGACACTGTAGGCAGATACGTTGTGTACTATAAAGATACTACAAATGCGGAACTTTGCGAAGTGCAGGTTTTTGGTAATATATTTAAAAACTTTTTTTTCTAATAATCATTAGAATTAGTCAGGTTGATATCTTGTTAATTTAACTATACCCCCTCCCCCAAAAAAGAATTACGCAATGTTTAGGCTCTATGACAGTTTGTCTTGAATGTAACATCCCCCCTCTAGTGACTGCTTCAATCATGACAAAATTATTTGATAATTGTATTGAAATGTCAGTTGATGAATATTGAAACAGTCAAAGGTAAGGTTTCAACACCCTCAAGTAAAGTTATCAGTTTTTTGGAAAATCTATTTAGCCCGTTTGATTCTATTGCTTACAACGTTTTTCTGTCTATTTATGGCTTTTCAGAAGTTTTGGTCTCTAGCGTACCTGATGAAACTTAATCCAGAAATGTTCATTGCACAGAAGACATTTGGCATCTAAGTTTATTTCTGGGAAAAATGGAAGCGTTTGCAACCATTGCTCAATAATTACATTTGAATCCCGGAAATATGATTGGCTGAAAAGAATCAAATTAATTAAATTAGCACTCCTTTATTTTTAGATGAAATATATCAACTACAACGCAATGACAACACATATAAGAGGTTACAACTTTGGCGTAGGAATAAAAAATATTCCCTTAAAAGGACAATTTGAATTCATGAATAGCGTAATTTAAAACTGCTGTCAAATGTAATTAGAAGAACTAAATGCTTCTTTTAGTTGTTTCATAGGCTTGTATAAGAGTTTTACATTTTTATTATTGCTCCCATGCTTAAAAAAATATTTGATTCGGCAAACGCTTTTACACGCCTATGAAACTACACTTTACCTCTTTCCATTTCATGTTCATATTTCAGCTTAATGGATGTTTAAACGCTATAAATTAAATTAGATTAAAAACTGACTAAGATATTCTTACAAAACGGAGATGGTTATTGTGCTTTGAATATAAAATTTCAATGTTTTAATCAACGAAGGACATGCATAATATTACCCTTCCGAATTACCTGATGTTACTCCTGTTTTTGAGAGAGATTACATTGCAAATGTTTGGGATTTTAAGCTGTTTTATTTTCAGATTGTTGGATTTGAAATGTGTTTTTCCTACTTTGGTTGTATATTTGTAGTACGTATTTGTTTGGTATATTTGAGTTTTCACAAACTGGGACGTTAGAATCAAATCATATTTTAACACGATTGTAGCAAAATATGGATCTTTTGATTTTAACGTCCAAGACGTCATAGTAAAGTTTCCCGGAAGCTTTAACAAAACAAATAAAATCAAATCAATGCTTTATTGTCATATAAACTGAAATCAGTTCCTGACATATACATGTAAAACAACAATTCAAAATGAAACATACACGTAGACCTGAGACATATAGTGAGTTCGGTGGCCGAGGGGTCTGGGTAGTTCGTCTAAAAAGTAGAAAAAGTTCAATCTTAGATTAGAATTATTAGTACATCTGATTAATAAGAGAAAACGTTTTTTCTCATATTTTCTAAGCAGAGAGCTAAAGTACTAGGGAGACCATTGTGAGTGTTTCACACTTTAACAACAGTCGATTAGGGAGCTAGGTGGCCGAGTGGTCTAGGTAGTTCGTCATGACTACTAATGATCACTAGCCTGTCAACACTGAGGTTGTGAGTTCGAATCTCACCTGTGGCGGGTTGTGTTCGCCTCAGATCTAAATTGACAAGGATTGCCAATTTTCCTACCGAAGGTCGGTGGTTCTCTCCGCACACTCGGCTTCCTCCACCAATAAAAACTGGTCCCCGCGAAATAGCCAAATGTGCTGAAAACGGCGTAAAGACCCAACTAAACAAACAAAAACAACAGTCAATTTAAAGTGATATTTGGAACGTATCAACCACGGCATCAGTAAAATAAAGAATATGGAAATTAATTTTTGAAACAAAATCTCATCATACACGTGACAAAATGTTAAGCGAAAGAACAGTGCTTTTGATGTGTTTACTTATAAATTTATACGCATTTATACATCTCTTGAACCGTTTGATAATTTCTGATATCACTACACGTTTGTTAAATGCTCGTGAAATCTCCATCCAAAAAATATTCGCAAGACCTCTCGGAGTTTTACATCGTCATTAGAGAAAAAGATTCTCGGACAAGCCTCGCAGTTTAAAAATGAGAATTTAATTATCTCGAGTTGATAAATTTCGGAACCAACTGGTCATCGTTGTAGAATCTATATTTAATACTCGATCTATTAGATACATGTATAGTCATTAAGAGAACATCGCGTGTAAATCATAATGCATGCTACATGTATTATATCATTAAAAAAGCACAGTTAAAGTTACTTTTTATTATGTTTTTATTCTAGGATGTTATTTTGGATTTTATGGATCAAATTGTGAAAAGGAATGTTCACCAAACTGTGAAGGAACATGTGATATTTTTACTGGTTTGTGCTGCTCTTGTATGCAAGGATTTACAGGAAGTTTTTGTAATGAAAGTGAGTTAATGTTTGAAAGTTTGAAAAATGTAAACAAAAATATATTGTGAATTTTACAAAAAAAAAAAAAAATAAATAAATAAAATTGTGGAACGTTGAGTCAATTTAAACACAAAAATATTTTTAAGAATTGTAAGATAGCTTTGTCGATTTAATTATATGACGGATAATAAATTTTAAATTGTTTTCTGAATTTTTTAGTGTAAATCACACCTTTTTAACTATTATACATGTAAATTTTTTATGCAAAATTTTCATTTTGTACAAGTATCATGAAATCGTCATCCTAACACTTTGAGAAGTCAGAAAAAATTGTCCATTTAAAAAAATACAAAATTGTAAATAATGTGAAGCTTAATCATAAATTGAATAAAGGTTAATTTTTTTCCAGGAAATCTGAATTTTAAAAATCATGTGTTGCTTTTAATTTTTTAACTTAACTGTCAACTAATGCTAGATGGTATGATTATGGGCGTACATACAGAGACCTGAATAGTAATCCATAGTGGCGTTTGCTGCATGGAACCCTTTTCTGGTCTCTGTATGGTCCCTTCATTATGTCATTTATTCCTTATCTTTTAAATACGGTTTTATTTTGTTTACCAATATAAATTCATTTCATAACAATGCATGCATTTAGACACGTGATAGTCAATTATGTTTGTATGCTATCATATTTTAACTGTACTTTGTATGCTATCATATTTTAACTGTATTTTGTGCATGCTATGTATACGTCATTGTTATGTTTTATTTTTAAAGCTCAGAAGAGCTTGTATTATGTTGTTTGATATGCATCGACTTTCAATGAAACTTTTAATTGAATTGAATTGAATTGCAAATAGTTATGGTTATTGTGATGTTTCTTTTTTTTTTTGTTGTTGTGTTTTTTGGTTGTTCCCTTTGTTACATATGTTTATAAATTTACAGTTTTACTATATTCCCATATTACATAAATAGTGCGATTCTATTTTGAAAATGACCTGGTTATCGATACATTTTCGTACCTTTGTTCAATAGTAGATAAATCGTTCCCGGACCAGTTTTTTACCATTTTTCCAGTATTGCAGATGATGTAAGTGACCAAATATTGGTTAATTAAAATCGTTAATGTGACTTTCCATTATTGTCCAGTACTGCAAATATGGAATATATTGAAAAATTCTTAAATTCCAGAATTTTCTTTGTCTAAATACATTGAAAATATTTCAAAATCAGTATTATACAGTCAGAAATTAAGATACTGGAAACTATTGGAGGTTAAGTAGAATTGCAGAAATTTGAAAATATTGAATTCAGGAAGTCTAGAATTGTAATATTTCAAAATGTTGGAATACAGAAGAGAGGTTTTTGATTGGCCAATATATCATGTACATGTTATAATATGTTACCTTAGGCTAGTAAAATGTATTCCGTAAACAATTGCGTACATGTGTAGATCATAAAATATCACAACGAGTACACATTCTGAGATATTTTTATTGTTGTTTGTAAAAGTTATGAAATACATTTTACCAACCTTTCATTTCTTATTATGCTCCACAAGTTATTACGGTTGTCAAAAAATGTTTGCAAAAATATGTTTGCAAGATAGAGCAACATGTTGAGAAACTAAATATATCTAATTTATTTTAAAAATCGTTTTCGTCACAGATATGATTTTCAGTTTATCTTCGTCTATTTCGGACCAATTTTGTACATAAATCTATGAAATTCCTGTTCTTTTTTCAGCAACGCCCCCGAGCGATACTATTTCTCCAGTTGTTGAAGCCCAATTACTCGAAGTAAAAAATGACGAAAATAGAATAAACGGGCAAATCTCCAGTTTACTACCGGTGTTTGTTTGTAAATTTAATTATACATCAAAGGAAACATATTTTTTTGATGTGCATTGGTCCATAAATGGCGACAGGATAAAGATTGAGGAAAATGTTCCTGTTCGTGATGACAACATTTCCTATCTACGAGAGACAGATTGGATTGACAAATACCATATGAATATGGAGGTAGGTAGTAATTAATGCGATATTTGTCGTGTCATACCACTTTTCTTGTTTGAAAATATCAATATTCAGACAACATACATTGCAGCTCTTGGAGAACACAATGCACGTAATGCCCGGGATGTAATGGCTTCTTATTCCTTGTTGTTTTAAGGATAGACTTTAAGGTGGTACCCAACACTTTCACTAAAATTATTTTGGCTCGTTTAATTTTCATAAAATTTTGACAAAGTATTTACTTTGACCCATTGACAAAAATTTTAAAATTTCAAAACATTTGAACCAACCAATTCATCCGAAAAATTACACTGATTGTATAGCAGTTTGACAAACACTAATATTGATCATTGAAAAGCTTAATATTCCCTTAACAACATTTAGCTGATTTTACAGAGTTATCTCCCTGTAGTGTTAGGTACCACCTTAAGAATAGTATCGGCCGAATGAGTCTATCAGTAGGTTGTTTTCCTTTAGTCTATTGTCGAAGACCTTAAAGCAAGAAAGTCACAAAAATTGTCCAATATAATATTATGTTCCAGTATATCATGGGTTAGTTTCTCTTGCACATAACGCTTACCCCCGTCTTTCATCTTATTTCGAAATTGTATAACTGTATCTCACGAAGACATTGCAGACAATATGAGTTTTTAAAACTGATACAAATCGCAAGTATGTTTCTTTTCATTTTGTTTTTCAGGTAAACTGTTCTGTGAGACTTAGATATTACAACGGTTCAGTTCCAAGTTTATTTTTTTACAGTCCTGTGTTTAAAGCCGGATTATATGTAAGTAAAAACAAGAATATCTACAGTAACCTTGAAATTGACAACAAAAGTAGATAACAGAAAACGTTAACGACATGCATTCACTTTTCCATTTGTAAACTTCACGTTCATCAGCTACATTCCAGAGGCAATGTCTTGTGCTGTTTACATTTCCGCGCGTTCCTTGCCTTGTGGCCAGAAAACAAAACGGAAACAAAAGATACTCAAACAGGGATATTTGGTTCAAGAGTGAAATCATACCCCAAAATTTCAACAGTCGTCATCACGAACCTGTCATCTTTAATGAATATCATTTCCCCACATAAAAACTAAACGCTTCCGTCCTGTCTAATTTTATTTTTTTTTCTCCACTGAAGATGGCATCATACTGGATTTTGAATGAGCACAGTACGGGTGTTTTATAAGAGACAGTCACCGCCTACCAGTCCAGACCACCTGAATTCACCCCCTTTTCTTTGGTGGTTATACGTAGCTCATCATTTATTTATATTTTTAGTTTTTTTATGTTATGATTTTCTTGTTTGTATGTCCTCGTTCTTACATGTCCCGGGTTTGTCTTTGTCTCTTGGTTATTTTATTAATAGTTGGCCCCTGAACTTTGATCACCGTGTAGTTACTTGGACACAATGCGAGATCATGACGAAAATACTCATTTAGTAGCACTGTTTTATTAGTATATTAAATCTCTACGGGACTGGTATATATTATAATAATTAACTAATTTTTACTTTTCAGCCGGAAAATGATGAATATAGTATTCTAGAAGGGGAATCAATTAATATTATTTTTACACCAACTGTACCTGTCGGTTGTAACACAACAAATAATCTCAACAGAACTGCCCACTGTATCCAACCTGTATATATCTTTCAACCCAATACAAGTACATGTACCAATGAAAAGAGGGACATAGTTCTGAAAGCAGATTTTTGTGGAATGAAAATTCGAAGCATTGACTGGAATGAGAAAAAGCATGTACAAGTGGAAGGTGTAAGCGACGGACTGTATAATCAAGCTCCTCGAACAGCCTACATAAAAATAGAAAGTAGACCTGAAACAACAAAAGCAATGTGGAAAAACCTTGAAGTTCCTTTGATAAAGGTTTGTTTTCTCATTCCGTCCATGTGACAAAGACTTGAAAAAGAATATTTGATAAATTACATATTGGAGAAATTTATTTAGCATATTAACCCATCTTTCACGTTACGTCGTCATTATGACCTCCATGTTTCTGCTTTAATGTTTCCATCACTTTCTTACATACTAAGCACAGCTACATTTATTTAACCAAAGAAAAAAAAAACGTTTTGATTCTACTGTGATAGTAATTATTATATAAATGGAAACTTACATTTTTTATTACATTAATGGTATTGCCCCTAGATTTTACGGACAAAAACAGTTTCCTTAAAAAAGTTCTTGGTCATGTGTGGAATCAAAAAGAGGTAGTATATCGAAGAGACAGACAAAATAATGAGAAAAGTCCATAAATTTGAAATACATAGGAAAAGACAAATTTATGAGAATGGAACATAACGAAACAAATACGTATAACTAAAGGAATGAAAAGCATATAAGACATAAGGCCACACCAAAGTGATTTTTAGTTCTTTGGTTTTTTTATGTCAACAAATAGGTGCGAGCGAGCGAAATTTTAATTTTAATTATTTTTTCTTGAGAACTAGTTTTTTTCAGGCTAAGATCAAATTTACGTGCGGCACAACTTTTTTTAACAAAAATATTGCAAAAAAATGGAAAAAAAATCTTATTTTTTACCAAATTTCAGGAGCAGTGAACACTTTTTATTTTCAATTTCTTACAAAACGAAGAATTTGAGGAATATTCTCAGCATTTTTGCAAAATGAAGTTACGGCGGCAGAAAAGTTTTTTCTTAAAATTTAGGTCCGAAAAGCGCAGCGGTGAAATCCAAGGAACTTAAATCAATTTGGTGTGGCCTAGATTATACATGTTATAATTGATAATGTAATGTAATATATTTATAAGAGTATTCTCTCTCCATGCATTGGTATCATTTAAGAGAAAACAAATCTTACTCTGCTTGTTGTTACTATAGAGATTTTTATCAATTATTCTGTAGATAAATGTATTAGATAAGGATAGTATTATGACCTACAGGCTGTGCCAATCTTGGAATGATCCACACATTCAGACTTACGATGGACGGAATTACGACTATATGGAGATTGGTGAATTTGTGATATACAGAAATGATAAAGGACCTTATTGGGTAATTGTTCCTGTTTGATTCAAATAAAATAACAAATGTGTTATTTGAAGAATTCTGTTTTTATATATTAATATCTCTGTAATTTCTTTATATATCAACATGTATCACGACAACCATTATAAAAAGCAGTAAATCTGTTTAAAACTTAGTAAAAAGGTGAACAAATCGGGTTCGTCCAATAACAAACTGGATAAAGTCAGTGTCAGAAAAAATTCTTTCTATATGGAATAACAATACATGGTGACTCTCTTAAACAATATATGTCTTTAGTTTATAGGATGTTTTTACCATGCATGTCACACAATTTCGTATAAATTATGGAATCTGGACTCTTGTGCCTTAGAACCATTCTATTAAAGAAAATTGTTAGTCGTATATTGTCAGAAATATGTTTTCCTGCTAATTGTAAAATACTATCTTTTTTTAAAAGGTTCATGCACTTTTTTCCAATTGCGGTTTTGGATGGTATAAGTCAGCTTGTCATTGTGGAATAGCAGTTAGAAGTAGATATTCACTTTATGTATTTAGAGCATGTAAGAAACTTTCCAGATGGCATACCCAAATGCAGAGACCGCCGATAACGAGAATGAATATAGCTGATGAGAATGATTTTGTACTAGAACAGAGGAATAATAAATACAAGGTATATACAATTTTTCAAAAGAATTGCTAGGTATTTGCAATACATTGCATGCGTTTGCAGCGATGTAAGTCAGATGTGTATTCATCTTAAAACCTTACCGAATTATCTCGCTATTTGGATAGATTGATGAATGGATTAATTATTGTTTAAAGTCCTGTGGCAATTTGGAGGACGAGAACATGTTGATGTATTATGAAGATAAACCCTGATTTATACTGCTGGACTGACGTGCTAGGCCGGAATTTTAACGTGCTTCTCACGGGGTAACAGTCCTGAGAAGACACATTATACGGATTCCGAGCCGATCAGACCTTTGCTCTTACTCCCAGAAGCATTATGCTTGGTGGAGAAGCAGCAAATACCAGTCTTAATGTCTTTGATTTGATCCGGCCGGGGATCAAAACCACGCCATATCGCGCTCGAGGCGAGGGTGTTACAAAGAGACCACCGAGAAGGTTTCTCGCTATTAGAATAAACAGACGAATGTCTATGTACCCAAATCAAACCGTGCATGAACGTTATATACAATATTGTGTTTGTTGGATTTGCAATATTTTTGGGAATTAATAACGAGGTGCCGATTATCAAAATTGATTGACATATAATTAATCTTTAGTTCGTATCTGCCGATATAAACAATAGCTGAATTCGTTTTACTGCCCTGACCAAAAGCATCATTTAAATGTACATTATATTTCTCCCTTTCGGTGTGATTTAGACTCATCTATCAAAATTGTAGATGATGTCAAAAATGGATACAAAATATAGAGTCTCGATAGTGAGGTCAAATTGTACTCGTAAAACTAGCTCGAATTAAAGATTTTAACATAAAAATGAAATATTTCTATTATTTATTTTTAGATAATTCTACCAATTGGAACAGAAATATATTTTCATTATAGCTATAGAAATGGATTTATTTCACGGATTTCAATAAAACCATCAATTTATGACGTACATACAGCAAAAGGCTTATGTGGTTTTACGGGAATCACAAGAGACATCAGCGATGATTATAATCATCGGGAACTTGGTGTAATACAGAATTTACTCAGCTTTGCAAGATCTTGGAGGTTTGACCATCTCATTGTTGTATTCCTAATTGCATTCATTTTCTTATTTTTGAAATTCACATTGATTTTATATATTTTTAACTTCTTCGTTTATTAAATTACATATTGATAACAAAATGTTTTGAAAAACGTCATAAATCAAATTTGCAAGTGTTTTGATTAAGGTCATACAAATGTTTGTTACTGAATACTGTTATAAAGGTAATGGTAACTGCATGTTCTAATTACGTGCTGCATAATAATAAAATAACTTTATACATGTATTAAATGTAAATTTCTTTCCAAAAACTTTGCAGGATAGATCCTAACACTATGAAAGATGAGCAACTATTCGTTTCTGATCCATCTTTTTTATCTGAAGCATCGGAAGAAGATAGAAATATTACGAATGAAAATAATGCCACTCAGGATGGTTATTGTACATGTTACGACTTATTTTATACACCTCAGTGTGGTTACGCCGAGTCATGTACATCCATTTTTCGGACACAAAATGGAAATGGTCAGAATACAACTGAGAAAGATACAGATGAAGAACCACTGGATTTCGACGATGATGACAGGAATGGAACTGTAAGGTCTAGCACATTAGGTCACCAAGCACTGTCTGTCACACATTAGGTCACCAAGTACTGTCTGTCACATACACGTAACTGATATTTTCCTTTGAAATGTCTATTTTTAACTCTCAATATTTCTCTTCTGTTCAATCGTACTCTCTTTAGTATTCAATTTCCATTGTCTTGATCATGATATTTTCACCTTTACATAGTTTCCGTGTTTCTATGGGACATCGGTTGATTGTTTATTTTTCCAAATTTATTTTTCAATAAAATTACGTCTCCACAGTGAATGGGAGATCAGTGCGTTTCCAAATACATGTACTGAACTTTTTTTTAATGTAGTTCATGAAGTTGCAGGATGGAATAGTATCTAGAATCTAATAATTACTTATTTTAATATGCGCTTGTTTTTCCAAAACTATCCAGACTCATGGATGCTCATAAATTAAAATATTTCTAGGATCCATGCATGATCACTTCCTTTCTTCCATCTTAGACGTTCAACTACGTTTTTCATTAGCAATTAAAAGTTACATTTTAATTGGCCACCTATTATGAGCTCTCCAAAACTTTTATTTTCGGTCTTTTTGAGTTCCCATTATTTCTTATCACTTCGACATTTGTTGCACGTACATGTAAATGATAACGCATAAATACATAACGTAACAAATTTAATGAAACTGATTTCAGGAACCAGTATTTAGGGATGGATGGAATGAAACTAATGCCGAGGAAATATGTAGAAAGCGTATTCATGAAGCAATTCCCGAGGATATGTTTGGAGAATTGGCAGATGTAAATGATGGAGCCTTTATCGAATCCTGTAAAGATGATATTCGGGTACTCTAGATTTTTTTTCTTGGTAAAAACAAACGGCTCTTACAATTATTTCGATCGTATTTGCAAAATTGTTTCTTTTACAACCGTTAACGCTGGAGATACAGTCAATTTGTTGAATGTTTAGAAAAAATGCCCCCTGAGTTGCATATGGCTTGGGAAGAGTACTTCCTGCAGATCGGAAAGCACCATAGTTTAGTCTTCTTCAAATTCGTTAGAGGTTCTAAATGTCTTGCGTTTGTGCTTCGAAGTCCAATTTTGTATTTTTACTACATGTATCTACATAGTTACATCCGTGTTTTTTTGAAAGAAAAAGTTTATTTTACGAATGTATTGTTAAGCACAAATTAAACAGTTATTAAATTTACCTTTCAATCAATATTGAAAGTTTACTTTGCATGAGGAAGCTGAAAACTTATACATATTTTTATAATATAAACTTACATGCGCGTTCTGTATTTTAGGCCATAATTGTTCCTTACTGGAACAACCTTTGAATTTGAAACATTTAAAACAACACAAACACACACAAATCCAACATTGTCATACACAGATTGCCCTGCAGATTGGATTTAACGAGTTCAGACTTATGTGAACATTGTAAGAGAAGGCGCCACCTTACGATTTATATTTTGAATGTTGTATTTATCAACAGAAATAAATCATTCATATATATTCAGCTGACTGATGTTAATGATAAAAAGATTTGATATAATAACTTTGAGATTTCAGAAGTATTTATTATAAAGTATAATATTTTGACATAGAGGATTACTGCCGTTACAAAAGCTGCTTAACTAGGGTCTTATCAGGGATAAGTTGATGCCATCACTTCGGTCGTCATTACGAATTGATTGACAGTTACAGTGTTCAAATATCTAAGATGGCGCTAGACTTGTTCCCACTGTGGTAACATTTCATGTACCTGCATCAATTTGTGACTACCACCGGATTGAGTGTGTGCCGTATACGGCGCAGGAACTGCATACTCTTCCGGAGTACATGAATTCACTCCTGGATTTTATATGAGCTCATGTTCTAGTTTTCATGTTTATTTGTTGTGCTTGTGCTTGTGGTTGTTTATTTGTTTTACCTGGTTTGTTTGTCTTATGGATTGCGTGTTTTTGGTTTGCGACTTAGGTGTATTTGTCCTCTAACAATCGACAGTTTCAAATATCATGTATCAGGACAAAATGAGATGAAAAATCAGTATAATTGTGATATTTTTCATATTATTTCATTATTTGTTAAAATATTCGTCACGGATTAAATGATGTGGATTTAGCAACTTGATTTGTCCACAATACGGTACCTATATAGCAACGGTTCAAATCAAGTACATTGTACGTTATATTCATTAATTTGTATTGTAAAATGAGTTTAGCTCTCGTAGGCACATTTGACCTTATCTTGATTTAGTCTACCAATTGTAACTTTGATTTTCAAGAGTTTTTGTTTATAGTATATATTTATAAATATGGACGGGTGCTTTCGTAATACTTGCATTCTTGACCCTAATACATGTATCTAAATTATGTACCCCCCAACCAATCGTTACAGTTCTCAGAAGCGGTGACCTTTTGGGTTATCATTATGTATCAGCTTTTATAGTATGTTTCAGATAGGGGGATTTGTGTACCATGAAATATGTTTAACCAAACCATTATTCACTGTCATACAATCCTGATTATGTTTTGTATTTGTGTTTATCTTGGTCTGTTGGGAGATTCATTGGTATGTCATTGTTGACCGGTTTACTGTTATTTGTTTTGTTGTTTGATTTTGTATATTTCCAGATCACTGCAGATACAGGATTTGTCGAGGATACAGTTGGAACAATACAAACCAGAATATTAATAGAAGTATTAAAAAATGAAACCTTGAAAAATGATAATATTTTAGAAAACATTATTAGCCAATTATGTCCAAACAATTGTAGTAAAAATGGAACATGCAAGTCAGGTAAGATAATTAACATGCTTATTTTTCATAAAAGCTTCATAACCAGGGTTTTATCAGGGATAAGTTTATGTCATCACTTAGGTAATTTTACGGTCGTCATCGCAAATTGATTGGCGGTTACAGTGTTCCAATATCTAAGATGATGTTGGACCTGTCCCAACTGTCGTAACATTTTATGTGCCTCCACCGATTTGTGACTTCCACTGGATTTGCTTTGTTGAACGTCACGACGGGGGTCGTATACGGAGCAGGAACTCCTACCCTTCCGGAGCACATAAGTTCACTCCTGGTTTTTATAGGAGTTCGTGTTGTTCATTGGTTTTTATAGTTTGCAGTGTTAATTTCTTGTGCTTGTGGTTGTTCATTTGTCTTCCCGGATTTGTCTGTCCAATGGATTACGAATTTTGATTTGCTCCTTAGGTATATTTGTCCTCTTTTGTATACTCATGATGAGGTTAGTTTATCATCTTCGCACGCATAACAAGAGCCTCGGATTTCTCCTTGAACGTTACGTTTTAATCTGTCTAAACTATGTTTAAAATCCTGAAGACCAGAAAAATTACTATAATTGAGAGACATCATACTGAAAAATAATTGTTTAGTACTTTGAATCTTCTCATGTTTTCAGGGCAGATCATTCAGTATTTTTACATAATATTATACGAAACGAAAACGAAATGCCTACATAACATTGCGTAAGATACAGAACAGAAAAAAAAACAAAAGCACTAGTAATGTGTTTTCTCATCACAAACCAGGAGAGATGTAATGTAATTCTGGAGAATATTCGTGTTCTGCTCAAATTTGATTTATATGATAACAGTATATTCCCAGGAAATGCTTTATGAAAGTAAAAACAATGCATATATCTTGAACATTCTCACAAACTTATCTATTCTTTGAAGAAAAATGAACGAAAAATATTGAAAACATTGAAAATACAGCATGATAAAAACAAAAGGAATGAGAAACAAATAAAGAAATCTCAAACTAACAAATAAATAAGATATACTTACAAATAGATTTGACATTTAATATTTTAAAATGGTCTGTTTTACACAACACAGAGTCAGGATAGGTGGGGATATAAACCGGTTTAAGCCTAACACAACTCTTGTGTCTGTGCTAAATCAGATTATCTTGACACTTTGATGTTACTTTATTTATGTTTTGTTCTCTTTTATGCTATTGTTTATGTGAATATAAATCAATGGATTTAAGTAATTGATATACTATTGTTCACCTTAATCAGTTTTGTTTTTAGGTGTTTGTGAATGTTATGATGGATTCATTGGTGACGATTGTTCCCAAGAGATAAATGTACCCCCAGATAATATAAGGATACCAAATGGAGGGGTATGTTGCGCACTTAATCAGATATGTGAGAGAACAAACATAAAAGGAATATTCAGATCAACAGATGTATGGTGTAAAAGACAACATTTCAAGGTACACATCGTAAGGGGTGTCTGTTTAATGATCTTGGGGAGGGGAGGTGGGTTTATTGTAAAATGAATATAGTAATATGTTTACTTATTTTAAATAATTTAAGAAATAACCATTCTTTTAACAATTCCGTTACAACACAGTTGTTCATGCATGCAACATTAATTGTATCGTGGAAAAACCTGCCAAAACATATCCAATTGTGGCTCCCTAATATATAACAATATGGTAATTACATCTATTTATTTCAGTTCTAGTGAAATTTGCAAGGAATATAACACATTATTATATATCACTGCTTTAATATTCTCTGCAGTAAGTAATACTACCTAAAGTTACAGCCCTCTTGATCTTGATGTGACTATGTCGAACTCCAAATTAAAGACTAATAAAAACACCATGAAGGTTTTTTTTGCATTATTTTCAAGTATTACCTGCATTATTCATACATTAACCTTAAGTCATCTATAGTTTTATTATACTGATATTGATAAGAATGAATATCATGAATTGCTAAAGCTATTCATCAGAGCTAAACAATCGTTCATGAAATTTATAAAATGTAATATGCATACTTTATCCATTCATTTTTAGGTCAGAGGCGAGCAAAAAGTTTACACCTCAGATACTAACATTACCAAGGCAAAATATCAAAATACATTTGTGGTGTCCTGTGATCTAGACCCTGATTTGGGATCAAATTTGACTACTACTCCTGAAGGATACGATTTGAGTGTATCGAACGATGGAACAAACTTCAGTGAAAATGTTACATGTATTATCTATGACAACACATGCTTGAAGTGCAATATATCTAGTCTTCAGTGCCAGGTTTGTGTATTTTTTTACTAAAGATTTATGTAGTCAAAATTACTCTAATGGGAACCTATATATTGGAGATCACTGTATATCAAGGCCTAAAAGGGCACAATGAAATGCCCTTTCATAAACAAAGTCAAAACATATATACATGTAATTAACCGCCAGATAAGACACCCCTGTGTTATCTATTAAGAAGTCTAGTTAGAAGAACTTATGATTGGTGACAGTCATTTTTTGTCACACATAGTCCTCTGGGTCTTCAGTTTTAAATTTTATTTGGAATGTAATCCCATGTTATACGATTTGCTTCAAAAATCGTTTCACTACAGACTATTTAATTGTACCCCCTTTTATATAATAAACAGATTTTAAAGATATATTTTGAGGTTATGTAAACAATGCCCTTGTTATACGACTTTTTGACGGGAGAAAAAGAAACATTCACACATTGGACGAATAACTCTTTTATTTCATACATCTTCCAATTTAAAGCCCACATGTCAGGAGAAGGAAACAGTGAGAGCAACTACATATGCTGCAACAGTACAGAGAACGACGATAAAAGAAGGAACCACACAAACTCTTTCAGTTTGTGGTAGTAACACATTGTGTAAGTTTTGCCGTATCACTAAACCTTTTGAATTTCTTTGCCGAGAAATCGAAGGAAACTCCCATAGTTTGAATGGGATATTCTTGATTTTACAATATTGGTCAAACTTGTGTTTGCTTACGTTTAAAATAAATGTATGCATGGCAGAAAATATTCCTTGATAGAAAAAGAAATTGGACAAGACATTTATGATGAAAATTGTGAAATAAGAAGCATGAAAATTTTCTATGAAATGTATATTCATATTTTTGCATTAAAATTTATATTTTATTTGAATAGTAGTAACCACCCTTCAGCAGTAACTGAATTCCTTTAAATCACGTTAAAACTTTATTATTACAGGTTCCAATTGGCTGTGTTACAATGTAGAAAATACTTAAAAATACAATAAACGAATAAAGCTTTTTACCACCCCAACTTTACTCATATTATTTCATGTGTATTAAACAAATTGTTTTTATTTTTTGTAGATAATGAAAAACTAATTTTGTATGCAGTGCCCATTATTCTTGTGGGATCTGTAGTTATAACTATGATAACGGGATGTTGCTGTTTTCTTTGTCTGTTCAGGAGAAAATCAAAATCGAGGTACGAGTTGCATATAAAACGACTGTATAAAACATTCTAATTTGAAATTCTGCTAAGAAATTTGCAAGGAGTATGATTTCTAGCCAAGTTTATTCAAAGTGATATGTCCTTCGGTCTAATATACAAGGTGACGTTAAAACGAATAATATTATCAAACAGAATTAATAATCTACACCGATTCTAAAACCAGCATTCAAATCTGTAATAAAAGGCTAACATATGTCCGGAAAATTGGAGACTTATATATCACAAAACGTTTTAGTCATACTCTCAGTAAATTGTAACAGTAAACAGTTTAATCTAGACTGTTGACAAGAAAAATATTGGACAACTACCAGAAATGATATTTACATCGCCTATATTGCCACTTTTTTTCAAACTTACAGCATTAACGTCTTTAAGACAGTTTTCAACACTCAGAGCTAATACGAATTCTTTGATAATAGTGAATTTATGTATTAATCAGTTATTGCTTGGCCTTAAGAATATTTGGCCTTGAGCACAACTGATGTCAATCAAAATTGGTACCAGGACATATCTATTCATCCTTTTAAAATTAAATGGCTGTATAAAGATATTCAATAATTTTTTTTCTGAAGAATCAATCTTTTTAAACTTACCGGTCATGACGTTCCATTACTGTCTCGAATTACCATGTATGTGAAGATAAAATAGTTGCATCGTACTGAAAATATAACATTATCCGTCAGATTCATCATTATGGATCATTAATATTTGTACAACAGCTTTACAACTGCTTGAGAGCAGAAACATGGAAGTCAAAACAGTTTTTGTAATGTTCCATGTTTTCGTACATATATTTCATAATACGCGAAAAAAATTTATATAAAATAATTAACCAATTTTGAATTATATTTATCATGTTGAAAAATGTTACCTTTTGACGCCGAAATAACAAGATACTTAAAAATAGCAAACAGAACATGACATTTGCTATTTTGTTAATATCGACAAAAGAATACAGAAGCGACAAAACAGTGGGAAAAGTACACAACTTTGAAGTTCAAGCAAAAGACAAAGTCATGGAATGGAAGACAATAGACGCCACAAGGATACATGTATAACTAAAAGAATAAAAAAAACATGTAATAAACTAAACAAAATTAGAACAAGGCAGCACAGAAACTATACCTCTAGCTATTTGAACTCACATTAAACTCCCATTTGTAACAGTTACTCCATTCTATTTCAGACAACAAAGCGAGGAAAATGGTGGTAAAAAGTGTAGCACTTGTTTTTTGTTATGCTGTATATGTTGTAAGAAAGATAGAAAACGGTAATAGTTTCTATTTATGACTGAATAATTCGTAATCTGTATTTCTAGCCAACATTCTCTACTTATTTACCAATTTTTTTGTGGCAGTCAGATTCTGTGTGGTATAGCGCGAAAATTTTCTGAAATGAACAAAATACTCCTGTGATAACTCGCAATGTTACAATCATATCATAATCTTTTATGACAATCGAATTATGCATTCCTCAACGGTAAAAGAGTTATTTCAGTCATGTAGAAATGATAATTGAAATATTTTGTAATCAACAGGTTGTGTTTCATAACCAATCGTCACAACCGAACCTTTCACCTAGTTAAACCGATATAGTGTAGATTCAACTGCAAAAATGACTGATTCAAACACTTATTTTAAGGATAGATTTATATCTAAATCTTGAAACAATATTAAGTTTTTGAATTTATTTATTTGAAAATGTTTAACATTCCACATATACATGGACTCCTATATATATTCAATAATGTATTCCAAATTTATATTACAGAAGATTTTATATTCATTATAGGGAAAATGAAACGTATGCACGAAATGTAACACATTTCCATCAGTGTACATGCGGAAAGTTGAGGAAAACAGAATCAGGGTAAGGGCTGCAGATTTTCAAATTTAGATAAATAATGTAAACGTGACTTACTGAAATGGTAGAGGCATACACTACATTGTATAGTATCAATAAACTTAAATTGTTTAATGTACACTTAAGGATGAAAAATATATATAAGGAGCAAACAAAAAACGCAATCCATTAGACAGGCAAACCCGTATAAAATCTGCATTTAGGATTCCTTTAATTTCATGTTACAATATTATGTTGGTTTTAGTACACTTTGAGCTGTTCCTGTTCTACAATAATTCCGTTTCTATTTACTTGGTTGTTAGAAAAGAAAGAAATTAGCGAACCTGTATGGGTACAACAAATATATGGCAATTTGTTTCCTTTAAATACTATGACTCAGCATCAAATTTATTTCTTTAATTGCAGATATCAAGACACTGACAAAAGTGACATGAAGGGATTTAATTCCTATTTTAGCGGCGAAGGTCAAATGAATGAAGGAAGATCAGGGTAAGATGCATGTATTCTCAATTAACTATTTACTAATAACTTTTAGAGTAAATAATGTATAAAACAAATTATTTTCTGACAAATCCACTGATAGATAAATGACTGTTTTATACTTCGCAATATCACATCATTGCCTCAACAATGAAATGGAAGCCATCTGAAATTTTTAAAAAACCTATTATAATACCTAATACAAATCATAAAAATAAAAACACGTAAAAATAAAGGTTACGAAATTTTGGTTTTAACTACATTATTTGTAATAAACGGCAAGTTTATCAGATTTTAATGGAACAAAAATGATATGTTTAATATGTCTTATACTCACAACCGTAGCTGACAGTCTACAATGTCTAAGAATTAATCAGACATATCAAAAATTAGACAGTATGAATATAATATGATCATAACCGTTGCAAGTACGTCAATATTGCCATTATATCAAATATACTTCACAATGCTGAGAAACCCTTACCGAAATAAAAACCTTCCTGCGAATGTTTGCAGCAAGCTTGCTGCAAACATTGCGGCAAACCTGCAGCAAAAGTTTGCGAAAGGCGTGCTGCAATATTTTTACCATTCAAATTAGTATTGCCGCAAACTTGCCGCAAACTAATAAAATATCTTATATGTATCTTATCGCATCAAGGTTGCAGAAAGAGTTTGACCAATAAAATTTTGGTTGCAGCAGATTTGCGGCAAATATAGATAGCCTTGTATGGTTTCCTGCAACCATTTAATTTAGCTGCTAATTGTCCTAAATTAAACAAAAATGAAGTTCCGTAAATACAAATTATAGATGTGGTATATATACTTATATTAATTTCAGTTTTTAATTATACATGCATGCAACTGCAATTGCCATAATTATATATTATTATATAACATTCAGCAATGAATTTTGTGTTTAAATCAACATAAATAAAACATCTTACCTCATGGAATACCATCTTTGTTTCTCTTCAAATTATGCACTTATTCATAGAACAACTTAGCTCATGGTCATTCCCACAAATTTCAAATTTAAACTAACATAAAGTGGAAACTAGGCATGCTCATGTTTAATTAGTTTTGCCGCGTTGTTTCTATGATATTGCACCAAGTCGGCAGCAATGTTCACAAGAAGCTTGCGGCTACCTGCAAACATCTGCGAACATATAATTTTGATTCCTACAAACAAATTTGTTTGCAGCAGGTTTGCTGCAGACCAGCTCCAAAATTGCTGCAAACATTCCTTTTGGAAAGGGAAGACATTCATGTACTATTGACCCCCTAGTTTTAAAATATTGTAATTTAGACATAAAAAGTGTTTTAAAACCTTTTAAGTGAAATGCAATCTTTTTCCATGTCAGTGCTGTACATATCCTTAATAACAATATTTAGCCATTCAACCTAACGCCAGGCGGAGCTGTTTTTCCGAAATTTATTTTAAAACTGGATTAAAAAATATTAATCACCTATCTATAGACGATTGGTACAAGATATAATGTTTACAATCGATGTTTCCTCCCAGTGCCGCACCTATAACTAGAATTGCTACACTATTCAAATAACTATTGCTAAAAAATGTTTAGTCGCCCAGTGAACATTTTCAGTGATGTCTCTAAAACATCTAACATGTCTAACACACAATCCGTTAGATTTGAAGCGTTATTCAGAAAGATGATAAATTACTGATCTGAACAGCAGTAATTTCACTGGTGGAATAATTTAAAACAATACGGAAATGTCAAAAATCAATCTTAAACCTTTGATCGCCGTCAGTTAAGTTAAGTTGAGTTAAGGAGCAGGTTTTTTTTTTTGATAATTGTAACTTTACCCTACTCTGCACGTACGTTTTCCTTAAAGCATACCCCTTCAAATTTCAGATACAGATCTGGTCAAATAGGAATGTTAGCACATTCCAGCTCTCAAGCATATGAAAGAGAAGACCTGTCACATGAAAGGTAATATCTGCTATTTTCATATAGGAATAAAACATCTCAGCAGGCTTAAATTGATATGTTATCAAGGAAACTTCAAAGTAATTGTACAATATATTATTTGTAGGCTAAATGGGTTCTTTTTCAGTAATGAACACTGCCAAAACATTAATAGATATAACTACAGGACGTACACCGAATATTCTTTTATTTTCGTAGTTAATGCAGGCTTTTTGTATGAAATAAATTGCAGTTTGGGATCGTTTTTTCAAGAAACTATCACCAAACAAGGTGAAATGGGTCGGAACGTTGAGCTCTACCAAATGAAAGGCTTGAAGGTAATGAAAAAATGCCCATTAATTATGCCCCTTTGCTCTTATTTTTGCGCAATGTAGTATTTTGTGTAAAAAAACAATGATTCTTTACAAACCGTTTTCCACAATTATCAGAATTTCTATAAACGAGGGTTACCATTTATTTCAATGGAAATGGAGAAACCTTTTAAGTGCCTTAAGAAACAGGGCTTTTTTGATAATTGTAACTTTACCTTACTCTGCAATTACTTTTTTGTTGATGCATACCTTTCAAATTTCAGATACAGATCTGGTCATATAGGAATGTTGGCAAATTCCAGCTCTCAAGCATATAAGAGAGAAGACCTGTCAAATGAAAGGTAATATCTGCTATTTTCATATAGGAATAAAACATCTCAGCAGGCTTAAATTGATATGTTATCAAGGAAAATGCAAAGTAATTGTAGATTATTTGTAGGCTAGATGGGTCCTTTTTCAATAATGAACACTGCCATAACAATAAGGGATATAACTACAGGATGTAGCTTTTAAGACGCACACCCAATATTCTTTTATTTTCTTAGTTAATGCAGGCTTTTTGTATGAAATAAATCACAGTTTGGGATCGTTTTTACAAGAAACCATCACCAAATAAGGTGAAATGGGTCGGATCGTTGAGCTCTACCAAGTGAAAGG
The DNA here is from genome assembly GCA_028015205.1 of Mytilisepta virgata. Classification (NCBI taxonomy): domain Eukaryota; kingdom Metazoa; phylum Mollusca; class Bivalvia; order Mytilida; family Mytilidae; genus Mytilisepta; species Mytilisepta virgata. The sequence goes on along the minus strand of CM051511.1, from coordinate 31,916,468 downwards.
CTTGAAGGTAATAAAGTGTACAAAATGTCTATAAATTCTGCCCCTTTGTTCTTATTTTTGCCGAATATAGTATTTTGTGTAAAAAATCAATGAGTCTTTACAAACCGTTCTTCACAATTACCAGAATTTCTATAAACAACGATTACCATTTATTTCAATGGAAATGGAGAAACCTTTTAAGTGCCTTAAGAAACAGGGCGTTTTTGATAATTGTAACCTTACCTTACTATGCAATTACTTTTTTGTTAATGCATACCTTTCAAATTTCAGATACAGCTCTGGTCATATAGGAATTTTAGCAAATTCCAGCTCTCAAGCATATAAGAGAGAAGACCTGTCAAATGAAAGGTAATATCCTCTATTTATATATAGCAATAAAACATCTCAGCAGGCTTAAATTGATATGTTATCAAGGAAACTGCAAAGTAATTGTACAATAGATTATTTGTAGGCTAAATGGGTCTTTTTTCAATAATGAACACTGCCATAACAATAATGGATATAACTGCAGGATGTAGCTTTTAAGACGCACACCCAATATTCTTTTATTTTCTTAGTTAATGCAGGCTTTTTGTATGAAATAAATCGCAGTCTGGGATCGTTTTTTCAAGAAACTATCACCAAACAAGGTGAAATGGGTCGGAACGTTGAGCTCTACCAAGTGAAAGGCCTAAAGGTAATAAAGTGTGCAAAATGTCCATAAATTATGCCCCTTTGCTCTTGTTTTTGCCGAATGTAGTATTTTGTGTAAATAAAAGAATGATTCTTTACAAACCGTTTTTCACAATTACAAGAATTTCTACAAACGAGGATTACCATTTATGTCAATGGAAATGGAGAAACCTTTTATGTGCCTTAAGGAGCAGGCCTCTTTTGATAATTGTAACTTTACCTTACTCTGCAATTACTTTTTTGTTAAAGCATACCTTTCAAATTTTAGATACAGCTCTGGTCATCTAGGAATGTTAGCACATTCCAGCTCTCAAGCATATAAGAGAGAAGACCTGTCAAATGAAAGGTAATATCTGCTATTTTCATAAAGGAATAAAACATCTCAGCAGGCTTAGATTGATATGTTATCAAGGAAACTGCAAAGTAATTGTACAATAGATTATTTGTAGGCTAAATGGATCCTTTTTCAGTAATGAATACTGCCATAACAATAATAGATATAACTACAGGATGTAGCTTTTTAGACGTACACCCAATATTCTTTCATTTTCGTAGTTAATACAGGATTTTTGTATGAAATAAATCGCAATTTGGGGTCGTTTTTCAAGAAACTATCACCAAACAAGGCTAAATGGGTCGGATCGTTGAGCTGTACAAGGTGAAAGGCTTGAAGGTAATAAAGTGTACAAAATGTCCATAAATTCTGCCCCTCTGTTCTTATTTTTGCCGAATTTAGTATTTAGTGTAAACAATCAATGAGTCGTTACAAACCGCTCTTCACAATTACCAGAATTTCAATAAATGAGATTACCATTTGTTTCGATCAAAAATGGAAAAAAAACCTTTAAAGTGCCTTATAGAGCAGGCTTTTTGATAATTGTAACTTTATCTTACTCTACAATTACTCTTTTAGTTAAAGCATACCGCTTCAAATTTCAGATACAGATCTGGTCAAATCGGAATGTTAGCACATTCCAGCTCTCAAGCATATGAAAGAGAAGACCTGTCAAATGAAAGGTAATATCTGCTATTTTCAAATATTACGAATCATCTCAGCAGGCTTAAATTGATATGTTATCAAGGAAACTTCAAAGTAATTGTACAATAGTTTATTTGTAGGCTAAATGGGTTCTTTTGCAGTTATGAACACTGCAATAACAATAATAGATATAACTACAGGATGTAGCTTTGTAGACGTATACCCCATATCCCTTCATTTTCTTAGTTGAAAGTACATGAATTAAGTGATTCTAAAAATTATCATAAAATTTCATCATGGAAGATGTCATTAAAATTTTCCTGTTCTTTTTTTGAGCATCATGAAGCCTAGTCTTGAATGTATCGACTCCCATGCAAAGTAAGGTACCACAAATTGCCAACATACTGATCTCTATATCTGGCAAAGCAATTCGAAATTTCAATACTGTTTTTTTCGGTTGCAGATACCGGGACTGGGATACAACAAAAGGAAAGGAGAAGGGATTTGGCTCCTACTTTCATGAGGAATTGGATGAAGAACGATTAGGGTAAAACATTCAATAAGTAAACAAACCTACCAGAAATAATTGTTGCACAATTTTCAACCCATCCTCATTTAAAGATTCCAAAAATTTAAATAGTGTTTAGTAAAGATATGTAGTACGGAGTTTGAAAAATGGCGATTATTGCAATACATGTATAAATATGTTTCTTCTATTTCAAGAATCTTCTATTTTTTATATATATTTGTAAAATTTATTACTTAGGCAATGCACTAACAAATTTATTTCTGATTTTGAACGAGTCCTGAATTTACCTAGAACGACCCTTTTAAAATATATCACATGTGTGTAAGAAAACTGATGGCTTTTAGTAGAAGTATGTAGTTATCCCATTTTTAAGTGCACAAATATGAGTTCAAACTATACATAGGTTCCTTACAAATGGTCTTCTCAATATTTCTTATTTTTCTTTTTTTACATATGTCAATGAGCTTTTATATAAAGAAATGTTGATTATGGGCATCAATTATAAAGCCTTGTTTTTGTTTGTGTTCATCTATGGCCACAGTCAATACTAAGAAAATGCTCTGAAAGATTACTGGTTAACCAGAAATATCAGCACATTATTTCGCACATTAGACAAATGTTAGATCTTTAACGGTAGCTTTGGAGAGATACCAATTTGAAATACATGTTTCTGGCCCATAGCAAGACTATGGCGGAATCAAAACAAGTTAAAGATTGCTCAGCTACCCTCTACTCTTCAATAATCAAATATCAGCATTTTTTAGCAATGAAAAAATAAACTGCAATCAAGTCAAAACGTATTTTATGTTTTATATGATGGTCTTAATCTGTTATTATTTGTAGATACAGTACCAACCTTTCACAATATGCCTCAAGTGCAGCGTATCAGAGACAATCTAGGGTATACACAGATGAAGAAACATCAGACTTATGGAAAATCTATGACGGAAAGAAAAAACAATTCATAGAATTAAATGATTTGCCAACTAATTTCCGCTTTGCACGACGCCTTAGTACAAAAATGAATTACCAAGAGCATGGTAAGCAAAACATGAAATGGACATTTTCTAGCCCAGATTTTCAGAACGACACTCGAGTAAGAAGCAACCTCTCTCATGATTTTGGACATGATAATTTTGCATTCAATCCGGACTTCATTTCAACGCACGAGAATAATGTACAGAAGAATTTTCAAAGTCAGTCGAGAAGGAGATCAGATGGTAATCTAGATTTCGTTGATGCATCTTTTTATGAACAAAATATGAATAAATCATCAAATCAAAACGTTATGATCAAAAAAGATTTGAGTCAACGTATGTCTGTGCATGAAAACGGCAATAGTAAATTGTTTGTTGATGAAGATTTCGTTTATTCAACCCGTAATTCAGCTAAAGATACTCCTATTGATTCAAGGTTTCCAATGAAAGAAGAACGTGGCACAGAGCGGGATTTTCATGGCGTGGAGATTCAGAGGTCACTTGTAGGTCGCAGCACTATCATGTCTACACAAAGAAATGGCAGATCAGATGGTCACGAAGACTTTAATCAGATATCATTCCATCACCAAAACTCTGGCAGTGGAACGAAATTGCACAAAGAGCAAAAAATCCACAAATCATTCTCCAATCCGGATTTTGGCAGTGAAGCAATTATTTCTTCGCAAAGAAATTACTACTTGGATGAAGATGAGGAGCATTCTTATGATCCAAAGTTTCACTCTCAGACGCGATCAAATTTCCATGATGTCAATTCTTCAGGTTTCAGGTCTCAGAGTCATATGAATGCTTTGATGGGTTACCGCGGACAGCAACATGTTACATCTTTCTCTGATCAAGAGTACTACTGCCCGATATGCCATTCATCTGAATACCAAGTTGAATTTCCAAAAGAAGCTAAGAAGGTATCTTCCAAACACCAAAAGAAGCGTAAATGAAAGTTTAAAAAAAGACAATAATCGTTATATGTATTTGTTTTTTATATTATATGAAAGATTTTATGTCTATATCAAATTGTGCTTAAATCTTATCAAAAAAGGCAATATACATTTCTCTTATGATGGTGCGTTGTTATCTATTTCTCGTGCGATGAATAATCGGCGCGGTCATCGTTGAAAGCCAGCGTTGCATAGCAACATTTGACGTCACAGAAAAATGAACGCTAAGATTTTCCGCGGTCGGACGCCAAATCGCAAACAAACAAATATTCCTGAAGAATCATAAGAGAAATAGGTTGAACAACTCGTACAAATTAGATACCGCTTGATATCAACTCTCGTTATTTAATTTGGACTTCATAATAAACTCGCCACAGGCTCGTTTATTATTATATCCAAATTAAACAACTCGATTTGATATCAAGCGATATCTAATTCTCACTCATTGTGAAACCTATAAGTATATTTTTGTGTTTTTTTATATATACAGATATAAACTTGTATATTTATATTAACTCAGACTGTAACCTGTTCAGTAAACCAGTGCGGTTTAACTATTAACATCACGGCATCTTTTGTAGTCAAATAACAACTACGTTATGCAATTTTAAGACAAATGGCTCGACTGTCTGTCTGACTTATATGTATATAATATTGTAATATTTAAATGAATGAATAGTTACAGAAACATTTTATTCCCAATCTAAAAATTTGAAAATCAGGACTATTATATTTCAAGAGGAAGATTTGGCGGCAAACGAGATTTACCAAATGTTAGCCGCTTTTTTTTGAGACTGATACATAGCTACCTAGAGTTCGAGGATTTATCAGTGACATTTTATTGACTTTATACATTTGAAAAAAAACTGAATAAAGCCAGAAGCATTCATTTGAAAGATCATGTACATATATATCTATTGTCATATTGTGTGAAAAAAATCGAGATATAAGAAGTAAAATAAGTGTTTTAGTCCTTTCAAACGATCTAGTAACAAATGAGAAAAATTGATGTCAATTATTTGAACTCTTTACTTCGAATAAAAAACCATAAAAGCTTTAACAGCTTTTTTTTTATTTATGAACTCTACTGAAGCCTTTGATTTATCAAAAAAAACCAAGCCCTTAAAATACATTAATTTGTCAATATTACAAAATAACATAATTGAAAAGTAAATTGCACTATCAATAATCTACGATTCTTCTTTAGTTTATCATTCAATCAACTACTAATTTATTGCATTATAATGTCTCCATGTACAATGGTAACTCCAGAAACTCGGAAAATTTTGTTTGAATTATACTATTTTCATCAGGCAAAGCATTTGCCCACTCGGTAGATTCCGTATCTCAGGTAACGGAGCCACACGAGGTTTGGCAATTGATTTTAGATTCACTTGAACAGTTCTGTAAAATGACCCATTAATTCTTTATGAGATGGCCAATCGTTTCCCCAAATACATGTACTTATATTTGTTTCAATGTTTTAGAAAACCATGAGATCCTGATATCTATTAAATATGTATTGTATCAAATAAGTTGAAATTTTGATACCATCAATTCTGCAATTGATGCCCTTTGAGATGACGATACGGGTGAAGCTTGATTTCCGGATTCAAAAATCTTTTTTATTTAAAATCTTTTCAATTGCAGGCAACTATTAAAATACAAAACAGTTATCTCCTTAGTCCTGTTTGGGTGTATTGCTCATAATATTTTGGTACATGTATTTTAATTTTTGGCTTTCCACAGTTGTGGTCACGAACATGCATAGATATCATAGATTATAATACACGAACGCCTATTTAGCATAGGACAAAGACAATGAAGATCACCATGACATTCGATAGGATGTTCAACTAACGCCAGGCGGAGCTTTTTCCGGAAGTTATTTGAAAACTGGGTTAAGAAATATTTATCATATATCTATAGATGATTTGGGTACCAGATACAATGTTTAAAATTGATGTGTCCGCCCAGTGCTGCACCTAGCGTTAACTGAAGATCCTACATTCGACTAATCGTAGTCGTTGGAACATTTTTGAAATGAACCCAGCATGCGCCCATTTCACAAACATTCGTACGATTACGATCAATAAACAGGAGTCCGATCATACTAACGACTAATCGCAGTCATGTGAATGTTTGTAATAAGAAACCGTGTTTTTGTTTCTTCTGTGACAATTGTACCTTTTCGTAAATCTAACAAATGATCCTTAGAACAGTTGAAATTAACGTCATATATCATTTTAATGTTATAGCAATCAACCTTCTATTTGTTTGTTTTGTCCTTCTTTTAAGTTTCTGTGGTGTTTGTTTCCTGTGCAGGTGTTCTCAAGTATTCGACTAAGATGTTTGGTATTGTGGAAATTGCCCACTTTCATATCGCATCTGTATTCTTTTTCTATTGATAAAATAGCTTCTGTAGGATTTTACCCATAAAATTGACAATGGCTAAATTTGGTAAATGCTTCGAGAATCAGATAAGTAAAAGACAATTCATACATATTCACATAAAAAGTCTGAAAATTTGAGTAGTATTGGCAAAACAATTATTCACATAATCTGTATAATTGATTTGCGTCGGTTTTTTTTAGAGATAGAAGAAAACACGTATATTATAAGCAGGTTTTTCTAGAATTGTTCATGTCTGGTTACATGTCATTTTAACTCTTGCAATGAAAGGGACATGCAAAATGCTAATCTATCAAATGTGAATATTTGTGTTTCTTATTTGTGGATCGAACTTCAGTATTTGGTTAAAAGGTCAGTAATTGTCTTACTCATACAGGTAGGAGATACATTTTAAAACCGAGTTATCTATTAAATTTTCAAAAAGTATCTATGACTTCACCATTTAATAAATCTGTGTATGCTTTTGTCAACGACACATTGATCACGTGTTTGAAACCGCCGGAATATATATGGATATAGAGCTTACTTTATTACCTAAAGCAACTACAGACATAGTTTCCTGTTTTATCGTCTGCTTTTTTTCATTAATCAAATAACCCATTAAAAGTGACAACATACTACAACAGCTTTGTCTGAATTACAGGTTCGATATTCAAGTTTCCGTAAAAGGTTTGTCCGAAATGTCACAAAAAATAACCCACATTGGCAATGTGGTGGGTGTCGTTCACGGACAGGAAATTCTTACCCTTCCGGAGCACCTGATGTCTCTCCCAGTTTTTAATGGGAGTTCACATTGCTGGTGCTTTAGTTTCTGTGCTGTCTTGTTTAGTTTATTATACGTTTTTCATTCTTTTAGTTATACTTGTATTCTTGTGGTGTTTGTTTGTTGTGTTGCATTCTCCTGGCTTTGTCATTTCCTGGGAATTTGTGTGCTTGTCCCACTGTTTTGTCGCTTCAGTATTCTTTTTCAAATATCCAACACTGTACGGTACAAGTAGGTTAATCTGATCAACTTCAGATTTATACAGCTCCCAGTGCAATGGACAGTTAAATATCGAAACGGATGTCCGTATATTAGATCTTATGATTGAATCATTGTAGACGTACAATATCAAAAGATCTAAGAGGAAAAAATCTGGAAATTCTCAAAATAACGATAGCATCTAAAGATAAGGATTAAACGTGCATATTCATTTTAGAAAAAGTTCCGATTTTCTAAGCCAAAAGTTTTATAACTTAAAAACAAACCAAAACACAAAAATTTGAGTCAATGAGCAAAATAGTTGAACAGCGACCACTTAATTCACAAACTATTTTACTTTTTTCGTCTTTTTGTAGCTGATAAGTTTACCATCAGTACACAAGATGTCAGTAAAATAAATTCTAGCGGCTTTCCTTCACACGACATACATAAGAATCTAATGGATTACAGTATTATAATCTTTTACGATTTTTGTGAAGGCTTGTCATCATGCATTTTTGTTGTTGTATTCGGAAGCTGATCTAAAGGCAGTGATGATTCAACTGTTTCTGTTGAAGTGTACACAGAGGTGTTGTCATGTGAATATTACTCCACATTCTTTGTGAGGTGGTCACGTGATGGAAGACTAAAACTCTGCAAAGAATCATTAGATATATTTGATTGAACCGATCACTCACCGTATCCTATAAATGGCTATGGTATCATGACAGGATATGGAGTAAATGGAATATGTGAATTTAATCTAAAAGGTATCTTCACTAACCTTGATGCCTTCGAACCATAACTGACCATTTAATCTGAATATTACGGATGTTCAATTCAAAGTTATGACAATTATCTATGTGTTATCGTCAAATTCAGAAACCTTATATACCTAATTTACATGTATTTTCATCCCGGTAGCACACAATTTACAAAGTATCTTGCAACCTGGGAAAGACATACTACTACTTCAAAACCAAAATCTAAAATAAGCCAAATTCGTAAGAACATATAGCAAACCAAACCGAACTAGAACACGACAACACAAAAAGTCAAAAACTCTATGGAATATATAGCAAAAATTAAAATTTACGACATTTGATAAGGCAACAACCGTTCGATTTTTAGGGGAAATGGAGAAAAATAATAGACGATTTTAAATCGTAAAAAATCTGTATAAAATTATCTAGATTTCTGCTGAATGAAGCAAGATCGTGTGAATCCTTTTCCGTTTACCAGAAAACGACCTTGTTATATTATTCATTCTACAATTCGTTTTGAAAGAATGTAAAAATGAAACATACGGGTACTTCTGTGATAATCCATGTGGAAACTGTTTGTTGGATGACACATGTGATAGATTTAACGGAAGCTGTCCGAGTGGATGCAAAACAGGTTGGAAAGGAAAAAAGTTCGAAGAAGGTAAATACAATTACATGCTAAGTCAATATAACTCCTTAAGTCCGTGAGAAATCACTATTTCAATAAAAGGGAAAGAAAAGAAGTATCATTAATCCAAATTACGAAATTAAAACAAGAGAAGCAAGAACATGTGTGACACTATTGTCCCACTTCAAAGTCATAACCATGAAAATGCATAAATTTAAAAAAAAATCATATCATGTTATACATGAGTACCAATTTTCATCATGATGTGACCCCATCTTTTTATAAAATAAAATTTCACGCAAATCTAAATCTGAGTCAGCAGCATTACATTTCCTATGTCCATTGAACCGTAGAACATAAGTCAAAACCATTAACAGTCAAGAAATTCAGAAAGTTCATATCTAAAAAAAAACTAAATCAAATTAAAGCAGAATATTAAAAAAAAACAAGTACAAAACTAACAAACAAACCATGTAATATAAATAAAAAACAAATCAAATCCAAACAAAAAACTTCAACAGCACATTTCCGAATCAATATAGTGTTCTATGTAACTATAACTAATTGCAATAAAAAGTTATTCGAACAGATAGGTTAAAAACAAACAAAAGAAATGGAAAAATTATCTCTTATATTGACAGAATAAAAAGCCACACAATTCGTATAATTGATCTGTAAAAGACAATATATATTGTATTTATAATTTAAAGCGGATTTTTGTAGAACATTTTTATTTTGGCTTTTTAAATGATACAAAAATTAGATAGACACATTTGTCTCGCGGATATATAATTTTTGCTAGCAGTTTTTAATCTATCAGTTTAAGAAATACAAGGAGAAAGCAGTTTATTTCTCCGGTGATACAAATAATTGTAATTTTTGTTGGTTGTTTCAACTATTACCTAGGTAAGAAATCTATACATTAAATCATTTATTTGCTTTGTTTTAAAAGTCAATGGACACTTAACTGAATATGAATAATGACCAATCATCCATAGATAAGAACGTTTACCTCATACTATAATTATTTATATAATCAGAATATCTAATAGTTGTAACTTCCATATAAAAATCGAAACTGAAACCTTATTTTGCCGCAAGAAAATATCAGTCACCCTGTTGAATAAAATATAGATTATGCAAGAATTCCGTGGTACTTTCGATCTGATTGTTAAAGAGCCTTTTGGCCGTCTAATCAAATATACTCTCCCAAAAAGAAACGAAACATGTGAAAAAAATATTATTTGCTTCAAATTTTCAACATCATTTTAAATACAGAAATAAGCATCACATTGCACTGACATTTGGTACACTGGTTGTTCAGACTTTAAAGTTAATTAAAATTTATCACATTAAAGTCCATGGCGTTCAAATGACGTCACTTCAAATTCAATATCTGTTGTGACCACCATTAGCCTGTTACACAGCATTGACTCGTCTCGGCATAAACTCGACAAATATGGTCTGGGGGAATTCTCTCCAATTCTTTCTCAAAAGGATATGGCACCCCATATCATCACAACTCCTCCACCGAAATTGTCGACCTCAAGTACGCAGTTCCTTGCGAACCTCTCATTCCGGCGTTTGTAGACACGTGTTCTGTCATCGCTCCTCTGCAGCATGAATCTTGATTCATCGCTGAATCAGACTCACCTTCAGTTGTGCAGGTCCCAGCCACTAACCCTGTTGCACTATCGGACCCTTGCATGTCGATGCCGGCGTCTCAGTACTGCGCTAAAGTACTTACGTCTTGCGCGTAAGCTGTTTTCACGCTGACGGTTTCTGACTATCTGTGCCGATATTCGTCGGAGACCTGGGACATTTGAAGCTGTTTCTCTTGCAGTCACGATCAGATTTCTCAGATGAAGTACCCGCATGTAGCGATCGTGGGCTGCTGATGTGGTCCTAGGTCGGCCAGAACGTTGGCGGTCAGCTGTTGAACCGGATTGCTGGTACCGTTGCAAGAGTCAAAATGCGCTCCGTTGAACATTATAAAGTCTAGCGACTGTGTACTGTGATTTACCGGCCTGGAGATGACCAAGAACGATGTTCCGGGCAGATGTGTCTATTCTTGGCATATAGTAGCAGGGTCGAGAAACAATTTAACAAATGAATCCAATTAAACGGTTAGGTGTCTTTTATACCCATAAAACCCGCTTAAAGATAAGCCATGATTCGAACGTGCAGCTGTCCTACTTATTTCTGTATCCTTTGCTCGTGCATCAATACACATACTGACTCGAAAAGACCACATGTGATCAACCACCACTATCAGGATTTTAAATTATATTATCGGACATTTAAATTTTAGCATAATCATGTTTTCAATCACCCAATTTTTTTAGAAAATTCATATTTGGAGAAAAAAATGTTGGATGTTCCGTTTCTTTATTTTTTTGGATAGTATATGACCACATACTCCTTTATGTTTTATGATAACAATAATATAACTATAATTTAAAATGAAAAATCCTTCAATTTATCTTAATTCCTCTTATAGTATATTTACCATAAACAATTGAACTGATATCAGAGCCAGTACCTTAAAAAAACTATTTACTTAAGTCAAGTTTAAGTGTTGCAACTATGGCAACATTAGGTTTATATGTCTGAAGTAGAACTGATTTAAATATATTAGCGTAAAAAGGCGTTTTCAATGAAGACATAAAAAAAAAAAAAAACAAGTGCCTCATACAAGTCCCCAAACTGAGATTTTCCTCAATTTTGTGTTACCGGAGATACGATTAGTCCGTATATATCTTACCTTTGTCTTGTTATCTTAATGATTTCGTCTGAAAATACAGAGATGTGAAAATCAAGATTTAAATGCAACATGTAGTTTAGTAGCTATCCTACTTAAAAAGATTTATTACATCCAAAGTCATCAGTAACGCTCTATATACCCAGAAAAAAATTACACTTTTTATTTCCAATGGCACTATAAAATATTCAGGGGTAATAATACTGTTAGAGGTGTACAATGAGTCTTGCACAACCAGTTTGTTTCCTTAATTTACTTTTCCTCCATACATAGTCTGATGCGATAATGTCTTGTGGACATCATCACACTCAGAATTTAATGTGGGTCATAATATTCATCAGTTTAAAGCTACTTCGGTACTTAAAGATTATAGTTAAAAAACTAAGTATGTTGCGAAATAGTTCATACAACAATAGATAAGAAAGAAAATAAATGGAAATGGTGAGCTGTCAAAAGGGGTATAAATCGACTTATATGTATGAAATACACAAGTCGAGCAAAATCAAATATAAAATCGTAAAAAAACAACAATAAAACTAAAAAGTTAAAAATACCCAACGTATTGTCTTGAACACGAACATGTAAAAAAATAAAAATAAAAAGGTGTGGACTCTTTCAAAGAATTCACACATTTTTATTTTGTGATCAAGACCATATTGGTCTTGCTCTGGGTTTCAAAATTTAATATATTTATGAGGTCAAATAGGAATAACCAAACGATATTCGATTTTTCTGTTCTGATGAAACTTTCGAAACGACAAAACTAGTAAAAATTTGGATGGAAAATCATAAGCACTTTAACAAATACGTGTATCAAGTGATACAAACTTTTACTGTTGGTATAATGGAATATTATATAAATAAAACAAATTTGAGAGGATAATCGAGCGGATTATTTACCCTGAGAAATCTATTTTCAACCGTTGAAAGTTAAATCTCACATGTATTTTATATTTTATTATACTGAATATGGAGAAGTTACCATTCTGGTATTACACGAGCATTAGCTGGTGATACATTTTTGTATGCCACCCTCGAGGAGAGATCCTACACTCGCATGTATCAAAAAGAGTCTTACCTGATTTTCACGGTTAGCTCCATCCACGAAGTTGACATACGAAAAAGTTTTACCAAAAACAGTAGAATGTAACCGTTGTATAAGTAAAATGAAATTAAAACAAGTATAATAATTATAAATACTATCCACAGCCCACTAAATCCCATGAATCAACAACAAGAAAACATAATTGACATCATTAACGTGTCGATGGTTACTGTTCCTACTTTGATTAACTAAATTAAAAAAAAATGATGAAACATTTCAAGAATTGACGTCTTTCTTTGTTGTAATATTGTACAGTTTCTATTTTTGGCAGAATGTGAAAATAGAACATATGGATACTTCTGTGATAAACTATGTGGGCACTGTAAGTCTAGTGGAAGTTGTGACAGGGTCAACGGAAGTTGTTTGAACGGATGCATATCCGGTTAGCTAGGAGACAAATGTGATCAAGGTACACAACTATAGTGGACATTTGTGCACAACAAAGAAGCAATTTTAGAGCAGATATATAATACCTCCCGGCAGAGAAAGGACACACGAAAGCAAACAATATAGATATTTTGGGTGCTTGGATTTGCGAAATTTATATGCGGATGTTTACTTTCCAATCCTGAGGCGATATACAATGTCTCGCAATTGCTCCTCTAAATTCTTAAATTTTAAAAACTTGGACGAAAAACTGTTATCTATAATACTAAATTTACGAATTAGCCGAATAGGCGGCAAAACGCGTGATTCAAAATAAACGATGTATAGTTCAGATTATAAAGGTTATTATCGGATTTGACAATCTGCATTTATAAATTTAAACTACAGTTTTGTTTATGTGCAAATGGACTTTGTATGCACTTTTCCGATATGAATTCTCCCAACGTATCCCTTAGAAGGTTCTCGAAGGCATCATTTTAGCACATTGATTTAAATAAACAAGTATGCACATATTTTTTAATATATTTCTGTTTGAAATTACGGAAGAAGAATAAAAAAAATTAAAAACATTCTCCTTCGAGTGGGATGTTTACGCTTTATGTATTCAGGATTGTTTTTCTACAATAACGCAATTTCTCCTAACTGTAAAGGTTATGAACTTTGAAGATAATGAAGAAGTAAAGTAAAGTTCAGAGGAATTCCTAACTTAGTTGTTTTTTGGATTGCTCGGATGTTTACCTTGCACAAAGTGATAAAACCAACCATTATCTATTTTTAAATTATTTGTCATGTGACCTGTCTAAATATATCTCTACTGTAAGCCCTAGATAAAAATATTTTTAACAAATGGTCATCTTTATCATTAATGACGAAATTTATCTCGGACATCTTTGATAAATATAAACGTGGACAACACAAGCAGCCATACACTAAAAATGCTTTCACCTTCTGATTATTGGATATATTTGTGAAATTAAGCCTCGCTTGCCTTGCCCATGATGACAATGGAACAATTGGAACAATTATTTTCCAAAAATATGCTCTAACTAACTCACGGCATCTTTTGAAAAATTCATCCGTCACTAAGGAAATGTTTACATCTACAATTTCATTTTCATATTTATTCTGAAGGAAAAAGGTAATGCATTATGAAATGTGTATTTAATGAAAGCTTTTCATCAAGTTCCAGTTCAGAATTAATTATAACAATAAAAATATTGACAATTTATGTGGTTGTGTTTTCGTCATAGATTTTGACTTTGATGGCACCTTAAGGTCCATTTTGGTAATTCTACGTGGCATACAGTCTACTGCATCAGTGGATACATCTTCGGTAGTAACGAACAGCCATGACAATTGGGTCACGATGACCTACATTTCACGCTTCATCATAAGTGACTTTGGTTAAAGTCTGCATTAAAATTCATTTCTAAGAATACTACATGCAGCACATATAGACATGAAACTATCAGTTGATACCACCTACTTGACAGGAAAGTTTATGGAAGCCTGCCACATCATCCATATTGAGTTCCTGTTCCATGAATGGCATGGCCGCAACAAATTTTTATAATCAATATGGCCACCACAAAAAAAAAGCTTATTTTCCCGCGCTCGCGCGGGTTCAATGTCTAGTAATAGTATATTTTTCTGGCTGTGGTGTTCACCCGATATATAATAAGGCTCTGTATTTGTTGTCTCCCTTTTCACACCTACAAATAATTTATTATATCTCTGCAATAAATATAAAATGAACACAAATCATTTGTAAACTTTGATTATAACTGTAATTGCTTTTGTCCAAAGGGGCGTCATAATTGACAAATAAATATTTATTGTTGTTGTTGTATATAAACCTAAAGCTACGTAAAGATTAAACCAATTATAGAAATGTATGAGATGCTTGTTTATTATCTTTAGTATTATCTTTTTTTAAATAAAGATGTTAGTCTAATTTCAGGACTGGTGTGTTCCTGTAGTTGTGACAACGGGACCCTTAATAATAATAATTGTACAAACCACACATATGAAGAATTATTAATAATATTATCTCCAGTAGTTGCTGAAATTAAGAAAGAACTAACCCTTGATAAGAAAGAATTGTCATCTGGAAAACGCAAGCGTATCTGTGCACTTGATAGCCGCAGTTCTTCACAAAGCATGGGATTTGTGGCCGTGTTTATTTAAATTTTTGTTCCGGGTGTGTTTCTCTCACTGATATCTCTACCTGTGTAAAACATCTTCAGAGAAGCTGATTCAATGATCACAGCATTATTAGATATGTTATGTTTGACAAAATATATATGTTTATACATTAAACAATGTACAAGATACATGTATGTACATTGTCAGAAAAAATTATTTGTGTAAGCGCTAAAAACATATATAAGTTTGAGAGTTCCAGGCATTTACATTGAAAAAGTATCTTAAAAGCAATACTAGCTCTCGTCAAAGATTTTAATGATCCAAACAGAGCAGCGTAAAATTAATTCTTACTAGTCAATTGACTGCGATATATTCACAAGAAGACTCGGTCTTCAGACAGTCCTTGGAAAGTCTCCCCAAGACATAGATTAACTGATTAGACATTATAAAACTGTAGTTCATTTCTTCTTCACTTTTAAGGGAGTTCACATTGCTAGTGCTTTAGTTTCTGTGCTGTCTTGTTCTAGTTTTGTTTAGTTTATTATGTTTTTTATTCTTTTAGTTATACATGTATCCTTGTCACGTTTGTTTGTTGTGTTCCATTCTCCTGACTTTGTCTTTTCCTTGGACTTCAAATATGTGGACTTTTCCCACTGTTTTTTCGCTTCGATATTCTTTTGTCGATAATTTATGTTCATGCTTTGGATATCATCGTTATAACTCCCATTGAAAAATAAATTACTTCTTCGATTTTTTTTTCTATTTTCCTTATAATGCGTCACAATCAAACTCTGAATGGATGGATGGATGAATGGATTATTGTTTAACGTCCAGTAGCAATTATTCAAGCAAGCAAGTCGACGACATGTTGAAATAATTGAAGAAGTAAAACTCGACAAAAGGAATTTTCATCCTACAAACACACCCGCATTTGTGCATGAGATACATGTAGCAGAGGTTCTTGTGGCTGTTATGATTTTAATTCTTCTTGTGTGTGTCGTAGTTGTGAACTAATTTAGTTAAACATGAACATATAAAATGTAAAAATACTTTGAGTCATTTAATATAGATTTGTACATATTCAATAAAGTCTCATTTGCTTATGATTATGTACATGAAAGAATGAACGAATTCAAAGGAAAATGGAAAATAAGCTCATCAAAGAATATTTGATGCAATTGATGATTATTTGATGCAGTAGAAAAGACCATAAAATAATAACTTATTTCGACCTTTGGAAACAACATCTAGAATGATATTTTTAACATTTTTACTTTCATCTTAAAGCAATATATGAGATATTCTTTGAAAACGCCTTGCGCCTATAAGAATGGACACACAGTAACGACAGAGCTATGCAAGAGAGATTTGCTCTACTAACCACAAAATTCATCAAAATTATAATAGAAGGTTGTAAAGTTTTGGGTTAAATAAGTTACAACAGGAACTGTCATGGTTTCCTGTCTTATCTATTAGTTTAACAAAAAGGTCGGGAACAGTAGAAATGAATCACATGTGTCTAGAATTATTCAGACCCTACAGAATTTATATTTTACATTGATGTTGAAACAATACAAATCCTAATATTTCTCAAAAGTTGTTTACATTTTAGTGGTTGAATATTTACCAAAACGGTGCTGACGTCGCTGTTAGTTGATATTCCTATCTAGTGTTACTTGATGTGCCTAAATTATAAATATATATTTGTTCTCATGGTAGTTTCGTAATACCAGAAACTGAAATGATAATAATATACATTTGAAACTCTTTTTTTTTCTAGAAGCTGTTGATCTGAAATATTTATTGTAAAACCAATAATGACTACCATAGCTGTTAATAATAAATCATTTTGTTATCAAATCCACAAAAATCATGAATTATCAGTAATACATAGTCTATCTATATGTAATAAGGTTGCATGCACAAATAAAATTGCAATGATATGAATTTACATTTAATATTTTATAGAAGTTACGTAATTTTCACCTAAAATTTGCAGTATAATGCGATTGTCTTGATTTATACTCGTTACTGGATAAATTCACGATTTGCATACGCTTGTATGAGGTCATAATCCAGTGTTTGAGGCAGGGTTGCATCCTGGGCATTATCATAATTAATCAAGCGTAAGATAAATCATTTAACGTGTCAATAACCGTCAATCCAAAGATTACGTTACAATTTACATGTGACCACAACTATCAAGGGCCAATCGTGTCAAAGTGCAACTTTTTAAACGTTCCTTAGAGTAACGCGTAACATTTCACTTATCATAGAGTAACGCTATATCAACGCGTTGATTTTTGACAGAGAATGCATTTTGCGTTCATATATGGAACGTGTATTATACGAAAACACACACATTCGCTCTTACACTTGAAGTCGGAGTTCAAATAAAATCTAGGTATTTAAAATTGCAAATGGCTATGCAACGCTTTATCATAGAATACGTAGTGCAATATATTATATGTCTTGTTATATAATGATAACCTTGAAAGAACTGATGACAGATTTTCATGACTAATAGGAACTGAATACAATACTTCTCTGACACAGGCACTACATTTTTGTTTGATATCACTCAGAAATTGGCTCGTGTTTGTGTCCTACAATTGCAAATTGTACAGACAAGCCCATTACAAATGTAAAGATATCGTTTAAGTTCAAAGGTGCAACAGTTGCAACGCGTTGCTCTTAGTAACGCGACGGAAATGTAACGCGTTACTCTAGGGTACGCGAATTTACAGCAACACGTTCCTCTAGGGTACGCTAACAAACTGTGACATGTTGTTCTTTGGTACACGAAGCGATTGCAACGTGTTGCTCTAGGATACGCGAAAAAACTGTGACATGTTTCTCTAGCGAACGCGTCAACAATTGCAGTGTGACCCGAATGACCCACCAATCACGAGCTAAGACCTAAAATGTCATACCGAGACCACTACGAGCGTTAAAATGATAACACGATGTCAAGGTCAGTTTCAATTATTTAACGAAAAAATATAGTGTGACAACTTTAAACCCAAGCCTGTACGTTGCGTACATGTGTAACTAAACCAGTGTGCGGTAGAGATCGCTTACACTTTCCGGACACATTGGTGTGTATCTGGTATATATGCATGTTGGTACAGACATTTCGATTTATCATTTAACGATCAAACACATGGGATGTGGTTAACCGAATTCAGAACTGCTAACATCTAGGTACTTCCGGGGGTCCCAATCAGGACATTATCCAAGACTCACTGGAGGCTTCGATTGGCCTCCAAACCCATTAGGGACATATTTTTACACTTCATGGTTGTCTAGCTACGTCCTGGCATTAGTTATATTTAATAATAATTGTTGAAGTAGCAGACATGATTCGAAACAATCGTATTCTTTATAATCAGATATTATGGCCATTTTGCATTTGGAAAGAGAAGTAACAATTTGACCTTCCCGTCAATCCTGGATTTTCTCTCTTAATTTAAATCATTTGGATTTCTTTTTTTTTTTGTCATTTGCATGTTTGATTTGGTATCCCATTTGACTATTCAATAACCTTTTTTATTACATCGAGTGTGGTGAAATACCGGGATTTCCGAGTGAAATCAAATCCAATAATTCACCCAATGAAATCGAAATTCATATTATACGACGTCTATTTCACATACAAAATTCCATATCTCGCGGAATTACAAAATACACAACTCCGACTGTCAATAGCAATATTACACGAATTGAAAGGTTTCATAATGAGAAAAATTTTTATAAACAAGAACTAGGAACAATTCTATGAAAACCGTATACATAATTGGAAAGCCTTTTAACTAATACATGCACTATAAATGTGACAATTGAAAATTTCTTAATAAGTATATCACTAATTGAAAAAAAAAGATAAAATAAAACAGCAATGATAAACCTGCATAAATTTTTTTAAAAAAAGAAAAAAAACTATAAAAAAAAAGCAACAACAAAAAAAAAGCATACAACCAAATCAAAAATACACATAAAATATAAAAAATAAAAATAAAAAAACAAGACAAAAAATCTAACAAATAAACAAACCAAATAATATAGAGAAAAAACAAAACAAATCCAAACAAGAAAACTTCAACAAGACTGCACAACTCCGAATCAATATGGTATTCCATATGAAAATAACAATCTGTTATAAAAAAAAATGTAAGTCCTTTGAACAAATAGGGTTGAAAACAAACAAAACGAATTTGAAAAAGATATCTTATATTGACTGACTATAAAGCCAAACATTTCATATAATAGACAGTTCAATTTGTATTAATAATTCAAATTTGATTTTCGCAGTCGATTTAATTGGGCTCTAAACTTTACTGTCTGGCAGTTTCTGAAATGTCAGGAGAATGCAGTTTATTTTTCTTGTGATTCAAATAATTATGTAAGAAACTTGTACATTTATTTATTAATTTTCTTCTAAAGTTAATTGACAGAAGAGGTGCTTTTCAATTGAATCTGAATAATGACTACCATCTATCTCATGATTTAGTTTTTTAAGACAACCTATAAAATGTAGACAAATTATCCGTAATTCTCAAAAAACGAAAATTAGCCTCAGTGTGGGTCAAATACTTACATTATTTATCTAATAGTTGTTCTGGACTATTTCTTTAATGGAAATTTAATTCTAAATTTCATGTCAATATCAAAACTAAATCCAAATGCATGCGTTCATACTTTTACTGCAATTAAATGTATATAATTTAATATATCAAAATACACTAAAATTCGTCAAGCTTTTCATTTCAGATACACAATTAACTATACATAAAAAAAAATCAAATTGTTATTAATGTTTGTAAAACTATAAACGCGAATTGTCTTTGGGCAATTGTCACATTGTTTAGTAAGCATACAAACTTAGCCAAAGACCACGTTGACCAGTTTATCTACAGATACATCGACATCCGCTTCATATTTGAAGCATCTTTTCTGTTTATAAAATGTCGGATGGAAAATCATAAAGCATGTATCAAGTGTTAAACTGTTACTCTTGTTATCATTGAATATGATATAAATTAACAAATTTTAGAGGTTAATCGAGTGGATTTTTACACTGAGAAATCTATTTTCAACCGATGAAAGTTAAATCTCACATGTTTATTTATACATTTTATCATACTGAAAACTATTCTGGTCTTACACATACATCAGCATTTTTAAAATATACGACAAAAACACATTTACTAGTATTATTACTGGAGTCTTAATATTTTTCCGAGTTTCGCGTAGTATATATAGTCGGAAAAATATTGTGTGGACAGTTTCAGGTCGTATGAATATATTATAAGGTTGTAAGTAGTGACCAATGGTATGATATATTTACCGGGTGTTTTAGGGGTAGCAGGGTATCGCGTCACTTTCTAGCTGTCGTGCTACTTGTGCACACTAGATTTAGACGCCGAAATAAGAAACGAAATACAAAATGAAGTTCAAACAGCTATACAGAATTCACAGACGATTTTACTCAATAGTTTGACCACTCTGTTTAATAATGGTTCGGAAAATTTTCAGTCTACCCAAAAAGCTTTAGCTGAATCACAGATAGAAATAGAATGTCCAGAAACGACAAGGCAATCGAGTCCACTCGTGTAACTGAAAAGATAAGTACTTCTATCAAAAATAAATTCAAAACAAAAAATCAATATGTTTTGAGATAACCCCTAAGATTAAACTGTACAACATAAACAGTGAAATTGAAAATAAAAACCATGATATTGACATGATTTCAAACGTGAGTAATGTTTCCACAGAAGGAAGACTAAAAGATCACACAGGCAAATGGTTATCAATAAACACAAATAAGTATATCCTGGACATTATACAAAATGGGTATAAAATTCCGTTTATGAACATACCAAATCAGGTCGAACTCAATAGGTCGGCGAAAGATAACGTTCAATTTGTTTCTACAGAAATACAAAGCTTATTACAGAAAAAAATGTATAAGTGAAGTAAAATATATCCTCCATGTGCTCGGAATGCACAAAAACTGAGACTTGTACTTGATGCGAGACACATCAGTCCACACCTTTTCAAATTTTGATACAAATATGAAGACGCTAGCATAGCTAGACAGACATTTAAACAAAGTAATTGTTGTTTCAGTTACGATTTGAAGAGTTCTTACCATCACGCTAGCGTTTGTAGTTCAGACAGAACCTATGTTGGTTTTAGGTGGGAAAATAAGTTTTACGTTTTCAATGTTTCACCTTTTGGTTTGTCAACAAGTGGTTTTTTTATATTTTCAAAAGTCATGAGAGAAGTGGTTAGGTATTGGAGAAGCGAAGGTCTCAACATTGTCATGTACTTAGATGACGGTTTTGGGGGGGAGGGGGTGATAACAGAGCAGAATGTTTAACAGTCGGCGAAAAGGTAAAGTCAGATCTAGAAACGTTCGGTTTTGTTAAGTAGCTCATGCAAAATGTAATTGGATCCCATCACAAACTACACTAGGTTATCAATGGGATTTAATTTATTGGTTAGTATGTTTAACGGAAAATAGAGTAGAAAAACTCAAAGGCTGTATAAAAAGTTTATTGTTGCAAATTGGAAAGAATTCAAAAACTTTAGTTAAAGCTAGATGTTTGGCTTCTGTCGTTGGACAAATTATCTCTGCACAAGCAGTGTCTGGAGATGAGATCAGATTGAGAACTATGTTTAGTTATGAAAGAATTTTAACGAAGGAGAGTTGGAATTCCCGAATAGCTATATACAAACAGTCAATTGATGAATTAGAATTCTGGCTGAATAATATAGATAGGTTAAATGAAAAGGGTGACAAGTTAAGTCAGTTGACAGATAGTACATCATTTGATGTACAGGTGTTTTGTGATGCCTCAAATGCAGGTTTTAGTGGTCATTTGACATGTAATTCTATAGAGCAATAGAATGAAACGGGTGTATTTGGTTGTTGGTCAAAGATTGAAATGAATCAATGTTCCACATGTACAGAAATAGAAGCTGTAGATAGAGTTTTAAAGAGTTCTGCTGATAAGACTAAAGGAAAGTCAATAATTATTCATATAGATAACAAGAACGTATCACGAATATTGAAAGTAGCTAGCAGAAAATCTTATTTACAAAATTTAGCTATGTCAGTACACGATATATGTAGGGATTACTCAGTAAAAATGTCTTATGGTTGGATTCCCAGGGATGAAAATGACAATGCAGCCGCATTCAGTAGACGATCAGGTTGTGATGACTTGGGTATAGAATCCTGGGTATTTGAATTTTTGAGTAAATTATGGGGTGTTTTTACATATGACAGATTTTCGTGTGATTATAACACAAAATGTGCAAAATTCAATTGTACATTCTACTGAAAAGGTACTTCGGGTATAGATGCGTTTAATCATAATTGGTCAGGCGAAATCAATTGGTTAGTACCCCCACCACCACTAATTTCAAAAGTTATCAACAAATTAAACCTGGAACATGCTGCAGGTACTTTAATTGTAATAGAGTGGAATTCAGAACGTTACTGGTATTTGTTAACACATAATTAGAAATTTGTTGAGTTTGTGAAAGACCACAGATATTTGAGTGATTATAATATTGTGAAGAGTGGTAGAGGTGAGAACGGTATTTTGGAAAAAGATCGTTAAGATTTTTTGCATTAAATGCCAATTTTATTTGTATTAGAACAGATTTAAACATCGAAGAACATGTTCAAGTGGCAGTTTTGTAGAGTGGAATTTCAACATGCAGTCCATTATACAAACTTTATCCCAAAATGTGCAAACTGTTAGTGGAAAGCAGAAGTGGCAATACTACAAAATCATATTTTTAGGCTTTCTGACGTTGGGAACAATATATCGCAAACCTTGGTTTTAAAGCTTTACCTGCTCATCCAATTCATGTAGCCCTTTATTATACTCATTTACTAGACACAGGTTCTACTTTTCATCCTATCAACAATGCTGAATATATTATTAAATGGGCACATGAGATAAATGGATTGCTTGACCCTACAGAAAACTTTTATTTGTATTATAACAGATTTAAAGATTGAAGAACATGTTCAAGTGGCAGTTTTGGAGTGGAAAAGAGTGGGAAGAGGTCCAACATCATCTTAGATATTGGAACACTGTAATGGTCAATCAATTCGTAATAACGACCGTAAAATTGTACATACATGTTTTCAATACTGTCACATTTGTTTTTGATAAGATCATACTTTACTCAAGAATGAACGAATATCAAACGAAAAATAGAAAATTAGCTCTTAAAAATATATGATGCATTTCAGCAGTGGAAAAGATAATAAAATTATGATTGATTTCGACGTCTGAAAACAAACTCTAGAATAACACTGTTTACTTTTATTGTAAAGAAACATTTGAGATATTCGTAGAAAACGCCTTGCGCCTTTAAAAAAGATACACAGTAACGCCAGAGCTATGCACAAGAGATACTCTCTACTATTACAGAATTCATCAATATTAAAAAAGCAGGTTGTAAAGTTTTGAGGTGAATGAGTGGAAACAGGAACTGTCATGGTTTCCGGTCTTATCTTTCAGTTAAACAAATAGACGGGGACCAGTAGAAATTTATATTTTAATATTTTACATTTGATGTTTAAACATTACAAATTTTGATATTTCTCAAAAGTTGTGAAAGACCCACAGAATAACTTTATTATTGCTTACATTCTAGTCATTCAATATTTACCAAAACGGTGCTGTTTGTTGATATTAATAACAAAATGGATAACAAGAAAGGTCAACAATAACATACCAATCAATCAAAGCAACCCACCTGACAAAATGCTGTACAAAAAATAACATAAAAGAGTACAAAACACAAACATGAACACAACAGAGTCAGGATAGTCTGACTTGGTACTGACACTGAATACTGGTGGGGTTAAACTGGTTTAATTGGTACCCCAAACTCCCTGTTATATATCCTTACACTCTGATGTATACAACACACTATAAAAACAATACAGTATGATTACCAACAAGGTGACCGTTTGCTAGAACTGAAAATTAGAGTGGACGGTATATAATTTAGATAGTAAGGTCAGGATGTGCTCGTTTTAACAGTAAAACTAGCTAAGGCTCCGATAGCTGCAGGTCAGGTACTGCCACTCTACTAAACAATATAACACTTTTATAAAGGGTTTAATGCTACATGTATCTCGTCATAGAGCTTAATAGAATCAGCAGTATTTGTGAGAGGCCAGTGCGAATTTAATGTCTTCAAGCCACTGGGAGAAAGATTAATTTTTACAGAATTAATTGCACATAATTCATATTTGTAGCCCTTACTGTGAAAATATCGTAACTGACTACCAAGTTTCTGTAAGTTACTAGCGAAACTTTTGCATTTATTAACGATATTACAGTAGAAACTGGGAAAACCCGTTCATGATAAGGGATTTTATGGAAGCTGGATATTTATAAAAAGATGTTGATATCTATTATAAAACTTTTTAAAATGGATATGCCTACAGAGTGTAAGTTGATATGCATAGATTATAAGTAAGTATCATTTTACAGTTATTTCGTAATACTGAAATGATAATAAATTCATTTTGTCTAGAAGCTGTTGATCTGAATAGGAATTGTAAAACCAATATATCGAATAATGGTATGATGTAATGATTACCATGGCTGTTAATAATGAATTAGTTTGTTATTAAATCCACAAAATCATGTATTACCAGTAATATATAGTCTATCTACATGTAATAAGGTTGTATGCACAGATAAAATTGCAACGATACAAATTTACATTTAATATTTTATAGAAGTTACGTAATATTCACCTACAATGTGCAGTATAATGCGATTGTCTTGGTCATGGTCGCTACTGGATAAACTCATCATTTACATAGTCTTTTTATGACGTCTTAATCCAGAGTTTGAATCACGATTGTATCGTGAGCATTATCATAATTAATCAAGCGTAACATAAATCACTTCACATGTCAATTACCGTCAATCCAGATACGATTGTGTTACTATTTACATTGTACATGTAGCCACAACTCACGAAACCTAAAATGTCATACCGAGTCCACCAAGAGCGTTAAATTATGTTTTAAAATGATAACACGATGTCAAAGTCAGTTTCAATTATTTAACAGAAAAATAAGGATCGCTTAAGCACTGGTTCGCCTTGTAATTTCGTTCATATGCATGTTGGTACAGATATTTCGATTTATAATTATATATACTTTTAATAGATTCTAGTAACAAAAATCAAACACAGGGGACGTGATTAACCGAATTTCTAACATCTAGGTGCTTCAGGAGATTCCAATCAGGACATTACCCTAGACCCACTGGAGGCATCGAGTGGTTTTTAAACCCTTTGTTGACATACATATTTGTAAACTTCATGTTTGCCTAGCTACGCCCTGACATTTTTTCTATGTTCATATAATTGTTAAAGTGCAAACATGATTCGAAACAATTCTATTATTTATAATTTGATAAGATGCATTTCGAAAAAGAAGTATCCATTTGATGTTTCCGTCAATCCTGAAATTTCTTTCTTAATTTAAGGATTTACTAGACATTGAACCCGCGCGAGCAATTAGGTAGTGCATATTTTTGGAAAATAATTGTTCCTATTGTTCCATTGTCATCATGGTCAGGGCTAGCGAAGCTTAATTTTACAAATATATCCAATAATCAGACGATAAAAAGCAGTTTTAGTGTGTGGCTGCGTGTGTTGTCCACGTTTATAATTATCAAAGATGCCCGAGATAAATTTCGTCATTAATGATAAAGATGACCATTTGTTAAAAATATTTTTATCTAGGGTATGGTAGAGATATATTTAGACAGGTCATATGACAAATAATGTAAAAATAGATAATGGTTGGTTTTATCACTTTGTGCAAGGTAAACATCCGAGCAATCCAGAAAACAACTAAGTTAGGAATTCCCCTGACCTTTACCTTTCTTCTTCATAATCTTCAAAGTTCATAACCTTTACAGTTAGGAGAAATTGCGTTATAGTAGAAAAACAATCCTGAATACATGAAGCGGAAACATCCCACTCGAAGGAGAATGTTTTTAATTTGTTTTATTCTTCTTCTTCCATAATTGCAAACAGAAATACATTAAACATATGTGTATACTTGTTTATTTAAATCAGTGTGTTAAAATGATTCTTCTGTTGTTTCAGTCTCGTTGAAATCTCGTTCTGGAATTATTTCCAAAACATGTGATAAAAGTGGAAAATGTTAATGAATTAAAAAAATATTATAATCCAACTAAACTCTGTGAAAAAATTATGCACTTACAATAAGTAGTTTTTGAGTAATAAAATTTTCAAATTTTATAACCAATCTGGTCAGTGTTATCAGCCTAAATGTTGAGAAAATGGGTGACGGATACAAAGAAATGATTTTACCAAAAATATGTACATCCTCTTTCAATTTTTTATTTTTAAAATTCTTTAATATGTATTTTTCCAATCATTTATAACAAAAAAGTTGAAATTATATGCTCTTTGTTCAAAAACAAAAATAAGAAAAAACCCAAATTTACTAAATTGACTGCATGGTAATTTTGACACGAAAATAACAACAAAATTTTATAAAACGTTCTTATATTAACACGGACCTCTAGCTTTTTAAGTTAAATTTATTCAGATTTGTTCACTTTTTTCATGATAATAGCCCATAAATGGGTAAAAATTGATGAAAAATGGGGAAAATCATCAAAAATGGGGTACTTTCAAACGACCGTAGCAAAAAAATAATATCCGCCACCATATGAATTTTTCTTTATAAATTACTTTCTTACAGTCATATAAACCCAAAAATCAGGATAAAGAAAAAAGTTTAATACTAGAAAGCTTTGGCTTCTCAGAGGTGCACATCCTTAAATTATTTGAGTTTTATTTTTTTGGTTAATTACATGTTTGATTGTTAGCCCATTTGACAATCCAATAACCTTTTATATCTATTTTCACGACAGTCGACATGTAATTGAGTGGAGTAGGACGTTTTTTTTCATGTACAAAATTCCATTTCACGTGGAAATTACGCAATGTACAACTGTGACTGATAAATAGCAATATTACATGAATCCAAAGGTTTCATAATGGGAAAATCTGTTATAAACAAAAGCTAGGAACATTCTATGAAAACAATTAGTAAAGATAAATGGAAAGCATTTTAACAAATACATGTACTATATATGTGACAATTAAAAATTCTAATATGAAAAAAGATGAAATATAAAACAGCAAAAATAAACCTTCATAAAATTTTAAAAACCAAATAAAGACAAAAAACTTAAAACAACAACAACAAAACAAGCATACAAACAGACCAAAAATACAAATAGAATAAAAACAAAAACAAGATACACAAACAAAACAAACAAATAAACCAAATAATATAAGATAAACAAAACAAATCCAAACAAGAAAACTTCAACAAGACAGCACAACTCCGAATCAATATGGTGTTAGATTTAAAAATAACAATTTGTATAACAAAATACAAGTCATTTGAACAAATAGGTTGAAAGCAAACAAAGGAAAAAATGAAAAAAGAGTGATGTTTTATATTGACAGAATAAAAAGTCAATCCTTTCATACAATTGACACTTGATATTGTATTAATAATTCAAATTTGTGCAGACCATTTAATTTGGCTCTTTAAATGAGATAGATCATTTTGTCTGGAAATTTCCGAAATGCCAGGAGAATGCAGTTTATTTTTGTAGTGATTCAAATAATTGTGATTTTTGTTTCTTGCTTAAACTTTTACTTAGGTAAGAAACTAATACATTTATTCATTAATTTTGTTCTATATTTAATGCACAGAAAAAGTCCTATTTAATTGAATCTGAATAATGACCGATCTACCATCTTTATTATGATTTAATTGTTTTTAAACAACATATACAATATGGACAAATTATCCTTAATTCTCAAAATAAGAAAAGTAACCTTGATACGGGCTAAATAATTATATTATTCATCTAATAGTTGTTCTTTATTATACCTCGGTATGTTCTATATATATAAAAAATTAAGACATTAATTTTACTACTTATTTACCGGTGATTAGTTTCCAAAACTAATCACCGGTAAATAGTGACTGGTGATTATTAATGGAAACTGTTGATCTTGTAAAGTGTTTCGATATAATAAAACAGTTATTTAACAGACATTTATGGATATAACCAATTTATTTTATTTGTCCCGTCGCCACATTGACTATTTCCCTCCGCTATGCGTCGGCAAAATAATCAGTGTCTGGGGACAAATGAATTGGCTATATCCCTCAATACTTTTGGAAACTAATCACTGGTAAAAAAAAAGTAAAATTAATGTCTTGATTTTTATATAGAAAAAACATACTGAGGTATAATAAATCAAATTATTATTAATGTGTGTAAACGTATAAACGGAAATTGTCCTTGGGCAACTGTCACATTGTTTAGTAGGCATACGATTACTTAGACAAATAGCAAATTGAACAGTTCATCGGATAATGATTGTTTTGTTCTCATTGGCTTTCAATAGAGAGTATACAGAAAGCCAAAGTAATGGCCAGTATTTATCATATCTTTATTATGGACTCGAGTTTCTAAGGTTAGTACCTATTTAAATTTCATGAAATTATAAAAAAATCAACTTGAAATCATAATCCCGTTTGTATTATTGTTTAAGGAAGTGACATGCAGTTCAAATTCTAAATAAAGTCTTAGTGGTTTCCCTGGGAATTTTTAGCATAGTGCTACCCAGGACCCTTTCTTTGTTCAATCCTAACCTCTGGATACTGTCTTATATCTTAAACCTTTTCTTGAGTCTAATTTCTTTAAAATGTAGGGAATTGACTGTTATTTGACAAATAAATTGCATTAATCTGTCCAATTGAAGGAATAATCATAGCAAATGTTTTACCAATTAAGGCTTTATTACATACCATGCCCTCGACGGCACATTGTATTACCCTCACTATGACAATATTAGAATCGAGGAAAGACACTAAATCTGTACAATAAACAACTGTTTTCACTCCCGGCAACACTTTTTATATGTAGTGCAACTGCGGCGTTGTGATTCGTTTTTGGATTTGGTTGCGCGACAGTATGCCCTATTAATAAAAGTCGTTTTACTAAATTACTTTCTTAAATGACGTTACCGGCGTAGGATCTGTTTTCAAAATTTGGTTATGAAAATGCGAATTTTATGTACTGCGTTAAGTGAGCAGGGTTCATATCTGCAAGGTGTAGACATTAAATCTTAATACAAGCTACGAGTAAAATCACAACCGTAAATCCAGAGACAAAGACAAAACCATAATTGGGATGGACGAGAACAAATAAACAACAGAAATACAACACAATCATTTTTTAAAATGAAGAAAATGGACCCCCACAAAAAGTTTAGCTAGGGTTTTTTCTTGGGCAAGCATTTTAGTATAACACTTCCTCTTCGATCACTATATAAAATTTAAAATGTTAGCAAATAAAAATTTTATGCTAAATCGTTAACAAGTTTCTTCCCAGAGGTAGTGCGACTTGGGTCGTTTTTCGTTTTGGTTCTAAGTTTCCTTCCGCTAAAATTGTCCTATTTCTTTGTAAAAAGACAAAACCAATTCTAAATGACAGATTGAATTTTGCAAAAAAATATACCAATAATTCGAATTTAACAGAACAATAATTATGTGATACTTTCAATCTGTTTGTTTAAAATCCTTTTGACCATCTGACTGAACAGGACATATTGACATATTTTCAATTACAGGATGAATATGATTTTATTTTTGTCCTCTTTGGTATTTGAAAATCGGAAATGTAGTATTTAACAAAATAAATACTAAAATCATAACTGAATTAAGTTTAAATCATTAAATGACACCAACTGTTTGGTCAGATATTAAAACATTTTGTATTGCCAGACATAAACAGGCCTTTTTATAGTCTTATATGAGGACTTTTGTAGGGTTATTATCTAACGCCTTTTTCAGAATTAGATAGAATTAAAATCGTAAGAATTTTGACTATACGTAATAATGATTTCGATATAGCAGGATTAAAATAATGGGAGTACTATAGAATTATATATATATATATTCAAAGTCTCTAATAAAGAGGTAAACACAAAAACTCTAAAAATATATCCGGAGCTTTCGACCGCTAAACCAGCTTTCTTCAGCAGAACTTTAATTTTGGTATAAGACAATTAAAATGGTCATAATAATTAACGTCACTATAACTTCATAAAAATTGCGGGAAAGAAGACGTCACGTTTTTGTATTAATACCGAAGGGCTTGCTTTATCCAAAATTTTTCAATGGTATCTCCATATGCATCGCTTCCACAAATTTTTCAATTGCGACAATTTCGTAATCGTCAACCGAATGTTTGCCTGAATTAAAATGCCTCGCAACAGGATCTTCTTTCTGATCAGAGAACAATTCAGTAGATGTCTTTGATAAAGTGTATCTCCGGTTTCCCCAACATAGATAAATTGTTCATCGTTTACAAAATATAGAGTAAATTACATTAGCTGTTGTACAATTTATATAATTTTTTATGTTAAAAGTTTTTCCTTCAAAATTGGTGAAGGTTGAAGTATTCCTTACATACAGAATAATTGCGCGTTTCCGGCGACAAGGCTCACATTTATTAGGTTTATTGAAAAACAGAGAATTATGTTATCTATATGCACGAGAATATCTTTTTTGTCTCTTCTATACGTTAATATTGATTTTTTGTGACATAGTGTTTTCATTTAGTCGATTTGTGTAAAATTCTCATTTTTAATTTTTGATAATTTGGTACTTTTTTTTAATAAGTTATCACTAAAGTCACCGTTCGGTTTTCGATTTTTTCGTCCTATATGTCAGAAGATCATTCCTATCGAGTAGATCAACTTTTTTAACTCACCATCAACCGTTTATATATATACGTCTAAAGTAATAATCAACGTTCGAACTTACTAGATGTTGGACCGATAATAAATTAACGATACAATGCAAACTAAAAAATAAATAAACGGCTAAAAAGTTGCAAAACAATATCAAAATAAAACAAATAAAGTTTTGAATTATAAAAACAATTCAAACTTAGCAAAATTGTCAGATCATTGAGATCCTTTATCAATGCTGTCGCGTTGCGAAATGACTAATTAATTACATGTAGAAAACAATATGGCTAATCGTGATCTTGATCTTCCTCATGTGTAGCAACGCATGTAAACGCATGTAAACAAAAATTAAAATAAATAATCCTTTAACAAAAGGTAGAGAATTATTTTACAGAATTATAACATCATAACAAATGAAAAAGTAAACGAAAAAAATAATAAATAAAGCACTTGGAAATAACAATAAAAAAAGGATCTGTATCAACTGACAAATAAATGTATTAAATTTATTTCTTTTTATTTATTCCCCTTGGATATAAGGTGCCTAGTTCTTTTATCCAGAAGCTTTCTCTTGTCTGCCTTCCCTATATATATATGTGTGTGTGTGTGTATATCTCAGAACATAACGAAAATTTTCCTTAGACTCGAATTTATCAATGGTTATTTAGATTGGCAATAATTTGTGGTGGATACAGAGATCAAAAGGGACAAATATACCTAAGGAGCACTCAAAAAAACGTAATCCATTGGACAGACATACCCGGGAAGACAAATGAACAACCACAAGCACAACAAATAAACACAGGAAACCAAAAAACAATGAACAACACGAACTCATATAAAACCCAGGAGTGAACCCAGGTGCACAGTGTAAGCAGTTCCTGTTCCGTATACCCGTCGTGAAGTTCAACAAAGTCAATCCGAGGAAGTCACAAATCGGTGGAGGCACATGAAATGTTACAATAGTGGGAACAGGTCAAACATCATCTTAGATATTGGAAGACTGTAATGGTCAATCAATTCGCGATGAAGACCGTAAAATTTCCTATTATGACATCAACTTATCCTTGATAAAACCCTGGTTAAGAAGCTTTTGTGACATTATTAATCCTCTTTGTCGAAAGTCAGGGTAACTCACGAATGCCGTTGAAAATCGGATAAGCTGAGAAACGTGGATTGCTGGTATATTGCTACTCAAGAAGGGAAAATTGAAAATAGGAAAGTTGAAGTCATCACGTTTGTCATAAAGTTTTGTCTTCAAAAGTTCCTCATTGTCTATCATGTCTATTTCAAGAAAAAAATCCATATATGAAACGAATTTTGCTGTATCTGTAGTATCATTAATTTCAAGCTCACTCGGGTAGATTAGATGTAGAACGTCTTGGAATTTGTCGTTATTTAACGGCAACACGTCATCTATTTAACGAAAAGTGAAATTAAAAGGATTGGGCTAGTTTCTTTTTGTCTTCACGAAGTCCGCTTCATACGAGTACAGAAACAGATGGGCGAGAGAGGATCACAGTTGGTTCCGATTGGAATGCCTATTGTTTGTTGAAAAATTAGACCGCCAAATTCAACAAATATGTTGTCTATGAGAAATCTAACATGTTTGTAATTTCATCTTCAGAATACTCTTTGTCAGAATCAGAGTGGTTCTTTACGAAATAAGCCTTTTCTCTACCTAGAACTAGAAATTTATACCTGCGTGTGCCAAAATATGTTTCTATTTAGAGAACAAGATTTATAATGATGTACAAAATGCTAGGCCACCTTTTTGTCAGATTAATTCCTCCAATACGTTTATGCAAAGGTTGGCCAGGATTTTATCCTTGCAAATGCGCAAACAGAAAGACTATTAAGAATACTGTCATAAACTGACTATACAAGAAAGAACAAATAAAACTTTATTTGTTGCTCGTGCTTGGCTGCAGGGTATACCGAGGTCTACTTTTACAAATAGAATCCACTCTGCCATTCTTCTTCTGTCTTTAAATGAGACAACGTGCTGCGACTAGCCACTACAGGACGTTATTGGCATTTTATTGTGGCCAGTCCTTTTATGATAATAATATTGTAACACAGAAAGTAAAAACCAGATATCCGCAACAATTTATTGAATTTAGTTCATTGTCATTGATAAGTACTTCTAACTTTGTTCATCGTTTATTAAA
Source organism: Mytilisepta virgata (assembly GCA_028015205.1). Classification (NCBI taxonomy): domain Eukaryota; kingdom Metazoa; phylum Mollusca; class Bivalvia; order Mytilida; family Mytilidae; genus Mytilisepta; species Mytilisepta virgata. Next base: position 31,883,142 of record CM051511.1, on the reverse strand, counting down.
TTTAATAAATCGTTAAAAATACAGTTCTCGAGACTGTAAATTTTGACCCCAATTTGCTATATTTATACAAGCATATTTGTTTATTTGTAGCCATCGAATTGACTTTTAGTACAAAGGATGTTGGTAATACAGATTCTCGTTATGTTCCTCCGAACGAGATTTACACTAATCTAACCGATTACGGTATCATTCCAGATGAATATAACACACTGAATTTTAGCGTTAAAGCTTGTACAAATGCATTTGTGTTACTCTCGGCGTCACGTGATTTATATGCAGAAAAGTTTTATGAAATCGTATTAGGCGGAAATAGTAATACTGCTGTTGGAGTACGAAAATATGTCAAACGAACGATTGTAGATCATAAATTTGTTGATTCAGTAGTTCTGTCGTGTGATTATTTCTCTACATTTATTTTGAGATGGTCGTCTGCAGGAAGACTACAGCTTCGCGGTGAATCATCAGAAATAATTGATTGGACGCACTCCTCACCATACTCTATAAACGGTTATGGTATAATGACTGGCTGGGGTTCAAATGGAACATGGATATTCAATCTTACAGGTTTATATATAATTTAACTAGAATGATATTCGTTATATTTAATTTAGAGGAAATAAGTGTTAAGGGTGAAGACAAAAACAACGTGCCACACATTAAAGTTCTCAAACACTGGGATTTTACCCAAAGCATTAAGTTTCTCCTCATATTTTATGTTTCCAGATATACGATTAGTCAGTATTTGTTGATATCGTGACGAAATGTGAAAGAAGATGGGTGGGCCATTTCCTCCCGATTCATTTTCTTTTGGACCATTCAAAATCCAAGGCTCGGACTATAAAATTATATAATTTCACCCTCCACTAGACATACGGCAAATTGCGGTTTCTTTGCTAATTTGCATGGCCTCTTTTTTTTAAATTCTCTGACGACAGTAATTACAAAGCATTATACTTGTCATTGTTCCACCCTAGACATGCTAGAAGGTAACATATGAAAAGGTATTACCCGCTGTGCCATGAATGTTGTCGTCGTCTAAATCAATGCAAATCAAACAGGAATTTCACATGAATAATATCCACAGCACACAAAATCCCTCGAATCCAAGAGTAGTAAACTCTAATTTACATAAGGTAACGTGTTGATCGTTAATATTACCATTTTGAGAAATGCATTTAAAAATGAAACATCCAACATATTTTTTTTTTGGCAACAAATATCGTTCAATTTCTGTTTTTGGCAAAATGTAAAAATATTTGATTGTTTGTTTGTTTATTTAGTTGGGGTTTTACGCCGTTTTCAGTACATTTTGGTTATTTCGCGGCGGCCAGTTTTTATGGGTAGAGGAAGATGGAGTACACGGAGAGAACCACCGACCTTCGGTAGGAAAATTGGCAATCCTTGTCAATTCAGATTGGAGTCGAACACACCCTGCCAAAGGTAAGATTCGAACTCACAGCCTCAGTGTTGACAGGCTAGTGATCATTAGTAGTCATGACGAACTACATAGACCACTCGGCCACCGAGGCCCCGAATGTGAAAATAGAACGTATGGATACTTGTGTGATAAATCATGTGGGCACTGTATGTCTGGTGGAAGTTGTGACAGATTCATCGAAAGTTATTTGAACGAATGCGTATCCGGTTGGCAAGGAGACAAATGTGATCAAGGTAAACGATAATATTTATAAGCAAGAAAGTGACAATTTGAGAGCAGAGATAAATCCCTTCTGCTAGTTAAACAAAATATAATTCGTCCCTTTTTCATCGAAAGACACGCGGGGGAAGGGAATATGGATATTTGAGCGCGTGAATTGTGAATGTTTGAGATCAAAACAGATATTTACCTCTTCCGTTATCAAAACCATAATCTGTTGTCCACTGCTCACCACGAGGTACTTGTAATAGTTTGTATGTGCATGATGTGTTTCCAAAGAAGCTTAATATCTTCATAGCATTTTGAATCTCGACTTGTGCTCCAGCATTAGTAAAAAGTCATATTTACGATGAAAAGCATCAAAATTGGTATATAACTTGATTTTGATTTTTAATATATCCTATTTGGAATTGGCGTCAATACACAGACCTTGGGTTGACTGAAGAATTTAACCAAATATAGCAATGACTTGACTGCTCGTCAGGTGAATAAAAGACTTACGTTTTCTTATCTTCAGTAATTTATTTTTAAATAAAGAAGTTATTTTTATCTGTACTTTATATAATGTGTCTAATTTCAGAAGAGATGTGTCCCTGCAGTTGTGACAACGGGATGCTAAAGAATAAGAATTTTACAAACCACACATATGAAGAATTGTTAACAATATTAGCACCAGTCGTTGAGGAAATAAAGAAAGAATTAACCCTTGATAAGAAAGAATTGTCATCTGTAAAACGCAGGCGTATCAGTGCACACGATAGTCGGAGTTCTTCACAAAACATTGGATTTGTGGCTGTAATTATCTTAATACTTGTTCCGGGTGTAATTGTCCTTAGTGATATTTTTACGTGTGTAAAACAGCTAAAGCGTGCCTGATGTAATGGTCAAAACTTTATACATTATGTTGTCGTGTATTGGTAAAATAAAATGCATGAAAATCGAAATTTTTAAGTTGTTTGACAAAGGCGAGTGCCCTACAAAATCGAATTAAGGGAGGAATTTATACCTGCTTATAGTCTATTTCATATGGAAAAGAGAACACCGACGCCAATGCTGACGTTCTTGGCAAATCGTGTGAGTCTAGGTATTGCCGGGATTGACTGAGAAGTTGCTCTTGTGCCGACGCAGTACGTTTTAGACACATTGACACAATACGAAAGAGAACAAAACTGAATTAGAGAATGACACGTAGAAAAATTAGAAATAAAGTACACACACACAGTGAGAGAAAGAGATACTTACAATGTGAACTCACTACAAAACACAAATGATAATTAGATAAATACATCAATATTTTCCTTTAAAAGAGCAGAAGTGAAAATAGATGTTCGGGTGTTTCAGAAAGGTATTAGCATGTATTGATCTGTGGATACATTTAAATGCTCTCGAGCTTAGCGAAAGTATGTTCGACACAAGAATTTGACAAATCTCTTTGAGCTGAATAAGAAATGAAACGGTCATTTTCATTGGTCGATTCAACCATTCAACCTCAAATAAACTATCCAGCTCCGCCCATGAATACTGTGTATGAAGATATTTTTACACACGACGCATTAATCGGCCTGTGAACACGTGTACTTTATTTATTTGTATTGTTTCATTTTTCATTGTTTGATTATGTCTGTGTCTATTTTTTGTTTCATTTGTTGTGGTTTTACGCCGTTTTCAGTACATTTGGCTATTTCGCGGTGGCCAGTTTTTATTGGTGGGGAAAGCCGGAGTACCCGAAGAGAACCACCGACCTTCGGTAGGAAAACGTGCAATTCTTGTCAATTTAGATCGAAGTCGAACAAACCCCGCCCCAGGTGAGATTCGAACTCACAACCACTGTTTTGACAGGCTAGTGATCATTATAGTCGTGAAAACTACCTAGACCACTCGGCTACCGAGGCCCCTGTCTGTGTCTAAACCATTGATCCAAATAAAATATTTTTAATAGAGCTTTTCTAAATAATTAAATAAAAACCTATTATATAGCGACAAATGTTTTGGAGGGGGTCAGAAAGATTCTGAAAATGAATCAGTGGGATTAGTAAAAGGTGAAAATGAATATTCCATCCGACAACATCCTCAATGGAAATCGAATTGTTGATTCCATAACGAAAAAAACTGATGTCATACCTGATCTTGAACAGGCACTGCCGAAATCATTGTTGTTTTATTAAACGGGTCAACAACCAAACGAAACACTAAATGAGTCGTCGTCTTCTGATATTAGATTACATGTTGACTTGAAGCTATGTTTGTCTGCCATGTACTATTCTAGTACAAGAAATTAAAAGATATCAAATTTGGTGCGTAAGATTATCATTTCTGTACAGAATTTCCTAGGGTTTGCTCATAATTTAAATGTCCTTAAAACAAATATGAAACATTTCAGACAAAAAACAGAAGGTCCATAAAACAAATATGAATAACCTTTTGCATGCATATATGCAACCTGATTTTGTATGTACATGTAAATTCCTCACAACATGTCAATATATGTTCATAATTTGGGTCACATGAAAATATGTCGTCCTGGAAATGCGGGGGAATGCTGAATTATCACGACTCTTTATGTACTGCAATACATTTTTAAATTGGGACCAATTTTCAAAATCCAAAAAAAAAGATAGAACGGTTTTATCAGGCCATTCAAGCTGATTGTAGCTGAGTGTTGTGCACAAAATATACAAAATCCCGCTTTAGAATTTGTCGATATATAATACATTTTTATTTAATTATTTAAAAAAGCTCTAATACTTTATTTGGGACAATGACTTAGACACAGACATATCAAACAATGGAAAAAGAAACAATGTCCAAAATCCCATTATAATTCACAGTGTTATTGAGCGGGGCTTGGTAGTTTATTTGAGGTCGAATGGTAAAATCTACCAATGAAAATGACCGTTCCATTTCTTATACATCGAAAAGAGTTTTGTCATATTATTCTGTCGAACATCCTTTCGCTAAGCTCGGGCCTAATAGATATATTACACTTTTCCCAAAACATTATGTTTATCCCTGCAATTAACAACTTTATTGTTCCAATGCATGCGATTAATTGCCTACGAATATTTGTAATTCATAAACGTAGGTTTTAGGTGACAGTTTGCATATACATGTACACTGAACACAGCCAAAGAATGTTGGTATTGCTCTTATAAACTGTTTCAAAAATGGAAACTAAAGAAATAGTTCCTTTATGCAAAGTTCTGCCTTTAACAAATATCATCTTTTGGCGATCTTTAGAATTGAAACTCTTTTTGTGAGTTAATGTTTTTGTTTTCACGAATTTCGTCCTTGCACACAACTGACGAATCGTGATTCGACAAAATATGCCCCCCTTTTGGAATTTGTACATCGGAATTGGTATAACATAAATGTATGCATTTTCAAAATCAAAATAACTGGATTCGTATACTTTAAATATAATTGTCAATCTTCAAAGAGAAGCAAAAGCAATAAGGTAGATAACGATTAATAATTTCTAACATGAGTTTAAAGTAAAGACTGGAAAATCTTTACCCGAGGTTTAGGGTTAGGATGACAGTTAGAGTTAGGGTTAGAGTTAGTGTTAGAGTTAGGGTATGTTAGGGTAATAAGCAACAAAGAGCAGCGATGAGCAGTGTCTTGAGAAGTAACGAATAGGAACGAGGAATCTGGGTAACAAAGAGCAGGGTCTCGAGCAGTGATGACTTACAAAGAGCAATATGAGCAAAGTCGGAGAAGCAACGGACAGCGACTAGAATCAGCGATAGCAGCGGGGGCAAAAAAAGAAATTATCACGTGATTATAGTCATGATCAACAACGAGCAGTGATGAGCAGCGATGTCCTCTGTTCTAATGGCCTCAAAATGTAGGAATCTGTATTTCTAACATGCTTTAGGTAATGGTCGTCTTCCATTTAAAAATAGTGTGACCTTTGGTAATATGCATGTTTGATCTGTTAGCCTATTCGACAACTCACATACTGTGAAATACGACGATAATGTTACATATGAAATCCCCTTCCACGTGGAAATTACAAAATTCACGACGTCAAATGAAAACGATAATATAAGACAAATCGAAAGGTTTATAATGGGATGATATACCGTAAACAAGAACTTTTCAGTTCTAGGAAAACAGGTAATATACATAAATGGAAAGCATTTAATTAAATACAATATACAGAAATGGGTAATAAGATTTCTCCTATTCTTGAAGTGTTTAATCGGTGGGATAAAAATATATACTAGTTACCTAAATTACATAAAAATCCATATAAATTTCTGCATTATATACAACCCGTCCTCTGATCTTATCAAAGAAAAAATAAGTGCACTTATTTACTGGTCGTTTTAAACTTCTGTTTTAAGTTATAACTTTTAACATTTTAAAGCATTTTTCAGTCATAAAAAGTATTCAAATTACAGTTCCTGGACAGGCGATATAGGCAAGGCTCTACACTTCTTGCTGGACACCATTTTAGTTCGTTTTGGCAATTATACTGTGTATCGACAGGTCATTGGGATTCCTATGGGTACAAACTGTGCTCCTCTTATTACCGACTTATTTTTATATTGTAATGAATAGTCTTTCATGAAAAAACTCCTTAAGGGTAAAACACAGAATCATGATAAATTAATTGACATTTTTAACAATAATTGCAGGTATCTTTATGATGTACTTATTTTTTAATAACCCCGTGTTTCTTAAATATCCAAAAGAAGTTTATGCAGAAAGAGCTACATTAGAACAAAGCTAAAAAGAATAGTAAATGCAGTTCGTTTTTAGATCTTACTATAAATATCGAAAATGGAGAGATACGTACTAAAATGTATGATACTAACTTCCCCTTTCTTGACGGAGACGTGGCTTTGGTACCATCGTATGGAGTGTACATATCACAGCCTGTAAAATTTGCACGACTGCTCTCGGCTAGAATATTTTAACGAGCGAAACCATACAATTACTAAAAAACTACAGGGTTATAGATTTCACAAACTGCTTAATGCTTTTTATAACTTTTATAATAGATATCAAGATCTGTTATCTGAATATCCAGCTTCCAGAAAAGCACTCATGAGTTTTCCCATCCTAGTTTCTAGAATAAATGCAATATCTAGTTAGTAACCTTTAAAAACTCAGTAGTTACTTAAGATTTGTTCACAGTTAGAGCTACAAATATGAAATTACAGTGTATGTGCAATTATGTAAAAATTGCTATTTCTCCCAAGGGCTTGAAGACTAAATTCTTACTGGCCTCTCACACATACTGCCGATTCTATGCTCTATGGCGAGATAGCATTAAATCCATTATAGAAGTGTTGTTTCAGATGTTTTCGTTTAGTAGAGCGAAAGTATCCGACCAGCAGCTATCAGAGCCTGTATTGATTTTTATAGTGTGTTGTATACACCAGAGTGTCAAGATAGATAAGGGGAGATTTGGGTACCGGTTTAACCCACCACTATTCAGTGTCTCTACCAAGTCAGACTATCCGGACTCACTGTTGAGTTCATGTCCTTTATTTTATTTTTTTACGACGTGTTGTCAGTTGGGTTTCTTTGATTGATTGGTATGTTATTGTTGACCTTTCCTGTTATCCATTTTGTTGTTTAATAACAAATAAACCAAAAACATATAAGGAAAAACGAAACGGAAAAAACATATAAGGAAAAACGAAACTGAAAAAACAAAACAAAAACATAACAAATATATAAAGAAAAACCAAATTCAACAAGACACCACGGTTATGAATAAATTTGGCATTTAATATTGACAAAAGAATACTGAAGCGACATAACAGTGTGAAAAGTCAACACGTTCGAAGACCAAGGAAAATACAAATTCGGGAGAATGGAACACAACAAACAAACGTGACAAGGATACAGGTATAACTAAAAGAATAAAATAAAAAACTAATAATAAACTAAACAAAACCAGAACAAGACAGCACAGAAACTAAAGCACTAGCAATGTAAACTCTCATAAAAAACAGTGACATCAGGTGCTCTGGAAGGGTAAGCATGTCCTGCTCCGTCAACGGCAAACGTCACATTGCAAGTGAAGTTTCAAGTCTGGTTAGATGTCAAGTCCGGTGGGGTGTTCATTCCATTTCATTTCATTCGTTTTTCCTTATATGTTTTTCCTTATATGTTTTTTCCGTTTCGTTTTTCCTTATATGTTTTTGGTAACTGAAATCTAACTGAAGATATCTAGTCTCATGCACGACATACAAATTTTGTATCGGCCAATTAATCCGTGATAACGACCCTAAAACTTTTGGAGTGATGAAATTAACATAGATTGAACGTAACACTGTCTTAGAAGTTTATGTGGCAGACATAAACCCCATATCGAGAAATTCGCCGTATAAATAACATGTGCGACAATAACGAATCAACTGTTTAATGTACGCACCATAGGCGGGAGATACAGGTAAGTTACTGCTAAGAAAGGGTGAGTTTCCAATAGGAAAATAAAATCATCAAGTTTGTCATAATATTTCTCATTATTATCTATGTACAAGTACAAATCTAGATATGAAGCAGACGTTGGTGTGTCTAAGAATAGTAGCAATTTATCTTTTTGCATTATAAAATACAAATGCCTCGAACTGATAGGTTGAAAGCAAATTGAAATTTCTCACATAATTATAATAAAAAGTCACACGTTTCGTATTATTGATCTGTAAAAGAAAACATATACTGTCTTAATTTACATCGGATTTTTGTAGAAAACGTCTCCTGGGCATATCATTTTTTCTAGCAGTTCGGAAGCTATCAGTTTAGGAAATGCCAGGAGAATGCAGTTTATTTCTCTGGTGATACAAATATTTGCGATTTGTGTTTGTTGCTTAAACATTTACTTAGGTAAGAACGTCATACATTTATTTAATTCTTATATTCGGTATAAAAGTGAATTCACAGAAAAATACAATTTAATTGAATATATTACATGTATTATGACAAATCAAATAATTTGCATTATTATTTAAACTGATTTATTTAAATATCCCTAACGACTATGGACAACTTTTCCTAAATTCACCAAATTCAGAAACTTAACGTCAATGCTGGTCAGATAATGTATCCAATAGTTTTTCTATAATATTTTTATACTGCAGATTTAATTTTAAATTTCATACAATTATCAAAAGTAAATTCCATTTTTGCATTTACACTTTTGTTGGAAGTAGTTAGTGGGTAAACTTTTGAGTTAAAAATAAATAAATAAATAAATGAAAATAACAATAATGCATAATGCTATCTTCTTTTTATCGTAAATACAAAATGTGCTTAACGGGTAAAATGAATGGTTATGACATAAAAAATTGCATTATTTTTCTAAGGTCACTTTTATCCATCTCGTTCAACAACCAATCAAACTGAAAAGCTACTACCGGAATCGACATTCCCGCAACCCCTCCTCGTAACTAGTTGGAACACTAACCAAACATTTTAAACATTATTGTCGTTTACATTCTATGAAGGCATTAATAAACTAAATCTAATGTAAAATAAAAAAAAGTTTAGGCCACAAGCTTTAATGAACAAATTTAAACTGAATTAAAAGACTGTGGCCTTCGAGTTAGACCCCCGCGTTCCTGAGGTTTAGGAAACAAAATTCTATATAGAAATTGAATGCCTCAACCCAAAAATGAAGGAGGAGTTGATCTCATACGAAAGTGTGTCTGGCGGACGAAGGGAGTCCATTATAATATTCCCAAACATTCTTCGAACGTGTGGAACGGATGAAATATTAGATTTAAAGAGCAGAGTATAATTTATTAGGGTTCCATATCTATATTTACCTAGGTTATGTTATAAATGACACAATAAAGTAATAATACGAGGATCAATAATATAAATTTAGCAAGAATCCCTGGTACCTTCAATCTGATTGGTTTAGAAAATTTACGAAAAGAATACAATGGCATGTTTTCAATTCTAGGGGGAACATTTTGTAATTCTTGTTGTCCTTGTTGATATAGGACAATTGGAAATGTAGTATTTAACAAAATAAATACATTTTAATATATTATAATCATAAGTAGTCCTTATGGCTTGTTACCTTTTGCATGATTCAAGACAAAATTTCGAGAAAAGACTTTTCCTTTTGATGCAGAAGTAACCCTTAGCTGAGTTTGGATTCCTGTTTGCTTTAACGTTTTTGGTTTTTTGATGGTTAATTCATCATTATAACTTTAACCGGTTTTCCAACACTTTGATCTCAAGCACTGCTGATGAGTTGTCAGTCAACGAAATGGTTATACAGTGCATCAATTTATTTCGGTATTTTGTGCTGCAGTTTTTTACTCACGATTTATAAAGAATTTCTAATATCTCCAGCATCGGCATGATCTGCTTTTTGGAGATACGGAAGGGTTGGAAATGAAAAAATATATGAACGCATATTAAACTAGAGATGCGAGTTAGAATTGTTAAGTAATGTCCACTATTCCATCAGATCAGGGTATAAAGGTATTAAATCATTGCAGAGACAAACAATTCAGTGTTTCTAAAGCAGCAAAGACGATGAGTTTCTTACTTGAAACTTGATCGATAAAGAGACAGGTTCATTTACAAACAATATTCGGTTACTGGCAGAAAATCTGAATCAAATTTCATATGTTTAGACAAAACTTTTATTGATTCTTAATTTATTAACGTACTGGAGGTTTCACAAAATATATGATATTTAAACATTATCGGGTGAGTTAAATGAGATACGTTTAAAAATGCAGATTGTAAGACCAGACGCAATCAGACATCGTTCAATTGTATAAGAGTATAACTCAAAATGAAATGTTTTATCTGAAACAATATAAAATTCAGTTCTAATTTTGCCACAGTATTATGAAAGATATCACAAGTTATTTAGAATCATCGGAAGATTCCCCAAAAAATTCTTCTACCATTCTTTAGGAAAATAGGTCCAACTTTAAGGAAATAATTTCCCTTTCCCCTCATAGTCTAAAGACAGGTTTATTATTTGCATATGCATAAGCATAACTCGAATTTGGCAATGGTAATTTTCATTTTGAAATTATAAGTGCAAATCCGGGAAAGTTAATGTAATTATGTTCTTCAATCGAAGTTTGTTGAGAACACACTCTGTTTACTCAGTTTCCTCTTTCGTATCGCGACCAACTTTGTCAAAGCATCTTCTTCGGATACATTGATTTGTATGAAACTTGGCAGACTTATAGATTGTGGTCTGTAGATGTGTACAACCATTTTAAAACAAAATGGCCACAGTCAAAGTTGAGGCGTTTGGTTTTCCGTGAAAGCGACTGACCGGACCAAAACGTCCTTGGAACCCCGTGGCAATCGGGACGTGTGGGGAACATCTGTTTCAGTATCCGAAACAGTCAGTACTAGTGTTTTGATCTTTTGACATTATAACGTCAACGACATGTACTTTAACATGTGTAACGTGCCTTGTGGTGTAGGATTGGTGTGTTATAACGGTAAATGGTGTCTTCAACCACTTGTAATGAGATAAAAATAGAGGTTTTAGTCGAGTTAGAGAACGATTGATCTTATTCGAGGGTGTCTGAGATTTCCCTATCTTGCAAGAGTTACAAACCGGTGTTTGATTCTGTTTCTCACGTTTGTTTACGGTCCGTATTTGTGTACATATCATTGTGTATTGATGTAACAGTGAGCGTAAATTTTGTATGACGTTATAATGAAGCCGAATAACAAAGGTAAACGTAAAATAGACCAAACGAAATAGGATTTGAAAAACAAACAATAAATGAATCTTCGGAGTAATATGTCTTATAGCCAATGGTATTATACAATAGCCAAAACCCTTTAATCCATCAATCAAATGAATAAATAATAAATAATAAAAACCACGATAATGCATAATTAAATAACACAATGTATCCCAGGTCAAGGTCAATACTTTCCATTTCCCTCTGCACGCTTGGAACTATGGAAGAAGAGGATAAAACGTTTTGATTGATAGACAAAATCTGAAGGACACGTTTTTTTTTATTTATTACGTTTAAGGATCTAGACAGTTTCAACAGTATTACTCGGGTGGCCACGGGTGTTTTCTCTCACCCTAGGGTAAGACTATAACTATGTCATATGAAGAGATGTAGGATAGGGTATTTCCACCAAAGAGGTCACATTTTTCTTTCAAACACGAAGTTTGCCGAGTGTCTGACAATAAAAAAACTGTGTTCCATAGGATGTAATTCCCCTATCCTACATCTTCCCGTATGTATAGAATATCCTTTTCCTCCGTTTTGGGGCATTTTCGTTTTAAAATTCAGTGTCGTTGCCCTTGATATCTCTATCTTGTATAGGTTTGGGTGAGAAAGTTACACGATATATATTTCCCCAAAAATATATTGATTTTCCAAGCGCATTCGCTTTTACTTTGTTATTGTTGTGGTGTATGAAAAAAATATCATAGAAAATCTTATTTCATTGATTTGTTACAGAAATTACTAGTATTTAGCATATTCAAAAATAATAGAAATAATAAGGGTTCATTCCTTGTATTGCCCATGGTAGATCTCCTTAGCAGGAATGTGGCTGTCTATTTCGATATTTTTGGCTATTTTTGGTTATGAGTACTTCTTGTTTAAAATAAGTTTGGTTTTTGCTCTTTTAAATGTTTCACTTTTAATGCTGCTGATGAGATGTAACTCCTTGAAATGTGTCGTATACAGCATAGTATAAATTTACTATATCTAATATTAGTATTTTTGGATTGTTATTTTTCAACCAATATCGCAATAAAATGCGCTAAAATCACCTGGTAAATCAGTGGAAGCTAAAATATTTTTGGCTTCAACCGAGGCTATGCAAATTTTGAGAAATAGAAATATTTGAGTGCTAGAGTATTAGACCACCAGGTCTTCTCAAAATATAGGTATTTTTTCTCACATTTAAACACCTTTCTTATCATTTGCCGAGGTGAGGGTGAGACAACGCTATATTTCACACCCTAGCAAGGACGTTATGTCACCGTCGCAAATGTGAGAAAAGGAAATTTCAAATAGATAAAAAGTAGGAATTGCCTGATCTCAAAAGTGTCAAAATCTTGCAAATGGCATTTACGTATCATCAGGCTGTAAGTTAATCGCAAGAAAACCATTAGATGTTTTTTTTTTTTTTTTTTGGTTGTCAGCAGGGAAGATAAAAGCCTACTTTTAAAAATCGAATCAATCCTACTTTTGTTGTTTTATCTTTAAATGAAACAAGCGCTGCAACTAACGACTACTGGGCTTTTCATTTCGTAGAGCGACAGTATCAGACCTTCAGCTAGTTTTAGAGTTTAAACGAGCACATTCTGTCACTGCTATATAAATTATGTACCATCAACTCTAATGTTCAGTTCAAGCAAGCGGTCACCTTGTTCATAAACTACTGTATTGGTTTTTATAATGTGTTTTATACAACAGAGATATAAGGGGGAGGTTTGGGTACCCATAAAATCGGTTTAACCCCACAACTATTCAGTGTCTTTAACAAGTCAGGCTATACGGACTCTATTGTTTTTGTTTGTGCTTTGAACTCCTTTATGTAATTTTTTGTCCGGCGTTTTGTCAGTTGAGGTGCTTTGATTGATTGGCATGTTATTTTTTACCTTTCCTGTTATCCATTTTGTTGTTGTTTGTTTATTATGATAGGTGCAGTTCTTTTATTCGGTATTAATGATTCATGATTATACTCTGGTGACACAGAAACCAAAGAAACCTTTCCAGAATTCTGCCCCAAGGTTCCATTTAATGAAATTAGCCAACAAAATAAATCATATAAAAGAAGCATCTATATAAAATTGGAAAAATACACAATGTAGTAAGTTTTCTTTTCAGTTCAGGAGAACCGTTAAGTCTTTATAATATTTAATAGTTTTGTCAAACTATAGGCATCAGTTGTCTCTTGAGCAATTGTCATATAGCAACCATTTCCGCATTTTGGTAAGTATAAATTATAAGGGAAGCAATGAGGCTATTCTTTTTTGTTATATACTATAAGCATTTTGAAATAAGTACGTCCTAAAGGTTACCCAAAGCTGAACATAATTCCATCGGCGTTTCCCGTCTCGCTTTTAGTTGCTATTGAAGATTCTAGCAAATATGTTTTCGCTCCTTTTATACCCAGTGTTACTGCCATTTTGCAACACAATTTTTATTTTATAGTTTTAAGTATATCATCCAACATCAATTTTAATTTCCGTCTCATAAATTACGAGAGCAAGTTTAAGTTTTGGCAGCAACTAGGTGTTCCTGTGTAAGCTTTCTGTCAGATGACTCAAATGTTACTATTAACGTAGTTTAACAAATATGTAAAAAGTTATGGACTCAATCCTCAAACTATGTATTCTTACCTTAATTTGACATCATAACTAATTTTTAAGTTCTTATTGTTCGGCCTTGAATTGTCAAAAATGCAGGAATACAATATGGGCCATATCCTTCATCAGAGACCAAGTTTATTAAAGATATTTTATAGATATATTACAGATGTTGAGTTGAATGCACGTCGATAACTGGAACTGGGTCTGACACCTGGTGGTCTTTTATATCATTGCAATAGTATTAATAAAGTTTTATATTTTTTACACACTTAAGCTGACATCTATAAGAGTAATGACTTGACATAAAATTATAACTTTATCAGATAACTTTTATCTTGTAAATTAATATTTGTTTACCGCTCTTCTCCGCTGTTGAAACGCTGGATTATAATTAGTAGTTAATGCTAACCGAGTATTTCGTCTTGTATTATTTTTCATTTTATATTGTAATGTGTTAGATCGTGATATTATAAATCCGTCTTTTATAATAGGTTTAATCTCTGAAAGATTATATCCTCTTTTTGCAAGATTTTCTGTGAATTTGTTTTATCAATGATTCAAGATTTTGAGGATTATTTTTAAGTCTAATAAAAGGTGTAATTTCTCCAATAATCAATCCATTAAAAACATCAGAGGGATCAGCTGGTCATCTATACAAGTACTGGTAATTTTCAGTTTGTTTGCGATACAGTTTTACGTCTAATAATCCGTTTGTTTAAAATCTACTACCTTTGAATATAGTAATATCTAAGAATTTTCAAGTGTGATGAGATTCTTCATAAGTGAATTTAAGTAACGGATGTATATTATTTGCTATTTCAAAAAAATTTCTTCAAATTATATATTTTCCATTGAATATAATAAAACTGTCATATCTATAAATGGAGAGTAGGATAATAATTTCAGAGTAGTTGTAAGATGCAAGGATTAAAGTCAAATTCATTATTTTGTATTATTATTTTGATAATTTGTAACAAAATATCCTTGAGTGGAAGCGGGATATAGAAGTTTCAGTAGTATCGTTAGTATCAAGTTTTCTATTTTATTTATGAATGCGGTAGTATCGTTAGTGTAAGTCCGACACTACATGCTGATGAAGTAGACTATAAATTGACTTATTCTTTCAATGGGGCTCCCACACTAAGATACAATAGATCTCCCGGGGAGATTCAGGTTATGTATAACTTCATCATTAATATTTTCAGTAAGGGCTACCCCCAGCAGATGAATTTTATTGTTTGTTAAGTACGTGCACATTACCAATCCAAACAATTACCCAATTAAGTTCACCATTACCAAATAATTTCTAACTCAATTACCATGTGCGTCATTCATAATTTATAATTCCAATACTACTAGTCGAGCAGAACATCAGTGGTTCGGTTTAGTTTTTAAGAACAAAAACATATCCTCATCAGCCACCCATAGCCTTTTGTTTGTAAAGACATGAAAATGTGCTGCCGCCAATCACAAAATTATGTCTATTATATTAAAACCGTGTCCATTATCAACTCAAACAAAATGTAAACAGGACTCATCGTGTGTTCGGGTATCTAATTAGGGCAAACGAATTGAATGAAATTGGCCAAGGCCATATCCTTCATCAGAGACCAAGCCTTATTAAAGATATTTTACAGATATATTGTTAATTTAAATGAACGTCGATGCCTCGAACTGGATCTTACAACTACTCTGAAAATATAATCTTACTGTCCATATACAGAGATGACGGTTTTATTATATTCAATGGAAATGATCTTTTTTTTAAATAGCAAATAATATACATCCGCTACATCAATCGTCATCCTACCCCGCAGCCGTCATCAAAGGACATATAAATAATCCTGAAAGCCTTTAATCATTGATAAAAGAATTCACAAAGAATATTGTAAATAGCGGGTATTAACTTTCAGAGTTTGAACCCATTATAAAAGCCAGATTTAAAAAATAAAACGATCTAACACATAACAAAATAAAATGAAAAGTAATACAAGACGAAATACTCCATTACTATTAACAAATTTACCTACTTAATATAATCCAACTGAGAAGAGCGATAAAAAACATTGACATCTCAGTCAAAATGAGGAAGAAAAAATATATTATCCAACAGATATCCTTTATAAGGCTTGGTCGCTGATGAAGAATATGGCCTGGGTCAATTTCATAAAATTAGTTTGGCCTAAATAGATATCCGAAACACAGGTTGAGTTCTGTTAAGATTTTAATTGGATTGGTAAAGGACACGGTTTTAATATAAAAATATTACAATGATAACTGTGACCACATGTGAGTCAAGGCCGGAAAGAAAGGGCTGGCTTATTAATGTTCTGTTATGCATTTGTTAACATCTGCATACAATGATTCCAACTCCAGATAGGTTTTTTGTTGGGGTTCATGTTGTTCACATGTTTTTAGTTTTTAAGTGTAGTGTTTGTATTGTATTGTATTTGTCTTCGTTGTTCTGCGCAGTTTGTCGGTTATTTTACTTTGGTATTTCTTGAATTTATTTATTTTGATCCAATCTAAATGGAAAAAAAACGAAAAAATCTATGATACCAATTGTGATACATAGAATGTGCACATTTAATCGATTTACGACTCATTAGTTTTGTACAATGTTTAAAATGTTGGAACAGAAAACAATTCAGTGTGTTGAAAAGCAAATACAACTACCACATACACATAATGATAAAGCCAAAGCCATCTAAGGCGAGAGCTACAGAAGTAGAATACATCTGAGTTCATTTTTACTCATGATATGTCCTTCTTACTTTGTTCATATCGTTTCATAAATTTAACAAATCATTTATACAAATTTTTTAGACTATTAATTTCTACCCAAAATATTTTGACATGCTGTATTCAAATATTTCTGTTTATTTGTAGCCATCGAGTTGACCTTTAATACACAGGATGCTGGTAACACAGATTCTCGTTATGTTCCTCCACATGAGATTTTCACCAATCTTACCGATTACGGTATCATTCCAGACGAATATAAAACTCTGACCTTTGGTGTGAAGGCATGCTCAGAAGCATTTGTTTTACTATCCGAGTCAAACGATTTACATGCAAAGAATTTTTATGAAATTTTAATCGGTGTAGGTGGTAATACTGCCGTTGGAGTACGAAAATATGCAGGAAGTACGATGTTAGATTATATATTCGTAAATGCAATGGTGTTGTCGTGTGGTCATTTCTCTACGTTTACTTTGACATGGTCGTCTGCAGGAAGAATACAGCTCCGCAATGAATCATCAGAAATAATTGATTGGACGCATACTGCACCTTACTCTATAAACGGTTATGGTATAATGACTGGATGGGGTAAAACTGGAAAAAGGAGATTCAATCTTACAGGTTTATATAAAATTTAACTATAATTAAATTGATTTTATATCCATTTAAATAAGCTTTATCGGTGAAGTCAATTCAACCTGGACCTCATAAAAGTCCTCAAACTGAGATTGTCCATGTATTTCATGTTTCCAGAGATACGATTGGTCAATATTTTGATTAAAAATAGTTTTAGTTCAGGATGACAATACCCCACTCTCAAATAAAGGCTTGAAAAATGCCAAAAGTTGCCTATTTTCACGACCTTTACGAAAAGAAAACACGGAATTATTGATGATTAAGCATAAAAGTTTGTAACATATACATGCTTTACTATTTACGAAAGAAAATGATCGTGATTAGTAGTGTGCTTGTAACCTAATAAGAAACCGAAGCTTGTATGTTATCAATCTAAGTTGGAGTCATCCTTATTAAATTTTTATGGACGTCATCATGACTTGGTTGACAGGTATGAAAAAAAAACTTTTCCCAAATGAAAATGGACCTGTTCCATTGATGTTGTCTCTTCCTCATACCGGGTTTGACATGGACAGCATGGAGGGTGTCCCACAGGAAGCAGAGACTGCTTACTCTTCCGGAACACCCGAGTCTACCCCCGGTTTTTTGTTGTTCATATGTTTTTAGTTTTTAATTATAATACATATACTGTTTTGGTTTTGCCTTCGTTGTTCTCCGGAATTCGTCAGTTGTTTCGGTTTTCCCCTCCGAATATCCCTTTTGTATTTCTTGACCTTACATATACCATGTTTTTCTACATGGATCAAATTTTGTCTTAATTGGCCAATCTGGTCTTGGTTAGTCTTGTCTATTTTAATTGTCTGCATTACAAAATTTTCAGACAAACTCAAGACTGATTTCAGTCATGTGACTTTCAGTCAAGCAGGTCCGATGGCATTACATATGTTTTTTTTTCAGCGAAGTTAATTTGAATGTTTTTCAACAGACATAAATTGGTCTTAGAATGCCAACAAGTTTCGTATAAAATTCCAGTGTTTTTTCCTAAATATATAAGGTCAAAGGTATCGAATTGCATTTATTTATAAATTCCAGATATTGATCTCTGATTGTTTTTTTTTTTTTGTTTTTTTTTATTATTTAAATTAGAGTTTTGACTTTATTTTAAGTTTGCAAAATGCATTAGATGTAAAACTTTTTTTCAGGTTTTATTAATGGGAGACTTTTCAAAAAACATCCGAGAATAGGGTAGTTGAAAACTCAACATTTTTATATTAGTTTATGCAACAATTTTGGAAGCCGGTAAATGTACCCTGAAACCAGTTGGATGTGTACTTTGGAATGCACATAAACTAAGTTCCCTAAATTACGTAGCATTCCTTGCTGGTATTTTTTGGAATATTTGAGGGGGAGGCCTATTTTTTTTTTTTTTTTTTTTTTTTTTGGTCGGTTGTATTTCTGTAATGGTAAGAATTTGGAAACGATTCCCTTAAAAAAAATTTATACAATGAAAGCTTGAAGAAATATGTTTTATTTGCTATATGGTTATCTATGGTATATGAAACAGCCATTTGTCAGCTAGATGGTGTAAAAGATTAAAATTCAGGCGTCATGAAAATTACTAACAACAACTGCTGTGTGAACCTTTAAGCAGTCTTAAGCAGAGTTAAGAGAATAAATATTTAACTACAGCTTAAAATATAGTCTCTATTCTACTTAAAAAAAATTTTTGCATTCGAAGTTATAATCAACGCTGTATATACCCCCACCCCACTCCCCACTCCCCCCTCCCCCCAAAAAGTACCAGTCTTTCTATTTCCAATCGTACATTACAATACCCACGCTTAATACATCTGAAATACTGTTAGACGCATACAATATTTTTCTCCATGCATAGTATGATGCGTTATTGTCTAGTGGACGGCATCATGTTCAGAATTTTAAAGCAGGTCATAATGTTTATAAAATATTTATCATAGAATTCGGGACGGACGACTAACGATAGCTCCATTGCATTGATAAATAAAGCTACTTCAGTATTAAAAGACTATATTTTTTATTGTTTTGGAACGATTAAATGCCTCAATTCATAATTTAATTTTAAATCAAAA
Source organism: Mytilisepta virgata (assembly GCA_028015205.1). Classification (NCBI taxonomy): domain Eukaryota; kingdom Metazoa; phylum Mollusca; class Bivalvia; order Mytilida; family Mytilidae; genus Mytilisepta; species Mytilisepta virgata. The sequence continues at coordinate 31,863,761 of CM051511.1, read as the reverse complement.
CAAAAGTATTGTTGCAATTACGCAGCACGACGTTTAAACCAATTCGATAACGATTTTTTATACAAATTTGACGTAATAACTCAAACTAGAGTATTTTCATTTTCAATTGCAGTCTTTTGCATCTGTAACTTGTTGGCCTTTTTTTCCCTTTTTGGCCCTTTAAATCCTCAAAATGCAAAATAAAAGCATGCTTAGCATTACAGTTTGCATCTGTAACAAATAACCTTTTCACAAATATATCACAACCCACTTTTACTATAATTTAACTATTTGGACCTTTTAAAGACCTATAGCCCTTTAAAATGAAATTCATAAATTTCTTCAATTTTTTTTCTTTAGATAAAATTTTATTAATTATGGTCTCTTTATGTTTTGGCCGTTTTTGGTCCCTCCCACCCCCTTTAAAAAAACTGGAATTCCAAAACCTTATTGCGCATATACAGTTTGTAAGCAACAATATGGCAACAATAAAAATGATTTAAATTCAAAATTGAAGTAAGAGTTCGCGTCACACGGCTCTTTGTATATTTTGGCCCTTTTTGATCCCTTCCAGGCTCCCTTTTAGAAATTTGGAATTCCAAAACCTTTTACCCATCTGCAGTTAGCAAGCAACAATATGACATAGTTATTTTAATAATAATACTTTTTTCTGTTTCGGTCCTTTTTCGTCCCTCCCATTCCCCCCATTAAAAAAATGGAATTTCAGAACCTTATTGTGCATCTACAGTTTGTAGGCAACAATATGGCAACAATAAAAATGGTTTAAATTTTAAAATGAAAGAGAAGTTTCCGTCACAAGGCTCTTTGTATAATTTGGCCCTTTTTGGTCCCCCTTAAATTTGGAATTTCAAAACCTTATTGCGCTTCTACAGTTAGTAAGCAACAATATGGCACAAAAAACTGGTAAAAATTCAAAAGTGAAGGAGGAGTTTTCATCACAAGAAAGTATGACGGGCAGACGGACAGACAGACGGACGGACGAAGACCGCAACGACAATATACCCGAACTTTCATTCGAAAATTAACTATACGTATGACATCAAATAGAAATAAGACAAACGATATTCGATTTGTTTATTCACACAAAACTTTCCAAACAACAACACAAAATAAAAAAACCAAAACAATGGAACATCTTAAAGGCACTTTAATAAAAACATGCATCATTTGAGAGGGTAATCCAGCAGATTTTTACCCTGAGAACTCCGTACACAACCGTTGAAAGTTTAACCTATGTTTTATCTATTTTTTTTATACCGTACACGGAGACGTTTAAAATCTGATCATTCACATGGTGGGTATAAATTTTTGAAAGCCACACCGAAGGTATAGCCTACTCTCATACAGACTCTAACCTGATTTTTACTGTAGGCAACACCTAAGAATGTGATATACGAAAAATTATTACCCTCTGAACCATGATAGTAGAATTTGTCGTCGTCTATGTCAGTGAAATCGAACAGGAATTCCAAAAATACTATTCACAGCCCACAAAGTCACAAGATAAGAAAACCATAATATTTAACATCAGTTAGCTAGTCGATCGTTACTTTTTCTATTTAAATATGAAAGATCCGACGTCATTTTTGTAATATTGTGCAATTTCTGTTTTTGGCAGAATGTGAAAATAGAACATATGGATACTTCTGTGATAGATCATGTGGGCACTGTATGTCTGGCGGAAGTTGTGACAGGTTCAATGGAAGTTGTTCGATCGGATGTAAGTCCGGTTGGCAAGGAGACAAATGTGATCAAGGTACACATTAATATTGTTGACATCTATGAGCAAGGAAATTGGAGAGCATTTATCCCTTCTGGTAGTTAAACGAAATATCATGTGTCATTTGTTCATCAAAACACACACGAGCAAAGAGAATGTGTACATTTGAGCGCGTGAATTGTGGATGTTTAATTTTAACACAAACATTTACCTCTTCCATGTTAAAGACTATATACACTGTATCACCTCTTGTCCACTGCTTACCGAAAGGAGTGGAAATAGGTTTTATGGCCATGATATTTTTCCAAGTAAGCTTAATATATTCAAAGAATTTTGAAACATTGACATTGCGCTCAAGCATTAGTAACAAGAGGCTCCCAGGAGCCTGAATCGCTCACCTGGTCCTTAAGCTTTAAGGGAGTCTTTCATGAGCTATTACCCCTATAATGGATCATCTGACAACTTCGACCCAATTCAGACTTTTGTAGAGCTCAATGAGCTGATTGTTTAAGCAAACAACAGCTTTTCTCTATTGACAACAACTTAATAAGTACAAATTTCCAAAAAAAATCAAGAAAAAGGGCAATAACTCCTACATGGGTGGTAACATCTTCTTCAAAATTTCAAAGCAGGTAGATCTTGAGGTGTTGAACACTTTAGCTTCCCATCAAAATTTTGATATCTGTCACCATTTTTGAGTTATTTGCAAAAAACTGCAATTTACCCCTATGTTCTATTTTTAGCCATGGCAGCCATGTTTTTTTACAAATCAAAAATCCAAACAATAGTTTAGTAGCACTCATGCCAAGGAACAACTACACTAAGTTTGGTTGCAATTAAACTTATGGTGTAAGAGGAGTTAACGATTTTATTACAATGAATAAAGACTGCAAAAATGGTCAATTTTGATGATCTAAGGGGAATAACTCCTAAAAGGAATGAACCTACAACTTCGATCCTGTTACAAATTTTGTAGATCTTTGTGTGCCTAACAATATGAAATTTAAATTTTTCAAATTTCCTTTATAGTATCCAAGATATTGAGCTTAATAAGTGCAAAATTTGGAAAAAATGCAGAAAAAGGGCAATAACTCCTACATGGGTCGTTGGATCTTCTTCAAAATTTCAGGGCAGGTAGATCTTGAGGTGCTGAACACTTTTACCCTTTGCCAGAATTTTGATATCTGTTATGGTTTTTGAGTTATTTGCAAAAAACTGCAATTTACCCCTATGTTCTATTTTTAGCCATGGCGGCCATGTTTTTTTACGAATCAAAAATCCGAACGATATTTTTGTACACATAATGCCACTAAACAAATGTACCAAGTTTGGTTGCAATTGGACTTATGGTGTCGGACAAGTTAACGTTTGAAAAATTGTTAACAGACGACGACGACGACGACGGACGCCAAGTGATGGTAAAAGCTCACATGGACCTTTGGTCCAGGTGAGCTAAAAAGGTAATCAAAATTAGTATATAACATGATTTTGATTTTTACTATCTCCTATTGGGAATTGACTTCAATACAGAGCGTAGGGTTGACTAAAGAATTTAACCAAATTAACCAATGACTAAAGTGCTCGTCAGGAGAATCAAAGACTTACACTTTTTTTGCGTAAATTATTTTTAAATAAAGAAGTTTTTTTGTATGTACTTTATATAATGTATCTAATTTCAGAAGATGTGTGTCCCTGCAGTTGTGACAACGGGATGATAAAGAATAAGAATTTTACAAACCACACATATGAAGAATTGTTAATAATATTATCACCAGTCGTTGAAGAAATAAAGAAAGAACTAACCCTTGATAAGACAGTATTGTCATCTGCAAAGCGAAAGCGTATCAGTGCACATGATAGCCGGAGTTCTTCACAAAACATTGGATTTGTGGCTGTTATTATTTTGATACTTGTTCCGGGTGTAATTGTCCTTGGTGATATGTTTACCTGTGTAAAAAATGTAAAGCGTGGATGATGTAATAGTCAAAACGTTATAAAATATGTTTTATGTGTTTTGGCGAAATATAATGCTCGAAAATCAGAAATATTTAGTTGTTTACCAAAGTAAAGTACCCTAAAAATCCAATTAACCATTAATGGAGGAATATGTGCCTATTTATACTATTCTTAATATGGAAAAAAAGAATATCGACGCCAAATTATGTTTGAGTCTGGTTATTGCTTGGATTGAATGAGAAGCTGCGATTGTAGTACGTTGTAGACAGATCGCGACAATACAAAACCAAATTAAAGAATGAACACAGAAAACTGCGAAATAGAACACAAAAATCCCAAATACACAATACTAAGAACCTAAAAGACTAACAAATAAATAAATCCATTAATAATTCTAAAAAAGGCCTAAAGTAAAACTAGATTTTCCGGTGTTCCATTAACATCCATTGATAAGTAAACATAGGACAACGATGAAATCTGTATCAGGCCTAATAAATATATTACACTTTTCTCAAATCATGTTATTTATCCCTGAAATAAACAGACCTATTGCTCCCATGCATGGGATTATTTGCCGAAGACTATTTGTAAATCATACACTTAGGTTTTAGGTGACCGTTTTCATATACATGTATATTAATTGGTTTATTCCCACTTGGCCAAAATTCTGAAATTTCAATAAGTGGGAATAGTGTATAGGTAGAGATCAAAGGAATTATAGCTCATCTGACCTATAGTCTATTTCCTACAATAAATTACCCTTTGTTACTGAATAAAGAAATAAAGAAATAAACCATTGTTATCAAAATTAATAGAAGCATTTATTTTATATTATAACATATTATTATCATATTTTGTCAGCAAAAAATTATAACAATATAAATAAATGTCTTTTAAATTAAATTTGAAATGTAAGTCCTTCGCAAAAGTTTTTCTCACTTTAGTCAAGGTGAAGAAGGTGTCCTGCAGCATCTGCATAATCCATTATTTCCATTGCACCTCCAAGTAGTCTTTCTTTGAGACGTTGAATTAAGACGGTCGTCCAGCTGTCTATACTTTCTTTTCTTTGGTCGGATAGTTCCACCAGCAGAAAGTTGAATGAGTTTTGCCTCATTAGCGGCCTGCTCCTTTGAAGAAGTTGTATGAACAGAAATACATTTGGATATTAGGTAACAGACAATAAACAAGAGGAAACACGGTTCCGTTGATAGCAGCATGAAGTGTGTAAAGCTGATGAAAATGTGTTGTGCATGAATAAAATGTTCCGTCACTATATACAACACCCGCAGCACAACGATTTACTAAATTAGTGTCAATACACGTACAGTTTCCTTGTTCAGTATCATCACAAAGTAGAAACATTTCTCCAGCTAAAGTTCTTGTCCATTGTCCTTGTATATCTAATTCTGCTTGTAAAGTTGGCAACTTTGGAATGGTTTTCAAACGATTTGTGTAAAGAGATGATTTGCATGCCTGAAAAGTTGGTATCTTTTGAATCATCTCTTCAAAATCCATGTTTCTAAGTCCACATAATTCTTCTTCAAATATTGTAGGAATAGGATTTGGTTTTTCTTCACTGCACCAATAAATGATTGTGCAGCTAAACCAATATAGTCTCTTTTATGGTTGTGTGGACGACCAAAGGACACTGGAATATTTTCAGATATTTTCAATGTAGCAAGACATGTCCTGACAACACACCCCAATAGGTTGTGTCATTGTACCTAGTTTTCACTGAAAACGTGTAGCCATCATGAAGATAAAATCCTCCTCGTCCATTTTCTAAACATTTTACTTAGACTAGTGCATTAGCCATGCTAATTTGAGTGTGAAAATAATTATTCAACAAGAATATTTATAGGAATATTTTAATTATTTTATGTGACTTCAAAGCAGATTGAGTACCTCTGTTTCTTTTATTATTTTCCAACAAAAACACCTTGATTGTCCTTTCATTTAATATTATTAAACTGTACTAAGTATATTATAAACAAAAAACAAAAACAAAGTTGAACTAATTAATTTACATTTAATTAACCATTCATTTTAAGAAATTTGTTATAATATGCAATTAATATTATAATAATTTATAAAAGATTTCACATTGACCTATATAAACAATAATTTTGAGAAATGTTTCATAATTATCATTTACTTTTTTTCTTTTTTGTAACACATTTATTGATTATATATCATAACTTTCTTTTTCTTTATCTTATTCGTGTACTTTTTGAATGCAGACTATACCCATGCAGATAACCACTCAGGTAAGACAATAACAATTTTAGCCAGATGGGAATAGAAATTTTAAATTTTTGGCTAAGTGGGAAGGCACCTATTAATTAAACCCATATACAGTGAAAAGAGTCAATTCATAAAGCAAGTTAAAAGTGATGTTATTGCTGTTATAAATTGTTAAAAAAATTTTGGTAATTAAGAAATAGTTCCTTTATGCAAAGCTCTGCCCTTAGACAAATATCATCTGTTGGCCACTATTGCATTTGAAAACAATTTTGTGGTTAATGTTTTAGTTTTCACCAATTTCGTCCTTCCTCATAACTGATGAATCGTGACCTTTAACCAATGACGTAAAATACTCGGAATTTGTGCAGACGTGGGATATTTGTTAATGTTTATAATATTTGTTCTGAAAATTACAACAAGTTATCAGTATAATATGATAGTATTAAGCTATAAACTAAATTGTAAAATTTTTATTACATTAATGCTATTTATTTAGTGGTTGTTGGTAACATGAAGTACTAAATAAAGTCGAACATGTTTGTCTCGAACGCTCTCAAATACGTTGGATATATCAAAGTTGCTAATCGAACCAGAATTTTTAGCCATTAATTCGAAGTGAATTTTTTGTTAAAACTGATTCATAGTATTATTAAGATTTATGTCCCATAATCCATAATTTAACGTTTGGTATACCTACAGGAGGAGTACAAATAATATATATCGTACATTACCACATGTTGAAAGTTTCTATAATTTATTTTTGTCGTCCATCAAATATATTCACAATAAACTGCATAGTACATGTACAGGTTAATAGTTGCAACTTGGAAACATTACTAACAAACTAACATGATGGACTTAACGACTCGCTAAGCGAGCGCGGAGTTCGGAGAACGATTTCGACGTTTTATTCGGAGTCTCAAGCTACAAACTTACTCTCCCTATTTAATAAAGACAACATGTATTTTAAATGATTCTCATTGGTAAGGCATTGACTATAATTATCTTAAACCGTGAGAAATATGCAAATTAACAACTTATAAAAATGGATTAAACAGAATGTTAATTGATTTGACATTTTCAAAATGTTAAATGTTAAAACATCCTTTGACAAATAAAATACTTTCAAGTGAAAATAAATAAACTTAATCCTAACTGGGAAAAATCTCAAGGCAACACTTTACAAACTGAAAATTCAACATATGCAAATATATTGACTAAATCTGTTTAGTCGATTGAAACAATATAAATGTCAACGACATGTGCAAAATCTAAATTACGCATTAAAAATTAAGAAATATGATACCAAACACTACAGAATGATAAAAATGAAACTGGACTATTTTTACACTATGAAATTCTCCCAACGCCTATTAAAGCTTTGTCCAGAAAATGGAACACCATAAAAGACATTTCCTAAAAGTAAGTACCCTGTATTAAAATTTTACATAAAACTAAAATTGAAATATTGTGGATGATTGCTGGTCTAATAGGAAATAAATAAGATATTAAATAGGTGTTTTAGTTTGAGGGAACATATGAATAGTAAACAAATAAGCAAGAAAAAAATATAGGTTCATGTACTCATTTTAGAGCTATAAGGCCTTGAAAATTTGCAGGAAATGGGTTTTCTCTGGATTTTTCATTGTCTTTGCATTGACAACTTCAGTCTCTCAAAAATGTATGAAAAAATAAAAAGGATTTCATAAAATGTTTTCAAATACCATTTAAAGGTATATATGATTGAATTATAAAAGAAAAAGTTGGGGTTCATGGGCAAACACTTTCATGTTTAAGAAATGGATAAAACCCGAGGATTCCGAAAATCTGACAAAAAGACCAAAACATGACCAGCGAGCATCCTTAAGATTCATGTCTTGTGATCATGCATTTACATGCCATTAAATGAAAACATTCTACTAATGCAAAGTTTTGGTTCCTCATGTTCGGAATTCGTCGTTGGTAGGTCTTACTATCGGGCTGCCTCCGGCAAAAGACCTAACGGACAGAAATACATCGATTTCTCTTACCATAATGCATTGTCTATACAGAGGAAACACATTGGTCATATTTATCATGCTATTCAATATTCCGGCAAACAGTAAACTTAATGACTGCTACCCTTAGTACTTTGTTTTTTTAATCCTCTTCTTACTCAATTACACAAAATTAGTTTCACTTTTAAAACCAATTCTCAGATTTTTTAAATATATTTTGAGTAATTATTTTCTCTAAATGATTGATCTGTAGTTCACGATTAACTACAGGTATAGCACAAGTAGTTATCAAGTTCAGAAATATTAGACATCTTTTATAACTAAGCTTGGCGCGAAGAAGAAACTACTCATTCAAATTACAAATTTTCTAAATATAAAGGTTGAATTTATGTTTTAAACTTAGTGTACTTACTACTATAGAAATCGCTGAAAATAATGCATGCATAAACTTAAACATTCATAAAATAAACGTGTTCAATACAGATAATAATTGTCACAGCTAGGATTATTGTCACTTAAGTGTATTTTATTTCTCAAAACATGTCAAATCAATAAGCACTCTGTTTAATCCATTTTAATAAGATGTTAGTTCGCATATTTCTCACGGTTTTAAATAATAATATTTAAAAAAAAATGGAAATTTAGTTAATGAGAATCATTTAAAATACACGTTGTCTGTCAATCTGATACTCTGTTCTAAACTTGTGTAATTATAACATTATTATTATTTCGCAACGCGACAGCACTGATGAAGGATCTAAGTAATCCGAAAATTTTGCTAAGTTTGAATTATTGTTATAATTAAAAAATTTATTTGTTTAATTTTGATATTGTTTTCAACTTTTTAGACGTTTATTTATTTTTTAGTTAGCATTGTATCGTTAATTTATTATCGGTCCAACATCTAGTAAGTTCGAACGTTCGTTATTACTTTAGACGTGTATATATATATATATATATACATATATATAGTCTCTTATAATTACACATAAAACTATAACTATTTTTTTTCGAGATGTTTCGGCCATGCGGCTTTTTTTATTGATAAATATAAAAGAGTAATTTCATTATGTTATATAGCATTACATTATAAATACCCGTATACTTTTTTTATTTTAATGTAGTAAGCTGGCTTTGGGACCAAGCAGGAAGGAGATGTTAAAGATACATTTTGAAATTTCCAATCTACAACTTGGGAAATATAACGGCTATTATAACCAATTTATTTGTTTCGGATTTGAAAAGTAACTATTTATGTTTAAAATAGTATTTATGTCTATTCATTTAATTTTTTGAAAAAGAAACATTTTTGATACCTTATAAGTTTATTTTTGGTTTCATTGGGATTATTTTATTTATTGTTAAAGTTAAAATATAATTTTAAACTGATAATTGTTTATTTCCAAATTAAGTGCCTGTGTCCTTACAAAAAGTGCATTGTCCACTTAATCTTGTTTATCACATTGTTAATTTGTTGAGTGTCTGGGGTGAAAGATTAGGTGACATGAGAAACAGTAATTACTTGGCCTATCAAACATCAGTGATCATTGGAATATTTTACAACAAAAAGTTTATTGGTAAAGCGAAGAAATGTATATCTCAAAGTGCGTGCACCAATGTGTATAAATTAGGTTACTTTAACCATATTTTCTAATACCAATAGATTTCTCAATAAATTTACTTTTATTTTGTAACTCTTCTTCGTTTTTACCATGGGCCAAAGTCCTTTATGACATCGGTAAGAAGTCAGTACGATACTTTAAGAATTACCCAACCCACGAAAGAAACTTTACGGCACCTAAACCTGTACGACAACACTGTTTATTCGAACATGCTTGAGTCAAATACATCGATAGTGTCGAACTACTTTTCAGTCTGTAAGTCCAAAAGGTATATTATTTTACCGTTTGTAACTTAATTTATCTTTCATATGACGTAAGTTCTAGTTTAATTTTAAGTCATTTATTTTAATTGTAATAATGTTTTTTTTTTTTTTTTTTTTTTTTTTTTTTAATCATTGATATTGATGTATATCCATTATATATTTCACTTTTTTTTATCATATATTAAAAAAAGAGACATTTTTGTAACATTAAAGTGCACAGAAATACGTGTTGCATTTGAATTAATCATATATTAAACTAGAGATCAAAATTGAATGTTGATAGCGCGGAGCCGTGGATAGGTCGAAACTTTCTGTAATTCCCCTGCACTTCGACACAACGAGTTTTTACTCTATGTGATGACATAATTCAATCATATAATTCAAATTCAAATTGATATTTCGTTACAATTACTTTGTTTTGATAAATTTTAAAATTGAGACAATTATACATGTTATAGTTCAGTAACATGCGTAGATTTCCTCTAAAGTGTACACATACATGACATAAGCATCCTGGTTTTGTCTGAATAATTTACAATTTAAAATTTTCAGAGTGTCAATCTAAAAACCTATCTACTGATTGTCTTCTTTGTTATTCTGTACTTTTTATACAAATATAATATCAAACAATACTGCTCCTATTTAATAATTTACAAAAATCCATCCATCTATCTATTGATCGATCTTGTCGCAGCTGTATTCTTTTTCGTCTTTTCGTTGTCATGAAATTTGCTTTTGCAGAGAAAAAGATGTTATCAGGAGATTTGCCAGCTAAAACTAAGACAATTTTCATAAAAATGGTAACAACTTTATTTCTCATTGACGTTTTAAGGAACCGTATATGAATTAATGACTTCCTGTAAAAATGGAAATGCCACTTAATAAATCTGTCCATGAAGTGAAGATGGGTGCTACAGTTGGTACAGTTTTATCAGTAATATTTTCAAAAGGTTAAATTATGACATTGCTGATTATGAAATTTTTGATAATAAATAAATATTCATTAAAAAACCTATCTGCCATTATACTGTGACACTACTTTAGCAAACATTTCCTCGTATGATGAAATCCGAGATCACGAGTCAGGGTTAGGTTTAGGTTAGGGTTGGGTGAGGGTTAGAGTTATGGTTAGGGTTGGAGTTAGGGTTAGGTTAGGGTTAGGGTTAGAGTTAGGGTTGGAGTAAAGGTCATGGATGGATGGATGGATGGATGAATTATGTTTTAAGTCCAGTGGCAACCAGATGCATATCATGACGAGAACATGTTAATATGATTATGAATATGATTCCTGCTTTGGACTGTACCGACAGGCTGAGTCGGCTTTTTAATTCGCTAGCTCACGATGTATCTGTCCACAGAAAGACATACAAGCCCGTACACAAGGGGTGGGGCGTGTGGGAGTGCGGGGGTGCGTTCGCACCCTCCTGTTAAAACCATTAAACACTATTAAAGTCGATTTTTTTTAAACATTGACTATTAAGGTTAACAAATTGTAATTTGGATAGGGTTAGGCTAGGTTTAGATTTAGAGATATGGTTGGATAAACGGCAACCATGTGTATGAGATCTCCATGTCAAGCTACTAGCCTGATTAGCCTAGTAAACAGAGGAATGCTTACCGTCGATCGCTCCGACCAGCACTGTCTTCACCCAGAGCAGCAGCAGCAAAAAATCGAAATGAGTACATGAGTATAGTCATGAGCAACAAAGAATAGTGACTCGTATTGCTCTTAAGTAGCGATGAGTAGGAAAGAGCAATACGAGCAGCGTCTTGAGCAGTGTAAGTAGCAAACAGCAATATGAGAAAAATCGGAGCAGCAACAGAAAACAAATTGATAAAAATGATCTCATATCACCGATAATAAAAAAAAAAACGTTTCGTATAATTGATAAGTCAATATATATATTGTATTAATAATTTAAATCGGATTATTGTAGAACATTTGGCTCTTTAAATGCTACGAAAATCAGATAGATAAATTTTTGCTAGCAGTTTGTAAGCTATCATTTTTGGAAATGCCAGGAGAATGCAGTTTATTTCTCTGATGATACAAATAATTGTGATATGTGTTTGTAGCTTAAACTTTTACTTAGGTAAGAAAGCCATACAGTTATTTAAATATTTTCTTCGGTTTAAAAGTGAATTGACAGAAAAATCTATTTAATTGAATATAATTATGACCAATCAAACAATATGCATTTTCCGAACAAAATTTTCCGAAATTCCCCTAAATAAAAATATTAACCTCAATGCTAGTCAGATAATTTCTTTATATATCTAATAGTTGTTTTTGACTATTTTTATACTCGAAATTTAAGTGAAAATTTCATACAATTATCAAAACTAAACTCCATTTTTGCGTTATACTTTTGCTGCAAGAAAAAAAGTGGTCAAATTGGTGCGTAAACTTTTGAATGAAAAATAAATAAATAAATAAAAATTTATATAATGCATAATGCTATCTTCTTTTAATCGTTTAATAAAAAGTGCACATAACGGGTAAGATGATTGAATATGACATACAAAAATACCATTATTTTTCTAAGGTCACTTTGAGTCTTCTTGTTATGGTGTCACTACATAGTAACAATATGAGAGATTTATTTACAAGTGTTGCTGGCGACCAACTTTTAAAATATCTCAAGGACGTTGGACTCTATTCCAGAATATAGTATGTCAACTATTTTCTTGAATGTAGTCCAGATCCAGTTTTTAAAATTTGCTATGTTGAATTAATTCTCTTAATTCTTATGGTTAATATCATTTATGTGAATGATATAGTTTTTAAAGAGTGATAATGTTTCTGTGATATTTGCTTTTATAATGATTTGGTCTGTGTTATTTATTTTTATAAGTTTGAAAGTCCGTTTGTGGTAATTTATTTTATCTTCTATTTTTTATTTATATTTGTAAATATTTATCTTGGTTTTTGCAATATATACATTTAAGTGACAATATTTCAACAAGTTCTCTCCGTGATATGACCGAAGTAATGCTGACACGGCATAAAAAGTCAATGAATCAATCAATCGTTGTTGTGTTGTTTATTATCGACATATTCCCACAACCCCCACCCCGCAATTAGTTGGGAAACTCACCAAAAATTTAAAAAAAATATATTGCTCATTTACTTTGTACGACTAAATTAATATACTAATTGCAATGAAAAATGTAAACGTGTAGAGCCCGAGCTTATCTTCACAATTTTTGACTAAATTCGAACACTGTAGGCCCCATGTGTCACCCAGGTTTAGGAACACAAAATTCTATATAGAGTAAATGCCTCAATCCAAAAGTGAGGGAGGAGTTGATGTCATAAGAAAGTGTGACAGACAGACGGACGGAGACCATTACAATATCAACATTCTTCCAATGTGTAGAAAGGGTGAATATTAGATTTGAAGGGCAGAGTATAATTTATGAGGTTTCCATATCTAGATTTACCTAGGTTATATTATAAATGACAGAAAAGTAAGTAATACGTGGATCAATAATTTCAATTTAACAATAATTCCCTGGTACTTTCAATCTGATTGATTTACAAATTTATGAAAAGAACATAATGACATGTTCTCAATAACAGGAGGAACATGACAATTTTAAGTCTGGTTGTCTTTGATGGCATAGGACAATTAGAAATGTAGTATTTAACAAAATAAACACATTTTAATGTATTATAAATATAATCATAACTGGGTCAATATGGCTTGTGACTTTTTGTATGGTTTAAAACGTTCATCGCGACTCATAAACAAGTTCTAAAATCTGCAGCATTTGCATAATCTGTTTTCGAAGAAACGAAATGGTCGGGAATGAAAAAAAATAATCGAATATTAAACTAGAGATGCGAGTAAGTAATGTCCACTATCATGACTATTTCATCAGATCATGGTATGAAGGCATTAAAACAAAAGCAGCAAAGACGATGAGTTTCTTATTTGTAACTTGATCGATAAAGATACAGGTTCATTTACAAACAATATTCGGTTACTGGCAGAAAATCTGAATCAAATTTCATATATTTAGGCAAAACATTTATTGATTCTTAATGTAACTTAACGTTATTGGAAGTTTCACAAAATATATGCTACTTAAAAATAATCGTGCGAGTTCTATGAGATGAATTTGGAAATACAGATTGTAAGACAAGACGCAATGAGAGAAAATTGCATAAGAGTATAATTCAAAATGAAATGTTTTATTTGGAACAAAATAAAATTCAGTACAATAAAACCTGAATATGTGTGATAGGGTATAAAAGATATTACAACCAAACTTCCAAATTATTTAGAATTGTCGGTAGATCCCCTAAAAAAATTCTTCTATCATTCTTCAGGATAAGAGGTCTAAATCTAAGGAAATAATTTAAATTCCTCTTTTGTTTTAAAGACAAAGTTTGATATGTCTACCACGCATAATATTTGCATATGCATAAGCATAACTCGAATTTGGCAATGGTAGCTTTTTTGAAATTATACGTGCAAATCCGGGAAAGCTGATGTAATTATGTTTCATATATTACGAAGTTTGATGAGAGCACACTGATTTTACTGGGTTTTTTCTTTCGTGGTCCGACCAACTTGGTCACAGAATCTCCTCAGAAAATGCTTCGTCGATTCGTATTAAACGTGCCAGACTTATAGATCGTGGTCTGTAGATGTGGACAAACATTTTAGAACAAAATGGCCGTCGTCAAAGTTGAGGTCTTCTGTTTTCCAAGAAAACGGCTGACCGGATCGAAAAGTCATTAGAACCCCGTAGCAATTGGAGCGTTTGGGTAACATGTTGTTCGGTTTGCGAAACAATCAGTACTATTTTTTTATGTTTTGACATTATGATGTCAAAGAGATTTATTGTAACGTGTCTCGTGATGTAAGATCGACTAGTGTCTTACAACGGTAAACGGTGTCTCCAACCACTTGTAATGAGATAATATTAAATAGTATCATTCACCCCTATGATGTTGAGACGGAGCTATATCATACCTCACGACTCAAATATATTTTGTCTCAACCAAGGCTTAGTCGAAATTTAGAAAAAAAATCTCTTAGTTTAAAAGTTTGAGATATTAAGAATCTAACTCCGGTGCATGAGAGTGCAAGATAGGAAAATCTCAGACACCCGAGTGTAAGATTTAATGGTTCTCTAACAGGTTTTAAACGAGTTAGAGAACGGTTAATCTTATCCGAGGGTGTCTGAGATTTCCATATCTTGCACGAGTTATAAATCGGGTTTGATTCTGTTTCACTTTTGTTTACTGTCCATAAGTATGTATATTTAAGGATTGACTGAATTTTTTTTAGTCTATGAAGAAATAACCTCAATCACGCGGTGCACACTAAATAACACGCGTAGTGGGTTATTTGAAAGTGTGCACCATGTGCATTGAGGTTATTTCTTCATAGATTAAAATAAAATGCAGTTTTTCATCAAAGGTAATATACAATAGCAAAAAACTTGAATCCATCAACATATACAAACATATGCAAATATATCGGTCATAATTAAGTTAGGTAACTCTGTTTAGTCTTATTAACTGGTTACCGAATTATCGTGTACTGGTCCCGTTAATGCCAGGGATTTATCGTACTTCGATAACTCTGTATTGATTATAGCATGTACCCATCGTCTTCACTTTAAAAAAATTTTCATTTGAAATATGTAGTAACATTGGACATGGATTATAATTCCAACATATGCAATTGTGACAATAATTAATAATATGAAATGTATCGCCAATTTATACAAACTGGCAAAATGTAAGTACATAATTACACGTGACAAAGGGTTATGGTGCAAGTTTTATTCATTTTGTAAGCCACAAGACACAAGAAAAGCGAATTCTTTTTTTTGATAAAATTTATTTGAGATTTATCTGAAGTAAATTTTCATGTACAGAAATTTGTCCGGATGTTTATTGTTCCAACCCTTAATTAAGGTACACCGGTACATTGTATGTATACAGTTAAACGTTTGCCAACCAAAAACAGAGATCTCATTTTTAACGCTACATTTTTTCATAATGCAGCATTTTAATAAAGAGGTGTGTATGTGTGTGTAAGGGGGTCACAAAGTATGCAGAGATGAAATATAATTATTTCCAATGTCTGATAAGCAACATTTTAATTTATTTAAAATAAATAATTTATCTTTTTTGGTGTTTATATATTGTAAACATTTGACATATTACATAATTAATTATATTTACTCATATGAACGATATTTACTTTGTTATGACAAAGTAGAAGCTGATTGGGATGGGCGCCATCTGGAATAATTTCACAACAATCGTAAAAATTGACACATTTCAACCTATTTTGAAGCAAGAAAAATGGGACCCGAAATGAATTGGTCTTCATAATTATATTCTATCATATATTAACGTTATTTTGTGAGATTGGATGGAATTATTGATCAAGAAGAAATCATCGAAATTAGTTTTCGAAAATGAGTCTTTATGCAAGATTCACGTAATGTGATATGTATTTATTAGACGTTAAACACGAAAAAATGAAATGCGATTTCTAGCAAAAATTTTATGCCTTGGACCGATTTAAAGTACATGTCAAAAACGACCAAGTGACAAGCTATACAATGAGGGGTTGTATAGTGTCAAACACACAAAAAAATTAATTAACAAGTCCCATTAATCTTGTTAGCGATTTACCAGATAGCCTCAACAATTTATTCAAACGAGTCCATTGTCACTGATATGTCCTTCTAACTTTGTCCTCTTCATAACTTTAAAAAATAATTAACACGATTTATACAAATTTTCTAGACTATAAATTTCTACCCAAAATATTTTGACATGCTGTATTCAAGTACGTGTTTTTTATTTGTAGCAATCGAGTTGACCTTCAATACACAGGATGCTGGTAACACAGATTCTCGTTACGTACCTCCACATGAGATTTTCACCAGTCTTACCGATTACGGTATCATTCCAGACAAATATAAAACTCTGACCTTTGATGTGAAAACATGCTCAGAGGCATTTGTATTACTATCCGAGTCAAGGGATTTATATGCAGAACATTTTTATGAAATTTTATTAGGCGGAGGTGGTAATACTGCTGTTGTAGTAAGAAAATATGCAAGAAGTACGATTGTAGATTATAAATTCGTTGATGCAATGGTTTTGTCATGTGATCATTTCTCTTCGTTTATTTTGACATGGTCGTCTACAGGAAGACTACAGCTCCGCAATGAATCATCAGAAATAATTGATTGGGCGCATACCTCACCATACTCTATAAATGGTTATGGTATAATGACTGGATGGGGTGAAAATGGAACATGGAGATTCAATGTTACAGGTTTATATAATGCTCTAAAATTAATTTGATTGTTAATCAGTTTTTTATATCTTGATGAAATGCGGAAGTAGTCGGTTAATTTCCCCCGATTGTTTTCGTTATCGGGAAATTTTAAAAACTTCACCTGAACCCTTTCAAAATCTTTCGGTGCATAACATGGTATTTTTCCTTTTTATGAATATTTGCTAATATATCTATCAATTACATGTAGTTAAAAACACATCTTTGAGAACGTTGAAAGACAATTTCTTTCAATCTGAGGTATTTGAAATTGCTGTTCGCGACATTTACGAATAGGACACATAAAAAATTATTGATGATTAAGCATTAAATTTTGTAAACAGTATATACTTTACTAAGGAAACTGGTTGCGAGTATAAGTGTGCTTGTCATCTACTCGGAAAATCCAAGCTTTATTTCTTTATCAACCTTACACCATGTTTATTCTACTTAGATCTGGTCTTTCGTCAATGTCCGCATCACAAATTTCCAGACAAACTCAAGTAAGACTGATTTCAGTCATGTGACTTTCGGTCAATCAAGTCCGGACAACAACAGTTATGGTCTTTTCAGCGAAGTCAATTTGCATGATTCTAAGCCGATATGAACTGGTCTAAACCAGTTTTGGTTGTGATCTTGATATCTTGATTTTTTTCTAGAAAATCCAGAGTTAAGGGAAATCAGGATTTAAGTGCAACATAAAATATAGTGGATATTCTACTTAAAAAGAATAACCTAGAAAAAGTAATAGCCTTTCTATATTTCTAGTGGTACTTTACAATACCCACGAATAATACATTTGCAATACTGTCAGAGGTATACAATGAGGCCCGAAGATCAAGTTTGTTAAATATATTTTTCCTCCATGCCTGGTCTGATGCGATATTGTCTAATGGACGTCATCACCGTCGGAATTTTAAAGCAGTTGATAATGTTTATCAAACTTTCATTATGGAACTATGGACGGAAGCTCATGAAAGCTACATTGCATCGATAAATAAAAGCTACTTCGGTCTTATTTTGTTTTTGTTTTGGGAACGATTAAATGCATCAAGTCTTAATTTGATTTAAAATCAAAACAAAAGTATTGTTGCGTTATCGCAGTACGATGTTTAAACCAATTCGACAACGATTTTGGATACAGATGTGACGCAATAACTCAAATAAACTACCTGTGTATATGTATGACGTCAAATAGGAATAAGCCAAACGATATTCGATTTTTTTTTGTTCACATGAGACTTTCCAAACATCACAACACAAGTAAAAAAAGGCAAACCAATCATCGGGATGGAAAATCTTAAATGCACGTTAACAAAAACATGTATTGTTTGAGAGGGTAATAGAGTGATTTTCACCCTGAGAAATCCATTGACAACCGTTCAAAGTTAAATATTGAACTATGTTTTATTTATTTTTATACCGTATACGGAGAATGTTACAATCTGACCATTCACATGATGGTGATATTTTTTTATGCCAGCCTGAGGGCAGAGCCTATTCTCATAAAGATTCTTACCTGATTTTTACAGTGAGCTCCACCCAAGAAGGTGATATACGAAAATATTACCCGCTGAGCCATGCGAGTAGCATGTTCAATGCAAATCAAGCGGGAATTTCATATGAACTACAATAATTATAAATATTATCGCCATCGCACACAATCTCTCGACTCTTAGATAAGAAAGCCATAATTTACATCAGTCAACGTGTCCTATTTTGATTAACTGCATTTAAAAATGTAACATCCAACGGAACAAATGTCGTAATATTACGCAATTTTTTTTTCGGCAGAATGTAAAAATAGAACATATGGATACTTCTGTGATAAATTCTGCGGGCACTGCAGGTCCGGCAGAAGTTGTGAGAGGTTCAACGGGAGTTGTTTGAATGGATGCATGTCCGGTTGGCAAGGAGACAATTGTGATCAAGGTACACATTAATATTGTGGACATTTATGAGCAAGAAGGTGACAATTTGAGAGCCGATTTCTATCCCTTCTGCTCGTTAAACAAAATATAATGCGCCAACTTTTTTAAACACACACGAGAGAAGGGAATTACGTAAGACATTGTAGATGTTTAAGGTCAACACAGATATATACCTCTTCCGTCAGCAAGACTATATAACCTGTATCACCCGTTTTCCACTGCCTATCACGACGAAGTGGAAAAAGGTTTCATGGGCATGATATTTTTCCAAATAAGCTAAATATTTTCAAAACATTTTAAATCATTGACATGGTGCTCAAGCATTACTAAAAAAGCATTTTTACGATGAAAAACATCCAAATTGGAAAATAACTTGATTTTGATTTTGATTTTTAATATCTCCTGCTGGGCATTGGTTTCAATACACAGACCTAGAGTTGATTGTTTAGATTGTAATCAAATATAGCAATGACTGAAATGCGCGTCCGGAGAATCAAAGACACACGTTTTTTGCATAAATTATTTTTAATTAAAGAAGTTTTTTGTATGTACTTTATATAATGTATCTAATTTCAGAAGAGGTGTGTCCCTGCAGTTGTGACAACGGGATGCTAAATAATAAGAATTTTACAAACCACACATATGAAGAATTGTTAATAATATTAGCACCAGTCGTTGAGGAAATAAA
Source organism: Mytilisepta virgata (assembly GCA_028015205.1). NCBI lineage: Eukaryota > Metazoa > Mollusca > Bivalvia > Mytilida > Mytilidae > Mytilisepta > Mytilisepta virgata. The sequence goes on along the minus strand of CM051511.1, from coordinate 31,844,021 downwards.
GAAAGAACTAACCCTTGATAAGAAAGAATTGTCATCTGCAAAACGAAAGCGTATCAGTGCACATGATAGCCGCAGTTCTTCACAAAACATTGGATTTGTGGCTGTGATTATTTTAATACTTGTTCCGGGTGTAATTGTCCTTAGTGATATCTTTACATATGTAAAACATATAAAGCGTGGCTGATGTAATAGTCAAAACGCTATAAAATATGTTGTTATGTGTTTTGGCAAAATAAAATACTTGGAAATCCGAAATTTAAAAGTTGTTTACAAAAGGCAAATACCCTAAAACATTAACCATAAATGGAGGAATATGTGCCTGTTTAAAGTCTCCTTAATATGGAAAAAAATATCTACTCCAATGTCAACGTTCTTTGCAAATCATGTTCGAGGTATAACCGGATTAACTGAGAAGCTGCGATTGTAGTATGTTGTAGACACATTGAGACAATAAACAACAATAGTAGCATGAGTAGTATAGAGAACGAAACTGACTTAAAGAATGACACGCAGAAAAAATGAGAAATAGAACAAACAATATACTTGGGATGCGGACATCCAGAATTGTCAACTTGTGAAGGTTGTCTTCTGGAGGGCTTTAGCAGCTAGTACGTCTTCTTAAGCATTGGAATAGTTTCTGACAAAATAACCCTTTCATACTTAATACCAGATATAGGACCTGATTTTCCTTTTAATTTCTTGTCCAGAAGCATTGGTGAATTACATCACGCAAAACGGATTTTAGTTAATGATATGAAGGGTAATATACAGGGAAGAGAAATAGAAAGTTTTAATCCTGTCATGGCTGTTGAGAGTGGCGTAGCTTGTCCCTTTCTAAAGGTGAGGCAATAATTTCCTTTGTCTTTTAAAGAGGGCATGTACAGAGGGTGGAGATTTGGCTCATTTCTCCTTCCAGCTTAGGTCTAGGAGATCCATTGGAAACTACAAACTTTATTAACCATATTGGCAATAGCACTGGTTAAAAATTAAATTTGAAATTTTAGGTGAAGCACCGCCTCGCTGGCTTAGTGGAAGCTACGCCACTGGTTGTATAATTAAGGATTCTAGAAGAGAGATATTGAAAAATGTATATATATATATATATATATATATATATATATATATATATATATATATATATATATATATATATATATATATATATATATATGATTCCTACCACTCGTAAAAAAATTATCACAGTTACTCTCGTGCCCAACTTTAACTGCTGGACGTACAATAGTAATGAGTTTCGAAAGGAGTTTTGTAGTGCATTTGGCAGACCTGCTTGTTTGGCCACCTATGAAGTTCGGGTAGCCAGTGAATTGGAATCACATTCAGCAGTACTGGAGATATATCATATTGATAATGTCTTCCTTTGGTATCGTAGTACGAATGTAAGTGGAATTTCAAAGTGGACTGATCAAACGGTCAGTGAAGAAAACGTCGATATTATTAGAAATTTTGTCAGCTAAAACAAAGTCAGTTATTATCCCAGGGCTAGCGAAGCGGCGGGGATAATGTTTTGCTGTTCGCCGTACATACGTAATGTTCAGGATTATCTCAGGTACCATAAGAGATAAACTGAAACTTTGATCAGTGTTAGCATTGTTGATGTAGATTGTGCCGAAGGTTTCGAAATTTTGGAATTTGCCCTTAGGCATAATTATGAGCAAAAAACGGATTTCGCGATATCCAGTAGATAGTGAAATCTTCTAAACTATTTGGACTATAATGCTGAAACTGAAACCATGACTAGTATTACATATGGCAAATTCAAACGTGGCATGAGAATTTTTCTGAAACCCCTGGGGGCATAGCAACAAGAGAGTAAAAAATCCCAAAATCGATTGTCACAGAACTTCTCTTACACCCTCAGCGGTAGAAACATAAAAATTGGTGCATTACTAGCCGAAGGTTTCGGAATTTGAGATTTTTCTGGAAGGGTCTCAGACTTATTAATTTTTGAAAATTACCAATCAACCATACTATCAGACACTAGCAGAATAAAAGCTTTGGTACATTTCCTGAAAGACTCTAAGACCTTCATTTTTTAGAAATGTATCTAGCAACCATGCATATTTAAAACCATTAATATCATTAGAGTTAAGGTTACCATTTAATTTCCAAAAATGGAATTCCAAATTTGGTTAATTTCCTGAAAGACTCTAAAATCTGAATTTTTTGGAAAAGTACCTAGCAACCATACATATTTGTTTACAAAAAGGCAACAGCTGTATAGGGAATAATTAAATTTCCAAAATTAAAAGGAATATTTGGATTTCAAAAAAAAAAATAACTCCAATCTTGCTAAATTTCCTGAAAGACTTTAAGACCTTCATTTTTTTGGAAATGTATCCAACAACCATATATATTAATAACCACTAATGTCACAAGAGTTAAGGTAACCATTCAATTTCCAAAAATGAAATTTCAACTTTGGTAAATTTCCTAAAGACTTTAAGACCTTCATTGGTGAAATTCTGTTATGCAAGGTGTTGCCAAGAATGGTTGCATGAAGGCCGTGTCATCAAAATTTATGGGATGAACTTCATTCTTGTTCAATAGTACTAATAGGCATAACTATTAGTTATGTGTGTGACAAAATTCAAACTGATTACACTGTATATATATTTAAGTGATGAGTGTATCTGAACATATTTGTGGACTTTTCCCACAGTTTTGTCGCTTCGGTATTCTTTTGCCGATATTTATAAAAGGATTGTACTTTGGAATGGAGTAAAATTCGGTTCAGATGTGATGAATATGATGGGTTCTTCAGTAGAGAAGAATAAAGGCTATCAAAATTGAAATCAATCAGTTGTGCTCAAGAACTAAAATGTTGAAAACACTAAAAAATAATTGAAGAAGACTGAATTAAAAAATGCCCAAATAAATAAGGGTAAGACAAAATTGAAAGGTCAGATCTAAATATGCACTAAAGGAGATATCCCTTAGTTTTCATAAAACTTAAAATATAATGCCAAAAATCAATGACTCTGTAGATAAAGATGGCTTCCATTAAAAGAGAATCTACCCGTTCTAGCAGCTAGATACCACAAATGATTTAACTGAAAAATTTCAAGGATGCAATTTTTTGTTATCCTCTACCTATGATGTCGGAGACAATAACATCTGTCCTCAAGAGTAGAGCTGTATAATCTCTATGAAACAAAAGTTGCTGATGCTACACTGGGGTATCATAAGATTTAAACACTGATAAGCATTAACAGTAACTGGCACTGCCATTGCAGACTTCTAGACGAATTAGAAACAACATAACTCATAAATAAAATTTTATTTGTAGGCAATATGAGTTAAAATTACACAAACAAAGTACATACTTTACCTACATACAGCTAATAAAATAAATATATGTATATATCACAGTATGCTTCTTGGCAGTCAACAATGCAGATCTCTATGCTCAAATCTGAGTTTTTCAAAAATATGCAGAAATCTCTCGAATATAAATTCAATTCTAATGACACCATATTAATGAACAACAGGTAAACAAATCAAAATTCAACTAAGATTTATAATTTTTCCATATCCCACCACTGCCACCAATTTTTCATTGGGCAGGGAATTATTTCATGACCTTATGATGTAGTTTCAAATTCTCAAAATCAAATGTTCAACAAATCTAACACAACTATCTCAACCTTTGTTGGATTCATCAAACTGAGCTTAAATCGGAGTGAAATTCTTTTGAATTCAATTTCATACCTGAATTCTTTATCTTGATGATTAAAGTATTTGATAACAATGAACAAGCCAGAAACAGATGGCTTCTAATATTGATAATATTTCCAAAAACTATACAACCTTAATAAGATCTGAATATTTGATCTAATCTAAAATTCAAGAATGCATCTGAATAAACATGAAAAACCAAAATAACTATTTTGTCTTATATTTTTATGCAGAGAACAATCCAAATTTTGCTGATATACTAAACTCTTTTTCTAATGAAGAATCCAGAGAGTAACAGAAATATCTTGTAACAGTTATATATCTTTAGTCCTTGTTACAGTGAGGGATCAAACACCTGGTCTACATTCAATATCCATTATTTTAAAACCACTTATATTATATCAGAACATCATGCAGTCTTCATAAAACAGGTATTTCCCAGTCACATACTGAGTACTATAGTCTCTTACATTACACTGCACTACAAACACAGAGTTAACTATAAGTAGCATTGATTTTGAAAGTTTCTTCATTTTTATCATCCTCATCATTTATAAATACCATGATTTCCACTCCACCTGTTTTCAGGACTGGAGAAAATCGAAGCCCTATTGTATGCTCTGCTCCACCTTCGATATCAATCCTTGTTTCTTTAAATTCTAACAAATCTGGCTTGTTCGTAAGAAGAACAAATGTCTTTTTGTGTGGGTAGGGGTTCGTATAGGTAATTTTCTTGCTGCTTCCTTTCCCACCTCCGACGGGTAACGAAATTTCAAATGTCCTCGAAATCATAGGAGCACGACATGTAACACATATTAACCAGTTTCTTATCAACTGATGGAATTCAATATCAACAACATTTAGCTGAAACAGTTGAATTCCTTCTTTCAGAGGACGCACTGCAACACTGAGTTCATGGACGGCACCAGCTGCTAACATAAACTGTTCATTAGGATACAACTGCATTTCTTGATCATTTGATGAGAAACATCTTACAAGTCGAGATGACTGCGTTCCCCTAGAAAGATAAATAAATTTACCTTGAACTGGTTATAGATTAAGCTTCAGGCATTTGAACTTTTAGTCTGTAAAATATACATACAAAATCTATCCAAATTGTCTGATTAGGAATTAATATTCAATGTGATCAAGATTAAGATTTGGATAGATTTAAGGGGGGTACCCAACACTTTGACTAAAATAGATTTGGGTCGTTTGATTTTCATAAAATTTTGCCGAAATTTTTTTTTGACCTGTTGACAAAAATATAAAAATTTCAAGAAATTTGAACCTTACAATTTATGGAAATAATTTCATTGACAAACACTAATTTTGATCATTGAGAAGCTTGATTTCTCTTTACTGATAGTATGTGATTAAAAAGTTCAGCTGATTTTTAAAGAGTTAATTCCCTTAGGTGTTCTGTACCCCCTTAATATGTACATGTACATGTATATCATGTATATGCCTGTTGTGGTTCATAACAAATCTGATAGTAAATTTTAAAGATTTTTAATATGTATTTAATAAAGAAACAATATTATGGATAAATCCTTCAATTTGAATTTAGATAATGGAAGAGCACTCTTATTGCTGTTTTTAATCTGGAAGTCACAGTCAGGACTTCAAAATGGAAAAAAATCTCACACCGAAATTCAAATGCAAGATGACCCCCAGTCTGTGAACAATGTATATTTAAAGTGGTACCCAACACTACAGGGAGATAACTCTTAAAAATCACCAGAGCGTTTTAATCAAATTTAATAAGTAAAGAGAAATTAAGCTTCTCTATGATCAAAATTGATGTTTGCCAAACTGCTAGATATTCAATGAAATTATTCCCGTGAAGTGTGAAATTCATTTAGGAAAAAAAAATCAACATTTACGTCAACAGGTCAAAGTAAATATTTCCTAAAAATTTTATGAAAATTAAATGAGCCAAATTTATTTTAGTCAAGGTGTAGGGTACCACCTTAAACAGACTCTATTCTTACCTGAGAAGAAGAGAGAATCGAGAGGTCTGTCCTTCGACACAAGATACATCCACTCTCTGTAAAGCATGGGCATAAATCTGCCAAACCTGGATAGGCTTTGATAAGAAAGCATCAGAGTACAAAGCAATGTAAAACCTCTTAATCTGTGGAGAAGCACCCATGGCAACCTGAAATAAAATACATGTAAGGCAACAGAAATGATGGCACTATATATCTTATAATCTAGACTTTTAAGCTATGTGAATAAAAGCTTAAATATGGTAAGAAAAATTTATAATTGATTGTACCAATACCAAAATAATTCTTTCAATGTCTTTCTTGTCTGCCTTTAAAGGGAAAGGAAGTATTCAACTTCTGGTTTCGATTCTTGTATGTTGTGGTAAATATTTTGTAATGTTTTATAAATTAAGTTTTTTTTCTACATTTTTGAATTTTTGAATATTTAAAGCTCTTTATTTTACTACAGAGTATATGAATTTTTTCATGTTTACAGGATTCACTTTTAATTGAAGGTATTCCATTTCTACATTTGCAGTGTTCTAAAAACAAAAAAAGAAAAAAAATACCAGTGTTTGTGAAAACCTCATCTTCTTTCATGTCTACCATAACAATCTTTGAACATTTTTCAGTAGGCACTTTAATCCCATATTCAAACCAGTTAAAATTCATATACAAATCATTAATTTTGTCTGCCTACCTGTCAATTTTTATAACATGTAACCAGACACACACATACTTTTTTTTCTTCTAATCATCAAGAAAAATGAAGTAATCATAAAAATGAAAACAAAAAAATATCTGTTTACCTTAATAAAAACATCAAAAGGCTCTCCAGGCTGTGTAGCTTTACATTCAGTGATAATGTTTGGGTCACTACATCTGACAAACAGTTGGGAAAGTCCTCTACCTCCCACTGGTGCCCCTTTAAAGATTAAAAAAATACAGAAATTAACAATGTAGTATAACATAAAATAAAACTTATTAATCTAAATAAATTATTTAGAAATTTGTCGCTAAGACACTGATCCTTAAAAATGACATTAGTACATAAATTTCAAAACTCCTGCATTGTTTTAATACAGGTTTTATTATATTGATTAAGCATTCCTTATTTCAACATGTTTTAGTCAAAACATTGGGTGTAACTTTTCATTTTTCATCTATTAAATTCTCCTTTTTTTTTCATGTTTTCAGTGTTTTTTAGCATTTGGACACTCATTTTCACCTTTTATTTTTGTGGTTCATATTTTTATAACTACATCAGAACAAATATTTCATTCTTCTACAGTCAAACCTGCTTTTAACGGCCACAATTGGGACAAAAGTAAAGTGGCCGCAAAGACAGGTGACCGTTTAATCAAGTTTTACACTGAGCGGCAATTCCGTATTTTGCTTTCCGGTCCGGACCGATCAAGATATTATCGTTGTCTAACATACAAATATGGCGGTTCGACTGAGATGAAATGATGTTTTTTTCCACAATCGACCATAAATGAACGATGAGATTGATAATTTGAATGATAATTAAGCTATGCCATTAATTAAAGATGATTTGAAAGTCAATTAACGATGATTTTAACATTTATAGAAAGGTAAATGACCGCTTAATTTAGGTAAATTTCAAGCTTCGGTACCATTTGTTGTGACCGCTGGCCGCGTAAGACAGGTGACGGCTTATTCGAGTTAAATTAACACGTAAAACTATTTGGGCGGACTCCAGGACGACCGCTGAAGGCAGGTGGCTGCTTAAGTGAGGTGACCGTTAGGGCAGGTTTGACTGTATTTCCTTTTTCCAGCAACTGTTAATAGCATAATTAATCTTGAAATTAAATACATAAAATTTACAAGTTACCAAAACATGCATGTATTAATTTGAGTACGTGTAGAGCACAGGTGAATTATTATTAGAGAATAAGTATAGCCCCCCTCCCCCCCCCCTCCCTATCCCTGAATGAAAAACAGTTTTGTTGGGATCATGTTGCATATAATTTTGTAAGTTTTTTGTTTCGTGTATCTGATATTTGTTCTCCTCCTTCTCCATCTCAGTTTTGTCACTGTATTTATGATTGTCGGATGGGCATTGGATTTTCTTTATTTTGTAATCACCATATTTCACCAATCTCAATATAAAAACAGTATACATGTATATATTTTTGTGCCTCGATAAAATACCTGGTAACGAATCCAATGCTGGAAGCCTGATTGATCGTTTCAAAAAGGTCTGTTCTGGACTGTTAAATCTAAATGTCTGGTCTATCACATGTGGTATTGGTTGGATCTTCAGTGCCATGAGTGACACCGCCTTACCATCTTCTCCTCGGAAGTTTACCTAAAATAATACAATTTCAATATCACTGAAATATTTGAAATTTTAATGTAAAGTAGAAAACAATTTTTTTCAAAACTGAGAAAAAAAAGTTTTTAAAACAGTGATGACCTTAATTCTCTTTCATCCATAAAAATGGAATGTTTTATTACTGTGTGTCAAAACAAACTTTTTAAGTCATTTTCTTGAGAAAATTATAATAATGTCTGTAAAAGTCAATAAAAATGTTTACTGAACCTTTCGTCATAACAAATGACATGTATTGAAATTTTTTCAATGCTGAAATGCATTAAATGTGACAGAAGAGCATTTCTGTTTTCTGTGTTTCATTGATTTTGCTAAATAGACCAAAACCTGGTCTGGACCTGCATCGCAGCATGCAATTCAGATCCAAAAATTGCTTACACGCTACATCTCAACATTATGAAGCTACAGACAAAATATAAAATCATTCCGTTCTGTAGAAGCCAAGAAAACTCTCATGAAAAATTTTCTAGTGATTTGTGTTTTGTTAAATTTTAAAACTATCGGCAACAGGATGTGGCTGCTTACAAATCCAAAAATTTCTTACACGCTACAAATCAGCATTATCAATCTGCAATTAAAATATGAAATCATTCCCTTTTGTAGAAGCCAAGAAAACTTTCACAAAATTTTTTTCAGATGGATGGACAGATTGACAGTCAAGCGGTTACTAGACCTGCTTTCGCTGTTGGCGCCGCAGGTAAAAATATGTCACCATATACAAATATGGCATTGTTTGAAGAAGTGCAAGTTTTGTTTCCAAAATGTTTGAACAATGCTTAATTTTAAAACATGCCTGATCCTTGTTTGGAATGTTTGAGATTACCGGTATGGCAAAAGCAAGGCTTTTTCATCAAGAAATCAATTTATAAAGTATGTTAGACACACAGTAGATATATGTACTACAACAATTTTACTGAATTATGTTAAGCTGCCAACTGCTTACCCTAACAAAACTTTCCTTCAAACTATCCTCTGGTTTTTCTGTTTTCTTCTCGTTCTTTCTGAATGGATCAACAGGTCCCTACAAAAATCATGGAGTACAAACACAGATATATACTTCATACATGTGTATATATATTCTTAAACAAGTGTGGACCCTAAAAGATGTCTCGCCTGTCCGCGCTTGACCCAGAATAACATGCACTATCAAAGACCATGCTATCATTTGCCTACCATTATGGTACATTTGAAACAGACATGCGAAAGCTGTTATGTGATTACTTGAGCAATTAATTAATTGAGGTCAAGGACAAAAGCCATATGTCAGAAACTCAGATATTAATATTAATGTAAACTTTAACCAAAGTCAGTCAAGTATAAAATATAGGTAAGAGCTGTATGGAGAGTAAAATTTCTCGCCCCTACCCACATCTCTCCTTTTCCAGTGGCATCCAGTGGGACAGTCACCTTTTCATCCTTCAAATTTTGATTTGATTATAACATATTCTCGTCTTGAATATGGCTGAAATACTGCTCGCTGGACGTTAAACCAGAAATGGGAGCAGTCGCAAATGACAGCTAATCCCCTCGTCCGTTGTTCAAGTATGGTCAGAATAACCCGAATATCATCTAAAGCTGTATGAATCTCAATGGTACTATTACTTAGATCATTGAAGTGTAAGAAGTGGTATCTCAGATATGAAAATGTTAACTTTAACCAAAGTAAGTCAAGTGTAAAATGTAGGTCAGAGTGACCCAATTATCATCTGAAGCAGCATCACTCTCCAAGACGCATCTGCTGACCAAAGATGATTGATGTACCACATGTAGTTTCTTAAATATTAACTTTAACACAAACTTTAACCTGAGTCATTCAAGCAGAAAATGTAGGTCAGAGTGACCAAATTATCATCTGAAGCAGCATCACTCTCCAAGACGCATCTACTGACCAAAGATGATTGATGTACCACATGTAGTATTTTAGATATGAACCTTTACACAAACTTTAACCTGAGTCATTCAAGCAGAAAATGTAGGGCAGAGTGATCCAATTATCATTTGAAGCAGCATCACTCTCCAAGACGGATCTACTGACCAAAGATGATTGATGTAGCACATGTAGTATCTTAGATAATGCAAACTTTAACCTGAGGTGGGACAAACGGACAGACACTTGGACGGACGGACGGACGGACTGACAGACAGACACTCGGACGGGCGAGATACTATATACCCTCCACAACTCAGTTGGGCGAGGGGATAACAATAACTAATCAATCAATAATTTTTCTATGGATCATCAAACTGTGCATTTTAAGTATTTCGTGCAAACCACCAAAAGATAAATAAATTGTCTCAAAATTTTGATGATTGCACCATACTGCGCGCACCATCGCTCATTTTATGTCAATTCTTCGAGAACCGGCATTCAAGTGATAAATCAATGGCTTTTTTGTATGCTAATTTTAAATTTCAGAACCACCCATATTTATATAAAATTTTGTGTCAACAAATATAACAATTTTGAAACAAAGTTTAAATATATACTTATCCTTTTTATATTTATATCAATCCAAATATTCTTATTGAAAGGACATCCACACAAAAATTAACATTACATTACAGACTTATTTACAAAGTCATGAATCAATAGATCAATAGTTTTGATATGTTTTAGTAGTTCTCACAATTTTGCCAGGGGCTATTGAGGGTTGTGAAATTATTTATGTGTGAAATTTAATAAACAAGATCTTTGGTTTTATGATCAACAAAATACTTTTTCTCAAATAGATTATATACATAATCATGTAAGTTTTGTATCAATTATCTTAGGTATGCCATTCGAAGAGAAAAAACTAGATGGAACTTTATACACAAAGTTATACTTCTCCCCCCCCCCCTTCCTGTTTGTCTATCCCCTAATTAAAACATTAGTGATCAATCTGAAAATATGAGGTGGGCAAGTTCTTATATATATGGCGAGTCTAGATATTGCAGTTGCTGAAAAATGGACTGTAAAAGAAAAAAATTGACAAAGTCACTGAACCATGAAATTGAGGTCAAGGGCACATGAAAGGTGTCAGACTGGCATGTACCCATACAGATCTTGCTATAAGCCATGTATGATGAGTCTATTCATTGTAGTTGCTGTAAAATAGACTTTAAAGAAAAAAATTGACAAAGTCACTGAACCATGAAATTGAGGTCAAGGACACATGACAGGTGTCAGACTGGCATGTACCCATATAGATCTAGCTATAGACCATATCTGATGAATCTAGTCATTGCACTTGCTGAAATATAAACTTTTGAGGAAAAAATTGACAAAGTCACTGAACCATGAAATTGAGGTCAAGGGCACATGAAAGGTGTCAGACTGGCATGTACCCATACAGATCTTGCTATAAGCCATGTATGATGAGTCTATTCATTGTAGTTGCAGAAAAATGGACTTTAGAAGAAAAAATTGACAAAGTCACTGAGCTGTGAAATTGAGGTCAAGGACACATGACAGGTGTCAGACTCCCATGTACCCATATAGATCTTACTATATACCAAATATGATGACTCTAAACATTACAGTTACTAAGAAAGGGACTTGAATGTAAAACTATGTCGCAGATTTTCGAAGTTCACTGAACCGTGCAATTGAGGTCAAGGACAAATGACAGGTGTCAGACTGGCATGTACCCATATAGATCTCACTGTAGACCAAATATAATAACTCTAGGTATTATAGTTTCTGAGAAAAGGATTTGAATGTAAAACTATGTCGCAATGTTTATGTGGGTATTGAACCATGAAAAAAAGGTCAAGGTCATCTAAAAATGTGCTGCTGAAAAGGTCATCACTTCATGCACCTGTGGACCAAAGATGAACATTGTAAGTATTATACTTTAAAAGTTATTAAGGTTTTACAAAAAGTTAACGCCGTCGCCGTCGCCTTCGCCGTCGCCGCCGGATTGCTATACCTATGTCTCGCTTCCAGCGACTTTCGTCGCAGGCGAGACAAAAAGATGTATGTCTATTATTGATATTTTTTTTGTTTGGTAATGTGCCAAAGGTATTTGCAAAAAAACCCAGATATCGGTAGAATTGAATGCGATGCACGTTTTTCATATTTAATTTTTCTGCCATAAATTGAATAATTTCTACTCTGAAACCACCTCGTCAATCACAGAAAAATATTTAATTGATGACATGATAATAGTGTTTGATAAAATTTTATGACATTGTAATTTTTATTTGGTTGTTTGTTTGTTTGTTTAGTTGGGGTTTTATGCCGTTTTCAGCACATTTGGCTATTTAGTGGCAGCCAGTTTTTATTGGTGGAGGAATCCAGAGTACCCATAGAGAACCAAGATGGGTAGAAAGTCGAAAGAGTTGTTAATAGACAAAAGAGAATTTATTGTAAAACCGAGAGATGAGGGCCATAAAATCAGCCAAATATCTCAAATGTTGGGTATACCAGTGTCTACCTGCGTGTCAGTTTTTAAAGCTTTTTTATATTGGAAATCTGGATAATAATGATCAAAAAATTGTAATACCATTCTTAATAATTGTGTTGTTCATCCAATTGTGTTTTTTAGATTAATTTCTCTATTTACAGAAATAGTTACCTGTGGATGTACATTGTGATCTGCTTTAAATGAAAGATATTTGAATGGAATATAAACAGTCTCTTTTGGCCTCATAAAGATCTCGGCAAACTCCGACTTAGGCTGCTTATTAAACATTCCTTCCTCTATTGGGGTCTGTAAACCATTCACCTGTTTGAAGTATCTCCACTCTCTTGCATCCGTTATCACACTAAAATTTGAAAAATATTTCATTATAAACACATGCAAATACTTTTTTTATGAATCTCATTTTGTGGTTTGGTTTAGCTTGGTTTAATACCACTTTATGCCACTTTCAGCACAACAGGATGTATTGTTTCAGCTAAAGTTTTATTGGTGGAGGAAGTTCGATGGGCAATCTTCGTCAATTATGATCAGAATTAAACATGTCTTGCCAAGAGTTGGGTTTGAACTCAGGAACCTCAGAGTTAAAATTTGGAACATCTTTTAATTAGTATTTAATATGGTATTGGTAGGTAAGTGAGTCTAAAATTACAACAAAACATGATCGCTTACTAAAGAAATGACAGATCTTTAGAGATTAGTAATATTATTCAGTTGTTTAGGCCAAATTTTACAGCTATGTTTCACCATAATACAAATCCTACATATGCACCTGATTAAGTCAGAGGTTTTGTAATTTAGCAATTGGGCAATTCACATATTTTCAAAAATAATTTCCAGTCATCATTTCCAAAGTTAAAAATATCAAAAAGTAATAATTTGAAAATATTTTTTGGAAAATTTCATAAATGACTTTGATTCCACAAAGAAAACAGACAGAAAGAAGAAATCCTATTAAATTATGCATTCAACATTGTTTTGTCCACCATTCTTTGAAAGCTGTTCTGCAAATTATGAAAACTTTAAAGATAATAAACTCACTGTAGATTTTTATTTTCAAACTCCACTGTAAATGTCTGCTGCACATTGTATGGGTTCTTCAATACAAATTCAAAGAATTCTGTTGTGCCAAATGCTGGATTGATAACATGATCTGTTGTTATTGACTGACTGAGCATGTTCAGAATGCCGTCTTTCTTACTCTGCATACGGTAAATCTCAAGTGTCTTAAAATCTCTCATTCTCTCCTGTTTTTCTGTTTTGTAACTCTGACAGAAAACATGAAATACATTATTCTACCTTAACATAAAGTTGTAATATTTACTGTAAATATGGAAATTAACATCAGTTGAGGATCCCAATATTAAAAACTCGCATTTTTCATGCATATTTTCATGTCCGATTTAGAATTCAAAATATTATTACATTATATACATTTACATCGGTAAGTTTCTGGTCTTTGATTACCGACATCCCTAACAGGTTAATTGGTAGATACTTAATTGTATATTTGTTGTTTTGGCATTAACTAAAATGATTTTATTAATAAAACTCCATTTTCAATTTTTACACGATCTCCTATCTCAATAAAAAAACTTTTTTTTTTCACATGGGCGGCAATTGCAATAATTAAACCTCGCAATTTTGCTTGGGGTGGAAGAATCCCAATGATAAGTGCATGCGAAAATTTCCGAATTTACAGTAATTATTAATGATAGGCTGTAACATTAAAATGGTAAATGGCAATATAAACAATATGGAACTTACCCCAGACCTTACTAGGACTCTTAAATAGCATTCTACATAATTAAGGGCAAGTTGTCTGTGATATATAATGACAATAAATTTCACATGGAAGTAGAAACCACTGTTCAAGATTATCGTTTCTTTATACCTTTGAAATGATGATTATGGTGTATTAATTCTTGACACAAAACCAATCCATGCATGAAACTAAAATCAAGTTTTCCATTATGACGTCGCCACATGACCATCAATACGCAAGTCAGGCCATGCTCTAGCACAATGCTAAAAGTTGATCAAAACTCCTCAGTGTTACAAATTACAGTGCACTACAAAGGTATTCGAAGAAGGTAATAAAAAAAATCAAACAAATACTACACATGATCATCTTTTGAAGTCCTGCCTGTAATGCTTTTACCGCTTATAGAGGATAAACTCAATAAAACAACATTTTTACCATTATAGTATTAAACTTGTTGTCAATTCCTTCTTTCTGTCGGACTGCCTCCATTCTGGACAATTTCCGGAGTTTCTCAGCATCTCCTTCCCGATTGTAATCTTTCTCTGGGACCATTTGGTCTTGGTGGGAATGGAGTAATGAAATGACTTCCCTGTTACCCTCTGTGATGTGATTGGCTCTGGCAACCTTTTTCTTTTGAGTGGTACCTTAAGTATATAAACAATAAAAATTAGTATATTTGTTTATCTTCTTAAAATCTTAAAATTATTGTTTGAAAATTAGTTATGTCAGGATCAGAACTGTGACGTTTGTTGCTAAGTAATGTAGTTGTGACGTTAAGTTGTTTTGAATCTATATCTCTTGGCATTGTCAGATTTGCATCCGATGACGGAGGACGTGCCTCCGAAATATAATGCACTTCTTTGTATTTTAATGTGATTCTTTAGAATACAATATTTGGAATACATAAAACATGATTAATCTCAAAATTCAAATATCCAAAATGTACAATTAATAACATAACCACACCTTCATCACAAATTCTGTATAATGAGTTGTAAATTTGTTTTCTTATTGATCAGAATTTCAAGATAAGTCATTCTATTTATTACATTATCAAACCATAAAGTTTTAATAAGAAAATAATAGGGATCATACTTCTTCATGTGACTATAGACTTCTTCATGTGACTATAGATTGTTGTTTGTGAAAACTGCCTTTGTTTCACATATGAAATATCAGAATATTTCAGCACTCAATGTAATAATAAAATTATATTTACTTGACATTGATTTTTGTGGAATCATTAAAGTATAAAAGTTACAATATACATACTGTACATGTACTATAATTGGTTATAAGGCTAAAAAAATTCTATGTTTCCTGGAACATGGTGCAGACCTTAATTGTTTTAAACCTTAATCTGGATACTCTTATTCCCATAACTAGGATTTTGCTTGTATTTAGAAAACCCAACATTTCCAAAGTGGAGGTAAAAATGCTGTGGCAGTATGTAAAATAATAATAAGAAAAAACAAAAATAATCTGTTAACCACATTTTTTCTGCACCATTACAGCAAAAACAGGATATTTTCTAGGCCTAAAAACAATTTGTGTTATATTATTATACAATATGTATAATATTTAGTTTACAACTACATTTTACTAGAAACTACTTTTTGTAATAAAACCTATGGGAAAGAAGGGACACCAACCAAGGTTCAGTTTAAAAACAGATTATGGACCCTGCACTCATACAAAAATACTTTTATTGTATATGTTATGCTCCCAATAGATTGTAATAAAAAAAAATTAGTAACTTAATATTCCTTAAAAAATTATACTGAAATTGGTAGTTTTATTGTTTTCCATACAATATAAGGATTATTCCACATGTGAGGTATTAAAATATTGCCCACAAGATAATATTTACTGCAGTCACAAGTTTATGCAATGTAATATTCTACTTAGACCAGTAATCACCAGTCTCAATAATCTTATGTATATTACCTGTATAAGATGTACTAAGATTCAATAATCCTATGTATATTATCTTATAAGATGTACTAAGACTAATAATCTTATGTATTTTACCTTATAAGATGTACTAAGACTCAATAATCTTATGTATATTACCTGTATAAGATGTACTAAGACTCAACAGTCTTATGTATATTACCTGTATAAGAAGTACTAAGACTCAATGATCTTATGTATATTACCTGTATAAGAAGTACTAAGACTCAATAATCTTATGTATATTACCTGTATAAGAAGTACTAAGACTCAATAATCTTATGTATATTACCTGTATAAGATGTACTAAGACTCAACAGTCTTATGTATATTACCTGTATAAGAAGTACTAAGACTCAATGATCTTATGTATATTACCTGTATAAGAAGTACTAAGACTAATAATCTTATGTATATTACCTTATAAGATGTACTAAGACTCAATAATCTTATGTATATTACCTGTATAAGATGTACTAAGACTAAACAATCTTATGTATATTACCTGTATAAGATGTACTAAGACTCAATAACCTTATGTATATTACCTGTATAAGATGTACTAAGACTCAACAATCTTATGTATATTACCTGTATAAGATGTACTAAGACTCAACAATCTTATGTATATTACCTGTATAAGATGTACTAAGACTCAATAACCTTATGTATATTACCTGTATAAGATGTACTAAGACTCAATGATCTTATGTATATTACCTGTATAAGATGTACTAAGACTCAATGATCTTATGTATATTACCTGTATAAGATGTACTAAGACTCAATAATCTTATGTATATTACCTGTATAAGATGTACTAAGACTAATAATCTTATGTATTTTACCTTATAAGAAGTACTAAGACTCAACAATCTTATGTATATTACCTGTATAAGAAGTACTAAGACTAATAATCTTATGTATTTTACCTTATAAGATGTACTAAGACTTAATAATCTTATGTATATTACTGGTATAAGATGTACTAAGACTCAACAATCTTATGTATATTACCTGTATAAGAAGTACTAAGGCTAATAATCTTATGTATTTTACCTTATAAGATGTACTAAGACTTAATAATCTTATGTATATTACTGGTATAAGATGTACTAAGACTCAACAATCTTATGTATATTACCTGTATAAGATGTACTAAGAATCAATGATCTTATGTATATTACCTGTATAAGAAGTACTAAGACTAATAATCTTATGTATTTTACCTTATAAGATGTACTAAGACTTAATAATCTTATGTATATTACCTGTATAAGAAGTACTAAGACTCAACAATCTTATGTATATTACCTGTATAAGATGTACTAAGACTCAACAATCTTATGTATATTACCTGTATAAGAAGTACTAAGACTAATAATCTTATGTATTTTACCTTATAAGATGTACTAAGACTTAATAATCTTATGTATATTACTGGTATAAGATGTACTAAGACTCAACAATCTTATGTATATTACCTGTATAAGAAGTACTAAGACTCAACAATCTTATGTATATTACCTGTATAAGATGTACTAAGACTCAACAATCTTATGTATATTACCTGTATAAGAAGTACTAAGACTAATAATCTTATGTATTTTACCTTATAAGATGTACTAAGACTTAATAATCTTATGTATATTACCTGTATAAGATGTACTAAGACTCAACAATCTTATGTATATTACCTGTATAAGAAGTACTAAGACTAATAATCTTATGTATTTTACCTTATAAGATGTACTAAGACTTAATCATCTTATGTATATTACCTGTATAAGATGTACTAAGACTCAACAATCTTATGTATATTACCTGTATAAGAAGTACTAAGACTAATAATCTTATGTATTTTACCTTATAAGATGTACTAAGACTTAATAATCTTATGTATATTACCTGTATAAGATGTACTAAGACTCAACAATCTTATGTATATTACCTGTATAAGAAGTACTAAGACTAATAATCTTATGTATTTTACCTTATAAGATGTACTAAGACTTAATAATCTTATGTATATTACTGGTATAAGATGTACTAAGACTCAACAATCTTATGTATATTACCTGTATAAGAAGTACTAAGACTCAACAATCTTATGTATATTACCTGTATAAGATGTACTAAGACTCAATGATCTTATGTATATTACCTGTATAAGAAGTACTAAGACTAATAATCTTATGTATTTTACCTTATAAGATGTACTAAGACTTAATAATCTTATGTATATTACCTGTATAAGATGTACTAAGACTCAACAATCTTATGTATATTACCTGTATAAGAAGTACTAAGACTAATAATCTTATGTATTTTACCTTATAAGAGTACTAAGACTTAATAATCTTATGTATATTACCTGTATAAGATGTACTAAGACTCAACAATCTTATGTATATTACCTGTATAAGAAGTACTAAGACTAATAATCTTATGTATTTTACCTTATAAGATGTACTAAGACTTAATAATCTTATGTATATTACCTGTATAAGATGTACTAAGACTCAACAATCTTATGTATATTACCTGTATAAGAAGTACTAAGACTCAATAATCTTATGTATATTACCTGTATAAGATGTACTAAGACTCAATGATCTTATGTATATTACCTGTATAAGATGTACTAAGACTCAATGATCTTATGTATATTACCTGTATAAGATGTACTAAGACTCAATAATCTTATGTATATTACCTGTATAAGATGTACTAAGACTCAATGATCTTATGTATATTACCTGTATAAGAAGTACTAAGACTCAATAATCTTATGTATATTACCTTATAAGATGTACTAAGACTCAAAAATCTGATGTATATTACCTGTATAAGATGTACTAAGACTCAATGATCTTATGCATATTACCTGTATAAGATGTACTAAGACTCAAACATCCAATGTTTATTACCTGTATAAGATGTACTAAGACTCAAACATCCAATGTTTATTACCTGTATAAGATGTACTAAGACTGCCACCAGGGTAGGCAATGTTACCGGCTGTATTTGAAACAACCTTGGTCAATTTCGAGGCCACTGAAAATTATATAGACTATCTACTAAAGATATACAGATACTATGATATATGTACTGGTATATATTTGTATAGCAAAAAGATTTGTTAATACTGTGAATTCATTATATTTTCATTTGAATACCAGTTCTTTTAGATGTTGTTGAACTATGAATTTCAGTATAATGACAAAAATCTCATTTAAAAATACATTACAGTGAAACTTATCTAAGCCGACTGGTCATGGGACCACTGAAAACGGCCGATTTGAAGGGGTGGCCGGTTAATTGAAAATTCAAACAACTCAAACAAGAATTATTTCCCTTTAATATGTATTTTTGGTATTTTATTGGATTTGAATAAAATCAGTACAAGGTATATATTTTCAAATGACTCTTTCAAATTCTTGTATTAATATATTCATTATAAATTTAAAAATACAATAATAAGATTTTATTTATTTATAGTCATTTTGCAAGGATAAATAACAAACTTCAATCTTTCTTGAAATAAAACACTTTGAATATAATGATGTACCGTTTATGGTACATGGGAAGTGCATGCTAGTCCTGATGCTGTCGGTAATAAACACAAACGACCTTATAACTGAGTGGAACAAGACATCAAACAATGGCCAGGTGTACAATTGACAGGATTAACTAGAGTGTCTACTCAACTATTACCGCTACGCTTGGGTGGATTTATTTGGTGCACCGGTTCATTGAGGGAAAATTTCTAAACAAATATAGAAATACCGGCCGATGTCTGGTTTAAAGGGGTGGCCGATTTCCTAAGGTTTCATTCATGTACACTTTAATACAAATTGCCAGGGACTTCAGAATTCGGCCCATATTCAGAGATAACCGGTTTTTAGAGGAATCGGTTTTCAGAAGTTTCACTGTACCACTAGAAAATTACAAAATCGCAAACAGTATCCGTAAAATTTTTAAAGTTTTCACTTAATATACTATGTAAACTGATATATGCTAAAACAAATGAATTCACTTCACTATAAATTGTATACATAGAGAATTATGAAACATTAAATTTTGCTACATACATGTTAATTTCAAAGATGAAATTCAGAATTTGGGAATTTTTCTAATAGATCATCAATTAGATAGAATGTAGTTTAATGTAAAAACAGCCATTTTGACAGAATTACACTTATATTAACAAAATAGTGGGTGATCTTGAAGACTGCGTCATTGAAATCATTAAATTTGAAAATCAAGTTAGATTGAGAAAAGATATAAAAATAAACATCACTACACTAAAAAGAGATACTAAAAACAGAAATTCTAATTTTTCATTAAAAGTAAAAAGTTTTTAATGAGAGATAGTTTACATCTACAGTCAAATACTAACACAGCTAATGTAAAAAAAATCATTCTTCTAATTATCAATGTGTATAAAATCACTGCTGCTAAAACAGACAATTTTGTATTTTTACAACACAAGAGTAAAGTAAGTGTTTATATCATTCATTTTTTTTTTCTTCTTCTTTTAACCCACTGATACAAATATATTATGAACTTGATGTTATGCCAACTAAAAGAGATATTCAATGCAGCAAAAAAGTGAAAATTATAATTTTTGTCAGACTATGAAATTTCATATAAATGTATTTAAAATGATTGTACAGGTCCTTTAATACATGTACAGTGTACTTTTGTGAAAATGGAATTTTTTTAACATAAAAACCCCCATTTTTAAATGAAGAAATATAACATAAACACATTAATTCATTTGAATAAAATTTACATACATGCTGTAAAAGTATTTGAAACTAGTTGTTAATCATAAGAATTTACTAATTAGCTAAGAATTAAAAGTCCTTGTGTAAAATCATAATTACCCTGTTGTGTTTTAGTCAATGTTCCATCTACATGTATGTAAAAAAGAGCATCATCATTTACTGTTTATTGCCTTCTTACAAATTTTTAGACAGTGGAACTGTCTATAAATGTACTAACATATTTGACCCAAAAATATGAAGCATTCTTTTCTCTGAGAAATGACATCAATGTTATTCACTTTAGAATAGAGAATGGAAGTGGGGAATGTGTCAAAGAGACAACAACCCGACCAACGATCAGAAAACAGCCAAAAGCCACCAATGGGTCTTCAATGCAGCAAGAAAATCCCACACCCAGGGGCAGGCCTCAGCTGGCCCCTAAACAATAATGCATACTACTTCAGCGAAATGGATGCCATTCTAAACTCCAAACATACAAATGAACCAAAAGTCGCTTTGCTTACATTATAGAACAACCATTTTTCAACTGAATAAGAAGTTTTTTTTTGTAGACTGATATATGAAAATTGTTCTTGGTACCAAACGTCCTTTCAAAATACATATCTTCCTCTCAATGCAACTTAAAATATGCTATAAAAACATGTATCTATTGAGAATCTTAAATATTTATCCTGCAACTAGCCTAATTAGTGGACAAATAAGGGTGTAGAAAATTTATTTTGACATTCGTCTAGTACCTGGTACCCTTGTCTTAACTTGCAATGAAAAATTGTATTGTATTCTGGTTCAGTGTTTATGACGTCATGTTATCCTAGATTATGTGACAAAAACAGCCCTCTGAAAATAGGGTAGAAATAAAAGATAATTTATAATTGCAGGATAAAAACAATATATGTACATTGTTGGAAAATATACAATTTATTTGTACTCACTGCGAAACAGGTGTGAAATGCTAGGTAAACCTCGCATTTCTACCTACATGTATTTCTAAGGCTCGCACAAATGAAGTATATTTTCTGAAAAGGTACAAATATTGTATAGTTAGAAAAGCTTAATATGCTATTCAAAATAAGATAATTATTTACCCATTTGAGTAGCCTTTGGATCAGAGTAGTGACCAACATTGGCCATTCTAAAATGTAGCTTTCCCTTCATTGAGGCTTGTATTCCTATTGGTTGAGGACCTTGGTTCTGGGTACCAGCCATAAGATTTGGGTCATCATATTCCATCATAATTACATCCAGTTCAAAGGTCGCTTGAACAGCCTCATTTCCAGATCTGCACAAGTACTAAAATAGAAACATTTCAAAATTATTGATAACTTCATAATTTTCACAATTTATCTTAATTAGTACATGTTCCTTGAATAGAATTCCATCCCAATGTTCCTATTTTATAGACACTGTTTTTACAGATGTATTTTCATAAGAATTCCAACAAGACAGTCTCAAAGCAGAAACAGTAAAAAATATTCCTTATCAAGGTGTTGGCTGTCCTAAAGTGATGATCATCAAAAACATTTAACGTAGGAAAAAGAAAAAATAGTGCAAGACCACAATAGGCTGTTCACATTGTGTTACGAATCTTGACTGACTAATTGATTAACTGTTGTTTAATGACACGTTGATGCATATGGTCATATCAAGTTGAAAGTTATGAATCTTGTTAATGTTTCTGTTTTTATTATATTACTTAACCTGTTTATCAATAGAAACAATCCTCTCTTTGTATTTTTGAATTTTGTGAGCAGGTTTTCCCACTATCACTCGATACCTCCTTTAATTCATATATTTTTTTCACATGATGAAAACCCTAAATGACTGAACAAGTGATATCTCTATTCTTTTAATAACACAACTTGAGATCAAGAGAAGGTGATTCAGGGAACCCCCATTTCATACATCAAAGTGAAGCCTATCTATTTTTACTAACAGACCCTAAGATCAACAGAGGCTGAGCCTATCCTCTTTAGGGAATCCCCACCCTGTACATCAATGAGAAGCCTCAGTCTATTTTTAGTCAAATATCTTGAGATCAACAGAAGCTGAGCAAAACCTCATTACAGAATTCCCATCCCAAAAATCAATGTAAAGCCTATGTCTATTTTTAGTAACATACCTTGAGATCAACAGATGCTGAGCCAATCCTCATCAGGGAATCCCCATCCCATACATCAATATGTAGTCTCTGTCTGGATAGATGAGACAAAAGTAGGCTAACTTCTCCAGCTTTCATTGATATTGGATCCATGTAATATCTGACCTATATTGTAAAAAAATTATAAACCTTTGTCAAACATAAAACTAAGTATGTTGCAAAACAGCTCATGCGACAATAGATAACAAGAAAAATAAGTGGAAATGGTGAGCTGTCAAAAGGAGCGTAAAACGACTAAAATGTATGAAATACATTAGTCGAACAAAACCAAATATAAAATTATAAAAAAAACAACAAACTAAAAAGTTAAAAATATCCAACATTTCGACCAATATGGTCTTGATCACGAGCATGTAAATAATAAAAATAAAAAGGTGTCGACTCTTTGAAACCCACAGTGAGACTTTGTTAAACATAGTTTGCTTTCATAGAATTGCTTTCATACAGTATGGGCAAAGACTGTTTTAGATTAATTATCTACTGTGTGTATTTTTTGCAGGAATATCTCAAATGTTTCTTTAAGATATCTGGACCATAAATGACCACGTGATTATTTAAAAGTTCCCGGATGTTCCATACAAAGCAATTGAAATGACGTCGGTAATTATCGGCAGACTTCGGAAATGCCAATATAACTGACTTATTTTACAGACTCTACATATAAGCAACAAAGTGTTGTTCAACTTGAGATAAATATATATACAAAATTCCAGCTTCAAATTGTTTGGCTCAGCCATTCTCGATCAAAAAGAGATACAATTTGGTCTGAAGCTTGGTACAGTATTCTATTCCAATTATTAGATCACAGCTTTTTAAAACACTATTCTTATGTGTATAAAAGCATGAACACACTTATGTTACAAATTCATTTCAGCGTACAAAGAAAAGAACTTAAAATTACGGATGTTTCCAGTGAGAGAGAAGACCCTAACTGGCTGAGTCAACTGACCAAACCAAAATAAACAAGTTTCACAACTTGTTTCAACAGACTTTCTCTCAAATCAATAGGATTAATGACAGCATTTGTACAAATGGAACAATTTCAAAATAAAACTAGAACTGTGAGGGGACCTCACCAACTATACCCCCCGCTGCTGTTAATAAATGGACTAGGGCATCCTTATGGTGAATTGTCTCACAATTTCTAAGTCCAACTGATTATAACTAAGGGAACAAAAGGGTATAAAATTATGCAAAAAAGTATTGGACCAGGACATACTTTGCATGTGAACATCTATGTACGATGATCTAACAGTATGCAAAGTTTAACTAACCTCTGATAAGGCATGTTTGAGAAACTGTGGGTACAAAAAAATCTGGACAGACAGACAGTCAGACAGGCTGATTCCTATATACCCCCAAAACTTTGTTTGCGGCAGTATAATCATGAAATTTATGTATTTTTGAAAAAGATGCAGTGGATGGAAAATTGTTAATTCTAAAAATAGATGGCCATTCAGGTTATGTGTACATACTTCCAATCCAGGTGGCCCTTTACTCAGGGATCCATCTTTTTCTAATCTTTGGAGTATATAAGGCATGGACTGAGGGTCTGATGAAAGATCATTCTGAGGTCTGGCTAACAATAGTCTGAAAATAAAACATAAGGTTAAATCAGAACATCTAGACATTAATATACATACATGTATCTATTAAAAGTACAAGATGCTTCAAAATTAAATACATGTAATTTGATGGCAGCACTGATATATCTTACAAATTGCTAGAGGCCTCGGCAGCCAAGCGGTCTAGGTAGTTTCTCTACTAATGATCACTAGCCTGTCAACACTGAGGTTGTGAGTTCGAATCTCACCTGTGGCAGGGTGTGTTCAACTCTGATATTAATTGACAAGGATTGTCAGTTTTCCTACTGAAGGTCTGTGGTTCTCTCTGGGTACTCTTGCTTCCTCCACAAATAAAAACTGGCCGCCGCAAAATAGCCAAATGTGCTGAATACACTGTAGAACCCCAAATAAACAAACAAACACTAGGGCATAAATTTGATGACATGCCATCTATGCAAGTGTGACTGTAAGATGACCTCTAGTCTCAGCAAGAATCCTACTTACCTCACAGCTAGTACAACTTGAAAATGTCAACCCTGATTAAGAGGAACATTCAAAACACAAGGCCTATCCTTGGTTAAATACCAAAGAAAGACAAGGCTGCCATAGATTATTTTTATAGTTCTAAAATGGCAGAGTGTATAAAAATGACCAAATCTCAAAGCTGAATATGACAAATCTATTTTTGAAAAATAATATTATTATTGATTCTTATGTATTTGTTCTTGTGGTTATTGTGTATTTCCTTGTATATTAAGCATTTTCCTATGTAACTGTTTTTCCTGCTCATTGTGAATTGAGAATTTTACCATAGCCTATTCATATAAAATTTTCAGCAATAATTTTGGGATAATCCCATACCTTTCTGTTGTGACTTGTGGACACCTGTAAAACTGGAAAGTGAAGAAGACAGTTCCTCCGTGTTTTCCCTTCTCTGGTATGTCACTTCCATATCTAAAAAACAAAATTAAAATTAGTCACTCACTGCATGAATAACCAATGACACAACTGACAAATTTCCTATACATCAAGACTTTAGTACATGTATATCTGTCTTGCAATAATCAAGAAAATACTATAAATAAAGTAACACTGACAATATGATATTATTACATGGTTGTTTCTGTATTGGCCTTGTTATTGGTCCAAGGCTTACTGTTTTGGCCTGAGGCAGAGCCAAAGGCCAATACAGCTGGCGGAAGACCAATATGATTTTTTTTTCTGAATCAACTCTTTGAAAATTCTTAAGTATAGTCATTGTGGGATTGGAATAAGGATTGTGAAAGATATTTTAGTCAGAGTTATGTATTACTGAATAATTTAAAGTAATCAATTTTGAGGCACCTTTAATCACAGACCATGTATAAATTTAGATATAATGTAAACATTTCAGAGTTTTCGTATGTATTCAAACTAAAATCTAAATAAAATCGACTCATCCTATATTGGCCTGGTACAAGTCGGCCAATACAGCAAAAATTTTGTTTTGGCCGGGTTTTTCGATATTGATTCTGTATTGAAAGGACAGTATCAGTCTTATTGAAGCCAATAATACACTAGTTAAATAATAACATGTACTACATTTCAAGATATGGAATCATCAAAAGATAATTGATTTGAAGCTTGAAAAAAATTTGAGTTTCAATTTTGAAATGTCATATAGACAGACCATTTTATTGAATAACAGGATATTTTTGAAAGGTAATGATTAGTGCTCAATCTTCTATAGAATCTTGGTGGCTCGTACTTGAATCTCTCGAACACCATGGATTTCTCGATCCTTATCAAAACTCTGGTCATTTTTTCCATTATGTCTATGTAAATTTATATAATTCAACTCTCGGTTTTTCGAATATCATTTTCTCAGATTCTTGAACTAATATTTTGGTACTATGATATAATTCATTCTCAGTAACTCGATTACAATTTTTAATTGACATAGGTGACACATAGCAAAAGGTGTGAAAAACTATGGTCACATTAATGATTGACAAGAAGGTGATTATTTGTCAGTTACAGGTAATAGTTAATAATCCACATGATGTTTATCGGTCATTTATCCTCATTATTTCCACATAAAGATTTGATAAGTGGATTTTATTCTAAAGATCGGATAGAAAAAAGGATCTAAATTAAATTTTAAATTCATTGCTGGTTCGGAATTGGAATTTTCCTCAACTTTTATGGCACGAACTTATTTTAAAGACCCCATCGAATTTGAGATTCTACTGTAAAAGTGCTAGTTTTGTTAAGAAAAAAAAAATTTTCAGTCGCAATTAAAATGATGTTGGTAACAAAATCCACCGAAATGATTCTACTGTCAAACCTTATAATACATGTACATTTTGAAATTCAATTATGAGCATGAATATTTATGATCCGAACAAAAGCTGACTTACTTGGAAAATGCTAAGAACTGGAAGACAATCTCATTACACTGCAGAGAATCTTGTGCTTCTTTTGCTAAGTCAATCAATACTGGGACATTCGGATCAATAACTTCTGGTGGTTCATTATTACGATCCAGGACAGGTGGGAATCCTGCCGAGTATAGTCTGGCATAAGCTGCTCTAGACAATCCCTGAGCCCTGTAAAATAAGGATGTTTAATTATAGACTAGATGGGTTACAGAGGTCTTAATCAAAGGGCTTATCACACATATAATCACATTTCATCACTCTAATAAAATTTTTCATTTTGAATAGTTCAAATTCACATGATTAATACAATATTTCATTTATCTGAGCTTAAAAGTATTACAGTTTTTTTCACTGATCCAATTTCTAGGGAGTCAGCTTATGTTAATTTTACCTGTCTGGTTGAGGTAGCTGCATCATAATAGGAGTATGTTGTGGACGGAAGGCTACTTCACTTATTTCTGGTGCAGGTTGTGGTATAGCCGGCTGAAAAGACAAATCCTGTATTATAGAATCTTGTAATATAGAACTGTTGATCACAATTTTAAATCAGTTAACTGGGTGTATTGAAAGGTGCATGTTTTATATTATTCCTCCCTGTAAATTTTGGATATGTCACATTAACATTTACACCCTTACCTTTTTTATATTCACCTTATTTATACAGAGGTATTTACCCCTTTCTGGTATTTTCAGTAATGTCAATGATTTTTGATAGCAATTTAGCCCCTTTGTCAATAATCTCAAATTTCAGCATGAAAACTACCAAAGAGACCCTCCATCAAAGCATCTTATATTATGTTAAGTCTAGAAACAATCCAAGTTTTTATCATCAATCTTGTTAAAATGCTTTTCATAACTGGTAAATCAAGCACAATTTCAAAGCATTTACAAGACTGCGAATAAAGAAAATTTTGGTACAAAACCAGAAAGCGTATTTTCTGGAGGTAAGTCTGTAATCCGTATTTTAAATCTAAAATCCAGGACATCTGGATGGTGGATAAATAATTGATAAAACAAATCAAGTATAGGAACAGAATTTTTATATTTTTATTGCTGTTATTCATCTTAACGTCCAGTAGCAAACATTTCATGCTTCTTCAGGACTAGAACCAGTTTAACAATTTACCAAACACAATTCAAATAGAGGTTGGATGATCAGTGGACATAAGTATTCCTCACCTCCAATTTTTCGCATAGGTTTCTATACAAATTGACAAATTTTCAAAACATTATTGTGAATTTCATGAAATTTTCACCATCAGAAAGAAAATAGTTTCAAGTTCTTTTGTTTATTCATTTATATTTTTGCAATTCTACACCTAAAAGTTGTAATGATTTAATCACAAAAAATTTTATGACGTCAAACAAATTGGTTGAAAATATAGGGAAAATACATCACAATTTTTTTCGTAATTAAATCATTGTCAACAGGATTCTGAAAAACCTTACAAAAATAAACAATGACCTTTTGAACATTTCTCCTCTGACAGTGAAGGTTTCATGAAAATTGGTTGAGAAATGACTTCACAACTATTTTTTGAAATTGTTGATTTGTATAGAAACCTATGGAAAAAATTGGAGGTGACGATTAATTATGTCCACTGACTGTAGTTTGACTGACAGGTTTTTAAGAAAATAAAAAGCTGATTGCAAACCAGATTTTCCTTCTTCAGTGTCAAGGCATTCGTCCCGTCTCAACTTACCAGTCCAGGTCTCCAGTTCCTCTGCCATACATTGCAGCTAAAACCTGACTTTTTTTGTTGGAAAAATACAATTTAAAATCCGAAACACATGCAAACATATTTTGCTCTTTAATACTATAACTCACATACCTGTCTATGATGGATATCATATGCAGCACTCTGCATCATGGGCATATATAGTCCCTGCTGGGGCATCATACCATACATGGCTGCCATTTGTGGAGGGACAAATCCCTGGGGAGCTATCTGCTGTGGTAGACTAATCTGGGGGACTGTTAATGATGTTTGGCCAGAATATGATCTGAAAATTAAATATGATAAAATTTACAAATTGGACATTCAGGCATGGAAACCACAAAATGTTCTAGAATCTAATCAAAATCAGAATATACATGTTTGAATATTTCTCAAGATGTTATTCTATCAATTTTTCTTGTGAAGGGTAAACCAGAAATCCGCATCGTATAAAAAAAATTAAGTATCCGAGTTAATTTTTCAACCAAGGAGACAATACCACTGCTGGTAGACTGAGGTATCATTGCTTTGGTTACGATGTGACATTTAGGCCACACCAAATTGATTTTTAGTTCTCTTTGGTTTATACGAGCGAGCAAACAATATTTATTTATTTCATTTCTTAAAAAATGAAGAATTTGGGTGGAATTTTCAGCAGTTTTGCAAAATGAAGTATTTTTTTTCATAAAATTTACAGTCCAAAAATTGGAGCAGCAAAATCCAAAGAACTAAGGATCAATTTGGTGCAGCTTTATGTATTTGTGTTCAAATTTTGGTTAATAAATTTTGAAATTCTCTATTGTTTCAGCTCTCTCGGCAAGGTTGACCTTACTCAGATATTTGCTAAACTGTTTACCTCAGTGGTAGACCATTTCTGTGTACTTTTCACAATGTTTTGGCATGTTTTTTTAGCCTTTCAAAGGTTTAGTCAGCTTAATACAAAATGTGCATCGTACATAAGGAATAATTATGAGTTTATTTTACAAAATGATAAAGCAGAATGTGTTATCTAATTTTTTTATGGTGGTTTTTCTACTCCTGAAAAGTCATAAAAATAGGTTTCCAACAAAATATGATGAACAATAAATAAAAATGACAATGAACATTGTGATTGTTATGATTATGGTTTTCCTTGATGCAGATGAAAATGAAAATGAATCTATAAATGAAACTATATTTATTATTTTCCTTAATACTGATGAAAATGAAGTTATATGAAATAATATGATTATGACTTTAAATGTGCTCAATACTGATGAAAATGGAAGAAATAATGATAATGGCTTTCTTTGATGATGATTAAAACTATAGATTCTCAAGTGCCTGTATTGCTCACCTGGATTTAATTTGTCCACCTTCAGCAGGGCTGAAAATTTAAGTGTAGCGGTTATCTTGGCTCGTTTTCCAATAGGTACAATGTTAAACAAAGTTAGTATGTGGTGGCCATCTCAGTTGACATTCAACATTATCAAACACAAATCTGAAAGAGGACCATTGCTGTAATTTGTATGGTTCCAGATGGCCAAGTTTAAGGTATGATGATCTGCAAATTGAATTTTCCCATAGGGTCCTAAGTTAAACTAAGTTCAGCTTTGGTGACCATGTTGACTGACAGACCAGGTCTGAAAGGGAACCATTTAATGATCATTGCTGCCAATTTTGGTTCCAATTAAGCAGTTTCAGACAAGAAGATTTTTTTAATGAATTTTCCCGTAGGGTCCAATGTTAAACTATTATATATGGCTGTGGAGGACATCTTTATTGACATTCAGGGTCAACAGATACACTTATGAAAGAAGACCACATATGAACCATTTCTGTCAACTTTGGTTCCAATTGGCCTTGTGTTTTGAGACAAGAAGATTTTTTAATGAATTTTCCCATAGGATACCACGTAAAACTAAGTTTGGCTATGGCGGCCATCTTGGTTGACATTCTAGGACATTGGACATATTTCTGACAGAGGACCATCTAAGGACCGTTGCTGTCAAGTCTGGTTCAAATTGGCTCAGTAGTTTCAAACAAGAAGATTTTTTAATGAATTTTCCCATAGAGTCCAATGTTAAACTATGTTCGGCTGTGGTGGCCATTTTGGTTGTTGTCTGGTTCATTGGACATAATTCTGAAATAGGACCATCTACGGACCATTGGTGCTAAAATTGGATGCAATTGGTTCAGTAATTTCAGACAAGAAGATTTCTAAATGAATTTCCCATAGGGTCCTAGCTAAAATGTATGTTAAACTAAAGGTTTGGATGCTGGTGGCCATCTCAGTTGATCGTCCGGGTCATCGGACATAATTCTGAAAGAGAACCATGACTTAAAGATCATTGCTGCCTAGTTTGGTTCCAATTGGCCATGTAGGTATATAGAAGATTCTTGAAATTAATCCCCCATTTTTTCTATTTTTAGTCACAGCAGCCATGTCGGTCAGAAGTCGGGGATACCGGATACATTCTTGGAAGGGTGTCCCTCAAGGATCATTCCATCAAAATTTGCTCCCAATAGGCCCAGTGGTTTAAGAGACCTCTACAGGAAACTTTCGCCGGATGCAGTCTTCAAAGGGCAACCACTCCTATAAGGGGTCAATTAATGATTTTGGTGATGCTGACTTATTTGTAGATCTTACTTTGTTGAACATTTTTGCTGTATACAGTTTGTCTTTTTCTACAATAATATTCAAGATAACCTAAAACTGCAAAATTTCCTTAAAATTAACAATTCAGGGCCAATAACCCAACAAAATATTGACTGATTCATATTTCATGGCAGGTAGATCTTGACCTGATGAACATTTTTACCCCATGTCAGTTTTGCTCTAAATGGTTTAGTTTTTGAGATATAAGTCAAAAAGTACAGTTTACACCTATGTTCTATATATAGACATGGTGGCCATGTTGATTGACACAATTTTTAAACTAGATACCCTAATGATGCTTTTGGCCAAGTTTAATTCCACTTGGCCCAGTAGCTTCAGAGGAGAATATTTTTTTTTCAATTTAACTGACGACGGACGACAAGTGATGAGAAAAGCTCACTTGACCCTTTGGGCTAAAAATGAATATGAAATTAAACTGATATGAAAACATTAAAGAAACCAAAACCAAAATGAAAATTCCTGTGAAAGCAATGAGATATGATGCATATTGACGCATAAATGACATAAATAATGCATGTCATAAATGATGTGACATATGTGACATTTAATATATGATATGACATAATTGATTTTTGGTGTAGCATATCTACATTAAAAGCAGGTGAGGACAACATTGCATGTGTTCAATGGAGTCTTGTGACTAAAAATCTAAAGGTAACTCTAATGTTCAAAATGATATTTAGATTGAAATTTTTGTGAGATAGAGAGTGCAATTTTTTCCTGTAAAAACTGAATTCTTAAAACAGATATTTATGAAGAACTGATCATATTTTTTCAATGATCACTAATAAGCTGTGAAAATGTGATATTAAATTTAACTCATTAATCAATCATTACAAAAAAATCTACAAATGTAGCATTTATTAATATGACAATGTACAAACAATGAATTGATGCATTAAACTTTCTGTTTGTTTAGTTTAGTTGGGGTTTTACCGTGTTTTCAGCATATTTGGCTATTTCACGGTGGCCAGTTTTTATTGGTGAAGGAAGCCGGAGTACCCAGAGAGAACCACTGACATTTGGTAGGAAAACTGGCAATCCTTGTCAATTTAGATCAGAGTCGAACACATCCCACCATACGTGAGATTCAAACTCACAACCTCAGTGTTGACAGGCTAGTGATTATTAGTAGTCATGACGAACTACCTAGACCACTCGGCCACAGAGGCCCCCTAAACTTTCTGTCATCAAATAGTAATGACCAATCTAAATGCAGCAAAAAAATAATAAAAATTGACTTATTGCTTTGGAAGCAAGCTATATGATAAATCCTTGTGGTAAAATGACTAAAAAATAATTACTGAGCACTTGACAGGTAATGCCTAAAAGGGCACTAGTTTGCTCTTTTTTTTTTCCTTTTTTTTTTTGTTTTGTTTCTGCACTGCAAATGATCACATTCCATCTCTTTGAATTAAATGCTTTTAATTTACATCTTGGTAAAGAATTTGAAAATTCTGTCAAAGACTACATGTACTTCATATTTGGAGCTAAATACCAGATGGTTGAATTCTAATTTGTTTGATTGGTCATATCTAGTCATGTGATTTAAGATTAAAACATCAACTATAAATAACACCAATATGGTTCTGATTTAAAAATTAAAGATTGTAAGAAGGTAAATATGACTAATGTTAACTTATATACTTATGTGACATTAGAATTTACAAACCACATGATTTTATTTTTTATTGCATGAATATTATTGAATATTTTCCTCAGCAGAATATTATATTGCATGAGCTTGCCAGTGAAATGTAATATTCTTTGAGGCCCAATATTCCACATTATTCAACCAATAACCCCTTTATTCTACCAAAAAACTTTTAAATGATAAATAATTCTATTTTCAATATTAATAACTATGTCCTTACTTTTTCAATGCACTGTGTGCAATAATATGACTTTTTATTACCTTCTACACCTTCTAATCTTGCAATACAATGATTTATGGTTTTATCTTAAAAATATCTTAAAACTTGGAGAAAAAAAACAAAGTTGGAAGTGTGTGATTTGAGGCAGAATTGTTGGAATAGGTGGTAGAAAACATACTAAGTTTTGTGTGTACCATGGTACAAAATGTGTTAAACATTCAAATCATGTCAGAATTCCTTAATTTCAATTTTAACAACATTTCAATGCACTCAAGATTTAAAATTTTCACATTCAAATCAATGCAGGCAATGAAAAGAAGTTAAAACAGTTTTTGAAAAAAGTTCATAAGAAATATGTTAGTGTCAAGCAAAATAATAAAAATCAGTTTAAATTGATCTTATAAAACAAACTGCTTTACAAATTAACAATAGAAAAATCAGTTTTTCTAAAATTTCTGAAAAACAGATTTGGAATTCTGACACTTTTTCGTTAGTCAAACTGTTTTCAGCAGATGGACATGCTTGGTTTATTTTGCCATGACATGGGATGAACAAACTGCAAGTGGGCAGAGTCTTACTCTACAATCTGAGATCCTTTTGAGCTAGTATCGCTGGATGAACTAAGATGGTGATGACGATTTCCACTGTAAACATGTCACAAAATGTTAAGTGTATATAAATGGATAGATTTCTCGAAATTTTGGCATACAAAAAATACAGGTCCTTTTTATAATGTTAAACATTAGATAATTCTTTTTATATCCTAGAGCTATCCCTTAAAAGATTTTGGTTTTCTCACAGTTAAATGGACCAATGTAGATTTAACAAGTGAATAAATTTTTAGGCTTAGATTTCTGTTAACTACACAATTTTGTAAATGTGTAATCAAAATATTCAGCTTGTCTGAATTTAATTTCCAACCATCCATGAAACCAAGCAGTTTCACCTTTTTCAGATTTCAAACAATGTTTTCTGCTTTTTATAGTACTTGAAGTTTCGGCAATATAAGTTCATAAAATATTTATTTATTTAGTTGGGGTTTTACACTGTTTTCCGCACATTTGGCTATTTCACGGTTTCATTTTTTATTGGTGGAGGAAGCCGGAGTACCCGGAGATAACAACTGACCTTCGGTAGGAAATTTGGCAATCCTTGTCAATTAAGATCAGAGTCGAAATCACCCTGCGACAGGTGAGATTCGAAATCACAACCTCAGTGCTGACAGGCTAATTGATCATTAGTAGTCATGATGAACTACCTAGACCATTAGGCAACCGAGGCCCCCTACATAAAATAAGATGCTTGTGACTTTCAAATAATATGAAACTAACAACATACCAAAAGCTCCATCTTATTTCCCCATCATTATGTCTTTATTTAAAAGTTAAAGATAACACTTATTTATATTAATATTATAATATTTACATAAGCTAAATGTAAACAAAGGGGAAAAATCTTCCCAATTATCAGATACTTATCCAGTGTTTTGATTTATGGCTATCATCAATAAATATGGGACGCAGACAATTGAAAATTTGATAATAGTATAATGAATAGCCTTTGAATTAAATAAGCAAAACAAATTATCCTACTTTCACCCATCCCATCCCCCTCCTTCCCCTAACATCCAAAAAATTTTATTGAAAAAAAATTATTATTTTTAAATATTCTTTTTTTTGGTTAAAATTCTATCTGACAAATTAAGAACTTATAATTAGATATCAATCAAATCCATCAAAATGCATTGAAAATTGTTATATGATTTTAACCATACTGTAACGGCTCAAAATTTTCATTTAGGCTTGACCCATTTGAATAATTGCAACCTATTTCATGGTTTTTTCCCATGTATTTCTTTTGTACCATTCATATTATCAACAAAAGAACAATTTTCAAATTTCTGAAAGAAAATTTTTTTTTTCTTTTTTTTTTTAAATCCTATTGTCTGTGTAAATAAATCAGTAAGATTAGAAAAACAAAATTATAACTGCTGTTATTAAATAATAATACACATATGTGTGGCTAGCGTTAAAATAAACTCAAACCATATATATGTTACATCTGAACGAGATCAAGAGCATAAATTCTTGATTTCTTTATGCAATACACACATTTCTGCATTTTCAATTCAAATTTTTTTTTTATGAAGATTTTCAAATGACCAAACATCAGAATTGGAATGAAAATAACATCAAAGTTAAGTCTGTGACATACATTTCAAAGTCATGCTTTGGCTGGTATCTGAATTATATTATCAGAATTATCCTGGTCATGATACCAAACTACCGGGTATATTATGAGAATAATCTCATTCTCAAACAAAAGAAATTTTTGTGAGTATCCTAATGAAGATCAAGAATTCAAAATAGGCCAAATAAAAAACATCAAATGTTTCCTGAAACTCTTTCACAAAATGTTATAGAGGGGCTCTTTTTTGCTTTAACTACTTATTCTAAATAGTCCAAAAACATTGGGCAATGAAATTGAAGGTCCATTTGGTTACTGTTTTTTTCTGGACTATAAGTCTATGTGGACTATAGGTCTAATTGGTACTTTCTCCATAGACTTATAATGGTAAAATGGTCATTTTAAAGTAAAAAAGTCTCGACCTATAGGCAGGAAATTACAGTACTTGAAACACAGGATGTTTTTATTTGGCCTAGAGAGTCAGGTTCAAATCGTAACATATAAAAACATCTTACCCTTTTTTCTCTTTCAGTTCTTGGTCCCTAAAGTTGCATTACAAAAATTTCATATAAAGAGTTCAAATATTTTAAACTTTCACTCTTACCTAAAACAATTAAAGGATCTAAATAAAAAGTTCTTAAAGTGCGTTCAATAAGGCACTCAAGACTATGAATGAAAAGATTGCATTTCACCCCTTAAAAAAGCTTTCAAACTTCTAGAACAAACACACAATCATATACACAGCACCATATATATTTTGATATAAAATTTTGTGTGAATAACCATAATAATGAAGAGAACACTTTGTGTATGACACTCCAAATAAATTGTTTAATATGCGGCAAATGGCATACACCATTATGACTGATAAAACATGACATTTTAATTTTGATAAACATGCTTAAATAATGTCAATCAGGCTGACTTTCAGGAATACCCTCATACTTGATATGTTTACTTCCATCTAATAAATATTTTTTGGTGACATGACAAGAAAAATTAATTCTCCAAAGAAAAGCACTATCAACTGACCATGAAAACGCCTATGTAAAAAAATACGATACCAAGCAAGTACATCGGAAAGGAGGAATATTAATTTTAAACTACCTAGAGGTGTTTATGCTTATTATCCATTTCTCTATGCCTATTCTACATATGTAGTAAAAATGCTTGTATGCATATCTGTTTTTGGCCAGAGACTTTATGATAATAATTATTTTTCTATAAACATTTAGTAAATATCAGCCTTCCCCCTCAAAAAAAAAAATTATTAAGGGGGTACAAAAACCTAAGGGAGTTAACTTTTTAAAAATCGGCTGAACGTTTTAATCGTATACTATTAGTTAACAGAAATAAAGCTTTTCAATGATCAAAATTAGTGTTTGTCAAACTGCTATATATCCAATGAAATTATTCCCATAAATTGTGTGGTTCAAATTTCTTGAAATTTTTATATTTTTGTCAACAGGTCATAGTAAATATTTCGTCAAAAATCTATGAAAATTAAATGAGCCAAATCTATTTTAGTCAAAGTGTTGGGTACCCCCTTAAAATACATATATACAGGACAATCTAATAATTATAATATATGTTTCTTATCTTTATTATTTTGATAATTATAATAAGAACTATATATGTCATTACTTATACATTGTACTTCAAGCTTTTATTCATTAAATACAGAATGCAGTGTTTAAAAATACCTTAAAAAATCTGTCCAGTATTTAGGCCAAAAGCTGTAAAATGTGGATTTCATATAATGTAACCAGAGGCTCCCAGGAGCCTGTATTGTTCAACTAATATTTCAATTTGTTCATTGCTAAAGGAGTTTGAGATTAACATCCATGCCATGTTTGGTTTAATTCCATTCATTAATTTTCAAAAAGAAGCCATTTGAATGTAATTCCCATAGGGTCCTATGTTAAACTAAGTCTTCTGCTGATGGCCATCATGGACGACAGATCAACACCACAGTAATAACAGTTGGTCAGAAAATCATAAGGAACATTCATGCCATTGGTTCTTGAGCAGAAGATTTTTGTATGTATTTACCATAGGGTTCTACATGTATGTTAAACTAAGTCCCACAGTGACAGCCATCTTTGATTATGGATCAGCAACAAAGTAACAACACTTGGTCAGCACCTCAAAAGGAACATTCATGCCATGTTTCGTTTCAATCCATTCAGCGGTTCTCTAGAGGAAGATTTTTGCATGTATTTCCCATACGGTCCTATCTTAAACTAAGTCCCCTGCTGGTGGCCATCTTGCAATTGGATGACGGATCGACATCAAAGTAACGACACTTAGTCAGAACATCATAAGGAACATTCATGCTATGTTTGGTTTCCATCCATTCAACGGTTCTCTAGAAGAAGATTTTTGTATGTATTTCGCATAGAGTCCTCTGTTAACCTAAGCCCCCCTCTGGCAGCCATGTTGGATGATGGATCGGCACGTAAGTAACAACACTTGGTCTGCACCTTAATAGGAACATAATTTTAAAGTTTTGTTTCAATCAGTTAAGCCGTTCTTCAGAAGAAGTTTTTTAAAAAATCAGCCAATCAAAAATTAGAAAACTCCCTGGTGGCCATGTTTTTCGACAAATTTTAACCAAAGTAACAACACTTGGAAAGGACCTTATAGGGAACATCTCTGCCTAATTTGGTTTCATTCTGTTCAGTGGTCTCAAGAAGAAGATCATTATGTGAAAAGTTAATGAATATGCCGGACGACAGACGGCGGACGATGAACACAAAGTGATGACAAAAGCTCACATGACCCTTTGGGAACTGGAAACTTAATTTCTGTTTTCTATTAATCCAAAAAAAATTTATTCAAAATGATAAAATGATGAAAATGAATTATGAAAATAAATATATCCTTAAGGCCAGTTCAAGTTCATCTTTTGATTCTCATCCCCGCCCGCCCCTAAAGAATTATCACCGCTCAAATTTTTTTACATTTGAATTTTAAGTTCGTAGTCTTTATTTGTCAAGACTAAAAAGGTTTTTCATATCTGATATGGACTTGAGTCAAACGGTTATTTTGCTTATGTTTACTACCAGTTAAAAGGAAATTGATTCAGGTACTGAAAATATACAATTGCCACAATTATGGTATTGTAATGTAGCAAGTTGTGACTGACATTTGCGATGAGAAAGGGTGGTCCAGATGTCATGGGGACGAAGCAATTTAATTTCAAAATCTCTTGAAAACGAAAAAAAAAACAAATTAGAAAATTGTGTCTGTAATACACGGATAGAAGAAAAAAGAAATGAACCTAAACACAAAACTTAACCAGAGTCGCTCAAGCGTAAAATGTAGGTCATAATGACCCAACTATTGTATGACTGCTCAGTACTACCCAAGGCACATCCACGGATGAAGTTTCATTGATAGACTGCATAGTTCCAAAGAAATTAACCTTAACGCGTCCAGATTCGTGGGCGGGGCATACATACAATAAATGAAAATAAAGAATAAAATCCTCCCTCCTGCCCCTATAACTATATGAGAAAGTGGATGAGAATCTGATAATAACTTTAAATGGCCTAACCAAATAATGTTCAAATAAATAAACCTCCATGTAAACATGCTTTAATAAATGCAGATAAAAATATAATGTTACCCTTTGATAAATCTGAATAGAAGACACAAAATATTATTTGGTTAGTTTCTACATTTAAAAAATTATCATATATTTAGTGAAACAGGTATTCCAGTAAAGAAAATGTATCCATCTCATAACTCGAAATAACTAACTACAATGTAACTACTTTATAAAAATATCCTTTATTTTTGTTTTTTCCACTTTTTGTGGTAGTGTTACTCTTCTTCTTTTTTTTCTGATCAAGCAGCAAATCACAGTATGCTTTTTAAAGATTTCAAAATGTTTAAGGAAGGTATTTGAATGTTTGAAGATTAAAAATTATTTCAAATCGAAAATAAAAAACTGAAGCAAAATGGTATTTTCATTTATAAGTAAATTTTTTTCATTCTCTGTATTAAAAATTCCAATAATTCCTTGAACTGAGCTTTTCAGTGATAAAAAAAAAAATTAA
Source organism: Mytilisepta virgata (assembly GCA_028015205.1). Lineage (NCBI taxonomy): Eukaryota > Metazoa > Mollusca > Bivalvia > Mytilida > Mytilidae > Mytilisepta > Mytilisepta virgata. Next base: position 31,804,419 of record CM051511.1, on the reverse strand, counting down.
CTTAACTTGGCAGACTCAAATTTGAGAAAAACCTTGTAATTCATCAAACTCATTTCCGAAATTAGACAAAACCTTATAAATTACTAAAATGAAATTTTAATTTAAACTAACAGCCCTATACTAATACATACTTGACCTGCCTGCCTGATGGAGGCTTTTTAATGCTATGCGGACTCTCTAAGGCTTCACTGCCATCATCACTTTTCATAGATATGGCTGACCCAGGTAACAGATGATGCATTCCTGTTTGAGAGGAAACAAAGTTCCCTTCCTAAGTAAAGCATATAAAAGATTATAAGTATATTGCAATCATATAAATGTATTTACACATAACAGAATGGACCCATATAAGATAATTCTAGTGGATAAAACCACATCTAAGTTAATATGTAGATAAGATTTACTTATATTTCAGCATAACAAAAACTGGTTTAAAATTCAAATTTTATAATGGTTAAAAATATGCAAAGTCTGTAGTTGTTTGTTATCAAGGTAAATCAAAGATTAGATTTTTAAAATTTTTTTTCATTTTCAGTGTTCATATTTTAGTCTTTAAGTTTTATTTATAGCGTGCACTCTGACATCCCATTAACCCTATCGATTCTATAACTGGCCATTTGACATTATAGAAATCTCAGACTTATGCTTAGTAAATCCCAGAGTTATTATGTTGTGTGGCCACTCATGCAAAGTTTGTAATAATCAAAACTTTCATTACATATATTATTACACAAACTCACTGTAGAACACATCCACATAAAGCTGACTGACCCACCAGCTTGTTTGCCAGCTTCTGAGTCCTGCATATGAGTATCTGGTATTTTGTATGTCAGATCATCGGTAGGGTTTGGTTTAGGTCCTCCCATGAAAGCGACCTGGATGTTTGGCTGATTAGGATGTAAGAATGGATTCCAAGCACACCATCTCAATGTTACAATACGAGTACTTCCTCTGTTTATACTACCATAAAGCTAAAAGTAGATTGCTTTGTGTACTTATTGATAAGTTCTTGTCAACTTTAAGACCATACAAAAAAATTCTAGCGTTTTGCAGACCAATTGAAAATTTGATGAGCACTGTTTTTTTTTTTTTTTTTGGTCTGAAGCTACCTGACGTATATCATGAAGCAACATGAACTGCTACATATTTGAACTGTCCACAGAACGAAAATTTTTCCGCAGAGACTACCTGGCCTGACATCATGCTTTCAATCAAGTTTTACTCAATATCAAGCTTCCACGTAATGAATCTTGATTACCGACGAAAGAGTAACACTGACATTGCCATTTTACACAAAATACATTACCAGAAACAAAATAAACAACAAAAGTACTGATTTTACCAATTATTTTTTTAAAGAAAAATGGCCAGGGTGGTCGTTTTTGACATCACGTGCCTAAGAAACTAAAAATATGTTTTTTGTTTTATTATTGATATAATGTAACTTTTACAATTAATAAATGATATTATAAGTATCCTCAATATAAGAACTATTTTCAGATCTCTATTTTCCTTTTCTATTTTTTTTTTTTTTTTTTTTTTTTTTGGATAGTCAAATCTATTGTCCTTCAAGTTATGCTGTAGAAACAATATTTTAGTATGTCAGATAAACTGGAAATACTGTGGATTCATTTATTTTCATGGATACCAATTTTCATGGATAGAGAAAAAAAGGCATTTCGTGGGATAGGAAATTCGTGGATTGCTGGCTTAGAAAAAGTTGTCAAATTTACTGAAATTCGTGGCTTGGCACATCAGATATCATGAACTACGACCAAATGTGCCGATCAGACATTGATATTGTATAGTAAAGTATTGATTTTAAGCGCTTATTAAACAAAAGTCTATAACAAACAGATATTTCAAATTTTGAACGGGAACAAAGCTTCTCATGAATTTAACAAGATTAACAAAATCCAAAATCCGTAATTATTTACTTGTTTAGTTAATCAGGAGTGAAATATATATTGACAAAATTGCAATCACTTGTCACCAAATACCTCGAGGCATGTACATCCATATTCTTAATCCGATTATGATAATTTCAATAATTTCTGCTTTATTATCTTTTTACAAGATGTTATTACTGTAATTTATGAGAAAGTCTGTATTGTTTAGACCTACTTAGGATTAATATTTTTCTTGAACATTTGAATTAAAAAACTAGAGGCTCTCAAGAGCCTGTATCGCTCACCTGGATTTAACTTTTCACCTTGAGCAGACCTAAAAATTTAAGTGTTGCAGTCAATTTGGCTATTTTCTATAGGATTCTATGTTGAACTAATTTCAGCTGTGGCAGTCATCTTGGTTAAGTCCAGGTCAACGGATATATTTCTAAAGGAGAACCATCTAAGGACCATTTCTGCTAAGTCTTGTTCCAACTGGCTAAGCGGTTTCAGACGAGAAGATTTTTCAATGAATTTTCCCATAGGGCCCTATGTTAAACTAAGTTCGGCTGTGGCGGCCATCTTGGTTAACAGTCCACGAAATCAGACACATTTCTGAGAAAGGACCTCCTAAGGACCAATGCTGCCAAGTTTGGCTCCAATATGCCAAGTGGTTTCAGACAAGAAGATTTTTCAATGAATTTTCCTATAGGGCCCTATGTTAAACTAAGTTCGGTTGTGGCGGCCATCTTGGTTGACAGTCCGGGTCATCGGACACACCTCTGTAAGAGGACCATCTAAGGACCATTGCTGCCAAGTCTGGTTCCAATTGGTCAAGTGGTTTCAGACAAGAAGATTTTTGAGTGATTTTCCCATAGGGTCCTATGTTAAACTAAGTTCTGCTGTGGTGGCCATCTTGGTTCACAGTCCACGAAATCAGACACATTTCTGAGAAAGGACCTCCTAAGGACCAATGCCACCAAGTCCTGCTCCAATATGTCAAGTGGTTTCAGACAAGAAGATTTTTCAATGAATTTTCCCATAGGGCCCTATGTTAAACTAAGCTCGGGTGTGGCGGCCATCTTGGTTGACAGTCTGGGTCATCGCACAAAATTCTGAAAGAGGACCATCTAAGGACCATTGCTTCCAAGTCTAATTCTAATTGGCTTAGTGGTTTCAGACGAGAAGATTTTTAAGTGAATTTCCCATAGGGTCCTATGTTAAACTAAGTTCGGCTGTGGCGGCCATCTTGGTTCACAGTCCACGAAATCAGACACATTTCTGAAAAAGGACCTCCTAAGGACCAATGCCGCCAAGTCCTGCTCCAATATGTCAAGTGGTTTCAGACAAGAAGATTTTTCAATGAATTTTCCCATAGGGCCCTATGTTAAACTAAGTTCGGCTGTGGCGGCCATCTTGGTTAACAGTCCGGGTCATTGGACATATTTCTGAAACAGAACCTCTTAAGAACTATTACTGCAAACTTTGGTTCCAACTGGACTTGTAGTTTCATATTAGAAGATTTTTAAAAGTCACCCCCCTTTTTTTTCTATTTTTAGTAACAGCAGCCATGTCGGTTGGAAGTCGGGAATGCCGGATACAGTTTTGGAAGGGGACCACCCAAGGACCATTCCACCAAACTTTGATCTCAATTGGGCCAGTGGTTTGAGAGGAAAAGATATTTAAAGGAAAGTTTACGCTGGATGCTGTCTTTAAAGGGCAAAAACTCCTATAAGGGGTCAATCAATGATTTTGGTCATGTTGACTTATTTGTAGATCTTACTTGGTGGAACATTTTTGCTGTCTACAATTTGTCTTTATCTATAATAATATTCAAGATAATAACCTAAAACTGCAAAATTTCCTTAAAATTAACAATTCAGGGGCAATAACCCAACAAAGGGTTGACCGATTCGTCTGAAAATTTTATGACAGGTAGATCTTGTCCTGATGAACATTTTTACCCCATGTCAGTTTTGCTCTAATTGCTTTAGTTTTTGAGATATAAGACAAAAACTGCAGTTTACCCCTATGTGCTATTTTTAGCCATGTCGGCCATGTTGGTTGGCAGGCGGGGTCATCGGACATATTTTTTAAACTAGATACCCTAATGATGCTTGTGGCCAAGTTTGGTTCAATTTGGCCCAGTAGTTTCAGAGGAGAAGATTTTTGTAAAAGTTAACGGACGACGACGGACGACGACGGACGACGGACGCCAAGTGATGAGAAAAGCTCACTTGATCCTTCGGGTCAGGTGAGCTAAAAAAGGGGGGGAAGTGCATTCCGCGACAATTTACAGTCTAAATATTTTTAAAGAAAATTGTTTGAGCGTTTCCAAGTAGATGCTGTAAAAATGCAATTGTTCAATGTTGTCTCGGATGGGTACATCGAAACTCTAGGGTTTAAACCTTGAGTGCATTTAAGCTCAAGTAAAAATATTATTTTTCGTTGCATTTTTGAATTTGTGGTTTACTGGGACCCACAAAAACCACGAAAATTGATATACAACAAATTTTGGTGTCTTCTGGCTATTCCAACATTTTAAAAAATAGTATTCTGGCTATTCCTACATGCAAAGAACAATAGGTGTTGTTGTAGTGGGTTATGTTGTTTTAGTAATTAGTCACTAATTAATTTTACAGGTAAATTTACCTGAGATTTGTTGGATTCCAAATATTTACCTACATTTTTAATTGATTAAGATAAATAATCATATGATAAATGATGTAATAAAATTTTGTGTTTGCTTCCAAGCTAAGCAAAGTATGCCAGCGCTACGACATCAGACTTCAACTCACTACCATGTTCCTAGACTATGAAGTAGCCATCAGAAATGCAGCAACTCAAGTATTCCCAGGTATCACCATTTTCTTTTTTTATATAAAAGTATGATAAAAAATATGGTCTTAGATGAGTCTCCAACTTACTATTTTATAAAAAAAGTTTAATTTTTTATATACTGATTTTCAAGAGTAAACAACTTTTTCAACTTATTACATGTATATTTATCCTCAATATGATTTCCATATTATGTTGTTTGTAATAGATATTATATATATATTAATGTTGTATGTAATAAATGCATGTGTATTTTTATCTTTTTATCTATTCGTCTTTATTAACATCAAGGGCTGCTTTTTCCACTACACTCAATGCATCTGGAGAAACGCACAGAAACACGGTTTACAGATTCCTTATAAAGACAACGACGACATCCACTCACTTGTACGACATGCTGCTGTCCTACCTCTGTTACCCCCTGACTCAGTTGAAGACGTTTGGTTTGAAGCACTGCAAGACATCGACAACTCAGACACCAATGTACCAACTCTCCCGTTCACAGACTACGTCACCAGCTACTGGGTAGAGACTAACCGCGACCTTTGGAACCACTACGCAACAGATGGGCCTAGAACTACAAATCATCTTGAAGGCTGGCATGGGAAGTTAAAGAAAATTGTAAAGGCAAACATTACTACAACGCAAGGAAGCTGTCCATGCCTGTATTTTACTACAATACCAAGCCGGGGGAAAACGTGTACCAAGAAAACGCAAATACAGAGAAATCGACTCAAGACTAACCACACTCAAGATCCGCCTACAGAACCAGGAGATTACACCTCTTCAGTTTGCTGATGCTGCATCCCATCTTCTGCACTTAGACTAGCTTAGAATTTGAAATTTGAAATAGTGCTCTCTCATATGTGCTTTCATATTTTAAAGACTTTTATAATTAATATATTAATATGTGCAGTAAATGTTCATTGTGCTCCACAGATACGAATGTCATTTTATTTGTATTAAAATAAAGATATCTATAATTTACTCTTGTATTTGTTATAACGAATAAGAGAGACTCAGAAACCAGTGTAAGAAAAATGAATTATTTTGAAACTCCTGGGATGATGCCTCTGCTGGTGGACCCTAGGTCCCCGAGGGTATTCGCTAACCCAGTCGTCAGACTTGTCTGACATGATTATTCATTGATTTGTTACAGAAATTACCAGCATTTAGCAAAATTCAAAAATAATAGAAATACTAAGGGTTCATTCCTTGTATTGCACATGGTAGATCTCCTTAGCTGAAATTTGGCTTCCTATTTCGGTATTTTTGGTTGAGTACTTCTTGTTTAATATAAGTTTGGTTTTTTGGTCTTCCAAATGTTTCGGTTTTAATGCTGCTGATGAGAGGTAACTCCTTGAAATGCGTCGTATACAGCATAGTATAAATTTACTATATCTAATATTGGTATCTTTGGATTGTTATTTTATTATTCCCAAACACCATGCATGCCAACACACATTTACCTATGAAAATATCACATCTTGTTTTTACAGTGCAAACAGTTATACTCCATTGTTTATATAAACATTCTGGCTATCCCTACATGAAATTCTTACTAATTAAGGTCTAGAATTTAAAATGTTGGAATAGCCAGAATAAACCCAAATTTTAATGAATCCACAGTACAAATAATTATTTAAATCTGCTGCAAATTGTAATTTGTACTGAAGTAAAACTTTGAATATCAATAATAAATACCTTCCTTTCTTCCTGTGATACTGGTTCCCCAACCACATATTCCAAAGTGAATACCAGTGCAAGCATGGGATCTTCCAACATATCAGTTATCTCTAATTTATTCTTCAGGACTAGGATTGATCCAACACTAAACAAAACAGAGTTTCAAAAATAATGCATGCATCTAAAATCAGTTCTTAATACAAAGTATATGTATTAAATATCTATGTCAAAAATTTTAATTTTAATTGACCCATACTTTATTTAAACACCATGGACATGTTAACTCGGTCCTCACGAAGTTCGTCGGTCCTTCAGATAAATCCGACGAGATCGAAAGTCTGACATCAGTTCGAAAATTAAAATCGAATTCGAAACATCTGGGTCATTTGAGGATTCAGAAATACGCAGCGACCAGATTGTCAGGCACAGCCTGAGAAAATATTAGCCAAAAACACAAAAGTATATGTAATTATTTATCCCTTAATAGCAGTTAATACACAAATTCAAATGTTTGTAAATGTCAGCTAATTTTTTTCGGTCGAGAAAATTTAACATCCTTGCCGGACCGAGTGTCCTTCAAAATATCTGAAGACAGTTAACTTTCCAGCTAGTCTCTCTCTCTTCGTATTATGAATAAAATATATAATGGATTAAATCCTGACATAAAATCCCTTCAAATACATGACAACAATTTAAACAAAGGAAAAGGGCTTTTATTGTTGTCCTTCAACTCTAGGTAGCAAGGCCTTACGAATATAATTACTGGTAATCTCAACACTGTCACTTTTGACACACATGCTTGAATTGAATAAAATTCCCTTTTACAAGTTTTATTCAAATTTGTTATTTTCTTAAACATTTTTTATAAATTCAAATTTTTGTACAAATCTCAGAACTGTTTCTAATATAATCAGTTAGGGATATAAATTCATTATTGATCTTATTCAAATTTTAAATTATTTTAAATTATTAATGTAAATTTCTAACAATCAACTAGGGCATAACAAATAAATTGATTCATCACTTTAATTCAGTACAATATTAAACATAATTTTTTAGAAAAAAAAAAACAGAGTAGAAAACACGAAAAAACTAAATTAGAAAATTTTGATAAATTTGAAAAATGAAGAATAAAACCTTGCTAAAGTACCTTTCTGCTGAGTCCAGAGATTTACATGAAGATGACATGAATTTACTGCTCCTTCTCATGCTGGGACTGGCTTGGGGTTTCATAATTTTATTACCAGATTCATTCCATAGTTCTAAATGGTACAATTCAGGCTTGGCTAGGTAACACCATCCGTTATGCACACCTATCTGTAAACAATATATGGAGTTATGTAAAATTTTACCTAACATTTGACGCAAATTATATCACCATAATGAAATATATTCTGACAAACTTGTTTTTTATACACCATAATGAAATATATCCTGACTAACTTGTTTTTTTTATACAAAACAATGAGAATTTCACATTTAAATAATGGACAACTTCAAAGTACATGTAGTGAGATAATATAAAATTAATGAAATACATTAAGGTTCATATATTGACATTTTAAAAATTTTTGAATATGGTATCTTGCATATTCTTTTTCATATGTGTATTTTATTAGTTTATGACAAAGATATATAAATTAAATGATAAATTATGAACATTTTAACCAAAATAAGAATGTAAATGATCTTTGACTACATATATACAAGATTCATGTAGAAAAGAAAACATTTATCAATTATTTATTTAAATTTTAAGTAACACATACATGTAGTAAAATTGGAACCATGTACTTGTAATTGACAATATTAGGAAAAACCCAAATTTTAAGATGTTATAAAGTGTGGTTTTATATAAAAAAAAAAACAAAGGGATGAACATGTTAACAGAGTTAACTCCCCTCGCAACTCTACCATATATGTTGAAAATGGAAGTGCTAAATCTCCAAAAAATATAATCAATTGTTCATTTATAACTTCAAATGCAATTTTTAATTTGTATCTTAATAAAATAATATTAATAGACTACATCAGATATCAATTCTTATATTTTTCTTGGGCATACAGAAACCATTAATTTAATATGAAATAGATATACACGAAAAAAAATTATTTTAAAACCATAAAACAACCAGTTCTATATCCTATTAAAAAAGCAATAAACAAAACTTCATATTATCAAAATAATTAAATTTATATTATATCAGAATTCAAACACAACATTTTAAAATAATTACCAATAATCGTCTTTCCACTATTGAAACATTTGTTCCTATTTGACGATTTTCTCGGTTTCTACGATCTTCATTTAGCAAGGAACATAACTCTTCCTCAAACTTATCAAGTGATGGAGGTAGATGAATATTCAGTGCCTCGATCATACACGGAACCTGTCTCAGTAGTTTAGGTTTTTTCATTCTGTCCTTCCCTGTAAAATATTAACATAACGAATTATCAAAAATTAGAATAATTACAGCACAAAAAAATATATTTTATTTTTTTGTATTTAGACATCGTATGCAAATCATTTTTCTTCCATAGTTGTATTATTTATAACAGCAAAAGGAATTATCATTCCCACAAAATGTTTTTTACACAAATACCATTTTAAATAGTGCATGCCTTTGTTTTGGAATCTGGGCACATATAAATTAAGTATACTTGTTCAATGTTATGGCTGAAATTATGAGTGCCAGGTTTTTTCCATATTAATTTTTAAGATTATGATGATTTAGGTAACAATACCATTTTCAAGAAATAATCTTTTAAATGTTTTATCTACCAAAGCAATATTTTTGTTTGTGGCATAAAGTCTAAAGAAACCAAAGCCTATCTAACTAACCTTTCACCTCGAATACTGTAAATTTATAAATTTATAATTGCGATTTTGTCATTTTAAACCAAAATGCAATTTGAATATTTGCGATATTGAGAAAAATCCCGCTTCATTCATATAAAAAATTCCAAAATGCGAGTTTAAATTATTGCGATTACAACCCTGTCGAATTTTTCGCAATAATAAAAACATCGCAATAATTCCGAATTAGCATTAATTTATTAGTCTAGAGAATAGTTATGCATGAGATCACATGTATGAAATTGCAATGACATACTAACCTGGTATGTTACCTTCTTGAAGACCTGGTATGATATCATTGTTACCAACAATAACATTTTCAGGAATCACTGACATAGCGTACAACATAGCTTTGTGTGTTGATATGGTACATTGTAATAAGCACTCTGGTATGGGCTTCAGAAGGTCGTTGTCTAGAAAACGACAAAAAGCATTTGATATTCACCATTTAATTACAAAACAGAACAAAGTATTCTTTAAAGTTTTTTTTTCAAATTTATCAATTTTTTTCCGTCAGTTGCAACTGCAACAATATGAATTCTAATTATTTCAGTTTACTACATATTGGGTCCAATTTCACAAATATGTGTGAGTTGATTTCTGGTCTTAAGGATGATCGTTGGTCTAATAGGAAATAAATAGAATTTGAAATAGGTGTTTTAGTTTGAGAGAACATATGAATAGTAAACAAATAAGCAAGAAAAAAATATAGGTTCATGTGCCCATTTTAGAGCTATAAGGCCTTGAAAATTTGCAGGAAATGGGTTTTCTCTGGATTTTTCATTGTCTTTGCATTGACAATTTCAATCTCTCAAAAATGTATGAAAAAATAAAAAGGATTTCATAAAATTTTTTGAAATACCATTTTAAGGTATATATGATTGAATTATAAAAGAAAAAGTGGGGGTTCATGGGAAAAAAAATTTCATGTTTAAGAAATGGATAAAACCTGAGGGTTCCGAAAATCTGACAAAAAGACCAAAACATGACCAGCGAGCATCCTTAAAGAGCATCTTTGTTTTACCAATGTCCTGCAACCTATCTCGATCTTAGTCGGGTGAATGTTTGTGAAACTGAGGACTCGGATTTTCAGATTGTATGTGATATGTACTATTCTAAATAATAGCAGTATGCAATAGCCTTTCAGAAAATGTACCTAATCAAATTAATTACTGCCGAATTTTGAATTCAAAACATTCAATTCAGCTGTCCTGACCTTATTTAGAGACCTGTATGGTTGCTAAGCATTTTTTCAACGTTATTAGCTCTGAAAATCCTTCAAGGATATTTATTAAAGATGGAAATTCCAATATTTTGATTTCAACTTATGAAATATCCAAAATGTAAGGTCATTTGTATAAAACTTTTGGACCACTTCATTCAGTCTCTGGACAAAACTATGGCATCACAATAATTTTATGATAAAATAAATTTACTATAAAAGTACATTGTCAAAAAATATACAGTTAACTTGTACAAGACGTAATGCAAGGTTTACGGAGCATTTCTAATCTGTTTTGTGGCTAGTACAATTGAACTGCATATTTTCCAGAAATTTACATATATTGTTTTCATTCTGCAATGATAATTTTTTATCTAATATCGCGAAAATTCTAGACACAACTGGATGTCATAAACAGTTTGAACCAGATCACAATACAAACTTTCATTTTAATTGAAGACGAGGGCACCAGGAGATGATATAATGCTACTTTGTGAATGTCTAAAATCTATTCAACTCCCTTTTTTTGGCTTTTAAACAGGCCAATTGCAATATAAATATATATAATCGTTTACCTTCAATTGGTTCTTCCATAAAGAACAGAGCTCTAGGTGATCCATAATACATAGGTACCCTTAAAAAACAAAAACAAAAAGATCAAAATTTATATAAATAGTGGTCATGGTCACAAGCAATCAGAATTCAAACTGTTCTATGATTGTATGCAACATTAACCAGCCTTAAACTTAAAATCAAATGGACTTAAGGCACATATCATATATGCAATATATGAATATATCGTAATTTCTCACTGTCGTCATTTCAATAACCATAATCAATAAAGGCCTTGTATTATAAAATTATCAAGTTTCTACAGCTGAGCCTTCTTCCTGATTTTCAAAAAGTCGACTTACATGTAAAAATAATCATAAGAGTTATTTCCCTTCATGGATTTGACATTTCAGAAAATGATGTAAAGTAAATAAAAGTTTATTCATTACTTGATTATAAACACAGTATTAGCTTTATTTTTCAATTTAAAAACAATATTTCAGAACAAAACATATAAAGACATTTTCTATAAAGTACCGACAAAAAAAAAAAAAAAAAAACAATAAAAATCAACATTTTTACTTCTGAACTGGTACACTGCTATGTCTTGATGAGTCAGGTAGCTCTTCATCTGTTTTAAATATCCTGAGAACAGTCCAACCACATGTGCTGTATTTTGTGTTTACATTTTCATCTGTCGTTATGGAAATTATTTCGACAATGGCAACAATGCCTATACTGTTGATAGATGTATGAAAGTAGACATTCTGCAAAGTAAGACACATAAATTACATGTATGTCTAATATGGATTACACATAAAATGCTCGTTGTCAATTTACCTAACTTTAAACCATTAACCCTCAATATTTGTTCTGATATTCAAATTTACCCCTTTTATACTGCTCAAAATACATTTCACAAAAAACTATGTAAATTTTTTATGAAACAAGAGGCTCACCAGAGCCTGTATCGCTCACCTGGAGTCTGGTTTTCATTGGACAATTAATAAACTATTTGACCAAGTTTGTTGCAATTGGTTCAATTGTTCAGGGAAAATTTGTTGAAGATTTATTTTTCATAAGGTTTAATGTTAAAATATGTTCCCTGATGGTGGTAGTCCTGGCAGGAAGTTGACAAAATTGACCATGAATAAGGGTGAACCTTTAATAAATGTAACAGAACCCGACCTCAAATTACACAAACCAATAACTCCTAAATAGAATTTGGGATTCCCTTCAAAATTTCAGGGTAGGTAGATCTCAACATGGCAAACATTTTTCAATTTACATTTCACTTCTATCTCAAATAGTTTTGGAGATAAATGCAAAAATGTTAAAATTTTAAAAATTTGACAAAAAAAGGGCAATAACTCCTAAATGGGTTTTGGGATTTCCTTTAAAATTTCAGGGTATGTAGATCTCAACATGGCAAACATTTTTCAAATTTACATTTCACTTCTATCTCAAATAGTTTTGGAGATAAATGACGAAAAATGTTAAATTATGAAAATTTGACGAAAAAAGGACAATAACTCCTAAATGGGTTTTGGAATTTCCTTCAAAATTTCAGGGTAGGTAGATCTTGTCATGCTGATCAAATTTACCCCTGTCAGATTTTCGATATCTGTAACGGTTTTTGAGTTGTTAGCAAAAAACAGCAATTTACCCCTATGTTCTATTTTTAGTAACAGCGGCCATGTTTTTCGACGAATCAAAAATCCCCATATCAGTTCTATGCAGGGTACCCTAAGCAACAATCTTACCAAGTTTCATATGATTTTGAATAGTAGTTTCAGAGAAGAATATTTTTGAAATAATAACATAAAAAAAAGCCAAAAATGTGAAAAAAGGGCAATAACTCCTAAATGGGTTTTGGAATTTCCTTCAAAATTTCAAGGTAGGTAGATCTTGTCATGCTGATCAATTTTACCCCATGTCAGATTTTCGATATCTGTAACGGTTTTTGAGTTATTTGCAAAAAACAGCAATTTACCCCTATGTTCTATTTATAGTAACGACAGCCATGTTTTTCGACATTTCAAAAATTTTAAACGATAGAAATTTTCCAGATGCCCTAAAGAACAATTCTGCAAAGTTAGGTTGAAGTCGGTCCAGTAGTTTAGGACGAGTTAACGTTTGAAAAAGTTTACAGACGACGACGACGACGACGACAGACGACGACGACGACAGACGACGACGACGACGGACGCCAAGTGATGGCAATAGCTCACATGGCCTATGGCCAGGTGAGCTAAAAAGATAATTTCACCAGGTCTTTTGTAAACTATTCAAAAATTCATAGACTTAGTTCATGTTAAGTTCTCTGATAAATACATGGTTGCAAAGATTGATAAATTAATTTAGTAAACATGCAAATTTTGACTTTAAATGTATATGAAAAAAGTAGGGGTCTATGTTCTTATTATAGAGATATTTAAGAAAAACCTTTAATTTGAAGATGTCACAATGTGTAACAACATCATTAAATCCTACTGCAACTTATCGTATTCCCTTAATTCAGAAATTTTTATGTACTTTTAATACCGGTATCTCAAATTTTCAGATAATAAATGAATCATGAATATCCTATCAAGTTTTGTTACAACAAGAATCTGTGATTGATTTATAGATTGTTACATGGCATTTTCCATATCGGCCCTGGTATCATCCTGAGACTCCAATATCAAATCGGGCTGTAGCCCGAGGTCCCATATGGGTCAATGGATGATACCAGGGCCGATATGGAAAATGCCATGTAATGATGTATTTATCACATATTTAAAAAAATTAAAAAGAATTTTAGATTTTTAAAAAATGGAGAAAAAGAAAACAAACAAAAATATGGATTTTCGAGGCCCAATACAGATTTTCGAGGGCAAATATAGATTTTCTAGGACCAATATCGATATTGGCCCCGAGGACAAATAACCGACTCCGACTTCCGGCTATTACTGGACATGCAAAAACATATATATTAGTACAAAACATGTGATAAAAATCTTTCATAATCTAAAAGGCCATCCAACAATCATTAATTCAGAGACAAAACCAAGATGGGGAAGGATATACATGTAAATAGCCAAAATCAAAATCAATTCCATTTTCTGTGAACTTCATCCTATACATGCAGCATATGGATTACATGTAACACTCCATTTGTATATATAAAATGTACATCTATAAATTTCAAAATTTATTTTTGTATCTGTGATACATTTTTTCATCAGATTTTTGCTTTTTTCAAAACAAACAGTTGTCAGATATCATAATTCAAAGCAATACTAATATCATGCCCAGGCTAATATATCGTTGGAAGTTACAGAAACAGATTTAATAATACCATGAAATATTCATCTAACGAGTATTCTGTTTCAAAAATTTTAAAAGAATTTCTAGATGTTTTAAAGATAAAAAGTGATCAAATATCTAAAAGCCTGCTAAGCAGTAATTTTTTTTCAAATTTTCCATTTTTATTGCTTAATTGTTTATCATAAATTATTAAATCATTAATCATTTACAAAGAAGTATGATTATATCTTATATCATTGACTACTTCAAGGTTAAAAACCTCATGAAAACCATAAAATAATTTAAAGACAATTTAAAACCACAATATATCATGTAAATTATTCAGAAATGTTTAAGTTTTTACACTAAATTTTGTAACAAGAGGCTCCTAGGAGTCTTTATCACACATCTGTATCATACAGCAAAAAAATTCCTGATTCTTTCCTTTATCTTTTTTAAATATGCATGAACTTCTAACAGCACTGTCAGAATGATTTTTCTTCAAGATTTTATTCAAACTATTTTTGACAGGAGCATTTTCAAGTAAAATAATCACATGGATTCTATCAAAGTTTGGTTCCAACTTACCTAATGGTTAACTGAGAACCTTTTCAAAACAAACCTTTCCAATTTATACATGTATACAAGACTATTTTCAAACTTGTGCAAAACAAAGGTCAAGGTGACGTATTTTATGTGTGTATGTGACCAGTTCTTGCAAGTGACCAGTTCTTGCAAAGTACCAATTCTTGCAACCCCATCCAAAAGAAAAGAAATAATGATGCAAAAAAATTATCATATGGTACAAAAAAGTTCTTATTTTTTCAAAACCAAAAGATGATGATCGATCTATTTACTCGTTTTCTGGCATTACAGATGTCATTGCGAGAACTGGTACTTGGGGATAACTGCTCCTTTGCTAGTTTGGGATACTATATTAAATTTTAATTTGTATTTGATAGACATTTTTTATGGTTGGGGGTGTGATTGGATAAAACTTTGAAATATGAGCATGCCAAAGAACACATACATGTATACACATATGGACAAACAAAGAGAGAAAAGATATTTTTCCATAGATAACAAGTACAATTAATTTACCTGGTTATATTTAAGCCTGGGTCTAGTTTCTCCTCCACCTTGAGCTGTATTGAGCGGTCCCATCCACATCCGACCCAGAAATGTTTTATATGTTGTGTCATACAGACTGACTCGTAGCTGATATTCATGTTGTTTTCCAACATCTAACTGTAAGTAAAAATGACTAGAGGCTCTCAAGAGCCTGTATCGCTCACCTGGATTTAACTTTTCACCTTGAGCAGACCTAAAAATTTAAGTGTTGCAGTCAATTTGGATGGTTTTTCTATAGGATTCTATGTTAAACTAATTTCAGCTGTGGCAGTCATCTTGGTTGTTAGTCCAGTTTCTAAAAGAGAACCATCTAAGGACCATTTCTGCTAAGTCTTGTTCCAACTGGCTAAGTGGTTTCAGACTAGAAGATTTTTAAATGAATTTTCCTATAGGGTCCAATATTTAACAAAGGTCGGTGTGGCAGCCATCTTGGTTTACAATCCGGGTGATCGGACATATTTCTGAAAGAGGACCTCCTAAGGACCAATGCTGCCAAGTCTGGCTCCAATATTCCAAGTGGTTTCAGAAACAAGATTTTTCAATGAATTTTTCCATAGGGCCCTATGTTAAACTAAGTTCGGGTATGGCGGCCATCTTGGTTGACAGTCTAGGTCATCGCACAGAATTCTGAAAGAGGACCATCTAAGGACCATTGCTACCAAGTCTAATTCTAATTGGCTTAGTGGTTTCAGATGAGAAGATTTTTGAGTGAATTTCCCATTAGGTCATATGTTAAACTAAGATCTGCTGTGGCAGCCATCTTGGTTCACAGTCAACGAAATCAGACACATTCTGAAAGAGGACCTCCTAAGGACCAATGCTGCCAAGTCTGGCTCCAATATGTCAAGTGGTTTCAGACAAAAAGATTTTTCAATGAATTTTTCCATAGGGCCCTATGTTAAACTAATTTCGGGTGTGGCGGCCATCTTGGTTGACAGTCTGGGTCAACGCACAAAATTCTGAAAGAGGACCATCTAAGGACCATTGCTACCAAGTCTAATTCTAATTGGCTTAGTGGTTTCAGACGAGAAGATTTTTGAGTGAATTTCCCATAAGGTCCTATGTTAAACTAAGATCTGCTGTGGCAGCCATCTTGGTTCACAGTCAACGAAATCAGACACATTCTGAAAGAGGACCTCCTAAGGACCAATGCTGCCAAGTCTGGCTCAAATATGTCAAGTGGTTTCAGACAAAAAGATTTTTCAATGAATTTTTCCATAGGGCCCTATGTTAAACTAATTTCGGGTGTGGCGGCCATCTTGGTTGACAGTCTGGGTCAACGCACAAAATTCTGAAAGAGGACCATCTAAGGACCATTGCTACCAAGTCTAATTCTAATTGGCTTAGTTGTTTCAAACGAGAAGATTTCTGAGTGAATTTCCCATAGGGTCCTATGTTAAACTAAGTTCTGCTGTGGCGGCCATCTTGGTTCATAGTCCATGAAATCAGACACATTTCTGAAAAAAGACCTGCTAAGGACTAATTTTGCCAAGTCTGGCTCCAATATGTCAAGTGGTTTCAGACAAGAAGATTTTTCAATGAATTTTCCTATAGGGCCCTATGTTAAACTAAGTTCGGTTGTGGCGGCAATCTTGGTTGACAGTCCAGGTCATCGGACACACGTCTGTAAGAGGACCATCTAAGGACCATTGCTGCCAAGTCTAGTTCCAATTGGTCAAGTGGTTTAAGACAAGAAGATTTTTCAATGAATTTTCCTATAGGGCCCTATGTTAAACTAAGTTCGGCTGTGGCGGCCATCTTGGTTAACAGTCCGGGTCATTGGAGATATTTCTGAAAGAGAACCTCCTAAGAACTATTACTGCCAACTTTGGTTGCAACTGGACTTCTAGTTTCATATAAGAAGATTTTTGAAAGTCACCCCCCTTTTTTTTCTATTTTTAGTAACAGCAGCCATCTCGGTTGGAAGTCGGGGATGCCAGACATAATTTTGGAAGAGGGCCACCCAAGGACCATTCCACCAAAGTTTGGTCTCATTTGGCCCAGTGGTTTGAGAGGAAGAGATCTTTAAAGGATAGCTTACGCTGGATGCCGTCTTTAAAGGGCAAAAACTCCTACAAGGGGTCAATCAACGACTTTGGTCATGTTGACTTATTTGTAGATCTTACTTTGTTGAACATTTTTGCTGTTTACAATTTGTCTTTATCTATAATAAAATTCAAGATAATAACCTAAAACTGCAAAATTTCCTTAAAATTAACAATTCAGGGGCAATAACCCAACAAAGGGTTGACCGATTCGTCTGAAAATTTCATGATGGGTAGATCTTGACCTGATGAACATTTTTACCCCATGTCAGTTTTGCTCTAATTGCTTTAGTTTTTGAGATATAAGACAAAAACTGCAGTTTACCCCTATGTTCTATTTTTAGCCATGTCGGCCATGTTGGTTGGTAGGCGGGGTCATCGGACACATTTTTTAAACTAGATACCCTAATGATGCTTGTGGCCAAGTTTGGTTCAATTTGGCCCAGTAGTTTCAGAGGAGAAGATTTTTGTAAAAGTTAACGGACGACGACGGACGACGGACGACGACGGACGACGACGGACGACGGACGCCAAGTGATGAGAAAAGCTCACTTGACCCTTTGGGTCAGGTGAGCTAATAACAATATATTAATGCAAACAATCTACTAATACTGTAATGTATATTAAACTTGATTGGATTATATTATTCTCAATCCTGTATTTTGAATGGTTTGCTTGGGATTCATCAGAATTTCATATCTGAAATGGTAATAAAATTTATTATAGGACCAATTATTATAATTTTTTAATACTTAAAACTGTAATTTTGGTTTGCCATTTTTTTTTTGCCAAGAATGCAAATGAAAACAGATTATATGGTACAGCATATCTAATCATTATCTTGTCATTATCTTATCTTGCAACATGGTCCAGTTTATATGCCATTGCAAAATGAACCTGTTATCCAGAAGAGAATTTCGATTTTTTTCCGAAATTGACAGGAAGTGTTGATAATCATTTTTAACAATCAGAAACTTTAAACAGGCAACAACAGACTACTTCTTCATTTGGAGTGAGACTGAGAATACTATACAAATGATATAACTTTGGTCTCTTATGTACATACAAAATATTCATTTTCCTTGTGGAATATTTTGGTATATATATAAATTAAATATGTCTTGATTTCTGTTCCTCTTGCAAGATTTTATGCACTTTTTAAGTTTTAAAGTCTATGGCACAATACTATAGAACAGCAATTTGATTTTAATTGCTTAAATCTAGGATCAGAGGAGAATAACGTATTTTAAAGAAAAATTTTGAGAAAAAAACATTCCAGTCTATAAAATATTAGTAAAAAAGTTAAAATCAAGGTCAAGAGTGACAGGGATAAATGCAGGATTGTTTTTCATCTGGAAAAAAAGGATATTATTTTTTGAGGAATAAAAATAATAATTCACCCACAATTATGTTTATCCTCATACAATCAAAGAGTGTGGATGCTGCTAAAAAAGGGAAATTCAATCACAGTGGGGATCTGATCTATTACGCCAATAAAATAACATGGTTTGTCCCAACTAAATAGTGAATCAATACAGAAATTTCTAGATTTTACATGTACAACAAATTATACTCTGAACAGTATATCTGGCTTATATACACATGTTACCAATTACATTATAATTTTAAATCTTAATTTTTGAAATATTTACATTATTTATGAACTTATTATAAATTCTAAAGATATATATAACCAAGCAACATGTAAATTTATGAAAATATGTTATTGAAACACACCTAATATTATCCTTTCATTTTCATATCAATTATACTGTGACAGATGCCAAGTTTTATATTATTATAATAATATGATGGTCTTTCCATGAACACGAACATCAACATGAGTATTCATGTAGCCGTCATCTTGTGCAGGAATTGTGAAAAGGGATGAAACACGTTATCATACTTTTAAATTTGAACATTAAGACTAAATCTTCTTATATTGAATCCTCTATTTGCTTGTTGTTATAAATTTGTATGTTTTTCACATGATGTTTACATAAATTTATCTTTCTTAGCTTTTAACATTTATAATAAATGGATAGGTGAGTTAATTCATCTGTGCAATTGTTGAAAATAAGACTATGAAACACATACGATGTATAGACAAATCGTTTATTTATTTGTTTAAACGTTAATTTCGTAAAAACTTTAAATTACTGCCGTATGTCACCTAGCTCAGTAAGGATTTTTAAAACCAATAACATGTAAAGCAAATATGTCTTTCTAACTTTCAACATTTGATAATACTGGTATTAATTGTATACTTATGACAGTCCAAAAGTCAGTGAGAATTTCTTGACATATGGTTGATTACTCATTCAAATGACTATATATTAGAATCAAACTACAATGAAGTCATTTAATCTTTTCAACTAAAAAACATGTACATGTAGTTACTTAACACAAAACTACAGAATTTAGTCACTCATAAAAAGTAGGTCATTATCACTTAATTTATATACATGTATGAACCTTTCATTACTATCCAAGATGTTTGCACTACTGAAAACATCATTTATATATGACTATTAGTATTATGCTTGGAAAGTAACCATAACAATTAGTATACTGGATTATTTTCAATCTTGTGCAAAACAAAGGTCAAGGTGACGTATTTTATGTGTGTATGTTTCTATCAAAAATGCCTTTAATGAGAACATATTATCATTCTATGATGCTTAGTATTAAGACCTTCATGCAAATTTAAACAAGTCATTCATGCCCAAAATGTAGGTCAAGGTGACTTTATTTATGTCAAGGTCCTTTGCAACTACAGTATCCAAGCTTTTTGGATTTGGGGGGGGGGGGGACACATAAAAGAAGTCAAGAACGTTTTGGTCACTGGCCTGTATCGATTAACTTTTTTAAATTACTTTAATTTCTCATCCTTATTTGATTTGGATAAATTAATTAATAAAATATTTACCCACTGCATGTTTTTTTTTATGTTTTACAATATGTATACACAGAGCATATCTGAACAAAGAGATATCTTATTTTCTTCTTAAGTCTTACCTGTATTTGATACGGAGGGGTTAATCCATCTACCTGTTTAAGTGATAAAACAATAGGTGTATGTTCTTTATCGTAATTATCACGATAAGTCTGATTAGACCACGGCTTATGATACGGATATGGTATACTCCTGTGTAACGTAAAATTCCTCATATTACAATGAATATATATTCGTAATCCAGTCTATGAAGAAATTTCATTAATCAATCACTCTTTCCATATTGCAGTTTGACTCAGTAAAGAAATCGAATATAAAGCATACATGCATGTAACTGTAGCTATATTATATGAAGATCTCTACGATATCTGCTAGCATCAAAGAAAATTGATTTCCTGCCTTGCACTTTTACTTCAATTTTTGTAAAATTTTCTTGTGATGTTAAAAAAGAATATCATTGAAGTATTAGTTGAAAACTAGATTGGATAAAAGTGCACATTCAAATAACATCTCAATCAATCAGAATACAACCTACGGCTACCTTAAAATCACTTCCATTTAAATTTTTAAATTACTATTCTCGATGCATATATCATATTTAAACGTCACAAAATTCCATAGATAAACCAATACATTTTGGATAATAAAAATTGAACGTTATTAAACTTCATAAGATCCCGTTCTTTCACCTCATAAATTTATAATTTTGAATATATATATATATGGAAAGACAGTTATAGTATACAAGAGTATCCAGTCATTAGCGGTTTAAATTTGATTATACTGGTAATTAACCAGAATATCATCAGTTCTATTCAAATTCTACTTTTAAATTCCAAGTGATAAATTATTTTTTTCTTCTTTAAACAATTTGAACTCATTACAGTTGTGTTTTTTTTTAATTCAGAAAACAATACAAAACATAATTCTGTAACTAATAATAAGTGTGTCTGTGATCTTTTTCTAAAAACTTCATTTAAAAACAGTCCAATATTGATCCTGAACGAACAATAATTACTTTGTATATATTATTTTGTCTATATTACAGTTTAAACCACACAAGCACTTTTTCTCTTTCAGAGTTTTTGTCTCCTCGACAATTATCCCATATTGCCTTTCAAATCTGCAAACACAAATTATTTAAATCCTAATGAACTCTCGTACAACAAACATTAGAACTCAAAGGCATTTCAGAGTAATTTGCATGATGTGCTAAAATAAGATATTATATGAGAAAATTATCAAATAATCTGCTGAATTTTTCATTTTGAAATGGCTAACTGAATGATCATTGGGGTATGAATAATTTACTAAATTTATAGACCCATTTTTGTACACGATCAATCAAGCAAATCTGCCTGTAAACAAATTTTGAAAATATATTGTTTTAAGACTACCAGCAGCCCTGAGTTTGTAGGAGATTTTAACATAAGTAATATATGACAGAGGAACATTTCTCTCTGAAAATTTACCTACATTAAAACTGAAAACAAATTTGCATTGTTTTTTATCTTGTAAAACGGTTTATGAATCTAAGTGACACTTACAGTGAGTTATAATCATGGATAAACAAACCAGAATTTCTGCAAAAAATACAAACTTCACAAATTTCTCTAGCAAAGATAATTTTTTAGCCCATAAAGCATTATATAGTGGCAGGAAGGTACAGGATAACATCTTTATTTTATTTTTTCTTTTTTGCTATAATATTTTCTAAAATATATCCCATTCCTAGTGGCATTTGTTTGTTGTGTCCCATTCGCCTAACTTTGTCTTTTCCTTGGACTTCAAATTTGTGGACTTTTCCCACTGTTTTTTGAGGGGCCTTTTTCGGGATGTCAGGATCACGATATTTCAATGAACTGGAATACAAGATGGAAATGAGGCAGGATCCAGGAAAATGCTATTTTGATGAGACTGGAAATTAAAATTTATAATTAAAACAAGACAACCTACATCATGTAGGGTTAGGGTATATATAACTCAGTCAATTAAAGTTGAATTGTATATGTATTATGATGATTTTTGACCAATTGGCGGTTCAAATTCTTCAGGATAAGCTCTTTTTTTCCCTGAGATTTCGGGATTTGCTATTTTTTTCAACGGGAAGTCAGGATCAGAACCCCCCTACCCCTCCCCCCTCTTCTGTGGCTTTGGTATTCTTTTGCCGATATCTAATATCAATTCATGAAAGCTTCATTGAAAATAACACAGATTTTTAACCTTTGTTGTAATGAATTTTTAAATTTGTTATTAAAGAAACTTTAAATTCAATTACTCTATATGATTAAGTAGCAAATCTTATGGAGAAATCAATGGCACAGATCATTAATTTTTATTCTTCCATACGAATAATTCATTGTCCACTGAAAAAATAAGTAATATGTGACATTACATTTTACAATTTTGTGCCAGAAAAAAGCATAGCAACAAGTTCTACACTAACAATTTTTGAAACAAAATTACAAAAAAAATTTAACATGTAGAGTTTGATAATATGTACTAAGGGATCTGATGATCATGTAGAGAAGATGAAAAACCGTCACACAACATAAAAGAAAAACGACTCCTTTAAATGATGCTGAATATATTTCATCAAAACAACCCCAAACTAACACAATATTCCATGAACAAAAAGTATACAGAAAAAAAATAATGACATATTGTTAGAAGTGACAAATTTACATGGCCTTATGTTATTTAAAGTAAAGCAAATGATAACAGATCAGTGAGCTAAAGAATAGGCTTATAAATAAGATACATTTATATATGTAAGTAAAAGAATAGGAAAAATTACTGATAAACAAATAAAAGCGATAAAAAGTAAAAGATAGAAAGCCCAAATTTTAGGCTAACTTTAATTTCTAAAACTCTTCCTTTTGATGCAGACTGAGGTAATCCTTAGCTGTGTTTTTTTATTCCTGTTTGTTTTGTTTTGTTTTGGGTTTTGATGGTTGTGCTTATTATATCTTCAACCGCATTTCTAAAATTTTGATCTTCAGCACTGCTGATGAGTTGTCAGTCAACGAAATGGCCATACAGTGCATCAAATTTATTTAGTATTTTGTGATACATTTATTAGTACCACTGGGTCTATGTCACTGCTGGTGGACTGTAAGTCCCCGAGGGGATTATCAGCCCAGTAGCCAGAATTTTTATCCTGGCATGATTTATTACTCATATGCCTTTACATTTTCCATTCAAAATTTGACAAAAATTACCAGAAATTTCTAAGGCTTTTCCTTTTGATGCAGAGGTAACCCTTAGCTCAGTTTTGATCCCTGCTTGTTTTGTTTGTTTGGGATTTTGATGGTTGTGCTTATGAATTCGTCATTAAATCTTCAACCAAATTTCCAAAATTTTGATCTTGAGCACTGCTGATGAGTTGTCAGTCAACGAAATGGCCATACAGTGCATCAAATTTATTTAGATATTTTGTGATACATTTCATTTAAGCCTAGAACACAAGCAAACAATAGAGTTGTTATTTATGTACAATAAATACATGAAATAAATGATGAGTTTTATACTTAAGTAATTATAATTCTGCTGTTTTAAGTTTGCTGGAATCTGTAAATTATCATAACATTAATATTGTATAGGAAATGTTTTTTTAAGTAAATTATCATGTCTTTAAATGCAAAGTCAAGTGAAGCAAAAAATTATTTTTCAAACAAAATGATACATTTTGTAATTTTTTTTTTCTTTCTTCAAATCATGTAGCAAGCATTAATTGCTTATTGCACTTCAATAATATTTATTTAATAAGCTGCTGATATTCACGATATAGAGTTCATACAAGACACATGTGACATTGTCCTATAAATAATTTATTTTTTACATTCATTATACTTCAAAGGTTTGATCTTCAACTAACCTTACCAAAAGTTTAAAGCTAGTTTGTAAATTTGATATTTCTCAATAGGTGACCTTTATAGATTAATTATCAATCATTTAAATGACTTTGGTTCCTATAATATGGTCAGGTGATCATGAAATCAACATCTCCTCATATTACCATGGTAACTTGTCAATATTTATAGGCTTGTGATTTTTACTGATGTCATGCTAAACTTTTTGAACTTGATATAATATAAAATGTACTTTTAGAATTTAACGGAAATCAATTTTTCTGATTTTTTTAAAGATTTTATGGGAACTTGTCATAATTTCCCCAGAGATAGAAATTTATCATATTTTCATCACATTTGTCATAGTTAAACTTTAATTTAGGTTAGACAAAATGTCAGCTCATTAAATCAGATTTAGGTTTACAACAGTCCAATTAAAATGGAAGGCCTACTAATGATTGATCAGATCAATCAAAAGTAATTTGGGATAATAACTACAGATTGCAGGTAACATACATGCATTTCAGAGTTTTATCTTGGGAAAAACAGATAAATTGAAGTTTTCAGGATTTTAACAAGTTAAAAGAGTATAGGACAAAACAAGAACCAAGTGTATATACAGTATACTGCAATACAAACAAATGAAGGGAAATTAGGTGACAAATTTTGATGGGACAAAACCCCTAAAATAGACTTCTGGAAAGTACATAATATGTATTAGAATGGCTCATTTTTTCCAATTTACTGCTGAATAAGCAAAAAGCAACAATTATCTGGCATGTTCAGTCATCTGTGAACTTTTTAACTTGCGATTAACAATACCTGGATCACAAATGGGAACTTTTTATTTCAGAAGACAATATTAAGAATCATTTTAAAATAATTATCTGTGTGCCTTTTGAACAGTAAGTTTTACAAATGTTTTTCCTGATCAATGCAACGTGTTCAGGTTAAATTATGTACAGTAGATCTGATTAATTTTATAAGTATATTCATGTATTTTTAACTTTAATTTTTACTGAGATTTAGCAGGGATGTTCAGTGTATACATGTACTTGTAAAATACAGTCATACAACAGTCTGTTGTTGCATGTAACCAGGTATGTCTCTTGTTTTTTGAACATAAAAAATGGAATTGCTCATCAGAGGACAATTGCAACATAGATAATAATTATTTATAATCCGAAAATATGCAAATTTCATCACTTCATTTATACTCAACTTTTACTCAGTAAAAATGGCATGCATGAAATGTTTTAAAATGTTAGAAAATATATATTTTTTACCCATTTTTTGGATAAAGAAATTAGAAGTTGGTATAGAAACTTATTTTTATATATACCCAACCAAATCTTTTACATAAAATATTGAAATACCAAATTTTATATTGCATTGACGAGGTACATCCTACTCCAAATGATCAAAATTTCATTATTCAAAGGGACATAATTCTGGAAAAATCAAATGGACAATCACTTGCTACCTGTTTTGCATACCAGTTTATAATAATATTGATGTAAAAATTATGACTAGTATTCAGACCAACATTAGATAGTAGAAATTTTTGTTTTTCTTTTTTCTTTTTAGAACTATATTTTCATTAGATGTTTAGTCTCAGATCAGAATATTTTTTAATGAATTTTCCCAAAGGGTCCTATGTTTAACTAAGTTCAGCTGTGACGGCCATCTTTGTTGACATTCCGGGTCATAGGACATAATTCTGAAAGAGGACCACCTAAGGACCATTTCTGCCAAGTTTGGTTCCAATTGGCTAAGTGGTTTCAAACAAGAAGATTTTTTAATGAATTTTCCCATAGGGTCCTTTAACTAAGTTAGGCTGTGGCAGCCATCTGGGTTGACATTCTGGGTCATGCTGAATTTTGGATCGGCACCAAAAACATCAATTTTATTAGGGACCATTATCTGATCATTCAGGCATAATAATACTTCCATCTGTCAGTTACTGATGAGAAAATGTTTTATGTATTTCCCATTGGATCCTATTTTAAATGTACCCGTGGTGGCGATTATCTTGGATTTCAGATCGGAGAATGCCAAATATGGCAACTTAATTTTTAATAAAATTGCTAATTTAAGGTGGTACACAACACTACGGGGAGATAACTCTTAAAAATCACCAGAGTGTTTTAATCAAATTTAATAAGTAAAGAGAAATTGATGTTTGCCAAACTGCTATATATTCAATGAAATTATTCCCGTGAAGTGTGAAATTCTATTTACTAAAAAAAAATTAACAGTTATGTCAACAGGTCAAAGTAAATATTTCCTAAAACTTTTATGAAAATTAAACGAGCCAAATTTTTTTTAGTCAAGGTGTTGGTTACCACCTTAATGTATTGTATGTTTCAATTGCATAAATAGATTTTTATGCACAGATCTTTGTTAAAGTCTACTCCTGCCATACATTGTACATTTGTAGGTACTCTTGTCAGCATTTGATTTTTTTGTAAAGACATCCATATTCTACATGTCCATATAGGTTAAAACGTATGATCATCGTATAACACCCTATGCTTCTGCAATAATTTTCTCTCAGAAACAACATACACTGTAATTACAATGTACATGTTATATCCCTTAAAAACAGAAATCTCAATTAACAACTGAATAGTAAAAATATACGTACATATGTATTGTTAAAATCAAATGTAGGGCCCAAATACATACATAGGTCAAATAAAAAAATGTGTGGTTATGGTTTCCCTTACCTACCCTTTTTTCTGGACATTTTTCAATAAGCACTTTTAAAGTCAGAATTAATGTCTCGATCTACATGTACCATAGACTCTATGTGAAACAATTTGCAAAATTAAAAACAATATCCCTACCTACCTAACCTGTTTTTTTTTTTTTGATGTAATACGAACCACACTTATTTTTCTACTTGGTCATATGATTATTATTGACACTAACTCTCTAACACAAGCAATGGGAGATAACTCTACTAGGTTATCTTTATTATACTTGTATATTTAGTAAAGAAATCAATGACAGAAGATAAATTCTAATTCTAAGATAATATTTTAAACAATTGTTATCAAGGTTCAAATGATAATTACATGTAAGCAAAATACATAGTTTTTAAAGTGGATTTTGAAAGAGTCTTGTTATCTATATATTTCTTATTATTCATACATGTACTGGTACATGTGAGTTGTGCACATGCTTGAGAAAAGAACTCTTTTCCAAAATGAGACTCATTTAAAATGAACATTGCATTTTGTTGATGAAATAAAATTTCAAAGTTATCTATTCGTCTATCTTATATTTATCATTCTGTGAAGATTTAGCAAAGCTCTAAATACAACAACGATAAATGTCACGCGAAATGTTGTGACAGTTGAAAGTGTGACGTACATGTATCAATCCAAGGTATAACGTCATACATTCAAATGGCACCATATCGCCGGTCAAAAATGGAAAATCATTTGTTGTACATGATCTGGAAGGCTGGTTTTAGATTTAAAATAAATCTCATAAAAATCGTAATGTAATTCTGATTTTATTATGTCTGTTTAAAGACATTTCACGTTTTTCTGTGACAGTTCTTGCCTTGTTAAAATCGACATGGCTGCCCATATATGATGCCTTATAGGGTTTGCTTTGATGACATAAATGATGCATATGATATCATCCTATAAGGATCAAATTATTCATTGAAACCATGCCCTATGGTTATTTTAACATGGGTCAGCATTATATTTGTTCATATTTTACACCCTGTTAATGCTCTGTGAAAAAATATAAACAATATAATGCCTACCCATGTGTAAATAACCATAGGGCATGGCTTCAATGAAATATTTCTTAATTTTTTCTGTCTGATGTCTAGAAAAGAAGCAAAGAAAATGGTATGCTTTCAGCCATTATCTGGCCCCATCTGACATGAAAAATTAAAATGAAGATTTCAGATTTGAATTTGTATTATTTTTATCTTATAATGATTGAACTTTCACAAGCTATTAATCATTGTACAAAATTCCCACCTGTGATGCAACAGTTACGTCATGAACATCTGCTAAATCAACAATTTGAAGAAAATTTGAGTGTTTTGACAGAAGATCTTGGGCATGAGTGACAGCCTTGCTCAATATTTTTTAAAAATATATTGTCTCTCTTACATAAAGACACATTTCGATGAAATACATGTATCTTTTTGGGCAAAGCTGTTGCTCATATCAAAATTTTAATTCAAAGATCCGAAAATGAGTGAAATTTGGTGTTTTTCGTTGATTTCTTCACAATTAGCCATCTTTAACAACACATTGTTGCAATTGCTACATTTGTATTACATAAATTTCTTGTTGAAAACAAAACATGATCCTTTAATCATCATTTTAAGAGAACTTAATGATAGCTGCGGGTAATTTTTTCATTACTTTTGGATTCACAGGACCAAATCATACTATATGAAATTTTTTGAGATACAAAACATCTTTAAAACGGAAATCCTCCCTTTACAAAGCAGATGCTATTTTCATTCAAATGTACCATTTTTATTTATATATATTTTAATGATCACTCTTAAAAGATAGCTTGTCTGATGATATACATGTACCTAGTCCTACCCATCTGAAATATTACATTCCCAATTTCGTGACATGTGTACATGTGCAATTATAGTGATTTGATTCCATCAGTGGATTTCTTCCAATGGAAAAAATTTCCTAGGAAAAGACTTCCACTGCCAAAGATACACTAGGTTAATAATTTCATGTGTAGTGTAAAATATCCGGTACAAACCTTATGATTCTGAAAACCGTTTTTTGAAGGGGAACCATTAAAAAAATTGTTTGATATTTTTTGGGTATTATATAGATTGAAAGGTATATATAAAAACCTAAATTCTTAGAATTGTTAATGATGGAATTCAACCATCAGTGTAATTTATCCATGGACATTTTACATGTTTTGTGCTAGTGTATTTATTCTGACCCTAAATACACAATAATATAATATTCTACCCACAAAAAAGATGGAATTTATGTGTATAAATACTACGAATCATCATGTCTTTTTATAATGAAATCGTCCTTAATTATGAGCCCTGATACATCTTTTTTTCATTCTCAGAAACACCACATGAATACTTTTTATCCTTTATATATACAAATGTAATGGAAGATGGCCTCATACTCCTCCCTGTCTATGGCCCAAAAAACTTCAAAACAGACAGGTGATTAAATCATTCGAAATTGCATAATCGTCATCTTGAAAACATGCTGAACTTCATTCAAACGATGTAATTAAACTGGTTCCTGTCATAGGAAAACATCTTTCACATTGCACACAGAAATCACTAGCAACAGTAATGTTCTTGTGTAGCTCGTGTGACAAGTTTTGACTCGACGGAGCCACAAAGCATCCCCATTACATAATGGAGCAAAAATAACTTATATATATGGCAATAACTATAAGAGGTCATGTTTACCTGAAATATCATTGAACTGTATAATTTCCAGCATATTAAATGTAAAGTTACTTCATTATTTATGTTGAAATCGTTGTTTTGCACATCTTTTCATTTTGTTGGTTTCAAAATTTTCTTTCGCCATGACAGATTCTCGCGAGATCCCAGAAGGCGTGTCCTGATCTTATATAAATATCCTTACTATGACTGACAATATCAAGGGAAATAGTATTTTGTCAATGGAAACTTCCTTATTTGGAAAGTGACTTTAGCGAAAATCACGCCGGGAGTTGAAAAGAAAACAAACCATTCAAAACATGGGTCAAAATTTTGAATGCCAGATTTCCGGATTGGAAATCTCCCATTAGGTGATGCCATGTTGATTTATTTTAAACGATAATGATAGAAATATAATATTTTTACAGTTTTTGAACCAAAACAGGTGGAAAATATGTCTAAAAGCCCTGGGTGTGAATCACACCCAGCTGCCCCATTACGAGTAATGAGGCCGCTTGTAGCCCCGGCAAGTCAAAATCACAGGAGCTACATTATTATTGCTAAGAAATCACATGCATGAACAGGTGATGTAAACAATCAAAATCAAAACATAAACAAAAGATCCAAGTACACTTTTTACAGATATAATCCTCTAGTAATTATTAGTATGCCGAATGATATACACACCAGAATAAAGTACGCTTACATGTACAACATGTGCCCAATCTGAATTTTAAACACTTTTCAAAATTAAAAAAGCCAGACATTTACTTAAAAATATAATAAAATGACATCAGAAATGGAAGAGAAGAAAAAATAACAGCAAGATGAGTTCAAACCATTTACTTTTAGGTCCAAGCTACCAGTAAAGACTTGGTTCATCTTTAAGTTCACTAGAGTTACCTCCCTTAACTTCTAAAGACATGACATTAAAGATTTCCAATTAATGTGCTAATGATTATTGATTCATGAGTTTTATTCGTCAATGTTGTTTGTGAATAACCAAGTTTTAACTATGCCCTTTAATTAATGAGATAAATCTATAAGTTTTCAAATCAAGTTGTTTAGAGACGTGCTTAAACGTGAATATTTCTTGTCTGTCAGATTTCAACGTTAAATAATATGAACTTACTCGTTGAGCAAGACCTTCTACTGACTTCAGACCTATGCAAAATGGGGATGAAATATCATGCGCTGTGTGAATACGGTCAAATGCAGGTGGTAGATGGATATTTTTCTCAAATAAGTCTTTCCACTGTCTTGCTGCAGCGAAAACGACCGCCATGATGTAAACAAATACTTTATACTAAAGAGTAGAAAAAAGAAACGAATGCAGGATAACGCACCCTCAATTATCCGGAAATTATTTCATATGTAAATTGTAATTAATTGTTACAAATACTGCTTAATTCGAAATCAAAAATATAATGCAATAGTTTTTAGCCTTGAATAAATTATATATTAAAGATAAAAATTCCAAGCATTTTTATTTTTAAACGTAATTAACCTGTTAAAAAATACCGGATTCGCCCGAACTTGGCTATAGCAGTAGAATTTAGAAACCACGAAGTCAACAAAATGTTTGATTTTTTGCAGACCAAAGAATTTCTAAATTCTCTGTTTAATATTTTGGTTTTTTTCGTAGAATAGGAAAATATCGTTTGCTTCAAAGGTGAGCCTACAAATTTCAAAACGTATTCATGCAGTCAGACCATTTTCTTCAAATGACATGGTTTAAATCCTTGGAAAAAGTTTACCAGTTTTTGTCCAAAAATATTGTAGCTTTTAGTAAAGGACATGGTGTAATTAATTCATTTAAAATCTTTTGTAAATTTAGTCATTCGATGCCCATTTTAACAGCTCATCTTTTCCATTTATTTTCCTCGTATTCTATTGTCGTATGACCTGTTTCATATGTAATGGGGCTGCCCTCGTGTATGATTAAAGTTACAGACAATATAGGTTTATAACCACCCTCCATTAGCTGTGCTAGTGGAATACAGCCCTTTCGGGTAATTCTGTGCATCGTCCTATTTGGAGCATTAACATGAAAATTAATTAAACGCTGTACTGAATTACCCGACAACATAGTACTTGCATGATCCTTTAGCTCAGTTGGTAGATCGGTGGACTCCAAAGGTTCCGGGTTCGATCGCTGGTTGGTGCGGTAGGTAATTTTGGCAGACAAATTGTGCTCTACTATTACACATAACATACATACTTTATTGGTTCCGTATTTATCTATTTCAGATTGATCAGCTGAATGTATACATGCTGTATCATAGAATTTAATGCCTTTGTATTGATAACATAATATTGAAGCAGCAAGATGCCCGAACATTCACCTTCTCCAACACCAGAAAGGGCTATTTATGGTTTTGTTTTGTATCTACTTTCGTATGTGTTATTTTGTAAGTATAAAGCCAGATGAGGAGGGGGGGGGGGGGGGGGGGTTAATTAACCATCAAACTGTCCAGTGTCTGTAGCAAGTCAGACTATCCTGAGTCTCTGTTGTGTTTATGTTTGTTTTTGTGCTCTTTTTTTTTTGTCCAGGGTTCTGTCTGTTGGGTGGCATTGATTGATTGGTAGTATGTCGTTGTTGACCCTACCTAATATCCAATTTGTTGTTTATTAAGAAGGAAACTTGCTGATATCTCTGTTACTTGGTTTATGATATAAAGTAATCATTGAATTGGATAAATAACTTTTTTATTTGTTAATTTTTCATTACTGCACAAGGAAAAGTAACTGACAAAATATTGCTTGATTATTCCGGCATTCAGACTTTCATATGGCAAATATTCACTCAGGAGAAAGTAGAGTTTTTTAGTTTATAATCTAATAATTAATTTACCTAATGAATGATTCTTTTTTCAGTTATGTATGTTATATGGGCCTATGTTCCAGATGAGTGGTTGAATGCCATAGGATTAGCTTATTTACCTCAAAAGTGAGTTATTTCTATAATAATTACACCATTATTTTGTAACTTTCTAAAGCGATCATAGCGAACATGAGGTTCGAATTGGCCAAAAACATAGTTCTATATTTGTTAGTGCAAGATATGTTGTATTGCATTTAATTTGTGTTTGTTGTTTATTCTGTAATATGTGTATTGCTTAAGCCAACATGATTTTTTCATGCAGTTAAGTTATATATTATATATATATAATATAAGAATATGTTTTAAAAAAATCTGCCACATAACATTTTATATAATAAGGAACATCTGTTGTAAGATTTATTTTTAATTCATCTGTGATAGCTTATGAAAGTAAGCAAAAATGAAGAGAATTAAACACGACTCATAAAATTGAAGAACTTAGAATATTCATTGAAATAATGATATTAGTTTATATGCAAGTTATTAATTTCATGTTTTTAAAGTCAAGATATTCAGTTCTCCTTATAAGGCTCCACCTCTCCCAATTTTGTTTTTGAGAGAGAAGTGACATCTAACAAAAGCTGAAGTATAGATTATACCTTATCCTTCCCAGTTACGATATATCTTTTTCAAATGAAGGATGTAGGATATCAATGAACAAATTTCATCCAACAATGTGCATGTGATAAATAATTAATAAATGAAGATAAAATGAAATGTTAACAACATCACACCAATCAAAATAAAAAACTACAAAAACAATGAGAAACCAGTGTGAGTTATATTTTCCTAGCCAATGTAGGTAAGGGAGATAATAAATTTGTCTCCCATTCAGCCTCAGGACAAAAGGGATAGAATTTAGTTATCTCCCTTACCTACATTGGTTAGGAAATGATAACTCACTCTGGTTCCTCATTAGTGGCAATTTTTGCATTCATATTCATGTTGAGAGCATATTGATGTGATATGAATATGTGGCTCATGTTTGGTACTAAACCAACATGCTGGGCCTCTGCTTAAACTTTTGCCATGTACGTATATACTACTTCTCAAAGTATAATGATTATTGTTTTTATGTTTGCTTTACAATGTCTAGTATCTCCTTTGAACAAAACATTCTTACATTTTTTTATTCTTTAGCGTTAAATCTGCCTTAAACAATTTGGGTTGTTGTTTCAGCTAAGAATATTGTACTCGCAAGAACTCAACATTTTTTCATGAATTTATCTTCGTAACGTTTTAATTTAATTTGTGTATATATTTTTCTTTCAGATATTGGGCAATAGCATTGCCTACATTTGCCTGTGTAACATTTTTACTTGCCTATCCATTTTACATGGGATTGATCCTTATACAGACACCATCACTGTTATCATCAAGTATAACAACAGGTTAGTGGTCACACTATGATGCATTACATAATGCATCTTTTGTATACCATAAAAAAACAGTTTTAGGCTTGCCTACATACAGTTCATCAATGAACAGTGTTGAATTCTTTTCTTTTTATTGTAAAATATACATTGTAAATTTAAAATCCTTTTTAAACCACTTGTTTAAAAATCAAATTCTATGAGATTGATTTATTTGATTTTCACTGATAAGTGAAACATCAAAAGATAAATTGCTTTTGACTCCGACTACAATCAAAATAAAAATTGAAATTAGTTAAAGGCATCTGTAATTAAGGAGCAACCATTTGATTTGTATGGGGGATGGGGGGGGAGGGGGAAGGGGTTAGGATCAAATTTGAAAGAAAGAGGCAGGACCAAGATTTTGGCAAAATAAAGAGACAGGCTTACTTTAGGTGTGATAAAAAATGCAGGAGCTGTGTCAATCAGGATATTTTTGGTTTAAGTGAAAATAAAAATTCAGGCCATGATAGCGGCCAGAAAAAAAATGCAGAACTAAAATTTCGACGAAAAAAATAGGCAGGATCAAACATTTGAAAAAATTATGGTTCTGAGCCAGCATTGAATTTGTGTTACATTATTGATAAACAATGAAATTAAAAATAACAGGAAAGGTCAAGAATGACATACCAATCAATCAAAGCAACCCAACTGACAGAACTCTGAACAAAAAATAACATAAAAGAGTACAAAACAAAAATTTGAGCAGAACAGAGAGCCAGGATAGTCTGACTTGGTATAGACACTGAACAGTGGTGGGGTTACACCAGTTTTATGATTGAAATACAAGTAAGATCTGCATTGATGTGTGCAAGTTTTTTTTATGAATAATTTCTAACTAACTGTCTAAAAGTTTTTTTTAACAACAAAAATAAAGGTATGAAAATTTTGTCAACATATTTTACAGATTCATACTCCAGACAACGGCCAACAGAAGAGATACCTGAAGATTCCATCCCTCCATTATATGATCTTTCTATCTCAGAAGTCAATCAGATGTTTAATATTCCTAATGATAATAAGAAATATGACTGATATTAATGATTATAGTTATGGATTGGTGTACATATATTTTAAGCTTCATTAAGTTTTTATACCCCAGCTTAAGAAATTCATTGTTACAGATACACTATACGAGATGTGCCAAAAGAAATTTATCATGCAGGTGTTCTTGTAATACCTTAATAATTAGGGCACATTACATAATAAAAAATACCACATTATTTTTTGAAGTTAAAAAAAATCTGACTTTCTTTAACAACAATTTAGGCTCAATTGCTAATATTTCGAAACTGATACTTTAAATTTACTGTAACAAAGATCGTTTCTCTTCAACATTTTGATTAATTGTTTTGGTTTTCAAAATTTTCGGCATCGAATCGTAAATAGACGAAATATGTTTATCTTGTGCAACAAAATTGTAGGCCTAAAATTGCAATCCTACCTATAAAGCTAGTACACTTTCAAAGGAAGAAATAACCGACAATCATAGATCGGTCTTATCATCATTTGGTATTTCCATCATAGATGATGATTGTGATATTGATCTTCCTACCTTGTACTGGATACACAAGTTACATAAGTGTCCATACAAACAACGCTTTATAGCTGGATCTGCCATGTGTTCCACCAAACCATTGTCTCAACTTTTAACTTCTATTATAACAGCTGTCCAAACGTGCCACCAAGGTTATTGTGAGACAATCTATTCAAGAAGTGGTATCAATCAAATGTGGATATTAAAGAACTCCAAAGACTTAAAGGATATTTTATGATCTTGGTCCATTTCAGTCTGTAACAGCATAAAAAACAGATTTCTTTACACTCTAGCATTTACAATTTGTGTACGCAGGTGGTCAGTTTAATTAATTTACGTCCAATACATTCTTATCAGCATGTGGTCACTTAACTGAACTTCATTACCCATTTATGACCAACGACCATGAACTGTACTTGTTATTAAGATAATTATCTAATTGAATGAACTTTGACTCTTAATCATTTCTTGGATCAGGATATATTTGTATACATACATGACATAGGAATTGTATATTTTTCTAAGTTAGCAAGTACAATTTAATGTTTATTATTAAGTTTGAATACAAAACTTTATGACAAATGGGATGACTTTGACTTTCCAATTGTCAACTTCCCATTTTTGAGCGGCAATATTCCAGAAGCGCTGGGATATGGAGTATATATTTCACAACTCGTAAATTATTCCAGAGCTTATGACAGAGGGGTACGTTGCTCCTAAGTTGAAGTCATCCTTATTAAAGATTTATGGAGGTCATCAAGACTTGGTTGACAGGTACAAAAAACCGTTTCCCAAATGAAAATGGAAATGTTCCATTGATGTTGTCCCTTCCCCATACCGGATACGACATGGACAGAATGGCGGAAGTCTTGCAGGAAGCAGAGACTGCTTACTCTTGTGGAGCACCTGAGTCTAACCCTGGGTTTTTTTTGTGGGGCCCATGTTGTTCATATGTTTTTAGTTTTTTAATTGTAGTGCTTGTATTGTTTTGATCTTGTGTTCGTTGCTCTCCGGAGTTTGTCAGTTGTTTTCCCTCCTTCGAATATCACTTTGTTATTTCTTGACTTTACTTAGTAAGACCTTTTGTGAAACCACTGAGCCATTTGAAATACAAAATTGGCAGCAACCATCCTTATCTGACCAAATAAAATCTGGACGAGTGATGACGGGCTCCTTGGAGCCTCTAGTTTAAAATAAGATTAATTAAGAAATCTATACAGAACAAAACATAACAAGAGGTTAACAACTTTAACTATTAGATTTAAAACAGCAAAGCACCAGAAAATGTGTTGATAGGCTGCTTAGGGCGTCCATAAATGTGGCAGATGATGTACCGCTGTTGAAATGTCTAATCCAAACTATATCACTGGCATCTAGCTCGGGGTCAATTGTTTGCGTTCCCATAGAATAATCATCAGGATCTCCATAGAAAGCTGTACCCATATGCACAGAATTCCCCTCCACATTTAATATTGTTGCTTAAACAGGAGCAAAAACATGGCTATGAAGAGCGTCAAAAGCATTGCCCATGTTTGTGATTACTTTGTCGTACTCGACTGGTTGTAGTTCCCCAAGACTGACATAATGTTTCAACATTGCTGTGAACGCTACTCGTGGATTTAATGAGATTGTCGTGGTCTCTATAATCAAAAGAATATATGAAAATCCACAATAATGCTAATAAAGACTTTTGAAAATGTAGGAACTTGATGTAGTGGCTTTTATGACAATAAGCAAGATTTTTATATTGTTCTTTTAAACATATATAAATGCAGTAGGGCCATCAATATTGTTGACCATTTTAAAACATGAGAAACTTTGACGGATGATGTACTAAGTAAAGTCAAGAAATACCAAAGGAATATTCGAAGGAGAGAAAAATCGTAACAACTGACAAACTCCTAAGAACAACGAAGACAAGACCAAAACAATACATGCACTACAATTAAAAACTAAAAACATATGAACAACATGGACCCCACCAAAAAACCGGGGGTAGACTCAGGAGGACCCGCCATGCTGTCCATGTCAAATCCGATATGCGGAAGGGATAATATCAATGGAACAGGTCCATTTTCATTTTGGGAAACGGTTTTTTCATACCTGTCAACCAAGTCATGATGACGCCCATAAAACTTTAATAAGGATGACTTCAGCTTAGGAGCAACGTACCCCTGTCTGAGCAACTTTTCTGTCAGAAGCCGGGCTCTGTCCAGGAAGTCAATGTATATGTCACAAGCTCTGGAATAACGTATGAGTTGTGAAATATATACTCCATACGCCGGCGCATCTGGAATATTGCCGCTCAAAAATGGGAAGTTGACGATTGGAAAGTCAAAGTCATCCCGTTTGTCGTAAAGTTTTGTATTCAACCTTCCTCTGGTGTCAATTTCGAGGTGAAGGTCAAGATAAGATGCAGACTTGGCAGTGTCTGTTGTATCCTTAATTTCGAGCTCATTGGGATAGATGAGATGTAAGAAATTCCCAAAACGTGAATTGTTGAGTGATAAGACATCATCTATGTAGCGGAAGCTGAAATTAAAGGTACGGGATAATTTCTTCTGTTTTTCTTTAAGAAGCCCGTCAAGGAAGTCTGCCTCATATGAGTAAAGGAACAAGTCGGCCAGTAGTGGCGCACAATTAGTACCCATAGGAATGCCAATTGTCTGTTGGAAAACACGTCCACCAAATTGAACAAATATGTTGTCGATCAAAAATTCAATCATCAGGACAATTCAACCTCTATATATTTTTTGTTAGATTTAGAGTGGTTTTTAACAAAGTATGATTTATCTCTACCAATGACAAGGTATGTGTATCTGTTGTTGCCATTTTTATTTTGAAAGCATCGATGGATTAGATCTTTCAACTTCTCCTTCAGTTGTGAATGAGGAATGGTGGTATAGAGGGTAGAGAAATCAAATGTTTTTATGCTGTTACAGACTGAAATGGACCGAGATCGTAAAATATCCTTTAAGTCTTTATTAGCATTACAGAAAAAAATGAAAATTAAATTTTAAGTATTCTAAATTTTGGAACAGGATATACTTGTCATGCTTATATAACCTACTTTAGTAGTTTAAGCTTAAACATAAACCGCTCATGTGACATGGAATAATAGGTCGCTATATATATATATATAACAATATTGATATTAATACATTCTTTTCGTAAAGAATCATTCTCATTTATAAGTTTTCTTGAGATAAACAGTTCCTTCCTTTAAAAAATTGAAAAGGTTACGGGGTCTATTCATGTTCGCGGTTTTCATATTGCAAACGGGGTCACATCCACTGACAAGGAGAACAAACGCTACAAGAAAAAATGAAAAGAAATAGGATACATAGTAAAACTGAGGAAATATATAACTAAACGAGACAAAACCCAAAACACAAGCAATTTGAACCCCATAAAATCCGGAGTGTCATCAGTACTCCGGAAGGGCAATCATGTCATGCTCCGTTAACAGCACCAGTACTAGTCACAATGACAGTAAAATCCAGTGAAGTGTCAAATCCGTTGAGGTGTCAATTCCAGAAAGACGTAAATATAATTGAAGATATCTAGTCTCATACGTGAGATAGAAACTTCGTATATCGCCCAATCAATTCGAGATGATGACCGTAATTTCAACCTTTGGAGTGATGAAATTAACAGAGACTGAACATAACCCTTCCTCTCTCTCCTGGCCAAAAAGGTCGTCGTATATGTCCCATGCAAGGGGATATCGAATCAACTGTGAAATGTACACCCCATAGATTGGAGACATTGGTATGTTACGGCAAAGACAGGGGAAGTTCACAAACGGAAAGTCAAAATAATTAAGTTTTGATATCAATCGCCCATTAACATATATCTACGAGTACAAATCTAGATATGAAGCAGAATTTGGTGTGTCTGTGGTCTCTTTAATTTCAAGTCCACTGAAAAAGATGAGCGTGAAGTAAAATTCGCGCTCTTAAACTGAGAACTATATTTTAAAATTAATTCTAAGTCGTCGAAGATTTTGTATGTTGATTTCGAATTTGGTCCGAAATGTTACAATTACATGTAATTCCGAGACCACTGTAAAATTTTAAACTGTCTTATTTATACATTAGTAAAACAACAACAAACAAAAGTTGATAAGTAACAGTTACGAAACATGAATAGATATATTAAAACAGTATTATTGTCCGATGTGAAAGTTCCATATGCCGATTATAATTAATGTTATTAGCTAAATCACACTTTATGGTTGAATAAACAAAAGTGAAATTAAATGCAAAAATGTTACTTAGAACATGTATATTTCAGATGAAGTCCAAATAAATCCAGAAATTGATTGAACAGTTTTCGAGCTCAATTTTTAAATTTAAATTAAATTTTATCATACTTAAACCTAGGGAAAGTTCAAATGTCAAGTTGCGAGGTCATAAAGAGATAAAAACTGAAAATTTTACATATAAATATTGTCGTGTAACATTTGATAACAGCGGAATTCCCAAACATTGATTGATATTTAATCATATCATATTATTCCGGGTCTAAAAACTTTCTGAAGATGCCACAAGCAACCTGAAGACCCGAAGGGCTTTTACTGCCAGTTCCTGTAAGTATTAAGTCACTGGAGTATCTATAGACCATTATACTAAATGAGCATGATATAAGCAAAGAAAGCAATTTACTACGTTAGATAGAAATATTTTCACGGTTTTTCCTATCAAACTTAGTATTTCATCAAAGTATTCAATTATTTCAGTCTATAGATAATTACAGGACTTTTTACCATATCGATTTGTCATTTCAGGTTTTCGGTGCGGAAGGTCGTGGGTTCGATCCCCATCCGGGTCAAACCAAAGACATTAAAATTAGTATTTGCTGCTACTCCGCCAAGTACACGGCATCTAGGAGGGAGTTAGTGCAAAGGACTGGTCGGCTTGGAGTCCGTATAATGTGTCCGAGTGTGGCGCACAGTTACCTCGTGAGCTAAAACGTTAAAATTGTTTTTGTTTTTTGTTTTTTGTTTTTTTTTTTTGGAGGGGGGGGGTCCTTTTCGGTTATTTTGGCTTTCAGTAGCTTTTGAACTGGTTTTTCGGCTTTGACGAAATATGCATATACTGACACCTACATTGACCTAATAATGTTTTAAAATTTTGGTTTTAAGTGTTTTTTTACTGTTTTATAAGTTCATTAGTTTCTGATTATATCTATGCATCTTTTGTTTTCTCACATAGAATGAAAAGATAATAAAATGGCTGGTTGGTCATCAAAATTAACAGGATGTTTGGTAAGTTTAATGGTAAAAGTAGATATATTATGTAAAGAATTTTTCATTGAAAATAAAAGCTTTCCGCTGGGTTTAATGTTAAAATGTGACAGTTCCTCGATTTGATCTAATTTTGTCGCTACAAAAATCTCAACTTTAAAGAAATTTTATAGATTTATTTAACAGAAAGGATATTTTTCTCATAGTATTATTTCAGAAAATATACGACAACTTTGAAGTGAATTTAATGGAGTGATAAACAAACATTGGCATTAAATGTTACCGTCGTTTTGATTTGTACAGTGAACTTTTCTAAATTACTGTCACATAAATTTCTACGAGGCTAACTTTGATTTTGGTAGGCCACTATTCAAAAATTATCTCCTCTGAAACTACTCTATCAAATACTTTACAACTTTGATTGATAGCAATACCCTCTACAAAGAGTCTTCTTTTGGTTCAGATCCTATCCCACACGCAGTGGCTGCTGCTGCTCAACGTTGACATTGAAACTGATTGGAAATCACCTACTGCATGTGAATTATGGCATGCGTTCATTAAATAATTCTATCCTGATTTTGATGGTAGAAACCATTTTCATTTCACAGTTCTGTCCTGTGTTCCAGTGTATCAGTGAATTTTGTTTTATTTTGAAGTATAACGTTATTATTTAGATCAATTATCTAGGGTAAGGGGAAGGAGTGGAAAGCATAAAACTGTTTGTAAATATAGAGAATACCAGAGGCTAAGCTTTTTTTAGGTCAAAGGTCAAATGTCAGGGTCACCTTGTCATTTTGCATTTCTTTATCTACAGAGTTCAAATTTTTGAAAGTTAAATTATAAGGATTTTTATACATTTTTGAACAGGTTATATAATAACTTTTACTTTGGTCAATTTATGAAACTTAAACTACCTCATAGTAAGTTATATGTAAGTCTTGTTAAAGTTGGAAATAATCCGGAAATAAAGCAGCAAACTAAAGAATAAGAATAAAAACACCACAAAAAGAAAGCAAGAATTAGAACAAAGACAGCACAAAAAGAAAGCATTTGCAATGTGACCCATTCTTTAGTTCTAAGACATCTAGTCTTAGTTCGAGAAGTATATATTATATATATCTATCTGCTGAGAACGCGATAATATTTTACGGAAAAACTATAGCTTTTCTATGTTCTTTCAAGTACTAATTACTTAAGGTCAAGGTTAAGTCTTCATAACGTCGTGTCAAACGCTGGTCAACGTCAGTAATAACTGCAGGTGATATCAAATTGCTGATAATCATGTATATAGTCGGGTCATCCTCCATTAACGTTTATTGCGTCAGAACAGGTCTTGGTATAGAGTTTTCTACAAAAATCTACAGGGCGATATAGACGTACGGATATACGATACAAACTTCAATCAAATCGTGATAACGGCGGTAAATTGTTTTATCACATAGCCAAATGAAACTCTGATAACTAATTTATTTTTTTTTCTCTGTCCAGAAAATAAAAAAGTTTTCAACCAAAGGAAAACATAAACAATGTCCGCTGGAAAAATGTATCAACGACATCAATAGATGGGCAACTCCTGATATATTGGTGGAAGAATATCAGGATATTCGTACATCAGTATCCAACATGGTTTACCGCATCACAACAGAGGTTGGGAAGTTAGATTGTAGGTTCAAACCGACAAAAACAATAGGCGTAGGTGGCGCTTTCGATATGACAAAGGTAAACCAGCTGGACGAACTAGATTATGTTGTTCATATAGAACTTCCGGCTGATTGTGAAATTACAGTGATGAATGGGTATCCAAGTCGTGCACATATATCTCTTAACGAATCACACCAGTCTCAATGGGAAGACCTGTGTGATAGTGTCCAAGGTTACGACACTTGTACTGAGCTCAAATTCTCAAACGAATTACACGAGTCAGAAGGCGAAAGGCAAGGTTTGAGAGAGAATAAAATAATAATGCCGTCGAAAGTAGTCGTTTTATTACAGAACTATATTAAACAATCGATTGTTGTCATAATCAATGACGAGAACAAGAAAACTATCAACCGCTTGACTGGAAAACTTAGCATAGAAGAAAATTCTGTAAATGGATCTGGTCCAAATATCATTGTATTTTT
This sequence comes from Mytilisepta virgata, assembly GCA_028015205.1. NCBI lineage: Eukaryota > Metazoa > Mollusca > Bivalvia > Mytilida > Mytilidae > Mytilisepta > Mytilisepta virgata. The sequence continues at coordinate 31,761,475 of CM051511.1, read as the reverse complement.
GAAATGGACTTCGCAAAAAACAAAAAAGGTCACAGAAATATCAGTTGATATCGTATATGCTTTTCAATGTCTGAAGGAGATAATGCTAGAAATCAAGGATCACATTCGTAAAAGTCTTTGGATATGCTTGTATGAAGAATCAGAAAGCATCGCACTTGTGACGCCATCTGGAGGTCAAAACGTGAAATGTTTTGAATGCTCTGTAAATAACAAATGCTGTCCTTGTTGGTTTTTCTCGTTTTCAGATACCGAATGTAAATTGATTGATATAGTTCAAGAAAATCACTGGATTTGTTATCGAGTTTTGAAATTTATTTGTCAACGCGAGCCGCCATTAATAAGTCACATGTCAACACTGAAATTGCTAAGTTCTCACATGATTAAAAATGTTATCTTAGAGCATGACCACAAATGCTTTGGAAAACATATTGGAGAATGCCTTATTGACATTATTCATATCTTGAACAACACAGCTGTAGATGGTTTTCTTCCAAAGTTTATTATTCCAAATACAAATATATGGTACTTTTGTCCTGAAAGCAGGTCACCGAAGCCTCCATTGGAAATAATTCAATATTTATTTGAATTTGTTCACAAACTTCAGTCAATGGGTATGAAATCATACAGTTTAAACGAAGAAATACAATACGTTAAACAAACCCTTTATGTTCAGTTTGGAAAAATTGACAGTGAAACATGAAAGTGTTAATTAATTCAATTTCTTTTCTGATAAACGATTAAATAAACGCATTGTGGAAGTTTTTGAATTACTTATGTCTTATGTTTCTGTAGAGGTTTTTCTTCTTGTCTGCATTCCCTTTAGAACCGCGTACATGGTTTTTGAATTTCATGTTTAGAGCGATGTCTCTGGACTCAGGTCTTTTTTCTTGTTTCATATTTCAGCCTTATCACTGAGTTCTTATATTGTGTAAATTTTCTTTTCATAGTACTTTCCTTTTAAGCTTCGTCTCGTGATAAGTCTTGTAGACTTCTTTTGTAAATTTGTTTGGGTCCTTTTTGAAGAAATCTGCGGTGTAAAAGTATATTTGGAAATGATAATACAAGCAGCAGCTAAAAGATCTTCGTTTCACTTATCTTCTGGTATCAAAGGCCTTCAAAGTTTAGCCAATGGCTTTCAATATAAACAGCCCCCAGTTTTGACATATGGCCATTTACAAGGATTCAAATTAAATTTTTGCTCGTATATGAAAATAGAAAGACTTGAATTTCTATGTATCAATACGTTATCCTTTCAGATGTGCATATGTTGCCCTGGGTAGTCTGCAACTAAAATGGTGCTGAATAAATACCAAATTCCATTTTGAAAAACCGGATCCAGTGTCACAAACACCCTTACCAAAATAAAATCCTTCCTGCGAATGTTTGCGACAGGCGTGCTGCAATATGTTTACCATGCAAATTAGTATTGCCGCAAACTAATAAAATCTCTTATATGGTTTCTGCGATGTTTTCTGCGAACATCGCAGCTAGGTCGACAAAAGATTTTGAACAATACAAATTTTGGTTGCAGCAGATCTACAATCTTCCCGCGATCATAGATAGCCTTATATGGTGTCTTGCGATGTTTCTGCGAATATCACAGCATATATACACTTTATGTTTAAAAATTAGAATTCTATACACATGATAAAAATCAATTCTTGTATTTATTATCAAACTTGGCAATGATCATCAAAACATGGCTATTGTATTATAGGAAAATAAATGGTTTAGGTGGGCATGAATATTTCATCTGCATTAATTGTCACTTATGATATGTCTGAAATCTTTTGTTGGAAGAATTCATTTTGTCTGCATGTGTAAATTAACAAAATGAGCAATTATTTCATTTAGCTGCTAATTGTCCTAATTTTAAAAAAATATGATGTTCCATAATACAAATTATGGATGTGGTATATATACTTATATTGATTTCAGTTTTTAATTATACATGAATGCAACTGTAATTGCCATAATTATATATTATTATATATATAAAACATTCAACATTGAATTTTGTGTTTAAATCAACATAAATGAAACATCTTACATCATGGAATACCATCTTTGGTTCTTCAAATTATGCACTTATTCATATAACAACTTAGATCATGGTCATTCCCATCAATTTCAAATTTAAACTAGCAGGAAGTGGAAACTACATATAGGCATGCCCAGGTTTAATAAGTTTTTCTGCAATTTTCTTCCGAACAGTAATTTCCCGCGTTGTTTCTGCGATATTGCAGTAATGCTGCAGTTTCGCAAAAAGGTTGCGGCTACCTGCAAACATCTGCGAACATTTAAGTTTGATTCCTGTAATCAAATTTGCTTGCAGCAGGTTTGTTTTGGATAAAGACAGACTAAGTTGGAATAAGGATAGTCTAAGCTGGGATAAGGACAGTTCACTAGGCTAAATCTCAAAAGTTTAATTACTTTTCGAGAGAAGAACGTGACATTAGGAAACTAGATGCTGAGAGGGCTGAGCGTGTATCGCTCACCTGGCATGTTTTTATTGATGTACTTCAAAGAGAGAAGTCACTTCTCCCTATCATTATGAAGTGTTGTGATTCTACTAATAAGTCAACTTATAATAAAATTTGGCTTTTCTCCAGAAGATTTTTGCATGTATTTCCCATAGGGTCTTATGCTAACCTACGTCCTCAGCTGATGGCCATCTTGAATGAAAGATTGGCAACAAAGTAACAACAGCTGATCAGCACATTATGAGGAACATTTAGGCCATGTTTAATTTAAAGCAAGTTTGGTTCTATTTGGCCAAAGCAGTTTCAGAGAAAAAAAGATTTTTAAATCAACCAATCAGAAACAAGAATTGCCATGGCGCACATGTTTGTTGCCTGATCTGGACAAAATGAGGAAACTTTGTAAAGAAAACCCAAAAGATGCTTCCTGTCAAGTGTCATTCGATATCAGCCAATCAGAAACAAGAACTGCCCATTGCGGCCATATTTGCAGTCAATCGTGACGAAATGAGGAAACGTTATAAAGGACCCTCCTCCCCATATATGCTTCCTGTCAAATTTTGATCCATTCGGCCAAGCAATTGCCCTTGGCGGCCATGCTTGTTATCCTAATAGGGACTAACTATCAAACTTTATAAAGGACCTTCCATAGAAGCCTCCTGCCAAGCTTAATTCCATTTGGCAAATAATAAACAACAAACAACTACAGAGTATCTCAGATTTTAATCAATTACGACACCCATTTCAATGGTCCAACAAAGTCGATCCTGAACTAGTCCCAAATCAGTGGATACCATGTATTGAGATATGAAGGATAGAAGTCAATTGATGGTAAAAATTCGTTATAACGACTGTAATGGCAACAGTATAACATGAAAAAGTACTAGTATTCCTCCGTATAGAAATTAGTGGTTACTTACAACATGTACAAAGGTCGTTGAATATCGACGTTAACTTTAGTTTCTTTGGATTGTTATTTTGAAACTCCTGGGATGATGCCTCTGCTTGTGGACCCTAGTTCCCCGAGGGTATTCGCCAACCCAGTCGTCAGACTTGTCTGACATGATTATTCATTGATTTGTTACAGAAATTACCAGTATTTAGCAAAATTCAAAAATAATAGAAATACTAAGGGTTCATTCCTTGTATTGCACATGGTAGATCTCCTTAGCTGACATTTGGCTTCCTATTTCGGTATTTTTGGTTGAGTACTTCTTGTTTAATATAAGTTTGTTTTTTGGTCTTCCAAATGTTTCGGTTTTAATGCTGCTGATGAGAGGTAACTCCTTGACATGCGTCGTTTACAGCATTGTATAAATTTACTATATCTAATATTAGTATCTTTGGATTGTTATTTTAAAACGGTTTTGTCCAAAATAACATAATGACGATCTTGCATGTAATTTCTTGCACGAACCTGTTCTATAATTATTCAGACTCCTTCCAATGGTGTATGTGCAGTGAAAATAAAGATCGCTGCTCGAAATATTGCTATACAGGAAAATTTTAGAAAATAAACGACAAAGGTTTAACCTTAAAGCAAAAGACGATTCAGGTCAATGGATTAAAATTAAGAACGCCAACTACAGTCAAACCTGCTTTAAAGCCAATCACTGTCTATAAAATGCACAGTGAAAAAGTCCCATTCACCAATAAAGCATGTAAAATTAAAGAACCTTTGTGAGCACGCTCACATACCCCACGTCTTCATATTGTCACTGGAGAAACAAAATCTCACTTCACAAGTAAAATGAACACAATCAAATGCTTACCTTCACATATTTATCCTAATTTGAATGGCAGCATATTGGGAAATTTAAATTCCAAGCGAGAGTAGTCAACAGTAATAGTACAGTGAGGCAAATAAGTTCAAAGGGGTGTAACTCCTAGAAAAAAATTGAATCGTAATTTCCTGTCGATATGCACATCTACGTAGTATGTCCTTATTATCTGAAAAGGTTTCATGAAATTCTTTTGTGTGGTTTGAGAGGAGTTGCGATGACAAACTGTTGCAGTAGTACATTAAAGTAAATAAGTTCAAAGGGGCGTAACTCCTAGAAAAAAAATGAATCGCAATTTCCTGTCGATATGCACATCTACGTAGTACGTCCTTATTATCTGAAAAGGTTTCATGAAATTCTGTTGTGTGGTTTGAGAGGAGTTGCGATGACAAACTGTTGCAGTAGTACATTAAAGTAAATAAGTTCAAAGGGGTGTAACTCCTAGAAAAAAAATTGAATCGTAATTTCCTGTCGATATGCACATCTACGTGGTATGTCCTTATTATCTGAAAAGGTTTCATGAAATTCTGTTGTGTGGTTTGAGAGGAGTTGCGATGACAAACTGTTGCAGTAGTACATTAAAGTAAATAAGTTCAAAGGGGTGTAACTCCTAGAAAAAAAATTGAATCGAAATTTCTTGTCGATATGCACATCTACGTAGTATGTCCTTATTATCTAAAAAGGTTTCATGAAATTCTGTTGTGTGGTTTGAGAGGAGTTGCAATGACAAACTGTTGCAGTAGTACATTAAAGTAAATAAGGTCAAAGGGGTGTAACTCCTAGAAAAAAAATTGAATCGCAATTTCCTGTCGATATGCACATCTACATAGTATGTCCTTATTATCTGAAAAGGTTTCATGAAATTCTGTTGTGTGGTTTGAGAGGAGTTGCGATGACAAACTGTTGCAGTAGTACATTAAAGTATATAAGTTCAAAGGGGTGTAACTCCTAGAAAAAAAATTGAATCACAATTTCCTGTCGATATGCACATCTACGTAGTATGCCCTTATTATCTGAAAAGGTTTCATGAAATTCTGTTGTGTGGTTTGAGAGGAGTTGCGATGACAAACTGTTGCAGTAGTACATTAAAGTAAATAAGTTCAAAGGGGTGTAACTCCTAGAAAAAAAATTGAATCGCAATTTCCTGTCGATATGCACAACTACATAGTATGTCCTTATTATCTAAAAAGGTTTCGTGAAATTCTGTTGTGTGGTTTGAGAGGAGTTGCGATGACAAGAAACAGGACTGACGGACGGACGGACGGACGGGTCAAAAACATTATACCCTCCACAACTCGTTGCGTGGGGTATAATTAATTGGATCAATAAGGCAGTAAAGTATGCACATCTAAACATCATGACCAACCATCCTACCAAATATGAAAGCAATCCATTAAGGGATTTCAGAGGAGTTGCAGTGACAAGATGATACTTGCTTTTTTAGCTGAAAATAGTCTAAGTCCAATAACTGAAATAAAATTAATCGGATCAATAAGGCAGTAAAGTATGCACATCTACACATCATGACCAACAATCCTACCAAATATGAAAGCAATCCATTAAGCGGTTTTAGAGGAGTTGCAGTGACAAGATGATACTTTGGTATTTTAACTGAAAATAGTCTAAGTCCCACAACTCCCACAAAAATTATCCAATCAATATGGTGGTATAGTATGCACATATACACATCATAACCAACAATCCTACTAAATATGAAAGCAATCCGTCAAGCGGTTACAGAGGAGTTGCAGTGACAAGAACAGGACTGACGGACGGACTGACGGACGGACGGACGGACGGGTCAAAAACATTATACCCTCCGCAACTTCGTTGCGTGGGGTATAATTAACATCTGTATAGAGGGCACCTGGTCTCTTGAATGCCCTTTATAGACAGGTTTGACTGTATTTGATATTCGTATATAAAGGCATCAGTGAAGATCTTCAAACATGACAACAGATTTGTGAAACTCATAATTTAATATGTACATTGTTTACACATTAAACAGTGTGAAAATTCACAAAATACTGGCATTTACATTAAAAAAAATGCCATTCATATTTTCAACAAAACGTTATCTTACTAAGAAATATACATTCAACTAGTACCTTGGATAAATTGTCTCGATAGTTTCAGGGAAGACTTTTAAATGTTCCTTTTTGCTGTATTTTTTCGAACTTTTCCAGAACATAATGTTGAAAGGGAAGCACTTTTAAAAGGACTAATATGCGAATTTTGATATTGCCAAGTTCTCTCACAGGAAATTTTGGAATATAATTTTCCTATTTTAAGTAACAGTGGCCAAATTGCTCTAAAGTTCGGAACCCATTTTTGAAAGGAGAGTACTTAAGGACCATTGATATAAAAATTGAGTCTCAATGGGAGCGAGAGTTTCAGAAGAGAAGATTTTGACTTTTTTTATCATTTTAAAGGTTCGTGGAGTGAAACGAGTGACAAAATTTGAAAGGATACAATCTAAGGACTTTTTTTTTACATACGTGCCTCAATATGCACAGCAATTGATCCAGATGAGCTAAAACTATATTCGACGACCTAAATGCATTTTTAAGCTGCTATATTTCCTTCGAAGATCTTTGTAGTTTCTTAAAACAAGTTTTAATAACCAAATCTTAAACAATAGAATTTTTTATACATTTAACAAAAAGATACAACAATCTTAATGAGCCTTATGATAACAGTAAAAAACCTAGTAAAATAACTGGTACATGTAACATTAAAAATAAAATTTAAAAAATGGCAAATCTAAAAACAGCACATAAAACGGTTATACTGAAAGACAATAAGAGACTAAATGAGCACGTATATAAATAACAACATAAAAAACATTTGCATAGACTAAATAGAAAGATATACAGAGTCTTATCATATAAGAAACATAATAATATAGTACAAAAGACATGTTAAATGAAAGAAATATTTTAGATTTAAAGCATAATAACACCAAATATGAATGCACAGAATGTTATACTATAAACATGGTGAAATATATCAGATATGGTAGACTTATAATATGATCATCAACACACCCCTAACACACACTCCGGTTATCCAATTAAAATTTGTCTGGGAGAAGCAGAACACGGACTACTTTTTTGCTGATGTTGGTGTTACTGATTTTTGTTTATTCTGGAGGCATGGTTTTTTTATCTGTTAATGGGGTTCTAGGAATGGATTGTACATTGTTTTAATAATTTAACATAAGTCATTACTCTCTAAATAAAGCAACGGATGTGAGAATTGAAGACATCTTAATGTTTTCTGTCGCAAGTATCGTTTAATTTTCTTTATGGAGAAAACTGAATACAATTTAATCTGGAAAAGAACGGATCTGGTATAACGGAAGTATATATATTAGAATCACCTTCAGCATTCTATATTTTGACAATTACCACTATGTTGTATGATAACTTAAGACCTATTGGATGGTTGTAAACAAAATATGACGTCAACGAATATAATTTAATAAGATAAGAGCCACCAAAATTTGATTGATACCTGATAACATAAATATATCATATATTTACATTGTCAGAAAATATAAGTTTATTTGTACGACTCTTAGAAACGCGAGGTTTACCGTTTTACACATTTGTGGCGAGTACAAAATAACTTGATATTTTATGTACGTATATTGTTTTATCCTGCAACACTAAATTGTTATCTGTTTGAGCGAAAAGGCATGAAAAAAGAACATTTATAGCTGATTTAAAGAAGCGTCGTTTTTTGGCACGTAATCTATGGACATACGACGTCATAAACACTATGAACCAGAACACAATGCAAAATATTGTCGAGTGTGAGGACAAGGGTACTAGAACACTATATTGGTCTACTGACCCAGTATCGAAAATATTGGGGAAGCTATATTGGTCAGCTAAAGGCATAGATGCAGGATAAATATTATTTAAATCTTTCTTGGATATAAATATTTGCATGAATGGAATTGAAATAGTCATTTATTTCCATTTTGTAAGTGCGACTGAACTCCACGTCGCAATTTAGTCCGCATGCGCACATATGAATAACATGAAAGCTACGGTTCTGCAGCTATCATATAATCTGCCAAACAATGGGCTACCAGAATTAAATGATGGCAGTATCCCTCTATGCTTTATTATTTCAATCTTTATACTAAAATGTAACCATCAAATCAAAAACTTTCCTTTCTCAAGTGTTCAACAACTTCGACACATAAAGACTCTTCGTCGCCCTTTTTTTGTCTATGGCTTTTGTCTACAAGGAAAACAGAATCTTTGTTAAAAGCCATTCAGCAATTATTCAGATATAAAATTTCTAATTATGTTTTGTAAATTCAGGACTATATAACAACTCGGTTACATTTTGTAAAATTTTTTGGGCCTTAAGTATTTCATATGATTCATTAAATGTATGTATCGGAATATAAGGTACATCGATATTAATTTTGTAGAATATCTAGTATGAAAACAGATAAAAAATTATAAGTTGTAGTATAAATTCGTATTTAAAATAACAATCCAAAGATACTAATATTAGATATAGTAAATTTAAACTATGCTGTATACGATGCATTTCAAGGAGTTACCTCTCATCAGCAGCATTAAAACCGAAACATTTAGAAGACCAAAAACCAAAGATATATTAAACAAGAAGCACTCAACCAAAAATACCGAAATTGGAAGCCAAATTTCACCTAAGGAGATCTACCATGTGCAATACAAGGAATGAACCCTTAGTATTTCTATTATTTTTGAATTTTGCTAAATACTGATAATTTCTGTAACAAATCAATGAATAATCATGTCAGACAAGTCTGACGACTGGGTTGGCGAATACCCTCGGGGACCTAGGGTCCACCAGCAGAGGCATCATCCCAGGAGTTTCAAAATAACAATCCAAAGATACTAATATTAGATATAGTAAATTTAATCTATGCTGTATACGACGCATTTCAAGGAGTTACCTCTCTCTTAAAATTAGTTTTAACCTTACAAATAAAATAACAAGATATTTCTTACTCAGTTTGACCATTTTCAGCCGAGTAGCAATAGACAATTTGTTAAAGGTCGTGCAGCTCGGTGTTTGGTAGAGTGAGTAAACGTGTGTCCACAATTGATTTCTAGATGATATCTTTAGTTTTCTGCAGCCATAATTTAGGGGGGAAATTAAATTTTTAACTCAGATATAACATATTTTGAGAATTGAGGTTTCCAAATGATATCTAGTTTGCCACCAAACCAAATTTTAAAATGTTATTAGACAATATGAGAGTCAGTACCGTACTGATTTTTGAATCTATCAGTCGTGAAGTTTTGGAGAAAGAGCTGATGTTTTATTCCAAAATTATAGATTTTGGGGATTAAAAGATATCTTTAGTTTGCCTAAGCTAATTTTTACCACACATCAAAATATGTATGTAGTTAACCAGTATGAGACTCTAAATCCTACCGATTTTTGTCAGTCCATCATTTATTTTTTTGGAAAGTTTTTGTTTGTTTCACTCAGAAATCACTAACTTTTTGAATTTAGTTTTTCAATGTAAAATGTTTTGGCCTTTTTCATATCTTTGCAAATATGTTGATTTTAAAGAACAAAATATGTAAAACGCAAGGCTTGTAATTAATGTCTTTTTTTGTAATTTTTATAATTCAATATACATTGTACCTGAGGAACTATTCTTGAGAAACTTTTCGTTTTCTTGTTTTTCCTTAGTCTCACTATTTGAAATAATCTGGTTTATGCCTTTGAACTTTTGGATACAACTTTTCCCTGTAAAATGAAACAACTAGATATCAGTTTCAAGGAGTTTGATAAAGTGAAAACTCCAAGGCTCTAAGCTTTTACTTATATACAAAATCGATTGTTAACAAAGTGGAAGTATTCTGATGGGAAAATTGTATTCACTGTGGGTAACTTGTACACTATTTTGGAAATTTATTTTGTTTTGTTATCCATATGATTTGATTCCAACATTGAAAGTCCTGTGGCCTGTTGATATATGCCATTATTATCTGAGTTCATATCAGGACAAAAAAAGAAGAAAAAATGAGGAAAAACAATGGGAGTTAATATTGATTTGAAATCATTAAAATCCTTAATTTGCTGTTATATAATTACTTAATACTATATTGAGCACGACTGATGATTCGGGAATCGACAAAATAGGCACATCTTGTGCATCACAATTGGTATCAAAGAATTGTATTACTTCTATTCGTTCCATTGTTAACATAGCTCTGATAAAATTGAATATTTCTGTATTACTATTATTATGAATGATATATTGAGATTGTGAGATTGTGAATACTTGTATAATTTTTAAGGGAATATCTGGTATTTTGATGTGGAGCTTTTGCTCCTCTTTGCATCGCAAAATTAAAGTCTTGATTTATTACAATCAAGTCTTTAATTATGTTATAAATATCTAAAATAAAATAAAATCCGATACTAAGGACAAAAACTCAAAATTTCTTTATCTAAACTTTATCTAAAATCGTGAAATTGTTGAAGTATAATACTTAATATGATATACTTTGGGATTTACAGTCCAACGATAGGGAAATTACCTCAGGCATAGGGAAATAAGTTCTTAATTAACAAATATCAAAATATAGTTTCCAAATTTCATGGATAACTTTAGAATATCAAATTTTTGTTTCATAAGAATTTTAAATCCTCAATTCAATATCTATAATGTTTATTGCCGCCATTACAGTTATGACTAATTTTTTAGCTTATTTTCGATTTACATGTGCTCTGCAACGTTTTGATGTATCGTTTCTGCCTACCACTTTTGTCGTCTTGGGCTTATTCGTGTGTTTAAATAGAATATTCATGATTAGATATGAAAGGAATTTTGACGACAATAAACAACCCAAGTGTCTGAAAATATCATGTTCAAACAACACTTTATTCCATGTAAAAATCATTAATATTTTAAAAATATTAAATGTTTACTTACATGCGTTCACCATTCCCTCTCTGATACTGATAGTATCAGGATTACTTATACAGCTTAATGAAACTGGGGTCATCAGTATACATGCCGTTAATTCAACGATAATAAGCTTAACTTTTTCATCTGAAAATAATGCAACGTTTACTTAAAGTAACTTTACAAGATATCTTTTGTTGCAATCAAGTTAAAAAAAAATTTCCTATACCAGGATTACTTCACAGTTTGGTGATACTATACATGCCGTTACTACAGGGATAATATGCTTAACTTATTCCTCCGAGAAGATTATAATACATATCAAATTTTGTTACTGAAACTAAATTTAAGAGATTACACCAGGGATTTTGATATCACAAACTTCTCAAAACTTTTACTAGAATTTATCATCGGTACAAGGACATCATTTGTAAATATAAATCAACGTGCAAGCATCTTATACGTTCAGGTATTTCATATCCCTTCTTTTATGGTAATATTCTATACAAAGCACAAGAATTTGTCATTCACCTGAAAAGGTAACCAAACCTTAACCTCTAGCCTTAGTTAGTCTTTTGTTTTTTGTTTTTTTTTTTTTTTATTTGGTTCATTTGTAGTTTTCGGAGTTCAGTGTGCCGACAATTTTGGTGAACTAGAATGCAGTATTGTTTAGGGGCCAGCAGAAGCACGCCTCCGGGTTCGAGATTTTCTCGCTGCGTTGAAGACCCATTGGTAGCCTTGAACTGTTTTCTACTTTTTGGTCAGGTTGTTGTCTCTTTGACACATTCCCCGTTTCCATTCTCTATTCTATTTATATAAAGTTCGATATCAGCAAAATTTCACAAACAGATGGGCAAATAGTTCAAATGACCAATTGAAGAAGTGCATCTAAAAACAGTAGCTTAACGGACTTCCCGATTTGTTATGTTCTAGACCAATGTCGAGTGAATATGGAACCATCATATATTTTTGTTATATCATGTTCATGGATTTAATTTTACGCAAGTTTGTTATTGGAATATCTGTAAACATAAATTTAAATGCAAGATTGACTGTAACGTAAATTTTCATTGGATAAGTCACGAAATTCACTATTGATCCTGAAAAGTATTAAAATACAATTTATAGTTTGAATAACAAAAGCCTTCAGATTCTGAACATCATCAAACGTTTTTTGTAGAATTTAAATTTTATTCGCAATGAATTATTAATTTATGTGTAAATATATATTTACTCTTTTATTTTACAAAAAACACACATACATGTATACATATCCAATTTGTTTCTGTACTTACGTATTTCCGTAACGTTTGAAACAGTCGTTATTTCAAGGAATAATAAGAATGGAATCAATGAAACTGTTGAGGATAAACCCAAAATTGGCCTTCTCCATTCTGTACATTTTCTTTTGGGTAAGTCAGCTAAAAAATAACAGAATTGATTTTTACATTTTTACAATGTACACTGCATTCTTAAATGGTCTGTTTGAAAATGTTCCCTCATCCAAGCATGTGAATGATGAGGGTCATTTTTGGAAGAATGAGCCTGAGGCTCAAGGTGATCTCTATTCAAAGAAAAAAAAACACCACAATCAGATGATAAACAGCTGCCGGGTCAGTGACCCTGACCTGAGCATATAAACAGTTGCGGCCATTGACCTCGTCATTGTTTAAAGACAAAAGTTTGTCGTCAACCCCATACGACTGGGCTGGGTATTGGGTAGGAGCTTAATATCTCCTTGAGCCTCAGACTCGTTATTCCAAAAATGACCATCATATTTCACATGCTTGGAAGAGGGAACATTTTTATTCATATATTCGGCTTCGGCTCTACGTCATATTAAGACAGCTTGATCAAAGAGTTGACACAAACTTGGTTTGTTGTCTAATGGACATACGTGTAACACAGATTGGGGTTGTTGTCCCAAGGACACAATCAAAGATTTGTTCACAAATAATACAACAGCAGAGTAACATGATTACTTCCCAATAGAAAAAACATAACCAGCAAAAGTATTGTCAACGACAGACACTTGTTTACGATAAAACTACTGAAAAGTTCCTTCTGACGCCCAGTTGGCCGTCGAAAGTATGTCTTTTATAGAACAACCGGCTGCTAAAGCCGCGTAGGTGGAAGCTCCTCTTATCGAGTGCGCCTAAAAGGTAGAAATATCCACTCCTGACAATGTAATACCGTCTTGAGCCATCTGGCTCGGGTAGTTGTTGTCACTTTCGAAAAAATCATATACGAAACTAATAAATATGTAGACTTCCTGATCTTTCTAGTGCATATGATATATCTACATAATGTTCTGTTTCAGCACTACATTCGGAAGATTGTTTTCTGGTCTAGTAGTTGTCCAAAAATACCGAAATAGGAAGCCAAATTTCAGCTAAGGAGATCTACCATGTGCAATACAAGGAATGAACCCTTAGTATTTCTATCTATAATACTAAATTTACGAATTAGCCGAATAGGCGGCAAAACGCGTGGTTCAAAATAAACGATGTATGGTTCAGATTATAAAGGTTATTATCGGATTTGACAATCTGCATTTATAAATTTAAACTGCAGTTTTGTTTATTTGCAAATGGAATTTGTATGCACTTTTCGGGTATGAATTCTCCCAACATATCCCTTAGAAGGTTCTCGAATGCATCATTTTAACACATTGATTTAAATAAACAAGTATGCACATAATTTAAATGTATTTCTGTTTGAAATTATGGAAGAAGAATAAAACAAATTAAAAACATTCTCCTTCGAGTGGGATGTTTCCGCTTCATGTATTCAGGATTGTTTTTCTACAATAACGCAATTTCTCCTAACTGTAAAGGTTATGAACTTTGAAGAAGTTAGGTAAAGTTCAGAGGAATTCATAACTTAGTTGTTTTTTTGGATTGCACGGATGTTTACCTTGCACAAAGTGATAAAACCAACCATTATCTATTTTTACATTATTTTTCATTACCTGTCTAAATATATCTCTACTATACAATTCCCTGTAAGCCCTAGATAAAAATATTTTTAACAAATGGTCATCTTTATCATTAATGACGAAATTTATCTCGGACATCTTTGATAAATATAAACGTGGACAGCACACGCAGCCACACACTAAAAATGTGATATTTTAAGCCTCCCTTGCCCTGCCCATGATGACAATGGAACAATTGGAACAATTATTTTCCAAAAATATGCTCTACCTAACTCACGGCATCTTTTGAAAAATTCATCCGTCACTAAGGAAATGTTTACATCTACAATTTCATTTTCATATTTATTCTGAAGGAAAAAGGTAATGCATTATGAAATGTGTATTTAATGAAAGCTTTTCATCAAGTTCCAGTTCAGAATTAATTGTAACAATAAAAATATTGACAAATTTATGTGGTTGTGTTTTCGTCATAGATTTTGACTTTGATGGAACCTTAAGGTCCATTTTGGTAATTCTACGTGGCATACAGTCTACTTCATCAGTGGATACATCTTCGGTAGTAATGAAAAGCCATATGACAATTGGGTCACGTTGACCTACATTTCACGCTTCACTGACTTTGGTTAAATTTTGCATTAAGCTTATTTTCCCGCGCTCGCGCGGGTTCAATGTCTAGTTATTTTTTAATTTTGCTAAATACTGGTAATTTCTGTAACAAATCAATGAATAATCATGTCAGACAAGTCTGACGACTGCAAAGATAACATATTCGTTCATTAAGATAAACTCCTATATGTCTCCCCTTTTCTATTTCTAAATTATGACTACTTATTTTATATTTTGATAGTATTGTTATTTTATTTTTATTTAATAATGACAAATAAGGTTCAAATGAAATATTTCTTTTAAATAGTCTATATGTCCTAAGTTTATTACCATATTTTTTTATCTTTCATGTCGACATCAAGCAATGAGCACCATATTTTATTGTAGTAACAAGTCAGTCTTTTGTAAAGGAAGACTTTCAGATTTAAATTATAATAAAAATATTATTTATATCAATATTAAGATAATTCAATAAAGAAAGAATACAGCCATACCAGCTCTTTTTGTTTTCATTTGATAGGGCTTTAGATACATGGAGGGCATCAACGAGTAAAATATCAGTAGTCTTCTCTAGTCGAATGAAATATAAAATGATGTTCACCATAATTTCAATAAATAATGGATATCTTCCAAGTTCACCCATTACAGCCTAATTTGAACCTTTTCTGCCAACCCCAGTGCGTATTTGCTAATTCTTTAATGTATTTTTTCACCTGCCAAGTCAGAATTCAATTTAGTAAATTAAGAATCACCCTTGTTGTTTAATTTCTTAAAATTGAAATTACAAATTGCTTGAAAAGTGAAACAAACTGACTGTTGTATTACTTTATTGGAATGCCGGATTTGATCGGAATTTAGAGTTAAGACATTGGAAAGAAACTGAAAGAATTAATTGTTAATTTATATAATATTACTTGTAAATATCATTGTATGTATTAGGTAGTTATTCGTAAATTTTATATAAAATATATGTATTAAATTTTATCTAAAAAATATTAATGACTGATTTATTATATCGTTTCGTGCATAGCTCTGTTTCAAGATAGTTTAGGCTTTACCCTATTTTAATTAGCCCTGCATCTTCACTTTTGGGTTCAGGAATTCGTCCGTCCGTCACACTTTCTTGTGACATCAACTCCTTCTTCACTTTTGGGTTTAGGAATTTAATTTCTATATAGAATGGTTGCATACCAGCTGTAGATGCGCAATAAGGTTTTAGAATTTTGATTTTCTAAAGAAGGAGCCCACATGGGTTGAACTTCGAAAATTTGGAATTCAAGCTTGTGACCTAAACTCGTCTTTCATTTTTCAATTTATGCATTTTATTGCTACAATGTATACAGTATTGTCATGCACAATATGCAGATGCGCAATAAGGTTTTAGAATTTTGATTTTCTAAATTTGGGGCACACAGGGTGCGAAATTTGAAATTTTTAATTTAAGCTTGTGACCATAACTTCTCTTTCATTTTGCTTATATATAGTATTGTCCTGCACTATATTTAGTTGCACAATAAGGATTTAGAACATCTCGTTTTTCAACCGGGGGATTACTCAGGCCAAATTTTAAAAAATTGTCGGTTTAAGCTTGTGAAGTAAGGTTTTTCATTTTTCATTAGGTTTATTGATTTAATTTCTTTATAGAATGACTGCATATTATTTTTGGATGGGAATAAGGTATTATATTTTAGACTATAGGTAAGTGTCCCAACTACTTACAGGGGGTGCGGGGACCATTGTCGATTCTGACAGTCCAGATTTCTAGTTTTTTATTTGATTTTTTTTTGGTTATAATGTCAGCTTTCAACTTTTGTATTTCATACATATTTATATATAAATGTATATTTATAATAGATGCGTGTATAGTGGAATACGTTCTAAACGGTATTTCTGGGACTAATTTACACACACAAGTTTTTTAGATTCATATGAACAATGAGACAAATGTCTAGGTACATATATAACATGTATGTATAAGTGTTGTCGAATTTACATACTTACGTAGCATTGCTTTTATCTTTTCCCTGTTCCGAATCAAGCTCAAAAAAACTAAAATCATGCAGAAAATAACAAAAAAAGAGATGAAAATTTTCCACAACAAAAATCCTTGAAAACTGCTTACTTCATTGTTATCTAAAAAAAATAAATATACATGTATGTAATACCAAAGCCAATACTACCAATTTACAAAGGCATAACCAGGTAAATAAAACAAGTGTGGACCCTAAAAGATGTCTCGCCTGTCCGCGCTTGACCCAGACTTTAAAGAAAAAAATTGACAAAGTCACTGAACCATGAAATTGAGGTCAAGGACACATGACAGGTGTCAGACTGGCATGTACCCATATAGATCTAGCTATAGACCATATCTGATGAATCTAGTCATTGCACTTGCTGAAATATAAACTTTTGAGGAAAAAATTGACAAAGTCACTGAACCATGAAATTGAGGTCAAGGGCACATGAAAGGTGTCAGACTGGCATGTACCCATACAGATCTTGCTATAAGCCATGTATGATGAGTCTATTCATTGTAGTTGCAGAAAAATGGACTTTAGAAGAAAAAATTGACAAAGTCACTGAGCTGTGAAATTGAGGTCAAGGACACATGACAGGTGTCAGACTCCCATGTACCCATATAGATCTTACTATATACCAAATATGATGACTCTAAACATTACAGTTACTAAGAAAGGGACTTGAATGTAAAACTATGTCGCAGATTTTCGAAGTTCACTGAACCGTGCAATTGAGGTCAAGGACAAATGACAGGTGTCAGACTGGCATGTACCCATATAGATCTCACTGTAGACCAAATATAATAACTCTAGGTATTATAGTTTCTGAGAAAAGGATTTGAATGTAAAACTATGTCGCAATGTTTATGTGGGTATTGAACCATGAAAAAAAGGTCAAGGTCATCTAAAAATGTGCTGCTGAAAAGGTCATCACTTCATGCACCTGTGGACCAAAGATGAACATTGTAAGTATTATACTTTAAAAGTTATTAAGGTTTTACAAAAAGTTAACGCCGTCGCCGTCGCCGTCGCCGCCGGATTGCTATACCTATGTCTCGCTTCCAGCGACTTTCGTCGCAGGCGAGACAAAAATACATAACAAACGTAATGTAATCAGAACAAGACAGAATAGAAACTAAAGCACTAGCAATGTAAGCTTAAAAAAAAACCGGAACTGACATCAAATACTCCAGAAGGGAAAGCATTTCATGCTCCATAATATTGCAAATCCAGTAGAGTGTCTGGTTAAGTGTTCAATTCGTAAGACGTGAAATCTAACTGAAAATATATTTTCTCATTTATAAGATAGTTAATTCGTAGTCTATCAACGATAGCTAGCCCTAGATTAAAATATGCTTTCAGTTTTTCATCGCTACTAGCTAATGTTACGTAACTTTTTAAACATTAAACAATGATTCATACAGCTTTTTCACTTCTTTCACAAAAATTGCTTGCACACTACAACTTAACATTATAAAAGCTGCAGACCAACTACACAATCATTCCCTTCAGTAGAAGCCAAGAAAACGTTGACGAAAGTTTCATACAACAAGGTCTCTCGGACGGACGGACGGAGTCAAGCGGTTACAAGACCTGCTTTCGCCGTTGGCGCGGCAGGTAAAAATAAGTGTATGCCATTATTTTAAGGGGGAAATAAGCACATACCAATATGTCATTATATTGGTTTAATCCAGCCACATTTTTGTGTCCGTCCCTTATGAGAATTTTTGTAAATGGTTATCCGATTTTTACTATTTTTATTTCAGACATTCTTTCACAATTTACTACAAGTAATATGGGGCCACTAACAGCATGCATACAGTGTGCGGGAACATGTCTCCTACGTGTTGAAAGCTGTATTTTTTAACTCTTTTGTATTTTTAAGTTCCGTTTCAGAGTTGTTGTCTCATCCATATTCACTTCACAAATATCTCCTTTCATGTCTGGAGTGAATCAGATTTAATTAGATGTAATTAAAAAATAATTAACAAAATCAAGTGCTGCAAATTGAAATTAAGTAGCTGTCATAAAATTCATTATGCTGATAGTAAACTTCAACTACTGGTAAGCTAAATATCATCAGCACGGTACCACGAAACCACCGAGACAGTTGAAAAAGTATAATGAATAGAAAAGTATGGAACACCGAGACGGTTGAAAAAGTATAATGAATAGAAAAGTATGGAACATCCTCACAACATTAATTAAAAATTACAAAACTTAAAGGAAACATCAGAGTATACGTTAATAAATCAAGCAGCCACATAAAGTTACCACTTATTGACAGAAAGATAGCACCTAATGTAATTGGCACCACACGTATGGAAATAACAGAATAACGTGAAGTTGAACGAATAACGTAAAGAAAAAATTACATATGATAAATATGAAACAATAGAACCGTAAAGATAACATAACATAACATAACATAAATACAGAACCACAAAACAATTAAAAAACGGCATCACGTAATTCATAAAGCCAAAGCACGTAATGAAAAATTTACAGAATGTAAATCAAATAACAATCCAAAGATACTAATAAATATCCCCCTCCTGGCTAAATTGTTTAGAGATTTCTTTGAGATAAGACGTAAATTACACATTTATGTGAATTAGATACAAAAGTTCACTTACTTGAACAATTGTGAAACTCTTCGCGTAATATCAGAAAATATGTACTACCAACTAAACAACTGACATCCACCATCACTGGGCATATTTCACTCGGAAATGTATAGTCCAAGTGCAGGTTGGTGCTATATAACAGGTCGAGGTGATTTGATGTTTGGGTGAGGGATTGGTTTAGGCTTATATCCTGTGACAAAAAGTAACATGGAATACAACGGGTAAATGGTCCTAATAACATCGTGCAATATGTTACAAAATACACAGGGTTCTCACTAAGAATTTTTCATGATGAGTCCTGGGACTCATCATTTTTCAGAATGGTGAGTCCCAGCTGATTTTGATGAGTCCCAGGACTCATCGCCATTTTTTTAACGTACACTCCTGCATGATGTTGACCATGGTATGCCTATTGTACTATTGTTAAAGTTTAATTAAAATCATGTGCTGCCTTAACATACTGACGAATATAATTTGAAATTTCAAAAAAAAAACAAAAAAAAAAAAAAAAAATGGATTTATGCAGTGGTGCTCCGAACTTGGAAGAAAATTTCTGTTACAGATATAAGCAAAAATCTTTGCACCTTTTGACACAACTTATTTATTATTGCCATTTTATTTTGTAATATTTATTTATGTATAATCTTTACTATTATTTTTTCTCAAACATACTCTTAAAATCCTCCAATTGACATTGTTTGAACACCTTAATAATCTATATTGACAAAATTTCCATTTGTGCATAGATAAGTCAAAATCCGCTAAATTTATTTTTAAATGAGGTCTACATATTGTTACCGGTTGTAATAAACACTGTGGCCAATGAAAAATCACAAGAATTCCGATTGCCGCCATTTTTTAGCTTACTTTTGTCGTTTCTTTCCCTTCCCCCCTTTGATCTCCAAGAAAACAAAAAAATGGCGGCTCGAGATTTTTAATGAAAATAACGGTCTTCAGACGCAGCTGATTAGATCTACATGCGTCCCAGGGACGCATGAGTTTGAAGGATGACGCGTCCAGCCCAATTTTAACGCGTCCAGGACGCATATACGCGCCTTAGCGAGAACCCTGATACATGTGTTCTTTAACAGACAACTAGCCCTCGGTCCAGAGAAATTTTTTTCTAGTTAATAGGTGATTCGGAATATTTTTATTAAATAAGTACTAAATGCAATCTTTGATTTTTTACAAATATTCAAAATTACTCATTCAACATGGAAAATACAAAATTTTCCACATCG
This sequence comes from Mytilisepta virgata, assembly GCA_028015205.1. Classification (NCBI taxonomy): domain Eukaryota; kingdom Metazoa; phylum Mollusca; class Bivalvia; order Mytilida; family Mytilidae; genus Mytilisepta; species Mytilisepta virgata. Next base: position 31,740,850 of record CM051511.1, on the reverse strand, counting down.
TAAATGGATACTGACATTTTGTTGCATTGACCGTATACAATATTAGTAGACTATAGAAGAATACAGAAAATATTTGTATGATGCTAAGGAACTGCAGAAAGTGCGAGGATCTGTCAAGCTAGTGTTGTTTTTATACAGAAATACATGTATCAACATCAAAGTTATTTTTTCTTATAGCTTAAAACTGGTGATTTAAAAAAAAATAAAATAAAAAGGCTTAAGAAGGGTTTGTGTACTTCTATGAAATGGGCTTGTTTATATTTGCCTTGTGTAATTCTATAAAAGGGCGTGTTTATATCTGCACGCAGTAATAAAGTATTAAAAAACATGTCCACTTGAGGATAAAATAATGACAATTTGACAAATTTTAATAGTTACATGTAACGAGGTGGAAATGTGGTATAAATAATTCTAACAAAACATGAATAATTTGTCGAAACGTATTTTTTTAAAGAATCTAAAACGGAAACTGATCAGATTGTTATTACTCGTTAGAGCATGGGCGGGGCCTAATTCTGTATTTGTAAAGTACATGTAGCATATATATAAATACAACTTTGATGTATTCGACACCTGTTATTAGTCTGTTGTAACAGTGATTGCAGGATAAATATTATAGAACGTTTAAGCAAACGAGAATAAATCAATAAATAGATAACGACAAAATTCCCTAATAATTCATACAATACCTACGTCGTAAAGAGCTGTGCAATTAGGTTTTGGATATATTTTTGGAATGTCTACGGACAATGACACAGACTGTGACGACAGAGTAATGTTACTCTCTATACTTTGATTACTTGGGTGATCTGCAAGCAAATAGCAAATTTAAAATGGACAATTATATGCTAAGAATTTATGCACAAGCCTTTTTATCTTCTAAAGCGAACGACCCCAGCGGCATCCATTTTGTGATAGCTACATGTATATATAAATATTTGATCCTTTCCATTGTGAGTTCATCTATCATGTTTGTGCTAATCGTCAGAAAGTTGAAAGCAGAAAAATAACCAAGTTTGTTGACGGGTATATTCAAATTATTAAACAAAAATAGTCACCTTTCTTTCTGAAATTTAAAAAATTTGATATAGTTGATATTTCAAGTATCAATTTTGCTGCAATATCGAATAAAGAACGCAGCATGACACCACCGCAACTTTGAACCTTTGTATATCGGAAAAAAATAAAGATGGAAAAAATTTGTTAATATACTTATGAAAGCACCCATGAAGGTGAAATCAAAGTAAAAATCCGCATAAGAGTTGGATGAACAATAAAAAAATAATTTACATAACAAGCTACACTTCTGTTCGGCCCCTTTTACCCCCTTATATCTCAAAAACCGTAACAGATAGAAGAAATATATTGACACACTACTGGAAGCACTCATCAAGAAAAAAATCCCCATTAAAACTGGACAAAATATTAAAATTGTAGATGTCCTGGAAAAAGGCTAATTTTGGCCCCTTTTAATCCCTTTTATCTCTGCAACGACAAAAGTAAAACAAAAATGCCTGTAGTAACTTTCATTACATTTGTTTTGCTGAACCACTTAAAAAATTCCTCAAAATCGGATAAGAAATAAAAAATGTTCGAAAATTAAGCTGTGTCCCTTTTCTGACCCTTTTTATCTCTAAAACGGTAAGATATAGTGAAAAAAAATCTTAAGAAGTTTTCCATTTTCATCAAGGAGGATTTAAAACCAAAAACCATACTAGAAACTCAGAGGGCTGAGCCTGTATCGCTCACCAGGAATGAAAGCCGTTTTTATCTATGTACCTCAAAGAGAGAAGTCACTTCTCTGACTATCATTATGAATTGTGGTAAGCCTTGTAGAGACCAAATTTCTGCATCAAGGTCCTTCTACTTACAGCTCATCATCTTCTAAAATTGAGTCGTTCTAAGGAAGATATTTGCATGTATTTCACATAGGGTCTTATGTTGACCTAATTCCTCCGCTGTTTGCCATCTTGAATGAGGATTGACACCTTACAAGGAACGTTCAGGCCATATTTGGTTTCAAGCAATTCTGGGGTTCTGTAGATTTTTGTTATAAGCCATAGACATTTTCTGTCTAGTCTGGCTCTCTTTGGCCTAGCAGTTTCAGAGAAAAATTTTCTTTTAAATCAACCAAGGAAAAACAAGAATTGCCCATGATTGCCATATTTTTTGCACGATTGGGACGAACTGAGGAAACTTTGTAAAGACCCTCCAATAGATACCGCCAGTCAACTTTCGGTCTATTTGGCCAAGCGATTTCAGAGGAGAAGATTGTTTTATATCAGCCAATCAGAAAAAAAGAACTGCCCATAGCGGCAATATTTGTAGTCCAATCGAGACGAAATTTTGTAGAGAACCTCCCATAGATGCTTCCTGTCAAGTGTCGTTCCATTTGGCCAAGCAGTTCCAAAGTTGTTTTTTTTAAATCAACCAGTGAGAAACAAGAATTGCCCATCAGCCCATGTTTGTAGCCCGATCGGAATGAAATGAGGAAACTGTAAAGAACCCCCATAGATGCTTCATGTCAAATTTCGATCAATTTGGCCCAGCGATTTCAGAGAAGAAAATTTTTTATATTAGCCAACCAGAAAAAAGAACTACCCATGGCGGAAATATTTGGGACGGAATAAGGAAACTTTATAAAGGACATTCCATATATGCTTCCTGTCAAGTTTCGTTCCTTTTGGCCAAGCGATTTCAGAGAATTTTTTTTATTTCATCCAATCAGAAGCAAGGACTGCCCATGACGGGCATATTTGTAGTCCAATCGGGACGAAATGAGGAAATTTTGTAGAGAACCTCCCGTAGATGCTACCTGTCAAGTTTCGTTCCATTTGTCCCAGCAGTTCCAATTCTAATTAACCAATGAGAAACAAGAAACACCGTATTTGAAGTCCAATCTGGACGAAATGAGGTAACTTTTATAAAGGACCTCCCATATAGGCTTCCTGTCATGTTTTGTTCCATTTGGCCAAGCAGTTGCAGAGGAGAAGATTTTTGAAAACTCAGCAAATCAGAAACAACAATTGCCAATGGTGGCCATGTTTGTTGCCCGGTCGGGACGAAATGAGCAAATTCTTTATAGATGCTTCCTGCGAAATTAAATTCTATTTGGCCGAGTGGTTTCAGAGGAGAAGATTAAAATGTGAAAAGTTAACGGACGGACGACGGACGCCAAGTGATGACAAAAGCTCACATGGTCTTTAGCTTAAAATATTCCTTGTATGCTGCATCTCGAAACATACTTAGGAAATAAGAAATAATCAAACGCTTGAACTCAAATGGTCATACAGAAGCCAGGAGATGTCACCTTCCTTTATGTGTGACCCCTTATTTTTTATGTGTGATTTCAGCCCTAAGAAAACTCTATATCAATCAGATGGTTTGATACAACATTTAAAATATTGATGCTTGCACCCATTGTCTTCAGTATTACTGATTGGTGGTATTCTAGAAAAATTCTATATAAAACTCTATTTTGAAAATAAAGAAATGAAATAATTTTAAATTTTCGGTTTTCTTATACCATGAGTGTCTTACTATTCCCTACTTGCGGATGCATACGTATTTAATAATTTTTTGACAGAGTTGTCGTTCCTTACAGCAGGTGTGATTTCGAGCCCACTCGTGGCATTTCGCCAGAATTGAATTAAAAAGATTGAGGAGTTCGAACGAAAAACGGAATTCCCTACAAACAATATTGACTGTGCAATCGAGAATTTAGGGCTTTTCCGTTTTTTTGTTTTTTTTTCACTGGTAAGACATTGAAAACTTTCATATATATATCCCAACTATAAAAAATTGACAGCACATTCTGTATAATGAGGAATTCCCTTCACCTTTCGGGGTTTTCTGTTTTATCATTCGGATTGAACGATAAATCGTCGTGTTCCTAGTGACATACCTGTTGTAAAGAACGACAACTTTTGGCGTGATAGTCAACCGCAAATCAGGAATAAAAGATTTAAAGTTATGGCTGGAACATTTTTTATATAATACAGCCAGGTGAAATCACTAATACGGCAAATGTTGTATAATCAAGTGAATAATACAAGTCTTATAATAAAACGCATATTGTGTGTGTGGAGGGGGCGTGACATGCCTTTTTTTAATTAAGGAAAAATAGTTAGTTTAAAAATTTAGAAGATATATTGTTGAATAACTAAAGTTTGATACTGTACTTACACTCAAAATTAGCACTTGATAATGATAGATATAATCGACCCTCGTCAAAACCAATGGAACAGCAGTATTCTCGGTTCACATCTCTTTCTGTAAAATTATTGATTCGAAGTAATAAATCGGAACAGGACCGTACTTGTTCTGTGTACCTTTCGGATGTGTCATAAGGATGTCCATTTAACATCAATGTATCTGTGTCAGCCATCCACCATCTCTCTTCGTTTATAATACAGTTTTCTGAAGTGTTCAACTTTCTGCATAAAAAATATACTGGCTGTCCAAACACTGCAGGGTCAGATTCAACTCTCAATATCACTGAAATAAGATTGTAGTTGGCTGTCTAATTACAAAACATAATTTAGTTAAAAATACGAAATTTATGTTATGACATTGCATGATTTTTTAGTAAACGCTTTTACTGCTGTTCTTTAAATTGTAAGTCGATTTAAGATCGTGAACAGTGGGTCTAAATTTTACTCCTTACACCTGCATAGTGACGACTACAGCGCAAAGTGAGCTGCATACTTCATAATTTTCTTTACAATAACAACACCTGTTAACAAAGGGCTTCGCTAAGCGTAACAGAAGACGACCGCAACATGTGGACAAGTGAACAATTAAATTAAGTGATCGCAAGTTCTAGAATATTAGTATTCTTGACCGATAAAGTGTTAGACATTATAAAATATACACCTGGAAAAAATATTGCAACAACCTAATTTTTCTCTTGACCAATTGTGACTTAATTGTGTCATTATTGGTGTTCATTCATGCAAAATGCGACCAGGATACTTTAAATTGCACTTACAAAGACACATTTTAAATTCAATTTTTTTTAAATTTAATGTAAAATTCATAAGTTAAAAATGTGTCATTTTTATGAAAAAAATGTCACTTGAAAACTATTGATCCTGGTATCGAAAATTTAATAATGTTAACACAATTTGTTCTCGGAACGAGTCATTATGTTTTAAAGTTTCACATAAGACGAAAAGAGTTAGTAATGAGTGTAGCTTCCATTGACACGGATGAATGCCGCTTATCTTCTTCTCATACTGCCAACAAACGACGAATTTGGACTTGTGTAAGACCCTGCCATTCCTGGTGCAATACTTGCTCCAATTCATTTAACGTTTGAACCGGTGGTGTCCTTTCTTGCAGTCGGCGACGGATAATCTCCCAGATGTGGTCGAATGGGTTAAAATCAGGACTCCTAGCAGGAAGTGCAGTAAACGCCTAGTTGCGCAAGTAATCTGTCAGAATACGAGCCCTGTGTGGTCTTACGTTATCACCAATAAAGACTCGCCTTGTATTCAGAAGATGATTACCAAAGTGAAGCACAACACTAGTTTCAAGGGTGTTTTGGTTTGTGGTCTTCCAAATGTCTCGGTTTTAATGCTGCTGATGAGAGATAACTCCTTGAAATAGGTCGTATACAGCATAGTATAAATTTACTATATCTAATATTTGTATCTTTGGATTGTTATTTTGTCGATAGCTTTGTCCATTGAGGTTGCCTCGTACCGTTATAAGATCAAGCTTAACGTCATATGAAACACATCCCAAACAATGACTGAGCCTCCTTCAAAAGGAACTGTTTTAACAATGTTACGCAATGTTAAGCAGTGTTCGGTTGCCGCCATACGCGCACTCTGCCATCGGACACATGCAACAAGAAGCGACTTACGTCGGATCAATTAACTTTCCTCCATGAGGTCAAATTCCATCGATGACGTGTTTTGCAACCCTGTAAACAGACAGCTTTGTGTGCATTGGTCAGTAAACATCTCTTTACGGGTCTTCTTGAGCGGTAGCCAACAGACTTTTGACGATTTTTTACAGTCCTTGCAGATATCAACCTATTAGGTAACCAGTCTTTTTCAAACCGGTACTGTTGGCGAACGGAGTACGTTTAACTATCCGTTCTAGTGCATGGTCTTCTCTTTGCGATGTGATGAGGGGCCTTCCTGAAAGCGGATGACCCTTGTTATTGGTTAGTCAGCGACATACCTGCTTCTCGCATACCAATGATTTGCAATCGGTCTGGATTCGAACGTTGTGGAGAACCCATTCTGCATCCGGAACAAAAGAACCAAGTGTTTTCAGTCTAAGCAATATGTCGAAAATGATGCGTTGTAACAGTAGTGATTTCATAACCTACGTATTGAAACAGTGCTTGTGCAAATGATGGCTATCACAGAAGATGACTGATTGATTTAATATTGTTTTACGCCGTGCGGGTGACATTTAAGCCATATCACGACGAGAACTAATTAAATTAAGTTTGATTAAAACAAATACTACCCAAAACGAATGAGCTTTTTACAAATAATATTTATGGAGAAAATAAAACAACCTTTCAATATGTAAAATAATATCACATACGAACTTTGCAAAATAACATCACAGATACGCTATTAAATAAAATAACAACATGCAAAACATATGACGAAATTTAAACTTATTGGACTCTATTCAAGAATGCACTCCTACTATATTCTTGAATACAGTCCAACGTCTTTCAAATACTGTAAAATACGTCTGCTAGAAACCTTTGTAAATAAATCTTTCATATTGTTGACTGTGTTGTACCGACAAGAATGTCGGACTAATCTACACAGTCAATTAAAAGGGGTTTAATACTATGTCGACATTCACGGAATACACTCAGGAGGCGGATCATTCTCTAAAATAAAAGAATGAGTCGTCCTGGTGTGGCCAATGAGACATCTAGTTAAAAACAACTTGGTCTCGTCGGCTTTTGCCAAAAAACAAACATTCTTGCCAACAGTTGGCTCTATAGAATATAATTTATTGTCTGTAAGCAGATTCCACCGGGACTGCCACAGACGTAAAATATATTTAGCAAAATTCAAAAATAATAGAAATACTAAAGGTTCATTCCTTGTATTGCACATGGTATATCTCCTTAGCTGAAATATGGCTTCCTATTTCGATATTTTTGGTAATGAGTACTTCTTGTTTAAAATAAGTTTGGTTTTGGTCTTCCAAATGTTTCGGTTTTAAAGCTGCTGATGAGAGGTAACTCCTTGAAATGCGTCATATACAGCATAGTATAAATTTACTATATCTAACATTAGTATCTTTGGATTGTTACTTTGAAACTCCTGGGACAATGCCTCTGCGTGGTGGACCCTAGGTCTGACATGATTATTCTTTGATTTGTTACAGAAATTACCCGTATTTAGCAAAATTCAAAAATAATAGAAATACTAAGGGTTCACTCCTTGTATTGCACATGGTAGATCTCCTTAGCTGAAATTTGGCTTCCTATTTCGGTATGTTTTGTTATGAGTACTTCTTGTTAAAAATAAGTTTGGTTTTTGGTATTCCAAATGTTTCGGTTTTAAAGCTGCTGATGAGAGGTAACTCCTTGAAATGCGTCGTATACAGCATAGTATAAATTTACCATATCTAACATTATTATCTTTGGATTGTTATTTTGTATATTAAAGGTTTAAAATTAGAATAAGGCACGGACATATCTGTAATGGGGTCATCTAAAGCATCCTTCGCTATTCTATCTGTGTTTCCCTTAATACCAATATGACTTGGTACCCAGAGAAAAATTATTTCTTTGCTCATTTGGACAAGTCTTTTATAAAATTCAATAATATGGACAATTAAAGGGTTTTTATATCTTTTACCTTCTATACCCATTAAACACGAAAGTGAATCTGAACAAATTAGAAGTTTTCAGATGTTCTAGCAAACTTTAAAGCAAGAATCATGGCTCTGGCTTCAGCAGTAAAAATGGAACTGGAGGATGGAAGACGGAGAGTTCCATAGACAGCAGCGGCAGCCACTCTATTACAGAGGACGATTATTGATTAGTAACAAGTACGTTAAAAATAAAGCTGAAATGACCAGTCAGATGTAAAAAAAACACATTGGAATTGTTTATCTAATTTAAAATATTCAGCTTAAAATCTAGTGTTGCTATACTTTTCTGCGTGTGTATACATTACAGAGTATTATTGCGCCTATCATTAACACTAAAAAAACATTAACGATTTTTTATCTCATGACCGTAAAAGACAGGAAAAAATTTGTTGGCAGACATACTACTGACAGCAAAAAATGAATTAAAAGAAAACATCTTCATTGAAGTCATATGAAAAATTAAAATTGTAATTTTGGCTAATTTTGAACCCTTCTAATCCCTTTTATCTAGATGCAACCTTATACAAAATTTCCCGGAGTAGCAATTTTTTGTGACAAAATATGATCATTAAAATCAGATAAGAAAAGAAAAAAGTCTCGGAAATCAAGATGTGACCTTTTCTGGCCCCTTATCAATCTACATTAAATATTTGCGGTCGTATTAAAATGCATCGGTAAATCATAAAATAAATTTCTAGTAAGGCCTTCTTGCAAATACAATAGAATCTCGATTTCCCGAACTAGAAGGGGTCTGTAAAATTAGTTCTGTAAAACTAATTTTACAGACCCCTTCTAGTTCGGGAAATCGAAGGCTCTAATTTGGCAAATATATGTAAATATCTTGTATCTTATTTGATGTCACTGGAATAAAAACACATTTTAAATGATACATTTATAAGTATATTACATTATAAAACATTTTCTAATGTATATTAATTGTATTTGAGGTCGTCAAGTCATTTGTACTTAGACTAAAAATCTTCTTCACTTAAAAGATAAATAATCTAAAAATGGTGACATTACCGCTAATGGACTGCCAGAAACAATTTTCAGATCTGTGTAAAATCGACTGTAGACAGTTTCAAAGAAATAGTCCATATATAATGGAACCGTAGGGGTTGTGATACGATTCGGAGTCGACAGCCAATATTCCTACTTATTAAGTATTAAAATAACATAACTCAAAATTTGTTGAGGTTAAAAAAAAACACGTAAAACAGCAAACATCAGGCCAAATAACTTTATCCTATAAAACTCACTACCGATGTAGTTTTATCTCTTTTATCTCTCTTTTAGTCGTGAATTGATGACATGTTAACTTATATAAATGCTGATTGTATGAAATTGTAATAAAGGACATTATGAGCTAGAATTTAGTCATGTTGTACACCACAATCCTCGACCCAAATGCAATTCGTGGAAATAACACTGGACCTATAAAACGTGCCTTTTATATCAGTTTAACATTGCACAGTATAATCCGTTTTTCTGTTTATTTTATCTTACCTGTACAATATATGCCATACATTAATGTAACAATTAGTAAGCATTTCAAGGTCAAATACCCAGCTAATTCTCTCAGCAACTGCATGTTTTTGTTTTTGTCTAAAAATAAAAATTTATTAAAAATCATATATACATTGTACGTCAAACTATACCTAATATCAATCTTCCTTGGTACATCATAACTTTTAAATAACATATAAATATCAGACCCAACCTCAATAGCCGTAAACGACAATATACAGGCACTAAATACAGATGGGTTACACCGGTTTAATGGACCCCCCCCCTTATCTATTCTGACACTCTGGTGCATAAAACACACTATAAAAACCAATACCGTAAGATTACCAACAAGTTGACCGCTTACTAGAACTAGAATTAGAGTGGACGGTACGTAATTTAGATAGCAGGGTCATAATGTGCTCCCGGATATTGTCGCTCTACTAAACGAACAAATCTGAAATAACACTTCCATAAAGGGTTTAATGCTATCTCGTTATAGAGTTCAATAGAAATCGGCAGTAATCGTGAGAGGCCAGTATGAATTTACAGAATTGCATATAATTTCGTGTTTGTGGCCCTTAAAGTATATTCAAGCATTGCGCTAGGTTAAATTTATGCCTTGTAAAGTTTAATGCTTTGTTTGGTATCACTGGGATCTGTAATAATACAGATTTCATCAAATCGGTGTTATTTGACACAACGTTTTGACAAACCCAAAATCCACCATGGTTACAATGATGTACAGTGACTGTCGCAGATAATTCAGTTTCGTATAAAAACATTCTGAGAGTCATTTTTGAGATTTTGCCATTAACTTGAAATTATTCGACTGATATAAAATACTAAAAATTACAAGTTTAAACATAAAATGTTTTACATTCTTGCTGCTCTTTTTTATTCTTCTCAACAGCTTTTCCAGGATACAGTTGTGTATATGTAGTTGCACAGAGAAAATCCTGAGCAAATTATATTTTGTACATCATACATGCAGCTGTTAATTTCAGCTAATGATACTGACGTCTATATGGTGTTGTTTTCAATTTTATAAGAAATCAGGTCATGAATGTGTATTTCTATTGCAAACTAAAGATCTAAAGATAAAAATGATAATATACTGCTCTATTTGAGCATGTCAGCACCATGTTGAATGATATTCATTGACACTGCATCGTCCATCTATTACATGATTGATTTTGTATTATCATGTTTTCATATGTATTATAATACAAAAATAGCCTTTCCTTGAGAGAAACATATTTGCTTCTCTGGTTCGATATAATTTGTATCAACTTTCAAAAATGAATATGTTTGTTAAACTTTTTTTTTTTAATTCGCAGTTTTAAGGGCTAACCTGCATTAATATATCTCTAACATTGCAACATTTAATACCAGTTTAACATTTAATACATTTAAACATTTAAAACATTTAACATTTAATACATTTAAACATTTAAAACATTTAACATTTAATACATTTAAACATTTAAACATCTAATACATTTAACATATCCCTTTTGGTATTTCTTGACTTTACTTAACATTTAATACATTTAACATTTAACATATTTAACATTTAACACATATTTAATGATCCAAAAAATCACCTGATTATTTACTCTGACAGTTGTTCAAGAATAGAACAGGAATTTTCCCAACTATTTTAAGAAACCCTAGTATTTTTAGTTGTTTAAGAATGGAACATAATTCTCCCAATTATCTTTAGAAACCGTGCAATATGCCCAGTCAATTCGCAAAAAGATAGGGGATCATGTGATGTAAGGTCCAAGAGAAATTCAAGACATTTACCAGAGACGGAATTGCAATGTTTGAAATTCAATTGTTCCAAGAAATTGCTGTTTCACACCTGACTTTTGAACTTGTCCGAGAGAATGTTCATATTAACCTATGACAAATTCATTAAATTCATTAAAAACTGTTGCAAAATGTAGTCGTGAGAGCGCATAGGAAGATAATTTTACAATACTTTTACTGTTCAAGGGCACTAACTCTACGAAAATCAATCTGTCGGTGCTGGTTTACAATCTCTTCCGAGAGAATGCTGATATAAACCTTGACATATATTTCATCGAAATCTGTCCAGTAATGTGACGTGTGCTTACAATGTGTGAGGGGTGGACGGAAATTAAATCAGCATTTTCATATCCCCCGCTCCGCGTTGTGTCAGGATACAATAAATTTTATTACCCTTTTTGTCCTCATATGTTTTTAGCTTACCTGACCTAAAAGGTCAAGTGAGCTTTTCTCATCACTTGGCGTCCGTCGTCCGTCGTCGTCGTCGTCTGTTAACTTTTACAAAAATCTTCTCCTGTGAAACTACTGGGCCAAATGTAACCAAACTTGGCCACAATCATCATTGGGTATCTAGTTTACAAAATGTGTCCGATGATCCCGCCTGCCAACCAACATGGCCGACATGGCTAAAAATAGAACATGGGGGTAAACTGTTCCTTACAGCAGGTGTGATTTCGAGCCCACTCGTGGCATTTCGCCAGAATTGAATTAAAAAGATTGAGGAGTTCGAACGAAAAACGGAATTCCCTACAAACAATATTGACTGTGCAATCGAGAATTTAGGGCTTTTCCGTTTTTTTGTTTTTTTTTCACTGGTAAGACATTGAAAACTTTCATATATATATCCCAACTATAAAAAATTGACAGCACATTCTGTATAATGAGGAATTCCCTTCACCTTTCGGGGTTTTCTGTTTTATCATTCGGATTGAACGATAAATCGTCGTGTTCCTAGTGACATACCTGTTGTAAAGAACGACAACTTTTGGCGTGATAGTCAACCGCAAATCAGGAATAAAAGATTTAAAGTTATGGCTGGAACATTTTTTATATAATACAGCCAGGTGAAATCACTAATACGGCAAATGTTGTATAATCAAGTGAATAATACAAGTCTTATAATAAAACGCATATTGTGTGTGTGGAGGGGGCGTGACATGCCTTTTTTTAATTAAGGAAAAATAGTTAGTTTAAAAATTTAGAAGATATATTGTTGAATAACTAAAGTTTGATACTGTACTTACACTCAAAATTAGCACTTGATAATGATAGATATAATCGACCCTCGTCAAAACCAATGGAACAGCAGTATTCTCGGTTCACATCTCTTTCTGTAAAATTATTGATTCGAAGTAATAAATCGGAACAGGACCGTACTTGTTCTGTGTACCTTTCGGATGTGTCATAAGGATGTCCATTTAACATCAATGTATCTGTGTCAGCCATCCACCATCTCTCTTCGTTTATAATACAGTTTTCTGAAGTGTTCAACTTTCTGCATAAAAAATATACTGGCTGTCCAAACACTGCAGGGTCAGATTCAACTCTCAATATCACTGAAATAAGATTGTAGTTGGCTGTCTAATTACAAAACATAATTTAGTTAAAAATACGAAATTTATGTTATGACATTGCATGATTTTTTAGTAAACGCTTTTACTGCTGTTCTTTAAATTGTAAGTCGATTTAAGATCGTGAACAGTGGGTCTAAATTTTACTCCTTACACCTGCATAGTGACGACTACAGCGCAAAGTGAGCTGCATACTTCATAATTTTCTTTACAATAACAACACCTGTTAACAAAGGGCTTCGCTAAGCGTAACAGAAGACGACCGCAACATGTGGACAAGTGAACAATTAAATTAAGTGATCGCAAGTTCTAGAATATTAGTATTCTTGACCGATAAAGTGTTAGACATTATAAAATATACACCTGGAAAAAATATTGCAACAACCTAATTTTTCTCTTGACCAATTGTGACTTAATTGTGTCATTATTGGTGTTCATTCATGCAAAATGCGACCAGGATACTTTAAATTGCACTTACAAAGACACATTTTAAATTCAATTTTTTTTAAATTTAATGTAAAATTCATAAGTTAAAAATGTGTCATTTTTATGAAAAAAATGTCACTTGAAAACTATTGATCCTGGTATCGAAAATTTAATAATGTTAACACAATTTGTTCTCGGAACGAGTCATTATGTTTTAAAGTTTCACATAAGACGAAAAGAGTTAGTAATGAGTGTAGCTTCCATTGACACGGATGAATGCCGCTTATCTTCTTCTCATACTGCCAACAAACGACGAATTTGGACTTGTGTAAGACCCTGCCATTCCTGGTGCAATACTTGCTCCAATTCATTTAACGTTTGAACCGGTGGTGTCCTTTCTTGCAGTCGGCGACGGATAATCTCCCAGATGTGGTCGAATGGGTTAAAATCAGGACTCCTAGCAGGAAGTGCAGTAAACGCCTAGTTGCGCAAGTAATCTGTCAGAATACGAGCCCTGTGTGGTCTTACGTTATCACCAATAAAGACTCGCCTTGTATTCAGAAGATGATTACCAAAGTGAAGCACAACACTAGTTTCAAGGGTGTTTTGGTTTGTGGTCTTCCAAATGTCTCGGTTTTAATGCTGCTGATGAGAGATAACTCCTTGAAATAGGTCGTATACAGCATAGTATAAATTTACTATATCTAATATTTGTATCTTTGGATTGTTATTTTGTCGATAGCTTTGTCCATTGAGGTTGCCTCGTACCGTTATAAGATCAAGCTTAACGTCATATGAAACACATCCCAAACAATGACTGAGCCTCCTTCAAAAGGAACTGTTTTAACAATGTTACGCAATGTTAAGCAGTGTTCGGTTGCCGCCATACGCGCACTCTGCCATCGGACACATGCAACAAGAAGCGACTTACGTCGGATCAATTAACTTTCCTCCATGAGGTCAAATTCCATCGATGACGTGTTTTGCAACCCTGTAAACAGACAGCTTTGTGTGCATTGGTCAGTAAACATCTCTTTACGGGTCTTCTTGAGCGGTAGCCAACAGACTTTTGACGATTTTTTACAGTCCTTGCAGATATCAACCTATTAGGTAACCAGTCTTTTTCAAACCGGTACTGTTGGCGAACGGAGTACGTTTAACTATCCGTTCTAGTGCATGGTCTTCTCTTTGCGATGTGATGAGGGGCCTTCCTGAAAGCGGATGACCCTTGTTATTGGTTAGTCAGCGACATACCTGCTTCTCGCATACCAATGATTTGCAATCGGTCTGGATTCGAACGTTGTGGAGAACCCATTCTGCATCCGGAACAAAAGAACCAAGTGTTTTCAGTCTAAGCAATATGTCGAAAATGATGCGTTGTAACAGTAGTGATTTCATAACCTACGTATTGAAACAGTGCTTGTGCAAATGATGGCTATCACAGAAGATGACTGATTGATTTAATATTGTTTTACGCCGTGCGGGTGACATTTAAGCCATATCACGACGAGAACTAATTAAATTAAGTTTGATTAAAACAAATACTACCCAAAACGAATGAGCTTTTTACAAATAATATTTATGGAGAAAATAAAACAACCTTTCAATATGTAAAATAATATCACATACGAACTTTGCAAAATAACATCACAGATACGCTATTAAATAAAATAACAACATGCAAAACATATGACGAAATTTAAACTTATTGGACTCTATTCAAGAATGCACTCCTACTATATTCTTGAATACAGTCCAACGTCTTTCAAATACTGTAAAATACGTCTGCTAGAAACCTTTGTAAATAAATCTTTCATATTGTTGACTGTGTTGTACCGACAAGAATGTCGGACTAATCTACACAGTCAATTAAAAGGGGTTTAATACTATGTCGACATTCACGGAATACACTCAGGAGGCGGATCATTCTCTAAAATAAAAGAATGAGTCGTCCTGGTGTGGCCAATGAGACATCTAGTTAAAAACAACTTGGTCTCGTCGGCTTTTGCCAAAAAACAAACATTCTTGCCAACAGTTGGCTCTATAGAATATAATTTATTGTCTGTAAGCAGATTCCACCGGGACTGCCACAGACGTAAAATATATTTAGCAAAATTCAAAAATAATAGAAATACTAAAGGTTCATTCCTTGTATTGCACATGGTATATCTCCTTAGCTGAAATATGGCTTCCTATTTCGATATTTTTGGTAATGAGTACTTCTTGTTTAAAATAAGTTTGGTTTTGGTCTTCCAAATGTTTCGGTTTTAAAGCTGCTGATGAGAGGTAACTCCTTGAAATGCGTCATATACAGCATAGTATAAATTTACTATATCTAACATTAGTATCTTTGGATTGTTACTTTGAAACTCCTGGGACAATGCCTCTGCGTGGTGGACCCTAGGTCTGACATGATTATTCTTTGATTTGTTACAGAAATTACCCGTATTTAGCAAAATTCAAAAATAATAGAAATACTAAGGGTTCACTCCTTGTATTGCACATGGTAGATCTCCTTAGCTGAAATTTGGCTTCCTATTTCGGTATGTTTTGTTATGAGTACTTCTTGTTAAAAATAAGTTTGGTTTTTGGTATTCCAAATGTTTCGGTTTTAAAGCTGCTGATGAGAGGTAACTCCTTGAAATGCGTCGTATACAGCATAGTATAAATTTACCATATCTAACATTATTATCTTTGGATTGTTATTTTGTATATTAAAGGTTTAAAATTAGAATAAGGCACGGACATATCTGTAATGGGGTCATCTAAAGCATCCTTCGCTATTCTATCTGTGTTTCCCTTAATACCAATATGACTTGGTACCCAGAGAAAAATTATTTCTTTGCTCATTTGGACAAGTCTTTTATAAAATTCAATAATATGGACAATTAAAGGGTTTTTATATCTTTTACCTTCTATACCCATTAAACACGAAAGTGAATCTGAACAAATTAGAAGTTTTCAGATGTTCTAGCAAACTTTAAAGCAAGAATCATGGCTCTGGCTTCAGCAGTAAAAATGGAACTGGAGGATGGAAGACGGAGAGTTCCATAGACAGCAGCGGCAGCCACTCTATTACAGAGGACGATTATTGATTAGTAACAAGTACGTTAAAAATAAAGCTGAAATGACCAGTCAGATGTAAAAAAAACACATTGGAATTGTTTATCTAATTTAAAATATTCAGCTTAAAATCTAGTGTTGCTATACTTTTCTGCGTGTGTATACATTACAGAGTATTATTGCGCCTATCATTAACACTAAAAAAACATTAACGATTTTTTATCTCATGACCGTAAAAGACAGGAAAAAATTTGTTGGCAGACATACTACTGACAGCAAAAAATGAATTAAAAGAAAACATCTTCATTGAAGTCATATGAAAAATTAAAATTGTAATTTTGGCTAATTTTGAACCCTTCTAATCCCTTTTATCTAGATGCAACCTTATACAAAATTTCCCGGAGTAGCAATTTTTTGTGACAAAATATGATCATTAAAATCAGATAAGAAAAGAAAAAAGTCTCAGAAATCAAGATGTGACCTTTTCTGGCCCCTTATCAATCTACATTAAATATTTGCGGTCGTATTAAAATGCATCGGTAAATCATAAAATAAATTTCTAGTAAGGCCTTCTTGCAAATACAATAGAATCTCGATTTCCCGAACTAGAAGGGGTCTGTAAAATTAGTTCTGTAAAACTAATTTTACAGACCCCTTCTAGTTCGGGAAATCGAAGGCTCTAATTTGGCAAATATATGTAAATATCTTGTATCTTATTTGATGTCACTGGAATAAAAACACATTTTAAATGATACATTTATAAGTATATTACATTATAAAACATTTTCTAATGTATATTAATTGTATTTGAGGTCGTCAAGTCATTTGTACTTAGACTAAAAATCTTCTTCACTTAAAAGATAAATAATCTAAAAATGGTGACATTACCGCTAATGGACTGCCAGAAACAATTTTCAGATCTGTGTAAAATCGACTGTAGACAGTTTCAAAGAAATAGTCCATATATAATGGAACCGTAGGGGTTGTGATACGATTCGGAGTCGACAGCCAATATTCCTACTTATTAAGTATTAAAATAACATAACTCAAAATTTGTTGAGGTTAAAAAAAAACACGTAAAACAGCAAACATCAGGCCAAATAACTTTATCCTATAAAACTCACTACCGATGTAGTTTTATCTCTTTTATCTCTCTTTTAGTCGTGAATTGATGACATGTTAACTTATATAAATGCTGATTGTATGAAATTGTAATAAAGGACATTATGAGCTAGAATTTAGTCATGTTGTACACCACAATCCTCGACCCAAATGCAATTCGTGGAAATAACACTGGACCTATAAAACGTGCCTTTTATATCAGTTTAACATTGCACAGTATAATCCGTTTTTCTGTTTATTTTATCTTACCTGTACAATATATGCCATACATTAATGTAACAATTAGTAAGCATTTCAAGGTCAAATACCCAGCTAATTCTCTCAGCAACTGCATGTTTTTGTTTTTGTCTAAAAATAAAAATTTATTAAAAATCATATATACATTGTACGTCAAACTATACCTAATATCAATCTTCCTTGGTACATCATAACTTTTAAATAACATATAAATATCAGACCCAACCTCAATAGCCGTAAACGACAATATACAGGCACTAAATACAGATGGGTTACACCGGTTTAATGGACCCCCCCCCTTATCTATTCTGACACTCTGGTGCATAAAACACACTATAAAAACCAATACCGTAAGATTACCAACAAGTTGACCGCTTACTAGAACTAGAATTAGAGTGGACGGTACGTAATTTAGATAGCAGGGTCATAATGTGCTCCCGGATATTGTCGCTCTACTAAACGAACAAATCTGAAATAACACTTCCATAAAGGGTTTAATGCTATCTCGTTATAGAGTTCAATAGAAATCGGCAGTAATCGTGAGAGGCCAGTATGAATTTACAGAATTGCATATAATTTCGTGTTTGTGGCCCTTAAAGTATATTCAAGCATTGCGCTAGGTTAAATTTATGCCTTGTAAAGTTTAATGCTTTGTTTGGTATCACTGGGATCTGTAATAATACAGATTTCATCAAATCGGTGTTATTTGACACAACGTTTTGACAAACCCAAAATCCACCATGGTTACAATGATGTACAGTGACTGTCGCAGATAATTCAGTTTCGTATAAAAACATTCTGAGAGTCATTTTTGAGATTTTGCCATTAACTTGAAATTATTCGACTGATATAAAATACTAAAAATTACAAGTTTAAACATAAAATGTTTTACATTCTTGCTGCTCTTTTTTATTCTTCTCAACAGCTTTTCCAGGATACAGTTGTGTATATGTAGTTGCACAGAGAAAATCCTGAGCAAATTATATTTTGTACATCATACATGCAGCTGTTAATTTCAGCTAATGATACTGACGTCTATATGGTGTTGTTTTCAATTTTATAAGAAATCAGGTCATGAATGTGTATTTCTATTGCAAACTAAAGATCTAAAGATAAAAATGATAATATACTGCTCTATTTGAGCATGTCAGCACCATGTTGAATGATATTCATTGACACTGCATCGTCCATCTATTACATGATTGATTTTGTATTATCATGTTTTCATATGTATTATAATACAAAAATAGCCTTTCCTTGAGAGAAACATATTTGCTTCTCTGGTTCGATATAATTTGTATCAACTTTCAAAAATGAATATGTTTGTTAAACTTTTTTTTTTTAATTCGCAGTTTTAAGGGCTAACCTGCATTAATATATCTCTAACATTGCAACATTTAATACCTTTAACATTTAATACATTTAAACATTTAAAACATTTAACATTTAATACATTTAAACATTTAAAACATTTAACATTTAATACATTTAAACATTTAAACATCTAATACATTTAACATATCCCTTTTGGTATTTCTTGACTTTACTTAACATTTAATACATTTAACATTTAACATATTTAACATTTAACACATATTTAATGATCCAAAAAATCACCTGATTATTTACTCTGACAGTTGTTCAAGAATAGAACAGGAATTTTCCCAACTATTTTAAGAAACCCTAGTATTTTTAGTTGTTTAAGAATGGAACATAATTCTCCCAATTATCTTTAGAAACCGTGCAATATGCCCAGTCAATTCGCAAAAAGATAGGGGATCATGTGATGTAAGGTCCAAGAGAAATTCAAGACATTTACCAGAGACGGAATTGCAATGTTTGAAATTCAATTGTTCCAAGAAATTGCTGTTTCACACCTGACTTTTGAACTTGTCCGAGAGAATGTTCATATTAACCTATGACAAATTCATTAAATTCATTAAAAACTGTTGCAAAATGTAGTCGTGAGAGCGCATAGGAAGATAATTTTACAATACTTTTACTGTTCAAGGGCACTAACTCTACGAAAATCAATCTGTCGGTGCTGGTTTACAATCTCTTCCGAGAGAATGCTGATATAAACCTTGACATATATTTCATCGAAATCTGTCCAGTAATGTGACGTGTGCTTACAATGTGTGAGGGGTGGACGGAAATTAAATCAGCATTTTCATATCCCCCGCTCCGCGTTGTGTCAGGATACAATAAATTTTATTACCCTTTTTGTCCTCATATGTTTTTAGCTTACCTGACCTAAAAGGTCAAGTGAGCTTTTCTCATCACTTGGCGTCCGTCGTCCGTCGTCGTCGTCGTCTGTTAACTTTTACAAAAATCTTCTCCTGTGAAACTACTGGGCCAAATGTAACCAAACTTGGCCACAATCATCATTGGGTATCTAGTTTACAAAATGTGTCCGATGATCCCGCCTGCCAACCAACATGGCCGACATGGCTAAAAATAGAACATGGGGGTAAACTGCAGTTTTTGTCTTATATCTCAAAAACTAAAGCAATTAGACCAAAACTGATATGGGGTTAAAATATTCATCAGGTCAAGATCTACCTGTCATGAAATTTTCATCCGAATCGCTCAACCCTTTGTTGGGTCATTGCCCCTGAATTGTTAATTTTAAGGAAATTTTGCAGTTTTAGGTTATTATCTTGAATATTATTAATACGATATTGATATGATGATTACAAAGTAAGATCTACAAATAAGTCAACATGACCAAAATCATTGATTGACCCCTTATAGGAGTTTTTGCCCTTTAAAGACGGCATCCAACGTAAACTTTCCTTTAAAGTTTTCCTCTGAGACCACTAGGCCAATTGGGACCAAACTTTGATGGATTGGTCCTTGGGTAGCCCCCTTCCAAAATTATGTCTGGCATCCCCGACTTCCAACCGACATGGCTGTTGTTACTAAAAATAGAAAAAAAGGGAGGGGGTGAATTTCAAAAATCTTCTTATATGAAACTACAAGACCAGTTGGAATCAAAGTTGGTAGTAATGGTTCTTAGGAGGTTCCCTTTCAGAAATATTTCCAATGACCCGAACTGTTAACCAAGATGGCCGCCACAGCCGAACTTAGTTTAACATAAGGCGCTATGGGAAAATTCATTGAAAAATCTTCTTGTCTTAAACCACTTGACTAATTGGAACCATACTTGGCAGCAATGGTCCTTAGATGGTTCTCTTACAGAGGTGTGTCCGATGACCTGGACTGTCAACCAAGATGGCCGCCACAACCGAACTTTGTTTAACATTGGGCTCTATAGGAAAATTCATTGAAAAATCTTGTCTGAAACTAGTTGACATACTGGAGCAGGACTTGGTAGCATTGGTCCTTAGGTGGTCCTTTTTCAGAAATGTGTCTGATTTCGTGGACTGTGAACGAAGATGGCAGCCACAGCAGAACTTAGTTTAACATAGGACCCTATGGGAAATTCACTCAAAAATCTTCTCGTCTGAAACCACTAAGCCAATTAGAATTAGACATGGTAGCAATGGTCCTTAGATGCGCCTCTTTCAGAATTTTGTGCGATGACCCAGACTGTCAACTAAGATGGCCGCCACACCCGAAGTTAGTTTAACATAGGGCCCTATGGAAAAATTCATTGAAAAATCTTCTTGTCTGAAACCACTTGACATATTAGGGCCAGACTTGGCAGCATTGGTCGTTAGGAGGTCCTCTTTCAGAAATATGTCCGATCACCCGGATTGTCAACCAAGATGGCTGCCACACCGAACTTTGTTAAATATTAGACCCTATAGGAAAATTCATTTTAAAATCTTCTTGTCTGAAACCGCTCAGCAAGTTGGAACAAGACTTAGCAGAAATGGTCCTTAGATGGTTCTCTTTTAGAAACCTATCCGTTGACCTTGACTGTCAACCAAGATGACTGCCACAGCTGGAATTAATTTAACATAGAAAAACCAGCCAAATTGACTGCAACACTGAAATTTTTAGGTCTGCTGAAGGTGAAAAGTTAAATCCAGATGAGCGATACAGGCTCTTGAGAGCCTCTAGTTTTTAGGAAAAAGGGCATGTTATGTTAGTGGAAGGTTTTTTTAAAAATTGAAATGACATTCTAGATCAAATTAAATTCTCTCAAGAACCTGTATCGCTCACCTGGATTTAACTTTTCACCTAGAGCAGACCTAAAAATTTAAGTGTTGCAGTCAATTTTGCTGTTTTTTTCTATAGGATTCTATGTTAAACTAATTTCAGCTGTGGCAGTCATCTTTGTATAGTCCAGGTCAACGGATACATTTCTAAAAGAGAACCATCTAAGGACCATTTCTGCTAAGTCTTGTTCCAACTGGCTAAGTGGTTTTAGACAAGAAGATTTTTAAATGAATTTTCCTATAGGGTTTAATATTTAACAAAGTTCGGTGTGGCAGCCATCTTGGTTGACAATCCGGGTGATCGGACATATTTCTGAAAGAGGACCTCCTAACGACCAATGCTGCCAAGTCTGGCTCTAATATGTCAAGTGGTTTCAGACAAGAAGATTTTTCAATGAATTTTTCCATAGGGCCCTATGTTAAACTAAGTTCGGGTGTGGCGGCCATCTTGGTTGACAGTCTGGGTCATCGCACAAAATTCTGAAAGAGGAGCATCTAAGGACCATTGCTACCAAGTCTAATTCTAATTGACTTAGTGGTTTCAGACGAGAAGATTTTTGAGTGAATTTCCCATAGGGTCCTATGTTAAATTAAGTTCTGCTGTAGCGGCCATCTTCGTTCACAGTCCACGAAATCAGACATATTTCTGAAAGAGGACCTCCTAAAGACCAATGCCGCCAAGTCCTGCTCCAATATGTCAAGCGGTTTCAGACAAGAAGATTTTTCAATGAATTTTCCTATATGGCCCTATGTTAAACTAAGTTCGGTTGTGGCGTCCATCTTGGTTGACAGTCCGGGTCATCGGACACACCTCTGTAAGAGGACCATCTAAGGACCATTGCTGCCAAGTCTGGTTCCAATTGGTCAAGTGGTTTAAGACAAGAAGATTTTTCAATGAATTTTCCCATAGCGCCCTATGTTAAACTAAGTTCGGCTGTGGCGGCCATCTTGGTTAACAGTACGGGTCATTGGACATATTTTTGAAAGTCACCCCCCCCCCCCCCCTTTTTTCTATTTTTAGCAACAGCAGCCATCTCGGTTGGAAGTCGGGGATGCCAGACATACTTTTAGAAGGGGGCCACCTAAGGACCATTCCACCAAAGTTTGGTCTCAATTGGCCCAGTGGTTTGAGAAGAAAAAGATCTTTAAAGGAAGGTTTACACTGGATGCCGTCTTTAAAGGGCAAAAACTCCTATAAGGGGTCAATCAATGATTTTGGTCATGTTGACTTATTTGTAGATCTTACTTTGTTGAACATTTTTGCTGTTTACAATTTGACTTTATCTATAATAATATTCAAGACAATAACCTAAAACTGCAAAATTTCCTTAAAATTAACAATTCAGGGTCAATAACCAAACAAAGGGTTGAGCGATTCGTCTGAAAATTTCATGACAGGTAGATCTTGACCTGATGAACATTTTTACCCCATGTCAGTTTTGCTCTAATTGCTTTAGTTTTTGAGATATAAGACAAAAACTGCAGTTTACCCATATGCTCTATTTTTAGTCTTGTCGGCCATGTTGGTTGGCAGGCGGAGTCATCGGACACATTTTTTAAACTAGATACCCTAATAATGCTTGCGGCCAAGTTTGGTTCAATTTGGCCCAGTAGTTTCAGAGGAGAAGATTTTTGTAAAAGTTAACGGACGACGACGGACGACGGACGCCAAGTGATGAGAAAAGCTCACTTGACCCTTTGGGTCAGGTGAGCTAAAAAGAGCATGAAGCAAGTTAACAGGTCTGATCAAATACAGCTTTTAAATAAAACTAAAACTCAACGAATGTTTTAAAATGATTATTCATGAATGAAGGAATGAAAAATCACACAAAAGATAAAACTAAGCTCCTCAATTCATAAAATTAATGACATTCTCCTTAGAAGGTTTGAATAAACAGAAAGGTCAAAGAATACTCAACATATATCTTAATTTTGTTTTATCAAAAATTGTTCAAATTTAAAAGTTTCCTAGGTTTGTTAATATTAATGATATGCTTGTGTGTGTGTAATTTATATTTTATATCCTCACACATGTGTATACACGTGTACATGTAATATTAGTTTTGTCAATAAGTGTTTTTTCGTCTAATAGTAATGATAGTAAGCGTTCTTTTCGGTGATATGTGAATGTAACCCATATCTACATGTAACACGGTTGAAATGCATTTATCCCACTATCTTGTATCCAAGAAATGAATATTATGTATTTAAGCAAACGACTTTTACATTCAACATCAGTTTACATTCAGCGTAATGATCACTGAATATGGTTTTTAAAATGTCTTTTTTTCCTGTTTACGGTCAAAATGACTCTCACGGTGTCGTAATTGAAATCTTTGTTAAGAATAGATCAGCCGTTGTTCTATATACTGTTACATTGCTCATCCTATCATTTCATAATTATGCACATGTAATATTGATTCAGTGTGTAGGATAGATATTTAAAATTTTATTTTTCCCTGCCTTTAAATAACATTGTTATCAATAATATTTACTTGACCTATTTTGTGTAAGATGACGTAAGGGATATTATTTGACATAACATATTTTTAATGAGTCAGAAAATCTCAAATGTTTTACAATCAATTTGCACACAACTTTTTGAGGTCGTATTGGTATGAGCCTGTCGTAGTCGGAATCTAGATTTTAGCTCTTTATTTTTGTTCATTGGACATATCCTTAAAATAATTTACCAAAAATTTTATAAAATTTTATCCAATTCTTTTTACTTTTGCTTTTTTAATGTACCCTGCTAAAAATTGAAGTTTCCAATCCGTTATTCCGTTTTAGAGATATAAGGGTTCCAAAAAGGGATACGTCTTATTTTTTTTCATCATCTGACTTTATTTCTTAATTGTTTTTCATAAAAAAATAAATTCTATTCTGAAATAGTACAACCTAAGAACCATTGCTGCCAACTTTTGTTCCAATGGACTTTGTGGTTTCAGACAAGAAGGTTTTAAAGAAAATTTCTCCGTCCTATATTAAACTGTTTGGCTAAGCAGTCGGACCGCCAAGTGCCATTTTGACCGTTACGCTAGTGCATTCTATTTACAGAGAAACAGGTGGAGATAATTTCAGAATTTTTTACACCAGATGGCGCTTTTAGTCCCGCCTCGAATTTTTGATTGACATGACGGGTGTGAAATGTGTAAATATCGTTGTGCTAGTTTTTGACTTTCAAATAACATGGATGGAAATATGTGTAAAAATTATTTCGTTAATACCCTGGCCTATTGGATTCACCTGACACTGAAAATTATAAACGTATGAGACATCAAAAGTGAGTATTTTTGTGCACCTCAAAATGGCCGGCGACACACGTTGCCACTTTTTAGCCAATGAACAGATCTCGCTCGTTTACCGTTTCAGTGGGAGGAGCCTATAATGCTTTCTTTTGCAAATTGATATAGTATCGGGTCTTTCATTTTCAAGTTAAAAAGGCTGTCCCGAGACTCCGTTACATAGTTCTTACTCAATATCCAGGGATATCAAAATATGCAAAGAAATGAAGTGTGTTTTTCTTGTTTTCACATAATGACACGATTGAAGTATTTTTTATGTTGGATATTCAATTTTCTGCATAAAATTTTAAAGGAGTGTCTATTTTCAAGATCAGTCACCTGGAAATTGCCCTGGGCCTTTCCCATTTTAGTGGTTGATGATACACATTTTTGTTTTTTTTTTAAATTTACTCAGGTTCATTTAATAGGTTACATTATGGACAGAAAAAAATCCATGATGAGATGATTTGTTTAAAAATAAGATAATAAAAAAAAGATTCACCGACAAAATTTGAATAAATCGTGTTGGAACACTTTTAGTCTTTACAATATTGTGAAATTATGCATAAATACTCAACCTATGAGCTACCAGTTTTATTTATTATTATTGGCAATGTACAGGAAAACTATTAGTAAATAATTGTTTTTAAATTGTATATCAAAAAATATATTTTAGGTGTATTTGTTTTACTTTGGATGGACAATAGTGTATGATTTTCATATGTCTCTATGTGTATAATTTCTTAAATTTTTGCAAAATAGTAATCTTGTAATATCTACAACTTCAAATTTTATAACCACTTTTTTTTAAGTAAGGTTATCTAATTTCTCTTCATTTATGATTTATTTTTTTTACCCTCTGGTGTCGTCTAGACTATTTAGTTAGAATAGTCCTATGATTCAATCAAGTAATAGTTTTCAGTTTTCAGTTTTATTATATTTGGTTGTGTTCTCAAAGAATATTCATTACATTCACATGAATTTCACCATGTTATGTACATGTATACAGCATTAATCATGATAATTGACCTATTATCTTAAATTCTGTTGAAAATTGCTAATTTTTGTGCTTTGCCTTTCATTTCAAAATCCAGGATCTTGGGTTAGACTTCCATATTACAGTTTTTCTTAAACAAATGATTTTATTTTGTTATTTCATGATTTTTAATTCATGTTCATGTCCAGATTTTTACTTTTTTACATGGAAAGTCAGCAAATTTCAATAATAAGCATGAGAAATTGGTCTATAAAATCACATGTATATTTTTGTTTTACCAATTTTGGCACTACAGGAGGTGAAATAGGTCAAATACACAAAAAGCAATAATAATTATTCTTAATCAATACAATAAATATTAATTCATGAAAAACCAGATTGGGAAGGCATAACTTAATGTACAAATGTAAAATTTCCTTTTGTTGAAAATGCATATGATTCATGTGATTTGCTGGCAAAAAATAAATCTGTCCATGTCAGATCCTTACAGTTTTTGACAATTGAGTAATGGATAAAGGTAATTTTAATTTTAATAAAATTTTCTTTTTTTTTCCAATGCTTTTTTGTAATATGTTACTTTTTAACCAAAAACTCACAATTTAGGTCCTGATAAAGACAAAAATCCATTATTTAATAGCTTCCACATTGCAAAATGCACAAACCATTTAAATAGAAATTGGAGCAAGTAATTTTTTTCAAAATTAAAGTGAAAAAAAATTATTCAGTCCTGTTTTTGAATAAAAAATATAAACATTTGTCATTACTCAAATAGACCTACATTGCATACCAGTAATTCAGCTACTCCCCAGGCTTTCAGTTGTTAATTTCTATGGAAAATAATTTTAAATTCATTTCTGCTTATTCTACCATTCAACAGAAAGATCCTGAACCCCTCCACAAGAAAATGATAGAAGTAAGTGGAAGCACCTGCCTGACCACCCCCCTTTTTCCCCCTGGTACATTATTTATTCTTAAATATGGGTTTTTTTATGTTTATTGACACATATTTATTATATCATTTGACAACCAAGCGTGAAACTTATTTAAAGTTCCTTTTTTTATCGATCGCTACCGTCATACCTTCTTTGTTTACGTTTTATTGACAACGTCAACGTTGATTATCCCCCTTTATCACGTAATTTTCACAGAAAAAGCTCGCTCGAATTGCGTTTCACTCGGTTTTGCGGATAAATATTTGAACTGTTCGTGAGAAAAGGAACAGCACACCTTTTGCGATTAAAAAATCCCCGTCCCGATATCTGACAATGAAGAAATTGTCCTTTTTGTGACCAACGGTGACGAAATCGTCGGCATCATTGCCAACTTTGATTGTAAAATTTTGTATGAAAAGCACGCTAAAATATATGTTTTAAACTAATATGAAAAGAAAATATTCTCAGAAACCGTTTAATACCATCCCCTAGACCCAACTCAAACCGTACGTCATGTATGGCCAGAAAAACCGGCAGGTGATTGACGTTACAAAAAATGACCCATTTTCAAATGAAAAGTCACGTGACTCTGTAAATAAAAACGACGCCATTATTGACTTGGCGGTCCGACTGAAGGGCGTATTGTACTGCGGGCGGGGTCATCGTATCAATTCTGAAAGAGGACTACCTAAGGACCATTGCTGCCAAGTTTTTTTTTCCAATTGGCCAAGTAATTTCAGAGGAGAAGATCTTTAAAGGAAAGTTTACGACGACGGAGAACGAATGACGTCAAGAAATGGCAATAGCTCTAGTTGCCTTGGCTCAAAATAACACACAAGTTAAAAAAATTCTAAAACCTTATTTCGCATTTACAAGTAGTAAGAAACCATTATATGTCAAAAGAAAGTGTGACGGACGGAGACAACTGCAATATCCCCGAACTTCGAAAGTACGAGGGTGATTACTGTAATTTTTAGTAATTGGTTAATAAAGGTGTTATAAATAAGGTATTTTCATATAGCGCCTGTATTATGTACTGGCACAGTCGTACTGGCCTCGATCAGTATCCCTTCGTTTGGGAAATTAAAAAATATATAAACAAGAACATTTTTTATTTATAACACAACTGGAATGTCCAGCTGCATTACAATTAACATAATGTTGAAATCTGAGGTGACCATGTCCAGTTTAAAAATTTATTACCAAGTCAGCTTAAAAATCATTACGTCACAAAAGGGAATATTTATGATTGAAAGTAATGCAGTTTTGTTCTATTCCTCAGAAAGCGACTTAAAGTTTATATTTTTACTTTCGTGTGAACTTTCTTTTTTTTTTGGAAATCTAAGTATTAAAGTATTATTCAAAAAATAAAATAGCATACCTAGATTTTGATGATTGCTGTACAGATCCGAATATCAGCTGATCCGCAAAATAAAGTACGCAACTGCGCACTACATATGTACCTGACAACCCAGTCGAGATTAAAATAGCCCAATTACGTAAACTGCGGCGCACAGTCGATACATATTTTGTCTATATTTAACCCATGCATAATATTAAGTTACGAGCAAAACAGAATTAAAAATATATGAATAAGGTCCCCATATTTTATAAAGTAAGTTTTTTTTTTCATTTCAACAAGTATTGTAGTTAAAATAAAATGGGTCATAAAGCGCATGGTTTTAAAAAGTTTATTGATCAGAAATATGTAAAACTTTTAATACGGTCACTGACCAAATGCTCATATTTCAGGATATGAATGGATAAATGAATGATAACTTTACCGTATACCTTACAGATATTTTTGGCATTTTGTTGAGTTGTAACGGTAGATTTTTTGTATAATTTTTGCAATTTCCATTTATGAGAGTACAATACATAAAAGACAGCTACTAAAGTTTGGGATTTCGAGATTTTGCAATTTATACTTATATGAAAATACTTATAATATATCAGTTTATTTGATTTATTTATTAGTATAATAACTTATTTGAAGGTCTTATATTCGTTTTCCACTGGTTTTGTGAAATAAATAAGTATATACGATACATGTGTGATCCTCAGAGCTGTTGAAGGGCAAGTACCTTCAGCGGTATACATTGGTAAAGAGACGTTCTAAAATAGTTACATTATAACAGATGAGTTCCATGATTTTGTATATGAGAACAAAAAAAAAATATTAACACTGTGCATTATTTAAATACTGATATACATAAGAAATTTGGGATCTACCTTTAATACAATTATTTTCAAGAATAAAATATAACCAGACATTAGAACCGCCATGACCGTTGAAAGTTCGTTCACACAATGCGGGTAAATTTTCTTTACGTTTTAGTTTTGTCTCGACAAATGAAATCTTTCACACGTAAGTTGTACGATTCTTATCGTATGATTGTTACAAGAAGAAAATCACTTGCACACGATCCTGGCATTGCATTCACACGTTCGCACATTACAGGAAACCGACATACAATTGTTTTCATGCATAGAACGGTTAACCATCTGTGCTTCGGCAGCGTAATCAGTTTAGAGACCATAGTAATCACACTTTATGTGGTCCAAGACTTTCAATCCTGTAGAGAAAGTAAACAGCAGCGGGACAACGAAAACAATTCTTATATTGGCAATAAAATTTATGATGAATATCACTTCTTGAAAAAACGAGTTCTTTCCTAAGATGATAGGCAAGACGTGAAAAAAGTATTAGTCTAGATTTGACTACTGGAAAGTTCAATGTACACTGTGAAAGACCGTCTTACACGACTTTCATTGCTTGTTAATCAGCGAGTATGGTAACTGTTTGCTAATAATTATGACAAGACAGACGATTTATTAAGACATAGAACAAACACGTTAATATATTTTGTTATATACGATGACATTTGTGTTATTGCAAACAGTAATACCCATAACCTGGAACATAATATATATTTTTAATGTGCTCGAGGATTTCTAAAAGGTTTTTTTTCACTGTGAGGTGTAGCAAACATGATGGAAAATTATCCTATCTGAGTGATGTCCTCTCCTAATATTGGATATGTTTTTTTTTTTTGTCATCCAGGCATAGCACACATATGTTTTTTTTGTCATCCAGGCATAGCACACATATGTTTTTTTTTGTCATCCAGGCATAGCACACCTAGTGCTTTTGATTGGATAGAATTAATGAATTCTATCTTAAATTTGTTTACAATTTACAATAGAAATGGACCTTTTAATATAGCAGAAGTTCTTGAAAACTGGCATTTAAACAGGGCATTGCCAATATAAGCTTCAGGTTCCTGTTCTCCATACCAAAACAGGTCTGTGTTCTTTTGCCGTTGAATATAAAAACCAGAAAGCTACTTTTGGAATCGACAGCCATCCCTGCAACCCCTGCTATAAGCTTTTTCAAAAATCTAAAACGCTATTGCCCAGATTTTATGAATGTTATTTAATTACTTAAGAAGAAATCAATTGCTAAATCCAATAAAAAGGTTAAGGTTACAAGCTTAAATTTAACATTTTTGAAATTCACCCCCTTGGGGCCAAATTTTGAAGAAAAACCTTATTGTACATCTACATATGCAGTATGAAAATTCTGTATAGATATAACATTCATAATTAAAGAAACAAAATAGGAGTTTACGTCATCAATTGAACTAAAATTTACAATTTTCAAAACTTCGACCCCTGTGGGACCAAATTTAAAAACCTTATTGCACACTAACATGACAATTGCCATTTTTGTAACAAGAAAGTTTGACAGACGCACGGACGGAAGAAGAAAGTTGCAATATTTCCGAATTTTCGTCGAAAGTGCGGGAATAATTACTGTAATTTTTAGTCATTGATTAATAAAGGTGTTATAAATTGGGTATATTCACATAAATAAACAGTAAAATGGATAACAGGAAAGGTCAACAATGACATACCAATCAATCAAAGCAATCCAATTGACAGACAACGCCAGACAAAAAAGAACATAAAAGAGTACAAAATACAAACATGAACACAACAGAGAGTCAGGATAGTCTGACTTGGCACAGACACTGAATAATGGTGGGGTTAAACCGCTTTTATGGGTACTCAAACCTCCCCCTTATCTATCCTGGCACTCTGGTGTATAAAATACATTATAAAAACCAATACAGTATTACAAACAATTGATCGCTTACTAGAACTGAAAATTAGAGTGGACGGTACATAATTTAGATAACAAAGTCAGAATGTGTTCATTTTAACTGTTAAACTAGCTAAGGCTCTCATTGCTATAGGTTGGATACTGTCGCTCTACAAAACAAAAAATCTGAAATAACACTTCGATAAAGGGTTTATTGCTATCTCATCATACAGTTAAATTGAAATCGGCAGTATTCGTGAGAGGCCAGTATGAATTTAAAGTCTTCAGGCCATTAGAAGAGAGAAAAAGCAATTTTTACAGAATTGCACATAATTTCATATTTGTAGCCCTTACTGTGAAAAGATCTTAAGTAACTTCCAAGTTTCTATGGGTTACTAGCGAGACCTTTGCATTTATTCACTGTATTTTATATTCGTACAATAGTTTTGGGTCTCGGTTGGTATCCCTTGGGCATATTGGTTTAGATAACAAAAGAAATATCTGGATGTAAAAATAAAAGTAAACAAAGTAAATGTTTATTTAAAACATAACTGGCGTGTCCAGCTGCATTGTTGTTAATATAAAGTAGTATTTTACGGTGTATACAGGGTGAAAATTAGTTATCGTCAGCTTTTACCTTGACCTGCAAAAAATCATTACTGCTAAGAAAAGTAATATTGATTAATGAAGGTAATGCAGTTCTTTCTCTATTCTTAAATGCATATTTATACATTTGTACCTACGTTCTTTTATTAAATTTAAAGATTAAAGTATTCAAAAAATAAATGGCATACCTGCTGCAAAAGCAAACATCCGATTATCAGGTGATGAAACTACACGGTATTTTCTTACCTTTGAAATAGGTTAAAGACAAAAATAGCCCATTACATCACGTTGAGACATATATATTACATATACAAATATTTAAAAAACCTGGGGATATTGTATGCAAGAATTAGATACACGAAAATAGTCCTTATATTTTATATTGTTTTTTTTTTTTATTTTAACTTAACCCGCTTTTCTGTCTTTTTTCAAGTATCGTAATTAAAGTAAAAAGTGCAAGGTAATAGTAATTAATTTAAATTGTATTGTTTCTGAGATACAAGCTGTCAAAGGTAGCAATTTTAAGGAAACGTAAAGTATTTTATTACTCCTTCGATTTCAATAGAGATTTTTTCTTTTAATTCATCTTTACGAGTTCTCTCAGTAATATATATCTACATATTTTTAATATCTTTTAGAGTTCTTGGGATACAGGGGGTTGAAGGTTCCAAAAAAGCATGTTGCGGTCGTCTCATGCTGTGCTTAGCGAAGCCCTTTATTATATATGACTTCATGCTAATTCAGGTAAACGCACTTATAAAATACACGTATACCAGTTAATCATGTTTATTACCTTTATTTATTAATATAACAGTTCACGGTCCTATATTCGTTTGAATTTTCCCCACGTATCCTCAAAACCGTCAAAGAGCATGTACCTTCAGTGGTATAGAGAAGTTCTAAAATAATTTACTTTATAATAGATGAGTTCCATGAATTTTTAATATGAGAAGAAGAAAAAAATAAACAGTTGACATTATTTAAATACTCGTATACATAAGAAAATAAAGATAGGTTTTCGGGTTCTAGGTTAAAAATAAAATCTGAGAAAATAAAATATATCCAAATAGTTAATCAGACCCCATATCTATTTAAATTCGGGTAAAAATTTCTTTGACGTTTTAGTTTTTTCTTGAAAAATGAAAGTTCTTACACGTAAGTTATACGATTCTTATCGCATTATTGTAACTACGCAAAGACCACTTGCACACGATCCTCGCGTTGCATTCACACGTTCGCATATCACATCAAGCCGATATACAATTGTCGTGGAGCTTAGAAAGATCAGCCATCTGTACTTTGGTAGCGTAATCAGTTCATGGTCCATCTGTATGTGGTTTTAAACTTCCAATCCAGTAGGGAAAGGAAATAGCAGCAGCATTAAAGAAACAATTTCAACGTCATTTATGATATTACTAAATTCTAATAACCAATAAATTTATTTTGACAAATAACATATGACAAGCATACATTCTGTAGTGGTGAGAACAATATATCGATGTGAAAAACCATACATCAGTAACGTTTGTGGTAGAAGTAATCTCAGCTTGTGGATTTTGGTGAAACTAAATATATAAATATTTATTTTATTTTTTTTTTTAAATAAAAAAGAATTAAAAACCCAATGAGCTAAGCTATTGTGTGTTCAACAAGACAATAATATTCAGAATTCAAGTTTACTCCTATGTAGTTGAGTAAAAACAAGCGAAGAAGCACAGGTCGTCTTTGTCGTAATCAACGGTAAGTACAAATGGTTGACTGTACTACGCACAAAAAGTATTCCGCGTGAATTGTGTTCCTGTAATGTGCGGATTATGTGCGTGTATCGTTTGAACCGTGTTTTTGTAACGTAGTTCAACATAGGACACAATGGGACAATTCATTTAGAAATCTTAGACATTTAACATTTGCGACGTTATAATGCTCTTTCATACATCGTACTTTATGTAGAATCAAACTTGCATTTATTATAAAAGTTGCCTGTCTGGTTTAAAATTCATTAATTTTCTAATATTTCACATTTTGTGAAATTTATTTAAACCAATGTCTATGAATAAAACTTTATACATATATATTTCATTTTTTTTTAAAATTACAGTAATTTACAAAATATTCAAAATGAGAAATGTGACAATTTCATAATTTCATAACCTCACAATAGGAAAAACAATTAATGAAAAATCCGATGATTAGAGAAGGGATTATCAAGATTTAAGTAGAGTCTTTGTTAATTAAAAAAAACCACAACTACGTAAGTTCTGAAAATAAACTATAAAATCATAAATTTATAAATTTGCATGTTATACCTAAAATGTAAAAGGTTTTCCCACAAGTTACAATAGTCCATTGGCGCCTCAATAAACACTTTTATTAAATTTGTTCTATAACTCTTTTATCTCAATTCGATATTTCCTATTATTCCCAAATTAGTTATTAAACAATTGACAATTGAACTATAAATTGTTTTTAAAGAGAAATCGCGGAAATTTTTCATAAATATTTAAAAATATCATGAACGTAAGTACACTCGCTAGTTGAATTAATTCGTTTTTTTTTTACTAAAAAATTATGTTTACTTACTGTTTCAAAATTTTCTATTAAATTGGCTCTAAGTGTAATAATTGTAATTTGAGCATTTTGTGTTTAAAATAAACTTGAATTTCGTCACTTCAAGAGTTTCGATTATATCAACAAACAGGTAATTAATTTCACATATTTCTAAAGACGGTTGATTTTTTCTTCAGTAGCGGATTTTCAGTATTCTTGTTATGATGTATGTTCGTGTACATTTCTATACGACAATTCTTACACCAATAAATAAAAACTAGTGTTACTTTAATATACAGTGGCAAGCTTTGTTTGCAAACTGTTAAACCATGATTTGGAACTTTATTAACATACATGTATCTGGTCATTATATAAAAAGGACAGAATGTTTGTACTCAACCACTTCTTAAAAGATTTTAAGGTATTCAATACGAATATTTTAAAAGTATAACACAGGTATAATTTAACAATAATTACTTTCAGGTTTATATCTACTGAAATGGGAAAACAATTAGTTATTTTCTCCATGCAACTTCTGATGGTACTTATTCAAAATTCAGGTATTTTTCATCACTGAGAATAATATTCTTTCATGTCAATCTTAATAACAAAGATATGCACATTTCGCTGATTTAAGGCTCTTTTTTGTGCTCAAGGCCTAACGTGTTGAAAACCAAAACAACAATCCAAAAAGTTGAACATCAAATTGAAAAATGCCAAAATGATCAAAATGGGTAAAGCTCTAAGGACAGAGCTATTGCACGAGGGAGATACTACCCAGTTTTAAAGATTTTACAAGTTTGTCACAGTAAATTTTAAGTATTGCTATAGCAAAGTAATAGATATATGTCCACATAAAATTTTTTGCGAAGCAGCTAGGCTTCTCAGGAAACCATTGTATTTTCCACAAGCCCTGAAATATCGAATTAGTTTGGAAGTGAAAACATCATACGATGGTTTGCTGGAATGTTGATACTGATAAACGGGAAGTTGTCAATTGGAAAAGTGAGGTCATCCCCTTTGTCGTAGAGTATCGTTCCATATTTTCATATGTCGTCAATTTCCGGGTAGAAAGTAGACCTCTGAGTGTCAGTTAACATACTATGATGCCAATGTTTATACATTTTTAATGTTTATTGCAACAAATATTGGTAAAACAACCAAGGCAAAAAGAAAGGGGGAAATCTTTATCGGACAAAAACCACCAAACAGGTAGATTTTGTGAGAATAGAAACACGGATATACAAATGAATACAAATAAATTTAATGGCCGTTAAACCACGATGGAGAACAGCAATTCAAGAGAAAAATATTCAATATTAGTGTACTATCAAAAACCAATTTTAATAGAGACCGAGGTGGAAATACGGTTTTAATAGTTTGAATAAAAAAAAAATATTTATTAATTTTTAAAGAATCTACTGGTAAGATTGGTGAGCAGGGTCTATAGTATACAAATATAGTTTTGATGAATTCAACACTCGTTATTTGCTTCTTTTTTTTCTTTTTTGTTTGTTTTTTGTTTTGTTTTGTAATGCTCATTGCAGGATTAAAAGAAATATATATACAACAGAATAATACTAAACACCTAACAGCTAAATAACAAAAACTTAAAACAAGAACCAAACCACTTGCTAATGAACATCAAAACATAAAAAATAACTGACATTTCTATTCGGTCTAATAATCGGCACACGCCACAATGTGCAAATTAGTAGAACAACAGAATTGGATGCTTATTAAATGTTTTAACGTGTGTAAGCATGGAATTCTACATTAAAACACATTATGTATTTGAAATAGTAAATGATCCAATAATGTTGTCCTTCAGGCGTTCTATCCAGAAATGTATTTGAGGTAAAGTTTGAAGAAAAAATTACTTTAAAATGTCCTTATCATTCCACAACGCATCCAGTACTTTGGCTTGGACCACGCAATCTTACCAATTATGCCAGGAACAACGATATTAATTCAAACATCAACAGAAGCTACAAACTAAAAATAACCGGTAGCTACAATTCGGGTCAATATAACTTGGAAATAAATAAAGTGACAGGAGAGGACAGTGGTCTATATCGCTGCATGACGGTATTGAATGGATATATTGCATCCACTGATTTTCATGTCAGAGTTATAAGTAAGTGTTGATAAATATCCCCAAACTGTTCACTTAGTATTTATATTTATTCATGAAGTCCGTAAAGTATTCGTGATTTTTCGAAGTGTTTAGTATTAGTTCGTTTGATTAAAAGTCGTTATATCGAAATAATATACTTTAGAAATTATAAGGATCAATATTTTCTAACATTTTAACCTACAATCTGAATCAGTATACATTGTGTACAATATTTTCTCATACTGATCCATGATGGTTATGTTGAACACTCCAAATAATCTCAGAGAATCAGTACTCCACCTAGCCCCTTTTCTGTAAAAATGATATTTTCTGTAAATTTAAGTTTTACCCCAAAATTTTGAACAAACACGAAAATAATAGCACTTCACGTTGAAGATTTTTTACAGTAATCTTGATGTCCGTAAATCAACATTAGTAAACTATAACAACAATATTGAATTTTGGTACCAAATCTCGCTCAGTTTTGAAAACACAAGGTTAACGTGGTATGGAAAACATGGGTAAATTTTGAAAATTTGAGTTTGGTTTAAAATTTGTATGACAGTAGATAACGGTATGTACAATACGATTTCCTGTGGCATTGTTAACGTATTTGCTGGTAAAAATTTTAAAAGAGGCACTGCCTTAAAAGGAAGTAATCGTTAACATATTTTAAGCATTATATGTTGCATCATATGTTATGCCACTTTGTCGCCATCGGCTGTTTATTTATAAAGATGAAACACCAGAACAAAACCTTAGATTCTAGGTATGTAAATTCCGACCAAAGAAAAAAAAAACATCTAGCAGAAGGTAAAGTACAGTCAAAAGTGAAATCGAATGTAATCATGCCAGTAAAACTTTTGGATTAAATTAACAGAGACCCTGTCTTTTATGTTTATCTTTTTCTTTATTGCTGGTTTTAAGGAAAACCAAATATAGAGTAATTTAAGGTCATTTTACCAGGGAAACCAAACTTTGTTAATGAGAAGCAGAAAATAAGGATTCAAGCGGAAGTTGGAAGTGTGTCAAATATTTCGGTGGTCATTGATGCCTACCCACAACCTATGGTATCTTGGCTTGAATCCTCTGGTGGTAAACTAGGAACCTGGAGTATCTCTTCTGGGGAAAATGGGCGCTTTAATTTGAATTCCAAAATATTACCAACGAAAGCCAGCCATTTAAGTGACTATCAGTTCGTTGTTAGAAATACAGAAGGACGAATTGAAGGAATAATTCAACTTCATGCTTACGGTAAGTTTTTTAGTCATCCGTAATAGACCAGTTATTTCTTTCACAGTTTTTTCCTGTTAAACTATTTTTACCATACGTTTTAATCAAACTCACTACGACGGGCTATTGAAATGTTTACATCTTGTGCATCAAAACTGGTATCAAAAAATTGTATTTAAAACAATAGTCTACACATATGTTACATTAACTACCGATCAAAAAATAAAAGATTAATAAACTTTTTTTTCGGTTAAGAAAATTCTTACACCCAAGGAAGACATTTAATACTGCGGACAAGTGTTACCATGTTTCGAGGCAAAAATATTCTTTCAATCTGCGATGTAACAACTTTACAAGAGCATTGTCTGTTGTCATTGATGTGGCAGGTAAAACATCATCTAAAAATAAAATAATTAATTAATTGATCCGTTAATAGCACAAAAAGTAGAAACAAATAGATTTATCTAAGTTCTCATCATTCAACATTATTTTAACATTTTTAAGAACCAGATGTGACTATGGAGGAAATAGCTTTTTGCAATACTGCAAACGATTTTATTCTTACCTGTACATTACATGAGAAAAACGGTCATAATTGGGAAAACTATTGGTGGCATTATAGGACTGGAGTAAAAATTCGTGAGATGTCTGGATCAGTTTTAAAAGGCACTGCAAAACTTGAAATAAAATATTGTGATTACCAAGACTCAGGTGAATACATATGTTCCTGGAAAAACAACGAAACTCAGGTTCAAGCATCCACCAAGGTGGTAGTGTTTGGTAAGCAAAAATATCAAATAACTCTTAATTTTCAATGGTTTGTTTAGTATATATAAAGTATTGCAATTCTACATGATTGTGTAATAGGATAGAGAATGGAAACGGAGAATGTGTCGAAGAGACAACAACCCGACCAAAGAGCAGAAAACAGCTCAAGGCTACCAATGGGTCTTAAACGCAGCGAGAAAATCCCGCACACGAAGGCAAGCTTCAGCTGGTCCCTAAACAATAATGCATACTAGTTCAGCGAAATGGACGGCAGACTTAACTCCGAAACATACAAATGAACCAAAATTCAAAAAACACACAAGACTAACAAAGGCTAGAGGTTCCTGACTTGGGACAGGAGCAAAAATGCGGCGGGGTTAAACATGTTTTGTGAGATCTCAATGCTACCCTATACCTCTAGCTAATGTGAAATAAACAAACACACAGCAAACAAACACACAGCAATACACAAAGTAAAACTGCTGTCTTGAAGATCTAACCTTTGTCATTATCTTTAATAACACTAATCTTGATTCACTACAAAAAAGAGGTAAATATACATTATGTGAACATATAAGGAATGTTTGTCAAAATCCGTATGCTGGTGAAATTTACTGATAAACGTACTCATAAAAGAATTTATATAAAAATGAGCAGCATGGGTGGCTTACAAGAGACATCGACTATTTACCAATCCACATCACTTGATTTCAGCCCTGGTTGGTCCCCTATTGTCCCCTATTTTAGTTTTAGTGTTGTGTTTATATTGTTTGGTTGTTTATTCTCGTCCTTCCTCATCTAATTTTTGTATTTTTGTCTCTGTATTTATGATTGTTATATGAAATTGTGGATTTTTCTGGCCTTGTCCATCTATATCTGTTGCTCATTTAATTATGCCATTATTTTTTTGTAAGGTATGCCAATAATAGCAAAACGGTCTGTTCAAATTGAAGAAGACTTCTTGAGATTTACTGTATACTTTTTAACAACTTCAACTCCTGCCGAGACTAACTGGTATTTAAACGACCGAAATATGGGAGAAAATTCAACCCCTCTGATGAATACGACCATCAATATATTAGTTTATGAAAAGAATATAACTACAAATGGTTATCGCAGCGACTTTGTCATAGAAACTGCAAATTACTCTGGAAGGTCGTTGAACTGTCATGTACGAAATATCTACGGAAGTACAGAAGCATCATTTGATGATATCCAACCAAGGATCGTGGACCAAAGTAACAAAATGGCGACGGGAACCATCAAACTTGTAAATGACCCTAGAGATAAGGAAAATAGTTAAGTAATGCTAATGTATGATGTCTATTCACGGGCTTTTATGTATGAAGAAAGTAACATATATTTTACTGACTTAAGTATATTTAAAACACACCAAACATTTCACATTTATGTTGCACAAGAATCATATCGATGTCGAATCGTTTCCTCGCTTGTACTCGCCTGTTCTCAGCTTTTCAGTCTAATAGTCTTCATGCATTATGATTTATGTTATAATAATGTAGGTTTGGGTTTTCGAAATAGTTATCTGACTACGCCTAAAAACCTTCGAGAGAAATGTTTATTTCATACATAAATTGGTCACTACTTGTTTATTCACAGATAGATACTCTAGTCTATATATCTACGTCGGTGTACCAAGTGCTGTCACTTTGATATTAGTAATTGTGATTATTGTTATAGTGTACTTCCGACAGAAGCACAAAGGAAAACAAGGTAAAAACAACTTATATGCACGTTTGAATTTTTCGGTTATTTTTAAGTGGGATTTATTTAATTGATAATTTCTTCACTTTGGTTAAAACAATAACTTAGAAAAGATTTTTAATATGACAGTTAAACTTCATGAAAGCTACCTTTTATGATTTTTTTCAATTATTAAATTTCTTTGAAAAAAGAAATAAAAGAAGACATAAGATTGGGTAAATTTCGATAAGATTGCAACAATGAACTCATCTTTTTGAAAGACACCTTCTTAAGCTAACCTAGCACGAATTGCAGGATCAGGTGAGCGAGTGCCATAATTTGGCGTCCGTTGTCGTCGTATACTTTCGTGTCAAGATCTTCTCCCCTGAAACTACTGGACCAATTGGGGCCAATATTCGATCTTAAAGTCGTATACGGTATTCTCGACTTCCAAATAACATTGTGTTGTAACTAAAAGTAGCAGAAAGGGGGAAGAATTTGAAAAATCTTCTTCTATGAAACTAAATGGCTTCATGGAACAAATTTTGTCAAGAATGGTCCTTAGTTCGTCTTCTTTCAGAATTGTAACCGATCAACAAAAAATGACCACCACAGCCGAGCTTAATTTAAGATAGGATCAAATGGAAAAATTCATTGAATTTTTTTATTGTCCGAAGCAACTTGGCCATTTAGAAGACACCTTGACAGCAATGGTCCCTAGATGGTTATCTTTCAGAAAAAAAACATAGCAAGAATGATCCTTAGAGGATTCGCTTTAGAAATTTTGCCAGATAACCAAGACTGTCAATCAAGATGGCTGTCACAGCCGAACTTATCTTAACATAGGTCACTTTGGGAAAATTTATTTAAAATTGTCTTGTCTAAAACCAGTAGGCAACACAGCATATAGGACTATCTGGAAAATTGCACCTCCATGACTTCACAAATATTGTAGGCAATAGTATCTACATGGAGATGATCCAATATCAAGCAATTGTCCATTGATCCCAATCATCAACCAAGTACAATGTAGCCTTTCGGTTTTACTTATGACTGTTGATTGGGAAATTGAATCAGGGCTCAGGGGCTCTAGTTTAGCATCAAAAGAGCTTTTTGTCAGTTTGAATTAATGAGGACAGTCTTTCAGTAATGGGTATCAATCTAAGATTTCTATATTGTCGTATGTTCCTGTATGCAAAACTACCAGTCGAATCTGAAAACCTAACTTGCTTTCTGTCGGCCCAGTCTACTTTTAATTATATTATATCCGCTTTTTATACTATACTAACTAATAACTATGTTAAGATATTTTATCCAATATTGATATATTTTTGAAATGTTATTTTGAATTTAATATCCATTCATTGTATGTGGAAGACATTTTATTTTGATATTTCCAATAATGTCTTAGTCTTAGTCTTAAATCTAATATTGTTTTTAAATAGGATACAATTATTTCAAT
Source organism: Mytilisepta virgata (assembly GCA_028015205.1). Classification (NCBI taxonomy): domain Eukaryota; kingdom Metazoa; phylum Mollusca; class Bivalvia; order Mytilida; family Mytilidae; genus Mytilisepta; species Mytilisepta virgata. The sequence continues at coordinate 31,699,363 of CM051511.1, read as the reverse complement.
CACAAAACCTAGTGGTTTTTTTTATATCAGTTCTTCTGTACATATACTGTTTGTTATGGTTATTTTGATCTTATTCTTCGTACTGGCCAAAAAGTGCAATACATATACTTGTATGCTTAGATATATTTATGTTTATTATCTGGTTTCCAGGGATATCTGTCACCATCTCTCATAATGGAAGGTATGTTTATGATTGGAATGAGCACTTGGAAAGTCCTTATTTTGGAATAAATAATATAGCACGAAAAGTAGAATTAACATTGAATATTCGGAATAAATTACACGAAAAACCTAGCCCATTTAATGCTAGGATATTTAGACCCTTTTTTATTGCTCACAATGTTTTGGCATTTATTTTTTGTCTTCCAAAGTTTTTCTTCTACGTATCTGATGAAATGCGCATCGTACGCATGAAATAAAGGTATCGTATACATTTACGTAATCTTATTTTTACTATTTCCAATATTTGCGTTCAAAGACAACTTTAGAAGGATGGATGGATAATTATTGTATAACTAATCGTTGAATTCAAATACCATAAATAAACAACACGTGACCGAACTACGCAGTAAATCACGATTAACAGAAATAATTTGAAATAAAACGGACAATGTCTTTTGGCATCTCTCCGAGGCAATCGTGACGTCATTTTGAGTGAAAGAACGGCCGTTCTTCTCACATGTGATTTACCAGATTTTTTTTCACTCGGATACTACGGTAAATCACCGGTTACAATGTAATAAATTATTGCTTAACGTCCAGTGGCAATTATTTATTGCATATCAGGACGTACGAGAACATGTTGATAGATATGAATATGAACTTAACGCTGTTTTGTACTATACCGAAACGCTGAGTCGGATTTCTAATGTGCTAGCTCACGAGGTAACAATCCGCAGGACATATCACCCACTGGGACACATTATGCTGACTCCGAACAGACCAGTCCTTTACTCCAACTCCTTGGCGGAGAAGCAGCAAATACCAAATTTAACGTATTTCGTTTGAACCTGCTGGGGATCGAACTCGCGAGCACGCTACAACGCGACCACCGAGGCGGTTGACAAATTTAGGATTTTAGTTTCATTCAGCTAGAATAAATAATACCAAGATTTTATTCATTTAATATGTTCTTGTAACAAAAAAAGGTTTCCTTCTTTCAATATTAAAAAAAACTATGGAAAAAATAATTGCTATGGATAAATACTTAATGAAGACTCTAAGAAAACTTTGACGACTTAGTTGTTGATGGTTTAATCATTATGGATTAAGAATGCATACTATATTTTGTTTACATTTGTCATAGGCCGGAAAATAATGATCAAATAGACGAAGAGGAACATTATGAAGAAATCGACAACACTTCCTATCAGTCTGTAACATGGAGAAACTACGACTTCAATTGTGAAACAGTATCCAACTCGAATACTAATGATGACAAGTCGAATACAGAAGAAAGCAATTCGATTACATCATACGATGAACAAAGCAAACCCAACGTGAAGCCAATCGACTGTGTGCAAAATATTTATAGCGATCTGAAACTCCCTCAGACAGATATGCATTGTTACCAATCAACAACAGTCCGTAATGGATCAACATTGTTTCGAAACGATGGTAGTCTTGTTTCAAAATCGACGGAAAAATTTCACACCGTTTAATTTCAAAAAATAATATATATTTAGAAAAAAAATATATAACGAAATGTGACAAGTACTATTGTGCAGTCCATTTTCTTCGAAAAAATTAACATGTGTACATTTGTAACCAAAATTTACTTTTTACGGTTAATATTGATATTGGTTACTAGGATTGGTACTGCATCTGATAGGGATTTTGATAAGTATTGTATGACAAGCCGTTTTACTATTTATTCTAACATCAAGATATCTTATATAATCTAGTTTTTATAAGATATCTTATTAAGTATAGTTTATAAAATATCTCATATAGTTTATAAGATATCTTATAAAGAAAATTATATGAGATATCTTATAAAATCTTATATGATGATTTCCTCATCATTAAGTATACTGTTCCAGTGTTTTATGATAGCTCAGCTAAGCTGTTTAACATGTGGGCTGAATTTTGTTATGAATGATAGCGGAGAGGCCCTCTTTTGTTTTTATTTTTCACCCTCAACATGTCATTCCGTTTTTATTGTTCCATGTTCTTTTTTATACTTTCAATTTCAGTGCGTTCGTAGTTTTCCTGTTTTTTTGTTAGATATGTTGTTATATCAAGAATTCCCTTCTTTTTCAAATCTATTTCAAAGGAATAAAAGTGTTTCGAGGAATCGCATTCGGTTGTCAGACAACGCAAACGTAAATTGTAACAAGTCATGCTGTCTGTTAGCATTGTGGAAAAATTCAACGTCCTGATTTGCGCAATCCATAACCAGGAAGAGATCACACTTGTATCTGCAAAAGTATAGAATTTTATATTTTTATCTCTGGATGTACGAACATTTTTTTTCAATTATTTCAAACACCGTTAGGTCCGCAATTTCCGAAGCTAAGGCGTTTCCCATCGGAACACCTGTGCTCTGGCAAAACTTCTTATCACCAAACTAAAAAGTTTTCTAATATGATTTTTAATAGCACCATCACATCTTCCAGAGGAGGAATTGGAAATTCCTGCTCGCTGCGCTCTATAATAGGCCAGGTATTTTTAACCGATTCAATCAATTCCTTGTGTGTTAAGTTCATGTACAGATGAATTATTTTCACGTTTCACTTCTTTCTAATTTTCCATGGTAGGAGCTAACATATGGGTATTTATGTACGGCCAAAAATACTACAGTGAGCTAGAATTCAGTGTAATCTTGGCAATATCACTAGAAAACCCACCGTCGGGCAACAGAAGTCTCTTTAAGTCAGTTTTATTTGTCTGTTGGTTAGTTAACAGTGTACATTTGCACATATCTAATTCATGTCGTAAAGCATCAACAGTTGTCCTGCAATAATCTTTCTGAACACAATTATCAATCTGATTTCTCAGATAGGCATTTTCATTTTCTTTGTTATCCAATCTTTCTTGAATGCGTTGGATTGTTTCCTTTAAAGAATTTACCTCAGCTGAAAAGATATAATTTCTTTACCGAAGTCAAATGATGAAATAAATCCTAATAATAAATAATTTCTTAGTTAATAGAATAAATTTTACTTAAAAATCAAGTACAAAAGTTTCTTAACAAAGAAATATTAGGATTGTATTCATCAGAGGACATAAAAAGTTTGTTGGACGAGGAATATCCTTGTCACTCTTACCTATTCTATAGTCAAATTCACCAAGTCCTGTGAAGAATTTCTCGAAGAAAATATATGCTGACACCAAAAATAAAAAGTAAACATGTAAGGCTATACCAAATACATTTTTAGTTCTTTGGAATTTTGGATGGTAAAAATAGGTGCGATCGGGCGAAATTTGAATTCTAATTTTTTTTTCTCGAGGACTAGTTTTTTTTTTTTGTCGAAGATCAAATTTAGTTGCGGAACACATTTTTTTAACTAAAATATTGCAAAAATGAGGAAATAATCTCAATCTTTACAAACTTCTACCAATGGGCGCACAATCTTAATTTTAATTTCTTGAAAAATGAGGAATTTGGGGCGTATTTTAAGTATTTTTGCAAAAGGAAGTTCCAAAATTTTTTTTCTTAAAATTTACGTAGTTCCAAAATTTTAGCCGAGAAATCCAAAAAACGAAAGATTAATTTGGCGTAGCCTAATATATACATACCAAGAGGTATATCAGTGTCGCTTGCAGAATTGATACAAGAGGTCAAGGCGAGAACAAAACAACAAGAAAAGACACAACCATTTTGATAAGCTGGTATAGCTCTAATTTGTTATCTCTGAATGTTAACAGATAACGTCGTGGTTAAGATTATCCCATATGACATTACAAGACTTCGTAATCTATGTTATTCCCCTTACAAGACATCTGACCAATTAAGCTTTATTTTGTGCCATTTAATCTTAATTTACATTGTGATTGTACTAAAACACAACATACGGTGAATAATTCCTAAAAGAAAAGTAATGGGCAGAATTTGGAATTTTGCTCTGCAAACATTTTCTTAAACTGAATTGTTTCTTTTTTTTAATTTACTTATTGAAAATCTTAATTATATTATCTTTTGGAATTCACGTTTTCTTATCAAAATCATGAATTTCATAAAAAAAAAATATTGCATAATAATAAACGCGGAAACATGATTCTTCCGAAGGTTTTCTATTGAGAATGTTAATGTTCTCGATCAATGTTCAAACTATAGGGTAAAATATTCAGATAGACAAGAGGTCTTGGATAGCATAAGCTCCATTGGGAACTAAAGCAGCGTCCAGATAGGGGCCCGGTGGAGGGGCGGAGGAAGTTTCTGCTATTTAAGAAATGGATGCACAATTCACAATTTCCGAAATTTTGCCCCTTTGGACCTCAATTTTTGAAAATCAATTTTTAACAGATTTGCTGTATATCTATATTTAGTGTATGATAATTCTATAGTAATATGAACATGTATAAATAAAATTATAAATTTTAAAAATAAAATAAAAAATTTCACAAAAAATCGGTCCCAATTGCAAAATTAAGTTTTTGAAATAAAAAAAAATCTAAAACATTCCACATTTACATATATGGTGTATGACAGTGCTGTAAAGAAATAAAATGAATAATTAAAGAAGTCTTTATCTTACAGGCTTAAGGACGATCGTTGGTATAATAAGAAATAAATAGGATTTGAAATAGGTGTTTTAGTTTGAGAGAACATATGAATAGTAAACAAATAAGCAAGAAAAAATATAGGTTCATGTACTCATTTTAGAGCTATAAGGCCTTAAAAATTTGCAGGAAATGGGTTTTCTCTGGATTTTTCATTGTCTTTGCATTTACAACTTGAGTCTCTCAAAAATGTATGAAAAAATAAAAAGGATTTCATAAAATTTTGTCAAATACCATTTTAAGGTATATATGATTAAATTATAAAGAAAAAGTGGGGGTCCATGGGCAAAAAATTTCATGTTTAAGAAATGGATAAAACCCGAGGATTCAGCTTTCCTAATTTTGGACTATTTGAACAAAATTATGTACATGTATAACCAGCTCAAGTTTTGGCAGGATGGTCCCGGTTCAGCCAACAACTGGTCATGTCTAGCCCTCTGCGGTTTTTCTCGTGGTTGTCTGAAAAGACCCAGATGAATCCTTTATGAAACCGAGATACATTTGTACTCTGGGTTGGAAAGGTGGTCTGCTGATGTATCGTTTGAGGTTGATGTTTGGGTTCTGGGGTCTTGGATGATAACCACTGATGGAGGCACAGAGAAGGCGGTGGCTTATGGGACAAGCTTCCTCGGCTTAATGAGGTCACATCTTTGCCTTTTGTGGATACCCGTAAGGATAGAGGACAGGATCATGGTGGTTGAAACACACCACTTTGGCCCTTACTTTATCTTAAACGGGCGGTCGGATGGGCCCGGTCCTGATCAATCGGCTGGTCACGTCAAGCCCTTGAACTTGACCTGTTTCCAAAATGTACAACAATAGTACCATTTACATATGTTGGGTTCAAGAAGGCGGTGGCTCATGGGTCAATCGTGTGGATGGTACATTGGGCGGTTGTCTCGTCAGGCAACCCCTAGCACGAGGCTTGCACCCATTAAAAGGTACTCCATGCGAGTATCTTATTCTGGTAGACCTGATGCTTGTCGCAATTGTGGCAAGCATACATCGTTTTGATGCTGCTCCGAGGTGGGCGGAGAGCCAGGATAATGAAATGTATATATATGACCATGGATTTTCAACAAAAAAACACCAAACCAATCAACATGTAAACGGAAACTCGAGACCAGCGATGATGAGGAACATACAGCAAAATTTTTAGTTGCAGCAGCAGTAAATAGTGAAAAAACCAGTCACCAAAATGTCTCCTTTTGTCATCCAAAAAACTCTACAAGGTTATGCTGGACAGCTTAAAAAAGTCACAAAAATGAGAAACGGAAATTTGCTATTTGAATGTTTTCGATCCCAACAGTCTAAAAACCTACTCTCTCTCACAACAATTCCTGATATCAACATTTCCGTTACATTTCCGCTATTTAGCTGCATTGACAGAGGACGAAATATTTGATGAACTGAAATCCCAGAATGTATCAAAAGTTAAGAGGTTTACAAAACTGTCTGAAGATAAAATTATTAAACTGAATGCTTATCTCATCACTTTTGACTGTACCCGTATGCCTGAACATATCTTCATAGGTCCCTACAAAATCAAAGTTGACACCTACATACCTAACCCTACTCGTTGCTTCAAATGCCAGAAATTTGGGCACGGTAGGAGTTCATGCAGAGGTATTGAAAAGTGTGTCAAATGTTCTGTAGAGGGCCATTCCAATTTTGATTGTGACGGCCACATTAAATGTATAAATTGCGGACTAGAACATATGGCCAACTCCAGAAACTGCCAATTTTACAAAACAGAACTTGAAATTCAAAGATCAGTCTTGTCGTCATTTGGTATTTCCATCAAAGATGATGATCTTGATCTCCCTACCTTGTATTGGATACCCAAGTTACATAAGTGTCCATACAAACAACGCTTTATACCTGGATCTGCCAAGTGTTCCACCAAACCATTGTCTCAACTTCTAACTTCTATTTTAACAGCTGCCAAAACGGGCCTCCAAAGTAATTGTGAGACAAGCTATTCAAGAAGTGGTATCAATCAAATGTGGATATTAAAGAACTCCAAAGACTTAAAGGATATTTTACGATCTCGGTCCATTTCAGTCTGTAACAGCATAAAACAATTTGATTTCTCTACCCTCTATACCACCATTCCTCATTCACAACTGAAGGAGAAGTTGAAAGATCTAATCCATCGATGCTTTCAAAATAAAAATGGCAACAACAGATACACATACCTTGTCATTGGTAGAGATAAATCATACTTCGTTAAAAACCACTCTAAATCTAACAAAAAATATACAGAGGACGAAATTGTCCTGATGATTGAATTTTTGATCTACAACATATTTGTTCAATTTGGTGGACGTGTTTTCCAACAGACAATTGGCATTCCTATGGGTACTAATTGTGCGCCACTACTGGCCGACTTGTTCCTTTACTCATATGAGGCAGACTTCCTTGATGGGCTTCTTAAGGAAAAACAGAAGAAATTAGCCCGTACATTTAATTTCAGCTTCCGCTACATAGATGATGTCTTATCACTCAACAATTCACGTTTTGGGAATTTCTTACATCTCATCTATCTCAATGAGCTCCAAATTAAGGATACAACAGACACTGCCAAGTCTGCATCTTATCTTGACCTTCACCTCGAAATTGACACCAGAGGAAGGTTGAATACAAAACTTTACGACAAACGGGATGACTTTGACTTCCCAATCGTCAACTTCCCATTTTTGAGCGGCAATATTCCAGAAGTGCCGGCGTATGGAGTATATATTTCACAACTCATACGTTATTCCAGAGCTTGTGACATATACATTGACTTCCTGGACAGAGCCCGGCTTCCGACAGAAAAGTTGCTCAGACAGGGGTACGTTGCTCCTAAGCTGAAGTCATCCTTATTAAAGTTTTATGGGCGTCATCATGACTTGGTTGACAGGTATGAAAAAACCGTTTCCCAAATGAAAATGGACCTGTTCCATTGATATTATCCCTTCCTCATATCGGATTTTACATGGACAGCATGGCGGGTGTCCTGCAGGAAGCAGAGACTGCTTACTCTTACGGAGCACCTGAGTCTACCCCCGGTTTTTTGGTGGGGTCCATGTTGTTCATATGTTTTTAGTTTTTAATTGTAGTACATATATTGTTTTGGTCTTGTCTTCTTTGTTCTCCGGAGTTTGTCAGTTGTTACGATTTTTCTCTCCTTCGAATATCCCTTTGGTATTTCTTGACTTTACTAAAGTAGAAAAGCGTTTAAGCTATCAAGAAGCTAAAAAACTGGTCTCTGCCTCTAATAACTCTACTCTAGCCACCTCATATGCTGACAAAGTTAAATCATCCAAAACCAACAGATCTTTTGCTACTCAAACTGACTTCACCTGGCCTGATGGAACAGAAATTCAACTTCTTCTCGTCTCGTCCAACCAATCATATGGGAAAACACCTCAACCTAAACAATCTTCATCAAATTCCTCACAAACAACAGCCACATACCTGTCTTCAAATACAACCAATCAACAAAAACTGACACCAAAACAAAGGTCGTCCATATCTTCAACCAAACAATCGCCTCAAAAACCTTCACTATCACAGAGAGCTGCACGTTCCTCATCAAAAGGTAAATCTCAAGTCATCAAATTTTCAAATCGCCTCTCGAAGGCTGAAAAATATTCAAAATTGAATCCTTTATACGCAACGAGTTTGCTAAGGGTGAACACGTTGTGTCGGTCTTTTTCGATCTTGAAAAAGCCTACGACACCACGTGGAAATATGGTATTTTAAAAGATCTAAACAATATGGGGTTGAAAGGTAGGTTACTTACCTTTATTGATGATTTTATGTCTAACAGACAGTTCAAGGTAAAAGTTAATACTACCATGTCTGACCCTTTTGAACAAGAGATGGGTGTTCCTCAGGGAAGCATTCTTTCTGTTACTTCATTTAGCATTTAAAATAAATAGTTTAACTAAAACGTTACAAAAGAATGTTGAAGAGTCTCTTTATGTTGATGATTTTCTGATATGTTATAGAGCTAGAAATATGAACAATATAGAAAGACAATTACAATTGTCTTTAAATAAAATTGAAAAATGGGCTATAGAAAATGGTTTTATTTTTGCAATAAACGCAAAATGCATTTAGACCCTGAGCTAAAACTCAATAACTCGCCTATTGAGTTGTTAAGGAAACAAAATTTCTTGGTCTTCTGTTCGATAGTAAACTCACTTTTGTACCCCTAAAAGATAAATGTTTGAAAGCATTGGATATTTTAAAAGTTGTTTCCAGCACTGACTGGGGTGCTGATAAAAATATTTTATTAAATTTATATCGATCTTTAGTAAGATCAAAACTTGATTATGGTTCCATTATATATGGATGAGGGTGGTAAAGGGGGGGGGTCTGAACACGGAAACACGTGAAATAAAAATAGCAAAAACGTAGCACGGAAAATAAAAAACGGGAAAAACGAAGCACGAGAAATGAATATTAAGGAAAACGTTTTATTAGATTACACAAGTTTCAGAATGTATTATAACACATATATACGTTAATTCTCGCGATGGTACGTGCTTCGCATATTCGGAAGAAACCACTAAGCATTTGATTGTATATCTTGGGATGAACCAAGTACCTTGTGCGTCACGAGTGCGTGTTCCATAAGTCCTATAAGATTAGTATCAAACCCTCTGTACTAGTGCGAGTGTAGTCCAAATAATTATGACGTCTTGAAAGGCTATTTTATTTTTTTGCTTTTTTGCTGCGACAGTAAGGCGTCAAAGCAAAAAAATAAAATAGCCTTTCAAGACGTCATAATTATTTGGACTACTGCGAGTGTGGCCCCTCCCCCCAGAACTTGCAGAAGACATACTCTAAGCGAAATCTACGAACGTTTTTGGGGTGCTGCTCTCCTCTTATGAAGGTCTATCATTTTATCGTCTCATTCGACAGACTTGCATCGTTTCCCCGAGACACAAAATAGGAGAAGGACTGAAAAGATTCTTTAAAGACAATGCAATAAGGAGAACAATATGAATGGTCCATACCTTGTAAGATTGGGTTCAGAATCAGTGGTTTCTTTTCCAGATGGAAACTTTCCTCTGTGTTGATGGTGAATACTTTGGTCCCATCTTTCCCTTTCTCTATCCTTCCGACTGTTGCGGAGATGGTGTACCCCAAACCTTTTTTCGCCGCTCCCTCATTAAGCCCGCACGTATTACGTATTTTTTTTAATCATATGATTCAGCGGTTGGTCAAGGTCAACCTCTACCCGTTGCCTTTCTTTTGCTAAAGGCGGTTCACTACTATCACTACTGTTATAAAAGTAAATAATGCATTCAACAATGACAATCTCATGAATCTGTTTTGAATTTTCCTCCATTTCAACTTATTGATACTGTTATTTAAGTACTTATAGACTATTAATGACGAGAGCAATTAATTTACTGGGAACAAGTTCATTAATATATAATTTAAAACAATATCCGGGCTGACTTTGAATTAGGGAAACAAGTCGTTTCGGCCATACTACCAGTTCGGCCATAGAATTAAAGTCGATTCGGCCATGGAATATTTATACGGAATCTCACAAATATTTACAGACCTGTTTACCACTACGATTTTGGCGTAGTTTGTACGATTTTTTGTACTCAAATTACGCTCTACGCCCAAATAGGTCATTTCTACGCTTTCAAAGATGTTACAGTAAAAAAAAATCGGCAGTATGTAATTTTGTGTCTAAAGGAAGTTATCCGAACGCAAAACGGAGTCTTTGTCTTTTACGCATTTGATAATGAATATATAAGTATGTATTACAAACGTTCTGGTGATCGTTGACTGTCAAGTTTGACACATGGCGCGATGCCGAAACGAAAGAATAATGTTGTTGAAGGTAACACTGACAAGCTATATTATTTAATTTTTTTTATTTTGTTTGAAAATCTAGTCATTGTTGAATTGGTTAACTGACTTATTGTTATAATAAAAGTTTGAAATAATTTGAACTGTTCAAAAGTTTTCAATTAGTTACATATTGTGATGCCAGACATATTTCAAAACGCAAATACGAACAAGAGGTCAGAGAACATAAATGTTTTGATGTTTGGACCAAGGACAGACCATGGTTGTATCTTTGGATTTACAAGAGAATGCCTTAATAAAATTTAGGAAGAAAACATATATCATTATTGTGTTCAATATAACTAATCCTTTTGAATTTATATATTTGGTACCTTCAAAACATGACTCTAAAAGCTCTCAGAATGCAGCATTTTGCATCTAGCTTTTCAGACCCCCCTAGCAAGTTCGCGGCGCGTTGGGCCGCTCATCGGTTATAGTAATTTTTAGGACTTGTAAAATCTAAAACTACACCTAAATATTGAAAACTACACTTTCTAAATGTATAAACTACACTACAAGCTTAAATGGGGTAAACAGGTCTGTATTTAACAAGTTCTAAGCTCAAAATTTAAGTTTTATTTTATATATTTAATAAATATAACTTTTTAATCAAATGCGGGACAAGCACGAGAAATTAAGAGTACCGACACGAATCACGGAAAATAAATAAGGGGAAACACAAAGCACGCACATCGAACCACAAACACGAGAAAACGAGAAATAAAACGTCAAAACACGAAAACACATGAAATAAAAAGGCCGAAAACGTTGCACGAAAATAACTCTTTACCACCCTCATGGATCTGCTCGCAAATCCTATATAAAAATTCTAGATACGGTTCACCACCAAGGTCTACGTTTGGCCTTGGGGGCGTTCAGAACATCTCCCGTAGAAAGTTTATATGTACAATGTAGAGGCGAACCAGCCGTCTCTTTACAACCGTAGAATAAAACTTGGTCTACAATATTTAACCAAGCTGAAATCCTATCCTTCCTCTGCCTACGACTGTGTTTTCAACCCTCTCTATTAGGATATATTTGAACAACATGAAAACAAAATTCCTCCTTTTGGTATCCGGATGAAACCACACATTTCTGGTTCTAACATCAACCTTGAAGAAATTGTTCCTATTAATATACCTCAATCGCCACTGTGGCTTGTACCCAAAAAATTAAACCAATGTTTATTTTTGACCTTAGAAAACATAAAAAATCCGAAACAAACCCTATTCTTATTCAGCAACATTTTGCTGAAATAAAATCAAATTTTGCATTTCATGACTATTTATACTGATGTATCTAAGGACGGAGACAAAGTAGCTGCGACAGCAGTCCACGGACAGCAGGCAGCAACTTTCCGCCTTCCATCCTCCTGTTCAATATTTACTGCTGACGCTAGAGCCATCATTCTGGCTTTATAATTTGTCAGAATGTCTGAAAAACTTACAATTCTTATTTGCTCAGATTCTCTTTCATGTTTATTGGCTATAGAAGGTCAGAAATATGAAAACCCTTTAATTGCCCATATTATTAAGTTCTATAAAACACTTGTCCAAATGGGCAAAGAAATAGTTTTTATCTGGATACCAAGTCATATTGGTATCCGAAGAAACACAGTCGTAGATAGTATAGCGAAGGATGCTTTAGATGACCCAGTTACTAATATGTCAGTGCCTTATACTGATTTTAAACCTTTGATTTACAAGTATGGTTTAGGTCTGTGGCAGTCCCAGTGGGATCTGCTTACAGACAATAAATTGCATGCTATTGAGCCAACTGTTCGCACAAGTATTTGTTTCTTCGTCAAAAGCCGGAGAGAACAAGGTGTTTTAACTAGATGTCGCATTGGCCCCACCAGGACGACTCATTCTTTTATTTTTAGAGAATGAACAGCCTCCTGAGTATATTCCGTGTCAATGTCAACATAGTATTAAACATCTTTTAATTGACTGTGTAAATAAATCCGACATTATTAGTCGGTACTACACAGTCAACAATATGAAAGACTTGTTTACCACGGTTGCTGGTAACGGTATTTTACATTATTTGAAAGACGTTGGACTGTATTCGAGAATATAGTCTGACATTCTTGAATAGAGTCCAATAATTTTAAATTTGTTCATATGTTTTGAATGATGTAATTTATTTAATAGCGTATCTGTGATATTATTTTGCAAATTTCACTGTGATATTATTTTTGATTTTGAGTGTTTGTCTAGTATTGTTTTATTGTTTTGTTTTCTTCTTAAATATTATTTGTAAATAGTTCATTCGTTTTAGATAGTATTTTTTTTAATCATACTTAATTTAATTTAATTAGTTCTCGTCGTGATATGGCTTAAATGTCGCCTACACGGCGTAAAACAATAATTAATCAATCAATCAATCAAAAAGATTTGTAAGTGGTATATACCATTTTATTAGAAAGCTTCAAAAAGATTTGTAGCCTCACTGCCAATATGTAAACCTTCGGTTTATAATTAAGAAACCTCCAGAGAAAAAAGATTGCATAACAGTATATTTATCTTTTTTTCGGATTTTGACATGTCTTTTGCATAATCTGCTTCGATGCTTCAATTCGTTATTATCGTATTTCCCCATGCCTATATCGACCTGCTGAGGCCTTCACAATTTCCCGTATTTCGGCACTGTGACGTCGTAAAGAGTTGACCCGACCCTAATATGAGCTGACCCGAATATATCAGCGACGTCATAATGTTTGACCCAACGTTGACCCGAATATATCAGGAAAACATCCGGTTATAGGCAGATGGCCATTGAAAAGTAAGAAATTCCATTAAGATTGCTAGTTAACAATACGATAAATTTATCATAAAGTTTTCTTCAAACAAATATTGTAAAATATAAGCCGCTCGACACTATATGAAGCTTTTTAGCTCGTTCGCTACGCTCACTCGCCGAAAAAGCTTCACATTGTGTCTCGCGGCTGATATTTTACGATATACGTTTGCAGAAAACCTGATAATATGTACATATAATGTCACCATTTCGTGACTGGCTACGAAATATATTATTTATTTACATGTATTTATTTGCAAATTACACCCATACGGGTCATAGCAAAACACAATTTAACAAACATAATGCAATACATGTACAGTTTAAGCACGACAACATGGTTATATACACAAAATAAAACATTTTATGTACAGTAAATTTTAAGCACTGTTGAATTCTACTTTAACGGAGGTGGACCCTATTTTCGCAGTGCCAATGACTGCTTTATAAAGTAACAAATGAATGGTAGAAGTTCAAGTTTTGGGTTTAAAATAGATTTAATATATAAATAAGTTGTTTACATGTATATCTAAGTTTTGGGGGATGTTTAATTGTTGAAATAAGACATTACAATGGAAGAAAAAGTGATATTCGTCTTCCAGCTCTTTACAATTAGTACATAATCTAAGATCTAGTTTTATTTCAGTTTTGATTTGTTTATATAGAAATAATTTAGAATTATTATTTAAATTTGATGGTTTAAATAGTGTTTGGTTTGTGTAATGATCATTTACAATTTGTTTTACTTTTTAGCTCACCTGACCTAAAAGGTCAAGGGAGCTTTTCTCATCACTTGGCGTCCGTCGTCCTCGTCGTCGTCTGTTAACTTTTACAAAAATCTTCTCTGAAACTACTGGGCCAAATGTAATCAAACTTGGCCATAAGCATCATTAAGGTATCTAGTTTAAAAAATGTGTCCGATGACCCCGCCTGCCAACCAACATAATAGACATGGCTAAAAATAGAACATAGGGGTAAACTGCAGTTTTTGTCTTATATCTCAAAAACTAAAGCAATTAGAGCAAAACTGACGGGGTAAAAATGTTCATCAGGTCAAGATCTATCTGACATGAAATTTTCAGACGAATCGGTCAACCCTTTGTTGGGTTATTGCCCCTGAATTGTTAATTTTAAGGAAATTTTGCAGTTTTAGGTTATTATCTCGAATATTATTATAGATAAAGACAAATTGTAAACATCAAAAATGTTCAACAAAGTAAGATCTACAAATAAGTCAACGTGACCAAAATCATTGATTGACCCCTTATAGGAGTTTTTGCCCTTTAAAGACGGCATTTGACGTAAACTTTCTTTTAACGATATTTTCCTCTCAAACCACTGGGCCAATTGAGACGAAACTTTGGTGGAATGGTCCTTGAGTGGCCCCCTTCCAAAAATTTGTCTGGCATCCCCGACTTCCAACCGACATGGCTGCTGTTACTAAAAATAGAAAAAGGGGGGATGAATTTCAAAAATCTTCTTCTATGAAACTACAAGGACAATTGGTACCAAACTTGGCAGTAGTGGTCCTTAGGAGGTTATCTTTCAGAAATATGTCCGATGACCCGGACTGCTAACCACAGCTGAACTTAGTTTAACATAGGGCCCTATGGGAAATTCATTGAAAAATCTTCTTGTCTGAAACAACTTGACCAATTGGAACCAGACTAGGCAGCAATGGTCCTTAGGAGGTCCTCTTTCAGAAATGTGTCGGATTTTGTGGACTGTGAACCAAGATGGCCGCCACAGCCGAACTTAGTTTGACATAGGACCCTATGAGAAATTCACTCAAAAATCTTCTTGTCTGAAACTACTAAGCCAATTAGAACTAGACTTGGTAGCAATGGTCCTTAGATGGTCCTCTTTCAGAATTGTGTCCGATGACCCAGACTGTCAACCAAGATGACTGCCACACCCGAACTTATTTTAACATAGGGCCCTATGGGAAAATTCATTGAAAAATCTTCTTGTCTGAAACCACTTAACCAATTGTAAACAGACTTTGTAGCAATGGTCCTTAGGTGGTCCTTTCAGAAATATGTCTGATTTCGTGGACGGTGAACCGAGATGGCCGCCACACTCGAACTTAGTTTAACATAGGACCCTTTGGGAAATTCACTCAAAAATCTTGTCGTCTGAAACTACTCAGCCAATTGGAACTAAAGTTGGCAGCATTAGTCCTTAGACGGTCCTCTTTCAGAAATATGTCCGATCATCTGGAATGTCAACCAAGATGGCCACCACAGCCGAACTTAGTTTAATATAGGACCCTATAGGAAAATTCATTTAAAAATCTTGTCTGAAACCACTTAACCAGTTGGAACAAGACTTAGCAATAATGGTCCTTAGATGGTTCTCTTTTAGAAATGTGTCCATTGACCTGGACTGTCAACCAAGATGGCTGCCACAGCCAAACTTTGTTTAACATAGAACCCCATAGAAAAAACAGCCAAATTGACTGCAACACTTAAATGTTTAGTCCTACTCAAGGTGAAAAGTTAAATCCAGGTGAGCGATACAGGCTCTAGAGAGCCTCTAGTTTGTTTTAAATTAAATTTTATTTTATAGAACGGTTTATCAGATTGTTGATATTCGTTATTCTACTAATTCATCAAAAATTTTAACAACAAGTGTATACCATGTGTATAGTCCTTTGTTATCCAAAGTTTTATTTATATTAAATGCTTCTTTTAAAAGAGGGTTAATATTATCAGAATTTAATCTACAAAAATGCATAATACATTGGGTTTTTATAAATAAGTCTAAAGGAAATCTCCCAAGTTCAGATTTTGCTGCAATATTACATACTGTTTTCTTTAAACCTAAGACAGATTTGCAGTATCTTTTTCGTATGGAAGTCTATCTAAAAGAGAGAGAATATCGCAGGTTTTCCCATTTTTTATTGCTCTATCTTTTGATCTGACTATAGGGAGATAATCTTCCATAAACCAAATTTCACAGTTTTATGACATCACCGGTCTAATTAAAGTGTCAAAAGGTTTACATAATAAATTAGGGAGCCATAGAGACTGAAAGTTAGAAAAACGACTTTTGAGAGCAAATATTGCTTTTAAGCCTTTTTTGGTCAGCTCTTGAATTGATTTTTTTAAATGTGCTAGTTTAAAGTCGATAATATTCCCCAAAAAGTTATATTCCTTAGTTTCATTTAGTATTTGTTTTTTAAAATAAAAAGGACTTGTAAAAGAGTATTTATTTTGAAAAGTCATTACTTTAGTTTTTTTTTAACATTAACTCTGAGTTGCTTTAAAATTGGTTTCTAATTTCTTGCCGCTCCCGTTTTCTGATATGTCGCGTGGGAGATCTAACGAAATCCGCTTTGAGGTCACATGTGAGTGAACTGGAACTTATGAATTTATAATGTCATGCAAATGAGTTGACTTCCTATCAGTAAGCCAATCAAAAAAGTTTATGAATTCTGGGGACTGACGATTTCTTCGTTAATAAAAATGATCAACTTACAAGATCGCGTAAGCCGCAATTTCATTGGTCGAACCGGACACACCTACGAGGTCACTCACATGTGACCTCAAAGCGGGTTTCGTTAGATCTCCCACGCGACATATCAGAAAACGGGAGCGATGAGAGATCGGTTTTTAATTAGATTGTGCTCCCACCGCCAAAAAAGTGTTTCAAAAGGATTTCAACAAGAAGACATTTTACGGAATCTAAAGCGCAGAGTATTCAGTCTACAGGAAATTGCATAAATAGCATTGTGTATCTGTATCTGTACCGAGATAAATTCTGCCAATATAGGCACACCTCCAATGGAGTTGAATCTATATAATATCATTCACCACGCAATGAATGTCTAATCCAATTATGAATACTTAGTAATATATCAATAAAAATGACTTCTGTACCGCCACCGTTATGTACAATTAATATTTGATTTGACAATAAAAGATAAAATTTATCTTTAATTTTAATCTGTATGCACCCATATAATAACCAAAATTTATTATGGGTTGATAACCGTCTATTTGATTCGATTACAACTGATGATACCTGTGGAGATTCCCACCCTGATCATCAGCTTAATGTCATAGTTTACTTTATATTTACTCCACATGAAAGATTGTTTTTCTTTTCACATTTTTGTTGTTTGGTTAGCAGTTCATACCGCTTCGTATGCAGATTGTTAATAAGCTGTCTACACACACTCTCTAGTTGTCCAGTAATATTTTGAACAATTTCATTGTTACGTTTATCCACAGTATAGTAGAAAGTATTAACTATTAGCTGAACTAAGTCTACTTCCTCTACAAAGCAAGATTTTGCTAAAATTTCACTTCCCATATCAATTATTATCTCCATCAATCTTTCCCTGTCGTTTTCAAGTGACTCACATGTTAGTAAAAAATGTGACAAGATTTCAGGACTCTTATTACAAAGTTTACATGTTAGACTGACTTTGTTTTTATTGAATGATGCTCGATTCGATTGAAGTATATATGTTCCTGTAGCAATTTTGGTTCTTGTAGGAATCCTTACAATGTCTCTATTGTTTTCTGTTTTCGTAGTGATCAATGGGTGTATTTTCCCAATAGTATATTGACGATTTATATACCGAAGAGTTGAGTACATCTTTGAGTCATCAAGAATTTTATTGGTCCAGTAACTTTGCACTTTATTGTTTATAAAGGATTTCCATTTTGTTTTTGTAAGTGGATTATCCAGAAAGTTTTCTATATTTTCTATATTATATAACAAACAGAGTTTTTTAATATCAATGAACCAGCTGTAACTATTGAAAGATTTTAATTTAAGCTGCCTTTCCGCTATTCTCCACACATTTGAAGTTTTTTCTGATCTCGTGATGGTCCCAAATAATATCAAATTTTGATATGTAACTCAGCTTCAATAGGTATCATGCCAGAGAGTATATAAATGGCTGGGTCTGCTATATTTGTAGATAATGATAGTAGCTGTTTTAATAATTTCTTGTGGTATAGATTAAGAGTTGTTAGAGATTTTCCTTTTAGGATCAAAATTTCTAGTACATAAGTAAGAATAGGTAGTACAAAAGTTTTAACTAGTGAGAGAATTGTTTCTGGGTCCAAACCGTTGGTTCCATGTACACCTGATCCCTTTAAACTATATAAAGTGCGCCTTGCTTTTTTATGTTTTCTTCAACTGTTAACTGGACTGAGTTTTTTTCTGATTTATGTATTCCAATGTGTGTTGCTGTTTTAACTACTGGCATTGGCTTATCCATGTTCCAAAATCCTTCTCCAGTTTCTATTGTTTTTGAGGTTGTTCTTACTGGCAGTATTACACTTTTAGTTGGTTGTAATAAGTATCCTTCTCTTCGGCTGAAGTCAACTGCAATATCAACCATGGACTGTATCTCCAGTGGATTTGTTGCTATAATAGCGACATCATCAGCGCAGGTAGGTGCACAACAGTTTGTGTTACCAATTTTTCCGCCGAGTCCTGTTTCACTCAAGAGGTTCAATAAAGGGTTGACATATACTTTATATAAGTCAGCAGATATAGCTCCACCTTGACGTACTCCTTGTTCTACTAAGAAAGGTTCCGAAAGGTGTCCATTCCATTTAATACATGTAGCAGCATTTTGGTAAAGATTTTGTACCATTAGTAGAGATTGATCAGATATTCCAATTTGGAAGAGTCTTCTAATGAGGTTTGCATGTACTACTACATCAAATGCTGATTTCCCATCAAGCATAGCTATGTAAGTTGGTCTTTTTAGGTCTTTATTTTCTCTCTCAAACTCCTCTATGATGAGTTCACACATAAGTGGGGTGGTATCCTCTGTGAATCCACTTTGTAACGGGTTTTGAGTTTCAATAATTTTTATATTTTCTCTTAGTTTCAAGATCTTTTCTATTATTTTCGATAAGGTTGGAGTGACAGTAATTCCACGGTAGTTAATAGCATCTTTAATATTGCCTTTGTTTTTAAATATTGGAAATAATGTGCCAATTTTGAGTAGGTCTGGAACATAACAGTATTTAAATGACATATTTATTAGTTCACGTATATAAGCTTTCAGATCTTCACCACCATATATAATATTTTCTGCTGTGATTCCATAAATGTCTGCTGCTTTGTTTTTGTTCAAACTTGATATTGCTTTTTCTACTTCTTCATCAGTCACTTGCATATGAATATATCTATTTTGACAAATATCAGATATAACTTTAACTTCTTTTTCAACACTTTCCAAATGTTTATGATCGAACTTTGTATTGACAGACTTTTTAGCTAGTTCTCCAAAATGTATATGCTAGCCGTTAATAGTTTGGTTGTCACTGTTATAAATTTGATTATCAACATTGAGCTCATCTATATGTTTTAACATTTTTCCTGTTTGATTTCTAATCATTCTAAAAAAATGTTTTGGTATCTGTGACTTTAGAGTCAATTAGTTTTTGCCTCTCATTTATTCTTCTAATTGCTATTTCTAAGCGACATTGCGTCCTCAGTTCGTAAGTTGTTAGCTTCTTTTGTTTCAGGTAGTAGTTGTGCGGATCATTAATGCTTCCGTTACGTTTCCAATTATAGAACGCAATTTTCTTGTTACTGATAGCTTTACGGATTTCCTCATTCATCACTTGTAATTTTGGCTTCTTTTTTCCTTTTTTGAATTAGGAGCAATAGCTTTTGTAGCTTTAATTATGATGTTATTTAAAGTGTTGAAGCCGCTCTCAAGGTCTTCACGATTTTGTATTTTACATTTTGTTGAGCTAATTTCTGTAGAGATGAGGCTTGCATATTTTCCTGTATCAATTTTGCCCCATTTTATTCTTTTGTTAAATGTTTTTGCAGATGTTTGAGAGTTTTTAGTAATATTTCAAGCTTTTTCTGATGATGTAAAACAGACAATAACAGAGAATAGTGGTCCGAGACATTCGAAGTTACATTTAGTTTCTGTATATCTATTATGTTCTCTGAATATTTGTTCTGATAAAGAATAAAGTCAATGGCAGTGGCATCTTTTCCATTTGGATGTATAAAGGTAAGTCCATTTTCATTTGAAGATAGCTCATGGTCTTGCATAAAGTCATTGATATATTTCTTTCTTTGGGAGGAAGCACCATTAATTATGTCTTCATTAAAATCTCCTCCTATAATTATCTGATGAGTATTGGAGTATGTACATACAATCTCATTCAGTTGGTCTATACATTCTAGTAGCTCTTGTGTACTGTTAGTGGGTCCTTTGCATGGTAGATATAAGGAAACAATGATGATGTTAGGATCTCCTTCTATTTCAATGCATTGAATTCTACTATTTCCTGCTTTCAAAGTCGAAATTAAGGGGTCTAGTTCTTTTCGCCACAATATTGCCACCCCACCGTATCCTCTCGGCATTTGTATTGGAGGCAGAGGGTCATCAGTGTCAACCGAGTTTCCTATTCCTATATATTTAGAGTGAATTTCATTCAACATGTTGAGTTGACAATCAAACAACCAATGTTTCTGAAGTAAATAAATATCTACATCTTCCTTCATCTCTCTGAAGAATGGACAACAAGTTAAAATATTTTTACAGTTAAAACTCAAAACTTTCATATTGTTCTGCTCACAATCATTAAAATCTAGAACGTTATTTGTACAGTTACTATTTACATGTGTACACGGATTGTCATCTAGTGCGGTGTCTGGTTGAGGCTTGGATGGTATAAAAAATGATCTGTATAACTTGTAGGTTGGTAGTACAATGGTTGTCCTATTTTTCTATACTGATTATCTATTGTTTGGTGATCGGTATGTCTCGAGTGGTATGTATTCTGATCATTAGTTCTTAAATGATGTGTTGTATTGTTTTGAACAGATATGTGGTTTTTTTTTTCTTTGTTTGTCCAATTTGGAACAACTTCTATTAAGTTATCCTTGCAGATGTCTCGGTCTCTAGTTCTGTTAGATATGAGTATTGACTAAATATTTCTCTTTGATCATGATTCTGGTACTTCCTATCTTCATTTTCTGATCGGTACCAGTATTGATTTGGTTCACTGAACTGCGCTCAATACATACTGTACTGATTAGTTGCTGGTGGTTCACCATAGTTTGGGTTATAGCTACTATCTCTATAGTATAGTTGTGGTTTGAATGATACATTTGCTTGTAATCATATGATGTTTGATTTTGTCTATTGAGAGTATCATTGTTGGTATTTTTATTTTCATTTTGAAGTTTATTTATTACATCATCAACTTTACTAAGTACATATTTTGTCACTTTTTCTCGTATACCAATCACAAGGTCATCAGTTGCAGTGCTAGTCGTGTTTTGGTGTTCAGGAGGATGTTGATTTTGCCTGTTCTGAAAAGACTCTATTTTGGTGTACAGAGTTTTAATTGTATTTTCCAGTTCTAAATTTCGAAATTCTGCTTTATGTAATCTATCTTAGATGTTTGTTTTTTCCTTCATATTTTCATTAATCATGGCTTCTTTCATTTTGAATTGTTCTTCTCTTTTTTTCAACTTTTGTTCTAATTGTTTTAATTCCTTCATACGAATTTTGTGATTTTCATCTAGCTTGTTTTTATCAGCTATAACAGTATATGTAGAACCATCAGTGATCAGATGTGAAGTATTCGGAGATTCAGGTTGTGTCTTTTGGCGTATTTCATCTCTTTGTGCAGTACTGAGAGTAGCTCTAAATTCAGGTTGAATATATTTTGGAGTAGTTTCAAGAGGAATGTTAACTGGTGCTGATTCATTAATGTAAGTTGTCTCTATTTCTACAGATTTTGGTATTGTTTCAAGTGTTTGTTGTTGGGTTTTGTCACTGAGGTGTCTCTGTTCAGCTAACCCTATGCACGAGTAGCATTTTTGGGTATCATTATCTAGACAATTGTCATGATATGGCATGTCACATATTAAGCATCTGTTTTCAACACTTTGTTCAAAATTATTGCAGGCATTACATTGAATTTCTTCTTGTAAAATCGTGTCAGCTATTGACAATTCTGGATTATCAATAGCACAGTCATTATGTAAAATTGCTAACTGTTCAAAGTTGTTTCTTGTATCAAACTCTTCATTTATGCAAATTTTATACACATAGTTATGTACACTTTGTTCTATTTCTTCAATGTCTTTTTCAGCTAGTTTGTCACATTTATAATGGACCCAGTGATTGTTTTTACACATGACAGATCTTGTTCGACAATGGCGATTACATTTAAAGCATTTTTCATCTAGCTGGAGTTCATGTTGCTTCTCTTGTTCTTTGTCTAGATTTTTAACAATGACTTTATTCTGTTGTAAAGAGTTTAGTGCTTCTTTAAGTTTTATTGCCAGATTTTGATTTTACATTTCTATATTAATTTTTGCTCCATTTATCTGTGTGTTACTCATAATTTTGTGAATTTCTTGAGCATGTTGATGTATGAATTGATGAGCATCTTTTCCATTTATCAGTAGTGTACATTTTGTTATATACGCATTGATTGTGAAGCTCAAGTTTGTCGAGTCAGTGATTCAGTGATTTGATAGGTATATTGTACCTTGTTGCCGGTTTTGTCCTTGGCAGCTGTTTTATTACATGTATCAAAGTATGTTTCACATGCATATATGAATAGTTCAAAGGATACTGTATCCAGTTTAGCAGTTATACCCCCGCCTGTATATGAATATTCAATCTCAGATCTCTGTGTAGACTCAAATTTTTTCTTTAAAGATTTTTCGATATTTAACACATATCTGTTCTCATAAGTTTTTCCAATATAAAGGTTGCTGTCACTTTTTGAATGTTTTAAGTTCGGTTTTTTTACTAAAGCCATCTTGTATAACAGGAACTGTATATGAAGTATTATATGATCCCTGTGTATAATTATAAAATTTTCCAGTGTTGAAATTGTCTATAAGACCACCGATACCTGTGGAAATTCCCACCATGATCGCTAGTACCTATAGGTCAATTTACCAACAGTCAAATATTACCTGTTTTGTGATCTTACGTAGCCACACTCTTGCTAGGTTCGTGTCTGGATCTATTCCGTCACGGTACAAGTTAAAGTTATATTGATCAGATGCTTACGTTTATTGTCTGATTTTTTCTTGTTTACTTTATGTTAGATATCTGAGGCGAAATTTGGTGTAATTGATCCAAGTGTCCTGTTGAGGTTGCCAATATGCTCATTGATTTCTGTGTATTGTAATAATAAACCTTAGGGTGAACAAATATACTCAGAGAGGTGCTCTTATGGGGGGAGAAATTTGACTATTGGAAACAAGAGAATGAAAACCCTTCTTTCCTTCCCCTTCTCGTAAAATCTCCTGATAGCAATATATTTCTTTGAAATATTACAGATAAACTATCAATTGATTACTTTGTAAACAAGTCTTATAGCAAACTATCGTAAGTGATGTTAATCTCCAACACATTTTTTTATGTTTAAGGAGTCCTTTTCTATCTGCCATGTATGGAACATGTACGCTTTCGAGACGTTTCGGCCATAAACCAGTTCGTCCATATACCGTTTCGTCCATAGACCAGTTCGGCCATAGTCGTTTCGGCCATACTTTTTATAATGAAATATATACTTAATAACATCATTGTTTCTTACGAGAGGTATCATGGTATTCTTAGTATTTTACTTAGTAGAAGAAGAAAGTTTTGGCACCGATACTTAAACTTTTTAAAGTGGTCAAGCTGTATGTCTAAATCTATTATTAAAGGACTGGGTTTATTGGCATCACACTGTGACTATCATATTTTTTCTGTAAATAATGAAACTTCTTTTGCAATGTTTTGGTACCACCGTCAACCACCTCAAAGGTAACAGGCTGGTTAGCAACAAAGGAGTCAGAAGGATCAGCGTCTTCTATATCACTACAAACAAAATATCTAATAACTAATTATCATGAAGTAATGAACATAATTACATTTTATTTGTCTTGCAATTAATTACGATTGATCTACAATATCTAGTTTATATTGATCATTAATGGGTGTGACTAAACATTGAGTTAGAGTTCGAGTTCGAGTTAGAGTTAAGGTATCCGGACCATAAATGACCACGTGATTATTTAAAAGTTCCCGGATGTTCCATACAACGCAATTGAAATGACCTCGGTAATTATCGGCAAACTTCGGAAATTCTAATATAACTAACTAATTTTTACAGACTCTGCATATAACATGTATAAGCAACAAAGTGTGTTTCAACTTGAGAAAAATATATATTCAAAATTCCAGCTTTAAATTGTTTGGTTCCGCCATTCAGGGTCAAAAAGAGATACAATTTTTTATCATTATCTATTATGGTCCGGATACCTTAAAGTTCGAGTTAGAGTTCGAGTTCGAGTTCGAGTTCGAGTTAAAGTTCGAGTTAGAGTTCGAGTTAGAGTTCGAGTTCAAGTTAATCTTCGAGTTAACTCGAGATATTGATTCCTAATGTCATTTATCGAGTTGCATGTCGAGTTAAAATTCGAGTTACGGATTAAGTTTAGGGGGAGGGCGGTAAAAAATGCATAGGCTCATAAAAAAAATAGCTAAATTTGTTGACACCCCCATAAAGATATCTCTACACTTTTCAGACCCAGAAAAATACGTTATTATTTTTCTTTTTGAACGCACCCCCCCCCCCCCAAATACCTGCAATTTTTGGGACCCCTAAACAATATAGTAAAATCGAGAATAAATAGTAGTGCAGAACATTTTGGGGGTTAAGTTATTGTGCGTAGATTTTTATTCTTTGCCGTTTATAATCATCTGGACACTGGATATAGCTATCAAATGCATGTAGATCCTGTATGATTAAAAAAAGTTTTTTTTTCAAAACTTCCTTAAAATAATCCGTACACTGAATCGTGGGATTTGTGTTACAAAACTATATCCTTCTAAATAATATAAACGTTGTGAATATTGTTTATTGTTTTTTTTTATATTGCGTATTTGACTGATGCGGAAGCCAAACCACATTGCCTATGTTACTAAAAATAGAGCATATGGGTCAGACAGTAGTTTTGAAAATTATCTCAGAAGAAATGTCTTTAAGAGAAAATCTGGCAAGTTAAAAACGACCAGAAGGACAAGATCTACTTGCATTTCATTTTTTTGTAGAAATCGTATCACCCGTCTTGGAGTTATTGCCCCTGAATTGTTGATTTTTAGCTTTTTTGTTATTGTTTTTTAATATAAAAATCTTCTCCTCTAAAACTACAGGGCCTATTGGAACCAAAAATTGTTATAATAGTTATGGGATGGTCCCCTTTAAACTTTTTATTTGGCGTGTTCGTCCGTCGTCCAAGATTGCCGTCACGGCCCGACATAATTAAACTTAGGACCCTATGGGAAATACAATTTGAAGATCTCCTCTGTAACTGCTAGGCCTATTAGAACCAAACTTTGGTGGAAAAGTCCTTGGGTGCTCCCCTTCTAAAATGTGTCTGTTGTTCCCGACCTTCAACCAAGATAGATGCCGGAGATAATTATAGAAAAGGGGGAAGGAAATTTTTAAAATATTTTCCTCAAAAACTATACAAAGTCAACATCAGCCAAATTTTACTTTAATGATCTTAAGATGGTCCTCTTCCAAAAGGGTGTCACCTAATGCCGACCTCTGCTACCACGGTGGCCTCTCTCTAAATCCACTGGGCAATTTGGCCTAATTCATCATTAGGGGTGTCCAGTTTCAATATTGTGTCGAAGGATGCATCGAACCAATAAACTTAAGGGAACAACCATTTAACTTTAAAAAGGGGGGGGGGGGGGGGTGGTGGTGGTGGTGGGGGGAGGGGGGGTTATGGTTTTTTTTGTGAAAAAAAACTGATCCAAAGGGACGAAAAAAAAATAATCTTTTGCAGTAACGGCCAAAAATGTAATCTGTTTTACAAAACTATGGAAAAAAAATTTCTGGTTTAGATATATTTTTTCCAAAATAAATATTTGAATCCGAGAGTTGATTTAATAAATCACAAGCGTTACAAGAAAAGCTTAATTATTTAATACAAACCTGACTTGATTTATTTTGAGCATAATGTAAGATTTTCCTTAGTTTTTCAGTCATGCTTGATCTTTCAGTAATTAACCATCAAGATGAAGAGCAACAATCATGACAATCAAAGCATTGTTCCTTTTTTTTTGGCAGGTCTTGTTTCTTATTGGCTGATATATAAAAATCTTTACAGGAAAACATCTATGGGAGGTTATTTACAAAGTTTCCTCATTTCGTCCCAATCGGGCAACAAATATGGCCGTCATGGGTAATTCTTTTTTCTCATTGGTTGATTTAAAAAAAAATCTGGAAATACTTGGCCAAAACTGTCAGCCAAACTTGACAGGAAGTATCCGTTTGGAAAGTCTTATGAAATAAATCTTTTACATCCTGGTTGGACGACAAGCATGGCTGCCATGGACAATTCTTGTTTTTGATAGGCTGATATAATGAAATCTTCTTTGAAACAGCTTGGCCAAATGAAACGATACTTGAAAAGAAGCATCTGTGGGAGGCTTTTTTACAAACTTTTCTCATTTTGTTTAGATCATGTGACAAACATGGCCGCCATGGGCAATTCTTGTTTCTGCCTGGTGAGCGATACAGGCTCATGCAGGCCTCTGAGCCTCTAGTTTAAATATGCATACATGTAAATATACCCAATGTGTGTCTACTCATTACACATTGCGTATTGTGTGGAATTATGATTGTTATAATAAAATACAAAGTACAGAGAAAATGATGTTATATTCTATTTTAAAGAATTAATATACAAAAACAAAATAAAAGTCATTAACATATCAGAAATATGCAAATTTTTTATTATAAAAACAAATTCATAGTATATACCATTTTTATTTACTGCTACTTTCATGACTTTCTGGGCATTGCTCAAAAGAAAATTCTGATTCAACTTGGTAAGAAAAGAAATAATTTGGTTTGATTGTATTAAAAAAAAAATAAAATTGTCTCCATACTTTGAAAAAAAAAATTTCAAACCAATATTAAAAAAACATACCCCCCCCCCCTTTTGAAGTTAAATGTTGTCCCCTTACGGGTGAGCTTATATATGCTCCTTGTAGCCTCTTGTTTGTTTAAAATATTGTTTGTAGTATAGAGTACTTACTTGTAGGCTTGATATGTCGTGTTCACATTTTTCTAAATTTGGGCCAAATATAGTGTATATACCTCCGTCCATATGTTGAAGATCGTATGGTAGAGTCTGGTTGACTAGGATTGATGGTCTACACCCGGAATAAAAGAAGGCTTAAATTCTCATTGAAATTTTATTAAAAAATTAAAAATTACAAATTATTAGCAGATGAAGCACTCTAAAGGCCCAGTAGCAGCATTTTATCATGTGAACTGTGACTAAAATGTCTGTTGAACAACACTTCCAATTCGTCACTGATTTCCGTATTAGAAAAAAAATGTACCAGGAACAAGTGCCTTTATCTTAACTCGAACTTTAACTCGAACTGTAACTCTAACTCGTAATGTAACTCGATAAATGACATAAGAAATTAATATCTCGAGTTCACTCAAACTTCAACTCGAACTCGAATTATAACTCGAACTCTAACTCGAACTTCAACTCGAACTCTAACATTAACTCGAACTCTAACTCGAACTCTAACTCTAACTTTAACTCGAACTTGAACTCGATGTTTAGACACACCCATCATTAATCATCTAGTAAATAAATAATATTCTGAAATTTCATGATTAATTTCCAAATATTTATTATATATATAAAATAAAACTTAAATTTTGAGCTTAGAACTTGTTAAATATTTGTTAGGTTCCTTATAAATATTCCATGGCCGAATCGACTTTAATTCTATGGCCGAACTGGTAGTATGGCCGAAACGACTTGTTTCCACATGTACCTTTTCGTCACAACTACACGAATGTAGGACAGTTCGAACCGAAGACAATTCGCACCGAGACAATTCGGACCGTGTAATGCAACTGTAACCCAGCGAGGTGACCAATTTATCACCAAGAAGTCACCAGTGTACATGTATCACCAAGAAGTCACACTTACATGTAGCACATGTGAAGGGAAGCTGAAACGGTTCTAAAGAAAAAAAGACCACCCAAACACAAGGAAGACTATTTAGTGTATTGGTATCAGTGTTAGTAGTGAAAAATAATTTGATTAACTGGATTTATAGGACTTGATGCAGGTGTGACACTAATGGATGCAAGGTATTCTGAAATTCCAATATTCATGCATATTTTATGAAATTTACTATCAGCGTAAAAACAGTTTGGATATAGTTCAATTTACAAATCCATTAGCGTAATGTGAAATTTTATACAGTCACTGTAATCAAATTGCGTCTGTATAGATATTTGATTTTTGTTTACAATTTTTTCAACTTTAATGTATATATCATTTTAAATGTTGAATTTAATTTAAATATATATTTCATCAATTTATATTATGCAGTGTTGCATACAATTTGAGTAATCCCTGGTAGTAAAGTCACACACCAACAAATGTGTTACAAGTTCCCAAGCTTATGTAACGATTTACATGTAGGCCTCTCTTCAGTAACTATAAGGTACAGATACATGTAAACATACTTTTGATATACCTATTAAGGAGTAAGTATAAATTTTTGCGTTATATGTATATGTAAAAAACCTTGTTTGTTATATCACAGCATGATTTCTATGATAATATATTTATGATGCCATGTTATTCCTGTTTATTACTCCTAATTGTCGAAAGATGTATTCAGCTGAAATTCTCTTGTTTTCATAACATTTTTTTACAGGATAAAGACAATATAAGTGTTATGTCAGGAAAGATAAAGTTTATTTCACTCTCACCTCGAAACAGATAAACCTTCCATTTCTACCCTTCTTTAAGGCTCATGCAAAATAAACTTTTATCTTTTCCGACAATATACATATATTGTCTAACTACAATTATTTTGTTAAAAAATATTTTTTGAATACAAAATTATTTATATTCATGTTTTATGAACAATATTATATTGCTAAAAATATCTCTGAAAACAACCTTCTGAATTCCTAACATTGATTACTTTGCATCAGGCGAAATTGAAAATGTTATTATTTGTATGTTTTAAAATAAGTTTGGTTTCTGGTCTTCCAAATGTTTCGGTTTTAATGCTGCTGATGAGAGGTAACTCCTTGAAATGCGTCGTATACAGCATAGTATAAATTTATTATATCTAATATTAGTATCTTTGGATTTTTATTTTGAAACTCCTGGGATGATGCCTCTGCATGGTGGACCCTAGGTCCCTGAGGGTATTGGCCAACCCAGTCGTCAGACTTGTCTGACATGATTATTCATTGATTTGTTATAGAAATTACCAGTATTTAGCAAAATTCAAAAATAATAGAATTACTAAAGCTTCATTCCTTGTATTGCACATGGTAGATCTCCTTAGCTGAAATTTGGATTCCTATTTCGGTATTTTTGGTTATGAGTAGTACTTCTTGTTTTGAAATAAGTTTGGTTTTTGGTCTTCCAAATGTTTCGGTTTTAATGCTTCTAATGAGAGGTAACCAGGGCTCACCACACTTGAAAATAACAGGGAGACTCAGAGTCTCCCTCAGGGTAGCAACAGGGAGACTTCAGGGCATGACAGGGAGACTGTGTTTTTCCCCCAATTTGTCGCCTGTCGAGTAAATACCTGTTATTTTGTGTCTTATAGTGTATACTATACATTCCTTTATTGTGTTTTATCCTGTATTGTTTGAGATTTTATCTACATTTACTCCATATCCTTCCATTTTAGTCATAATCTGAGATTTTGTCTCATGTGCATTTAATCAATATCCTTTGAGAATTTTTCATGATGAGTCCTGGGACTCATCATTTTTCAGAATGGTGAGTCCCAGCTGATTTTGATAAGTCCCAGTCCCAGGACTTATCACCACTTTTTTAACGTACATTGCTGCATGATTTTGACCATGGTAGGCCTATTGTACTATTGTTAAAGTTTAATTTAAATCATGTGCTGCCTTAAAATACTGACGAATATAATTTGAAATAAAAAAAAAATGAAATTATGCAGTGGTGCTCCGAACTTGGAAGAAAATTTCTGTTACAGATATGAACTAAAATATTTGTACCTTTTGACACAACTTATTATTGCCATTTTATTTTTTAATATTTATTTATCTATACTCTTTACTATTATTTTTTCTCAAACATACTCTTAAAATCTTCCCATTCACCATGCTTGAACACCTTTCAATACATGTATTGACAAAATTTCTATTTGTGCATAGATATGTCAAAATCCGTTAAATTTATTTTTAAATAAGGTCTACATATTGTTACCGGTCGGTAAAAAACACCGTGACCAATGAAAAATCACGAGAATTCCGATTTCATTTTCTAGCTTACTTTTTGTCGTTTCTTTCCCCTTCCTCCAAGAAAACAAAAAATGGCGGCTGGAGATTTTTAATGAAAATAACGGTCTTCAGACGCAGCTGTTTACGTACGTTGTTCTGAGGCGCCTTACTTAAAAACACAGGGCGACTCATTTGTCGCTCTGGAGCCGGTGACAGGGCGACATTGGCGAGCATTAGGCGACTTAATCGCCCTAATCGCCCAGTTTGGTGAGCCCTTGGTAACTCCTTGAAATGTGTCGTATACAGCATAAATTTACTATATCTAATATTAGTATCTTTGGATTGTTATTTTAGAACAAAATATAACTTTATTACTTGTTCTGCCTTAACAGTTACATGAGTTATTTTAGGGAATTACTGAATAAGTGAAAATGGTCAGGATGGAACATTTATTATACCCCCTGCAAACACAGTTTTTGGGGTTTTTTTTTGGGGGGGGGGGTTATATAGGAATTGTCCGTCCGTCCGTCTGTCTGTCTGTCCATGTATATTGTAAGCGCAACTCCTCCTAAACAGTTCAATGGATTTTGATGAGACTTTATGAAGTTTGGATATCATATGCAGATGTGCATGAAGCAAAATAATCATTACCGGGTGCTTGCAAAGGGAGATAATTTATCTTAAGGTTTTGCATGTTTAAAACTTGTAAGCACAACTCCTCCTAAACCGTTCAATTCATTTTGATGACACTTTATATGAAGGTTGGGCACCATATGTAGATGTGTATGAAGCAAGATAATTATCGCTGGATGCTTGCAAAGGGAGATAATCAAACTTAAGGGTTTTACAAATTTAAATCTTGTCAGCGTAATTCCTCCTTAACCGTTCAATGCATTTTGATGAAACATTATATGAAGGTTGGGCAGCATATGTAGATTCTTGCAAAGGGAGATAATCCAACTAATGGGGTATTCATGGATTGTGATGGTCTTTAATCAACCATTCAGCTTACCCATTAGTTGAATTTCTGGTTAAAGATATCCGTTTATCATAATTTCTAAATTGAATAGTATAAATGTCTCCAAATTCGATCAGTGATCATTTATTCTATTGCACAATGGTAGTTTTGAAGAAAATTTATTATATGTTAGTGCAGTATCAGCATGACAGTTAGTGCAGTATCAGAAACCCTGTTAAGACTCAAAACAACAATAAAGCATAGGAAAATTAGGTTAGTGAGAACAATTTAGCAGCAGCGCTGCAGATCAGCACTTCAGTGCTATGTTTCAAAATTAGCAGATGTATAGACTCGTATATAATAGTTGTCTTCCTTGCAAACGAAAGTGAAAGTAAAAAACTATGTCACGTGGAACTTTCAGTCACCGTGATACTTTCAAATCGAAAAGATTAGGAATTTGGATTTTTTTCTTTTACTCTATATGCGATAAACGTTTGATGATATTTTGTTCAATTTGATGAAGAATAAATTAATTTTTTAAACATGAAAAATTTTTAATGAACTGTAATTTTGCCGGTTTTATTTTTATTTGTTGTTTGTTTGTTGTTTTTTTTTCTTACTCAGGATTTCGTGGTTACTTTATGAAAAGGAGACAAAAAATCCTAAACTTAAAAACCTGGGTATTATTGTCTTTTTTATTCATTTAATTTTTTATTTCGAAAATAATAAACTTTATTGCAAAATTACACCCATCAGGGTCAAGCAATTTAACAAGTAGACATAATACAACATATACCCTACAGAAAACTGAACACAGTATAATTTATACATAATATATGTCATGAACTATTTGACATGGGTCCAATTTAGGCCCTCAGTCCTAAAGACCCGGGAGCGGGACTGAGAATGACTGAAAAGTAATTTATTTGTACAATTCATGTCTTGAAATGATGGAACTTGGTCTTTTAAAAGAGCCAAAAATTTCTGGCGCAAAAGTGAATTTTGATCATGTACAACTTTACATTTTTTGCACAATTTTTGTTCTGTGGGAATGTTCATATAACTGCTAACTTCAATACCTAGTGGTCACTCACTTCGTCTAAATTTTGATTATAATTTACTATAAGTGAAATTATTGTTTATTATGTAAAGCTCAAATTTACAGTCGGTTTTAAATTTTCCATAAGGAAAAAGTTAAGATGAAAAATCGAATTTTGGAAATTTAAACCAAAGTCAGTTTCTCGTATTGTTCTGTAATGGACTTTTTAAGTAATACATTGTATAGTTTTCTTTCCATTGACTAGAAGATTTGTCTGGTTGATGGTCAGTGTCTATTTTTATATTACCGGTACTTCTAATCTTTTAATACAGGAGTACCAAGAGTAAATTCATTTTCCAAACCTTAAAAATAAACTTTTTGGGGTTAAAATCATTTATGGGAATCTTACTAGAATTATTCGTATGCATGCGGGGTCAAAACTGTTTTTTTTTTATCCCTACCTCCTGTTTAGGGGCAGCATCATATTGCTTGTTTAAATATGTAAAATATCACTGAATTTTTCCTTTCATCAAAAGTAAGAAAAAATCAGTGCTTCGATCCATTTTCTAAAAATTGATGACTGGTTTTATTTATTTATTTATTTACAAATTATTTTGTTGATTATAACTTTTCAAATCAACTCAAGGTCAGATCTGAAAATATATGGAGGGTGAATTATAGTACCAAGGCCAGCGCCAGTGTTTTAAAATACATGATACATAACATTTTGACTTTGCATTCGATTTGATTAAATTGGAATATATTATTATAATTCATTTTGATGAATGCTTTCAGTATTGTTCCTACATATATATTTTACAGTTTTGGAAATACAAATGGTAAAAGGGACTATATTTATCTGCTTCTCATAGTTGTCGTCTGTCATTAGTTTAATCTTATAGGGAATCACATGATATAGTGGCACCATATTCTGCTGGAATGGTCATGATGGTGCTTGGAATACAGACTGATGACTAAAAATAAAGTCTGAAAAAATGTATAAAATCTTCTCTGAAACTATTTGGCCATTGAGACCAAAGTTTGGTGGAACAGTCCTTAGTTGGTCCAATTTCAAAATTTTATCAGATGACTCAAGATGACCGCCATAGACGATCTTAGTTTTACATAGGACATTTCAGATATATATTTTATCTGTGCGAATGGTCAAAGCTCACAGTAAAGACAAAACATTTTTGAAGCCTTTACTGTTTTTGAAATATAGGAAACGGAGCTAAATACATTGTATAGACAAAAGAATACCGAAGAGACGAAACAGGGGGGAAAGTCCACAAATTCGAAGTCCAGGGAAAAGACAAAGCACACACACAAAC
Organism: Mytilisepta virgata; assembly: GCA_028015205.1. Classification (NCBI taxonomy): domain Eukaryota; kingdom Metazoa; phylum Mollusca; class Bivalvia; order Mytilida; family Mytilidae; genus Mytilisepta; species Mytilisepta virgata. Next base: position 31,665,364 of record CM051511.1, on the reverse strand, counting down.
ACAACAAGGATACATGTATAACTAAAAAAAACGTATACATGGTATAATAAACTGAACAAAAAATATAACAAAAATGAGCTTTATGTATGTGTCTACAATTGTATTCAATTTTTGTTTTCGGTCACATCAACTGTGCGATTGTTTAAAGGTGGATCACAGATTTTTCGGGCATGGATGTCCCCTTTTTGGCCGGGTTGCACAGCGGGCGGCGGGCGGCGGCGGGCGGGCGGGGGAAATGGGTACCTATTTTGTGAAATCAACTCCTCCTACAGTTTTTCACCCACATCCTTGAAACTTCATAGAATGTTTATATATATATTGAAGATGTGCACCTCACTTTATGGAATTATTTCAGGAATTATTTCCCATTTTTCCAAACTTTGGAACTTAGTCGTTTTTTATTGACATCTTCAATAGAGGGTACCTATTTTGTGAAATCAACTCCTCCTACAGTTTTTCACCCGCATCCTTGAAACTTCATAGAATGTTTCTATATATATTGAAGATGTGCACCTCATTTTATGGAGTTATTTCAGGAATTATTTCCCATTTTTCCAAACTTTGGAACTTAGTCGTTTTTTATTGACATCTTCAATAGAGGGTACCTATTTTGTGAAATCAACTCCTCCTACAGTTTTTCACCCACATCCTTGAAACTTCATAGAATGTTTCTATATATATTGAAGATCTGCACCTCACGTTATGGAGTTGTTTCAGGAATTATTTCCCATTTTTCCAAACTTTGGAACTTAGTTGTTTTTTTATTGACATCTTCAATAGAGGGTACCTATTTTGTGAAATCAACTCCTCCTACAGTTTTTCACCCACATCCTTGAAACTTCATAGAATGTTTATATATATATTGAAGATGTGCACCTCACTTTATGGAATTATTTCAGGAATTATTTCCCATTTTTCCAAACTTTGGAACTTAGTCGTTTTTTATTGACATCTTCAATAGAGGGTACCTATTTTGTGAAATCAACTCCTCCTACAGTTTTTCCCCCACATCCTTGAAACTTCATAGAATGTTTCTATATATATTGAAGATGTGCACCTCACTTTATGGAGTTATTTCAGGAATTATTTCCCATTTTTCCAAACTTTGGAACTTAGTTGTTTTTTTTATTGACATCTTCAATAGAGGGTACCTATTTTGTGAAATCAACTCCTCCTACAGTTTTTCACCCACATCCTTGAAACTTCATAGAATGTTTCTATATATATTGAAGATGTGCACCTCACTTTATGGAATTATTTCAGGAATTATTTCCCATTTTTCCAAACTTTGGAACTTAGTCGTTTTTTATTGACATCTTCAATAGAGGGTACCTATTTTGTGAAATCAACTCCTCCTACAGTTTTTCACCCACATGCTTGAAACTTCATTGAATGTTTCTATATATATTGAAGATGTGCACCTCACTTTATGGAATTATTTCAAGAATTATTTCCCATTTTTGCAAACTTTGGAACTTAGTCGTTTTTTATTGACATCTTCAATAGAGGGTACCTATTTTGCGAAATCAACTCCTCCTACAGTTTTTCACCCACATCATTGAAACTTCACAGAATCTTTTAATACATATTGAAGATGTGCACCCCACTTTATGGAATTATTTCAGGAATTATTTCCCATTTTTCCAAACAAGTGTTTATCAACATGTAATCAAATCAAATATTGCTTACTTCACCTATTTTTAATTAAATTGATGGATGCCTTTGTGCTCGTACACCAACTTACAATGTGTCTGATTTTGTCTATATAAATATTCATGACTGCCAATGTGCAATATGAACTTGTAATCACCTTTGTCACCACTACAATAAACACCAAGCAACCCGGCCATTTGTGTCTTTGACCCATTTTTTATTTAACTTTATTGTTATTTTTTTAGCTGTTCTGTTTTATTTCATCTATTCTTTTTTCATTTAATTTTAAATTGCTTGATAAATGAGCTATAAGATTAACAAAACGCGAAAGGGCGCAAAAGGGAAAGGTTTTTAAAATTTAGTTGAGGTGATACATGAAAGTGAAGTGGGTAAAATGTATGAGTTGAGCGATTGTACAATTTTGTAAATTTCGGTCTTTCTTGCCTTGTGTCTTACAGAGTATAGGTACGGCACATATTAACATAAAATTTAACTATCTTAGCAAGAATACGTTAAATGAAGGGGGTAATGAAATAAGACAGAATAGCTAAAAAAAATAATAATAAAATAAACAAAATAATAATTGGAAGGAAACAGATGTGAGGTATGTATATATATGCGCAATAACAATAAAACAAAGTTATTCTGTCTGCCTTGAGACTATATGTTATTGTTTTTTTAAACTATCTAATATATAACTTTTGTCCAATACAAGATAACGTGAACCAACAATGACCAAAGAAAAAAAGAAAATGTGTCTATGTTTAATGACCCCAAAACATGTCCTCATATTGAGTCGTAAATAGATGAAATGAGCACATCTTGTGCGTTGCAATTGGTATCAAAGAATTTATATCTAATATATATCCCCAATCGTTATTTGCAGAGAAAATGCATTTTATACATTTACAAATGAAATATAGTTAATATCCCTGACGATGTTTTGTGTTGTAAGGGGAACTACTCGTAATGTAAGTCATTACATTTTGTCGCCCCTGCATGTGCAAGTTATCGAACTTAAAAGTTGTCACAACAAAAATGGCGGAAGTAAGAACGTTCCAACAAGACATGAAAATCCTTAATATTTCTGGCATTAGAGAAGAGGTAAAGATATAAATTTGAGAACATAGATCTATGAATGTTTCAACACCAAGACAACACATTTTTTAGCAATACAGTGGATTTTGCAATACATGTACAGATTAAACACGACAACATGGTTCTATAGACAAAATAAAACAATTTTATGCACAGTAGATTTTAAGCACTGTTGAATTCTACTAATGTGAAATTTTATACAGTCACTGTATCAAATTGCATCTGTATAGATATTTGATTTTTGTTTACAATTTTTTCAACTTTAATGTATATATCATTTTATATGTTGAATTTAATTTAAATATATATTTCATCAATTTATATTATGCAGTGTTGCATACAATTTGAGTAATCCCTGGTAGTAAAGTCACACACCAACAAATGTGTTACAAGTTCCCAAGCTTATGTAACGATTTACATGTAGGCCTCTCTTCAGTAACTATAAGGTACAGATACATGTAAACATACTTTTGCTATACCTATTAAGGAGTAAGTATAAATTTTTGCGTTATATGTATATGTAAAAAACCTTGTTTGTTATATCACAGCATGATTTCTATGATAACATATTTATGATGCCATGTTTTTTCTGTTTATTACTCTTAATTGTCGAAAGATGTATTCAGCTGAAATTCTCTTGTTTTCATAACGTTTTTTTACAGGATAAAGACAATATAAGTGTTATGTCAGGAAAGATAAAGTTTATTTCACACTCACCTCGAAACAGATAAACCTCCCATTTCTACCCTTCTTTAAGGCTCATGCAAAATAAACTTTTATCTTTTCCGACAATATACGACAATATACATATATTGTCTAACTACAATTATTTTGTTAAAAAATATTTTTTGAATACAAAATTATTTATATTCAGGTTTTATGAACAATATTATATTGCTAAAAATATCTCTGAAAACAACCCTCTGAATTCCTAACATTGATTACTTTGCATCAGGGTAAATTAAAAATGTTATTATTTGTATATTTTACCCATCAATAACAGACTCAACAGATGACCAATTGCAACATACATGTATTTGTCAATTATAAACAACCTCACTGTTTATTAATTATAATACCAGTATTCCAACAAGGAAATATCGACTAGACATCTTTTGAAGAAATGTGCCAGTATTTATGGACCTTCTGCTTCAATTTTCATATTATTGTTAATACATATTATTATATATGACTTGTGCTATTTCTTAGTGCCTTTGATTCATTGTGTGCTTCTTATTGTTTATAATTTGTTATGTATAGTGCTCAAATAAAGATATATATAGTTTATTCAGTAGTTTTTGTTTTACAAATGAGAGTCATAAACCACTCTACAAATTTCATTCATGGTCCGAATTTTCTTCATTAACGGTACGAATTGTCTTCATTAACAGTCGGAATTTCTGCACAAAATGGTCTTCATAGTTAGTCCAAATTATCTTTATACACGGTCGAATTGTCTGAAATATGGACGGTCCGAATTGTCTTGCAGCCAACTACACACCTTTACAAGCACTTGTTTCCACAGGCATTCGTTTAATACAAATAACAACTCCATACACCATGTACACTACTACACAAGGCATCCAATATAGGTTATGTGGTTTTCTTTAAGATAACATTTTCCTGATGTTTAACTGAAATATTTCATTAGAGGAATTATTAATCACGATGATTCTTCTTTTTCTTCCATGTAAGGAACCAAATTCTAACAGAATGTATATGGTTCCTCCAAAACATTTCGTAGTGTCAGACAACAAAGAAAGTTCTCTCTAGGCTATTTACTGGATGTTGTTGCCTAGATTTATCAGAGCATCATGCAATGCCTTTATGACAGCTCTGAATCCCTCAACTGTGTCGGCTGATGTTACTGATGTTGGTAGTTGATTACAGTCCCTGGTGGTCCTTGGGAAGTAGGATTGGCGGTAGGGGACTGTAGTTGATCTTTTTTTGAAGAAGCGGTTTTTCCTCTGGTCCAGTTATCCTTTGAGTCAGATATTGGTGACGATCTATGTCTTGAAGATCATGCTGAATTTTAAATAGTATGCATAATCTATTTAGTTTCCTGCTTTCTTCGAGGTTTTCCCATTTCAGTGATTTTACCGTATTTGTGACACATCCAGGTGTTCGGTCTGTATAGTTGTTGTTCACAAATCTTGCTGCTCTTTTCTGTACTTGTTTGATTGCATATTCAACTGAAGGTCTTACCACTGTTGAATATGCAGCTGCCTTAACTGGTTTGTGCAATCTTTAAGATTTCGTCGTATGAAGCCTTAAATGTTTTGTTGCCTTTTCCCACTATATTATCTATGTGTCTGTCCCAGGTTAGGTTGTTAGGGGCTCGGTGGCCGAGTGGTCTAGGTAGTTTGTCATGACTAGTAATGATCACTAGCCTGTCAACACTGAGGTTGTGAGTTCGAATCTCACCTCTGGCAGGTTGTGTTCGACTCCGATATAAATTGACAAGGATTGCCAATTTTCCTACCGAAGGTCAGTGGTTCTCTCCGGGTACTCAGGCTTCCTCCACCAATAAAAACTAGCCGCCGGGAAATAGCCAAATTTGCTGAAAACGGTGTAAAACCCCAACTAAACAAACAAACAAAGGTTAGGTTGTTGCTGATTGTTACCCCTATATATTTGCTGGCTTCGATAGTGTCTAGTACGTGTTCCTGTAGTTGTGTAAGTTGTTGGTATTACATGTACAGGACGGTTTTTCGATTGATTCTGATTACAATGTATTATTTGGCATTAAAGCTCATTTTCTATTTGTTTTCTCAGTCCTCTAATGATGTTTGATCTTGCTGCAACAGATCACTCTCTGATTGGTTGTTGATAGTTTGAAAAGGAGGCTGTTGTTGGCAAATAATTTGGTCTCTAATGATTTTGCTGTTTCTGGCATGTCATTAATGCAAGCCAGGAACAGCAATGGTCCCAGAACTGTGCCTTGGGGAACACCAGAGAGTATTGGTACTTGTGCAGTTGATTCATTATCATTTTGTCCTTAACAGTTTCCTCATCATGTGTATTAGCAATTGTTTTCAGGGCTTATCGACTTTCAAAAATAGACTGAGTAAACAACACCAAACTTTCAGTCTGTTCTATTTCTTCTTTTATGTATCTTCCTCAAATCTTGATTAACAATTCTGCTAATGAAATAGGCCATTCAAACATCAGGAATATGTTACCTTAATAAAAATAATAAGGAATAACCCTTAAAATCCCAAAATGCTTAAAAGTATGAAATCCAACCCCAAAATTTCTTAAAATTTGGTAATCTTCTTTGTTTTCAAAAACTGACTTTTTGGATACCTTGTGTTGTATAGTAGTGTATGGGGTTGTTATTTGTATAAAATGAATGCCTGCACTTGTTTCTATGCAATTGGCATCCGCACTTCATGTGTTATTGGTATAGCCCTTTTCAGAATATCTTTTCCAGTATCACGATTTTAACTCTAAAATTATATAATTTGAAGTTATTTCTCTTGCTGGGATGTAGTACTGTTTCACTGAAGTGCAGAGCAACCAGTAGGAAGTAAATAGAAATTATTTATTACTTTGATATACAAATATTTCCGGCTTTGTAATCAAGTTTGATTACAAGTATGTTGGAAGCAAAAAGATCGTAAGTAGTTCCCAAATTTATATAAAACAAACATTACGTGCAAATTAACAAGTTATAAAAACAGTTAATCCTTTACTATTCATTGCAGCAAACCAGTACTAAGTCCTGGAACGTTCCAGCAAGGGAAATAACTTGCTTCAAATTATAATTTTAGAGTCAGAATCATGAAACCAGAAATCTGAAAGGTATGGTATGGATGCCAATTGCATAGAAACAAGTGGTAGGGATTTGTTTTCATTTTACATTTTTATTTAACATAGAGTCTATGGTAGAGAGATTCGGACTTTAATAGTGCTTAGTGAAAAATGTCAAAAAAAGTTTTAGGCTAGGTGCAAAAAAAGGTGTAGTTAGGGTAATCGGAACTGCATGCGCACATATTTTTTTATTCGACCTAAATGAATGCTCACAGTTACTGAAAGCAAGTTCAATATAGAAATAAATACAATTGACATGCAAAATTTTAACATCAGGATGTCCATCACAATCACAATAAATGTATCAGTTATAGTGCTGTCCATATGACTGATTATAATCGAAAATCAGTTGATTTTAAGGGAAATTCAATCGATTATTCTACTTTCACTTTGGGTAACGAAGTCATTAGGTTAAGTTAATAGTTTCGTATTTAAGTAAAAAAGTTATTTTTTGATATAAGTCAATAAAATGTATTAGATTTTTTCAACTTAAAATTAATATTTTGTATTCTCATTGCATTTAATAGTATTTTATTCATGATTTATTGTTAATTTGATTAATATAAGCAACATGTCTAAGCATGCTTTTACAACTTCTATGCCGGACAAATGGCAGACATTTTTATTCAGATTTTAATCGATCGTTATAGTTATTTCTAGGCAACCAATTATTATGAGATTCTTTCTGATTTCCATCACTAATCAGTTGCTATAGTTTCAAGTAAAACTTCCATTAGAAAAATATTTCTGCTAAAGTATAAGTATCATTAATATTTTTTTATGTCTTCACTATTTTAGAAGGAAAATATGGCAGTAGGTGGAGCTGTTTCAATTGTTGCAAATATTATAGGAGTTGTTGCCCTTGTAGTGATAGTAATTAAGCTTGTTCAGAGATATGTTGCATTCAGGAGATGGGTTGCTGTTTATGATGCAATGCCTGGAGACACAAATAAACATTGGTTGTGGGGTCATGTGCATTTGGTAAGAAAGTTTTATTAAAAAAAGTCACAGCTGTACACTGACCATTCAGATGATTGCATGTATTTAATCACAGAATGGATAAACTTGAGGTTTAGCGTTTCAATGTAAAACTTGCTCCAGTGCAGTGTTTTAACTTACTCTTGGTGAATAGCTAAAATATTAATTAGTTTGGTCTAACTCATTTCCAAGTTAATTTTATTGCCTCCCCTGGTTTTTTATTCCCTGCTTTTGGAAAAAAAATGGAAATGTAGTACATGTAGTAAGAATATTTAAATTTCTTATACTGAAAATGAAATATATAAAAGGTCATGTGAGCTTTTCTCATCACTTGGCGTCCGTCGTCGTCTGTCGTCGTCTGTCGTCGTTAACAATTTTTCAAACATCTTCTCCTCTGAAACTATTGAATGGATTTGGATAAAACTTAGCATGATTGTTCCTTAGGGTATCCTGCACAAAGTTTATGCTTCGATTTTTGATCCGTCGAAAAACATGGCCACTGTTACTAAAAATAGAACATAGGGGTCAAACAACAGTTTTTCGCAAGTATCTCAAAAATCATTAGGTTACGGCAAATTCTGGGAGGTTGGAAGTGTTCAGCATGATGAGAGCTACCAGTGTGCTGATTTTCGTGAAAATCCGTCAACTGATGTTAGAGTTATTGCCTTTTTTGACATTTTTGGCTTTTTTTTATGTTATTATTTCAAAAATCTTCTCCTCTGAAACTACTGAATGGATTTGGATAAAACTTAGCATGATTGTTCCTTAGGGTATCCTGCACAAAGTTTATGCTTTGATTTTTGATCCGTCGAAAAACATGGCCACTGTTACTAAAAATAGAACATAGGGGTCAAACAACAGTTTTTCGCAAGTATCTCAAAAATCATTAGGTTAAGGCAAGCTCTGGCAGGTTGAAAGTGTTCAGCATGATGAGAGCTACCTGTGTGCTGATTTTCGTGAAAATCTGTCCACTGATGTTAAAGTTATTGCCCTTTTTTGACATTTTTGGCTTTTTTTTATGTTAATATTTCAAAAATCTTCTTCTCTGAAACTACTATTCAAAATCAGATGAAATTTGGTAAGATTGTTCTGTAGGGTATCCTGCAAAAAGTGAATGCTTGGATTTTTGATTGGTCGAAAAACATGTCCGCCCTTACTAAAAATAGAACATAGGTGTCAATGCTGTTTTTTGCTATTTTTTCCTGAATTATAGAAATAAAATGAAGATGAAAGCTACTTTCAAGGCAAACATGGTATCCCGAGTTGAATGGTGATGATGAAAGTTTGTTTTGGATGGCCATTTTCCCGCCATTTTTTACACTTGCTCGGATTTCAACAATATTTGGTTTTTAAAGTAAACATGGTATCCTTAGTGAATGGTGATGATGAGAATGTTGTATAACAATGATTAAACTTCATAATATGTGAGCTTTTAATATACCATCACTTGGTGTCTGTCATCATCGTTGTTAACAAATTTTCAAACATCTTCTTCTCTGAAACTACTGGGGGGATTTGGATGAAACTTAGCATGATTGTTCCTGCAATATTTCCTTTTCAAGTACAATAAAAAGCCTTAACCCACAATTTTTACATAACTTCTTTCAGACATTTTAAAAACGAAGACAACATATAGACCAAAAGATTTATACTTGTATTTGAAGATGAATTAAAGCTTGTATTTTGTATTGTGAATCATCAGATTGACCATGACTGTATCTTAATTAAGAGTAGGGAGATCTCATGCCCATTTCTTTCCAGAGGTTCTTGAAAGGCTTTTAAAGGTATTTTCAGCATTTTACGTGACCTTTAATACTCAGTTTAATTTACAAAAAACATTAATATATTAATTTAGTTTATAGTGCATTGTTTGCCAGGTGAGCGATTCAGGCTCTTGAGAGCCTCTTGTTGCTTTTACAATTTATTGATGAAAACAGAAAGCCAGCAATTACATGTATAATTATATAAGAGCAAAGCAAAACTTTACGGACTAAAATGCTTAAAATTTCAGAAAAATATATGAAATTAAAATTCTGTAACCGTCTTTGTTAGTTTTCAAAAATCGACTTAATCATTTTGGATGGATCTCCTGTATGGAATGCAATTAAAAATCACTTTTTTAGATTCATTCTTGATAAAAATTTCAGTATCCTGGTCCAAATGAAGAAGGATTAAAATTTCAGATGGAAAGATGTGCCAGATTTCCAAAGCTTCATCGATTATGGATCAGTACCCTAAGACCTATCATAGTAATTCACCATCCAGACACGATGAGAATAATACTCAGAACGTCAGGTTTGGGTTACATTGACATACATTGTATATTGAGTAAAAGGGGACACTTAAATTTGGTTTGAAAAAAGCAAACAAGATACTATCAAGTTTTAAGAAATATCAATTATTCATTTACCGGTATTTTGATATTAAGAAGTACTTATATTAGTTATTCAGATCTCTAATGCCTTTTAAGGGATCTTTCTCCTCTTAAATGTATTTCTGTGGATTATTAAATATGACAATATTAGGTGTTTATTTTTTTTTTTAAATTAGGCATTGTCTAAAAGTCATTATCTAATATTCAATATTCTAAGAATTAAACAAAGGAAAGATTAAATGTTGCCCATTTTGCAGAGCCGAAACCCCGAGGATTTGGCACAGCATATATATTGGGAATAGACTGGTTAGGGGAGGGACTGCTGATAGCTAATGGTGAAAAATGGTCCAGAAACAGAAGACTATTGACACCAGCCTTTCATTTTGATATACTGCAACCTTATATTAAAGTTTATAATGAAGCAGCTGAAGAACTTTTGGTAAGTCATTGACGGGCAATGAGTTGTCAAATTGAGATCGAATGCAGGGATTTACCAGACCCATAAATTACAAGTCTCAGATGCAAGAATAAAGAGACAGGACACAATGTAATGCAAGATATGCATCTGATCGACTGATGGGAAGCAATGTTTATAAACTGCAAACAGTGAATTTTAGAAATAACCTTCTGTACGATTGTAGTGTAACTTGCAAGTACTTTTGATCCCTCATTTCTATTTTAAGAACATCTACTATTTTTGTTAATTTCTTCACTCAGAATCCTCAGAAGTCGCCTCACTTTCAAAACCTGTTACATTCTAGTACTATCAATCCTTTACGTCTCTGTTCTCAGACCATAGATGGCACTGTTAATTTAACATCAGAAGGGGATTCTATCATTATAATTCTACCTTGACTTGTTCCACAATCCTTAGAAATGACAGCTATTGTGGTTTTTGGACCCCCCTTTTTGACTCTTGGACTTGAAATATTCATTGTATTGGGTCCCTGGTACTCCACATTTTGATAGTGGTGGTAAACCCTTGCAAATGCATTTTTGTTTCATCAGTGTTTGAATGGCAAACTGTATATTGGTGAACTAATAACCAGATATTTCATTAGTCAGAGGTCGGTTATAATTGTCAACATTTTTCACAAGTTTACAAAAAGTACGCTAGGATAGAGGGGTTTCAAATTCAAGTTTTAGGTTACGCCTTAAAAAATTGGTATAAATGTCACTTACTTCTGTCGATATTCCGAAAAAAAGAGAATACATGATGGTGATAATTATATTAATCATAAATTTGTCGGTTTATGCTGTATTTGAGGTGGTAAAAAGCCAACAAACTGCAAATCACTTGAGCATATCAACATATGACTCATGCTCTTGACTAGGATCATGCATTTTCAAAGGATGAAACGATGGCTTTAGATCCTCTTTCTGAGTAAGGTACGACATGTTCACAGCAACAATGTTGAAAAATGTTAATGTACAGCTTTTGAAGGGGTGTGGGGGTTTCCAAAAAGAATGCTCTTTGTAACTTTTTGAAAAATGTTGACAATTATGGATGACCCCTTTACTTGTTTAATTGTAAATAGTTGGATTTTTTTGTTGTGAAACATTGTGAAAAACATTTTAAAAAGAAATTATACCTGTACCAGTCCCTTCTATTACTCATAAATCTGAAATTTTGTTGTCTGGCAGATTGTCTGAAATCGGAAGTTTTTGTTTTGGTTCCCTGACACTGGGGATAAATACTAGACATATGTCTGTGTGTTCATCGGTTTGTCTGTCTCTGTTTATTTTCCTTGTAACCTTACAATTAAAAATGGATTTTCAAAATATTTATACAAGAGTTTTATACCGGTGTCTATCAAATCTTTTTTGAGCTTAAGTATGAATTACGTCAAGAAATTTTTGTAGAGTTAATGGCCTTTGGAAATTATGTTGATAAAATTAATACAAGAGATTTATAGCAATTACATGTATTATCTTGTTCTAGTTGGAAAATGAGTGCAGATAGATAATGTTTGAAGAAGTTACACCCTTGCAAATATAAATTTTACAATGTAATTTTTACGTCAAACTAAGGGCTATAATAATTATGAAAATGAATAATTTTTATTTCAAGATTCTGCAATTCACAAAGTCAGGCCTATGAAAATGTATCCAATTCATTTGTGATTTTTTGTATTTTTGTAGAAAAAGATAGAAGAAAAGTCTAAGACGAATACACCAATAGAGTTGTTCTCTAATATCGGATTATGTTCTTTAGACATCATTCTCAGATGTGCATTTTCATACAACAGTGATTGTCAGAAAGTTGGGTATCTAACTAATTTATTATACTTATAGCAATTTTATTAATATTCTTCATCTGGAAAATTGCTTTATTGTAGATCATACCTAAGGGACGAGATCAAAAGTTCAATATAGGATAAAAAACTTAATTTAAATAGTTTGGGGGTGGGGGGTAAAAATCACTGCAACTTTTGTTATCCGACATCTATTTTGGGATTGAAAAATACAGATTCAAGTGATGTCCAAGTCAATATACAGAACAAACATACATTGTTGAGGAGAAACATGGCCCATGAAACAAAAAGTATACTCTCAAAGCAGAGGCCCATATTGTAAGTCAATTCTTCCCAAATTATGTTAAGGGGGGGGGGGGGGGGTGGTCAGTGAAAAAACTATGTGAATTAAGGTATTTATCCTACATTGAACTTTTGATCTCGTCCCTAATACACTGAGCATCTTTTATGGGCTTCTTGCAGATTTGTATGTAAAGATATATTTTCAACGAGCAACTAGTATTTGATATAATGTAAAATTTATATCTTAAGTTAATTTAAATAAAAAAATTTACAAAAATGCAAAATAGCAAAATTATAAAATTTCATTCTAAAAAGAACCCTTTTCAGGGGAGATAATTGGCAGAAAATTTTTCTAATGAAATGTAAAGAAAATTTTTGGTTTTTTTTGGAATTAGCAAGAAAGAATGAACGGTGACCTCAATTTTTTCTTTTAAGAACATTAAGAGTCAATTATCTCAAAATCAAGAACGGTGACCTATGTTTTTTAAATTGAAATTTCAAAGTATATCCATCCAACATCCTGCCTGGAAAAAATTAGGAAAATCTATCTGCTAAAAATATTAGTATTGATCTACCTTAAGCTCTTCAATAAAGAGCTAAAAGCTCCAACCCTACAACAGGATCATTTGACTTGAATGATGATACTACAGTAGAACTTTGATGGCTCCAAGGGACCATTAAAATCTGTTACAGAAGTTGTTCAATTAGGGAAAATTACCAGTGCCATACCATGTATGAGTTGAAATAGCAAATAGTTGATCATTACCATGAAAGACTTTTGAATTAAAAAATAAAAATGTCAATGATAATTAACAGTTATCATGACATATTTTTTATCATCCAACTGTAAAAATTTACAGGTCAGACTAATCTGCTTTTATCCCACATGTAGGTATCAGGTAACATGACCCAGACTGTTAAACAAGATGGCAGCCACAGCCAAACTTAGTTAAACACAGGGCCCTATGGGAAAATTCATTGAAAAATCTTCTTGGCTGAAACCACTTTACCAATTGGAACCAGACTTTGCAGCAATGGTCCTTAGGAGGTCCCCTTTCAGAATGGTCTGATTTCATGGAATTTGAACTAAGATGGCCCACACAGCCAACTTAGTTTAACATAGGACCCTATGGGAAATTCACTCAAAAATCTTCTGGTCTGAAACCAGTAAGCCAATTAGAACTAGACTTGGTAGCAATGGTCCTTAGATGGTTCTCTTTTAGAAATGTGTCCATGTAACATGCTTGTCCATTTAAATATTGAGTTTTAGTTTTCCATGGTAAAATACACAGTTTTATCATGGTTGATACCAAATTTTTTGTTGACCTTTGTGAGAAATCGTTGTTCGAAAAACAGGAAATTTTCTAATATGAATACATGTATTATAAGAAAAGCGATGGGACTTTCAAAAAGCTTTGAGCTGTCGAAGTTCGACTGTACTTTCCATTTAATTATAACCACTAAATATAATGCCACTTAATTTTTGTGAAAAAATTGCAATTATAATTGTTTTTTAAGTAACAATACATGTACAGTCAAACCTGTCTATATAGGGCAGCTAAGGGACCAGAAAAAAAGTGCCCTTTATGAGCAGGTGCCCTTTATAGAGAGGTTAATTTTACATACATTGTTCATGAATGGGACTTTTCCACTGTGCCCTTCATAGACAGTGATATAGAGGTGCCCTTTAGAGCAGGTTTGACTGTATATCCAAAATAAATTGGAGTTTTTCGTCAAGAAATCAGTTGCTAAAGTACATAGGTTATAGGACACACAGTAATGAATTGAAAACAAGTCTCCTTAAAATAAAAATTTTGAAATATGCTGGTGGCTTTGAGTTAGATGGTGAAATAAAATCTACAGGTATGATTTAATCACTTAAATGGAAAGCAGCATGTTTTTATAATTTTCTGTTTTAACTTCTGCGGGATATAAAATTTCTATAGCTTTGGTTGTATGGGAATTTTTTTAATGAATGAGAAACCAGAGTGAGTTATATTTTCCTAACCATTGTAGGTAAGGGAGATAATAAATTTGTCTCCCTTTTAGCCTCAGGACAAAAGGGAGAGAATTTAATTATCTCCCTTACCTACATTGGTTAGGAAAAGATAACTCACTCTGGTTCATCATTATAAGGTACAGATTCTGTTCCAACTTTTGTAATGTCCACACCATTTCTGATTTAAAAATGTAAGAAATAGAGTTGCCTCACTAAAAAAATTTAAATTTCCCAGATTATCTTCATTTTAGTTTCCCTAAAAGTTGATACTCGAGCAGAAGAACTATTAATAGTGTTGAAATAGCAGTTTGATATTTCTTATATTTTAACATTTCAGCGAAAGTCATCCTTATGTTTCTGCAGTGAACAGATTGAGTGATATTTGGGTTGACAGATCTTTGTAAGTAGAAATTATACAATATGACATTTTGGCTACAGTCTTTTGGCTGGACACCTCAGTTCGTAAAATGGATTTACTCTTATTTTGAAAGTCTAAAAGTTAGAATTATTACACAATCTTTTGTTGGTTAATTAACCTTATTGAATCGTCCAAGAAAACATAAAATTTGTAAAATTGTTTATTAAAGTTATGTTTACCACACAAATGATTCTGAATGGGGAATTTCAATAGAAAAATTAATGCACTTGAACATTTCAAAATATTAATAGTTTTAATTTATCAGACTCAGACCTGTCCTAAAATCTGTAAAACTTTGTACATATTTCATGCATCACAGGGTTGTAATACTTAATTTTATAAAATCTCATAGGAGAGTTATCTCCCTTTTACATTGAAAATTCCATAGGTAGAATTTTTTATTTCTCTGAAAGACATGTTTGAACAAAATTAGAAAAGTTCAATTGTTTTGACTAGACAATTCACATTGATTAAGGTATTCAAATTCTGAAAAATCAATTTTGTGAACTAAGGTGTCCAGACAGTAGGTACCAGTAGTGCTAATAATCACCACCCAGTCAACACTGAAGTTGTGAGTTCAAATTCAACTTGTGGCAAGGTGTATTTAAGTCCAATCTTCACCAACTTACCCAACCAATAAAAACTTGCCATCATGATAAAAAAATTGTGCTAAAAGAGTGTTGTAAACCCCATTAAACCAAATCAAGATGACATTTTAACACAAGTGGTTGATGCAGCAAAATAAATTTGAACTTTTTAAGAATAATGGATGTTTTGATGTAATTTTATGTAATTTTATTCTGTAGTTTTGTCACTATGAATAATTACCGGAAACACAAATTTAAAAAAAAAAAACATCTTGTGACCTCCTATAAATGGGAACTACTTTTTAATAAAATAAAATAACTGTTTAGTTGTTTGTTTGTTTATCAGAATTATGTGCCACATTCAATGCAAATAATCAATAAGCCAGACTACCTGGAGAGATCAAACTTCTGGCAATCCTCATCAGTGAAGATTTGATCATAACACACCTTGCCATCAATAGGTTTGGACATAACAACCTTATTGATTATATGTAATTAACAAGGAAAAACTTTAATCCATGAGGAACCAGAGTGAGTTATCTTTTCCTAACCAATGTAGGTAAGGGAGATAATTAAATTCTCTCTCTTTTGTCCTGAGGCTAAAAGGGAGACAAATTTATTATCTTCCCTTACCTTCATTGGTTAGGGAAATATAACTCACCCTGGTTTCTCATTGACAAGCACGGCTCCCAATTACTATTTGAAGGTTGTTATCTGCTTAAAAATCGAATTTTATCCACAGAACAAACAAATGACAGTAAGAAAAAATCCAAAGGATAATGAAAAATTTTGTAAATTTCATTGTATCCTTGCTTTCTTGAAATCATTTGAGAAAGAATTGCAGTTCTTAAATTTTTTTCCAGAAATCCTGTGATCTTCTTAGATTTTATTTTCTACATGACAAAGAAAGGAAGACAGTTCAAAGAGGCCTGTCATTTTGTCCATAAAGTGGCAGAAGACATTATAGATACTAGAAGAAAAACTCTGGTATGTAATCAAACTATTTTGCAGTATATGTTAAAATGAAGATCTTTGGCTGAAAAAGAAAGGACTAAATGAAATACGATATATAGATAATTTTTTGACTTGGAAGAAGTCAAAAAGTTGCCAGATTTTTTTTGGAAGCCAAGCACCTTACCAAATCATGTATTAATAACATTTTAACACATGTCACCCCTTATCATATGGTCTTTTCACCTCATTTTAAAACCAGTGCTGGGGTCAATAATTTGTATGGACACCCAGTGATTTCAGTATAAATTTTGAAAGGAGAATGGAACACAATAAGATGGAGAGAATATTTTTTATACATTGATAATATACTCTACTGTCCATTGAAATTTGTCAGATCTTGGCTTCAAATGAAAACATCATTTATTAAATTTTACATTACAGTACCTGTTTTGTTCTAAAAAACACAACTCTCTTATATATTTTTTTCCTTTCTTTTGAGAATGCTTAGAAAATGAAAATGTGAAAATTTGATCAATATTTATGTTGCAGGAAACAGAAGGCTTACCAAACAAAACACATGATAAAAAATCTAGATATTTGGATTTTTTGGATGTTTTATTGACAGCTAAAGATGAGCATGGTGAAGGATTAACTCCCTTGGAAATCAGAAATGAAGTAGACACATTTTTGTTTGAAGGTATACAGTATAAAAGTTACCAATAATTTGCAGAGATAAGAACAACTTAAAGTTGATTAAAAAAATACAGTAGAACTTCGATAGCTCGAACATGGATCGCTCGAACACCACCAATGGCTTGAACCGTTTTGAAAGTCTCGTCAATTTTCCTTTTTTATAAATATAAAAAAAGTGCAGGTTTTTTTAACAACGATTTCTCGAAAAGTCGAACAAAGAATTTGGTCCAGACAATGATAAAATTGTGTATTTAACCATGGAAAACTCAAACACAGTAATTAAATGGACAAGCCTGTTACCTGATTCTTACAGGTGTGATAAAAAATATTAATCAGACAGGTAAATATTTACAGTTGGACGTTATTAATATGTCATGATTACTAATATGCTCTGGGCGGGGCCAATGATGCGAGCACAGCAATAGCCCTTTCCAGAAATTCATTTCCGGTATCACGATTCTGACTCTAAAATTATAATTTGAAGCAAGTTATTTCCCTTACTTTACTTACTTCCATTTCCGGCGAACGAAACTTTTTCTAACCTTAGTATGTAGCACAATATGGCTGCCCCCAGGCCATTAAACAAAGACTTTTCTAAATGACCCATGTGTAGAAAATTCATATACTCCTATAGCTCTCGCTATTAATAGTGATTAACTTGTTTAAGTTTTAATAAAACAATAGTTTACCAACTCTTACATGGTATGGCATTGGCAACTTTCCGTAGTTGAGCAAACTTCAGTAACTCGAACTACCGATTACTGAAAGAGATTTTGACAGTCCTTTGAAGTTCGAGCCATTGAAGTTCTACTGTAGTCAAGACAAGTTCTGCTGAAAATGGGCTTAGAGCTATCTTGAACATGCAGTGTTGTGGAGATTTTTCTTTATGTTGAAGATTTCATTGTGACTTAAACTAAAAGATGAAGAACATACATGTAAATAAAGGGCTTTTTCTTTGCCTAAACTGTTATCGTGTATAATGTACCGTTGGGGATTTTGTGTAAAAAATTAGTCCACCATATTCCCTATTTTATATCAAACTAGGATGAGAATTTTAAAAGGAGCAATACATATTAAAGAATATGAGGAATTGAGGAGTGAGACTTTTTTTTAAAGTTTTTATATGCCTTTAATAGCCAAAAATGTACATATGTCTAAATGAGAGATTGAAAAGGAGCAAGTAATTTTAGAGATTAAGAGAAATTTGGCAGTGAGACTTCATAATTTTACCAAAAATACTTCACACTTTATATTTATACGCCTTTTATAACTAAGGTTTCCAAACCTTCTCTAAGTTTTAAAGATTCTTATGATTTTATAATTTTTACTTCTTTGTAATTTACTTCCCCCAGCAAATTAGATATAAACATAATTTATCAAAATATGCAACAAATATGGAGACACTGTTCATATTTACAGAAAAAAGCCAGAGTAACCAGGAACTACATCTGACCTATGGCAGGAAAACTTTCGATCATTGTCAATTAAATTCGTAGCTGAATTCCACATTTAAAAAAATTATTTTTAGAACTGATCATCTTTCATCTCATCTTCTTCAGGTCATGACACAACTACAAGTGCTATGTGTTGGACATTATACTCCTTGTCACAACATCCATATTGGCAGAAAAAAGTTCAAGATGAGATTGATGAAGTTTTAAAAGACAAAAGTTGTAAAGAGATTGAACAGTAGGCTACATTATACAATAATTATTGTTTTATTATTTTTTCCACAGGAGCAAGACATAATTTGACTCTCATGACTTTTAATGCAGATGAATTACGCAGTTGTTTCCCGCGAATACGCAGTTGTCTCCCGTGCAGGGAAAAATTGAGGCGTTTGGAGGTGAACAATAGGGTTGTTTCCTGTGATGTTCAATTTTTGTAAAAACATTTAATTTATATTTGAATTGCATGAAAGTTTTCATCCAATAAGAGTATTTAAAAATATTTAAAAAATAATAATATCTGTTCGTTAGTAGACTTGGAATAGGTGCTGTAACTGTTAGTTGGGACATTTTTATACAATAAAGGCACTTCAGTTAACACCAATTAGCGAAGTTTTTAGGTGAATTAGTGTTACAGGAAGTGTCATATTTTCCAGTTTTATCTTTTAATTATGGAAAAAGAAAGATACCAGTAGAAATTAACCACAATATACTGGGGGTTTCTTTTGACCCTATAGAAGTTTTAAAGTCATATTCTATAGTTTTGTATAAACATTACCCAAACTGAAATTTCTCTGACAGAAGTTAGTGAGAGGCCCACAAAATATATTTGAATTGGTTGGTCATTTACATTTTAATATTTCAGTAATTACTGAAACTATGCTGCTGTTGTTGTACAAAGACATTTTGTGTTCTTTGTGTATATTTGTGAATATTTTTCTGAAAAATCTTGGGTACTTCTCCAAAATGACTTGGCCAGTTTTGAAAACAAAGTTTGATGGCAACTGCTAAACTTGTTAATGATTGCCCTAATCTCATACAAAGTTGCTGCAATTTTTCCAATTATGAAATTCAAGACAAAAATAGATTTCAAAATCTTTTTTTTTGTATCTCCATGGTGATCGGGACCAAATTTTGGTGGAATCATTCCTTAGATATTTATTTAATTGTGTTTAGCAGTCTTGTCTTTCAAACAGGACGGCCTCTGTCTTGTGGTAGTACGATCTTCTCGAGTGCAGGTTTAAACCTAGGGCTGGTCAAATAAAGACTTTTAAACTTTTTATTTTTTCTTCTCCAACAAGCACAAGGCATTTAGTAGGAAGAGTAAAGACTGGTAAGCTCAAATTCAGAATAATATGTCTGGATGAGATAATATATCTTCCCGCAGAATGTGACCTCCTGACATAACATGTTAAAAATCTAGCTTAGGGTGTGGGTCTGGTAAAAAACATGGTTCATATACATGTCACCGCAACATGTTCGTGTGTAATAATTAGGAGATAACTGTATTGTATTTTATTATTTGATGGCGTCAATTGAATGATCTGATGGTGGTAAATTGAGTTTACTGGCGACGCGTTAGCGGAGCCAGTAAACGGATATTTCCGACCATCAAATTGTCAAATAATAAAATACTATACTGTTATCTCCATTGTACTGCAGATGTCAAAATATTCCTTTAGAACGAAAATTTTCAAAAATTGTGCATTTGATTCCATGAGATTTTCAACGTTGTCCAGTCAGAATCGACGTTACAATCAGTATTGCATTATAATTACCATTAGATGTAAGAATAATCCATCCATCTAGCTATGAAAAAATATATCCCAGTATCCGTCTCCTAGTTTGGCTTGATACACATTTTTGCCCTATTTATTTTACAGAGAAGATCTACCTAAACTGGAAACACTGACATTATGCATCAAGGAAGGACTGCGTCTGCATACACCAGTTGGATTTGTGTCACGAGTCACAACACAGGATATGGACTTTGATGGAGTAACAATACCTGCAAATACAACCTTGGCACTGCAAATATATAATTTACATCACAATGAAGCTGTTTGGGAAAAACCATACGAGTTCATGCCTGAAAGATTTTTACCAGAAAATTCAGTCAACCTTGATTCTTATGCATTTGTACCATTTTCTGCAGGACCAAGGTGAGTTACTTATCCATAAATGGTGATTTTTTTTGGGATAAATTCAAGTAAAATATTGGTATATATCTCATAAACACCATACTGTGCCTGAATCTCATTCCTGAGAAATAGTCACTTACAGGTCAATCTTCTCTACATAGGGAACAATCTTGATGGTCTCATGGTAGCATGCTCGGCCCCAATGCCAAATGTTGCATTAATGTCCAGTTCACGATGTGGTCACGATATCGTCGACATCGCGATGTTGGCAATGTCGTCACGATATCGGTCCAACATTGACGACATCGTTTTGTCCAGTATTTACCTTGTTCACATCGCCGACATCGCGATGTTGGCAATGTCGTCACGATATCGGTCCAACATTGACGACATCGTTTTCTCCAGTGTTTACCTGTTCACATTGCCGACATCGCGATGTTGGCAATGTCGTCACGATATCGGTCCAACATTGACGACATCGTTTTGTCCAGTATTTACCTTGTTCACATTGCCGACATCGCGATGTTGGCAATGTCGTCACGATATCGGTCCAACATTGACGACATCGTTTTTTTCAGTGTTAACTTTGTTCACCTCGCCGACATTTCGATGTTGGCATCACGATATCGGTTTAACAATATATGCAATATATAAAACGCAATGTCAGGCAGTAACAATCTCAATTTTGGATATTATCTAATGAATACTTTTATCCTGCAATTACGCCTTTTTGCGACCTAATAAAGGGGGTAGAATAACATTGAGTCGTATTAGGTCATTGCCCTAATAAAGTTTATGGTACCTTTTGACGTTACAGAGCAAAGGCAAAGTAGTTGTATACCAGTTCACGTCAGGACATTTCCCGCGTTTTACGCGATGATTTTAAATTGAAATTTTAACTCATTTTTACTGATAAAGTAGATATTTTTACATTGCAGGAAAAAGACAATACATGGTCATTGTCGGAAAATATAAAATTTATTTGTGCTCGCTACAAAATATGCGAAAAAAGCTCGCCAAGGCTCGCCTTTTGTCATGTTTCTAAAGCTCGCACAAATAAATTTTATATTTTCCGACAATGACCGTGTATTATATATTTATCCTGCAATGACGACTCTAGCTGACCAATACAGCCTGACCAATATCGTTTTTGATATTAATCAGTTATGTTAGCCACGCCCATTGCCGAATATCGGGGCGCGTCACGGGATTTTTTTAATATAATTATCACTAATTTGATGTTATTTCACTTCATTTTGGTAGGAAATGAAACAATAATGAATTTAAATTACAGGATAAACACAATACGTATGGATTATCAACGCATTTAGGTAACATATGTGTATTTGGACAGAGCCTCGCAGTTGCCCGTGTTTCTAAGCCTCGTGCATATACATGCTTCGACAATGCACATGTATTGTATATACCTAAATTACAATGCAAATGAACGGTTGTAAAGCCATCCATAAATATGCTTTACGATGAGGAACATGACACGTTTCTAGCTAGGAAACGTTAACTGCTTACTCCATTGAAACGCTCAAATTTATTCTTATGGAATCCGTGTTTCGGGCATTATCATTAATTTCATTGTGATTAGTTGCCACTTAATGATAATCGTTTTCTTGTCTTACGATGCATTTACAATGTTGAGAGAATAACTAAAATTGTTTCATGTGAACACAGGAGTTTAATGTACAGTTTCTCTGACAAATTAGGTTGGATGTTCTTAATCAGTTTTCAGTTATTTACTTGCAATGAAAATTCTTCCATACAATTTAAAAGGCATTGTACAGGAACGTCTACATATCGCTACCTCTGGTTATACGACTATATATCGATTTGGACGATGTCCACTACCACATCTTGATGTCGTCAATGTCGAAGATTTTGACATGCAATAAATACTGTATATTCATGTGAACGATGCCGACACTATGTTGTCATGAAGGCTATACAACTATGTCGACACAATGCTGACAACATCGCGATGTCAGCGATGTCGACGATGTATACATGTAATGAAGACTATACAACGATGTGAACGATGTCGACACAATGTTGACAACATCGCGATGTCATCGATGCTGACGCGATGTTGTTAACATCGCGATGTCGTCGATGTCGACACGATATTGTCAACATTGCAATGTCGGCGATGTCGACGATGTATACATGTAATGAAGACTATACAACGATGTCGACACAATAATGACAACATCGCGATGTCATCGATGCTGACTCGATGTTGTTAACATCGCGATATCGTCGATGTCGACACGATATTGTCAACATTGCAATGTCGGCGATGTCGACAATGTATACATGTAATGAAGACTATACAACGATGTCGACACAATAATGACAACATCGCGATGTCATCGATGCTGACGCGATGTTGTTAACATCGCGATGTCGTCGATGTCGACACAATATTGTCAACATTGCAATGTCGGCGATGTCGACGATGTATACATGTAATGAAGACTATACAACGATGTCCACACAATAATGACAACATCGCGATGTCATCGATGCTGACGCGATGTTTTAACATCGCGATATCGTCGATGTCGACACGATATTGCCAACATTGCGATGTCGGCGATGTCGACGATGTATATATGTAATGAAGACTATACAACGATGTGAACGATGTCGACACAATGTTGACAACATCGCGATGTCATCGATGCTGACGCGATATCGTCGATGTCGACACGATATTGTCAACATTGCGATGTCGGCGATGTCGACGATGTAAACATGTTATGAAGACTATATATCGATGTGAACGATGTCGTTACAATGTTGTCAACATCGCGATGTCGGCGATGTCGATGATGTTGACATGTAATGAAGACTATACAACGATGTGAACTATATCGGCGATGTGGATGATATCGACACAACATCGTGTACTGGACATAGTTCAAATGTTGCAGGTTTGATCCTAGGCTGACTCAAGCCAAAAATATATCCACTTTTAGCACATTTGTATAGAGGCGTTTATGTAAACGTGAATTGCATAAGTTTAACAAGAAAAAGTATCTTTTTCCACATGAAATTGTGTATCTGTACAAAAAAACTATTACGACCACAAACTATGGTTGTGTACAACAACAATTATGACAATGCTGTACATTGCAATACACATTTACATAGCCCGTGCCATCTTTTTTTTTGTCGAGCCTGCAAATTAAGTCGCAGAAAGCTCGACAAAGGGATAGTAATCCTGCGGCAGCATTAACTAACTTCTCAAAAGCTTTATATTTTAGAAGGTGGAAGACCTGGATTCCTTATACTTTGTATATAGATGCCTTATGTTACGAAGTTTCCGTCTGTCATATGTACATTGTCCTTGACCTCATTTTCATGGTTCAGTGACTACTTGAAAAAAAAGTTAAGATTTTTTGTAATGTTAATTTCTCTCTTATTATGAGTAATAGGATAACTATATTTGGTATGTGTGTACCTGACAAGGTCCTCAATCCTGTCAGACAGTTTTCAGTTGACCTCGACCCCAACAAGGTTAAGTTTTGGTGGTCAAGTCCATATCTCAGATACTAACTGGCAGGTGTCATCTGACCTTGACCTCACTTTCATGGTTCAGTGGTTATAGTTAAGTTTTTGTATTTTGGCCTGTTTTTATACGACCGCAAAATTTTTGCGGTCGTATATTGGTATGACGTTGGCGTCGTCGTCGTCGTCCGAAGACATTTGGTTTTCGCACTATAACTTTAATATAAGTTAATAGAAATCTATGAAATTTAAACACAAGGTTTATGACCACAAAAGGAAGGTTGGGATTGATTTTGGGAGTTTTGGTCCCAACAGTTTAAGAATCAGGGGCCAAAAAAGGGCCCAATAAGCATTTTTCTTGGTTTTCGCACAATAACTCTAGTATAAGTAAATAGAAATCTATGAAATTTTAACACAAGGTTTATGACCACAAAAGGAAGGTTGGGATTGTTTTTGGGAGTTTTGGTCCCAACAGTTTAGGAATTAGGGGCTAAAAAAGGGCCAAAATAAGCATTTTTCTTGGTTTTTGCACAATAACTTTAGTATAAGTAAATAGAAATCTATGAAATTTAAACACAAGGTTTATGACCACAAAAGGAAGGTTAGGATTGATTTTTGGAGTTTTGGTCCCAACAGTTTAGGAATTAGGGGCCAAAAGGGTCCAAAATTAAACTTTGTTTGATTTCATTGAAAATTTAACTACTGGGGTTCTTTGATATGCCGAATCTAACCGTGCATTTAGATTCTTAATTTTTGGTCCCGTTTTCAAATTGGTCTACATTAAGGTCCAAAGGGTCCAAAATTAAACTTAGTTTGATTTTAACAAAAATTGAATTCTTGGAGTTCTTTGATATGCTGAATCTAAAAATGTACTTAGTTTTTTTATTATGGGCCCAGTTTTCAAGTTGGTCCAAATCGGGGTCCTAAATTAAACTTTGTTTGATTTCATCGAAAATTGAACTATTGGGGTTCTTTGATATGCCGAATCTAACCGTGCATTTAGATTCTTAATTTTTGGTCCCGTTTTCAAATTGGTCTACATTAAGGTCCAAAGGGTCCAAAATTAAACTTAGTTTGATTTTAACAAAAATTGAATTCTTGGGGTTCTTTGATATGCTGAATCTAAACATGTACTTAGTTTTTTTATTATGGGCCCAGTTTTGAAGTTGGTCCAAATCGGGGTCCAAAATTAAAGCTAAAAAGGGGGTAAATTTTTTTTTTTTTTTTTGGGGGGGGAGGCAATTCTCCGCAGCATATTGTATTACACAAAAGCAAAAAATTGAATATAAATTCAAATCATCTGACCAATTCTAAGTTCTTTATTTCAGTTATTCTGTGTCAGAAACCTATTATGTGTCAAATATTTGAAGAAATTTTCAATTGCACAGTATTGCGCAATAGCAAGAAATTGATATGTGTGCCCTGTTATCAAAACTTTATTATTAACAAATACCATTGGAAATTTGCCAATATAAAATGTGCTGATGAAGCTTTTTTGTTTATCTTATCTAAACTGCTTTTAAATTATGTATATTTAAAATTTGCCATCCATGACTATGATGTCATTTTCTATTTTAATATGTTATGGTGTATTTAAATGGGCTGTTATGGTTGCAAAGTATAAAGAAATGGGGGGGGGGAGGGGTTGAAAACAAAATTTGGGGGGGGGGGGTAAATGAGAAATTGGGGAGGGGTAATTTTTTCTCATTTCATATTTCATAAATTAAAAAGAAAATTTAAAATTTTTTTTAGCAAAAAAAGGGGGGGGTTACAATAAATATTATTGTTTTTTGTTTGTTTTTTTTTTGGGAGAGGGGGGTCAATGTGCAACTTCATAGTGTATTGCACAAAAGCTAAAAAAAGGGGTAAATTATTATTTTTTTTTGGGGGGGGCAATTCTCCACAGCATATTGTATTGCACAAGAAGCAAAAAATTGAATATAAATTCAAATCATATGACCAATTTTAAGTTCTTTGATTTTAGTTATTCTGTGTCAGAAACCTATTATGTGTCAAATATTTGAAGAAATTTTCAATTACACAGTATTGCGCAATAGCAAGAAATTGATATGTGTGCCCAATTTTAAATTTTAAATTGGTTATTTCTGATTTATATATAAAAACAAATAATACTGATATGGTTTGAATAGGTAAATTAAAAATTTTTAAGTTCTTAGACAACATTCATTCTGTGTCAGAAACCTATGCTGTGTCAAATATTTATTCACAATCCAAATTCAGTATTGTATCAAGCTTGAATGTTGTGTTCATAATTGCCCCAACTATTCAGGGTTCGACATCTGCGGTCGTATCTAGCTGTGCCCAGCGGAGCATTTTATTCGAATACTGTATGCAATATGTCTGATCATTTACTTTCATTAGAAATACATGACAGGCGAGACATTTTTGTGTGTCCACTCTTGTTTAATGATGTGACCGTTGCCCAAAAGTCTGGGAAATATATTTTATTATTTTTTCTTGTGTAAAAGATAAATTACATAACTTGACAGTGCAAATGGTTATCTCATGAAAATAATCCAATTTCATTTCAAATATGCTCTTGAAATGACAGATTGCAGCATACTAATCACAAGAGAAATGGAACGGCCAAACCAATGTCAGATACACACAGGACAACTCAAATGAGCAAATTTAGCGTATTTGTTCCATTAGAATAGAAATAATTCCTGGGGGTTTATAGAGTTAAGTCATTTACACATTGGCTGGGCCTTCATATTCATATTTTATACCTCGCAATTGCTCGGTATAAATTATCCGAATATAAAGGCCCAGCCCATATTTAAATGACTTCAACTGTATAATCCCCATGAATTATTCCTTAGATAATTCATGCATCCATCATCCTGTACATAATGAAACCATGCAGCATGTAGGGAGCCCTGATTGACCCCAACAAAATAATTGGGTGGATAATCACCAATCACATTTGAGAAACTTGAGAATTCAAAGAGACCATACCTGACTGGGAGCATACTATTTCTGACTTGAAACTGATGCATTTAATATCTGTTGGGGATATTTGTAAAAGGTATATTTTCCTTTTGTTTATTTTAGGAATTGTATTGGTAAAACTTTTGCCATGAATGAACAGAAAGTAGTTCTTGCTAGACTTCTTCAAAAGTAAGTATATTTTTTGGTATTTAACATTGCTCTGATTGAATTTTTTTTGTGTGTACAGGTGTTATGATACATGTTTCATGAGAAGGAAGTATACATTATGACATTAAGTTTTGATCTTATTGTCTTGATTTTGTTTGAAAATCAAGATAACGTAAGATGATAAACAAGAAAAAATGGCCATTTAAGACAAAACAGGGGTAAACATTTAGCAACTGAAAGGATAGATGTCTCTAAGCAAAGGGTAGAAATAATGATATTCATAGTTGGAACATTTGCAGGATACCCAGAAATAAATTGTGGTATTCATCACAGTTAATGCACTGAATTGTCATTAATGGCCGTAAATTGATAATTTATAATTGAGGGAAATGATAGAAATCTGCAACATTTATTAAATTTTTACTGATACGCAAATTTTTAACTAGTGAAGGCTGTTCCAGAAATAAATGTAAGTGGATATCAGATAAAATGTTTTATTTTTACCCAAACATGCATAGAATTTTAATTTTAATAAGCTTTACAAATTAAGGCTGATTTAGAAAATGGTTACCACCTATCAAAATTTTAATACAGTGCCTTTCAAGCACTCCGATAAAATCATTTCTTAAACAGCTATTACGAATATGAAAAGTGTTTTTTGGGCATGATTATTATTATGAAATTATTGATCATGAAATAAAGGGAAATATTACAAATAAGTGTTATAATTTTGCTGAGGTTGAATTTAAATTTAAAATAGTAGAAAATAATCTATACATGTATATTTTCAGGTTTAATTTCCAGCCAGATCCAGACCACCTTGTTAGGAAGAAAATGAGTGTGGTTATGAGAGCTGAAAATGGTATAAAATTGTTGGCTTATCCAAGATCATGAATATTCAAAATAAACATTGATGAGATATGAATATGCATTATTTTTTACTGTGATAACTTTTGAAATTTCCTTAATTGTTACTGCATTCAAAACAAAAATTTCAAAGGTTGATTATTTTTTGCATAATATTTTATTGAATGTATTGAAGCTGTGTGTTTATATTTAGTCTTAAGATGGTACCCAACACTATAAGAAGATAACTCTTAAAAATCACCAGAGCGTTTTAATCAAATTTAATAAGTAAAGAGAAATTAAGGTTCTCTATGATCAAAATTGATGTTTGCCAAACTGCTATATATTCAATGAAATTATTCCCGTAAAATGTGAAATTCTATTTACTAAAAAAAAAAAATACATTTATGTCAACAGTCAAAGTAAATATTTCCTAAAAATTTTTATG
Organism: Mytilisepta virgata; assembly: GCA_028015205.1. Classification (NCBI taxonomy): domain Eukaryota; kingdom Metazoa; phylum Mollusca; class Bivalvia; order Mytilida; family Mytilidae; genus Mytilisepta; species Mytilisepta virgata. The sequence continues at coordinate 31,636,735 of CM051511.1, read as the reverse complement.
AAAATTAAACTAGCCAAATTTTGTTTCTTTCCACCGTAAAACAACATTATAAAGGTTTCTGTGGAAGATTTGTTACTCAAATAAAGCTTGTTGTGAAAGACTATAGTTTTTTCTTTGCACAAATAATGGTTGGGAAAATTTCTTTTATACACTGGTTAATAACGCTTCAAATGTAACATGTTGAATGTGAAGTATATGTATTGTTAAGGCTTCTTTTATTAAAAAAAATCCTTTGGAAGACTCTGAAGATTTTTTTTTGCTCAGATCATGACTAAAGAAAGATTGTACAAATTTTTCGTTCTTAATTACAGCTTGTGAACAATTGTAAATGTATTTTTTTTTTGTTAAGCTTACTGTAAAACTTGAACCAAATGAAAATTGTTGTGTAGCATTGACAAGGTTTCTTTTGTCAAAATAAAGCAGCATGTGGAAATTGTAAAGATTTCTTTTTTGCTCAAATTAAGCTTGGTTTTTTTTTGACAGATTTTTCTTGATAAAGCTTTTTGTGAAAAATTGTAAACATATATTATTATAGAAAAGATTTTGCTTGTCCAAATAAAGCTGGGTATGAAAAAAAAAAGATGTAGCTTGTGCAAGGTTGTAATGTTTTGGTGTTAATAAACATACGTATTTGTTTGATCAACATATATAAATGCATTTTTTTAATTTTAAGGTATCCGGACCATAATAGATCGTGATCGAAAATTGTATCTCTTTTTGACCGTGAATGGCTGAACCAAACAATTTAAAGCTGGAACTTTATATATATATTTTTTTTCTCAAGTTTGTTGTTTATATGCAGAGTCTGTATATTGTAGTTATATTGGCATTTCCGAAGTTTGCCGATAATTACCGAGGTCATTTCAGTTGCGTTGTATGGAACATCCGGGAACTTTTGAATAACCACGTGGTCATTTATGGTCCGGATACCTTAAGTTATGTTGGTGATATATGTATTTTCTTAAAAAAAGGCTATAATGATACTGCTGATAAAAAGTTTACCTCTTTTCATGTAAATATTTATTACCTCCACTTATTTCTTGTGGATATTGGACTTGTCACCCATATGCATGAGTTATCTTTCTAAAAGAAGACGTCTTGTATTTAACATATAGGGCAAACAATTACTTCTTTTTGTCTAAAAATATTAAATTGGGGAAGGCATTCATCAGACATAAAAAATGTGGGAAAATAAATCCGAAAGCATATCATTAATGTGTGTGGAGAATATTGCTACGAAGAAAAAATATTTTGCAAAAAAATGACATTGCTCTCTATGGAAGAAAACTTCTTCAAAGAGCAGATACCTCCACAAATGGGAGACATATGCAGCATGTGATAAATAGCAGAATTTTACTATGTAGAGCTCATAGCCAACTTCTGAATTATTTTTGCTAACTATTTTTTATTTGTCAATATAATTTGTTTATTAATACAACTATATTCTTTATTTCTACAATAAGTTTGGTTTATAATAGCAATAAACAATATAGTTTGTGTTTATTGTAAACCAATTTAAAAATCAGGGGAGGTAATAAATCCTTGGTTTAAAAGTGATCAAATACTTATTACTTACATCACATCGATCAGTTACATAATTAAAAATGTGTAATAAATAAATATTAATCAATGATCAAAAGTGCCAATTGAATTTATATTATCAGTTGTTAATAAAAAATTTGATATACAGAAATGATTTTATTTTGTCACAAATATAAATAGATTTATGTTTTGGAGTTTAGTGTGGCGTCCATTTAGCTAAACTAGTATGCATTATTGTTTAGGGGCCAGCTGAAGCCCACCTCCGAGTGCAGGATTTTCTCTCTACGTTGAAGACCAATCGGTTGTTGTCTCTTTGACACATTCCCCGTTTCCATTCTTTATTCTATTATATTCAGTAAAGTATGAATTGATCTCATATGACTTGAAAATATTAGACAAGTATGCTAAATCGGCAGGCCTTCTTGTCAGAGTGTCTAACCTATTGCCTAACAATTTAAAAATAAACCAAACAATTCTTGTCTCTTAAATTACTGTATATCACTGGATACTAACCTGTTTGGTTTTACTTTTGTAAATAATATTAGGAAGGGCCTTCAGAATTACTGTGAAACATCATATTCCACCAGTGGCGTCAATCAGATGTGGATACTTAAAAACTCAAAAATTTAGTACAATATCTAAAATCAAAATCTTTGGCTACCTGCAACAGTATTAGACTACTCTACACTCTTATACTACCATACCACATTCTCAATTAAAATATCGATTGAAACTAGTTCATCAATGTTCTTTAAAGAAAAATGGCACACGCAAGTATACATTTTTTTCATTAAGAACCACTGATTCTAACAAAAAGTATTCTGAAGATGAAATTACAAACATGTTAGATTTTCTCATAGACATATTTGTTGAATTTGGCAGTTGAATTTTTCAACGAACAATCGGCATACCAATGGGAACCAACTGTGCTCCTCTCCTCGCCGATCTATTTCTGTACTCATATGAAGTGGACTTCATTCAAGGGCTTTTATGTGAAAACAAAAAGAAACTAGCCCATTCCTTTAAATTCACTTTTCGTTATATAGATGACAGGTTGTCGTTAGATAAAGATAAATTCCAAGACTACATCTCATCTACCCCAGTGAACTTGAAATTAAGGTTACTACAGATACATTGAAGTCCACTTCATATTTAGTTTTTTTTCTCGAAATAGACAATGAGGGACATCTGAAAACAAAACTTTATGACAAATGTGACGACTTCAACTTTCCTATTGTTAACTTTCCCTTTTTGAGTAGCAATATAACAGCATCGCCTGCATATGGCGTCTACGTTTCTCAGCTTATCCGATATTCAAGGGCATGCATGAGTTAAGATGAATTTCGACAAAGAGGATTACTGCTGTCACAAAAGCTTCTTAACCAGGGTAATAACAGGGAATAAGTTGATGTCATCACTTAGGAAATTTTACGGTCGTCATCACTAATTGATTGACCGATCCCACTGTTGTAACATTTCATGTTCCTCCACCGATTTGTGACTACTACCAGATGGACTTTATTGAACTTCGCAATGGGTGCCGTATTCAGAGCAGGAACTGCTTACTCTTCCAGAGCACCTGGGTTCACTCCTGGTTTTATGGGAGTTCGTGTTGTTCATTGATTTTTAGCTCACCTGGCTAAAGGCCAAGTGAGCTTTTGCCATCACTTGGCGTCCGTCCGTAAACTTTCACATATTGATCATCTCCTCTAAAACCAATGGAGCAAATTTAACGAAACTTTACAGGAATGATGTATGGAAGGTCCGTTACTAAGTTTGCAGAAATTTTTCCAATCCGCCAAAAAACGGCTGCCAGAGCAGGACATAGTTTAACATTTGACCCTATGGGAAAACATGTTAAAGTTCATCTTTTCTGAAACTACTCGAGCAAATTTAACCAAACTTTACAGGAATGATATATGGAAGGTCCTTTACTAAGATTGCCAAAATTTTTCCGATCAGCCGTAGAACATGGCTACCAGCACAGGATATAGTTTAACATTGGACCCTATGGGAAAACAGGTTAAAGTTCATCTCCTCTGAAACTACTTGAGCAAATTTAACCAAACTTTACAGGAATGATGTATGGAAGGTCCTATACTGAGATTGTTGAAATTTTTCCGATCCGCTGTAAAACATTTCTGCCAGTGCAGGACATAGTTTAACATTGGACCCTATGGGAAAACATGTTAAAATTCATCTCCTCTGAAACTACTTGAGCAAATTTAACCAAACTTTACAGGAATGATGTATGGAAGGTCCTTTACTAAGTTTGCAGAAATTTGTCCGATCCGCAGTAAAACATGGCTGCCAGTGCAGGACATAGTTTAACATTGGACCCTATGGGAAAATATGTTAAGGATCATCTTCTCTGAACCTACTAAATAAAATTAAACCAAATTTTACTGGAATGATGTATGGAAGGTCCTTTACAAAGTTGGCTCATTATGTTCAAATCTGAGAAAAACATTGCCCCCAGGGGGAAATACTTTTAACTTTGGACCCTATGAGATAAATATATTTTGATCATCTGCTCTGAAACTTTTGAAGCAAATTCAACCAAAGAATTAATGGAAGTTTGTAGAAGCATTTTGTCAGGTGAGCGATACAGGCTCAGCCCACTAGTCTAGTTTTTAGTTTTAATTTGTTGTGCTTGTGGTTGTTCATTTGTCTTTCCGGGTTTTGTCGGTCTACTGGATTGCTTTTTTTTTATTACTCCTTAGGTAAAATGTATATTTGTCCTCTTTATATAAAATATGATTGGTTGGTTGGTCTTGTTTCTAAAACGAATTGCCTCTGTAAAAGATAAATTGTGAATTAAAGAGTTTAATAGACTAGACTTAACTTCCCTTCATCTAGCATTGAACTTTTCACTTCACACTGTTATCAGCTTCAATTGTCCACACCCATGCACGGACTTCCATTATGACAAAGAAATGATGTTATAGTTATAATACGAGATCAATTTAATAAAGAGGTTAATGTTTATTGATAAAAGAATATTTATAGGTTTAGAAACCACAAGACATACAAACAACTTCTTTGAAACCATTCGACAGATTGAAAAAATAATATGCCTGAATGATTGTATGATGGTCCTGTACCAAAATTATAATTTTGATGCCAATCGAAAATCCAAGATGGCTATCACTGCAGAACATAGTCAACACAAGACCCAATGTTTCAAAAATCTTCTAGTTTTAAAAGCCATGTGGATACAACAGACTTTTGCAGTTTCTAGAATTAGATCGTTATCTCTTTACAATGGTCTGGGACAGGGTCACAATTACTCATAATTTTAAGCTTTTTAATACAGATGTTAATGTTTCATATTCAGTATTCTGTAAATTATTCCCATCTTTTAGTTGCACTTTTAATCCGTTAGTTAAAATAGTTCTTAGATTTCCCATTTGGTCTTGGACGGTGCAGGTTTTCTGTTATTGCCTGTAGTGAACAGGGTAAGTTTTTTGCAAATGCCTGTCCTGAACTTGGAATATTTTTTGAAATTGAAAGTTGAAAACAGGGTCAGTTTTTGCAAGGGCAATCGGCACAGATACAAGCATATATCGGTCTAATGCCACGATCAGTCAACTGTGACACTGAGTTTACACTACCTTTTTGATCCCATCTTAAGTATTTAGTGACAGTTGCATGTTGATACGACATCCACATCCCATTAAACTACCTTCAATCTAAACTTTAACCTAAAGGAGAACAGGCAGGTGGGGCAAAACAAAATTATGGTCAAGTAGACTGTTTGGAATACCATGTTTAACACCGTTTGACTTTTACCAGTAGGTTAAAAAACAACAAAATGGATAACAGGAAAGATCAACAATGACATACCAATCAATCAATGCCACCCAAACAGGAAACCAGATTTTGACTGTTTGGAGCAAGCTGGACATACTTCCTCGAACTAAGAACTAGATTTTCCTTTGGAATATGGTTGGAAGTTTTTTATGCAGATATTGTAAATGTAGAGATACATACATGTGTCATAGAGAACAATCAACAGGATTTCAAATGAGAGGATGGCAGGATAAATAACTCACGCAGGTTAGTTAGTTATTTCGAAGGTTGTGACAACTGCTTCAGGAACTCCGTGAAAAAATAGCCTTAGGAGACATTTTCAGCATTTTCTTGAGTTTCAATGGTAAATTTGTCTCTAATTTTGGTAACATTTCCAGGAATGCCTGCATTTTACATAAAATGACAGATTCTACACTTTTTTCTGGTGTTTTAGATTAATTTTCATATAAAAATACCCTATTTTGGTATCAGACCAGTTTCCGAAGGCATTTGTAACAATTATAGAGTAATACAATGTAAGAGGCAGTTTATTTTCCTATGGGAACTGAAGCATGATATTCAAGCTAATGATAAATATAATAAAAATATACAAAATATAATCAACAAAATAAGCTGCAATAAATAGGATAAGTATACAAAAATATCACAATACCAAAACATTATCACTGAAGAAGGAAAAAACAAGGTCCTTCCTAAGTATTTTGAGCTGAAGTGCTTTCAATAAAAATTTGAATTGACTTTAGGGTTCATTGAAAGATGATTAGGATTTTTAATTTTGCAAGATTCAACCAGTTTTTCGATTTTAGCCCTTTTAGGTTCAAATGCATTTTGCTCGAATAAGCCACACCAAATTGATTTTTAGTTCTTTGGAATTTTTTTGGTCAAAAATAGATGTGAACGAGCTAAACTTGAATTTTCTTTCTGATGGACGTTTTTTTCATGCAAAGATCAAATTTACGTACACAGCAAATCTAATTTACTCTTAATATTGCAAAACCAAGAAAAAAAAACCTACTTTTTATTTTTAATGTCTTGAAAAAACGAATAATTTGGGGATAAATTGCAGCATTTTTGAGGCTGCAAAAAATTTGGTTAAAATTTAGTCAAAAAAGCTGAGCGGTAAAATCCAAAGAACTAAAAATTAATTTGGTGTGGATTTATCTAGAAAATAATTTGGCTCAAACCTATTCTGAAGACTGTCTTGCAACTTGCAAATTAAGGCCTTAATATTAATCAGGATTTTAGGTGTAAAAGTGACTGTGAAATGATGAACAATAATATTTTCCTATTCCCATGGTTTAAATTTTATACAAGAGGCTGTGTGACACTATACATTGCTATAAAGCTACATGTATACTGGCATCTCAATCGCACAAAAAAAAGATATTGTTAGCTGTTTGCTACAAAATTCACAAGAATTTATTTCATGTATACTGGACAGTTTAACAAGATACATTGTCATGCTGTGTCCTAATATGCGACAAACTGTAGTGGTGTCAAGAATGAGTGATGTGTGCTAGCTTAATATGTTGATCCCGTTGGTGCATTGACATGAAAAGTCGAATAAAAAGCCAGTTCATGATTCAGGCAAAATATTCTTAGACAATCTTTCTAATTTACGCAATTCTTTATGCTGTTACAGCTTAAAAACTGAAAAGTTTAATGATTTAACAAATGGGTTTCTTATTAAAAGTATTTTAGTTAAATAAATATTTTCAACTACTGTCTTTATATTTCACTTAAGCGCAACAGCTGATTGACAATGTTTCGACATAAAACCATTCCATTAATGTTTTTAGCTTCAAGTCTGCCCGGCTTATATCTCCAAACTACAGTAAATGGGAATTTATTCCATTGGATAAGTCAGTAAAAAACAAAGTAATTTGTAAACTACCACAAAAACTGCAAACTATCTTTTCTGCCATAATTCCATATTCTGATTGGGTGTTAGCCTTTTTCTGCAAAACGTTTGAAAAGTGTTTTTAAATCTGCATAATTTTTGATGGATGGATAAAAAAAGCAGCCAAAACCCAGAAATTACACTAGAACTAATGTTTTTATGAATATTGAACCCCTTGTGTGTATTCAAAACAAAAACAATAAATTACTTAAAGAATTCATATGCACTATAAATATTTAAATTTTTTTCTCAAGACTTGCTTTTTCTTTGATCAGTGACAACACTACAAAAACTAAACAAAAAATAAATACAACATAGGAAAATATCTTTAAAAAATTTGTTCAAAGAACTTGATCACATTCTGTTATTAAATGGCCTTAATTAATACAATGTTAATAAATAAACAATTTTACTGAAAATTTTGATCACATTCTGTCCAAAGCCTTTACTTACACAATGTAAATGAATAAACAATTTTACTGAAATTTGTTGAAAAAGATTCTGTATTTATCTATTGAGTAACCTCCCTTGATTTTTTTTTTTTTTACCTACTCTTGAAAATAAATTGTCTAGTGCACTATACCTGTTATGTGCTTAAAATGTATTCTAAACACTATTTAACACTCATTAAAAATTTTGCAAGAAAAAAATAAAATTACAAAAATTCTTAAGCCCATCAGAATAAGGACTCTTGTGTTTTGGCTAATACAATGCCTCCCCCCCCCCCCCACAAAAAAAAAATTAAAAAAAAATTGATCAATCTTTTGGTTCTGCGTTAAAACATGCACATTATGCCAGATAATTAAAGGCCAGTCCCTCCCCCCTCCTCCTCATCAAAAAAACAATAAACACTAGATACTGTCTTCTGAAACTGACATGTTTTTCAGAACAAATACTATATAATGCTGAACATAACATAACAATAATGACTTACATGTGAAAGAAAAACAATTAACAAAGTAACAAAATAAAGTCTACCTCATCAACTTTTTGTGTCATTTTAATTCCTGAAATCAATACTTTACCTTGATACATTTCCAGCTGATGTATTTTCTTAAATCAACACTTCAAAGTAAAAATATAACCTCACTGCCATCGGACAAAAAAAATGTCTAATTTTTTATTGTTGATATGGTAAAAAAATTGTAAAACACACACATGACACTGAAAATATGTATAAAATATCAACGAATTAAACATTATTAACAATTATTAGTACATCATATAGAAAAAAAATTAACAAACAAAGAACTACATTCCATACAAACATAGCAATCAAATCCTGATCTTCATACTCTTGACTTTTTATAAATGTGAAATATTATTGCTTGTATTGGAAGATTTTTTTTTTTTTTATATTATCTTCAGAGATATAATTGTTGAATTTGTTCAAATTTTCTTTCTGGTGAATATCACTGTGTAATATGCTAGAAAGACGGCACAACATTTGAATTCTCAATATGTATAAGAAAATTGACTGGTTCCTCAAACATTCAAGCAAACTTTCAATTTCCTCAAAAATATACTTGATGAATTTTAAAAATCGACTTTCCTTTCTTTTAACATCCGAGATGCCTTCTGATCAGTATTCAGTAATTCCTCTATAATATCGGAATGCTTCCATACTTTGTTCTTGTTTAGAGTATCTTTCAATAAGAAATAAAAAATTGTGCCATTTTTCAGGTGTTACTGGTTGTATACGGTGAATATAAACAATTAAAAAGAATTGAATATTTTAACTTCATAGAAGTACCCATTCTGTGGCCGAGTAATATCCTTAAAAAAATAATTGAATTTTTTTCCCTATTTATTAATGAATTAAGATTAACGTAGATTAAGTAGTTAGAAATTGTGCCATCAAAAACTTGCAGGAATCTGCACTAAAAGAGCATGGCATGATTTGGCCTGATATTTGGATTCTTGAATTCTAAAATCAAAAAGTAATGAAACACTTACTCTCAGCTATCATTACCTATTTTTAATATGTTGCATTCAAGGAACATGTTTTGATTTCAACAAGAATTTTCTGTGATATTGGCAATATGCTGTCAAAGATGGCTTATTGTGAAGAAATCAATGAAAAACACCAAATTTCACTCATTCTTGGAACTTTGAGTTAAAATTTTGATATGAGCAACAGCCTTGCCCAAAAATTGTCTTTATGTAAGACAAACATTATATTAAAAAAATCTTTTTGGGCAAGGCTGTTGCTTATAGTTGTTTTGACCAAAGTCTACCATGAAAACACTCAATTTTCTTCAAATCCTTGATTGAGCAGACATTCATGACATGGCTGTCGCATCATGGGAAGGAATTTTGTACAGTGATTGACAGATTGTGAAAATTGGATCATTATACATTAAATATGATACAAATTCGAATGTGAAGTCTTAATTTTAATTTTTCATGTTAGACAAGGCCAAATAATGGTTGAAATCATACCATCTTCTTTCTATTAATTACAAAAAAATATTAAAGCCGGTCCATATAATGCTATATGGACCAGCTTTACATTATATGGACCACCTTGTTTTGGCGAGATCAATTAAATTCGATTAAATCCCAGAAAAGTATAATATAACAAATAGTTCATGACACTTCGGATCAAATATCATTATATGGACCGGTTGGTCGCCCTCCAAAAATTATATGGACCTCAGCTTCGCTTCGGTCCATATAATTTTTGTCGGGTGATGAACCGGTCCATATACTGCCATATGAACCCCAGTGCAAAGAACTATTTGTTAATTATGTCAAACCACAAACTAACATGTAAATCAACCTTGTCATGGTTTAGAATATATTTCTTCTCTAACAATATTATTCTGCTTCAGAAAGAAACTTAATTTCTGTTGTATTGTGCTATAGTAACAAAATGTACATTTTATGATTACCGGTCATGTTTTTTTTTTTTTGGCGTCTAATCTTTAATCAATCTTTAAACACTTCATTTTTGTCCACTGTTTTTTTTTTTCATTATTCCTACACATCAGCCAAAATTCAAAATATATGAAATACTTGTAATACATAGATATTTCTCTGCGCTTTTTTTCATCTCAAAAACAGTTGAGTTGTGATCATATGTAATGCTGTAGATTATACCTTTCACCTTGAAGAGCTTTACGAACCAATTAGGCTCATATGACAGAATCAAAAATACTTTTGACATGTTTTGTGTAACACTTGCTATCAAATGAATAAATTTTTGTCTTGGCCATGGTTTTCTCGTGTGTTTTACATCTTTCATTATCTAAAACTATTTTCAAATTGACCAACAAGCAGCCTCAAGACCATGATCTTTCAAACTGGCCAGCAAACATCTTCAAGATCATGATTTTTTTTTAAAACAGTTGTATACTCTGACTGCCAAACCAACTCTAGCTTTCCTTTTGCTAAATAATACCGGTAAATATTTTTGAAATATAATAACGGAGTTTACAATTCTAGCTACTAAAGAGTAAACAATACACAAGAATAATGTCAAAATGACCATAAAGTTGAAACATTAAAAAGTTGAAATACAAAAATCTACTATTTACACAACTATTATAATTTAAATATATGTCCATGCCATTTGTAATAGAAATTTTAAAAATTTAACAAGAAAAAAAACAATAACAGTTATATAAGTTTAATTTACATAGGATAAAATATATCCATATCATATAATTTACAAGGATAAAATATATCCATTTTTTAACATGCAGTTATAATTAATATTTTCCTTGTAAGTACAGGGGAAAATTAGTTGTTCAAAAAAGCTTTTACGAGGAAATGCGAGTCAAAAAACCAAATATTGAAACTTTGATGTCAGTTTGTTGAATTTGTTACATGTGAAAATATTTTTAATCAAAAATGTACTGGGAACAATAATGAATACTTAATACATAATTTTTGGAATTTAATTTTTCATTAGATTTTGTACAGAAAGGAAAGGGGAAGAATCTTCTATAAGAAAAACAAGCAAGGGTCATATTTTTCACCAATTCAATGCCACTCAAAATATACCTTTCACTAGAAATTTGAACAGACTCTTTCTGATTTATCTTTAATTACATCCCCTTAATTCTAAATAAGACATTGCATGGTCATTTATTACATAATGGGACAAGTTACAAATATGTAGAGCTTTAGCAGTAGATGTATAAAGCCAGTTCTGTAAGAGACATAATTGCAAAAAACCAGGATGGGATTAGTAAAATCAAGTAAATTTTTTTTACTCCACATCTTGTATCCAGGATGTTTAGGATCCCCAAAAATTCACACATGAAAAAACATGTTTTGTTAAGTTGTCACATCTACCCAACCCCTGACTTTGTAATCTTGGATTGTTCATTTAACATGCCTGATAGCCATAGTCAGCAATAAGGGGAGGTAACAAATGATAAATATGAAAGTAGTTAATTGAAAAACTATTGAAATTCTTTTCATGTAAATTTCATTTCTAATATTATATAATCTGATTTTGTACACTATGATAATTAAAATAAATGCTGGAACATGGTATATTAAATATCAAATAAATATACATTCTATCAATGACTACTTTAAAGGTACAAATGTAACAAGGTTGTAACAAGGTTGCTATACAAACCTTCATCTCAACTCTTATAGAACATCACCTGCTTGAAAGAGTTACCTGGCTTTTGGTTGAGAATATATAAATGTATGTAAGTCAACTTAAAACCCTAAAAATACTGTTGTCAGCTTACAAGCAAAACAATTATTTAACCTCCCTACCACCTAGACAACTGGGGTAAATATTGTACTGACCACCAATGGAATTTCATTTTCTAATAAAAGCACCACCAAAGTTAATGAAATCACCCTGAGCCCAAATACCAAAAGAAAAAAAAATCAACATTGCCCCCTGCGCCTCCCCAAAAAGGAATAAGCTGAAATATAAATACTAAATTTTACAAAAATAACAGACAATTGTTTTTCATATTTCTGTCCTTCATGTTTGTAGTTAATATGCTGTTGGCGTGGCCAATAATGCGAGCACAGCACAACCCTTTCCAGAAAAAAATTTCTGGTATCACGATTCTGATTCTAAAATTATAATTTGAAGCAAGTTATTTCCCTTACTTCAGTTTCTGGCGAAAGAAAGTTTTTCTAGCCTTAGTATTAGCACAATATGGCTGCCCCCATTAAACAAAGACTTTTCTAAATGACCCATATGTAGAAAATGCATATGCTCCTATAGCACTCACTATAATCTAAATTTTTATAATCTAATTGAAATTAACCAAGATGAAACTTTTCTTTAAAGAAAGGATCTTATATAAGAGGTTCACCAAAAGATAATCTTTCCATCTTAGAAAGCTATAAACTATTACAACAATGTATTTTGTTTACTATGATATCACAGCTATGCTCCTGTTTCATTAATATCACTAAAACAAAAAGTTTCAATTTAGTTCATTCACAAATTATGTCAATTTAAATAAATAAATAAAGCATTTTCATTAAAACATATGTTTGGTAAAAATAATTTCTGATCATAGTACCTAGTGAGAATTTCCAATGAGCAAAATCTGTGATTTTCTCTTCACAAACATTTTCTAATACTGTTTCTATAATAATGTGCAATATTCCTTCGACAATTTACTCATATTAAAATCCCAAAATAATAATGAGCATATGATACCTAATGTCATGGTCAAAATATCAACCTTTTTTTTTAAAACAACAGGGTCTGAACTGGGAAAAAACTTCAAAGAACTTGATTCACTTCAAATTAGATACAATTATAAGTATATATGTGCTTACAGTTTTTCAAGTTATCATAAATTGTTTTTATTTTTTTCAAGCAAAATTTTATTTTGTTTTGTAAACTGTTTTTTCCTCACTAAATTTCTGTAAAAAAATTTTCTTAATTAAAGTTATCCGTACTTAAATGTTATACAAATTCATGGCTAACATTGATCGTTTCTAAAAATTTGTCAGTACAGAAATAGTTCAAATTTATTTCAATAATTTAACACTTTTTCATTCTTTCTTCTCCTTATTCCTAACTAGCTATTATCAAAAGAGAAATAATAAAGAATATTTTAAGTAAAAATATTTCCTAATGTTATCAAACTCCTAAGTAATAATTTTCAATTTTTCAACATCTTTCAGTCAACACAAGCCTTTCTTTGTTTATTTACATCATCAATACTCAGTTGTTTCCCTTGTTGATTCTTCCTCACCAGATGGCGTTGCTTCAGTGTCGTCTGGAAGCTGTGATATGTTGTCTGTTGTGTTGTTTTGGTCTGCTTGTGTGCTGTAATAAAAAACAAATATAAAATGTAAAATTGTTTAAGCATTACTTGCCACTGTCCTAAAAACTCAGGTTATAACTAATTTTTATATTCTCTATTAGTCAGATATTAAAAAAAAGGATTATTGAGAATAACTCAAATATAGAAATCTCTTTTCTGATATTGTAATCAAATCATATATATTTCATTGAAATCACTTAACAGCCCTAAAAAAATTCTTTCATGAAAAAATCACCTGTTCAAAAAATTAAAATAAACACAATTTTTAAATATTTACTAATTCATGTAATAAAAATCAAGGCTCATTTATTTTTACAATTCTGATATGTCAGAACTACAATTTCTACTAATACAAATTATTTAATACACTTTAATCTGACTACTTCAATACACAATTTATGGCGGATTTTTATTCAGTTCCCAAACAAATTAGGAAATGTCACAAAAAACTGGCATAATAAAGAAAAAAATTCTCCAGAATAGAAAGTACATGTATGCTGGCATTCATTACATTACATCTGGTGAGCCTGTTTATATTCCTTAATGGGTGAAGTACAGAATGTGCCAAAATTCATAAATCAGGAAAAATTAAATATTTTGTACTGGAACATATGGGATAAAAATTGTCAAAATCTGGAAAACTTTTGGAAATGTTACTTTTATTTATCTATTCAAATTATGCATGGCTGTCAATATCTTAAAATTTAACAAGATATTTTTGAATATATCAGGAAAAAATTTTAATGTATATTTTTAATAGATTCCATGGGTCAAAAGCTTTTTAACTCTGATTGCCTTAATTTACGTCCCCTTGTGTAGAAACAGAAATAATACTAAATAACCCCATTTTAGGGCTATAAATTATCTGAATATAAATGAATTTACAAACTATGGAAACAAAGGTGTTTAAAATTCATACTTCAAAACAATTTTTTTCCTTTTTTCCTTTTCTATAATGAACAGCATTGCCAAGAAATGCTACCCTTTTCCCAAGAAGGCCTCCTAAGGACCATTTCTGACAAGTTTGGTTAAAATTGGCTAATTGGTTTCAGTCAAGAAGATTTTTGAAGGAATTTTAACCAAGGCTCCTATGTTAAACTAAGTTTGGCTGTTGTGGCCAACTTGGTTGACAGTCCAGGTCATCAGACACAATTCTGAAAGAGGACCACCTAAGGATCATTTCTGCCAACTCTGATTCCATCTGGCCATGTAGTTCCACAGAAGATTTTAAAATTCATCCCCCCTCATCAAAAAGTATACAGACCCTCAGACCACCATTTGTAATAATTTGATAAAGTTTGAAGAAAACCAGTCACGGCGGACTTGAGTTCGTGCCCGACATTTGAAAAATTGATTATATATAATGAACTTACACCAATTACCAGATAAAACCCTTTAGATAGAAGAAAGCAAGTGACATAGAAAATCAAACACCGAGGCTTGTGATATTGTTTTTACTGAAGTCATATTCACACACTAAATTATAAAGCTCAAAAATATATCTAACTTTCATTTATTCAGTACATTTGATTTGAAAATGATTCTAACTTGCCTTAAATGAAAAAAAAATATAAATAAACCTTTTTTCAAATTCAACAATTTTAAAAATTGCAAGGTTTAACTGTGAAAAAATATTTACGACAAATGATAATAAATATCAAAGTCAGTTTCAAGGTGAGTTTCAAATATAAAAATTATTCAAGAATTTTTTTTTTGTACTGAATAATTGAAGTATTAAGCACACTGCTACAAAGTAATAAAACATATAATAAAAATTGGAATAGTTTTTTAAGTACCTCCACAGCACATTACATAATTCTGAAAGTAAAGAAAATTACACAACATGCATTAAATCACACAAACAAACAGACATACACAAAAAATCAAACATTATGACAATACTGTAAATGATCTAATGTACAGAACACAATTCCCTTACATAAATATTTTTGGCTAATAACTAGTCTAATACTGTTCTAGTCTTGTTTCCCTATTTTCATTTTTTCAAATTTGGTAAGATATACCCCCCTTTTCCTATCTTAGCATGATAATGTAGAAATGTCTTTTTAAACACCAATTCATTGTGTACTTCTGTGCATCTGAGAATGACTTTTGTCTTATTTCCCTTTCTCTGCTGAACAGCGATAACATTGGCATAGCAAACAAATAGAGCAAAATTTCCCAATAATACTTATGTTGAAATGCCTCATCAAAGAGAGATAACTTTCATGTTTCTGACATCAAATTTTTTGTTTGTTTTGAAACAAACTATCAAATAAAACAATATATTTCCCATTATGGAATTACCATCAGATGATAAAAGGATTTATTGACTAAATGGTATATGTATTCCAAAACTTCTTGAAATTTTTGAAGAAAAAAAAATCTGCACAGGAAATAATGTTGATTGCCTCCCCTTCTAAACAGAAATGTAAAATTTACAAAAGAGTTATGTTTCTTTATTCATTGTCATGCATATTTTCCAGCAAGTTAATAAATCAACATTCTCAAGATAGTATCAAATTTGCAGTCAAATTCAGTTAAGAGATTTCTAGGACTTGAACATATTGGAAAAATAGATGCCCATGGCCAAACTGTTTAAATAAACAACATCTTTTAAACGCTGTAACAAGTCCTAATAATAAATAGAAAATCTATGTCCATTTCAACGAGCAAAACTGACATCTGTCTCATGCAACAGTGTTTCCACTGCACAATCATAAAATTTGTACAAGTACGCATTCAATGTTTATACTGTTAACTTACAGAATACCTTCATTTCATGACTAGTTATTTATTTATATTGAAAACAAACAACATTAAACCTTTGGAGGACATTTGAACAAAATTAAAAATATACACATTCTATCTGATGAATATTAGTAAACAACATCAAAGAATTTACATTTACACAATATTCTAAATTAAATTCCATTTTTTACAACATGATTACATACCCTTCTGAAATGCACTATTTTCCATTCTCTTAAAATGTTAGTGAAATATGTTAATTGCTATTAATAATACATCAATGAATTCCCATATAAAAAGATTGAGGCTCAGCATGGGTTAGGTGGTTTGGGTATTAAGATGTTGCCAATGTTTTACTCTATAATCTAATGTTCACACGCAAATGAGCTAATTAATTCTTTAAAGGGGAAATTCCACATTTTATGCATGAATTATTTTTTAAATTAAATTACAATGACTATTTTTGAAAAGCTATAGTACTATATGTATAACCTTCTATGATCAGTTTCCTCTTTTCATAAACTGCTCTGATAGACACGACCATGCAATAAATGTAATAAAAAAAAACTTCCCATGCTGGCCTCAAATGAGAGGGGTTATATATGCGGCACATGCTTGATCTGTTATGATTTGTTACATAATTAATGCGGCATAAGCATTTAAAAATGTAAGTTGAATATTATCTGCAGGCTGATAAACTATATTTCTGCTCATTTTTTTCCCAGTCACATGATTAATAAACTTCAGATGCAATCAATCAAGCGTTTATTCTGCTTCATATGCAATGATGCTGTCCACATCAAACATTTATCCATATTCCATAAACATTCAAATAGAGTTGGCCAAAATTTTCCAACCAGAACACAAATTATAACTTTCATACACAAAGATTTTAAGCTTTTGAAAAAAAATATAACAACACTTTTATGGAATATTCAAATATTCAAAATGGACAGCTGTTACCAAAAGTACAGATTTGTAATAATAAAAAATATTTACCTATCGGCACCTTCTGGGACAATCTGAACTATTTGACCCTCGGCATTACGTCCTACATGCTTTGGAATCCTCTGATAATGACTCCTGTAATGTAAACAAACAAAAGCTTCAGTGAAAACTATCAAAATCAAAAACACAGCAAACCAAACACCTTAAACAAAATCTTGAACCAGAATTCAAACTGATTTAAGAAAGCAATCGACTGTGAAGTTTCTGATCAGTGCTTTCCCATTTAAAAGACTGGGATTTAAGGACAGTGATCAAATTCTGTAATAATCTGCTGAATAAACACTAGTACTGTTTAATGTCAAGAAGCATCTCTTACAAAACCTACGTGTACGTATATAAAAAGTTTTAGAACTGCCTATACACAGGGTTTTTTAAAAAAAATAGCCTTAAATTATCTGTACTCATACCAGGCTCAATTATTAATACCTCTTGAGAAATATAACGGTTAATAAATTTTAAACTATATTTCTCAAAAATCTTTAAAAAATTAGTATGAGCAAAGAGTTATGATAAGAAGTATGGTTTTAGAATGGAATTTAATTAAGAATTTACAGAATTAGGACCATTTTTTGTATTTTATACAAATTTCTAACATTGCAAATTTAAATTCTGACAACTCTGAATAAAATCCATATAATAAATTCACACTCAAATGAAATGTAACTGATACAAATTAACATGAAATTTTTATTTAAAGTCTTTATGTCAAAATTATACACCAATGTGTGAAATAAATGTATTATACCTAAATCGTTGTTGAATGATGACAGATTTATTGCCTCCCTTTTTCAAACGCTCGTGTTCCTTGTACGTCCTGTATTGGTTCTGTATGACGACAGCTGCATCTCGACTTTTCTTAAATCTTTTCTGAGCGTAGTAACTACGGAACTGACTCTGTATCAATACAGCTGCCTGAGTCATCTTCTTGTAATATGCATACTGGCAAATAAAAGAAAAGGTCTTTAAACAAAAAAATGTAGTTGAAATATGCAAGATTCCAATTTCTATTGATTTAGCTTTTACAGACCTGATTTGGATGGATGAATGGATGAATTATTGTTTAACGTCAAGTGGCAACCATAAGGTGCATATTAGGACAAGAACAAGCTGATATGGTATATGGTCCGTGCTTTGTACTAGACCCACATGTTGGGCCGGATTTTTACCCTGCTAGCTCTCGAGGTAACAGTCCGCAGGAAGACATATCACCCCACTCTGACACATTATGCTGACTCCGAGTAAACCATTCCTTTGCTCTTACTCCTAGATGCCAGACAAGCAGCAAATACAAATTTTAATGTCTTTGGTTTGACCTGCCTGGGGATTAAACCTGTGACCGACATGATTTGGAAAACGGGGGAAAAAAAGAGCAGGAATGATACTTTGGTTAGCATTTTAAGGAACAATAAGGGACAAATAAGGTCTGGAGTTCACAAAGAAAGAAAAAACCTTTCCACACATTTTGTTTTTCATAGCAACAAAACATTGAGTGAAATTCTCAATATTCCATTATATTTTTACCAGTTAATCGTTTACAAACCTGTTTATATCTTCTATAATATTTCTGTATAAGAATAGCTGCCTCCATTTCTTTCTGTTGTTGAGTCATTTGTTGTTTATTTCGGAATTTTCTGTACGTTTTCTGTATTATCTTAGCTGCCTCGTAGAGTTTACGTTGTTCTTGGTCTTAAAGAAAGAAGTTTTTAGATTGAAACTATTTTGATTATTCTAAATACAAATTGTTCAGATGGTTGTTATTTAAAGTTTTCAAAAGTGTCAGGAAGAAATACTACTTTGGTAAGTTTTTGTTGGTATAAAAAGACAATTGACAAAAATGAAATCAAATAAACAAATTTTGTCAGATAACACACAGAGTCAAACTTCTGTATCTAAAACTTGGATCACTCAATCACCAGCAATGGTTCAAACTGTTATAAAACACCTCTCAATCTTCATCACATTTTCAATTTAAGGATGGTAGCTGGTCATGTTTTTGAATTTTTGTCAGATGTTCAGAATCATCTGGTTTTATCCATTTGAATGCCATAAATTATTTTTCCCACTAACACCCATTTTTCTTTTCATAAATCTTTTACATGCAGAATAATAAGCCATTTGTAAAAATCTTATAAAATCCTTATCTTTTAATAGTTTTTGAGAAATAAAACTTGTCAACAATAAAGCTAAGTAAAATCAAGAGAGCATATTTTTCATGCCAAATTTTCAATGGCTTATATCTCGAAAACAAGCATACAGACCTATAATTTTTTTTTCGCTCTTTTAGTTCTTTTATTAATCCACTATTAATATGTACCAGTGTTATGAAAAGCTTGTTACTTTGAAACTGAGCAGCGAACATCCTTAAATGGGCTCCGGTTTCTCCAAAGCAATTTCTTTGCTATACTAACATATATGCAGTATCACACGGACAATTTTCTGTACTTGAACAAACTTCAGTATCTCCACATACCAATAATTAATCAACAGATTTTAACTGACAACAGAAATAGACAAGTCATACAAATCCACCACACCTCTTCATACCATAATTCAATCTACAGTAAGGTCATAAATTAATTCAAACAAGAAGCAGCCTGATTGACTTTGATTTTCTTTCATCACTATTCAGAGATGCCCGCCTGACGGCCTTACCTGATAATGTCAATAAAGAGAAATCTTTCTCCATAAATGTCGCAGGAGCATTGAAGTATTCAGTGAACTCTTCTGTTGTAGGAGGTGGAGAATCTAACTTGAAGTCGTAAGGACTATATGGACTAGGTATACATGTAGATTCGGGACTGTTCAGCGATGACGCAGGCGTTCCCAGGTCTGAGTATCTGAAAAATTTCAAAACAGAATTTATTACCAGTAACTAGGACTCTTTTCAGGACTTTCAAGATTCAAATATTATTTCAGGAATGATTCTACCAGCCAAAAAAAGTGGGGGGGAGGCTGTACCAAAAATCAAAATTGCTATGCATTAAATATTCCATAACCGTCCCTAATAAGAGAATCTATACAAAACAAGAGGCTCACCAGAGCCTGTATCGCTCACCTGGAGTCTGGTTTTCATTGGACAATTAATCAACTATTTGACCAAGTTTGTTGCAATTGGTTCAATTGTTCAGGGAAAATTTGTTGGAGATTTATTTTTCATAAGGTTTAATGTTAAAATATGTTCCCTGATGGTGGTAGTCCTGGCAGGAAGTTGATAAAATTGACCAGGAATAAGGGTGAACCTTAAATAAATGTAACAGAACCCGACCTCAAATTACACAAACCAATAACTCCTAAATAGAATTTGGGATTCCATTCAAAATTTCAGGGTAGGTAGATCTCAACATGGCAAACATTTTTCAATTTATATTTTACTTCTATCTCAAATAGTTTTGGAGATAAATGCAAAAATGTTAAAATTTTGAAAATTTGTCAATAAAAGGGCAATATCTCCTAAACGGGTTTTGGGATTTCCTTTAAAATTTCAGGGTATGTAGATCTCAACATGGCAAACATTTTTCAAACATACATTTCACTTCTATCTTCAACAGTTTTGGAGATAAATGACGAAAAATGTTAAATTTTGAAAATTTGCCGAAAAAAGGGCAATAACTCCTAAATGGGTTTTGGGATTTCCTTCAAAATTTCAGGTTAGGTAGATCTTGTCATGCTGATCAATTTTACCCCATCAGATTTTTTATATCTGTAACGGTTTTTAAGTTATAAGCCAAAAACAACACATGCACCCCTATATTCTATTTTTAGCTACGACAGCCATGTTTTATGTCAGATCAAAATAAATTGAGGATCGTTTGCATAGGACATGTCATAGATCATTCCTATTAAGTTTCAAACCAATCGGCCCAGCGGTTTCAGAGGAGAAGATTTTTTAATGAAAAGTTTACGACGGACGGACGGACGACGGACGAAAAGTGATGGCAAAAGCTCACATGGCCTTTGGCCAGGTGAGCTAAAAAAAGAAAGAAAAGAACCATTCTATGCTTTTAAGGACCAATTTTTATTAACAGTTCATATTACTTAACAGGAGTAGGGAAATACAGCTTCTAATTTCTGGACTACATGGGAATTCTCCCATCAGGCATTTTGAATCCCTATCCTTTTTGTTATGTACATGTATAAACATCCAGCTACGTCTGAATTAATGAAGACTTTAAATAGAGTGAATTTAAGGGCTTTTAAGGGTCAATGCTGGAATTAAGCCTTGATTTTTCTCATATTATTTTCAAGTACTTAAAGAATCACAACCCTTACAAACATGTGAAGGATCTAATTTTCATAAGCCATCATGAATGTTGATATTAACTACAAATTTTTTCATGCATGCACAGTTCAAAAGCAATTCAAGAATTGAATTCACATGTTAGAGGACTGACCATTTATTCAAGAGAGAATAAAGAATTTTTATGGAAATCCTATACAAAAGCTAGGTGGCAACAAAACCATGATTACTTTTGGGCAGGCATGACTTAACATGGATGATGAATACAAAACTCAATCTTTACCTGTATTCATCAAAGGCAAAACCATCGCCCATTGGAGTAGATATCCCAGAATCCTCTTCATACGATGAAGCATGAGGCGATGGCTGTGAGGGTATTGAGCTGTAGGAACTGTAGGAACTACTCCTTTCTCGCGCAGCAAATTCAGCAGCATCGTCAACACGACTTGGTGACAGTTTGATCCTCATTGGCATAGCAGCAATAATCTGTTGAGCAAGGTTGACCATTTGTCGCTTGGCATCTTCACTACTATCCCCACCTTGAGACAATATAATAATGACTGTGATATTAACATACATATTTTAATGGTCATCTTAGTTCTGGTTACTTTTCTTCATTATAGTTTGATAAACTCAAAGGAAGATTCAACTTTGTTTCTGATTTTCCTTTTCTATTTTGAATTAATTTCTGATAATAACCTAGAGTCAATCTGAAAAAACTACATCATCCAGCTTTTTGACGTGAAAATATTTGTTTTTAAATTCCAAAATTTGCTGTAAATGCCTGTACTGGGAAATATTTTAACAACTTACTGTTTTTGCGTGATTCAGGTGATGAAATAAAATTTTTTTTTCCAAACTACATTATATTGCATGCAATTAAATCATAACAGAAAACAACAATTTTCACTAAATATTATTTCAATATTACAAAACTTAAATTCATGTCAATCTACATAGATGTCAATGCAAAATCTGTATATCCTATGGTTGGAATTCTATCATCTTCAACTGAATGTATCATTTTTGCTTTAAGTTGAAAATTAATATTAAAAAAGAAAAGATCAGATGAAAACAGATAACGATAAATGCACAGAAAAAAGTCTTTTAAACACTGTAATTAACCTGAATTTGAACACAAAATAATAATACAGGATTTTATCCCTTACTAATAGACAATCGGTCTGTTCTAATCCTGTTTATTTGACCCTCCTCATCAGACGACACTCGTTCTACGTCAATATAAGGGCTTCCAGGACTCGAGGAGAAATCGTCATCGGACATGTTATCATCTGAAAACAATGTTATTCATGCACTTCAAACTTGTTAATGCAAACAAATCACTTCACAATGCATCATTAAATTAATTCAATAAAATTTGCCACAAAAAATGAGATTTTTTTTCTTTTAAGATGACCAATAAAATGCATCCTTTTCAATATTTAATATTTTTTTATCTACACTAAAATAATAATGTTGACCTTTAATTTTGCCTGATCATCAGTCTCTGCACTTAGGGTTAATATTTTATCAAGCTTGTAAATAAACACAAATTTGGTTTCTATGAAGACAAGCATGATGAAGAAATTTTTAAGGCTGAAAATTTTCACATACATTTAAGTTGATTTAGTGTTTCTAAATTTGGAAAAATATTTCAATTTTTTTTTGTGACAAATTTCACTTCTCAGAGGATCATATCAAAATTTTGTTTCGCTGTTGTAAGTTTTATGTGTCTCTTAATTTAACAGTATCTTAACCGTTATTTTTTGTTATTCGTTTGTTTTCCGCTTTTTGTAACTTTAAATGTATACCATCTTTCATACAAGAACAGGCTAATGCAAGATTTTTGAAAATCTAAATGCCTTCAACTTTTCTTCAATTAATTTTTAAGATTACATTTCAGTGGAACTTTACCAGTATGACTTAAGTGGAAAAAACTTTGTTTTCTAATAATCATTGCATATTTAGCAATATAAACATTTATTTTCAATGTTTCCAGTACATGTACTTTTTTAAACTACTGAGGCCCTTGTATGTGTAATATTTTTTTTAAAGTTTCATTGTTGGTAATTTTAGTTTGTTAGTTGGTTGCTGAACAGTTAATCACAACATAAAAATTCAGGATCTAACACAGTAACAGTTTTCAAACAGAAATATTTATTGAAAATGCTTATTTTTTTCCTTATAAAACTATCAGTCTATTACTCCTATCAATTCATGCACAATTATGGTAAACTGTATATTCACAATTGACTATGTGTAAATTTCAGAACTTGATCATCTTTAATAATCAATTTGAATTGTCTTATTACTTGGCTGATAAATGCAATTAACTAAAAAAAAATTGAATTTATCTTACTTTGTTCAGTCATGCCTTCCAGAAAAAATTTCAGTGTAAAGGGGAGATAAATCTTCCAGTAATATTTTTTGATTGTTGGTCACACAGAAGAGGACCCTAATCTTAGATTCAAATGTTGAATTATTCTACTTTAGAAAACTATGTCAGACAACACTGTTTTAACTTATTACAGCAGGTTTGATATTACCGTCAACACAATCATTCACACATTTATTTCTTAATTTCACAATGCAAACATTTTCCACACAATAAGTTATAAATATCATCTGAAAATCAAACCCATTTCTTACCTGTGTCCATTTCCACACAGGAAGTTCCTGTTACATGGACTGACGGCATCTGTGAGTGGTCCATTGAAATCTTGTGGTCATCCTCTGGATTTACCAATAAATCTGGAGAGGTCAAATCTCTTCCGGGATTATAAAGCATTGGATTTTTAGCACTGGTTAAAGCACTGGAGACAGAACACAATCTGGGCTCAGAGTTTGTTTCTCGCACCGGTCTTTCATACTGACTAGGTCGGGTAAAGCTATAATCTTCTGGCGTACAGTCAATAGAAAAATGCTTTGCCAGTTTTCGACGACTAGATCCATTTTGTAGGGAATGTTTTGTTTGGGGTCTTGATGAAATATTGCTTTTAGTACACTGGCCTGGAATATCAATATGAAGGCTTCCCAGCACTGAATTAGGGCATTTGAACACACTGTTATCCTCCATTTTATCATATGGCTTGGAAGATTCCATATCATTTGTAAGGGAAGACAGGTTATTCCTTTTTTCTGTCAGGGATGACAATTCATTCATTACGGAGATATGACCAAACTTTTGAGCAATTTTCATCGGAGACAGTTTGTCTTTTGTCAAGATATGTATAGAGTCGGGATTCCAATGATACAGAAATTCAACAACTGTCTTGTGACCTTTTGCACATGCCCAAACCTGAAAAAATAATACATTATCATCATATAATTTCAATTTCTTTCCACTGATTCATTCCAGAGCACCTGAGTTCACTACTGGTTTTTATAGAAGTAGTGTTGTTCATTGTTTTTTTAGTTTTCAGTGTTTATTTGTTGTGCTTGTGGTCGTTTTGTCTTCCCGGAATTGTCTGTCTAATGGTTTGCATTTTTTGGTTTGCTCCTTAGATATATTTGTCCTCTTTCTTAATTGTACATCCGTATGTCGTGTAAGATCGAATCTTACACCGGTGAAAGTGCTAAATAGAGAAATCTCAGACACCTGAAGGTTAAGATTTTAAATTTTCTGCTGGCAACTCCTTTTTCCGTATTGACTTAATAGGGGATTTTAATGCTGGATTATGACCAATTAATTTTCAGACAGGAAAACAGATATTGTTCCTGGAATGGGCATTAGTTCAGCACTCTCAAAGATCTGATACATGATAGGATATTAGAGGAAATCACCTGACTTTAAAATGCACACCATGTGAAATAAAGTTCTTGATACCAATTTTGATGCACAAGATGTGCACAATATGTCTATTTACCTCTTATCAGTTGTGCTCAAGGCCTAAAATGTTGAAAACCAAAAAAAAAAAAACAATCCAAAAGGATGAAGAGCAAATTAAAAAATTCCAAACTGACCAAAAGTGGTAAAGCCAAAGCCATCTGAGGACAGAGCTATGCACAAGGGAGATACTCCTTAGTTTTCATAAATTTAAAATTTTTAACAGTTACTTTGAAGTATCAATTTCAGGCTAGTACCGAAATACTAGCTAAGTAAATTTTTATTCAGTACTTAGCTTGGAACTGAATGCAATCAACAGATTTAACATAACTCATTTTATAAGTTGTGTCTGTCTAAAGCCAATTTTTTTTCAGTTTTCAATTTAAAGGGAGATAACTTTCTTTGACTTTTAACTGTGTATTGTACCACTAAATTACAGTAATTTCTACACATCAAAAGGAAATATTTACACAAGAGTTGATTCAAAAAATTAAAAAGGAATTTGGCTAATTACCAAAATACTTATAAATTATTAATTTTTTATTAATTCTTACCAATGGAGTTGATGACATGTTGTCTACTGCGTGTGAATCCACTTCACAATCCAGCACCCATGAGGGGTTGTCAGTCCTGCAAATATGTTAAAATATGTACAAGGCCACATCAAATTGATTTTTAGATCTTTGGATTTCACCACTCCAATTTTTGGTCTTAAGATAAAACTTTTTTGCCGCTTAATTTTGGAACAATGCTGAAAATTCGCCCAAGTCTTCATTTTTCAAGAAATTCAAAATAATAATAATTGTTTGCCCGCTCCTAAAATTTGGTTAAAAATTTTTCTTTGTTTTTTTTTTGCAATATTTTAGTTAGAAAAAATTGTGCCGCAAGTAAATTTGATCTTCGCCCAAAAAAAAACTAGTCCTCAAGAGAAAAATTCAACTTAAATTTTGCTCCCTCACACCTATTTTCGCCATAAAAAATCAAAGGAACTAAAAATCAATTTAGTGTGGCCTAAATTGTTCTTACAGGATAACTTCCTTTTCAATAAAATTAGGTAAAATATATATGTTTAGGGTTTTCTGACTAATCCTAATTTTGATATCTGACCCTTACACTTTTATCAGGATTTCTTCAACATAAACCTTTTAATAAAATATTAATGGCCGTTACACCAACGATTTTTTTAAATAAATAAATATGAGCACAAAAAGATTGTAAATAGCAAACTTTTGACTCCTAGTCATATCATAAGTACAATAATATATAATATCTGTTGAGTTTTTAAAAGAGTCAACATTTTCTTTATGAACAACAAATGAATAAAAGGCAGCCACATATAAAATATAAAATACATATAAATCTAAAATAAAACTAGAAAATGTGTCTATATGACATGGATGCCCTGCCCTAAAAACAATATAGGTTGCTGAACTGCGTTGTACTATACAAGAGGACTGTAGTGGTGAAATATCACTGATATATTACTATAGGTTTCTGAGAAATGAACCTAAACGCAAAACTTAACCAAAGTCACTGAAACATGAAATGTAGGTCATAGTGACCCAAGTGTTGCTGAACTGTGTCGTACTATACAAGAGGACTGTAGTGGTGAAATATCACTGATATATTACTATAAGTTTCTGAGAAATGAACCTAAACGCAAAACTTAACCAAAGTCACTGAAACATGAAATGTAGGTCATAGTGACCCAAGGGTTGCTGAACTGTGTCGTACTATACAAGAGGACTGTAGTGGTGAAATATCACTGCAATATATTACTATAAGTTTCTGAGAAATGAACCTAAACGCAAAACTTAACCAAAGTCACTGAAACATGAAATGTAGGTCATAGTGACCCAAGGGTTGCTGAACTGTGTCGTACTATACAAGAGGACTGTAGTGGTGAAATATCACTGATATATTACTATAAGTTTCTGAGAAATGAACCTAAACGCAAAACTTAACCAAAGTCACTGAAACATGAAATGTAGGTCATAGCGACCCAAGGGTTGCTGAACTGTGTCGTACTATACAAGAGAACTGTAGTGGTGAAATATCACTGATATATTACTATAAGTTTCTGAGAAATGAACCTAAACGCAAAACTTAACCAAAGTCACTGAAACATGAAATGTAGGTCATAGCGACCCAAGGGTTGCTGAACTGTGTCGTACTATACAAGAGGACTGTAGTGGTGAAATATCATTGATATATTACTATAGGTTTCTGAGAAATGAACCTAAACGCAAAACTTAACCAAAGTCACTGAAACATGAAATGTAGGTCATAGCGACCCAAGGGTTGCTGAACTGTGTCGTACTATACAAGAGAACTGTAGTGGTGAAATATCACTGATATATTACTATAAGTTTCTGAGAAATGAACCTAAACGCAAAACTTAACCAAAGTCACTGAAACATGAAATGTAGGTCATAGCGACCCAAGGGTTGCTGAACTGTGTCGTACTATACAAGAGGACTGTAGTGGTGAAATATCATTGATATATTACTATAGGTTTCTGAGAAATGAACCTAAACGCAAAACTTAACCAAAGTCACTGAAGCATGAAATGTAGGTCATAGCGACCCAAGGGTTGCTGAACTGCGTCGTACTATACAAGAGGACTGTAGTGGTGAAATATCATTGATATATTACTATAGTTTTCTGAGAAATGGAGCTAAATGCAAAACTTAACCGAATCGGGACGTACGTACTGACGGACGGACAAGGGTAAATCTATATGCGGCTGGGCATAATAAAACCAATTACAAGGGATGCCCAAGTTTTCGACCTTATGGCCTTTGTCAGGGGTGAAAGAGACAAAGAATGTAAAAACATCCATCCATCTCAGACAAGAAGAGCAGTATTAATTCAACCTTATATGTATTTGTATGGAGTCCTTTTGTTGTTTGTGCTAACATGTTAAACATACTGTTTTCCATTTCTAGTGTGTTCGAGCTGTAAAGGTAATTCTCTGATATTTATAAGGCATATTTGTGGTTCCAGTTATATTTTGTCTGACAGCTGTCCTAAAGACTATTTCGCCAATTTTCAAGAAACACTGTTAAAGTAAGAATGTCTCTCCCCTGGACTCAATGTAAAACAAAAATCAGTATATACCTACCCTATATTTTATCTCGATCTAACCAGTACCAAACTTATTTTTTACTTGGCCTAATATAAAAGAATGATGTCGGGTTAATATATACATGCGAAACTGGTCCCTGTTTAACAAACATTCGTACAAATATGATCGAGACTGGTTCCATGACGTCAATACAACAAAGGCACTGAAGACCGAAAATCAGATCTTACTCTCATCGTATGAATATTTGTGTAATGGGACACTGGAACTTATTACAGTACAAATACACTACCTCCAAACAATAAAAGCATGAGCAAGGGTCTGGTATCCTAATGCTGCTGCTAAGTGCAGTAGTGTCATGCCATATTTGCCCTGCACTGGAAACTCTGTTATGTTGCCCCATGGCTTAGAAACCAAAGATTTCACCAATAAAACTACTTTGTTTTCAAAGTTTTCTGTTTTAATTTCCTCTTTTAGCTGAAAAGGAAAAAGCAATATTAGTATGAATTAAAATTGTTTTTAAAAACAGGACCATTATAAATCATTAAACCCCTGACCAATGCATAATTCATACTATAGCCTTACACTTCGGCCTTTCCAACCAAAATCAATTCTTTTACCAAGGAATTCAATGACACTAAGTGATATCAATTTGGTGTGGCCTAAATTGTTCTTACGGGATAACTTCCTTTTCAACCAAATTAGGTAAAATATACATGTTTAGGGTTTTCTGACTAATCCTAATTTTGATATCTGACCCTTACACTGTTATCAGGATTTCTTCACCATAAACCTTTTAATAAAATATTAATGGTCGTAACACACATATAAAAGATAAAACAAAAACAAAATACATATAAAATCTAAAATAAAACTAGAAAATGTGTCTATATGACATGGATCCCCAGCCTTAAAAACAATATAGGTTACTGAACTGCATTGTACTATACAAGACGACTGTAGTGGTGAAATATCATTGATATATTACTATAGGTTTCTGAGGTATGGAGCTAAATGCAAAACTTAACCGAATCGGGACGTACGTACGGACGGACTGACAAGGCTAAATCTATATGCGGCCGGGCATAATAAAACCAATTACAAGGGATGCCCTAACATTTTAAAGAGATTTCTTGCCTTTTTTACATGTTGTAGATCCATATTTTATATCTTTTCCAGATTTCTGACAGCAGATGTAGATTTTTTACCTTCTGTAAAGATTTCTGATAATTCAAATTTTTCTTACCATCTGTAGAGATTTTTAACTAATAAAAAGTGGATTTCTTGCCTCCTGTGGATATCTATGACAAGTGTATGTGGAATTCTTACCATCTGCACTGGTTTATGACAAGTATGTGGATTTCTTACCTTCTGCAGTGCTTTATGACAAGTAGATGTCGATTTCTTCAGTCTGTCATGTATCACACAAAGCCTTTCTACCAGCAACAGTTTCAATTCATCATCTAAAACAAAGGGTTACAATAGTTTATGGAAATACACAATAGTCAGTATAGACACAGCTTTACATCACCAGAAAATCAAAGAAACATGGTTGTTTTATATACATGTATGTGAACAAGAATTGAAAAAATATCACTTCAAGCTGACACATTTCATTTTTCTTTAGCTTCTTCTCTTTTTCCCATTTCAAAATGTTGATTTTCTTTGAAAAACTTTTCTCTCTCTAAGAAATAAGTCTAGCAATACACATATTTCTCTTTACAATGGTAAACATTTAATAGCCATATCAAAAACTTATCTTTTTTCAAAGAGTTAAAATTTCAAGAATGGAGATACAACCTTTCTTTTATAAAAGGACATATTTCATAACAACAACGCCATTTTATCTCTATTCTATGATACAAATTTAAATATCCTCAACACAAAGTTTTTTTCAAAGTTTTCAAGTATCAAGGTACATGTAAGCAATACCAACTTTCCTCTTTCCAAAAACAAACACCTTAAAACAAATTTTCTCTTTCCAAAGGCAAACATTTAAAGACTTGTAAAAAAACAAAGACCTTCCATTCAAAGACTTGATAACTCTGTGAAGCAAAAGGAAATGATACATACCTGATTTGGAGTACCAATCATTGCTGCTGGATTCCTTGCAAAACTGTGCAATAAATTTAAATGGTACCGAGTTAGAAATCACATGACCATCACAGCTTACTTGTAATGACACCACCCCTTCTGGATGACCTATAATAAAATCAATGATCATATATATACTCATGTACAAAATATTTAAACTTTGGGAGTAGCTCTGGTAAATAAATAGGTTTATCAGAGTTTAATGCCACTTTCTATTTTTGTTTTTGTTTAGTTGGGGTTTTATGCCGTTTTCAGCACATTTGGCCATTTCAAGGCATCCATTTTTTATTGGAGGAGGAAGCTGAAGTACCCGGAGAGAGCCACCGACCTTTGGTAGGAAAATTGGTAATCCTTGTCAATTCGGATTGGAGTCAAACACACCCCGCCACAGGTGTGATTCGAACTCACAACCCCAGTGTTGACAGGCTAGTGATCATTAGTAGTCATGACGAACAACTTAGACCACTCAGCCACCGAGGCCCCCTACTTTCTATGCAAAATGGCTATATTATGCAAGTTTTATTGGTGAAGTATTGGGAGGAAAGCACTGAACTTCACAATGAAACTGCCTATCCCTGTTAATCAAAATCAGGTCTAATAAAATCTTGAAATGGGCTGGATACTTTCTCTGTTAGTGTGCATTTAAACCAGTCCTACTCCATTTAAACCTCCATTTGTGGAGTTTTCAAACTAAAAACCATACAATATTGTTAGTAATAAATTTTACCAATTTTGATGCGCAAGAAAAGCACATTTTGTCGATTCACAAGTCATCAGTTGTGGTCAAAGCCTAAAATATTGAAAACCAAAAACAACAACACAAACAATCCAGAAAGTTTAAGAGCAAAATGTGAAAATAACCAAAAGTAGCAAGGATACTTATCAGCAACAGGATTGTCCTGAAGTTAAAGCGGAATATTAATTTTTTTTTAAGGCCAAGATGAAGAACAGCAATCATAACTTTTCTTACAATTTTGTCACATGCATTTCAAGAAGTTATCAACCATATCCCTACTTTCATATAATGTTCACTGGATATTGAAAATGCCAACATTTGAATTGTTTTACAGTGATGCAATTGTGACAGAAGCAGCTTAAAATCCAATCAATCAAACCTATATCACTGAATTTTAATGCATGTGGTATAAATTTTGAATATAGAATATTCAATATTACATTTTTTAAGGTTACAATGACCAATATTAATTGAAGAATATAACATCTAAGTACACCTGGCTGTATTTATGTTTTAAAGTTGCAGTGACCTATATTTACCTGAGATTTTCCCTACATTCTGCAGGGCATGGATCGACTGGAGTGGACTCAAAATTAAGGATGCCCACTAAAATTAGTGGACACCACTCAAAATCTGAGTGGACATTTGTGGACAGTCAGTGGTTTTAACACTTAACTATTTGCTAAGCAATAAGAAATGAAAACAAAATATATATAAAATAATAAAGTATGATTATTTAATTATGAGTATTTCTCATTTCATATATATTTTGTAGAAAAAGTTTACATGTATATATGGTATGCAATTACTGACTTTCCACAAATGTCCACTCAAATTTTGAGTGGACACCAAGTTGTGGAATTTGAGTGGTGTCCACTTGTGCAAAGTGGAAAGTGGCTGTAATTTTGTCTTAAGGTTACAGTGACCTATATTTATCTGGAGAATAACATCTAAGTACACCTGGCTGTAATTTTGTCTTAAGATTACAGTGACCTATATTTACCTGGAGAATAACATCTAAGTACACCTGGCTGTAATGTTGTCTTAAGGTTACAGTGACCTATATTTACCTGGAGAATAACATCTATGTACACCTGACTGTAATTTTGTCTTAAGGTCATTGACCTATATTTACCTGGAGAATAACATTTAAGTACACCTAGCTGTAATGTTGTCTAAAGGTTACAGTGACCTATATTTACCTGGAGAATAACATCTAAGTACACCTGGCTGTAATTTTGTCTTAAGGTTACAGTGACCTATATTTACCTGGAGAATAACATCTAAGTACACCTGGCTGTAAGTTTGTCTTAAGGTTACAGTGACCTATATTTACCTGGAGAATAACATCTAAGTACACCTGGCTGTATAAGTGATGTAGGCACTGGTTTCCTGTCAAACAGACACACATACTGTGATGACAGGTTACACCAGGGTCCAACTACAAGTATTTTATCTCCTCCCTGTAAAACAGCAAAAAATTAAATGGTCTTTCTCTGTTTGTGTTCATTTAAACCAGTCTTACTATCTTAAAATGATTACATTAATAAAACTTCCATTTTCAATGTTTACTCGATCTCCGATCGTAATAATAAAACTTTTTTTTTACATGGGAGGCATTCGCAATAATTTAACCTCATTTAATTTTGCATTGGGTAGAAGAATTGTAATAATAAGTGCACACGAAAATTTCTGAATTTACAGTATCTTGTTGATCACAATATATAACTACTCTGGAAACTTATTCTAAATTTTTAAATGCTCATTAATCTTGCTTTTAAAGTTTTAAAATTTAAATATATACATGTACAGTAAGTGGATAAAATTAATATTGTTATCAACTGTATATGTGGTAAATTATTCCTCTATTTTTGTACTGTAAATTTTAATAGAATTTTTTGCATTTAATAATGCATATATTAATAAATACCATTCTTGTACGTTCCAACAGAAAATTAAAAGCAAAAATTAAATGCCCAGACTTAAACATTGCCGTATTTACACTGTCACATTTTTTTCATTTATAAAAACATGGCATTATTTTCTAAATGACAATAATAATGTTAATTATATCAACTGATTATGTATAAACTATGTACTGATCTATTTTACTGAACTTGCCTGAGAATTTGACCATTCTGGAGAATAATCAAGAATTTTTTGTTCTTGCATTTTCTGTCCTAGAATATTTTTGTCCACAGTCTTATCACAGATATTAGATATGTCAGGAAAATTTTGTTCATGTTGACCTTGACAAGACTGTACAAGGTCACTATTAAATAAATTAATTTCATTGGTCAATTCCTGATCACACACATCATCTTTAATAACATTGCTCCCTTTTGATCTGTCAATCACAGAATCGGACTGGCCACTGAGATCATTGTAAAGTTTTTCAATGTCAGAAATCTCAAAGTCTAAATGATCAAGAATGTTATAATCAACTGGAGTCATTTGTATTGCCGGATCAGAATTCTCGTTCAACAGGTGATTTTGAAAATCATTAAAATTATTTGAAGAATCTACAGGATATGACGACTGTATAATATTCTGGATGTCGTCTGCTGAAACGTTTTGTAGATGTGGCACATGCCCAGTGTCATTTTTGTTCTGTGAACATGAAGTTGGCATAAAATTTTGTGAGTCAGAAAAATTCATCTGTGTTTTATTATGATTTGAATCGGTTGAGGGTTGATGAGCAAATAAATTCAGCTGCCCTGGAATTTCTTGAGGTATGTGGATTGGGTGAGACATTTGATGGATGGGCTGGTCCAACACATGAGGAATGGGTTGCTGTTGGCAACCAGAAGTTACCGTAACAGAGGAAATGGAGTTCGATGCAGCTCCACTCAGCAGTAAATAACTAGACGTCGGCAAATGACCAACACTGAGCAAAAATGGAGCTTGAGTCATACTTTCTGAGCAAGATACAGGTTCACTTGTTTTAGGTTGGATATGTAAAATGCCTGAATGCCGCTGAGAGGTTGTCGAAGAAAAGGACTGTTGGGTCTTGGCATTCAGTTGACACACTGTGTTCATTAAAATATCTTTGCACTGAGAATCTTCTGAAATCGAGATTGGATCTGACGAAGGATCTCCTGTCGTACTAGCCCCATCTGCTGGCTTTGACTGGCAACTTATCTTCTTATATCCTATATTTTGACCTTTATTTTTCTCTTGGCTTTCATGATACTGAATCAAGTGCTTAACGAGCTTTTCAACAGTTTCTTCTAGCTGAAAAAAAAATATAAAACATTAATGTGTAAACACATTTTGCCAAACAACTGCTTTATTTTTAATAGCTCCGGTAACAACCTTGTATACAAGTTTGGTGATACTGAGGTGTAATAAATCTACGTTTCTAGATTTTCAGAGTGAACAATGAAAGGCATTTGACAGACTTGTTTGAATTCTGTATTATTACATGTTGATTATCCTTGCAGCTCTACACATTGTGGTGGATAATTGGAGCTCACCCCAAAGAGCTGCCTAGCACGTTCCAGGTGGCAGATTAAGGAGACCCTCTTGACGGAGCATTGTTATGTCATAAGAAAGCTTGACCATGGACCATATTGGGTTAGATTTCTGGAGAATGCCACAACCCTGCACTCAAAAGAGCATCTGTAGTTTTCGAAAAACAAGTTGGCTGATGGCTACTACAGAAGGCTAAATTAAATAATTCAAAACAAAATTGCTATAGAGGTGCCAATGTCATCCGACAATAACAGTAAAATGGCATAAGTTATAAGACAGAAAGTTGAAAAACAACTACCTTAACTCATACATACCATTTGATCTGAACTTCCAGCAGAAACTGTAAAATATAAAATATTACATCAAAATTAAATTTCTAGAATGGATCATAGAATTCCTTTGATATATATAAATATGAAACAATACAGCCAATGATTTTGTTTGAGAACCTTCCATATCTTCAAGAACTGCTCGTTTCCTGAAGCAATGACTAAAATTTGTTGCAACTATGACGTCACTAGTTAATATTCTATCTATAATAAGTTATACAATTAATTGTAATTGTTTGATATTTTGTGTAACAGGGGCTTGGGCATTTGATTTAATCAGTCACTGCCAAAGATGCATTTTTGAAAGACATGAAATGTCAAGTTTGTACTCATTTTCAGCAACTGTATCAAGTTAATATATAATCCCTATTTGATAAATAGAGTTTCTACAACGATGACCAGTCTTCCAAAAGTTTTCTCACAGGAAATTTCAGAAGCATTTAATTAATGTGTGGTAATGTCAGAATTTATCAAACGGGTTAAGAAATGTATAAATTTGCACAGAATTACAGAAAAATGTTATTATATATATTTTATTAATGATTTTTGGCTTCTTTTGGATAAATTCCGAAATAATTGTGATGTATATAAGAACTTCACTATATCCACTTTGCAAAATAGATTGTTTCATCTGTAACTTAAGTTTTGGATATTTAATTTTTATTTTGGTAAAGATTTTGACACAGTTTGGTGGTTATTGATAATGCAGTTTCATGCTTTGTTTTAAAATAACAAATGTATCCGAGATATATAGTAAGATCCTCTCATCACTCGGTATTTTTCAGTAGAGAAAACCATGAAGGTGTTTTGGATCAAAAATTGCATGTTACTATTCATACTATATACAAAATTTACATTCAATTCAGAGACACAAGATTGTTTGTGGTATCACTGGGATTACTACATTATTTTTATTTCCATTTGCTCGTAGGTTACAATATTTATACACTAAAAATACAATATAGTTATCATTTTTTTCTGCTAAATCACACATGTTGAAAATATGAAATGGCAACAATTCGATGATGGATGAATTATTGCTTAACGTCGAGTGGCAACCAGGTGCATATCAGAAAGAGAACATGTTGATATGATAATGAATATGATCCCTGCTTTGAACTAGACCAATATGCTGAGCCGGATTTTTAATCAGTTAGCTCACGAGGTAACTGTTGGCAGGAATACACATCACCCCACTCGGACACATTTTACGGACTCTGAGCCAACCATTCAATCTTTGCTCTTACTCCTCATGCTTGGCCGAGAAGCAGCAAATATCAATTCTAATGTCTTTGGTTTGACCCGGCCAGGAATCGAAACTGCGACCCTCCGCTACCACGAGATCACTGAGGCAGTTATAGAATTCGAAATATGGTAACCCACTCTAACAAGAGAAGAATCTATACAAACATACACATTGGTCTGAGTTGTTCTACCAGTTCTTCTTTTGTCCATTCTTTTTTCTCTACAGAACACGGCATCATGGGAATTTTAACTTTACCGTCATCAGGGTATGGAACATTCAAATAATGAATCAAAACTATGTCTGGATTCTGGAAAATTAAAAACAATCTGAATTTCTCGATGTGTTTTTGTTACAAACAAGAAAATAATTTTTAACTGAAAAATCATTTTCTAAATATAAAGAGTTTTGTTTAAACACTTGTATGTTATGCAAGTAACTACTTATACCAAGCAATCACTAATTGAAATTTTGTTCTTTTTTCCATATCAGGAAAGAAAAGATTTAAATATTTAATTCTCATATTCTTATGTCTGTACAATGCATATAGGTAATAACCTGATTTGAAAACTATCAAATTGCACATAAGGCCATTTATTTTTAATTAGTTGGGTTACGGATCCGCTGACCCGATTTTGCCCATTTGAAGAAAAAAAATAAAATTGAAAATTTTGGTTTTTTATTCCCGCTGACCCTCTGAAATCAGCCATCCCAAAAATAAAAATAAATTTAAAACCTTTTGCATCAAAATTTCATAAAAGATGATGTTCCAATTCGTCTTAAAAAAGATTATCCGTTAATAAAATACTTGCAAACATGATAAAAAAAAAATCTATTTCTAGCCGTTAGTGATGCCAATTTCCGAAACAAGTTTTATGAAACGAATTTCCTATTACAATCCATGCGGTTTTTAAGTTCGTTTTGTATGGATATCTTGATTCTGTAAGATATCGAATCCACTCATTTTATCTTATCGTAGTTGATGAGTCGGATCCCTTAAAAAAAGGGAATGGTATACTGAACAACAACTTTCAAGATAGATGTTCTGACATTTGGGTTTCAAATCATTTGCAACCTTTGTATATTTGGCAATACAACCAAGATTGTTCAAAGTACACAATTTGCCCTCTTTTTTTTTCTTTTTTTTTTCCCGACCGACCGACCCTATTTTTAAAAAAAAAAATTGGTAAACCAATTAATTAAAAATAAAAGGCCTAATATAGATACTACATCAAGTTGTATAGAACAGCTTGTTGTTATTACCCCTAACACGCATAATGAATGTAAGCAATGTCAGAAAACACAAAATGAAAGCTGTAACTAAAATCTTCCAAAAAGAGAGACTTGAAAATATCTACTAAATAAATTAGTATGGAGAAATTAAATATGGACATGTTGTAACACTTACCTGTAGTAACCAATAGCAACGTCTGTGAAATGTTGGTAAGATGTCAGAATGAACGTATGACCCATAAATGCACTGAAAGTAAAGATTAATGTAGATCATAAAATATGATGTGAATCCTATGGCCAATTCTTTATCATCTCTTTTATAATGTGCTAAGGATGATATGCACAAGAAAAAAATTTCGTGCTGAGTCACCGACTGATTTTTTTGGTCTATGAATAGACAGACTTAAACATGTGTTGCAAATCAAATAATCTGCATTACAGACTATTTTTAGGTGTATACAACATGCATTAAGTTTAACATAAAAAGAAATATAAATAGATGTCTACCTCTAACCCTTGAACTTTAAGTTTCATGTGATCTTCTCTGATATTTTTTCCTCCTTTTCTTTTCTTCCAACAATAGCCATCTTTTTTGTACCTGACTTTCTTTCTGCTGTACAATAGCATAGATCCACTGGGAGGTCTGAAAAAAAGAAATTGTAGTAATTCTACTTACTGTAAAATCTCTAATTTTTTGTCGGCCTAATTTTTCATCAATTTCTGAATTTCGTGGAAAAATTCTAATTTTTCGTCAATTACGAAATTTTCAAATCGTGATCGGTGTGAAGTCAGAACTATGCATAAGACTATACTACGAGAAGTAAGTGACTATTGCAACTTCAGAAAATGTCCCCTTATTTCTCTACCTTATAATCTCTCTCAATGTTTGTTTGTTTAGTTGGGGTTTTACGCTGTTTTCAGCACATTTGGCTATTTCGCGGCGGCCAGATTTTATTGGTGGAGGAAGCCGGAGTATCCGAAGAGAACCACCCACCTTTGATAGGAAAATTGGCAATCCTTGTCAATTAAGATCGGAGTCAACACACCCCGCCACAGGTGAGAATCAAACTCGCAACCTCAGCGTTGACAGGCTAGTGATCATTAGCACTCATGACTAACTACCTAGACCACTCGGCCACTGAGGCCCCATATTCAATGTTGATGTTACCTTGTTTTTTTATTACATGGCAGTGAAAATCTCTGGGCATCAAGTCTGCAACTAAGACCATTATAATTGACAGTGCATGCATCCATTATGCATTTGAAATCGTCTTCTTTTTTCCTTAAATTGATTTAAATCAATTCAAGTTAATTGATAGATTATTATGCCCGTCTGCCCCATATTATTTTATTTCCCAGGATGCAATTTTCAGAAATTTTTCATGTCCGTTTCTGGTAAAATATTTTGTTCTTTCATTGCGTTCATTGCCTGTCCATGAAAAACAAATTATCACTATCATAATGTGTTGTTGTTTTATGTCAACCTGTCTATAAAGGGCACTGTAAAAATGTCTACGTTTTGAACAAAACTTGTAATAAAAGGCACATTTCTTTGGTCCCAGGTATGGCCTTTTAGCCTTTATACAAGTTTGACCGTAGATGTACTAATAATTTGAGGTTTGTACCAGTAGTAGACACATGGAATCGGGTAACTTATCTTGTATTGAGGGATACACACATGAAATCTGGTAACTTAATCCTAAGTAGAGGGAAAGGCTACTGACCTACACACAAAATCTGGTAACCTAATCCTACATAGATAGGCTACTGACGGAGACAAATGAAAACTGGAAAACTGAGAGGTTACTGACATACATAGACAAATGAATTTGTAATTTAATCATACAAACAGGGAGTTGATGTAGAAAATAGACTTATTTGATATTTAATATATTTTTTTGCTATTCAACAAAACGTTTATTGAATTTAAAATGAAGAATACTGTCCCTTGCAAAAAAAATATATTGAAGTCACCATCTCTTGCAAGATATTCTTTCACTCTCTACAATTTTTAACATGCCCACTTATCTCTCTTATTCATAACAATTAGCTATGGTTAAATTTTTGGGGAATTTGGTTCGATGAAATAATTCCCATTTGATGCGTGCATATTTCCCCATTTAGTAATTTTACATACAATTACTGTTGGAAATGTTCCAAACTAATATTGGCTATGAATAGGGATTGAAAATTAGTTTAGAGCAAATTCTGCAGCTATACTCGTATGTGATTAACTAGGATTAAATAGTTTGGGAAAAATTGATTGACCAATATTGGCATATGCTTTGAGAGTATACTTTTTGCATCATGGATCCTGTTTTTCCTCAACAATGTATGTTTGTTCTGTATATTGACTTGGACATCACTTGAATCCGTATTTTTCAATCCGAAAATCGATGTCCGATAACAAAACTTGCAGCAATTTTTACCCCCCCCCCCCCACCCCACCTTCAAACTATTTGAATTAAGTTTTTTATCCTACATTGAACTTTTGATCTCGTCCCTTACAACAAATCGCATTCTTAGATTCTTGAAATAAATCAGAATAATAAGAATATTTAACATTATCAATTGCTAGGGAATCGAGATATAAGCAGACTGTGTTTGATGTATTATTCATTTGCAATACCATGTATTCACCATGATATTTAATTCCAAATAAATGGCTTAATGAGCTAAAATCCATAAGACAAGGCGATTCTTACACTGGGTCAAAACTACTAGTGGTTATAAATGGCTTAAAGATTGCTCATGGTATGTTATAACAAAATGATTTCAAAATAATATTTATAATTCAAAAATTGTGTCATATATAGTAATACCGTTATATTTACAATATCTTTAACAATCTGTCTTTAAAAAATTCATTTCTATTATAAAAGTAAACAGGAATTTGAGTTTCCTGTAAAAACAATTATTAATGGGAAATAACTCTGAATTTTCACAATATACTGTTGAAAACTAAAAAATATCTAATATCATTTAATGGTGAACATATTTTAGTGAAATTATCCGCGCTAAATTTTAAATAAGACTTTTTTTTTTGTTTTATAACAAGCAAATATAAATTTTTAAAAACAATATTTTCAGATTCCTGTGAATATGACTTCTAAGTTCATAGTACATAATTTGTCTCTATCCTGATATGGAATTTTTCCAGGTTATAATTTTTTATCATATATTTCAGAGATTAATTAAAGAAATATCCTACAGACTCCTAATTCTTCCTTATTCTCAAGCTGATGAAAATAAAATTTTAGCTGCAAACAAGGTCTGTATACAGTTCTTACATCTGATGACCCTACTAGTGTTTAAAACATCACACAACAAATTTTTGTAATTCTTAAATAAAACCATGTACTCATCATGGCGTAACTTCAAATAGAAAGGCTTATGAGCCAAAATCCATAAGACAAGACAAATCAATATAAAACAAACTTGAGGATCATTAAATTTGACTTAAAGATTGATCACGGTTTTAAAAGACTGAATGATTTCAATTTAATTTTTTTTATTATTAAAATCGTGTATTTTGAAATAATGATCTCATAACTAGGTTCCTCATAAATAATTTGTCATTATTACATTTAATTCTAGTAACAAATTAACACAGATTATGAGTTTTTTGTGAATTACATTT
The DNA here is from genome assembly GCA_028015205.1 of Mytilisepta virgata. Taxonomy (NCBI): domain Eukaryota; kingdom Metazoa; phylum Mollusca; class Bivalvia; order Mytilida; family Mytilidae; genus Mytilisepta; species Mytilisepta virgata. The sequence continues at coordinate 31,595,558 of CM051511.1, read as the reverse complement.
TAAAATGGGAGATAACTCTGGACTTCCATAATGTACATATTTTATAAGGTGAGTTTGTAACTCTCTTAAGTTCAATAAATTACAAATGTTTACCAGCTTTCCAATGCTAATCAATATCCTTTAATATGATTCAGTTTAAATCTTGATAAAAATTAACATGATTAAATTAATTACAAGTAATAAACACCAAAATTATATTAAAAAAAATATCTTGAAACATAGTTTATGAAGGGAGGTAAATCTATATTTTTTCCACAGAACTGGTTCTAGTCTAAAAACTTGGCTATATATGCAGATCTGACAAATCTAATCAAAATGAAACAAATTTTGAGATCCAGAAAGAATTTTAAAATAAAACAGTGAAACATTCCTTAGATTTTAGTCATGATAGCCGCACCTTTTTGTTAAATTTTCTAATTTTAATGAATATCCATGCAACACAGTCAAATCTGCTCTAAAAGGCACCTCTATATAGCAAATCACTGTCTATAAAGGGCACAGTGAAAAAGTCCCATTCACGAACAAAGTATGTAACATTAACCTCTCTATAAAGGGCACTTTTTTCCTAGCTGCCCTTTATAGACAGGTCTATGGATCATTACATCAGAAAGGGTCACTACTGTGCCATTTAGAGATTTTTTATAAAAAAAAATGCTAGAAATGGTGTACAGGAAAAAAAATCTGGCAAATATACTTTTATGCTTAATTCTATGTCGCCCCTTATTCATGAAACTTGGCACCTTCATTTATGTAAAATGTAAGAAAATCACACCAAAAACAATGAATTCTGTCAGTAACTTTTGTACTTTCACAATACTGCAAGGAAAGCACCAATCTACAAACCTAATTTTGACTTCTAATGCCATCCATTCTTTGTGTTTATCAAAAGCTGTTAATATGGCTGCTACCTCCTGAAAAAAAACATGACATTCGTCAAATCATGAAAGTTCTGACCTATTTAAATATATACAACCATAACATATCTGATGTGTGAAATGTTTTTCATGGTTCTTTAAATATTAACTTTATTTTGATCATTGTTTCTGAAATATGGAACATTTTATTTTTTTTTTTGGTGGGGGAGGTGGGGGTGTGCGGTGGTTATGGGGTGTGAACGTTTCATTTCTCCAAGAAGTGTCAATTTTCAGTATGAGCTGGTTTTAAACTTTTGGTACATAATTTAGTGTTTTGAGTGTCAGATATGACATCACCACTCAAGTTTTGTGTGTGATGTCATTTCACCCATAATCTACTGATTCCTGCCAATATTAAATTTTTTTTTATATTTCTGAGGTTGACTTTAGATATTCCACCCGTCCCTCACAATATTATTTAGTGCTGGTTTTTTCACCCAAATGTCATAATATATACATTGTGTGAATGTAACTGATTTACAGATCCATTTCTCAACTCCCTTTCAAATAAATTAAGTGTTTAAGTGTATCAAAGTTTTTGCCATTTAAATTTTTTAACTCTTTTCTTGTTCATATCTAAATACTATCAGAATCTTGAACATGATATCCTTCAGGATATTTTACCTACCTGTCTGGTGTATACTTTACCTACCTATCTCGTGTAGACTTTACATGTATCTACTACATTGTGTCAAACATATATCAATTACAGTTTACAATCAATTTGCTATTTTTGTAATTAAGTTTATATTAAATTATAGTCTGTTTAAAAGCAGCTTTTCACATCTGTTCAACTTTATGTAAAGAATTGTGAAGCAAAGATAACAATCCCATTAGCTAAGTGAAGTAATTTCCCAGAATTCTGTCTCGACATATCTTTTCATCCTTTCTATTTTATCGAAATTTTCCATGGGGAAGAAACATTCTTGTTATTCAATCTATTAATGATTATGCAGAAGGATTTATTAAGAAATAATTCATGGCATACTGTGGTTTGTTGGGAGATTTTACCACAAGTGTGCCTTATTTTGTAAAAATTTTACCCTGATCTTAGCACAATTTTGTTCATATGCTGATTACGGAGATATCATACGAATTCCCATTAGATAAGCAGGAACCAAATATCACACTAAAGAGGAAACTATTCACCATTGAAAAATGGGTAAACTCAATCTCACTGGTGAGTTCTACTCTTATTCACCCTCCCCCCAACACCCTAAAAAAATAAGAAAATCCGTTGTTGATGTCAATTAACTGAATATTGCTTAACATAATCAACTGCCTACTTATTTTTGTATTTTTATATTATTCAGGTTATAGTAATTGACACGTATCTTCATTAATTTTCATTTTTTTGCATAGCAAAAATTTAGCGTTATGAATATATCAAATTTTGTAACTTTGTTATAGTTTCATATTATTTGATAAGCATTATCATATTTCATATGTCATTGTGGACATAAACTCGTGATTTCATTTCAACCACAAAAGCCACGAAATTGGCATCCAAGGAAATAAAAATAATTCACCGTATTAATTTCCCATCTTGCTTCATTAAACCTACAACAAATCAGTCTGTTTTATTAATTTTGAAATTGACGATACCAAAAACAAATTGATTTGATTACTTAATTAGTTATATGATTCACAGACTCTAAATATATCAAGCTGTCTCAGCAGAGTCTTCAATTTTCAATTAGATAAGTTGTATGATATATTATATCGGCACAGAACTTTTGAGCGGAGGTTTATTAGGATCAAGAATCGATAAGAGAATTGTTTATCCATTTTAGTAAATCAAATTCTGATGACAATGTCAAAAAATCTATCTTCATAAAAGGATTGTTTCCCAATAATTTCTGTATCTATAAACAGATTTTTGTTTACATCAAAAACCATGTGACAATTATAGGTTATGACACTTTATTACATTGATTTACAGTAGTATCGTGACAGGTAAATCCCATGTGAAAAGAACAGCATGTATTTCACTATAGGAAGTGTCATCGCCGCAGATAGATATCATAAGACATTGTCCGTTTTATCGCAATTAATTTCTGCTAAAATGCTAGATTCTGTACCATGTAAAAAATGCATAACTAATTGCTGAATTGAAATACCAGAAATAAACAAATTATGACTGAACTACAGCTGTAAATAACTTGTGCACTCGTGAATTACAGCGTAGTTCGTAGTTCGGTCACACATTTATTTCTGTAACTTGAAATCAGCTTTCATTATACAATGAATCTTCCAAATTGCATTTATACTCTCTTCACCCATCCCACCCTAATTATCTTTTTTTACTTTACCAAATTTTAAATTCCAGGAAATTTTTCACAATAATTTGCTACTTTGTGTAAAAATTAAAATCCTTCTAATATTCAAGTTTTTGATTAAGATGTTGCCCTTAAAGAAGTAAGAGAAATTTAGCAAAATGTGAATGACCTCTCTGGGAAGACAGATTTGAGCTGCACACTGTTAAATCATGCAATAAGATTGCAGAAGACAAAATTAAAATACCAATAAATTAAACTACCAGTATTAGCAAATTACTGACAATTGAGACAGTTTTTCTATAGAAATCAACTGAGAAACTAAGGTATGTAGAAAGAGAGCAAAAATCTGGACACTTGCCTATATTTTTTATTTCTATATAGCTATGCACCGAGCTTCTAACTTGTAATTGGGTGTCCTTATCCAACTCTACTAAATAAAAACCCTCAGTAAACTGTTAGTTCATATCCAATTTCTGATAGTAATTTCCAACGTTATGTCTTTTACTTATTTGAATAATAGTCTATCATTAGAGTAATTTCCTGTCTAATAATTCACTAGGTTCATATATAACAGGATATGAAGATGGTTAATTTAGCAGTCCTTAAAACCATTATTACTACTTAAGTAGCCCATTACCACTGGTATGTTATAAAGCTTCAAGTAAAATAGGAGCAATATCTGACTTTTTTAACGATAAATTGTTTGTAAATTCATGAAAAATAATTCTTTACAGTAAAATATTGTGGCTTGTGCAAAATGAATTATTCCTATTAAGTTTCAAACCAATCGGCCCAGCGGTTTCAGAGGAGAAGATTTTTGAAAATCAGCCAATCAGAAACAAGAATTGCCTCTGGTGGCCATGTTTCTCGACCAATCAGAACTAAATGAGGAAACTTTGTTAAGGACCTTCCATACACCACTCATGCAAAGTTTGGTTGGAATTGGCCAAATGGTTTCCGAAAGAAGATGTTTGAATGAAAAGCTAACGACGGACAGACGACGGACGCCAAGTGATGGCAAAAGCTCACCCTGGCAATAGCCAGGTGAGCTAAAATATGACACAGTTTATTTGATGTTTTTATATGTACCCATTCTAACCATGAATTCAAAGAACTAAATTATTATTTTTACATTGACAAAGATTATTTTTGTTCCAGAAAAAATTCCTTGCTGCTGCATCAAATTCCCGTGTTAGATATTGTTTTGGCATTAGCCTGCGTAATTTTTACCTGCTGACATGTTTTGTTCTTGTTAATTAGTTTTTTGCTTAACGAACCTTACATATAAACATTTTTACAAAGTATATACAGTTCTGAACTATAAAATTAATAGCACTGCAACCAGAAATAGAGATTTCAATCCTGTAACCATGAACATAAACGTTTCGCTGATTTAAATACGCCATAGGTATTAACGAGGGATGATACAATTAATGACATGCCAATCAGGGCTAATTCTCACTTCATTTGAATTCCAGCGGTGTCGGAACAAAGGGAATTCAATTGCTGGTTGAATCTCATCAAGCTGCTTTGGAAGTTTTGGAAACTCACTGTCTGAAAATATATAAAAAGAAAAAAATTAATTCTTCTTGGTTTCTAATTATGACCCAATCAACTCAAGTAATAATTATAATGTTTTAATTATTAACTTTTGAATACTGCTATACGCAAGGAAAAAACAAGCTAACTTTCGGGGAACCAGTTTCCTAAAACATACCATGTATCAGCGATTTACTTGCCTGACAGGAAACATGTACTTGTGTTTTTACTTTCCCGACGATTTTTTTACTTGCCACGGGAAATGGGAATGCCGAAGCCCTGTTGTTACATTCTCTATTTTATTCAGGAATATTATCCTTACTGCCAATGATTCCAACATATCACATTTCTGTGTCCTCTGCAACTCCTTTTGTATTTTAAAATCATCTTCAGATCTGTAATCAGGTTTTGGAATTTGGACTTTGGTCATGGGGTTCAAGCAATTCAAATGGACATAACAGTTTAATGGGCTACACTGTTATCTCAGGCATGACTCCAAAATCTTTATTTATTGGCTTGGCAGTTTGTTTTTTTTTCACAAACCAACTCTGGTTTCTTTATTTCATTTATCACTGTCTGGAGCTAATAACCCCTTCCCCCTCCAAAATTCCTTAAAGTAATTTCCAAACCTATTAAACAGATTTTTTCCATTCCAAAATCCTGTCAGTAAGTAATCTGACCTTAAAAGGCTGGAATAGGCAACATCTAATATTGGTTTAGGGCAAAGGCAATATTTGCCTTTGGATTTCGATTTGACAGACCTTACCCACTGTTTTGTCACTTTGGTATTCTTTTGCCGATATTTGATGTACTTCACACGAAACAGAAAATATCAACAAGGACGCATTAAGAAGACCATTGTTTTTTTTGCATAAAACCTTTCAAAACAGACCCCATGCAGATACAAAAAGAAATGTGTTTTGGCTAGTTATGATAAACACAATTTTCTATTAAATTTTAGTAAATCAATTTCTAAATGAATGTTTACTTATCAATATCATTGACAAGAGAACCCATTCATTACATACAGTAAAATCAATATATTGGTTTCTGTTCTTTTGGGTAATTATAAGGTAAACATGACAGTATAATTATCTAAAATTAAAGGAGAAACAAGAACAATATGATTGATCTTAATTCCATTTAGCTACTAATTATTAACTTGATGAATTATGACCATATTTTCTGAAATATGGACCTTTTTTTTTCTTTTTTTTATTTTTGGTGGTGGTGGGGGTAAAATAATGTAACAAGGAATTTTGCATTTTGTTATGTTTAATTAAAACTAGAAAATAAAATAGAGAATGTAAGAAGTAATTTAGTATTTTGTTATGTTTCACTAAAAGTAGAGAATAAAATAGAGAATGTAACGAGTAATTTCGCATTTTGTAATGTTTCACTAAAAATAGAGAATAAAATAGAGAATGTAACAAGTAATTTCGCATTTTGTAATGTTTCACTAAAAATAGCGAATAAAAGAGAGAATGTAAGAAGTAATTTTGTTTTTTGTTATGTTTCACTAAAAATAGAGTATAGAAGAGAGAATGTAACAAGTAATTTCACATTTTGTAATGTTTCACTAAAAATAGCGAATAAAAGAGAGAATGTAAGAAGTAATTTTGTTTTTTGTTATGTTTCACTAAAAATAGAGTATAGAAGAGAGAATGTAACAAGTAATTTCACATTTTGTAATGTTTCACTAAAAATAGACAATAAAATAGAGAATGTCATGAATGTGACAAGTAATTTTGTTGCATTTGTTATGTTTCACTATAAATAGCAAATATTTTGTTATGTTTCACTATAAATAGAGAATAAAATAGAGAATGTAGCAAGTAATTTTGCATTTTGTTATGTTTCACTAAAAGTAGAGAATAAAATAGAGAATGTAACAACAGGGCTTCGGCATTCCCATTTCCCGTGGCAAGTAAAAAAATCGTCGGGAAAGTAAAAACACAAGTACATGTTTCCTGTCAGCTAGGCAAGTAAATCGCTGATACATGATATGTTTTAGGAAACTGGTTCCCCGAAAGTTAGCTTGTTTTTTCCTTGCATATAGCAGTAATCAAGTATTACCAGTAAACCAAAATGAAAAGTTTCAAACGATAAATGTTTAATAAATAAGGCCCCGGCATGAGCTTGCACAAATATTTCGTTTCGGTTTCCGTATGCAGACTTTTAAAAGAAATTAAAAACAGGAAAGTGAATTATGGTGCGGGAAAGTAAAATTTTAATACAACTTTCCTGTTTTCAAAAACATTCCGAAGCCTGAAGAAGAAATTTCACATTTTGTTATGTTTCACTAACTAGAGGCTCTCAAGAGCCTGTGTCGCTCCCCTGTATCTAATGTGATTTTGGAAATTATGTAAAATTATATAATGATTGAGACCAAGATTGGTTTAATTTGACACAGTATTTAAAATTAAAAACAGGTCATCTTAGTGTAGTCTTACAACAGCTACTGAAGACATCTTATCATTATTATTTTTGAATATGTGGTCAAGTTGTGACCATTCAGAATTTTTTTTACAATTTTCTGATAGACTTCTAAACATCTTGGATGATGGATCGGCAACAAAGTAACAACACTTGGTCAGCACCTCATAAGGAACAATCATGCTATGTTTTGTTACATTCCATTCAGTGGTTCTCTAAAAGAAGTCATTTGTATGCATTTCCCATAGGGTCCAATGTTAAACTTAGTCCCTCACTGGCGGCCATCTTGGATGATGGATCGGCTACAAAGTAACAACACTTGGTCAGCACCTCATAAGGAACATTTATGCCAGATTTAGTTTCATTCCATTCAGTGGTTCTCTAAAAGAAGTCATTTGTATGCATTTCCCATAGGGTCCTATGTTAAACTAAGTTCCCCGCTGGCGGCCATCTTGGATGATGGATCAGCTACAAAGTAACAACACTTGGTCAGCACTTCATAAGGAATATTCATGCCATGTTTGGTTTCATTCCATTAAGTGGGTCACTAAAAGAAGTCATAGAATGCATTTCCCATAGGTTCTATGTTAAACTAAGTCCCCCGCTGGCGGCCATCTTGGATTATGGATCGGCTACAAAGTAACAACATTTGGTCAGCACCTCATAAGGAATATTCATGCCACGTTTGGTTTCATTCCATTAAGTGGGTCACTAAAAGAAGTCATTTTTATGCATTTCCCATAGGGTCCTATGTTAAACTAAGTTCCCCGCTGGCGGCCATCTTGGATGATGGATTGGCTACAAAGTAACAACACTTGGTCAGCACCTCATAAGGAACATTCATGCCATGTTTGGTTTCATTCCATTCAGTGGTTCTCCAGAAGAAGTTCAAAATGTAAAATGTTAACGACGACGCCGGACGACGCCGGACGACCGACGCCAAGTGATGAAAAAAGCTCACTTGGCCCTTTGGTGAGCTAAAAAAAGAGTACAATGTATGTAACAATTAACTTTTAGTATGTTATGTTTTGCTGTCTGGTTGATCTCACAACAATAAAGTAAAATTACAATAAAGTCCATCAGATGAAAAATTTATTTCAATTTTATTGCATAGATTGATTATAGTTTACCATATCAGACATTTTAACAACATATACCGGGTAATATCATTTTTTCATATTATATTTTTCATGATCCAAATATCTCTTAAAATTACAATAAAGACACAAAAGGAATTGTAAAGAAGGGTTGGAATCAACACTTTACTAAAGTTTTACAACCGTACCTAGATCTGAGATCGACACTTTAGTGAAGTGCTTTATTGATTAACTGACAGAGTAAAATGAAGCCTAGATGTTCTTGCCAATAATATCATACATTTCGATACTTTGATCCTAAAAAATGACCGGAAACAAGAATAGAGAATTGGTTATTAAACCTCAGAGAATTATGACAATGGCCAGGTCTGTCAGACTGACAGCCATTTAAACTGAGAAGTCAGATCTGATACAGATCAAATAATTCTGCCATTAGTTCCGAACACTTCATTTTCCAAATATAGATGAAAACTACTTAGAAATGATTTAGACAAACAAAACTTTTACAGAGTTTACTTTAAAATGATATTCTAAGTGCTTAATGATGATAATTTTACTGTTTGACCGGCATAAACAACATTTTCTTAGGACTTGCCTTTTACTATGTTTTTTTTTAACTTGAACAAAAACTTTCATATACATATATTTTCTTTTCTTAAAAAATTTATTTGATAATAAGAAGTCTGTCTGTCAAACTTTTATCTTCATTTTAAGGCATGGAAGAAAAAAAATTCAGTACAATTGCTAATAACCCACAGATTAGGAAACAAGACTTTTTAAATTTTGATTTAAGTCAAAGGGTCCAAACAAGTATACGTATCCTTGGTCTTATTTCATGCACCATGTCACTTCTTAACAAGTATATATGTGTCCAATGGACACTACATGCCCCACCAATGATGTAAGTATTTAGTAAATACAATTACCGGTGTATATTGTTGACGCTGAAGTCCCTAACAATAGGGTAGATGAAATACTATCTCTAAGTACTTCATGAAAAACTACCATCAACCTGAACCTTAACCTGGATTCTAATGTTGAAATTACATATATAGAAATTCAAAGTCGATGACCCATAACCTCAACGTCACAGCATCCTGATTGCATCAAAATGCTGTGGTTCTTATCACAAGCTATCCATGTACAAAGTTTCAGGATGATACCACAACTCCTTCATGAAAAACTACCTTAAACCTGAACCCCTCGTACGGACAGACAGACCGAACTTACAGGCGGGGCATAAAAATCCTACATTACTGAGTTGGGGTTTATTTTACCTCTGAATGACTGCAGTTACTAAGATACTGTGGATACATTAAATTTTGTTGGAAATTGTGTTCCCAATTTTGTGGTTTTTTGTGGATAAAGCTGAACCATGAATCCATGTATGCTATGGAATGCATCTTTTATTTGCTGTTAGTAGAAAATCATTAAACCACAAAATTTGGTGTCTTCAACAAATTTTGATATTCACTAATCCACATTATGCAATGTGTTTTTCAAAATTATTATTTTGTTTTATGGTATCAAAACAAGAGGCTCAAGTGTCCTATTTTTAATTTAATATGTTTGTGTAGGATTTCTTATTAAAGGGTTGTATACAGTGACATGCAGCAGATGTGAAATAATTTTTTAAAGGTATTGATTCGGTATAGAGGTACAAACAAGGTAAAAAGAGTCAAATTCTCATTTTAGGTACTAGTATCACACCATGCATACAATTCTGCATACCACTGATAATTCTGGCTCCGCGGTAAGAAATGTCCATGATTACCATTTGAACATATGAAATCTGTATATCCAATATGCATCCGAGGATATCATATCAGTTTGTAAAGGATACAATGGATATTTCTTACCTCGAAGCCAGAATTATCCGCGGTTTGCACAACTGTACGAAGGGTGTGAGTATGTTACATTTTGTACCTCAAGTCCTATATTTTAACAGTTTTTATTCAATTAACAATAAAAGTCTGAGCAATGAGACATCACTGTTTAAATCTATTGATCTCCTGTAAAAAGTGCCACAAGAAGCTGTTTGATTGACAACTGAGTTTTCTTTCATAACTGTTTGGAGCCATTTGCAAAAAAAAAAAATCCCATCCACAGACCCCCTGCCGATACAACGTCAAACTAATACATGAAATTGCCTTTTTTCCATTAAAAAATCCAGTTTAAAAATTTTTTGAAACATATTTGACTTTCTATAAGAATGTATTAAAGGGAAATTAAATAGGTTAAAAAGGGGAGATAACACTTACTCTGTTGTCTGACATGGTTGCACTCTGACGGATAATTCATCTTCTTCCAACACATTAATCACATCGCTATCTGCAATAACAAAATAATAGTTTTCAACTTTGACTGATTGATATAGATATTAATTATCAATGGTGAGGATAACATCTTTTACTTGGCATCATTTAAGTAGAAGTAGTATTTCTATTTTTAAAGATAAAGGGCAAAAACTCTGCATTTGTTACATGTATACATGTACTTTTCAAACATGCATATATGTACATGTATCAATGCTACCACGTGATTTTCAATGTACTTGTGTTGAACCTCTCTCAAATCATGTATAGTGAGTCTGGCAGGTGTAAAATTTGGCCAACTCCCAGCAAGAAACCATGACAGATTATATATTTTGAATTTCAAATTTTCGCACATTACGTTGCTAAATTTTGTCAATTTTTCAGGAACTGCTTAACTACGTAAAAATCAGCACTATGCAAAAATATCCTGGTATACATTAGGTCTAAAATCAGCCTTAAATGCGATAAACATGATGCTGTACATATGCTTTCCTTTACCCTTTTATAGTCTACTTCGCATTCACTGTAACACAACAAAGAAATGTCAATTTATAACAATCAGGGACAGAAAAATAAGACAAATGACACAAACAGGAAAGAAATAAAATATCTCTAATAATTACCTATGGAATAAATCCCATTTCTGTTTTGTAATATTACCGTAAAATCAATAGGATTAACTTTAAATAGTAGTTATAATTCTGCCTTGCAGATCTGTGAATTATTTGTAGTGCTTGTTTTATCTACATATAGTAATTGTTTTAGATATAACTATGGTAACTTTGTTTATTTGAAGATGTATGAAGCAATATTTCATACGCCCCATACTTGTTGTATCTATGAAACCTAATCAGCTTAAATATTTCTTTATCACTACAAATGATATCTTTATTGCATCAAAACTGGTATCAAAGACCTTAATTTATACCACTGAATTGATGGCGCTACTGGTGGACTCCAAGTCCCTGAAAGTATCCCCAGCTCGGTTGCTAATATTTCGATACTAGTCCGAAATTGATACTAAAAATTTACGATTAAAAAATTGTAAAATTTTTGAAAGCTAAGGAGTATCTCCCTCTGGCATAGCTCTGTCCTTATAAGGTTTTGGCTTTATATCCCTTTTGGTGATCTAAGAATTTTGAAATTTGCTCTTTAACTTTTGGATTGTTGTTTTGGTTTTCAACATTTAGACTCCTCCTTAGCTGTCGAAAAAGAGTAGGCTAAAATGCCGCTACAGGGGCCGCTCTCACACGCACCAAATGGAGAGGGATAAGTTTAAGTTGGTATAACTTGTTTCCCGATCCAAAATTAATAAATAAGTTTGAATTTAAATTTAAATTAAATTAACATTTTAGGCCTCGAGCAAAACTGATGAGTCGTAAATCCAAATTGGTATCAAAGAACATCATATATAAAATTCAGGCTCTGATTACAGATGCTCCCAGATCTACCAAGTTTTATTGGTCGCATCAGTGAATATCAAACATGACCTGTATATAATGTTCAATAATACTCATTCAAAGATAGAAGGATATATTGCAAACCAAAAGTATTTTCCGGAAATGAACTATTTTACTGATTTCCTTATTTTCTAGCTATAATAAGGGTCATTCCTCCTGAAAGGTAACAATCATGATTGTGAAACTGAACCTGATCTGTATTTAATGGTCAATAATATCAATACCAAAGAAAGAACATGAATGTGTTTAGACAAACTATAATTATCTTCTGGAAAGCACCAATTCTGCGTATTTTAAAGGGGCGAACTGCTGAATGGTAGAAAAAATCTAAATTTACTTGTATTTTATGGACAGTACAATACACATTCAAAAGTAGAAAGATGTTTATTGAGGCAAAATAAAACTATTATATCAAAATCATTTGTTTTGTTTGAATATACTGAGGAAGAGATTTAATTATACTCCCCTGAAATTTTTAGGGAGCATCACATTAGTTAACATATTACTATGTCATGATGCAGCTTTATTTAAGACTGATGTTTCCTGATGCATGCAAGATAGGGGAGACCCTCTCATTTGGAGGTTATCAGGTCATAATACAGAAAGCCTAACCGTGGCCATAGTCAGGGTAACATGTTTGGAGAATGCCACACTCCAAGCATGATTAAAAGACCCTTTCTGTAGTTTCCGAAAAAGAATAGGCTAAATTATCTGACCCTACCCTACCCAACCATCCACATTTTTACAGTCTAGCAATCAAAATTGGTCCCCCTTTGCGTCCTGATCCACACCTATTTCAATTGTTTGATAAATTGTTGAACTGGTTCTTATCCTGAAGAAACATGAAATATTTGCCACTTTAAGCAAAAAACAAACAAACAAGATTCTAGTCACAAAACATCTGCTTACAAATCTAGCAAGTGAAGGATTGTTGCGTATGTCAAGGTGAACTAATTTTTTCATAAACCTCCATTACATACATGTACCATGTGATGTAGTTGCTTATACACACATGTACATGTATCTGACTTAACAAGAGAAATGTTTACATCAAAATGTAAAATATAGGTCAAGCTGACCCAATTTTTATATAGATAACAAGAAAAATAAATGGAAATGGTGAGCTGTCAAAAGGGGCGAAAAACAACTAAAATGTATGAAATACACAAGTCGGGCAAAACCAAAAATAAAATCGTAAAAAACAACAACAAACTAAAAAGTTAAAAATACTCAACGTTTCGACCAATATGGTCTTGATCACGAGTATGTAAAAAATAAATATAAAAAGGTGTTGACTCTTTGAAACCCAGAGCAAGACTGAGTCCGTACATAAAATGTACACAAAAACAAAAAAAAACAATTTTTATATAAACTGTTTTTACTTTTGTGCACTGTCACATTACTATCCAAGAGATTTAGTTGTTTATACACTAGTATTATATTTACATATGTTTCTAGATCTAACAACAGAACCACTCATACATATAATTTAGGTCAACCTGAATTAATTTTTTCATACACCATTTTTACTTTCAAAGTCACATATTTTTTTTCTACAATTTTCAGTTATTTCAATAGAAGGATTTTTCCATTTAAATAGGAAACATGAATTAACAAATGTTATACATGTAAATCTATTATATTTAGAGGGTTTTCCTGACAAAAGTTTCCAAGCTATTTCAAAAGTTTTGTAGAAAAAGTATAAAATCATTATAGTTTACAGATATGTCAGAAGCTACAAATCTTCTGAACAAAATACACATTTCTCCTGATCCAAGATTCAAAGTTCATGATAAGTCAAACAAGAGGCTCTCAAGAGCCTGAATCGCTCACCTGGCAAACAATGTCTATAAACTAAATTAATATATTAATGTTTTTTTGTAAATTAAACTGAGTATTTAAGGTCACATAAAATGCTGAAAATACCTTTAAAAGCCTTTCAAGAACCTCTGGAAAGAAATGGGCATGAGTTCTCCCTATGCTTGATTAAGATACAGTCATGGTCAATCTGATGATTCACAATACAAAATACAAGCTTTAATTAATCTTCAAATACAAGTATAAATCTTTTGGTCTATATGTTGTCTTCGTTTTTAAAATGTTTGAAAGAAGTTATGTAAAAATTGTGGGTTAAGGCTTTTTATTGTACTTGAAAAGGAAATATTGCAGGAACAATCATGCTAAGTTTCATCCAAATCCCCCTAGTAGTTTCAGAGGAGAAGATGTTTGAAAATTTGTTAACAACGATGATGACAGACACCAAGTGATGGCAATTAAAAGCTCACATATTATGAAGTTTAATCATTGTTATACAACATTCTCATCATCACCATTCACTAAGGATACCATGTTTACTTTAAAAACCAAATATTGTTGAAATCCGAGCAAGTGTAAAAAATGGCGGGAAAATGGCAGCCATTTTAAACATGGCCGTCCAAAACAAACTTTCATCATCACCATTCAACTCGGAATACCATGTTTGCCATCAAAGTAGCTTTCATCTTCATTTTATTTCTATAATTCAGTAAAAAATAGCAAAAAACAGCATTTTGACTCCTATGTTCTATTTTTAGTAAGGGCGGACATGTTTTTCGACCAATCCAAAATCCAAGCATTAACTTTTTGCAGGATACCCTAAGGAACAATCTTACCAAGTTTCATTTGATTTTGAATAGTAGTTTCAGAGAAGAAGATTTTTGAAATAATAACATAAAAAAAAGCCAAAAATGTCAAAAAGGGCAATAACTCTGAACATCAGTTGACAGATTTTCACGAAAATCAGCACACAGGTAGCTCTCATCATGCTGAACACTTTCAACCTGCCAGAATTTGCCGTAACCTGATGATTTTTGAGATATTTGCGAAAAACTGTTGTTTGACCCCTATGTTCTATTTTTAGTAACAGTGGCCATGTTTTTCGACGGATCAAAAATCGAAGCATAAACTTTGTGCAGGATACCCTAAGGAACAATCATGCTAAGTTTTCTCCAAATCCATTCAGTAGTTTCAGAGGAGAAGATTTTTGAAATAATAACATAAAAACAAATTTACACGCAATCAAAAGCTTTTTTTCATTTTCCACAGTTTGCCATCTATAAGGCATCAACAGTTATTTTGACATTTAAGGGACAAAACTTTAACTCCTAAAGGGCTCATTTAAACATTTTGCAAACTAAGGGAAATGCTGTGAAAATGGTCAATTTTGATGTTCTAAGGGGAATAACTCCTAAAAGGAATGATCATACAACTTAATAAGTACAAATTTCAAAAAAAAATCAAGAAAAAGGGCAATAACTCCTACATGGGTGGTTACATCTTCTTCAAAATTTCAAAGCAGGTAGATCTTGATGTGTTGAACACTTTAGCTTCCCATCAGAATTTTGATATCTGTCACCATTTTTGAGTTATTTGCAAAAAACTGCAATTTACCCCTATGTTCTATTTTTAGCCATGGCAGCCATGTTTTTTTACAAATCAAAAATCCAAACGATAGTTTAGTAGCACTCATGCCAAGGAACAACTACACTAAGTTTGGTTGCAATTAAACTTATGGTGTAAGAGGAGTTAACGATTTTATTACAATGAATAAAGACTGCAAAAATGGTCAATTTTGACGATCTAAGGGGAATAACTCCTAAAAGGAACGAACCTACAACTTCGATCCTGTTACAAATTTTGTAGATCTTTGTGTGCCTAACAATATGAAATTTAAATTTTTCAAATTTCCTTTATAGTATCCAAGATATTGAGCTTAATAAGTGCAAAATTTGGAAAAAATGCAGAAAAAGGGCAATAACTCCTACATGGGTTGTTGGATCTTCTTCAAAATTTCAGGGCAGGTAGATCTTGAGGTGCTGAACACTTTTACCCTATGCCAGAATTTTGATATCTGTGACCGTTTCTGACTTATTTGCAAAAAACTGCAATTTACCCCTATGTTCTATTTTTAGCCATGGCGGCCATGTTTTTATACGAATCAAAAATCCAAACGATAGATTTGTAGCACCCATACCAATTAATAACTGTACCAAGTTTGGTTGCAGTTGGACTTATGGTGTCAGAGGAGTTAACGTTTGAAAAAGTTTACGGACGACGGATGGACGACGGACGGACGGACGACGGACGCCAAGTGATAGCAATAGCTCACATGACCCTTCAGGTCAGGTGAGCTAATAAAATGTATTTAGGCATATTTAAAATCAATCCCTGGATAAATGCAGGTTTTTTTTTATAATAAAACAATCAGCTATGTAACTGTCCTGCATGTTTTATACATTCGTACATTGTCAATTCTTGAATTCAAAATTAGATTTCATGTCCAAGCATATTCATTTTCTGATCTGAACCACTTTGCTTAACTTGAACAATCCAAACAAAATGCCTCCCACAGATACGATTTAAAGTGATAATGACATATTCTGTTTGTAAAACCCTATTACATGCGTTATTTACTGCAAACAATTCAATGCATAATTTATGGCGCTAGATGCAATAAAACTTTCAAGCAAATAAAACCGTCTAAAATATTATATAAATATTTAAACGTTTATGGATTGAATGTTTAATATTATATTTCAATTGGGCTTAAATAACACACATGGGATTGCAAGCACATTTACGTTTTCTCATAAAGAGATGAAAAGGTTCCAACATAGGTAGACAAATGTTACTTTAATTTTTTATCTAACAACTATAAAAAGCAGTTTTCTTGAGTTTGAATACATGTACATGTAGGCAGCAAAGCATTTGTCATTTTTACTGACTTTATTCCAAATAATTAAAATATCAAATACCAACAAAAGAATGTATTATACCGAATTGATAAGAAAATGGGCCAATTCCTAAAGATCAAAATCTCCAGAGTGACGATATTTACACATAACCTTGTCTTTGGAATCTATATGACCCTAATTTCATTGTGTCAAGAAGGCCAATGTACAAAACCTATGCTCAAGGACCTTGACAGCTATGAAATGTTGATGCCCTACATGTAAGTTGGAAACATAGATACATGGTTACAACTACATGTAAGAAAGGGGAACTTCACAACTGGAAAGTTAAAATCAACATTTTCTTCAAAAAGTTTTTTTTGTCATCTATGTATAGGATATGAAAAAGCCAGAGATGTCCCAAATAACCTATACTGAAATTTTTCTGGCTTTTTTTATTAAAAAATATTAAATAAAAAACGCATTAAAATTTAGATGACTATAAACAACATATTTTAATTCTGGATCTGGGAATTGGAATTAAACAAGAGGTTCGAGTGTCAAATGTTTAATTTATCAATGATTAAATTATTGAATGCTTGTATAAAGTTACATACTTGTATATATAGTAGATATCAAGTAAATTGTCAAAATTATTGATTTTGTCTAGCGGTCCTAACAATCTAGTTTGAACAAAGGGGCTTAATTGGTATAATTTGGAGTCAACCACCAATCCGTCCACTAGCCATACCTCACCAAACATATTTTTAAAAGTAACTAGATGTGTCGGAAACGAGACGAATGGTCCCGCCCGCAATTTCTGCAAAAATCAGTGGAGCGGAACGAAACATGAACTCGATCTGTAACTCATCATGGTAAACTTACATAACAAAAATCAGCTCAATACCTTAAGGCGTTTAGAAAAAAAAGTCTGTATACAATGTAACTGTTATTATCAGGAAATTTTCAAAGTCCAAATCCTGTAATTTTTGCAAAAATCAACAAAGCGGAACAAAACGTACTCTCGATCTGTAACTCATGTACCAAAAATAATCTCAATATGAATATCTGAAGGCAGAATGACGTAAATTTTCATAGTCCAAAGCCTGTAATTTTGGCAAAAATCAGTGGAGCAGAACGAATTGTAAACTCAATCTGTAACTCTTCATGGTAGACTCATATACCAAAAATCAGCTCCATTCCTGAAGGCTTTTAGAAAAAAAGTCTGTATAACTGTTCATGACGGAATGACGGACAAGGGTAAAACTATATGGCCGCGACCACTTAGTGGGGCCATAACTAGAACTTTGTGTGAGAAAATCCGGTTAAAAATCATACCCTTTAAAATGTATACCTACATAAAAAATTTAGTTTGCAAATTTGCAGAAAGACATCGTAGACATTTATTTAAGATTCTTTTTCAATGATTTTTTCTTTCTTGTTTACTTTTGCAAATTATGATCATGAACTATAATATACAAATGTAAATGATTGGTATGTTATTAACCCAAAAGTGACAAAGCTAATGAAAGTATGCAAGGACTTTCGATGATTATAACATCTGTTCTTATTCACATACAATAGCTTACATCAAACTAAAATTATACATATTTCTTCTCCAAAGGTTTTTGTAAAATACAAAACTCTTAGGTATGTCAACACAATTTTAAAAAAGAAATCTTTGAAAAATTTATAGATATTTAGAACTGGCTCCTTAATCTGTTCAGTGAATGTCCATACATATACTTGATTAGGAAAAATTATTCAAATATATTCCTTTACATTTTACAAATGTTTTATGTAATTATATGAAAGTAAAATGCTGCAATACTCACAGTACATAATAATTAAAACTTTTAAACTGTCTATTTACCAGAATTCAAATAAAGTAGAACACAAAATTCATTATGATAATTACATTGGATGTTTCATAGAAAAACACTGCCAGCTTAGAATTATATGGAAAATGTTATTCAAAATATCTTGCATCATAATATACATACATGCTGGTTATGGTACACTCTGCTATGAAATCCATATCACATGTATTTATCAAATATGGTAATAAAATTTTGTATTACAATATGATATATATTTTATAACTAAACACCGTCTATTCATACAGATTACAAACTGCATAAATCAATCAAATAGCTTGAGAATTGTTATTTTAGCCAATAGCATTCAATCAGTTATTATTATAAATATTCTCTGTTCACTTATTGGGTGATGATGGCCATTTCCCAATTAACACCAAAAATTCTATATATACCTGTGTGGTCCAATTGTTTTTACACATAGCACATAAAAATAAGCTGAATATAAAAAGTATAGGTAACATAGAGGGCTTTGTTAGAGCAACAATAATAACTGCATTGTTCCTCATGTTACATTACATAACTTCTCTGAAGTATTTTAAAAATACTTAGTTTTGTTACACATTTTTCATTCCTGCACTTTGAGAAAAAACGGGTATACATGAACGTGAACATCCCTTAATGAAGCTGATACGCAGCTTATCTGATATCTGTATTTGGTCTTTTCAGCTCTAAAAACAGAATGGATAATACTGAGGCCTGTTCTGCAACAATAAACATAAACAAAGTTTCAGAAATCAAAACATCTACATGTATGCTCATATGTCATTTTATTCTACCATTTTCTACCGTAAAACTGTTTACTGAAGCAAGCAGGGATTAAGCTACATTGTAGCACTCGTCATTTTGTCATTGAGGAATTTTTTTTTTAAAGTGACCAATGAAATTGTAAGTAGATTCATCACTTTATTTTTGCTGCAATCATTAAAATTATATAAAAATCTTCAAAAGCTACAAAAACAAATTTATTTTACCTACTTTCTAGAAAGTTTTTCTCTTCATTAAAATGCTTCTGCTTTTTATTTGATCTCTTGATCCTGTTGGTTGGAGGTTAAAATACTCACTCAACCCTCTAAAAACTTCAGCGGGTTACATAAGTTTGACCCAGATTCAAAAAAAATATTTTGGGCTATGCCAGTCATCACAACATAATCATCAATGATTGGGATTCCCAATTTGGAAACCCCAGTCTTAAATGTATCAGGTGTATATAATTCACTAGAAACAACACACTATATTCAATCATCAAATAAGCTTGAGAAATTGAAGCGTGTTTTTTTTAAATTAATTAACTTTCTTATTAGAGAATCATTAATCAGTGGTTATCCACTAACTGATTATAATTTCTTCTTTTTTTTTTAATTGAATGCTTCAGTTATAAAATTTAATATAAAATGAACTGCATGAACACAACACGCTTAAATTCCATCTAGCTAAATGTAAATATACAACCACTCAATTAAGAAATAAATCTAAAATGCCTATCATTTTATAAAAAAAATGTTTGAATCAATATTCATACTGCTTAGGAGCGATTTTTTACGACTGTCATTAACGCAACTAAAACAGCATAAACCAATTCATTCTTCTAGCGTACTGATGGGAAAAGTTATCAATAAGAGAGATATATATACTAGCCAGGCTATAACTGCCACAAACATACAATGTAGCTGATGATAGCGGGGTATTATACAAACAATGGAAAATTGAAAAATCAATGTTGCATAGATATAAACAATAGCCGATTTCACAAGAGAGATAGCAATGATTCTATCGTTATGTGTAAAGAGTTATTATAACATTTGCATGTTAACGGCTGCTTATGGATATCATAAAATTATACTGGCGCTAGTTAATGGTTTTATTTTTCCGATACAGCATGCCAGTCTACCACAAAAACTGGAAAAAGCCATTATCTAGATATATAAAAAAAATATAAAACCATATTTGGTGGGGAATTTTTTTTTTTTTAATTTTATTGGTTAACATACATGTTTATGTCTAAAACATACTATATGAAGTTTACAGTCATTTTATGTCTTAATATAATCCAGCCAAAGATAGAATGTAACACATATAATCTAGCCAAAGATAGAATGTAATACAATGTTCTTAAACATTTTTCCTGGGACAAAAATTCATACTTTTAGATTGAAATACAGTACAGTGCTTTGTATTTAGCCTGGGCAGACTTCTATTAATGCATATCATACTGTTGTAATATAGTTGCTCCAAAACCCAAGAGACATGCATGTACAAAACCAGTTGAGTTCCAATAATAAAATTTTGAATCTGTTTAGGACTTGAAACCAGTTTGATACAATTTGTATTCATGACCATGATTTTAAAGTAATATTGAAGTTGGGAGTTATTGAATTTTCACTCTATATATATTAATATACTAATATTAAAAACTACACTGGCAGTACTACATATAATACATTTATTAAATGAATAGAAGGAAAATATATTAGGGATTTATTTCAGAGATCAAGAATATTACAATTCCACAGGGAAAGTGCAAAATTGTAGGGATAATGAGATTATATCCCAATATGACATCATAAATGGTCCATGAAAATGAGGTCAAAATCACGTGACATATGAGACAGTAAGACACATAAAAAATGTATGGTGTATAAGCTACTGAGAAACAAAACCTACATATGTGATTCAAAAACTTTAACTTAACCATTGGAGTGTGAAAATTAGGTAAAGGACTGCAACACAACATGCACAAGTCAGACTGGCATGCTCTTAATTTCAATGAATCTATATACCAAATATAGTTGATCTATCATAAACACACCTAATCCTAAACTTTAACCTGACCATTGAAGCATGAAAATGAGGTCAAGAACATGCACCACCTTTTGAGTGGAGATTGTACACTCCTCATAACAAACCTACATACCAAATATACTTGACCTATTTGTACCATGTACAGTTACCGAAAAACAGACCTTCATTTTAATTTAAAAACTTTGACCTGACCAATGAAGTGTGAAAATGAAGTCAAGTCTGGTGACAATGGCAGGTTCATCAGCAACCATTACCTAGAATTTGATTAAAATACTATGGATTCATTTATTTTCATGGATACCAATTTTTGTGGATAGAGAAAAAAAAGGCATTTCGTGGGATACGTAAATTCGTGGATTGCTGGCTTAGAAAAAAATATATAAAAATTTGTTGAAATACTGAAATTTGTGGCTTGGCACATCAGATATCACGAACTAAGACAAAACGTGCCGATCAGACATTGATATTGTCTAGTAAAGTACTGATTTTCAGCGCTTATAAAACAAAAGTCTAACAAACAGATTCTTCAAATTTTGAATGGAACAAAGCTTGTCATGAATTTAACAAGATTAACAAAATTCGTAATTATTTACTTGTTAGGTTAATCAGGTGTGAAATATATATTGACAAAATTGCAATGACTTGTCACCAAATACCTCGGGGCATATACATCCATATTTTTAATCCGATTACAATAATTTCAATAATTTCTGCCTTATTATCTTTTTACAAGATGTTATTACTGTAATTTATGAGAAAGTCTGTATTGTTTACATGTAGGCCTACTTAGGATTAATATATTTTTTTAATGTTTGAATTTTAAAAAAACCGGAAGTGAATTCCGTGACAATTTACACAGTCTTAATATTTTTTAATAAAATTGTTTGAGCGTTTATATGTTACCAAAGACAAAAGACATCCTCTGTGGATATAGCTAAATCATCATATGTCAGTATCCAAGTACATGTTGTAAAAACGGAATTGTTCAATGTTGTCTCGGGTGGGTACATCAAAACTCCATGGTTTCAAACTTGAGTGCATTTAAGCTCAAGTAAAAATATTATTTTGCGTTGGATATTTAAATTCTTGGTTTACTGGGACCCACGAAAACCACAAAAATTGGTATACAACGAATTTTAATGAATCCACAGTAGGTGAAATAGTTGTCAAGATACCTTTACTAAGTGAGCATGCAGACATTGCTGACACTTGCATTGCTGCCAAAAACCAACAACTACATATCTAGCATTCAGCAACATTCTTCCCAGGTGAGACAATAACGAATGGCAGGATGAAAAAGTATATCAAACTTTTGTCTATGAGCTTTTTTGGAGATTACAGTTACACTGGACTGTTTTTCAAAGGCTTTTGATATTTTCGCATTTCATACTCTATGAGCTCTTAGCTAATAATTTTCATATCCAACAACATTTAATTGCTGTTAACTGTATTCAGATGTAAACTTCAAAACTGCAATAGTTTTAGTTTGAGAAAAAAAAACACAGACAAGTACAAAATGTAACACTAATTACCATGATAAGAGAGAAAATCCAAGCCTTACCTTTACAATTTGTGAAAGTAATTATTAACACATGTTTGTTCTAATTAGATTAATCATCAAACAAGTGTATTAGATAATTTTCTTAATTTATCTGAACTTTTTCTGTCAGAATTCTCAGCTGCTGAATTTTTGTTTTATTATGCTTATGATAGATGATAGTATGATCATCTTCAATATGCCTGGGTGATATTTCCAGGCAAATTTGAGCAAGACTGGGTATAATTATTATGGCAAAACCTATATCACATGCTATATTAACATAAGTACCAAATATCACCTCTCAGTCGATATCATTCTACCAGGTCCATATACATGTCTAATGTATTGACCTCATTATAAGTACATAATTGATATATAAATACCCGCAGAAAAACAAAATCAAGAGCAAGTAACTCTTACTATTTATTAAAATCGAACAGCATTCCGAAGTCCCCCGCCGCTAGAGCATCAGAAACCCTTGGACAAGTGAAACATAACAAAATTTTCTCAAAGAGAGAGAATAGAAGGACAAACAATTTGTGGTTATTGCTAAAGTTTTTTACAAGTTAATGAGTGGTATGAAGACATTTATACAATATGGGTATAGTGTTGAAATCTTATTTTACCATGTGTATTGAGAATTTATACAAATGTACATTTACTCCTTTTCAATAAACAGAAATGCTTTGATCAAAAGTATTCCGCCTAACAAACTCTTAAAGACAGTATTTTTCAATTTTATAAGTTTCGATAGGAGTTTATGTATAAAACCTCCCTTTAGGTCCAAGTGTATAAATATTATTCCAATGCAAGGAGAATATAAATTTTCTAGAACACTTAGATGAACATTTTGTCAATTTTCAAAGTTATTATGGGGCATAACTCCTACAAAAATATTTCGACATGACTCATCTTCGAACTCCCTTGAGGTATCATTGAGTTAAAGCTACTGTATAAATATTATCCAAATCGGTCAAGAAATAAATTTGCTAGAGCGCTTACATGAAAATTTTGTCAATTTTCTAAGTTATTAAGGGACATAACTCCTACAAAATTATTTTGACATGACTCATCTTCGAACTCCCTTGAGGTATCATTGAGTTAAAGCTACTGTATAAATATTATCCAAATCGGTCAAGAAATAAATTTGCTAGAGCGCTTACATGAAAATTTTGTCAATTTTCTAAGTTATTAAGGGGCATAACTCCTACAAAAATATTTCGACATGACTCATCTTCGAACTCCCTTGAGGTATCATTGAGTTAAAGCTACTGTATAAATATTATCCAAATCGGTCAAGAAATAAATTTGCTAGAGCGCTTACATGAAAATTTTGTCAATTTTCTAAGTTATTAAGGGGCATAACTCCTACAAAAATATTTCGACATGACTCATCTTCGAACTCCCTTGAGGTATCATTGAGTTAAAGCTACTGTATAAATATTATCCAAATCGGTCAAGAAATAAATTTGCTAGAGCGCTTACAAGGTGGACGGACGGACGGCCCCACGGACGGACGGACAGACGGACGCCCGGCATTACCATATCCCCTGCACCGCGTTGCGGCGGGGGACAATAAGATATGCTCCATTTAAAGAGTAAGATATAGTGGATAAATTCTTCAAACATACTTTCAAAGACAAATTAAGATTTTTAAGTATAAATCTGCTTTTTCCAGAAACATTATTGGTCAGTGTTCAAGACCCCACAGCATAATTTTGAAATGGGACTATTACATCAAATTTTGGTTTCAACTTGCCCTATCAGTACTTTCATAGGAGAAATCTTTTTAACATTTTACTGCTAATTCTTCTATTTTCATAATGGCGGCTATATCTGACCAAGATCTGCACCCTCGGACATAATTCTGAAAGTTGACCAACTAAAAACCATTCCATCAGAGAAGAATATTTTTGAATATTTATTTGCTCATTTTTCTATTTTTAGTAATGATGGCCATCTTTGTTCGAGGATAAGAACCAGGGACACAATTTTGAAAGATGGCCACTCAAGGTGTTTCAGAGTAGATCTTTAATAACATTTTTTCTAATTTTCCTATTCATAGTAACGGTGGTCATATTGGTTAGATCCCAGCAATTTTGAAAGAGGACCATTCCATCAAAGTTTGGCCTCAATTGCCCTAGTGGTGTCAGAGGAGAAGATTTTAAAATACTTTTATGCTCGTTTTTTAATTTGAGTACTAGAGGACATATTTATTGGAGGTCTGGACCCCCAACCACACACATTTCTGTGAAAGGGGATAACCCAAGGACAATTCCATCAATCAGTTTGGTCAGTGGTTTCAGAGAATGATTTAAATCTAAAAGTTTATGGATGATGCCAACATTTACAGATGCTTAAAGTGATGGCAATAACTCACATGGACCTTTAAATTGGTCCACATGAGCTGAACAGAAATATTGCTACAAGTGCCGGTAATATTTAAACACTAGCTATAGAATTAAGGATTGTGTGATCGTGATTAACTAATATATTTATAATGGAATACATACACTCTATATTTATGTCATGTTGATGATGAAATAATTAGTATATAGAGATCTTTTCCAGAAAAAACAAGGATATAAACGTCATGTTCACTTCTTGCCACACATTTCTTCTCAACTGCCAAAGTGATGAGTATCAACACAGTGTTATTGAAAATCTCTAAGAATATAGGGTACATATTTTAAGGAGATAACATCCCAAAAATATTAAATATGGAAAAAGAATAACATCCAGGCATTGTCATGCTCACTGGGCCTTTAACTACATGTGTATATATATGAACAGAAAGTTTATCTAGTGATCAGATACACCAGACACGGAAAACTTCAATTTTAACTACTGTAGTTAAAAGAGCCACACCTGTGCAACAGCAGAATAATAAAATGCCCCTAATCACACTAGACAAGTATTTAATGATTCCTATATTATAGCATTATATATACATTGTAAAATGGAAAAGATTTCAAGGCACTTAATTGATAAAGTGGAACTAAAATTACCAAAGCCAAAAGGATGGAGAGTGACTGACAGATGAATTGATAAGATGATAGATAATCTGTCATTGTTATTTAATGGTTCATAGCATCAAAATTATAGATCATTTCTTCAAGAAGTTCCTAAGAAGTCAGAAGAAGAAATATAACTGCAGTCTTAAAAGACCAAATTTTTTAACTTGACATGAATTTAGTAATATAAAACTGACTATAATGCATAAAAAATATTATTTGTTTCAACAGCATTCTTCTTATCGTACCAAAACCTTCAGTATTGTCAGTGTTTGTTAAATCAAGGGCTAAAACTCTGCAAAGGTAAAAGTCAAAATCCCGAAATCTGAACTTAACGGTCCATAACAGCTTATAAAAATTTCAAATTGTACTTTTGTAAGATCAAATGTGGTAGGCAACTAAAAGTGGGACATATCTAAGAATGGGTGAATTGACAGACAACAGATCCCTATATACATGTAGCATCATGCCATTCATGTGTATTGTAAAGAGCCAAAATGACAAACAATTTCATTATGTTTGCAATTCAAAACATTATCAGAGCAAAACAGTACAAATCAGCCAAAAAGGAAGATCACCAAATCTATTTGATCATAAATTACGTTATATCATACAAAGCTCTCTAAAATGTTATCAGACACAAATGCCTAATTATTCAAGATAACGAATCTAATGAGCTAATTACTTGGCATGATTATTGACAATTAGATGTATATTTCATTGGTAATTAGGACATTTGAAATAATCAATTATCATGCCCATTACTTTCCTTAATCATATTTATAAAAATTCCATGTAGCAATTGCGCACTTAATGTTGCATAAATTGATCATCACGAATAATGCTGAAGACGATAAACATTATTGCTACATGTACATGTATTCCCCATGACACATGTAAGTTGTCTCCCATTTACAAAGTTATCTACTCTTTAATTTCGAGAAGGTGTCTTACATGGATATCAATGCACAAATTGTACAATTTCTTCAAAATGTTTTTCTTCTTTGTCAACAATATCCTCCACACACATTAATGATACCTTCTTAACATATTTTCCCACATTTTTCAATGTCTGATGATGGTCTTTGCGAATTCAACATTTTTATAAAAAATTAAATTAATTTTTGCCCTATAGTTTATGTTTAATACAACTTACAAGACACCATCTCTCAGTAAAAATAACTCAGACATATGGGAGACAACTCAAAATATCTGCAAGCAGAGATAGAGAGAAAGATCCTTCAAAGATCCATATATAGATAAATAGATTGTTTATCATAATTTTGTATTCACTGGTTTCAGTTTCTGCATATACATTTGTATATAAAAATATCATTTTATTTTTCAAGCACTCCAATATGAGGTCTGTTTTTATTGAAAATAATTTTATCTAAAACTGTGTTTTTGCTATGTTGTAGAAACAGATATGACAATATAATACTTAGCCATTAAAAATCACATTCCATATATTCAAATCTGTATTTCGAAAAAACAAAAAAATAGAAAATATACACTTCAATGAAACTCCTGACCATATAATGTTACAAAAGAAAAGGACAGGGACTCACATATGTAGCAGGAATCTTCCAGCAGATGTTACATCTTTTCTAGTCTAATCAATTTGACAAAATGACTGCTTTCAAATAGGAAACCTTATTCATCTTTGTTTGGAGTGGGTTGATCAATGACTGCTTGACCTCCTAAGTCCACACAAGTAAATTACCAAATTAAATAGATGTTTCCATATATCAATCAACCCCAAAACATTTTCGTGGAAATTCCAGAAAGTTCCAGTTATTACACGGGGTCAAAAGGAAAAAAACTAGGGGTTTTCAGAAGAGCAAAGGTAGGTCAATTTATATTACGTGTAAAGTCATATTTACCAACATGAATGCTTTGAAGTAAAACATTTGATTCAATCCCAATTTAAAGATATGGAGAGGTGCTGAATTACATGTAAGATGTACTTAAGCTCTTTATCAATCTAAAACAAAAATCATTGTATGCTTTATTTTATAAGGCAAAAGCAACCAGTTTGTTGGGGCCATAACTGCGGCAAGAGGACACAAGACCCTTGACATGTGAGGATACTATCACGGAGTGAGTTTTCCAGTTTTGTGGGGAAGAATCTGACTAAATACCAAAAGGTGTTGATATGTGTTTTGGAAAGTTCAGTAAAATAGATAAGATTTCAGCCAATAATGTACAATTGGGGGTATTATCAGTAACATACACATGTACATTGTATTGAATATCTGGAGCAGATCAAAGTTTTTTAAACAGGAAAACTAATATTTACGTTAAAACTGTTTCTACCCTAAAGCTTTCAAAATTCTTAAATTGAACAGATCCATGTACAAACGAGACAAAAACACATTTTAAATTTGGCCTCATTGATTATTTCTGTTATTGCTTTGTTCATATTTTGGCACTCTTCAAGATTTATTGTTTTGACACTGCCAAATTTATGGTCAAAGTGTACAAACCTTTTTATTGATCAATCTTGGACATCTAATTTTTATCTATTAATTATACATTAAAACTGACTTGATCTGTTAGTTTAGGCACATCTTTGAAGGATCAAACTTTTGTAAAGGTAAAAAATTTAGAATACAATTATTTTCATGCGACTTCAGAAATTCTACAAATCAAAATTTATATGTGTATATAAATATAACAGACAGAATGAATTAATTACTGGTACTAATTGACTTTGACACAAAATCCCTTCATATATTCTTAACAAAAGTTTCAGTAAACAGATTTTCATACCTGCTTGCAACTAAAAAATTCTGTCCCAAAACTGCAAAAGTAACCCCGTCCCAAATTTTAAAAAAAATTTATTGAATACATGTAATTTATGGAATTTCAAAAAGGATAATCAACAAATCAAATATAATATAAACAGCAAAGAAATCTATAAAAACTACCGTCAACCTCGCAATTGCAAATAGAAATTCTGTACAGGAAGCAAAATTTAATTTATATGTATATTTAATACATATCATAATTTCTCTAATTTTTCGTCACTAATATTATATACATGTATTTCTGAGGAAATTTGAAAAACTGAAAAACAATTCGATTTTTGTTATTCAGGGACCTCTGTTGACTTCCAATATACCGAGCTGTTGAATGAATCGTTAGTATACATGTAACAAGATGCATTGAAACCTGTACTTGCACAGTTGGTACTTCATTTGTTTTTTTTTACGTATTCTTAAAAATGTTTTGTTATTTATTGAGACCAATTATACCCAGAAAGGGTTGAATGCATACAAACAAATAATAATAAAATATCAAAAACAGATCTAACAATGAAGTATTCAGTCTGCTTTCCTCTGTAACAAAGACTTTTTGATGAAGGAACTTACGTACAGCATAGGATTTTCATCCGTTAATAGTATAATAATACTATTGTATTTAACGGTCATATTCAAATTGCAAAAAGCAGAATTCCACTAAAAAAGGTATAAAATAATCCATGTTAATCAAATTCAGTACAATTGTATATACGTGCAAAATTTAAAGATAAAAAGAACTACAGCAATGATCTAAACATACAATTTCTTACCTGTTTAAAAATTTATGAAAAAGGGAAAAAAATATCCAATCTTATCCAAAATATTTATCGCAGCCAACCATTGCTGAAATGCTGATATAACACATAGAAAAAAAAAGCAATGTTCACCTTGGAAAAAAATTATTTTTGCTTAATCTCCACGAATTGAAATAAATCTTTCACAAGAAACATTCATAACAGTGTAAGTGGGTGATTTGAAGTTTATTTATATAAACTCACCGATCTATCATTAAAACAAATCGATCGAACTGTTTTTGATAAAAAACTAATAAATCTCATTCATTGTATAGTGTATAACTTTCGATGTACAGCTCAATTATTGGATTCTAACAATGTGTTTGATTTAATCAAGCCTCTCTAAAACAAATTCTATAGACATGAAGTAATAAATGAATTAAAATGTGTCATACATTTGTAGATTTCAAATTTCTTTTTTTTAATATGAAAAGAGCCTTTTGTCTGCTTTGACAATTATTTTTTTCATTTTCTACTTTTTTTCTGAGTCCTATGAAACAAAGTTCTGTGTTTCCACTATTTACGCAAATTTTCCAGCACAACCTAATTTTTTTAATCATGATTCAATCCCCCCCAAAAAAGTTGCTAATCGGAAGAAAAAACAAGTCAGATCTGCTTGGTCACTACAATTTTGTATTGTTTCTGGAAATGTACTTGAATTATAAGAATACATGTATATATTCAAGTACTTGAAAAGCATGGCTAACACTGTAACAGCCAGTTTAATAAAATATACATGTACATATATGGAAATTGAACAAAATAATATACCTGTACATGTAGGTCTATCAGATGGAGGGAGATGCAGGATTTTTTCAAGCCTTATTAAAAACATATGACAATTTATATAAACCTTTACAGTATGGAGAAATGATAGCAAACAGATGTTTGGAATGATGATCAGTTAATGATCAATAACTGATTAATCGAAATAATCACACAGCAGTTCAGATTTTATTATGATTAAAGTCAGATTTAATTTCTCAATTTATTCAGATGTTTATTAACACACTTTACCTTATGTCATATACACTGTTTATTTGATTAAACAAGAAAAACTCATTTGACATCTGTCAATATCTGGTTCAAAGAAATTCTTGTATAATATATATTGTAACTCCTCTATGAAACACTGCAAAGGTTCTATCACTAATATTTAATGTACATGAACATGTACATGTATTATTCTGTCTTTTAAGAGAGCTATGAAAATTTATATTTTGTTTTAATCTCTGATTAATTGTATAGAAATGAAAGAAGATTTAAAGTACATTTAATTTTTTATGTACATGTAATAATATTTATATCTTTATATTTTATTAATTAATCATATTTGAATATTGTAATGAATTACATTTACTTCCCAAAAAAATTGTTAAAATTGTTTATTGTAGGGAAATCAGATCAACACCAATGCACCAAATCGAACTTTTTGGGCAATCAATACATTATATATGATGACTGGTTTCCTGTTTCCCTGAAATTTAACTAAATCTGATGCTACTCTCCCACGTTACAAAAAATTGTAAAAACCTCAACTTCGCATTTATCAACTCCAACACTGTACAGCCTGTTTATCATATGCATGGTGTCTCTTATTTGAAAACTTGTACATGTACATGTAAAATCAACTATCTTACATACATGTACATGTACATATACATTTTGCAATATGGTTGCATATCTGAAAGTCAAATGACCACAAACTTTTTGCAGCAGGCAACTCTGGTCAGATTTTTGTTTGTACAAAATTACAGAAAAGCAACTCATATAAATTTTTGTTTTTCATTTACACTCAGTTAAATCAATTAATGCAATTTGTTATTACCAGGAGGCCTCGGTGGCAGAGTGGTCTAGGTAGTTCGTCAGCCTGTCAACGCTGAGGTTGCGAGTTCGAATCTCACCTGTGGCGGGGTGTGTACGACTACGATCTTAATGGACAAGGATTGCCAATTTTCCTACCAAGGGTCGGTGGTTGTCTCCGGGTACTAGGGCTTCATCCACCAATAAAAAACTTGTGGCCGCAAAATAGCCAAATGTGCTGAAAACGGTGTAAAACCCCAACTAAATAAATAAATAAATAAATGTTAGTACCAGTGGTGCAAAGGTTGCAGCATTATGTGTGAACTGCTGAATAATTAATTTTTTAATTTTTTGATATATTATACTTTTGACTAAATAAATGGCACCTCTGTATAGCAAATCAAATTTCCATGTCATGTATAAAAGATATAAAATTAACCTTTATATAAAGGGCACCTGTTTATAAAGGGCAAATTTTTCTTGTTCCTTGGGTGCCCTTTATACACAGGTTTGACAGTATACAGGTATAATGTACAACAATGTACTATTTGATTTGAGGGAACACTCAAAAATGTATTCACTTTTTGAGCATGCCTTTCTCAGATTCCCTCTTTTTCTCCCCAGTACTAAAAAAAATAAAGGTTTGCCTAATGAAAACACAATTGTACATAAATCACTGATTTAGTACAAAAATGTACATTTGTATATTGCATATCTTTTTGCCAAACAGGAAAACAAGTTTCTGGTCTATAACACGAGTCATTCAAATCAATAACTATTTTTATTTATATAACTGAATTAAAACACCTTTGACAAACACAACAGGTTGTTTTTCTTCTTTATATAAATGTAAATCAAGCATTATGGAGAATATCAAATGTGACACTTTAATACAAGCATGTTACATGTACTAGCAATACTCTTTTTCATGTATACAGTTACTACAATAAAATTGAACATAACAAGCTTGAATTTTTAAAATATGTGGCCCATTCCCAGGATTAAAATGTAATTACATGTACTAATGAGTAATCATTTATTTTTAGTGGATATTAATTTTTCAGAGGCTCAAGCCATCTAAAAACAAGAATTAAGCAGTTAAATTGGGGTCAAACTGGGTTTTCTTTCATCTGTCTTAAGAGCCCTTTGCCTGCCAAACATTGCCAATCTAATAAGATTTTTCTGTCAGAAAGAGACTCCCCTTCCTGGACAATATAACCTATGTTAAATAGTTCTGTAGTTCTCAATTTTTCCTTTTAAAAATTCTGTTCATAGTAGTCTATAGAAAATGTAACCTTATAATAAGTTATATATCTCTTAGGAAAATACACAATTCATTTCAAGTAAGCGATTTTTGGAATATTGTGTCCAAATGTCACACAATGTTCCTTGGCATGTATATGTACATGTAGTTTGTAGTATGCCATTCACAGTTTTTGTGATGAATCGAGCATGACACTTGTGAATAAAAAATATACATATATGTGTAAATTCAACAAAAACAATCAAGATTTACTTAATGCATTCCTCATACAGCAGTGTTAAATGTTTGGTAAATCTCACATTTTGAACTTTTTTTAGGCTCATTCAAATTACAATTATATTTTTTGAGTTATAAAGTCATATTTACACATGTAGGGTGTATTTCATGTCTACTGATACATGCAAGTTGATATGGGCACTACTGCTGTGCATGGAATAAATGCTCAAATTTAAAGTGTCATCATACATGTTCATTTGTAGGCTTATTTCTGCTCATTGCTCAAATTAAAAACAAATGTAATATGGATGTAACAATTAGACAAGATTTTCCCATGTATATACAGTCTTGCTCTGGGTTTCAAAGAGTCAACACCTTTTTATATTTATTTTTTACATACTCGAAATAAAGATGGAGGATTATTTAACAAATTTAAAAAATTTCAATAGCCGCAAAGTGCTTACTAAATTTCGCATTAGTGACCACAATTTAGAAATAGAAGTAGGTCGCTATAAAAAAGTTCCCAGAGAAGAAAGAGTTTGTAAAATTTGTAAAACACTAGATGATGAAAATCACTTTTTCTTTACATGTAAAACAAGTAATGAGATACAAAATATTTTGTTACGTAAAATCGAAAGGTTTTATCCCAATTTTAACCAGCTTAGTTCAATAGAGAGACTTAAAATCGTTCTTGACCCTATATCAGATATCTTGCCCAGCGTTGTCGACTATATAAAGCAATCAATTGAATTGCGAAAATAAGGTCCACACTGGTCACTAATATCTATTTTAATTATATATAATTCATTTACATGTTGAATCATTTTGTTCTTATATGTTTTATGTTTGTCATTTTTCATTTGTATTCGCTGAACCCGTCAGGGTTTTATGTTTTGCAAATAAATAAATGAAAAACGTAATCAAGACCATATTGGTCGAAACGTTGAGTATTTTTAACTTTTTAGTTTATTGTTGTTTTTCACTATTTTATATTTGGTTTTGTTCGACTTGTGCATTTCATACATTTTAGTCGTTTTACGCCCCTTTTGACAGCTCACCATTTATTTTTCTTGTTATCTACATATACATTGTACAGGTTAAAGATCAATTTTTTCATACAATGTAAATAGTTTGTTTTATTATGTTTATAATAATCAGAAAAATATATTTGTATATGTTTTATGCTAAGAGTTTACAAATATTTGTGAGCTTGAAAAAAAGTATATATGTACATGTACATGTAATGATATTATAGTACCTTTAAAAAAAATTTCTCTTGTTTTAGCAAAAATGAAGAGTTTGCACTTTTGTCTGTTTTCATGAGATATATCTTTTACAGATGCAAAGAGTTTGAAGACAAACCAGATTATGATGTTGGCACTGGATTTTATTTTTAATCTAATTAGCTATTAGTACATTTTTGCACAGACCTATCTTACAAGACTTTGTCCAAAGTTACTAAAAGCTTTTTCTTATTAAATTACTAGATACTTAATTAATAAAGTTTAAATTTTTTACTTTGTAAGATTTTCAAAGAAAGCACACAATACATTTATAATGCAGTTACTAGTTTTTAAACAATCTGCTGACTTAGATTTTATTTAAAAAAAGAAAAATCCTGGAAAACTCATTATTTTCTACACGTCATGATGTGTGTTATAGAATAGAGAATGGAAACAGGGAATGTGTCAAAGAGACAACCCCCCCCCCCCCCCCCCCCCCTGACCAAAGAGCAGAAAACATATGAAGGCTACCAATGGTCTTCAACACAGCGAGAAAATCCCCCACCCATAGGTGGGCTTCAGCTGGCCCCTAAATTGTTTAAACTGGCCAATTAATTTTTTGCCAAAATTTTTAATAAGTTTCTACATTTAGATTGACACAATCATAAATGTATAAGTAAATTTTTTGTATGACCAAATTTATTTTTTAAACCATGATTTCGGTCATTATCATAACAGAAAAAACCTGGAATGGGGAATTACATCCATCTTCTCAAACATTTTCAGCTACGGATACAATGTATATTCGTGTACATGTATTCAAATCCAGCAACATTTAAACTAAGTAAATTTCTAGATTTAAGGATGATCGCTGGTCTAATAGGAAATAAATAGGATTTGAAATAGGTGTTTTAGTTTGAGAGAACATATGAATAGTAAACAAATAAGCAAGAAAAAAATATATGTTCATCTGCTCATTTTAGAGCTATAAGGCCTTGAAAATTTGCAGGAAATGGGTTTTCTCTGGATTTTTCCTTGTCTTTGCATTGGCACTTCAGTCTCTCAAAAAGTATGAAAAAATTGAAAGGATTTCATAAGATTTTGTCAATTACGGTATATATGATTGAATTATAAAAGAAAAAGTAGGGGTTCACGAGCAAAAAACTTCATGTTTAAGAAATGGATAAAACCCGAGGATTCCAAAAATCTGACAAAAGACCAAAACATGACCAGCGAGCATCCTTAAGCAATCAGAAATACATTTAAGCTTTAAAACTTATAAAATCATGCAGGTATATTGTAACAAGCTCAACGGATATAGATCTAAACCTACATGTAGTTCTGCAGGAAACAATAATGGTTTACATCTACGTGCATTTACAATGTACATGTAAAAGATATTTTTGGTTTTCTGTAATAAGATTTTACACATTCTGAATCTGTTAAAATTTACAACTGAATTGGTTAATCAAAAGTGCATATCCATTTTAAAGGAAGGAAACTACTTTTAGAAAGTAGAATTCAATTATTTCGATTAATAGGCTTATTCAAGCATTTCCTGCTTCTTATCACATAATTATAGGTACATGTATATACATGTACTTGTTTAGGAATATTGTCCTTGAATAACATCTAAATTTTTTTTTTCGTTTTTACATTTACAACTAAATTTTATATCTCAATTACAATGTATATGATAGACTTTCATTTTTGGGATTGCCTCTCCCCTTTGTTCCCCCTCCATTGAGACTGATATAGAAAATCTAACCTTAATCAACAATTAATCTATCATAAAAAATATCTTATTGCTTAATTTACAAAACAAAAGTGGAAAAGATAACTCCTACCTACATTACACCATTACGATGAAATAACAATAGGTGTTTTCCTTCACTAAATTCATTCAACATACACTACGGCCCACGACCTTTTTGTCGTTTCCCTGGGCCCACCGTGGGCGTGGTCATCAAGTGGGCAATCCCGCCCACGTCTGTGCACGGGTCCACGTGCCCACTGTATGCCGTGGGATAATATTGTCCGTCCTGTCCACGCTAGTTCGAGTGGGCGGAAGTAACTTAATCACTTTCTCGTACGAGTTTTCACATCTAATCAGTGTTCCCAAGACGCATTGTATTATATTTTAGTGTAGAAGTTCA
Source organism: Mytilisepta virgata (assembly GCA_028015205.1). NCBI lineage: Eukaryota > Metazoa > Mollusca > Bivalvia > Mytilida > Mytilidae > Mytilisepta > Mytilisepta virgata. The sequence goes on along the minus strand of CM051511.1, from coordinate 31,559,316 downwards.
TTATAGGATTGGCGAAAAGCTTTGCCAATTTAATCTCTCCCTGAATTTTCAAGCAAAAGTGTACGGAATCGGGGAATGGGAGAGTATTTCATTTAGCCCGATTCTGAAACGTATATTTTATACGTCTCTGTATAAATCAATAAAAAATAAAATTTATATTGATTGTCTTGTTATTTTAATAAATCAGGAATGTGTCGTATTTGGCCATCCAAATTACATCGGTTATTTTTACGTTATAAATCGACCCTCGTCAAAATGTTTACCTTTACCGGTGCCTATTAAATTGCGTTGGACGGTACGGACCCGGTGTGTAGAAATACCGCAAAGGACTTCTTAGTGCACTAAGGACATGAAATAGATATGCTATATGCACAAAGGAGGCTGAATATGAATTGTCATATGAAAATATGTTATTTTGTCAATTTTGGTTTTAATTGGTTATTGATTCAATAAGTTATTAGCAGTTTTGTGGGTACGCGCCAACTGCTTTACCTAATCAGGTGATGATTAATTGTTGATTGTCAATTAACATCGGTAAGGTAAACAAACATCATTAGGTGTGAGCTATTATTATATTATAAACAAGTGTGTATGAGCCTTTGATGTTCATAACTGAAAAAACATTTAAGTTTTTACGAGCTACTATAAGAAAACAAATATGAAAACAAAATTTATTGCCGAAAAAAGTTAAAAAGAAAATTTGTTTCTTGTAAAAAATTTTGAGTAAAATTTGATAATATTTAAATAAGCAGCATGCAATACTTGACATTCACATTGTTTGGATTTTTATAAATTACGTTATTCAGCATCACTTTATCTACACTCTTTATATACGAGATGTGGCGTCCATGGGGATCACCAACTTCTATGGACTACAATATGGTTTTGCAAAGATTGCACGAGGTATATTTATGAGATATTAAAATATGCTACATGTTTATGTTTATATAAACGGAGCGTGAAAAACTCATGTATTCTTCGTAGTTTTTAGGTAAGATAAACATTGTATTTATTTATCAAACCAGTTAGTAAGATTTATTTGTGTATATGAAATATTATAAGCAACGTGAAAAGCTCATGTAATCTTCGTAGTATTTCGATAAAATTATCATTGTCTTTATTTATTAAACCAGTTAGTAAGATTTATTCGAACATTGATTTTGTTTTTGTCCAGAAAATATAGTCCTTAAATGAAAACAATGTTCATAATAAAGTCTGAAAACTGAGTTTGAATTTCTGCGTTTAATATTTGAACGAAGTCTGAACGTTTCGTATCGTATATTTCTCCACCCTTATCGCCGAACCATAGCATTGTCCCTCGGTCAACTACTCCTTTTTGAATTTATTATTTTAAATAAATAATAATCATAAATTGTATCAAATTGTTGCAAAAGCTATATTACTGAATTTGTGGCCAAACTCGCCAAGAAACCATGTCAGAAACATCACCAAGAACTGCTGCAGCTAGGGCTAAGCCGCGATTTTAGACACTTGTACGGACCCGTTCATCTACCTGTCGCAATGACAAAGCGAAAAAAAGAGAAATTTATAGAACCTCACAATAAGTTACGACAAACAAAACTTTTTTAATTTGACAAGAAGTTTTAAGCAATGAAATGCGATCTTATGCGTACTCAACGCACATGCTTTTTGGGCTAATTGTTTTTTTTAAATGTTTAAAATTCAAAATAAATGATATAAAATTGATCGATAAGTTTATGCAAGTTTATAAATATTTCGGCGAAAGTTATACTTTTGAGTGAAAAGTTCAGGAAAAAGTTTGACTATGAAAGATATCTGCGATATTCAGTAAAGATATAATTGTCATCTTTTTTTGCTAGAATGGTTTTCCGCAACAGTTTTTAAATTTTCAAGAGCTCATATTTTTTTTGTCCGGCATATGGTCCTAAATTTGCAAATGAGATTTACATGTAGCTTAGTCAAACTACTGAATATTCCTTTCGAAAACTGCGAGACAATTTTTTCATGAAATTTCAGATCTCATTGAAAAAGATTTTAAAGAGATGTCACTTTTGTGATACAAATTCTTTATTTTCGGGTTATTTTAAATCATTTGAGGATTTAGTTACATCGAATTAAAAAAATGTTTATTTATTTTACAGAATTCCAACGTTATTAATATCATAAAAAATGATACAACCTTCCATCAGGATTTCATATATGAATCAATTTACTGGTATTCAATTATTTTATTTTTTATTTTATGAATATTAAAAATATTTGATAATTGTTATTTTTATTATGTATTTAATTATCATGAATTTGAAGGTGAGAATGCCAGAAATATGTCAGAATACACATGGTACCCAAGTCGTAAAGTCTGGAATGGTCGAGACAATGAGAAGGGGACCTTCCAATAGACAAATTGTTCATGACCGTGTTGTTCTTAACATTATGTAGGGTTCCCCATATCCTGTCATATCCCGTTATGACACCATGATAGTGTTTTATAAGCAGCAGAATTTTTTATTGAAGTCATTCTGCTACAATGGCAATGTTACCAACATCTCGAGAATTGAGTATCCGGGCGAAATCTCCATCACACTATTTAGTGAAGTACACATTATGCCGTACTTACCAAGTGAGAACAAGAGCTTTCTTCAGATGCGAGGGAAAGGTATGTACTCCTTCTTTTTCTTTTTTTGGGGGGGAGGGGAATTCTGTTTTACAGTCACTATTTTCTTTTTTAATTACATGTACAACATGCTATGGTCACACCAAATTGATTATTAGTTCCTTAGATTTTCATAGAAAAAATAGATGCAAGCGAGCGAAATTAAATTAAATTTATTTTTCGTGAGGACTTTTTTTCCAGACGAAGATCAAACGTACGGCACAATTTTTAAAAATATTTCTTGCCGAATTTTAGGAGCAGGCGTACATTTTCGATTTTGAGTCGTTTGAAAATCGAAGAATTTGGAAGGGAAGGGGGTTTGCAAAATAAAGCGACAAAGTTTTGATCTGAGTCCGAAAATCAGAGCGACGATACCAAAGAACTAAACATCATTTTGGTCTGGTGTTAATATTTGTGCTGTGTCTATATTGGCTTGCGGCCTATGGGTGATTTTTTTGGGGAATAAATTTCTTTTGATTTCGAAATGCCTACAACACTAGACTCCACATATCATTAACATTACTAATTTAATTATCTTTATTTCGAAATGCATAATTGTACCGCTAAGGGTTGAAAGCATATATATGTACAAACATATAAAGTACAATATAATATTCATATATACATTGTACTGATAAATTTTTGAAAAGCTTTTTTCTTCGGTCATATTATTTACAAATTTTAATGTTATTCTCAGCCATAAATTCTTGCGCAATTCTGGATCTATGCTTTGGATCGTTGTCCATCTGAAATCGGTGGTGGTCTGGGAACTTTCTATTGATGAAAGGCAATAGTTCGTCTTTTAGAATGGCGTTGGTGAAGAACGCACCTGTCATTATACCGTCAAATATCAGTATCGGAGTGGCTCCTCTTTTGCTGATACCGGCCCACAGATGGACTTTAAGAGGGTGCTTAGGCTTTGGTAACGATGGTCTATATGCATCTTGTCGTCGATAGAACGTTACTTTATTGTTGTGTAGCTGGGCACTGCATTCGTCTGTGAAGATTACATCTTCAAACTTGTCATTTGCTGCCAGGAGACCTCTGCAAAATTCCACCCTCTTTTCCTTGTTGGCGTGTCTTACTAGATTTGCATATCTGGGCTTGGTGTTGGTATACCCGGCTTGCACAATAGCTCGTTTTGTTGTTGACAAGCTAACCCTGGATCCTCTAAGGTTCAGTAGGCGGTGTAGTTCTCGGCTGGTTGTACTAGGCTCTTGAGCTAAAGTTGTACCTATAAACTCTACGTCAGCTCGATTCAGGGACTTAAATTTCTTCACTTTAGTTGCTGGTGTTGAAACTTGGTCGTCAATCTTGCCTTGGCGGAACTGCTGGACCCAGTAGCTAATAACTTGTTTAGTAATTGTGGTACCTTTGGTCTTTAATGCGAGCATTATCTCTGCATTCGTGTAATTCTTCTTATGGAGATCAATAATTTCCAGCTTGGTGTTGTGGCTAATGCGTCCCATAATTCTGGTTGATTTTTTGTAACTTGAATAAAATAACGAGTTATAGAATTTACGACTTCGGCGGCTTACTAACTCTGCGCTATGAATGGAAAAGAAATAGCATCCTATATATATACTTGATTATTATTATGCGAAATTCGAATAGTATATTCGTCCGGCTTTCATGTCCTGAAATAATATTTATCAATTTCTTTTATTTCCACCAATAAAACTGTTTTATTGCTTGGTAATTATCTACAGGTGTTAAGGAGCTCGCGCTTTTATGACTTTGTATATTGGGTTATACATTGTACTTCAAAGGTGTAAAATTTATTATTATCTATCTGTAATATAAAGGAGTTACCGTTATCGGCATTTTGAACAATTGTCACCGTTGCGAAATTGTTATATTTCCAATTTTGTAAATTATAAATTTCCAAATCTATAGATATATTTTTAAATTTATAATTTCCAAAATGGGAAATATAACAAGAAAGTCAAACATGTAGAATGACTCCTTTAAAATAAATTGCATGTAAAAATAAATGTTTATACAGATTCGCGGTATTAAAATATATTCTACGCAAAAGAGATGAACAAAAATGATATATATTTTTTTTATTTTTAAAACAATTCAATTATATACAGAAAATTATAAAAAAATCTGTAACGAAATAAAATAAGATATATTTTAGGGTAGCGTGGGGGAGGTGGGCTTATTTATTTTACGAGGCAAAACAAGTATAAAAAAAAAACGTAATTTCAGAAACACACACTGGCAATTACGGAGCGTTTGCTTTAATCTCTCATTCTATACACTATGCATTGGCAGACGATGAATGTCCTAAATCTATAAGATGAAGTTTAACCAATGTTTGTTCACTTTATAAACAGGTAATTGCAACTGCGAAAATAGGGTCCACATTAATCAAAGATATTTTCTTTTTCCTTTAACATCTTGTTATTGTGTATTGCTTGTAATATTGTTTAACCCCATTTAACTTACATTAAAGTTATTATTATAAACTAAATTGAAATTAATGTCAAGATGGATGTGAATTTTTGATCTATTGAAAATATTAATTTGTTACGAAAATGACAAACAATATTTATTATCTTAATAATCTGTTCTGATTTACATAAATCCTCGAGCAACTCACTTTTAATTATTGTCCTTTCATAATATTATTTGCATTACATTTAATTATACTTAAATACGATATCAATTTCTGTCTGAAGGTTTTTTGGTTTTTTAGTTTAAAGAAATAAACTGTTAATATTTCCGAGTTACAATCAGTTTTGAATAGATACACCTGTATATTATTAAAATCTGCTCTATATTTTAAAAAAAATTTTCTTCGCACGTTTTGCATAATAAATACAGAATGTCACAGTAATTATTACTTAAAAGTTATAGCTATATTGAAGGGAGCTGATTTTTATCGATATCAAATCGTCTACATTTATATTTAAAAAAAAAAAGAATTTCAACCTTCAAGGTGTTGTGAATATTATTAATTCTAAAAATAGAAAGACCCAGACGAGTACCATGTGACTTTAAGTACATGTAAGTCATAAGTCATTTTAATCCGTAAGTAAAGGAGGCATTAAAGGAACAATTACTTATTATTAATTTAGACATGACCATATATGTTGAGCGTCTTTAATTAACAAAATTTTCCCTTTGTGTACGTGCTAGCAAATGACTTTAACAAATTTATGCATACGCATGCCCAGTTAGTCCCTAAACGTAAACAAATGACAAAAGTCAACGCATGCATAATGTACATGTAATTTTAAATGAAGATAATAAAGTAAACTAGTAACAACACATTTAACAATATACATTTGTACTTTAATCAGAATTATTATCGGTAGTCTCTCTGGTGAAGAAAATGTCAAAATCTATAGTGGAAGCAACCCGCAAAAAACAAGTTGGTTATAGACTGAAATTGTTAAACATACACGTACATACGATTACATGTGTAAGCGAAAAAATAACCGGATTTATTTCCGTAATTGTGCCCACTGCTTCCCACCGGATGCCGTGGGAAATGCGTGTCCACGGCTCCTACTGTCCACGTCTGCCCACCGGTAGCAGTGGACACGTTGTCCACAGTGGGCACGTAGAGTGGACATTGCGTGGACAGAGTTATTCTTCCCACGGTGGGCCCAGGGAAATGACAAAAAGGTCGCGGGCCGTAGTGTATGATAACCCCATTTAATGTCCAGTAACTCTGGATGATTTATCGTTTGTCCAGGAATGCAGTAAATTTCTACACAACAGACACAAAATAATGGCTTTGCCAAACAGTAAACAATTAACAATACACCTTCGTAGCTCTTTGGACAATAATGCCTGTTGTTCAGAGAGGAATGTTTTATATATTGAGAACAAATGTCTTAGAAAAACAAAGATTGTATACAACTGTATAAGTAAAACTTTAGCAATAATTAGTAAACTTAGGACCAGACTACAACAGTACAGTAAGTTACTAAATAAATGTGACAAAAAGTTGGAGAAAAAACTAATTAAAAAAATCAAGAATGCCTATATAACAATGATATGGCTACTTGAAAAAGAAAGATTTATGGATTTAGAAGTAAATTTGGGGAGTGAAATTTACAGATTTCCAAAAATCAGGTTGTTCTATTGGTATATGTACATGTGTATTAAAATATTTGTTCAGTTAAGAAGTTTAGTGAGAGATTTAACCTCAGCAACCCCATCCCCTTGCAAACAAAAAACCACAGATCTACATCTGCATGTACATTGTACCTACCCTATTTGAAATCTTCAAATGTAATAGAAAAAAAAACGTATTTTTTTTTGTTTGGCCTAATTACAATTTTTTCAACATAATAAACACATGAAACAACATTCACTAATTAACGTAATTAAGAGTACATGTAATTTTATTTTATGTCTAAACCACTCACCTTTCCATCTTGTACATTGCTACATCTATCATGCCTTTTACATGAAATCCAAATTTCTCTATTTCTTGAATCTTTTTCACAATCTAAATCCCAACGACATAAAAGTTGTCCTCAATTCACTCCACACTTCTAGGTTTGCACTTTGACAATTTCCCTCGTTATTATCACATCTTTCTTATTGTCGGATTGGCATCTTTCTTGACCTGTGGGATGTAAAATCAATAAAGCATCTATATATATCTATAACCTCATTACTAAACATCTACAACGTCTTGTTATAAGAGACTTAAATAGAATATTCTGAGATTTTGACAATATTTAACTAGAATTAAATGCATGTACATGTGTGTTTCAGCATTTTTAAGAGAGTTTGTTAATTTACTGTTTCTGTTGTTTGCATTTATAATCAGAGGCTCCGAGGAGCCCATAGTTGCTCTTCGGTTCTTCTCTATCTTTACACTCATAACATATAATATAATTTAACAAACAATTTTGTTTTCAATTGCAAAGCATTTCAATAAAAAATTCAAATTAATTTTTAATCATGTATGACATAAATCCCTCTATTCATATGCAATATTTATGTATATTAAATTTGAATTGTTTTTGCATTCAAATGAAAAGGGAATTTCAAAATTTGTCAACTGAAAGTATTGATTCGTGAATATAATATTTGTGTCACAGCTCAACCAAACACTATTGAAAAACAAATCTGCATACACTGAATTACATTGGCATATGTATGTTTAATTCCAACTCAAATCATCAAGAAACATAATTTAATTTTTAGTAAGTGACCTTGACATGTACTAATACAATCAATAAGGTTGATGTTTGTATATATTTTTCCACCAAACTTTCAATGTAAAGTAAAATTCAAGATTTCATCAAAATATTCAATTTCTTTTTTTCTGTAACAGTGACCTTGACCTTCCACCTCAAATTCAATAGGATTCTTCCACTTTCCTACTTCTTCAAAATGCATACATTGTAAGTTGCAATCCAGGGACTCATATAATGCCTAACATTTTCTGATAGTTTTATCCAATGTGCATGATTACTAAAACACAGGTCTACATTTGCCATACTGTCATTCAAATACATATGTACATGAAAAAAAATTGTTTTTACACTAAATTTTCAGCACTTACATTGTACCCTAACATTTTCTTCAATTGTTAAAAAAGCACTGGTAAAGTCTGGTAGAGTACCTTTGTCAGGTTTTATTAGGATTTCAGTTCATTACAGTACCAGCAGACAACCACTTACAAACATTACAGTACATCTATTTCAAAATACTGTTATTACTAACGAGCCCCACAATTTAATTAATCATGAAGCATTGAATTTCGGCAAGTCCAATTCAAAAATAACGAGTCCAGGACTCAGCTACATTTTTGTACATGTACATGAGTTACCAAAAACAATGATATTCATGTATAACCTACAAAAAGTTTTGAAAAATAAAAAATGCCTCCTTTACCTTAAATTGTTGGAGCATCACTGCATGTCGCAGGAAAACACTCAAAACAGTATTTTTTTTATCTAGACCTATATAAATACAATCATGTATATGTGAAATTGTCACAGAATACTTAACTTGAGCCTACATAGAGGTAATGCAATAGGTCAATATTCAATATCAAGTACATTTGCTGACAAGATTTCAGAAATTTAGAAATAAAGAGTTGTTCATGGTGACAATTTTACATGTTTGTACAGTTATTATAAAGTTACATAATAAGAACATAAACTGTGATTTTTTCCAACTGAAAAGTAATATTGTTTTATACAGACTAACCCAATTTGTATAATTAATATTTTTGTTCCCCAAGCTGACTTATTGTTTGTCATAAAATTGACAATTTTGACACCTGTAAAAACATGTAAATCAAATATGTCAATTTAGACAAGAAATCTGCTCATTAATTAATCATTATTAATTATTCAGTTCTTTTTTAAAGTTCTTTTGCTTTACTGAAAAAATCTTTGTAATTTTTTAACACAGAAAGTACAGACAAAGGTATAAAAATCCAATCTAAATTTGTGAATGGTGCAGTGAAATCTCTGACCTATATACATAATAAATGGAATCCACTACATATATAACTATGCTAAATCTGGATTTGTTTCAAATATTTGACAAATTGTCAAAAACAGATATATAGATACACGCAGTTTAAACAAATTTTTTTTATCAAAGAATTAGAAAAGTATTTACTTTAAAGATCACAGTATACATGTACATTATAATATTAATGTACAATGTAATTGTATTAAATTAAAAGTCTAAGGCCAATGAAAGTCAATTGTTAAATTATCATCCACATTTACCCCCCGAAAAAGCGACCTTCTTCATATAATTGTTTTAAAATTTTTCTGGAATACAACTTCCTGATCTTTTTTCTATGTCCCTTTTTAAACTTTGTGAGTGGACATTAAGGCTTTATCATAAATTGATCCATCGAAAGACAATATTATGACAGAAATAGTTCCATGTTAAAAAAAATAAAATCCTTTCCCCTTTTTTTGCAGGTTGATGATTTAACAATTAACTTGAACTTAGGCCACCTAAAACAAATTGTCTGGTTTTTAGACAATTGATTTTACAAAAACTGGCAAGTAAGTAGGAAATTTATTTTTTGTGTGTTTAATTTCCTGTCAAAAGAGGCAAGGGATTTGAGTTCAAGTGTTTATTTTGGCGACATACAAATCTAGTTTGAATCCATTCACTTCTATGAAGTCTTAATTTTTTAAAGGGTTTATCGGCTTTCAATGCCTTGAATTTCCTCCATTTCTCCAGTAAACACTCTTCTACAGAGCTGTTCCACTGTAATTTTAGACTTAACAATCAGTCGTCCGTGGAATGACTTGTTTTGAGTGAATATTCAAGTCAAACATACTACCATGATTGCTAATAAGCTGTTTATTTACTTTTGTTTTGACTTGATCAATGTCACACAACGCTTGAAAATTGAGTCTGGTCGGCAGATGGTTGAAAAATACTTTTGGGGCCAAATTTCTAATTTTACGGAAAAATACAAAAGCAGTGGTGTTTTTTTTCCCGGAAATCCAATAAACTCATTCTCATGCAGCAGAGTCTAAAACCATTGATTTCAGTTTAGATGGCCTGACCTAAATGTAATTCTAGAAAGAAAGTCTAATTTTACTAACACCTCATTATTTTTTGGTGATTATCACTCAAGGACTAGACAATTTCCCCCAGAGGTACATGTGTACACATTCTAGCTGATGGTTGACCAATACAAATCAATCATGTTAGAGATATGAAAAATGTAGTAATAAGCATTGAGGGTACCCTTTACCACCCTGAACAACCATTTATTCTGAAAGGATGGCACAATTTGTGGTTTCTTTATACGGCTTTAATATATCTTTTATTGAAATCAGATCCAAATATATGGCAAATAGACTATTTATAAAAGAACCTGTTAAACCAAACCAATAACATCTCAGAAGATACAATTGTGTTCATCTGTTCACTTCAAAATTATCCCGAAACAAACTGTTGTATCCTTAGGTGAACAGACTTACCAGACAGCATCATATATATTTGATGGATGTTTGAATTAACAACTGCATTTCTCACTAATATGAAATGAACAGAGTAACCCATTGTTACCTCTAGATCTGAAAGCTTTCACTAATAAAATAAAATATGTACACATATATGTACAGTGTTTCTGGTGTTAGAGGATGTAGACAGTGTTTACATCAACTTTATCATGTTTATTTTAAATACAAAAGAAAAAATTTTTCACTATACATGTACATGTAATTACATGTTTCATTTGTAGGTTCAACTACATGCAAGGCAGAACAAATCCTAGACTCAGAAAATATTACATTATCATTGTTTACATATCCATCTTCAGATTGCTATTAAAAAAATTATTCTAAGAAATTTTCTGAAATTTATAAATGGCACATGATTCAGTTTTAGCCAGTTTGGATGGAACAAAAAAAACCCATATAAATAAAAAAAAAATGATTATCACAATACATTGTATGTAGTAGAAGATTATCTGTTTTAGTATAATATACATAACCATGTAATTATACCTTTACCCCCTTGTAATTCATTCAATAATAAAGGTAGAACAGAGTTAAATTTCATATATGTTTTTACACATTTTACTTCTTTTTTGTGCTGGGATGTTAATTGTTATTCTGTGTGTTTCATGAAAATAATGCAACAGGCCAAAGGTCCTTGGTTCAATTCCCATTTTGAATGAAAATTTCCGGGATCAAATATGAAACACCATTTGCAAGAATGCTCTTGGTAAAAGATGCTAGTCCGTCAGATGGGGACGAAAACTGGATGTCCCGTGTTAAGGGAGAGCAACACCCTAGGCTAAAATGCTTCTTCAGGGTCTGCTCTCACACCGCCAAGTCGAGAGGGATCAGTATAAGTTGGTATAATTTGTTTCCAAATCCACGATAAATAAATATAAGTTTAAACCAAACCAAATTTTACTTTTTTTTAGGGTCAATGACATTTTGTTTCTTGGCTTATTTACCCAGGTTATACCCACCCTGTACAACTCTGAATAATATTGGCCCACTGTCTCTCAAAACCCACACATAAATTATATTCTTACAGAAAAATATCCATACATTTATAATATTTTGTCACAGTTGCAGTTGAAGGAAGGAACATTTGATCAAACGGTCTTCATACTTCTTGGGGCAGACTCTCAAAACTGAATGAACAGTCAAATTCAGGTATTCTAAATCAACCCCATCCCATTACCTAATTTTACACTTAACAAATCTTAGCCTTTCGGGGGTCACTAGAGAGGGATTGACTATTGAGGCATAAAACTGTCCATCAAATTCATGAATTATAGCCTATTTTAAATCTTCAGATTGTTTGGTAAATGGTATTCATATCGACACTCTTAACAATTAACCTTGAAACTTTTTCTTACTTGGGAAAGGCTAAGAAAGCGATGTTTACATACTTTTCATCTGCTTAACTAAGCTAAGGTCCCCGGCGGTTTATTGACAATATTCGGTATTTACTACGCATGTGCAATCGGAAGCAAACTATATTTCCGGTGATCTTAAGAGGCTCCATTAGGGTAAAATGGCGTCAAACTAAGGCTAGGCCTCAGTGGGAACGTTCATTATAATAAACATTTATTGGTATGGGAGAACTACCAATGACTCATCTTCAATATAGTTTTTTAACACTATTTTATTACATTATTATTTTTTTTAATTCAATCTTAATTTCTTTTATTTAAAGAGCTAAATCTCTTTTTTTTTTAAATAAAGAACATAGAAGTGAACTAGTCTTCTTAATTATAAAATTATCTTCTGATGACATCAACCATATCAATTTTGATTTATTTGACAGATTACTGAAATTTTTATTCAAATTTTTAATATAATTGATAATTTGGGTTCTCTTAAATGTTTTCTAAAACAGGACACTGAAGAAGAAAATGGATTTCATCTTCAACCCCAGTGTTACATATTAATTTACAAAATCTATCTTCTGTTTTTACTCATTTAGTATTCTTCTAAGGGAATAGTATCATTAAATAGTCTGTAAGTTCTTAATTTATCACCCCCCCCCCCCCCCGTTTATTTTTTCTGTCGTAAAAAAATTTCAGATCTGCACACCAAATTATAGTTATATTTTAATTTGCTGTAGATTAAAGATTTCAAATCAATTTTCATGTTTTGAACTTTTTTAACATCTATGTTGTTGTACTGCATCAAGCTTTCTATATATATATATATGTACTACCACACAAGCTATTTTTGTTCAATGTTTTTAATGTTGTGGAGACCTTCAAAGCCTCAAATAAGAGAACATCTTCAGATTTGAATAAATATGTATAATACCTGAATATATTTAAAATTACTTCAAGAAAAAGTGGATATCTTCCCAGCTGCCCTAAAAGGACTATATTTGTTGTTCGTTTGCCTATTAAAGCCTAGAGAAAATTTGCAAAATTCAATATGTACATTTTCTTGTGTCATGTTTTTACTCAAATTGAACAACATGCAGTACTGTTGACCATTGATGCTCCCCATTTTTCACTCCCATATAATAGCACGGGTTTTAAAGTGTGGTCAAATATATGTAAAAGTGTAGGAACATGTATCGGTTGTGTTCAGTTTAGATCTGATCACCTCCCTTGGTCCGAGCCTTGGTCTTCCTTGTTTGCTATTAATTTGAAAAATATTTTTCATTTCATTATTTGATATTCTCTTTAAATCTACAATTTTATTCATCTAAAACTAGATTTTCACTGTAGAATTAGGATTCAACGATGGGATAATTTAATCAAGAAAATGCAGGTTTACATAATGTTGCGTAGCTACTTTCAAATTTAAATGGACTTGCACACAGGGTCCGACTTTTTCGGACATCAATGGCTGATTAGCCTCATCAAAAGTTTAATAATAATACAAAACATTAATAATTTAGATGACATTTTAACAATTTTGGCTGGTTATGTTAAATAAACATGTACTGTGTCCCCCCCCCCTACTGAGATGGTGAGGATATTGTTTTTTTTGTACTGTCCGTCTGTCCGTCAGCCTATCCGTCCGTTACAAAATTTTGTCATCGCTCTATCTCATACATCATACTTCGGATTTGGATGAAACTTAGCAGGAATACTTGTTAGGATATGTAGATGTGAAATATTCTTGATTTTATGATAAATCAATTTTTGACGGTTTACCGGGGTAAAATATCGACTTAGCCATTTTATCTTAAGACTATATGGAAGAAGTTTTGTCATCACTCTGTCTTATGCATCATAATTTGGAAATTGATAAAACTTGGCAGGAATACTGATTAGGGTATGCAGATGTACATGTGTTCTTGACTTTATAATAAATGAATTTTTAGGGTTAAACGGGGTAAATAATGGACTTAGCCATTTTTTTCTCCTTAAGGCTTGATGAAGACATTTTGTTATCAGTCTACCTCGCGCACCCTACTTCAGATTTGGATGAAACTTGGTAGGAGTACTTGTTAGGGTATACATACATGCATGTATTCTTGTCTTTGTGAAGAATCAATTTCTGGGGGTTGACCAGGGTAAAATATGGACATACCCATTTTGCCTTAGGACTAGATGGAAGAAATTAATATTCATGCTTAGAGATGAATATTGACACATTTTTCTTTCTGACTTATTATGAAATCCAATTAGTTGCATATTTGATATCAGGTGTAATACAATGTTCCCTCCTGATAACTTGGCATGCAGACATACCCGTTTTTGTGTACAAAAACACACTTTAATACATGACGTTATTTTTTCCTGATTCTGATTGGCCGAAAATAGCATAAGAGGTTGTGAGAAACCACCTAACATTCATAAAGAAAATCCGAATTCATCGTTATGATCTAAAAATAAATGTTGTAGGTTACGCGGAATTTGATAGCAACCTAATATGATCTAAAAATAGAATGGGGACTTTACTAAACGTGGTAGGTTATTTATTTCTATGCCATAATCATGAAATAAACACTTATTGACTTTGAACTAGGTTGCTATCGATTTATCAACCCTCTAAATGGATATTCACCAAGCTTACAACTCGGTGAATATTACCATTTTGTCGGGTTGATAAATTCCGACAGCAGCCTATTTCAAAGTCAAATGTATATTAATTCAATTGCAAAAGTCTCGCTAGTAACCCACTGAAACTTGGTAAGCAGCCGTCCAGGGTGATCTGATTTGGTACAGACACTTTTAAAATAGCATTGATCGAGCTAAACCATTTTCATTTTATCTATCCCGACCTTTGTAGTGTATAAAACACTATCAAGGCAAGTTCATAATAAAGAGAGCAGGATCAAAACCGGGTCATTTTCACTTTTAAGCTTTCACTGGTTCTCATACTGTTATTCTGCGAAAATAAAACTTTACCATGTATTTAATAGTTTGTGATATTCCATCACAAAGTATACAAATGAAAGGCAGGAATTGGAGATAGATTTCCAACGGAATAACATAGGTATATTTCGCAAATTAAGAGACCGACCAGCATGATGAAGGGCTGGAGATTTTTAACCGACGTTGCATTTGTGCTTTGTTACAACCCACTTTTAACCTTTTTTTCAAAGTGCGTCAAAATTTTGGACCAGTTCAACGCGATTTGAAAATTTTTCCAAATTGCGTTAAAATTGAGACCACTTTACCGCGTTTTAAAACAAGGCCTAATCAGGTCCTATAGTGTTAAAATGTGGTTTAATCATGATTCAACCACTTTTAATTCCCCAGTTAACAAACTGTTACATAAACAAAAACTTCAAAAGAATCAGTGGCCATGTAGTACTATAGTCTGTTCTATTTAAACGACTAAAATTTCATTTACAAATATAATACCAGTATGGTGGGACAGTCAGCTATAGACTTTATTTCATATTTTGTAAATACCCATATAATGGGAGAGTCATAATAATTTGTGTTCTTCAAAACGCTGTGGCTATAATAATATCAAGGAATGTATTACCATGTTCTATGTGAACCCAAAAATCATTCTGATAAAAAAAAAAAACTAAATAGAATGTGTAAAATGACAATGTACACTTAAGATTACCTAAAAGTTTCACAAAAATCCATTCACTGGTTAAGGGAGAGTTGTTGTCGGAGCTTGCTTACCCTCCTTACATTACCATATTATGAAGAAATGGCAAAGTCATGTTTGTGTGTTGGAAACCCCCAAAATCGTTCTGATCAATAAGAAAATAGGGTATGCACAATGACACCTTGTACTGAAGATTCTACGAGAATTTCAGCCAAATCCATTCACTAGTGTAAGAGTAGTTTCAGTAAATAGGTGCGGACGGACGAACGGACAGAAGGACGGATGGACGAACTGAATCCCCCATCACTAAGCTGGGGATATAAAAATTACAAGACGTTGTACTCGCACCAGTTACTCGAAATGACAGCACCATAATTAATATCCAAAACCCAGTTATATGACCTCCGAAAACTAAACTGTCCTTGCCTAACTTGTTCTGTATGAACTGTAGTTGTTAAACTTGCGTATTTGTCATACTTGGGTTTAATGATTTGCTAGTTAGAAAGTGCCTATTTATTTTGAATTAAATACATTTTGTCTTAAACAAGCCCAAAATATTGCATACACAAAGACACTTACGTCCTCTAATGAAATATTAAGATTCAGGCCTATATTAATATTCAATATTCTGAGAGGCTATTCCATCATGTCGATGAGAGTTACAGGTATATACATGAGCTTTTGGGCCATAAACAAGCTCTTAAATTACATCTAGATGCAGAGGTCAAATATGAGAACTTTAAGTAAATAATTCATTTAAGCAAGTAATTATTCACCCATTTCATATAAATTGTGAACCTAAGATGCTTATTGTATTTTCAAATAGTTAAAAATTATGACAAAAAGTCAAAATCCATCTCTAAAATGGCAAAATTTTCATTTAATTTTAAGAGAAGACTTATAAATATTTAGTATTACTGGTAAATTGAAGGTAATCTTTATCAGAAATGAACTATATGTATACTATCACAACATACCCTAATTAGTATATTTATATAAGGGATTAAAAGTGGGAGAATCAGCATGACACCGAAAATATCTGTAAGCTTCAGGCCTAGGTATGCTTTCGGATCATTATCTAAAACCCACCACGCATATCAAAATGAAATGGACTGAGCGACAGTCAGAAACGACAGGTATCCCCTCATAGCCCAAATATTGTGTCCATGTGCACCACCTTCTCCGTCATATATTTGAACATAGACCCCGGTTTTTGGACATAGATATTCTGAAACCATAGTGTTAATCTATCATCTATTGTTTTCTGCTCTTTGGTCGGGTTCTTGTCTCTTTGACACGTTCCCCGTTTCCATTCTCTATTCTATATAATACTTTTTTGATGCATTTACGTCTAATACTAAACCAAAACTACCGATTGGTCTTTCAACACAGCGAGAAAATCCCGCACCCCAGAGGCGGGTTTTAGCTGACCCCTAAACAATAATGTATACTAGTTTAGCAAAATGGACGGCACACTAAACTCCAAAACATAAAAATGAAACAAAATTCAAAAAAACACACAAGACTAACGGCTAGAGGTTCCTGACTTAAGACGGGCGCAAAAATGCAGCGGGGTTAAACATGTTTTGTGAGATCTGTAAAGTAGGACAGTTAGAGAATTAGATGGCTCGTTCAACGGCTGAGAGCACCGAGGGAAGATTCCTGTCGACAAACCGATAGGTCCATTAATTCCATCAGTTTGTCAGTCTTGTGCCCAGAGCAGAAAAGCCAGGTCGATAAATTACTATTAGTTATTGGGAAGCTAAAGTTTGTTTATAAACATGTAACTGGAAATTCGCTATGTAACCCTTGCCTTTGTTAGTCTTGTGTGTTTTTTTTTTTTTTTTTTATATATAATTTTGGTTCATTTGTATATTGCAGAGTTTGGTGTCCATTTCGCTGAACTACTATATGCATTATTGTTTAGGGGCCAGCTGAAGGCCGCCTCCGGGTGCGGGATTTTTATACGACCGCAAAATTTTTGCGGTCGTATATTGGTATGACGTTGGCGTCGTCGTCGTCGTCCGAAGACATTTGGTTTTCGCACTATAACTTTAGTATAAGTTAATAGAAATCTATGAAATTTAAACACAAGGTTTATGACCACAAAAGGAAGGTTGGGATTGATTTTGGGAGTTTTGGTCCCAACAGTTTAAGAATTATGTTCCAAAAAAGGGCCCAATAAGCATTTTTCTTGGTTTTCGCGCAATAACTCTAGTATAAGTAAATAGAAATCTATGAAATTTTAACACAAGGTTTATGACCACAAAAGGAAGGTTGGGGTTGTTTTTGGGAGTTTTGGTCCCAACAGTTTAGGAATTAGGGGCTAAAAAAGGGCCCAAATAAGCATTTTTCTTGGTTTTTGCACAATAACTTTAGTATAAGTAAATAGAAATCTATGAAATTTAAACACAAGGTTTATGACCACAAAAGGAAGGTTGGGATTGATTTTGGGAGTTTTGGTCCCAACAGTTTAGGAATTAGGGGCCAAAAGGGTCCAAAATTAAACTTTGTTTGATTTCATCGAAAATTGAACTATTGGGGTTCTTTGATATGCCGAATCTAACCGTGTATTTAGATTCTTAATTTTTGGTCCCGTTTTCGAATTGGTCTACATTAAGGTCCAAAGGGTCCAAAAATAAACTTAGTTTGATTTTAACAAAAATTGAATTCTTGGGGTTCTTTGATATGCTGAATCTAAACATGTACTTAGTTTTTTTTATTATGGGCCCAGTTTTCAAGTTGGTCCAAATCAGGGTCCAAAATTAAACTTTGTTTAATCCATGACTATGATGTCATTTTCTATTTTAATACGTTTATTGTGTATTTAAATGGGCTGTTATGGTTGCAAAGTATAAAGAAATGGGGGGGGGGGGCGGGATTTGAAAAAAAATTTAGGGAGGGTAAATGAGAAATTGGGGAGGGGGCAATTTTTTTCTCATTTCATATTTCATAAATTAAAAAGAAAATTTCAAATTTTTTTTAGCAAAAAAAAGGTGGTGGGGGGGGGGGGGGGGGGGTTACAATAAATTTTATTGTTTTTTGGTTATTTTTTTTTTGGGAGGGGGGTCAATGTGCAACTTCATAATGTATTGCACAAAAGCTAAAAAAGGGGTAAATTATTTTTTTTTTGGGGGGGGGACAATTTTCCACAGCATATTGTATTGCACAAGAAGCAAAAAATTGAATATAAATTGAAATCATATGACCAATTCTAAGTTCTTTGATTTCAGTTATTCTGTGTCGGAAACCTATTATGTGTCAAATATTTCAAGAAATTTTCAATTGCACAATAGCAAGAAATCTTCAATTGCACAGTATAGCGCAATAGCAAGAAATTGATATGTGTGCCCTGTTATCAAAACTTTATTATTAACAAATTCCATTGGAAATTTGCCAATAACTTTAGTTTAATGAACTTCATTGGAAATTTGCCAATATAAAATGTGCTGATGAAGCTTTTTTGTTTATCTCATCTAAACTGCTTTTAAATTATGTATATTTAAAATTTGCCATCCATGACTATGATGTCATTTTCTATTTTAATACGTTTATGGTGTATTTAAATGGGCTGTTATGGTTGCCAAGTATAAAGAAATGGGGGGGGGGGATTTGAAAACAAAATTTAGGGGGGGGGGGGGCGGTAAATGAGAAATTGGGAAGGGGGGCAATTTTTTCTCATTTCATATTTCATAAATTAAAAAGAAAATTTCAATTTTTTTTTTTAGCAAAAAAGGGGGGTTACAATAAGTTTTATTGTTTTTTGGGTTTTTTTTTGGGAGGGGGGGTCAATGTGCAACTTCATAGTGTATTGCACAAAAGCTAAAAAAAGGGGTAAATTATTTTTTTTGGCGGGGGGGGGGGGGCAATTCTCCACAGCATATTGTATTGCACAAGAAGCAAAAAATTGAATATAAATTGAAATCATATGACCAATTCTAATTGGCAGCCGTGGGCCTTTTTCTGCTGTTTGGTTTGGGTTGTTGTTTCTTTGACGTTTCCATTCTCTATTCTATCAATCTTGATTGCAATTGTTTCCGTTTTTGTCGTAGTGAAAACAAGATTGACAGCTCATTTTAAAGTTCACATGTATATGTTTGTTTTCTTGTATAATGAGATAAAAACAATCTATATAAGACCGAGAAGCCATTTATACTAGAGAGAATATTTTAACGGTGAGAATCCTCTACCAGAAAATTTAACATTAACTAATTTTGCTGCGTACCAGACATTTGACACTTATTTTGGTATATATATTATTCGAATAAATAATATTAACTTTTTGTAAATTAAGACTTTCAGAAAAAGTTGCATAAGCGTTAATTTTAACAAAATAAGACAGCTTCGCCTAGTCTTTCAACTACCATTTTCTCAAGCGAATGGACACATTATCCTGTGATAAATAAAAGTCAATGGAAAATTAAAATATTGCAACTTATCATATGGTAAAAAATTTAATGATGATTTCTTTATATTTCAGAACAATGATTTTTAGGTGATAAACTTTTGGGCCCATGCATGTAATTGATAAAGACATCACATTTTATATTGTTTCAAGAGTATTTATACTTGAGAGATATTATAACGTCACCTTGTAGGTGTGAATTAACACGCATTCGAATTTCTTATCTCATTTTTCTGTCTACCAGATTACAACTACAAGAAATTTCCAAAGAAATATAAAATGATCCTTCTGGTAATTCTGTTGAATATTTTTCAAAGAAATGCTGCCATGGACTATGAGAATGGATTTCAGCTAGAAGTTGAACATTTGAGGGCAAACGTTTTGGAGCTACAACTGAGCAAAACGTTTTACAGCACTGCACTTGAACGCGTGATACAAAAACTGGAATTCATGGAAAAAGAACTTGCACAGATGAAGGAGGACAACTCTGAGTGCTACAACCAGCAGCAAAAACAATCAGGTGATTGACAATTTATGAAATGATATTCGCTCGTGTGTTTTTAAAATTCCATATTGTATTCCATTTTTTATTTTATCATTTTTTTATATTTTGTCAGAAAGAAAGGAGTAGTATGAACGGAAAATGCTACTGTAACAATGATTTTCATCATTTCGAATCCATAATACCTATTGCACATACTGCATGGAATAGAAATACCTTAAGACTTTGATCCATAATAGAAAACCAACAAAACTGTACAGCTATGACAAAGTCATAACACACATCTTTTCTTTTAGATCGAAAGAGGCTTTTGATGACGAACCAGCCGCCATTGTCTAGCTATAATCATGTTGCCTTCTACGCCCAGCTCACAAAGAACCTGCAACATTTAACCACCAATCAAATTGTTTTGTTTGACAACGTACAGTTGAACCACGGCAATTCGTATAGTTCGTTAGATGGTGAATTTGTGTGCACAGTGCCAGGAACCTATGCCATATTTTGGACGATAACATGCTCAGATAACACAGCAATCGAGACAGAACTCGTCGTCAATGGCAACGTGAAAGGGCACATTTTTACGGACGCTGGAAATCATGCTGACTATGAAACGAATTCAGGCACTTCTGTTCTTCAACTGAATGTTGGTGATCGTGTATTTATCAGAGTCGGACACGTTTACAATGGACAGATCATATGTACAAACCTTGGATCGTCAACATTTTCAGGATTTCTTGTCAATCCAGGACAGTAATTAAATACCAAAATCATTTAAATTAAATAATTTGTTTTTTTAATAACCATAAAAAAAGGAAATATCCGCCTTTAAGCTACCTATTTAAATTAATTCTAGATATACATGTATAACAATGCTTGACAGTAAAGAAATAATATATATATAAATTGATCATTAACCAACTTCACAATTTTCGAAATTTGACCCATACGGGGACCAATTTTAAAAGATCAAAATTCTAAACGACAGGTAATATTCAACCGTTCTGTACATCTATTAAATCACTAAACCCAAAAGTGAAGGAGTTGATGTCGCAAGAAAGTGTGACTGATGGATGAACGGAGACAATCGCAGTTTAATTTCCTTGAACTTAGGATAATAAAATACTTGAATGACGCATCAATAAATGAAAAAAGACTTAAATGAAAATATAACTGCGGACAAGGGGGTGACAGGGAGCCGATATCACCCGGTAAAATTTTATCACCTAAAATACAACTCGGTCCATATTTGACTGTGATTTTTGCTGGTGGATAATTTTATCGAGCACAGGTCTGAGAGGGAACAGTTTATTACTATCAACAGTTGCTTCGAACGGCTCAGTAGTTTAAGACAAAATATTTAAGAAAATCAAAACAGAAAAATAATCAGTGGCAAAGATAGCACTGCACAACGTCTGCTATGATTTTACCCTAGTATATAATGATTTATTTTGATTTCGATATTGAAGTCCTTGAAAAAAGGTTTAATATTGTCATTTTTGTGTTTTCATCTGTCAATAGATTCTTTACATTTTTTCTTGCTGCTCATTCGATTTCGACTGCCAAGTCTGGTAAGATACAAGATGTCTTCGACATGTACCATTCAGTTCGTAATTTCCAGTTCAAAAAATTGATCGTTTCAAATCTATAAACTAAACTTTGACTATGTCGTGGAGATCTCGTATTAGATCTGCAATAGACTTTGGTGTCCAGTTGATTGCACGTTTAAACAAGTGGTTCATAGACTCGTAGCTGTTGGTCCATATCCCATAATCTGTCCTGTTTAAGAGTTCTATTAGGAATGTTAACTTAATCCCGTTGTGTTTGAAAATAATGGTCAAATTCTGGATGATCTCTGCTAATTTCACGTGCTATAACATCAAACTCTGTTGTGTCTTTAGATGAGAATAGTCCATTTGTCCCAAATAATTTCGAAATTATCAATGCCTAATTAGTAGACGAACACATGCATCCATTCATAATTTTTTAAAGTAAGTTGAACTTGCGTATATCCACCCATTTTGGTGTATCAGAATTTTTCAAATGATTAAACATGGAGAATAGATGCTGGTTTTATTTTAATGAAACGTCTTTTTGGGGAGGGGGATTATTTGTCATATAAAATGAAAAATTATTCGTTAACCTAAAATTAAAGAACATAGATATATATCTCATTGACGTATGTCTATGACCTTACAGGATATAAAATCTAATGGTGCAGGTTTTATGTAAATATGGTACACATAACAGTGTTTATCTAAGACATATTTAATTTATTGAACTTTATATTTTGTCACAAGGTACAATTGATAAAATAGAGAAGTGGGTGTTGCCTCTTTTACTGGATAATTATAAAAGCTGTAGGCATTATATTTAATTTTTGTAAGTATTAAATTTCTTATAGTCATACTTTCTTATCTGCAGGGTTACAATGTTTTTCCAAAATTTTTATTACTGTTATTATTTATTTTATTTAACTTCGGGATCATTTACTGCGACTTCTGTATAGCGATCCTCCCGTATACTGATCATTTCTCCAACATGGTCCCCATAAGCTCAGTCTCTAAGGCTTCCAATCATTTTGGTATAAGCACACTTTTTCCCTACAACGTTTCTTTACTTTGTTTTTAAAAGCATCCGCTGTCAAGCTAATTGTATCGGCTGGGTGATTATGGTTCTATCCAAGGGGCATTAAAATACCATTTATTGTTATCAGTCTTGCTGCACACTTGCGTAGAACACACCCCAGGTTTACACGTTCACCCTTCTGGTTCTGACATAATATTTATAGCTTGAATGGAGAAGATAGTGTTCATCTCTGTCAAATTGGTATTTATGAATCTGCCATACTGAACTCGAATGAATATTCCAAAGAATCATCATTATTTTTAAAGTGTTGATAGGACATTTTTGGTTCACGGACTTTTTGATACCAATCCTACAGTGCATTTCTATATTTTATTATGCTGTATCTTCATGATCTTTATTCATTGTTTATTTACGTTATTATCAATTGTAATTTCTGCAACTACTAAAATTTCATTATTCGGTTTATACTCATTGTGTCATGGATAATGACAATGTAGCTTAATATTAACTTAAAATACACTTTGAACCCCACCTTGTAATCAGTAAATATTCTTGACACAATAAAGTAACCCTTTTTAAGAAATTTATGAGTTATCGTATTTAACTTTTAGAAATTACATAACATAATCATTTGACTATATCAATAATTTTAATCTCGGTATTTACAAACAAAATGAAAAACGCAAATCCACAATATTATGGTTATTGAAAGGTTATATGAAAATGTCTTCAGTAATGTTTGAAATGATATATTTTAATATGCAGAATTCCGTCGGGTAAAATTTTAGATGTTCTATTCCCGAACATTTTTATTTCCGACGTTTGGATCTGTGTACTACTGATAAGAAATTAAATTTATGATGTTTTCCATTTTTGATCATTTTTTGAAGTTTCTATACATTCTGTCACATTTTTCGGAGCACGATCTACCTTTCTTAAACATCTAATATTGTCTTTGAAGGTAAAAATGACAACACCGATGACACTAATTTGCAGAGTGTGTAGTGCCAAGGGTATTAACAAGGATGCAGATTTCTGGTGTCCGAAATGCGATTCAATGTGTTCTGAATGCAAAAGTGTCCATGAATGCGTTAAATCCACAAAACCTCACCATGTTATACCTATTGAAGAATTCAGACACATATTGAATTCAGTTATTAGCAGCGATAAGTACTGTCAAGCCCATAGTAAAGAAAACAAATGGTATTGTAAACAACATGAAGCTGTATGTTGTCGCACATGTGTTTCAAATGATCATCAGAACTGTTCAAACACGCTTCGCACCGATAGCATTATCGAAACGCACAATGCGTCATGTATCCTTCACAGAAGGTATAAAAGATTGGAAAAAGTAGAAAGCAATTTATTGAAAATAGTTGGAGACCGTCGTGAAAATTTGAAAAGAATTACAGAACAGCGCCAAAGATTTCATGATGAAATAAAACACACAAGAGAAAAACTAAATAAGCATTTTGATAAATTAGAACGAGAAATAACAGAAAACGCATTTTACGAGGAAAAGAATATTAAATCAGAATTAGAGAACTTCATACAAGACCTATTGCAGAAAGTAGATTACGTAGGCAAATTGAAAGCGGCCATCTTGCTCTCTAGTCAAAGCGATTCTAATGTTCATACCGCGAACACAGAAGTTAGTGCTAATACATTACAGGTTGAACAGTATTTAAAAGATTTGTCTGGAAATAAAAAACTTCAGCAATTTGATTTGAAGTTTACCATGGATCATAGAATTGTGGATATATTGACCATGATTTCTCATTTTGGTGTCTCTGAAGTAGAGGAGAGTGAACCTTCTGTAACTATTTTTGAAGATGAATACAAACAAACTCAAGTAATGATCAATCCAATTACAATGCCGGTCAGTTTCCATGATATTAGTTTTACGTTACAAAGATGTATCCAGGTTCCACAAAACATTAGCACCTGCATTAAAGCATGCACTGTAATGCCATCTGGAAATTTCATCTTTTCTGACTTCAATGAAAAGGTGCTAATCATCCTAAATAATGTTGGAGATCTGAAAGGTACCATGAGTCTCCAGTCAAATCCCTGTGATGTCACTTGCGTTAACGACACAACCGTAGCGGTGACATCTGTAACGCCGAACCAAATATGTATAATTAACGTTTTCTCTAAAAATATAATCCGAAAAATCGAAACTAGCAGCGGGTGTTATGGAATAACATATTCTGCAGGACTGTTACTATTTTGCCAGAATAAAAAGGGACTTCTTAAAATGAATTTAGTTGATTTTTATATTTCCGAATTCATGTCACAACAATCAATGTCCACTTTGAATTTTGTGGCAATAAACAAGAACAAAATATTCATTACGAACTGTCATGACGATAGCGTGACCTGCTACAATTCAGATGGCAAAACACTATGGAAGTTCAGAGACGAAACGTTCTTGAAATGTCCATACGGTGTTACTGTTGACAACGGTTCAAATGTTTATATTGCATCTAGTGGAAACAACAGTATAGCGGTTTTCTCCGCCGATGGTGACCGAGCAAAAATTATTTTGAGTAGTAAAGATGATGTACATCGTCCACGTGCTGTTTACTTTGAAAAATATAAGAATGAGCTCTTGGTGGTTAACGAAGACGGAAAAATATTACTTTTTAAATTAATAACGGAACAATGAAGTCCAGATATACAGCAATTGAACTAAATATATGCACAATAGATTTTTTGTTGTCCTCAATGAAATCAATTATTAGGTTTTGTCGAGGTAGACATAAATACATTTTGGTCAGCTAAAAAGTTTAGATCAAAAACCGAAATTATTTAATTCATGGTTGTGAAAACTGCATTGAAAATTAAAGGTATTACTGCATGCTTTTGCTACAATCTATGTTTGTAACGCCACAATTTATATATAAAAAAAAAACAACGGATTCTGGTAGAAAATATTCAGAATAGAATTTGGTTCTTGAACGAATATCTAAGGGATTTTAAGACTGAGGTGTAAATGTCCATGCTCTGTAGAGACCAGTGGTGGTATTAAATATTGCAAATACACAAGTGCTTTTTTGTTATTTTTTTTTAAATAAAACGAGTCACTCTGGTTTTCTTGTCCGCCCAAAAGTTTTCCGCATCACATTTCTTCATATGATTTGTTAGCATAAATTAATTCAGTCCAACCCGTAATAATTCTCTTAGCTTCAATCTAAACATTTTCTCTTATTAACTAAAAACTTGGTATGGTTTTCTGGCCATTAATCTTTAACCACCATTCTGATCAAGAGTTGCGCTGCGATCAGATATGTTTTGAAGCCTTCACTATTATGATGAAATAACTATTGTACAGTGAAAATTTCTGTAATACCAGAAGTGGAGGATATTTTGTCCTTCATCTTAAAGGAAAATAAGTTTCGACAAGAGTAATTATATATTTGCATCAGAAAGCTCAATTTACCCTGTTGATAATCTTATCTAGAATATCGGCAATACCGGAGTGACAAAACAGTGGGAAAAATCCAACAGTTAGAAACCTATAAATGACAAAAAGGAATGAAATGTTGCTGGAAATTGGCAAAACAAATTAAATGATAAAATAGTGAGGAAATTTTAAACTCAAAGACAAGATGAATTCAGGAGAACAATAAAACAACGATCAAATACGACAAAGGTATACGCAAACGAATGAATAAGAAAAATACATGTAGATCATGTTAATCAGTTCCGGGATAAGTTCACACATTGTATCTTAATTTGTCTTGATCATTCAGCCCTACGCAATTTGTATTTTTGATTCACAATAAATTTGTTTGTTGTTGTACAAAACTACATATAATTAAGACAAACAGTACAAAAACGTAAGCATTGGCAATGTGAACTCCCTCAGATACCTGGAATAGCATAAGGTAAGCAATGTCTTGTGTCGTTGAAGACACTAGTAACAATCACATTGCAAGCTTAGAAGTGTAAAAGTTTATTGCAAAAACCAAACTCCATACAGCTTATAGGCATACCTGTGCCTTTGAAGACACTAGCAACAATCACATTGCAAGCTTAGAAGTGTAATAGTTTATTGCAAAATCCAAAATCCATACAGCTTATAGGCAAAACATATATACAATACAACATAATAAGATATATACCGATCGGAGGAAAGACTATATAATGATAGATTTGCAGCTTATCGATATATTTACAGAAATTTATATAAACCAACACAATAAATAATCAGTTTAATATTTTTTACTGAAATCTCCTTTTATTTGCAAATTTTAAAAAATTATCTACGTTTGATCATTCCTTTGTCTACGGGTTGTAAACGAACTGTACTAGTTTTAAAACAGAAGTTTGTCTAAAATGTAGCTCTGAAAAGTTTTTATGCGTATTCTTATAAAATCATATAAATAAAGTGAAACTCATCTTCCATATCATTATCATTACAAAATGTACAAATAAGTTCATTTCTAGGTCTACCAATAAATCTAATACTTTCAATATTTAAAAGTTTATGTGAACATAGTCTATATTGTGTCAGAATAGTGATACAGTAAGGCAAGTAGGTAACATGCGGTGAAGTGTGAATTCAAATGGTGTGGCTAGTTTCTTGATATTAGAAAGGAATTACAAACAAGTGTAGCCACGTCCTCATTATTTATTTAACTTACACTTGTTAACCTTAAATTTTAAATAGTTAGCCATTTCTGTTGAATTTGATCAATTACAAAATAAAATGCATTTGAATGTGAATAAATCAAAATTCAAAATATAGTTAGAATATAACCTAATTGTTCATTGGTAAGTGCTGCACCTGTAAATGACGTGACGACGTTACGATACTGGATTGTTTCTCTTTGAAACGATCAAAACCGACGTAAGAAAATATTCGCTTCATTTGTGAACACAATAAAACATCAAATAACTCCGATCCACGAAAATATATATACGTATACATATCTTAGTATTCTAATGAAAATATACATGATATATTGGACAAAAACAGCAGTAAATTATGCCGAAATATTTATATAAATTCTTATGTCGTACAGTAGACTCTTCCTAATTTGAAACCCTTTTGTCAGAACATATTAAGCATTTAATAGGAGTTTGCCAATAAATGGAATTCTTTCATTTCAATGAAAAAACACAATATGTACCATTTCTATTGTCATTACTTGTAATAATTACTATATAAACATGTGTATTATGAACTTTGTAAACAATTTTGTTAAAATTAATTTAAT
Source organism: Mytilisepta virgata (assembly GCA_028015205.1). Lineage (NCBI taxonomy): Eukaryota > Metazoa > Mollusca > Bivalvia > Mytilida > Mytilidae > Mytilisepta > Mytilisepta virgata. The sequence continues at coordinate 31,530,989 of CM051511.1, read as the reverse complement.
CTAAAAGTCCATTTAATTGTGTTTTATTAATTTAAGAAAGATATTTTCTGTCAGTGTATATTAACTATGTATCCAATCTTGGCAAAACATTCATGATTTAGAAAAATATATGCAAATAAGATGATTTCTTCAACAGTTCAATATGCAGTTATCAGGAGAAAATAACATAGACTATCTTATGCAAATAACAGGAATATTATATTAACAGATATCCAATTAATTGGAGTTGCTGTATATAAATCATGCTACAAAGACTAAATCACACGAAGTGGTTACATAATTACTTATACAGTAAGTTACATTAACAATATTTTAAAAATATAGATACATATAAAAAGGTTTAAAAGAAACGCAATGAAAACATAATATTCAATAAAAATGTGAAACTTTGAACCATTATATGATAGGCAACTGTACAAAGGATAATATAGTAATTGTGTCATATGTGAAATGATTTTGTTATCGGAACCGACGTTAGGGTCCCTTAAGAATAAAGCAAGGTAAAGGTCTAACAGAGGTCTAAATGCTGAATAAAACTTCCAAAATTCTTGACGTTTGGTATTATATATTATTCGTACAACATGATATTGATGATAACGATATGCTATCATCATTGCCTTTTGTAAGATATCAAAAGTTATTGCATTTACATTATTTTCCAATAAAATAGAAACGATTTCGCCATAACCTTTGGCACATGCTACAACAAATGCTCTATTGTATTCATTACATTGTTTCTGGATAATTAACTTCACGATTTCTGTATGTCCCATTTCGCATGCCATACTTAAACATGTATTTCCATATTCATTTGAAACATCCAAATCTACATTCTTCTGAAGAAAAACTTTTACTGTTTCTAGATGTCCATTTGTAATTGCATTAAGTAGAGGTGTATTTCCGCTTTCTGATCTGCAGTTGATATCTGCTCCACTATCTAAAAGTAGGGATATGATATGCACATTTCCATTTGAAGCTGCTACATGTAGCGGAGAATTTCCATTTTCACTTTTGTTGTTGACATCACATCCACTGTAAACAGGAAATTCTACTATTTCAGTATAGCCCTGCCTTATAGCGGTAGTAAGAAACGTCTCAGAATTTTTTTTCTCCTTCATTCTTATCATTTTCCTAAACTTAATTCTGTATAAACGTCTATTAGCTTCTTCAAGAATATCTTGATATGAGTTCAAAAAATTACATTAGGCTTCCATGAAATGTTTACACAGATGTTTGGTAATGCTAACATGACCATTTTCGACTGCCAAGGACAAAGCTGACTTTTTGCCTGGCGATAAAATACCAGGATTACTTTTATGTCCTAAAAGATTTGTGAGACATTTTTCGTTTCCATTTTTTGCAGCCACTATCAATGGTGTCATTCCTAAGTCGTCTGGGAAATCAATGAAATATGTCACATCTGCCAGGCAATTTACAATGTCAGAATGTCCGTTTCTCGCTGCTTCATACAAAGGTGTTCTTCCATATTCTCCACAAATGTCAGGACATGCGCCATTTAATAGCAGTAGGGATACTATATTAAAATGGCCTTTTCGTGCAGCCAAAAATAGTGCAGTATTTCCAATATAATTTCTTTTATTGATATCCGCGTTGTGCTGTAAAAATAATTTAGCAATGGCTACTTTCCCATGACCTGATGCGATCATAAGAGCCGTTTCTCCTCTTGGGGATTGCACATTCACTTCGGCACCATAATGGATGAGTATTTTGGCAATTTCACAGTGGCCATAATATGAAGCTGTTTGCAAACAGTCGTTCAATTCGTTAAGCGTAACATCGGAAGTGTCCTCGTTGAGAACTGAATCAAAAGCATATTTCAGCAGAGAACGGGTAACATTCACATCACCTTGTATTAACGAGATTTCTAACAGTGATAAACTCTGATCTTCGTTGGAAGAAGGTTGACGTAATTTGTACTGCCATTTTCTTGCATCTTCTATTCGTGTTTTTTGAATAGGAACGTACTCTAATCTTAACTTGTCCTTTGCAAGTTTTCGCAACTGCTTATCTTGTATTGTATTTACGAGATACTTTATTACTTTCAGCTTCATCTGTTGATTGAAACTTTCTAAGTTGTCTTTGCTGAAGGAGGAAAACCATGCTTTTAGGAATGGATGTATGATCTTCAATCGAATAGAAAGTGTAATGTAACACAGTAAACCTGGAAAAAACCTGTTAGACAATTCAGAGTATATTCTTAAACACTGAAACAAACTTTACTTCTTACAAAACTTTTACATGCATCAAATGTTAGAAGACACTGAAGTATATCCGATTTTCCAAGAACAACAGACAAAATCATGTCGCGTTCTAGATAACTTTCCATAGGTTTTGTGAGCTTTTCTGATTGGCGATGCCTAATCCAATTATAGATGTCTAAACTGCCGCTAATAATAGCTAGTTTCCTGTACGCGTAAACGTCGCTTGATACAAGCATTGAAATTTCATCAGACATCCTAGATTCTACGAACAGAAGAAAATCATAAAGTCCACGGACTATTACCCAGTCAAAACCACAGGTTGTTAAAATATTTAAATATGGCTCAACGTCAAAAGGAAATGAAACTAACCAGTCAGATTTGATGGGACTTTGCAATAGGTCAAACATAAGTCTATCCTGAATATCTTCTCTCTGTGTTTTACATAACATTAATTCTTTAAGCTTATTAGTGGGCACCATTTTCATTTTTTCAATTATATGAAACTGAAAACATATCTTATCCGGATGTAGATCATGGAAAACATTTTCAAAGAAGCCATTTTCAATCTCAACCATCATTCTATCGCAATATGCATTGGCCAACTCGTTCTGTATAACTAAAAAAGCTGACGAAGAACTTTCGGCGTGATTTGAAGACGTTACTCCAATATGCTTTTTTATAAATTCGCCACTAGCTTTACGAAGAATAATAGTTGTATGTTTCTCACCGACAAACTTTACAACAATATCCTTTATAATTTCATGAACGAACGTGATTTTCTCTTCTTGTTCCTGAATAAAGACAGAATTTAATCGTCTGATTAGCTCTGGTCTCTTATATACTACTAACCCATGACAAGAATTACAAATGCTACGTAAATCATGCAGTTGTGTAGTCTACATCATCACTTAACTGAAAACCATAGAAAATAGGTTTTGAAATTTGACCATCATGTAATACCAATAACAAAAGAATACTGTACAATTCCGGAGATTCGTCATACAGAACTTCAAGCTGCTGCGAGAAAATTTCATAAGAATACAGAAAAAAGTCCCTAAGAACTCTATCAATGCCATTTGACAAATAAATTTTACAAAGCAAAGGAAAACAATCGTGACACATTAGATCATTCTCTGATAGACCGTATGTGTAAGGACTATTGTTAAAATGGCGCGTAAATATATTCACCCTGTCTTTTAATGGCGTGGAAAGGTGATAGATATTACTGTTTGAACATATTATACGGTTGAATGATTTTCCATTAAACACTGATAATCTAACAGCAACTATAAGTTTTGCTTTATAATTACTAAGCAAATAGTTAATTTGTGAATCGTTTTCAATCCATTCTAAACGTTTGTATTTTTCCAATGAATGGATTCCAAGAGGGTTGTCAGAAACAAATATTTGACGGGAGTTCTCATTAAAATATTCAAGCATTTTTGACGACAAATTGATAGGAACTATTTGGTAGCCAATGTTTTCCATCTCTAGAGCAATATGACGAATGATAGTTGTTTTTCCTACGCCGGCATTACCAACTATAGTCAGTGCCATGGAATTTTTCAGCAGATGTTCACATTCCAATGACGCTGTAGTTGTAATAAAATATTGTCCAATTTCTTCCCATGATTCCAGCTCTTTTTTATTCAAGTCTGAAAGTTTAATTTATCAATAACATGAATAATGTACAAATGTATAACATTTACGACAAGAAATAGAAAATAAATAATAAATTATGGCTAAGCTGATCAGTAGATTTCTAAATTAATGTAACCAAAATGTATGCTACTGTCGTGCATGTGATATATACGACGATTCTCTCAGCAGGTCGAGATTGATGTCACATAAACTTCTAAGATAGGGTTATGTTCAGTCTTTGTTATTTCATCACTCCAACAATTTTACGGTTTTCATCACGACTTGATTGGCCAAGGCGACGTTTCACCGTTTGATTTCACGTCCTTCTGGAACTGACACCTCACCGAACTTATGAGTTGAGATTTTACCCCTAATTTTACATTTTTGTAATTAATTTATCATAAAAACAATAAACTAAAATTTCGGTGATGAATTTTCAAAAATAAAGAAGTTATTAAGCTTTCTCTTGAGTCTGCCAAATTGTATCAGATGACCACCTAGGGTTAATTAATTATATGACCACCAGGCCGTTAAGGAATATGTCACCTATTGAAATCACTTGTTAAATGCCAATTAAAAAAATGATACAAAACTAGACACTCAGAGGGCTGAGCCTGTATCGGTTACCTGGCATCAAACCCATTTTTATTGGTGCACCTCAAAGAGAGAAGACACTTCTCCCTGTCATTATGAAGTTGGTAAGGCTTGTAGGAACCAAAGATTTGTGCATGTATTTACCAAAGGGGCTTTCCTCAAGCAGTTTAAGAGAAACAAAATTCAAATCAACCAAGAATTGCCCTTGGCGGCTATTTTTGTCGCCTGATCTGGACAAAATGAGGAAACTTTGTAAAAAACCTCCAACAGATGGTTCCCGTCAAGTCTCGTTCCCTTTGGCCAAGCAGTTTCAAAGGAGAAGATTATTATCCGGTGAAAGACAAGATTAGGCCATTTTTGTTGCCTGATCAGGACGAAATGAGGAAATTTTGTATAGAATCTCCCACTTAGATGCTTTCTATGAAGGTTCGTTCCATTTGGGCAAGCGACTTAAGAGGAGAAGATTTTTTTATATTAGCCAATCAGAAATAAGTACTGCTCATGGCTGCCATATTTGTATTCCAATCGGGACAGAATTTGGAAAATTTAATAAAGGACCTCTCATATATGCTTCCTGTCAGGTTTCGTTCCATTTGAGCGATTTCAGAGGAGAAGATTCTTTTATTTCAGCAAATCAGAAACAAGAACTGCCAATGGTGACCATATATGTACTCCGATCAGGATGAAATAAAGAAATTTTGTTAAGAACCTCCCACAGATGCTTCCTATCAATTTTCGTTCAATTTTGCCAAGCAGTTTCAAAGAAAAAAAATTAAAAAACCGATGAGAAACAAGAATTGCCTATGACTGCCGTGTTTTTTCCCGATCTGGACGAAATGAGGAAACTTTGTAAAGAACCTAGCTTCGTTAGATGCTTTCTGTCAAGTTCCGTTCTATTTGACCAAGCAATTTCAGAGGACAAGATTTTTTTTATATCAACCAATCAAAGACAAGAACTTTGGCCAGGTGAGCTAAAAAACGATTAAAAATATAAATGATATTTATTTCAAGTAAATATATACGAAGCATATTTAACATATAACAATGACAATAGATTGTAGCTAATATTTATAACAGTTACTATTTTATATAAAGGTGATATCTAATTACTTGCAGAAAAAAAAATAAATTAAAATCTTGATTTTGTGCGGCATGTCCTTGGTCTTTTTGTCTGATACAGTGTCGCCGCTATACGTTTCGTACGAGACTTTGCAAAGTCCTTGAAAAAAGATTTAATATTGTCATTTTTGTGTTTCCATCTGTCAATAGATTCTTTACATTTTTTCTTGCTGCTCATTCGATTTCGACTGCCAAGTCTGGTAAGATACAAGATGTCTTCGACATGTACCATTTAGTTCGTAATTTCCAGTTCCAAAAATTGATCGTTTCAAATCTATAAACTAAACTTTGACTATGTCGTGGAGATCTTGTATTAGATCTGCAATAGACTTTGGTGTCCAGTTTACTGCCTGTTTAAACAAGTGGTTCATAGACTCGCAGCTGTTGGTCCATAATCCCACAATCTGTCTTATTGTTTAAGAATTCTATTAGGAATGTTAACTTAATCCCGTTATGTTTGAAAATAATGGTCAAATTCTGGATGATCTCTGCTAATTTCACGTGCTATAACATCAAACTCTGTTGTGTCTGTGGATGAGGATAGTCCATTTGTCCCAAATAATTTCGAAATTATTAATGCCTAATTAGTAGACGAACACATGCATCCATTCATAATTTTTAACGGAAGTTGGACTTGCGTACACCCATTTTGGTGTATCAGAATTTTTCAAATGATTAAACATGAAGAATAGATGCTCGTTTTATTTTAATGAAACGTCTTTTTGGTGAGGGGGATTATTTGTCATATTAAATGAAAAATTATTCGTTAACCTAAAATTAAAGAACATAGATATATATCTCATTGACGTATGTCTATGACCTGACAGGATATAAAATCTAATAGTGCAGGTTTTATGTAAATATGGTACACATAACAGTGTTTATCTAAGACATATTTAATTTATTGAACTTTATTTTGTCACAAGGTACAATTGATAAAATAGAGAAGTGGGTGTTGCGTCTTTTTTACTTGATAAATATAAAAGCTGTAGGCATTATATTCAATTTTTGTAAGTATTACATTTCTTATTGTCATACTTTCTTATCTGCAGGGTTACAGTGTTTTTCCAAAATTTTTATTACTATTATTATTTATTTTATTTAACTTAGGGATCAGTTACTGCGACTTCTGTATAGCAATCCTCCCGTTTACTGATCATTTCTCCAACATGGTCCTCATAAGCTCTCTCTCTCTAAGGCTTCCAATCATTTTGGTATAAGCACACTTTTTCCCTAAAACGTTTCTTTACTTTGTTTTTAAAAGCATCCGCTGTCAAGCTAATTGTATCGGCTGGGTGATTATGGTTCTATCCAAGGGGCAGTCTTGCTGCACACTTGAGTAGAACACACCCAAGGTTTACACGTCCACCCGTCTGCTTCTGACATAATATTTTTAGCTTGAATGGAGAAGATAGTGTTCATCTCTGTCAAATTGGTATTTATGCATCTGCCATACTGAACGCGAATGAAAATTCTACAGAATCATCATCATTTTTAAAGTGTTGATTGGACATTGTTTGTTCACGGACTTTTTGATACCAATCCTACAGTGCATTTCTGTATTTTATTAATGATTTATCTTTATTCATTGTTTATTTACGTTATTATCAATTGTAATTTCTGCAACTACTTAAATTTCATTATTCGGTTTATACTCATTGTGTCATGGATAATGACAATGTAGCTTAAGATTAACTTAAAATACACTTTGAACACTACCTTGTAATCAGTAAATTCTTCAATATTTATTGACACAATAAAGTAACCCTTTTTAAGAAATTTATGAGTTATCGTATTTAACTTTTATAAATTACATAACATAATCATTTGACTATATAAATAATTTTTATCTCGGTATTTACAAACAAAATAAAAAACGCAAATCCACAATATTATGGTTATTGAAAGGTTTTATGAAAATGTCTTCAGTAATGTTTGAAATGATATATTTTAATATGCAGAATTTGGTCGGGTAAAATTTTAGATGTTCTATTCCCGAACATTTCGATTTCCGACGTTTGGATCTGTGTACTACTGATAAGAAATTAAATTTATGATGTTTTCCATTTTTGATCATTTTTTGCAGTTTCTATACATTATGTCACATTTTTCGGAGCACGATCTACCTGTCTTAAACACCTGATATTGTCTTTGAAGGTAAAAATGACAACACTGATGACATTAGTTTGCAAGGTGTGTAGTGCCAAGGGTATTAACAAGGATGCAGATTTCTGGTGTCCGGAATGCGATTGCATGTGTTCTGAATGCAAAAGTGTCCATGAATGCGTTAAATCCACAATATTGACCATGATTTCTCATTTTGGCGTCTCTGAAGTAGAGGAGAGTGAACCTTCAGTAACTATTTTTGAAGATGAATACAAACAAGCTCAAGTGATGATCAATTCAAGTACAATGCCGGTCAGTTTCCATGATATTAGTTTTACGTTACAAAGATGTATTCAGGTTCTACAAAACATTAACACCTGCGTTAATGCATGCACTGTAATGCCATCTAGAAATTTCATCTTTTCTGACTTCAATGAAAAGGTGCTAATCATCCTAAATAATGTTGGAGATCGGTATGGTACCATGAGTCTCCAGTCAAATCCCTGTAATGTCACTTGCGTTAACGACACAACCGTAGCGGTGACATCTGTAACTTTTTCTCTAAAAATATAATCCGAAAAATCGAAACTAGGAGTGGGTGTTATGGAATAACATATTCTGCAGGACTGTTACCATTTTGCCAGAAGAAAAAGGGACTTCTTAAAATGAATTTGGTTGATTTTTATATTTCCGAATTCATGTCACAACAGTCAATGTCAACTTTTAATTTTGTGGCAATAAACAAGAACAAAATAAACATCACGAACTGTTATTACGATAGCTTGACCTGCTCCAATTCAGATGGCAAAACACTATGGAAGTTCAGAGATGAAACTTTCTTGAAATGTCCATATAATGTTACTGTTGACAACTATTCGAATGTTTATATTGCATCTAGTGGAAACAACAGTATTGTACAGTGGAACTTTCTGTAATACCAAAGTGGAGGATATTTTGTCCTTCATCTTAAAGGAAAATACGTTTCGACGAGAGTAATTATATATTTGCATCAGAAAGCTCAATTTACCCTGATGATAGTCTTATCTAGAATATCGGCAATACCGGAGTGACAAAACAGTGGGAAAAATCCAACAGTTAGAAACCTATAAATGACAAAAAGGAATGAAATGTTGCTGGAAATTGGCAAAACAAATTAAATGATAAAATAGTGAGGAAATTTTAAACTCAAAGACAAGATGAATTCAGGAGAACAGTAAAACAGCGATCAAATACGACAAAGGTATACGCAAACGAATGAATAAGAAAACATACATATAGATCATGTTAATCAGTTCCGGGATAAGTTTACACATTGTATCTTAATTTATCTAGATCATTCAGCCCTACGCTATTTGTATTCTTGATTCACAATAAATTTGTTTGTTGTTGTACAAAACTACATATAATTAAGACAAACAGTACAAAAACGTAAGCATTGGCAATGTGAACTCCCTCAGATACCTGGAATAGCATAAGGTAAGCAATGTCCTGTTACGTTGAAGACACTAGCAACAATCACATTGCAAGCTTAGAAGTGTAATAGTTTATTGCAAAATCCAAAATCCATACAGCTCATAGGCAAAACATATATACAATACAACATAATAAGATATATACCGATCGGAGGAAAGACCATATAATGATAGATTTGCAGCTTATCGATATATTTACAGAAATTTATATAAACCAACACAATAAATAACCAGTTTAATATTTTTTACTGAAATCTCCTTTTATTTGCAAATTTTAAAAAATTATCTACGTTTGATCATTCCTTTGTCTACGGGTTGTGAACGAACTGTACTAGTTTTAAAACAGAAGTTTGTCTAAAATGTAGCTCTAAAAAGTTTTTATGTGTATTCTTCTTATAAAATCATATAAATAAAGTGAAACTCATCTTCCATATCATTATCATTACAAAATGTACAAATAAGTTCATTTCTAGGTCTACCAATAAATCTAATACTTTCAATATTTAAAAGTTTATGTGAACATATAGTCTATATTGTGTCAGAATAGTGATACAGTCAGGCAAGTAGGTAACATGCGGTGAAGTGTGAATTCAAATGGTGTGGCTAGTTTCTTGATATTAGAAAGGAATTACAAACAAGTGTAGCCACGTCCTCATTATTTGTTAACTTACACTTGTTAACCTTAAATTTTAAATAGTTAGCCATTTCTCTTGAATTTGATCAATTACAAAATAAAATGCATTTGAATGTGAATAAATCAAAATTCAAAAGTTAGTTAGAATATAACCTAATTGTTCATTGGTAAGTGCTGCACCTGTAAATGACGTGACGTTGTTACAATACTGGATTGTTTCTCTTTGAAACGATCAAAACCGACGTAAGAAAATATTCGCTTCATTTGTGAACACAATAAAACATCAAATAACTCCGATCCACGAAAAAATATATATATATATATATACATATCTTAGTATTTTAATGAAAATATACATGATATATTGGACGAAAACAGCAGTAAATTATGCCGAAATATTTATATAAATTCTTATGTGGTACAGTAGACTCTTCCTAATCTGAAACCCTTTTGTCAGAACATATTAAGCATTAATAGGAGTTTGCCAATAAATGGAATTCTTTCATTTCAATGTAAAAACACAATATGTACCATTTCTATTGTCATTAATTGTAATTATACTATATAAACATGTGTATTATGAACTTTGTAAACAATTTTGTTAAAATTAATTTAATCAAAAAGTCCATTTAATTGTGTTTTATTAATTTAAGAATGATATTTTCTGTCAATGTATATTAACTATGTATCCAATCTTGGCAAAACATTCATGATTTAGAAAAATATATGCAAATAAGATGATTTCTTCAACAGTTCAATATGCAGTTATCAGGAGAAAATAACATAGACTATCTTATGCAAATAACAGGAATATTATATTAACAGATATCCAATTAATTGGAGTTGCTGTATATATAAATCATACTACAAAGACTAAATCACACGAAGTGGTTACATAATTACTTATACAGTAAGTTACATTAACAATATTTTAAAAATATAGATACATATAAAAAGGGATAAAAGACACGCAATGAAAACATAATATTCATAAAAAATGTGAAACTTTGAACCATTATATGATAGGCAACTGTACAAAGGATAATATAGTAAGTGTGTCATATGTGAAATGATTTTGTTATTGGAACTGACGTCGGGGTCCCTTAAGAATAAAGCAAGGTAAAGGTCTAACAGAGGTCTTAATGCTGAATAAAACTTCCAAAATTCTTGACGTTTGGTATTATATATTATTCGTACAACATGATATTGATGATAACGATACGCTGTCATCATTGCCTTTTGTAAGATATCAAAAGTTATTGCATTTACATTATTTTCCAATAAAATAGAAACGATTTCGCCATAACCTTTGGCACATGCTATAACGAATGCTCTATTGTATTCATTACATTGTTTCTGGATAATTAACTTCACGATTTCTGTATGTCCCATTTCGCATGCCATACTTAAACATGTATTTCCATATTCATTTGAAACATCCAAATCTACGTCCTCCTGAAGAAACACTTTTACTGTTTCTAGATGTCCATTTGTAATTGCATTAAGTAGAGGTGTATTTCCGCTTTCTGATCTGCAGTTGATATCTGCTCCACTATCTAAAAGTAGGGATATGATATGCACATTTCCATTTAAAGCTGCTACATGTAGCGGAGAATTTCCATTATCACTTTTGTTGTTGACATCACATCCACTGTAAACAAGAAATTCTACTATTTCAGTATAGCCCTGCCTTATAGCGGTAGTAAGAAACGTCTCAGAATTTTGTTTCTCCTTCATTCTTATCATTTTCCTAAACTTAATTCTATTAGCTTCTTCGAGAATATCTTGATATGAGTTCAACAAATTACATTCGGCTTCCATGAAATGTTTACACAGATGTTTGGTAATGCTAACGTGACCATTTTCGACTGCCAAGGACAAAGCTGACTTTTTGCCTGGCGATAAAATACCCGGATTACTTTTATGTCTCAACAGATTTGTGAGACATTTTTCGTTTCCATTTTTTGCAGCCACCATCAATGGTGTTATTCCTAAGTCGTCTGGGAAATCAATGAAATTTGTCACATCTGTCAAGCATTTTACAATGTCAGAATGTCCGTTTCCCACTGCTTCATACAAAGGTGTTCTTCCATACTCTCCACAAATGTCAGGACATGCGCCATTTAATAGCAGTAGGGATACTATATTAAAATGGCCTTTTTTTGCAGCAAAAAATAGTGCAGTATTTCCAATATAATTTCTTTTATTGATATCCGCGTTGTGCTGTAAAATTAATTTAGCAATGGCTATTTTCCCATGACTTGATGCGATCATAAGGGCCGTTTCTCCTCTTGGGGACTGCATATTCACTCCAGCACCATAATGGATGAGTATTTCGGCAATTTCACAGTGGCCATAATATGAAGCTATTTGCAAACATTCGTTCAATTCTTTAAGCGTAACATCTGAAGCGTCCTCGTTGTGAACTGAATCAAAAGCATATTTCAGCAGAGAACGGGTAACATTCACATCACCTTGTATCGACGAGATTTCTAACAGTGATAAACTCTGATCTTCGTTGGAAGGTTGACGTAATTTGTACTGCCATTTTCTGGCATCTTCTATTCGTGTTTTTTGAATAGGAACGTACTCTAATCGTAACTTGTCCTTTGCAAGTTTTCGCAACTGCTTATCCTGTATTGTATTTACGAGATTAATTATTACTTTCAGCTTCATCTGTTGATTGAAACTTTCTAAGTTGTCTTTGCTGAAGGCGGAAAACCATGCTTTTAGCAATGGATGTATGATCTTCAATCGAATAGAAAGTGTAATGTAACACAGTAAACCTGGAAAAAACCTGTTAGACAATTCAGAGTATATTCTTAAACACTGAAACAAACTTAGTTTACTTCTTACAAGACTTTTACATGCATCAAATGTTAGAAGAAACTGCAGTATATCCGATTTTCCAAGAACAACAGACAAAATCATGTCGTGTTCTAGATAACTTTCCATAGGTTTTGGGAGCTTTTCTGATTGGCGATGCCTAATCCAATTATAGATGTCTAAACTTCCGCTAATAATAGCTAGTTTCCTGTACGCGTAAACGTCGCTAGAGACAAGAATTGAAATTTCATCAGACATCCTAGATTCCAAGAACAGAAGAAAATCATAGAGGCCACTGACTATTACCCAGTCAAAACCACAGGTTGTTAAAACATTTAAATATGACCCAACATCAAAAGGAAATGAAACTAACCAGTCAGACTTGATGAGACTTTGCAATAGGTCAAAGGTAAATCTGTCCTCAATATCTTCTCTCTGTGTTCCACATAACATTAATTCTTTAAGCTTATTAGTGGGCACCATTTTCATTTTTTCAATCATATGAAACTGAAAACATATCTTATCCGGATGTAGATCATGGAAAACATTTTCAAAGAAGCCTTTTTCAATCTCAATCATCATTCTATCGCAATATGCACTGGCTAAATCGTTCTGTATAACAATAAAAGCTGACGAAGAACGTTCTGTGTGATTTGAACACTTAAATCCCATATGCTTCTTGATAAATTCTCCGCTAGCTTTACGAAGAATAATAGCTGTGTGTTTCTCACCGACAAACCTTATAACAATATCCTTTATAATTTCATGAACGAACGTGATTTTGTCTTCTTGTTCCTGAATAAAGACAGAATTTAATCGTCTGATTAGCTCTGGTCTCTTATATACTACTAACCCATGACAAGAATTACAAATGCTACGTAAATCAGTTGTGTAGTCTACATCATCACTAAACTGAAAACCATAGAAAATAGGCTTTGAAATTTGACCATCATGTAATACCAATAATAAAAGAATACTGTACAATTCCGGAGATTCGTCATAGAGAACTTCGAGCTGCTGTGAGAAAATTTCATAAGGATACAGAAAAAAGTCCTTAAGAACTCTATCAATGCCATTTGACAAATAAATTTTACAAAGCAAAGGAAAACAATCGTGACACATTAGATCATTCTCTGATAGACCATATGTGTAAGGACACTTGTTAAAATGGCGCGTAAATATATTCACCCTGTCTTTTAAAGGCGTGGAAAGGTGATAAATATTACTGTTTAAACATATTATACGGTTGAATGATTTTTCATTAAACACTGATAATCTAACAGCAACTATAAGTTTTGCTTTATAATTACTAAGCAAATAGTTAATGTGTGAATTGTTTTCAATCCATTCTAAAAGTTTGTATTTTTCCAATGAATGGATTCCAAGAGGGTTGTCAGAAACAAATATTTGACGCGAGTTCTCATTAAAATATTCAAGCATTTTTGACGGCGAATTGATAGGAACTATTTGGTAGCCAATGTTTTCCATCTCTAGAGCAATATGACGAATGATAGTTGTTTTTCCTACGCCGGCATTACCAACTATAGTCAGTGCCATGGAATTTTTCAGCAGATGTTCACATTCCAATGACGCTGTAGTTGAAACAAAAAATTGTTCAACTTCTTTCCATGATTCCAGCTCTTTTTTATTCAAGTCTGAAAATTTAATTTATCAATAACATGAATAATGTACAAATGTATAACATTTACGACAAGAAATAGAAAATAAATAATAAATTATGGCTAAGCTGATCAGCAGAATTCTGAAATAATGCAGACAAAATGTATGCTACTGTCGTGCATGTGATATATACGACGATTCTCTCAGCAAGGGGAGATTGATCTCACATGAACTTCTATGATAGGGTTATGTTCAGTCTTTGTTTATTTCATCACTCCAACAAATTAATGGTTTTCATCACGACTTGATTGGCCGAGGCGACATTTCTTCAGTTTGATTTCACGTCCTTCTGGAACTGACACCTCACCGGACTTAAAAACTTTACTGAATTTTGCTCACTGGCGATGTGGCGGGTGTCATTAACGCCACAAGACATGCTTACACTTCCGGAGCATCTAATGTCACTGTCGATTTTTAGTGGGAGTTCAAATTGCTACTTCTTTAGTTTTTCTTCTGTCATGTTCTACTTTTGTTTAGTTTATTATTATTTTTTATTCGTTTAATTATACATGTATCCCTGTGGCATTTGTTTGTTATGTTCGTTTCTCATGACGTTATATTTTTCTAAGGATTTCAAATTAACGGAATGTTCACACTATAGTCAATATTTAAAAGACACCCAATCATACATATATTAAGACTATAAGAGTCCTAGATAATTAAAACGAGCACATTCTAACTCCGCTATCGAAATTGTGTACTGTCACACCTATTTTTGCAGTTCTAGCAAGCGGTCACCTTGTTGTAGTCTCTATTGGCTTTTTCATGTTAGTATGTTTTATACACCAGAGTGTACCCATAAAACCGGTTTAACCCCACCATTGTTCTATATCTGTACTTATTGCGTTGATTGACTGGTGTGTCACTGGTAACTTTTCCTGTTTCGATTTTGTTGTTATCCCTGTCAGTCCGTCCATCCGTCCGTCACAATTTCTTGTGGGATCAACTCCTCCTTCAATTTTGGGTTTACTGTCTGGACACTTCAGTTCGTAAAATGGATTTTTTCAGAATTGAATACTTTTTTCAGAATTTGAATACCTTAAACAATGTGAATCGTTTAGTCACTTAGATGAAAGATGCAATGAGCTAAGTCGTAACTGAAACAATTAAACTTACTTTATTTTGTTCAATCATGCCATCCAGAGAAACAAAATAATTCCGCCTATGGAATTTTCAATGTAAAGGGAGATAGCTTTTTTATGCAAAAAGTGCATTAAAAATATTTAGAATAACAGTTTTACAAAACAAAAAGGACAAATATACCTAAGGAGCAATCAATAAAACGTAATCCATTGGACAGACAAACCCGGGAAGACAAACGAACAACCACAAGCACAACAAATAAACACAGAAAACTAAAAACAATGAACAACACGAACTCCTATAAAAACCAGGAGTGAACCCAGGTGCTCCGGAAGGGTAAGCAGTTCCTGCTCCGTATACGGCACCCGTCGTGAAGTTCAACAAAGTCAATCCGGTGGAAGTCACAAATCGTAGGAGGCACATGAAAGGTTACGACAGTGGGAACAGGTCCAACATCATCTTAGATATTGGAACACTGTAATGGTCAATCAATTCATGATGACAACCGTAAAATTTCTTAAGTGATGACATCAACTTATCCCTGATAAAACCCTGGTTAAGAAGCTTTTGTGACAGCAGTAATCCTCTTTGTCGAAAGTCAGGGTAACTCACGCATGCCCTTGAAAATCGGATAAGCTGAGAAACGTAGACGCCATATGCAGGCGATGCTGGTATATTGCTACTTTAGAAGGGAAAATTAACAATAGGAAAGTTGAAGTCATCACGTTTGTCATAAAGTTTTGTCTTCAAACGTCCCTCATAGTCTATTTCAAGAAACAAATCCAAATATGAAGCGGACTTTGGTGTATCTACAAATTTTTGGATAGGTCTGAGTTGATAAATTCAAATTATTATTTTTTTTAAATGCATTAATTTTTCAACTCATCTTTTGTTTTTTTTCAATTGATGCATTTTATTTCTATACAGTATTGTCAATCACCATATGCAGATGTACAGTAAGGTTTTAGAATTATAATTTCTAAAATTGGGGTCCATAGGGGTCGAAATGTGAAAATTTCAGCTTAAGCTTGTGACTTTAACATCTCTTTCATTTTGCAATTTATTCATTTTACATATATATAGTATTGTCCTACATTATATTTAGTTGCACAATAAGGATTTAGAATATCGATTTTTAAACCGTGAGCTCACTCAGGTCAAATTTCAAAAATTGTCAGTTTAAGCTTGTGAACGGAGGCTTTTTTCATTTTTCATTAGGTTTATTGATTTAATTTCTTTATAGAGTGATTGCATACTATTTTTGGATGGGAATAAGGTTTTATATTTTTGACTATAGGTAAGTGGCCCAACTACTTACAAGGGGTGCGAGGATCACTGTCGATTCCGACAGTACCGATTTCTAGTATGTATTTTATTTCTGTACAGTGTTGTCACAGACTGTATATATATGTGCAATAAGATATTAGAATTTTGATTTTCAAAAATCGGGCCCTTTAGGGGTCTGATTTCAAAATTTGGGAATTATAAGCAGGTGACTGAACCGTTTCTTACATTTTTTATTTTATACATTTTATTTATGTACAGTATTGTCATACATTGTATAGAGATTAGCAATAATGTTTTAGAATTTTGATTATCCAAATTTGGACTTGATTTCAAATATATGATTGTTAGAAAAGTGCACAGGGATACTTCCTGTGGGGAATGTGGGGATAGCTGTCGTTTCCAACTGCCTCAAACTAGTTTGTATGTAATATGAAGGTCGTGCCCCATTAATGACACCCCTCACAACGGATTATCAATTCCAGTGAGTCAATTCTAGTAATGTTTGAATCTAATTGAAGATATCTATTCCAATTTGTTCGTATCGGTCAATCAGGTCGCGAGACGACTGTAAAGGTTCTTGAGTTATGATATTAACCTACTCTGAACATAACTTTGTCTTCGGAGTTTATGAAGCAAGTTGCAAATCACATACACGACATTAACGAATCAACTGCGAAATGTAAACGTCATCAGCTAGAGACCTCTGTATATTGCTACTTAGAAATTGGACGGTCACAATTGGAAAGTTAAAATCATCATATTGTCATACGATACTATTTTTTTTATGATTTTTTCTATTTTTAATATCGACAGCATATTGATCAGAGGCCTGGGCCCCAGACGTAATTTTGAAACTAGACCATCTAGTACCATTCTATCAACGTTTGGTGTCAATTCGCTGAATTGATTCAGAGTGGATGACTTTAAAAAAAATTCAGTTGAATTTGCTATTGAGTAATTTGTACAATCATTACAGCAAAGTCTCATCAGAGCTTTTTGTTGTTTGTTTTCCTCAGAAGCAGCGACGATATATGTCTATGGTCCCGAACCCAAGACAAATTTTGAAGGGGTTCAACCAAAGTAAGATTACAGTTGGCCCAATTGTTTCAGAGAAGACGATTTTAAATATTTTTTAGGTTGATTTTTAGTAACGGCGCCCATATTGGTCGGTGACGTGAACTCAAGGACACGAACGTAGAAAGTGGACCACATTCTATCAAAGTCTGGTCTCAATTGTCACAATATTTTAGAGGGGAAGACTTAATTTTTGGCTGTTTTTACTATTTTTATTAACGAAGGCTTTTGGTCGAAGGTCCTAACCACAAGGCACATTTCTTAAAAAGAACCATCTGATTTTTATATTTTATTAACGACAGGCGTATTCGTTGGAGGTGCGCACCAAAGGACATTATTTTGAAAGAGAACCACTTAATAACCTTTCCATAAAAATTTGGTGCTCAAGTAGGAAAAGATATTCAAGATTTCTTTTCTGATTTTTAGATCCGTTGATAAAAGGGTTTGAAAAGAATGTCTAGAAAATTATTTTTTTGGTAATAATTTCTATTACAAAGGGCATCAACTCTCACCAAAAAAATCCAGATACTAGTAATTATACATTGCGCGAGGGAACTAGACACTGTTTGTAATCAAAATATGAACTGCATATTCCGATTTAAAATTATGTCAATTACGAATCAGGGACTAATAATTTAGAAGCATGACCAGTAGTTGTACTTCAAAACCAAAATGAATGCTTAAAAACTCTTACTGTTACAAAATTATAAAATTCCTGAAACTAAGTAGTGCCTCCCTCGTGCATAGCTCTTTCCTTAGATGGTTATGACTTTACCCCTTTTGGCCATTTTTTGGATTATTGAATGTTGCTTTTCAACTTTTTGGATTGTTGTTTTGGTATTCAAAATTTTACCGACGAAATGTGCACATCTTGTGCATCAAAATCGGTATCAAGAATTTTATTTTCTGGATTAACTTTGATCTACAGACCTCATTAGTATTATTGTCTTGATATTATAAAAAAATACATATATTCTACATACGTCTAAAATGATGTGGAATTCGAGTGGTTTCGAGCTCTTTTAATTTCTTCTGTTGCTGTAGAAAATGTTCGTTACGCAATTGCATTTCCCCTTTCTGACGTTGAATCTGTTTTTCAAGTTCTAAACAAGTATTTTCTAACTGCCTTAATCGTTCATTTAAAATTTCAGCAATGTCTTTATGCAGCTGCAAATCATTTAACGTCTTCATCAGATTTTTATGAATTGACTTTTGTTGACCAGCTAGATCCATAACTTCAATAGCGAGACACTCTTGTTTTAAAGATGGTTCTAATCGGCAAATGGCCTGCAAATGAATTAAATGCGTGTGTGGAGGCATTTAAACTCTGAATATTGAATAAAAAATGAGTACTAATTATTAAGTTTTTTGAGTTCTAAAAAATAGAATCGCCAACAAAATATTGTAAAACCAGTCATTTAATATGCTTCCGAACAGATAAACAGATTTAATACATATATTTTCCTATTGAACCTTGCTCGTCTTGTAATGGCCTCTTGCGAGATCTCTCAGAGCAGATACCAAGATCTCAGAATTATAGTCAATATTCTTTTATTGCCACGTAAACTATAAAAACAAAACAGTTTGTGACAAATAAACAAAACGAATAATTATATACAGGTCAGCATTAAAAGTTAGTCCCCTGTCCTCAGTTCTAAAACGAAACCAGTTGTTTTAACAAGATCATAAGAAGTAGGATTTAGTATAATATTCAATTTGTTTATATCAATATTATAACAGTTTATTCAAAAAGCCTTCTCTAAGTTTGTTATATTGAGTGCAAACTAAAAGAAAATGTCTCTCATCTTCAACTTTATTGGTACAAAATTTACACACTCTCAATTTTCATAACATCTTTTTATAGCTTCCCCTTTCCACTGACAAGCAATTTTCACTGATCCGAAAGTTTGTAATTAAGTTACGAGATTCTGGTTTATCATAAAAATCCCTGCCTGTATTATTTTTATCCCCGCACTTCGAAGAAGTTTGGGGATATTGTTATTGCCCCCGTCCGTCTGTCCGTCCGTCTGTCACTCAGTCCGTCACACCTAAACTCCTCGTTCATTTTAACATCATGCATTTAATTTCTATACAGTATTGTCAAATACTGTATTTAGATTCGCAATAAGGTTTAGAATTTTCATTTTCAAAAATTGAGGCCGACAGCGGCCAAATTTCGAAAATTAAGAGTTTAAGCTTGTGACCAACACTACTCTTTTATTTTTCATTTTATGCATGTAATTTCTATACAGTAATATCAAAAACTGTATCTATATGCGCAATAAGGTTATAGAATTTGATTTTTTAGAACTCCTCTTCAGAACTCTTTTAATAAAGGGTTGATATCTTCCTTTTTTAGACGACAAAAATATAGTAATGATTGGCAATATATATATATATATATATATATATTCACCAACAGGAAGTATACCAAGTTGTGCTTGGGATGCCACATTTGATGCAGATTTCTTAACAGCAATGACATATTTACAGAATTTTAAATTATAATAAGGCAGTTATCAAAAGACCATATATAAGTAATTTTCAGTTCTCAAACTTATTCAAGATTAAATGGTGCATTCTCGTAGTAATATATGCAATGAATTGAAAGTTAATGCTATACCAGGATAAAATAAATCGTCTATATTTCATCTTACGAGCATACCTGAAATGTGTCATGCCAATATGTATTGAAATCAACATCTGACAACTTTCCGTGTTGAGAATGTGCTATAATATTTCTGAAATATTTTAGTCTAGCAAGGTCATCGCCGACATTTGTATGATATTCAGATGGTAAAACATCGAATCCAGCAGAAGGTTGATCCATCTTTCCAAAGTTCCTCATTAGGCATATCATCAGAGATATGTCAAAGTTTGAGGACGACACTGAACCTAAAATTAGAAATTATCCGAAAATGAAAAAGGTTACACAGAGTAAGAATCGAATGATAATACACATAATTTTGTGCCATTGCAAGTCAACTTTGTTTATACTTTAAAGAGAAAATCAGAAACCAACATTATAGCCCGGGCTGATCAATTAGCCAGAGATTGATTCAAACTTCTAAAAATTAAAATATTGTAATCTTGTTATATTTCGCATTTGTAAATTTTCAAAATGTATCTAGAGGATCTTGAAGTTTTAGGTCAATTGATGCAATTTACATCGAGAGGCCATAGATAATTTTTAAAAACTTGAAGAATATCGTTTAAAAAAAATCAAATATAAAAATCAAGCATCATGCAGCTAACGTCTTTGACGTCGTACTATAATGTACATAGAATTCAACCGAAAATGAAAACAAATGGAAAAAACCTTTCTCGCTCTAATATTGAAGACAAGGTTTACAAATGGTATTCATTAACCAACGAGAAAATCTTTCTGCAATTCATTTTAAAGTCTCTCCGTTTTATTGTCAAAAGCATGCACGGATTTATTTTAAGAAAATGAAGATGAGTCCTGGGACTCACCATTCTGAAAAATGATCAGTTCCAGGATTCATAATGAAAAGATCTTAGAACTCTGATAAGTTTTGGCAGTGAAATTGAACAATGACAATACAACACAAATACTCAAGAATTAAAAAAAAAACACATACACAAAACAAATATGAGGATGCAATTTGAAATAAATAGACAGGACCAGTATGTTGGCAAAATTAAAAGCCAGGATAACTTAAGGTGTGAAGAAAATTGCAGGACCTGTGTCAATCAGGAAAGGTTTTGGTTTAAATGAAAATAACAATTAAGGCTGCCACAGCGGTCGAAAAAACTATCCAAGACCAAACTTTCTGCAAAAAAGGCAGGTCAAACATTTCATCCTAGCCCTCCCCCTCTCCCCCATAAAAAATCAAGTGGTAGCTACCTTACCTTCAGAGTCCTAATATACATTGGCGAAAACGAGAGACATTTCCCTCTTAAGTTTATAGTTTGTTATTTTTGAAAGAAAGTTTCATTTTTATGTAAATACTAAATGAGTTCATTAGCTCTTAACATTATTTGTACTATGAAATTATCTTTATAGTCCCCATACTACAAATAATAAATCTATCTAATATAATTTACCATTTGTTGGGAAAAGTAAATTATAATTAGTGGTGTTGATAACTTTTTTCTTTTTCAGGCGATCCAATTTCATTTTCATTGATCCTGTTAGCTGCGCATGTAATAATATCGGCGGAAATTCTTTGTCGAAATATGACCTTACAGCTCTGGTCCCTGGCACCAAAACCAACATAAAATGCCTAAGAAAATTAATTTCCTGCTTATCAAGGACATTTGCCATTCCAGTTTTATTTGCTGCGACAATGTGTGAGAATCTGAAATAAATACAATAACTTTTAATTAAAAAAATGTATTCATTGTCGAGATGTGTACATTCGTATCAGGCAATTGCCACCACTGATTGGGTGCATCAAGTTCGCGATGATATAATTAGCTCCGATACCAGATAATCCGATATTGATATATTTGGTGGTGATTATTTGGGAATATGTTTTCAGTGTTTGTTCTAACAGTTCTTTCCTTTCCCAACCCCTGTTGTATTCTTGCAAATGATTAACCTCCCATAAACTTATTGCCGAATGTTTTAGGATTAAAGATATGTTATATAGCTCTACCTGTACATTGTATTATTCTGTGTAATATCGCTTTTATTATAGCTAAATAGTTTCTTTGGTAATTTCCGTTCTAAGGTATCAGGATGAAGATTAATTTCTCTACAAAAAACATCATCCCTTTATTAGAATAGAGAATGGAAACGGTGAATGTGTCCAAGAGACAACAACCCGACCAAAGAGCAGAAAACAGCTCAAGGCTACCAATGGGTCTTCAACGCAGCGAGAAAACCCCTCACCCACTGTCGCGCTTCAGCTGGCCCCTTAACAATAATGTATGCTAGTTCAGCAAAATGGACGGCACAATAAATTCCGAAACATAAAAATAACCACAATAAAAGGCATACAAGACTAACAGAGCCTAGAGGGTTCTTGACTTGGGACAGGCGCAAAAATGCGGCAGAGTAAAACATGTTTTGTGACATCTCAACCCTCCCCTATACCTCTAGCGAATGTGGAATAAACAAACACACAACGATAAACACAGTAAAACTCAGTTCAAAAGAGTGTCCAGGTCCGATGTTAAAAAAATCAGTAGAAGAAACTTAGCAAAATGACAATGATCAATATATATTAACAAAGGACTACCAGCAGTTACTGCCATGCCAGCTCCAGACCTCAATTAAACTGATCGAAAAATTAAGTCTATATCATATATAAAATCAGCCACAATCCCTCCCATTAGGGGTTTAGTATCATGCCATTATAAATTAGAAGAACATAACCCGTATCATGCCAAGAACTGGTTTTAGAATAATGTGTTTATTTCCGATGATTGAATCAACATTTATTCCAAAAAATGCCATCTTTAATAACTTGAAGACAGTATCGCAACTATATCCCTTGATAATAAGTCTGTTTAAAAGGTTTGAATAGCTTTTCAGATGAATAAGGGGCCTCGGTGGCCGAGTGGTCTAGGTAGTTCGTCATGACTACTAATGATCACTAGCCTGTCAACACTGGGATTGTGAGTTCGAATCTCACCTATGGCGGGGTGTGTTCGACTCCGATCTAAATTGGCAAGGATTGCCAATTTCAATACCGAAGGTCGGTGGTTTTCTCCGGGCACTCCGGCTTCCTCCACCAATAAAAACTGGCCGCCGCGAAATAGCCAAATGTGCTGAAAACGGCGTATAACCCCAACTAAACAAACAAACAAACAAACAGATGAATGACGACTTTTTGTGCTTTGTATAGAATATTACCATAACAAATGGGATATGAAATTCCTGAACATATAAGATGTTTGCAAGTTGATTTTTATTTACGCATGAGGTCCTTGTACCGATGCTAAAAGTTAAAAGTTTTGACAAGTTTGTGATATCGAAATCCCTGGCGTAATAATATTTCAGTAATAAAGAGATTTCTTTCGTTAAAATCAAATACGTTGTTACATACACGAGCGAATCGAACACTTTGAGATATATAAACAACATACGATGGTGTCAAGGGAACTTCGCCATCGGATAATTAACGATAGGAAATGAAAAATCATCTCCCATGTCGTAAATTTTAGTATTAAGCCTCCGTTAGAATGTTGCTTCGTTGGGTCTTTGCTGATTTTAGATATAAATTGTGATTCATAATAATACAGAAACAGATCCGCAATAAATGGTGCACAGTTAGTCCCCACTGGAATTCCGATTACTTGGAGATATACGCAATCTCCACAGCAAACAAAAATGTTATCTAGTAAAAATTCAAGTGTAGTTGTTTGTCGTTACTAAAAAAAACATATACATGTATATTTACATTCTGACTTTCTAAATGCCCATTTAATTAGATATGTGAATTTCTTCTTAATGAGATTATGAGGCAAAGTGGTATATAGGGTAGAAAAATCAAAACTTTGAACATATTCGAAATCACCAATATGAGTATGTAATGTATCAAATACTTCCAACGAATTTTCCACGCTCCAAAAGTAATTATTACCACTATTTTCGCATACCTTATTTGAAAAATTTATTTCCAGGTTTTTCATTGTACCAAGCGTTCTAGTAAGTAGTATAGACAGTTTACTGGTGGAAAAATAGCTTGAAGACGAAATAAATCTATATTTGTAAGGTATTTTGTGCAGCTTCGGAAGCCAGTACATGGTTGGAACTTTAATGTTATTCGGTTCTGTTTGTAAATAGGTAGCAATAAGTTTTTGTGTTAACGATGTCATTTTCCGAAAATTGAATCATTTGGAATGCAGATGAATTTGTGATTTCCTTTTTAAGAACCTCAATATTAAATTTACGTCAAAGAATAACGATATTATTGGCAGCCTTATCAGCTGGGACGGAAACAAATTCCTTTCCGAATTCTTTTAGCTTATTTTTGATACGAGATATAGGGCTACTAGTATTATGGTTGATGTTAGGAGTAAAATGCTCTTTAAAATGTTTCATACGAATATCAACTATTTTCATTACTGAATTGAAAAAGGAATCTAAGGATTGTTTATCAACTTCTTCTCGTTTTATACATTTTTTGCAGTAAGTATGGAGTGAGTCGTGGATGATGTTACGACACTCATTCCACTTAGAACTGCATCTGATTAACTTAAAGCAACAATAATTGCTTTTAGTGGAGAAAAATGGACCCAAAAGGGTGATGTAATTTTACCTATAATCATTAAAATTTCAAACATTCTTAAACGCTAATTTAAATAAGATTTTCTCATAGGAAGAACCGCTACTATTCAAAACTAAAACTGTTTACAAAGCGGGACTAATTCCCTGCCCCGGGGAAACTCATTCTCCGGTAGATTTGTAAGTAGTAACATGCAAAGTGGAAATGTGCGTATTCGCAAGAGCTTCTACTACTGAAGTAACTTCAGGGTGTACAAACAATGTTAAAGGGATGGTAGTAAATTGTGACAATACAAGTAAAAATCTCAGCAGATCAGAATATCTGCACCAGCCATATTTGTTGACAGTACGGGCAATCGAACACAATTCAGAAAGAGGACTATCAACATGTAGACGGTTGCTGTCAATTTTTTCTTAGAGTCATATGTTAAACTAACTTTAAGCTGTTGCGGCCATCGTTATTTTCAGTCCTGGTCATCAAACACAAATCTGAAAGAGGAACACCTATGGATTATTGCTGCAAAGTTTGAATCGAATTGGTTCAGTGCTTTCAAACAAGAGGATTTGTCAATGATCTTCTTCCATCAAATGCTATTCAGACAGAGAACCATCTAGACTATTTCTGCCAATGTTATGTTTCAGCTCTTCAAAATATCCATTTGACCAATCCAACA
This sequence comes from Mytilisepta virgata, assembly GCA_028015205.1. NCBI lineage: Eukaryota > Metazoa > Mollusca > Bivalvia > Mytilida > Mytilidae > Mytilisepta > Mytilisepta virgata. The sequence goes on along the minus strand of CM051511.1, from coordinate 31,505,379 downwards.
TGATCAGGGATGAAATTAATTTACAGCAGTTAAGGATGTGATTTTAAAATCAACAGAGAATGTTAAAGAATTTAGTGAATTTATGGATGAAACTTCTTATTTCAAAATAAATATAAGAATATTAAACCAGGTGAAGACAATTAATCACTTATGGTCTTCGGAAGCTAAAATGTGACAAGTTAAGAATATCAGCATACAAAGATATCAGGTGGGTCTGAACAGCCAAAAAGCTTTGATACTTCAAAATTAATTTCAAATGTCAGAAAGACTAAAATAATAATGATATTGTGCATGACTGTATGTATAAATAGGTAGAAGGTCAAAGTTCATATAGACAACACAAATTATAAACATGTACATTTACCTAATGGTTTTTAATGACACAACAAGGGAATCAATGTTCCATTTGAAGACTCAAGGCTTTAACTGTTTTATTATAATAAACAATATAATATTTTTGAATATGTTATTTAAAGGCAACACATAACAGAGTAATAAGAAGGACACCTCTTTAATTCAGTTGATTTAAAAACAATATTAACATTACAACCATGTTTGCAAAATGTTCTTTTTCACGAAGTCGGGAAGTGATGTCAAACTTCAACAATATTTTATATAACGATTTGTTTTAGAGTAAACCTTATTGAAATAATTTTTTGTGATACTTTTGTCGGTTTTTGTCACTAAAATGTTGGTTTAATTGTTGAAAAAAAATTTGTAAGAAAAAAGATTGTATTTGAAATGAGTTGAAAAAAAAAAAAACATTTGTGATCCTGTTTGATATTAAACAAAATATTCTGTTCCAAATTTTTGTCGAAAAACATTTTGTCCACAGAAGAAAAAACATACACCCTGCCCCAAAAGTTTATTAGTACACACCTTGGATAGAACTCTGTTGATAATTCCTAGTTGTAAATATCATTTTTAAGTTGTAAATGTTTACTATTAATAAGTTGTATATATAGTAAACGTTGACTGGTTTGTTGTTTCTTTTCTTCTTAACACGAGATTTCTTTTTCATAATTTTTTTGTGGGCTTCCTGTCAATTAAACGATTTATATCCGATTTAAAATCTAACTTTAGCGTTTAAGTTACCATTAAAGATTCAATCTTCAGTATAAATGATATGATATTGTCGTTGTCGTTTTCTATATTTTTTCATATAATTAGAGGTCACTTTGAGTACCTATTTAATATAATTATAAAGGGATTGTATTCGTTAAGTACATTTATATAGACCACGTCGGCTCAATATTACTCTATCAGGCCATTACATTATCTGTTATAAATAGAAAATTTCTTATGTGCTAAAGTAAATTATTAGATCGAACCCATTGTTTATCAAAAATGTAATCAATGGGTGGTGATTGGTTAAAACAAAAGGTAAAGATATTGCGCACGTAAATGTCGTAATATCCAGGACCTCAAATGCTGCTCCACTACAAACCTATTTATATTTAATTTATATTGTATTTTATTGTTTATATATAGCTCGTCTGCGTATTGACCATTTATTGTAAATGCGTTAGTTCAAATACATGTAAATATTTCGTATCTCGATAAATACGATAATCCATTGGTAACATGCATTTGTATATAGTTCGCAACATTTGCTCACTGAGATAGAACAAATATTTTACTTAAAAATCATCTACATACCTCTTGTACCTCTGTGATTTGTCTTTTATCTGCAAGTTGTTCTTGTCACTAACAACAACATGTCGGTTGCTAATTACATGTGTATACTCCATGCAAATTTTGACATTTAAAAGAAGATTTATACACCGATTGATTTATGAAGTTTTGAAATGTTGACATAGTTTGGGGCCTGCGCGGGGGGGATTGGGGAGTGGGGGTAACTCCCTATATAAACCTATACGGGGATGTGCGGGAAATTTAGATGGGTTTTTCATGATTTTTGGTATTAATTCAGGGTATGTTTTGAAAAACTAATATCTCTTCGGGTTGTATTTACACAACCTTTGGAGGCTATTCAATTCCTCAGATATTTGTATATAAACATCAGTATTAATTCGGATGTGCTTTTTCGATATTGCTGTTAGTATTTGCTCGGGTACCTTTTCTTAAGCCATTTCCGCACACCCCAGTCAAAAATCTAGAGAGGTACCCCCGGGTACTGGGGAAGGAGTGGAGTATGAGATAAGTGGTTATTTTGAGTATTTATCTAAATATCATAATGAATACATGTCAAATTTTACGTCTTATTGTTTTGTCATCAGAGAATAATCATTAAAAACAATGGTTAGAATACTGCCACAAAAATCAAAACCAAAATCATATACCCATTAATCGAATCAAATCAATGACACCCCATTAAGGGCAAATGGCTTACATAGTTGCTAGTATTTCGATAAGTAGTCCGTCTAAACACCGCATATCCCGGGCTAAGTGCACTTAGCCCGTATTGGAGTCGAGATTTTACCCCTATTTTTTTTCATTTTGTAATTAATTTATCATAAAAAACAGTAAGCTAAAATTTGGGTGCCATTTCCGCACACCCTGAAAAAAATCCAGAGATTTCCCCCGGGTTCTGAGGACGGATTGGAGTATGAGATAAGAGGTTATTTTTATTAAACCACTGATGTGACGTCAGCGTATTCATTTAGTATATGTAAGAGAATGATAATCCCTTTCTTCATGATTAATTACGAGCGTTAGCGAGTACTTATCATGAAGAAAGGGATTATCATTCTCTTACAAACTTAGAATATTGTAAAGTGCTCAAGGCTCAAATGACCTCTTGATGGTTTTAATTAAGTATAATTGTTTCCAAGGTCAGTGCACGGTTTATAGTTAATGAATGATTTCATTTTAGACATTTCATTTATGAATTAGTCGTAGTGATGTAAGGCATTTCTAATAATTCGGGAAATTAATTGTATTTTAAACATTCACAGATGCAATGGTGTTTCGTTATTGTGAGTATGAATGTAAAACATGTAACCTTTAAGTAAGGAATTATCTTTTTGTTTATTTATAGTTTAAATCAATAAATTTCAAAATATGAGTTACAACTATATTTTATTCCACAGGGAACGCCCCCCGTATACATAATTTATATACTACTTCATATAAAAGTAATTGGCTAAAATTTAAAGGTTCAAATCAAATAAAAAGAATTAATTCTAATATTAATTTTACCTCCTGTTTTAATTATATCGGAATACTTGAAATGTCGATTCTTACCAGCCGCGGGTCAAGTAATCTGATTTTAGAGTATTAATGCTTTCAGATAAAGATGTAGGTAAAATTTAATTAATGAGATGTTTCTTTTTGTATTGGTCTTATCGTATTTAACGTTAAACATTACCGATCTTAAAAACTACAACAGTTACTTAATTAGTTTTATTAATATTTTTTTTTCAAATTCAAATTCAATTTTTAATAAGCTGCACTCACAAATTCTGTAAGGTGATAAATGTGCCTCGGGGCAGTTGTAACTCATTTATAGGAATTCATTGTTTTTTAATGGTAAGAAAACAATAGGATAATCCCTTACTAAGAACATGTTTTACATTCATTCTTCACAATTAAGAAACATCAAATCCTATAATTTCATTGGTCGAGAGCACTTTGCTATATTCTAACCGTGGTTTTTTTTTCTAGAATCAACGCTTCTTTAATCCGTCACTGAAATGAAGTCATCAAATTATATTCAATTGTTCCCTCTGTGTACTTAATTTCATTAAGTTTGAGTTGGGTAATTGACTGATTTCTGTTCACAACTGGTATTAGTTTAAAAACTTACCTTTGACTTTTGCAAATTTTTCTTTGCCGTGACTGGGATTCGAACTCCCTCCTTGAAGTAAACTATGTGTCATAATTCAAGAACACATCGACGAAACCTATCGGCTACCAATCGGATGATATCCAGGTGTCGTTTGTACATATATCAATATGATACGGTACAATATATACATAGGGCTTTCTTTCGCCTTTATATATTTAAAAACGAAGTTTGTATAGTGTAAGTTGGTAGCAAGGTTAGGATGAGTTGATAGTAACACTTGCAGACATAGTTCGAATCTCTGTTGTGAGAAAAAATCTTTGTGTTATCATTGATATAATTTAGTAATAAGAAAAGATCATTATTTTTTTTATTTGATTATTATCGACAATTTCATATAATTCAATAGAAAATTTGAACATTGTTATTTTGATGTTTATGGTAATTTCATCTGTTTCACTGCATATTTTGACATATTTTTAAAATATAAAAAGTGTAAATCGAGTGGATTTAAACTATTTTTTTTTCTTTCAGTAACATTATGTTTTACTTGAAAATTATTTCGACTATGCTTTATATTGTCAATAATGGACAATTTTCTGAATAATATGCCTTATATTGTAAGTTCATACGGTTTTGTATTAATTTTCATTTACAATTAAATTCATCAACGTGACTGTATATATCTAATTGAATAGTAGTATAGAGAATTAACTTAATTTAAGCTCGCACATAATAGGGTCTAATTAAGAAATGAACTGTAATTGGGAAAAGTCGTCACAACAATAGTTTAAGTAAGAGATACAATGGATAAGCATTGGTTCATGAAAAGCAAACCATTCGCCCTCCGGGCTCATGGTTTCTTTTTCAAGAACCAATGCTTATCCATCGTATCTATAATACGTATTTATCTAAATATTATAATGAATGCATGTTAAATTTTACGTCTTATTTTTTTTGTCATGAGAGAATAATCATTAAAAACACTGGTTAGAATAGTGCCACGAATTAAAAATAATCAGAACCAAAATCAAAAACCAATTAATCAAATCAAATCAAATGTTTATCAGCACTTGACACCCCATTAAGGACCCCATTAAGGACAAATGGCTTACATAGTTTCTAGTATTTCGATACTAGTCCGTCTAAACGCTCAGCATAGGTGGAAAATTTCTTGATCTTCTTGCAAATTATCTGTATGGTCGCTCACAGCGTGTTGTTATTAATGGTCGCTCATCCTCGACTCAACCAATATCTGCTGGTGTTCCTCAAGGGTCAATTTTAGGTCCCCTACTTTTTCTGGTATATGTAAATGATATAAAGCGTGATATTGTGAGTAATATTAAACTATTTGCTGATGATACTTCGCTCATTCGGGAAATAGGTGATCCTTTATTTGATTTTTTTACCCTAAACCGTGACCTTGAAACTTTAAATACATGGTCTAAACAGTGGTTAGTTACTTTTAATGCGACCAAAACGGAATACCTGGTCATTTCCAAAAAACCCTTAAAACGTCCTTTGCCACCACTTATTTTAAATAATGTTATAATTAAGCAAGTGTCGTGCCATAAACATCTTGGTTTAATATTCAACGAAAAATTGACGTGGTCGGAACACATCACCGACATTTGTAAGAGATGTAACAGGCGCTTAGATATTATTCTTAAGATGCGCCATGTTTTGCCAAGATTTTTCTGGAAAAACTCTACAAGTCTTTTGTCCGTTCACTCTTAGACTATGGTGACGTTATATATGATAATTGTTCGGATATTGAATCGACCGTTATTGAAAATGTTCAACGGCGGGCTTGTTTGATTATAACAGGTGCCATTAGGGTAACTAAACACCAAACTTTATTGAAAGAAGTTGGTTTAGAAACCCTAAAGACACGTAGAAAAGTACACAGGCTTTCATATTTATATAAAATAAAAAACAACTTAACACCTTCTTATCTGACTTCCATCCACCCCCTCTTGAACCATAGTACGAATAATTATGATCTTAGAAGACGATCACAACTAATTCCGCTTAGAATTAGGACTGCCTGTTTTTATAACTCATTTTTGGCCACTTCAATTAGGGACTGGAATAACCTTTCACCAGATATTCATACTGCGACCTCATTATGTACTTTTAAAAATCTACTTAGAAAATCTGAAGGAGTAAGTACTAAACCTGTCTACTCCCTTGGACATGGCTATGAAAAAACCATCCATACAAGACTTCGTCTAGGTTTGAGTGGCTTAAACCAGCACCTATTTAACTACAATTTAATTTCTTACAAGACTTGCACTCAGTGTACCCAAAACAAAAATGAAAGCATTGAACATTTCTTGTTTCATTGCGATCGCTATAGAAACCCTAGAATAAATTTATTACTTGGTGTCAAAAATATTTTATGTCCTGATTTGAATATAGCTATGTTGCGAGATTTATGTCCATCTTATTTAAGTAAAATTCTAATTGAAGGAAGTGATGACTTGTCGTCTGAAACAAACTTCGAATTATTTAAATGTGTATTCAAATATATCAAGTCATCTGGAAGATTTTCCCGATAAGAAACTAAGTCGTCATTCTACATGTAAACAATATTTTTTATTTTATTATGTTTTTATTATGTTAATCTGACTTTGTGTGTGTGTGTGTGATGGAGTGTCATGGTGTGTGTGAGTGTGTGTGTGATGGAGTATGATGGTATGTGTGTGATGGTGCGTGCGATTGATGGTGCGTGTGTTGAGGTGTTGTGTGTGTGTATGTGTTTCTTTTTCTTCATCTTGTATATAATGTTTTGTACTATTGAAGATATATATTGATGTATTGTTAAATGCTAAATGTATTGTATTGTATGTCAATGTATGTATATATGTTTTGAGGAGAACCGCTTGTAGCCTCTGGCTGTTGGTAATCCTCGTTAAATAAATAAAGAATTAAATTAAACGCTCAGTATTGGAGTCGAGATTTTACCCCTAATTTTACATTTTTGTAATTAATTTATCATAAAAAACAATAAACTAAAATGTAGGTGATGAATTTTCAAAAATAAAGAAGTTATTAAGCTTTTTCTTGAGTCTGCCAAATTGTATCAGATGACCACCTAGGTTTAATTAATTATATGACTACCAGGCCGTAAAGGGATATGTCACCTATTGAAATCACTTGTTAAATGCCAATTAAAGAAATGATACAAAACTAGAGACTCAGAGGACTGAGCCTGTATCGGTCACCTGGGATCAAACCCATTTTTATTGGTGTACCTCAAAGAGAGAAGACACTTCTCCCTGTCATTATGAAGTTGGTAAGGCTTGTAGGAACCAAATGTTTCTTTATCAAGGTCCTTCTACTTTCAGATCAGCATATTCTAAAATTTGGCGGTTCTCCAGAAGATTTGTGCATGTATTTCCCAAAGGGCTTTCCTCAAGCAGTTTAAGAGAAAAAAAATTCAAATCAACCAATCAGAAACAAGAAGTGCCCTTGGCGGCCATGTTTGTCGCCTGATCTGGACAAAATGAGGAAACCTTGTTAGAAACCTCCAACAGATGCTTCACGTCAAGTCTGGTTTCCTTTGGCCAAGCAGTTTCAAAGAAAAAGTTTATCAACCGACGAAAGACAAGAACTGCCTGATCAGGACGAAATGAGGAAATTTTGTATAGAACCTCCCACTTAGATGCTTTCTATCAAGGTTCGTTCCATTTGGCCAAGCGACGTCAGAGGAGAAGATTTTTTTATATTAGCCAATCAGAAACAAGTACTGCTCATGGCTGCCATAATTGTATTCCAATCGGGACAGAATGGGGAAAATTTAATAAAGGACCCCCCATATATGCTTCCTGTCAGGTTTCTTTCCATTTGAGCAAGCGATTTCAGAGTATAATATTCTTTTATTTCAGCAAATCAGAAACAACAACTGCCAATGGTGACCATATATGTACTCCGATCAGGATGAAATAAAGAAATGTTGTTAAGTACCTCCCATAGATGCTTCCTGTCTAGTTGTGTTCTATTTTGCCCAGCAGTTTCGGAGAAGATTTTTGAAAACTCAGCCAATCAGAAACAATAATTGTCCATGGCGGCCATGTTTGTTGTCCGATCAAGACGAAATGATCAATCTTTATAAAAGACCTTACATAGATGGTTCCAAGTTTAATTCTATTTGACCCGATGGTTTCAGAGGAGAAGATTAAAATCTGAAAAGTTAACGGACGACACGCCAAGTTATTACAAAAGCTCACATGGACTTTGGCCAGGTGAGCTAAAAAACAATTAAAAATATAAATATTTATTTCAAGTTTATATATATACGGAGCATATCTAACATATAACAATGACAATAGATTGTAGCTAATATTTATAACAGTTACTATTTTATATAAAAGTGATATCTAATTACATGCAGAAAAAAATAAAATTAAATTTTGTGTGGCATGTCCTTGGTCTTTTTGTGTGATACAGTGTCGCCACTATACGTTTCGTACGAGACTGCAAAGTCCTTGAAAAAAGATTTAATATTGTCATGTTTTGTGTTTCCATCTGTCAATAGATTCTTCATCATTGTTTCTTGCTGCTCATTCGATTTCGACTGCCAAGTCTGGTAAGATACAAGATGTCTTCGATATGTACCATTCAGTTCGTAATTTCCAGTTCCAAAAATTGATCGTTTCAAATCTATAAACTAAACTAAACTTTGACTATGTTGTGGGGATCTTGTATTAGATCTGCAATAGACTTTGGTGTCCAGTTGACTGCACGTTTAAACAAGTGGTTCATAGACTCGCAGCTGTTTGTCCATAATCCCATAATCTGTCCTGTTTAAGAGTTCGATTAGGAATGTTAACTTAATCCCGTTGGCGATCGTTTCAATGTGTTTGAAAATAATAGTCAAATTCTGGATGATCTCTGCTAATTTCACGTGCTATAACATCAAACTCTGTTGTGCTTATAGATGAGGATAGTCCATTTGTCCCAAATAATTTCGAAATTATTAATGCCTAATTAGTAGACGAACACATGAATCCATTCATAATTTTTTAACGAAGTTGAACTTGCGTATATCCACCCATTTTGGTGTATCAGAATTTTTCAAATGATTAAAAATGGAGAATAGATGCTGGTTTTATTTTAATGAAACGTCTTTTTTTTAGAGGGGGGTTATTTGTCATATTGAATGAAAAATTATTCGTTAACCTAAAATTAAAAAAAATAGATATAAATCTCATTGACGTATGTCTATGACCTTACAGGATATAAAATCTAATGGTGCAGGTTTTATGTAAATATGGTACACATAACAGTGTTTATCTAAGACATATTTAATTTATTGAACTTTATATTTTGTCACATGGTACAATCGATAAAATAGAGAAGTGGGTGTTACCTCTTTTACTGGATAATTATAAAAGCTGTAGGCATTATATTTAATTTTTGTAAGTATTACATTTCTTATAGTCATACTTTCTTATCTGCAGGGTTACAGTGTTTTTCCAAAATTTTTATTACTATTATTATTTATTTTATTTAACTTAGGGATCAGTTACTGCGACTTCTGTATAGCGATCCTCCCGTTTACTGATCATTTCTCCAACATGCTCCTTATAATCTCTCTCTCTAAGGCTTCCAATCATTTTGGTATAGACACACTTTTCCCCTACAAGGTTTCTTTACTTTGTTTTTAAAAGCATCCGCTGTCAAGCTAATTGTATCGGCTGGGTGATTATGGTTCTACCCTAGAGGCATCAAAATACCATTTATTGTGATCAGTCTTGCTGCACACTTGAGTAGAACACACCCCAGGTTTACACGTTCACCCGTCTGCTTCTGACATAATATTTATAGCTTGAATGGAGAAGATAGTGTTCACCTCTGTCAAATTGGTATTTATGCATCTGCCATACTGAACTCGAATGAATATTCCACAGAATCATCATTATTTTTAAAGTATGTTTGGACATTTTTTGTTCTCGGACTTTTTGATACCAATCCTACAGTGCATTTCTGTATTTTATTAATGCTTTATCTTTATTCATTGTTTATTTACGTTATTATCAATTGTAATTTCTGCAACTTCTAACATTTCATTATTCGGGTTATACTCATTGTGTCATGGATAATGACAATGTAGCTTAAGATTAACTTAAAATACACTTTGAACACTACCTTGTAATCAGTAAATATTCTTCAATATTTATTGACACAATAAAGTAACCCTTTTTAATAAATTTATGCGTTTATCTTTTAGAAATTACATAACATAATCATTTGGCTATATAAATAATTTTTATCTCAGTATTTACAAACAAAAAGAAAAAAGCAAATCCATAATATTATGGTTATTGAAAGGTTATATGAAAATGTCTTCAGTAATGTTTGAAATGATATATTTTAATATGCAGAATTCGGTCGGGTAAAATTGTAGATGTTCTATTCCCGAACATTTTGATTTCCGACGTTTGGATCTGTGTACTACTGATAAGAAATTAAATTTATGATGTTTTCCATTTTTGATCATTTTTTGCAGTTTCTATACATTATGTCACATTTTTCGGAGCACGATCTACCTTTCTTAAACATCTGATATTGTCTTTGAAGGTAAAAATGACAACACTGATGACACTAGTTTGCAGAGTGTGTAGTTCCAAGGGTATTAACAAGGATGCAAATTTCTGGTGTCCGAAATGCGATTCAATGTGTTCTGAATGCAAAAGTGTCCATGAATGCGTTAAATCCACAAAACGTCACCATGTTATATCTATTGAAGAATTCAGACAAATATTGAATTCAGTTATTAGCAGCGACAAGTACTGTCAAGCCCATAGTCAAGAAAACAAATGGTATTGTAAACAACATGAAGCTGTATGTTGTCGCACATGTGTTTCAAATGATCATAAGAACTGTTGAAACACGCTTCGCACCGATAGCATTATCGAAACGCACCATGCGTCAATTATCCTTCACAGAAGGTATAAAAGATTGGAAAAAGTAGAAAGCAATTTATTGAAAATAGTTGGAGACCGTCGTGAAAATTTGAAAAGAATTACAGAACAGCGCCAAAGATTTCATGATGAAATAAAACACACAAGAGAAAAACTAAATAAGCATTTTGATAAATTAGAACGAGAAATAACAGAAAACGCATTTTACGAGGGAAAGAATATTAAATCAGAATTAGAGAACTTCATACAAGACCTATTGCAGAAAGTAGATTACGTAGGCAAATTGAAAGCGGCCATCTTGCTCTCTAGTCAAAGCGATTCTAATTTTCATACCGCGAACACAGAAGTTAGTGCTAATACATTACAGGTTGAACAGTATTTAAAAGATTTGTCTGGAAATAAAAAACTTCAGCAATTTGATTTGAAGTTTACCATGGATCATAGAATTGTGGATATATTGACCATGATTTCTCATTTTGGTGTCTCTGAAGTAGAGGAGAGTGAACCTTCAGTAACTATTTTTGAAGATGAATACAAACAAACTCAAGTAATGATCAATCCAATTACAATGCCGGTCAGTTTCCACGATATTAGTTTTACGTTACAAAGATGTATTCAGGTTCCACAAAACATTAACACCTGCACTAATGCATGCACTGTAATGCCATCTGGAAATTTCATCTTTTCTGACTTCAATGAAAAGGTGCTAATCATCCTAAATAATGTTGGAGATCTGAAAGGTACCATGAGTCTCCAGTCAAATCCCTGTGATGTCACTTGCGTTAACGACACAACCGTAGCGGTGACATCTGTAACGCCGAACCAAATATGTATAATTAACGTTTTCTCTAAAAATATAATCCGAAAAATCGAAACTAGCAGTGGGTGTTATGGAATAACATATTCTGCAGGACTGTTACTATTTTGCCAGAAGAAAAAAGGACTTCTTAAAATGAATCTATTTGATTTTTGTATTTCCGAATTCATGTCACAACAATCAATGTCCACTTTGAATTTTGTGGCAATAAACAAGAACAAAATATTCATTACGAACTGTCATGACGATAGCGTAACATGCTACAATTCAGATGGCAAAACACTATGGAAGTTCAGAGACGAAACTTTCTTGAAATGTCCATACGGTATTACTGTTGACAGCTGTTCGAATGTTTATATTGCATCTAGTGGAAACAACAGTATAGTGGTTTTCTCCGCCGATGGTGACCGAGCAAAAAATATTTTGAGTAGTGAAGATGATATACATCGTCCCCGTGCCGTTCACTTTGAAAAATATAAGAATGAGCTCTTGGTGGTTAACGAAGACGGAAAAATATTACTTTTTAAGTTAATATCGGAACAATGAAGTCCAGATATACAGCAACTAAACTAAATATATGCACAACAGATCTTTTGTTGTCCTAAATGAAATTAATTATTAGGTTTTGTCGAGGTAGCGATAAATACATTTTGGTCAGCTAAAAAGGTTAGATCAAAAACTGAAATTATTTAATTCATGGTTGTGAAAAGTGCATTGAATATTAAAGGTATTACTGCATGCTTTTGCTACAATCTATGTTTGTAACGCCACAATTTATATATACACAACAACGGATTCTGGTAGAAAATATTCAGAATAGAATTTAGTTATTGAACGAATTTCTAAGAGATTTTAAGACTGACGTGTAAATGTCCATGCACTGTAGAGACCGATGGTGGTATTAAATTTTGCAAATACACAAGTGTTTTCTTGTTAATTTTTTTTTAAATAAAACGAGTCACTCTGGTTTTCTCGTCTGCCCAAAAGTTTTCCCCATCACGTTTCTTCATATGATTTGTTAAGTCCAACCCGTAATTATTCTCTTAGCTTCAATCTGAACATTTTCTCTTATTAACTAAAATTTTGGTATGATTTTCCCAAATGACGTCACCATATTTAATAATTGTTCAAACGAAAGAAAAGTACATTTTCTCCAGAGCAAATCTATCTAAAACAAAACGCACTTTTCTAAGATATTTATTCTATAATAAGCCTTTTTATCAATGTAATCCATGTGGTCAATTTATCAGAAAAATAAATACAACGGTCTTCCATGTGTATATGAGATTCAGCTTCTGGAAGATTCTGGCCATTAATCTTTAATGGACGATTTATCTAGAGATAGCCATTTTATCGTTTTTTTTAGGATTGAACTTGACAATTCAAGGCATTGGGTTTGACCAGCTATACATGCATCTTGTCGGTGTTATTGTTTGTCTAGAAAGATAGAGAGAGAGAGAGAGGATAGAAATAGAGTACATCTTAAACAGTCCAAAGACTTTTAAGTAGACATAAAGTGGTCAGCAAACGATTTTCGGGGAATGGAAAACCCCAGACCCTAAAAGCTTGGTAAATTATTATCGAGGCAATAAAGTCTTGTAGTGTGGTGATGGTACGTTGTAGTAATATAGTATTAGGTTATACCTGTGTAGGTATCTACAGTGCAATTATCTCGCAATGAAATTTCCATCCTTTTTTCAAATTTGTTTGAATTTGACCTTCAAGGAAAGAAGTTGTCGTTTTTAAGATCACGACAGGCACGTAAATTTGCAAAATAATAAATACTACATAACCATTGATACTGAGTCCTTAAAATAATATACAGTCTTTTTTATAGTCCCCGTAGAATCTGCCTTTAAACCAATTTAAGTAAAGAAACATTTTTAAGGACAAACGGAACGAATTTTAATATACATGTATCTGAAAATTTTATTTATAACCTAATACTATATTCCATTTGTGCCGTTGTACTGTAAAACCGGTTGTCATCCTTCAACGCGTTTTGCAATAACTTTTTTATGTGAATTGATATGACTTAGTCGAAAGTAAATGACTACGTCCTTATAGATTTATGTAACGGGAGGTCGTGCAATATTTTAAACACATTCTGAACAAATTCAATATATCTGAAAATTTTATTGCAAAACGGGTTATTAAATTTGCCGGTTTATTCCAAACTGGTTTTCCAATAAGTTTTTTATATAGATAAATATGACTTAGTCAAAAATAAGGTACTAAAAATTTATGATTTGATATTGAGGAAGGTAAATAAATATGTTTGAAAACGTTCTTGAAAAGTGCGTTGTTATTGCAAAATGGGGTGTTACACTGTCTAATGAATTAAACTATACAATGATAGAACCCGTAAGTAAGAAAAACGACAAAACAGGTTATGTACAATGATGTTGATTTGGGAGGGAAAGGTTCGTAACGAACACGGAAGAGAAGGGGAGCGTGACGGTAGGAGATATCGTTAAGCATTTTGCTATGAAATGAGAACCTTACTTCTTGGGCAAAGGCATTCACCAAAAATGTCTTCGTCTTTGAGATGGACCACATGGAAAAATAGAAAGAAAAAAAAACAGAAAAGAGGAGCGAACATCTACAAATGGCGACAATCACGCAAAATATAAGTGATTGGATTAATGAGTGTTATGTGCTATTTTGAACCTAAAATTAAGTATGATCCTGATACGTAAAAAAGATACAGAGATGCGTTCATCCGTGAATAGATGTGACACCTAACACATAAAACAATTCAAGTTAATTTTTAGAAAGATGCAAAATCATAAATTTTTAACACAAATTTAATGCAAAATTTAATACAAAATAAATAAATAAATAACACAAAAGGTAAACTATAGTTTGAATGGTTTTAAGTTTATACTTCTGAGTTCTAGTTGATGCATTCTAGTTCAAGATCAAGTCGGCTGCTGGTGTTCAAACTTATTTCACTATTTTCTTCATTCGGATTATTCAATAGATGAGAACTTTCTGTTTCTGTGACTGAAATATATATTAATTTTTAGGAATTAAAAAGAACATTTGTACATATGTATAAAGTCCAATATCTAGAATATAATGAAGTAAATGTTTTCAGCACTATGGGCTTAGATATTGAAGTTATAAAGATCATATCACACCAGTATGTTACTACTGGTACTTTATCTAATGATACATGTACATTGTAGAATATAACACATGGGGAGTAAATGTTACTGTAAATTCAGACATTATTGCGTGCATTTATCATGTTTATTATTGCGATTTTGTCATTTTAGACCAAAATGCTATTTTAATTTTTGCGATATTGAGAAAAATCCCCTTCATTCATATAAAAAATTCCAAAATGAGAGTTTTTTTTAATTATTGCGACTACAACCCTGTCGCATTTTTCGCAATAATAAAAACATTGCAATAATCTCCAAATTTACAATAAATAAACCCAATATAAATAAACTTATTTAAAAAAAAACAAGATTAACATTTTATCTTTTATGTGTAAGGTATTGCATTTGGATTTTGCTATTTATTGTTAATAGGTTTTATTTCATTTTTTCTTCATGTTAACGACAGATATTTAAGGCGTTACGTCATGGTACGTGTGTTTATTTAAAAGCGAACGTTAACTTAAGAATTTAAAAGTGGTTAATTCTTTGGGTACTTTTGTTTATTATAATTTTTTTTTTATTTACAAATGTATTTCAGTAAAATACCGGTATAATAAAATGAAAACATAAAAATAAAAATAATTACTACTCAAGGACTCAAAGATTCTTATTGACTACCAATCCTATTTCAATTAGTACTTCCAATATTTGGAAATATTTCTCATTCGTATACAACGGTATTATTAATTTCAAATTAAAGATGACAAAAATTAATGTCAACGTCCTTTATTTACCTCAAGTCTTTTTCTTAATTATTGTCGTTTTTTAATGCTAAGATGTCTAAATTTTCCTGAGTTTTTTTTTTAATGCAAAGATGTCTCAATTTTCCCTGAGAGCTGATTTCACTTTTTCTGTTTGTTGACGTTGTTCAACAAGTTCTACTTTTGTTTCAAAAGATTTTAATTATGTCGAATTTTAATACATATCTGGTAATTATTTTGAAATGTACCTCATGTTATTAATTAATAACCAAAGGTTTTTTTCTTGAAGAAATCTTGTTCAGAAGTAAGTTGGATACACACTATACTGATGACTATCCCATATGCTTCAGCAAATTGATTTCTTGATGAAATACTCCGGATTTTATTAGAATTCTATACATTTCAGAGAACAATTTTAAATATGTATGTCCTAAAAGATAAAATTAATCGGTCAAACGTATGGAAATAAAACTTCGGACATATTGAACCACGTCACATTTGTTTATGGTGACGTAATCTTTAAGCAAAAATCAATAAATTTTAC
Organism: Mytilisepta virgata; assembly: GCA_028015205.1. NCBI lineage: Eukaryota > Metazoa > Mollusca > Bivalvia > Mytilida > Mytilidae > Mytilisepta > Mytilisepta virgata. Next base: position 31,489,470 of record CM051511.1, on the reverse strand, counting down.
ACAAAGAATGGAATAAAAATTGCTCTCTTACAGTATTGTTTTTTAGTTGGGGTTTTACGCCGTTTTCATCACATTTGGCTATTTTGCGGCGGTCAGTTTTTATTGGTGGAGGAAGCAGGAGTACCCGAAGAGAACCACCGACCTTTGGATGGAAAATTGGCAATTAAGATTGCAGTCGAACACACCCCGCCACAGGTGAGATTCGAACTCACAACTTCAGTGTTGACAGGCTAGTGATCATTAGTATTCATGACGAACTACCTAGACCACTCGGCCACCGAGGCCCCCTCTCTCTTACAGTATCAGTGGAATGACAATAAATGTAATTTATTATGACTACTGGAAAAGGTAGTGAAATACTTTGAGATATCCCTAAAAACCACTTTCAGTTAGAGAGCAACCATTTGATTTTTGTTGGTGGGGGGGGGGGGGGGGGGAGGGCTAGGATTAAATTTTACCCCAGTGAACTTGAAATTAAAGATACTACAGATACATCAACGTCCGCTTGGATTTGTTTCTCGAAATAGACAATGAGGGACATCTGAAGACAAATATTTATGACAAACGTGATGACTTCCACGTTCCTATTGTTAACTTTCCCTTCTTGAGTATATACCAGCATCACCTGCATATGACGTCTACGTTTCTCAGCTTATCCGATATTCAAGGACATGCGTGAGTTACCATGACTTTCGACAAAGAGGATTACTGCTGTCACAAAAGCTTCTTAACCAGGGTTTTATCGGGGATAAGTTGATGTCATCACTTAGGAAATTTTACGGTCGTCATCCCAAATTGATTGACCGTTACAGTGTTCCAATATCTAAGATGATGTTGACCTGTTCCCACTGTCGTTACATTTCATGTACCTTCACCGATTTGTGACTACCACTGGATGGAATCTGTTGAGCTTCACGGCGGGTGCCCTATACGGAGCAGGAACTGCTTACCCTTCCGGAGCACGTGAGTTCACTCCTGGTTTTTATAGGAGTTCGTGTTGTTCATTGTGTTTTAGTTTTCAGTGTTTATTTGTTGTGCCTGTGGTTTTTTTGATTTGTCTTCCCGGGTTTTGTCTGTCTAATGGATTACGTTTTTTGGAATTCTTCTTAGGTATATTTGTCCTCTTTGAATAAAAAGGCAGGACCAGGATTTTGGCAAGATTAAAAGCCAAGACATATTTGAGTTTGAAAAAAAGCATGACGTGTGTCGATCAGGAAATATTTTGGTTTAAATAAAAATACAAATGTAGACCAGGGTGGCGGCCGAAAAAAATTCAGGACCTCAATCTTGGCGAAAAAAGTAGACAGGACCAAACATTTCATCCTAGCTCCCTCTCCCGTCAAAAAATAAAATGGTTGCTCCCTTAAACAGCCACATACAGTTACAGCTGCAGTGAAATACCTACTATATGTAGCTGTATCCAATCTAATGTCTTCCATCGACTGAACATTTTTGCATTTATCACACGATTCTTGTCTGCAATATCTCGTATCAGATGAATCCATAGAAACTGTTCCAATAGATATTCCAGAGTCCGATAAAAGTGGATTTGCTTTTACTGATATTATTTCATTTAACTCCAAAGTCTCTGGAGATTCAACGTTGTTTTGTTTTTCACCTTTGAAATGAAAAATTTTATAAAATATTATACAGTTTTTTCTGTTAAAAGGAAATGTAGCTGTCGTACACAAATGTATACCTCAAAATATGGCATATGCAATTCTTTTTAACCATGTTTTTTTTTTAATTTTTTTACACAGGGCGGGCGGACGGCTCAAACAGAAAATCCCGTTTGCCGTTATTTAGGCAAATGCTTATTTAACAACTGATACAATTATTCAACTTTTTTGTTTAATCACAATTTTATTCAACTAATCTTTAAAATAATTCTAACTGAAACTTATGAAATGTATTATATATTTTCTAGTGCAGATGTGTTGTTTGTTTTGATGGTCTTGATGGAACCTTACGGGGGTACCCAACACTTTGCTTAAAATAGATTTGGCTCATTTAATTTTAATAAAATGTTGATGAAATATTTACTTTGACTTGTTGACAAAAATATAAAAATTTCAAGAAATTTGAACCACACAATTTACGGGAATAATTTCATTGAATATATAGCAGTTTGACAAACACTAATTTTGATCATTGAGAAGCTTGATTTCTCTTCACTAATAATATGTGATTAAAACGTTCAGCTGATTTTTAAAGAGTTAACTCCCTTAGGTGTTCTGTACCCCCTTAATATCTTAATACAACCAGGCATTGAACCCGCGCGAGCGCGGGAAAATAAGCATTTTTTTTGTGGTGGCCATATTGACTTTAAAAAGTTTTAGCGGCCATGGCATTCGTGGAACAGGAACTCAATGTGGATGTTGTGGCAGGCTTCCCATAAACTTTCCTGTCAAGTAGGTGGTATCAACTGATAGTTTCATGTCTATATATGCTGTAGTATTCCAGAAATGGATGTTAAAGCAAACTTTAACCAAAGTCAATGAAGCGTGAAATGTAGGTCAACCTGACCTAATTGTCATATGGTTGTTCGTTACTACCGAAGATGTATCCACTGATGAAGTAGACTGTATGCCACGTAGAATTACCAAAATGGACCTTAAGGTTCCATCATAGTCAAAATCTATGACGAAAATACAACCACATAAATTGTCAATATGTTTATGTTACAATTAATTCTGAACTGGAACTTGATGAAAGCTTTCATTAAATACACATTACATAATGCATTACCTTTTTCATTCAGAATAAATATGAAAAAGAATATGAATAAACATTTCCTTAGTTACGGATGAATTTTTCAAAAGATGCCGTGAGTTAAGTATAGCACATTTTTGGAAAATAATTGTTCCAATTGTTCATTGTCATCATGGGCAGGGCAAGCGAGGCTTAATTTCACAAATAAATCCAATAGGCGATAAAAGCATTTTTAGTGTGTGGCTGCGTGTGCTGTCCACGTTTATAAAGATGTCCGAGATAAATTTCGTCATTAATGATAAAGATGACCATTTGTTAAAAATATTTTTATCTAGGGCTTACATGTATGGTAGAGATATATTTAGACAGGTCACACGACAAATAATGTAAAAATGGATAATGGTTGGTTTTATCACTTTGTGCAAAGTAAACATCCGAGCAATCCAAAAACCAACTAAGTTAGGAATTCCTCTGAACTTTGCCTTACGTCTTCATAATCTTTAAAGTTCATAATGTTTATAGTTAGGAGAAATTGCATAATGGTAGAAAAAACAATCCTGAATACATGAATTAGCGGAAATATCCCACTCGAAGGAGAATGTTTTTAATTTGTTTTATTCTTCTTCGGTAATTTCAAACAAAAATACATTTAAAATATGTGCATAATTGTTTATTTAAATAAATGTGTTAACATGATGCATTCGAGAACCTTCTAAGGGATATGTTGGGAGAATTCGTACCGGAAAAGTCCATGCAAATTCCATTTGCACATAAACAAAACTGCAGTTTAAAATTTATAAATGCAGATTGTCAAATCCGATAACAACCTTTATAATCTGAATCATACATCGTTTATTTTGAACCACGCGTTTTGCCGCCTATTCGGCTAATTCGTAAATTTAGTATTATAGATAATCATCTATCAAATCGTTTCAATTGTGCTTCTCGTATCCTTCATTAAATAGTCATTAGAACTAAGGGGAGAGGATACTATTAAAGTTATATACATATTTATTATTTTTATGTATGTCGTATATGCTGTGTCTCTTTTTAGGGATTTTTTGCATTCATAAAGAAACGCATATTGTAATTCATAAAAGATGACAAGACTAGTGTATTGTCTTTTTTCAAAGGGAAAATCACAAATCGTTTTCAATTATAAAGAAATAATATTAATAAAAATCACCTTTCTCTTTTCTACACTTCCCCCTGTCAATAAAGCAAGCAACTGCAATGACCACTAGACCAAAAATAGCCACCACCGATATAACTATTCTGTAAGAGGAGAAAGCAAAATATTATTATATGCCACTGGGGAGGACAAAGTCACATTTTTCAACATGATGTTTCAACTATAAATAATATTTTAGATGTTAATAATAAATCAAATAAGAGATGATAGTCCAGCAATAAATACCAAGAGAAATTCCATGAGAAAATAGATAATTTAGATCAAAAATAGTAAACTTCAACATTCATGACATTTAAATCCGTCAAAAATGGGTATCATTGTGAAAATTATTCATACAGTCTTAATCCTGAATATAGAAAAATATATGTCAGATTAGAATTAGCGATTGAAAGAGGCAGATATACAAAAATACCAAGAAACTTAAGATTATGCAGCACATGCAATGAAATTGAGGGTTTGTCTCATTTCATATTAGATCGTCAATTAAAGGAATTTTTTCGAAATTTTTTTATTAAGTCTCTTAATTGAAGAAACTTTGACAAAGGATGAAAAGTTAAACTACATTTGAAATCCAGAATCAAAGGAACAAGTTGCTAGGATCCTTTTTGAAACAGTCTCTTTCACTGTGTACGGGGGGCAAACATATTTCATAATTGTTTCTTTAATTTGATGTTTTGTTTGCTTGGTTTTTTTTGTAGCTGTTGACCCTTCGGGGTGTAAGATCCTAATAACATTTATGACTAATTTTAATTTTCATGATCTCGTTATATACCACTGCATACTTTGCAAAAAATATCTACCGAATTCGAAACCAATTCTTTAATGCAGAAGATGTGCATCGATTGATGACCCATTAGTTATGCTCAAGGCCAAAGATGGTGAAAAAAATCAATTATTCAAAATGTTGAAGAGCATATTCAAAAATTCAAAATGGCCAAAATCATCTAAGAACAGAGTGGCCAAAATCTTATAAGAACAGAGCTATTGCTTGCAGGAAATACTCCTTAAAGTTTTCAGACAAGAGTGGACACACAAAAATGTCTCGCCTGTCGTGTATTTCTAATGAAAGTAAATGCTATCAGTATTCGAAAAACAGAGCAAAACACAAAAACTTAACTATAACCACTGAACCATGAAAATGAGGTCAAGGTCAGATGACTCATATCAGTTGGACATGCACACCTTACAACCCTTCCATACACCAAATATAGTAGACTTATTGCATACAGTATTTGAAAAATAGGCCAAAACACAAAAACTTAACTATAACCACTGAACCATGAAAATGAGGTCAAGGTCAGATGACACCTGCCAGTTGGACATGTAAACCTTACAATCCTTCCATACACCAAATATAGTAGACCTATTGCATACAGTATTCGAAAAACAGGCCAAAACACAAAAACTTAACTATAACCACTGAACCATGAAAATGAGGTCAAGGTCAGATGACTCATATCAGTTGGACATGCACACCTTACAACCCTTCTATACATCAAATATAGTAGACTTATTGCATACAGTATATGAAAAACAGGCCAAAACACAAAAACTTAACTATAACCATTGAACCATGAAAATGAGTCAAGGTCAGATGACACCTGCCAGTTGGACATGTACACCTTACAATCCTTCCATACACCAAATATAGTAGACCTATTGCATACAGTATTCGAAAAACAGGCCAAAACACAAAAACTTAACTATAACCACTGAACCATGAAAATGAGGTCAAGGTCAGATTACACCTGCCAGTTGGACATGTACACCTTACAATCCTTCCATACACCAAATATACTAGACCTATTGCTTATAGTATCTGAGATATGGACTTGACCACCAAAACTTAACATTGTTCACTGATCCGTGAAATGGGATCGAGGTCAATTGAAAACCGTCTGACCTTGCAAGGTACGCACATACTAAATATAGTTATCCTATTACTAATAATAAGAGAGAAATTAACATTACAAAAAATCTTAACTTTTTTCAAGTAGTCACTGAACCATGAAAATGAGGTCAAGGACAATGTACATATGACAGACGGAAACTTCGTAACATAAGGCATCTATATACAAAGTATAAAGCATCCAGGTCTTCCACCTTCTAAAATATAAAGCTTTTAAGAAGTGAGTTAACGCTGTCGCCGCCGCCGCCGCCGCCGCCGCCGGATCACTATCCCTATGTCAAGCTTTCTGCGACTAAAGTCACAGGCTCGACAAAAATCAACATTTCAACGACAATAAATTTAAAGAATCAATTTCTGGTTAGTATTAAGATACTAGTAAATAAATAATTAATACTGAACATTTGAAACATTTTGCTTGAACAAGAATGTAAAGCAATAGATTTATTTGTTTCATTCGATTTTTCATAAGATAGATTAATTCTAATATAAATAAAGACAAAAAAGTTTCAAAGTAATAACCCTCTATAGAAACTCATTTCCGGAATCACAATTCTGACTCTAAAATTATAATTTGAAGCAAGTTATTTCCCTTGCTTGGAAGTTCCGGGACATAGTACTGGTTTCTGCAATTAAGAGTAAAAGGTTAGCTGTTTTTAAAACTTGTTAATTCATTGTAATTTACACGAAATGTTTGGTTTACTACTCACGATCTTTTTGCTTCCAACATACTTGTAATCAAACATGATTATCAAGCTGGAAATAATTGTATATCAAAGTAATAAATAATTTCTATTTAGTTCCTACTGGTTGCTCTGCATTGCAGTGAACCGGTACTACTTCCCAGCAAGAGAAAAACCTTGCTGCAAATTATAATTTAAGAGTCAGAATCGTGATTCCGAAAAGATTTTCTGAAAAGGGCTATAAGCTGTTCTAAAGCAAACTTTCAAAAGACCAAAATCTGAGAACAAGGGATTGGTTTTAAGAATACAAAGAATAAATTCTGTACAAAATTATCTAAAAGAATAAAAGGTTCTTACACGAGTTCAAAGTGAATACTTGAAAATCTTCAACAAGTTTATAAAATTCACGTCTTCCCCGAGTGGAGCACAACGAGTTCAAGATTTTCTAGTTCCTTACTTTTGAACGAGTATAAGTGCCTACACGATTTTTAAGTTTTGCTGTACCTAGGTTAATTCAGGAAGTTAGATAACATTATGCCTGATTGGTCAAAAGGTATGTACATTTGTGAACGGTGCGATTTAAATTGGTCTAAAAGCAGTGGAAGATGAGGCCTCGTGTAGTGGGAAATGAGGTCCAGTGAACCGATCTTCAATGGGTCATCTCACACTGAAAATGGCCATTTACGGAAGAATTATAAAACATAGACACCAAAGAGAAATATAGTAACAAAAAAAACCAAGGCTTTACCTTCCTATATGCATGCTTGTCTTTTCTATTACGTGTGTACTATCCGTATTATTTGCTACAATATAAGAACAAAAATATGTAATAGAACAAATCTATGCATAATGAATAAATCAAAGGTTCTTTTCTTCAATTGGAAAAAGAAACGTTTTTGTCAAAAATAAATTAACTCTGTTTAAAGTGAAATATTCAAGCTGAATATGTGATCATAATTCTCTGAGACTAATAAAAATGAGTAACAATTTATATTACAATTGCAAGTTGAATGTCGATTTGTGTTAACCAAATTGATCAGGAATGTAAGCTTGTATGCAGAAGACCATAGAAGATATATGTGTATATATAAAAAAAAAATGACATACACATGAATGCTTTCTCTCCTAATATTTTGACTACTTTCTTCATTGAAAAAACATACTTTAAAAGAAAAATAAAACAAGTCAAGTAATGCTTACTATTTTTGTCTGTTGTTCCTGGTAAAGGTTTTTCCGTTGTAGTTTCTTGTGGTTTTAAACTTTTCTGGACTTTAGACAACCTGGTTTAATTATAACAATAATATAATTATTTTTATTAAAAAAACATACCTTTTGACTGCACCCTTGACCACTTTTTGAATAGTTGCAAGTTAAAGAAATGGATCCCAAGGAACAGCCGAAATACTGAAGACAAATTCAAATACTATAAAAAAAATCATATTTTTGTACCTAACACAAATTAAAGAGAGACATAGAGCATGACATTTCAAAGACAAACAAGTGGTTCGCAAGGGTGGATGTGACACACTTCGACAAGAACACCATATAAATAAAGTACTTGCAGTACAAATGATACAGGCAGTTTAAAATAAATAAAACACTGGGTTTTATAAGGTAGTCATATTTGGACGATTTTACGTCCATACTGTCATTTTTGATAATGTTCTCTCTTTTTTGCCTGAAGAAAAATCTTCAATTTAACGTTTGTTGTCTTCGTTGAAGAAAAAGAAAAAAATACCAATAAAACTTACATGAAAGGCAGACATGTTCCATTCAAGCTGAGCTTAGTTCCTCTAGGACACTTTCCTTTGAAAATGTGACAGTTACAACTATCAAAACCCCAGAAATTTCTTTTCGTATCACATATGCACGGCTTGGGACAACCAGACTTTGGCTGGTAATCTACTCTTACTGCTTCTGTAAATTAAAATCAAAATAAGAAATGAGCTGTCAAATTGTCAGCAAGACTTTCCTTTATCATTGTTTGGAACCGACCCTCCCCCCCACCCCCTCTTTCCGCCCGCCCCCCACCAAGCAGCCCCACCCCAGCAGTCCGACAACCGTTACTTCGCAAGACTAATAGCCATGTTTTACCGTTATTATAAGTTTTGACTGTCTGCAGGCTGTAAGGCTTTTTCGATTTAGTAGAAATGATTTTATTGAAAGTTTTTGAGAACGATCTTATTATGTTGTGCAGGGTAGACATGGGAATTTAACAGTAGGCTTAACAGCGTTTCACAGCCAGAAGCAAACGATTTTACAAAAATAAAATCGCACAGTATAATTTATCAGTAATTTGTGTGGACATTCTTTGACCAAACAGGCTGATTATTTCACCATATATTTTTCTTCGCCCACTTTTACCTTAATTTTAATGAAATGAGTAATATAAAGAAAAATATGAAAGTGACACAAACATTTCTATACGATTTTTTTTAATCTTATGGTTTTACACACATTAAAATACAATAAAAAGAAATTAAATTTTTAAAAAAGGTATTTACCAAATGTACATGAATCAAATCGTAAACACTCATGCACATTATCCGAATTGGTCTCTTCCGCTAGCCAGGTTGACTCAGGGCAAGACGTACACTTGTCTTCTTCTAAATCCCCTGTGCAAATTCTTACATAAAAGCCTGCAATAGATAAATCCCAATAATTGAAAAGACACTGTTAATTAGTGCAAACAAAGATATCTCTTGCAAAACAAAGTATTTTTATTGTGAGGGGATGAGTACACTTGTTTTATGTTTGCAATAGTTTGAATTAAATCTAATTAGATGTGTACACATCAATGATAATAATGATGATAATAATGTAAATGATGAACTATGTTGCTTCTTGGGTACTTGTAAGCTTTTCCATTATTGGAATTATAACTATGTTACCAACTGCTTGTTTTTAAACAATTTTTCAATGAACTCAAAAAATTATCACAGGAATGTTTTATTAAAGAGTTGTTATTTACATTTGAGATACAATCCTTCTTTCCCTCCCAATGTAAACAGTGCTCTGGTGTTCAATCCCAAATTTTCCCAATTCAACTGTACTGGCTACGTGACGAATGTCGTTAACGGGGTAGGATATGCTTACCCTTCCAGAGCACCTGATGTCATTGCTAGTGCTTTAGTTGCTGTGCTGTTTTGTTCTATTTTTGTTAAGTTTATTACCTATTTTATTCTTTTCTTGTTTGTTTGTTCCGTTCCATTCTCCAAATTTTGTCTTTTTCTTATACTTCGAATTTGTGGACTTTTCCCACTGTTTTGTCGCTTCGGTATTCTTTTACGGATTGGCACATGTACATTTATTATGAACCAGATAAAAAAAGTATATGTTAATTTACCTACCAGGTTTGCAGCTTTCCACAATTTTCTTACAACAGATATGTTGTGGTTGATTTTGTCTCAAATTTATCCTTTGTATGAACCCTGCTCTGCACTCTTTACCCGCACTCATTTCTGTGTTTATATTTAGAATGAGCACAAAGGCGATGGTTTTCGACATATATGAGTTCTGGAAAATTGAAAAAAATAATGATTCTAGATTTAACTATACATTTGGAAATAAGTTTTAAAAAATCTTAACAAAAGTTTTTAAATGACTTAATAAATGACTTCGTGTAATAACCATTCGATTTTTTCGGGAGGAGGGAGGGGACAAATTCGAAAAAAACCAGAAAGTTGGAAGGGGGAGGGAAATAAAGGACGCATTAAAAAATATTACATGGAATCGAATAATGATCAATAATGATATATTTTAATAAAAAAAGGCTCATATAAATCACGAATACAAACAAATCAAGGGTCCATCGCTTCCTAGCATCCCCATCTCTTTCATCATGTATAAATAATGAAATTGTTGTTACCTTAATGCATAAATAAAATTTGTATTAAGCATACCATTTTGTAGGACTTCATTTATCTACAATTCGTGATATTGCACTGATTGAGGTCTCAAGTAAACCAGATAAAAAATGTACTTTAGATAAAGTTTGAACTCCCCGCTTTTTTTCTTTTCTGTTTGTCTCAGTAATAACAACTGTACAAGCTTGTTATCATGTAAGGTATTATGAATACCCGTATTAAAAATCTATATTTAAGCTGGGATTTTCCTAAACTATTTTTAAATGAAATGACATATTCATATTTAAAAGTCAAACATATGCAATCATTTAGACCCATAAATGCGTATGTAAACAAGAGAATTTAATGTAATTATTCTGTTCAATTTTGGGATGAGCAATAAAGAATTTATATTTATATTTGTATTTGGAATGGGAAGAACAAGGTATAACGGGAATAATCCAGGCGGAATTCCCAAATTTGAAATGGATTTACACGTACACTGTCAATGACTGTATGCATAAATGAAAGACGTATACTAAGTTTGCTCTGACTGTGAGGGGCAACCATTTCATTTTTTAGGATGATGACAAAGAATCTGGGAAAAAAACTGGACTGGATATCACCTAATTGGAATTTAAATAATGGTATAATTATATACTTTGAAGAAAAAATGGGAAATGGCTTAGATTGCCAGCCGCAAAATGCAGTCTCATGGATCATGTAGATGCCTCGTAAAAATCCAGCATCCAAGATCATGTCCTTGTCTTGTCCACTTCCAACAGTTAAAATCAAATCGTTGCTCCCTTGTCTTGATTATGACGAGAAATTGTCTCAACTTTTTCAAAAATATTTAAAATGAATTGAAAGAAGGTTTATAACTTACCGTTAGCCTCATATTGCATTCTTTCTCTGTAAATTTGTGTATGCAAAAAAAGAAGTCTTTCTAGAATATTCCACCTCACTATTCTCTCCAATTCTCTCTGCAAAAGAACACGATCTAACGGGATTAATCCGGATGGAAATTCCCAAATTTTTACACGGCTATTTTTAGATTTTCAAGTCACGTAAAGTTTAAAAGTCATAACTGCACAGAATAAAAACTAAATGATTTTTATTAAATTTTAGATACATGTAATATCTCTTATTGCTACATTTTGTACATCAAAATTTAGTGTGAAGCAAAACATTTTAATATTAATTAGGTCATTTTTTCGTAAAGTGTCAATACCTGTTTTATTGACATGAGAATATTTAATGAGGCTAGAAAGTTTTTTTTTTTCTCTTTATAAAAAGTGATATTTTGGATTACTGTGTTATGATTTTCACGGCCCAGTCAATCATACTATTTTTCATCCTATTTTTCTGAGCCTCAGTTTGTTTCCTGTCATTTTTCTTTTGAAAATTCCTTACTTATTCTCATAGAATAAAAGGAATATTCCTTCATGCTGATTGAATGACCTTCTTAATATTGGCTGTCGATCGAGAACTTGCATAATGATGGTTAATTTACAAAGTACAAATGTACGCATGAGCCGATCGGTTTTGCTGTTGGAAGATATCTAATTCATTGCTTTGGCAATGATATTTTACAAAATACATGATTAAAATTACTAGTGGATAAATTTTGGAATAGTATTTGAAATTTTGGAAGGAAACTGTGTATGTCAAGATTTGGGTACCTCAGTTTGGGTCATTTAAGTTTTATTTATCACAATATCATGCGTGTGATATGGGATTTGTTATTACTAGTTGTCCTATACATTAAAATTGTTATGCAAACATACCATAATTTTAATTGAAATGAAGGGGAAGATTTAGTTTGTTTTTAGAAGTAGCAGCACAGGGCCCCAGATATATTTTTTTAATCTGGGAGTTACTACCTCCAGCTGTTTGTAAGGAACGGGCACTTTAACCTCCAAATAGCATCACTAAAGGGGAAAAATGAGACATCGAAGAGTAAAATTAATTTACTTGATTACCAAATTGAACCATTCACATTAATGTCACAATTACTGTTATTCTCACCCTCATTAACAAAGTTTATCCCGACAGCATTAAGACTGTCGTGTAAATTATGCATCTTACACGTTAAAACACGTGAGCTCAGACGCTTTGATTTTTTAAAGCCTATGCGTTGTTATTGTGGAACAAGTGTAACTTTGAAGACCAAAAAATATTTCTCAAGTTTTAAAGCGTAAAAGACGCTAATCTGGGGACCTGTTTATATTGTTGTTAGCCTGTGAAAATGTTACCACTGTGTTGTATTTTTTCCCATTGCATAAAAAGTCTGAGTAATTGTATAATACAAAGTACGGTCCGCGCTGTTATGGTCCGATTCGTCGGTGGTCCGAGCTGTTCGGATTTTAAAATAATGTATAGATGAAGGCTATGAAAACTATTCACCGACATATCAAACCTACCGGTTAATCTTCAGATAACATGTTTAAATTCGTGGAATCATTCTTCAGATCCAAGTCGGTAAGTTCATTTATATTTAATAAGAATGCTAAAGAGTAATTTACCACGAATCAAGAGGTATTAAAGTGACAAGGTGTGGTGTTTATTATGTAGTTTTACGAAGCTGTCAGAATCAAGAAAGTGGAAAACATTTGCTAATCTTAATGATGTTTTAATGGTATACAACAATAAAAGAAATACTTTTAAATTTCTCAGCTACTTTTTTGCCTCCAAATTCCTAAATTTCTTTTGGAAAGAGTTCCATATGCCCCCTCTTCCGCTGTGTATATCTTAGACGGAATAAGCATATATATGTACTTATGGGTTGCCAAAAGAAACTCTAGCCTTTCTTTTGTCATCTTTTTGTTTACTCCTGTATAAGTTGGTCAGTTTGATATATCTTGCAGCTACAATCCTAATCGATAAAGATTAAATTTTCCTTAGTATTTCACACGACTTGTAAGGTAGTTCGTCATGACTACTAATGATCACTAGCCTGTCAACACTGGGGTTGTGAGTTCGAATCTCACCTGTGGCGGGGTGTGTTCGACTCCGATCTTAATTGACAAGGATTGCCAATTTTCCTACCGAAGGTCGTTGGTTCTCTCCGGGTACTCCGGCTTCCTCCACCAATAAAAACTGGCCGCCGCGAAATGGCCAAATGTGCTGAAAACGGCGTTAAACCCCAACTAAACAAACATACGACTTTTACATACATGTATGCGTAGTTCTTTAAAACCACAGCATTATGTTATAAAACAATTTATACTACCAATGAAGTAAAGGGCATTGTATATGATTTAATTGGTCTGATATTTGCCACCTTGAATTCCAGAATAAAAAAGTAATAAAAAAACTTTAAGCTTAAGTACTGTTAAAATGATGCATTTTAAGGAACCTATTTTGTTTTCAACAAGAAATTTCTGTAATAGAAATCCATGAAAAACACATATTTCATTCATTTCTGGACCTTTGAACTAAAATTTTAATGTAAGCAACAGCCTTGCCCAAAAAGATATTTCACTGAAATGTATCTTTATGTTAGACAAACATTATATTAAAAATCTTTTTGGGCAAGGCTGTTGTACATAGTCGTTTAGACCAAAATCTGCTGTGAAAACACTACATTTTCTTCAAATCCTTGATTTAGCATACTTTCATGACATTGCTGTTGCATCATGGGAATGAATTTTGTACAATGATTGCTGGATTGTGAAAGTTTGATCATTATACGAACTGAAATATAAATTTTAATTTTTCATGTCAGATGGGGCCAAATAATGGCTGAAATCATACCGCCTTCTTTTGCTGGGAAAGGAGTACCAAAAGACACAGACTGAAGAATGAAATGAAGACTATTCCCAAGACGAGGCGAATACGTAAAAACAAAGAAAAATAACATGCGGATAAAAAAGGGAAAATCAAATAATTAAAAGATCTAGTTAACTAACCCGATAAATAGTTGTCCGTTTGTCATTGTCAAATATTCCATGTCACATTGAATTGAATTTAACACCTTACATCATGTTTATATTTATTATCATCTTTATACATATTTTAATTTTCTTAGCAAAGAGAGGAAGAGAATTTTATCAATAGCAACCCTGTCTTTGTTAATGTAAGTACCAGTTGTTATATATCAAATGGATCGTTTACATAAATTGGGAAGACGTCCCTTTCCCCACCCCACCAAATATATAATTTGAAACTTCGAATACGAAGGTATTTACATTTTGACAATGCAAGTACTATTAGTGTTGAGGAAGGGCAAACAGATTTTACAAGCATTAAAATCACGAAAAATGCTTCATCAAGAAAAACAAACTGATGTAATTGTATTGATACCGTTATTTGCATAATTATAATTGGTTAGACTTTGTGAGAATTCATAAACCATTTTTGCTGAGTTGTGAAAATTTCGGTTTGCGATTCCAGTCCCTTATGGTATATACATTGTAACCAGCTGAGTTACTGTCATGGAGGGGGAACCTAAGAGTCTACCAGGAAGTTTTGAAAACTAAGGAGCACAGTGCTGTTTTCGGTCATTTTAATATATGAATCTCCTCTGCAATTCTTTGGGGTTTTTTTTGTATTTCATTTAGAGCTTGATGACTACCAGTGAGACATATTTTTTCATTGGCCAACGACGTTACTTCCTTGAACCGGAGAAATGGTGCTGTTTTTGGCTCGCCTTCGACAAATGTCGCGAAAGGCGAGATATGGGTATTACTCTCCGGCGGCGTAAGTTTTAAAAAAGAAATTTTAAAACCTTAATATCTTTGCACACTTAAGATCTTTAGTCCACAGACTATTATGGCATAATCTTTGCAGCTGTATACTTGTCTTGTCGCCTCGACCTCGTTTTGATGGTTCACTAACTTAATAAACCTTTATAAAATCTGCGATCAACTTTTGTGATTAAGTCCATTTCTCGGGAACTGCAATACATAGGCCCACCATATTTGGTCTATAGATTGTTCATAGTGGGTATATGCTAGTCCGAGACCTGTCTTTGGACCTTAACCTTAATTTCATGCTTGAGTGACTTTCCTGATTAAGTCCATTTCTCAGCAACTGTAATACCTAGACCTATGAATAGTTCTTCGTGGGTACATGTCAATCTGACAACTGTCGACCCATCTTGACCAAATGTTCATGATTGAGTGACTTGTGTTACATTCTTGAGATTAAATTTCCTGTTAGCAACTGTGATACTTACATTTGTACACCTTTTATAATGGTCTATAGATAGTTCTTGTGTCCATGCCAGTCTGACCCTGTCACCAGATTTTGAAATGATTTTATGCTTGAATAACTTGCATTACATTTTTGCTATTTAGTCCATTTTTCTGCAACTGAAATACATAGACCTTCCAGATTGGGTCTATAGATAGTTCTTTTCGAAACATGCTAGTCTGATGGCAGTTTACCAATCTTGACCTTAATATCATGCTTGAGTGACTCATTTCTCAGCAACCGTGATACCTAGATTCACAATATTTGGTGTTGAGATAATTCTTATTGGGTACATGCCAGTTTGATACTGGACACTTAACTTGACTCCAGTTTATTCTTGAGTGACTGGTCATACATTTTTTAGATTAAGTCTATTGCTTGGCAACTGTAATACATAGTCACCACTAAATTTGGTCTACAGATAGTTCAATCTGGGTACATGCCGGTTACCATCGATATTTGACAGCCTGACACCTGTCAACCAACCTTGACCTGATTTCATGCTTGAATGACAATGACTTTCATCACTAATTTTCGCAAATAAGATCATTTTTCAGCAAATGTAATATGTAGGCCATCCATGTTTGGTCTACAAATATATTTTGGTGGGCCAAATCGAATTAAACTTTATAAAGGTCCTTTATAAAGTTTGCTCATTTTGTCTTGATCGGATAACAAACATGTTCGCCATGGGCAATTGTTGTTTCTGATTTGCTGAGTTTTCAAAAATCTTCTCCTCTGAAACTGCTTGGCTAAGTGGAATAAACCTGGCAGGAAGTATATATTAGGGTCCTTTATAAAGTTTGCTCTTGTTGTTCCGATCGGATCACAAATATGACGGCAATTGGCGGCTCTTTTTTCTGATTGGCTGATATAAAAAAAAATTCTCCTCTGAAATCGCTTGGCCAAATGGATGGAACAAAACTTGACAAGAAGCATGTATGAGAGGTTGTTTACAATGTTTCCTCATTTCGTCCAGATCGGTCAACAAACATGGCTGTCATGGGCAGTTCTTGTTTCTCGTTGGTTGACTAAAAAGTTTTTTCTTCTCTGGAACTGCTTGGCCAAATGGAATGAAACCAGACAGGAAGCATATATGGGAGCTTCTGTACAAAGTATCCTCATTGTGTTCCGATCGGACTACAAATATGGCCACCATGGGTAGTTCTTGTTTCTCATTGGCTGATATAAAAAATCATCTCCTGAAATCACGGGGCTAAATAGAACGAAACTTGACAACAAGCATAAATGGGAGGTCCTTTATAAAATTTCCTAATTTCCGGATTGGACTAAAATATGGACGCCATGGGCAGTTCTTTTATTTGATTGGTTTGTTTTAAACAATCTTCCCCGCTGAAGTCCCTTGGCCAAATGGAACGAAAATTGACAGGAATTCATCATTTCGTACCGATCGGGTAACAAACATGGCCGTCATGGGCAATTCTTGTTTCTCATTGGATGATTTAAAAAAGAAAATTTCTGGAACTACTTTGCCAAAACTGTCAGCCAAACTGTCAAACAGGAAGCATCTATGGAAAGTCTTTAATGAAATTATTTTTTTTTTCATCCTGATTGGACAACAAGCATGGCTGACATGGACAGTTCTTGTTTCTGATAGGCTGATATAAAGAAATCTTCTTCTCTGAAACTGCTTGGCCAAATGAAACTTGACAACAAGCATCTGTGGGAGGATTTTAACAAAGTTTTTTATTTTGTCCAGATCACGCGACAAACATGGCCACTATGGGCAATTTTTGTTTCTGCCAGGTGAGCGATATAGGCTCAGCCCTCTGAGCCTCTACTTAAGTGAAGTTTCTGAAAGTTTTTAGAATCATAAGTAATGAAAGTTGTTTTTACGGAATTCATTGGCGTGTAAAGTTTAACTAACTTACACGCCATCTGTGGGAGGTTTTTAACAAAGTTTTTTATTTTGTCCAGATCACGCGACAAACATGGCCACTATGGGCAATTTTTGTTTCTGCCAGGTGAGCGATATAGGCTCAGCCCTCTGAGCCTCTACTTAAGTGAAGTTTCTGAAAGTTTTTAGAATCATAAGTAATGAAAGTTGTTTTTACGGAATTCATTGGCGTGTAAAGTTTAACTAACTTACAATATAACGAAGGTCGTCATTCAATTTGGGAACGAGCTGGTCTCGTATACACACCGATGAATTCTTTCAAAACAATTTTTAGTGCGATAATATTCTTCAATATCATGCTATGTTTATTAATTTTTTTTTGTATTAACAAACTTGTTCTTAAATATGATATTCTGTATATGTAATATATTGTCTTTCCTACTCTGTGTGTAAAGAGGAGAAGATTTCATAAGTTTTTTACTTGTCTGATCCTATTGTCATATGTGATGTTTTGACAGTAAAATGTGTTTAAAGTATGTTCTTCAATATGTCATGTTCATCCGTATAGCAAATTCACCCATTTCAGATAAAATTAGCGGACGACCTAAAAGACGAAGACTGGGATTCATTAGAAGCTAAAATAGACAAACACGTGGTATGCGATATTCTTTCTCTCTTTCTTTTTGGTGGTGGTGGTGGTGTGAGAGTACATGTATATACATATAAAAATATTGTTCTCTTTCTACCCAGCTCTCCATCTCTCTCAAATTATTTCGAATGTTCCCCAGGTAGACTCATAAAACTCCTAATTAATATATATGAATCCGAGAATCTGAATACAAAGCTTTGCTAGGAGAGGGTGTTTAGTCTCATGTTTTTTCTTATATACGAAATATTGCAAAATATTTAGATTATTGTTTCAGAGACTGATTTTTAGAATATTTCGTCTACAGGAAATTAAAAAAGAAGAACAGAAAAAGCTGACCACGAAGTATAAGGAGGGTGTCGGTTCTCTTGTTGACTACGTTGACAGCTTAATAGAAACACACGAAGTTCACAGACAAAAGGTAGTATACTGCTGCTATGTGCTGGTTCGTAACGAAGCCAAAATGGCGTTTACGTTGAATGTAAACACAGTCCTTAAATAACAAGATATCATCAAACATACGATACTATGAGAATGGAGTACATATTCAGTAATTTTTCTGATCTCTGTTAGGTGTATTGTTTTAATAGAACCTTTTATCATACCCCAGAATATATATGTATGCTATATATAGGAAAATTAATTCAGATAAATTTGTCACTTTTTAAAGAATGCAAAGAGCCGTTAATAATTCAATGACTATTGTCCTTAGGTAAATAGTCGTATAAGTCTTTATGACCAGATCCGTTGCGATAATGGTCTTTTTAAACTGTTTTCCAGCAACATTACTTTCGAAATTGTCTAGTTTTATCTCACCGTAAAGTAAAAATCCGGGAACATCGGAAATGCTTATTTGTGAGACGACAATAATCGCCTCCAGACGGGAACGATTTGCTTCCCTATCCGAGGAGGATTTACAAGATATATCGGACGACAGGGATGCGAAAAAATAGTGACCGGTGATTAATAAGATTGAAATTTTGTATCAGTCAATCAAGTCAAAATATTTCACGTGAGCTTGTCATAGAAGTTTATGTAAAAGTAACTTCGCTCTATCAAGAAAGTCAACTTAGAAATCACATGCATGTCAGTAACGAATCAGCTGTGGAATATAAACGCCATAGGCTTGAGATGCTGGTATTTTACTACTGGGAAAAGGGAAGTTCACAATTAAAAATTTAAAATAATCACATTCGTCATAGTTTTTGATTCCTGCCCACTTCTCGACAATCGATGATGTCTATGCAGGTATAAGAAATCCATTTCCCCTTTCAACATTCTTTATATATAATCACAGTTAAACAGTTACTTAAATTTGGTTATTTATATCTTAGGATGAAAAAATCACAGCTGAACATGGCACACAGAAACAGCATAACAGGAAGGATATGGCAAAAATACGGGGGGAAAACTACTGAAGATGAGGACGATGATTACAAACAGGTTTAGTGTTTGTGTAATACAATTTGTTTTATTTGAGATTAACACCACTTTCAGCAGAATTTGCCATATAATAGGGCACAGTATTAATTGGCAGAGGAAGTAGAATTACTGGAGAGAACCACCGGCGTTCGACAGGAAAACAAGCAGTTCTTGGATTACTATTTATGGCTAGTTCGCGAAAAGGATTCCTAAAAATAATCATATTGGTTACTAACTAAATAAATTAATAAGCTAATTGATAAGGGAAAAGATCCGTTATGACATACAAATCCAATCAACAGAATCTTGAAAAAATAACATAAAAGAGTACAAAACACAAACATACATGTAGAAACAACAGAGAGTCATGACTTGATAGTGGTGAGGAACAAATGGTATGGATATCCAAACCTCCCCCATGTCTACCTTGACCCTTTGGTGTATAAAACACAATATAAAAGTCAATACATTATGATTGCCAACAAGGTGACCTCTACCTAGAACCACAAACATTGGTTAGACGGTATATGATTCATACAGCAGGGTCGAAATGCGCTCGTTTTTACTGTAATTTTAGATAAGCTACTGGTTGGCTAATTTAATATAAAAATAAATTTAAAAAAAAAGTTTTCAGTTTCTCCAAGGGTATTTATAAACAAGCTAAATATACATGTACAAGCTACAGGAGGAAGACAAATCTACATGTATAATGATTACTGTTTTTTAATGCATTACAAAAAAAATAAAACAGTACAGTCTCAATGAAACTTTTTATTGTGGAAATAAACAGAATTGATCTTTATGAAATTGTGCAAATTGTTAATTTCAGGTGCAGTTTCATTATGTAAAAGCTTCACTTAAGATCGGTTCATTATATATTAATCATTGTTCTGATTTTTTGTTTTGTCATGAGCACCTAAACCTTCCCAAATCTATTCTGACCATCTGGTGTACTATAAAATCCAGTATAGTATGATTGCAACAAGGTGTTATCTAGCTTGAATAACAGCTAGTTTACATTCTGTATAAGTGCATCTAGTTAATAAGTCGTATTAGATATAAAAAGTATCTTTTAGATTGACTGGAGCATGATAAAAAGTATAGGACCAGCAGACAAATTTATGAATACATCCAGGGAGAAGAAAGACAAAAATGGACAGGTGGTCCTTTAATACAGGGTCAGTCGTTTCCAAGAAAAATACAGTGTATGTGTAGAATAATTGTTTAAAACTATTGCATTTTTCTAGTATGGTATTCACATTACTACTTTTGAAGTATTAGATTGTTTTGCTATGTTTTGTGTCGTTATATTTTTATGTATCCTCCATAAATATTGTAATAATTGATAACATTAAGACAGATGTGTTAAACCAATACATATTGTATATGTAGCAGCAGAGCATGGTTTGTCTCCCAAAATTATCTACCGCACCAACTGGGCATCGAACACGGAACCTTTGGTTCAGTAGTCCACCGCTCTACAAACTGAGCTACAGGAGTACTCCACTAGCGCAACTAATGGAGGGTGGTTATAAACCATAAACCTATTATGGTGCTATAACTTCAATCGTACACCTGGGAAGCCCCGTCACATATATATTAGGATAAAAGAACAAATCACTGGCAACAAGGTTTTAAAAAAACTGTCTGAAGTTAGACTGTACTGAAAATGTTTGGAGAGAAAGTTCACTGAATTCATCCTCGAGGTTCCCAAGCATTTCGATTTAGCCGACGTCCTAATAATTAACCCATGTGTTGTCGTAATACACACATTCAGTATTAAAGGTCAACATTTAAATCCCACATTTTGGAATTTAAAAATACGACTAAAACTTTAGATAATTTCTAGAAAAATTATCTGTTTGAACTTTAATCAATCATACAAAATAAAGTTATACCAAAGTTAACTTTCCGGTTTTCCGAAAAATCCATAAGTCAACAAGACGACGAGCATATCAATTGTTCACATTCATCGTTTAATTGTCAAAAGTGGTCGTTAAAAAATTTTTTACATGTTATTTCATTGGAATTTATGTGGTCGTTGATCGCGTTGGGCAGGTGGTCGTTCAATACAGTTAAATTATTTAGGAAAAAACGCTGGGGGGAATTGATAAAGGTTGCTTACAGCAGTTGGTAGTTTGCACAGGTGTGAATATATTTAAATATTTTGAATGCAATTTTTGCATATATCACGCAACACAGGGTTGTAAATCTTAATTTTATAAAATCTCATAGGAAGAGTTAGCTTGAGTTACATTGAAAATTCCATAGGCGGAATGTGTTTGTTTCTCTGGAAACATTATTGAACAAAATCTGGTAACTTCAATTTTTTTCAGCTACGACTTACCTCATTGGATCTTTCACTCAAGTGACTATACAATTCACATTGATTAAGGTATTCAAATTTTGAAAAATCCATTTCACGAAATGAGTTGTCCAGACTGTCGGATAATTTTACTTGATACAGTCATTTAGTAATCATGTTGTTCAGTTGGCTCCTTGCCTATCCATATCTTCTGGTGTAATTTTATCTTTAACAGTACATGGAAAGCTGGTTTTGGTCCAACAAATTTAGTTTACCATACGCACACATTCATTGCACATGTAAAACGTCATTAGTATTTTGCTCACTGACATGGTTTTTTAAAATTATTTGGTCATTTTAACATACCTGAGGAATTGATATTGTTGAAAATTGTTGTGGTCAGTAAGCTATCTGATATTTCTTTGGTCATTTACAGCTCCATAAATTATGTACGTTTCCACTTTATTTAAGAATATGTGCTGACCTTAGATGCATAGTTTTACGAACAGTTCATGTTGTGTTATTGACATTTAATCTGTATGCGTTTTGTTTTCAGTATGAATAGTTTCTAGTAATACTCCATAGGACATTCCTATACTAGTATTTCTTTTGAATTTAGTGCCTTTTTTGTCTAAATAGTGTTTAGTCATTAGCTGATTCTATAAAATCGCGTATTAATCAGAGTTTTATTGCTTGTCCCTGATATTATATAACTAATCCAGTATTTAATGGAGATGATAGCATGTAATTTAATCTTATTTTCTCTCTGAGTGTCACAAGGCAGTCGTCTTTTTCAATATTTTTTCTTTTAAACCGTACATTCTTTTTATACTTTTACATCCTATTTTAGTATGTTCAGAAACCAGTATTTTTGAAGTTGATGTAATGACGTTATTTGGTCTCTATTCTGCTTAAATTCCTTTATTTTTAATACCATTTTTTCAAAGTTTCGCCGTGATATTGGCTGCTATACCACTAGATCAGCGTTAAACATCATTCAATCCATTAATCTTCAAGTGCCTACATTGTATAAATGTTACATTGATTTTTACTGAAATAAAATACAAAGGAAGACGGAATTCTAAATACACGAATATATTACTCACAGATATAACAAACGAAAATACGACACCTAAAACCTAAGCTAACACAGAACGAAATTTCATTAAAATGGAAATGATACTGGAGGTTATGTATTATTATACACTAATGCCCATTTGTAAAAAGATTGCAATAGTAAAAACAGTTTTCAAAACCGAAAGTCATAATCTGTATCTCCCAATGACGCAATTAACGAACGAAACAACACAACGGATAACAAGAAAGGTCAATAATGACATACCAATCAATCAAAGCAACCCAACTGACAGAACTCCAGACAAAAAATAACATAAAAGAAACATACTACAAAATAACAACATGAAACAACTTCACTTAAAACTAAACTTATGAAAGTAAGTGACACCGTTAGATGTATCCTGCTCCTAATGCGTAACCTTTATGACTTGGTCACCATATATGTAGCAATTTGGGATACTGAAATACAATAATGATTATCAAACAATTGACAAACAGTTTTTGAAAGACAAAAAACGTTGAGACAAGAAAAACTAATCTAAACTATTGGACAACAGAATTAAATACCAAAATGACGAAAAGGCTATAGATTAAAAACATGAATTACACAAAACCGATTGTAGATTACAATGATTTAAATATTACATGCGATGGTAAATAAGAATAAATAGCGTCAGTTAATCGTTTTGATAAACTTCATCACTATCACCTTACTATACGGAATCCGTTTGAACATATATATTTGGTGAAGAAAAAATAGGCATATCTTGATTACTAGCTAATATATTCCTGTAGAGCACAATGTATAACTACAGCGACATCATATGTGATAACACAGAAACAAAATGTATGACAACAGAGAGACACAATGTATGACAACAAAAACACAAAGACAATATATGACACCAGAAACGCAATGCATGACAACAAATAGACACAATTTATAACAATAGGAACACAATGTATGACACCAAAGAAACAATGTATGACACCAGAGACACGATGTATGACACAAGAAACACAATGTATGACACAATAAAAACAATGTATGATAACGCAGAGACACAATATATAACAACACAGGGACACAATGTATAACAACAGGGACACAATGTATAACAACAGGGACACAATGTTTGACAACAGAGGCATAATGTATGACAGCATAGACACAAAGTGTGACCCAAAAAAAACAATGTATGACACCAAAGACACTGTATGACACTAGAGACCCAATGTATGACAAGATACCTAAAAATTTTTCTTCGGATATCGAACGACAGAAGAGACCGTAAGTCCTTCGAGGAATTGCAGGCAAGAATGGACAAAATCAAACAGCAACATTTAATTATGAATTGTTTATTTTAATAATGAATGAAATAACACACGAGTTAAGTTTATTACGAAAATACCTATACCTGTAAGAGATTATTGTACAAAGTCCGCCAAGTTCAATAAAATTCCCTTAAAATCCATTTTTGTGACACTTATAACCAGAAGGAAACATTAAATGAAATGGTTAAAAGTAGCTTGTATTATATTTTAATGATGTGTTGTATTGATATTTGTTCTTGTTTGTATCTAATTTTTTATTTAATCCATCTAATATTTTACATGGAGCTTTTAAGCATTTTTCTTTTTTAAGCTGAAAATGGCGAACTTTGCTCTAAAAATATTGTATACTAGTATTATATCTTAAATTTAAGATGTGACAACCTCAAAAATATAACACCCCATATTACAAATATACATTGCAGGATATCTCAATTTTTGCATTTTTGAAATTCGATGAATACCTGATGTTTATCTTGTTTATATGATACAAATGTATATAAAAAATGAAATACATGTAAAATAAAACTTTCCATTTTTTTAATTTCTACAAAAACTGAAAGCTAAATTCTGCTGTAGCCAAACATTTATAATAACAAAATAGCATTAAACACTTATATGATTAATTTAGATCAAACTCTTTAGCTACATATTCCGTTTATTACATCTCAATATTTCCAAATGTTCTCTGTATGTTTTAATCTTAAATATTACATTTATATTAACAGTATGTCATTATTCTGTAGTGTATAAACCGGAATTCCCCTATTATAAAAATATTCTAAAATAATTATTTCTACATCTAAATGTATGGAAATAAACACTAACAATACTAAAGTGCCAAACACCATTTTTAATGCATATGTGTAAGTATTAAACAAAAGTTATGAAAATAAAACTATGTTGTTATAATGTTTCAAAATTTAAAAACAAAAACATTAAAAGGGTTTAAAATTCAAACTTGTCAATTTAAAGTGTAGAGACACATTGTCGAAATAAACACAACACGAAAATACTATAAAAATATAAACAATAAAACACTGGTGTTTAAATATCATTTATAAGCGTTTACAAATAAGGAAACTAAATAACTAATTTAAATAAATGTAACAAATAAATACAAGCGATCTTTTTGTAAATAGGCCTTTTATCTTATTGACAATAAGGAACTAATTTATATGATCTGTGGTGTATTGCCTTATCACAAAATTAGTCTAGTATTAAACTATGTAACTATACAGACGGTTTTATGTTTATAGGTCGCCCATATCTCCAGTACGATATTTCATATTCTTGTCGTTCGAGTCCTGTTCTAAGATTGTATCTGCTCAAATTCGTTATTATTGGTATATAGAAAAAAGAAAAATATGTATTTGGCTGATATATATGGAGATTATCAATTGATTTTATATATCTTCGGGCTTTCAGTACTCTCAGACATGAAAGAAAATCTAAACAAATTAAAAACTTTTGTGTGTCAGAGGATCGTATCAACTTTAAAGAAAAAATACTGGCTATAGCATCAGCTGTAAGGATTGAACTGACGCGTAGTTAAAAAAGCAAAATGCTTACAATTGTTTGGTCCTTTAAAACATAAACAGCAGTGATAATTTCTTTGTATTTTGTCCCATCATTATAAACACTTGAAAACTTAAGTAAACTCTTTGGATGTGATTTAGTTTCTAATTACATATTTATGTTTCCTGGTATCCAAATAAATTTCAAACAGAGTTGTTATTTGATTCCATTACGGCATTAATAATATATATGTATTAAATATAAATATGCATTGCATTTAATTTCCTCAAATTGTAAACAAAAACAAAAAGAGAATAAAAAAAAATTAACGTCTCATCGAAACTGAACTCCTAAACAAGAGTTGCATACTGTAGTCCAACGTTATTAAAACGGCCTTCTCACTACAAATAAATACCTTATTTCATTCACACATACTCATGCGTTGCTACATGAACAGGTTTAACAAGAACGTTAACAAATGCTTGATAGACATAAGTGGAATATATATAAAGCACAGGTATGTTAACATATGATTTGTAGCAAAATATATTTAGCATAACATATTGATTACTAATGTCTATAGTATCAATATGGATTGACTAAAAAATATGAAGCACGAAAACATTTATGTGTTGGAGCAATCATTTCTCACGGCTAAATTTATTTTCCAAGCACAGATTTAATATTTTTAATTCTAAATTTGAATTTCATGTCTTGTGTTGTACTTTTTTAAACTTCTACTTAAATACCATATTGATTATTTTCAGCTATACTCATTACATACTTTACATCATGTGAAATCTTAAGTTTAAAATGAGCCTAAAGGGATGGATCCTAAATACATGACAGCCAAACTTAAAATTCGCAGCTTTAAATTTGAAATATATATAGTGTGTGCCTTAAACCTAACATGTAATTTCTGTTCTATTGTTCTGTAAACCCAACACCGCCTTTTATTGTGGCGAAATAGGTTACCTACATCAGTCACCACATCGGTAAATTGTGCGCTATTATCATCAATATGCACACGATACCTACTGTTGACCTCAGTCGTGAGTTTTGTGCTCCATATCATCTGGATACTCATGTTCACATCGAGATACATATGTTTGATACACATCTATTCATCGAGATACACATGTTGTCATCCAGGAACACTTTGTAATCGAGATACATGTTTTCTTTGATAAATACTCATATTCATCGAGAAACACATGTTTTCATCGAGTAACAACAAAAGCTAAAAGAATTGGTAAGGTTAAGGTTTTAATATTTCTTAAAATACCAAACATCCTTTAACTAACTCTTCAAGCTAATTGGTAAGTGCATGACCCAATCACACTATAATTGTGTCATTGGGATTGCTACTGTACGATTAACTATAATTTGTTTGCCATCACACAACATAGCACTTCGCTGATATTTATCTTGCCTTAAACTCCCGATTTCTAAACTTTTTTTATGAAAACTAAAACTACATATATTCTGTTAAAGATTACATCTTTGAATGCTTATCAAGTAAATCGGTGTGAATGTTTATCAATAGATGAATTTGTGAGGTATCCATGTAATTATAAACTTCAAATAAAATATCCAATCATCCCAAAGATTAATTGTTTCTTAAAAATATGAAAACGAAGTTGGGATGATAACAAATTTTGATACATAAGACATGGGATTTACGAGTCATCATGAATTGTGCTTAGTAATAATCTAAAAACACGGAAGAGAAATGTCACAACGGCCAAAACATTGAAGCTGAATCTATTTAATGACACGGCTTTGCACGAGGGATATTCCTTTGTTTTCACAGAATTTAACATTTAAAGTATCCATAGCATCCTTTGATGTAAATTTGTTTATTTTCCAAAAGGTTTAAATGAAATGAAATTTATTGGTAGGTTTGCTTTTTACGATACAAAATTCACCTTCCTTACTCATTCATTTGATGATAACCAAACACGAAAAAAATAATAATGTAACTGGTCAATCAAAAAATAACTTTCCACAATCTTTAAGGCCTAGATAAACAATGCTTTTAAAACTTTTAAAAATCGGAAGTTTGACAGACCTCAACGAAAAGTAGTTACACTATTTAAAATCAACTTAGAGAACTAAACTCTGGACCAAAGTCCGCATCAACATTCAGATAATCTGGCTGGTTGGCATCAGGACCGTGAGTATCAGGTGGTCTCCTTTGAAGTACAAGTTCGTTGTCCGTCATTATAGGACTAGTTTCTTGATTAGATTCAAAGGGTGGACTAAAACTCTCTGTGGATGTAAACAAGTAGACATAATCAAGTCTGTATATGTTTTATTTATTTACAAATCTTTTTTTCTCTGTCCATTTACTATTATTTCAAATTTATTTATCCATAACATCTTGCCAATATTCAGATTACAACTTACTATATTTGATAAAAACGGCATACAGTTCTCTATTTGGCGTATGAATACATAATTTAATTGCAGGGAAGAATTGTCTCGCTTATTTTACACACACATACAATTAGCATTGTAAAAACTATCGACACTGACGAAGGCTATTTGTTAAGCCGAAATATTTGTCAATACGATTTTATAACATCATCTTCGTATATTACCATCTTATATTAGTACCGTTGTGCAAATCTTTAGACTTATATATATATATATATATATATATATATATATATATATATATAATTTTAAAAATGATGAATGTAAATATTTCGGGTTTGTGTGCCTATCATACCTATGTTTACGTAAAACACAAATCTTATAACCTGATAATTATGATATTAAAAGCATCGCCATATGCATAAACCCACAAGCATGCCGGTTACTATCGATACCTTCTATTTGCCTTTCGTATTATTTAATTTCTCATCATAATAGTTTGCCCAGTGAAATAACATCTATATTCTCTATGCATACAGTTGGAAGTAAATCATTAATAAAGTTATAGCTAATACCAATAAGGACAAGGGGCGTTAAGCCCAGAATTTGACCTAAAATATGGCCAAAAATAAAATCCCTTGCAAAAAGATATATTTGTAAAAATAACCTTTAAGTACCTACTTAGCCAGAAATAAAGAAAAGTACCATATTTATTGCATTAATATGACGCAACTTCATAAAAAATCTTTAGTTTTTGATGATTTTGGCCGATTTGAAAAACTGCTATAAACCCGCTATTGTCAAGATATTTAGTCAATGAAGACATCATTTTGACGTCACAATGCTGAAAATTAAGCTGAATTGATTCATTTTTCAAGCATCTTATATATTTTACTAAGTCCAAAATACTTTTGTATCAATTCCCCAAATGTTCATATTTTTTGGCCAAAAAAAAAAAAAAAAAACAAAAAAACACCCCAACTTCTTTCAAAGCTGATAGAAAACCATAGCATGAAATAACAAAAATGAGGATAAATGACAAATACCCAATAAGAACAGGCAAATACCTTTGAAATGTCAGTAATATCGAGGTAAAAGCGTTTTCTGTTACGAGAACCAGGATAGGTAAGTGGCGGTTTAGGTACAATAAAACCGGCTCACCCACATCTCTGTTAAGTGCCTGTACCAAGTCGAATTTCCTGACTATCTTTTAATTCTGTATGCTGTATGTGTTACAGCTAGAATATTTTTTGTACATGTATGTTGAAAGTTATGTCAGATGTAAAAACTAATCCATGTGGGACTTTCGCGAGACATAAAGTAAATAAACAAACGAACGATATGATGTACATAAAAAAATGCGTCAGTTATCTTTTTTTTAATATATGTACTAGTTGAAATTTACTCACCGTGTTTGTAGGGTGAAATGGCAGCAATCGGTTTTTCTGTCCTCTGACATGATTCGAAATGATCAGAAGGGTGGAGTAAATTTCTTCCTGTAAACATGAGCTTGTCTGGAACTACTTTGAGATCTGTCTGAGAACTTGTTAATGAAGATATCGTTTCTGATTGGTTTTTAGAATACGTAAACATTGGCAATGATCCTTCTTCGTCCTGTTGTACTGAAGACTGTTTTCGTTTAAGTGAAATATCTAAAAAAAAAGTATATTGAATGATTAATTCTAAAATTCATATTAAGTTATTTCAAAATAATTTAGATGAACACATTGAAATAGAAAATTTAAGTTTAATAATGAACATATTATTTTAGATATATAGTGCTCACACAGAAAGTCACATCCTCAAACACGTCATAGATTTTAATCATTGGATTTCGTATAATCTGGCGATTGTAAAATAAACATGTGAATATGATGGTTTTGTTGATGAAAAAGTTATGATCATAACTTCAATTTTCAGTTTCAGGTACAAATTGTATGCAACATAAATTTTCAACCATGCAAACATTTGAACTTAAATGGCCATTCTGGTCTTGTTTATTTTTACGTTATCTTGCTTTTGCGTAGCGCCATATTTTTAAACAACATAATGATCATAAGATCAAATCAAGACTTGTTGTATTGCAGTCAATCCACAGGGTGATTACCAAATTTAGAACATTCAGAATCAAAGTTAAACATAACATAATTAATTCGTAACTTTTATGAACTTATTTTAACTAGGGTACGTTGACTGCAAGGTATATTATATTGTTTTGTTCTTGTTAAAAATCAAAACAATCAAGATTAAATAAAACAGAAATGGCTGTTCAATATAAAAATGTGTTGCAATGAGCTCAATCGTCGCCGTGAATAAACAGATCTTTACCTTTGATCTTACAGCCAATGGTGACAAAAAGTATCACAAATAATACAGATGATATAATCACAACAATTGCCCTACAAATAAAAAAAAAGATTAAATAAATTTAAAAGAGTTAATTTTCTTTTATTATTTTTGTTTAGTCACTTTCAAAAATAGTCTTTAATAGTATTTTTCCTGTTATCCCTTTTGTTGTTTGTTTATATAACTATTTATTATGTTAGATTACAATTTGTTTTTAATTATCAAAATACCAGATGAAAAGGCGAATCTCACTTATTTCATATATATATTTATTTTTTTTAAAGATTTGTAACTTTTAATGATATCTATAAAGTATTGAACCTAATCTAGCTAGTGCTGAATGCGTTAGAAGCTTTTGACTTTCAAACAGTTTGGCAAATAATCAACCATCGTCAGTTTGTTTATTTAGAAAGTGTCTTTTTGTTTTCTTTGTAATTTATTAACAAGTTTTATTTTGATTTTTTTTATAAATGAAAACATAATATATACATTTAAATGATATCAATAAAATTACATATATCCTCAACCCAAGATCACATATTCAGGTAAATAAGCTTGACTCCTTTTTAAAATAGTCCATAGAACTGAGGACAGGGGACTCTTGAAAATGTAGCCAACAATATATATAAGTAATCATGTTGATGTTGTTTTAATTTTGTTATTTTGTGTCACATACTATGAAATGTAGTATTATGACAATAAAGATTTGAGTTAACTTTCATATTTTTCGAGAAAAAAAAAATGTGGTTTCGTATGTTCCATGAGTGGAAGGTTTATACTAATTTTGTAAGGTGGTGTCTTTTTGTATTATTTCTTTGTATTTCCTTTAATATGTTCATATTTAGTCGCAATTACTAGAAATGTTACATAAGGATCCAAATAATGTAAATGTATGATACTTACCAATTTGTCCGATTTCCATTAGTTGTAGAGATATTAAGTGTTCTGTTACCTAAATGATGATATTTTTGAATATTATTTCGGAACATCTTCACATAATTTTTATTAAATGTAAAATGTTTTATTTCATTATATAACTGGAAGTTAGCATTGTCATGATTGTGGTCTAGGTAATCTTTTGCAGCTACAAACGTAATTATTATCATTGACTGTCAAAACTGAGATTGTAAGCTTCATCCAAGCTCATAACAAGGTATACTCTTCTCCAGTCTGAACCGTCAAGGCTTGACTTTTTCCTTCAAGGTCGTTTATTCTCTCAAGGTCTGTCCGCACCCTTATCATAACAATTGCATGATTAAGTAAATATAAATTGCTAAAAAAAAACTTTTCAGATTCTTTTTTTTAATTTTAATTTTTATTTTATTTATGTTTTTGTTATTGTCTCATTCATACATCCTGTTCAAGTCTGATCGTTTGACCTTTTGTCAAAACTACAGATTTCCTTACCATTTCTTTCTGTTCGGTTTGAAACTGCATTTTCTCCTAGTTTTAAATCCACCATTATTACATCAGCATTTCTGTGAAATTTTATATATGATTTGAAACTTTATTGAATATAAACATTATAAAGTAAGGAATATAAACATATTTTTTATTACCTTATCCTTATATGTATTGTATATGTGGATTTGATCGGTCATTGGTCCGACTTGTCATGCATTTGAATTTATGCAGATTAACCAATATTTTTGGTCGTATTTTTTATCAAAAAACTTTTTAAATCCGGCCGTTGGGGTTTTATAAAATTATAAAGGAGTACATAGCAAAATATCCATGAAGCCTTGACGAAATATTTAAAAATGAAAGTCATTTCTCTGCCACAAAAAATACTCAAATTATATTTTGCCTGAGAAACAAATACATGATTAACCTACCTTTCAGGAAGACATGTCCCATTCAAGCTCAGTTTGGTACCATTTGGACATTTTCCAGTGAAGACTTTACAGTTACAACTGTCAGGACCATAAAAGTGTCTCTCTGTGTCGCAAATACAAGGTTTATGGCAGCCAAAAGTTGGAAAATAGTTTACTCTCTTGGCCTCTTCGAAAGAAAAAATATTTCATGATTAATGGCCGCTAGAAATACTTTTAGTTCGTTAATTGTTACGTACATTTGATCAGAACATGCTCATCACTACTACGGTATGTGATGTCACCTCTGATGAAAATTTGCATGTTCTTTTTAAGCTGTTTGTTCTCGTATGTTTTCCTGTATTCATTTTTTTTCCTAATGTTTTTGTTCTGTTGAAATTTTTCCTTTTGGTCATATCTATGTTCAGTATTTATTTTCGGCCCATTGAACGTTTTGTCATTTGTTAAAAAAGCACTTCATTTGCTCATAAACTTCACTTGCAAAGACATAGGGTTAGAAATATGTTGGATAACAGTACTTACCGCTTGGACACGTATATGATACACATGGATGGACGTTTTCTGAATTTGTCTCGTCTGCCAGCCAAGTTGACCCTGGACACCGCTTGCATGTATCTTCTCCAAAATCCGTCGAACATTTTTCAACGTAGTATCCTGCAATAAAAGAAATGATTTTCGAATTTTGTCTTCAAAGAATGCATGTACCTCGAAAAATCACTTTTATTTTGTTTTCTTGCGTTTCCATGCGTGTTTGGTATTGTATATTTACAGTGCCATTATGTTCTCAGTTGAACAAGATGTGCACAGATCGTAGAATTATTTACTCATCAGTTGTGTTCAAGTCCTAAAATGTTGACAGACGAAAATGACCAAAATCATTGATGGCAAATACAAATGTCAAAAGACCAAAAAAAGTTCAATAGTACATTAAAAGGCCAAAATGACCATGAAGTTAAAGTTAGAACAAAGCTATTTACGGAGAAGATACTCCTTTTTACAGAATCCAAACTTTTAAATAAAGGTCATAACAAAGGTACCGTAGTCCAATGTGCATTCAATTGGGGAAGGTCTACAAAACTCCGAGAAAACCGAAAAGAAGCTTAACCGTATCAAACAGAGGAACAACTCGAAAACAACTGTCATATTCCTGACCTGGTACACGAATTTGTCCGAAGAAAATGATGGTTAAACAGGTTTAAGGCTAGCCAAACCTCCTACTTGTATGACAATCGTTCATTATTCCGTGTTGACAAAAAACGTGAGGAGCAATAAATAAATAAATAAACTGACAAGTCGGGAAAATCCATTAGTCATAAAGTTACCAGAATCTATAACTCAAGGCCATCCTGTATGATTTGTGAAACCGACACTGAATATTTGTCTATAAGGTCTTGGTATCTACCGATGAATTTCTTAAGAAAAAGGAGGAAAAGTTTTTTGTAAAAACCTTGGCTCTTCGGTGAAGTTTTACTTAGTAGATGCTACAAGCTCTTGCATATCGTATAAATTGAGATATGCAGACATTTCACGATAGAGCAGAAACACTAACAACTTTTAGTTCACCAGCAGACGTATCGACTCATTGGTAAAATATCTAAATTCAGATTTAATGACATTAAGATATATTTTTTATTCAA
This sequence comes from Mytilisepta virgata, assembly GCA_028015205.1. Taxonomy (NCBI): domain Eukaryota; kingdom Metazoa; phylum Mollusca; class Bivalvia; order Mytilida; family Mytilidae; genus Mytilisepta; species Mytilisepta virgata. Next base: position 31,455,584 of record CM051511.1, on the reverse strand, counting down.
TTACCTGGGCTGCAGTTTGCGTGTAGCTTTTGACAACAAATCAGTTTGCTTTCTTTATAACTATATCTTATTATCTGGTCTTCCTGACATGGTGTGCTTCTGGATTTGTCTATAGTTGACAAAATAGTACAGAAGAATACCAAAGATGAATTCTGAAGCAGAAAAAAAGTTTTATAGCGAAAAATCAGGTCTCAATGTTATGCTTATTTTATGTCGTTTATTGTCAAAATGTTTGTCTCACAAATCCGATTTAACTTGTTGGGTCGTCATACTTTGATAAATCGAATATCAATAGTGATACATTTCTAGTTTAATGTAGGATGTTCAACAAACGCAACACACAGCTTTTTTTCCGGAGGTTATTGGAAAACTGGGTTAAAAAATCTTTATCACCTATCTATAGACGATTTGCGTACCGGATACAATGTTTACAATCGATGTGTCCGCCCAGTGCTGCACCTAGCGTTAACTGAAGATCCTATTTAATGCAATTAGATTTTATCATTAACGATATAAGATTTCTTTATTTAACTTCAAACTTTCCGTCTCTAAAAATAAGTTTATTTAAAAATAGCTGCATGTATTATTTATCTAATTCGTTTCCCCATCATTGATTAGAAATTTGAGTTGAACCAAGAAATAAACTACCAGTAATAACAATAATATAAATAGCTATCGTTACAAATACTTATAATAATATCATCTTTCCAACATTATGAAAGTTACATGAATGCAATTATTGATTATGTACAGTTAAAAATAAAAATGACATAACAAGTAGATTTGATCAAAATGACATTAAATATCGTTTATTTTTAACTATTACTTAAATAACTACCTTTATTTTCATCTTCAGTTCTTTACTTTTTCTTTTCAAAAAGAGGCGATGTCTAGTTGTTAAACGAGAAGTCGTCCAGAAAACTGGAATTAGCCGGATCTTAGGGGATTTCCATCAAGGTATTGGAAAGGTATTTTAAATTTAATACATACATTCTTTGGTACCAATTTTGTATACAAGACGTTCACGTTTCTATTTTGACGAATTACTTGTGCTTAACATGGTGAAAGCCAAAAAAAAAAAAAAAAAAAAAAAAAAAAAAAAAAAAAAAAAAAACCCAAAAGAGTAAGGCACGGGCCATAAATCTTTTGGTGGTTTTTTTCTCAAAAAAATGTTTGATTCCAGATTTTGTGGAAACAAATAATATGATTTGAAGTTAAATAGAAAGACTTGTTTGATTGTGGTTCTAATTGAAAAAAAAATAGTTTGTTTATCTATAAGAAAGTGACAAAATTAATAAACGAAGTCTTTGGGCATAATACTAAATACGCTGAAATGGAACTTGATCTATGTTTTATGGTCATAAGTAACATTTTTACAAAATACAAATGGCTCTGTTTTGGTATTCTCAAATTATTTATGCTGGGCATAAAAACTGTATGAAACAATGCAAATTATTAAATTTATGATCAAATTTTCTTCTGCAAAATGGCATTCAAATCCATGTGTAAGTATAAAAAAACATAAAGATTTCATGCTGATTATTCTTTATTAGAAGCTATGCTGTTCATATAACACTGCTATCTTGTCATATTTTTTCAACTGTTTGCAACTACAGAATCCACATACCTTTGAAGCACACAATCAAAATTAACATTTAAAATATTCGGTAAAAAAGTTTTGTTTTTTTAAATGTTTTACTCCTACTTCGCTACTAGAAATAAATAGTTTGATCCAAACACCCCCCCCCCCCCCCCCCAGCTCCACAAAACATGAAAGGTCCGTTCCTAATCGAAAATGACCATCTGAGGACAGAGCCCACCGGCAGTGGTATGTATTCAGTGGTAATCATCGTTATATTTATCTATGTATCTGTTCAACTAAACTGTCTTTTTTTTTCTCACTCTGTTTTCTTATGCATCTACTTGAAGCGTTAAGGTTTATTTGAATTGTATTTAATTACAATAGTTTGATGATTTTGTGGCTTTCTAAAAAGGACAAATATATCTAAGGAGCAATCAAAACAAACGCAATCCATTGGACAGAGAAACCCGGGAAGACAAACGAACAACCACAAGCACAACAAATAAACACAGAAAACTAAAAAACAATGAACAACACGAACTCCTATAAAAACCAGGACTGAACCCAGGTGCTCCGGAAGGGTAAGCAGTTCCTGCTCCGTATACGGCACCCGTCGTGAAGTTCAACAAAGTCAATCCGATGGAAGTCATAAACATACCAATAATCGTTAATCAAGGAATGCACATTTAGTATCTGCGTGTGTTTATTTCAAACGCAATCCACTTGTTCGATTGTCCAAAAACATTTTAGCCGATGAAACTTTTTAAGCCCGGAATGTTCGAAAATTTAACTTCGTTTCATGTTAATGAGCGAAAACGAAATTTGTGATGGGTAAAGTTTGTCAAATTAATAGAGTTTCAACTACCCCAGGCAAATTTTACCCTACTTGTGGCTGACAATATTTACTCATCATACTTACTATGTCCTTGTTTATCTTTCCTGTTTTCCATTTTTTTTGGTTTATTGAAGGATTTGGTATCCGATTATTTTTTTCTGAAATATGTAGTACTATGATATTGAAAATTAAGAACAATGTTTGATGTGTCTTAAAGTAGGCAATGTCTTTAAAATAGATGAGTATGCCTTCACTTATTCATATATACAATTCTTTGATATCAATTGTGATACACAAGATGTGCACATTACGTCGATGTATGACTCGTCAGTTGTGCCCAAAATGTTGAAAAATTAACATATAAATCTAAAAGGTTGAAGAGCAAATTCAAAAATGCCAAAATGGCAAAAAACTGTAAAGCAAAAATCATCTAAATACAGAACTATGCACGATGGAGATGGTCCTTTAGATTGGAGATCCATCAATTTAACAATTTTGTAACAGTAAATTTTAAGTATCAATTTTGGGCTAGTATCGAAATACTAGCAACTGAGGTGGGATACCCTCGTAGAACTTGAGTCCACCGTCAGTATCGACAACTCAGTGGTTAAAATATAATTCTATGATACCAATTTTGATGCACAAGATGTGCACATTTCGTCGATTTACGACTCATCACTTGTGTTCAAGGCCTAAAATGTTAAAAAAAAACAAAACAAAAAAAAAGCAATCCAAAACGTTGTTAAAACTGAATAGTTAACACCGACAAACCGATCACTTAATGAAAACATATCGTTAAACTTTCAGGCGAAATCAACATAAGCAGCAGCAGAGCATAAAATTCAAACACAGAATCAACAGTAATGGTACAAACATCCAACATTGGTGGGATTTAACTGGTATTGTTTTATGAGTAGGCATTCCAACCTCCCTTATCTATACTGACTCTCTTCTCCATAAAACACAATACATTTGTATCGTCTTACATTAGGGTGATTACTGGCTCGTAATGATACAATTCTTTGAACGGTAGATAATTTAGAAAGCAGTGTCAAACGTAAAACTAGCTACCGCTCAAATAGCTGCTGGTCATATAGTATCGCATTATTAAAAGAAATGATATTTCGTTAAAGAGTCGTGCAGTCTTCAAATATTTGGACGACAGATCAATTTAATGTACATGTATGAAAAGATATATGGGTACTTTCGTGTTTCATAAATACTAACTAGGATAGTAAAACATTCATAAATAGCGATTTATTTTCCGTTTTGGTTTTGTTTTTTGCCAATGCATATTAATGGCACCCACGTTACTAAAGTTAATTTGGCAACTTTAGCTTTCTTTTTAATCAGGCTATCGGAAAGGGGGTCTGTCTCCCTGTCATTATCCCCGTGTATCTATAAATAATGGCATGCTTAAAAAAGTACATCATGCCTCAATTTGACAATCTCAGAAAATCATGATTGATTTGTCGATTTTTGGAGCTGTTACGCCACATTCATGGTATTTGGCTATATCGTGTCGGTATTTGTTTTTTTTATTTGTGGAAGAAGCCGGAGAACGCGGGGTACTCCATCAAATCACAATCTATGTCAATCGAGATCGAGATCGAAGTCGAACACATGTCGAAAGAAGATATATTCGAACCTAAGAACTCATCGTTTACAAGCTAGTTGGAAGACCTAAAAACGATTCGGCCACCGCTTCTTCAGGACTTCAGGACTATTATGGCAAAAACACTAACTACATGCAACACTTGTAGGTAAACTACAATTTATTTATAGGATTCGTATTTGTTTATTTTGTTTAGGTAGCAACTATTTGATTTTAAGGGGGGATGCAAGGATCAAATGTTTGATCCTGCCTATTTTTTTCGTCCCAATTTCGGCCGCAATATTATCTTCATTTAAACCCAAAACTTTCCCGATTGACCCAATTCCTGGATTTTCTTTTCACACCTAAAGTGATCCTGTCTTTATTTTGCCGAAATCCTGGTACTGCCTTTTTAATTAAAAAATTTCCCCCTTGAAATCGGAAAAATATAGAAAATCTTATTAAATAATTTCATGCACACAATGGCATTAGAAAATAACTGTTCACATTTCATTTGTATCGTTTTACACAACGTCACACAGAATTTCTTACATATGATCCTCCCTATCTCTTCCTAGACAAAACTGTGGCAAAGTCAACCCAAGTCTAGTAAGCCACTTATGGTCCAAAATACATTTTTAGTTCAAAATACAAATAAAGTAAAACAGAAATATCAAACACTACTTTCTATACATCAAAAGAATTTCAATGAAATTTAGTTCTGATTGAGATAAAATTAGAGATCAAACTGAATAACGGAAAATAAATAAATAGATAGATAATAGATAATAAAACTTAAAAATAAAAACATTACGTGGATAATATACTATGACTTTATAGGGTAACGTTTAAGTTTTATATTCTGTAAGATCTGTTATTTGAGGTGCAAGAAAAAAATTGTAACGGGGATAAGATGAAGATTACAAATAAGATACTGACATTACTAGTATCGTGAACAATACTACATTGTACTAGAATGAATTTTTGTCCCAGTATTGTTACTAGTATCTTCAGTATCCGCAATTCAATAGATACTGGTTGACACTGGTATTCCGGAATAAAAGATACTGGAAAATACTCTTATTACCAGAGTCACAGATACTGGAAGATACTGGAAAATACTGGTTATACCAAAATTACAGATACTGAAAAAAAACAGGTTATACCAGAGTAACAAATACTGGAAGATACTAAAAAACCTTTATATCTGTTACACAAAAATCACTTTTAAAAACCAAAGAAAATTAAGTCATTTTTATTAGTAAAACACTTCTGATTTTAAATTGCCCTCCCTTTTTCTTTTTAATCTTCACTTTATCATTTTTTTCCAATATATTGAAATTTGAAACAAGACAAAAATAAATAACAAGACCGGCCTTGTACTTAATCAGTTCACCAGTTCATAAAAAATAAGAATTGATTATTTAATGTTTAACTTTTACTTGAGCTGAACTTGTCTAAATTTGTCTTGTTTGACTGCAAGGCAATATATCTTGTCTTGATGTTTCTTTAAAATATTATCCTGGAAATTCATAGAAAATAAGAAAAACATGTCCGTTACTAAAACATAGCTTCCCTTTTTCATTTTTATACAGGAAAAATTTCATTAAAAAATATGTATAACAAAATCATAGAAATCTTTAAATTCGCTCATTTTCTTGGGCAGCCTCGATAAAAATTTAACTATTAAGCTTAATTGACATTATATCAGATTAGCCATATAATTGATTAAAAGTATTAAATATGTAATTAATTAAATGTAGTACATGATTAATTAAAAGAATTACAGTAACATTTAATAAAAGTACCATAACTATAACCATATCCATGATATATGAACAATCTGTAATAACTAAAAGTATTATTAGTATATAATGTATTAAAAGTAACCCCACCATAAAACTAACAAAACCGTATTGAATTAAAAATATTACAAGCATAATAGATGTATACATTTTGTAAGTGTAAAAATACAAGATATGAATTAAATAACCTGCGAGATAAAACTCTATACAGAAGCAATCATGTTTATTGGCTCTTATGGTGTTTTGATATAATAAAATAAACCCAGACATTTAAATCCCTTGCGCAATAAATAACATATTTACAATAATTTTTGCTTAAGGCACAATTAAATGTAAATATCGTATGTACGATATGTTATTTAGGTTACTAATCTCTAAAGACGAATATACCATAAAAATAAAACTATTGCTCCATTCTGGTAAAAGAATACCCTGTACAATTGGTAACGCCGGAAAAATGGCACAACTTTTATTTCACAACAAGAATAAATTTTTGTGCATTCTACAGGAAACTAAAGGTACTATGGTCAAAGCTCACAAAATGATACCCCCACCGCTTGCAACGTCCATAGTTAGGTAAGGGAACCCACAAAAATAATATGGATCAAACATCAAAAAAGGAAAGACAAATGCGGATACAAAATGGGTACCTACAAAATATAAAACAGTGACAAAATCCATGTTTTGGTAAGTTTTTGTTTTGGAAAAAGAAACCCCAAAAATTGTTTTTACCTATAAAAAAATAGCAGATGCGCAATGACATTATATAGTTAAGAATCTGAAAAGATTTCATTAAAATATGATAAGTGGTTAAGGAGGAGTTGCGTATATAAAATGCTGATATATATTGAATATGAATTTTGTTATATAACCCCTCATTTTAAGACTTAGAAATCCAAAATTGTGTCGTCTTTCCGGCATTACGGAATGTATAGCCCTTTTCAGAAACTCATTTCCGCCATCACGATTCTGTCTCTAAAATTATAATTTATAGCAAGTTATTTCCCTGGTTCGCTGCAATGAAGTGTATAGGATTATCTGTGTTTAAAACTTGTTAATTTGCACGTAATGTTTGGTTTATATAATAAAACTTATCACAAAATACCGAAATAAATTTGATGCACTGTATGGCCATTTCGTTTACTGACAACTCATCAGCAGTGCTCGAGATCAAAATATTGGAAAATCGGTTAAAGATAAAATGATGAATTAATAAGCACAACCAACAAAACAATTAAAACAAACAGGTATCCAAACTCAGCTAAGGATTACCTCTGCATCATAAGGAAGAGCCTTAGAAATTTCTGGTAATTTAAATTTAATTTAATTAATATAAATTTGGGAACTAATTATGATATTTTTGCTTCCAGCATACTTGTAATCAAACTTGATTATAAAGCTGGAAATATTTGTATATCAAAGTAATGAATAATTTCTATTTCGTTCTTATTGTAGTTTTGCACTGCAGCGAACCAGTACTACGTCCCAGCAAGGGAAACAACTTGCCTCAATTATAATTTTAGAATCCCAGAAATGAGTTTCTGAAAAGGGCTATACGGTGACTTATAACAATGTAAAAAGATACCAAAGCAAATATTACGCCGGTATATGAAATATTATATAGTTTATTTACATTATATACATGTATACATTACATATACATTGCACGTTGTGCTATATTGTGTTTATGTACATCATATGCATATGTGTACAAATAAATTACACAATTATGGCACTTTGTACTAAATTGTGTATACTTAAAACCAGATACACGTATGACGTAAGAAGCTACTCACTTACTTGAAGGTTGTATGTATATACAAACCTTCACTTGTTTAAAGATAGGAGGTATACATACTGTGAAATAGTTCGGTTTTTTTTGCTTTTTTTTTAATTTGGCATGCAACTAGACCGTGTTATTAAACTGCATCATGCATCATAATATCAAAAAAATATAGTAATTAACACTTTTCACTTAAAACATTGACATCGGAATTTTTGTTTTATTGATTTTAAATATAACGGGTAACCCAATACATTTTTTAAATTTAATTGATTGATACAAACGTCAAAAGCCTAAAATAAGCATTAAGTTTTTTGTAGTTTTTTCTTTCTTTCTATTCTTTTATTTTCGAAAACACAAAGATGTAAACATTTTCACCGTAAAAACGATGATGATTAACTATAACGTATCACTTTTGTGGAAAATTTAACGAATAAAATAGTATAATATATATAACTTATCAACGTTTAATATATTTCATTTTTGGGATTGTAAGATGCAGCTATACAATTAAAATTTTAGGTGCAAACAACATTTCACAAAGTATCTAATGACTTCAATATCTGCCTCCTATCTTAAACAAGGCTCGGTAGCCCTAAAGCGTAAATGCCTTAGGTAGCATGACACCATTATTGATTATGGTGTTTATACCTTGGGCTGACAGAACTGTCCTTTTGACAGTTCTCTTTTTATTTTGTTTTTTTTTGTTACCATATTGATTTACTTTTATAGCATTACGATAGTTTCGAATCATGATAATCCCCAAATATACTCTTCATTTATGATCGCTTTATCATATGATGTCATGTATCAGTTTGATAGGTTAGTCTGTATCCTCTCATGATATAAAATCATCAAGCACATAACATCATCAGTTAAATATTTTGAATAAGCGTTAATTTAATACTTTGACGTGACTATCTAAGGGGAAGCCAAACATATACTTATCCAAAATTTACGTTTTCTTATTACATGTATTTTAAAGGATTCTATTAACCAGAAGCTAAACAATATAAACCGTTTGTGACGTGATGTCTGATAATGAAATATATTTTCCGGTAACGGACGTAATTCGAAACTATCGCATTTCTTTACGGCAGTAAATCCAAATCAGGCAACTATACCAGTTTTGAGACCAGGATAAACATATTCCGTCAAAATTTGACTCGTTAAATAGACCCATGGTCAAAATGACTGGTGTGATTTACGCCACAGTTACGGCAATTTTGCCATATCGTGGCGGCTACTGTCTTTGTGGAGGAAATCGATGGAACCCGCGAGCCTCACCGACCCTTCGACAGGAATACTAGCAATCCGTTTTCAATTAAAGCGAGAAGTCGAACACACCTTGCTGTATTCGAGCTAGCAAACTCTATATTGACAGTTAAGTGATCATTATTTAGCAGTTATGATGTCCAATGTACTACCTATATAGCTAAACCACACGTCCACCGAGGACGCTGAAAGCCGAAGCAATACGTGGTCATATATCAACCTCCGTAGCAGGAACATTCCGTTCCGTAGTCAAGTATCATTCCACAGGAAGTCACCCAGCCTTCAGTCGAAATCACAAAGCACAAGATCTCGTCATTTCTGTTACGAGCGCGATTGAATATTAACTATAATGATTCACTATCTTCATAATATTTGATAACTTTGAGAAATAAATCCTGGCGAAATTAAATTTCAGTCGAAAAACGATGAAGGCAAAGGTTGTTTGTGGAACTCTCGTGAAAATATTACCCTTGTGTGAAGGATGGGTCATATATGCAACCCAAAATGATGTAGAGCAAATTGGACGGACTGGAGCGCAAAATATTTTCAGACGGTGAAAGGAAAAAGTGATCATATAATAAACGGAACCTTGGAGTGCCTATTTCATTCAGAACTTAATATTAACCACAGTATCATACCATAATAGCCTGCAAAAGATAAGGGCCAATTTCACCAATATCTATTTTGGACGATTTAAAGTTAAAGTATTTTTTTTATATAAAAAAATTCTTGAATGGAGTTTGAATTTTTGCATGAATAACTTTTTATTCTAAACAACAAGAATTTATTTAGGAATTTGGTTTCTTAATATTATAAGATTGAATGCACAATCCGATATCGAAAATAAAAGAAGACTTTTGAATGCTCTTGCGATTTCTTGGTTGCACAGATAATAACAAAAAATCAAAACATGAAAGTACAGAATGACTTAAAGAAGTATCAACTTTTCGAATAATAGTGAAATAATTCTAATTTTACCTTTGTTGCCTAGGTGAGGAATCCTGACAAAATAAATACAGGTTTAACTGGCCCACTATCTTTTGCCACATTTGGCAAAATGCATTTAGTTATATGTAAATATAAATCTCAAATAATATGGCCCATTTGAAACAATGGAATCCATTTTGTTTCAAAAATCTATCCCATCTTGCAAATTAAATTATTGTTGAAGAAGTTTGAGATAACAAGTCAACAATAATTAATTGTGTCGATATCACATATTGTGTTAAATAATGCTCACAACTTAAGGTTTTTCAAACTGAAACTATAGTTCTATAATAATTGTAGTCTTACTTCAAAGCATGTCCAAATGGATATGGAGTAAATGCCAGTGAGACCAAAACTCAATAGCGTGACATATTTTCTTTGATGCTTTTTGATTCTTATATCACAAGTATTTTATAAAGTCTTGTTTTTATTTGAACCTATGCAATCTTTAAATTTCAAAAAGTCCACTTGTGTTTATATCTGTGTATGATTTTCCAAAAAAAAAGATTCATTTTATTTTTATCATAAATTTTGTATGATGCCATTTTGGAATTAAGAAATTATATTTTTGACCTCAAAGCAAAAATTTGGAGGAGTTGTTTCTAAAGTAAAAACAATCTTAGAACAAATCTATCGATAAAAAAATGTTTCAAAATAATAAAAATGATGATATAAATTTCTTGGATTAATATTTGGTTTTCTAGAATGGGCAACTGTTTCCTCTAAAATATAAGAAAGTAGAATACTTTACAACCACCGATTAACTGATTATTTTGATCCTTAATTCGGTTTTGGTTTGCAAAAAAAAACTTTTCAAGTGTGTTAAGAAAACATGGAAAGCTTTTTAATCGATATTCAAAACTTAAACAGATTTAATGATTCTCTTCCTATGGTTTACGTCTTTAGGATGAAAGAGAATAATTCTATATGTGAACATTAAGTAACATATCAATTTACTATGTATTAATCACTCAACCTTTTCAAGATATTAGGTAGGTTAAAAGAGATAAGAGATCTAAGAAACCAGAGGAACTGCTTTAAAAAGAACTTAATGGGTCTGCTGGCCCAAGCTCCACATCCAAATAATCTTGTGTTCTTTCTTGAATGATCAAAGGAATTCCACATTGATCATGACTTGATGAATTCTTAGTATCATTGGCTGAAAATAAGAATTCATTTAATTATTGATAATAATTTCATTATACAATTGCAATTGTATATTTTTTTTCGTACTTCCATACGAAATTTTTGTGCGACCTCGTTCTCCCTCTCATATTTGTAACACCCCGGTGATTTCCAACCAGTACTTTCCACCAAGACAGCAACACGTGATAAATGTTCTAGTACAGGATCTATGTTTAACAAAGAATTTTTGTTTTCCAATCGATTTTGAAAACAGCTTTTGAAAATCTTACAATGCCAAGAGATACAAAATCAACACAAAATGTTACATCTCTGGAAATTGTCAGATTTGCATTCGGTGAAAGAGGTTGTGCCTCTGGAATATATATCAATTCTTTGTGTTTAATGTGTTCTTACGTTACCTTAATCTGAGTTTATTGAAAGCTACAGCTTTTCATGACACCATATAAAACACTTAACTGATCATGATTTAATATATATCTCACCTAAAGTGATTGTTGTTTGACCGTGAAATAATTTATTTTAGATTTTTGTAGGCCATTTTGATCTTCAAATTTACTCTTGTTGTATCGGCTCATCGTATCCTCCCCGTCATTTTGCATGAATTATTATGATATAATGGAATATAGCTGACCTCCTCCTTACAAACAAGACCTTAATACATAATTATTGTACCAATAATGCATTGCTGCGCTGCATTTTGGTCTGTAAATAAGCATGCCTACCATAATTCCAAGGCAAAACCTTTGCTATTTTTCTTTCTGGATTGCTGTGTGCATTAAGCTGTTTAGAGGGTTGCATAAATGATTCTTCAGCATCAATTAGTGTTTCTGTTTTATAACATGTTTGTGAATTTGATGACACAGAGTCGGTTTCGAGAGATATTCCAGAATCATTTAAAGGGGTCGAAATGTTTTTATTCAGGTTAATGGAAGAGACGGGCTTTGGATTTCGGATCGAAGTATTTCCTGAAAAAAAAACAATATAAGTAATTGTGCATCACTTAACAAGAATATCGACAAAAGATGACCGCAGACGTTGAAAAAAATTAACAAGACGAAAATCCAAAGATAAAGCGAAGAAGTGAGGACATTAACACAGAAAACAAATACTACACAAATATATCACAAAAATAAGACACATCAAACATAATAAGAACAAGCCATTACAATACTAAAGAACTATAAATGTGAACTGGCGGAAGAGTATATGACATGACATGACAATTTACCTTATTTGTCTATTTGAATTTGCTCTTCAATGTATTGTAATATTGGTTTAATATATAAACATTTTAGACATCGGCGAAATGCGCACATCTTGTGGAGGAAAATATTGGTATCTTCCATTATAATGATTAAAGTTAAATCTTTCAATTTGAAACTGTAAATGTAGAAAAAAATTCTTTGATACCAATTTCCATGCACAAGATTTGTACATTTCAAGTTACGACTCATCAGTTGTGTTCAAGGCCTAACACTTTCAAACCAAAGCCAACTATCAACTTCTACACAAGAATAATTGTAATTACACATATTCTAATCTTAAAATATTGTTGTCTAATTGATTTATATTCCACATGTTTATCTTGTATAAGAACTGGGATGTAACTACTCAACTACAATGATTACCTTTGCAGAGTTTTCCACATTTACAACATGTAAAGGTCACCGATAAGACAATCACAATTACAGCTGCTACAATTGTTACTGTTATAGATATCCTGTAAAACAAGATAAACATATTGATATTAGTATACAACCAACATAAATGACATTTACATTTTTAAGCTCATAATGATATAAAATTAAACTATCTTATTGACATATTTATAGCCTAATTGGAATAATAGTTGAAAAGGAAGCGAAGAAAATAAAATTAGAGACGTGTTTTTAATCCGGTACAAAAGTATGTAAATGTTCTAAAACATTATGCATAATCCAAAATCCTTAAATTAAACCCTTCTAAAATCAAATCTGGTACCCTCGTAATTAAAATTTAATCGTCCCATTGAAACAATGAAGAGAAGTTTTTGCCCCTAAATCATGCTCTTTTAACCTAGGTTCACACTGCCGATCAGATCAACTCGATCAGATTAACCGATCAGGAGACTGGTCTGATTCGCATGACAGGAATGTTCCGTGTGGACTACCTTGTTCGCCATCGCTCGTACTTTCTACGCGACAATTTTTGACATGTCAAAAAATTCGAGTAATGATCGAGAAGCCAAGCACTCGAGAAGAGATCGGGTATTCGTCGTGTAGTGGTCGAATTGATCGGGAAAGGATCGTGTAGAGATCGAGTTTGGTCGGAATACAAATATTTCACCGATCAGTACACGATCATCTCGACATTTACGCGACCAATATCCAATCGTTTCTCGATCAACGCCATCATTTAGCATTTACCGTTTTCGATCATCGCCAAAAGAACGATAACTCTGTTTTGAATGCAACCTGTTATCGTTAATGGAAACATTTCGGAATTACATCCTTTCTCAGAACCATTTTGAAATCACATGTCATTGGCGAAGGACATTGACAAAAATTGAGTTGTTTTGATATTTTTCGAAAGACAGGGTTATACTTCAGTTATTCAGGTATCAATGCATGCTTCCAATTCCCGGTTAATCAAATAATATATAGTTCTTTTAAAAGGATGTTTTTGAGACGTTAAAAATAATTGTTTTAAAAAAAGCAGTACCAGGCTACATGCCGCTTCACTGTTTAATAACTTCGTAAAGTGTTTGTCGATCACTGGATTTTTTTTTCATTATTGTATTATGAGGCGTTCGAAGGCGATATTTTTTTCACGTGCATACAATAAAATTGTAAAAAGACATGTTAGAGTTACCTCCCATACAATATAATCTATTTCATAGTAAAACACAATTTGATAATTTTATTTTCTTAATGAAACCTTAACAATTTTACAATTAACATTACAGGTTATTAAATAAATACTGTCATAATTGAACTAATTGAATTTGATCTATTTCAATGGTGGAAAACACATAATAAATTGTTTGGGTGGATTTTTTCAATAAACCATTTTATTATTGTTTATCCTTATCATGACTGCAAGCAATGCCTGTTATTGGCTTTAGAAACATGATGTAGTAGCCTTGTGAGTGAGAACTATGCCCTTGTTATTTCTTTTATGTTGCAATCGAACATATTTTATGCCCTTTCCACATTTTCTGCTTGGTACGTCTGTCTGTTCGTTTACTTCTGTTTCTACGTGGATAATTTGTAGTCGGCAATAATTAAGGTCCATAACAAAGATAACATATGTTTGTCCTGTATCAGATTAAAGTTTCTGGTCAAGGTAGTTTATAATGAAGTTGTACAGTTTTAGTCACATCCACTTGAAACTTTGCTTCATATTTGCTTGTTTAGCACATACCACTTATTTTGTACTTTAGGGTAAGCATATATTTTTTAAATATAAAATGTAACCCTGATTAATCAAAATAACCTTTCCCTCATTATAATATCTGTTTACTACTAGTTGAAAAGAGTATAGTTAAATAGATTTTTTTATGTAGTAAATATGGAAATAAGGTGAGATAACATTCTTTATGCCAAAAATGACATATTGGTTCATGTAATGAATATGAAAATATCTGATTATCTTCTGCATTAATATAAGGGCATGCTATGAAGGCGCAGGTGTGAATTTTTGTTCTTAATTCCATTGTTGATATTTTACGTATTTCAAGTAGCTTATATTCAATTAGATTTACCTCCCCTTATTTGATTATTTGTTTTTAGAAACAAATAGTTTACAAAAATATTTACATTGATTTATTTTATTCTGTTCAAAAGACAAAACCTGTGAATCCTTATAACCAGAGCTCTATTTGTTTTATGGACTTTCAAATGTAAAATCAGGTATGTACATGCTCAATGAAAAAGACATATTTTATAAAGCAACTTGAAGCAGGGAGGTATTATTTTATATTTTAGATTATAACTTATATTGTAAAACCAAAAAACCAGAACCAACATATCTAATTTCTAACATTATTTCTCAGTCAGGTTTTAATAAACAAGGGAAGACCTATAAAGATAAAGAAACAACAAAATGGATAACATTACAGGTCAACAATAACGTACCAATCAATCAATCAAAGCAAACTCAACCGACAAAACACCGTATAAAAAATAACATAAAGGAGTACAAAACACAAATATAAACACAACAGAGAGTCAGGATAGTCTTATTGAAAGTGATGTATTCATATGGTATTTATTTGAGCAAAAGTCAAGTCACAATCAAAACAATTACTGAATTTGACTGAAAATCATTGCAGTTAAATTTAAAAGATGTTGCTTTCTTTCTAAGTTATTCATATGATAACACAGACTAGAATTCCATTTTTGTCTATTTCTTAAAAATGGAAGAAGACTATAACTTTGGAGTTGCATACCTTTGAAAGTAGAGTTACTAATCCTGTAACACTAAGTACTGGAAATAAACACAAGTTATCTCTCTTTGATGAAAAATATTTTTTGGTAAAAAAAATGTGTTTTTGCCAGCTAATTTTATAAATTACCTCAAGTAAATACTATTTCTTCATTTTTGAGCACTTATCTGTGGAAATATTCCTTATGGTGATAATTTGTTTTAGATTTTTAGCTGTATATGATCATTTTTCATCTGTGATCCAGATCAACTCGACTAATGCCCAATCGCTTCACGATCACTTTGACTACTTTTATATTTGATTCCAAGACCAACTCGATAAATTCCCGATCTCTAATCGACGTACACACGACCGCTACAAGATTCTATAAAAGGGTGTGCAGATCTGATAAATTATGGACCTCTAACCATCTTGCCCACAACTACAAATGCTATATCTCCATGTATATGGTGTTACTCAGAGCTTCTTTGATCTACCGACTCCTAGCCAAAAAACCTCAGATGTTTTCATACTGAAATTGTCCATAACCAACCAATTCCCGAATTTCCCTACAACTCCAATACAATCAGGTCTACCTGGTCTGGTCGAGATCGGGTGGAAATCGAGTAAACGCTGATTTGGTTTAGCTAGTCGAGTAAAGATCATGCATTGGTCGAGATAATCGAATAGATATCCAATTAGTGATCGGGTTGGAGTCGTGGAGGAGTCGCGAATGGTCCAGTTTGGTGTCATGTACGGTCGAGTAGAAGTCATAAACAGGCCTGATAAAGAATTTGGTTGTGCTTGGTCGGGGACATTTGGGCAATCGGGATCATCGAGTTGATCTGATCCTACGTGTGAACCTAGCTTCATATATATTATGATAATCCAAACTAATATCTTAAATTTTTAATATGAATATATGTTTTCATAATTTGATAACATATATATATATAAATGTCAGTTGTCAAATATTAAATGGGAAAGAATGTATTTCTTATTTGTCTTTACTTCACTATTACATTTATATCCGAATGACTAGCTATCAAAACAATTTCGGATATTTCTAACTTTGCATTAAATGACTAACAAGTTTCTATACGATCGCGCATATGTACATTTGTAATATATAATAAAATGTTTATTGCTGTTTGCTTTCGTGTGGAACAATTAAATGGTAATATATATATTCTATCACATAATCATTATGAATCCGCGTCTTTGGTTGGTTGATTTCAGAACAGTAAAACTGACAAGTTCCATCATGTACTTAATGATGACCACAAATGACGATCTGTGCATTATCACATATACAATGCCCCCACCCTTATTTTTTCACTGTAATAAAAGAATTAATGAAAGTTAGCTTATGCCAGCATGCTCGGGACAAACCTGGGAAAACAAATGAACAAGCACAACAAATAAACACTGAAAACTAAAAAACAACGGCAAATGTACGTCTGGTCTTACGTCCTTATTTCAAGATGATCACAACGAGGAGAATTAATCTGGCTAAAATATTCCCACAAAACATAAAAACACTCAATAGTGCTTGATTTACTCATTATATGAAAAACCTTTTATCCAGATGTCGATAGTTCTAAAATATATACCTTAGGGTTTCTGCTCCTGTGCTGCTAGTTGTTTCTATGGTGATATTTTTATTTCTTGTGAGGGTTTTTTCTATCATGTCTCCGGTAACATTCTTTGCCTTGATTTCTATGTTAAAGTATAATTAACACTTATTATAAACAAAGTATAATTTACATCTATTATAAATAAAGCATAATTAACATCTATTATAAATATTCTTTGTAAACTTTTGTTGATATTCAAGCACACATACATTTTTGGTAATAAAACATTTGCTGTTCTTACATGTTATGTTCAATTAAGCACCAAAATAAATCTCTTATTAAATTCTCACCATTTCCTTCTTCCGATTTTGTCAAAGGAATATCAACTGCATTCTTTTCTGGTTTTAAATCACTCAAATCATTGGCAATCCTGGTTAAACATATAAGTTACATGTATTTAGCTTCATAGTTTCATTGAAATAGTTTCCACAGATTTTTTATTTTGTTTATTATTCTCTGAAGCAAGTCAGTGTGTAATGACATACCAATGACTATATATGATCAAGACTCATGAACAGTTTATAAAATTGTGATATAAAGACTTTGTTCATATAGCAAATAACATATTGAAGTTCAATATTTTGTAAAAATAGATACATGTATCACATTTTCATAAATTTAAAATGTATTCTTGAAAAATGTTTAACCTTTTCAAAACAAAACATATCTCTCTCCTCTGATGCTTTGATACCTTTTGGTTATTTTGAGATTCAAATTTGTTCTTTGATGTTATTGTTTGTTGTTTTGGCTTTCAAAACTTTCGATTTTTGTCCATTAGTACACCTTATGTGTTGTCATATAAATATGCCATCATTTTTAAATTTAAATGTTTTTATTATAAATAACTGTCATGTATATTCATAATTATTTTTAATATACTTTGTGGGATGTAACCGGCTCTAGTTCCAACCCTTATCTGCCATGTGACAAAAATGTTAATTGTAAAATTACTAAAGGTGCTTTAGCGAATATTTGTTTATTAACATTATGTCTTATAAATTCCATCCAAAATTTTATTTGAACATACATGTATTTTTTTTTAATATTAGTGACCACATATATAAATTGTTAGTTACATACTGTTATTTTGTATTTTTTTATTCAAATTAACATTTCATAAATCTTTTTTTCAATTTTGCTTCGTCTTTCAACATTCTCGACTTAAAGCAACTGATGAGTTTTTTATTGACAACATATGCATAGCTTGTGCATCAAAGTTTGTAACATATAATATTATGTTACACTGTAAGCTGTAAATTTATTTTTGTATCTCTACTGTTCAATTTTTCATGACACTTCGGTTTTAAAGAATTTGAAAATATTACCTATCGGGTAAACATGTTCCGTTTAAACTTAGTTTTGTACCCTTTGGGCACTTTCCTGTGAAAAAGATACAATTACAGCTGTCGTATCCGTACCAGCCTTTCATTGTATTACATATACAAGGTTTGTGACATCCTGTCGCTGGTAAGAAATTAACTCTAATGGCTTCTACAAAGGATACTATGTATGTACGGTAACTGTTAATCTGAATGTTTATTTTGATGGAATACGTTCATATACGATTTGAAGATTTTATGTCAAGTCTTAAAATATTATTGTAAAATTTGTGAAAACTGACGGGTCTCTGCCTCGTGCATAGCTCTGTCCATAGATGTTTTGGTTTAAACTTTTTTCGTCATTTTGGCATTTTTGACTTTGCTCTTCAGCTTTTTGGATTGTTGTTTTGGTTTACAACATCCAAGGCCTTTAGCAACTGATTAGTCGTGAATCGACGAAATGTGCATGTCTTGTTCATAAAAACGGGTATCAAAGAATCGTATGAATTGTGTACATTTTTATGAAAATTTGCTTTTTTGTTTGTTCACTTTTAAATGCACATATTATAAGAGCTTCAAAACTTTATTTTCTCTTGATATACAAGCTAATTTTTCCCTTGCTGCTGTGATTATAAAGAGGGAGGACCATTTCCCTTTGTATTTATTTCATTTCTAGGGCCATTTTAAATTTTTTGTGGGCATAGTCTGGTATATAGTCTCTTAAGGTTTGCTTATAAGTTAAGTCAAGAAATACAAAAGGAATATTCGAAGGAGAGAAAAATCGTAACAACTGACAAACTCCGGAGAACAATGAGGACAAGGCCAAAACAATACATGCACTACAATTAAAAACTAAAAACATATGAACAACATGGACCCCACCAAAAAACCGGGGGTAGACTCAGGTGCTCCGAAAGAGTAAGCAGTCTCTATATAACAACTAATAATTAAGATTTTTTCTACATAGGTAATATTGCTTTTGGAGACTGTTTTTCATTACTTAGACCCGAAACTATTTTTTGTCGTAAGTTTTTCCTTTCATATGACGACAGAATGGCTTTGGTTCTGAATGCCCTTCTTGGAAATATTCCAAAAAGTGATACAAATTAACCGTAATCGCCTACATACACGAGCTTTGAGGGTAGAAAACTTATTAATGACTAAGCATAAAATTTCTGATTGTTAACATAAAACTGCATAGCTAACAATCGTTTACAATAAAAGGTATGTAACTACATGTATTTAAGATTGGAATAAAAATGGCTATGAGTGAAATAGATACAGCGGAAAGTGGCCCTTCTCCTTTTATTTAAGACAGCTGGTTTTGCTATTCTCTAAATTGCAAATAAGATTTAAAATACTAATATCAAAATACAAGAAACCATAAAAGATGTTTTGACTTATTCTAGTTTAAATCGGCACGCAGAATTTTTAATTTAGGTACCTGACGGACATGTATACTCTATGCAAAGATGTACGTTGTCGGAATTTGTCTTGTCTGCCAACCAGGTAGATTCGGGACAAGGCGTACATTTGTCCGCTTGAAAATCACTGATACATTTTTCAACGTAGTATCCTGAAATTGCAATCAATTTTGCTGATACATTATTGTGTGTTTTGAAAACTATTCAATTGATGTCTTCCATAACAATAAATACAAATATTACTTTTATAAAATTAGAGTTTGTTTTGAGAAGTAAGAAGTTACTATGTTATTCATCTGTTCATATATCGTGTTTGTTTCTACCCTTCGTTTACCTTTTTGGTTTTTTTCTGCTTAATAACGCATAGGTACACTTGGTTATTGTAAACATATTTTTATTAATTAAGTCAATAAAACACACAATAATTAAATGCAAGTAATATACAATACAATTGAATAATCAATATAGGATTCGGAAACAAGTTTTTGGCTTATATAAATCCGTATCCTACGGTTGAACGTGTAAATCACAAAAAAATCGAAACGTGTGCGTGTAACGTGCGGATCGTGTGTGTTCAACGTCCAAACCGTGTGCGTGATGATTGCGAGTGGTTAGAAACATGCGATTTGAATCGTGTAACGTGTGTGTTTGAGTTTTTATTGGTCGAGACACATATTTTAACATGTGAATTCAAATCAGAGCATATTTTGAAATCGATTTAAATTATCGTTGGAACGAAATTTCATCGGTGTCAAATTTAATTTGTTCATATTAATAACCCCACACAGTTTCTAATTTTTTTTTATTACTAATGTAAATTATCCAATTAATTTAGTTTGAAAAGAAAATATAGTAAATAAAATATTTCCTAAATTAAAATGATCATATCACTTGCATACAATATTTGCAAATTGAACGTAGATTTGAACTTCAAATTGTTTTAAAAACATACCTTAAGTTATTCTTAAAATCTGGCGAAGTTTTTGTTTTGTTTGGCAAATATTATATATCAATTTATATCTTCAAAGAACACCTTTTAAATTAGCAATTGTTTCCTTATTATTACCTAAGAAATGATATCTTTTGTTTTAAAGAAGTCATAAAATTTTGTGGTGTTATATTTATTTTACTGACAGTTTTTTTTTTATTATCATAACAATTTTGGTTAATATGCTATAGTTAATTAGGTCAAAATAACTGGAATAGGTTTATTGATTTTTAATAACTTTAAAGTTCACAGTTCTGTCATTAAGATTTAATCAATCCCCCAAATGAGTATAATAGCAGATGCAAATACATATTTTGTATTTATAACAAAAAATTCAATGTCAACCGTATTATCAAATGCAATATTAAATATTTCACTGCTATTCATATCCACCATAAAAATTGGTGGCCGCGGGGTCTAGGTAGTTCGTCATGACTATTCATTGTATCTTGCCTGTCAACACTGAGGTTGTGAGTTAGAATCTCATCTGTGGCTGGGTATGTTCTACTCCGATCTTAATTGGCAGGGATTGCCAGTTTTCCTACCGAAGGTCGGTGGTTCTATTTGGGTACTCTGGCTTCCTCTGCCAATAAACACTGCCGCCGCGAAATAGCCAAATGTGGTAAAAACGGCGTAAAACCCTAACTAAAAAAAACAAACAAACAGTGTAAAAAGGACGGCACTTGATTAATCAGGAAAAGAATATTAAAACAATAAGACAAACAGGAAAGTCCAGGGCGAATTCATGAAAACAGTAACACACAAAACAAGTAGTGATCAAAAGATACAGTGAAACGAATAATAACGCATGTCAATACAAAGAAACTAACAAAAAGACATTACATAAACTAAAATACCACAGTGACACTAGATGCTCCGGAAAGCTCTGTTTATTTGATCGTATTTCCACATTTTCGACCTTGAGATATATTGATGTCACATAAACTTTTGAATTTTCAACAGACATGTAATGTGTTTACAATTTGTATCAAAGAATATTCTATGTTTCTGCTAATTAAATATTTTCCGTATATTGCTATTCTTATTGCATTATTATCATTACACGCATAACATTACACAATATCTTGGAGTGCGTAACTATGAATTGTATGCAATGCTGCTAAATGGCCGTTTAAATCAACATGTAGGAAAGTAATAATAAGTTAATTTAAATCACTTTACAAAATGTTTAAATATTTTAAAGAAAAATAATAGAGATGTTGTACAAAATTATACGATTTCGAACAGTTACAAAAATTAGTTCAAACATATAAATGATTAAGTATACGAATTATTCAATGCTCACTGTGCACATTGTATAATTAAATTAAACGACAGTAGCACTCAAAATCTATCATTTTAAGTAAAGATTTGCCTAATGAAAATATATAAACATAGCAATTATTCGATATTAAAAAAGATTACAGAAAAGTAAACATTACAATCTAATTAATATTTAACTGTACAAATCATGTGAGAAATCGACCAAATCCATATACATCTACAGGAGTCTGACTTGGCACCAAAACATGATACTGAATCGGTTTTGTGAAAAATCTCATCTTTTCTCTGATGTAAATAAATTAACGCATATTTTACCTACCATAGATCGGGACAAAATGAGCAAATTTTAAAAAGAAACTTATTTAGATGTTTCATGCCATTCGTCCCAGTGGTAACTGAGAAGATAATTAAATGTGAAAATTTAAAGTTAACAGACGGATGGACGGACAACAAGTGTTGGCAAAAGCTCATATGGCCTATACCAGGTGAGCTGAAAACATGGACGATACAAGTTATGGACAGTAAGAACTCAAATAAGAATGAATATAGAAAAAATATTTCCGGATTTATAAAGTGCTTAATATTAAAGAGTAGTGTTTATTTTGTAAATCTTTGGAAAATCAAAATGTTGTTTGTCTTATGGGAAAGGTATATACATGTACATGTATAGGTGTTAGAATCTTATGTCTTCACAATTCGAATACCTTGCATGCATCGAATAAACTTATGTTTGTTATTTAATTGCTATAAATATAACCCATTTTTTTTTTATCTTAATCAGCTATTCTGATCTCTTTTAATCATACTTTGTCTTGATTTTGAAACGCAAATCAAAATAACAAGAACAAATCAAGAAATATTTTCTTGTTGTATATCAAGATAAGTTTAGATCAGCACCGGTAAGGTTAAACATTACATTACTTTTTCCTATTTTTATGAACCACACTTTAGGATGTTCGCAGGTCATGTTTTTGAATTTTTGTCAGATGTTCAGAATTATCTGGTTTTATCCATTTGAATGCCATAAATTATTTTTCCCGCTAACACCCATTTTTCTTTTCATAAATCTTTTGCATGAAGAATAATAAGCCATTTGTAAAAATCTTATAAAATCCTTTAGATTGTTATTATTTAATGGTTTTTGAGAAATAAAACTTCTCAATGATAAATCTATGTAAAATCAAGAGAGCATATTTTTCCCGCCAAATTTTAAATGACTTGTATCTCGAAAACAAGCACACGGACCTATAATTTTTTTCCCTCTTTTAGTTCCGTTATTAATCCACTATCAATATTTACCAGTGTTATGAAAAGCTTGTTATTTTGAAACTGAGTGGCGAACATCCTTAACCAGTCTCGATTTGTAGAATGAAAGTCAGTATCTAGTTTTAATCTTGATATTTATTGAGTTTGCCTGAAATTTTAGAAAGCAAAAAATCAAGACAGTCCATATTAAACAAGAGTTTTGTTTAGGATAGTCTTATTTTTTGCTTATATTTTATTTCTTTTTTTTCTCTTGTTTGATATTGGGAAGATTAGCAAATGCTGTAACACGATGATATTACACACGTTGTCAATTTGATAAATATTGTAAAGCTGGTTGTAGAATTAGTATCAAATGTATAAAAAAATTTCAATCACATATATAATGGAGAACAATTTTCGTTTTAGAACATTCGGTCTCACTTATTTTTCTTCTATGAATTCATTTTAAGCTTACCTTGCGTGCAATTCTCCTTAACTTTCTGACAGCAAATATTTTTCGGTTGCCCGTGTTGCCAAGCTGTCCTTTTGATGAAGCCTTCTTTACACTGCTTACCCGTGGTCACTCCTATGCTCCCGCATATGACAATAAAACAGCAGAACACGATGACATTGTTCTGTAAACAATAAAAGGAATAATATGTTCAGCATTTAAGCAAAAAACCAGATCTAGGGTTTGCATGAGCAACCTGAGGTAAGTGAAGCGCCTTGAAGCGTATTTCAAATTTTCCTTATTCTCAAGTGATATAAAAATGGAACATTCAAACTCAACATGAAGGGAAAGATAAACCCTCTGATACAAATGAAAAACTATGGACAGCAAAAACCCCAATTAAAATGAAAAAATATATATGTCAACAAATGTCTTCATTCACCTGAAAAGCTAACAACAAGCCTTTAAACAGACTTATCCATAACGGATATAGTTACGATACTGTTTTCAAGTCATTAAAGATGCCAGTTTTTGGAAGTAATACTCATAGGGTCTTTGCATCGGAAATAAACAAATTATTCTAAAACCAGTTGTTGGCGGGTTATGTTCTTCTCGTATAATTTATGATGGCATGATACTTAACCCCTAACGGGAAGGATTGTGGCTGATTTTCTATATGAAAAAGACATAATCTTTCAATCAGTTTAATTGAGGTCTGGAGCTGGCATGTCAGTAACTGCTAGTTAATTTATACTGATCATTGTCATTTTGCTTAGTTTATTCTGTTACCTTTTTAACATCGGACTCGGACATCTTTGAACTGAGTTTAAATGTGTATATCGCTGTGTGTTTGTTTAGTCCACATTGGTTAGAGGTATAGGGGGAGGCTGAGATCTCATAAATCGTGTTTAACCCTGCCGCATTTTTGCGCCTGTCCCAAGTCAGGAACTTCTAGCCTTTGTTAGTCTTGTGTGTTTTTTAATTTTGGGTCATTTGTATGTTTCGGAGTTAAGTGTGCCGTCCATTTCGCTGAATTAGTATGCATTATTGTTTAGGGGCTAGCTAAAGCCCGTCTCCGGGTGTGGGAATTTTTCGCTGCGTTGAAGATCAATTGGTAGCCTTGAGCTGTTTTATCATTTGAAAAAGGTGAACACGAATTAATCATCCAAGGAGATTACTTAAAAGTGCACAGTATGGATTGTTTTCAATTACACATGAATGTTTTATGAACTTAATTATCCAATAACCTTGTGATAACGTTGTGCGTGCTTAGCATTTCCAGGAAATCACGTTAAAGGCATGGCTGCATAACACCTTTTGGTAAGTTACAATTTTGTTGCAGCGGTAAATTTATAGATATATATACATATATATACTTTGTTTCTCGATGTTGTGTGACTTTTGACTTGATATGTGACATTCAGTTACAGAGACGTACAAAAAATTATAACATAGAGTAAAGTTCCGTAGAAACGATCATGGTCGTGAAACAAGTATAAATAATGACAGAAAACGTAGATCGAAATAAAATATGAAACCTGAGATTATGAGAATTAGAACATAATTGTGTTTGTGTAGACACTGGGGACACAAACGTTTTCTGATCCTTTTTATCATACAATATAACCGGTTGTCTTTAGCGTATAATTGAGATTTCACAATTTCTCAGTGATCAAGACGGATTTCTTCTTCAAACTTAATGCATATTTGGACTATAATATGAGCCTTTACTTTGAAACATTTCACTATAAAATGATGTCTTTTTTAAAGACTAAAAATACATTATCAGAAAATTGCTTCATCTCGGATTCCCCTTTTGTCACTTGGTAAACAACGTAAACACAATAAACATATTCGTCAATCCACATAAAAATTAAACCGGTTAGCCAATTTCATTAAATTGAATAGGTATCTTGGGGGACATGTAGGCGAGCAATTTAAAGAAATATTTGTCACAGAAATTTTAAACATTCATACCATTTTACAAAAGTGATTTTGAGTACTATATATTTATATTCTTTGTCCACAGTCTTCGATTATAATTTCACATTCCGCGAAAAGTGACCATTATATCATGGCTAATTATGTAGATATCTTTTATAGTACAACTTTTTCCTAAACTTTTAACCCAAAAGTCCAAATTTTGCCTAAAAATTTATTAACTTACAAAAACATATCTATCAATTTTAGATAATTTTCTTTAATTTTAAACATTTCCGAAAATAGTAAAAATGCATATGGATTGAGCGCGCATACGATCGTATTTCAATGTTTAAAACTTGTTGTCCAGCTAAAAAGTCTTGTTTGTCGCAACTTATTGTAAGGCTCTATAATATTTCTGTGAACTATCGCGCCTATTCCATCATCGATATATTTATATTTACTTTTTTTTTATTTTTGTTATAAATTTTCCATTATCTATTTATATCTATCTATATATATATATAGAGAGAGATAGTTAAATTTAACACGGGGGGGGGGGGGGGGGGGGTTCATTCTAAGTAGACTTTTATATATGAGTATATTAATTGTCTTATAAAAAATGCATTTTGCGTTTTTAATAAAAGAGAAACTAAAATCGACATGACCTTGCATTTCTAAGTATGTAAATGAGTACATTCAATACATTGATTTTAAAACCTATTTTATAAATCTTTAAACAAAATATTGATTGTAAATGTTTGATCCATAGCTTACCTGCATCTCCATATTGCATGCTTTTTTCACACTTTTAGAATACTGTAGCGAAAGTTTCAAAAATTAGATCCCGTCTCTTCACGTAATCCTTGATGGAATGTTCTCGAAAATGATGTGGGGATTCCCCCAAAGGAAAATCAATAGACAATTATGTAATAAATAAATAAAAGATATACTTATTTTACACAATAAATTTGAAAACAAACAAATTGGATTAATAAACTGCCAGTTGGTACATGTAATTAAAATGATAATTATTGATTAAAAAATAATAATTAGAAAAAAATATATATATGTTAGATATTAGATAGATAAAATTTTATCTACCGGTTAAAGGATACTGAAACATGAACACAGTGGGCAAATTCATGAAATACAAATTAAATCGGAAACAATTTTTTGGAATTCTTGAAAAGACTAAAGCAGAAAAAAAGGCGACAAAGAAACAACTAAAGGTGCAATTTTAATGAATGCGCATAACGAACCTAAGAGAACCAGAACAAGACACTAAAAGTCCATACAATCACCCAAGAATACCAAAGAATATCCAAAAGTACCAAAGAATACCCCAAAATACGTAAAATCCAATATATATGTTTTCTTTTGTCATTTCAGAAGCAATAATTGTGTACCAATAATGATACAATACATTAAATACATGTACTTTAATTAACAGTCATAGGTTGTCGACAAAAAATTGTAATCTGTAATCGGTATTAATTATCGTTATGAATGTCCTAATTACATTGTTGTTATTTCGTAATTTTTGTTCATTAAACCAACAAAAAAAATGTTTTCACAAAATAATTATGTGTTATTAATCTTTATGTAAAAAATAGGCACAAACCAAAGAACTGATTAAAAAGGATACACACTTGTTGGTTTGCGTTTTCACAAGGTTAATAAGAAAAATATGAAGCCACCCGTTTTGCTTATTTATATAACTATGGGTATATATTACAAGTGACCCAAAGCTTCTTCCAGACTTATTTCATTTTGATAGTACCATTATGTGTCGCCAGAGCTTTGACTATACTTCCAGCCTTTATTTTGTGTATTTTTAGGTATTCTTGGGTATTTTGGGACATTGTTGGGTATTCCTGGGTATTTTGGGACCTTCTTGGGTATTCCTGGGTATTTTGGGACATTCCTTGGTATTCTTTGGTATTTTGTTGGTATTCTTGGGTATTTGTATGGACCCAAAAAATACTAATGCACTTGTATTGTAAACTCAGACAAAAAAAGGGGGGGGGGGGCATCAGGTGATCCAGAAGGGTAGACATGTTCTTCTCCGTAAACGGCATCCGCCACATTATAAGTGAGGAAAATTTCACAAGTAGTTGCTCGTACCTGATTTGCCAAGAAACAGGACAGTAAAGTTGTATAATTTAATGCGTCCGTTTATTGATGCAAGTTTTCACTCATTATAAAACTGTTAAGTTTGATTTGAAGAATTATCCTCTCCATGCAAAGCTTTGTTTTGTTATCTGTGCCGTAACATTTTTTGTTTGTCCGAGCCAAGTTTAGGAAGCTTACTTGCTTTACCTCCAAGTTCATATGTGTGTGATAGGTGTGTGTGATGGTGAATGAGTGTTTTCATTTGAGTCTGTGAGATAATCCGCATAAATTCTGAATTTACCTACATGTCGAGCAGCATTTACCTTTTTTTCCTTCGTCAAACTTTAAATATATATATATATATATATAAAAGGATTCTCTTGTACACGGGAGTTGGGACCACTTCCCCGTATCTCTTTCATTCATGTCTGTGATTTTTAACCTTTAAATAATTAACTATTCCCATCGTAAACAGTATGCAAACAAAATGATGTGAATAATTCTTTTTAAGCTCACGTTTTATTTCGATCTGCAAAGGTCGTAAATAGATATGGTTTTGGCGAATTCTCAATCATTTTTTATTATTTTTGGAATATCGTCATGAATGATGTCCAAAACCAAATCGGTTTAATGTCAAATGCACACTCACCTACAGTAAAAGTGCCCTTCATGCTGAAAAACTGTGTTATAGACCCCAAAATGGCACACCTGTGGTTAATACTGTCTCTCAAAGAAACAGCACAGGATGTGTTGTAGTAATCATTAGTTTTTCATTGTAAGCATATCTCTATAGGACAGGGTATGTCCTGATATATTTTCAATAGCAATAAACGACATTTTGAAAATGGTCGAAGCAGTCCTCTTTTCAAAGTAAAAATAAGCAATTCTAATCTAAACAGTAATACTTTATTTAGCCTTAGTACTTAATAAATGTAATCCATAGGCCAAAAAGGTGACCTCCATAACTGTTAGAGTTCGTAGGTTCTATTTTTCTATTTTTTAAAATGTTATTGTTTTAATAAAATTGATCAACAGCCTTTATGCTTCTGTGCTGTTTGTTTTCTACTTCTGTGTGGTTTGTTATAAGTTTTATTATTAATTTATTCGTGTTTTTATTTATATGTAATTGTTGTATATTTTTTATTTTATATTTTTTGTCACTATTTTCACGAATTTCCTTGTTATTAGATTTTTGTCCTCAAAAAGTCTTTACCTCTTCATTATTCTATTGTAGGTAAGTGTTATCTTAACTGCATTCAAACAACTGAGGCCTATATCATCAATTCTGATACAGATCTTGTATTTCGTACAGGTTGTGTCACCACATTTGTGACAAGTTATCAGAAATTGTGTTTGCATATTGATTCAGTCCTATGTGCCTCGTACAATATGTTGGTCACTAGCTAGTCTTGTACACCTTATATTATATTTTAGATAATCGTGTGGCTGTTGCCTGTACATTGGTAAATAAAGTTAACATAGAATTGGATTTATCATTTTGATCCTGTATTAATTCTCGAACAGTCGTATCGGGACTGGTTAAGATCGTACAGTTTTAACTTAATTTGTTTTATAATAGACAAACACTTCAATATCATGATAGAACAAGAGCACTTGGTTTATGTTTGTAAAATATGTAAAAAATCTAGATTATGAAAGAACTTCAATTATGGAATTACTAATATGCAAACAAGAAGTTTATTATACAAAATCATTCTGCAGGACAAACAAATTTGTTAAATCCAAGAGAAAGTAAAAATAGCATCATTAAACATTACATTTAAATCGTTTCGACGCACGTATCTGGTGCTGTTTCTACCATACATTCATCGTAGACTGACATTTCTATATTTTCGCGATCTACTTGCTGTAAATCTTCATATTTGTTAATAGAATGGACAGTGGATACATTTCCTGAACTTGCACTCGATTCATGATTGCTTTGCCTACTTTCATTGCTACTATTCCTCCGTTCTACAGGCTGGTATGAGGAAGAATCAATTTCTTCATAAGAGGGACTGGATATTAACAGACTTTGTTGGATCTGCGTCTCTTGGTGTGAGCTGTACAAAAATAAATTACATCGACAGTTCATTTATTATAACGAAGGAAGAAAATATTTACACAAGCCAATAAAGATACAGATGTTAGCTAGGAATAATTCATTTCTACACGTCTACACGTGGAATATTCTACCCTATATTTGAAATTAAATTATTTAACCTAAGGACAAAATAACAGCCATTACCGTAACACGATTAAGCTGTTTATAGCTGTTATTTTTTTCCTGTATGTATATCAATTTGTACTGCAATTATTACTTTTATAATGCGAATATAAATGGAAGGTAAAAATGCACGGAAAGAATATTACGCTATCTACTTGCAAGCGTATATTCAATCAACACTTTCCACAAATCATAATAGAATCATTTATTCCATAAAAATATCATCAGTAAGTTTTACCTTGAGTTATTTGGACGTTCATTCTCCGGCATGTCTACAGATTCTTCCGCTATAACAAACGACAGTTAAAAAATACTAATTAAAGTAAGGTAGACACAATGAAATTTACTTTAATAATAAATTGTAGCAATTACTCTCAGTAACAGAAAATAAGATCAAACGATTATTTATCTTGAATTGTTTTCTTTCTGTTGTCATGTGGCATATAACATGGCATTTTTGCAAACAAGAATTTGATATTTAGATGCAATTTACCTTTCAAGATATTCACCTTTTAACATTTGTAAATTATGCTTTCTTATTGGTTAGATTTGAACACTTGCTGCAAAAATACAAATATTTACCTATAGATTCTGCACCTATAGCTTTATACTTTCTATATATTAGACATGTAATGCCAAGTATGAACAGACAAGAACCGACAGTAGAAGCACAAACTATAATGAGATTTTTTACTTTTCCTGAATCTGTATCCTTGTTGTTGAGATCTGAATTTAAAAGGAAAACATGTATTAATCTTTGTAGAATTTTCACTTATATAACTTTATATAACGACAAAAACAAAATGGATATGTCCATGTACATGTAGTTTTAACAGATATTGTAGGAGAAGTCGTGTTTTCAAAGCGTAAATGCAGGTAAAAACAATTGATATATGTAGCTCCTTCGTTGAATGACTTCCAAACTGTTAACATTGGACCACTTAGATCTTGCAAAACAGCTGTGCTCATGACTGCATTACGAAAATTGTTTCCAGTATCTTTGTGTACTTCCTATCTCTTTTCATTTATATTTCAATAGAAGAAAATGAAACTTTAAATATTTACCAAACAATCTGAACTTATGAATGTAAAGAAAAGCGTTTCACATAATTCTAAAACCGATAACTTACCATTTCCAACAATGACATTTGAAACAGTAATGTTATCAAAATCGCTCAATTCGTCACTAATGGATATGTCGATATTTCCATAACCATTTTTAATTTGACAACTGAACAGATTAATGTGATATTTATTCATCTTCTTTACTGACAAAGACGCCACAAATCCGCGCATTTTTACGCGAATATTATATAGATTAAGTTCAATGTCATCTTTTTTATTTTCTTTTCTTGGAAACATCGATTCCAATACCCGCTTATCCTTGTATAACCATAACACTGATGTTGGCTCTGGTACAGAATGAAATAATACATACATTTTTATGTTGTTATTTGCAATGGATATCTTCTGTGAGGCAAATATCGGAGGACCTGCAATTTAATTTGGAAAGATTGATAAGCATCCGTCTTTCCTGTTTTCCATTAACATTTATCATTTTCATTCCTAACTGTACTTTACATACGACTCAGCAGGGTTCGCATTGATAGCATATGTTCTCGTCCTACTATAGGCGTAAACATTGCCACTGGACGTTAAACAACAATCAATCCATCACTTTCGTATTTTTTGTTTGAATCTTTAATTTTTATCAGGCTCGGTATCAGAATTTTACATAACACGTACCATTTAATGGTTTACTTTTTTCTTGTAAAGAGGGAATATCCTGCAACTTATTTAGATCAATAAAAGTAGTCGCCTACATGTATGTGTGAAAACGAAAGCTAATCTTTGTCTAATTTCTTTTCTTATAAAAAGTGTTTCTAAATTTCAAGTATAAACTGTTACATACCTAGAACAGAAAGTTCCCCTGACACTGAGTATGTTTTTATGCCTGACTGTCGTTTGCAGTAGTATGTCCCTGCATCTCTGTAGTCACAGTATGGTATTTTGAGGATAGATTTATTATCTGCTTCCATTTGCCCTCTGATTTGTCGGATGCTACTGCCATTGTAAAAGTGCTCCCAATGGGTTGAAAATCCAGTTGCATCTCCATTGGTAATTGAACAGGTAAAAGTTATACTTTGCGATGTGTTACAAGTAGAGTATTGCGGAACAATTCTCATACTGAAAGCTTTAATTTTACATTCATTATTGTAAAATATCTATAAAATAAGGATATAATGTATATGTTAATGTATCCAATGTCTTCTTTCTTACTTGACATTTGTCTTTGATAAACTAGAAAATTTCACATTCGACATCCAACGTTTGATTGACCGGAAAGAAACTTAAATTTAGGTCATTTGACACTTACACGGTCGTAAAATTTTATAAGTTTGTCATTACTTTTAATATTATCACTGCAGATTCGAAAGCAGGATATGTTTATCCTTCCGAAGTGCCAAGCAATATTTTATGTAAGTCCGCAGCAGGTTTCATATCTTATTATCGGACTTCTGACTCTAATCCTGGGCAGTTTTACTCTCAAGTTTTACTTTTGTGGTATTGTTCATCATATAGTTTAATGTATTGTCTAGATTACTGCACCTTACCCCCCCCCCCCCTCCTGCCCTACTTATTTCTATTCTCTTATCGATATTTTGTATTACATTTCAATAAATTTAACAAACCGTTTCACATAGGAGACGTATAGTTATGCACAAATATAACAGGATAAACTTTACAACTTACGGATCAATAAAAAAAATATGTCTAAAGTTCCGATCAAATTTCTGATTTTTGCTTTATAAATACCAATATCGGTGGCCTTAAACGGAACAATTGTTGAACTTAGTTTATACGAAGTTTTAGAAATCTGCTTGACTTTCCAGACGCCTTGCTTTCCGCCTGATGTAGGCTGCCATGCAATGTCAGGCTTTGTTCCACTATATACAGTGACAGATACATTAGAAGGCGTGTCAACCTTGCCTTCAAACTGGAACGTATGATTGCCGCCAACTACGTATGGCTTATCTGAAATGCAGAAGGCCACGTGAACTTTAGAGTTTTTTCATCTGTTTATGAAGTAAATTGGCGATGTTATATTTTCCAGTGAGAATTGACAATAATGTGACAAAATTTCCTTAACAACGCCTTAGCGTGGAAAGAATTTAACGTCGGCATTGTCTGTGACCACGTTCCTCGCTTATTTCGGGAATTAGGCCAGATTATCTCTTTCTTTAATTTCAGATATAAAAGAAGTTCAGATACGCAAAAATATGAGAAAGTCTTGTTTTTTTGAACCAATCTTTATCTGTAAATTTCGGATCTTACTTTATTAACAGCATTATCAGCGGATTGGTGAACTTAGAAAATACTAAGTGTAAATATATGTACTTTGGCTATAATTGGCACATAATTCCTGAGGTACTACAATGTACAAATGGAAGAATTTCAAAAAGCTTTCTAGTATTCTAGGATAAGTATGATTGGTTGCAAAATGTTATTGAACTGGAGAAATCTTTCAACAATTTGAAGTCTTTTGTCGGCTGTCAGTTAGTCTTTACATGTAGTTAGGAATCTTTTTGCCGTAATCTAATGGTATCAATTGTTCATGTAATGGAAATGTAAGATATTATTTTCGTTGTGCTTAAATCGACTTCTACTCTTTTCTTGAAGGAAAGACTCAGCTTATACATAAATGACTTTAGAAGACTTTTTCTGTCTTAATGCTTACATCTAATTCTTATATTCTTTACATCTGAAGATAAGCCAACACTATTTTCCACAATGCATTCATATATTCCGGAATTATATCTGGATACCTGGTACAATTGTAACGTGGTTTCATTTTGTCCAATCAGCTCGCTTGAATTTAAACGCCACTTTATAGTCACTGGGTAGGTGTTCGTTGTAACATAACATGTCAATGTCACATTTGTACCTTCGTCAATTTCATGTGCTGGCACAGTGATAATTTTAACGATTGGTAATACTAAAATTAAATAACTTTACTTATACTTGTAAAAGACAATGCATTATTGACCAATTTTAGGTTTCATACAATTTTTCACCTTCTATTTACCTAATTATTTTTAATTATAAGCAAATTCAATAACTTTATTTTTCATAACTAATGTTACCTAGCTTTAACTCCATGTGATAAAGGAGAGCAAGATTAAAAACATCAATACATTTTACGATACATATCTTTTTTCCAAATGAAGTATGCTTTCTTATTTTATGCGCATGAAAACATTACCGATATCAAAATTAGGAAATTAACACTGCTTCTGAGTGTACTCTTAATATGACCCTGGAAAGAGCATAAAAAACTTTTCAGCAGATAAAATAAGAAACAAAGGATTTTCTTAAATATGGTATGTATATTTTACATGTATTTTGATATTCTAGTAATTTCTACAGCCAAACAATGTTATGAAAAACAAGGTTGAACCAGCCGAATAACACTTGTTATTAATGTATGTCCACTACGATGCTAAGGAAAACGCATAATAATACAATTATATTTCATAGGATTTAGAATAGACTAGATATATTTTGATATGGATATTAAGGGTTTGCGTCATATACAAACAAGATACATGTATAAGCTTTATGGAAACAGAGAAAAAATATTAACAACTTAGAGGCATCCTTTTGACACATGTTTGTTATGAAATATATTTCTTTTATACTAATTTTGATGCACAAAATATGCATGATAAGTTATGTATAAATTGAAAGCCCTCAAATCGTTGGGAATAGGCCAAATCATATTTTACCATTTAAGCCTTTACAACTGTGAAATTATCGCAAGAAACAATAAGTACATACGTTCAACTCGCAGTTGTATTCCACGTTGTAGTTGGTAAAATTCGTTCGTTGATTTGCAGATATAGTGTTTTAGATGATTTTCTCTCGTGACGTTTATTGATATCGATAGAGTTGATGAATTGGTTCTAGCTAATTCAGTGATTCCTCGTATCCATGACAGAGTTGCCGTTGGTTTCCCAGGTTTCACTGAACACTGCAGCACGATGTTGCCTCCTTGGGGTATTGACATAGTATCCGAAACTGTTTGGGTGTTCTTGTAGATATTCATATTTCTTGGAGGTTCTAAAATTATAATTCGTTTCAAAATAAATAAAGTTAGAATGAAATTTTAATTGAAACAGCCAAATAAAAACAAACAATGAAAAATATACACTTGTAACACGTTTGATCTTAAACTGGCATTTTTCTCTTGTTTAACCTTGATTGTCTTTTCTTTCCGAAATATCAGAAGAAAGCAAGACAACAAGAATTTAACAGGATAAAATGCAGTTTAGTCATGAAAGACTAGTTAAGACCAGTTAATAGAAAATAAGAATGAATTGTGCAATGTTTTACTTTATCTGCCCTGAACTTATCTATACCCGCCTTGACCGGTTTTAATTCAATTTACGGACAACATATCTTAATTTGATCTTGTTATCGTCATTTTGTTTGAAAATATGGTGCTGCAGAAAATCAAGACAAGGTAAGAATAAACGAGATAAAAATGTTGTCTTAATTGTGATACGTAACCTGCAATAATTGCTTGGATTTCATACTGTGTTGGTATTCCATCTTTTGCAGTGTCACATCTATACAGACCACCATCTGATTTACTAAAGTTGTAAATAGATAAAATAAATTCGCCAATTTTGTTATTTCCGAAGATCCTTATCCTCGATGCCACATCCAATTCATTGTTGACGATAGCATTGATACTGTAAGCTGTCAGCTTAGGTGGTCCCCGCCATACAAGAGAGTATGTTGTTGACCGGTAAGGACATGTGAAATTCATGACTGATCCCGCTATTGTATATATTGCCTGTTTTGTTTTAACTGTATGAGCAAAACAAAAAACAAAAAAATGATATCAATTGTACATTCTTTATCCGGCGTATTCTTCCATCATTACAAGAAAATTAAATCTGAGTGAGAACACTTATAAAGTGTCTTTTCTTGTAAAAATTAATAAAACATATTTTTGACCTGAAAAGTATTACCAATACTTAATTTACAATTACGTGTATATCAAGTGAAAATTTGTATATAAAAACAATACATTTTTGCCTTATATTACTTATATATTAATATTTTAAATTATATAATTGTAATTTTCAAATTCCAAGAACACAATTATGATTTTTTTAAGGTATCAACCGTTATGATAATTTTAAGAAGTAAAAAGTCGACAGAATGAATTTACAGCCACAAAGTTCTGTTATCACTCTAGAAATTTTGCGTTTGTCTTTTATCTTTTAAGGTGGGTCTTCTTATGATAAGTTCTTTAATATTTGTGTTGTCATTTTTTAATACTCTTAAGTTAGCTTTTATTTTTTCATTCTTACTTGTTCTTTGTGTAGATGTAAAGGAATACATTGTACATGCAAAAAGAAGTTTGAATCTAAATATCCATATTCGAATAGCATCAAAGCTTACAAAATAATACAATGGTCATTAGAAACTTCAATCAAGTTATGTAAATATCATACCTTTATTTATAAAGAAAACCAGATAAGTGCACCAAAACGAAATCCACATATTTGATGTCTTCATTATCCTAGGGACTGTTTTTCCAGATTAGTGTTCTGTAATGGTCTGTGTAATGCAATCCAATTCTTAATATCTTAAAATTACCAATAAGTTGTGTTATAGTATACTTTTACTGAATTATCTTTTGAGCTTGTCCTTAGATATTTTTTTTCGTTTTATAAATTATATTTGATTTTATCAGCAAGAAGGAGTTTCAAATCATACAATTCGGCCTATTATAATTTGGACAAAATAATGTATATATTGTTATATATTATTATTTTTACATCATATGGGAAGAATGTTCTGACATAATGTTTGTGGTATACAAAGCTTTCCTCTGCATCAGGAGCCGGGTTATCGAAGGTATCGTAGGACGACGATATGTCCTACAATTGTCTTATGATATATCTTAATCCTAAGTGGTGATCTCGAACCAATCGTAAATAAAGAAGTGACCTAAAAATTATCTACAGTCATATCTGCAGACAATCCTAATAGTTTTAGCATAATAGTAGTGTAAACGACAGTTTTAACCTAGAGGAGGAAATGGTAACATACCTTGTGTTTAAGTTCAACAATGTATGATAGAGTATTTGATTAATTCCAGTAATATTTAAATCTTATTTTTAGAAGTCTTGGTCATCTTTACCATAGACATTTGTTCACTTAACAATACCTAACACACGTCTACAGGAGCTTGAATTACGATTCAAATTTATTTTGTAAATTGTATCAAGAATAATACTAGGTATAAAGATAAAGTGTTATAAAAAATCTCATGAGTACAAGTGATTTTCATCATAAATAAGAAATATTAATTGGTAAGTACTTTAATTAGTTACAAAAACAGATCAGGTTTCTGATATGTGCAATGAGGAAAGATTAACGTATAATCTATTATATGTCAAATTCTTGATTAACGAAGTTATTGAAATAAATGCTCAAAAGAAATATTTTATCATTTCAATACTCATTTTCTTACTAAACTAATCTGTTATTATAAATGGGAAAAGTTTCAATTTAAAGTGGGATGTGTTCTACGTACTCTTGTTTATTAGGGAACGCAAACATAAAGCTCACTATTTGTTCTTTCTACACGTTCGAAGATGTTTGAGACGTTTGTGGATCAATAAATATATAAATATTGGCGTATGGTGTATAATGTCTCAATTAAACGAAATATAAATAACACTAAATACCTATAATAAACAAGACGGTCTCAAGAGAACACCGCTCACCTAGATTTTACTTGTCCCTCTCGAGCATGACTAAAAATCTAAGTGTAGCAGTCATATTTTGATTGGTTTTCCTAAGGGTCATGTATTTAAGTTCCTCTGTGGCTGCCGGCTTGGTTGACAATCCGCGTCATCAAAAAACTCTGAAAGAAAGCCATCTAACGACCACGGCTGCCAAGTCAGGTTCTAACTGGCCTAGTGGTTTTACAAAAGAAGGTTTTATATAAATTTTGACATAGAGACACATGTTAAACTAATTTCGGCTGTGGCCGACATCTTGGTTGACATTCCGGATCATCGGACTCAATTTTTTAAGAGAACCATCTAAAAGTCTGTTCCAATTTGCCAAGTTGTTTCACACAAGAAGATTTTTTAATTTAATTTTCGCATAGGGTCCTATGTTAAACTACGTTCGGCCGTGGCGACTCTCTTGGATTTCCGATCGGCACCGAAGTAACAACACTTATTAAGGACTTCTTTAGAAACATATTTGTAAAGTTCGGGAGCAATTTGATATATCGCACTGGAGAAGTTTTTCAAAGATTAGAATCTCAGATATTAGAATAGGCTCAGTTGGCCATGTTCTTGACCAATCGGCACCAACGTACCAAAATTTGGAAAGGACCTTACAAGGAACATCTCTGGTTAAATTCTGTTCAGTGGTTCTCAAGACAAAGATCAAAACGTGAAAGTTAACGGATTGACGAACGACGGACTTCAAGTGATGATAATAGCTCTCACTGGCCTTTGGCCAGGTGGGCTAAAAAGGTTTAAAAGTATCTAGTGATGGACTTCACCAGAAATCTGTCAAAATTTAAGAGTGCGCTAAAAAAGTCAAAATCTGAAGATAGATATGTTCCTGGATATTTTTCATTTGGATCTCGTAAGCTTAATATCTTATTGACCGTACGTACGTACCTTTCAGAGCACATTCGTTCACTCCCAGTTTGTTTTTATTGGAATTCACATATTGCTACTACATTACCAAGTACAAATTTACTCAAATTGGATTCATTCATCATTTCTATAGTGCTCGAAATATGAATAGAAAAAATGGTGGCGTAGCCTCGACATTAAATGGGTGATTTTCAACAATGCAAAATTGAGAAAAAAAACAATTTGCTTGACTCATCATATTTATTAAACTTGTAAAATTTCTTTGATTACATATAATTTTAGTAAAACGCTATTTTCTATGGTAACAGGAACGGACATCGAAGGTGTACATATACACATTTGTTTATCTTGTTACCAAGTTGGGATAACAGGACAGACAGTAACAGGATAGACAAAATTATATGTTTATTGATTCTATTCCAAAACAACTCCCCTTGCATAGTTGTTTGTTTTTTCTTAAAGATATGTGGAATTTATCAAATGTTTCATTTCATTTTCAAGTATTTCATGAGGTCTACAGACACATAGTTGTTTATTCTTATACTTAATCTGTCTATCCTGTTACTTTATTCAAGGTAACAGAATAGACTGTAACAGGATGGACAAATTGATTATATTTTGAAATAACAGCTCCCCTTACATCGGTGTATGGTTTTTTCAGTTAGCGCTCTTTGGTTTTAGTGACCCTTTTGAGAACACTCTTTTGAGAACGTATGGGTGTAGTAATGTATAAATTTGTTGGTAACATAATAGACAATGTTAAAGGTACGCTATCAGTTTGACTTACTTTTCTGGTTATAACTTCGCTTCCGTTTCTTCTAACGTTCTGTTGTTTTGGTTTTAATCTGGAAAATTTGTGTAATTTTGATTTCAACATAAAAGATATTCTTATTTGCAGGCAAAAGTATTGCTCTGCAAATTTTGCACCGGTGACAGGACAGACATGCATTTCATAGACGACAGCATAATTTACTTTTTTATGAGCAGATATATAAATATCTTCAAGACTTTACTTTCTTGTTAAAATTCAATTATATGCTATTCAAAAAAATAATTTTGCCGATTTGAAAACATACAAAAAATCACTGAAAAATAATGTGCAAACATGGTTCTCTCAGTCCGGACACTCGCAAATTGCTCAATATTGAGCTTCAAAGTCAATTTATTTTGGATTGCAAGGAGAAAATCGTTCTCGTTCTAGATGTGCCGATTTGAAAAAATTGTGAACTTTTGGTTAAGCACAAAAAATAATGCCATTGTGTCTGAATATTTTTTTAACATAGGTGAACAGGAAAATGGACTTTTTTTGAAAATGACCCAAATAATGAAAACATTTAGAGGATCAGTTGATAATCAGTTTAAACTAAGTTTAAGCATGGCATTATTATATGACAATCCTTTATTGTATTATTGTAACATTAAACTTACCGTCTCCGAAAAATTTGGCCTTTCCCTCTGGTTTTAGCTGCTATATTGTCCTGATGTTTTAAATTGAAAAAAAGTCATTCAAACAGACATTCATATAAGCATGTTTGTTCAATAATTTGCCTTTTAACATATATTGATTGAAACCATTAAATATAATTTCCTTATTCCGTATGACCATACTTTTTGAGTGTTTGAAATATAGGAAGGAAATAATTCATTTTTTTAAACTATGTACTCCGAGATTAATGTTTCCCGGGAAGTTTTTTATCATTATTTTAATAGGACATTTCACAGAAAAACAAATAATTATGTACTTTTGAAAGTTTTATAAATATTGTAGAAGAACTGATAATTGATAAATGTCAATAACACATCAAATTGTTATGACTGGAACAATTTTTTTACATAAAAATGATAAATGAAGATCCGTATTAATCCTTCATATTAGGTGTTATTTATTTATTTAAAATAAATGAGGCAGCTTTGATATCAATCTAATATCTGAAATAAATGGATGAAATATTTTGAAGCAGACCGTCTCTTTTCTGTAGTAACTTTAATTTCAATTTCACTGGGATATCTGTAAATTAATATTTTATCTTAGTAAAAGTCGACAACTACTGGTTGCGTGCCATTTATAGAGAGAGCCGAAAGATTAAGGTTCATCTATACACTTCAACAAAAATGGCTGTGTTTACACCATGAAATTTTCTCTGAGTACAGACAAAACCGTGTAATTTTAAAAGTTTTAAAGCCTGGCAGCACCTTGATAAATAAATGTAACATCCAATTTATGTTCTAAAAAGTTAAAACACTTTATTGATTTTGATGAACATTTTTTTCCTTGCCACAAAAGATGGTGAAATAAACAAGCACCTGAGTTTTCTTTGATACAGTCCACTCATTTACACTATTTAAATCACCTTTGTTGTGAGTAGATTTCTATTGACCCTCTATTGTCCATATCAATCAATATGATACAATACAATAATTACCTGAGGGGGACCATATCAAAGATTTCACCAGACTTTGTTTATTTTTACACCACCTGTGGCAAGGAAAGAAAATGTTTAGCAAAATCCACAAAAGTTTTTTTCTTTTTAAAACACAAAATGAATACAACTTGTATATATCTAGGTGCTGCCAGGATTTAAAATTATTAAAATTACACAGTTTTGTCTGCATTCATGGTGTAAACACTGCCATTTTTGTTGCAGTGTATAGATGAACCTTAAGTTGTTTTTTAAATTGTTATCCAAGAAAAGCAAAATTTAGTAAAAAATGGTTTCAAATTTTAGTCAATCTGACAATTTTTATATAGATAAAGGTGCCATTGAAAGTATGATGATATAATTATTATGAATTTTCATATGTTTCTGTTAGGAATATCACTTAATAGTGTGA
This sequence comes from Mytilisepta virgata, assembly GCA_028015205.1. NCBI lineage: Eukaryota > Metazoa > Mollusca > Bivalvia > Mytilida > Mytilidae > Mytilisepta > Mytilisepta virgata. The sequence continues at coordinate 31,414,028 of CM051511.1, read as the reverse complement.
CATTTATAATATAATTATCATGACTTTTTATGTGTTTCTGTTTGGAATATCACTTTATAGTGTGGCATGTATAATAGGATATCATAGATTTTGAATGGGTTTGGATAGATGTCCGAAATCAAGGATTTTTCTTGATTAATTAAAATACAACAACAATTTGAGGAGTTAGAAATTAATTTTATATACGTAAATATTGACGTTTCCTGTTATCTATCAATGATTTTATTTTCTAGTATTATTTATTGAACCCATCCATTAAATTTCCATTTATTCAATAATTTATATAAGGTTGATAGAATTTTTTTTGGAAAATTTTTTGTTAAAGATAAAACGATACAAGACAGATCAGAAATCTCTTGGGCAAAGTTGTATAAGTTCCCTTGGACCAACGGCTATTGCCATCTGTTGGCATAAGTCGTCGTCGGCGTCGTCCGTAAATTTTGACATTTTAATCGCCTCTCTGAAACTACTTTTGTTTTGAGACCATACTTTGATGTAATTTTCATTAGGTGGTCCCCTTTGATAATTATTTCCGGACCTCCCAAAAATATGGCCACCGTTATAACAATAGAAAAATCATCAAAAATTATTTCTCTAAACCTAGTAAGGTTATTGAGACCAAATTGTGATGGAATGATCATCATGCGTTTCAATTCAAAATATTACCGCCATGACTGAAAATAGAAAACTCAGAAAAAGAAATTGAAAGAAATGTATTCCTCTGAAACTATTGACGGGGCAATTGCGACCAACTTTAATGAAATATGGGTGCCGTTTTAAAAAATAGAAAAATCAGCAAAAAAATTAATGCTAAAAAATCTTATTTATGACAGTATTATCTGGTTACCTTTCTAATTTTATCCGTTGTCCCAGATCGTGGACCAATAGAGTCGCTGTTTTTAAAAACAGACATATCGACAAAAATGCTTTAAAATCTTCTCATCTGAAACTGCTGGGCGAATTGAATTCAGCAAAATGGTCTTTAGATGATTCTCGTTCAAAATATGGCTACCTTCACTAAATATAAGAAAGAAATTTTAGACCAGAATAGTAAAAAAAAATGTATTTTCAAATCTTCTCTGAAACTATTGAGGGGATTCCTTAGTTGGTCACTCTTCAAAATCCTCTCTAGACTTTGGACCAATATGGCTACTGTTATTGACAACAAAGCAAACATCACCAATCAGCTGTTGTAGGGTGAGCCTCTAGTATTCCTACAAGACTATTGATTATTATTCATAAAAGTACTGACGAAGGTTACCACATATCTGACCATTTAAATTTAAATAATTATCTAACTTCTATTTTTGTATTTAACCTGTTACAGGTAAGAGCTACTTTATATTTAGTCACGTGATTTTTAATATTCATTTTGTATTTGACACGTTCACAGCAGTTACAAGATAAAATATTCTTAGCGTTGCTTTCATTTCATTTTCTGGAAAAATTACAGGATATAACATTATGTAAGTATTATGTTATCTTTTGTATTACTTGTCTTTTTTTAAACTGCAAGTTGTATTTCATGAATATCTAAAATATTTCATTAAAATGAAAGTAAACAAATATTATTTTACCTTTATTTCATTAGACGTATTGAACTATTGTCTTCACCCCTGCTGAAATGTATTCAGCAGGGGTGTAGACAATAGCGTATTTTCCATATTTTGTATTTAATTCGTTGATTTTTGCTTCAAGTATGATATAGTCACAAAAAACAGTGTTGAATATGTGCAAGTTTTGTTTCGGAAAGTGTAGACTTTTAAGACATTTCCAATTGTTATTTAAAATGTTCAGAATTGCAATGAGATTCGGATTTTTTGTCAATATCACACGCACAGTACATGTGGATGTAACGAACGAATGTCTGTTGGGTGAGTGTTGAAAAAAAGAAACTATGAAGAGAGAAGAAATTGAAAGGTTAAAAACCCAATAACGAAGTAAAATAAAAATAATATTAAAACAACATAACTAATAAGTTCAACATATGTATGTACTATATAAGGAACGTTTATTAAGTTGTCTCATTAAAACGAAGTAACCTCGAGTGGGGGTTTGATCCATGGCTGAGTTAAGGAAAACTTTAAAGTCGTACATTGTTTTGCACAATGCCAGGATTAATATCAGATCAACATAGTCTCGTCCTGATTATCATGTACTAATTGGTTGACAATAAATTTAATAGGTGAACATTTGTGTTTACTATTTTTTCTGTGAAGTACAAACGTCTATACCAAAGTATTAATTGTTGCAAGGTAAAAAAAATACAGATCTTCCTGTTGGTAACATAGCAAAATTTTAATCTATTTTTAGCGTTAATAAAAAGGTAAGACTATTCAATCAGTTGCACTCTTTACTTCCTTTACGTCATATGGTAATTTTAGATCTTTGTAATTCAAATTTATTTTACCTTGACATTATTTGTTAAAGAGAATTTTTGTACATGTATTCAGTATAAGGTATATGAAATCATATTTAAACCAATGTACTATATATGTTTTACGAGAAGTCGATCAAACCGAGGGATATTTACCACTATATGTGTATTTTTTTTAATCTTAAATGTGTTCTTCTAGCGTTTTTAATATCGCATTCAGCGTTCATCAGGAATGACACATGTTTGAATTTTGAATAATTTATATAAATATTAGACCACAAAGTTTCATATAACAAATAGACCACTTTGACAATATTTTACACAAATTGTCTATAAATAAATGTCTATGAACATGATGAAATACTGTCTATAATTATTTCACATTCAAAATCTAAATACAACTTGGGTTTTTTTTAGGCCTGACTATTGTTTCAATAAGACATATTTACAAATATGATTAATAATAATATAGATCATCTATATAAATATATTCGAACAAGTATAGTCCTGTTTGCAAGCCTATCATATAGTTTAGATAAGGGGGTGTACCCATAAAACCGGTTCAAACCCAATCACGGTTTTTATTCAGGACAAAGAAAACTCACCAGTCAGACAACAATGACACTCTAGATTCTGCAAACCTGTTTTTATTCAGGAGGTAGATGTATTTGCCAGTGTAAATGAGACAAATAAACACTATTTTCTCATGTTAACCGAAATGTTTAGAGCTGTGGGTAAAGTCTGCTCCAAGTCCGACCATCCTGGCTCTCTTTTGTTTCGATGTTTGTTTTTTGTCCTCTTTTATGTTATATTTTTTGAAGTTCTGTCGATTGGATGCCGTTAATTGATTGGTGTGTCAGTATTGACTTTTATTGTATATTCACATCTGTAAACATATTACTTTAAAACAAGTATAGGCATATATCTAAATATATCATTCAAACAAGTACCCCATTTCACTTCGACATCTATTGAAATCATCATTAAAGGAAAAATCACAGTTTCAGTCAATTTATGTCAGATATTATACAGTAAAGGGAAATAAATAGTTTCTTTTTTGAATGTTTGAATAATTAAGGATCAATCAATAATTAAATGTATTTTGTTGCATGAGGCCCACAATAACTTGAATTAAGTCAAGTTTTAAACAACTATTAAAAAGGTTGTCATACTGATTACAAATAAAGTACGTATGTTGCGAAACAATAGAAAAATAAACAGCTGCGCCACGAGCGCATGATACGCCCATCGTCTTGTGAAAAAAACATAATAAATGTTTTTGGACTCCTCCTTTATTTAGTGGAGCTGCTGGTGGGATGTATATGGAAGCCCGGCAAAACATCACCGTGTAAACTTTTATGCAATAGAGATATGGCGAGAAATGTGACCAAAAAAGACTACCTTTTTACAAAAAAGCTCAATAAAAATTCAGTAACTCGAAAATAAAATATAGAATCATCACGAAAAACTTATACAGATCTTCAGATTAATGTAACCAAGAAGTGTGTAAAGTTTTATGCAATAATCACAAATCGATTTTGAGATACGGCGCGACATGTGACCCCCCCCCCCCCCTTTTTTTTTACAAAAAAATCAATAATTCTAAAATAAAATTTTGAATGATCACCAAAAAGTATACAGATCTTTAGATTAATATAACTAAGAAATGTATAAAGTTTTAAGCAATAATCATAGGTAGTTTTTGAGATACGGCGTGACATGTGAACCCACCCCCTTTTTTCTACAAAAAAACTCAAAAACTCTAAAAATAAAATTTTGGTCACAGTTACCTTTAACCAAGGTAGTAGGCACTTGTGACTACAGCGGAAAAAAGTTGTTTTTCGTGGTTTATTTCACGTTTGAGAACAATAATCTTTGATGTAAGAGATTTGGAACTCTTAGTATTGCTGTTCAAGCATTTTCAGTAGACTTATTGCGTTTTATGAGCGTCACATCCACAGAAATGAGTGGTCCAGGTGATTCAAAACAAGAAAACATAGCGGCTTCCTATGCTGAGGTAACAAAGAAAACTCACCAGTCAGACAACAACGACACTCTAGATTCTGCAAACCTGTTTTTATTCAGGAGGTAGATGTATTTTCCAGTGTAAATGAGACAAATAAACACTATTTTCTCATGTTAACCGAAATGTTTAGAGCTGTGGGTAAAGTTGTTGTAGACAGATGCATCAAGGGTCTCAAAAGAGTACGTGGTCTATGGAGAATATACCTTGACAGTGACAATGAAAGGGAAATGATTTTGTCTAAGGGCCTTGTTCTTAGAGGGAAAACAGTCCGTCTACTCAAGAAACCCTCGAGTGAAAGTTCATGAGAGAAGTGACACTGTTAGAATCAGGGTCAAAGATGTCCCTCTGTCGGCAGACGATGGACAGATATTAAGAGTAATTGAGCAATACAACTGTGTAATACTGAACCATTTCAGGGAAAGGCTCCAGTTCGAAAACATGTTGACAAACTGTCAAACAGGAGATCGCATCATTATATGTGAACCCCTCGTCCGACCAATCCCTCGTTCAGTCATCATTGGAAAGTATAGGGCAACTATCATCTATCGTGGGCAACCTTTTGTCAACACACGTGCTGTAAAATGTACTAAATGCCTTGAGGAAGGACACAAAATCTCAGAATGCCCAGGTGAATGGAAATGTAAGAACTGTGGGGAATCTGAGCATAAGCAAAACACATGCCCTAAGGACATGTTCTCTGATCACTCAGACATTGGCGCATTCAGTGAATCAGAAGGTAGTTCTACAGACGATGATGATGAAGAACAAACAACCAAAGCAGATGACCAAACACAACCACCAAATATGCAAATACATAGTGAAGTCAGTGATAATTCTACAGAGGTCAATGCAAACCCGGGAAATATCCGAAGAGCAACAAGTGAATCAGAGTTTCATACTGAACAATCGCAATCGATATTAAAACCTACCAGTAAAACAATGGATGTGACAAGTGATGACAATGGCAAACAAAAACGAAGACGAAAAAGCAAGCATAATAAGTCTAGAGGACAGGCCAATATCACCGAATTCATTGGGTTGGTGAAGGAAGCTTCTAAGTCAGTATATGGTGAAGAAACACATACTCCTGCAAAACAAACTCTTTTGCATGATCTTCACATTGAGAAGTTTCCCATTACACCACCAGACGTCCTGCATGACACGTCTTGCAATGAATCCAGTAAAAAACTGAAAAAAAAGTAATTGAATCTAAATCTGTGCACTTTTAAAATTGGAAACTATGTGTAAATTAAGTGTAAATACCAGTTATTGTTTTCTAGTTTTTATTTATTACATAACTTTAAAATGTTTAAAATGTATGTTGTGTATACAATATTTGTAGCACTAAACTACATCTCCATTAGCAGTATCTCAGATAACATATCATTGGAGAGTCTGGTAATATAAAATTAATCCATTTATTTCAAACATGTCTTTTGAAGCACCAGAAATGTCAACTGTCATGACTCCTAAACCTTGTGCTGATCTCCTGTGTCAGCATCTGCAAGAAAAAAACATTTTTAAAAACGCATTAATATACAAAAATTTAACCATAATTCCTTTTATCATTATACTCTACTTGAGTATATACATGTATGAAAAAACTGTGGTAAATAAAATACAGAATCTGATTTTTACTATACTGCAAGATTATAATGTAGCTATGTTTAATGTACATATGCAAGCACTTTCAGCTATAAAATATGACCTTTTATCAAAATTCATACATGCTTCCACGATTCACAATACAGCAATAACTATCATGCTTAATTTATATATAATTTTTTCCCTTGCACCTACATGTACATGTATATATATGATTGTCCCATACAGGTGTAAAATGTTCTTGTAAAGGTCTTCTATGAATATTTCTATTTCTATTTTTGTGAATATTTGTCAGTGGTGTGTAGCATATGTGTTTGTTTGTGCTGTTGTCATGTATCGTTCTAGGTATATGAACTTCAATATTGTTTACAAAGTCACTATGATGACCATATGTATGACCCATAAGGTGGGCCAATATTTATGGAATATTGTATATGTACTTTTATATACATGTATAAATATGTGTGGATTTGCAAGAAATATTGTATGTATCTATGAAGAAACTATAAGATTAACTTGTGTTATTATTTCTCAAATTAATCATGATAACCAAACTGCAAGAGAAAAAACTATGGGAACATTATTTCCCTTGACCATTAAAGTTTTTCATAAAAATTTTGACTGGCTACAAAGTTCATGTGTTGTTTATAAGTCAATATTTTTTAAAACATTGTGTGTCCAAACTAAACATGATAATTATATTGCAAGAGAGATAATCATGAGACGATTATCTCCCCTGATCTTTAATGTTTTTAATGAACATACAATCAGGCAAAAAACTTTATGTTTTGTTTATATACTGAACCGCAAAAGAAACGTCGCTTTTTCAAAATGGTAGCAAAATTCAAAATAAATATTAATTAATGATTTTTATATAATCAGTATTACGATTACATCACCAGGTAAGATTAAATTACCTGTGAATTAAATTTTCGGTTGAATAATTTTCAGTTGATATCGTAGAGCGACCGTACCCAAAACCGCTCGTGGGACACACTTGGCGGTAATTTTTCTTAAATCTTAAATGTTCGTGAAATTAATGCTCCTTTATGGGTATAAAAGGCCGGAGAAAATTAAAGAGTGTTAGTATCAGTGTTGACACAGAAGCTATGCCACGTCTGACTCCACAACAGAGAGAACAGGCCATTGGTCGATTGGATGCTGGGCAATCTGCCAGAGTTATTGCCAACGACTTCAACTGTGCTGTTCGAACAATTGAACGTTTACGGACACGGTACAATGCAACAAACAGCACAAATGACCGTCCACGGAGTGGTAGACCCCAAGTCACTACCCCTAGACAGAATAGAGCCATTGTTCGTCACCATTTGATGAATCGGTTCACCCCAGCTGCCGAAACTGCCAGAAACACTGTTGGAACACATGGACGACCCATAAGTGATGATACGGTTCGTCGGCGATTAGCTGCTAGAAACATGAGATGTCGCCGTCCAGCAAGAGGACCTATTCTTACTCCTCGACACCGTCAAGCTCGTCTTCAGTGGGCCACTCAGCGACAGAATTGGCGAAATCGACAATGGCGTAACATCATCTTCTCTGACGAAAGCCGTTACTGCATTTCAACAGCCGATGGCAGAACCAGAGTGTGGAGAAGACGCGGGGAACGTTACGAAGACAGCTGCATTCTGGAAACAGACGCGTGGGGAGGACCTAGCATCATGGTATGGGGTGGAATCGGCCTCAACGTTAAACTTGGTCCAGTCATCTTTCAGAACCTTGGCCCAGGCAGAGGAAATGGCGTAACAGCTGCCCGTTACATCGACCAAGTCTTGACACCCCATGTTCAGCCCCATTTCGCACGTCATCAAAACAAGAGTTTCCAACAGGACAATGCACGTGCGCATACCGCAAGAGCCACAAGAGACTTCCTACAGCAGATTAACATTAATGTTATGGATTGGCCGGCTTTGAGTCCAAATTTAAACCCTATTGAACATTTATGGGACGAAGTTCAAAGACGGTTGAATAATGAGCAGCCAAGTCCGACAACTGCAGCTGAACTTTCACAAGCGTTTCAGAGAGTATGGGCACGTATTCCGATGGCGTTTATTAATCGGCTCATCAACTCCATGTACCGAAGATGTGCCGCAGTAATTGGTGCCGGTGGAGGACATACACGTTATTAACGGACGTGGGAGCACAGCATTGAAAACATGTGACATTGCGACAATTGTTACGTTTTTGTGAACATTGTAACCAAAAGACTGTAAATCATTCATTAAATTTTGTAAAAATTAATTTAAAATATATAAATGTCACTTTGAAATAAATGTATGTGAACATGTCATTTTGTGCGACGTTTCTTTTGCGGTTCAGTATATATTGATACTTACTGGCATATTAAGTTTTCAAATTATTTATGACAATTATATTGCCAAAGAAAAAGCTAAAGGAAGATTATCCATCTTTGTTTTATATGACTTTTGTGAAAATATAGTTAGGACACTAAATATTTCATGTTTTGTTTATACAAAATATATGGTTATACCTTTTGTGATATCAATATTTTACATTATATATATTAAGTTTGTTGCAAGAGAGATAACTCTGGTAAAATTACCTCCGTTCTTTATAAATGTCCTGTTCAAACATACAAGCTTGCTTATGATTTCATGTTTTGTTTATATATTAGACATGGAATCAATAGATAAATATCTAATATATAATTATGGTCTTAAAGAACAAAAATTAAGAATTAAAGATAAATATGACATTAATAACATGAAGCGAATACTTACTTGTAAATACTCTTCACTTTAATATGCACTATAAAAATTTTCATATTTGTACCTTAAATGCTAATGGTCTACAGCAATCTGAAAAAAGAACAAAAATTATAGAATGGGTTAAACAACAAAAATGTGATATATTACTATTGCAAGAAACTCATTTTACTCAAAATTTAAAGGAAAAATTTCTTAAAGAATTTGAGGGAGAAATTTTATTTAGTAATGGAACAAGTAATTCTAGAGGGGTTGCAGTATGGATAACAAAAAGAATAGAATATAAAATCATTAATGAACACACTGACTCTGAAGGACGTTTTATATTAATAAATATAGAAATAAAAGATAATATATATACTATTGTAAATATATATGCTCCTAACAATGCCAAAAATAGAAACAGCTTCTTTAAAAAGGTTAAAACTGACATTTCACAAAATAGTTTAGGCCAACTAATATAAGGAGGAGACTTCAATGATATACTTTCAGAAAGAGATACTAAAAATAAAATACATATGCATAAGTTTGAAAAACCTGTGTTTAATTTAAAAAATATAATCAAAACATTTAAGTTAACAGACATATGGAGAGCAAAAAATGGTGAAAAAAATTCAGTTTACATGGGGGAGAAAAAATAGATCAGAATGTACAAGGATAGACTACTTTCTTATTGGACCAGAAGTTAAAATAAAATGCTCCGCTGGGCGCAGCTAGATACGACCGCAGATGTCGAACCCTGAATAGTTGGGGCAATTATGAACACAACATTCAAGCTTGATACAATACTGAATTTGGATTGTGAATAAATATTTGACACAGCATAGGTTTCTGACACAGAATGAATGTTGTCTAAGAACTTAAAAATTTTTAATTTACCTATTCAAACCATATCAGTATTTTTTGTTTTTATATATAAATCAGAAATAACCAATTTAAAATTGGGCACACATATCAATTTCTTGCTATTGCGCAATACTGTGCAATTGAAAATTTCTTCAAATATTTGACACATAATAGGTTTCTGACACAGAATAACTGAAACCAAAGAACTTAGAATTGGTCATATGATTTCAATTTATATTCAATTTTTTGCTTCTTGTGCAATACAATATGCTGTGGAGAATTGCCCCCCCCCCCCCCCCCCCCCCCAAAAAAAAAAAAAAAAAATTTACCCCTTTTTTAGCTTTTGTGCAATACACTATGAAGTTGCACATTGACTCCCCCTCCCAAAAAAAACAACAAAAAACAATAAAATTTATTGTAACCCCCCCTTTTTTGCTAAAAAAAATTTGAAATTTCCTTTTTAATTTATGAATTATGAAATGAGAAAAAAATTGCCCCCTCCCCAATTTCTCATTCCCCCCCCCCCTAAATTTTGTTTTCACCCCCCCCCCCCCCCATTTCTCTTGATACTTTGCAACCATAACAGCCCATTTAAATACACCATAACGTATTAAAATAGAAAATGACATCATAGTCATGGATGGCAAATTTTAAATATGCATAATTTAAAAGCAGTTTAGATGAGATAAACAAAAAAGCTTCATCAGCACATATTCAAAATTTGAGATAAAAAAAAGAGTTATCCCTCTTTGTACATATTTTTATAATCATGTTGTCATATTTGCTCTAAGTCATATTTAATTGTTAGCAGTAGTATGTATGTTAGTATCATATAATTTTAAAATTTCTGATTTGTAAGTTTATTCAATATATATGTTTGGATTGAAGTCATTGTTGGGTGTTACTGAAGTTATCCTTTAATTGTAATGTAAATAATGTAAATTGGTTTAAATTATACTGATTCTTGCTATTGCACAATACTGTGTAATTGAAAATTTCTTGAAATATTTGACACATAATAGGTTTCTAAAACAGAATAACTGAAATAAAGAACTTAGAATTGGTCATATGATTTGAATTTATATTCAATTTTTGAATTCTTGTGCGATACAATATGCTGTGGAGAATTGCCCCCACCCCCCAAAAAAAATAATTTACCCCTTTTTTAGCTTTAATTTTGGACCCCGATTTGGACCAACTTGAAAACTGGGCCCATAATAAAAAAACTAAGTACATGTTTAGATTCAGCATATCAAAAAACCCCAAGAATTCAATTTTTGTTAAAATCAAACTAAGTTTAATTTTGGACCCTTTGGACCTTAATGTAGACCAATTTGAAAACGGGACCAAAAATTAAGAATCTAAATGCACGGTTAGATTCGGCATATCAAAGAACCCCAATAGTTCAATTTTCGATGAAATCAAACAAAGTTTAATTTTGGACCCCGATTTGGACCAACTTGAAAACTGGGCCCATAATAAAAAAAACTAAGTACATGTTTAGATTCAGCATATCAAAGAACCCCAAGAATTCAATTTTTGTTAAAATCAAACTAAGTTTAATTTTGGACCCTTTGGACCTTAATGTAGACCAATTTGAAAACGGGACCAAAAATTAAGAATCTAAATGCACGGTTAGATTCGGCATATCAAAGAACCCCAATAGTTCAATTTTCGATGAAATCAAACAAAGTTTAATTTTGGACCCTTTTGGCCCCTAATTCCTAAACTGTTGGGACCAAAACTCCAAAAATCAATCCCAACCTTCCTTTTGTGGTCATAAACCTTGTGTTTAAATTTCATAGATTTCTATTTACTTATACTAAAGTTATTGTGCAAAAACCAAGACAAATGCTTATTTGGGCCTTTTTTAGCCCCTAATTCCTAAACTGTTGGGACCAAAACTCCCAAAAACAATCCCAACCTTCCTTTTGTGGTCATAAACCTTGTGTTAAAATTTCATAAATTTCTATTTACTTATACTAGAGTTATTGTGCGAAAACCAAGAAAAATGCTTATTGGGCCCTTTTTTGGCCCCTGATTCTTAAACTGTTGGGACCAAAACTCCCAAAATCAATCCCAACCTTCCTTTTGTGGTCATAAACCTTGTGTTTAAATTTCATAGATTTCTATTACCTTATACTAAAGTTATAGTGCGAAAACCAAATGTCTACAGACTCCGACGGACGACGGACGACGACGACGACGCCAACGTCATACCAATATACGACCGCAAAAATTTTGCGGTCGCATAAAAAGTTGTAACACATGCGATATAAGGCCGACTGTATAGAAAATTACCGATCATAATAGTGTCTCATTAAAAATCAATACTGAGAGGGGTACAAAGGGACGGGGGTACTGGAAACTAAACACCAGTGTATTAAAGAGTGCAGAATACACACATATTATTTCAGATTTGATAAAAGCATATAAAGCCAAAGCAATAAATACTGAAAATTTAGCAATTTTATGGGATAATTTTAAAATTGAGGTTAGAGATTTGACATTAGATTACTGTAAAGCAAAAGCCAAAAAGACGAAAAATCAAATAAACAAATTAGAAAATCAATTAAATGTATTAAATGAAATATTAGATACCACTCCGGAAGACAATGATGAAAATAAAACTAGATTAAATAAAAAAAAACAATGTAGAAGAAGAATTAGAGCAACTTTATTCAGAAAAAATTAAGGGGAATCAAATTAGGTCTCGTGTTAAATGGATAGAGGAAGGAGAAAAGAATACTGCATACTTTTTAGGTCTAGAAAAAGCAAGACAATAAAGAAAAACTATAAATGAACTTTATGATGATAATGGCCAAATCACAAACAATCAAAATGAAATTTTAAATTTAGAATTAAGATATTACCAAAATCTCTATAAATCTTCTGATCCACAAATTCAGAAAAGAAACGAATATATGGAAAATTTTAAAGCGTATAAGAAATTAAATGAAACAGATAGCACTTCATGTGAAGGGGAAATAACAATAGAGGAATGTACTAATGCTATCTTTAAAATGAAATTAAATAGGTCCCCAGGTTTAGATGGACTTAATGTGGAATTCTTGGAATGATATAAAATCTTAAATAGTTTCAGTTTTTAATTACTGTCATAGAACTGGTGAATTAACCAATACACAAAAAATTGGAGCCATTTCGCTAATATATAAAAAAAACGATCCACTTTCCTTGGATAATTATAGACCTATTACACTGCTTAATCATGATGTTAAGCTTTTGGCCTATGCATTAGCACAACGATTAAAAGCTGTACTTCCAAAAATAATTAATTCAGATCAAAAAGGATATGTGAAAAATAGATATATAGGCTTCAATATAAGACAAATCCAAGATGTTATAGACTACTCAGAAAAATTTAAGGTTGATGGTGCTGTTTTATTTCTAGATTTCACTAAAGCTTTTGATTCTCTTGAATGGAACTTCATGTTTGAAACACTGAAAAAGTTTGGGTTTAAGAACGACTTTATAAATTGGGTTAAAACAATGTATACAGATATAAAAGGAAGCATTCTTAATAATGGATGGGTATCATGCCCCTTCAAAGTTTTTCGAGGTATTCAACAGGGGTGTCCGATTTCTTCTCTCCTTTTTGTTTTAGCTGTAGAGATAATGGCGATAAAATTACGAGAAAACAAAGGGCTTAAAGGAATAGAAATAAAGTTAAATGGGAGAAATTGCAGCTTAAAAATATGTCGGCTAGCTGATGACACCACTTTATTTCTAAAATCGAGAAAAGATATCACTCTTGCAATGAATATAATTGAAACTTTTGGCACTCTTTCTGGATTAACGCTTAATAGAAACAAAACAGATGGTATATGGCTGGGAAGATTAAAACATAGTCGAGATAAGTTCGAAAATATCAATTGGTGTTTTGACCAAGTTAAAAGCTCAGGAATGTATTTTGGCTATAATAATACAGAATGTCAAAAACTGAATATTGAAAGACAATTATCGAAATGTGAAAAACTAATATCAGACTGGAAAAAAAGAAATTTGACAATTATAGGAAAAATTATGATAATCAAATCTCTTATTTTGCCAAATATAACATATATTGCATCAAATTCAATTATATCAAAAGATAAATTACAAGAATTCAAAACATTACTATACAACTATATCTGGGATGGTAAGACTGATAAAGTTAAAAGATCTACATTATCAAAACATTATTCAGAAGGGGGACTAAAAATGATAGATATTGATACTTATATACAATCTCTACATTTGAAATGGATTTTAAAACTACAAAATAATAAAGAAGACAACTGGACAATATTGCCTCATTTCTATTATGATAAATTTGGAAAAAATCTTCTTATTTTTAAAATGAATTTAAAGAACATTCATTCCCTTGACAAAAATTTACTGAAGTCCATACCAGTGTTTTATAAAGAACTAATCAAAAACTGGATATGTGTCAAAGGTGGAGCAACTAAGCTACCAAGCAATTTTCTTGAAATCAGGAAACAAGTCACATGGGGAAATGATTATATTAAATTAGAAGTAAAAAGGTTATTTTTCAACAACTGGATATAGATAGTAACATTATTTATGTAAATGATATTTTGGATGAACTTGGGTTTATATCTGAGACAAAAATTTTGTCAAAATTAAAGGAAAAGCAAAACTGGATTGCAGAGGTATCAAAACTCAAAAAAGCGATTCCAAAGCACTGGCAAAATATACTTAGAATGGAAAATTCATGTAAGACTACTGTCAATATACCAACTGACAGAATACATATTATGATAAACGTTCCTCTAAATTCATCAATGACAAGTAAAGAAATATATAAATTAATCACAGGTCAATCAAATAAAAGTACTCCAATAGGATTTCAAATGTGGGAAAAGCTCTTAAATAAAAACCTGTCCACAAAATTTGAAAATTGTATGGATTTTACTTTCAACTATTTAGAAGACAACAAACTAAAAATGTTTAGATGGAAAATAGCACATTTTATATTACCATGTAATGAACTGTTGTTTAAATGGAAAATCTTGACAGACAACCTGCGTTATTTTTGTAAAAAAAAAAGTTGATTACAAGCACTTCTTTTTTCAGTGCCCTTATAATAAGGAGTCCTTTGAAAAAGTTATAAAAATGCTGAATTTCATCAAAATTGATAACCATATTCTTAACATTGAAAATTTTGCTGTTGGTTATAAAATACAAGAGAAAGAATACTATGAATTAAATTACTTATTAACAGTAATCTTTTTTGTGATCTACAAATCTCCTTACATGTCAAAGAAAAAAGAAAAGAAAATTGACATTTTTCAAATTTTGAAGAAAGAAATTACATGTATGGACATTGTTTTTATTAATAATGTTTGTAAAGCCGAAAAAGGAAAAATATTTGAAAAAATCAAGCTATTTTTTTAATATTATACTGCAATCATTGCATTTTTAGCATGTATAAAGGGGTTCTCTATAAACCTAAGCTTTATATGTCTACTATACGTATAAAGATGATAGACCACGCCTACTTTAGGGACTAAATTTTGCATATTCTAATTTATCATGGTATCTTATTCCAAAATGTTGATTTTGTTTTTTTTTAAATTCTCACCTTATATAAATTTCATCAATTACCTGCATAGTACATGTTTATAAATTGTCGATTTCTGTTATAATCGTGGAAATCGACATCGCAAGTTGATATTTTACTGCGCCATTGTACTGAAGTTCCGATGGGATATACTTTAACAGTTCTCGGGAGAAAATTAATTTAAACAATTAAAAACAACCCTCCACCTCTACAGATTGCAGTATAAAAACAATATGCGTCTAGTGTCTTTAAATATGAGATTTGTTTGTGTTCGGCACATAACAGGGGAAATGCTCAGTAAACCTCGCATTTCCTCCCTGTTTCTCAGCCTCATACAAATAAATCTCATATTTGGGGACACTACACGTATATGGTTTAAGTAACACATATGTTCATCTAGATTTGTTATGTGCAAATTTGTGTATTTTCAAAAGTGAGTATTGTAAACAAAATCTTATTATGTGTCAACAATGCGCCACGTCATACAAACGTATATTTAAGCCAGGATAGTAATATAAGTTGTTTCATTTAAATAATATTAGTGTAAACTCAATTTGTGATATTTTTATGGTCATTTTATACTGGGATACAAGCGTGGTGTTAATACACGTGGGTCGAGACACATTGCTTATACGCACATTATCAAGTTGCGAGTAAAGTTTCTACGTAGTTACACATGTTTCTATTGGAACGGTTGATAACTTACAAATAAATATTCCGGTTTATTATCTCTTGTGATCCTAAACACCTTGAAAATCGGTAAAATATCCCATTTTGGGTGCATTTGGATTTAAGAAAACGAAAGTACATAAAAGTCAAGGTCGATAAAGTAGACTAAATCACTAAATCAAACTTGAAAGTAGAACGGAAAGGAAATGAATCCGGAAACATGTGAAAGGTACGGTAGAAGTTTATGTAGTTTATTTTTGTAATGAAATGTAATAAATACTAACAAATTTAATATTCTTACATACATTCATTTGCTTGTTAGTTTCCCTGGGTAACGGCAAACTAAAACAACAGGGTTACTTAATGGAATAGCTGGGCCATTAAGTTATTTTGTTAACAGCAAGCAATTTAGTGCAATAAAGAAGTTGATTTGTGTTAAAAAAAAAAAAAAAAAAAAAAAAATTGAGTCATCACCAAAAATTATAAATCTTTAGATTAATATAACTAAGAAGTGTGTAAAGTTTTATGCATTAATCATAAATCGTTTTTGAGATACGGCGCGACATGTGAAACCCCCCCTTTTTTTTACAAAAAACTCAAAAAATCCAAATTAAAATTTTGAATCATTACCAAAAAGTATACAGATCTTTAGATTAATATAACTAAGAAATGTGTAAGGTTTTAAGCAATAATCATAAATTGTTTTTGAGATACGCCGCGACATGTGAACACCCCCCTTTTTTTACAAAAAAAACTCAAAAACTCTAAAATAAAATTTTGAATCATCACCAAAAAGTATACAGATCTTTAGATTAATATAACTAAGAAGTGTGTAAAGTTTTAAGTAATAAGCGTAAATCGTTTTTGAGATACGGCGCGACATGTGAAAAAAAACACACTTCTGTTTTAGTTACAAAGTCCCGTAACTCAAAAAAGTTTTAATCTTATTTTCACCAAAAAGTATACAGATCGTTTGACCATCATAAGAAACAACTATGTTAAGTTTCGTGAAATTTGGATGAGTCGTTCTGAAGTTACGGCGCGACATGTTTACGACGGACAGACGGACACCGGATATTTGTATACCATAATACGTCCCGTCAAAATTTTGACGGGCATATAAAAAGTAGTCTGAAAATGATGTTATTAACATATTGCTTGAATTTGTAGTCGAGAATAAATCTGTTGATATTTTTAGGACAGATTGTTCAGAAGAATGTTCAAAATTACAATTCGGAACTGATTGTGCCCCGTTATTGGCATATCTGTTCCTTGTTTTTATCTGAAGCTACGTTTTTATAAGGATATTAGCCCAGTCCTTTGATTTCAGTTTCCGCTATAAAGATGATGTGATATCACTCAATAATCATAGCTATAAGGATTATCAAGACACATCAACTTCTTGATTTGTACTTGAATAGAGATGATGCAGGTTGATTGAAATCATAATCTCCATCATATTGTGTGTACACTTCACAGTTGATTCATTACTATCGTGCATTTTGGTATGTATGCCATTTCTCAGTAGAGCGAAATTGTCGGCATATAAATTTCTAAGACGGGGTTATGTTCCGTCCTTGTTGATATCATCACTCTAAAAGACTTACACCCGTCATCACAAATGTTTTGGTCTCCATCTCACATTATTATCTTTGGTTTGAATCCTTTTTGCAACACTGGATTTGACTACTGACTTGCAATGTGACAGATGTCATGAACTGAATAAGACATATTTTTACGTCAGGAACATTATTTTCTCGGGGTTTACATGGATTGTGCTTGCAAATGTAGTTTATTTGCTGAATTGTTCTCATTCTTCTCTGTTTGTTATTTTTTTAATCTTTGTGGTATTTGTTTACTTATAACGTTCTCACGAGTTTGCATTCGTTTTTGAAATTTTTCCTGGAGGACTTTCCCTTCTGTATTCTCCCAAACGAAGTGGGGGACATAGATTTTGATTTGCGATTTTTATCGAACATTTTTGTTCTTCCTCTCCGATTTTGTTCGTTCGATTTTTTTTTTATCGAAAAACTCTCCGAAAGTGACCACTAACCATTTCATATCTTATCTGTTATTGTACGCCGCGACAACACCTATTAAACGAAGTATATACCTCGTTCCTCTAAGGGTCATCCCCAACACCCAAAGTGGATAATTTTAAAAAGTTCATAAGCAATTAAAATCTATAGCTTTAAATCATATATTTTATTATTCTCCGTAACAAGGCTACTTAAATTACATGTACTACAATACTTCGGTAGGATGATCCTCACCCCTATAAATCAATAATGTCCAATTATTTCATAAACCGTTAGAATCCCCACCCTAAACCATATAAATTATGTTCCTATTCCCCATGGTAAGACTCACCAAAAGACGCATACCTCGTTTCCCCAGGGGCTTATCACCACTCCATCAAATCAATAATGTTTTATTATTTCATAAACAGTTGAAATCTCTACCTATAAACCATGTGTTTTTTATATTTCACACGGCAAGATTCATTAAATGATACATACCTCATTACTCAGTGGGCGTCATTCCCGCCCCTCACACCAATTATCTTGAATTCTATAAAATTATGTAAGAAACTCGACCCCTAAACCGTATATTTTCTTATTCCCCATGACAAGACGCTTGAACTGAAACCTCATTTACCAAAGGGTTCATCCCCAACCCCTCGAATCAATAATCTTTAACTATCTCGTAAAGCATTGAAATCCCTGCAGCTAAATCATATATTTTCTTTTTCCCCATCACAAGACAAACAGATTGATAAAAAGCTAAAACCCCCACCAAAAAGGGGGTCATCCACACCCTCAAATCAATAATATTTAATTATTTTAAAATCCATAAAAATGTGTATCCCTTTAACACGTTTTTATACGTAATGTTCAAATCTGATAAACCATTAAACTCCATACCTCATAACCACATATATTTCTAATTGCCTATAAGGAGACGTAAAAAATAATTTTGCACATTACCAAGGGAATGGGGGTAGTCCCTCGTAAAAAACGAAAAGACATTGATATCCTTGATCCTTTATTAATTATAAACATTTTTATTATTTGTGTCTCATCCCTTTAAACACTGCATGTACCATCAGTGTTTCTGAATAACTTCGAAACTGATGGCCGGGATAATCATTATTCGCATGATTGGATGAATATGCAACTCAGATATTTTTATTATTAATGTGGTCTTATATCTTTTAATTATTTTATTTTCTTATTAATCTTTTTCTAGCCTTAGTATGTAGCCCAAATGGCCATATTCGCTTTAAATAAATTAACTTCGGATTGCATAATGGCTGTCCCATTAAACAAAATGGCCCATATGCTCCTATAGCGCTCGCTATTATTTCGTTTGCTTTGACATGAATTACCAAAAAAATGTATTGTTGTGTTGCAATTGTATCATTTTATACAAATATGATTCAAATTACACTGACTTGATGTTGGGAGGACTTATCACGGCAGGTAAGAAGTTTTTTTTGCATTATTTTTTTTAAACATTTGAAGTAGAAAAACCTACTTCCCCTAAACCAAACGTACGATTTCTTTAACGATATTCAAGAAGTAATTTTTTTTGTCTGTTACACGTCCACTATTTTGTTCGTGTACCGACGGGTTATGGTAGTTCATTAATGAAATTACTTTATAGGAACAACTTCCCCATTTCAGTCTCTGAAAAACAATTAATTTATTGAATACAATGTATAAAATGCTCGAGATATCAGTTTCTTCGTTTGGGAGACTTCGTAACAGTTCACTATTACAGTTATTACTGGTTCCTTTTGATATAAAATAGAGGAAATGATTTTTTTAAAAACATATCTGTTAATCCTTGCTCATTTTTTAAAATACTTTTAGTCCATTATTGAAAAGAATGAAACTATTTACTGTGAAAAATAACCTTAAATATTCAATGTTTACTTAGTACATTATCCAGTTATATATCTCATGGGTCGTGCAGTGTGTCGCTTAAAGAAATACGCAAAAGTTTGATAAAAAGATTGCTAGACAACATTAAATAGTTCATCGTTTGCATAAAATTATCGATACAAAGAATATTCTTAAGACATGTGCTACACATTCTTTATATGATTAAGATACATATAGTACCATAGATTTTCCATACCAAGATAGATGCCACACATGTATGACAGGACCCTATATTGAAGGATATATATTTATACAAGGTCTTCTTAATGCTCATGTGCAAAACTATTTTCAAATCACAAAACAACACAAAAATATTATTCTTATACTGAATGAATTTTTTTAACGAATGATTCTTTTGCCAAGATAAAAATTGAAAAGGTGAATCATTGAATTTGGCCTAGAAAATAAGCATCAAAAGTGGCATAAAAAATATTGTTACCACAGCTGGTGAACTGTAAGTCCCAGAGGGTATTACAAGCTTAATTGCTAGTATTTCGATTTTGGGAATGTTAATTTTGTGAAAACTAAGGACTATCTCCCTCGTACAAAGCTCTGACATTAGATGGTTTTGGCTTTACCCTATTGGTCATTTAGGATTTTTTAATTAGCCTATAGGCCATGTAAGCTTATATCATCATTTTGCGTCCATCGTCCGTCGTCGTCCGTCGTCGTCCTTCGTCGTCCGTCGTCCGTAAACTTGTCACATTTTGATCTTCTGCTCTGAAACTATTTGTCGGATTGTACCAAACTTGGTAGGAATGATATATGTAAGAACCTCTACAAACGGTCCACCATTGTTTCCGGTTGGATGAACAACATGCCCGCCAGAGGCTTTCTTTGATTTCTATTGACCAAGTTTCAAAAATCTTCTCCTCTGAAACTACACCGTGAAATGTTTCGAAACTGTGTAAGGTTGATAATAACAATACCCTCTACAAACGACCCACTTTTGGTTGAGATTCATTAAAGAACAAGGGCCCTTTTCTCCTGATATTCTTTCATTCGGTTAGTTTACCAATGTGGGTTTAATTTTAAATGTATTGATAATATATTTAAATGGATAATTGCGTCACACCTTTTGATTTTTACCTTGCCACCAATCACGACTAAGCTAACATAAATATATATACATGTATTAGTTTATTTACACTTGATGATGAAAAAAAATGTAGTATTAAATGGGCAAGGACAATTCGAAATATCTACAAACTTGTACGCCAGAGAAACTAAAATAATTATGAGTTGGAATCTTTTGAAACTTGCATCCTGCTGTCGAAACCTACAGTTTTAAGGTATTAATTAAAGTGACGGTTCAATAATATTTAACATAAGTTTTAACAAGTTTGAAAAGGTAAAGTAAAAGAATACTATACAGACTTTTCAGATTTATAGAATTTTTGCCCGCATACATCATATGTTGTCACTGCGCTCAGGGACTTTTAAGTGTTGAAGTTGTGCCCTAGAAAATGTTTGTTTAGACATTGATTTGCAGCACGCACAACACAATGGCTTCATCGTCGTTATTTGCATGTGCTTCTTTACATGATTATGACAAGATGAGTAATTTTATAAATAAAAAACCTATAGTCCACTTTCACTACCATTTACTCGTGTAAGTACAGCAATATAATTAAAAATACTAATCTAGCAAGAAACCAAAAAGAAATAGCTCTCTCCGAGATTCGAACTCGTAGACATTAATTTAATATCATTTAATAACCAACAATAATATATTAGCTATAGCTATAACGACGCACGTAATTTAAAGATATATGTATCTCAATTAATGTATTGAATTGATTTTTTAAAAGAAAATTCCAATTTTCGTTAAAAAGCACATCTAGAACTAAAACAGAAAACACAAAATTTGACCATTAGTACATTCTTTCAGGAAATTTTTTTATGTAATTGGTTCTGAAGGCGCTTGTCAGGGAATTCCCACTTAAAAGGTACGGAAAACCCCCCGAAAATGATAAGAATGCGTTTTCAACGTTTTTACATCAGAGGACCGTCAGGGCCTCGGGTGTATTGCCATCGCCTAAATTTCCCGCTTATTTGCATATATTCAAATTAGTTTTGGAATGATAACCGACCTATAAAAATTATAGACCCGCGGACATTATATAGTGCAAAATAAAATTCCTTATCGCTTCTTTTAAATTCATGTTTTCAATGAATACTCAGATTTTTTTTTTAATCCAAATTAATAATATGAAAATGTTTTGTCGTTAGAAATATTAGTATATTAATCAAACAATCTTAATATCAATGACGTACCGAAAAATTGCTGTTGCGGATGAATATATATAAATATATATATAGATTTTTGAACTAAAACTGTGTGCTATGAACTACTGTTTGGATATATATATGTAGACAAGATTGTCAATGCATGATTAATGCTCTCATTCCCAATGCATCTATACTAGTCATTACAATGTTAATACCCTTTTTGCTAAGCCGATGGGGGCAGTCAATGTTACCGTTGTCTGTCTGTATGTAAATCTCTGTTCATCATGAAAGTGATTTCCGTTTTATAATATTAATATGGCTCAACTGAATGTTATTAAATATATAAACAATGTTTATTATCACCAAAAAAAAAAAAAAAAAAAACAGATAAATTTAAAATTTGGATTGTGTCCCTCTTATCATTATGGTTATATTTCCATTTATATGTGGAAATATTTTTACTATCTTAATAATATTTCGAACTCTTATTTGCCGCAGACAAATGTTAAACAAAACACTATTTATTTTAAAGTGCTCATTCCCACAAAAAAAAATTAATCAAACGCAAAATTGAATGGTGATTCTTTCACTATGCTAGAGACGTGTCCCATAGTAACTAATATGCAAGCAAGTACCACTGATACATTCACAAATTATTTACTGTTATATATAGTTTAGAGTTATGTACAACTACATGTATACATGTATATTCTATGCGATGTGATGAACTTTTTGAAGTTTGATAAATGATTAATTTTTATGAATAATGTATATATGTTAGTCCATGTATATATTTATAGTTTTTTGCATTTTTTACTATTAATAATAGGTATAGATAGTCTATTGAACTGTATTAAATGGAAATAGCATGAATTCAATGGATAATACAATAATAAATCCAAATGTTTATATATACCAGTTATGACATTTTTTAAAGTTATCTAATGGTCAATCCAAAGTTTGATTGCAACACATGTGATCCTTTTAATCCATTTTAGAATATTAAGAGACTATACAAATGCTAGTTCAGCATACAGATAAATGATTTGAAAACATAACAGATATGCTAAATAAATAGTAAAATGCTCAATTCTGTTCATATAATATAGTCCTAATTTGAAAGTCATTATAACTGTATGCTTAGCATATATATAACTGGATTAAATCAAATATATGGGATCATGTAAAATGTTTCTCGTTAAATGTAATATAAAAAAATGTATTTTGGTACATGTGAATATTTTAAGGAATATCAAATAGAAATTTACTACATATTATAGGAAAAGAGAGGTTCACGAAGGGTTAGAATGGCCCTAAATTGGTCAAGCGATTACAAATTTCAAATAGAAATACTTGTGATAATTCTATTAAGACTAAAATATACTATTTTGGCACCTACTATTAAATATCTTGAAGCTATGACCCCATAATTATACATTATTTGTATTTTTGGTCAATTTTGTCTGCAATGTTTTTGCATAATTAACCATGGCCGCCATACAATTCCGAAAAGTTTTTATTTTGATGAATTCTTTATCAAATTTTGAGTCTTTTGGTTACAAAATATTTTGGATTGTAGATGGTGGCCAAATTTTCCTAGAGCTTCATGTCTGAAAATTGCACCAAATCATTATATTTGGACAAAATGGGCCTAATTTGGAAAATGTAATGTACTATTTAATATAAGAACTGATTTATTGAGCGTTAATACATTTGAAATCGACCAATTTACGAACCAAATTGTGAACTATTTGGAGTTTAATTGTAAGATTTATATTTTAGACCGTTTTGGGCTATAAATGAACTGTGTCCTTTGAATAAGTGATATCACAATAACCATAATACTAAGTACCTGTTAGAAAATATCACTTTTACAGTACATTGTTAAAGATGAATACATTCCAACAATGACCAATATTAATGATGTAATATGAGATTATATATATACTGTTTTATATTGTTACATATATAAATGAAAATTGAAACCAAACTGTTGTCATTATTAAAGAAAGAAACGAAAAGGGAGGTATGATTGGTAATCAGACACAGAAACAAAATGATGAAAAAGAAATAAAGCTAACCATACAACATCTTTACAATCAGAAAAAAACTATACTAAAATCAGTTAGAAATAGCCATGAAATGACAAATATTAAACAATATAAATCAGAAAACTAATGGCCACATCAATGTACAAACAGAAAATCAAAAGATATACACCGACGAATTACAAGCCCTGTTTTACAGGCCTCCAAGGACCGACGCATTCATATTGTAGTTGTGATCTATATGTATGGTGCAAAATCATCTCATTGCTACTACCCATCCAGAGCACTTGAGATCACCCCAACTATTGGTGGGGTTAAGTTGCTCAGGCTTTAGTTTTCTATGTTGTTTCTAGTGTACTCTTATTTGTCTTTTTCAGTTTTAGACATAATATTATCGATATATGAGTTTACTGTTCATGTGGTATCTTTCACCCAAATATTACAATTTATCTGTTTTAATATGATTGTCTTGACCTCTTTCTCATAATTCAGTGACTAGTCAAAAAAATATTTGCTATGTTGATTCTCTGTCATAAGTAATAAGCTAAAGATTTTTGCAAGTGTGCAACTATACGGTCATAATGCCAATCTAGCAGTTCTCATGTGACCACGTCAACATTTCATGGATAATTCACAAAGATAAGTTTCTTACTATAAGACAGTATCTCAGATATGATAGCAAATTATATTATGTGTACTATATTGTAAGGTGAACATCTGTCTGGCAGGTACTGTATAAACACCTGTCATTTATCAATAATCCAACATAACTTGAGGTCCTCTGATGTTCAGTACTTCAGTACTTTGATTTATGTTGGGTTTATCAATGCAGAAAATTGAGACACAAACAGAAACTAGTTTTACTATGAGAAAAAGATACAATTTTTGCCAAGGAATAAGATTGATGCATTTTTTTTTTGGGGGGGGGGTGTAATACAGCATCATCAATAGTTTAGTTACGATTCATTTATTTTTGTTCTAACGAACACATCCGTACACGATTGTTTATTTAATGGTTCCCAACAAGTAATTCAGACTAAAAAACGTGGATTTTGACATTATTTTTTTTATTTGAGAAACTGTCATTTAATGCAATAGCGATGAAAATTCAAACAGGTTTACATTTCAACATTTAAGGGAACTGGAAATAAAAACACTTTCAATAAATGAACGTCAATTATATAAGTACACGTCCGTCAGCTGAATTAGACTTGGCGTAGAAGCTAACGTATACTATGAAGTTCACTATAGAGATTACTCAGTACAGAGTGGACGTGAAAACTGTTGGCTGCATTAACGAGAAGAAATGAAAATACAGTGTATGTGGGCCATTTGCCCACCGCCCGTTCACAAGGAGTGCATTTTTGTTTCCATATAGCTGCATCTTTATAAACTCCCAGAATTTTATTTACTTTAAAATGCAAGTGAACGTACAAATAAAATTCGTTTTCTTTTGTAGTGAGTTTTGTAATACAAAGGGTATTGTGCGACATGGAAGACAAAGAAAATAAAGAAATTAAGCGCAAGGAAAAAGAGAACTTTTTGAGGACGGCGATTTTGCTAATGGACAATGCAAGAGAATGTTACATATCCATAATAAAACTTTATCTGTCAAGAAAACATTTGACTTTCGAAAATTTTATTAATCTACACCAGCACGAAATATATCATATGTGTTATAATACTACATATTGCTGTTTATGCACAGAGGATTACAAACTCCCAGAACATAAATCATTACACCACAAACAGTATGAAATTTTATTCGAAAAACATGAAAGGCTTCCTTCACATAAGAATTCGGAAAAATCAAATTCTCTCTGTTGCCGACTTGCTAAAATGCATCTCGACACAAATGTTATTGATGTTGTTTTGGCAAAACTTATACTGGTAAATTTCTGCACGGACATTATGTGGGAAAGTTGTCTTCAAGGCGAATCGAAAACACTCTCAGAATTTCTTGATGACAATAAGCATACAATATGGCACCTTATGAAAAATGATTTTTGGTGTTGTCAATGTTCAGAGCGTGTTCGTTTCCCTATTTATACAACACTTTTAGAAGAACACCAGTGGGAGAATTTGTACAGCGAAAGAAATACACCTTGTTCACAACATGCCAATCCTAGATATCCTAAAAATATAATTTGCGCCGTACATGCTACACCAGATATACAATTATCAAATATTGACAGACTTACACAGGATCTTATTCTTCGTCGTTGCAACAAGGTACGAATAGCTATCGATTGTCTTGATATGAATCTGCATGATCTGTGTAGATATGAAAGATACATCAATGAAAGAATATACCGAAAAAATTTACCCAATATCGAAAACTCTCTCAAAGATTTAGGAGCTGTCACAACGAGTGTTCAAAGAGTTGAGCAAGACATTTCAGAGGTTTTAAAAGAAAACTGTGCTGAATTGAAAGCAGTTGTGAAGTATGCAGAAATAAAGGAATTCTCAGAAAATCTACGAAAGGTAAATACATGTATATTCATATGATTATTTTCTGGTACGTATATAATTTTTTTTCACTTTTAACGTACTATTAAATAACAGGAAAAGGTAAAAAGGATGGGTCTACAATAAATTTCAAAAAATGAAATTAACTATATTAATACATGTTTACAATCTTTGGAACCCTCAATAAATGTAGTCCTCAAAAATATATATGGTAACTACTTTACTCTTATTCATAGGTGTGAATTTTCAAGTAAAGGTATTTTTGAATTCTAAACTCGTCCGCACTGATCCTACGGTTTGATAATTAATTTGAATTTACAGAAAATTGTATAAATAGACATGTTTTTCCGTACAATCTGTGTTAAAAAATGTAGAACTTGCTTGAATAATGTTTTGAATGTCATACATGTATTAATGTTTTGTAACATCAAATCCATTAATAAATTTATATTAGTTTCACATCATATTATCAGTATCCGCCCCCTTTTTTATATCTCTTTCGACGAATTCCGCTGAAGTGATATATAGATATCACTTTACGGCGTTGATTAGTTGTTATGTCAATATGACTTACGTTTCGTGCATGAGTGATTCGGCTACGTTTTTGCGTTTAGGTCCATTTCTTAGAACCTATTGACAAATATCAATGATATTATATGTTTACATTCATTTTATATAGTACAAAAAAAGTCAGCAACATTTGAGTCATCATGATGATTACCAGTGGCTTTGGTAAAATGTTCGCATTTAGGTTCATTATTTTCTTTAAATTATGTCTTCGTAGGTGCCTCGTTAGCCGAGTGCTCTTGCTAGTTTCGCGGGTTAGTAGGCACCCAACACTTACGTCGTGCTTTCCAATCCAACTTGTATCGAGGTGTGTTTTATTCCGATATTTAACAAAGCATCACGTTTTTCTTATATTACAGCCGTCTTGAAAATTCAGTGTCAGGCGAGTTTTTTCTCAGTGTTGAAACTAATAATGGGACTTTGTGTAATTTTTTTAAGGAATGCATTAGTATCAAACATAACCAATTAATGTTATTAAATGTCTTTTAAACAATGGGATTTTAGCGCAAGAACATGGGGTTTTTAGCCTTAACAGAAAACCAGTGAGAAGTTCCTCATATATATGAAATTATCTGAGTATACTATGTAATTGCAAGTATTTTGGCATTATTTTGGTTAAATATTTGGAGCTAATTGTATAGATGTGACATTCACCCTGATGTCTATCATTTTTTGTTTACAATTTATAGGATAGATCAGCTGCAATTGATTCTATTCTACGTGGAGGTAGTGTTACGGACAAACGTAAGCAAAAGTCAACCACGAAAGGTCGAAAGGGGGCGCCAAGAGGTATAGTACTTCTTACTTGATAATTAAACTACTCTGAAAATAAAGTTAAAAGAACTCAGATATAACTTTATCAGAAATTGCTTTCTTCATTTGAAAAAAACTCAGAGCTTTAATGATGCTCTGTACAAATCGAATAAAGGTCACGCATATCAAAACAATAAACAGAATTCACATTTTTAGAAACAAACTATTACTTGCACAAAAACAGTGTTTGATCAGGTTTATATTACGTAATATTCAACAAATAGAACATAGTGCTTGAAAAATTGAATTGTTCGGTCGTAGATTAAGATATTTCTACACTCTATATAGTTATATTTCAGATAAAGGGATCTTTGTCTTACTACGTATGTAGATGATGCAACTAAGGCTATTTTAAATTTAGATGAATTCAATAAACGGACAAAGAAAAAAATAGAAAAAAAAATACTTCACAAACCTATCGAATATAAGTTGGTCCTTGATAATCCTCAATTCTGTAAAATGTATGTTAACCATTATGAATTTTCACTACGCTTTTCCGGATAATTATCGGTTCAGTCTCGAATATTATCCTCGTTGCTCAAAGTTCCTTAATACAATATTCTTTCAATATATCTGTTACTATCTTAATAATAAATTAGCAAACATGAGTACTGATACAAAGAATGAGAACTTTTCACTATACTAGTATATACTAATTGTCGATGAAGTGAACAAAATAATTTCGTTAAACAAATTCGCTAGATCTCGAAAATTGGAATTCCTCTGGGACCTTTGATGACCTTCTTTCACATCTTCATCATTCGCTAGGGTTACATTACATTAGAACTATTCTTTTTTCACTGCCTGTTAATTTTCTTAAAGTACGTTGCACCGAACTGAGTCTCTCCATTTTTGTTAAATAGCAAGCGATTTAATGCTTAATGAGTACAATTATTGAAAAATATCTGAAAACGGAAGCTACCGGCAACTATATTTTAAATATGCACAATAAGGCTTTCCCATTTATGTTTTTTCCTAACTTTTTAACTTTGTCCATTATAAGCATAGGGAGAAAATGTATGT
Source organism: Mytilisepta virgata (assembly GCA_028015205.1). NCBI lineage: Eukaryota > Metazoa > Mollusca > Bivalvia > Mytilida > Mytilidae > Mytilisepta > Mytilisepta virgata. Next base: position 31,385,078 of record CM051511.1, on the reverse strand, counting down.
CCTTTTCTAACCTTTCGAATAATCCATTGTGCTGTTGGTAAGAAAAGTTCAGTGAATTTGATTTATCTCTAAAGAGTTCGCCGGTACAATTTCATTGTATTTCGTGAGTTGATATCTGCCTATGGCAGCCATGTTTGTCACATAATCTGGACAAAATGAGAAAACTTAACAAAAAACATCCCACAAATGCTTCTTATCAAGTATTGTTTAATTTGGCCAAGCAGTTTCAGAGAGGAAGATTTCTTTATATCAGCCTATCAAGAATTGCCCATAGCAGTAATGCTTGTCGTCCAATCAGGATGAACAAAATTTATTTCATAAAAGACTTTCCATAGAAGCTGTCAGTTTTGGTCAAGTATTTCCAGAAGATTTTTTTTTTAAATCAACCAATGAGAATCAAGAATTGCCTATGGCGGCCATGTTTGTTTTCCGATCGAGACCAAAAGAGCAAACTTTATTAAGAACCTTACATAGATGCTTCCTGCCAAATTTATTTTCATTTGGCTTAGTGGTTTTAGAAGAGAAGATTAAAATGTGAAAAGTTAACGGACGACTGTCGAGGGACGCCAAAATGGTTAAAAATGTCATCAAAAGTGCAGGACTGAAAATATAATAGAATCAAACAGTCGTAGAACATTTTTTTAAAAATACGTGCACATTATTCACAAAAATTTCATGTTTTTTATTTTTTTTTGGAAAAAAATCCAGGATCTAGGGTCACTTTCTTGTGCCTACCACTTACTAACCCCCCTCCCCCCAAATAAAAAAAATTAAAGTTGCTCCCTTATTTGAAAGTCTGAACTTATGAAATATTGTCATTATAGACATCGATAAAAAAAACACCAGCGTGCATATATATGTATTCCTTGTCGCACATATACGCCGGTAATTTCATAATAAAGCTAATTCTTTAGAAACCATTCTGTCGTTATTGACCAACCGAAACATTAAACTGCATAATCAAGGATAAAAACAAAATGATAACTATTACATTGAACATTTTTCAATTTCGCCCTCCGTAGTTACAAGTACCTGTATTTACATGTGTACCCTTTCAAATAATGGTTGATGCCAACAGTAAACCGTTAGAAAGTTGAATTTTATACTGTATACCTCAAAACTGGGAGAGTATCGGATGAAACAGAAATTGATAAAAGTTACCGTAGTTTTTGAGAACACGTTTACCTAATTTTTACAAACGTCTATTGTTACAGATTTTGAAAAATATAGAAAATGTGAGAGACTCAGTTCGTTGCAATGTACTTTAAATGTTTAAGAGATTATGCACTTGACAAGGAATGCAAAGATACATTTTCGCCAATGTACAAACTGGTCATTATAATTTGTGATGTAGCTCTTTTCCGTCTTTTTAAACCAGTAAGATCGAAAACTTTACGTGATGAAAAGACGAAATTCCTTCCTATTCAGTTTACTAATAACGTAATTGATGCTATCAACATCAGCAGCGTTCTTCATCACAAAGAGATAAAATCTAAAATTCCAAATTATTTTCAAAATCAGTCTGTTCCTATTGTATTACCAAAACCATGGCACCTAAAGTATACAACTATAAGCAAGAAGCTGTGAAATGTCTATCATCTCTTCACGATAAATATATTGTTGTTCCTGCGGACAAAGCTTCAAATAATATTGTTTTCGTATGTAAATCGTACTACTAAGAGTGTCTTGTAAATGAATCAGGAATAAATGAGCACTCAGGAATCCAACATACAAAAACATTTCATTTGACGAGGATGAGATTTTGGCGAATCAAGTCCTTCATGGCTTCAGTGAACATTACATTGACAGCAAATCTGAGGACTTACCTTGTTTGTATTGGATACTTAAGCTCCACAAAATTCCGTACAAACAACGGTGCCTCTCCGGCTCATCTGTATGTTCTACAAAGTAATTGACTAGGTTGACAAAAAGTCTGGCCGCAGTGAAATATGGTCTTCAGAAATACCGTGAAACTCTTTACTCGCGTAGTTGTATTAACCATATGTGGATTCTAAAAAACTCGAAAGAACATCTTGATAATTTTAAATCTCGATCTTTCTCTGAAATTAATTCTATCCAAACTTTTGGTTTTTCAAGCTTGTATACCACCATTCTCCATGTGAAATTGAAAACTCGTCTAAAAGAAATAATCCACAATGCTTTTCGATATAAATATGGCAGCATACGCTATACATTTATTGCTTTGGGATACCATACGGCATATTTTATCAATAGTGAACAAAAAGGTAAAACATGCTACACAGAGGAACACGTGATCAGTAGGCTGGAGTTTCTCATTGACAACATATTTGTTGAATTTGGAGGTAGACTTTTTCAGCAAGTTGTCGGCATTCCTATGAGGACGAACCTTGCCGAGTTCCTCTTATTTTCATATGAGTCGGAGTTCCTTCAGACACTTGTTAAAAACAAGAAAATCAAAGAAGCCCGATCATTTAATTTCACATTCAGATATATTGATGATGTTCTTTCCATTAAGAATCCAAACTTTTTTTTATTGGTTTCCATTAATATATCTTCCAGAACTAGAACTAGAAATTAAAGAAACAACTCGAATTTAATAAAAGTGGTCGTCTCAATACAAGACTCTTTGACAAGCGAGACTATTTTAATTTTGAAATTATAAATTTACCCCATCTTAGCAGCAATATACCAACTTCACCTGCATATGGGATACACATTTCCAAACTCATTCGATATTCAAGAGCTTGCAGCTGCTACTTAAACTTTGTAAAACGTCAACAGTGTCTGGGCCAAGGTTATGTCAAAGAAGGTCTCGTCCTGTTTCTAAAGAAGTTCATTGGAAGATACCAAGACCTTGTTGATAAATATTCCGTATCACCTTCACAAATAGTACATGATGGTCTTGAAGTATAGATTCTAGGTATTGACGTTGTTTATCATCTTAATTATGTGTTAAAGTCCCCCCTTTATTTTGTTCTTGTATATTTTTAACCTTTACTGTTTATCAATTTTTGAGTATATACTTATACATAAGGAAATGCCTGTACCAAGTCAGGAATATGAAAGTTATTTTCCATTCGTTAAATGTGTTTGAGCTTTTGATTTTGCCATTTTATAAAGGACTTTCCGTTACTGAATAATAAAATGACATTTGTTTAGTCCAGCAGTACGAGGTGGGTATGCGAAGTTTATCAGACTTGCAGTGCTGGATTATTGTTGCCACGGCGGTTTCCTGATACAAAGTATCCCAAACTGCAAATAGTTCTTAAAATTTAAAAAAAGGTGCAATGCATATGATTGTATGCAGTTCTTCACTGAAAAATATCATTTAGAGAAAGATACTTCTATCGAATAACAAGTGATTGTTAAAGAAGACAGTGTTTTGAGTCAAAATTTAGCGTGTGAATATGAAAAGTTGCAGGAATGCGAACGCGAGGGAAATTTAATATTTAATTTACAAGCAACCGTCCTTAATTGTTACGAGCTGGTGATAGTCGGTACTTTTTACATGGTAAGTAAGTTAATTATTTTCAGTCCTTATCGAGTGTTTAGTTCGTCTTTCTAAACCGTTTCAAAAATCTACTGTATTAAAAATAGTTGAAATAAGAACGATTTAATAATAAATTTTATGAATTTTTTTCTACCTAGAAGTTAACTTTCGAAGAGAAATACATAACAAGTTCGGAATGAAATTGTGTATTCGCGTTTCTTAGAGGAATAAATTTTGAAATATTTGAATGAAACAGACAATTTTTAGAAAACAAATCCTTTTATTAGATATTGATAAGTAATGATTATATATATTCTAACAAGATGAATGTCAACAAAGTACTGGTAAACAAACACAGAACACGTCGCATAATAAAGTACAAATGATTTGTGAGATGCTTCAAAACAGGTGAACATCTTGATCACGTGTTGCATATTGTCAACAACATGGCCGGTCGATTGAAGTTTGCTACTGTTTCGCCGTTAAAATTAAAACAGCTATTTGAAGGAACAAGAAAGATACATCTCTGAAAGCAAAATGAAATAACAATATTCGAAATTATGGCGTATTATTACGTTTTGCTATTCTTAAATTGCATACACCAAATTGATATTGTGCCAAATTGTCGGATAAAAAAATTTATGAGGACAGAACGAATAAATTAACTTTTCGACGATTTTCCAATTGTACTAAAATTGGTTTGCTGTCGAAATATGACTCTGGGTATGTTATATAAGAAGACGTCATATTCATGCGTGCGCTTTTATTATTAAGTCTCCCAATATAAAAGAAGTGGAAATTGACGGTCTGCTCTCATATTAGAATGTTTTTATGAAGGACCTGAGACTATTATAACGGTGTTATAGTAACCTCAGGAAGGACCCAGTAAACAATTATACATCTTTTTGTAGTAATTTAAAGTCAATTGCTAATAAGTATGCCTGACATAGATCATTCACATTTATTTTTTTAATAGGGAAAAATTGATTCCTCTTTTCAGTATCCTCTTTACAAATTAACTAAATATCAATGCCTGTTACAGTGGGATGATAGCATCAGTGCTAGACAAACGCACTTTGTGCAATCTTTTTTTCTTTCTTTTTGAGTGGTAACGAATTTGTTATACAAGCATAAACAAAACAAAAACAGTGATTCCTGCACCCCCCGCGCAATTAGTTTGAACACTAAAACACACCCAAATTCAAAAATCTAAAACCATTTAAAGCTGTTATTCAATCATCATTTGAGGAAATTAAATCATTAACTCCAGTAACCTATTGACAGTACATGTCCAATCCGGAATTATTCTGAAACTTTTTCATGACATGGCAAACCATTTGAGATAAACAAATTCTCTGTTGTAGCATGGCATTGTGAAAGAAACTTTACAAGGTGGCATATTTAAATGAATGTAAACACTTCAAATAATGTGTTTATATAATTAGTAGCTATGCATCAACATGATGGAATACTATAATTAACCTAAAGCATTTTCCTTTGAAAGTTATCCTTCCCTCAGCTCTTTATTATGACCTTTAATTCTAACTCCACTTGACCCCAAGTTGAAGTTGTTTAATATCCGGACAAATCCGGTGAATGAAACATGAAGAAAGAGGATTCAAGTCACAAGCTTAAGTTCACAATATTCGAAATTCTACCCCTGTTCTAAAACTTTATTGCGCATCTACATATAATGCATGGCATACTATAAAGAAATACAATGCATCAATTGAAAAATTTAAGACGCGTTTACGTCACAGGCTTGAAGTCAAAATGTTCGAAGTTCGACACTAGATGTAGATGCGCATTCAGGTTTTAGCATTTTTGATATTTAAACCTGGTGCTCACTTGGCTCATCTTTCAAAAATTGTAATTTTAAGCTTGTGGTCTAAGATTTTTTCATTTTTCATTTCAATAGAAGGATAGCATAATATTTTTGGATGGGAATAATGTATTATATTTTTGACGCTGGGAAAGTGCCCGAACTACTTACAGGGGGTGCGAAGATCACTGTCGATTCCGAAAGTAGTTTTCTAGTTTAAAAATATCTACGCAATAAATAAGGTGAAATATATTGAAAACTTGTGTATCAAAAATTTAGCCAATAAGTTTATGACATATCTAGTATGGCAATATCATAACCCACTCGGAAGGGAAATCTGAATTTTCTCCACTCGAAAATTCGGTTATTTCATCCGTAATAAACCTGTGCTCATGTTTGCATGCTAAAACCTGTGTGTGATTTTACGTGTTAGATGACAATATTATATATACATGACTATCTAAATTTTATTGGTAATGTTTTAGGAGAGAAAAATCTACAAGAAAGGACAACATGTGATTACTGTTCAAAGGCCACAGCAGATTGGTTTTGCAGCAATTGCAAAAATAACATGTGTTTGTTATGCATACAAATACACAGCAATTCAGGGCTCAATGAAAATCACATTACAAAGTCTCTGTCGGTCGATACTTTTTCGCTTACACTTAACTGTGACAATCACAATGAAAAATTTGAAATGTTCTGTAGTACCCACGGTGAACCATTTTGTTTATCCTGCTCAGAGAAACATAAAGTCTGTACGGTTGCAAGGCTTGTGGATACAGCAAAAAATATAAAACTTTCAGCAAAAGTTGATGAGCTACAGTCTATAAGTAATAACTTATTTAAAAACTTTCAAACTATCACGGACGAAATACAAAATGAAATTGATTCCATTCCTAAAAAGGTAGACGATTTCAATAAGGAAGTGGGTTTATTGGAAGAGAAAATGTCTATCGTCGTTAAAAATATAAGTAGTAAAGTTAGAAATAATATCGAGGAGCACAAGAGGAACATGGAAGACCTACAAATAAATGCATTAATATGGAAAGATAAAGTAAACAAAACCGTAGATGATCTAGAAGGCATTAAAAAATGTGGAAACAATTCTGATGCCTTTCTGGGTTTATTGCAACTTGAACATTCGTTGAAAAGAAGCAAAAAAAGCCTCTTGCTTGCATTCGAAGAAAATAACGTATGCACAATAAATCCAAAAATCAACACGAGTGAAGAACATATAGAGAAGTCTTTAATCAACATGGGACTTGCTCCAGTGAACAGTTCGTCCGTTATTCTTAGATCACTGGTTCCCGTAGAGTATCAAAGCGTACAAAACATAGAACTGACAGAAGATCGATGCTTTCAGATTAATGCTCCCTTGGGTTCGAAGAAGTGTCAAATTCGAGGCTGTTGCATTGTAGATAATGGAGACATGTTTTTTGCTGATCGTGAAAATAAACGGTTGGTGTGTTTTGATCGAGTTGGTCATTTTGTATCAGAGATTCGACTGTCGAATTCACCGATTGATATTTCTTCTATTTTGCCAGAAAACAGAGTAGCTGTTTCTTTGGAAAATAAGACAATTGTTTTTCTTGATGCAAGTGGTAATTATCTGGCAGATCATTGTTTTGAGAAAAGTCCCGGAAAATTTAGTGGGTTAACATTTTATAATGGGAAACTTTATGTTCGCGTGTCAAATTTTGGCTATTATGTCATTAATTTAAAAGGTGAAATTATAAAAACAATACCTAAAGATGACCCATTTATGCCGTATATTTCATGTTCCAATAATCGTCTTTACTGTTCAAAATGGGATGAACAGAAGATTTTTTGCTGCGATATGACAGGACAAGTCATATGGGAATTTTATCAAGACGACCTTCTTAAGCCTCCAAATGGTATTGCAGCTGATGAAAATGCAAACATTTTCGTTACAGGTACATTTTCAAACAATGTCGTTCTTATTTCTGCGGATGGAGAGCAGTATAAAGTGATTTTAGACAGTAAAAAACTCCGGCATCCAATCGGAATAACGTATGATGAAAATACTAAACGCCTCTTAGTAAGCTGCGAATCTGGAATGGCCTTTTTATATAAAGTACACATTGTTATCAAAAGACATGAATCTGGTGCTGGAAACAGCGACATGAAATAAAACATATTGATGAAATTTGACTATTTATGCAAAATAGACGAAATAAACCTTTTATTCAAAGTCTTCAACTTTTTGGTAACATTCTCTCTAATTGAAACAATTAGTCGTTATGTTCCAACTAACAATGAAAAAATATCAAGTAAATATTCATCAAATTGACGTAGTGGTTTTCTTTTATTTCTTATAATTTTGTATTTCTTAACAATGGTTGCTTACGAACTCGGCTACAGAAAGTCAAAGAAATATTTCTCGCACATATCACTTATAGTTCAGAGGTGGATTACAACATCTTTACACCGCTAACTTATAGATCGGTAGAAAAGCAAAATAACATTATTTCAATCAATACTATTGTCGCAGTAAAATTTTGGCGTTGTTATATACAATGTAACTCTCAGGGTGGATAAACAAATTACTGCTTTATAAAGTGACCAGCAATTTTATTACAGTACTGTAAATATGAATATGAAAACCCATTGAATATAATGAAATAAATAGTTTTTCTATTTGTTTAAATTTATACAATTTTAAAGGCTTGTACACACGAAAAAATAAAGTGCAAATTGATATCCATACCTGTAAATATAAATGTTGTAGAAATTAATCCACTAACTGTGGGCTATGACGACCTGACCGAGAGTAACATTGGAGTTGTGCTAGGTTTTAAATTACAGCTGTTGCATGAATGAAAGGATAAATTAATGAACTTATAATTCAACAATGTTTAAACAAAGCGTAACTAGCATTGCATAAACCTGAATTACACCTCACTGCAACCTACACGTACTAAAACTATTTTATGGTATTTTATGGTGACATACCCACCCCGACCCCCCTCCAACCTCCCCTTATCTTGGGAAAAATCGTACGATTTATAAATAACATTTTGTTTAATCTCGGTTCTTTGTATTTAACTCAGTTACATAGTTATTCAATTTATGCAACGTGGTGTATTCACCTTATATATGTATTTTTCTTGATGGATAATATATGTTCATTCCCCATTTTAAAACTCATAGTGGGTATAGTACAAAAACCACCTTACAACCAATACGCTGGATTTCCTGTTTCACAAATAATATTATTACATGGCTATATTTTTTCTATTTTCTGATAGGCTGAGCAATGTCTAAATAGAGTGCAAGAATTCTGCTCGCACGGTTATGGGATTAAAATAGATCCTAACCAATCAAGCGGAATATTGAAAGTGAAGGATTTGATCTTAAAATGTAAAGTGAAAGTACAATATTCCGATTCATGTTATTAAACAATTACTGACGATGTAATAAGTCGCTATCAGGATAAATCAACCTTTGAAAATGTATATTCACCTCGTTTAAAGTCTCGGTGAATCAGATTACATTTTCTCGGATTGATAAATCCTAAAAGCGACGTATTACAAAGTCAGTAAATATATAATATATCTTTGTGAATACTGACATGGCCTTTCGACATATCCAGGAAATTTTCCTCATATTTTGATCTATGATCTCTATTAAGAAAACATAACTGGATTACCAGCGAGGAAACACAATATCCTACATTCGTTGATAGAACTTAAATCACTAACTGCCATTTCACAAAATTGTTTTAATATAATATAGGCGAGAGATTGAATATAGAAATTGGCCGGAAGTCATCAGCCAATGGATTTAACACACTATCTGCGGGTCTCTGATGAAACGGTTTCCTTAATGGAACGAACTCATCCTCAGATTCGAACTGTTAATTCTCCTACGATTCAGTACCTATAGAAATGCCAGCTTTCTCACCAGCATTAACATGATCTTGTTGGACCGTACTCTCCGAAACACTTTCTACTTTCAACACCTTATTCCGCAGTTTTTGAGGAGCGTTATATACACAATTTTCCCGAAATGATGTTATTGGTTAAATGTATTCCGATGAGTTTTCGGAGCGCGCACATGTTCTGATCTAAAAACAAACCGGAATGTCCGAGTCAGGTTTCGATACATCTATTTTGTATCTTGTGTCTACCGCGAAAACCAACTCTCTAACACCTTCTTTAATGACTGACTGACGAACTTTTAAGTCGTATCTATTTTTGTGCTTTTTCAGCAGCTTTTGAAGCTGTCTTATATGAAAATTTAAGTCGTTTTTGCAACTTACATACAACGTTTGATCCTTAAATTTTTGTGACGTCAAATTTGGTTGGTGCCTCAAAAATGCATCTATAACTAACCGAGGGTGCCAACCAAACATAAGATAATGAGGAATGTATCCCGTACTTCATGGGGAGTAGCGTTATAAGCATGAACTAAAGGTGCTATAAAATGTTTCCAATCGGACTTCCTTTCCTCATCCAGAGTACCTAACTTGTTGAGTAATGTTTGATTGAAACGATCACTGTCCGCTTCCCTGTTGGTGATACGGCGTAGTTTTGGATTGTTTTATTCCCCGCTATTGCACATAATTCAGAAATTACTTAAGCTTCAAAATTTCTACCTTGGTCACTATGTAGCCTAGCAGGGAACGAGTAATGCTGAATAAAATGTTCCCATAAACACGTAGCTGTTGTACGTGCTGACTGGTTCTTTGTCGGTATCGCTAGGGCATACCGCGTAAAATGTTCGGTAATGACGAGGATATTTTCAAAGCTACCCTTACAAGGTTCGACTGTAAAAAAAAATCTACACGAATTCTAAAGTCTGAGTTGTGTTAATGTTAAATATTTCTGGCAGACCTTTGACTTAGATTTCCTCAATATACAATTTCGACAACTACTGACCTTGAACTCTACATTCTTATCTAAACCAGGCCAAAAATTCCGAGGCTTGGTTAAATTTGAAGTTCTATCACCACCTTGATGGCCTGCGTCATCATGAAGTCCAGTAAGTGCTAATTCCGATAGATGTGTGGAAGCACAAGCTGATAACTTGATTCGCTATTCAACTGGGTCTTCCGATACAAAATATGGTTTTGAAATACAAATTTCTCCCAATCTTTCAAACTTTTTCGCACTTCCTGTGTTTTTTACTAGACTTGACTCCAGACTTCAGTAATTCCATGAGTCTATTAATGAGATTATCATATTTCTGTTCAGCAGCCCAATCGATATGATTAACTTCCGGGGAATTGATATTTCTTCATTGAGTTCAACTCCTGGCGAAAGTAATATACTTTATACGTGTGGATTATCAATAGACGAGACTGCAGCTTAACAAACGGCTTTTACAGCATGGTTAAATAAATTCCTTACTTCCGTTTGGACTCGTGATAACGTATCGGTGTCTATGTTCAATTTTCCTTGTCTATATACTAAACTAAAATCGTAATTCGCCAATGAAGCTACCCATCTGTGGCCAGTAGCATCCAGCTTAGCCTTTTTAAGACATACCTCAAGGGATTATTCTCAGTTTTGACTTCAAATTTGTTACCTACAAATACTCATGGAATTTGTCGATAATAACTCATTTGAGTGTCAGAAATTCCAGTTTATGAGCTGGATACAACTTTTCTGGTCCGCGTAAACTTCGCCTGGCGTAAACGATTACCCTTTCTTTGCCGTAATGACGCTGATATAATACCGCACCCAAGCCATCGCCACAAGCATCAATATTCAATAGAAATGGTAATGAAAAATCAGCATAGGCCAGAACTGGTGAGCTAATTAATTTTTCAATAACCATAGCCATTGCTTTTTGCTGTACTTCACGCAAAATCCACTTCGCATGTTTTACCTTTTTCTTATTTTTGACCTTTTGTATTCGAGTTAGATGCCCAATAAGAAAATCATTCTAAGGTTTTAAAATTTTTGCATAATTTTTAAGAATTTACGACAGTATGACGTAAAACCCAGAAACTTCCTTAAATTCTTTATCCCTTTTAATCTTGGCCAATTTGCAACTGCTGAATTTTTTTCTGGATCTGCTTAAACATCTTCCGATGACGCTACAAAACCTAAATATTTGACTTCCTCTTTAGAATTCTCACTAACTCCTCTTCCGTGTTAACCTATTTTCCGACTCTAACTTGTAAAAATGCTCCTCCGCAGTTTTTGAAAAGATAATTATATCATCCAGAAAAAATAAACAATCCCGTAAATTAGCTTCACCTATATACACTTGTCCATTAACCTTTGAAACGACGCACCAGAATTAGTCAAACTAAACCCTAACCTACTGCGCCCAAAAATTCTAAGAGGACCAAGATTAAATGCAGTTTAATGCTTACCAAATTCCTTAAGGGCACATGCCAATAGACAGACCTAAAATCAAGCTATGAGTAAAATGTTGAACCAACCAAACAGTCAATCGTATCGCCAATCCGAGGTAAAGCAAAAGCATCTTTTACAGTGATTTTATTCAGGCGACGAAAATCAATACAAATCCTTAAACTTTGACCCTTCTTCCTTATAAGCTCAATATTACTGGCGGCAGGGCTGGACGATTCCCTAATGCAACCTGCCTATTCACCTCATTGTATATAGAAGGGGATACGACAGTACGTTTCTTTGAAAGGCCTAGCATCTGTTAGTTTCATCTCATGCTCTATTAAAACGGTATATCGTTTATCAGTGGGACCTTTTGAAAATACCGACTAAGTACATGTATCAACATTTTCTTAACCTCACCTGGCAAATATTCCCTGATACCGATACCTAGATTTTTCAAATCATCCTTACTAAAGTTTTTATCCGTCGTGCCTACCTTACCATCCTTCAAATTGGCATATCCTATCACTTTGACCTCACTCAGACTACACAATACAGATCTAGGTTTAATATTTACTACGGCCTTGTATTCTAGAACTAGACCCCTTTACTTCAACCACTCTAGGGCAAATTACTAAGTTGTCTAAAAAATTATCCTCAGTAACAACGGTACAATTATCTAAATCCTTGGACCGGACAATTTCAGATACAGTCATACTTGACATAGGTTTATTTTTAATACAATGCGTATTAACAAACCTATTATAACCACACTTGTCATCCGTCAAAGATGAAAATGCAAAATTCCACACATTTGGTATTCGACTACAATCTTCCTGACTTTCATCGCGACCTAAAATGGTGTGATTACATTTCTTCCTATTCCGGGAACGTTTCTACTCTAATCATTCGTAGAAATAACTAACAATGGCACAAATAAAGGTTTGCTGTTGAAATCTACACTTAACCCAACCTCAACATATCCTAGATAAGGCAAATCCATACCTCCTGCAACATGGACATTAAGTGAAATTACCGAAAAGATCTAATTTCAGGCTTCGGCTTGAGACACAACAGAAAATCCTCTGAAACTGTTGATATCATCGAACCACTATCGATCAATGATTTACATCTCACTCCATTTACAAAAACAAGATTCATTTGCAGTTCCAACTGAACGATGAAAAAGATTTTTAGAGTTGTCCTCCGATTTATTTACTTCAGATTCCCTTTTGGAGCATGGTTTATTAACCATTTGTTTAAAATCCTCAATCTGCTCCTCGACAGGGATTCCTAATCGTTTAAAGAATCGCTCTGAACTTTTCTGGAATTCTGACTCTGACCTTGACTTCGATAATTTACAACCCGGTTAGGATTATCACGACCCCTATTGGAGAATAAAATGTATCACAAAATACCGATTAAATTTGATGCACTGTGTGGCTATTTCGTTGACTAACACCCCATCAGCAGTGCTCAAGCTTAAAATGTTGGAAATCCGATTAACGATATAATGATGAATTAATAAGCACAACCATCAAAACCCAAAACAATTAAAACAAACAGGAATCCAAACTCAGCTAAGGGTTACCTCTGCATCAGAAGAAGAGCCTTAGAAATTTCTGGTAAATTTTTGTCAAATTTTGAATGGAAAATTTAAAGGTATTCAGTTAATGAATCATGCCAGGACAAAAATTCTGGCTACTGGGCTGATAATGACCTCGGGTACTTACAGTCCACCCCCAATGACATAGACCCAGCGGTACTAATAAAATGTATCACAAAATACCGAATAAATTTGATGCACTGTATGACCATTTCGTTGACTGGCAACTCACCCTTCCGGAATAACCGCTTCCATGACTTGAACCTCTATGCCCGCTGAAAGAACGTCTACGTTTCTGTGAATTCGAACTGTTATTCTGACTAGTGTGAACACCATATATAATGATATAACCTGAACTACTAACCCCTTTTCTAGCACAAATGTTGTCCAGATTCTGTTCAAAATTTGTCATTCTCTTATGAAGAGATTGTAAACTTTTGATGACATCATTAAATCTCTTGGATTTAGTGTAAGCCAAAACTGACTGGTGTTGAACTACATCTGGATTTGATTGGATGAATTCGCCATCTCCAATTCAATTTTTTTCTTTTCTAATGGCATAAAAATTCTGTATAGTATCGTTTTTATACCGACTAGCATTTTTAAGTAAAGGATCCCTTAACCCAGACCATCTCATTCCTAGCTCCATCACCTATCTGTCCTTTGTCAATAGTAATTGTAAAATACTTTCCAACTTTAAACCATAATCGGCTACTGACTGACCCGGTTGTTGACTTTCCATATAAAATTTATGAAATAGTGCTTCGTTACTGAAGCCGTTACCATATACTCCTTTCATTTCTCAACAATGTCGCCAGGAGTAGCTGAATAAGACAAAGACAGCAATATACTATGAGCTTTATCCTTAAGGTACCCCTAACGGCTTCGAGTATTACTGTGTCAGAATAATCTTCTTTCCCTGATCAAACACTTAACTTCATACCGATATACATCAAACGTGACCTCACTTTACTGCTCCCCAGAAAACATAGGAATCCTGGGCCTAGAAAATAACGGTATATTCCCTAAAACCGAATACCCTGCAAAACTTGAATGTCCTGCCTTAGTACTTTTTTTACCCGTTTTACCTGTATTTACCAGCTAAGGCGAAATGGGAACACACCCTTTGGCCTGGCTACAATTTCCGATTCTTGAGTTTTTTCGATAACAAGGTAATATCCGGAGGGACGGGGTAAACTCTCTTCCTTTTCCTCCACCGGTTTTGTAATATGGTCTGGGGCTTAGGGGGACAGAAGTTTTTTGCAATGTTCAACCTCATCAGTGGTCAATATTTTATAATCCGTATTTGCCCGCAAAAAATTCAATCATTTTCTGTATATTTTCCGCCTTAACATCAATACCTCTCATAGCTTCCGCCTGTTATCCCTTAACTTCGACCTTTTCATTCATATTTTTTTTATCCAAACAATAAAATTGAAAATTCAAACTATTCACAATAGACACTATATGGTATATGAAAATGAAATAACAATGTGAAAATGAAATGAAAATGAAATTAGTGTATATCCTTTCCTGTAAACAGGTAAACGTCAAATAAGTAAAAGTTATTACAGTGTATGCATTTTGTGATCTGTATCATGCATCTCGGTACAAAATCTAAAAAATTTAACTACACATATTAATATCAAAAATTTTTAAAAATCAATACATACAATTATTTAAATAGTGAACAATAATTTAAAGTTAAAATTGTCCGAATACACATTCCAAACTAATCAAATTCGTTCTAGCGTAACATCATTGACTGGCACCTAATTACAATACACAATACATTTTCCTGTGTAAAATGATTTTACGTTGTGATTAACGAATATATATTTACGTATTATGTTGAAAACTAATTAATCAGCTACAGACACTAAATTCTTTTACAAATTGACGAAAACATTCCTCCGGTCATCTCATGTTGCGCACAAGAAGACACTTAAATTTAAGATTTACCTTCACGTCATAGCATTAGGATTACATTCCAGTCGAAATAAATATACTTAAAATGACACCACAAGTCGCATGGCTGCAAATACCGCTGACGAACACCAACAGTGTCAGTTAAACATCTAAACAGGGTCTGCTCGACTACTAGAATATTATAATTATTATAATTGTCTGCAGGCCATCTCGGTGGAACTTCCAAAATGTCGCAGTAAAATTTGGGTGTTGTATTTATAACTCTCTGGGTGGATAAACAAACTACTAGGTTTGTTAAATAACCAGAAATTTTATTATTATAAATATAGATATGAAAACCCATTAAATATAATGAAATAAACAGTTTTTCCTTTTGTATAAATTTAAAATTTAAATTTTTACGCACTCGAAAAAATAACGTGCCAATTTATAACTATACCTGTCATGCCTGTAAACATAAATGTTGGAGAAATTCAACTATGACGACCTGCCGAGAGTGACATTGGAGTTGTGCTAGTTTTAAAATTCAAGCTTTTCCCACTCTACGCATGCTGTACTCATGCAGTTAGTAAAGTCAAATGTCATAAGTCACAGGTCATTCAATTTATGAATGAGTTGTCAATATGTGTATGAATAAATGAAAGAATGAATGAATGGATAAATGAATGAATGAACGGGTGGATGAACTAATAATTCAATAATTTTAAAACAAAACGTAATTAGTATTGCATTAACCTGAATTACACCTCTCTGCAACCTACATGTACTAAAATTACTTTACGGTACCGGTGACACTATCATAAATAATCTGTCATAGGATCACATTTCAAAAAAAAAGTCAAAGGTCTTTTTTTCTTTTGTACACAAATTAAATTGCAATTAAGAAATTATCGGAAAGATTGTCTTTGTCATAAATTATCAAGAGGGAAACTATTTGTCTTAGACAATCTGATCTCCGAACGGTACCCCATATCCTTGTAAATTCTAGCGTACATGACAGGCTAGTCGGCAAAATAAATTTTTGTATTTCTTACTTTGTATGTGTGTAGATAGAAATGGTCAATTATCTTGACTATTTTTTAAAAATTTTCATGACTTGCCGAGATATAGAAAATGATCATTTTATGTCAACTTTCCATGAAATTATCTTGACTCCAATTTACCTCGTTCACAGAAATAGGCCACGTACGTTCTTCAACGCCCCTTGTCCTTTCACGTTTCTACATATAACGCGTATAAACACTTAGAAACGAAATGTAGTGAAAATAATTATCAGCTGATTTTTTTTTTAAATTGGCTAAATTTGCATTTAAGGTTAGTCAACGGATGCCATGCTGCCATCTTATATAACAATATAACATAAATGGTTTTCTTAAAGTTAAAAATAAGAAGATTAATTCTTATTCCTTAAAGGGAAGGACAAATGCGGCTCCAGAATTAACATTCCTATTGCAAATATAATTAAATATGTTTGTACAAAACGTCATTCCGATATTTAGTCATGACAGTAATACGTGTGTATTTAAAAAAAATGTTTTACGAAATGAAGCACTAGATAGTCGACAATCTTGTCGACAAAATGTAGGCGGTGACGTCACGACCTACAAAATCTATCCTAAAATTGATGAGGAATTTTCCACAGCATGCTACCATTTACATGCAGGCATTATATGGGGGAAACTTGTCGATAATTACCAAATCATAGCGATTATATGCGTGCATGTTACTAATTCAAATTCGGTAAAAAATATTTACCAAACATAATATATGTAATTATAATTATGTAAAGAAATTAATTCGAAAAATTAAGAATAAAATCAATTGTAATGTAATTCTGAATTTCATCACATCGGGAAAAACATGGAAAATTGTTTGAAACTTCTCACAGGTAACGCTGAATATTTACCTTTTAATTAAATAATAGGAACAACATGCCCTTAAGGTGACAATTTAGGGTAAATGAGCCACGCTGATGAACTTATGATGAAAGTGGTTTATTGACGTTAATTAACACCATGAATGAGAAACTTAAGTAGATTTTAAACGATACGCCATTTTCAATGGAAATATAATGACGTTATAAAACCATCTCAGTATTTAAGTTTTGGGCTTGTCCGTAGTATTAAAATATTTTTTTATGTGTATTAAACGTGAAAAGTAAGAATTACTTACTACCACTTTTAATTTATCACCTTTGATAAAGCAATAATTGAATGAATTAAATTTAAGTATCAACGATGCGAACTTAATGAATAAGCGGCAATAAACCGAAGAATCAATTAATATGCCGACAATTAGCAATTTCATGTTTTCAAATAATATTTAGGCTTGGTCACAGATAGTATAAAATTGGGCTAAATGACTGCCTCAGTACGTGTTACTAGAATATAAATTTCAAAATGTCAACTTCGGATTCAGATAACGAAAGCTTTTCGCTAGACGATGTGAGCTTGTAACTAGATTTTTAGTTCTATATGTGTTTTTAGCAAGATATATTTAGTACATAGAATACTGATTAAAGAAGATAACAACTATGTATACACAATAGAAACAATGAATCTAAAAAAAATATTATTACATAAAACACTGTATAAATCGCATTAGATTCAATCGTTCATTCACCGCTTACACCACTTTTCAAAACACTTCTAACATATAAAATTATCATTCTAAAATATTCCGATTTTTTAACTGAATCCAAAAAAAGAAAACAAAAACAAAAAAAAAAAACCCAAAAAATAACGAACATCAACTGAATACACAATAGGGGATCATAGTTCCGAATTAACCCGTCATTATATAAATATTTAGATCAGTTTAGATCTAGTGTTAGAACAATTACTCATTTTGCCAGGTGTTCATAAATGTTTATTTGGATTTCATGTTGATTATTCTGTTAAAGTTTATTTTACTATAAATGTGTAATTAATATGCAAACAAAATGGCCTGTTTTGTGCCAACTTAAACGTAGTGATTTAACATAATTTAAGATTACCAATGATATACCTGTCACTCACCTCAATGAACCCATTAACTAATTAAACTGATAATATTTGTTTATAATTACATTTTGTAACATGCCAACATGTGAACAATTGTTTGGTTTGGCAGGTTATACAACAAGAGAAAGGTTATACCTTGTTAAAAAAATAAATAACAATCCAGAGATACTAATATTAGATGTAGTAAATTTATACTATGCTGTATACGACGCATTTCAAAGTGTTACCTCTCATCAGCAGCATTAAAAGCGAAACGTTGGAAGACCAAAAACTTAACTTATTTTAAACAAGAAGTACTCATAACCAAAAATGTCGAAATAGGAAGCCAAATTTCAGCTAAGGAGATCTACCATGTGCGATACAAGGAATGAACCCTTATTATTTTTATTATTTTTGAATTGTGCTAAATACTGGTAATTTCTGTAACAAATCAATGAATAATCATGTCAGACAAAATACGCATTTTTATGTATAACTCGTAGTCTTTATTCTCACTTTTTTGTAGGAAAAAATATAATAAATAGTGGCTTCAGTATAGAAGTCTTGGATAACAAACTGAAACCTCGAGGTTAGATCGATATAACGGAAACAGGACTTTTCGACAATGCTACTAGTTCGGCCTTGATCGTTTCGGCCACACTACCAGTTCGGCCACATAGTAATATATAATGAAAGCCATGGTTTTATTAGTCGATTCTCGTCAACTGTTATATGTGATAACGGTTTAATAAATTTTGTTACATTATATATATTTATTTTAAAAACGCATTTTTTAAACGATCTTTTTTGTGTGTGTTTATAACCAATTACTTTGTATATCTGTTAAATTTAGTTAAAGTTGATTGCACAACAAATATTAGACATGTGACGGGTATTGGGGATAATTAATGATGATTGTTCTCTTTGAATCTTTAACTGATCAATAAATTGTTTTTAGTATAATTAATCTTTAATTAATCTGAAAGTTGGAAAGAATATCCTTTTACCCAAGCTGTGGCAAACTTTTTCCTTCAGTAAGATAACATACTCAAAAAGTTTGATCTTTTACCCCGTCGTTATATAAGCTATCTGAGAAATATGAGATATTCCCATTCAGATCTAAAATGCAGTTTCCATGTGTTGTTTGCGAGGAAGGTAGCAGCATTAGGTTTAAAGACATCGTACAAGCAGAAGCAAAGCACCCACATCTTCGTACGCAAGATCCTCGCATTACCGTTTTAGATAATGATGATTCCGATTCATCCTCCGAGTGAAATTAATAAATTGCAGTGTGACAATCTTGTGACAATTTTTGTGGCACATATGATGTTTTTTAGATTAGTACAAATAGTTAAGTATCAGATTGTTTATTGTTAGCCATATATATATATATATATATATATATATATATATATATATATATATATATTTGTTATGACATAATA
Source organism: Mytilisepta virgata (assembly GCA_028015205.1). NCBI lineage: Eukaryota > Metazoa > Mollusca > Bivalvia > Mytilida > Mytilidae > Mytilisepta > Mytilisepta virgata. Next base: position 31,365,494 of record CM051511.1, on the reverse strand, counting down.
ACACTTAACTGATTAATAAAGATATAAAACCTACTTTAATCTTTTTTTTTAAATGCCAACCATATAGTTAATTATCTTGTCTATTATACTTTATGGCCATTTATACAGTCAATTACCCATGACACTATACCCTCGTTCCATATACTTACCTGTATATTATATTATATGACCGAAACGACCAAGGCCGAACTGGTTTGTGGCCGAAATGCCATCTGGCCGATCTGGTTTGAGGCCGAAACGTCTCGAATTCGATATGACGAGCATCTGCATTTTTTTCCAAAAAATACTTCCACAGGGTATATAGAGTATACAGAGTTGACACATTTTTATAATACTATTGTGAAAAATGGAATAAAATGCAACGAAACCGACTCCCTTCTGCAGTTTTTTTTCTAGATTAACTCGTAAGGAAAACTATCCTTTTTTTTCAATTTATTACTATATTATTATATTAGTCAACAAAAGAAACGATACAGGGTATGCATTTTTCATATATTCATAATTTCAAACAGCTGTACTAATCAGAAAAATAGACCCACACGTCTGATTTTTATGGTAGATTGTTTTCTCATCAAAAGCATGGATTTTGTGCAAAAAGTTTAAAATGAAAAAAATCAATTTTTTGAGATTCAAAAATAAGATTTTTCAACCCAAAATTAAAAAATCATTATATTAACCCCGTTATGAGAATCATAATGTCTGTATGACAAACGATTTGAGTTTTTTCTACTAGTTCCAGCCACTAGGTTTTCTTTTTACAAAATGTTTGTCGATTTTCTTCTCGATTTTCCACAAATTTAATTTAACTCTTTTTTGGAAAATTTCCATTTTCCACCATTTCAAGTTTATCCAAATTTCAAAATGAGACGAATTTTATCAAGAAATGAAGTAGCAATCCACTGTTGCCCTAATACTTATGTTTTTTTAAGGAATTACCAAGATATTTGGTTCCGAACTCGTGTATCGTTACTTTTGTTGACTAGTATATATTATTTAGGAAAAAGAACACAAAAGAAATATCGAATTTCAGGTAGTTGTAAAAAATAATAATAATACTTATAAATGTATATAATGAAGAAAATTTAAAATTTACCATTAAATTCTCCTCAAAACACGAATCTCCGAAATGGTCCTCGCAAACAACTTAGTTCTTCGTATGCACATTGTCAGCAACCGGAATCCTTAAATTGAGAAGCCATTTCTCACATAACTCTGATTTCTTTTATGGGTTTGGAATGCTAAAAAGACCTTTTTCATTCCCGAATCGCGTTGAACACCCTGTCGCTTTGCACGTCATTTTGAAAATGTATGTCCATGATATGCCACGTTTGATTTACGACTTTGTGGTTTTAGGACTCCACCCTCATCGATTGTTGATCCACATATACAAAAATGGCTGGCCTCCACAGATCGCTCATTTCAAATTATTTTTTGATCCCTGATGAATACCTTATTGAATTGATCAATAAAAGACACCAAAACCTTTTTATCTAGGGGTAATTTTACAATATGCACTGGAAAAGTTCCCTTAAACTATGCCTTTAACAGAATATCGGGAACAGAATACCAAAGCGGCGAAAAGTGGGAAAAGTCTACAAATTCGACGTCTAACGAAAAGACAAAGTCAGAACACAACAAACAAATGCCACAAGGATACATGTATAACTAAATGAATAAAAAACGTAAAATAAACGATACAAAATTAGAACAAGACAGGACAGAAACCAAAGCTCTAACAATGTGAACTCCCATAAAAACCGGGAGTGATATCAGGTGCTCCGGAAGGGTAATCATATCCTGTTCCTTGAACGACCTCCGTCACATTGCCAGTAAAGTACCTGGTGAGGTGTTCGGAGAGGTGTCAATTCCAGCAAAACATGAAATCTTACTACTACCTGAAGATATCTAGATAGAAATCTCGTAACTTGATGACGACCGTAAAATTTTTGGAGTGATGGAATTAACATAGACTGAACATAACCCTGTCTTCGAAGTTTATGTGACAGCAATCTCGCCCTGTCGAGAAAGTCAACGTATAAATCAAATGCGCTGCAGTAATAAATCGACTGTGAAATGTACATCACATAGACTGGAGACTTTGGTATGTTACTGCCAAGAAAGGGGAAGTTCACGATCGGAAAATTAAATTAATCCCGTTTGTCATTGACTTTTGATTTCAATCGCCCGTTATTATCTACGTACAAGTACAAATCTAGATATGAAGAAATTGGCGTGTTTGTGCCCTCTTTTCAAGTTCACTGGGATAGATGAGATGTAGGTAAACCTTAAAGGGGTCATGACAGGCTTTTTATCACGACATTCCCTCTGATTTCATATTACAAAAAAAAAAAAAAAAAAAAAAAAAAAAACGAGTATCGATGTTACCTTACCTAATATTGAAGTCTTATTAAGCTAATTATATACTTTGAAAGTTGCCGCAATTGTCAACTGACAAATTTTAATTAGATAAATAGTCACGTGACTGTGTGACGTAGTAAGATTAACATGGACATGAAAGCAACATACGTTTTATAGACGTTCGATCACAAAAGCTTAAAATATGAACATGGAAATGTTTGAAAATGTTTGACAGCGATATCCAGATATTAAAACGTTACGAAACACAAAACCCTACAAGTTTGAACGGTTGTTTGATGAAAATAGTAATTTTTATAGGAGTGTAATTGACGAGTTTCTTTCTCTATCAACACATGGAAAAGGTACTATCATTATGGGTGTAATAAAATGGCCCACATTTAAATAAAATCAGTACCAATTTAACTGAAAGAGAATTTACATGACCACCCGGTGTTAACAGCCCGTTACATATTGTAATGACGGAAGTTGTATATTACAGGTAAATAGTACAATAAACAAGGATCGACACGTGAAAGGAAGCACTTTTGACATCACTGTATGATAGATCTCAAATTAATATAAACAAATGTCCAAAATACAAAAATATAGAAAAAGACAATTTTATAATAATAAAGGATGAAATTAAGTTTACTTAAATAATTCATTTTAAGCATTTATTCAATAAAAGACAGCTGTGAAAATTGTTAAAAGATTTAACAAAATATTTCAGACGCCTTAAATTTATTTATTTAAAAACAGTGAAAGCCAAAAATTGTAATTAATTTAATATAACTCTTTTAAATAATTAAATAATGATGTACAATAAAAGTAGGCGTAACACTGGAATACATAAACACGCGTATACATACAAATTTGTATGTATATTAAGTAAATGATTAGGAAATTTGATTAATGTTTAATAGATATTAAGTTTTCTTTTAATTAATGATTACCAAAATCAAAGAGATTTTATCTTCAATTAGACTTTTCTCACTTGTAATCACAGGTATTACACTTGCAAATTAGGATAAAGTCGATTTATTTCATGAAAATACTTTGAAGTATAAACATTTACAAATTCTTTTCTGAAGATAAGAGAAAACAACTAGAATTCACAGTAAGTAACAATTTTTCTTTCTTTTCTAATTCACGGGAGCTCTTTTCACAGAATTTGTAAGGGTAAATTCCTGGCATTTGAACCATCCGATATCTTCTATTTTTTTTTTATCTTGTTCTCGTTATTGAAACAACTCCCAATATTGACCAAACTCCTGTAATTTTACATAATTTTATAAATTCATTCAATATTGATATTTTCTAGCACACTGATTTTGTTTGATTCAATATACAAATCTGCTGTTGCCGACAGCTATTGGATCATGTTACGTCACAAGTCCGAAAGCCTCGTTTTCGGAATGAACATATGAATAATTAACAGGTGACGAAAGCTGATGTGGAAATAGGTCATATTTACGCATCAGATTTTTAACGGTCACTAAAAGTTTCAACAGAACTATTTATGCACGGAAGGCATTTAAAATTCAAATAAAGTGAACTTTCTGGGCATTCCTTGTCATAACTCTCTTAAATAGGGATTATTAATAAAACGTATCCGAAAATACCGATATAAATTTGACAACTCACCAGCAGTGCTCGAGATCAAAATATTGGAAAACCGGTTAAAGATATAATAAAATGAATTAATAATTGACAAAACATCATCTATATAGCGGAAACTGTTTTTCAGTTGCCCCAGTAAAAATTTCGCTTCATATGAAAACAAGAACAGGTTGGCCAATAGCGGTACACAGTTTGTCCCAATTTGAATGCCGATCGTCTGTTGAAAAACATGTCCTCCGAACTCAACAACGATCTTGTCACAAAGAAATTCCAACATGTTAACAACATCAGTCTCAAGAGTACTTTTTGATAGAATATTCATGTAAGTCTTTAGTATTTTTTAGAATCCACATCTGATTCACACCTATAGTTGAGTGGGCCTTAACACAGTAGCTCTTGAGATTGTCCTTTATTGTTGTAAGTAAACTAGTAAAGAGTTTTGAAATTGGGTTTGTGGTGCATTTGGAAGAGCCTGCTATGTACCTTTATTTCTATGGACACTTATGAAATTCGGGTGTCCAGTAAATGGAAGGGAGGTTAAAAGTGTCACCACTTTTAGCAATGCCAAAGGCATATAGAAATATAGAAAAGAAATATGATTAATGATAATATCTTCCCTCGATATCGTATACGTAGTGTTCGTGTAAGTGGGGTTACCAAATTAATTGTCGGTACCTCTGGTACCTAATTTTGCTCGCTCATACAAATACCGTAAACATGGTTTTTTTCTGTACCACTGGTGAACAACACTACTCAAACAAACAGTTATTAAAAAAATACTGGGAGCATAATGAATTTAACAGCTATAAAAAGATTAAAAATCCAGATTACGTTATTGTAAATAATAACAATTTTTATGTTGTTAGTATATTCTAGAAAGTATATTAAAATCATACCACTAAATTTGACAGAAAACAATCTAAGAAATCCAATGGTTTACAGAAAATTGAGGTCGCAATGTTTCAAAGATATCGCAAAAAATATATCGATATATCATAATACAGTTTTATAATACAGTTTTCAGCTCAAGGGGAGATAATGCTAAAAGGAATCGTGGTTCTTGATAACATCTACAAATAAATCATGTGCTAACGTATAGGCATTTTATTTGACGTTTTTCATTAAGTAAAGGGTAAACTTCATTAAATTAAAACACAAAATAGGAGTTGAAACTATATGTTTAGAATTGATTAGCAGATGACCATTGAAAGATATTTATCTTGAAGTATTTTTTTTCCCAAATTTTAACAAGATATATTGAGCGAATCGAAGTCTTTTAATTTACCCGAAAGTTGCTAATTTTTGTGATTTTCTGTGCATATTTGATTGTTTTATGGACAAAGCGACTTAACTCCAGAACAACACCTGACTTTCATAAGGTACTGTGTAAGGGGAGCCCAAGGAAGTGTCAGTCTTTTTAGCAACTTCAAACTTTGACCACAGATATAAAAAAGTAATATTTTGTAACCATTTTTCACCATTTTAGTAACGATGGTTCAAGTTTTTTAGAATAATTATGAATATTTACACGGGAAACAATAAAAAAAAAAAAAAAAAAAATGCACTTATTAATAAAGTTTCATTTTTTTAAGTAGAAAGCTATAATGTAGTTGGGGCCTCGGTTGCCGAATGGTCTAGGTAGTTCGTCATGACTACTAAAGATCACTAGCCTGCCAACGCTGAGGTTGTGAGTTCGAATCTCACCGGTGGCGGGGTGTGTTCTACTCCAAACTTAATTGACAAGGATTTCCAATTTTCCTGCCGAAGGTCCGTTGTTTTTTCCGGGTACTCCGCCTTCCTCCACCAATAAAAACTGGCCGCAGCGAAATAGCCAAATGTGCTGAAAACGGCGTAAAATCCCAACTAAACAAACAAACAAGATATAATGTAGGTAAAATCAACGATCTGAGGTTATTTATATACAGTATGTGACAATACTGTATAGAAATTAAATGCATGAAGTTAAAAATGAATGAGGAGTTTAGGTCACAAGAAAGTGTCACGGACGGAAGGACAGATGGACGGGGGTGATAACAATATCCCCGAACTACTTCGAAGTGCGGGGATGATAATCCACATGTCAAATTAAGTAACACACAAGTTATTCGAAGTTTTCAAAATAAACATACCACGAATATGAATGCCATTACTGTTATATGTTATATAAGAACTATACACAAGCATTAGTAAGTAACAGCGAAGCAAATTTTTACCTAAAAACTGTTCCATAGAAACCTTTTCGCTTTTCATCAGACTTTATCAAAAAGAAATTATAGCATTCCAATATGAACCCGAATATACCGAAGACCTGGCTGAAATTTAACAGTCAGATTAAATTAGACAACGTGAAATAGAATAAAATCCACCCCGAAATAATACAAACTGGTGCGAATGCTCTAAGTGCATACGCATGCCTTTACCATCCAAATGTTTATGTTGCCACTAGTCTAGTTTGATTTGTTAGAAATTTATATGGATAATGATACATGTTTAAGAGTTCATGACTGTATGTTTGATTCACAATATTAACAAATTGTGTTTCATGTTGATTAATCTGTTAAAGTGTGTTTTACTATAAACATGATAAATGTATAATTCGAAAACTGGTAAGAAACCTTTGAGTGGCCCCAATATAGTTGTTGAAACAACATTGTATAATGATCAAGTTGTCATAAAAATGTTGGCGTGCCATATCCAGAAATTAGACACAGTTTGCGCATTTAAATATTCAAAATGGCGGCATATTGAATTCTCATGAATAAATATAGACTTCTTAAGGAAAAATCCGTCTTACTTGATAATTTGAATATATACCGGTTTAACAATTCTGTTCAAAATTTAAAGTTGTACGTTAAAATTTAAAGGTTCCAACGATCAAACAAATTTCGAAGCGAGTACCCTGTATAAGTGTACTACATAATGGCAAAAATGCTCTTTTGATGGTTTTCAAGAGGTTGTTTACGTTTTCCAGTGAAGTGGATTTTAACTGCGGGGCCGGATTCCGGATATTCACACATCACATATTTAAACTTTCAAGGACGAAAATTCCTCAGAACAAACATGTAGGTTCCCACGAAAGAATTAGATTAATATTTCCAACTTAATGCACATCTATGAAAGAGGTTCCAAGATGGTTGACGAAATAAACCAAACTTTTTTAAAAATTGATTCTGCTAGACATGGTGTAATTTGTGTCAACACCGGATTCCAATGTTTGACAAAGGCACATTAAATCTCTATAAAGGGTAACTATTTAATTTTCAAAACATTATGAATACGTAATGGTCCTCTCAGTTTTCATTCATTCTAGCTCTGTAAAAAAATCGATTTACTCCTGTAAAATGACTGGAGAGTTTTAAAAGGAGGTACGGGCTAATATAATCGGAGTATCTGATTATGACAATCATATCTTTGTTTTGTTTTCCATTGTTTGAAGAGTATAAACATTGTTCATGTTGCCTGGAAAATATACGGACACGTGGACACGTTGAACAATTCATTTTTTGGGGTATCGTAGGCTTTCTTTCTTGAAGTCAAAAGTCTTTCAACTTCAAAATATCATACTAAAAGCTTTCTTCCAGGCCTTTGGTTTTTCTCGCATGGTATATTTTCATTTAATTTATTAAAATCTAGTTTGACCTATCGAGTTTTCATTTAGTCAAGTTTGGTCCGAGATCGATTCAATTTTAAGAAATACCGCCGTCAAAACTTATGAAAACCACGTGACCGTCATGAATATTTATGAGCAAAACCGTTGCTCATTTTTAGCTATGCAGGGAAGACACCATTTACGATTAGCAATGACACACCTGTCAATCATCAAAGTGAAGCCATAAACTAATTAAACTTATAAATGATTATTATTTTAATAACCATATCGAGAAGGTGACAAATTGTTTGGTTTATCAATTTATGTAACAAGCAAAATGTTAGACCTTGTTGAAATACGTTTTTAACTCGTTGAAGTAATTATTCTCACTTTATTTGAATTTTTGGAGAAACCTCAAGGTTCGACCGATTGTCTGCAGCGCGATGTACCGATAATCTGCAATCCTTTTTATCCTTTTCAAAATTACTTTCAAGCAGTATACAAATTTGACACATTTTCCTATACTGTTGAGAAAACCATAAATCAACGATTACAAAGTTCGCCTGGTTGCCCCACTAATTTTGGTGTGTGGCTGTGTAGCTCTCCGAGATGCACCCTTACAGCAGCTAATAAGACTGTAGGTCCCTTGATATCAGAGAACGGAACTCTGACGTTAAACTTAACCTAAGTGTGATAAATAGGTTTTAATGATCTAATTTTTGTGGGAGGCTGTGTTACTCATTGAGATGCATTCTCACACCAAGTAATAAGACTGTAGGTCCCCTGGTATCGGAGAACTGAACTCGGATGTAAAACTTAACTTAGTCAATGAAGTGTGATAAGTAGGTCATAGTGACCTGATTTTAGTGGGGGGGGGGGCTGTGTTACTCCTTGAGATGCACCCTGACACCAAGCTGTATGATTGTAAGTCACTTGGTAGACTTACTCTAAGTAAATGAAGTGCCATTAGTAGGTCAATGCGACCTTATTTTGGTGGGATGCTGTATTACTCCTAGGAATGCACCCTGACATCAAGTAATATGATTGTAGGTCCCTTGGTATCAGAGAACTGAACTAGGAGGTAAAACTTCACCTAAGACAATGAAGCACGATAAGTAGGTCAGAGTGACCAAATATTGGTGCGGGAGCTAGCTGTGTTACTCCCTGAGATGCATCCTCACATCAGGTAATAAGACTGTAGGTCCCCTGGTATCGGAGAACTGAACTCGGACGTAAAACTTAACCTAAGTCAATGAAGTACGATAAGAAGATCAGAGCAACCTTATTTTGGTGGGAGGCGGTGTTACTCCTTCAGATGCATCCTGACATCAAGTAATATGATTGTAGGTCCCTTGGTATTGACGAACTGAACTAGCACGTAAAACTTAACCTAAGACAATGAAGCACGATAAATCAGAGTGACCAAAGATTGATGCGGGAGGCTGTGTTACTCTCCGAGATGCACCCTGAAACCAAGTAATATGACTGTAGGTAGGTCCCTTGGTATCAGAGAACTGAACTCGGACGTACAAATTAACCTAAGACAATGAAGCACGATATATCAGAGCGACTGAAGTTTGGTACGGGAGGTTGTACTACTCTCCGAGATACACCCTGAAACCAAGTAATATGACTGTAGGCCCCTTTGTATCGGAGAACTGAACTCGGACGTAAAACTTAACTTAAGTCAATGAAGCGCGATAAGAAGGTGAGGGTGACCTAATTTTGGTGGGAGGCTGTGATACTCCCCGAGATACATCCTCACACCCAGCTACAATCGATGTGGGTGGAGTAACGATTGTAGCTCCCTTTGTATTGGAGAACTGAAATCGGGCATAAAACTTAACCTGAGTCAATGAAGTACGATTAGAAGGTCAGAGTGACCTTATGTTGGAGGGGGAGTCCGTGTTACTCCTTGAGATGCACCCTGACACCAAGTAGTATGATTTTAGGTCGCTTGGTATAAGAGAACTGAACTCAGACGTAAAACTTACCCTAAGTAAATGAAGTCCGATTAGTAGGTCAGAGCGACATAATTTTGATGGGAGGCTGTGTTTCTCAACGAAATGCAGCCTGACATCAAGTAATATGACTGTAGGTCCCCTGTTATCGGAGAACTGAACTACGACGTAAAACTTAACCTACGACAATGGAGCAAGATAAATCAGAGTGACCGAAGATTGGTGCGGAAGGCTGTGTTACTCTTCGAAATCCACCCTGAAACCAAGTAATATGACTGTATGTCACTTGGTATCGGAGAACTGAACTCTGACGTAAAACTTAAACTTAGTCAATGAAGCGTGATAAGTAGGTCAGAATGACCTAATTTTGGTGGGAGGCTGTGTTAATCCCCGAGATGCACCTTTACACCAAGTATTATGATTATAGGTCCCTTGGTATCGGAGAACTGAACTAGGACGTAAAACATATCCTAAGTCATAAATGAAGCATTATAAGTAGGCCAGAGTGACTTAATTGTGGTTGGAGGTTGTGTTACTCCCTGCGATGCATCCTCACACTAAGTAATAAGACTGTAGGTCCCTTGTGTAGTATCCATGAAAGTCCGCGAAATTACCTCTTACACATTTGCACTTACATTATTACGTTTTCGTTACTACGGCATTCTTTGTATATTATGTAAGTCAGCCATTATTAAAAGTTCTACTACAATTCCTGTGTCTCTTATGATGTTTCATTGGCGACGAGAGACAAAAACATTGACGAAAAAGTTGAAAAATTGAAGAAGAGGAAGTTTGACAAAGAACGTTAAAACCCAGAATCGATTCAGGACCGATATAACTAATTACCAGAGTAACGAAAATGGATCGCGGTGACCCGCAAAGAATCACAGTTGTGACGGAGACCAGGAACTTAAGAAATACACCTTTCATTCAGAGTAGTGAACCATTAAGAACAGGAAAAGAATGGGAGGATTGGCTGGAAGCCATAGAGCGTGAATTCAGATACTTCAGGGTAACAGAGGCTGATGACAAGAAGGACGCATTGTTGATTTATGGTGGAAAAGAGATCGCACGTTTGGAAAAAAGTTTGAAAGATGAACCGGTGGAAGGAATTGACAATTACAATGTATTGAGAAACAAACTGAACAAGTACTTTCTTCCGAAAAAGAATAAACACCATTCAAGGTATGTTTTTTCGAAGATGAAACCGGAAAGGGATGAAACAATTGGTAGTTATGTTACAAGACTCAGAGAAAAAGCAAATGAGTGTGAATTTAGGGACACAACAGAGGAAAGAATTCTAGAACAATGTATACAAAGCATAGATAATAAAGATCTTATAAGAAAAGCTATAACTAAAGGATGGAATTTAGACCGATTCGTTGAGGAAAGTGCACAAATGGAGGACACCGATCTACAAATGAAGGCGATGAAAATCAGTGAAGAATCAGATGTATTCAAAGTTAAAAACAACTTTAATAGGAAATTTGAAAGAAGACAGGACAATAGACAACAAATAGAAACACATAATAAAACCGCTTCACGTATGTTGTGCAATTATTGTGGATTCCGGCATGAAAGTAGACAGTGTCCAGCTTATGGAAAAGAATGTAGATGTTGTGGAAGAAAAAATCATTTTGAATCAATGTGTAGATTGCGAAACAAACAGGAAAACAGATCTGAACAAAGTCAAAGAAAACAGTTTCATAAAAGATATCGTGGAAACGTAAGAAAAACTTTTGAAGATAGTACTAGTAGTGATGATTCCGATCAGTATGAGGATGATTATTTTGATAGATCAATTAAATATGTTGCAAAAATCGGAAAAGTGAAAGCTGTAAGCAGAAAAAGTGACAATGCAAAAACAATAAAGATTCATTTAGGAGATGTAGAGATGAAAGTTGAACCCGATAGTGGTGCAGATGTAAACGTTATGGACGAACATCATTTTTCAAATCTGAGGAAATTATCAAGAAACAAACTTAAATTGGAGAAAAGTAAGACAGTGCTAAGTACATTACAGAATTCACTTCCTGTGAAAGGAGAATTCAAAACAATAGTAAGAAATGCAACGTGTGGAATGGAAACAAAATTTATTGCTATTCAAGGCAGGATAAATTCACCACCGCTTCTTAGTAGATCAACTTTACAGAAATTAGGAATGATGGAGATACGACCTGATGGATCTTTCGCAAAGGAGAATGATATGAAAGTGACAAAAGAGAAAGCAGATGTGATGCTCGTAAATGATAGTGGGAAAACAGAAATTACACAAATATTAGATGAATTTGAGAGTGTTTTTGATGGAATTGGACAGATACGAGACAATAAAAACAATAGTGAATTGTATGTGAAATTTAATATGAAACCAAGAGTTGCACCAGTAGCGCAAAAACCAAGACAAGTACCGTATTACTTACAAAAACCATTAAAACAGTGGTTAGATCAAGGAATAGAGACTGACATATTTGAAGAAGTTCCACAAGGTACGCCTGTTCAGTGGTGTTCACCTTTAGTAGTGGTGCCGAAACCAAAATTCAGTAACATAGATAAGGACAAATTAGAATCTCATATGATAAGAGCCTGTGTTGACTTACGAATACCAAATAAATCCATGGAAAGAAACAGGATAATACAGAGTCCAGTTGTAGAGGATTTTATATATAAATTTCATGAATGCAAAGTTTTTTTCAAAAATGGACTTAAGACAAGGGTATCATCAATTAATGTTAGACCCAGAATCAAGAGAAATAGCAACATTCAGTACACCGTGGGGTAACATGCGACCAAAAAGACTTATATTTGGAGCAAAGTGTTCACAGGATTTGTTTGATGAACAAATGCAGAGAATATTTGGAGATATACCAAACTGTTTAAATCAGAGAGACGACATACTTATTGGTGGTATTAACATGGAGGAACACAACAAGACACTGAGAGAAGTTATACAAAGAGCAAAAGATTTTGGAGTAACCCTAAATAGAGAGAAATGTGAATTCGGAGTGGAGGAACTGGAATTTTATGGTTACAAATTTACTAAAGAGGGATTGAAACCTACACATGAGAAAGTAAGAGCCGTAAAAGAAGCAAAAGCACCCAACACAAAGGAAGCAGTCAGGAGTTTTCTAGGTATGATTGGATACTTGTCAAAATTTATACCAAGATATTCGTTACTTACAGCACCACTGAGAAAACTAACACACAAGGATACAAAGTTTAAGTGGGGACGTGAAGAGAATTCAGCATTTGAGAAACTCAAGGATAGCATAACAAATGAGAGTACAATGGCATTTTTCAATCCAACTAGACCAATAGTGGTACGTTGCGAAGCAAGTTTCAATGAAGGATTATCAGCAGGATTATTCCAACAAACGGAAAAAGGTTTACAACCAGTGCATTTCATTAGTCGTTCTATGTCTGATACAGAAAAGAGATAAAGTCAGACAGAAAAGGATGCGTTATCTATAAGATGGGCCAAGAACAGATTTAGTTTATACCTTCTAGGAGCACCAAGATTCAAAATAATAACTGCGCACAAACCGTTAATCTCAATGTTTAATAAAACAACAATCAAGTTACCACCACGCATAGAAAAGTGGGTTATGGATATGCAAGATGTAGATTTTGAACTTTTATACGAACCGGGAAAAGATGAAGCTGATCCGTTAGATTTCTTGTCAAGACATCCTTTACCAGAAAAGGAAACAGATGGAACAGAAAAAGTGATTAAAGCAATTATTCACAATGAGCATGCTGTAATGCTAGAACAATTAAAAGAGGAAACGGGAAAAGACAAACAATTAATAAAACTTAAAGATATTATTCAGAAAAGTAATTGGGAAAATAATAAGAAAAACATGAACATAAAGCCTTACTATCATTTAAGGAATGAACTTTACGTAGCCGAAGGACTAGTATTTAGACTAAACCAAATAGTTGTACCAAGGACATTACAAGACAAAGTGATCAGAGCTGCACATAAAATGGGACATTTCGGAATGACAAAAACAAAACAAATGTTGAGAGAGAAATATTGGTTTCCAACAATGAATTCGATGGTTGAGGAGACAATCAAGAAGTGTTTCGAGTGTCAAGTTACAACTAAACAACAGAGTAAAGAACCTTTGAAAATGACAGAAATACCGGAAAATCCGTGGGAAGTCGTCTCAGTGGATTTTGGAGGCCCGTATCCAGATGGACATTACAATCTTGTAGTAATAGACAAAAGGACGAGATATCCTGAAGTTGAAAAATTAAACACAACTGCTTTTAAACAAACTAAGGAGAAATTAATTAAGATTTTTGCGACACATGGTGTTCCGAGAAGATTAGAAAGTGATAATGGACCACCATTCAATTCTATTGATTTTACCAATTTTTCAGTCGAGGAAGGATTTGAACATCACAAAATTACACCGCTACACCCGAGAGCAAATGGAGAAGCAGAAGCATTTATGAAAGTACTAAACAAGACAGAACAAATCGCAAACCTTCAACACAAGGATAGCGCTATAGCCATTCAAGAAATGCTTGTAGGATATAGATCAACACCACATCCAGCAACAGGAGTTTCACCATATGAAGCACTTATGAAAAGACAAATCAGAACAAAGTTAGACTATGTTTCCAGATTAAGCAATGACAATCAAATAACTGACGATAAGTTAATAAATGATAGAGACAAATGTTATAAAGACAAGATAAAGAATCAAGCTGAAAACCGGAATACAAAGGAACATAACTTTAAAATTGGTGACTATGTCTTATTAGAACAAAGTAAAGTGAACAAATGGTCAACTGCATATGAACCTGCATTTTATGTAGTATATGTTACCAATGGTTCAGCAATTGGAGCTAGAAGGATGACAGATGGAAGGGAAATTCGAAGAGAAGCTAGTAAATTTAAATTAGCCAATGCACTGATGAAGGAAGAGGAAGAATATGGGCCCCCCGCAAGACAGGCGCGGGAGGGGGCAGATTCTAGAGAGGATACAGTAAGAAGAGAAAATGGGCCCCCCGCAAGACAGGCGCGGGAGGGAGCGGATTTAAGAGAGGACACAGTAAGAAGAGAATATGGGTCCCCCGCAAGACAAGCGCGGGAGGGGACGGATTTAAGAGAGGAAACAGTAAGAAGAGAATATGGGTCCCCCGCAAGACAAGCGCGGGAGGGGACGGATTGGAGAGAAAGACTATTAAGAAGATCTGGATTGTGTGATGAAAAGACTGATAATAAGAACAATGAACAAAATTCAAATATTTGTGAAAATAGGCAAACAGTAAATGACAGACTCCAACGCGAACGTAGGGCACCGACACATTTTAATGACTTTATAATGGAATAGAAAAGAAAGTGATCTAGAGAATATTCAATTAAGTGAAATTCAAGAGACTGTAAATTTTTTAACCAATAATTAATAACACAAACACATGTTGTAACATTCTTTTAATCATTCTTTTTATTTCTTTTAATTTTACATTTCTGTTCTTTTATTTTAAAGTCATGGAGGAATGTAGTATCCATGAAAGTCCGCGAAATTACCTCTTACACATTTGCACTTACATTATTACGTTTTCGTTACTACGGCATTCTTTGTATATTATGTTAGTCAGCCATTATTAAAAGTTCTACTACAATTCCTGTGTCTCTTATGATGTTTCACCTTGGTATCAGAGAGCTGAACTAGGATGTAAAACTTAACCTTAGACAATGAAGCAGGATAAATCAGTCAGAGTGACCAAAGATGTGTGTGGGAGGCTTTGTTAGTCTCGAGATGCACCCTGAAACCAAGTAATATGACTGTAGGTCCCTTGATATTAGAGAGCTGAACTCGGACGTAAAACTTAACTTAAGTCAATTAAGTACTATAAAAAGTTCGGGTGACCTTATTTTGGTTGGAGGCCGTGTTAATCCAGATATGCACCCTCAGACCAAGTAATATGATTGTAGGTCCCTTGGTATCGGAGAACTGAACTCAACATAAGTCAATGAAGCACGATAAGTATATCAGAGTGACCTTATTTTGGTGAGAGGCTGTGTTGCACCATTACACCAAGTAATGTGATTTTAGGTCCCTTGGTATCGGAGAACTGAACTCGGACGTAAAACTTATCCTAAGACTTGAAGTGATAAGTAGGTCAGAGTGACCTATAGCTAATTTTGGTGGGAGGCTGTGTTACTCCCTGAGCTCCACCCTTACATCAAGTGATATGATTGTAATTGACTTTGTATGTTAAGACTGATTTTTGACATGAAACTTAAAAGCCAGTCAACCGTGTAATATGGGTCTTGTGACCTTCATCTTATGTCACATGATCAGTCTCTTCATCATGCACCTGCAAACAAAATATATGACCCTATGTCGCCTAGTAACTGAGAACTGACTGTGGACGCGCACGCGGACGTGGACGCCGGGGGTACTCCAATAGTCCCCCTCAACGTCGTTACTCCACCCACATCGATTGTTATTCCACCTATACAAAAATGGCTGGCCTCCACAGATCGCTCATTTCAAATTATTTTTTGATCCCTGATGAATACCTTATTGAATTGATCAATTAATCACACCAAAACCGCTTATTTAGGGGTAATGTTTACAATGTTTTGGAAATTTTCCCTAGAACTTAGATTTTAAGTGAATTCCCATAGGGTCCTATTTTAAACTATGTTTGGCTCTGGTGGATTCTTTGATGACGGTTGGGGTCATCGAATATACTTCTGAAAGAGGACCACATAAAGACCATTGCTGCCAAATTTTGTTCCAATTGGCAGTGGTTTCAGACAAGAAGATCTTTAACAAAGGTGCATAGGTGGGTCAGCTAATTGCCCTACGAAACCTCTTTCAAAGATTTTAACACTCATATTGACATGTATTAAAGGGGACCTTCAGAATTACTGTGAAACATCATATTCCAAGCAGATGTGGATTTTTAAAAATTTACTACAGTATCTAAAATCAAAATCTGGCTACATGCAACAGTATAAAAACATTCGACTTCTCTACACTCTATACTACCATACCACATTTTCAATTAAAATATCGATTGAAACAACTCATGTTTTTTCAAGAAAAATGGCACACGCAGGTATAAATTTCTAGTTTTAAATAGATAAAGAGGCTTATTTCGTAAAGAAACACTCTGATTCTGATAAAAAATATTGTGAATATGATATTACAAACATGTTAGATTATCCTATAGACAACATATTTGCTGAATTTGGCGGTCGAATTTTCCAACAAATAATCGACATTCCAATGGGAATCAACTGTGCTCCTCTCCTCGCCGAACTGTTTCTGTATTCATATGAAGCGGACTTCATTCAAGGGCTTCTACGTGAAACAAAAAGAAACAAGCCCAATCCTTTAATTTCACTTTTTGTTATATAGATGACGTGTGTCGTTAAATAACGATAAATTCCATGACTTACTACCACTGGGTCTATGTCACTGCTGGTGGACTGTAACTCCCCGAGGGCATTATCAGCCCAGTGGCCAGAATTTTTGTTCCGGCATGATTTATTACTCAAATGCCCCTAAATTTCCGTTCAAAATTTGACAAAATTATCAGAAATTTCTATGGCTCTTCCTGTTGATGCAGTGGTAACATTTAGCTGAGTTTGGATTCCTTTTTGTTTTTATTGTTTTGGATTTTAATGGTTGTGCTTATTGATTCATCATTATATCTTTAATCGGTTTTCCAGCATTTTGATCTCGAGCAGTGCTGATGAGTTGTGAGTCAACAAAATTGCAATACAATGCACCAAATTTATTTCGGTATTTTGTGATACGTTTTATTTCTGCATCTCATCTACCCCAGTGAACTTGAAATTAAGGATAATACAGATACATCAAAGTCCGTTTCAAATCTGGATTTGTTTCTCGAAATGGACAATGAGGGACATCTGAAGACAAAACTTAATGACAAACGTGATGACTTCGACTTTCCTGTTGTTAACTTTCCCTTTTTGACTAGCAATATACAAGCATCGCCTGCATACGGCGTCCAAGTTTCTCGGCTTATCCGATAATCATGGGCATGCGTGAGTTACCATGCCTTTCGACAAAGAGGATTAATGCTGCCACAAAAGCTTCTTAACCAGGGTTTTATCAGAGATAAGTTGATGTCATCACTTAGGAAATTTAACGGTCGTCATCACGAATTGATTGACCGTTAGAGTGTTCCAATATCTAAGATCATGTTGGACCTGTTCCCACTGTCGTAACATTTCATGTACCTTTACCGATTTGTGACCACCACTGGATTGACTTTGTTGAACTTGACGACGGGTGCCGTATACGGAGCAGGAACTGCTTACTCTTCCGGAACACCTGATTTCACTCCTGGTTTTTATAGAAGTTCATGTTGTTCATTGTTTTTTTTTCAGTCTTCATTTGTTATGCTTGTTGTTATTCATTTGTCTTTCCAGGTTTTGTCTGTCTAATGGATTACGTTGTTTTTCGGATTGCTCCAATATATTTGTCCTCTTTAATTAAATTCCCCATAGTGTCCTATGTTAAACTATGCTCGGCTCTGGCGGT
Source organism: Mytilisepta virgata (assembly GCA_028015205.1). Taxonomy (NCBI): domain Eukaryota; kingdom Metazoa; phylum Mollusca; class Bivalvia; order Mytilida; family Mytilidae; genus Mytilisepta; species Mytilisepta virgata. The sequence continues at coordinate 31,347,429 of CM051511.1, read as the reverse complement.
CATCCTGGATGGCGGAAGTGGTCATGATATAATTCTGAAAGAGGACCATTGCTGCTCACCTTTGTTCCAATTGGCCAAGTGGTATTCATCATAGGGTCCTATGTTAAACTATATTTGGCTCTGGCGGCCATCTTACATGGTTGGCGAGGTCATCGATATAATTCTCAAAGAGGACTACCTAATGACCATTGCTGCTTAATTTTGTTCCAATTGGCCAAGTGATTTCAGACAAGAAGATCTTTAGGTAAATTTCCCACAATGTCCTTTGTTAAACTATGTTCGGCTCTGGCGGCCATCTTTGAAGACGGGCCGGGTCATCGGATAAAGTTCTGAAAGAGAACCACATAAGGATCATTGCTGCCAAGTTGTGTTACAATTGGCTTAGTGGTTTCAGAGGAGAAGATCTTTAAAGGAAAGTTTACGATCACCCTTTATGCCAGGTGAGCTAATAGGAGATTTAAATATAATATCTATGTTCTATGATGAGCTCGGAAACCAAACTGCTGATGTGCATATAACTTTTTATATTGCTTATTAAGTATAACTTTCAATACAGAGCTAAACAATTTAGCCGTACAGTTTGAAGTGAAATTCATCCATGTTAAGTCTCCCAAACGAAGCGATTCTGATCATGATATGCGATTTGTATCGAACATTTTTTTTCTTCCTCTCCGATTTTGTTCGTTCGAGTTCTCAATAACCGTCAGAGATATGGATCTGACATTTTCCATGATGAAAGATCTGTGCTTCTAGATGTGCCTCATACTATTCATTTTTGAATAGACGTATTGTGAGCAGTTTAAAGAAGCTAGGGGTTTACTGTAGGACCTATGGGGGATTTTTTTCATCTATTTAAACTTGCAGGCGTATACATTTTCTCTGCAGGCGTATTTAAGTAGGATCGCACGAGAGTGACCAATAACCATCTTATATCATAAATTTTATTATACACCGTGACAACACATATTAAATGATATATACCTCCTTCCTCTAGAGGGGTCATCTCCACCGATAATTTTGAAAAATTTCATATGCAATTAAAATCAATAGCTTTAAATCATATATTTTATTATTCTCCGCATAGAATATATCTTCCATTATCTCATTAACTGTTAAAATCCCCATACCTAAACCATATATTTTCTTATTCCCCAGGTAAGACGCACCAAATGACACATACCTCACTTCCCCAGGGGGTCATCACAACTCCCATCAAATCAATGATGTTTAATTATCTCATAAACTGTTAAAACCCCAAAACCTAAACCAAATATTTTCTTATTCCCCATGGTACAATGTAAAACGCACCAAATGACACATACATCGCTTCTCCAGGGAGTTATCACCACTCCCATCAAATCAATAACGTTCAATTATCTCATAAACCGTTAAAATCCCCACCCCTAAACCATATATTTTCTTATTCCCAATTGTAATACGCACCAATCGACACATACCTCGCTTCTTCAGGTGATTATCACCACCTCCATCAAATCAATAATGTCCAATTATCTCAAACTGTTAAGACCCCCACCCCTAAACCCTATATTTTCGTATTCCCCATGGTAAGACGCACGAAATGACACATACCTCGCTTCCCCAGGGGTTTATCACCACTCTCATCAAATCAAATGTTCAATTATCTCATAAACCGTTAAAACCCCCACCCCTTAACCATTTATTGTCTTATTTTCCATGTTAAGAGGCACAAAATGACATATACCTCGTTTCAATAATGTTCAATTATCTCATACATGTAAATTTTCGACGCGATGTCATAGTGAAGAAACGGCAGAATAGCGGCGCTGAGAGCGATGCGTATAAACAAAGGGGTTCATCCCAAACCTCTACAATTGTTCCGAAATTCGTAAAAATGTTTACCCCTTTAACACGTTTTAATAATCAATGTTCAAATCTCATAAACCATTTAACCCCATACCCCGTAACCACTTGCCTATAAGGAGACGCAATAAATGATTAAATATTCTTTGTGAAACGCTAAGATATCCTCAGAGGAGATCATGTCCCACGCCTTTAAACACTGGATGTATCATTAGTGTTTCTGAATAGCTTCGAAACTGCTGGCCGGGATAATCATTATGCCCATGACAAAACCTAGTGAATGCACAATTGGTATTGTGCGCAGGGATAATTTACTATATGCATTCCCAGAAGATAATAAATTGTTATATATCATAGAAAATTTTCCAATAATATTTTATGCTAAACTGTAATGGTCTAACTTTTTATTTATTGTCTGATTTTTATGGGGCTTGTTTATTACATTCCTTGCTGGAAGAAAAATCACTTTCGATCCATTTTTGTCTATATCTGTTATCGTTCTTGACATATAAGGTGACGCGCTAATTTTTGAAACTTTTTAATTCTTCATCAGATTTGATGATTTTTTTTAATGATTCCTTATGAAAAACCAAACAAAAGATTTATCAAAAGATGACGCTGATTTCGTTCTGCGATTTCGCGGGTTTGTTATAGCAAATTTTTTAAAACTGTAAGCCCGTCCATGTCAAATTTTAATGTAAATACATGCATATTTTTGTTAATCCGTTAAATGCATTTTTGCAGGGTATTGCTCCTGTCCAGAGATCATGACTGTCCAGTTGTTTTTTTTTAAATTTGTAGGTGTTCTTGTGTTAAGAAGAAATTAAGAAATCTTTCCTTATAAATAGATTTAATTTTATTTTTGAATATGCAACTCAGATATTTATTTTATTATTAATGTGGTGTTTTATATTTTAATTATTTTATTTTCTGTCCTTACATCATATTGTAGATTTAATATAATATTGATACAAGGACATCAACGTATCAGACATAATATGTACACACGATGTAATAATAGATATTATTTCATTTGCTCGGTCATAAATTAAAAAAAAAGTTCTTGTTGTGTTGCAATTGTATAATTTTATATAAATATGATTCAAATTACACTGACTTGATGTTGGGAGGACTTATCATGGCAGGTAAGAAGTCTTTTTATTCTTTTTATTTAATGAAACCGAATTTTATTACAACAGTTAAATTAAATCAGTTCTCGTAAAGGTTCAGAAATATTGGGATATATCTCTGTCAATGCAGCATGTCGACAAGCAAAAGCTGATCAAGTGTGAAATTGTATGACTGTAAAAAAATACCCAAATCACGATTTTCAAGTAACCTCTCCATTAAGTATGCGTAAAATTTATAGGAACAATTTCCCCATTTCAGTCTAGGAAAAGCAGATAATTTAGTTACAAATGTACTTCATTTGGGAGACTTTGTAACTGTTCACTGTTACAGTTATTACTCGTTAATAATATGAAATATTTTATATGCGTACATAAAACATTGTACAAGGAATACATTTATTAGTGATAATTAACAACATGGAATACCTTTGCTTTACTTGACATACGTATTAAGAGTACCAAACAAACAAAATGTGTATATATTTATGTACATAAACCTAAAATAAAGATTTAATAAAATAAACTATTAATAAAAAAATCGTGATTAATAGGACGGCTAAAACATTTAGTTTCAGTTATATTCTTCTCTGGATCACAAAATCACCGATGAAGTGTTGAAGAGTTTAAGAAACATAACTTTTCATTCAACATGTTAAGACATGAAATAGAAAAAACTGCACATTTATTTATTTATCGATTCCAGATCTGAAATCTCCTATTTCCTTTACGATACCCAATTGGATATTCAATAACTTTGTGTAGGATTATGAATTGAAGGCTGCCAAATTCGCTAACTTTATATTTATCTTATTGACAGAAAAAATCTGCTGAAGGTAAAAACCTTATGAAAATATCTTGTAAAAATTTTAATCTTTTTCTTGAACTATAAAAATCGAAGAATTCAAAATATTTTCTCAACTGAAGTCGGTACACTTGAAATTTCATCATTTTGGATGAAAGTAATTTTTACCTCCGGGATTGATTTTAATTTTACAAGACAGAATTCTGAGGGACCGTGCAATATTTATCAGGCAGGTGGAACCGCAAATAAAGCAATATTCCTTTTCCATAAAACCCTACTATTCTGAAATAGACAGGTACCATATAGCCATGCATAACAATTCCCTATACCCTTTGTCACACTGTCAGCATTATTGCTGGACTATTAGTACCACACGGAAGCAGTCAGAATTATTGCTGGACTCTTAGTACCACACGGGGGCAGTCAGAATTATTGCTGGACTATTAGTACCACACTGGGGCAGTTTGTTTTTAATTTTAAGCCTTGCACAGTCAACTTTAAAAACCAAGGTATTTCTTTTTGTTTTATCTCAGATATCGGTATAAATGAGTATGTATACTACTAAATACATATTACTCTTACTACCAATCAAGTTTCATTGTATTTCAATGAAATTTACATAACATCTTTATTTTGTAGATGAAACCATATCTACGGCTACGTATCGCGGAAATAGTTGATAATAAACTTTCTATTCCGCTAATATCAAGTATATAGTATAAATTCAATTTCACTCACCGAATTCAATTGCAGACAAACTACTATATACATGTATGTACATTATATTGTTCAACAATGAGACTTAAATACTATATTTTGTAAAATTACACTGACAATAAAGTATTTTGCCGATTTTATTTTGGTAAACAATCCCAACATGTTAAGAGAAATTAAACTTACCTCACGAAGGCCTACAAGGCAAGCAAATATCATAGAAACTAACCTTCATGCATAAAAAGGGTATCAAGATTAAGGTAGCTATTAAAGTACCGGAACATGCAGGTGCAATAAAACTTTGATAATAAAAAAAAGAAATACATACATGTATCCCACATACTTGTATTTATATCTAACAAATAAACAACATCAGCTTTGACAAAGTCTACAGTACATAAAACATACAATATTTGTAGATATAACAGCAATGCCTGTAAGATCAGGTATATAAAACAAATAAAATAAAAGCTATGTTTAAAATTGGTATCTATTATAAAATATATGTATCCGTATACCACGAATTGGTGCACAAAAAGGGAATATACCGGCCCAAGCAGGTATCAGTATACATATTTATTACAAATGCAAAATGTTTCTTCTTGGATACATAAATCTAACATCGTATAATATATTCATATAAAACTGAAACATTCAGAGATTGGAACAAACAAGCAATACCGGCCCAAGCAGGTAAAGGCGGAATACATCTGTACAACAGTAGATGTAAAAATGTTGAACATCACCAGCCCAAGCATGCAACGATTGGCAAGGTGAACAAGGATGATACAGGACGGCATCTTATAAACGAACCACAGAATGATATTGTACGATAAATATAAAGGGGTGCCATCTTGTTAACAAAACAATCGACCTATTCCCTTGTTTCTAAGTTGAAGATACTGAAAAAATATATTTACCATGTGAATGCGATACAACTTGTGGAATGCCTGAAAGATGTATTGTTTGAATGTGACGTGGACATCTTGTATACCTTCATCTGAATATTTTATAGAGTTATCTTCAAGCTTCATTACATATATGATTTTACGTCCTTTTAACATAACTAACTCGCCTATCCTTGCAAATGTTGAAAAGGCAACTAAAACGAGAGCTATGAACAGCACATCTTGATAGGATTTTACGATAAATTCATCCACGCAGTCAGTTAACAAATTTATAATATCAATGGTTATTGGTAACCTACAATCAAAGCCTGTCTTCAATCTTTGTGCCCATTTATGAGCTTTTGAATAAGAAAGATTGTGTGGGGTCGCGTAGGTTCAAGGTTTTGTGAAAATGGCCTATTGCAGACAAGTATGTTGCTATTGTGCTTGGGGCTAATTGTTTACTCAATAAATAGGAAACAAATAACTGAAACGGAAATTGGATAACGAAAAACTTTCCCAAATATATTGAGAGAAAAACTGCTCAGGGTTTATCAAAATCACCCATGTGCCGTAAAAAGGTGAAGTGAGACCGAAATGTCCTATGAACTTTGTTTTGTGTTTGTTGTTTGTAGTGGTATATATAATATTATCTACATACCTTAAATGAATGTTTTAGAAAACGGCCATAATGCCAAAACCTTCACAAGTCACCAAGCAGGGTTAAAAGGGAAATTTTTATGCCCCTTCCACATTTGTGGACGAATACACAAAACATGAAATACTAGTAATTTGGATCATTTTATTTTAAGGCCAATTAGAATTAATAGTTTTAATTTCCCCATGTGCAGCCCCTCAAAAACTGAAATATTTAGACAAACTTGCTGTTGTAATTTCTTGTTTTAGCAAATTATAACTAAACCTTTTCATGCGTGACAAACTTACAAATCATCAATAAATCCTTCAATCCACCCATTTTCTTAGTTAAAGGGCAATCTACAAAGTAATTTAATATGACTTATACAAATATACCTAAGCTACAACAATTTGATAACACTTTAAGTTTATTTGACATTATGATATCATGTCTGTACACTTTATGATTTTATAATATAAGACACAGGGATGGGGTCGATTACTTTAAAATGTAACCGATTAAATTATAATTACTTAGCTAATTTAATATATTCAATTACATTACAATTACACCAATATTCAAACGTAATAAATAACATTAGATTACTTTTCTTTAATTTAAGTAATCATGATTACTTTTGATTACGTATGATTACAAAAAAAGATTTTTTTTTCTAAATTGAACTAGTTCACAGAATTTTTTAGATTAGTTAAGTGGATTTATTTATGTTGATTATTAAAGTCAGGTAAATTCATTCAGTGAATTGTTTTCAAAATAAATCAAATTTATACCCCACATGTCCTTAAGCATGGTTATATTAAACCTTAAATTGTTTAAAGATGCAAATTTAAATAGGATCAACTAGAACTGTGAGAGGACCTCACTAACTATACCCCCCACTGTTGTTAATTTAATGGACTAGGGCATCCTTATCATGGTGAATTGTGTCTCACAATTTTTAAGGCCAACTGGGTATAACTGACTGAAGAAAAGGGTACAAAATGATAGGAAAAATTACAGAACATACTTCGCATGCGCACATCTACGTACTAGGATCTAACAGTATGCAACGTTTCATTAACCTCTGATAAGGCATATTTGAGAAACTACGGGTACAAAAAATCCTGGACAGACAGACAGACAGATAGACAGACCGACAGGCTGATTCCTATATACCCCCCAAACTTTGTTTGCGGGGGTATAATAATATTAAATCATTAACAATCAAAGGGAATACTAGTTTGATGATTGTTTTATTTATAGTTGTGTGTTCTGTATGATTAAAGCAATTTTCTTATAGAAAAAAGGCAATCAGCAAGTAATCATATGAATGTAATCTGAAATTAATCTAAAAGTAATCATGATTACACACATTTTGTGCACTGCAGTCGATTAAATTACAATTACATGTAATCAGAAAATGCTTGATTTCTGATTACATGTGATTACATTGAAAAATGTAATTGATTATAGTCGTGTACGATTACTGATTACCCCTGATGAGACAATCATTTTCCTGGATTTTTCTTCTTTGATTTCAATAATAAGTTAAATACTGAAGTATCTCCCTCCCGTTCTTTTATTTGTATGCATTTGTTTTTCCCTGAAAATGAAAAACAATTAAAAATTAGTTGAGAACACCAAATGTTAAAACTTTATTCAATTTTGAAGTCAGTTTAAAGGAAAGCTGTCAGCTGTAATCTAGAACAGGGTAGTCTTCTTTATGCCCAGACAGACATTTGTGCTAGTTATCGGTTAACTATGGGCATTCTATAATTTCAAAGTATAGTATTTTTTCTCACTTTTTGGGACAAGACAATTCAAATTTTTGCCGGTGTGAAATTTTCTTATCTCACCAATGGGTTGAGACAAAATGCGGTTTCCCATAAAAAAAACATCACCAAAGTGTTGAGGTGTGTTATGACTAATATGCCAAAAAATCCCAAAATCCTCTTACTTCATACGTTTTCAAACAAACTCCAAATTGCCTAACAACCCAAAATGTACCGAATAAAGCTTCCTTCCATCTTTTAATCCATCGTAAAAGGTAAGTCAACAAAGTACACAAAAGTCATACACAAAAATTTGTTTTTATAAATAAAAAGTAAAAGTAGCTGAGTAGAATTGATGTAATAAAACAATTACTGACTATGTAATAGGTTCCTATCAGGATTATTCAAACCTAAAGGCTCGGTCAATAATATATTTAATCGGGTTGATAAGCCATGATACCAACCTATTACAGAATCATTAATTGTATATGCCCCTACCAAACCATCCGCCCTTTTCCTATGCCATTCTAATTTACTTCGCCATTTTGTACCGATCCAATCCAACTTCTGAGTTATCTTGATTTATTGTTGAAGAACATTGTAGAGAACGTTTTCTCAATACGTATATTAAAGAATTATGAAAATTTTGAATTGTGCTTACGATACGAAAAGAAAAAATCATAAATATTTTAAGAAAAATCTGAAAGAATATTTTTACAGCTGAATTGATTAAAACTTACTTTTCCGAAGATACCCAATAGTACAAGTAATTACAAGGGTTACCGCTGTTAAAATTGCAACAATTATTGCAACAAATATTGCATCAATTGTTGCAGTCTTATCCTCCATGTTTGTAGAATGAACTGTTTTTCCTAAAATGAAATTGAAACAAATAGTCATTTTGATTTTAAAAAATAATTCCTTTCTGTCAAATGACAAGCGATAATAACATTCCCAATAAATACAAAATTCCGATGATACGAGGTACTATAAAGGCTTCTCTAATCTCTGAATTGACCAATCAGAAGTAACAATGTAATATCTTTTCAAAGTATCGAAGTTGAAAACTATTTACATAATCAATCTTTTGTATTTGTATATGGAGTAATTATTATACCTTTTCTTCAGATGTCACCAAACCAACTTTCAAGAAAATACTATAATACATTTAGAATTTTTGCCCTGGCATGATTCATTACTTAAATGCCTTTAAATTGTCCGTTCAAAATTTCACAAAGATTACCAGAGATTTCTAAGGGGCTTTTTATGATAAGGTAACACTTAGCTGAGTTTGGATTCCTTTTTGTTTTGGATTTTGATGGTTGTGCTTATTTATTCATCATTATATCTTTAACCGGATTTCCAATATTTTGATCTCGAGCACTGCGGATGAGTTGTCAGTCAACGAAATGGTCACATAGTGCATCAAATTTATTGCGGTATTTTGTGATACGTTTTATTATGAAGAATAAAACGACAAAAATTACCTTCGCAGTTATCAATCTGTCTGGTCTCAGAAAAACTTAATAAAACACGAAAATCACATAGAAGGGTAACATTAAAAGAACAAGGCAGGTCTTCTTTTTTCAGTAGTTGATATGCAGTCATTGTATAGAATTTTGATCTTTCAATTGTTTCCATATATGCATCGGTGGTCCAATTAAAAGCCTGCAAAATTATTGACAAATTTCTAAGAGGTTATAGAGTAAAACAATTTTTTAACAATCGTCTTTTGACAAATATAAATTAAATAAAATCTGATACCTAAATTACGTGCTCATGATGAGCATTTCTTCATTAACCTTTATCAGGTATATGTACGCTCGGGACCAAAACTTTGGAAATAACAAAACATTAATAAATACAGAAAAATATCACAGATTTTTGTCAAATATTGAAAATGAATATTCTGATGTCACCATTCAATATGCATATTCCAGCGCATCATGTCTCATCAGCGGTGCTCAAATATAATATGTAGAAACAAGCATGAAATTGAGGTCAAAATCCAGAGAAAGGTGACAGACTTCCAAGAACCCACTAAGAACTATCTATAGACCAAACATGGTGGGTCAAGGTACAGCTGCTGAAAGATGGACTTTATCAAAAACTTGGATGAAAGTCACTCAACCATAAAATTGAGGTCATGGTCCGGAGACAAGTGTCAGGCTGGCATGTACCAATCAAGAACTATCAATCGACAAAATATGGTGGATTTAGGTATTAAAGTTTCTTATAAATGGACTTAACAACAAGAATGTGACGCAGATCACTCAAGCGTGAAATAGAGGTCACGGTCAAAAAACAGGTAACAGACTGACATTTACCCAACAAGAACTATCTATTGACCAATTATGGTGGGTCTAGGTACCTTGGTTGCTGAGAAATAGAATTTACCACAAAAATGTGACAAAGTCTCTCAAGCATGAAATTGAGGTTAAGGCCCCAAGCCAGGTATCAGACTGGCATGTACCCACTATGAACTATCTATAGACAAAATATAGTTAGCCTAGGTATTACAGTTGCTGAGAAATGTATATAACCACGAAACTTGGACGCAGATTTAACTTTTATTTTTATGAAGACAGTGAACTATGAAAAGAGGTCAGGGTCACAAGTCAAGTATACTGCGGCAAATCTTATACGATAAGCTATCTGTGGACTATAAATCTTAATTGTAGGTATTATATGTGCAAAGTTATTAAAGTTTTAAAAAATTTTACACCGCTGCGTTATACTTATATCTCGTCTTTGCTAACTAAAAATGACAGAAAACTATTGTAGCAGCGTTCAAGCCAAGAACATTCTGAAGATTGATAGGTTGCTACATGAGTTCAAAGTGAAGACTGGAAAATCTTCAGTGAAAAAGCACAGCAGAACGACGGAAAAGACGCTGAATTTCAAAAACTAGTTGAAGATTTTTCAGTTCTTCACTTTTGATTCAGTAGAAGTACCTATTTCTTCCATAAATACTCGATTTTTAAGTCCCCTGTTCCTAGGTAAATTCAATGAGCACAGTCGACAAAGTTAAATAACGTTACGCCTGATTGAAGAAAAGGTATGTGCATTTGTGATCGGCACGATTTGATTGGTCTTAAAGCAGTGGATGATGAGGCCTTGTGAAGTTGAAGATGAGGTCGCGTGAACTGATCTTCAATAGGACATCTCGCACTGAAAATGGCCATTTATGGAAGAAATAGCCATGCATTAAGAGATACGTTAGGTTTGAAATTTCATACCCTTATCGGAATTCCAGCAACCAGATGGTTTTGGAGGATTATAATGAACTTGCAGCGGTATTAATATGGAAGTAGAACCGTTACAAGGTGAAAATATCGCCCTACATCCAAGATAAAATTGGCGACATTGTCCCAATACAACCCGTGATCTAGTGCGTAACTAATCGATTAAAAAGGAAAGCGCTAAATAGATTAAAGAATTGTAGAGAAACGTATTAAATACATTATCAAATATTTTAGATAAGATATCTCCACATATAAGGGACCGTGCAATATTTATCAAGCAAGTGGGACCGGTGCAAAATGCAGAAGGACACATACTTTGTTTGCTCTTATACTGATAGGACTCCAAATCTTTCATCCTTAAAAGTGATAGGACAGCAATTATTTTTATAATTACTTTAGAAAACAAAACAAAAAACATGCACGATATTCTAATTAAAAAAAAATATATCCGCCTCGCTTTGCTCGGGAAATGAAGCAATATTCCTCCTCCATAAAATCCTACTATTCTGAAATAGATACCATACAGCCATGCATAACTTTTCCCTATACCCTTTGTCACACTGTCAGCATTATTGCTGGACTATTAGTACCACACGGGGGCAGGTTGCTTTTTTAAAATTTAGAGCCTTGCACAGTCAACTTTAAAAATCAAGGTATTTCTTTTGTTTTATCTCAGATATTGGTATAAATGAGTATGTATTCTACTAAACATATATTACTCTTACGACAATCAAGTTTCATTGTATTTGAATGAAATTTAAAAAAACATCTTTATTTTGTAGATGAAACCATACCTAAATTGTATATCAGACAACTCGAATCATAAACATAAAAAGCATTTTGTTTTACCTTGTATCAGATATAAATCTTAATTAATATTTATCCTGAGTAAATATCACTTGTACCACTTGCAAGGTTTCATAGTATTTAAATTATAAAAAGTACAGGTACTTCACTTTGTACATTAAATTACATCTTTTTTGCACATCAACACACACACAGTCAACTTTAAAAACTAAAGTAATTCTTTTGTTATATCTTAAATATCAATAATACTTATTATCTATCCTCAGTACATGTTTCTCTTACTACATGCCCAGTTTCATTACATTTCAATGAAATTTATAAAAAAAATGTGGGCACTTCACTTAGCAGATTAAATTATGTCTTATTGTTATATGCGACAACACACAGAGTCAAATTTAAAAACTAAAGTAACTCTTTTGTAATATCCTATCACTTTGTGTGCCAATTTTTTCAGATTAACCATGAAATTGAGTTTTTACAGCCCAAATCAGTAGAAGACATTCATTTTTGTAAAGCCATAATCAGTATTTGCACCGGTCCCAACTGCCTGATAAATATTGCACGGTCGCTAATATGTATAATATTAATACCAAACTAAGTGCATTAGAAAAAAAAAGAATTTGTTTTTTTAACAATTTTTAACGTTTTAGTCATCTGATAATTTATTATACAAGATATTTATAGCACTTTCTTTGAAATGACACAACAAAAAAATAAACAATTGAACAACATATTAAAGTCATATGAACTGCTTATAATACCACAATGATCCAACTGGATTCCTAAAGCATACGATTACTAAAAAACTTCTATAACTGGGTTTTACAAAATCATATTAGCTATCAATAATGTTAGCTAAATATCCGACTGATAGAAAAGCACTTATCATTAACGGTTTCCCCCATTCTAGTTTTTTTTATCATTATACTGGTACCGCTAATAAATCCAAAAATATTTTCAATAATCAACAGTAATTTATAATTACTTTTATGTTTTTTTCACAGTAAGAAATACAAATACTGTAACAATTGATCTTTCTTTCGATGACTTGAAGAATTTAAATTTATAATGGCCTCTCTCCCATATACACTTGATTCTTATCGAACACAGTGACACGATATAAGTACACCATTATATGAGTTATTTCTGATTATTTTGTTAAATAAAGACATTAGCATCTTTGAGAGTATGAACTAGTTTTACAGCCTAATATTTTGACCCTTCTATCAAAACAGTGCACTTTCCAATTTTTTTTTGTTCAAAATTACTAACTGCTAACTAACCTTGTTGGTAATCATACTGTATTATCTTTTATACAGGATAATAAAGAGTTAAGTTTGTAAAAAATCGGTTTAACCTAACAACTGCTTTACAAGTTCCTGTACAAATCCAGACTATCCTGAGTATCTTTTTTTCTACGTTTGTGTTTTGTGCTCATCCATGTAATTTTTTAGAGTACATTGGATTTGTATGCCATGCATTGAAACAGGTATCAATGTACATGGTTTAAACAAGTCCACAGCAGCCGTATCACTGGTGGTTAAAGTATATCAAACCTAGGCTAGACAAAAAAATAAAAACAAAACAAACGGCTCCCAAGAGCCTGGATTGCTCACCTGTTACTTTTTGTGTTACTTTTTGTGTACATCTTGCATCAATGATTATTTTTACTATTTAATGTATACTGTTGCATTTTTCGCCTAAATATTGACCTGAACAGCTACAATATAGAATCCTGAACCCAAATATATATGGTTGCTAGGGACTTTTTCGTCAGTTGCTATGAACGTTTTTCAATGTCACTGTTTCTTGATCTTCCATTTTGACTTAAACAGGTAAAATGTAGGGTCCTTAACCTAAATATATATGGTTACTAGGCACTTTTAATTGGTTGTTTTGGACTTTTTCAATGACCTTGACCCTTGACCCTCCATTTTAGTGTACAGCTACCATTTAATTTATTTCATGTTATGCTCTTAACATCTTTGACAATATGTCAGACCATTATTTTTACTGATAATTGCTGTTTACATGTAAATAATCTTTCAAGGGCAAAAACTCCCTTAAGGGGTTAATTGACGATTTTGGTCGTGTTGACTTATTTGCAGATCTTACTTTGCTGAACATTTTTTGTGTTTACAGTTTGTCATTATCTATAATAATATTCAAGTTAATAACCTAAAACTGCAACATTTCCTTAAAATTAGCAATTCAGCGGTAATAACCCTAACATGGGTTGACTGATTCGTCCGAAAATTTCATGGCAGGTAGATGTTGACCTCACAAACATGTTTACTTCTTGTTAGTTTTGCTCTAACTGCTTTATTTTTTGAGATATGAACCAAAAGTGTATTTTTCACCTATGTTATATTTTTAGCCATGGTAACCATGTTTCTAGATGGACAAAAAACATACAGTTATTACTTGATCCCCTAAGAATTTTTCAGCCTAAATTTTGCTGAAATTTATTCTGTATTTTCAGAGGAAAAGATTTTTTGAAAGTTTACAAACATGACGAAACAAAATGTGAAAAATTGTCTTAAAGGGCTAAAACTCCGATAAGGGGCCAATTGACAATTTTGGTCATGTCGACTTATTTGTAGATCTTACTTTGTTGAACATTTTATCTGTTTAAAGTTTGTCTTAACTATAATAATATTCTAGATAACAACCTAAAACTGCAAAAGTTCCGTAAAATTAACAATTCAGGGGCAATAACACAAAAAAGGGTAGACCGATTCGTCTGACAATTTCATGGCAGAATTTCATGGCAGAATTTAATGGCAGGTAGATCTTGACCTGATGAACATTTTTACCCAGTCAGTTTTGCTCTAAATGCTTTAGTGTTTGAGATATAAGCCAAAAACTTCAGTTTTCCCCATATGTTCTATTCTTAACCATGGCGGCCATGTTTCTCGACGGACAATAAAATAAAACATAAACTTTATTCTAGATACCCTAAGGATTATTCAGTCTAAGTATGGCTGTAATTGGTTCAGTGGTTTCAGAGGTGACCTTAAAAGAATTGCCAAATTCTAGGTTATATCATTATTACCTTTATATATATATATATATATATATATATATATATATATATATATATATATATATATATATATATATATCTCTAAGTTATACCTGTATAGTGCAATTTGGTTTTGGAAAAACTTTTTCTATTATGATTGATATATTCACATTTTTCTGTGATGTCTCTACTGTAACAGAAATTTCGTTCGACTTAGGTTTATCTGAAAATAAAGATTAATATTAACGATACGAAAGAATTAATAATATGGATTCATTTTTGAAAGAAACCCTACCAATTCCTGAAAAATAATGACAAAATCGCGGTTTGATCGCTGTTTTTCTCATAGTAAATTATTCAACAAGAGGAAAATTTTCGTTTAAATAAATGCTTTGAAACCTATTTTGATGCATGAGATGTGCACATTTCGTCGACTTACGACACATCAGTTGTGCTCATTGGATAAAATTTTGAAAACCACAACAAAAATAAAAGAAAATTTGAAGTTCAACAAGATTGATACACGTAGCCATATGTCCCCCGCCGCAGAGAAAATTCGAAGCCCCACATGCTTCGTGTTACGTTTCGTTCCATTTGACCATGCGACTTCAAAGGAGAATTTTTCTTTATATCAGCCAATCAGAAACAAGAATTGCCCATGGCGGCCATATTTGTAGTCTGATCAGAACAAAATGAGGATACTTTATAAAGGACCTCCTATATATACTTCCTGTCAAATTTTGTTCCATTTGGCCAAGCAGTTTCAGAGGAGAAGAGTTTTGAAAACCCAGCCAATCAGAAACAACAATTGCCAATCAAGATGAAAAGATGAGGATTTGTAGGGAACTTTACAAACATAATTCTTGCAATGTTTAGTTCCAATTGGCCCAGTGGTTTCAGAGGAGAAGAACTTTAAAGCAAAAGTTTACGCCGGACGACGGACGAGAGGCGCCAAGTGGTGGCAATAGCTCACATGGCCTGTTATGACTAAGTGTGTGGTTGAAATGTGAATTGTGGTTATGTATTATATTGTATGTATATAAATTGTATGTTTATACCCTTAAATGCATGCGGTGCATTGCATTAATAAAGGTATTTAAAAAAAAGATATAAAGAAGAAAGCTTATAATAGTTTAAACTGGTCAATCGAGACAACGTGGTATGTTGATCAGAGATTTTCGAAAAGAAAGTGTCAATTATAAATTTTTGATAAGCTCATTTTTCATCAGCTAACGTTATGGTTAATAGACATCTTGACGCATACAATCATTTCATTGGTGTTTTTACATGATTTCATTATACATGGATAACAACAGGCAAAAACTAAACATTACAATGACGTAGTTGGACAAGTACAAATGTATTACATTCAGCTAACAATCGAATCATATACTTACATAAAAAATGCTGATAATCTATCTTTATGATATTTGATTTCAAAAAATCAAATTCGCAGAAATATTCACCAAAGTCATTCAAAGTAAAATTCCGTATTTTTAGGCTATAACTTGAAAAGTTATTGTTTGTCCAAAAATCGGTTTGAAATTTTTCACTCTGTGATGAATTTCCCATTGTTAGAACTGTTTTATTTTTTCCTTTCATCCACGAAATTGTGTTTGGCGATCCCTTGGAAATGCACAGCAGATAAAGATCTTCACCAAGGGTATATGTCTCCGGCTCTACTGATGCCCTTGCTATAATGAAAGCAAAATTTATCATTTTTCACCTAATCCGAATTCTGTCTTTTCATGGATTGTTTTGTTTTGCTTCTCAATTTTATTTCATTTGCCATTGTTTTAATCGGTCAACCAGAGGCTCCATGGAGACTGAATCGCTCACCTGGATTTTGGGTTACCACAACTGACAAAGTACTTCTAGATAAGATCTGTAAGGAATTGTTCTACAGTGTCCAGCAATTCTAGATAAGATATATAAAGAATTCTTCCAGTGTCCAATGTTAAAAATGTTAAACAATGTCCACCTCTGGCAGCTAGCTTGGATTCCGATCGGCACGAAAACTTTTGTAGCAGACCAAGGATCTGCTTGCAACAAAAACATTTCAATTAGCTTAGAATTTTCCGACAAGAAGACTTTGTAAACATTTCCCATAGAGTCCAAAGTAAAACTAATCCGGATGTGGCGACCATCTTGAATTTCAGATCGGCATAAAAAATAACTATTCTAGAGGTTCATCCAATGCTTGTTCATACGTAAAAATATTTCGAATGGCTTGGTACTTTCTGATAAGAAGACTTTTGTACATATTTCCCCTTGCGTTCAATGTTAAACTAGGTCCGGTTGTGGTGGCCATATTGAATTTCCAATCGGCACAAAAAACATATAAGTTTTGTAGAGGTTCATCCAATGCTTGATCATAAATAAAAACATTTCAATTGGCGTGGTAGTTTCTGACAAGAAGACATTTATACAAATTTCCCCATAAGGTCCAATGTCAAACTTAGTGAATTATATGCCCCTGGTAGCAATGTTGAATATCCAATCGGCACAAAAAAAATAAATTTTGTACTGAACCATCCAATTAATATTCCTGCCAAGTTTGGTTCAATTTGGACTGGTCATTTCAGAAAAGAAGATGAAAATGTGAAATGTGGACGGACGACGGACGGAAGGACACAAAGTGATAGCAAAAGCTCACATAACCGTTTAGGCCAGGTGAGCTAAAGCAAATTTTTCATTTGATTAATATATAAGACAATTAAAAAAAAGAAGTTCAGGTTTCAAACAATATCGCATTTTCAACTGTTCAATGTTTAAGGCTAATAGCGAAGTAATTCAACGCCATCTGCGAGATCATTTGTTTACCAAAATTTGAACAACGTTTATCTATTGTCTCACTGTGAGGTTTTGATTATGACGTAATTCACATCTTAACTTGATCTCATGAATTAAAAGACGTTAGTACATGGTGGTAGTATTACAAGCTGATCAGTAACATTTCATTTCAGCATTGAAAGTGCATACAACAATGATAGATGGCGTTCCAATAAGGATAAAAAAAACTTATGAAAAAAATTCATTCAGCAGGATGAATAAAATTTTAAATATTAATTTGTATTAGGAACTTTCCTCGGTAGTCTTTATATTTCTTCACAATCTGTCATATTACCCCATTTAGATATGCCAAGTTATTATTGAAAAATCTGTTTGGAAGATATATCGGAGTGGATTGTGTAGCTCTACTAAGAGTTAGCTATGGATGTATTTATTAAATGCCAGTCACTGAAATATCTAGCCAGAATTTCAGATCAAAATATTAATCCATTACTTAAAGATGCTTTTAATTTAAGTAAGGTTCTAGACAAAGACGGTTATTATTCCTGGTATACATAATGTTAAAACCATAAATAAATGTTTAAATAGAGATGTCACTCATATTGAATTGTAAGAATTTAATAGAAGAGAAGATAAGCTTTCAAAAGATATTAAAAGTGAATTTAACTAGAGCTCCCAAGAGCCTGTATCGCTCTCCTGGATTTAACTTTTCACCTTGAGCAGGACTAAAAATTTAATTGTTGCAGTCAATTTGGCTGGTTTTTCTTTAGGGTTCTATGTTAAACTAAGTTTAGCTATGGCAGTCATCTTGGTAGACAGTCCAGGTCAATGGAAACATTTCTAAAAGAGAACAATTTAAGGACAATCACTGCTAAGTTTTGTTCCAACTGGCTATTGAATTTCCCCAATATTTAACTAAATTCGGCCGTGGCAGCCATCTCGGTTGAAAATCCGTGTGATCGGACAAAATTCTGAAAGAGGACCATCGAATGCCCAATGCTGCCAAGTTTAGTTCCAATTGGCTGAGTAGATTCAGACAAGAAGATTTTTGAGTGAATTTCCCATAGGGTCCTATGCTAAATTAAGTTCGGCTGTAGCGGCCATCTTGGACACATTTCTGAAAGAGGACCTCCTAAGGACCATTGCTGCCTAGTCTGGTTCCAATTGAACAAGTTGTTTCAGACAAGATGATCTTTCAAAGAATTTTCACAAAGGGCCCTATGTTAAACTATGTTCGGCTGTGGTGGCCATCATGGTTAACAGTCCGGGTCATCGGACATACATCTGAAAGAGAACCTCCTAAGAATCATTACTGCCAAGTTTTGTTCCAATTGGCCTTTTTCATAGATTTTTGAAATTCATCCCCCTTTTTCTATTTTTAGTAACAGCAGCCATATCGGTTGGAAGTCGGGGATGCCAGATATAATTTTGGAAGGAAGCCACCCAAGGACTATTCCACTAAAGTTTGGTCCCAATTGGCCCAGTAGTGTCAGACGAAAAGATCTTTAAATGAAAGTTTACGCCGGATGCC
Organism: Mytilisepta virgata; assembly: GCA_028015205.1. Taxonomy (NCBI): domain Eukaryota; kingdom Metazoa; phylum Mollusca; class Bivalvia; order Mytilida; family Mytilidae; genus Mytilisepta; species Mytilisepta virgata. The sequence continues at coordinate 31,328,244 of CM051511.1, read as the reverse complement.
GCCTTTAAAGTGCAAAAACTCCTACAAGAGGTCAATTAATGATTTTGGTCATGTTGACTTATTTGTAGATGTTACTTTGTTGAACATTTTTGCTGTTTAAAGTTTGTCTTTATCTATAATAATATTCAAGATAATAACCTAAAACTGCAAAATTTCCTTAAAATTAATACTTCAGGGCCAATTACCCAGAAAGAGGTTTATAGATTCGTCTGACAATTTCATGGCAGAATTTCATGGCAGGTAGATCATGACCTGATGAACCTGTCAGTTTTACTCTTAATGCTTTAGTGTTTGAGATATAAGCCAAAAACTTCAGTTTTCCCAATATGTTCTATTCTTAGCCATGGCGGCCATGTTTCTCGACGGACAATAAAATAAAACACAAACTTTATTCTAGATACCCTAAGGATTATTCAATCTAAGTATGGCTGTAATTGGTTCAGTGGTTTTAGAGGAGTAGATCTTTGAAAAAGTTTACGACAGACGACAGATGGAAGACGGACGCCAAGTGATAGCAAAAGCTCCCATGTCCTTTTAGGACAGGTGAACTAAAAAGGATTGCCAAAATCTAGGTTATTTTATTATTACCTTTTTATGTTTATATATATCTAAGTTATACCTGTATAGTGCAATTTGGGATTGGAAAAATTTTTTCTATTATGATTGATATATTGTCAGTTTTCTCTAACTGCTTTAATTTTTGAGATATGAACCAAAAAGTGCATTTTTCACCTATGTTCTATTTTTATCCATGGTAACCATGTTCCTAGATGGACAAAAAACATACATTTATTACTAGATCCCCTAAGGATCTTTTAGCCTAAGTTTGGCTGAAATTTATTCTGTATTTTCAGAGGAGAAGATTTTTGAAAGTTTACAAAGACGACGAAAAAAATGTGTAAAATTGTCTTCAAGGGCAAAAAACTCTATAAGGGGTCAAATGACAATTTTATTCATGTCGACTTATTTGTAGATTCTTTTTTGTTGAACATTTTTTCTGTTTATGGTTTGTCTTAACTATAATAATATTCAGGATAATAACATAAAACTGCAAAATTTCCGAAAATTAACAATTTAGGGGCAATAACACAACAAAGGGTTGACGGATTCGTCTGACAATTTCATGGCAGAATTTCATGGCAGGTCGATGTTGACCTTTTGAACATTTTTACCCCGTCAGTTTTGCTCTAAATGCTTTAGTGTTTGAGATAAACGACAAAAACTGCAGTTTACCCCTGTGTTCTATTTTTAGGCATTTTGGCATTGTTGGTTGGCAGGTGGTGTCATCTGACACATTTTTAAAACTAGTTACCCTAATGATGCTTGTGGCCAAGTTTGGTTTTATTGGCCCAGAAGTTTCAGAGGAGAAGACGGACTACAAACGACGGACGACAGACGACAAACGACGGACGACGGACGCCAAGTGTTGAGAAAAGCTCATTTGACCCTTTGGATCAGGTGAGCTAAAAAAGAATATGCACAAATATATTTTTCATAAACTAAATTCTCTTGATAATTCAAATAAATAATTTCTTTATAGTAAATTAAAAACAGAATATAAAATGGAACATTATAGTAGTAAACTGCATAATTCAAAGTATATTAAATTTATATGCAAATTAAAATAAAAGATCATTTTTTAAATAGATTAGAAAGAGGGAGATATAAAAACAATGAAAGAAATAAACGTTTTTGCAGTTCAAGTCATTTCAAAGTAGACGATAAATATCATTTCTTTTTAAAATGTTAAGAAAAAAATTGTTAAGAGAAGATTTATTTTAGAATTGTAAACAATATTATAAAGATTTTGAAAAACTAAATATTAACAATAAAAATAAAAATTCATTTAACAGGCCAAGATCTGATGGTCAGTTTATTAAAAAGTCTTGGTTACTAAGGAAAGCGGACTAAGAAGCTGCATAAGATTATTATGTCTGTTTTAGTTTGTCTGTTTATTATGTAATTTTTTCCTTTTTTGGTATTATTTGTACAATATATGGGTATAACTGTGCTTTCATTAATAAACATATGATTGATTGTTTGCTTAACGTACAGTGGCAAATATATCATGCTTCTTCAAGACGAGAACCAGATTAACAATTTATCAAACAATTCATACAGAGGTGGGGCGGGACACCAATTTTGACTGCCATTTGGTGTTATGCATTGATAAAGTGTATAACAAAATTGTTTTCCCAATGTCCAGGGTAAAGTTATGGACCTTGTTTCATTTCTCCACTCTCATAATACAAGCAGACTAGAAACATTATTGAGAGGATTTTTATGTACATATTACAATATTTTTTCTAAAAATACTAGCCACAAGATAAAGGCATGCTCTCTCAAATATTCGATTACCATAGAATTTCTCTTCTGAAGAGAGATGGACAACAATGCATTGTAAATAAAAGATAATATCCTCGAGACTCAGTTATTTTACACTTATTTTCATATATAAGCATGAATCTAAATTAAAAATAAATGGATTAGATCAAACTTCATAATAAATATTTCTTTTAACCAATTTACAGTCATAATTGGAATATAAGCATAGATTATAGAAAACTCTAACATTTATAACTCCTAAAATATCTTTTAGGGATGCAGTTTTTATTCGACTGCAAACATTTGTGATCGTACATTTGTATTTTGGTATGAGCCTGTCGTCGCAGTTGTCGCCGTCGTATGCGTAGACAGTTACGTTTCCGTTATTTTCTTTTGTTCTACTGAACCTATCTTTATGATATTTTACCATAATAGTTCCCTATACAAAATACAGGTTGGGAAATCTGTCCACTCCCTTTTTTTTCTGGGGCCATTAAGAGCTTTTTGATAATTCTGGTGTAACTTTATAAATTTTTATCCGATTTTTATGATTTTTTTATTAAATAAATAAAGTCAAGAAATACCAAAGGGATATTCGAAGGAGGGGAAAATCGAAACAACTGACATACTCTGGAGAACAACAAAAACAAGACCAAAACAATACATGCACAACAATTAAAAACTAAATATAAATGAACAACATGGAGCCCACAAAAAACCGGGGGGTAGATGTTCCTTCTTTAAAACTGAAAAAAAATCTGTATAACGTCTGTTTATAACTATCTCTTATCATATTTTAGAGATTTAAGGGGCAAAAAAAGTCACACCTTAATGGTCAAAACTTTTTTATCTCTTTTTCGAATTTGATTTTTTTTTAATTCATAAGAAATGTAATAAAAGTTATTCCATGCATTTGTCGTTGCAGAGATATATCAAACGATGTTAAAGGGGCCAATTTAGCAATTTTACAGGACCCTAATGATGCTTGTGGCCAAGTTTGGTTTTATTTGGCCCAGAAGTTTCAGAGGAGAAGACGGACTACAAACGACGGACGACAGACGACAAACGACGGACGACGGACGCCAAGTGTTGAGAAAAGCTCATTTGACCCTTTGGGTCAGGTGAGCTAAAAAGAATATGCACAAATATATTTTTCATAAACTAAATTCTCTTGATAATTCAAATAAATAATTTCTTTATAGTAAATTAAAAACAGAATATAAAATGGAACATTATAGTAGTAAACTGCATAATTCAAAGTATATTAAATTTATATGCAAATTTTTTTTAATGCATCTCGGTGAGTGTTTCAAGTAGTATGTCAACAAATTTCTTCTATCTTTTACGGTTTTTGAGATATAAGAGAGTTAAAAGGGCAAAAAAACAATTTTCTTTGATATTAATTCTATTTTATTTTTCATCATATTTTAATGCGATTTTTTTCTTTGATGAATTACAGTATGTCAACAATTTATTTCTCTATTTTATTGTTTCTGAGATACAAGGGATCAAAGTTACGAACTTTGGAGGAAATATAAAAAAAATTCATCCGGTTTCAATGAAGATTTTTTAATTCAACTTGGAAGATTACCTTCACTGGTATGTCAACATACAGTTGCTATCTTTTACAGTTCTTGAGATACAAGGGGTTAATACACCTATTGGCAGTAATGTCCAATCTAGATTTGTCCGGATATTAAACAACTTTCACTTGGGGTCATTAAAGCTCACAATAAAGAGCTGAGGGGAGGATAACTTTCAAAGGAAAATGCTTTAGGGTGATGATAGTGTTGAACCATCATGTTGACGCCTAGCTTACTAATTATATAAACATATTATTTGAAGTGTTTACGATCATTTAAATATGCCTCCTGTTATGATATTATATTATTATATTTATTTTGTTATGATATTGTAATTATTATATTATTTATCTTGGCCTAATTTGTTTTGTGTGGCCTTATAACATGTATAATATGCTTACATAATACTTATAGTTGTTTACCAAATAATGTTATAACTGCGCAGTTTAGAAATCACTGGAACAATAATAGATACTGATGGAATGACTAGAACTTTCTATTTGACTTACGTAATAATTCCGGTGTGATTCGAACTTCTACCGTATTCCAGAAGTTTCCGTTCTACAGTATATATACGGGCAAGAAAGTTAGACTTTTAGAGCAGAACGTATTGGACCAGACATTCTTGTGTTCTCAGCTGTTGGATTTATTTACGTTACACACATCGAACTTGACACACTTTTATTTACGTTACATCATACTAGATTGTGACTGATTGGATATAATATTCCGTTTGGATTCTCGCAACAGTGACGAGAAGAATTCCGGATTAGGAAAAGACGGAGGATTTTGAACAGTTAAGTTGACATTTTATTTTGTTTAATATTATTTTGTAAACTTGTATATAATAAATCTTGTTAAATTTTATTATTGATTTGTGTCTTTTGTTGGCTACAATTTAAAAGGTGATTTCGGCCGTAACACTCCTTGTAAAGTTTCTTTCACAATGCCATGCTACAACAGGGAATTAATTGGTCTCAACTGGTTTGTCACGTCATGAAAAAGTTTGGACATGTACTATCAATAGGTGTATCGTGCCGAGCAAATCATATTGCGTCGTATCATACTGCGCTTAACGAAGCCCTTTATAAATGAATTAGCACATGCTACACTTGGTTGAGCGTGTAAATCACCAAATACACATACATCGTGTAACGTGCAAACGTGTGCGTGTAACGTACGGATCGTGTGCGAGTTGTTTGCGTGTGGTTATAAACGTGCGGTTTGAATCGTGTAATGTGTATGAGATTTCATTCGTCGAGACAAATATTAAAACGTGTGAATTTAAATTAGAGCACATTTCTAACTCGAATTGAAACATTGTTGGAACGAACTTTAATCAGTATCAAATATTTGAAAATGTTGCATTTACAATTTTGTTTCTATTACTAATGTAATACATCATATTGGTTTGAAAAAATATATTATTATAAGTGAAATGTTTCCTAAATTAAATGATCATACATATATATGACGTGCATACAACATTTGCAAGTTAAAGATCTGAACTTTAATTCGTTTGTAAATATTATCTAAAGTACTTGAAATCTGTCCAATTATTTAATTTTTTTGACAAATGTCATGTTTTGACAAACGTCTTAATAATTTTTTTTTATATGAGCAATTGTTTGGTTATTATGTAACCAAGACGTGTGTTCCCGATATGAACTGGACTAAAACAAGATCTAATTAGATAAGGGATTAAGGGTATTCTGAAGAGCAAATGTTTGTTTATCTGTATATCTACCTCAGATTTACAGGTAAAATATCTTCGGCTTTTTCAAATAATTTAATGTTATAAGATACAATGTATTTGGATTCATTATACATGTAAGTTAATTTTAATTTTGAACAAGTTATATCTATTAAATCAAAACATATATTCTATTTACATATTATATATAATATAAATATCAAAGGTCAATATATATACATGTATATCGTTTCTGTTATATTTATCTTACTAACAACTTAGTATTATCATATTAATTTTAGCTAATTAGGTAAAAATAACACGAGACGGTTTATTGAGTATTATTGAATTTTAAAATAATTTCAAAGTTCTGTCATTAAAGTTTAATAAATTTTCAAATTAAAAAATAGCACATGCAAATAAATATTTGGTACTTATGAAAAAAGTTCAATGTCGATCATATTACACCGGCTTCCTTTTTATCGCACTTATTTATTTAAAATCAAATAAATTTATCTTAAATATTTCACTGCTATTCATATCCGACATAAAATTTAATTAATTCGTTTCGTCATTTTCCGTTCGTATCTTACAATCACAAAATCACAAAATCTAGAAATCGCACGTTCGGTAATTATGAAACGTGTAACGTGCATCGTGTGGTTTGCGTGGAACATGCAAATCGTGTGCGTGTATTGTGCGAATCGTCTGCATGTAACGTGCGAATCGCGTGCGCGTAACGTGTGAATAGTGTGAGTGTGGTTTAGTGAATTACACGTTCAACCATGTGTAGCCTCAGACAGTTCCGTATTTACCGCCTTTCTTCTTTTATCATACTGTTGTGCCGTCGATCACTTGTGCCTAGCGCTGTTTACCATTTGTACAGGTAAATACGCTTATATGTATAAGTATTTATTATATTTGTATTATATTATATTTGTATTTTGTTCCGTCCGGGCGCAACAATATTTTATGGGTCGGAAGTGAACAATTTTCATTGGTTACTTTTCTAGATCAAAAGAGAATCCATTTGCTCGAACACAGATCTGATAAAAATGTCCTATTAAGGATTTAGTATTATGAAACTTGTTCCTTATATTCTATATCAGAATATTTGAGAAAAGGTAAAGTTGTAAAAATTAAAATGGACAAAAATACATAATGAAATATAGGGAACAACTCATATTATACCAAATACGATTTACGGATTGATTCCATTTCAATTAAACGATCTTTTTTTCCTAAAAGTTATAAAATGACAATAAACAATTTTTTGAGGAACGTTTCATAATATTAACAATTGTAATTCGTTTTACATTTTTTTATTAATTTTTTATACAGCAGTTTTATTTTGTAACCATTCATTTACAAGGTGTTTCTTACGTATGTATGACAGTTTTAATAGAACAATTTTACGGTATTTGTTATTCATTTTAAGAATTTTATTTTTAGTTTCGTATACGTACTAGTATTCGAGTTAGTGTCTATCAGTTCATTGTACTTACATTTTCAATTACAGTTTTTCGTGCAATATGTATTTATATACTTATGTGATAATCCCACTGTAGTACTAGCGGAAATAAATAGTAATTATTTCAACTGCAAACCATTTCTCGGAATATTGAAGGGCAGATTTAAATGTAAAAAAAATCGAAATAATTTTAGTTTCTCAGTGTTTCATTTATCGATAGTTCAAAGACAATTTGTAATTAAAAGTTTGCTTATGGTGAGCCTCCATATGGCGATATTATGGTAAGGCTCCAGTTTTCCGCAAAATACTCATTTGCTAAGAGCATTGTCCATCTATAGTTAAACCATGAAGTCATAAAAGTATCAGTTCTAAATCAGAAAATGTCTATCCGAAGCGGCTAAATATCAATAAATATATTACTATTGAATTATACATACGGGAGGCTTCACAGGATTGCATTATAAATATAGCCACAACAAACAATCCACAATTAAACGATCTTTTTTTCCTAAAAGTTATAAAATGACAATAAACAATTTTTTGAGGAACGTTTCATAATATTAACAATTGTAATTCGTTTTACATTTTTTTATTAATTTTTTATACAGCAGTTTTATTTTGTAACCATTCATTTACAAGGTGTTTCTTACGTATGTATGACAGTTTTAATAGAACAATTTTACGGTATTTGTTATTCATTCTTCAGTATAATTTTGAATAGTGTTTTGAAAAACTTTTGTATGTTTTGGTTATAGGTGGACACTTCTTGTGCATAAAGGTTTTATATCTTAGTTTATATCAGTTTGTCGATGTGTTAACTGACCAAATTCCCAACAAATATGTTAAAGTCCTATATATCCAATAAAATCGATAATAAATGCGTTTGATCCTTATAATTTTTTTTTCAACTAACTGTAACATTGTTCTGTAAGTCTTCATTACGCACACGTAGAGTAGTGCGTCTTTTAGGAACGAATGTGGATACAAAACTCCAACTTGGGAGGATGCCAATTATGTATTTAAATATAATATTATACCGGTATTAACATATGCATTAAGCTTATTAAGAGGCTTTTTTTATCTTATATTTGTATTGTCCTCATATGTTTAGCCCTCTCAATAACTTTCATCCCAAATCCGTTAACCACTAGTTTTTATCTTCTTATTCTATAACAGTGAACGAGTACATGGACAATCTAAAAACAATACATATGTTTAATGTACTGCTTATCTGAAAATTGTAGCAAAAGTATAAACCATTTTTTTGTACATAATACCATCATAAACTTTACCTCGTACAAGTAGGTACTTTCTTTTTTCTTCGCGGGGGTTTAATTCCAAATTTTCCTTTAAAGGAAATATATATATAGAATATATATGGGTCATAATAAACAGTGTCAAATCAATTTTTTTATATGAAATTATTTTCCAGATTTGACAGTTTTACTATACTCATTTTAATTAGAATTAAGATAATTTGAATGGTCAACATATACATGTATTTAATATAACTTCCCATACAAATATGTGATTTACCTACACTAATTTCAACTTCAATTACCAGAAACACAATATAGTATGACTTTTAAATTTGAAAAGAAGCAAGTTCTATTTGGTGTTTCGATGAAATATATTTGCATATTTAAAAAATCTGGCACATTTATCTTGGTCTTTAATAGTAATGATGTTTTTTCCCAATATGTTTTTCGAAGTTATAGGTTTGACATTTTTTCTTGAAATAGGCATGACAGGTTTTATGAAATACCCCCACCCCAGAAATTAGTGCTCAATTTTTATTTAAATAATGTTTTAGAGACAGCCATTGAAATATTTATATTAGATTTCAACACTTACTTCTAGCTGAGGACAATCTTGGTTTCTTTTTCTACAAAACCAAAAAATTAAACAACACAATTAAATGAAATTAAAACAAGAATGTACTTAGTTTATTATCTATGCTCTAAATTTTTAGTGTTTTCAAGGTATCCGATCAGTTGGAGAAAAATGTGATAATTGAAGTGTGATCTGTTGTGTTCGATCGCCGATTGGTCAATGAAATTCCCATTTGATTTTCTTGATGTTTTTGAAGATTACGTAGCAAAGTAGACAAACTACCATTTAACTAATACTGCAGTATTCTATATAAAATAGACATGATTGTTTTGCAGTAACGGAACAACCATTTGATTTTTATTGATTGGACGAGGGGCTAAGATCAAATAAAAAGGCAGGACCAGAAAATAAAAACACAGTATTACTTTAGATGTAAAAAAAATGCAGTATGGCTATTTCTACTGGAAATGAAAAAAAAATCAGTAAATACACATTGAAAATTTTATAGGAAAGAAATGTTGCAGCTAAAGCAAACGGCGCTTAGGATATCCCGTTTGAAAATTGTTTTCATGTTTGCACCAATAAGAGACTGCACCAATAAGACCATCATTACTAGCAAAATAGAAAAATTACATATATTTATATATTAGAATTCTCGACTGAAAGACATGAAAGAAAAGCACCAATAGTTTTTGCCAGGTGAGCGCTACAGCTCGAAGTCAGAAGCTCTAAAAACGTCCCAAACTAATACAGTCCATACGAAACCATATACAATAAAAAAAAACTAATATTTCAAAACAGGAAAAGCCAGAAATAAAAAAAAAACACCAATATGACTGAAATAAACCTGCGTTCTGATGGCTAAAATGTGTTTATTTTTTCATTTTCAGTAGAATAGCCATACCGCTCCGATTTTTTAAAATTTATTTTGCTAATTTTTCTCTAATTTTAGTAATGGCGGTAATATTGGTCAAGCTTCTGGATATTTCCCGAACATAATTTTGAAAGATGTTATATTAAAAATTAATTCACCCAGGTTTTGTCTTTATTGCCAGTGTTCTTTATGAAAAAATGTTGACTTACTGGTTTGTTTTTTACATCAGAATCTGAAACAGAAAACACGAATCTTAAATCATTTCAATGCTTAGACAATTGAAAGAAGACGACATATTCATTCTTAAAGTCCTTTTTAATTAACTTCTGCAAGTGTCCTTATCATCAAACTATGACGGAAAGACAAACAAGTCTATATACTACATTTGACAATAGCCTGAACAGGACAGGACAATATCTAGATATGGTTCTTAGCAGAGCTGCTGTCTTTATTTCAATCAAACAGAAAAAATACCGTTTTTATATTTTTGCTTTATGCAGGAACATATTTTTTGTAATTCAGTTTCGAGTGCTACACGAAGCTCTTTTGTCGCATGCTCCAATCAATCATTTGTTACGAAGAATTTACAGAGCATGATGTCAACCTCCGTTGTTAGAAAGAAAGTAATTTTTATTGAATTAAGTCTTTCTAACACTGGAATAACTTTAATCATTATACATGACAAAAAAGGTTGGACAAAAAATCAATGTAAACCAGATGAAAGTATCTAATTACAACACAATACATTATCAAAGTTGATTGTGTAGAGGACATATATATATATAGAAAATAAAAAAAGTGATCAATTGAACTGACAAACCCGGGAAGACAAACAAATGAACAACCTCAAGCACAACAAATAAACATTCGAAACTAAAAAAAAACAAAAACCAACACGAACTTCTATAAAAACCAGGAGTGAAATCAGGTGCTTTGGAAGTGTAAGCAGTTCCTTCTCCGTATACGGCACCCGTCGATTCAACAAAGGTTAGACTCAATAAATTAATAGTACCATTTTCTATGTGAAGTGAGCTTACAAATGTCATGGTCTTGTGCCATCTTCAGAGTAAATAATACCCTCATACATGTATATATATATTCTGAAAGGCCATTATGTTAGCATTGTTTCAATCATGATAAAATAAATAAAAAATATCAATAGAAACCTAGTTGGCATAGCAGCATTTAAAAACAAATTCATAAAAAAAGCTTTACAAATGTTCAATTTCACTCCACTTGGGCTTAAAATTAAAGTCTGATGCAGTGTATCAATCTAACGGAGGCTTAATTTTTCAGATTCTGCATAAAATTCCGTTACATATGTGGAAAAAAGGTTTACTTTTCCGGCTCTTTTTTCCACAATTTAACATAACCAGTTCAGGTGCCGATTATCACTGTCAACGTTTTGCACACCACATGTCAATACACAAGTCTTAGTTTATTACCTCCCAATACATGCCAGAAGCAAAATCAGTTAATGTTTTCGTATTTTTTTTTAAAACCAAAATCTATCCTCATTCGGTCAATATTACAATTTTGAGGTTAAGACATTTATTATTTATTTATTATGTAGTCAAACTTTACCAACTCTAATAATCAATAAAATTCTGGGGGTGCATTTCTCTGAAACTGAGATAATTAATGGAGTCTAACCAAAGTCAATCCGGGGAAGTAGAAAAGAAAAAGTCCATATTTTGATACGACAAATGAATAAAAATTTCATTAGTTTCTAAGATTTCCTTTAGGGTCCATAGAAATTCATTAACTGCTTAGCTGCAGATAGTAAAAAGAGTGGCGATGTATCGACCTCTATTTGTGAAAATACAAAAAGCATCTCAAAGAAAAAGAAATTTTTATATCAACCAAGGTGACACGTTTACATCATTCTTTCTTGTATGTACTATCAAATAGAAACATTCTTCATAAAATCTTCTTTCAAGAAAAAAAAGTGTTTTAAAGCTGTAGCAGGCGTTGAAAAATCTGGATATTGAATAAGCAATATTCTCATGTTTCAACCATCCATCGAGACAATGGATATCGAAAATGTCAAAAACAGATCATGAATCATTTAGTTCAACTTAACACTCATTACCTTCAAGTGTAAGGTTGAGACCAAAGTTAATTCATAATGCATTTCATATTTTAAAAAAAAAATCGTACTAACTGTCATAATATCAAAATTTTAAAAATTCATCAGTGCAAACTCAAAATGTGGGCAAAAATATCTCCCGGGGTAGTAGAATTCTTGCAGGTACCAGACAACAACCTAAAGATTGACTCTTTTCCATCCAAGCATATCACCACCTTTACTTATGAGAGTTCAATCAATCTTTTTAAAACATCTGAACATTCTAATATAAATTTATAACAACCGGAAGGTTGTTTTTGATGTCAAACCATATGTCTCCCCCTTTTCATCCATATTTCGATACGGGAATCCCTAATAATCAAACCGACCCATAAAAAAGTATGAAGTGCAAAACTTCACCAGGTATGCATCTGTCAAGTTTCATTCCATTCCAGTCTGAGCGTAGGAGATTGTGTGTTCACAAATTCTCAAATGTATATATTGCACAGTCAAAGTTTTGGTACCGGAAACTCCAGAAATCAAAACGCTCGAAATATTTGTATGTCTTGCATAACGACACCTGATATGCATCAATTCTGTAAAGTTTTGTTCCATTCCAGTCTGAACTGTATGAAATTCTGCGTTCACAAACTTCCCCATATGTACATACATGTATGGCAAAGTACATGTTTAGTAGGGAAAACCCCAAAAAATAATTCAAAAGCAATTCAATCCCAAAAATATTAAAAAACTAAAATTGGTAAGAATAAATTGTCATGTTTCATGATTCATAGTTGCATTCTATTCCATTCTAAAGAGGAGATCTACGATCACAAACTTCTCCATATGTAAATATGGCAAGGTCCATATTTTTGTACAGAAAACAACAAGTTCAGATATATATAGATTGTATCTCTGAGTGATACAACATAGAAAGTATTACAGTTTTTTGGAAAATACGAAATAAAAGTCTTAGCTTTCAAAAAATACCTCTAGCTACATATTTAGCTTTCAATGACTGCTTCAAAAAATGAATATGTAAGAAATACTGTAAATCGATATTTTATTATAATCAGATTATATTTTTGGACAACAAACACTCCGCATTAATTCTGGTCTTGGAACGGTTGTCATTAAATTAAAGGTACACTGTATACTATTTTGAAGTTATCAACAACCGAACACGGAAAGAAAGTGATAAGATCTAGAGAAAACATTAGATGAAAGCTAAACCACTCTTTTTTTCTGTTGTCTCATTACTTACCAATGTACACTGAAGCCTTCATCAAAATAATATAAGATCGTACTTACTTTCTTTGCCTGCTTGATGTATCCTGTTTAGAAAAAAGACAAATAATTGGTTGAAATTTGAGCATTTAATTGTATTATAATTTTTATAATTCTGCCAGAGGAAATGCAAAATATTGATGCAGTTTTAAATTTGTTTGTTAATAGTAAACCTGTTTTGTTACTTTTTATGTACATATGATTATTACCGTCTCGCAGCGAGACTGGATAAGTTATCAAAAGATAAGTAGAGGGAACCAGTCGTTAAAAGGGACCAGAATAAGTCTCCTGATTGGCCGTCCCAACATCATGAGATGAACGCATGCATGATAAACGCCCTCTTTTGGTCTGTCAACTGGAATAGCTGATCTGCGGATGCAATTCCGTACATGATTACGGGATAGCATCACCTAAACTAGGGAAAATCGTCACGGGCTATACAACATACATTATTTGTTCAGTTTACCATAGTAAAGATTTAAACTTATCGCTGGGTGTCTAATAAAACACAGAACTTCATTTGGCGCTTTTAGTTTGTTGCTTTCAAAAGCGTGTTTCACACTGTCGTACCTGAACATCTGCCTTCTAATAATAGACAAATAGCGGTCTATTTATAGACACATTGACTGAATACATATTGACAATTCATTAATTTATTATTCTGGATATGTTTTGCAATAAGTTCGACTGCTAAGATTATAAATATTACATTATGTGTATTTCCTATTACAAACTAACGGGCCAGGGGATTAGCTGTCGTTTCCGACTGCTCCATCGGTTTATTTAAACAAAAGTCAGAAACAACTTATACTTCATGATTTAAGACAATTAGAAATACAAATATCACTTAGAATCTTCCTAATGTCCCAAGTCAGGTCGTGGTAATTGGTTAGTCGTTGTACTTATTATTAATAGCCTTATTGTATTTACATGTATAATTGTTAAATTTTACAAATTTTACCACAATCATACATTTCACAACATACATGTTGTCATAAATATCGTCAAATGTCACCCCTTACGTTTCGGAAGTTAACTTTAAAGATAAAGGCTATTACATATATCTGTATGGCAATTTAAAAAAAAACAAGTATAAAAAATTAAAATCTTTGAATATCCTTCAGTAAAAAAAGGCAGCCCAAAAAAGCCATCAAAACATATACTTTAAAAAAAACTATGTAATAATATATCTATTGAAAGGTTGTAATAATACATATAATAAGGGAACGTTTAATGTGTTGACTTAACGAACATTTAATAATGCATAAAAAAATAATACTCTTTCTTAATAAAAAACTAAGAGACGGCTAGCTTTTTAGAAAAGCTATTACTTGTACAAAAGTATTGTTAAAAATAATCTTGATCTTATCATTTCCGCTTCTCTCTAATTCCTACATTTAACAATTGGTTATGGTTGAATTTCTAAATCCAGAGTATTTTCAAATTTTGTGGAATATGATGCGATGAAAAAGCTCTCGTGTGAAGTGGATGTATAACACCGTTTAGGTATGCCACAATTATTTTTGAACGAGTAATAATTGTGTTGGACTAGGGATTTTCCTTCCCCCTCCCGTTTTCGCCAATGAATGCATTTTCCCATATGGAGTAAGAATATATATGGTTATTGGGTGGGGACCTCAAGGGTTTGAAAAGTTACTGTTGTTAGGGGAGAGGCATACCCCCTCAGAAACCCCATGTACACCAACGACTGCACCTTCCCATAAGGAGTAAGAATTTACATGGTTATAGGTTGGGATCTCAAGGGTTTAAAAGTTACTATCTTAAGGGGGTTGGGTATATCCCCTAAAGACCCCCATGCACATCACTGAATGCACCTTTCCATAAGAAGGAAGAATATACATATATGGATATAGGGCTGGGATTACAACGATTTCCATACTGTAAAGACTAATATATTTTGAGAGATCGGGCATACCCCCTAGAGGGACCCACATATAACCGTCAATGAATGCATCTTTCCATATGGGGGCCTCGGTGGCCGAGTGGTCTAGGTAGTTCGTCATGACTACTACTGATCACTAGCCTGTCAACGCTGGGGTTGTGAGTTCGAATCTCACCTGTGGCGGGGTGGGTTCGACTCCGATCTTAATTGACAAGGATTGCCAATTTTCCTACCGAAGGGCGGTGGTTCTCTCCGGGTACTCCGGCTTCCTCCACCAATAAAAACTGGCCGCCGCGAAATGGCCAAAATGTGCTGAAAACGGCGTTAAACCCCAACTAAATAAATAAATAAATAATCTTTCCATATGGAATTAAGAATATACATGGTTACACTTGGAGATCTCAATGGTATCAACATTCCAAGACAAAAATCTATTATGAGGGATTTGGGCATACATCCTGGGGACCACCATATAAATCAATGAATACATCTTCCCATAAGGAGTAGTAATATATATATATGGTTATAGCGTGGGGATCTCAAGGGTTCCTAAATTGTAAAGACAAATCTATTTTTAGGGGGGCGGACATACCTGTAGACAATCCCCATAGATATCAACCATTCCAAAGTTATTTTTTAAAATGTGATGGGTGGAGGGAGGGATTCGAGAGGTCAGGGCAAGCGCCCCTGGTACCCCTGTGAAGGAGGGCTATCATCCTCTTAAGTGGCATCAAAATCCTCCATACAGTATCCAAGAACTGTCCCGGACAAATTCATGGTTGCCAAGGAAGAAAGAAGAATAAAAATAATAATGATAATAATAATAATAATAATAATAATAATAATAATAAGAAGAAGAAGAAGAAGAAGAAGAAGAAGAAGAATAATAAGAAACGTAGCAAAAACAGTAAGTCTCCAAACTGAAAATTAATTCAGAACGGATTTTACATCTATAGTTGTATGTAATTAAATAGAATTTAACGAACACACATCAAAAAATTATATTTCATCGAATCACATTCTTGAATTTAAAAAAAAAGAATAATATGAAAATTTAACATTATCGATAATTATTCGTGCGAGAGATTAGCAGCCGTGTTTAAGATCAAAAGAATAAAGGACATCTTATTCTCATGTCAAATGAAAAGGGCGTCAATCCGGCAGATTAGAAAGGAAATGTTAAAATGGAATCATATAATCTGTTGGATTATACCCTTTATCATTTTGTGGTAATAGAATTGATAAAAACATAACTTCACTTTCTTTCAAAAATGAATTTCAGATCATTATTAAGTAATATACGATTTTTTAAAAATTTTAAATCCTTCTAGACTTTCATCAATTATTGCAGTTTTATTGCCAAAGCTTTTATATTCTACTCATAAATGATACACATATTAAATAAAATGTGAAAAACAATATTACGAATATTTCATATTACAATTTCACAACCTCATATCTTCAAAGACTTTCTCGGTGGGTACTTCATCACTCTTTTCGCTCATTTTGCTGAAAAATATTATATTAATTTTCTAAAATTAAAACGATTTTTTTATAGTGTAATGAAACTGATATTGTTAATTATCAACTGACCAGTTTTCTTAATAATAATATTCAATTTGTTCTGTAAGATTTCTCGCCTTAGAACTTGATCAGGGTTGGCATGCCAGCGCACCACGCAAGAGTACATAAGTCACAATCATTCCTTCTTTATCTGTTTATAACATTCCATTTTGGTCGTCAATATTAAATAATTGTAGTAGATAAATGTGGGTCATCTTCATTTGCTGAACTTTACTGAAATAAGCACATAGGGGATACTCAAACTGTTATCGTTTTTGTTAGTAAACCTGTCATTACAGAATTGTATTTTGCTATCGTCTATGGCATTCTTCAGAACACGAATTCTAAACAGAACGACACTTTCTTTATCTCCCCCGAAATTGATATAATCCCTAGGAACCTTAACTCCTCTATATCCTCACACTTTCGAAGAAAGTTCGGTGATATTGAGATTGTCTACCCAACTGTGTTCATTTGTCCATTAATTTGTCCGCTCATCTGTTATTTCGTCTTCAACACTTTCTTGTTAAATGAACTGCTCCTTCCCTTTTTGATTTATGATGACTGTTTCTTTAAAAAATGGATAATACCATCTGTAGATTTTCAATTAGGTTTTAGAATTTAGATTTTCTAGTATTTGGGCTAGGCACCTGTGACTGGGGTTCTCATGTCATAATACAGAAAACCTGACCATGGACCATAGTGGGTAACGTGTATACAGGAATTCCTCTCTCCTTGCACGCTTAAGACCCCTTCGGATCTTACAAATTAGAGACAAGAAGTGACAAGAAACGAAAAAAAGCGACAAGAAGATGACTTATCGTCAAGAAAACTTAAATGAAGTATTTTTTTTCAATAAATATTCAATATATGTCTGAACAATTGTATTTGATTGTTGTGTTTTGTGGCATTATATACATATAAATTTGTGCTATACGCTATATAAATTGTGGTCTGATAATGTGTAACATAACAATTAAGTAGAAGTTTCATCAAGATAGGCTCAATTTGAACAGATACTGTTTTTCCCACTTTTTGCGCGTTTTCTTTTTACAGGCTTTCGTGCACAAGTACTTGTTTTGTGAATTGTAAGTCCACCATCGATTGAAGTCGTGGACTCAGGTAGTTTATTACCCTTGTTACCATGACTCAAGAATCTTTGCAGGGCAACTGCCTTTTCTTTGTCTGATTTGTTCTCCCATAGTAGTTTTGTACACTGTAAATGACTAACCGATTGGCTTAGCTCGAACAGTGCACCATTTATCAAGCTTTCTTGTAATTATATTTTTTTATGAATTTTATTTATCAACTCTGGCTGTTTTTCTGGCTTCCAGTCTTCTTTCATTGTTAAGTGTAAACATTTTTAGAGACTCTAGCAAACATGGAATAATGTAAACATGCTTCCAAAATAATAGTTTGAAAAATTAATCTCAATAAAAGCAATAAATGTTATTTTGTTTTTCTCATCTTTTTGTTACAATTTCTAACGGGATAATAATTATAGGTGGCTTCACCGTATGTACAAAACATTACTACAATAACAATCAATTAACAAACTATAATCTCTCACGCGCGACAGAATAAACAATCATTGCAAGTTATGAACATGTGATGCATAGGGTAATATAAGGAATCATTTTATTTTATTTATTTTTATTGTATTTTTTAATTTCTATTTCAATTTTTTATTTTAAATAATTTATTCATTTATTTTGAAATTTGCAGAAAAAAATATCGGGGTGAAATGCAGTTTTTGGCTTATATCGCAAAAAACTTAAGCATTAAGAGCAAAATGACGAGGTAAAAATGTTTATCATCTCAAGATCTATCTGCCATGAAATTGTGAGACAAATCGGTCAACTATTTGTGTGGTTATTGCCCTGAATTATTGATTTTAAGGAAAATTTGCAGTTTTAGGTTATTATCTTTTATATTTTCATAGATAGAGAGAAAGTGTAAAGGACAAAAATGCTCAGCAAAGTAAGATCTACAAATGAGTCTAATAACTAAAATGGTCAATTGATCCCTTAGGGACGAGATCAAAAGTTCAATGTAGGATAAAAAAATTAATTCACATAGTTTTTTCACTGACCCCCCCCCCCTCCATCCCCCCTCTTCACTTCACTTAATTTGGGAAAAATTGATTGACAAATATGGGCATATGCTTTGAGAGTATACTTTATGTATCATGCGTCCTGGTTTTCCTCAACAATGTATGGGTTTGTTCTGTATATTGACTTCGACATCACTTTTAAAAAATATATTGGAAAAAAAGTGATCTTGAATCCGAATTTTTCAAATTCGTGGTAGGATAACAAAACTTGCAGCGATCCCTCCTCCCCCCCCCCCCCCCCCCCGAGCTATTTGAATTAAGTTTTTCATCGTACATTGAACTTTTTATCTCGTCCCTTAAGGTGTTATTGCCCTTGAAAGACAAATTTTTCTCAATTTTCTTGTTCAAAGTCATTTAATTTTACAAAATCAGACGAGGTTGTAGTTTTCGAAAAACATCATGCTAATGCCAAAACAAAAGGCTAAATTATCCGACCCTATCCAACCATCCACCCTTTTACAGTGGCAGTCAAAATTAGTTTCCCTTACCCCTATTTGATTTGTTTGATAATTTGTTGAACTGGATCTCATACTAAAGAAGCATGAAATGTGAAGCAAACAACAACAGTCATCTAGTATTGGGATCAACATGGTCAGTCTTCGAAAATCACGATCTAAAGATTTTGGTGTAAACTCTTTAATTTTCCAATTAATGCATTTTATTTCTTGGTCTAGGTAGTTCGTCATGACTACTAATGATCACTAGCCTGTCAACACTGAGGTTGTGAGTTCGAATCTCACCTGTGACGGGGTGTGTTCGACTCCGATCTAAATTGACAAGGATTGCCAATTTTCCTACCGAAGGTCGGTGGTTCTCTCCGGGTACTCCGTCTTCCTCCTCCAATAAAAACTGGCCGTCGCGAAATAGCCAAATGTGCTGAAACGGCGTAAAACCCTAACTAAACACACATTTTATTTATTTAAAGTTTTCCTGTAAACTATATTTAAAGATGGGCTATAAGTTTTTAGAATTTCTATTTTCAAAACATGGCATCCACAGGGTAGAATTTTGATAATTGTCAGCTTAAGCTTGTGACGCAAGTCCTCCTTATGCATTTTATATTTCATAGTATCTTCAAACACTTATATATGAAGATACCCGATAAGGTTTTAGAATTTTTATTTTATAAATTCGGGGCCCCATGTGTCCAATTACAAAATTTTACATGTCAACCTACATTGCTTTTTTGTATCTCTTAACACTTTTATCTCAAAAACCGTAAGATATACAAAAAACATGTTGGAATACCACTAAAAGCACTCATCCAGATGAATTTAACGAAAAAAATCTATATTGAAATTGAATGAAAAATGAACATTTTACTTTACCTCAAAATTGCTGATCTTAACCTCCATGACCATTTGTATCTCGGGAAAAAATGCTGATAAAAATAATGAATCACTCATCAAGATGAATGAAAAGAAACAAGAGGCTCCCGAAAGCCTGAATCACTCACCAGTAATTTTTTTGTGTAGATCTTGACCCTTGACCCACCATTTTACTTGAACAGCTATCATTTAATTTATTTCAAGTATCCTCCAAAATCTGTGACAATATGACAGACTATTATTTTTACCGATAATTACTGTTAACATGTTTACATGTAAATAATTTTTAAAGGCTAATATCTCTTTAAGCTATCAATTGACGATTTTGGTCATGTTGACTAATTTGTAGAGCTTACTTTGGCCAACATCTTTGTCATTTATAGTTTGTCTTTATCTATAATAATATTAAAGATAATAACTCGAAAACTGGTCCACCAATTCGTCTGAAAATTTCATGGCAGGTATTTCTTGACCTCATAAATATTTTTCCTTCTTGTCAATTTTGCTCTAACAGCTTTAGTTTTTTGAGATATGAGCCAAAAACGTCATTTTCCCGCTTTGTTCTATCTTGAGCAACGGCGGCCATGTTTATTAATGGATCAAATCCCCGGATAAAATTTTTGAACTATATACCCTAAGGAACATTCAGGTAAAGTTAATTTGAAATTGGTGTTGTAATTTCAGAGAAGATATTTGAAAAAGTTAACAAGAAAACTGAGAAAAATTTGTCTTACTTTGCTGAACATTTTTGACATTTACACATTCTCTCTATCTATGATAATATTAAAGATAATAACATAAAACTGCAACATTTCCTTAAAATTAACAATTCAGGGACAATAATCCCACAAATAGTTGACCGATTCGTCTCAAAATTTCATGGCAGATAGATCTTGACCTGATAAACATTTTTACCTCGTCATTTTGCTCTAAATGCTTTAGTTTTTTTTAGATATTAGCCAAACACTGCATTTCACCCTGATGTTCTAGCAAGGGCAGCCATGTTTGTTGATGAATCGAATCTACAGATCCAATTTTCAAACTAGATACCTTAAGGAACATCTAGGTAAAATCTGAGAGTATTTGGTCCATTAGATTGAGAAGAGAAGATTTTTTTAAATAGTTTACGACGAACGACGCTAAGTGATAGCATAAGCTCACATGGCCTTTTGGGCCAGGTGAGCTAAAAATCACTATAAAAATGGAATGAAAAATAAAATAGATGCTCCCAGAAATCTGCATCGCTCACCTGGATATCATTTTCAGACTGAAAACAGAATAAATTGTTGGACTCTTTGCAACTTTGTTGACTGTCTGGAATATTACTGTCAAGTGAGGTTGCAATAAACGCACTGGTTTTGGAAAATTGCTAAGAAGTTTGGTTCAAATTAGCTTAGTGATTTTAAGCAAGAAGATCTTTAAGTGAATTTCCCATAAGTCCTATGTTAAACTACGTTTGCCTGTGACAGCCATTTTTGATGGTGATCTATAACATTGCTGCCTCGCTGGATTCAGACAAGATTTTTCAATGAAATTTCCCATAGGGTCATATGTTAAAATATGCCCGCTGTGGTGGCCATTAGGATGACGGCCGAAATAATCGGGTACAATTCTGTAAAGTTTTGTTTCAATTGGCCAAGTAGTTTCAGAGAAGAAGATACTTAAATGATAGTTAATTAGGAAGATCATGACAAAGGACGGACGACGGAAATCAGCATATATGGCTATTTTGGCTAAAGATTGAAATGTCAAAATAAATAGCCTTTTTAGCCCCTTTAACTCCTTATATCTCGAAAACCGTAAAAAAATAGGGGAACTTCGTTTACATATTACATAAAGCAATCATCAAGATACATGAAAAAGAGAAACTTGTATTTCTTATGCATGACCATTGTTGTAAAATGTTCTATATAAGGATATGTTTAATAGAACAAAAGTAAATGAGGGGAAACCTAACTGTCTACGGACGCAGACATCGAGGACGACGCCGACAACAGGCTTATGTCATAAAAGACTAATATACTAATAATACTAGTATTTGCAGTCGTATAAAATATATGATGAATATTTGATAATAAAACCTCACATTCCCATAATCTGTTTAAAGTATTGTTCATTGCCGGGAACTTCATCACTCCTTTCGCTGAAAAATATTATAATAATTGTCTAAAATTAAGACGACTTTTTGGTCGGTTAATGTATTATTCACAGGTCTTATACTTTAATTAAACAATGAAAATCATATTGTTAATTATTAAACTGAAAGAGAAATAAGTGAAACATAAATTGACCAGTTTTCTTCATAATAATATTCTGATATTGTTCTGGTCAGATTTCTTGCCTTCGGATCCTGCAAAACTTTGTAAAATGGTCAGGATAACACGCGACCGCACCTACGTAAAACAATGTCACACAAGAGTCAATTTAATTAAAATTAGTTCTCTGCACTTGCTCCTTATTTTCGTTCCGCTGTTTATACATGCATGTCGCGTTCCCATGCGCGACATATAAACAACCAAACGAAAATAACGATCAAGTGCGGAGAACTAATTTTAATTAGATTGCGCAAGGGAACTGAATCAATCCAAAACTGGTGTAAACCTGCCGCATGTTATGCACTTGTCCTAGGTCAGGCAAGTACTCATGACTGCCTTTGTGTCGGTTAACGTTTTATGTGTAGTTATAAAGTTCCACGGGAATAAAATAACTAGTTAAAAATTCCTCTTGAACATATTAACTAGTTAAACCATTCCAGTTTTCATAAATTATATGATCTGGATTATTTTAGCTATAGTCATCAAGTTATTTGATTAATTAGCTACTGATTGATAAATGAATACTGTAACAAATTTGAGTTATCTTTCTCTGTTCAGTTTTATTGTCAGAGTTATTTATATGGTGTAAACGTCATGGAACAGGTGACTAAGAAAAATCTGGTTATTAGATATTTTGAGATCTGCCAGGTAGTCAGGTGAACCTGAACAGTTTGCGCATGGACAGTTCTTGAAGGCAGATGTGCTGAGAAATATTTTCAGTTTGTGAAGTTTGGGGGAATTATTGCCAGAATGCATATCCACATCAGGAATACTATTGGCATAGGATATATCCTGTGGGTATCCAGCTCATTAGGATGATATGGACTCCCAGGTAAAATATTTCATTTCAAGGTAACACAGCACCACCCGTTTTTTTATATTTGAGAATTTCGCGTGGAATATTTCGGCTCTCGGTTGATCAATTTTGTACATATGGCGTGTACGGTTGTCAAATTTGTACTATAGTCATTTTTGTTCCTTTCACAGGGGACTACGGTTAGAGTTGGCCTTTCTACCAAATTACAGTTCAACTTGATATGGAAATTTTACAATATATGTATATATAACTCTAGTTTAGTTCGACAGAAAATTTTGAGACTTTTGTCATATTTATTTCATTACCAGTCCATTAGATAGTCCGATTGATAGAAATAATATTTAATTTTGATGAAGTAAAACTGTATTGTTGTGGAAAATATACTGTAAATATGGAGACTGAAGTTGACTAGATTGAACTGTGTGATGTCTAGAAAATGGACTGTGATTACACTAGACTTGATATATTTATTTAAATTCTTATATTTTATTTATGTGTATTTATTTAGACTGTTTGGTGTCTTTTCGTTGAGTGCTATTGTGAATGTGAGATAGTGTTGAGAGAGTTGAGAGTAACTGTATGTGAATCTTCTTCTGTTTATTTATTTTTGTATTGTGGGTGTGGTGTAAATAAATATATATTTTTATTTGGTTTGAATTTGGACACTCTACTGACAGATCGCAGATTTTTGTATAGCTTATTTGTGTTGAAAGAACCCAGAAGTGGTTCCCACTTCGTTACATTGACATCCTCGGTGAGATCTGTCATAAAGGTAATTTACAATTGTCTATTATAGTTTGCTCAGTTAATTTGAATTTTTTTGAGATGGATATGCCTAAGTACATATCCGATTTGATAGATAAAGGGGGGTCTTTTGAACATTGTTTAACCCTGAGGAAGGAATTAAAGGCTAAGGAACGTGATGGGCGTGCAGAAATGCGTGAAATTAAACGTGCCGAGATGGAACAGGAAATACGGATGCGTGAGTTAGAGTTGAGTGAGAAAGAGTTAGAAATTCAGAAATCTGTTGGTATTGTTCCTTCTTCAATCTGAGTGGCCTATTCCGGTAATACCTTTACTTAGTGGTAAGGCACTAGGGGCTTATTCACGGTTGAGTGACGCAGATGCTGGCGATTATGATAAAATCAAAGAAGGTATGAGTTTACTGCTGAGGTATATCGTGAGAAGCTTAGATCAGTTAGACAAGAGAAAGATGAATCTTTTCAGGAATTTAAGGTAAGAGCTGAGAGGTATGTTAAACATTGGGGTCATATATCCCTGCTAAACCTAAAGAGCAAATGGGCAATAACCCAGGACAATATAAAGGTGGTGCAAATAGGGATCAAGGTAAAGGTAAGGACTTGCAGAGACCACAGCAGCCTAAAAATAGTGGTAATCATAGTAATGCAACTAGGATCACTGTCAGCGAACGGGTCATATCAGTCATGATTGTCCTTTGCAAAAGGCAGAGAAAGGTAAGCAAGGTAACTTTGGGCTTTGTGTTGACAAGAATAAACTCCTAGAAGATGGTAAGATAGAAGGTAATATAATTAAATTGTCAGGAGTAGCTGTAGATTCAGACCATTGTGATAAGAATAGCCCTGGCCTTGACACTGTTAAAGGTACGGTTGAAGGTAAAACTGTGTCTGTACTTCGTGATACGTGAAGTTCTACCGTGTTTATCGATAGTAACATTGTAAAGGAGATGAATAGAACAGGTTAAATTAAAGATATTAGTCTTGCAGATGGAACTATTAGATATTGTGTAGACGTCTGGATTGACGTTACCTCCCCCTATATATCAGGTACTATACAAGCACTTGTCCTTGATGTGCCATTTGCTGATTTGATAATAGGTAACTATGTAAATACATCAGTTCCGAAGGCAGTAGGAATTACAGAAACAACCAATGATTTAGAACAATCAGATGTATGTCAGGCTGTACAAACTCGAGCTCAAAGGAAAAAAGAAGAGAAAAAGAGTGATAAAGTGCAGGTTAGTATTGACAAGTTAGACAGTGATGTTAAGCAGTTACCACAGATACATAATAGGTACAGTAAACAAGACTTAAAGAATGTCCAGGAAAATGATGAATCACTAAACAAGGTAAGAAAATTAGTACAAGAGGAAGCAGGACAGGAATTTTATTACTTTATTATAAAGTCAGGTATATTAAACAGAGTTTTTGTTACACCTAGTAATACAGATTTATATCAGATTGTTCTACCTCAGAAGTATAGGAAGACTGTATTAGAACTGGCACATGATATACCACTAGCTGGTCACCTTGGTATAAAGAAAACCAGAGACAGAATTTTACAGCATTATTTCTGGCCACGTATTTTTGAAGATATATCTTTATATTGTAAGTCTTGTCCAGTATGTCAAATGAGTAGTTCAAAAGGTAAGTCTGCAAAGTTTCCATTAGTCAGTATACCTCTTATTGGCATACCATTTCAGCGCATTGCTATAGATTTTGTGGGTCCATTGCCACTAACTGAGAATAAAAACAGGTATTTATTAGTCATTGTAGATTGTGCCACACGCTATCCTGAGGCTGTTGCATTGAGAAATCAGGGCACTGAGACAGTAGTGGATTCTCTAATGGAAATATTTTCAAGGGTAGGTTTTCCAGAGGAGCTGCTTTCCGATCAAGGAACAAACTCATTTATGTATGAGGTATGTAGATTACTGAGAGTCAAAAAAAGATGGTGACTGCTGTTTACCACCCACAGACGAATGGCATGTGTGAGAAGTTTAATGGTGTATTATAGAGAATGCTCAAGGCATATGCAGTGATGGAGCCAAAGTCATGGGATAAACGTCTAGAGAATTTAAAGACTGGTGTTGATTTCTTAGCCATGATTGATGTTGTCGATGAAAAGGAAGATGGTGGTTTAATTAATCTAGATTTCAAGGTAAGTCCACAGTTAGAAAGTAAGGAATCAGTAGATGATGTTAGTTTCAACTGAGTTGACACATTGAAAAAAAATCAGTTATGTAAGCTTCTTGGAGAATTCTCAGATGTGTTTACCGATGTGCCGAACAAAACTAATCTTATACAACACAAGGTAAAGTTGACTACAGATAAGCAAGTAGATAGGAAACCATATCCTATTCCTTATGCACTCAGAGAAAAGGTTCAACAAGAGATCAATGATATGCTGAAATTAGGTATTATAGAGCCTACTAACAGCCCATATGCATCCCCGATAGTGGTATTAAAGAAAAAGGACTTATCTTTAAGGGTATGTGTTGATTACAGAGAGCTAAATAAGATCATAGAATTCGATCCTAGACCTATGCCTAAAATAGAAGATGTTTTGCACAAAATAGGTATGGCAAAGTGGGTAAGTAAGATAGAACTAACAAAAGGTTTTTATCAGCTTAGTCTAGAATCAGATGCTAAATAGAAAAGTGCGTTGTTACACCTTTTGGTCAGTAATGACGTTTGGTATGGTGAATGCTAGTGCATCATTTGTCTATTTGATGAATAAAGTCCTTGAAGGATATCAGGAATTTGCAGAATAATTCATTGATGACATTGGGATCTATAGTGATACCATTGAAGATCACCTAAATCATATCCGGTATGTATTACAAGCCCTTAGAAAAGCAAATGTTGCTGATAGACCAAAGAAGTGCAATTTTGGGTTTTGTATGTTAGAATGTTTAGGTCACTATGTTGGAAATGGTGAAATACAACCAATGCAAGACAAGGTGAGTGCTATTTTGAGTTTCAAGCCTCCCACTAGTAAGAAGCAGGTAAGATCATTTATTAGGTTGAATGGGTTACAGGAAGTTTATACCCTCATTTTCAGAATTTTCAGCTTGCATTACAGATCTAACAAAGAAAGGACTACCAAATAAGGTGAAATGGACACATGATCGCCAGGTATGTTTTGATAAGTTGAAGTCCTTGATAGCGTCAGAACCAGTGCTTAAAACACCAGATTTTTCCTTAACATTCATACTGAGAACAGATGCTTGTAATTCTGGCGTAGGATGTGTTTTAGAACAAGAGTTTAGCGATGGTAGACATCCCACAGTGTACATGAGTAAGAAGCTTTCTAATACAGAACAAAGGTATTCAGTCATAGAGAAGGAATGTTGTGCAATAGCGTGGGCAGTTAAAGCTTTGTGGATATATTTAGAAGGTAAGGAATTTGGTGTAAAAACTGACCACGCCCCATTACAGTGGTTCAACAGAATGAAGATGAATAATCAGAGACGAGATTTTTACTTTGGAGCTTAACTGTGCAGGAGTTGAAGTTCAGAATTTCATATATACCAGGTAACATAGTGGCAGTTGCTCTGTCCAGGTTTTTTGAGTAAGTCCCCTGTTAGAAACTTCGGTGCGTTGTGTAGATGTATATATTTTGTTGTGTTGGTGAAACTTATTTGTTAGTTGATTTGATAATCTGAACAATGCAACACTGGTAGGTGTTTGTGTGTGGGTTGAAGGGTTTTTGATTGGTTTCATGCTTGGATTTAATACTGATGTTGTGGGCAGGGTATTAAGTGCCAACCTGAAAAGGTAGTAAGTCACTTTACTCCCTGTTAAAAATCCTTGCGCACCTATTAGGTTGAGTATTGTCAGGTATGTATATAGATCAGTTTGGTTTTTGTACGGAATATATCGCTATATATCGGGCAGCTGTCATTTTTATATCGAATTGTCAGGTACGTTTGTTGTCTTATTGTTGTAGGATTTTTATTATATTAATTTGTTGGAGTCGTCTCTGTAAAAATATAAAAATTGCTGTGTGCTTCGGTGTTTGTAGGGTTGGACAAAAATGTTATTTTGTCTCCATACTGGGGAGGATTGTAACAAATCTTTCTTTGGACAGTTTTATTGTCAACTATTTATATAGTGTAAAGGTCATTGAACAGGTGACTAATGAAAAATCTGGTTAGTAGATATTTTTAGATCTGCCAGGTAGTCAGGTGATCAGTTTGCAACTGGACAGTTGTTGAAGCCAGATGTGCTGAGAAATATTTTCAGTTTGTGGGAATTATTGCCAGAATGATATCCACATCAGGAATACTATTGGCATAGGATATATTCTGTGGGTATTCAGCTCATTAGGATGATATGGACTCCCAGGTAAACTATTTCATTTCAAGGTGACCCAGCCCCACCCGTTCTTTCGCGTGGAATATTTCGCTTCTCGGTTGACCAATTTTGTAAATATGGAGTGTACGGTTGTCAAATGTGTTCTATTCGCGGTTTTTATTATATATATAGTTCCGGTTTTCAAATAGTCATTTTTGTTCCTTTTACAGGGGACTACGGTCAGAGTGTGCCTTTATACCCACAGTACAGTTCAACTTGATATGGAAATGTTACAATATGTGTATATATATAATACTGTTGGCGGTTATGTTTGATACGAGTCAACTGATAAAAATAGTTGTTGGAATTCTAAAAGTTCAGAGAGAGGGAATGTTTTGGTGTTTAAGTAAAAGTGAACTCTAGTTTAGTTCGACAGAAAATTTTGAGACTTCTGTCATATTTATTTCATTACCAGTCCGTTAGATAGTCCGATTGATATAAGTAATATTTGACTTTGATGAAGTAAAACTGTATTGTTGTGGAAAATATACGGAGACTGAAGTTGACTAGATTGAACTGTGTGATGTCTGGAAAATGGACTGTGATTAGACTATACTTGATATATTTATTTGAATTCTTATATTTTATTTATGTGTATTTATTTAGACTGTTTGGTGTCTTTTCGTTGTGTGCTATTGTGATTGTGAGATAGTGTTGAGAGAGTTGAGAGTATCTGCATGTGAATCTTCTTTTGTTTATTTATTTTTGTCTAGTGGTTGTGGTGTAAATAAATATATATTTTTATTTGGTTTGTATTTGGACACTCAACTGACAGATCTCAGATTTTGATATAACTTATTTGTGTTGAAAGAACCCAGAAGTGGTTCCCACTTCGTTACTAATACTAAATCATTGCTTTAAATACCCAAACCAGAAGAGTTATTTTCAAAACAGCCAAGTTTTTTTAGTAAAAAGATGAGTCAAATTTTTTAGTCATTATTTAAAAAGAGAATTAAAAAAAAATTTGTATCTCAACTTTTTAGTAAAAAGATGAGTCAAATTTTTTAGTCATTATTTAAAAAGAGAATTAAAAAAAATTTTGTATCTCAACTAGAAAAAAATAGTTTGATGGGGATAATGACAGTGAAAAAAAATAAGAAAACACACAAGCTTATTCACTTTAGATAATGTAGTATCTTATGAAGTTGGTGGTATGTTGTATAAAGAAAACTGTTGTTACTAAAGAACGAAATAAAGGTGTACTAAAAATGTTATAAAGTTCATTTTATTTTATTTTTAACATTTGGCATCTATTTTTCTTAACTTTTATTCCATCACAGTGAATTTTGAATTAATTGGAAAGTCTAGATATCTGAGGTACAAATATATACTAGACGAGTCATAACTATCAGGTACAAAATCAAGTATGAAATTATTTCCAGGCAGGATCATTTGTATTTATCGTTTATCAGATCAATGTAGATAGTTATTATGACATTCCGGTATTGAAATTACAATTTATTTTATTTCGAGACTTTATAGGGAAAACGGTATTATTTATTTTGCCATAGGGATAATTATACCTTTTTTCAAATTTTCACCACTTTTTAACATTCACCCAGCTTTCAAAACTATGGTTAGGGAGCAACCATTTGATTTTATGGGGGCGATCACATTTGAAATAAAAACGCAGGACCAGGATTTTGGGCAAAATAAAAAGACAGGATCACTTTAGGTGAAAAAAAAAATGCAGGACCTGTGTCGATCATGAAATTTTTGGTTTAAATGAAATAAAAAAGGACAAATATACCTAAGGAGCAATAAAAAAAAAAGACGTAATCCATTGGACAGACAAAACCGGGATCAGAATGGAAAATTTGGAAAATTGTGAATTAAATCAGGTGACCTAAACTCCCCATTCAATGTTTACTGTAAGCACATTGTCTATACAGTACTATCATATACTATATGTGCATCTGCAGTAAGGTTTTAGAATTTTGATTTAAAAACTCGTTTCAAAAAGGTTGTGAATATAAGCTTGTGACCTAAAGTCATCTATCATTATTAACTTTATGCATTTTATTTCTATACAGTAGTACATTCACTACATCAGGTTTTAGAAAATTGATTTTTCCAAGCTTTTGGCCCAATTTGAGATTAATCTTAATCTTTTTAATTCCGTACAGTATTGTCATGCACGTTGTACACTACACTATGTGTACAATAAGGTTTTGAAATATTGATTTTCCCAATTAGGATCTATATTCAAACATATAATTGTGAAGTGGTGAAGGAATAACTCTGGCAATATTTCGACCCGTCCATCTAAGATAATGCGCAGCGAACTTCAGAGTAAAAGTAATTTCTTAATGCAGAAAGGAAATATGAAATTGCGGAAATACAATGCGTCGTTTCCTATTACTTTATGCATTTTATTTCTATATAGTATTGTTATAAACTGTTTTAAAATTTTGATTTTCAAAAATTGGGGGACTACAAAACTACCATGACTAAGCCCTAACAATGATCATTATGTGACTCAATCTGAGTGTTTATATTTCAGTGCAATCATGTAATTAGTAGTCAAAAATGCCACACGAACAATCAGTGTCTTTCATCTTAGTTGAACTTTTCAGAGTTTCGTTTGAACTTTAAGAAAGAATAGTAAAAAAGAATACATTTTCAATTATGCATTTTGATACATTGTACATGTTATGGGAACAGGAACTTTTTGACGTTTTAGGACATACAGCAATTACATCCCTGAGACTATGTTACCACGCAGTGTGCTGTTGAAAACAACATAGCCAAAATACTTTTTTCACTAAAGGTCGTAAGAGTTGCGATCAGTCGTAACTTCTATATATTTAATGTTCCGGGAATACGATACCGTTAGGTTCCTCTTTTTCAGTTCCAGACATTTCAATATAAGGTAACGATTTTGTATACTTTTCATATATCGGAAGAAAGCCATGGTTTTGTATTAACTGAACCAAAGTTCCTTATATTTTTAATTTAAAAACTTAAAAAATTATAACTTTTTAACGAAAAAAGGCTAACAAATCAAGCATGTAATTTTTTAATTTCATTTTAATGATACTGAAGTAAAGGACTTTCATTCACAAAGGAAAAACGTAAGTCATAAGGAATTGTGATAAGGTAGAAAAGCAATAGTTTTAGCAGATAAGAACAAGATAAACAGATTATTATGTTTTTTTGAAGATTGGACTTCAGGATAATAAAAATAGTTCGATTATTTTTTTTCGAATAAAAAAAACCAAAAAGTGTACAAAAATGTTTCGTGAAAGAAGATAAAAACTCAAAATATGTCTTGATACAAAAGGGCAGGACCTAATAGCACATATATAGAAACAATGAATGGTATATATATTTTGAAAACAAAAATGGTCCAAATGGCTAGCGATAAAACAATTTACAGAATCCAAGACTTGTTTTGATATAATTGTGTAAAACGGAAGTAAAACAACTAAAAGTATTCATAACTCATGTAATGTTTAAAGTGAAATGTAAACATTCTTCAGTTCATATCTTACCTTTTTGATGTACCCATAGTCTGGTTAGTGCAGATAAGTCTTTAACCTGTAAAATATAAAAATCTAAAAAATACTATGAGATGTATTTCATTAGTTATTGTCATATATTGTAATGACAGTTTGTGATTAATATACACATGCATTTAATAAACAAACGCATGTATATGATACAACAAATCAGGAGCATGGTAGTGTCCAACAGTCCCTTGTCCTCAATTGTATTGATTGTTTAATTAAGTATCGTAGACTTTGAACCCGTTTAACATTTGTTTGGTTTAAGATTATATTTGATTAGTATATCTCTCAAATTTGACGCAAATCAGAATTTTTATTTTAATAAAAAGAAAAGCTTACCTTTAAAACTGACATTCAATTAACTTATCCAACCCTAGAAAATCCTTATTATTTAAAACGTTATATGTTATATCTTATTTGAATTAAAAACACTCCTACCAAGTAACAAAGCCAAACTTATTGTGTATTAAAAACATCTGGTTTAATTGGTTTTAAGAAGGCAAAGAAGGAGCGAGTTCAAAAAATTGAATAAAAACACCATGAATATTTGTTATTAAACAGTACTAGTATTTGGAAAAACTCCGCATACAATCGGGTAACAAGAATATTTTCGCTTACTAGATGCTTATCAAATGCACCGAATGAACCTTTTCTCGTCACGTAAAGACTTAATGTAAATCATACGTTCAATGCTGTAAATCAGGTAGACAGTCATTTAAATATATTTTGATTCACGTTAGGTCACCTGTAAATTATTGTTATATACATTCCAACTGAATTTTTTTTTAAATCAACAATGGATCTTGTAAATTTCCAATGGATTGAAAATACCCAATTCATTGTAATTGTTTTAAAATTAAAACTGGTGATCTGTTGATTTTAATAGTATACATGTCTGATGCATTTGTCAATAGAAAGTCAGAACAAATTTAAATTATATGTATACATATTAAATACCTATTGGGATTGATTTTTAAACGACCTAAAATATTTGCAGGCGTATTACGGTAGTAGCCTGTCCTTGTCGTCGTCGGCGTCCGTGTCATTTATGTTAGCTCATTTACTTTTGTTCTATTAATTATATTGTTATAATATTTTAGCACAATCTTCCCCCGTGAGAATGATTTTTATCTGGGGGTCATTAAGGTTTTGTTTTATACTTTTGGTGTAATTTTTAAAATTTTATCTGATTTTTATGATTTTTACTTGTTGATGGTCCTTGATGAAAATTGGAAAACTCCCTAAGATCCGTTTTCACCATCTCTTACCGTCTAAAAGTGCATAAAAAGGGACACATCTTAATGTTCAAAACTTTCTTATTTCATATCAGATTTTGATTACCTTTTTAAATTTGTCATAAGGGTGTCTTCAAGGAATGCCAAAATTTTAAAAATATGTATTCAAGGAATGCCAACACACTAAATAAATTAGGTTATTTGTAAAAATCTACAATATAAAAAAGGGTTTAGCAAAATCAACAAGTTCTTTTCATTTGTTGTACATATCATTTATTTTTACCATATAAATAAATAAGAAATGTACTAAAAGTTACTTCAGGCATTTATCATCCGACTTTAATTGAATTTTTTTCTTTTAATTCATTCTTGATCAGTTATACATCAACACATTTTGTTTATCTTTTATGGATTTTAATATAAAAGGGATTAAAAGGGCAAAAAAAGCAATGTGACTCGATATGCAACTTTTTTTCATTTTTCAACCAATTTTTAAGTGTTTTTTTCTTTTAATTCAAGTGCTTTCATAAATATGTTAACAATTTCTTTTTCTATTTTTTATTTGTTACCGAGATACAACGAGCCAAATTTAGCAATTTTGGAGGAACCATACAATTTTTATTATTTATCCGATTTCAATGAGGATTTTTTATCTTGATGAATTCTTTTAGTAGTTCCTATCGTTTGTACTTTTTGAGATGTAGGGGTTTAACGGGGTAAAAAATCGACGTTGCTGGATTTTTAAATTTTGGGGTTTTTCATCTGGTTTTTTGTTGTATGTCGAAACTTTCTTTATAATGTATAGTATATATATCCAACACTACATTGGGTCAAGCATAATAGTGTGTTTACATTACATGTCGACATGTTGCAGTCGTATCATGCTACACACAAAGCCCTTTATTATGTTCCCCCAACGAGGTAGGGAACATATTGTTTGTAGTCGGTTTCTCAAGTCGTCCGACCGACTTTTGTCTGCGAGTGTTCTAGGAAAGGCGGAAGGGTTCGCGACCACAATTTGGCACAAAAATCAAGGCTGTCAGAGTGAAAAAAAAACAGTAAAAATTAGAAAACAAGTCATACAGACTTGATACTTGGTTTAAAAACAGATCACCACAAGTGTTTCGATCGGTTATATTGGAAGATTCAACCTCGCCGCCACTCGAAAATTTAAACAAATGCAGGGAGCCGTAGCAATTCATATCAGGAGCACATGTGGCAGTGGGAACGTTGAGGAAACATCCGTTACGCTGTACGTAACAATTATATCTAATTACTGTTTGTTGACGTTTATGAATAAAACGTATAACAAAATAGCGAAATAAATCTGATGCACTATATGGTCATTTCGTTGACTGACAATTCACCAGCAGTGCTCGAGATCAAAATATTGGAAAACCGGTTAAAGATATAATGATGATTTAATAAACACAATTAAAACAAACAGTTATCCAAACTCAGCTAAGGGTTTCCTCTGCATCAAAAGGAAGAGCCTTAGAAATTTCTAGTAATTTTTTTCAATTTTTGAAGGGAAAATTTAAAGGCATTTGAGTAATGAATCATGCCAGGACAAACGTTCTGGCTACTGGGCTGATAATGACCTCGGCGACTAACAGTCCACCAGCAGTGACATAGACATAGTGGTAGTAATTAAACGTATCACAAAATACCGAAATAAATTTGCACTGTATGGCCATTTTGTTGACTAACAACTCATCAGCAGTCCTCGAGATCAAAATATTGGAAAACCGGTTAAAGATATAATGATGAATTAATAAGCATAATCAGCAAAATCAAAACAATTTAAACAAGCAGGTATCCAAAATCAGCTAAGGGTTTCCTCTGCATGAAAAGGAAGAGCCTTAGAAATTTCTAGTAATTTTTTTTTTCAAATTTTGAAGGGAAAATTTAGAGGCATTTGAGTAATGAATCATGTCAGGACAAAAATTCTGGCTACTGGGCTGATAATGCCCTCGGCGACTAACAGTCCACCAGCAGTGACATGACCCAGTGGTAATAATAAAACGTATCACAAAATATCTAAATAAATTTGATGCACTGTATGGCCATTTCGTTGAATAACAACTCATTAGCAGTGCTCGAGATCAAAATATTGGAAAACCGGTTAAAGATATAATGATTTAACTCACTAAACTAGAACAGATTAGTGGTGAAGAGCTTTCAAAGGCTTCACCCCTCATATTTTGTATAGGTGGAGTTGAATATTTTTTTCAAATTCAAAGTACATTGCATTAACAGTTAGATAACCGTTATTTCCCCACGTGTATAGTGGATTTAGCTGCTTGCTTTTGTTTTAATAATGATCGTGTATAAGGGTTTGATGGATTTTTTTAAATCACCAAATAAAGGGATTTGCTGAGCACAATAATACGATAATAGTAAATCTGGTATATTTCATGTAACAAGATGTTGTTCGATTCTGGCTGACGATATTTTATGCATCAGTATTACTCCCGCTGGACTTCAACTGATGCTAGACATTGTGCTAAATATGCATATCAATGGCGTTTTTGCTTCATTGCTGTGAAATCCTATATGTTACAGTTTTCGGTAAACTCGTGAACTAACCCTTTGGAATGTGCTTGGCATATAGGTAATGAAGTCATTCCTCTATCCGAGAGTGCGACACACTTAGGCATTCATCTCGATTCCAGACTTGCTCGACTATCTGAACGAATAAACTGTGCCTGCAGGAAAGGTCGCAATTCCTTCTTTGCACTCAGCGGACTACGTTCTAAGGACACTCATCCTAATTTCCTTCTCAGATTATACTTATTCGTGGTACTACCGACTGTTCTCTATGGTTGTGAGCTGTGGTCAGATCTGGAAGCCAAAGACATTCAACAGCTGAATCAGTTCCAACATTTCATTGTGAAATGCATTCTTGACTTAAAACCTTATACGAGATCTGACAAGTGCCAAAGCATCCTAGCTTGGATTGCGTCCAATCATATCTCAAATGGATAAGTGAAAATTATACTTTTTACAAATAGACATGTACCTGTCTAAACGGATCTTTAGGTGAGACTGATCTTCTTCTTTATGGACACACGGCGTAAACATCATGCTTTTATCCCGGACATTATTAATATTCTGTGGAAATATATCTGACTTATATTCTTACCTTTTTGGTTTTCTTCTTGAAGGATCCTTCGTAACCAAAGAACTTTGGAAGAATATTGTGCGTGACGCTGTTGATAAACACCAGTCTAATGCGTGGAAAATCAGAACAGCTGCCGACTCCCCAACCCTAATTCCAAAGATTCTAAAACATTTAAACCAACTTTAAGGCTTGCAAATTTCTGGAAAAACTCCGAATCAAATAGGGAGATTAGGAACTCGTATTTAATCACGAAATACAACCATACCTAACTCTACTGGAGGAATTCTGTAATTCTCCTGGAATATTTCAATTACAGGACGCTTGGTGGGATACTATATTAGACAACTTTCCATTAGATCTGTTCAATGAAATTTATGGTAAAGATGTGTAAGAATTGTTTCAAGTGTTACTAGGAGGACCGATTGACTATACAAAACTTTTTGTATAGTATAGCTTCCTGTCACGCCCATCTCATTCAGTGTATTGCGCAATATAACAGGGCTACTCGAGCCATGCACTAACCCATTCACGATGCATGAAGTGTCGACAGATAGAACCGCGTCAACCGTACGTTTTGTTATATACTTATAGTATGTTTTTGATATCAATATCCAAATAGGTATACTTTTTGAATATTGTACATATGTTTTGTATTGATTTTTTCAATGTGATATGATATTATTAATATTATTTTAATTTTGTTCACAAAATCTCTGTACAATGGAGAAATGAAGATATGAATGAACCATAAAAACCAGATGTAAAACTGGAAAAAAAATATATATCCAGCTACCTTGCTTTTTTGGCCCTTTAACCCCTCGTATTGGGAACTAATTCACGGTGGCTTCATAATATCCTGATTGTTCCACGGGTGTTCCTTTTAGCGGAATAGTTTGCCATTAAATATAATAGAATAGTTTCAACGACATTTTGAAACAGTGCAACATAGGTATTTAAACACGAAGACGCCATTAAACAACGCCGTTGAAACTTTAGGGAAACTTTACTATGAAGTTGCCAAATATGCCGTCTGATGTCTGTGACATTGGAATCAAATTATCCATATTTTGCCATGAATATATAAACTGTAGGCGTTCAAAGCAGGTCATATTAGAATTCACGTTTTTTTTTTTTTAATTTGAAGCATATTTTTCGCTATCAAATATTTACTGAATGATTCAAAGCTCTAGATATAACCTATAATACTATTGTCCAAGAGCATTATCTTAAGTTTCATAAATTTAGTAATTCTTTGACATTTATTTTTCTGAATAGTGACGATGGTGTCTGCTTTATTTTGGTATTTAATTTGTTGTATATACGGTATTTTGTTATGTTAAATAAAAAAAAATTATTTCGACAACGTGACTATTATAGATGTTTGTCTGACCTCTGTGACGTTGGAATCAAAATATCAATATTTAAGCACAGGTGTAGACGTAAAGCGTTTGAAAGGGATAAAGTTTCGGTGGTTGATCCAGAGCCCTTCTTTGATCGCCAAAAAAAAAAAAAAAATTTCATCGATATAAATTTTGTTTAAATTAAATGGCCAAAAAGTTTGTTCGTCTCGCTCCACTCGGCATTACTTTTTTTATATTAAATTTTACTGCCACGTTTCAAAAATCCTCCGGGTTTTCATATAAACGTTATATTCCATTGCATTCAGATTTTGAACTTCAGGACAGTTTCCCTTTTTTCTTTTTTTTTTGTGAGTAATTCTTTTTTAAAATAAGTTTGGTTTTTGGTCTTCCAATTGTTTTGTTTTAATGCTGCTGATAAGAGATACAGCCATACAGCGCATCAATTTATTTAGGTATTTTGTGATAGAGTTTATTACTAACACCAATGCAAACAATCTCCCTTTGAAGATTATTTGAAGATTATTTTTCCTTTTTGCGCTTCAGTAATTAGCAACACTGGAATATGAAAATTTAACGACCCTTAAAATACTGGTTTCAATGACAAAATTAATCCAAGTCACTTAATTCATTTCAATTTAGGAAACTAAAAACATTATTAATACGTGGACAATAGACAGTTATTTTTCAAATTGATAGCCCCTCTCTTATGGAGCAACCATTTGATTTTTTATGGGGGGGGAGGGGGGGCTAAGATCACATTTGAAATAAAAAGGCAGGGCCAGGAACACTTTAAGTGTGAAAAAAATGCAGGACTTGTGTCAATGAGGAAATTTCGGGGTTTAAATGAAATTGGGAATTTAGGCCGCAATAGCGTCCGAAAAATATTCCAGGATCAAAACTTCAAAAAAAAAATAGGCAGGATCAACCATTTGAACTTAGCCCCCCCCCCCCCTTTTAAAGTCCAAGATTTATTCATAAAATATGATAGAAAATATAGGGGAGAAAATTGAATTAAGATCTGTTATTTTAGTTTGACAGAGAAAAAAGATTACATTATCCTATTTTTAACTGTATGGGGCGAAGGAACTTACCTTCAATTAATGAATATCCGTGATCGGGTAGAAGGTGCTGACGTGAAGGGGTACATGAACTTGGCTTTATTCCATCTCATATGACAATTAAGTACATGGTAAAGAATTTTTATTGATGGTGTATGTATTTTACATTTTTACCGGTAAACATGTATCAAGTATAACACAGGTACTCTTTTCAATATGTTTTTTATTATATGGATTTACATGTCACCCGAATTAAGAATATAAAGATATTTCAATAAAAACAAAGAAATTTAAAACCCAAGCATGAAAAAGGATTACTTCCACACAAAGATAAAGCTGTTTTTTTAAATATTTAGATTGTTTGTCCACTTAAATTCATGCAGTTAAACAATTTCTAAATAACGCTAAGGGAACAAGTAGTAGCTTCAAATTTATCCTATCAATTTATTTACTTAGTAGGAGATAGACGATGATTGAAAATAACTTTATCTTAATTTGTTAGGTACATGTGTATCTACTTTTATTGGTTAAGGTAAGTGCCTAACACAGAAATTGTATTGTCTATAAATAGTTGACAGCCGATTTTGCACTTCTTCACACATTCTTTATTTAATAACTTTAATTTGACAGTTAAAAATAAAAGTGAAAATTTGATCTGCTTGACCGCTTTTAGTCATTTTGGCATTTTTGAATTTTCTCTTCAATCTTTTGGATTGGTTTGATTTGCAACACTTAAGCTTTGAGCGCTGTAACAACGATCACAACTGATGAATCGTAATCGACTAGCGCATGAAAACTGGTATCAAAGAGTTTATCTAAACTGTAGGTAAAACGGGTTCTTGAATGAGTATAACTTTAAGTACATCTATACTGAAAACAATGCTTAATTAAACTATTTAGAGTATGATTAGCAAATAATTCGTAATTTCTTTCAAAGAATATCTAACTTCACGTAATTTAGATATAATTTACTAACAAATCGTAAAAGTTTTGGAGTGACAAAAACTACAAAGAGGATAGGATCATCGCATACAAACGAGTAATAATTGTGTTGAGATACCAACACTAAGTCTCCCAAACGAAGTTCCCCATAAGCTACTGTACAAGGAACTCTTGAATGTGTCTTTCAATAAGGAGGACCAACATTTAGGGTTTTACGGTTTGGACCTAAGCCATTTCCAATTCATTAAAACGCGTGATTTTGAGGGACCCCCAACAAAATGTTCACATCTTTGAATGCATCTTCCCATAAGAAGTAAGAATATATATAATTAAAGGGTAGGGATTTCAAGGTTTTCCAAATTGTAGGCAAATCTATTTTGAGGTGGACTGGGCATAGCCCCTAGGGATCCCAAGACACATCAATGAATGCATCGTCTCATAAGGAGGAAGAAAATATATGGTTATAGAGTGGGGATCTTAAGGGTATCAAATTATAAAGATATAATAGATTTTGAAGAGGCAGTGCATACATCATAAGGATCCCCCATATACATCAATAAATGCATCTTCACATAAGGAGTAAGAATATATATGGTGGGGTTATCAAATGTCTGAAAGACAAATCTATTTTGAGACGTGGGGCATACCTCCCCCCCCCCATTATATCAATGAATTCATCTACCCATCTAGCAATCCCGATTACATAAAAGAATGCATCTATCCATAAGGGGTAAGTATATGTATATGGTAATAGGGTGGGGATCTCAAAGGTCTAAAAATTACTAAGACAAATTTATTTTGAGGGGATGGGGCATATCCCCCCCCCCCCATTACATAAATGAATGCATCTTGCTATAAGGAGTAAGATAAGAATATATATAGTTATTGTGTGGGGATCTCATAGGTTTCAAAGTTACAAAGACAAATATATTTTGAGGGGCAGGGACATACCCCTAGGAACCCCACCCCCCAATACATCAATGAATGGATCTTTCAATAAGGAGTAAGAATATGTATGGCTATAGTGTGAGGGTCTCAAAGGTGTGAGAGTTACAGAGACAAATCTATTTTGAAGGGCCTCGGCATACCCTTAGTGGCCCCCCATATACATCAATGAATGCATCTTCCCATTAGAAGTATATATATATATAGTTATCGGGTGGGAATCTCAAAAGTGTCAAAGTTACAAACACAAATCTATTTTGAGGGCTCCTTATAGAATGTTGCTAAAAATTGACTAAGTTTCTCAATCCGTGAATTCCGCAAAAATGTTTCAAATGTATCCATAATAGGAGTTGCACATGTCCATTAGGTTCCACTAGCTATGCGATTAGCATTATATTTTTAGTTTAGTTTCGTAATGTTTAAAACTGATGGGTAAAATTTGCTGATATTTAGGTTTTTTTCTGACCACGAAGCTGATTTATGCTGAAAGAAGGGATGTTTGACAACTGATTTAAGCAACTTGTGTGTTTTTTAAGTGTATAAATTTTGCACGAAGTTTTGAAATGTAAGTTACGAAAAAATGAACCGAAATACCTGACCTATTTTATTTCTTTTTTTAAATGGCCCCGTGCTAAGTTTAAATTTATACCATATGTCATATCCATTGAAATTCTACATAAAGGTGGGTGACAATTTGTCCTAGAATTGGGTCATTTAAAGGTGGGTGACAATTTGTCCTAGAATTGGGTCACTACAAGGCAGTTTGCACAATATTTTGAAAAAAAATTATCATCTCCGTTGCTATGGCTATCCAAGGAAAAAAAGATATTTTGAAAGAAATCATTAAGTTTCCCGGACTGGCACAACTTTGCGATTATTTCATATATACATATTTGGGTCTAAAAAACAAAATAAAGGGAAGATTGTGCATGACATATAAGTACAATTTCATATTTTGTGGCTATAATTCAACTCAAAATGACAATTGTATAGTACTACATTATATACTAGTATACAAACACTCTACCAAGTTTGAAGGCTCTGGATTGAAAACTGTAGGAGAGGTTGATTACACAATGTAGATACCTCCTTAAAGAATGTTGCTCATACTGACCAAGTTTCCGTGACAATCCGTAAATTCCGCAAAAATGTTTCAAATGTATTCATAATAGGAGGTGCACATGTCCAATATATATACAAACATTCTACCAAGTTTGAAGACTCTGGATTGAAAACTGTAGTATGAGTTTATTACACAAAATAGGTACCATCCTTAAAGAATGTTGCTAAAAATTGATTACGTTTCACAATTCGGAAATTCCATTAAAATGTTCTAAATGTATCCATAATAGGAGGGACACATGTCTATTATATATAGAAACACTCTACCAAGTGTGGAGGCTACTTTCCCAGCCTGCCCACTCGCCCAACATTCACCATACTATAATCTGGATTTCAGTCCATGTAACCTGGCCGTAAAAAATCATCCAGTGCTTGAATACATGGCTATATTTGATACATTTCATGTAGCATAAATAAGTTAATGGCATATCTGTAAATTGACCAGACCTTTGCATAGAGCTTTAAAATAACACCGATATGGTCTAATATTATCCGACCCTTTTTTACCAGCCCTCCCAATTGTCCACTGTAAATGAAAACAAAATAATCCAATAACTCCTGCAAAAAATGTCAAATGAAGCTGGGGGCATAGAGCGATCGACTTCACATCATGAATAATATTCTACATAATATGAAAAAAAAGAAAGTCCATTTTGGGAAGAAATCTGGTCCAATAGCTCTTACCAAATCAGGAATCGAAAAGGTAACGTAATATGATGAACTACATATCATTCCTAACAATAAAAGCAATCGAACCAGCGGTCTTGCGAATACAGTAAGACAGTCGAGGCAACCAGTCTGATATTTAATTGCTTTTTACCTGAATATGTTGAAAGAAAACAATTTAAATTAACAAACCGTTCTCAGAATGAGGTATATTACAGTTGAGTTTCTGTACTGACTTGATAAATTATACACCTTTCACATAAAAAGACATTATCAACTCCGTCTGAAAATGATTTCAACAATAGCACATATAAAGTATGTTAAAATTAAGGCTATAATTTTAGAATTCAGAAGTACCCAAAACACTGTTTAACCCTATGACCTTGTGTTTGTATATTTTTTTTTATATTTAACTATAGATGATGATTACATGTGCAACTTATCTTACATGAAAATACATATTTAACCTGAGCATGGCACAATAAACAGCTTTTTTCCTTTGTAGGGTGGAGTGATATACAAGCAAGTGTGTTGTTTTATGAATAAGAATGTATATCAATGACTTGTGAAAAAATTAGCAATTTTAATAACCCTCGCTTAGAGATATATAGTAATGGGAACATTCCGTGCGTCTGTCCGTCCTCGCGTATTTACTGAAACTACTCGTACATCCGAGAATTGGTTTCATTGAAACATTCATAGAATCTTCAGTACAAGGTGCACACCAGCTATTTTATTTTTAATCAGAATTATTTATTGGTTTTTCACCAAAAATGGACTTAACATTTTTTAATAATATGGTAATTCAAGGGGTAGGCATTCAGGATCCGCAACTCCTCGAAAACTTTCGGGGAATCTTCAATGTATATTGCCATTCTGCAGCTTCTATTTTGTTTTTTATCAAAATAATTTTTGAGGTTTCCCATCTACAAAACTGGACGTATACATGTCTTTATATTACTGTAGCCAAATATAGCTATAGGCACACTAAAGTTAGAGTGCGGAAACGAAATTTGCAATTTACCAAGTTATAAAGGGGCATTACTCTAAAACTGTCCAAATTCGAACTCTCTCTGAGTGTTGTGATAGAATAAAACAAAAGTAAATTAGCGGAAACCTAACTGTCTACGGACGACAACGCCCCGGGTTGACAATGACCCGGGTCTGAATTCTATGGTTCTTGAGCAAATGAAAGATTATTGATAAAAGGGGTTGTGAATGAATTATATATCATTTAATGCGTCATTTCATGAGGAATAATAATATATCTGATTTATGGATAGGACTTATGGTTTATGAGTAAATTCAAGATTATCGATTAGATGGGTAATTCTCCTTCCCTCTATTTGGGAATTAAGTTTTGCTCATTTTTCGCGCCTTGTTGTGAGAATATTAGGTTATAAAACAGGGCTGTCAATTTTTCGGATAAAACACACATTTTATATAAAGTGCTGGTTGAGATTCCCAAAATACCTTCTATGATAAATTGCAGGTAAAATGTATGCATGGTACGTTAGCTGTACATCACGTATAACATCGTTTGCATACAAAAAATGGAAAAAAATGAGGAGTGAAAAAAGAAAATGTTCCTCAAAATGTATGAATAAAATCTGTTTTTGGACACTGAATAATGATCTAAGACTAGTCAATATTTCTAGACAAACGCATGTAAGCTTACTTTTAAGCTTACATTGAATTAATTTATTCAACTCTAGAAATTATTACAATTTAAAAGGTTATTTGTTATATTTCATCTGAATCAAAAACATTCATACAAAGTGACATGGTCAAACTAGTTGTGTTTTACAATGTAAAATTATTTGGAATAATAGGTTTTTAGAAGGCAAAGAAGGATATTGAAAGAAATGGCGATTCCAAAATTTGGATGACGAAAAAAACTGACCTATCAAATGAAGCGTTATATCCAATATTAAATTATTGCCTTTTAAATTGACCTGATGAACATTGTCTGTTTACATAAAGCCCGCTTTATACCGAT
Source organism: Mytilisepta virgata (assembly GCA_028015205.1). NCBI lineage: Eukaryota > Metazoa > Mollusca > Bivalvia > Mytilida > Mytilidae > Mytilisepta > Mytilisepta virgata. The sequence goes on along the minus strand of CM051511.1, from coordinate 31,283,993 downwards.
AATGAATGTTATCTTGGGTTTTTACAAAAACTATCAAGCTTTTTAAACATGTAAATTTTCAATGAATTGAAAATTCCCAATTGATTGTAATCTTATAATATGAATTCTTTGTCAGGTGATTTGAGAACTTTTGCCTTTTAATTGTACACATTTATCACATGTTTAGTAGTATAATACCTTTGATTTTGCATCGCAGCTATGTCCTGAAAATCGTTGTCCCATATTTGCCTGATATCGTTAAAATCCATATTTGCCCTCAAGAATCCACATTTGCTTATTATTTTAATTCAGATTTATAAAATTTTTTCTGTGATATTTTTGTTAAAAATACATTTCAGTTGAATTTATTTTCTGATTATATTCTTCGGTCTGTAAATGTGATAAATAGATTATAACATGGAATTTTCAATACTGGCCTTTGCATCACCATGACATTTATAGAAAACGCCATACAGTAATCTGTTAAATTTACAATTGTAAATCATACGTATGGTACCTGTAAAACTTTGTAAATTTTGTAATGAACTTGATGATGAAAAACATCGGCTTGTATATTTAAAGCAGAAAAAACAGTTGAACAGTTAAATAGGCACTATTTATTTGCAATAAATGGTTATGGCAAGGCACAGTTACACGATTGTACGACGTTTCGGCCGCGCACCTATTTACACACTTACTTTTTCATTTGTGTATAAAGAAAATATTAACAGGCGTGACAGCGGACTTTAAGTAAAACATAGATACACCATGTACACTGGGGAATGGACTAAGACCATTTATTGGTCTGGACATTATACTGTTTTTATTTAATAATCTTATAATCCAATAAAACAGGTGCGCTAATATAAAACTGTGTACAAACCACCAGGGAGCCAGATAATAGTACTCATAAACACATCTGACCTTGATTGACCTATTATGCATATTTTCTCTCTGTTTGATGAGGCACATGCGGTGTGACGTCAGTCAGGCTATTTACCTTATCTATATGGTGCAATTACATGTGAATTTTATCAATGGAAACTATATTTTCCCTTGTCAGATGGGTTCCCTAATCGAAGGAATTCAAGGGTTTCTTTACCTGCGTATTTCCGATTGTTCCGACTTATAACTGTATAAAGACATTGCTATTTTTCTAAGCCAACTTCAACATGTATCCCCGCGTACAACGGATATTGCCGATAGTGTACAGTAAATTGCGGTTTGTGTACCGCAAATTGGGATAGTCGAGGCGAGTAAACAAGAGATACAGCAAGATGTTTGGTATGATTTCCCGTTTATATATTGTTTCCTTTCATATATTTTAACATGCTGATATTTTCCAGTTTATATGCACTTCGTATATATAATTATAGTCTGATAATGACTTGTGTAACGAATGAATTTCAACATAGAAGTGACTGAACTGTATCGTTCCTAAAGGTTTGAGATAGTGTAACAATTGATGCGTTAAAAGGCTACAAAATGCTTAAAATCTTTTCAGTTTTTGAGAAGTACCTCTCATGTGGAATTATTCTTCATCAAAATGCGTAAATGAACCAAAAAGGTTTTTTTACTATCCTTATGTACTCTATATTGATGTTCGGTGTACGTGTTGGTGCAGAATTAGACTAAAAGTATGTACTGCACATTGATCATTACAAACTTTAGATATTCGTTAAATACCTTCAAACACTTGCAACTATTTAAAAAAAGTTCCGTTAAACTTTATAATTTGATTGTATATAATTTTATCATATACTTATAGAAAATAAATGTAAAATTTTACCCTACGATAAAATTGAAAATTGTACATGTTTTTGCCCAAATCTTATAAGAACTGGCTTAGCGGGCTGGTATGACTTTGTTATCAACTGTTTCCGGTTTATATCAACTGCTTCAGTTTTATATCACTTCCCTAATCCGTAAATCAGTCGTTTTCATAATTGATTCTATACTTACTAGCACACAGAAACACGGCAGACGATAACGGGACGAAACTGTAGATTATATCAATTCGCTCAAAAATGTTAATACAAACAGAAAAACATTAAGTGACAAAACATTTTGACTAAATGGATGAGGGAAAATGACGATTTGCGGCGCCTCAAGGATATTCGGTAATACGGCAATGAAACTGAAATCATTCAGATAATAATTTTCATAGAGACCTATAGAACACTAATGTTGAAGTATATGATGAAAATATAGCATGTCATTATTCATATTAGACTCATTATCAGCCCATGGTCAAAATCATCACTCGAGTCTGGCGGTTCTCGGGCTGATAATAGGTGTGATATGAAAAATCCCATGTTATAATCTATATATGTCATATATGGCTTCACTCCAAAGCTGGGCTTTATTCATTAAGATTCATAGACGTACCTTTTTCGTAAACTCCTCTCATTTCGATATACGTTACGTCCATTTTATGTATACGAATCTTCGTAAATTCGACCAGTGTATCTCTATTTATTTGATATTTGAATATGCTACGGTCGAGAATGAAAGGAAGTGGGGGTAAATGCCAACGAGACCAACGCCCGCAAACCAACTGCCGTGAAAAAAGACAAAAAGAGAGTACCTTCAACAAGGAACAGAACTACCACTGAACGACAAGCTCTTCATGGCGCCTAAATATAAATTCGTGGACACATTTACAAACTATCTGAACACACCCTATATCTCAAAAGTACACACAAAAACAAAAAAGAAAACAAGCGAATGTCACTTTGGACGTGTGCAACAAGTGCCGCGAAGTTTAACCGGTTTATGAGTACTCAACCCCCTCTACCGTGCAATGTGATGAATAATCAAACATTAAAATGTAGATACACGTGAGGCATCTGCACAGCAAATATTGGAGGTCTTATTCTGTGCATGGACGTAATCACGAAAACTAGTAGCAAACATGAAGTCACTGAACTATGAAATGATGTCAAGGTCAAAGGTAATATGATACTGGCGTATACTATACATTGCAATGCAACTGTATAACAAGTATATTGATGTTTCAGGTCTTATACCTTCTGAGATATGGACTTAATGAAACTTAGATAGATCTAACCAAGAGACCTCGTCGTAAATTTTGAAGAAATCACTAAACAATGAAAGGAAAGTCAATATCAAATGACAAATGACAGACTGGCACGAATAGCTAGTGGTGCTTTTACGTACCAAATATTTTGAGGGTTTGTTGTAAACGTTCTAGATTTAGCATTTATAACGAATATATGGGTCACAGGAATTAATAAAAGTTATGAGGTCATTTTTTTTCTTAAGGTCAGCAGGTAACTGAATAATCTAATTCAAAAGTTGATATCATTAAGAATTTATGAACTAACTAAGGATGGGCTGTGTCATAAATGTTTTGGGATAAAATTCGCTGTACATGTACTAAACTTAGATCAACTTAGACGGTCCTCAATATCCGATATGTCTATCATCGCGACTGTCAAAGTAGGGACATACTGTAAAATTCAACTATTTTTTTCTCTCTTATGCATAGGCAAACAATTTTTTCTGTATGTATTCGAATTTTGTCCGATCAACACACGGTACACTTTCTGATCATTATACGGAACACATGAACACGATAAAATCACAATCAACGGTACACCAGTTGTATACATTTTTGCTAAAATTTGCAACTATAACGACAATAGAAAACTACTGACTAAAATTTTCAGGTCTCCCTTAACTATCAGAAATTACGCCACTGATTTTGATAAAGAAAAATACATAGTTTATCATTTTACATTGGTTTTGTGTGATATGTTATTGTTAACGACCTTTTCGAAATTTCATGTTTAGTACAGAATACATTATTAATATTCACCTTTTACATAGCTGCGGAAGATTTACAAATACTTATTAAAATGTCGACCAATTTATAAGTGATAATATATTTCTAAATAAATAGAAAAAATTACAAAAAACTTACATTGCAGTCGGTTTGTTTATCGCCTCGGCTATTCCAATTTCCGGTACACAAGCCGAAATTTACAGTACACTATCGGCAATATCCGTTGTACGGGGATACCGTGACCGTGACCATGCCTTATTGTGTTTTATTTGGATGTAAACGTTTACAATTCCGTAGTGGTAAAGTCTTGTTGATTTTTGGTTTGTTTTTGTTTTTTTTTTATTTGGGGGGGGGGGGGGGGTGTCAAAAAGAACATTATTGTAGGAGGGATTGTTTCATAGCAGAATTTGTTACATCTTTATACTGAAATGTAATTAGACTAGCCGAGTTTGGCAACACAGTCGTGTGCAAAATAAAGTGTATTAAAAGGGAGAAGAGATTAGTTATTCATTAAAAAGAACCGTATTTCTGTTAGGTATGGGTAAAAAACCTTAGTATCGCTGATTAAGGTCAATTAAGGGGTAGGATTGATTGTCTACAAAAACATAGGCAATATGAATATAACACAATATTATTTTTAAGTTTGACCCCATATCTATGTACATGTATATTTAAATCCATACTTTTTCCACATTTGCTTTTTCTTGCATGTATGATACACATCATACGTGTAATATCTTTGGTCCATTAAATAAAAATTATAATACAAAATTTCTAAATTGTCATTCCCGTTTGAAAAATTATTTCACTAACAATATACTGCAATAAAAATTATAAATAATTCAATATTTTTGTGTTTTAATAAATTTTTTTATATAGTTTTCCTTGACCATATTTACATGTAAAAAGAGGGGATGAAGTTCCACGAAACTGCATGGTTTTACCCCAACAAGTCAGGAAAGTATGGTTCTGCTATTATTGTTCTGACATGAATAACTTCAGTTAGGTCCATCAGTCAGGGCTTACGGCATGGTCTTGTTTTGCACCAATGCCAAAGACCATGTTGTGATCTCTGGATGTGTGTTTGGTTTAATATATACTTCTTTTTTGTGCTTTCTTTGTAACTTCACTCCATGTCCGTTTGACCTCACACATAAATGTAAATCATATACTCGAACTTTGATAATTAATATAGTCTGGTAAAGATCAACCTTTCTTTTTGACTTGCACAGGTAAATTATAAGGTCCTTAACCAAATATATATATGCTTCCTAGGGACATTTCCATCGGTTGCTACAGATTTGTTCAATGACCTTGAACCTTGAGACTCCATATTGACTTGTACAGCTATATTATAGGGTCCTGAATATATATGATCGCTAGGGTATTTTTTATCGGTTGCTATGGACGTTTTCAATGACCTTGACTCTTGACCTTTCTTTGTGACTTGTACAGGTAAATTATAAGAGCAAACACTCCTATAAGGAGTCAATTGACGATTTTGGTCATGTCGACTTATTTGTAGATCTTACTTTGCTGAACATGTTTACTGTTTATAGTTTGTCTTTATCTATAATAATATTCAAGATAGTAACATAAAACTGCAAAATTTTCTTAAAATTAACAATTCAGGGGGAATAACCCATCAAAGGTTGAACGATTCATCTGAAAATTTCATAGCAGGTAGATCTTGACCCGATGAACATTTTTATCCAATGTCAGTTTTGCTCTAATTGCTTTTGATTTTTAGATATAGCAAAAAACTGCAGTTTACGCCCTATGTTCTATTTTAACGGACAAGAAAATAAAACACAAACTTTATTCTAGAAACCCAAAGATCATTTAGACTAAGTATGGCTGTAATTGGTTCAGTGGTTTCTACGAAGATCTTTGAAAAAGTTCATGACGGACGGACGACAAGTCATGGCAAAAGCTCACATGCCCTTTTAGGACAGGTGAGCTAAAAACTCATAATCATGATGATAAAAGATAACAAAAAAATATTGAAAAATTACCTTTTGAATGGCAGAATTATTGTAAATGTAAGATGACTACCCCAAATAAAGAAATAATAATAATTAAATAGATGATTTAATGAAAATGTCTCTTAAATTATTAGGTATTTCAACAAGCCTTCGACAAAATTTCTTATGCAACACGAATTTGTTTTTAAAATTTGTGAAACAGTCTAATAGTGTCGGCACCAATACTATGACTCCTCCCGTAACGTCTAGTAAATTTAAACTTCACTGAGACGTATTTCAAAGCGGAATAGAAGAATTCAAGAGGGACTCAGTCCCTTTCAAGAACTTCCTCAAAAGACATGTGTTCGTCCGATTCACTGCCAGTGCCAGATTTGTTGGAAATTTAATGAATTTATGTACCTTGCGTAAACATTTTGGCTAAAAGTTCAAACTAGTATGTTTGAATATTGTCTACGGAGTCGATGGTATTAACACTTAATCGTCACTGCCGAAGTTCATGTTTATATAAAAATACCTTTCGATTGATCCGTTTCGCGTATTGTTAGTGTTAAATATGGCGGATGTTTAGCCCGTGTGACGTAGACACTCCTTCGGACGGTCTGCTAATTAAGTAAAGTCAAGAAATACCAAAGGGATATTCGAAGGAGGGAAAAATCGAAACAGCTGACAAACTCCAGAGAACAACGAACCCAAGACCAAAACAATACATGCATTACAATTAAAACTAAATCATATGAAAAACACGGACCCCACCAAAAAACTGCGTCTTGTCGGTTGTTTACGCCAATCTTCGGAATTTAGGAATTGTTCAATCTTATCGATCTTGATTGCACGCGTATCGGTACATTAACAAGAAGTCTATATAGATAGGTAATATCACAGGGTGGAAATGAAATAACCACAAATTTTTATTTTTCATGACTAGACTCCTGCAGCGTGTTTTAAATATTATATCATGTCTATTAATAACTATTTTACGGCTGGTAAACTCATATTCAACACCTTTCATACTAGATTTTTCTGATTTAACAAAGTAAAAAAAAATGAGGTAAATCAACATTTTAAGATTTTGTGTTCTATTTTTACTTTTACGTAGGACTAGAAAGCAAGAAAATCGGGAAATGTATGGGGATTCAATGACACTAAAATCTAAGTCACTAAAATCGTCTTCTTTAAGGAAACGAGAAACAATATTAATACTAGGAGAATTATTACGGTTATTTTTCAAAGAGATAAAATGATATTCTACTCAATCACATCTACTTTCACTTTCGACCTATGCATTTAAATTGAGTAGAAAATCCACAGGAGAACATAGAATTGTAATCGGTTCTATTATTTTAGTTCGACAGAGAGAGAAAAGACCTTAAACTGACTTACCTTCTTTTAATCAATATATATCCAGAGTCAGCTAGAAAGTACTGATTGGTACGAACACCATTCTTTGATAACAATTTAAATTGAATTTGGCTTTATTCCATATACAAATTTAAATTGATCTTGGCTAAATTTATTCCATATACGAACAATCTTCAAATATCTGTTAAATGCCCTAAATATAACGTATTTTTACTTTATGAAAAACATTCCTCAGTTTGAGATATTGATGTATTATTATATAATAAAGCTTTAAAAAATACTAAACCCCATCAAACATTTTTGAAGAAAACAGAAAAGATATGTGTGATTATATAATTAATGATAAGCCCTATCCTAGAACTAAACATATTAATAATCTATTCATGGATGCTACAAAAATAAAACAAAGATTACGGAGAGCTCAAAACTTTTATCCATATAGTAAATTGAAGAATGAGATTAAATTGGAAGAATATCTGGTACAAGAGAAAAAACTTAAAATCTTCAAAATTTAACTAAACTCAGAATGAGTGATAACTGTTTATTTATAGAAACGGGTCGATACAAAAATATCCCTCGTCACCAAAGACTTTGTTCCACTTGCAATGTCGTGGAATATGAGTCACATTTTCTACTTTATTGTGCAACTAATGTGACATGGTGTTTTTAGACTATTACATGTTGTATATTTGCTTATTTATTTAATTCATGTTGATATTTTATCTTGTATGGGAGTTATATTGCATTGTGTTGAATATGATAAATCACTACTGTGAGCCTCTTTTTTCTCTTAATCTTTTGATCTTTTTCTTTGCCTTAGTCCTTTACTATCTAATTTGTCATTGGTTCAGATTCTTTGAGTTCAGGGAGTTGCCCTCCATATTTTGGAATTGGGTAAAGGTAGAAAGGAATGACAGAAAAAATATTTATGGAAATAATGGATCAAAATAGTAATACGTTTATTAAGAGGCTCAATCAGATCTATACTTGGTGTTCATCTTTAAGCAGAATACAATGTAAGTTGTTATCTTTTTGTATGAATTCATGAATGAATCTGTTGAGAGAAAGAATTTACCCTGAGCCCTCAAAGGTAAACAAACACTTGGGCTGATGAAGTTTTAATCTATATTTAGATCAATTATATACTGTGTAGTATTATATTTATTGCTTGTATAATCTATAAAAGTCAAATAGATATGGCGCGGAATCAGGGTAAAAAAACTTATTTACGTATATACATAATTATTTCTGTGTATACGTTAATCGAATGAGGAACCAGGGTGAGTTATATTTTCCTAACCAATGTAGGTAAGGGAGATAATAAATTTGTCTCCCTTTTAGCCTTAAGACAAAAGGGAGAGAATTTAATTATTAATTTTTTTTTTATATTATGCTATATCACGACCATCAATCGATCTAAGTCAAAGCCAAATGCTGTGAAACTGAGAAAAACGTTTAGAGGAATTTCCGGTTGTGACTTGGAGGAAACCATTTGCGTAACCTGTTGCATGTATGTCGTACATTTGTGGTCCCGTATAAGGTTTTTAAAGATAATATGAAAATTCTAAGAATGTCATCATACCCTTTAATAATTCCTCTGTCACATACTAGCAGAGATTTTTACATCTGTAATATTATGTTGGCGCTACAACTTTTGGCAGACAGAAGTTGAAGTGTTTCATGCTGCATACGGAATTTCAAATCGTGTTTTCCGGAGCGAAATGGTTGTTTCTGGATCATTTATTTTATTCAAAAGGATTCTATTTGCTGACCAAACATTCAAGTCACCTTTAATTAACCAAAATTTTGGAATTGCCAACAAATACTGACATTTAGTGCAATGCGGATGTCTTATAGATGTGCTGAAAAACGGATACGGAAAGAAGTTGCAAAGAAAGCACAAAAGCACAAGTGTATAACAAAACAAAAATCCTGAATTTATAACATGGTCTTCAGTTGTGGAAAACCACATCATGTCGCAAACCTTGAATGGCCCCAGAGTAATGTCCAGCGGTACATCATTATGTCAAAATATGACTGCATATTTAGGGAATCATAATTTTATTGTCCCCCCCGATTAAAATCGAATGGATACTCCCTCTAAAACTATGCACTAGTCCATATATTTCATTACTATTGATCGGTCAGTAGTATAAAATTATTTAATGTGTAGCCAGGTAATAGACCGGATTATCACATATTTTTTTTTTAAATAACGCCGATTTTGCATAATAAAGCATAATCTGATGCATGTTATTTGCCAGGGGCAATAACATAATACCAGGGCAGATAACAGCCTCACCGACGTCACTTCCGCTCAGCTGTAAATAATAGTCTGATCATTATTTCATGATGGTGAATTAACCGTTCATAAATGTTCTAAGCAGTTTCAAATAGGGGCTTATAAAATCTATAGATCTCGGGGAAATGGACAGGAACTGCAGTTGCATTCATTTGTTTGACTCTATACTCCAAGTGAAAGAAATAACACTGTTTAATAGCTGTAGCTTTGTGAATGTTCACCTTATATTCAGGGATGTCAAAAACCTGACAAAATTCATTGAAGACTGGTAAATATAATTCAACAATAAAATTATTTCTTGGTAGTGGCAGAATATGTGATAAATAGATTAATTCATGGTCTTTTTCACATTGCCCGTGTTATCAGCCCTCGACTGATATCGCCCGTATGTAAAAGACAATGTATTAACCTATAATTATTATACCTCATTATGTTTTTTTTCTATTTAAAATTTAAGACAATAATTTTTCTAAATTTGAAACTATTGACCTGTCAATATGTTCCTTTGCTGTTGGCCGGTCAATAGTTTCCATTACTATTGACCGTTCAATAGTAGTTAGTTAGTTTAATTATGGATAGTTATTAGACAGTATTGAAGAAAAAATTAAAATCTTTTCAAATTTCCCATAGGGTAGTAAACTATACTTGTGACGCGACACCACCACTACCTCTCAACGACGACACACCCCCCCTCCCCAAATCCTTCCAATAAAAACAAACTGTATATTTTTATTTCAATCTTGACATGATTCAGTTAAAACTTGTTATTTTATACTTATTTTCTTATTTTCGAATTCATAACAATCTCCCATTAAAAAAAATGTATTTTATTTGTCAAATTTACAATGTACTTTCACTTTTAAAGTTTACATTCAAAATTAAACATTTTACAAAAATATGGAAGTGTTATATAAATTTTGATGGAAAATATCTTTCAATAGACCCTTTTTTATTTATTTATTTTTTTTTTGCTTATTTTTCACTTACTTTATTATTAATTTATTCCCTTTTGGTTCACATTCCTTTGTGGTTCAACAATAACGTGTACATCTACCCATTTAATTCTATATATATCGATGAAATGATTCATATGATATATATGTACACATGTAATGTATATTGAATATTTGATTCGTTGAGATTTTTAAACGACTGTACTTGTATATGTAGCTGTTCAGAGGGTAAAATTTATAAAACATAGAAAAATTGCACTAATATATTTTCGAGATTCTGTATCCATATAAAATTAAAAATATCATGTTACTTTATGTCTTTAACAGTAAAAACTGAGGACAGAAGACCTTTGAACTTGTTTTTTTTATCGGTATTATTAAACATTAAAATGTATCACAAAATACAGAAATAAATTTGATGCACTGTATGGCCATTTCGTTGACTGACAACTCATCAGCAGTGCTCAAGATCAAAATGATTGAAAACCGGTTAAAGATACTTGTGTTGTGTTTCACTTGTTTTGCAATTGTATATATTTTTTTTTGTCACAAGTCAATTGACTTATATGGCAATAAATTTTGAATTTGAAAAAAAATGAATCTCGATATATGTATATTTTTATTTATTTATTTATTACAGGGTACACGAAAGGAAGAGAAACGAAAAGAAACGAAACGAAAACAAAATGTAACGAAAAGAAACGAAATCATGTAAACCACGAAACGAAAAGAAACAAAACGAAAACAAAATGGACCGAAACGAAAAAAAAAAACGAAATAGAACGAAAAGAAAACTTCGAAAATGCAACGAAAATGATTGAAACGTAAACAAAATGTCAGGAAAACATCGATACAAGTAAACCATGAAAACTATAAAGTAAAATAACTCCCTGTTTCACTCATTCAGGCATCACCCATTAATACCAGCTGTTTTCCGCACACATACATGTACATATTTATTTTCACAATCAGTATTTGTATTAATTTTTTCAGCTAACTATAACTCCTGAAGTTCCACTTTCACCATGGACACAGTTTGAAATGGTGAAACTTATACTATTAGGACGTGTGTGTGTACATATATATATATATATATATATATTCAAAATAGGGACCATGTGAGTTCCACTGATTTCCGTTTTCAGGCCCAGTTATCTAAAAATTATTTTAAGGTCGGTTGGGGTATGTCTACTAAATATTTCCGCGGTCCTTTTTAAAGGGTTCTTTTATCTCATCTCGACCTAGAAATTGGTGCCATCATAAACGATGTCCATCCCATCAAAAAACAATTAACAGTGAAACATTAGCAATTTCACAATTTCAGTCTGGAAATTGGAACCCTGAATCAATTTTCAAAATTGAAAACCTTATTGCACATCTACATATAGTGAAGAACATTATTATAAACAAGGCCAAAAAAGAATTAGCAATTTGACCTCAGTCCAAGAATTGGAACCCTAAACCAAATATCAAAACTGAAATCCTTAATGCACGTCTACACATAGTGAAGAACAATATTATAGACAAATAAAACCATTGAAAGAAAAAAATTGAATGAGTATTTCCAGAGACAAGGCCAAATTAGCTATTTGAGCATTTTCGGTCCAAAAGTTGAACCTCTTCAACGAATTTAAAAATTCAAAACGTTCTTGCGCATCAGTATACTGTATGTGACAATACTGTATAGAAATTAAATGCATGACATGAAAAACGAATGAGGAGTTTATGTCACAAGCTTAAATTTCCAATTTTCTAAATTCGACCCCTGTGGACCCCAAATTTTGAAAAACAAAATTCTAAAACTTTATTGAGCATCTAAATACAGTATGTGACATTATTGTATAAAAATTAAATGCATGAAGTGAAAAATGAGGAGCTCTGGAGACAAGGTTATCTAACCGACGGACGGACAGACGGACAGATGGACGGACAGACGGACAGACCGGCTTATTAAAATATCCTCGAGCTTCATTCGAAGTGCGGGGATAATAATTATTATCAATTCATTGCTTTCATTCATTTTATTTGTTCCATATACTGTATTGTTCATCAATTAAAATTTATTTATAGTATAGCTTTGATTTACAATCTAAGATATATTCTAAGATATTTTTTTAGAATTATCTAAATATATGTGTGGTATTACGACATATCAGAATAGATTCGAAAATTATAATTTGTTTTGAATTTGTTCCTGTTATTTGTGCAAATGTTACCATGGAAATGTGGTATTCGAAATCCAATTTTCGAAATTAGACACCCGTGTGCCCCAATTTTTGTAAATCAAAATTCTAAAACCTTATTGCACATCTACATGTACACACAGTATGTGAAAATACTGTATGGAAATTAAAGCATAAAATAAAAAGTGTATGAGTAGTTCATGAGGTCAAAAGCTTAAACTTCCAATTTTTGAAATTTGACCCATGTGGATTCCAATTTTTAAAAATCAAAATTCTAAAACCTTATTGCGCATCTACATATAGTTTGTGGAAATACTGTATAGAAATTAAATGTATGAGGTTAAAAATGAACAAGGAGTTCTGGAGACAAGATTATCTAACGGACGGGCAGACGGACGAACGGACAGACGCGGACAGACAGACGGACAAACAGACAGACGGACCGATTACAAATATCCCTGTTCAAAGCACGGAGATAGTTAGTCGTCAATTTGGCGTTAAAAGTAATCATTGTTTATTATGTACTGAACAAAATTAAATCTAGCTTCCCAAACATACGCAAATGGACATATCTAGGTAGAAAAGACAGAAAGTCTCTTGCTTTTTTTATTAGAATCGATGCGGATTTTGGCAAGTTACTCTTTGGAAGGGCAAAATAAAGTCATAATTGATGCTTGTTGATTGAGTTGTTTTATTTTGGTTATTTAGTTTCACAAAGTGTCCTACGGAATGTCAGGAGCTCAGTTTGATGAAGGCTACAAGACACGCTCCCTGTACATGTACATGTAGTTTGAAAAAAAAAACGATAAAGGTGTTAGTTTGTCTGTTTTTTCCCCAGTAGCCCCATTAATGTGTATCTTTTACATGTATACTAAGGAATATCCGTATCACAAATTTGATTTTTATATTGTATATTTATCCAACTTTGAGACATCACATATTGGATATTATAGGCAAACATGGAGTTTTTGTCGTTTTATAATTGTCCACCTAATGTTGGTCAAGTATCATCAGAAATAATTAATTTTGGCTCAGCGTAAATTTAATTTCGTGTCAAACATTTATTATATTGGTCCAACGTTGGCCCATTGTTATGACAACAATATATGGCGTTGGGCCAATGATGGGGCATTGTCACTGAACTAATGTTTAACGTTGGTCCAACATTGGGTCATTGTCATTGAAATATAAGTTGACACTGGGCGAACGTTGGCCCAATGTAAGTATAATATGTTCTAACATGAGTTGAAAGTAAAGACTGGAAAATCTTCAACGAGTTTTTTAAATTCACGTCTTTTCCAAGTGGAGCGCTGCGGAACGAGGGGAAAGAAGCTGAAGTTTAAAAATGAGTTGAAGGTTTTCAAGTTCATTCACTTCTGAACGAGTACAAGTACCTATTTCTTCTGTAAATGGTGGTTGTTTAGATTTCCTGTACCTACGTAAATTCCTTGAGCACAGTCGACGAAGTTAAATAACGTTACGCCTGATTGGTCAAAAGGTGATGAAAAAAGAATTATGATCATGCATTTAATTTCCATACAGTATTGTCACCAACTGTATGTAGATGCGAAGGAAGGTTTTAGAATTTTGATTTTCAAAAACTGGGGCACACAGGGGTCGAAAACTGGACATTCAAACTTGTGACCTAAACTCGTCATTCATTTCTCAATTTATTTTTTTAATTTCTATACAGTATTATCGCATACTATCTGTAGATGCGCAATAAGGTTTTTTAATTTTTATTTTTTAATTGGAGTCCACATGGGTCGAATTTCAAAAATTGGAAGATTAAGCTTGTGACCTCATGAACTCCTCATACACTTTTCATTTTATGCTTTAATTTATATACAGTATTTTCACATACTGTATGTACATGTAGATGTGCAATAAGGTTTTTAAGAATTTTGATTTACAAAAATTGGGGCCCACGGGTGTTGAATTTCGAAAATTGGAATTTAAGCTTGTGACCTAAACTCCTCATTCATTTCTCACGTCATGAATTTAATTTCTATACAACTTCGTTATATCCAAGAAAAATGGAAAATAACATTATGATAGATTACATCATATCATTTTGGGACATGTATCAGGCGATGTTTCTACCATACATTCATCGTAGACTGGCATTTCTATATTTTCGCGATCTACATGCTGCAAGTCTTCATATCTGTTAATAGAATTGGCAGTGGATACATTTTCTGAACTTGCACTCGATTCATGATTGCTTTGCCTAATTCCATTGCTACTATTCCTCCGTTCTACAGACTGGTATGACGAAGAATCAATTTCTTCATAAGAGGGACTGGATATTAACAGACTTTGTTGGATCTGCGACTCTTGTTGTGAACTGTTACAAAAATAATACATCGACAGTTAATTTTATATGTTACACAATTAAGGCAAATAAGAGATATACGATACATACGGAACAATTTATAACTACCCTAACCGAAAAAAGTTTGACGTTTACTTTTTTCACTAAATAATGGTAGCGCTAGATATTTAAGGTATATCAACAAGAGGTTTTCAGAACTTTGATTTACGTAATCAGTACCAAATGATAGCTAAACTAAAACTAATGCAAAAATTCCTTATTAATCTACATAAGATTCTAGATAAGTGCTTTAGATTACGTATTGTATCTTTCCGTTTTTTTTTCTTAATTTTGCTAAATATGTGTTTTATTCTGCCATTGTAGTATGTGTTCTCTATGTAAAGTCAAGAAATAGCAAAGGGATATTCGAAGGAGAAAAAAATCGTAACAACTGACAAACTCCGGAGAACAACGAAGACAAGACCAAAACAATACATGCACTACAATTAAAAACTAAAAACATATGAACAACATGGACCCCACCAAAAAACCGGGGGTAGACTCAGGTGCTCCGGAAGAGTAAGCAGTCTCTGCTTCCTGCAGGACACCCGCCATGCTGTCCATGTCACATCCGATATGTATCTTCTTTCTGGTTTCTAGTATTTGCATATTCATAAGGTCAAATAACAATCCTTGAAGACAATCAAGACAATTAATACTTATGATTCTAACAAAATCAAGACAAGAATTGAAAGAATTTATTTGCACATAATAACTGTACGCAAAATAGCTATTATTAGTTTCCTATACGTACAATGTATCAGTTTTTGGTTGATATGACGCAAATGCAAATGAAAAACGGATACGAATTTAACATAAGGATACGGAATTTAACATAAGCCTGACTTGTTTCCGAATCCTACTATTTTTCATGTATGTATATTTGTTATTATGTTTTTGCTTGTGATTATATGAATAAATATGTTTAAATTAAATGAAAAAACATCTTACACACGAATATCTACTAGCAGTCCACATTAAATTCTGCACTTAAGTTTTCAACATCATTTATGCCGTAAAATTAATGTTCAATTACCTTGAGTAATCTGGACGTTCGTTCTCCGGCGTGTCCGCAGATTCTTCTGTTAAAACAAACGGCAGTAAACAAATATGAAATTCTGGTTTGTGCAAATGTAATGTTATATCATACTGAAGAAGGAAAGACAGCAGAAGGTAAATAATCGTCTGTTCTTTTTGCGTGAACCCCTGAGGGTTCACGCATATATGTTAGTTAGAAACATGGTCTATGGAGGAATATTCGGAAGCTAAATTATTGTTCATTCGGAACACTTATTCTTCTTACTGTATTAGCTTCCTGCAATTAGGAGCACCTCCATACGGGGCTTTTAAAATATTTCAAAAGTGGCAATAAAGCATGAAGAACTTTTCTACAGATCGCTAATTCATTTATCTGCTTTATGATAATAAACTATCTATAGATCACTTTCAAATATGTATGTTTATTTTAAAGCTATTTTGTGTATCCCAAGTGTTTACTTGAGCAAAGTTGGCAGTTGTAATCTGTCGTGCTCTAAGAAGTATCCGTTTGATAACAAGTGAAAGTTTAATGGTCAAGATTTAACGACCTATAATATCGAACATCTGTGTCTAGATATTAATGGTGTTGGGGTTTCTACATATTGATTTATAATGGGTTTTGGTGGTTAGATTTGTTGATTTGTATCAATAAAATTTATGCAGACTTGTAATTTTGACAAATCAGATAAACAAAAAATTTCCGTTTCAAGAACCGAAAATAATTTTAAATTTAAAACAGCAAATACTTTAACAATATAATTGAATTTTTACATATAAAATGTTACTTCAATGTAATTCAACTGTTGATATTTGTTGATATGCTTTGACAAGTGTCATGCAACTACTCTGAACAAAAATAAAATGATAATAACTTTTAATTGAAGTTTTTGTTTCATTCATATTTGTACCTAATATGGAAACATCATCTGTTGTGTTTATTAGTCAGAACTATTCCTTTAAATGTCTGTTGTTGGGTATGAAGTATAATTTCCTTAATCTGGACATGCATTGTCTCATTATTGGTCTTGTGTCTTTGAATAAATTTGGTTAGTTATTGATCTACTTTTGAACATTGGTTTTCCTTTCTTATACCTTTCAATAGAACATTCCTACTAGTTCATGTAGTTTTTAACTTGAAAGAAAAGTTTTAATTAATTCATATACATTTTAACAAAATTCCTAAATCGAATTATCCTGCGAATGATATGATTAAATAATATTGGGTATGCTTGCCAATGAGACAACTTTTCATCAAAGACCAAATGTCATAGATGGAAGCAATTTTGTTCACAGTATGGCGTTGAATGTGGAGTCTTAGAAAAGTAAGCTAAATGACCTCAAATTGACCAGTGTTATACAATTTGGACAAGATATAAATCAATGGCCATATTTATATACAAAACAAAGGTAACAGACACAATAGTAATAAGCAAAAAACAAAAATTTGCAGGCTCCTGATTTGGGATAGGTATATCAAGTATAAATGTATACACAGCAAATTGAATGTATTAGCTGGATCAAAACCCATTTCTAATGTGGAACAGGATTTTACAGCACAAAATAAAATGATAAGCAAGTATTTTTTCTTATAGGTTTCATTTTCAGCAAAGGTAGCATCCCATTTGGCTAAGTTGAATCTGACTCGTTTTAATTTGTCTTATTTGGTAGGTATCCTTCCACATTCCATGAAACAAAATATTGTGCTTGCCCTAAAATATGTTTTTTAAAAAGAAAAGTAAATAAAATTACTGAGAGTTCTAGGTGAAATATTACCTCTACCAATAAAAACCCTAGAAGAGTCATCCATTGCTAGTAGTTTGACTTTTCACACTGGTAAAAAATGAAAGCTAACACCATTTAGATATCTGTACTACTAAAGGAAGAGACCGATTTCATTGAGCCGCAACTCCTCTGAAACCATACAAAGTCGGGAATATTTATGATATGATGTATAAATGTAGTATTTTGTACTTCATAAATTTGTCTTTGAAACAATCTTTTTTCCACAGAAAACGCCAATTTTAATAATTATACCCCCCGCAAACAAAGTTTGGGGGGTATATAGGAATCTACTTGTCCGTCTGTCCGTCTGTCCGTCTGTCCATATATCTTGTAAGCGCAACTCCTCCCAGACCGCTCAATGGATTTCAACGAAACTTTACAGAAAGGAAGTACATCATCCAAAGATGTGCATGAAGAAAAATCTTTGCTTTCCGATATCACTCAAGGGAGATAATTGGACTTCTATTTTTTTGGCTTATACATTATATATGAACCTCATAAGCGCAACTCCTCCCAGACCGCTCAATGGATTTCAACGAAACTTTATAGAAAGGAAGTACATCATCCAAAGATGTGCATGAAGAAAAATCTTTGCTTTCCGATATCACACAAGGGAGATAATTGGACTTCTATTTTTTTTGCTTATACATTATATATGAACCTCGTAAGCGCAACTCCTCCTAGACCGCTCAATGGATTTCAACGAAACTTTACAGAAAAGAAGTAAATCATCCAAAGATGTGCATGAAGAAAAATATTTGCTTTCCGATATCACACAAGGGAGGTAATTGGACTTCAAAGCGGGGGGTATCCTTTGTGAGCTTTGCTCACAGTACATCTAGTTAGTATAAAAAATGTTCTAAGGTTCACGTATTGCCTTTTTTTTTAAAAAAAGCAACTTGTATTTATGTTACTGAGAGTTAATTATGCGATAATTTATTATTAAATTGAATTTCATTGCGTGCTTTTTACTTTAATTAAATAGAATCTATGCTTCCGGATATTCACCCTTTCAACATTTATAAATTATGGTTGTCTTGTTAATTCGAATTGAGCTGTCTGAAAAAATTACAACAATTTACCTAGTACAGAGTCTGTATTTGTAGCTTGATACTTTCTATATATTGAAAATGTAATGCCAAGTATTAATAGACAAGAACCAACAGTCGAAGAACAAACTATAATGATGTGCTTGTCTTTTCCAAAATCTTTATCCTTGTTGTTGAAATCTAAATTAAAAAAACCGTTTGTTTATCTTTGTAGAATGTTCACGTATTACCTTATTTCAAATAACGATAATACATATACATGCAGTATAAACACATATTGTAGTATAGATGTATTGGTCTTAAAACAAAATTTTCGTTAAAAGACTTCCAAACTTGTTAATTTTGGGCCACTTAGAGCTTGTTATACAGCCACGTTGGACGCTGTATTAGGAAATCTGTCTGTCAGTGTTTTTGGGTACTTCCTATCTCGCTTTTCAACTATATTGCAATAGTAGAACATGAAACTTTAAATATTGACCAAAAGATTTGAACTATGCATGTGACGCAAAACGTTTTACAAAATTTTAAACTCGAGAACTTACCATTATCAGTGATGACATTTGAAACAGTAATGCCATAAGAATCGCTCAATTCGTCACTAATCGATATATCGATATGTCCATAACTATTTTTAATTTGACAACTAAACAGATTAATGTCAAATTTATCTATCTTCTTTACTGATAAGGACGCCATAAATCCGAGCATTTTTAGACGAATATTATATAGATGAAGTTCAATGAAATCTTTTGTCAATTCTTTTCTTTGAATCATAGATTCCGATACTCGCTTGTCCTTGTACAACCATAACACGGATGTTGGCTCTGGTACAGAATGAAATAACACATACATGGTTATTTTGTCATTTGTAATGTATATCCTCTGTGACGAAAATATAGGAGGACCTGCAATTTAGTTTTGAAAAAGTTTCATGATCATCCTTCTCTCCTGTTTTATATAATCATTTATCATTTTCACATCTAACTGAGGATTTTCAAGTGATTACGAAAGGGATTTCAAATTAAATGTAGGGTATTTTTTCCACAAGCGGCATTTAATAGAAAGAGCAAAGGCTTGTAGAATAATGTGTTTGTTTGAGGAGACATGTTTTCCTGCAGACCGTTACTTCATGAGCTAACACGTTTAAAATCCGACTCAGCACATCGGTCTGGTAAATATAAAGCAGGGTTCATATTTATATCATATCAACATGACTTCGTCCTGGTATGCATGTAATAATTACCATTATCATATTTTTTCTTTAACTGATTAGTATATTTTGTTTCGTCTTTCCACTGCATTTTACACAACATGTAGCGTCATATTGTTTACTTTTTCTTTGAAAGAGGAACACAAAAACGATTGCGGGGCCTCGGTGGCCGAGTGGTCTAGGTAGTTCGTCATGACTACTACTGATCACTAGCCTGTCAACGCTGGGGTTGTGAGTTCGAATCTCAACTGTGGCGGGGTGTGTTCGACTCCGATCTTAATTGACAAGGATTGCCAATTTTCCTACCGAAGGTCGGTGGTTCTCTCCGGGTACTCCGGCTTCCTCCACCAATAAAAACTGGCCGCCGCGAAATGGCCAAAACGTGCTGAAAACGGCGTTAAACTCCAACTAAACTAAACAAACAAAAACGATTGAATGACATGCAAAGTCAGAATACTAAAAAGAGTCACCTGTGAAAACGAAAGCTAATATTTTCTTGTTTTAAAGAGTTTCGTTATTTCAAGCATAAAACATTGCATACCTAGAACAGTTAGTTCCCCAGATACTGAGTATGTTTTTATGCCTAACTGTCGTCTACAGTAATAGGTTCCTACATCTCTGTAGTCACAATAAGGTATTTTGAGGATAGATTTGTCATCCGCGGACATTTCCCCTTTTACTTTTCTGATACTAGTGTCATTATAAGCGTGCTCCCAGTGGGTTGAAAATCCAGTTGCATCTCCACTGGTAATTGAACAGGTTAAGGTTATACTGTGCGATGTATTACATGTAGAGTATTGAGGAATAATTTCCATACTGAAAGCTATAAATGAACAATTATCGTCATAAAGAATTTGAAAAGGAAATGGTCTTTTTTATGTAAATACAGTTAACCTGCTATAAAATAAACTCTAACTACCAAATCACTATCTACAAACGGCTCCGTAAAAATGTCCGTGTCTGTATACATCTGTATAAAGGACTGGATTCGATACTTAACCAGCCGTGACTATTTACCAGATTCTCATCACTGGCAATCTGACAGTTTCCATTTTTTAAAGTGTCCGCCTGAGTTTTTATATATTGTCTTATTTACTTTATTTACTCTAATTGTACTTTTGTAGCACTTTGTTTTACTATATGTACCTTTTGTAATCACTTATTTGTGTATGTGTGTGTCTGGTATTCTAATTCTTATATTTATTCATTTTAATTTTAGGCTAAAGTACAATTAAACAATCCATTAAACAATTGAGAAGTAATTAGCAATGTCAGTACACACTAGGGGCGCCACTGGGCGGAAACCACAGTTTGTTTACAGTATGCTGGTCCCAAAATAGGCTGGAAAAGGTTGTAAAGAAGCGAATCCAGTTTTCAAATAACTTCCCCCAAAACAGCTCCAACTGGCGTTTACTGTCATTGCTAGAGTATAGTTATACAAAAATACAACAGACTTAAGTTTTCAACTTACGGACCAATACTATATCTATGTCTAAAGTCCCGATCAAGTTTCTGATCCTTGCTTTATAAATACAAATATCAGCGGCCTTATACGGAACAATTGATGAACTTAATTTATACGAAGTTTCATAAATCTGCTCTACTTTCCAAACTCCTTGTTTCCCGCCTGATGTAGGCTGCCAGGCAATTTCAGGCTTTGTTCCACTATATACAATGACAAATACATAGGAAGGCGTGCCAACCTTGCCTTCAAACTGGAATGTATGATCGCCGCCAAGTACATATGGCTTATCTGAAAGACAGAAGTATCATGAATTATACTATCAATTACTTTTTCATTTAGTTGGCCAAAAGATGATTTATTCTTTCTAATTTTAAGATATACCGCAATACTGATATAAAGTATACAGACTCATTTTATATGTAAAATAGACCACTTTTGTCAAATATTTAAAGCAATCAATTTTATTGATAATTATAAATTTTATACATAATGGGAAACGGAGTAGCGTCATTTCCCCACGGATTTTGTTAACTTCAAAAATGTCTCCGACTTCAAAATCTATCGGGGCATATGTAACCTTGCAAGTATCCTCTTAAGATTTGCAATTATTAACCACGAAATTAATAACAAATATAATATCGGCAGATACAGTTGAGATGAGTTCTAACCTCTCAACTATTCGGTCAGCAAAGACTGTTCTAGAACAATTCTACAACGGTTCTAGGGTAGAACCAACCCTGTCATAAATGGTTCTGAGGTAGGACCGTCATAAATGATTCTAGGGTAGAACCGTCCGAATGGTTCTAGGTTAAAACCGTCAAAAATGGTTCTAGGATAAAACCGTCCAGAATGGTTCTAGGGTAGAACTGTCATTAATGGTTTACCCATAGGATTTACAATACATTTTAGAATTATGTTTATATAGAATAGATGATTTTTAAGAACTTGAAATAAGTAACCTCATACAATTCTTGATAATACGATGTATTAAATTTATTAAATACCTTAAATTCGTGATTTTGCAGGTGATACTTTTTTTTTAATTTCGGACTCTACCAGTTATTACAGTACCTCAAAAAAATATATATCACAACAGATTAAATATTTAAATTCTTCAGATTTTGATGTTTTAAATTAGTAAAAAAAACTTACTTTTCACTTTTGTAAGTTAAATTTTACTTTTTTGTACCCTGTTATCTATTACGGTACGGTAAAAATTGATCTGAAAATTATGGCAATGAATTAATTATTTTATGCCCTATCATTTTGATGTTCAAAATTCATAAACTTCCAAAATTTATTTTCTGAACAGATGCAATTTCTAGTTTTTGCTCCATTAATTGTTGCAGTATGTTAAAATGGTTCTAGAGTAGAACCGTCTAGAGTGGTTCTACGGTAGAACTGTTCAAAACGGTTCTAGGGTAGAACCGTCCACAATTGTTCTAGCTCAGGACACATCCTGTCATAAACGGTTCTAAAAGTGTCAGGATGACAGTTCTAGATCCATTCTATAATAGTTCTTCAAACAGTTTAGGACATTTCTAATTAGAGGTTAGAACGGAGCCCAGCTTTAGGTTTTGAAGGAATTTCTACACACTCTGTCATAAACGGTTCTAAAAAGTGTTAGGATGATAGTTCTAGATCCATTCTAGAATAGTTCTTCTGACAGTTTAGGACATTTCTAAATAGAGGTAAGAACTGAGCCCAACTGTAGCTTTTGAACGAACACAACTTTCCTAGTTAATTATTTTATTTCTTATAATTTTGATGTTCAAAATTATTCCAAAATTTCTTTTTTGAACAGATGCAATTTCTAGCTTTTGCTCCAGTAGAATGGTTCTAGGGTAGAACTGTTAAAAACGATTCTAGGGTAGAACCGTCAATAATGATTCAGGGTAGAACTGTTATAAATGGTATAGAACCGTCGAGAATGGTTCTAGGGTAGAACAGTCTAGAATAGTTCTAAGGTAGAACCGTCCAGAAAGTTCTAGGCTAGAACTGTCATAAATGGTTCTAGGTTAGAACTGTCATAAACGGTTCTAAATGTGTCAGGAGGAAAGTTCTATATCCATTCTAGAATAGTTCTTCTGACAGTTCTGAAAATTTCTAAATAGAGGTTGGAATCTGTAAGGATTGAATAAAGGTTAGAATATTTACCCGTAGAATTTAACCCTTATTGTAAAAACTGAATTGCCCATAGTGTGAAAAAATACCCTTTTAGCATGTTCTTTGTTCAACTATGTATGTTGTTATCATCTGATGGTAATCCCGTTTTGATGGAAATGCTCAGCTTCAATAAACTTGTAGAATGCTTTTATTTCAATTAAGCTTACATCTAACTTTTATCTCCTTTACATCAGAAGATATGCCAACACTATTTTCTACAATGCATTCATATATTCCGGAGTTATATCTGGATACTTGGTGCAATTGTAACATGGTGTCATTTTGTCCAGTCAGCTCGCTTGAATTTAAACGCCACTTTATGGTCACTGGATAGGTGTTCGTTGAAAAATTACATGCTAATATCACATTGGTACCTTCGTCAATTTCATCTTCAGTGATAATTTTCACGACTGGTAATACTGAAATTTAAATGCTTCTTTTACAACACCCTTTCTAACTCATCAATTACAGATATCATAAAAAAGTATTATTGTATATGATGTATATAAAGAAGAAAAACATACCCAGGAGCAATCCAAAAAACGCAATCCATTAGACAGACAAAACCCAGGAAGACAAACGTACAACCACAAGCACAACAAACAGACATCGAAAACTAAAGTAAAATGAACAACACGAACTCCTATTAAAAACCAGGCCGTTAACTCAGGTGCTCGGGGAGAGTAAGCAGTTGCTGCTCCGTATAATTTCACGCAATTGAATGCACTTAACAGATTTATAATTACCGTCCTTTATTTTTCATAACCAATATTATAGACAAACAAGATGCCGTCTTAAAAAGAATTAAATTAAATAAATTTTATATGGTAAATAGTTTATGTAAATAAGGCTTGTTTAATTCGTGGTTTTAATTTTTGCTCTAAAGACATTACCGACATCAAAGTCTGGTAATAAATGTTGATTTTGAGCGTATTCGGAAGCCAACTTATTATAACTCAAATGGGGATAAAAAATATTAGCAAAAAAAAAAACAATAAACGAAGTACATCTTATTTGGTTTCATAAAAATTTATACCATACAAAAAACATTAAATACCAGTGCTATTTAATTTTGACCATAGGGCCTTCTATGGTCCGTTTCTGTAATACCAGGGATGCTTTCCATTATGCGGTACGTTCCAAATAAACCAAAAAAGTTTCATAATCATCCTTCTCTCTTGTTTTAAATAATCATATATCATTTTCACATCTAACTGAGGATTTTCAAATGATTACGAAAGGGATTTCAAATTAAATGTAGGGTATTTTTTCCGGAAGTGGCATTTAGTAGCAAGAGCAAAGGTTTGTAGGCTCTAAGATACGTGTTCCATTATTGGTCCGTACCACAGTGGGTCTTTAGAAATGACGTACCAGACGAACCGGAAGAAGAATTAGTGAAAGTCGGTACGTACCGCATAATGGAAAGCACCCTAGCTGGGGAAGTTAAGCTGTTAAGTTAAGGTCGGATATTTGGGCACTAGTTTTAAGGAAACAGAAAGTTTTCCTTTATATTCTGAAATTTTCTGTAGCCATTTAACCCTTTAATACGGTAAGAGTATCGTAAATCACATTTAGTACATACACTGAACTCGCAATTGTACGCTGCGTTGTACTCTGTAAAATTCGTTCATTGATTTGCAAATGTAGTGTTCTAGATCATGCTCTCTCGTCGTGTATATTGGTACCGATACACTAGATGAGATTGTTTTAGCTAATATAGCGCCTCTCCGTATCCATGACAGAGTTGTCGTTGGTTTCCCGGGTTCAACCGAACACTGCAGCACGGTGTTTCTTCCTTGGGGTAGAAGGATAAAATCTGAGACTGTTTCACTGCTTTGATATATCTTCATATTCCTTGGTGGTTCTAAAATTGAATTCATTCCGATGTTATAATTAAATTTGGTTAACGTAGCTAAATACAACGATACAAAAACAAAAACATGAAATATATACCATTTTCTCCTACTCGTGACGTGTTTAATCGGTGGGATAAAAATACATAATATTTTTAACCACTTCCCGGTAATTAAATTTCTACGTGGGAATTACCTCAGTTTTTTCTACAGTTATTGGAACTATAAACTAGAGAAGTCCCGAAATGATGTCTATGTAAACAAACTAAAAAGCAACGACATTTTCGCGTGTTGAAAATCGAAAATTGGAGAAATTCCATAACTCTCTCGTACCTGAAGGAGAATCTATGGAAGCGTTCGATAAGGACAACACTTGCAACACTAGTGTTATGTATTGTCATGCTCAGTCGTTATAAACACTGGTACCAAATCGAACAGCCAAGAACCAAGAAATATGGTGGACATAGCACTGTTAATGCAAATTGAAGAGGATGATTTTGAGGATGCAGACGATGATGACGAAGAGGACATCGATGAAGAAATATTGCCTATGTTCATCAAAGGGGAAAGGGGGCAGATACTAAAAAAATTTCCTTTATCTAGGCTTGTGGTATTTGTTTTGATCTGTTTTGGGTCAAAATCTTCAAATTTACTCAATTTTTGGGGTTGTGCAGAAATTTTGGTATGGGATGAAATTATTTTATCTGTGACGAACCTGGCTAGGTAAAACTTTGGCGAGTAACTGCACGGACAAGGGGAGCATTTTTATTTTATTTTATTTTTTTCCTTAACATATTTTCTTTGACATGGACTATTTGATTTTCGGTTGGGGGGGGGGGGGGGCGTGAAGTCGGGGGCTATGATTTTTTAGAAAAAAAATCCAGCCCTTATTTTTGTTCAGAAAATGGGCAACATCTGGTGTGGAAAAAAAAATCTAGCCCACATTTTGCCCATTGGAAAAAAATAATCTGGCCTGGAGCAAAAGAAAATTCAGACCTTGAAAAAACCCAGCCCTCTCCCCCCCCCTCCCCCGAAAATAAAATGGTCCGTGCCTTGTAATATAATCTTAAGCCTAAAATCCAGGGCTGTAAAAAAGTTTTTGGGCATGCAGAAGTGCATGTTCTGCAAAGAAGTCGCAAAAACACGAGGTTTTGTATTTAAATAAACAGATCATACATTGTTGCTTATATAAAAACGTGGCCTTACAGTTTTTACCCGTTTAGATTATACTTTGCCAGCATGAAATAAAATTAACAAGCTTCACACTTACTTATTGCCTTCCGCAGTCGCTATTTTGATTCCTCGTGTTCGCATATCAGTGGGGAGTATAATCTCGGCGCTAGTGTTGGACACTAGTGTTGAACACTGGTCGTTTTATTTACGAAAATCTCGACACTTGTTACTCGTGTTGTCTGATCGAACGCTTCCTATATGTATACCTAGGAACTTACTAACCTGCCATGACTGACTGTATTTCGTATCGTGTTGCTTTTCCATCTTTTTGAGTTTCACATCTATACAGACCAACATCTGATTTACTAAAGTTGTAAATAGATAAAATAAATTGTCTAATTTCATTATTTCGGACAATCTGTATTCTCGAGGCTCCAACCAAGTCTCTATTGACTATAGTGTTGATACTGTACGTTGTTAGTTTAGGGGGTCCGCGCCATACCACTGGTTGTGTTGTTGACTGGTACGGACAGGTGAAATTCATACATGCTCCTGCTTTTGTATATACAATCTGTTGTGTTGCAACTATATGAGAATAACAAAAAAAATAATACTAAATACTTCATCAGATTTACAGCAAAAAATCAATGTACAAGTTAAATTTTGTTAGAGTAAACTGAAACATAATTTAATCATACAAGAATTTAAAATTTCTCTTAATAATCCTAACTGTAAAGACTTTCTGTATCTTATATTGTAAAATTATCTACCCAGTGAATTTGAAATTAAAGACAAAATCAACTCATTCACGTCTGCTTCATACGTCAACCTATACATTGACATAAAGCCATATATTGTGCACCAAAATCCGGGGATTTATTATTACCTGTGATGATGGACTCCAAGTGAACAAGGGTATCATCAGCTCAGATGCTAGTATTTCGATATAGTCAGAAACTGATGCTTAAAATTTACGTTTGCAAATATGTTAAATTTTAATGCATTGTTCTTTTGTCAGAGGTTCATTTTACTACTAGTAGTTTTATAGGTTTTGCATTCTCCTGTTGTAATATACTGTCTAGTTAGATATGTTTTAAATTCTTGTTACATCTCTGTATTATTTGTTCTCCGTGTTGTGTACCTAGAAATTTGTCTTGTCTTCGGATTCTGTTCACCGTTTCACAAACATCCGTATGACAATGGTCGGGACCTGTTCTAGGACGTAAATAAAAAAAGAGGGAATAAAGACTGGAAATCAAAACACACTCACGGCTTATCGTAGTGCCAAGAATATTTGTGAAACGGTACCCTGATTTAGAATTCTTCCTCTCTATCGTATTGCTTATGGTATCCGCGGATCAAATACTCCGCCTCATGTCGGGACGATATGATTGAAGCATATTAGAATAGGGATGTATGTTGAAATCAGTACAGTGTTGTTGTAATGTAAACACTATACCTTCAAGCTACATTAACGTTACTGTACGCTACTGTACGCATTACAGAGAAATTTTAGATTTCTTGCAAAATTAATTAATCATCCGAAAAGAAAAAGAAAATTATTATTCGTCTTAATTCAAATAATTTTCACTTAATATCTGATAACTGATTTCAAATTTTGATAAACTTTATAGATAGAAGAAGATCGCCTTACCAAATCACACAAAATTACATTGTGCACACAAAAAGAGGTCTATAAGAACTTAAACCAGACTGTATGGCAAGTCTCTAATGATCCACAATGAAAACTTTTTGAAGACATTCTACCGAAATCACAAATTGTTTATTAGAAACTAAAAATATTTGATGTAAATACTATACCTTTCTTTACAAAGAAAAACAGATGAGCGCACCAAAATGAAATCAACATATTTGCGGTCTTCATTATGTTTGGAACTGTAGCCAAGCAAGTAACTAAATAGAGAGCAATACATATTATAGTCTATATTTTTACAGATTTATCTTTTAGCTTACTCACTGGATGTTCTTGTCCATTGTATGTATTAGTTTTAACAAATTCTTCTTATTAATTCGCAGATATTTTAACATACAATACAGTAAATATTAAGATATATCATTAATTAACTAAAGGGACTGGGAAACATTTAACAATATTTCTGCTTTTATTTTATCGGTTTGGTGGTACAGTTTAATCATTATTTAAAAATAAATAGATACAAAAAATAATAACTTTGTAAAAAATATATAATGGTATAAATTATCTATATGATTATGTTTTAAAAGAATTAAGTAAAATTTTATACATTAAATATTCATCGTATGATTTAAAAGAGATTTGGAAAAACGCGAGATTTATTTTGAACAGAAACTTTTGTGATAGAGGAGGCTCTATTGTAAATAAATGCAAAATAAAATCCCAAGGAGTAAATCTCATTTGAAGTGTTTCCTAAACAACAGTAGTCCTTTTTAATAATAGATTGCATCATCAAATAACATGGATTTGATTGTTCTAAATTCACTCGGTAATCCTGGTATATAGCAAATTCGGAAAATCCGTAAAGTCACTGTTTTTTAGAAAAAAAATGTACGTGATAAGCACTTGTTCAATCGGTCATTCGAACTACTTGTCCCTCAGTTTTAGAATTGTTTTATAGTGGACATTCGTAGGAATTAACAAGTTCAAAATCGCGGTGACATGTTTGCCAATTATTACTCCATTCATGACATATAACAATAGGCAAAATAGAAAAAACGTTTTAACAAAGAATTAATACTAATCTCCTTAATTTGTTCTAAGTTGATATTATAAGTTTTTAACACCGTGAATGCTAATTGTTCAAAAATATTCCTAAAAATGACACTTTGCTTTCAAAGATATAATTGTCAAATTTTACACCATGACACTATTATCATTTGAAAGAAATCTGGGGAAAACGGATCAAACAAGCGTCCCCAATTAACTGACTAGTTGATATGTTAACCTTGGTCCTAAAACACAATACTTTTACTTTTCTTGGGGAAAATTTCTTACAAATGCATGCCAAAGCTATGGGAACGAAAATAGCACTTTGGTATGCTAAGATTTTTATGATAAAACTAGAAAAAATACAGATTTTTGAATTCTCAGAAGCAGTTTCCACTTATATTTTTGGATATCATGATGGATGACGAAATGAGAAGGCCAATATGCTGAACAACTACTTAACCTTTCGGGTGACATTGATTAACTCTCGGTTTTTACACGATTTTTTGTGTTGTCCCAAGATTTAAGTGAAAAGTAGATGTATTTAAGAATATTTCGAATGTTTTAGAAACTAGACAATTTGTTCAGGGTCATTGTGCATATAAGCTGTGTGAATTAACCCCTTACATTGCGATATTCTTAACGTCTTGGTATTGTGAACATCACTAAACAATCGGTTTAGGAGTTGAAGCTGATTCTCAAATAACATATATAAAAGATAATTTTCACACGCTATAAATATTAATAATTGGAGGAAAAAAATATATTCAACATTAAAAAATGCAAAGTTTTAGAGAAAATTACTAGCAGTAACAATGACATTGTTTTCATTGTAAATACTTTTCTTATATTATTATTGTATTACACTTACGTTCCCTAGGATTGTCCTGCAGTTCGAAATTAAAAATCATTTACACAAGTGCTTTACATTTTAATTTTCACCCTGTGAACAATTTTGCAGGATATAATAAAATACAATTTCCTTATTCCGGTTAATGATATTTTGTAGCTTTATATTTGTTCCCAATTTTGTTCAGGAAGGATTATTTTAAAACTTCATAGTAAAACCTCATTTTTTAAATAAAAAAGAAGAGATAATATGAAAGAATACAGGGGGACATAAGCTTGTAAGCTTACTTGGTTGAAAGGTATGAAAAACAGTTTCCCAATTGAAAATGGATCTGTTCCATTGATGTTGTCCCTTTCTCATATTGGATTTGACATGGGCAGCATGGCGGGTGGTATACTGCAGGCAGCAGAGACTGCTACCCTTACGGAGCGCCCGATTCTACCCACGGTTTTTTTGGTGGGTTCCATAATGTTAAATATGTTTTTAGTTTTTAAGTGTAGTTTTTGTATTGTTTTGGTCTGTTCGTCGTTGTTCTCCGGAGTTTGTCAGTTTTTTCGATTTTCCCCTCCTTCGAATTGTATTTCTTGACTTTACTCAAGCATTAGGCAATTATTCTGAATAGAGATACGTTTTAATGATACACTGTAGGTGCCAAGTAACACCCGCTTTGAAATTAATCATGAAAACTGGAGGCAAATTTAGCAATATGTCTCTGAACGATGAAACAAATTCTTTGATTTCAATATTGACGTACAAGATATGAATATTTCGTAGATTTACAACTTATCAGTTGTGCTCAAGTCCTAAAATGTTGAAAACCAAAGCAACAAACCAAAACGTTGAAGAGCAAATTCAAAAATGCCAAAAATGACCAAAAAAAGGTAAAACAAAAATCATTTAAGGACAGAGCTATGCACGAGGGAGATACACGCCAGGGACATCAGCCATATGCAAGGGAAAATGATCGGGACATGTGGCATCTATACACTCAATTTGGTGTGTATCAATCTTATACTTTCTGAAATATACAGCTTTTATACAATTTGTTGAGGGTGACGCTACCTCTGGGTTATATTAGTTTTTCGGGTTGATACAGCATGTGATACAGATTTTACCGTGTATTATTCTCTATATATCATATATTTCAATAATATACCAATGTTTTGCACCAGAAAAAACAGAATAAAAGTATGTTCCGAGCCCGCGTTCCGAGTAGGGATGCGATATAGGGTATGCGATATAGGTTTAGGGGTGCGATACAGATATTGCAAAGTCTCGATTAATGCATATAAAAAATGTATGTATTTTACTCTAAATATATGATGTATTTTGTTATTGCCTATGATAATGACAAATATTGAGAACAAATAGTACTATAATACAATACAAATGTTTTGATACACAATAATTACAATGTCTATTGAAAAGGGTTTTAAAGAAAAGAAACTTGCAACATAAAACCAACGAGGACAAGGGTATTCAGACCTCTATGCACATGAGAAACATTCTCATTTAATTCAATTTTATTTTAATGTAAAATGCTAGTGCTATGAATTAATTGTGTTCTCGGATCCCGGGTAACGAATAAATAGTCGCCACGAGTTATAGTTTTCTTATTAGTTCAGTCATTTCAGCTCTAGAATCTCCCGGGTCGGGGGGGGGGGGGGGTTACTTACGATATAATTGGTAATACGAGTGTGACGCAGTGAAGGGTCCCTTTTTTGTTGTTCCCTGTCTTGACCAGGGTCATGATTTAGATCCAAGTCACGATCAAGCTTACTTTATAGACCGATTATAATCTTGAAAGTATCAAATAGTGTGTCATGAACAGGATTACTTTATCGTCGCCCTTGGATCGTCGTTAAAACCCGGCGTCTAGAATCAAAATAAGTAGAAAAATTTCGATTTCGCCGATCATCGCACATAAACTTGTGTATATATATAGTTGTTATGATCTTTTCTATACTTTGTCCTATGTTACCATAGCATATTGGCCTATTAGTCAATTTGAGTTGACAGTGACAGGGTATAATTTTCACACTTTTCAGTCATGAACAGGTTCCGTTTGAAAACTATATTCTGCACACATATATACCAGTAATATAAAAAATTAGCCCCCCCCCCCCCCCATACCCCCGGGCTAGATTGTATGAAGACTGCATATAATTGTAACTATGCTTCATCAGTAATGATATCGTAATTTTTTTCATAAATATTCTTTTGTACGTGTATATGTGCAAATTAAATGTTCATTTTAATTTTAATTGTTGTTGATGAAATCTTTATCTGGATTTTAAATCAATAAGAAATTTCAATTAAATTTGAATTTGTATCGCATTTCGCAGTTTCTCTCCATTATGGAGCAACCATTTGATTTTTAAGGGGGGGGGGGGGTTAAATTTGAAATATAAAGCCCCCCCCCCCCTTTTTTTTATAGAAATCAAACACAGAGTCTTTACGCAATATCACATGACATGTATTTATACTTCCTGGTTCGTCGAAGATCAAAATGTTTTAAAGATTTAGGATGAAAATTTGGTAAGCAATGTTATTTAAATATTCAGAATATGTAAGTTCCTTGCTTCTCTTCCAACATGACAAGTTGCCCCAATAACATTTAAATTCATATTTATAACATATTTTACAAATGCTTTTTAATTGTTGATGGAAAGTTAGGGAGGGTGCCCTATGGCAAGCCGTTTTACTATTTATTCTTACTTCAAGATATCTCATATAATATATAAGATATCTCATATAATATATAAGATATCTTATATAATCTAGTTTTTATCAGATATCTTATAAACTTTATAAGATATCTTCTAAAGTTTATAAGATATCTTATAAAGTATATAAGATATCTCATAAAGTATATCAGATATCTTATAAAGTTTATAAGATATCTTATAAAGTTTATAAGATATCTTAAAAATATTTTTTATATAAGATATCTCATATAATTTATAAGATATCTTATATAGTTTATCTTATAAAGAAAATTGTATGAGATATCTTATAAACTATATAAGATATCTTATAAACTATATAAGATATCTTATAAACTATATAAGATATCTTATAAACTTTATTAGATATCTTGAAGTTAGAATAAATAGTAAAACGGCTTGCTATAGTGCCCACATTCTTTTACTGAGTGGGACGCAATAAATTTGAAGCCAAACACCGACTGTGTGATAATCATGGAATCATTAGTTTGTTATTATTTATTTTTAATATCATGAGCAATACTAAGAGCTACCCGTTCCATGTGTTCGCAGCTAGTATGGTAATGTAAGAGGCATCGTACAAGGTTTTTATCCCAGGCTTGAAGCAATGTTGGCTGTGGATTGGCTAACGAGACGTCAGTTGAGACCCATGCCCCTGCTCCTTGGTACCCTTTTCACATATATTCGTACGATCACGATTAATTGTAATCTGATTTCCGTCTTCAGTTTCAGAGATTGTACTACCCTTCATTTAGATAACTTATAATGTACACCCGTTTATCGGAAAAGAAAATTGTCACGTTGAACGAGCAATACAAATTCAGTCTATATTTTATACATTTATCAATACGCGCAAAAACAAGGCATCCTTATGGCAAGCCGTTTTACTGTTTATTCTGACTTCAAGATATCTCATATGATATATAAGATATTTTATATAATCTAGTTTTTATAAGATATCTTATAAACTTTATACTTTATAAGATATCTCATAAAGTATATAAGATATCTTACAAATATTTTTTATATAGGATTTTTATATACTTTATACGATATTTCATATATTTTATAAGATATCTTATATATTTTAAAAATTGACAAAAATAAATACCCCATGTACAGACGATGCCTCTGTTTTTAGGTCTTCGCCTTATATACAAATTGGCCTTCAAATTTCCTTTATAAGTTCCGAAAAATAAACCAACTACATGTGTACAAAGAATGGAATCGGATTAGATCATCTGGGCATTATTTTAATGTTTAATTACATTGATGTAGTTACTAGCAACTGTTATGTTTTCTTTACAGATTGATGTGATTTGAACGTCGATGGCAGAGTCCTTGGATAAATTTTGTACGGTCTGCGACCCGTCTCCCGTGAGAGCTGTGGAATGGTGTTCCGAATGCGAGGATTTTTTCTGTCCCGAATGCATAAAGTTTCACAAAGCCTCGAAAACTTTCAAATCTCACTGTACAATGACAATAGATCACTACAACGATTTACCAGAAGTTGTTAAGAATTTCAAATTTCATTGTGAAGAACACGAAGAGAAATTGGATTCTTATTGCCCAGTCCACAGTTTTCCGTGTTGTATGAGATGTGCCCTTTCGACTCACAAATCATGCATCGGAGTTGCTCCTCTAAGGGATTTCAGTATTAATTGTAAGTCATCACCATCTGTTGTAGATATTGATCAAACACTGGTAGGGCTATCTTCTCACATTGAAAAGATAACAGAAGACAAGAGAAAAAATAAGCAGGAAATAAAGGATCAGAAGAAATCTATTCGGGAAGAAATAAGTGTTTTCAGGAAATCATTGAATGACCATCTTGATCAATTAGAACACAAGTTAGTTGACATTTTAGATTCGCTAGTGGAAAACGTCTGTTCAGTTTTAGAGAGCATAGTGAACGAATTTAAAGAAGCCGGAAACAGAGTCGAAAATATTTTAAAAGATCACAACAAAATCAAAGAGAATGGAACAGATCTTCAAACATTTTTATGGATGCCCTTAGTAATGTCTTCTGTGTTGAATGAAGAAAAATGTGTACACGACTGGAAAGAGAACGGTAAATTAAATCGCAAGCATTTAGAATTTAATATGAACATGGAAGAATATATGAAGATAGACTCAATTGGAGAGCTGCAAGTAAAGGAGGTCGATAGCGAAATATCATATATTTCACATGCAGAAAAAGGAGCTCAAATAATGAACGTCATTTCTGCCAATCAGATGAATCTTCAGTTAAAAAAACGATTTAAAGTTAACGTTAATAAATTCTCAAGTTCTGTTACTGGGTGTTCTTTAATGAGTAACAAATATATTCTATTTTCAGAATACAATAGATGCAGTCACGTTGATCGGGTAACATTGTATGATATTGAAGGAATATTCATCCGTTGTGTTTTAAATACAACACTTGTAAGGGGGTCAATATACGACATTACCGCAATCGATGAAACTACATTCGCTGTTTCAGTAGAAGACTGGATATATATTTTCGATTTCGTTAATCAAGAAAGAATAAAGAGTATAAACACGACAAGCCCTTGCAAAGGACTTGATTTTCATAGAGGCAATATTAATTTTTGTCACAAGAACGAAGGAATTCATAGCTACGGATTAAAGGATGGAATCAATAAATTGCTTTTTGAAGACAAAATTGGGGACTTTTCATATATATGCGGATTTGAAAATTATTTATTTTTTACAAATGGTACTGACAGAGTTCAGTGTTTTGATATGGACTCAAAAAGACTCTCCTGGCAATTCGAAGATGCAAAAATTTTACGCCAAGCGCGGGGTATCATTGTTGATAAAATTGGCCGTGTCATTGTTGCCGGGGAAAGCTCGGGTAACTTGGTTGTAATATCGTCAGACGGAAAACATTCCAAGGAACTACTGAAAAGTCCGAATCCAAGAGCTCTCTGTTATAACAAGCATACAGACCAACTGATTGTATGCAGTACAAAAAACGATGCGTGTATCTACGTCATTTGCGACAATTAAAACTGAGAACTTGTACAGTATATTGAAATTAGTTCGAAACCACGTGTATCTTCCATATTTGTTTCGCTCTTTATATAAGCAATTTAGATGGATTTTGTTTTTAATATGAAGTAGAATGTTCAAAGATTTTCTAAAAACGTCAGGATGAACTTTCATTAATAGTGACTTGACCAGATGCAAAACAGTCAGCATGTATTTGGCAAACATTTGTGTTAGCACTGGTAATATATTTTTTAAATCCATCTTATTACAGAATTAAATGCTTTATTTTGGATTGGTCGTGTTTTTTGTGTTTTTGGTTTTTTGAATTACTAGTAACAAAAAATGCACTTTACATAATGTAATAGCTCATGTTTTCGAACAGGGGAAAATTCAATATTATTTCTAATATCGGGACATTTGTGTCCATCATTGAATATTTTGGAAACCTTCAGAGCACTTACTCTCTCAAAGGAAGGTTATGTACTAGTAGTTGAGTATTGAATAAGTAGATATATGTAGAAACTATATGTATGATTATATCAGTTATGTGGGTAATTCTTAAAAGTCTTTTTTCAGGAATTATGGAAACTGTGAGTATTAGAGGCTATTTGCTCAGACGGGGGTACGTTGCTCCTAAGCTGAAGTCATCCTTATTAAAGTTTTATGGGCATCATCATGACTTGGTTAACAGGTATAAAAAAACAGTTTCCCAAATGAAAATGGACCTGTTCCATTGATATTATCCCTTCTGCATATCGGACTTGACATGGACAGCATGGCGGGTGTCCTGCAGGAAGCAGAGACTGCTTACTCTTCCGGAGCACCTGAGTTTTCTCTCCTTCGAATATCCCTTTGGTATTTCTTGGCTTAACTTTGTAGAGGTATATTGATTTTTAAACTCAAGCTATTGCTCACAAAGTTTGTAAAACTGTTTGAATACATTTATATTATGACTGACTTGGCACAGCCTTTGACATCCCCATTCAGTGTGGTTCAGTAATATACAAATGGATTAATGAACAAGGGTGGACACACTAAATGTCTCGCCTGAGTATGCACATGGACACAGAATAAAGATGATCCGATATCCGACATTGCAAGTCAAAGGAAAGTGCATTGAAAGAAATAGTAATAGTCAGGCAAAAATTTCATGCATGTAATTCAAGGCTAAAATTGAGGTCAGCTGACAGGTCTGTGCTGGTATGTAACCACCAAAACTATCTATAGACCAAAAATAGTGTGTACATACATTTATAACATTTGTTGAGAAATTGACATATTTGTAAAAATGGGATGAGAGGTACTCAAGCCTAAAACTGTTGTCAAGGTTGACACCATGCAACTTGCCAAAAGGTATCTACAGACAATATATATATATAGTGGATATAGGTATTTCTCCTATTCCTGGCGTGTTTAATCGGTGGGATAAAAATACATAATATCATTAACCACTTCCCGGTGATTAAATTTCTACGTGGGAATTACCGCCCTTTTTTCTACAGTTATTAGAACGATAAACTAGAGAAGTCCCGAAATGACGTCCATGTAAACAAACAACATAGGAACGACATTTTCTTGAGGTTTTTGTCGAAAATCACAGGAGAAACAGATTCTCCTTCAATTTACTCGTGAGTTATGGAATTTCTCCACCCGAGATAGTTAAATTTTCGATTTTCAACACGCTAAAGGCTCGCGTGTTGAAAATCGAAAATTTAACTATCTCGGGTGGAGAAATTCCATAACTCACTCGTACCTGAAGGAGAATCTATATTTACAGCTACAGAGAAATGGACCTAATCATGAAAATGTAACTCAAGTGTGAAATTCAGTGAAATTCAGTTCAAGGTCTCAGACAGCCATGTACCCCTCCCCCCGGGGGGTTAACTCCTTATATCCTTATATCCTATGCGGAGATGTGCGGGAAATGTGGGTGGGTTTTTCATGATTTTTTATATTAATTTGGGGTATGTTTTGAAAAACTAATATTTATTCGGGTTGTACATTTTGTATTTACACAAACTTTGGGTTGCAAATCAATTCCACAGACATTCGTATATAAACATTAGTATTAGTTTCGGTGTGCTTTTTCAATATGGCTATTTTTCGGGTAGGTATTTTCATCAAAATTATTTTTTCCGGTATATTATTGACATGTATTCTAGTATTTGTTCGGGAACCTTTTCTTATGCCATTTCCGCACATCCCTGTCAAAAATCCAAAGAGTTGCCCCCCTCCCCCCCCCCCCTGGCATGTACTCACCAAGGAGTTGCTGAGAAATACACTAAATCATGAAAATGTATATTAAGTCAATCATGAAATTCAGGTCAAGTTCAGCTGACATGTGTTAGACTGGCTTGTATCCACCGAAAACTATTTACAGACCAAATATAATGCGGGCCCAGGTATAGAGTTACCGATAAAAGGACATAATCTTGAAAATATAATACAAGTCACTCAAGCATGAAATTGAGGTAAAGGTCAAGAGACAGGTGTAAGACTGGCATGTACCCACTAAGAACTAACAAGACCAAATAACAAAATTGTAACACAATTCACTCAAGCATGAAATTGAGGTTAAGGTTCAGAGACAGGTGTTAGACTGACAAGTGCCTATTAAGAAATATCTATTGACCAGCTATGGTGGGCTTAGGTATTACAGTTGCAAAGAAATGGACTTAATGACAAAAAAGTGACACAGGTCACTCAACCATGGGGTCAAGGTAAAAAAGGCAGGCATCAGACTAACCTTCCGCGCACAAAGAAATATCAATTGACCAAATATGGTGGGTCTAGGTATTATAGTATAGTTCCTGAGAAATGGACTTAACCAGGAAAATGTGACAAAGTCACTCAATCATGAAACTGATTTCAAGGTTCCAAGCCAGGTGTCAGACTGGCATGTACCCACTAAGAACTATCTATAGACCAAATATGGTTGGCCTAGGTATAACAGTTGTTGAGAAATGGATTTAACCACGAAACTTGGACACAGATTTTACATTTATGTTTATGAAGTCATTGAACCATGAAAACGAGGTCAGGGTCACAAGACAAGTATACCGCGGCAAACTTTATACAATATCTATGGGCCAAAAATCTTAATTGTAGGTATTATGTGTGCAAAGTTATTAAGGTTTTAAAAAAGTTTACGCCACCGCCGCTGCTGCCAATACCTATATCTTGCCTTTGCGACTGTTCGTCGCAGTGGAGACAATAATAAAACCAATGATCTGTTTCTGCAATTTATTATTCATTTAATCATGAAAGAAAATATATTATTACAAGTTCAGAGAAATTTTATATCAGAAAAAATGAGGTTTTATTTAAATTTTTGCTCACACCATTCTAGCTAAACATTCTCGGAAATAAAGAAATTATACAACAATCTCCAACTAAAACCTATCAGAATAACAAAGTGCTTGTTGTTTTAACCCTTTCTTATTGATTAAGCAAACCTACATGTACTTTTTATTAAATCCGTAGAAGAAAGACTGTGAACATTTTTCACCTGCAACATACCTGCATAACCATTTTGACATCAGTACTGGCACATAATAGTGGAAAACTTATGAAACTGTAATTGTTATGACTAACCAATTAGCTTTGAAGTTGAATATAACAAATTTTTGTGAGGAAATTACTGGCAAAAATTTCATAGTCTTTGTTCCAAAAGCTGTAAGCTTTTACTTTAAGCTAATAAAAAAAAAATTAAAATTTACTTAGAAATTGAAT
The DNA here is from genome assembly GCA_028015205.1 of Mytilisepta virgata. Classification (NCBI taxonomy): domain Eukaryota; kingdom Metazoa; phylum Mollusca; class Bivalvia; order Mytilida; family Mytilidae; genus Mytilisepta; species Mytilisepta virgata. The sequence continues at coordinate 31,244,308 of CM051511.1, read as the reverse complement.
GAATTATTGCTCTGTTGAGTGACCATCTTGAAGATTGTTCAACTGCACAAAAATTCTTTAATGTATGTTTTTTAATCTGATGATAATTTTTTTTTCTGATTTAGTTCTAATATTTTTCTACAAAAAATTTTGCTGCCAATTCTTTTTCAAATGATAATGATCTAATCACTAAAGTACAAAACTAAGAAAGTAAAATTAACAAAAATACGAAAAACAATAGATACAGATAATTTGTATTTATAAATGAAAAATTCTAACTCCATGAATTTATGAGTATATATTTCCGAAGCTATTCTGTTTTACTTGAATTGTTAATGAAGATATTTAAAAAAAAAAAAAATAAAATTCTAATTTCTTAATTTCTTCTTTTTCCTTTTTTACTTGGGGTGGGGGTAATCGATTTAATAAAAATATAAGGGGCAAATTTGTCAATCCGGATTTGGTGGTGTGGAATTTACCCACTGTTTTGTAATATGTATTCGTCTTGTATTGATTTTTGGTCTTCTGGAATTTACCCGATGTCTTGTCATTTGTATTCGTCTTATCTTTGGATTTGGTTGTGTGGAATTTACCCACTGTTTGTCATATGTATTCGTCTTGTATTTGGATTTAGTCTTGTGGAATTTACCTGATGTCTTGTCATTTGTATTTGTCTTTTCTTTGGATTAGGTATTGAATTTACTCACTGTCTTGTCATTTGTATTCGTTTTGTCTTTCAATTTGGTCTTGTGGAATTTACCCAATGTCTTGTCATTTGTATTCATAGTTTTTGAATTTGGAATTATGGAATTAACCCACTGTCTAGTCATTTGTATTCGTCTTGTCTTTGGATTTGGTCACACTGTTTTTAGATCTTAAACTATAAATATCCTTACCCATTTGCACTGTTTTTATACGACCGCAAAATTTTTGCGGTCGTATATTGGTATGACGTCGTCGTCGTCGTCCGAAGACATTTGGTTTTCGCACTATAACTTTAGTATAAGTTAATAGAAATCTATGAAATTTAAACACAAGGTTTATGACCACAAAAGGAAGGTTGGGATTGATTTTGGGAGTTTTGGTCCCAACAGTTTAAGAATTAGGGGCCAAAAAAGGGCCCAATAAGCATTTTTGGTTATTATCTTGGTGTAAGGGAGGTAATCCAAACACTTTTAAAGTAAAATGTTGTGTATGATTCGATTAGCTCCCTTAAAAGTCGTAAATTATGTATAAAGAAATGGGATGGGGGGGGGGGGGGGGGGGGGGGTGAAAACAAAATTAGGGGGGGGGGGGTAAATGAGAAATTGGGGGGAGGCAATTTTTTTCTCATTTCAGATTTCAGAAATTAAAAAGAAAATTTCAAATTTTCTTTGCAAAAAAGGGGGAGGGTTACAATAATTTTTACTGTTTTTTGTTTTTTGTTTTTTTTTGGGGGGGGGGGGTCTATGTGCAACTTCATAGTGTATTGCACAAAAGCAAAAAAAGGGGTAAATTATTTTATTTTTTTTTGGGGGGGGGGGGGCAATTCGCCACAGCATATTGTATTGCACAAAAAGCAAAAAATTGAATATAAATTCAAATCATATGACCAATTCTAAGTTCTTTGATTACAGTTATTCTGTGTCAGAAACGTATTATGTATAAAATATTTCATTACAATCCAAATTCAGACCTGTATCAAGTGCGAATATTGTGTCCATTTTTGCCCCAATTGTTCAGGGTTGGAGCTCTGCGGTCGTATCCAGCTGCGCTCAGCGAAGCAATTTATTAGATCTTAAAATGTATATTGCTTGATTCCATGTGTACATATATCTAAACATTTTATAACTCATATCGAGTGTGTTCCTATTAAAGGGAGGACCTTCAAAGAAGAAAGAAATACCAACTCTGTAACGGAAAAATTTGAGGTGTTCCAGATTGCAATACAGATTTATTATTTAATTTTTTCCATTGAGACGCAAAATTTAAATTAAAGATAGTTTATAGAATTTTAAATTGATGAAAAGTGCCTACATTTTTTTTGGAAGACTTTTCTATAGAATTTCTTAAATCATGCTTCAATTTATTGTTTGTTTAGTTGGGGTTTTATGCTGTTTTCAGCACATTTGGCTATTTCGCAGCGGCCAGTTTTTATTGGTGGAGAAAGACAGAGTACCCGGAGAGAACCACCAACCTTCGGTAGGAAAATTGGCAATCCTTGTCAATTTAGATCGGAGTCGAACATATCCCACCACAGGTGAGATTCGAACTCACAACCTCAGTGTTGACAGGCTAGTGATCATTAGTAGCCATGACGAACTACCTAGACCACACGGCCACCGAGGCCCCCTGCTTCAATTTAAGTAGCTGCGCAGTTTCAGAGAGATTTTTGAAATTTTGTTGTGTTTGTCTTCTTATGGGATGAAAAAGTGAAAAATTTGTTATATTCACAACTGTTTTATGTGAGAATACTCAAATGTTAAAAAGGGGGCTCGGTGGCCGACTGGTCCAGTTAGTTTCTCATGAATACTAATGATCACTAGCCTGTCAACGCTGGGGTTGTGAGTTCGAATCTCACCTGTGGCGGGGTGTGTTCGACTCCGATCTTAATTGATAAGGATTGTCAATTTTCCTACTGAAGGTCGTGGTTCTCTCCGGGTACTCTGGCTTCCTCCTCCAATAAAAACTGGCCGCTGCGAAATAGCCAAATGTGCTGAAAACAGCATAAAACCCCACTAAACAAACAATAAATTTAAGCATGATTTAAGAAATTCTATAGAAAAAAAAACTGGCCGCTGCGAAATAGCCAAAATGTGCTGAAAACGGCGTTAAACCACAACTAAACAATCAAATGTTAAAACTTTACACTATGACAGTTTCAGACATTGTTAAAATCTTACACATTCCTTGGCCCATAAGCAGCTGAGGCCAGAAAAAGGCAAAAGGACTATCCCCATACTTTCATTTGAAAGTATTGTGGATGTTTCATTATGCAAAACAATTTTAAATAACTTCTTTCAAACTACAATCCTTATTTTATGCTTTTTGTTTGTTTGCTTGTTTTTGCTTTGTCAGAATGGTATTGAAGCATGTGCTCCTGTGCCTATACTTGGCTATGCCACAGCAAAAACACAGCAAAGTAGTGGCATTACACTGGCCTTTTGCCAGGTGACCTAAAAATGATATTCAAAAAAATAAAATTAACAAAAATTCAACTTTATTAGAACAATTGTATGATGGAATGCATTTTTGATTATTGTGAAGTTTTATAATATAAAAATAGATAGTTAACTAAATAATAAAATGAAGTAAACATGGTATATATATCATTACAATATGATATTATATATATCATTACAATATGATATTATATATATCATTACAATATGATATTATATATATCATTACAATATGATATGTTGATTTTATATTAAAATCATTTTAATGAGCTGGGAAATAAAGAAAAATAAGAAAATATATGGAATGATATCATTACATCCAAATAAATTTTACTTGTAGCTTAGAATATAATTCAAAAATAAAAAAAGAAGAAATTAAAGAAATGAAAACTATTTGAAGACTATGATGAATAATTCCTGAAAGTAATTTTAGGTACCACCATTTTCTTTATTTTACTATTAAAGTTCTAATTATAAATATAAAAAAGAATATTGCTTCTTTGTAGATTTTTGTTTATTAAAATTCTCAATAATAACTTATAAACAAATTAAAGAATTTGTGAATTTACATAATAAAACTTTATAATACTTAAAATTGTTTTTACAACTTCCCTATTTGTCTTGAAGAAAAACTGAAGAAAAACATAAGTTCATATTAACATAAAAATCATTTTAAAAATATCTGTCATCAAAAAACATTTTTCAATTGTGTATAATTCTGTATCACAGAAAATGGATATGTAATTTTTAATGCTTTAATATTGCATAGAAAGCCAAATCTAAGAAAAGTGCAAAAAATATAAATAAAAGTATTCATACAATATTTATAAATTAATTCTTATCTCCACTATGCACTAACAGCGTTTGTATTACCAATCTAAACCATATTCCATTCACAATAAAATTCAACTAAAAGCTACAGAACAATTGTCTAAGAAAAAGGACAAATGTACCTAAGGAGCAATTAAAAAAACGTAATCCATTGGATAGACAAACCCAGGAAGACAAATGAACAACCACAAACACAACAAATAAACACAGAAAACTAAAAAACAATGAACAACACAAACTCCTATAAAAACCAGGAGTGAACCCAGGTGCTCTGGAAGGGTAAGCAGTTCCTGCTCCGTATACGGCTTCCGTCGTAAAGTTCAACAAAGTCAATCCGGGGGAAGTCACAAATCGGTAGAGGAGGCACATGAAAGGTTAAGACAGTGGGAAGAGGTCCAACATCTTATTAACCATTGTTTTAGTTTTTTTATATTTTTGCCCTTTAGCACAACTGATGTGTTTTAAATCAACAAAATTTGCACATCTTGTACAGCATAATTGGTATCATAGTATTTATCGACATATATATAAAGAACTGTTATTTGTATATGATGCAATAGAATTCCTCTGTTTATTTTTTTAATGAAAGTTTTACTTAATTACGATTTGCATTACAAAAAGTAGAATTTACATTCATTATTTTTGTGAAAGATATTTGACACATTTTTTTGTATATATTGATAAAAACCCTTAAACTTTTCAATGTAAAAGGACAATTTTATTAGATCTCTTGTCAATTTTACAAATAATGATATTTAGTTTATTATACATTTTTTATTTTTTTTAGTTATACATGTATCCTTGTCACATTTGTTTGTTGTGTTCCATTCTCTGACTTTGTCTTTTCCTTGGACTTCCAATTTGTGGACTTTTCCTACTGCTCTGACGCTTGGGTATTCTTTTGCCGATATTTCATGTATGAAAAAATGGGTCAAAGACACAAATGGCCGGGTTGCTGGGTGTTTACTGTACTGGTGACAAAGGTGATTACAAGATCATATTGCACATTCGCAGTCATGAATATTTATATAGACAAAATCAGACATATTGTATGTTGGTGTACGAGCACAGAGGCAGCCATCAATTTAATTAGAAATAGGTGAAGTAAGCAATATTAGATTTGATTACATGTTGATAAACACTTGTTTGGAAAAATGAGAAATAATTCCTGAAATAATTCCATAAAGTGAGGTGCACATCTTCAATATATATAGAAACATTCTATGAAGTTTTAAGGATGTGAGTGAAAAACTGTAGGAGGAGTTGATTTCACAAAATAGGTACCCTCTATTGAAGATGTCAATAAAAAACGACTAAGTTCCAAAGTTTGGAAAAATGGGAAATAATTCCTGAAATAATTCCATAAAGTGAGGTGCACATCTTCAATATATATAGAAACATTCTATGAAGTTTCAAGGATGTGGGTGAAAAACTGTAGGAGGAGTTGATTTCACAAAATAGGTACCCTCTATTGAAGATGTCAATAAAAAAACGACTAAGTTCCAAAGTTTGGAAAAATGGGAAATAATTCCTGAAATAACTCCATAAAGTGAGGTGCACATCTTCAATATATCTAGAAACATTCTATGAAGTTTCAAGGGTGTGGGTGAAAAACTGTAGGAGTTGATTTCACAAAATAGGTACCCTCTATTGAAGATGTCAATAAAAAACGACTAAGTTCCAAAGTTTGGAAAAATGGGAAATAATTCCTGAAATAATTCCATAAAGTGAGGTGCACATCTTCAATATATATAGAAACATTCTATGAAGTTTCAAGGATGTGGGTGAAAAACTGTAGGAGGAGTTGATTTCACAAAATAGGTACCCATTTTCCCCGCCCACCCGCTGCCCGCCGCCGCCCGCCTGCCCGACATTCACCATACTATAACCCGGATTTGCACTCTGTGCAACCCGGCCAAAAAGGAAACATAAAATTACCAGTATATGTATCTTTTAAAAATTTTATTATTGATTAGTTTGTTGTTGTTTTGTTTTTAAATTATCTCCCCTGGTAACTATGGGAGACCCCGGGGGGGTTACTGAGTATCCTTTCGGGTATAACTGTGCCGACAGCACTTGCCAAATCATACCCTGTTCTAACCAGAAAACATTGAAAAACATACCCTGTTCTAGACACGTTAGTATAGAATGTCCCTAGTACAAGTTAAAACAAAATAGAAATACGATAGTTTGGCATATTGGTAAACTGTTAAAGATGACAGTTGTTAAAATATGCACCGGGAATGATCCTGTTGTAGACCGTATAAAATAGATGCTGTTCTAGACCTGGGTTCTAGACTGTATCTTAAACAGTTAAATAAGCAATCTTGTTCAAGACAAATACTTTGTTTAAAAAAAGGCCCTGTTCTCACTAGCAGGGCATGAAAAAGTGACCCTGTTTTGCGGAACACTCGTACCACTAAAAATATAGGAATTAACCCCCCCCCACCCCGGGCGGGAGACAACTATTAATTTTTAGCTATAAAATAGTGGCCAATTTATGTAACACCATATTTATATTATAAAATTTAATGTGAATTGTGAAAAATTCCCATGGTTCTAGCCAATGAGATTAAGGGGATTTTACTTAGTTATTATCTACTCTATAAATAACTAATTATAAGACATATAATTTCCACAGCCAAAGATTACAAAAACTTGCTTAAATATTATTCTACAAAACTATTACTAGACTACTAATACGTGACTAATATAAAAATCAAGATTAGCCATGAATAGGGCTTATATTTACTTTAGGAGACCACTTCATATAGGGCTAGGGGTTTGGGTTAGCATAGAATACCTCTATATGGGGTAGGTTCCTATAGAAAATGAAGGCCATGAATAGTCCTCTGTACAAGCTCTTTCTTAATTTCATGAATCCAACATAAAAATGATTTGAGGACACTGATTTTCCTTTATAGGTGAGACTACTGGCTGACAGCAATGTAGAGCAATAAGGCCAAATAAAAATAATGTGTACTTAGGGTTTCACAGTTAAAAAAATTAGAGCAGGTACATGTAGGTCAGTACTTTTTTTTAACTTTGCTAAGTTTTTCACCTTGTCCCTTTGAAATCAATTTTTGGTCTTTAACTTGTACAAAAACTTACGATTCGATTTGTTTGTTAAGTTGGGGTTTTAGGCTGTTTTCAGCACATTTGGCTATTTCGCAGCGGCCAGTTTTTATTGGTGGAGGAAGCCGGAGTACCTGGAGAGAACCAGCGACCTTCAGTAGGAAAATTGGCAATTCTTGTCAATTTAGATCGGAGTCGAACATACCCGCCACAGGTGAAATTCGAACTCACAACGTCAGTGTTGACAGGCTGGTGATCATTAGTACATGTAGCTTACGGTTCAAAGGGAAACCCTAAACACATACAGATATATTTATTTGGCCTATATGTGGAACAGGGATCAAATCCTTAAATTGAATATACATGCATTTTTCACTTTATCGAGACCTTGGATAACAGATATATTGGAATTAAAAATATTTAACAGTAATTCATGCTAATCACTGTTGCGTGCAAATTAAAATTCTTATTCTTAAGCTACATTAGCAATAGCAGTAGTGCTGCCCATAAAGAAAATGAAATCTTTTGATTTGCTCTTAAAACTTTTATTTGTACAAGTAAATAATAAATAATAACCGGTAATAATAAATTTCTTGCACATATTTCATGAAATCTTTAAAATAAATATCTTTACAAAAATTACAAAAATTAAAAAGAAAATGTGTAAATGATAGAAATTACAATCTAAAAATATATTGTTCCCATTTATAAAAAAAATTAAATATTTTGACAATGCAAATAAAATAACTAATAATAAATTTATGAAATTATTGTTTTACATTCATAATATCCTTAAATGATTGTCATTTATAATGCTAATTAAACATGTTAAAACAGGTTCAACAAAAAAATATTATGGTCATTTTATGGCATAATAGTACGGTTAGATGGTGTGCTACTAAAGCAAGGTAAAACACCAACTCTCAACAACTGTTAAAAGGCCTCATTACAATAAGACAAAAGATGTCCAAGACATGACTGGTTCCTTGATGAAATGACTTGGCTAATCTTGATATAATCAGCGGTAAATAAGTAATGTACTAGATTTAGTAAAAAAAGTATGATGTTGTCAAAATTAGAGTTTTTTCCCAGATTTTCAGAATTTTCATACATTTTAAGGACTTTTCCTAACGGGGAAAGCAAAATATAAAATTCTCCTACATTTCCAGTCGAATGGAAACTCTGTACTTAAGTATGATGTTTAATACACTATTGTTTTCTTTAATCAGTGTTTTAAGATAATTGTTGCTTCAAGTCAATAAAAGCACAATGTCATAGTAGACTGGTGCAGACGAACTTTTGCACTGATTAGGAATATTATAATTGTTTCTAGCTGGAACATAAATTTCTCATTGCATTCAATACAAAATTAAATGCATAAATTATTCAACTGAATAAGAAATAGGAGTTACCTCCCCTTGATCATATTCAATGTTTTTATCTGTATATGAACTAGAACACCAGAATACATTTTTCAAAATTGAAATACCATATAGTAGTCAAGTGAATAGGGAGTAAGAGTAATGTCCCCTTAATTGACAATTTGTAATGTATTTCATGCACTACTCTTCCATCTTTTCTAAAATTGAAAAGCATTCCAAATAAATCATGATAATATGTAAGGTTTAATTTAAAACCATGCAAAATAGTTCCCCATTATGAATTTTGATACACTGCATTTAAATTGGAGCTAAAACTAAATCTAAGAAGAAAAGGGTTTTGTTTCAGGTACTAAGACAAGCAAAAATTCTTGAAAAAGTATCTGCTATTTCATATATTAATTTGCTTACACCAAAACTTCAGATCATAATGATTATTCATCATTTGTTGTAAAATAGAAAATTTGTAAAAAAAAAAACAATCACATGCCAAAAAATTTTTAACTACATGTTTATAAAACCATAACACAACATCTATCAGTAGTAGATAACCATAACAACATCTATCAGTAGTAGATCCAGATTTTATGCAGAGATCTTTTTGTGACATCAAAATTTGAAATTTTTTTTTTCTAACATCATATCTTTCTATCATTACTCAGAATGTCTGTATTTTGCTTTTTTCATTTAGGAACTGGAAAGTTCTTGCAGCCTAAAACCCCTTGGTCTACTACTGTTTAACGAGCCATGATATGATAAATTTATTGTAAAAAGAATTAAAAGATATGAGGGACTTGATAATAGATGAAAGACTCATTATTTGTTACAACTAACAATAAAAAAAAAATTCTCGTCATATTTCAATGCTATAATAAATTTTAACGGGATTTAACAGCAAAGCATGAGAGTACCTTGAAATAACTCACATTATTTCACAGAAAAATTGACAGGTATTATCATCAGAGATTTCAATCAAAAACACCATGCCAGAAGCTATGCAAAACACAGAAACTCAAAGTTGATTAAACTTGTTATCATTAGCAAATATGAAAACAAGGTACACAACTTGTCTGCAAATTCCCAGTTTATATAGTTTACTACATAAGTTTATCAGGAATGAAAAAATGAAGTAGTCATTGGAACGTTTAAAATACGTAATTGACATGAAAAGAAAAAATAAAGATGCATTTATCTACAATTTCCAAATTTCCATAAAAAATAACCTGTAACAAACTTCTTAGTGAGAAACAATAGTTACCTATCTCCCCATACCAAAATGGAGATAATTGTCCTGGTTCTAAGGCAAAAAGGGAGGAAATTTTCCCTTGTGTAACTTGATAAAGGGAGATATTTATAAATATTTCACATAATTTTTTAGTTGATTTCAAATATATGGTATGTGTTTACTTCATACACTGTTAATTTTATTCACATACTCCAGTTGTAATCTAAAGTCTTAAATAATATATTTTACCAAAATACCCAAAGGGAGATAATTTTACTTACCTCCTGGTTCTAAGGGTAAAGGGAGGAAACTTGATAAAGGGAGATAATTACAGATATTTCACTTTTTTTATTTCAAATATATGGTATGTGTTTACTTCTATAGTCTAAAAATAAAAAAAAATGAACTTATTAAAATTGATTTCTTTAACAGTTGATAAAACATTTAATTTTTGTATTTGTTTATTATATTTAATTCAAAAGCATTGATAAGACTGACTCATTTAATAACAGCATCTTTATTGTACATCTTTTTTAAAGGAGTTTAAAGAGATAACATTGTAGTTACCAAATTTTTATGTCACAATACAAACCTACTATTTAGGTCACAAAATGTTTTCTTCATAAAAAAAAAAAAATAAATAAGAAGTTTGTCTTTTAACATATTTTAAAAAAAATCCAATACACTGTATTTTTCAAAGAAAAAAGAAATAATTAAAATGAAACAAAAACATAACATGAAATTATAGATGTAAGAGTTAAAGATATCCTTTTTGTTTAAAGTTGAAATAAAAAAATATATGGTTTTTATGCTAAAACAAGAAACAAATAATATTCAAATTCTATAAAAGACCAACAGACACATTTTGAAAATCACTGAAAAGTACTCAACTAAATGTATGTCTAAAATGAACATTAAAGCTTTGATACTAATTAAAAATAGTAGATCACACATGCTGGATTTCTGTTACAAAGGATATAGACATATTTCACGAATATTAGTGAAATAATAGCTGACAATAGATGGATTAATTGGTCCTTTATCGTTATTGGTTCTGTGGTATTTAGCTGTTATTTTGTTGTTGTTCAAAGAACATGAAATCCTGAAATAAGGAACGTAATCATTATCATGTGATAAATGTACAGTTGATTCTCATAATCTCAAACACCTTTTATCTCAAAACTCTGATACCTCCATGTAATTTGTTAGTTAAAAAAATTTGCACTTTAATATTCTACATAGAACATAATAAACATTTAGTGTGTAATATTATATTGCTTGTGAATATGTCTTAATCTTAATTAAATAACTACATTTAATATAAAATTGTATGTATTCATAAGGCATAAAACGAGAGGCTTGATGGAGCCTGAATCGCTCACCTGGATTTTATGTGACCACAACTGACAAAGTGCTTCTAGATAAGATCTGTAATGATTTGTTCTAAATATTTAGCACTTCTAGATAAGATATGTAAAGAATTCTTCCAGTGTCCAATGTTTAAAATGTTTAAGTCAAGCTGTGGCAGCTAGCTTGGATTCCGATCTGTACGAAAAAATAACTTTTGTAGCAGACAAATATCCAAGGATCTTCATGCAACAAAAACATTTCAATTGGCTTAGTATTTTCTGACAAGAAGACCTTTGTACAAATTTACCCATTGGGTCCAATGTTAAACTAATCTGGGTGTGGCGACCTTCTTGAATTTCAGATCGGCTTAAAAAAAACATAACTATTGGAGAGGTTCATCCAATGCTTGTTCATACATAAAAATATTTCGACTGGCTTGGTAGTTTCTGACAAGAACACTTTTGTACAAAATTCCCCATAGGCTCCAATGTTAAACTAGTCCAGCTGTGGTGGCCATCTTGAATTTCCGATCGTCACAAAAAACATACCTTTTGTAAAGGTTCATCCGATGCTTGTTCACACATAAAAACATTTCAATTGGTTTGATAGTTTCTGACAAGAAGACTTTTGTACAAAATTCCACAGGAAAATTCATCCAAGGATCATTCATGCAACAAATAAATTCAATTGGCTCTGTAGTTTCTGACAAGAAGAGCTTTGAAGATAAGTGCAATCAGAATAAATTATCTGCCCCTGGTAGCCATGCTGAATATCCAATCAACACAAAAAACATAAAGCTTCTACAGAACCATCCAGTTAACACTCTTGCCAAGTTTAGTTCAATTTGGACTAGTGGTTTCAGAGAAGAAGATGAAAATGTGAAATGTGGACTGTGTAGATAGGTGAGCTAAACTAGATGTACTGTGAGCAAAGCTCACAAAGGATAACCCGCGCTTTGAATTATCTCCCTTGTGTGATATCGGAAAGCAAAGATTTTTCTTCATGCACATCTTTGGATGATGTACTTCCTTTCTGTAAAGTTTCGTTGAAATCCATTGAGCGGTCTAGGAGGAGTTGCGCTTACAAGATATATGGACAGACGGACAGACAGAGAGACAGACGGACAGATGGACGGACAAGGTGATTCCTATATACTCCCCAAACTTTGTTTGCGGGGGGTATAAAAACTGTTTTTCTTGTGATCCTAAGGTCCATTGGCAACCATTACGTGCATATCAGGACGAGAACATGTTGATATGATATAAATATAAGCCTGCTTTGTACTAGACCGATATATGGAGACAAATTTTTAACATACTAGTTCACAAGGTAACAGTTAGCAGGAAGACATATCACCTGGACACATTATACGGTCTCCAAGCTAACCAGTCTTTTGCTCTTACTCCTAGATGCCCCATGCTTGGTGGAAGCACCAAATATCAATTTAATGTGTTTGGTTTGACCCAGCTGGGGATCGAACCCACAAACTTTTGCACTCAATGCACCATACTACAAGATATCGGAGGCGGCAACTTGACAGACTCAACTTACAATTAAGAAAACTGCTCCCAACAGTGTGGCTTTTACTTTCACATCTAGATCCTTTGGGACTAGAATAAAATATAATGCACTTGTTAAGAAAATTACAAATAAACAACAAATTTAATACTAAAAAAGTTACTCAAGGGAGATATCAATCTTGCTTTGACACAAAGACCAATAACATAAGTCTCTTAGGCTAAGAGTGATATCTGTTTTTTCAAGGAGCACGTTAACCCATGTCAGAGACCTGAAAAAAGGTCCAGGATAAAAGAATTTAAAATAGTGGAGTTTATATGGAGATGAAATCATACACACCCTCTGGTGTAGGTATTTCAACACAGGCATGAACAAGAACTTTTTGAATTCTTTTTTTTTCTGTGAAATGTGTTCCATCTTAACAGAAAAAAGTTACTATAAAGCATATTCATTTATACACCAAAGTTGACAAGGAAATGACGGTCATTTAATTTAGTGGTTCAAACAAAAATTACTGAAATTATTTCTGTTGAATTTGATCTTGAACTATAATTACACTTCAAAATGAAGTAACTGGCCAAAGCACCTTCTTTGTCTAATATTGAGAAATTTTACAATTGCCAAAATAATCCAGTGTAAGGTATATCTTTTTTTAATTTTCTATATACTTACATGAAACTCCAAAGTTGTCAGCATCTGTGAATGCCTCTCTCAACATTCCACTGTACTGTTTGCTGATTTTACCGACCTCTTGCGCTCCGTCTGCTGATGTAATCTGTTTAAGAATAAATTATTTCAATGTTACATATTTGTTGAATTTTCATTTTTCAATGAAGTTACAGTGATTTAATTTATACTTTGCCATACATTTACTTAATTATAATTTATTTATGTTAATTATTCCTGAGATAAATGGAGTTATAGGTTGATTTGAAGGACTTTATTTGTATGTAAACTCTACTATTCATAGTTTAAAGGACTTATTGTTTTTGCTCTGTTTCTTTTCTTTTCTTCTTCTTCTGAGCCATGAACTTGTCCAAAGCGGATCTCAAAACCATTCAAGCGAACATAATGAAACTTGGTACAAAAATAGGTGCCCATGCCTAGTTGTGCATTAAATTTTCAGAATTTTCAAAATGGCCAGTTTTGTTGACTTTTGTGTTGGCATCCCTATTGAGATTAAAAATCTGTTGCCCCAGTTTTTTGGCACAATGACTATAAAGTGGCCATTGTCAAATATTTTATTTTCTCATTTGTGTACATCAGTTCCAAAACTAGAAATTGTGTCTGTAAGACACGGATGCCCCGCCTAAAATGTAGGTCATCATGTATGAATGAAAAGAAAAAAAGAAAGAAATGAACCTAAATGCACAATTTAACCAGAGTCTCTAAAGCATAAAATGTAGGTCATAATGACCCAATTATTGTATGACTGCTCAGTACTACCCAAGGCTCATCCACTGATCAAGTTTCACTGATACGCTATGCTTAGTTCCAAAGAATTTTTGAACCTAAATGCAAAACTTAATCAGAGTCACTCAAGCATAAAATGTAGGTCATAATGACCCAATTATTGTATGACTGCTCAGTACTACCCAAGGCACATCCATTGATGAAGTTTCATTGATACAATATGCTTAGTTCCGAAGAAATGAACCTAAACGCAAAACATAACCAAAGTGACTTAAGCATGAAATGTAGGTCATAACAATCCAAGTGTGGCTGAACTGTGTTGTTCTATACAAGAGGACTGTAGTGATGAAATAACATTGATATATTACTATAGGTTACTGAGAAATGGGGCTAAACGCAAAACTTAATTAAATCGGGACACGTACGGATGGACAAGGGTAAATCTATATGCCTCAGCCACATTCGTGGCGGGGCACAAACATTCTATTTAAACATTCATAAACATTCTATTTAAAAATTGTAACACAAATTTAAAACCGATATGGAGTGAAGTCACAAGACAGCACAAAAGCACAAGTATACAAGGTTTTAGCTAGGATTTTAAGACCATTAGTCACTTTTGCACGATTGTTTGCAACAACGTAACTTTTATACTGACCAGAAAGTATGTCCCTAAACTGTACCATTGTAGTTATTATCATGTCTTCTTTTATAATAACAAAATAATGAAAGAATATATATCATTCAATTTTGCCATGACTTGGGCTATTTCTAAAAAGCAAAATAGAATAAATAATTAAAATTTATATTGATTTAATGGCAAAAAACTTAGTTGTGTTTTGCCATTTTAAAATGGTTTGCAGTCTTTGATTAAACATGTAAACAGTCTTGTGACAAATGTACAAAATGTATAATGGTGGTTCCAAACAAATCAATAAAAACCTGTTTAGCTTCGTTGCTGGAGGGTTTAATTATCAGACAAGCAACTGGAAACTTATTAAAAGGTCATTACATGGCTCAGAAAGTAGTTAAATTAAAAAAACAATTGTAGCTTTTGAGGATTTTTATTTAGTTTGAAAATGCTGCAAAAATAAAGAGACGAATCTACTTAGAATTTCATTCTTTACTTTCAAAATAAATTTGTCAATGATAAAATTGACGAGCACTAGCTTAAACCTTGAGTATATATAGACAATAACAGTGCACTGACTTGACATCAAATCTATATATATAGATGAGGCTTAGAATCAAATGAAAATGCGAGGGTTTCATATATCAAATTTTATGTCCAGTCATTGCACTGTTATTATCTTTATACTGCAATCTTTGGTGACATAAGGGAATATTACAAACAATTTCAACATTATTCAAAAAGTTTGTTACCCTTAAGAGGCCCCAATTGATTGGGTGGGAAAACTCCTATTCAAAGATCGATGCGCAGGAATAACATTGATAGTCACATAAGATTATTTAAAATAATGGAGGGGGACTCAGTGGCTGAGTGGTCTAGCTACTTCGTCATGACTACTAATGAACGCTGAGGTTGTTAGTTCGATTCTCACCTGTGGTGCTGTATGTTCAACTCCGACCTTAATTGACAGATTGCCAATTTTCCCACCAAGGGCTGATGGTTCTCTTCTTGTTCATTTACATGTATCTTCGCAATCGGGTCAAGCAGGTGTGCATGGCTCAGCCTGGAATACACTGACAGGGAGAAATGACTTCTCCTTCTGAAGCTGACAAGGAGAAGTGGAGAGGGACAGGTTTTTTTTAAAGAAATTCAGATTCATTCTCTGATTTACAGTTCAACTGGGTTAAAGCAAATAAAACTTGCATGCCTTCTAAACCAGTCTACACAATGTGTAAGTAAGTAAAGTAAGTAAATTATTTATTATAGTGACATGTGTAATAACAAATATTAAATACAAATAATCAATATATATACAATCTACACCCGGCCCGTTGGGTCTATAAGTCACTGTCAAAAATTTAAACGTAAGAGAAATCACGGATTTTGATATAAGTTTTAAGCAGATTTAGTTGAAACATTTTAAACAATTTTTTTCTACTATAGATAAAATAATTTGACACTTGAAATTATGAAAAGAAAGAACATAATATACGATTTTACCATGCTAGATCAATTTTAATAGAGAAAAATTAAATTAATAATTTTGCATATTTTATAAACAAAAAACAAATAAAACTTGGTTTAAGACCTTGAACTAGTGAATTGAAATAAAAATATTGAAAAAGAAAGAATTTTGGAATAATTAAAAATAGTGACTTCATTCCATAAGCAATACAATTTTTACAAGTAATAATCATTTTCTTTCAAAATAACAATACAATATGTACATGATATAAAATATTTTCGTCACTGTCAAAACAAAGTACAAATTATCAACATTAGGATTTTAATTTTAGCAAATAGTTGAAATTTTGAACAAATAAGATAAATACTGTAAAATTACTTCTGAGAAAATTGAAGTTTAACAATGAAAATATAGATGAAATGGAACCAAGTTTTCAAAAGAAAAATAGAATAAACAATCTGTAAAACCTTTGAATAGAATCTTGTATTATAAGGAAATTGAAAATTGGGGTAATTTGACCAAAAACCATTCAAGAAAAATAAAAAGCAGTGACTTCATAATCAAATATAAAACGGAAATTTACAAAGAATTAACCCTTTTATATATAATGAAATAAGTTCAATGAGTAGTTAACGTCAAAATTAAGAAAATATAGTTTTACGCCGATCTTGAAACGATTTCAGTGTGTATTTAGCCAGTTTACGGGGGAAGTTTTTCATTAAGAGTTCCAGTTGTTCCTCGAATGACTTGTCTCTAATCATGTCACTGTTAAGAATGTCTCCTAAAATACTTTGACGATGATTATTGTATAGCGAGCAATGGAACACGAAGTGGCATTCGTCCTCAACAGTATTTTGATTGCAAAGTCTACATAAACGTTCGGTTGGTTGTTCACCAATGTATCTTCCGGTTTCTATTCTTAATGGAAGAATTCCACAGCGCAGTTGTGTTAGCATTGAGCGTTCGTTCTTTTGTAAGTTCAATTTTAAGTATTCCTCCTGTTCGATGTTATTTTTTAGTTTTGCGTAAGTCCTGAGTTTTGGAGTTTTTAGAATGCCCGCTTTCCAGATCGATTCATAAAACTTGTTCAAGCACTCGCGGAACTCTGTTAAACTAATCACTTCCTTGTCATGAAAGAACTGAAGTAAATCTAATTTGGATAGTATGTCTTTGAAATCGGAGCACCAATTGTTTTTACATTTAAGGTAATCTGATTCAAATGCTCGTTTTGTTATACGATCGTCTTCCATCAAAATAAGTCTATTCCATAATCGTACAATGTTACACCAGTGTCTATAATGGGATGGTAGCCAACCGATGTCGCCATTAACTGCGAGTAGAGGTGCAAATCTATGGACTCCAACGAAATATCGGATTGAACGGTTCTGAATGTTTTCAATTGTTTGGTACTTCCGGTTTCCCCACACCGCTGAAGAGTAGTCCAGTATAGGTACAACGCACGCAAAGAACAGTTTTTCATAGGATTTAATTCCAAAGTCTTTGAGTGAATGAATATTAGAAATTATCTTTCCTAGTGCTCTTCCGGCTCCTTTGGACAAAGCTTCAGCATGAGTAGAAAAGTTTCCGTTGTATGAGAAAATTACTCCCAAATATTTGTAATTATCTACTAATTGCAGATGGTTTCTTCCTATTTTAAATTCATGTTCAGTTTCTTTGCATCTCTGTTTTCTGAAATGGATACACTTTGATTTGTTAGTGTTGATCAGAACTCGCCATTTTCTACACCAATCACAGAGTTTATCCAGAAGCAATTGTAGTTCATTTTCTGTTTTTGCGAGAAGTGCTATGTCGTCAGCGTACAGTAAGACGGAGAGTTTTTTGTCTTTTATATCTACTCCTATGTGTAAGTCATTCAGTTCTGAAACCAAGTCGTTCACAAACACTGAGAACAACGTCGGTGATAGATTGTCTCCTTGTTTCACTCCTGTGTCGCAAGGAAACCAGTCGGTAAGTTGTCCATTTAACCGCACACAAGACTCGGAGCTTTGATAAATATTCTGAATACTTTTGTACACCTTTCCGTCAATCTTATTACGTAACAGTTGGTACAGCATCATATCCCGATTTACAAAATCGAAACATTTCTTAAGGTCTATGAATGCCACAAACAGTCTATCATTATTTCTAACGGCACTGTTCAGTGTAAATACATGGTCCTCGCATGAACGATCACGTCTAAAGCCGTTTTGTTCGTCCGCTAGAATCTGTTCGTCTTCTAAGTATGATGTTATTCTCTTATTTAGGAAAGCGCTATATAGTTTACTTATACAAGAGAGTAGACTCACTCCCCTGTAATTCATAGGATCTCTAAGGTCGGAGTTACAGTCTTTAAGAATCGGACAGATGATCGCCTTCCTCCATATAGACGGAATGATGCTAGTATCTAATATCCATTGAAACAGTTTATGTAGGACATCTATGATTGTCGGATTCTTGAGAACAAGACATGACAGTGTATGACAGAGTCAACATATTAAAGAAGTTCATAATATCTAATCATTACTTCATTCACAGTATCTCTCATGATTTTTCTCATTTTCATTACGGTCCGGGTCATCTAAATTATTATTATTACGGTCCGAGTTGTCAGCGGGCCGAGTTTACCCTTATTGGATTATTTCCATTTGTTTATTGATTGAAACAAATATCTGCATGGACTTCACTGTCATTACACAAGTCAGAATTTCCTTAAAATAACGGCTGTCATATTCATGATTTCGACCATTGAAATGGATCAGACAAGTAATTAAATTTATAGTCAACTAAAACTTCAGGTGACTTGACAATTTTCAGGGTGACTTCAACTTCACTTTTGACAAAGTGAAACACTATAAGGTCACTTCTTCGCCCTAATCTCCCTCCAGGTATGGCCTAAATGTTATATACTGTCAGTGACTGTATATATCACTTGTAGATATTCTGTCAGTGCACTTTGACTGCTCAAATCGAATGGTTACAGTATAAAAGTCTACATATAAGTATGCACCATACATTAAAGAATATTTTGATAAATGGTATAAATAACTGACCAATGTCTGTAAAAAACTTTAATTCATGAGACACCCTCTGGTGGTAAAAAATCAGAATTCCAAAAATAGTAAGAAACACAATTCTCAACATATTTTGATATGAAGGTATGCGAAGATGAACTTATTTTTAGACTTGGCAGATATTAGATATTTCAAGCTAATTTATTTTTCAACCTCTTGTGGGTAAGTTTTGAATCTACAAAGGAGAATCCTTACTACAAATTCTTGGTCAAATGGACAGCATGGTCCATTACAAACACAACATGGTCCTTCCATCTTCAGGATTTCTTGATGGTTTGCATCCCTTATGGTGTAACATGGCTTCCATGCACTGGCTCTGCAAGTAAGAAAGAATTTGTTGGTTATTACATGAACTCAAGGACAACCATTTTAGGGAAGGGAGGGGGGGTGGAGGGGTTGGCTAAGATTAGTCCAAGATTGCTCTGATGTCTGACGGCCATTTTTGTGATATGCTGGGGCCCTGGGACATCAGAGCGCACTCCGTAAAGAAAACCTGGAAATTACCGACCCAGATTCGAAATTGTAATATATCCAACTAAAAGTAGATAAATCATACATCAATCGATTCCTTTTTCAGTTTTTCTCTAAGAATTCCAAAACCTTATTGCACATCTACAGTTGGTAAGCAACAATATGGCAACAATAAAAATGGTTTAAATTCAAAAATGAAAGAGGAGTTCACGTCACAAGGCTCTTTGTATAATTTGGCCTTTTTAGTCCCTCCCAAGCCCTCTTTTAAAACTTTGGAATTCCAAAACCTTATTGCGCTTCTATAGTTAGTAAGCAGCAATATGGCATAAAAAAAATTGGTAAAAATTCAAATGTAAAGGAGGAGTTCGCTTCACAAGAAAGTGTGACGGACCTACGGTACGACAGACGAATGGACGACCGCAACGACAATATACCCAAACTTGTATGTTTTTTTCTTTAAATGTTACTAAATCTTAGTCTTTTAGCTCCGATGTTATTTTTTGGTAGAAACAGACTGTTATTTAAACGGAGTTTTTACAGTACATACCAATGAGGCTTTGTTTAAAATACGCTTCTCCATGAAGAAAATGAAAGTTCAGCCGGTATTTAGAAGTGAATTTGACAGGAATATATATGTTTAGGATCGCAAATTATCTCCAGTATTCGGAATTCAGAGGGGCTGTTTTTTGGAGGATTTTCTTGGAAAATATAGGTGAGAATTCCGGACCACTGTATAATGAATCGAATAACATGTATACGGAATATACAATACGTACTCCTGTCTACAATAACCGACAATCTGACCAGGAGGAGATTCTATTGTCACCTCGTGAGCACAACTATCTGATCCAGCAAACCAACAGCAACCTGCACAGCACTTAAATTCCCTCTTTATTTGAATCAATTCCTGAAAATGAAGACATTATTTACTAAATAATTTAATGGTTTTTGGACATCCATGTTGACAAGATGCCTCACTTTCATGTTAATGTACACTTTTCAATGCTTTTTTAATTATCTAAAAGAACATGGTATGATTTGGTCTGATATTTGGCGCCTTGAATTCCAAAATCAAAAGGTAATAACATGTTTTGTTTTGAACAAGAAATTTCTGTAATATATGTAGCAGCAATATGCTGTCAAAGATGGTTAATTGTGAAGAAACCAGTGAAAAACACCAAATTTCTTTCATTTTTGGACCTTTGAATTAAAATTTTGATATGAGCAACAGCCTTGCACAAAAATATATATTTCTGAAATGTGTCTTTATGTAAGACAAACATTATATTAAAAAATCATTTTGGGCAAGGCTGTTGTTCATAGTTGCTTTGACTAAAGTCTACTCAAGTTTTGTCAAATCCTTGATTTAGCAGACGTTCATGACCATGCTGTTCCATCATGGTAAGTCCGACCATCATACAATAAAAATAATACAATACTTCTAATTTTTCATGTCAGATGGAGCCAAATAATGGCTAAAATCATACTATCTCCTTTGTTTCCATTTAAATGGTACATAAAAAACTGTTCATATTATAAACTATTATATGAACTACATGCAAAATGTAAACCAATCTGACTTAAGACCCCTTTTAAGGATTTATGTGAATGACTTTCATGGTAATTAAAATCTGCATAAATGTTTAGGCTATGAAAAAGTTTAAATACCATTTGAAAACAGTAGATGGGTGGATAAAGAATTATACAAACCTGCCCAACATTGTCTGTAATATGAATGGTAAAACCTCTCTGTGGTCCACAACATTGTCTCATACACATATCTGACTCTGAAATAAGTAAATTGAATATTTCTCTTTATAAATACTTTTATTATCATAGTTTTTGTATTACTGGTACGTTTAATTTCTGATAAACATTGATTGATTGATTGATTGATTGTTGTTTAATGCCGTAAGGACAGTATTGCAGCCATACCACGGCCAAAACTGATTAGAATACGATTGTATTAAAACAAATAGTGTATAAAATAGATTGACTATTTACAAATAAAAGACAGGAATAAACAGTAAAATAAGTATCACAAACTTGTTAGAAAAAAAATACAATGACACTATCACAGGTAATATTTTCAAACCAAAACAAACAATATCACAGATAAGCTATCACATATTCATATAAAATGAAATAATCATATAACGGAATTGGGTAAACATTTATTCGATAAGGACCATACTCGAGAACACAGTCATAGACTATATTCTCGAATATAGTCCAACCTCCTTCAAATATTTTAGAATCTGGTCGCCAGGGAAAATTGTAAATAGACATAACAAAATGGATATTAAATAAAGAAAGATCAACAATGACATACAAATCAAACAATGCCATCCAACAGTCATAAACCTGGACAAAAACTAACATTAAAAGAGCATAAAACGCAACAAATGGTCAGGATAGTCTGACTTGGTACAGAAACTTAACGATATTGGTGGGGTTAAGCCGGTTTTATGGGTACCCAAACCTCCCACTTATCTATTCTGACACTCTAGTGTATAAAACATACTATAAAATGCAGTACAGTATGATTACAAACAAGGTGACCGATTTTTCCCTGTTTTTTTCATTATTCTTTACAAATGTCTACTCCATCAGAGATTGAAAAGTGAAGCTTCATACCGGGGTATATCCAACCAAATTTCATCAGAAAATTTACATTAAACTAAAAATGTCAACCTTGGTCTATACATCTAAAATAATTATATTATAGTGTATTTCCCCTGGTACACACTCGCTACAACTTGCAAAAAGTGATTAAAGTCTTGCCAAAAATATAGTAACAAGTTTAGCAAAAGTCCATTTTCATAAAATAAACTCCTTGATCCACTGTCCTAAAAAAACACAAAAAATATTTCAGAACAACTTATTTCTCTCTTATATACATGACATCCTAAAAGTTACATGTTGTTTAAAGATAATTCTATTGATTTTTATCAAAAACTTTTATATTTTATACTCAATACCATTGTAAACTTTCTCCTATTCCTGATAAAAATACATAATATCTTTAACCACTTCCCGGTGATTAAATTTCTACGTGGGAATTACCGCCATTTTTTCTACAGTTATTCCAACGATAAACTAGAGAAGTCCCGAAATGACGTCTATGTAAACAAACTACATAGCAACAACATTTTCTTAAGGTTTTTGTCGAAAATCAGAGGAGAAACAGATTCTCCTTCAATTTCCTCGTGAGTTATGGAATTTCTCCGACCTCAATAGTTACATTTTAGATTTTAACACGCTTGTTAAAGGCTCGCGTGTTGAAAATAGAAAATTTAACTATCTCGGGTGGATAAATTCCATAACCCACTCATACCTGAAGGAGAATCTATATTTAACTCACCTTCAGCTGCAAAATATACTTGTTGTCCCATATTGTTCAACACCTTGTATCTGTTTGAAGTTTCCCAGCCAGTAATCACTATGGAAAGTAAAATATATGATTGCATGTATCTTTCTATTAAGAATCTTTCATTAAAATATCACATGCATGCACACACACACACACACACACACGGCTAAACCTCAACCTTTGAACTGGAATAACTCCCCGGAGTATCACAAAGTACACGTACATACACATCATCGTTTAGAAATTTATTTGAGTTCAATAAACCTCTACCCCTAATTGTTGGCCCCTTAAACATCAGACAAGTTCACATATTTCTCTCAGGCATAACAATTTTTAATGATTTAATTTTTACAATATGCTGAGTAATTCTAAATTGGGGGAAATATAGATCAATGAAAATGTTCCCATGTGATGTTTGTATTACCCAATTTGGGGGGCTAGGGTCAAATGTTTGATCCTGCTTATTTTTTTTCGTCTCAATTTTGATCCTGAATTTTTATTTTCATTTAAACCAAAAAAAATTCTGATTGACACAGGTCCTACATTCTTGCCAAAATCCTGGTCCTGCCTTTATATCTAAAATTTGATTATAGCCATATCAAAAATGCATCACACATATGCTTGAGCTAAAACACATTCAAATGCACTGAAAATGTCACACAAAAACAATTTTACTTCCCATGTCAACACATCAAGCGGATATCAATGAAATACCTATATTACAACAACAAAAAAAACACTAGAGACTCCCAGGAGCCTTTATCGCTCACCTGGACTATGTCCATCTTGACTGGCAGCCTGGAACATTGCTGTCAAGTCTCAAATGTCTCACTAGTTTCAAACAAGAAGATCATTCAGTGACGTTGAACTTTCCCATTAGGTCATATGTTAAACTAAGTTTCGCTATGGAACCATCTTGGATGGTGGACATGGTCATCTGATATACTTCTGAAAGAGGACCAACTAAGAACCATTGCTGCAAAGTTTTGTTCCAATTGGCCAATTGGTTTAAGACAAGAAGATCTTTAAATAAATTTCTGATAGGGTCCCATGTTAAACTAAGTTCGGCTCTAGTGGATGACGGATGCATCATAGAGGACGATCTAAAGACCATTGCTGCTAAGTTTTGTTCCAATTGGCCAAGTTGTTTCAGATAAGAAGACCTTTAAGTAAATTTCCCATAGGGTCCTAGGTTAAACTAAGTTCGGCCATGGCAACCATCTTGGATGACAGACAGGGTCATCAGATACAATTCCGAAAGAGGACTACCTAAGGACCATTGCTGCCAAGTTTTGTTCCAATTGTCCAATTGGTTTGAAACAAGAAGATCTTTATGTAAATTTCCCATAGGGTCCAATGTTAAACTAAGTTCGGCTCTGGCAGCCATCTGGGATGATGGGCGGGGTCATCGGATACAATTCTGAAAAAGGACAACCTAAGGACTATTGCTGCCATGTTTTGTTCCAATTTGGCCCAGTGGTTTCAGAGGAGAAGATGTTTAAAGGAAAGTTTACATTGACGATGACATACAGCAAGTGATGACAATAGCTCACATGGCCTTTTGGGCCGGGTGAGCTAAAAATTCCATAATGGCTGAATTTATTAAAGCAACAGGGAAGCTATTTCTGATTTTTATTTTAATGTTAGAAATCTTCACAAATAATCTTTACCAACCTGTCTTGCTTAAAATTATTATTCATTGAACTAAATGCATTTTGGGCACACATTAAACTGTTCAAATTATCTAAATCCTATTCAATAATAAGAATTTCATTTAATGGTTGCAAATGGTACTTACTTTCCATGAGCTCTATTTGTTGTTTCACCAACAGTTGATCCAGTGAAGTTAAGTATTCCAAACCAGGGGGACAACCAGGGATAGGGTCAGCTCTTTGAACCCAATGCTGCTGACCTGGCATTCCTAAAACAATAAAAAAAATATCAAAAAGTTTCATTCTAATTTTCAAATCTGTACATGCTAAATGTAAGTAACATTGATTGGGTTCATAGTTTCTGCCTAATACTGCTTTAAAAATTATGTGAAAATACACTGTTTTTAAAGATAAAAAGTGATTTAAATATAGATTCTGCTTCAGGTACGAGTGTGTTATGGAATTTCTCCACCCAAGATTTAAGTTAAATTTTCGATTTTCAACACGCGAGCTTTTGCGAGCATGTTAAAATCTAAAATTTAACTAGAGGTACTGTTGTCACAGGAGTCCAGCATGCTGGACTGTTTTAGCACGCTAAAACTGATGTCTCCCCTTCCATACCCATAGTTTTTTTAACATTTTTTAGGGATCATCAAGGTGGCAAATTAAGAGCTATGGTACATAATACATGTAGTTACCTACAGATATGTGCTTCAACAAGGAATGAATAAGGTAATATATAGTTTTGGGGAAGGGATCTGAACCATTTTTAAGATAAAATAAGGTTTCTGATTTTGAGGGGGTGGGGATGATCCCCAGGGCTAAGATGTATAGTACATTCAACTTGTCTTGTAACCATGAGTAGTACAATATATGGTTTAGGGGTGGGGATTCCAACCATTTTTAAGATAAAATAAGGTTTCTGATTTTGAGGGGGGTGGGGATGACCCCCAGGGCTAAGATGTATATTGCATTCAACTCGTCTTGTAACCATGAGTAGTACAATATATGGTTTAGGGGTGGGGATTCCAACCATTTTTAAGATAAAATAAGGTTTCTGATTTTGTGGGGGTGGGGATGACCCCCAAGGCTAAGATGTATATTGCATACAACTGGTCTTGTAACCATGAGTAGTACAATATATGGTTTAGGGGTGGGGATTCCAACCATTTTTAAGATAAAATAAGGTTTCTGATTTTGAGGGGGTGGGGATGACCCCCAGGGCTAAGATGCATATTGCATTCAACTCGTCTTGTAACCATGAGTAGTACAATATATGGTTTAAGGGTGGGGATTTCAACCATTTTTAAGATAAATTAAGGTTTCTGGTCTTGAGGGGTAGGGGATGACCCCCGGGGCTCAGATGTATACTGCATTCAACTTGTCTTGTTATCATGAATAATAAAATATATGGTTTAAGGGTGGGGATTTCAACCCTTTCCAAGATAATGTAGGCTAGGGGGTGGGGACTGACCCCCAGGGACCCAAATGTGGTAATCTGCACTCCGCCTTGACCTGATGCATATACCTTCCAAATATCATGAGGCTAGCTCAAGAAACAAAAAAGTTATGTTCCGGACAAAAAAATTGATTAGAAGAGGAAGAAGAACACTATTGGGTTGGGATCTCAATGGTTTTCAGAATATTTAGTATTTTATCATTTGAGGGGGTGGGGCATGACCCCCCTCAGACCCCCCTATGGTACCAAATGATTTGTCTTATCATAAGGAGTAATAATATATATGGTTATAGGGTGGGGATCACAATGGTTTTCAAAATATTAAGTATTTTATCATTTAAGGGGGTGGGGCATGACCCCCCCTCAGACCCCCTATGGTACCAAATGATTCGTCTTATCATAAGGAGTAATAATATATATGGTTATAGGGTGGGGATCTCAATGGTTTTCAGAATAATAAGTATTTTGTCATTTAAGGGGGTGGGGCATGACCCCCCCCCTCAGACCCCCTATAGTACCAAATGATTCGTCTTATCATAAGGAGTAATAATATATATGGTTATAGGGTGGGGATCTCAATGGTTTTCAGAATAATAAGTATTTTGTCATTTGAGGGGGTGGGGCATGACCCCCCCTCAGACCCCCTATGGTACCAAATGATTCATCTTATCATAAAGAGTAATAATATATATGGTTATTGGTTGGGGATCTCAATGGTTTTCAGAATATTTAGTATTTTATCATTTGAAGGGGTGGGGCATGACCCCCCTCAGACCCCCCTATGGTACCAAATGATTCGTCTTATCATAAGGAGTAATAATATATATGGTTATACGGTGGGGATCTCAATGGTTTTCAGAATATTTAGTATTTTATCATTTGAGGGGGTGGGGCATGACCCCCCTCAGACCCCCCTATGGTACCAAATGATTCGTCTTATCATAAGGAGTAATAATATATATGGTTATAGGGTGGGGATCTCAATGGTTTTCAGAATAATAAGTATTTTGTCATTTCAGGGGGTGGGGCATGACCCCCCCTCAGACCCCCTATGGTACCAAATGATTTGTCTTATCATAAAGAGTAATAATATATATGGTTATTGGTTGGGGATCTCAATGGTTTTCAGAATATTTAGTATTTTATCATTTGAAGGGGTGGGGCATGACCCCCCTCAAACCCCCCTATGGTACCAAATGATTCGTCTTATCATAAGGAGTAATAATATATATGGTTATAGGGTCGGGATCTCAATGGTTTTCAGAATATTTAGTATTTTATCATTTGAGGGGGTGGGGCATGACCCCCCTCAGACCCCCCTATGGTACCAAATGATTCGTCTTATCATAAGGAGTAATAATATATATGGTTATAGGGTGGGGATCTCAATGGTTTTCAGAATATTTAGTATTTTATCGTCTGAGGGGGTGGGGCATGACCCCCCTCAGACCCCCCTATGGTACCAAATGATTTGTCTTATCATAAGGAGTAATAATATATATGGTTATAGGGTGGGGATCACAATGGTTTTCAAAATATTAAGTATTTTGTTATTTTAGCCTACATTTTACAGGCTAGGGGGTGGGGACTGACCCCCAGTGACCCAAATGTGGTACTCTGCACTCCGCCTTGACCTGATGCATATACCTTCCAAATATCATGAGGCTAGCTCAAGAAACAAAAAAGTTATGTTCCGGACAAAAAAATTGATTAGAAGAGGAAGAAGAACACTATTGGGTTGGGATCTCAATGGTTTTCAGAATATTTAGTATTTTATCATTTGAGGGGGTGGGGCATGACCCCCCTCAGACCCCCCTATGGTACCAAATGATTTGTCTTATCATAAGGAGTAATAATATATATGGTTATAGGGTGGGGATCACAATGGTTTTCAAAATATTAAGTATTTTATCATTTAAGGGGGTGGGGCATGACCCCCCCTCACACCCCCTATGGTACCAAATGATTCGTCTTATCATAAGGAGTAATAATATATATGGTTATAGGGTGGGGATCTCAATGGTTTTCAGAATAATAAGTATTTTGTCATTTAAGGGGGTGGGGCATGACCCCCCCCCCTCAGACCCCCTATAGTACCAAATGATTCGTCTTATCATAAGGAGTAATAATATATATGGTTATAGGGTGGGGATCTCAATGGTTTTCAGAATAATAAGTATTTTGTCATTTGAGGGGGTGGGGCATGACCCCCCCCTCAGACCCCCTATGGTACCAAATGATTCGTCTTATCATAAAGAGTAATAATATATATGGTTATTGGTTGGGGATCTCAATGGTTTTCAGAATATTTAGTATTTTATCATTTGAAGGGGTGGGGCATGACCCCCCTCAGACCCCCCTATGGTACCAAATGATTCGTCTTATCATAAGGAGTAATAATATATATGGTTATACGGTGGGGATCTCAATGGTTTTCAGAATATTTAGTATTTTATCATTTGAGGGGGTGGGGCATGACCCCCCTCAGACCCCCCTATGGTACCAAATGATTCGTCTTATCATAAGGAGTAATAATATATATGGTTATAGGGTGGGGATCTCAATGGTTTTCAGAATAATAAGTATTTTGTCATTTCAGGGGGTGGGGCATGACCCCCCCCTCAGACCCCCTATGGTACCAAATGATTTGTCTTATCATAAAGAGTAATAATATATATGGTTATTGGTTGGGGATCTCAATGGTTTTCAGAATATTTAGTATTTTATCATTTGAAGGGGTGGGGCATGACCCCCCTCAGACCCCCCTATGGTACCAAATGATTCGTCTTATCATAAGGAGTAATAATATATATGGTTATAGGGTCGGGATCTCAATGGTTTTCAGAATATTTAGTATTTTATCATTTGAGGGGTGGGGCATGACCCCCCTCAGACCCCCCTATGGTACCAAATGATTTGTCTTATCATAAGGAGTAATAATATATATGGTTATAGGGTGGGGATCTCAATGGTTTTCAGAATATTTAGTATTTTATCGTTTGAGGGGGTGGGGCATGACCCCCCTCAGACCCCCCTATGGTACCAAATGATTTGTCTTATCATAAGGAGTAATAATATATATGGTTATAGGGTGGGGATCACAATGGTTTTCAAAATATTAAGTATTTTGTTATTTTAGCCTACATTTTACAGGCTAGGGGGTGGGGACTGACCCCCAGGGACCCAAATGTGGTACTCTGCACTCCGCCATGACCTGATGCATATACCTTCCAAATATCATGAGGCTAGCTCAAGAAACAAAAAAGTTATGTTCCGGACAAAAAATTTGATTAGAAGAGGAAGAAGAACTAGAATTGCAATTGCGAGCAATAGCAGATGTCGCCCCTGGCAGCCATCTTGAAAATGGCGGCCATTTCGAAAAAAAAAGTATTGATTGCACACCTTCACATAGTGATCTTACTTTCTGCCAAGTTTCATTCAATTCTATCCAGGCATCTCCGAGAACTAAGCCGGACAAAAATCATTGGAAAGAAAGAATAATAACTAGGTATGATTGTGATCGCAAGCGAGTCACAAGATGTCTCCCAAACCCCCATTGCCACTATCTAGAGCTTATCAGTAACCCCCTAAATTCCCTTTTGCTCTATTCACCTACAAAATTTCAGAATCCTACCCACCTAGGTTACAGAGATATCGCAATGTCCTATATAATGACCTTTTCCTGTTTCCATGGAAACAGCGGCCATTTTGATTTTTTTTTAAGCCCTTTGCAATCGCCATCATTTAAAACCCCTAAATATCAATTTTCATTGAAATCGAAGCACTTCGAAAGAATTTCGAATTTTGGGCCCGAAAAATCACATTTTCGTAAATAACGCGAAAACCGTAAATATCGCTTCAAATTTTTTTTTCGTATAATTAAAGAGCACCTTTTGCTCTATTCACCTACAAAATTTCAGAATCCTACCCACCTAGGTTACTGACATAAAGCAATGTCTCCTATATAATGACCTTTTTCTGTTTCCACGGAAACGGCGGCCATTTTGAAAATTTTAAAAGTCGTTTGCAAAACTTCAGGTCACCCTTAACATATTCCCAAAGTTTCATATTGATTGGACATTGCATCTTTGAGAAACGTCGCGGACAACATTGAACGGAAAGAAAAAGGAAAGAAGAAGAAGAAGAAGAAGAAGAAGAAGAAGAAGAATAATAATAATAAGAAACCGGACAAAAACAATATGTCTCCCAAAACTTTGTTTGGGAGACATAACTAGAATTGCAATTGCGAGCAATAGCAGATGTCGCCCCTGGCAGCCATCTTGAAAATGGCGGCCATTTCGAAAAAAAAGTATTGATTGCACACCTTCACATAGTGATCTTACTTTCTGCCAAGTTTCATTCAATTCTATCCATGTTAAGTTTTTCGCCATTTTAACATCATTTTTCAAAATGGCCGCCAAACGTCTCCAACCGATCGCCATTTTTTTTCATCAGTTTGTTCTTCTAATTGTACTTTACAAACCTACGAAGTTTAATGAAATTCTATGGTACAGTTTTTGAGATATAAACGTTTTAAATTTTCGGAGGGTACCGATCTTTGAATGGCGGCCATCTTGAAAATGGCGGCCATTTCGAAAAAAAAAGTATTGATTGCACATCTTCACATAGTGATCTTACTTTCTGCCAAGTTTCATTCAATTCTATCCAGGCATCTCCGAGAACTAAGCCGGACAAAAATCATTGGAAAGAAAGAAAGAAAGAAAGAAAGAAAGAATAATAATAACTAGAATTGCAATTGCGAGCAATAGCAGATGTCGCCCCTGGCAGCCATCTAGAAAATGGCGGCCATTTCGAAAAAAAAAGTATTGATTGCACACCTTCACATAGTGATCTTACTTTCTGCCAAGTTTCATTCAATTCTATCCATGTTAAGTTTTTCGCCATTTTAACATCATTTTTCAAAATGGCCGCCAAACGTCTCCAACCGATCGCCATTTTTTTTCATCAGTTTGTTCTTCTAATTGTACTTTACAAACCTACGAAGTTTAATGAAATTCTATGGTACAGTTTTTGAGATATAAACGTTTTAAATTTTCGGAGGGTACCGATCTTTGAATGGCGGCCATCTTGAAAATGGCGGCCATTTGGAAAAAAAAAGTATTGATTGCACATCTTCACATAGTGATCTTACTTTCTGCCAAGTTTCATTCAATTCTATCCAGGCATCTCCGAGAACTAAGCCGGACAAAAATCATTGGAAAGAAAGAAAGAAAGAAAGAAAGAAAGAACTAGAATTGCAATTGCGAGCAATAGCAGATGTCGCCCCTGGCAGCCATCTTGAAAATGGCGGCCATTTCGAAAAAAAAAGTATTGATTGCACACCTTCACATAGTGATCTTACTTTCTGCCAAGTTTCATTCAATTCTATCCATGTTAAGTTTTTCGCCATTTTAACATCATTTTTCAAAATGGCCGCCAAACGTCTCCAACCGATCGCCATTTTTTTTCATCAGTTTGTTCTTCTAATTGTACTTTACAAACCTACGAAGTTTAATGAAATTCTATGGTACAGTTTTTGAGATATAAACGTGTTAAATTACCGATCTATGAATGGCGGCCATCTTGAAAATGGCGGCCATTTTGAAAAAAAAAGTTTTGATTGCACACCTTCACATAGTGATCTTACTTTCTGCCAAGTTTCATTCAATTCTATCGATGTTAAGTTTTTCGCCATTTTAACATCATTTTTCAAAATGGCCGCCAAACGTCTCCAACCGATCGCCATTTTTTTTCATGAGTTTGTTCTTCTAATTGTACTTTACAAACATACGAAGTTTAATGAAATTCTATGGTACAGTTTTTGAGATATAAACGTTTTAAATTTTCGGAGGGTACCGATCTTTGAATGGCGGCCATCTTGAAAATGGCGGCCATTTGGGAAAAAAAAGTATTGATTGCACACCTTCACATAGTGATCTTACTTTCTGCCAAGTTTCATTCAATTCTATCCAGGCATCTCCGAGAACTAAGCCGGACAAAAATCATTGGAAAGAAAGAAAGAAAGAAAGAAAGAAAGAAAGAAAGAAAGAATAATAATAATAACAAAGAAACGGAAGAATAACAATATGTCGTCCCGTGACTACGTTCGGGGCGACATAACTAGGTATGATTGTGATCGCAAGCGAGTCACAAGATGTCTCCCAAACCCCCATTGCCACTATCTAGAGCTTATCAGTAACCCCCTAAATTCCCTTTTGCTCTATTCACCTACAAAATTTCAGAATCCTACCCACCTAGGTTACAGAGATATCGCAATGTCCTATATAATGACCTTTTCCTGTTTCCATGGAAACAGCGGCCATTTTGATTTTTTTTTAAGCCCTTTGCAATCGCCATCATTTAAAACCCCTAAATATCAATTTTCATTGAAATCGAAGCACTTCGAAAGAATTTCGAATTTTGGGCCCGAAAAATCACATTTTCGTAAATAACGCGAAAACCGTAAATATCGCTTCAAATTTTTTTTTCGTATAATTAAAGAGCACCTTTTGCTCTATTCACCTACAAAATTTCAGAATCCTACCCACCTAGGTTACTGACATAAAGCAATGTCTCCTATATAATGACCTTTTTCTGTTTCCACGGAAACGGCGGCCATTTTGAAAATTTTAAAAGTCGTTTGCAAAACTTCAGGTCACCCTTAACATATTCCCAAAGTTTCATATTGATTGGACATTGCATCTTTGAGAAACGTCGCGAACAACATTGAACGGAAAGAAAAAGGAAAGAAGAAGAAGAAGAAGAAGAAGAAGAAGAAGAAGAAGAAGAAGAAGAATAATAATAAGAAACCGGACAAAAACAATATGTCTCCCAAAACTTTGTTTGGGAGACATAACTAGAATTGCAATTGCGAGCAATAGCAGATGTCGCCCCTGGCAGCCATCTTGAAAATGGCGGCCATTTTGAAAAAAAAAGTACTGATTGCACACCTTCACATAGTGATCTTACTTTCTGCCAAGTTTCATTCAATTCTATCGATGTTAAGTTTTTCGCCATTTTAACATCATTTTTCAAAATGGCCGCCAAACGTCTCCAACCGATCGCCATTTTTTTTCATGAGTTTGTTCTTCTAATTGTACTTTACAAACATACGAAGTTTAATGAAATTCTATGGTACAGTTTTTGAGATATAAACGTTTTAAATTTTCGGAGGGTACCGATCTTTGAATGGCGGCCATCTTGTTTCATTCAATTCTATCCAGGCATCTCCGAGAACTAAGCCGGACAAAAATCATTGGAAAGAAAGAAAGAAAGAATAATAATAACTAGAATTGCAATTGCGAGCAATAGCAGATGTCGCCCCTGGCAGCCATCTAGAAAATGGCGGCCATTTCGAAAAAAAAGTATTGATTGCACACCTTCACATAGTGATCTTACTTTCTGCCAAGTTTCATTCAATTCTATCCATGTTAAGTTTTTCGCCATTTTAACATCATTTTTCAAAATGGCCGCCAAACGTCTCCAACCGATCGCGATTTTTTTTCATCAGTTTGTTCTTCTAATTGTACTTTACAAACATACGAAGTTTAATGAAATTCTATGGTACAGTTTTTGAGATATAAACGTGTTAAATTACCGATCTATGAATGGCGGCCATCTTGAAAATGGCGGCCATTTTGAAAAAAAAAGTACTGATTGCACACCGTCACATAGTGATCTTACTTTCTGCCAAGTTTCATTCAATTCTATCCAGGCATCTCCGAGAACTAAGCCGGACAAAAATCATTGGAAAGAAAGAATAATAACTAGAATTGCAATTGCGAGCAATAGCAGATGTCGCCCCTGGCAGCCATCTTGAAAATGGCGGCCATTTCGAAAAAAAAAGTATTGATTGCACACCTTCACATAGTGATCTTACTTTCTGCCAAGTTTCATTCAATTCTATCCATGTTAAGTTTTTCGCCATTTTAACATCATTTTTCAAAATGGCCGCCAAACGTCTCCAACCGATCGCCATTTTTTTTCATCAGTTTGTTCTTCTAATTGTACTTTACAAACCTACGAAGTTTAATGAAATTCTATGGTACAGTTTTTGAGATATAAACGTGTTAAATTACCGATCTATGAATGGCGGCCATCTTGAAAATGGCGGCCATTTTGAAAAAAAAAGTTTTGATTGCACACCTTCACATAGTGATCTTACTTTCTGCCAAGTTTCATTCAATTCTATCGATGTTAAGTTTTTCGCCATTTTAACATCATTTTTCAAAATGGCCGCCAAACGTCTCCAACCGATCGCCATTTTTTTTCATGAGTTTGTTCTTCTAATTGTACTTTACAAACATACGAAGTTTAATGAAATTCTATGGTACAGTTTTTGAGATATAAACGTTTTAAATTTTCGGAGGGTACCGATCTTTGAATGGCGGCCATCTTGAAAATGGCGGCCATTTGGGAAAAAAAAGTATTGATTGCACACCTTCACATAGTGATCTTACTTTCTGCCAAGTTTCATTCAATTCTATCCAGGCATCTCCGAGAACTAAGCCGGACAAAAATCATTGGAAAGAAAGAAAGAAAGAAAGAAAGAAAGAAAGAAAGAAAGAATAATAATAATAACAAAGAAACGGAAGAATAACAATATGTCGTCCCGTGACTACGTTCGGGGCGACATAATAACTAGAATTGCAATTGCGAGCAATAGCAGATGTCGCCCCTGGCAGCCATCTTGAAAATGGCGGCCATTTTGAAAAAAAAAGTACTGATTGCACACCTTCACATAGTGATCTTACTTTCTGCCAAGTTTCATTCAATTCTATCGATGTTAAGTTTTTCGCCATTTTAACATCATTTTTCAAAATGGCCGCCAAACGTCTCCAACCGATCGCCATTTTTTTTCATGAGTTTGTTCTTCTAATTGTACTTTACAAACATACGAAGTTTAATGAAATTCTATGGTACAGTTTTTGAGATATAAACGTTTTAAATTTTCGGAGGGTACCGATCTTTGAATGGCGGCCATCTTGAAAATGGCGGCCATTTGGGAAAAAAAAGTATTGATTGCACACCTTCACATAGTGATCTTACTTTCTGCCAAGTTTCATTCAATTCTATCCAGGCATCTCCGAGAACTAAGCCGGACAAAAATCATTGGAAAGAAAGAAAGAAAGAAAGAAAGAAAGAATAATAATAACTAGGTATGATTGTGATCGCAAGCGAGTCACAAGATGTCTCCCAAACCCCCATTGCCACTATCTAGAGCTTATCAGTAACCCCCTAAATTCCCTTTTGCTCTATTCACCTACAAAATTTCAGAATCCTACCCACCTAGGTTACAGAGATATCGCAATGTCCTATATAATGACCTTTTCCTGTTTCCATGGAAACAGCGGCCATTTTGATTTTTTTTAAGCCCTTTGCAATCGCCATCATTTAAAACCCCTAAATATCAATTTTCATTGAAATCGAAGCACTTCGAAAGAATTTCGAATTTTGGGCCCGAAAAATCACATTTTCGTAAATAACGCGAAAACCGTAAATATCGCTTCAAATTTTTTTTTCGTATAATTAAAGAGCACCTTTTGCTCTATTCACCTACAAAATTTCAGAATCCTACCCACCTAGGTTACTGACATAAAGCAATGTCTCCTATATAATGACCTTTTTCTGT
This sequence comes from Mytilisepta virgata, assembly GCA_028015205.1. Lineage (NCBI taxonomy): Eukaryota > Metazoa > Mollusca > Bivalvia > Mytilida > Mytilidae > Mytilisepta > Mytilisepta virgata. The sequence goes on along the minus strand of CM051511.1, from coordinate 31,208,624 downwards.
TTCCACGGAAACGGCGGCCATTTTGAAAATTTTAAAAGTCGTTTGCAAAACTTCAGGTCACCCTTAACATATTCCCAAAGTTTCATATTGATTGGACATTGCATCTTTGAGAAACGTCGCGGACAACATTGAACGGAAAGAAAAAGGAAAGAAGAAGAAGAAGAAGAAGAAGAAGAAGAAGAAGAAGAAGAATAATAATAAGAAACCGGACAAAAACAATATGTCTCCCAAAACTTTGTTTGGGAGACATAATAATAATAATAATAATAACAAAGAAACGGAAGAATAACAATATGTCGTCCCGTGACTACGTTCGGGGCGACATAACTAGGTATGATTGTGATCGCAAGCGAGTCACAAGATGTCTCCCAAACCCCCATTGCCACTATCTAGAGCTTATCAGTAACCCCCTAAATTCCCTTTTGCTCTATTCACCTACAAAATTTCAGAATCCTACCCACCTAGGTTACAGAGATATCGCAATGTCCTATATAATGACCTTTTCCTGTTTCCATGGAAACAGCGGCCATTTTGATTTTTTTTTAAGCCCTTTGCAATCGCCATCATTTAAAACCCCTAAATATCAATTTTCATTGAAATCGAAGCACTTCGAAAGAATTTCGAATTTTGGGCCCGAAAAATCACATTTTCGTAAATAACGCGAAAACCGTAAATATCGCTTCAAATTTTTTTTTCGTATAATTAAAGAGCACCTTTTGCTCTATTCACCTACAAAATTTCAGAATCCTACCCACCTAGGTTACTGACATAAAGCAATGTCTCCTATATAATGACCTTTTTCTGTTTCCACGGAAACGGCGGCCATTTTGAAAATTTTAAAAGTCGTTTGCAAAACTTCAGGTCACCCTTAACATATTCCCAAAGTTTCATATTGATTGGACATTGCATCTTTGAGAAACGTCGCGGACAACATTGAACGGAAAGAAAAAGGAAAGAAGAAGAAGAAGAAGAAGAAGAAGAGGAAGAAGAAGAAGAAGAAGAAGAAGAAGAAGAAGAAGAAGAAGAATAATAATAAGAAACCGGACAAAAACAATATGTCTCCCAAAACTTTGTTTGGGAGACATAATAATAATAATAACAAAGAAACGGAAGAATAACAATATGTCGTCCCGTGACTACGTTCGGGGCGACATAATAACTAGAATTGCAATTGCGAGCAATAGCAGATGTCGCCCCTGGCAGCCATCTTGAAAATGGCGGCCATTTCGAAAAAAAAGTATTGATTGCACACCTTCACATAGTGATCTTACTTTCTGCCAAGTTTCATTCAATTCTATCCATGTTAAGTTTTTCGCCATTTTAACATCATTTTTCAAAATGGCCGCCAAACGTCTCCAACCGATCGCCATTTTTTTTCATCAGTTTGTTCTTCTAATTGTACTTTACAAACCTACGAAGTTTAATGAAATTCTATGGTACAGTTTTTGAGATATAAACGTTTTAAATTTTCGGAGGGTACCGATCTTTGAATGGCGGCCATCTTGAAAATGGCGGCCATTTCGAAAAAAAAAGTATTGATTGCACATCTTCACATAGTGATCTTACTTTCTGCCAAGTTTCATTCAATTCTATCCAGGCATCTCCGAGAACTAAGCCGGACAAAAATCATTGGAAAGAAAGAAAGAAAGAAAGAATAATAATAATAATAATAACAAAGAAACGGAAGAATAACAATATGTCGTCCCGTGACTACGTTCGGGGCGACATAATAATAATAACAAAGAAACGGAAGAATAACAATATGTCGTCCCGTGACTACGTTCGGGGCGACATAATAATAATAATAACTAGAATTGCAATTGCGAGCAATAGCAGATGTCGCCCCTGGCAGCCATCTAGAAAATGGCGGCCATTTCGAAAAAAAAGTATTGATTGCACACCTTCACATAGTGATCTTACTTTCTGCCAAGTTTCATTCAATTCTATCCATGTTAAGTTTTTCGCCATTTTAACATCATTTTTCAAAATGGCCGCCAAACGTCTCCAACCGATCGCGATTTTTTTTCATCAGTTTGTTCTTCTAATTGTACTTTACAAACATACGAAGTTTAATGAAATTCTATGGTACAGTTTTTGAGATATAAACGTGTTAAATTACCGATCTATGAATGGCGGCCATCTTGAAAATGGCGGCCATTTTGAAAAAAAAAGTACTGATTGCACACCGTCACATAGTGATCTTACTTTCTGCCAAGTTTCATTCAATTCTATCCAGGCATCTCCGAGAACTAAGCCGGACAAAAATCATTGGAAAGAAAGAATAATAACTAGAATTGCAATTGCGAGCAATAGCAGATGTCGCCCCTGGCAGCCATCTTGAAAATGGCGGCCATTTCGAAAAAAAAAGTATTGATTGCACACCTTCACATAGTGATCTTACTTTCTGCCAAGTTTCATTCAATTCTATCCATGTTAAGTTTTTCGCCATTTTAACATCATTTTTCAAAATGGCCGCCAAACGTCTCCAACCGATCGCCATTTTTTTTCATCAGTTTGTTCTTCTAATTGTACTTTACAAACCTACGAAGTTTAATGAAATTCTATGGTACAGTTTTTGAGATATAAACGTGTTAAATTACCGATCTATGAATGGCGGCCATCTTGAAAATGGCGGCCATTTTGAAAAAAAAAGTTTTGATTGCACACCTTCACATAGTGATCTTACTTTCTGCCAAGTTTCATTCAATTCTATCGATGTTAAGTTTTTCGCCATTTTAACATCATTTTTCAAAATGGCCGCCAAACGTCTCCAACCGATCGCCATTTTTTTTCATGAGTTTGTTCTTCTAATTGTACTTTACAAACATACGAAGTTTAATGAAATTCTATGGTACAGTTTTTGAGATATAAACGTTTTAAATTTTCGGAGGGTACCGATCTTTGAATGGCGGCCATCTTGAAAATGGCGGCCATTTGGGAAAAAAAAGTATTGATTGCACACCTTCACATAGTGATCTTACTTTCTGCCAAGTTTCATTCAATTCTATCCAGGCATCTCCGAGAACTAAGCCGGACAAAAATCATTGGAAAGAAAGAAAGAAAGAAAGAAAGAAAGAAAGAAAGAAAGAATAATAATAACTAGAATTGCAATTGCGAGCAATAGCAGATGTCGCCCCTGGCAGCCATCTAGAAAATGGCGGCCATTTCGGAAAAAAAAGTATTGATTGCACACCTTCACATAGTGATCTTACTTTCTGCCAAGTTTCATTCAATTCTATCCATGTTAAGTTTTTCGCCATTTTAACATCATTTTTCAAAATGGCCGCCAAACGTCTCCAACCGATCGCCATTTTTTTTCATCAGTTTGTTCTTCTAATTGTACTTTACAAACATACGAAGTTTAATGAAATTCTATGGTACAGTTTTTGAGATATAAACGTGTTAAATTACCGATCTATGAATGGCGGCCATCTTGAAAATGGCGGCCATTTTGAAAAAAAAAGTACTGATTGCACACCTTCACATAGTGATCTTACTTTCTGCCAAGTTTCATTCAATTCTATCCAGGCATCTCCGAGAACTAAGCCGGACAAAAATCATTGGAAAGAAAGAATAATAACAAAGAAACGGAAGAATAACAATATGTCGTCCCGTGACTACGTTCGGGGCGACATAATAACAAAGAAACGGAAGAATAACAATATGTCGTCCCGTGACTACGTTCGGGGCGACATAATAATAACAAAGAAACGGAAGAATAACAATATGTCGTCCCGTGACTACGTTCGGGGCGACATAATAACTAGGTATGATTGTGATCGCAAGCGAGTCACAAGATGTCTCCCAAACCCCCATTGCCACTATCTAGAGCTTATCAGTAACCCCCTAAATTCCCTTTTGCTCTATTCACCTACAAAATTTCAGAATCCTACCCACCTAGGTTACAGAGATATCGCAATGTCCTATATAATGACCTTTTGCTGTTTCCATGGAAACAGCGGCCATTTTGATTTTTTTTAAGCCCTTTGCAATCGCCATCATTTAAAACCCCTAAATATCAATTTTCATTGAAATCGAAGCACTTCGAAAGAATTTCGAATTTTGGGCCCGAAAAATCACATTTTCGTAAATAACGCGAAAACCGTAAATATCGCTTCAAATTTTTTTTTCGTATAATTAAAGAGCACCTTTTGCTCTATTCACCTACAAAATTTCAGAATCCTACCCACCTAGGTTACTGACATAAAGCAATGTCTCCTATATAATGACCTTTTTCTGTTTCCACGGAAACGGCGGCCATTTTGAAAATTTTAAAAGTCGTTTGCAAAACTTCAGGTCACCCTTAACATATTCCCAAAGTTTCATATTGATTGGACATTGCATCTTTGAGAAACGTCGCGGACAACATTGAACGGAAAGAAAAAGGAAAGAAGAAGAAGAAGAAGAAGAAGAAGAAGAACTAGAATTGCAATTGCGAGCAATAGCAGATGTCGCCCCTGGCAGCCATCTAGAAAATGGCGGCCATTTCGAAAAAAAAAGTATTGATTGCACACCTTCACATAGTGATCTTACTTTCTGCCAAGTTTCATTCAATTCTATCCATGTTAAGTTTTTCGCCATTTTAACATCATTTTTCAAAATGGCCGCCAAACGTCTCCAACCGATCGCCATTTTTTTTCATCAGTTTGTTCTTCTAATTGTACTTTACAAACCTACGAAGTTTAATGAAATTCTATGGTACAGTTTTTGAGATATAAACGTTTTAAATTTTCGGAGGGTACCGATCTTTGAATGGCGGCCATCTTGAAAATGGCGGCCATTTGGAAAAAAAAAGTATTGATTGCACATCTTCACATAGTGATCTTACTTTCTGCCAAGTTTCATTCAATTCTATCCAGGCATCTCCGAGAACTAAGCCGGACAAAAATCATTGGAAAGAAAGAAAGAAAGAAAGAAAGAAAGAACTAGAATTGCAATTGCGAGCAATAGCAGATGTCGCCCCTGGCAGCCATCTTGAAAATGGCGGCCATTTCGAAAAAAAAAGTATTGATTGCACACCTTCACATAGTGATCTTACTTTCTGCCAAGTTTCATTCAATTCTATCCATGTTAAGTTTTTCGCCATTTTAACATCATTTTTCAAAATGGCCGCCAAACGTCTCCAACCGATCGCCATTTTTTTTCATCAGTTTGTTCTTCTAATTGTACTTTACAAACCTACGAAGTTTAATGAAATTCTATGGTACAGTTTTTGAGATATAAACGTGTTAAATTACCGATCTATGAATGGCGGCCATCTTGAAAATGGCGGCCATTTTGAAAAAAAAAGTTTTGATTGCACACCTTCACATAGTGATCTTACTTTCTGCCAAGTTTCATTCAATTCTATCGATGTTAAGTTTTTCGCCATTTTAACATCATTTTTCAAAATGGCCGCCAAACGTCTCCAACCGATCGCCATTTTTTTTCATGAGTTTGTTCTTCTAATTGTACTTTACAAACATACGAAGTTTAATGAAATTCTATGGTACAGTTTTTGAGATATAAACGTTTTAAATTTTCGGAGGGTACCGATCTTTGAATGGCGGCCATCTTGAAAATGGCGGCCATTTGGGAAAAAAAAGTATTGATTGCACACCTTCACATAGTGATCTTACTTTCTGCCAAGTTTCATTCAATTCTATCCAGGCATCTCCGAGAACTAAGCCGGACAAAAATCATTGGAAAGAAAGAAAGAAAGAAAGAAAGAAAGAAAGAAAGAAAGAATAATAATAATAACAAAGAAACGGAAGAATAACAATATGTCGTCCCGTGACTACGTTCGGGGCGACATAATAATAATAACAAAGAAACGGAAGAATAACAATATGTCGTCCCGTGACTACGTTCGGGGCGACATAATAATAATAAGAAACCGGACAAAAACAATATGTCTCCCAAAACTTTGTTTGGGAGACATAATAATAACTAGGTATGATTGTGATCGCAAGCGAGTCACAAGATGTCTCCCAAACCCCCATTGCCACTATCTAGAGCTTATCAGTAACCCCCTAAATTCCCTTTTGCTCTATTCACCTACAAAATTTCAGAATCCTACCCACCTAGGTTACAGAGATATCGCAATGTCCTATATAATGACCTTTTCCTGTTTCCATGGAAACAGCGGCCATTTTGATTTTTTTTTAAGCCCTTTGCAATCGCCATCATTTAAAACCCCTAAATATCAATTTTCATTGAAATCGAAGCACTTCGAAAGAATTTCGAATTTTGGGCCCGAAAAATCACATTTTCGTAAATAACGCGAAAACCGTAAATATCGCTTCAAATTTTTTTTTCGTATAATTAAAGAGCACCTTTTGCTCTATTCACCTACAAAATTTCAGAATCCTACCCACCTAGGTTACTGACATAAAGCAATGTCTCCTATATAATGACCTTTTTCTGTTTCCACGGAAACGGCGGCCATTTTGAAAATTTTAAAAGTCGTTTGCAAAACTTCAGGTCACCCTTAACATATTCCCAAAGTTTCATATTGATTGGACATTGCATCTTTGAGAAACGTCGCGGACAACATTGAACGGAAAGAAAAAGGAAAGAAGAAGAAGAAGAAGAAGAAGAAGAAGAAGAAGAAGAAGAAGAAGAAGAATAATAATAAGAAACCGGACAAAAACAATATGTCTCCCAAAACTTTGTTTGGGAGACATAATAACAAAGAAACGGAAGAATAACAATATGTCGTCCCGTGACTACGTTCGGGGCGACATAATAATCACTTCTTCGAGAAGGGGAGACATAACTATTGTTATTGTTCCAATTAGCCCAGTGTTTTCAGACAAGATCTTTAAGTAAATTTTCCGTAGGGTCCTATGTTAAACTATGTTCGCCTGTGGCAGCCATCTTGGACAGTGGACAGGGTTATCGGACATTTTTCTGACAGAGGACCACCTAAGGACCATTGCTGCTAAATTGTGTTCCAATTGGCCCAGTAGTTTCAGACAAGAAGATCTTTAATTAATTCCCCATACATATACGGACCTATGTTAAACTATGTTCAGCTCTGGCAGCCATCTTTGATGATGGGCGGGGTCATCGGATATAATTCTGAAACAGGACCACCTAAGGACCATTGCTGCAAAGTTTTGTTCCAATTGGCCGAGTGGTTTCAGACAATAAGATCTTTAAGTAAATTTCCCTACCGTCCTTTGTTAAACTATGTTCAGCTGGGGCATCCATTTTGGACCACCTAAGGACCATTGCTGCTTAGTTTTGTTCCAATTGGCCAAGTAGTTGCAGACAAGAAGATCTTTAAGCAAATTTCCCATAGGGTCCAATGTTAAACTAAGTTCGGCTCTGGTGGCCATCTTGGATGATAGGCCAGGTCAAAGATTTAATTCTGAAACAGGACTACCTAAGGCCCATTGCTGCCAAGTTTTGTTCCAATTGGCCCAGTGGTTTCAGAGGCGAAGATATTTAAAGGAAAGTTTACAACATGTACCACGACGGACGATGGACATCAAGTGATGGCATAGCTCACATGGCCTTTTAAGCCAGGTGAGCTAAAAATTGGACAAATATTTTAAAAGTTACACCAAAATTATAAAAAAATCCTAAATGACCCCCAGATATAAAAATGGGACAAGCTTGAGGTTTCGAAAAATTAATCACAACCTGTGTTTCATATGGGGCACTATTGTGGTAAAATATTGAAAGGATATGTTCAATAGAACAAAAGTAATTGAGGGGAAACCTAGTTCTGTCTACGGACACTGATGCCACCAACAACAGTCTCATACCATAATACGACTGCAAACATTTGCGGTTGTTCCTTCAATTTAAAAAAAAATCATAGCATACCGCCTGGTGGTGCTGCATATCCTGGTTGGGCATATCCTTGTTGGGGTGCTCCATACCCTGGCTGTGCATATCCAGGTGGAGGTGCTCCATACCCTGGCTGAGCATATCCTTGTGGAGGTGCTCCGTACCCTGGCTGTGCATGTCCTTGTGGAGGAGGTGGCCCTATAAAATATTGGTAAACTACAGGTAAAGAATTAACTACAGGATAAATAAAATATAATTATATACTGATATAATAAATTACAAATTTATTACTTCATTTGCAGAGGGTAACAATTTTTCCAGGGAAGCAAAAATACTAAAATTCCGATTTCATCCCTCTGTAAATTTTAAATCAGAAAAAAATTCATTCACCCTCCACTCACCCCTTCATTTAAATAAAAACCTCCACCATTTTAACTTCATTTTTTATGCAACATTTAAAGAATGTTACTTTCACTTATATCCATCAAAGAATACAATAAAATCTGCTTTAATAGTCCTCAATATTAAATCACATGTATAAAAGTTTGAATTTATCTTTTCTTGGGATATATACATGATAAAACTAGAAATACTGTGAGCAAAGCTCACTATTTGATACCCCCCCCCCCTTACATAAGATATGTGAAAGGAAAGGATAGGAAAACTCCAACAGAAGTGAGATGAAATTTTTAAAAAGCTGTGAGTAATGCTCACTTAATGATACCCCTACTTGCAAGATAAAAGACAGCCCCTTTATTTTGCTATGGAAAACCCAAAAAGTTGGTCAGATCAAAATCTAAAATAGGAGGTGCACTGTGGCATCATGTGATAAAGATTCTCTGAAAGTCTCATGGAATTTCCTTTAGTCATTTAGTAGAAGTTGCGGATGGCATACAGGTACCAATAATCACAAGGAATGGTAAGGTCCATGTTTTGGTCTGGAAAATCTAAAACAGGAGGTGCACTATAGCATCATGTAAAAAAGATTCTCTTAAAGTTTCATCAAATTCCATTCAGTGGTTTAGGAGGAGTTGCGAATGGCATACTGGAACCCCCTATAACAATGAACGGCAAAGTCTATGTGTTGGTATGAAAAACCCCATGGTGCACCCTATCACACTGAAAGTCAAAGTCCATGTTTTTCTATGGGTAACCCCAAAAATTGGTCCTATCAAATTCTAAAATAGGAGGTGCGCAATGCCATCATGGGATGAAGATTCTCTGAAAGTTTCATCAAATTCCATTCAGTAGTTTAGGAGGAGTTGTGGATGGCATACTGGAACCCCATATCACAATGAATGGCAAAGTCCATGTGTTGGTATGGGAAACCCCAAAACATGATCAAGCTTTTATAAGATTCTTTCTATTTTCAAAACTTAAATTATTCATACATTTTTCTATTTGATATTGAGTTTTGATTTTACTGTACAAGAGTTTACTACATGTACACGTATCTTCTCTCACTGTATGCATTTTGGAGAAAAATAATGTTTCATAGTTGTCTTGAAGTTTTTGCTTTAGTATTTTGGTATTTTTGTTACATAATTTTTTTTGTGTTGATAGTTGACATTTTAAAATCAATTTTGATTTATATCATTACTAACACATATATTGTCCACAAATGTAAACCATGGATCAGTACCTGATGAATGAAGAGATTTTGATAATAAATCATTATCTCCACTCATGAATCTACATAAATATTTAATAGCTTGTAATTTAATAAATGTATCAATTGGATACTCAGCTAATTCAGCTCTGGCTGCTATATTAACCGACTGGCCAAGAGTATATTTACAGAATTTAAAGTTACTTTTTTCTAATAAACTGGTGTCTATTAAATACATTATATCAAATCTAGTAAACAGTGCAAAACAGAATACAACACATTATCACTGAAAGTGAGGACAAGTGTACCAGATTATGATACATGTATTACACACGTATGCTACAATGTGTATATTCATAGAAAAAAAATATTCCATATTCCACACCTTTTACATTGTCAGTAAATCATAAGAAATAAGCTGTTTGCAGATAAAATAATGTTAGTTTTACACAGGCTTAATGTCAGATAAAAATTCGAAATTAATTACACATTAAAAATGTAGACCCAAATAAAGAACAGAAAACCTAATTGAGTTAACAGGGAAAATAAGATTATCTGAGGAAGGAAGAACAGGTTCTGTTTATCTGAGGAAGGAAGATCAAGTTCTGTTTATTTAAAGAAGGAAAAACATATAAAATATGTATATGGGGGAGCAGAATTTGTTTTTCTGCATGCAGATAGAAGAAATAAATTTGTTTATTTAACAGAATCAGTTTATCTGAATAAGGAAAAATAGAATCTGTTTATTCAAAGGAGGAATAGAATTTGTGTATTTAAAGAAGGAAAAATGTAATGTGAGAAACTAATCATTTAAAGAAGGAAGAATAGAAAATGTTTATTTAAAGAAAAAAGAACAGAAGCTGTTTATCTGAACAAAGAGGAACAGAATTTGTTAATATCTAAAGAAAGAAGAACTGAATCTGTTTATCTAAAGAAGGAAGAACAGAAACTTTCCTTTTTCTAATAACCTACTTTTACCTATTCACAGTAATTTACCTTTAATTACAATCTCGTTTGGTAATATATATTGTATATATCATATAGACTTGAAATAATCAATACCCTTAATAACAGCTGTTATTAAAACATTACCAGTCCTATAGATCAAATAAGTGTGTTAAAATTCCATGTACAAACAATGTACAAATGTACATGTACCTAATATATACATGTACTATTGCAATACAATATATATCATATTCAACATGTTCAAAAGCTGTAACATACTTGAAGATTTGCTTTGGATTTTCAAACCTTATACAGTCGGCGAGTGGATATGCTATAGACCCAGCAACCACATCACCCAAATCCACTTAAAATAATATATATATGAGATATATACAAAACTTGTATTATATTCTAACTATTTTATCACATGCTCCCCAGTTCTTTGAATCATGCCACTATATGTACACATGCTGTTGGAAGTTTCTGAAGTATAAGTTCACTCATTTTAACTGCCAGGTCCTCTGATGACTGGAAGCCTTGAGTAAAATTTTAAGAAGACAGAACAAAAATGAGGGCCCTATCTATTCTTTTGTTAAAAAAAAAAATCACAGAAATTTAACCAATGAGATAATACTGGAATGGGAGCAAAACTCTGATGCCAAAGAAATCATTTTTTAATTAATGAACGAGATCAAAAGTTCAATGTAGGATAAAAAACTTAATTCACATAGTTTTTTTTACTGACCCCCCCCCCCCACCCCCTCTTAACTTAATTTGGGCAAAAATTGATTGACCAATATGGGCATATGCTTTGAGAGTATACTTTTTGTATCATGGGTCCTGTTTTTCCTCAACAATGTACCGGTATGTTTGTTCTGTATATTGACTTGGACATCACTTGAATCCGTATTTTTCAATCTGAAAATCGATGTCGGATAACAAAACTCAATTTTTACCCCCCACCCCCAAACTATTTGAATTAAGTTTTTTTATCCTTCATTGAAATTTTGATCTCATCCCTAAAACTGTAATTTTCAGACAAAAATAGACACAAAAACATGCTGTAATAAATTTTCTACATTAAAAACCTTTACCACTTTTACTTGAAAGAAGAAAAATAAAATGTCACCATTTGTACAGTATATCCTGTTACAAAACTACGACTTCCATTCTGAAATCTGTTTCTCACAGATGGTGAGGCAGAGTCTATTTCACTTGGATTTAAAAGAAATATATAAAAGTGAAAATTAAAATAACAGAATGAGAATATGCATCAGTTTCTGTACAAAGTACACACAAAGTTATTTGATTTTTCAGGAGAGAGGTGAAGGTGTTAAAAGAAAGTGTATTAACAATCAATTTCCTTCTTGAGGTTGTAACATTTATATTTGTTTAAACAATAAGTTAAATTTTTAAATGTTATACAACAGATCCAATCCTTCTAATTTGACAAAACTGAATATCACATGATTAATCGAAATTCCTTTCTTATATTATTTCCCCTTCCCAATCCATGTAAATTCTTATACTGCATTTCACCTAATTCCCATAAACATCAAGCAGGTGTCCACAGTAGATACATGTACAATGCAGATGTGCAAAAATCTTCAGTCTGATGGTAACTAGTACTTACCTCAAAATTGACATTCCAATAAAAAAATATCAAAATGCTACAATTTACCTGGGTAATATGTCATGAAGTGACTTTTTGAAAAAAAATTCACTTGATCTTATTCAAATAAAACGTGAAACATGAGGACATGTTTATGCCTAAAAGGGAAGTATGTCACCAAGTGAATTTTGGTCAAAAAGTCAATTGGTAGCAAATAAAATGTAAAATGTTAAATTCTATTACATGGATTCATAGTATAACAAACAAAATAAACACTAAATTTGTATTAGAATACTGTAATAAAAAAGTTCATGTACAACAAATTACTTCTGCCACAAGACAATTTATTACATACATGTATTTTTTTTAAATCCCATTTTCCCCATACTCCAATACACATTCAAAATTTAAATTTTACCAAAATTATGAAAAATATTTCCCTCAAATTTCATTCCATAAGGAATATTCTTCTCCTAATAGTATGTTATCAGATTCAATAATCAAGCATATACATGTACATGTAGTTTAATTGAAAACAACAATTGATATAAAAAACATAAACCTTCCCAGTAAAATCAAACAGAACTTCAAAATTGTGCTAATAATATAAATCAATAATTTCAGGTTCGGTTTTGTGTCCATTTAATTCAAACTGAAGAATTGATAAAATTAATTCTGGTAAAAAAAAAAAATTTCATAGCAACTAAAAATCATTTAAGGCTAAGATGAATTTTGTATCAAAGCTTTCAATATACACATGTAAATTGCCGTTTCTTGAAACAAAATTTTTTTGTTGTACAAGTACTTCATAACTTTCATATTAGTATCATAAAAAAGAAAACAAAGAATACTATTAGTATTGTAAGAAAATAAAAAGTTAGTAAAAACAGATTACATGTATTTGTGTATACACTCTTACCATACTGATATTGCATTTGTATTTGGCTGGGATCAGCTGCTACAATAAATTATTTTAGACATATCGTTATTACGGTATATAAAAAATACATGCAAAATGTAAATCCATATGGCACAGTTAAATAATAGGCGGCTATCAGCATTTACCATGAAAGGTTTTTATTAGCACATGTTTTTAATATGCTAGTATTCGATTAAGCTGTATGATGTACATGTAACCACTTTTTGTATTAAAATACTTCACAGTGATAAACCAAATCTTGGAAAGTGGGGATAGTAAACAGCTCATGCTACATCAAGCTATACTGTAAATTCAGAAATTATTGCGAAAAATGCGACAGGGTTGTAATCGCAATAATTTAAACTCGCATTTTGGAATTTTTACTATCAATGAAGCGCTATTTTTCTCAATACATGTATCGCAAAAATTAAAATCTCATTTTGGTCAAAATTGCAATAATAATGCACCCAATAATTTCTGAATTTACAGTATACAAGACTTTTATGGTAATCTCAACTGCTAAGGCCATAACAAAATTATATATATATATATATATATACTGTGTTTTGTTTCATACTTTCTAATAGTCACGGCAGCCATGTTTCTGATTAATTGATAAACCGGTTCTTGTCCTAAACTGGACAGAAAAATTTGCCACCTTATGTTAGGCATGCAATCTGTATGTTCATCTATGGCAAATACTTTATACTTGTAGTAAATACATCTGCTCATCGCTCTCATGCATAACAATTGATACTGTTTTAAGGTTCATTTTATTATGCTTTATTTCAATCAGAGGCTCCTAGGAGCCTGTATCGCTCACCTGGTTTACAAATAGGGCAAAAAATCCTCATTTAAAAACTAGCCTGACTATTTTGCCCTTTGAAGATGAAATGATAAATCTTTGTAGAAGACCTCAAACACATCATTTGTACCAATTAACAAAGCTTTGGATTTGTTCAATTTGAAAACAAAAATTGCCAATGGCAATGTCTTAGTCATATCATGAAGATTTGAGGATACTTTGTGGAGGACTTCACAACAATCATTTGTGCCAAGTTACAAATCATTTGCACATATAGTTTCAGGACAGAAGATTTTTTTAAAGAGTAACTAAAACGCTTATAGAAAGTTATTTTCATTTTATAGTACTAAAAAAACGTATAAAAACGCAAAAAACCCGATGAAATTTGGTAACTTAGTTTTCGAGATATTAGCAAAATACTGGCCGATCGTCATTTGCACACCTGAACGATTTGTTAAAAAACTCGCCACTTATTCTAATATTACTACTCGCCGGAAGTGACGTACTGTGCGGTTCAGATCTTGTACATAAATAGGTACAGATCATTTGCAAAGTGAAAGCAGATTCAGTTGATTGTTTATACGTTATTGGTGACAATTATCGATTGACAGTGCTTCTTATATATTCACCGACACTTGTTTGATGAAACATTTTACTTAATTTAAATCTACAATTCAACAATGGGAAGGAATTGTGCAGTCGCGGGATGCAGCAACTCTGCAAAAACGGGACATACTCAACCGAGTACTCAACACGCTTTTTTTATCCACCCCTTTTCAATAAATAAGTACATTACTTAAACGCATGTCCATTGCATCTGTTGTACACTATGACTTATTATATATATAAAGTATATTAAATTTATAAAAAATAGTTGTGATACTATGTTGCAACGCTTATTGAAATAAAAACGCTTATTGAAATAAATATTTCAATAACCGGTGACTTTCAACGCTTATTGAAATATTTATTTCATTAAGCGTTGAATTGCAACGCTTATTGAAATATTGTTTCATTAAACGGCGCAATTGCAACCATTAATGAAATAATTATTTCATTAAGCGTTGGCTTCGCTGTTTCTCGGAAAACTGGACGTACATTTCCAACGCTTATTGAAATAACTTTAGTTACTGTTGGTTGGCTGGAGCATACAATGTAGTGGGGTTTAACTCCACTTTCGATATTTTTCAACTATTTCGTGAATACCAATTTTATTAGTTTTGGAAGCCTGACTAATGAACTGCCAATCTGATAAATTAGAAATAAAAGCTATGAATTGTGTGCACACCTTTTGCAAATACATAAAGCCGGGAATTAACTCTCACCTTACATATGATAAGCTACATAGTGTACCAGATCAACTATATAATTCAATCGACCTGTTTTAAATAGTTAGTCTTCATCTTAAATAAAGTAAAGAACAGTGCTACAACCAGTTTAGTAAGAAAAATTATTGTCTGAGACAAGAGACCTGTAGTTGAGAGTTTCGCGAACTTATTTGCAATCTTGGGTAGCGGCATTGTTCCAGACAAGGGACCTGCAATTGACAGCAGCGCGAACTTATTTGCAACCTTGAGTAGCGTCGTTCTAAAGCCAGACAATAAGTAGGCCTGGTTTTCTGCATATTGATATCTTTTAAAATATCAGCCGCGAGCCGTAATGTGAAGCTTAAATAGAGTTACATATACATATGGTCAACATTTATATATAGTGTTTTAAAATTCTATCAGATATATGTGTCCGTGCAATGTCTTTCAAGGTGTTCTGCGTTATGATGTTAATCTTAATTATCTGTCTTTAAAACTTATTAAAGTAAAAATTGGTATAAATTAAACAGAAGTAGAAAAGGTATATTAATAGATAGTTGCTATGTCAATTTCTGAAAAAAAGTAAGATTTTATTTGTTTATTAGCAGCCACCTTCTTAGACAAGTGTAGTACAATAAGATACGGATTTCCTTGTGATTTCAAACACGAATACCATTTAAACCCATGGTTTGCATATGTGAAATAATTCATATGTAAACATGCACAACCATAAACGCTTAAAACTCGACAAACCAAAATAGACCAAAGTGCTTTGGGGCTCACAAAAAAAACAACATTCCCGGCCATTTAATTTTGTGATATCAACTTCAACATACAGAAATGGAACAGGCTATGGCTCCTAAATGCAATAACAAACTGATATGAGTTTAAGTAAAATCAATTCAGGAATTTCAGAGGAGCTGCGAAATGCAGATATTACGGTCGAAGGAACAAACGCACTGATAAAAAATCGCAAATCGGCGGGTGAAATCAGGAAGAGTAAGTATGTCCTACCTTACTTTCGACAGAAACCCTTCATATTGTTCCCTGTGTGATGTCACGTTCCATATATTCAACAACAAAAAATAGCACATGAAGGATGTGCAAGACAAACATTCTGCTAATCGTTAAATCAATTAATCAATAAATTGTTTTTGCCTTTGTATAAGAGGGAGGCTGAAATCGACGCCTGGACAATGTAGTTGGTGTCATCTGCCCAGTACGCTTCACTGTAGTCGTCATTTCTGCTTTCTAATGATTACATCTCGAGTGGTCGTGGATACGACTCTCGGTCGGATAAGACCATAGACCTAATTGGTAGTTGTTGCATATCCGCTAATCACAAAGCATTAGGGAGATATATCAATGACCCGAATAATCAGAAGAATGTGTCCGAGTCGGGTGACTGGATTAATTGCGAACAGTTACTTCAGGTATGTTAGCACTATAACACTAAAAACTCCAAAGTCATGTTGTTTTCAGCGCTGGTGAGTGAAATGGTCATTTCATAAAAATGTAGAACTTAAAAGGAGATATTAGGTAATATCTTGTAATCTTAAAAAAATATTCTCAAATTATTTCATTAAGCGTTATGACATACAGATGCAACGCTTAATGAAATAAATTTGTGATACTTCATTAAGCGTTGCATTTCAACGCTTAATGAAATAAATATTTCAATAAGCGTTGAAAGTCACCGGTTATTGAAATATTTATTTCATTAAGCGTTTTTATTTCAATAATCGTTGCAACAATACTATACAAGTATGCAAATCCACCAGAGACTTAGCAATGTATATGAATAAGTTTGACTTGGCACTACTATCATGAGTTTGAATACCTAGAGACTTCAGAAATAATATAAAGCGTCATAATTCTTTGCGCTAAACAGCTGATGTGCATTTGGTGCCATAATAGAATTATAAAAGTTTAATTGAATAAAGACTTAACCTATGTTTGCTCACTTTTATTACATTGTGTCTTGAATGGAGGGTGGTGATTTATTTTTTTTCTAAATTTGTTCATATATGTATAAGAGGACTTTAACTTACTATTTTAATATATATAATTTTATATATTTCTAATTGTGTGAAAAATGGGCAACCAACATGACCAGTATACATATCCTGATAATGCAGAAAATAATTTGGGTAAAAATGTAGCTTTTTTTTACATTCTATTTCATTAGGCAATGTAAAGCTAAAGCAAAGTTTGACTGTCTAATTATTTATTAAAAGAATATGTATTTATTTATTCATTATTTATAAAAAAATATATATATGACACTTCCAATCGTGCAAGAAATTTTATTTTCCCCCTAAATAGTATTAAACACCTGTGAAAATTAAAACTAGTTCATGATATAAAACAAATTAGTAAACATGTGGATGGATATTTATCACCTTTAATCCTGGTAATTAAAACAGTTAAAGTTTTAGCACCTATTAATTAACATCCTGTTATCTAGTAATAAAGATCAAACAAAAGTTTTAATCCCTCCAATCAGGTAAATAACAACTTGGCCATGCACCTACCACCTGTGGAGTAAATCAATATAACAAAGTCATTAGAAAGGTGTTATGAAAACCAGTTTTCACTGATATTATAATTCAAATTACACAAAGAGCATAAAGTCCCATAACCAATATTAACCAAATTATAACTCTACAAATGTGGGAATTATTTTATAAGTTGAATATTTTTTTTTATTAAAATCCATCAAAATCTTTTATTAAAGTTTTAGGTGTACAGTGCAGTTTCTCCAATGATTCTCTACATATTTTTATTATTACAACAAGGATTGTAAGAAATTACTTATCCCTCTCTACATATATGTCTCTGATTAAACTAAGAAATTTATTATATTTTTATAAGAAAATTCTGAAATTTTATGAATCTGTCAATTCAATAAAAAAAAAAAACACATTACAATTCTACATCAAAATCTATATTACTATTTAGTAACTTATATCACAATTTGTAAAACATCTGTTTTAAAACTATCAATTAATATTGTGTCTTATATTTGCTTGTTTCAAAAAATAGTGTTTGCTTTTTATTCCTATAAGATGGTCTTCCATTTGTAATTATGTTATACACACCTTTCAAAATATCTATAATTTCATTTTCATTCTTTTTATATATATGTATATGGGGGCATTTATTGAAATTTATTGGCTATACTATTATAGTTATTACCAGAATTCCCCATTTCTAGAATTAAATTATTATTTCAAATTGGTAAGCACTGATAATTCTGGCCGGTCAACTTCTTCAATGCTTTCAAATGATGAGCTTTGAAATGACAGCGATAAATCACTAGCATTGCTGTTTCCATCCATAATATATTCCTTCTGGTCAATGTAAACAAGTTCAAGAGTAGCCCGCACTGTACGTCATTTCCGGTAAATCGGGGTCACTCAGCGAGGAAACCCTGTTTCCGGAAATAGCGCTGATTGGATTTCCCACAGGTAAAAATAATCCAACTTCACTCGCTATTTTCTTCGTTATTACTTGACCAAATTTCATCGGGTTTTTTGCGTTTTTATACGTTTATTTAGTACTATAAAATGAAAATAACTTGCTATAAGCGTTTTAGTTACTCTTTAAAGTTTCAGTTAATCAGTAACAAAAATTGTCCATGGCAGCCATGATTTTTGATGGATCAAGACAAAAGGAGGGACCTTTGTAGAAGATCTAAAAAAATCACTTGTATCAAGTTACAAATCATTTGCACTTATAGTTTCAGGACAGAAGATTTTTTTAAAGTTTCAGTTAATCAGTAACAAAAATTGTCCATGGCAGCCATGATTTTTGATGGATCAAGTCAAAAGGAGGGACCTTTGTAGAAGATCTAAAATAAAATGCTCCACTGGGCGCAGCTAGATACGACTGCAGATGTCGAACCCTGAATAGTTGGGGCAATTATGAACACAACATTCAAGCTTGATACAATACTGAATTTGGATTGTGAATAAATATTTGACACAGCATAGGTTTCTGACACAGAATGAATGTTGTCTAAGAACTTAAAAATTTTTAATTTACCTATTCAAACCATATCAGTATTATTTGTTTTTATATATAAATCAGAAATAACCAATTTAAAATTTAAAATTGGGCACACATATCAATTTCTTGCTATTGCGCAATACTGTGTAATTGAAAATTTCTTCAAATATTTGACACATAATAGGTTTCTGACACAGAATAACTGAAATCAAAGAACTTAAAATTGGTCATATGATTTGAATTTATATTCAATTTTTTGCTTTTGTGTAATACAATATGCTGTGGAGAATTGCCCCTCCCCCCAAAAAAAAAATAATAATTTACCCCTTTTTTTAGCTTTTGTGCAATACACTATGAAGTTGCACATTGACCCCCCTCCCAAAAAAAAAACAAAAAACAATAAAATTTATTGTAACCCCCCCTTTTTTTTGCTAAAAAAAATTTGAAATTTTCTTTTTAATTTATGAAATATGAAATGAGAAAAAATTACCCCCTCCCCAATTTCTCATTTACCCCCCCCCCCCAAATTTTGTTTTCAACCCCTCCCCCCCCCATTTCTTTATACTTTGCAACCATAACAGCCCATTTAAATACACCATAACATATTAAAATAGAAAATGACATCATAGTCATGGATGGCAAATTTTAAATATACATATTAAAAGCAGTTTAGATAAGTTAAACAAAAAAGCTTCATCAGCACATTTTATATTGGCAAATTTCCAATGGAATTTGTTAATAATAAAGTTTTGATAACAGGGCACACATATCAATTTCTTGCTATTGCGCAATACTGTGCAATTGAAAATTTCTTCAAATATTTGACACATAATAGTTTCTGACACAGAATAACTGAAATAAAGAACTTAGAATTGGTCATATGATTTGAATTTATATTCAATTTTTTGCTTTTGTGTAATACAATATGCTGTGGAGAATTGCCCCCCCCCTCAAAAAAAAAAAAATTTACCCCCTTTTTAGTTTTAATTTTGGACCCCGATTTGGACCAACTTGAAAACTCGGCCCATAATAAAAAAAAGTAAGTACATGTTTAGATTCAGCATATCAATTTTTGTTAAAATCAAACTAAGTTTAATTTTGGACCCTTTGGACCTTAATGTAGACCAATTTGAAAACGGGACCAAAAATTAAGAATCTACATGCACGGTTAGATTCGGCATATCAAAGAACCCCAATAGTTCAATTTTCGATGAAATCAAACAAAGTTTAATTTTGGACCCCGATTTGGACCAACTTGAAAACTGGGCCCATAATAAAAAAACTAAGTACATGTTTAGATTCAGTATATCAAAGAACCCAAAGAATTCAATTTTTGTTAAAATCAAACTAAGTTTAATTTTGGACCCTTTGGACCTTAATGTAGACCAATTTGAAAACGGGACCAAAAATTAAGAATCTAAATGCACGGTTAGATTCGGCATATCAAAGAACCCCAATAGTTCAATTTTCGATGAAATCAAACAAAGTTTAATTTTGGACCCCGATTTGGACCAACTTGAAAACTGGGCCCATAATAAAAAAACTAAGTACATGTTTAGATTCAGCATATCAAAGAACCCAAAGAATTGAATTTTTGTTAAAATCAAACTAAGTTTAATTTTGGACCCTTTGGACCTTAATGCAGACCAATTTGAAAACGGGACCAAAAATTAAGATCCTAAATGCACGGTTAGATTCGGCATATCAAAGAACCCCAATAGTTAAATTTTCAATGAAATCAAACAAAGTTTAATTTTGGACCCTTTTGGCCCCTAATTCCTAAACTGTTGGGACCAAAACTCCAAAAATCAATCCCAACCTTCCTTTTGTGGTCATAAACCTTGTGTTTAAATTTCATAGATTTCTATTTACTTATACTAAAGTTATTGTGCAAAAACCAAGAAAAATGCTTATTTTGGCCCTTTTTTAGCCCCTAATTCCTAAACTGTGGGGACCAAAACTCCCAAAAACAATCCCAACCTTCCTTTTGTGGTCATAAACCTTGTGTTAAAATTTCATAGATTTCTATTTACTTATACTAGAGTTATTGTGCGAAAACCTAGAAAAATGCTTATTGGGCCCTTTTTTGGCCCCTGATTCTTAAACTGTTGGGACCAAAACTCCCAAAATCAATCCCAACCTTCCTTTTGTGGTCATAAACCTTGTGTTTAAATTTCATAGATTTCTATTAACTTATACTAAAGTTATAGTGCGAAAACCAAATGTCTTCGGACGACGCCGCAGACGACGACGACAACGACGACGACGACGACGACGCCAACGTCATACCAATATACGACCGCAAAAATTTTGCGGTCGTATAAAAATCACTTGTATCAAGTTACAAATCATTTGCACTTTTAGTTTCAGAGTTGATTTTTCAAATTATAGCCAATCAGAAACAAGAACTGCCGATGGCAACCATGTTTTTCGACCAATCAAGATAAAATGACGATTATTTGTAGAGGACTTCATTAACATCATTTGTACCAAGTTACAAATCATTTGCACTTGTGGTTTCAGAGAAGATGATTTTTAAAGTTTCAACTAATCAGAAACAATAATTGCCCATTGTGGCCATGTTTTTTGCCAGATCAAGTTGAAATGATGAATCTTTATAGAAGACCTCACAAACATCATTTGTATCAACTTACAAATCATTTGCACTTGTAGTTTCAGAGGAGATAATTTTTAAAATTTCAGCCAATCAGAATAAAGAATTGCCCATGGCAGCCATGTTTTTTACCAGATCAAGTTGAAATTAGGAATCTTTGTAGAAGACCTCACAAGCATCCAATGTATCAAGCTAAAAATGATTTGCACTTGTAGTTTCAGAGGAGATGATCAAAATCTGACATGTTAACAACAACGACGGCGGACACAAAGTGATGGCAATAGCTCACAGGCTTTGCCAGGTGAGCTAAAAATCCTGTCTCATGTCATTCTCTATCTATTCTGAGTCTTTTTTTATAGTTTTTTTTAAGGATTTCTTCGAATTCAAAAAAAATTCTATGTTTAAAATATTAGAAGTATGCTTGAAAAATTCTTATAAAACAGTTTTCAAGTTTTCAGACCTGATTTTGACAACTGTGTGAAATGGGTGGAAAGGATACTTCAGCAGTCATTAAATTTTTACTATGTTGAATGAAGGAACTGAAATGGACAAATTGACTTCCAAAAGAAAATCAGATCTGAATTTTGCAATTAAATCTTAACAAATGCACATAATTTTGGAAAACTACAAATTAGCATTTACTTGTAGACAAATTTTGGGTGAATAAAATTACAAATGAGTAAAAAATATGAAGCCAATATGTTCCCCCATTCTTAAAATACTTTTCCTTATATTTATGTACATGCAAATTTTAATGTTAAGGTTTTTGAAACTTTTCAAAATATCTTCTAGCATAAAAAGAATACAGATCACTTTATTACCTTGACCTTGAGGTTGTGACATTTTTCTGTACTTTCAAGTATTATGAATACTGGTTTATGAACCTGCAATACAAATGATTTAAATAATTTTAACAGTACAAATTCAAAGTCTTCACCAAAAATTTATGATTTTTCATTAGCCTAAGGCTGCTTTTATACAATTTTCAATGCACCAAGCAAGAAACTATGAATCAATGCTGACTCTATTGAAAGTTCATGATTCTCACTACCAATGTTTTAAAATACATAAAGAATTATGCACAAATAAAAAATAAAATGCTCCGCTGGGCGCAGCTAGATACGACCGCAGATGTCGAACCCTGAATAGTTGGGGCAATTATGAACACAACATTCAAGCTTGATACAATACTGAATTTGGATTGTGAATAAATATTTGACACAGCATAGGTTTCTGACACAGAATGAATGTTGTCTAAGAACTTAAAAATTTTTAATTTACCTATTCAAACCATATCAGTATTATTTGTTTTTATATATAAATCAGAAATAACCAATTTAAAATTTAAAATTGGGCACACATATCAATTTCTTGCTATTGCGCAATACTGTGTAATTGAAAATTTCTTCAAATATTTGACACATAATAGGTTTCTGACACAGAACTGAAATCAAAGAACTTAAAATTGGTCATATGATTTGAATTTATATTCAATTTTTTGCTTTTGTGTAATACAATATGCTGTGGAGAATTGCCCCCCCCCCCCCCCAAAAAAAAATAATAATTTACCCCTTTTTTTAGCTTTTGTGCAATACACTATGAAGTTGCACATTGACCCCCCTCCCAAAAAAAAAAAAAAAAAACAATAAAATTTATTGTAACCCCCCCTTTTTTTTGCTAAAAAAAATTTGAAATTTTCTTTTTAATTTATGAAATATGAAATGAGAAAAAATTACCCCCTCCCCAATTTCTCATTTACCCCCCCCCCCAAATTTTGTTTTCAACCCCCCCCCCCCCCCCCATTTCTTTATACTTTGCAACCATAACAGCCCATTTAAATACACCATAACATATTAAAATAGAAAATGACATCATAGTCATGGATGGCAAATTTTAAATATACATATTAAAAGCAGTTTAGATAAGATAAACAAAAAAGCTTCATCAGCACATTTTATATTGGCAAATTTCCAATGGAATTTGTTAATAATAAAGTTTTGATAACAGGGCACACATATCAATTTCTTGCTATTGCGCAATACTGTGCAATTGAAAATTTCTTCAAATATTTGACACATAATAGGTTTCTGACACAGAATAACTGAAATAAAGAACTTAGAATTGGTCATATGATTTGAATTTATATTCAATTTTTTGCTTTTGTGTAATACAATATGCTGTGGAGAATTGCCCCCCCCCCCCCAAAAAAAAAAAAATTTACCCCCTTTTTAGCTTTAATTTTGGACCCCGATTTGGACCAACTTGAAAACTGGGCCCATAATAAAAAAACTAAGTACATGTTTAGATTCAGCATATCAAAGAACCCAAAGAATTCAATTTTTGTTAAAATCGAACTAAGTTTAATTTTGGACCCTTTGGACCTTAATGTAGACCAATTTGAAAACGGGACCAAAAATTAAGAATCTAAATGCACGGTTAGATTCGGCATATCAAAGAACCCCAATAGTTCAATTTTCGATGAAATCAAACAAAGTTTAATTTTGGACCCCGATTTGGACCAACTTGAAAACTGGGCCCATAATAAAAAAACTAAGTACATGTTTAGATTCAGCATATCAAAGAACCCAAAGAATTCAATTTTTGTTAAAATCAAACTAAGTTTAATTTTGGACCCTTTGGACCTTAATGTAGACCAATTTGAAAACGGGACCAAAAATTAAGAATCTAAATGCACGGTTAGATTCGGCATATCAAAGAACCCCAATAGTTCAATTTTCGATGAAATCAAACAAAGTTTAATTTTGGACCCCGATTTGGACCAACTTGAAAACTGGGCCCATAATAAAAAAACTAAGTACATGTTTAGATTCAGCATATCAAAGAACCCAAAGAATTCAATTTTTGTTAAAATCAAACTAAGTTTAATTTTGGACCCTTTGGACCTTAATGTAGACCAATTTGAAAACGGGACCAAAAATTAAGATCCTAAATGCACGGTTAGATTCGGCATATCAAAGAACCCCAATAGTTAAATTTTCAATGAAATCAAACAAAGTTTAATTTTGGACCCTTTTGGCCCCTAATTCCTAAACTGTTGGGACCAAAACTCCAAAAATCAATCCCAACCTTCCTTTTGTGGTCATAAACCTTGTGTTTAAATTTCATAGATTTCTATTTACTTATACTAAAGTTATTGTGCAAAAACCAAGAAAAATGCTTATTTTGGCCCTTTTTTAGCCCCTAATTCCTAAACTGTTGGGACCAAAACTCCCAAAAACAATCCCAACCTTCCTTTTGTGGTCATAAACCCTGTGTTAAAATTTCATAGATTTCTATTTACTTATACTAGAGTTATTGTGCGAAAACCAAGAAAAATGCTTATTGGGCCCTTTTTTGGCCCCTGATTCTTAAACTGTTGGGACCAAAACTCCCAAAATCAATCCCAACCTTCCTTTTGTGGTCATAAACCTTGTGTTTAAATTTCATAGATTTCTATTAACTTATACTAAAGTTATAGTGCGAAAACCAAATGTCTTCGGACGACGCCGCAGACGACAGACGACGACGACAACGACGACGACGCCAACGTCATACCAATATACGACCGCAAAAATTTTGCAGTCGTATAAAAACTGTATTTTTAAAAGTACAGAAAAAATTTGTGCATGTAATGAATGATATTGGAATTTTAATATAGCCAAATTGGTCTGTACTATGATTCCACTTCTGTACACCTTCTCTTGCTGTGAAGAAATACAAATGTAATGGATTATATATCAGCGATGAAGAGGTGTTGAACAAATTTAGCTCAATCTGGAGATTATATTGTCTAAAGGTACAATTTGACTATTTGATTTTTGCCTCTGATTTCAGTTTAATTTTACAATTAGGTCAACAGAAACAAATTACCATATTTTACTGCCCATAGGTCGAGACTTTTTTACTTTAAAATGACCATTATAAGTCTATGGAGAAAGTGTCAATTAGACCTATAACCCACATAGACATATAGTCCACAAAATACAGTATTATTCCAGTCAATCTAGCATAAATTTGACCCTAACCTTAAAGTAATTGCAAAGGAAGATTTTTAAGTTTTAATCTGTAGCATTATACCCAACAAAATCTAACTTGAGGAAGACTAAAAAATCACGATTTTAAAATTCCTATGGAGATTTGCATTGAAAATGGGAGATAACTCTGCTAAAAAAGGAAGAAATATCAATAAAAATTGATACAAAATTATAACTTTACCGCTTCTATTCAGCAGAATGTATTGACTCTTGATATTTTAGCCGTCTTCAGAGTATAACAAACAACTCTAAAGGTGTTTTCATATCTTTTATCAAGCTACAACCTAGATTTCGTAATTCATTAGTTGACCCTTTATTAAATTTTTCAACATGTCAAGGTAAAGAATCTCAAATTAAATAAAAATGATTAAGCATATATTCTTCTTTTTGTGGTTTAAAGTTTCTTTAAACAAGGTAGATGCTGAGCAAATATAATTTACAGATATAAACAATATAAAATTTTAACATTATTTTTTCAAAATGGTCACAAAGCCACAAATTTTCAATTTCTTCAATGAAAAATGTGCAAAAAAAAATAAAAATACCCATAACACTTTGGTTTTGTACTTTTCATGAGCAGAAGATTATATAATATAGTCAAATATGAACTTATAGCCCCATCAAAGTATCATACTTTACATGAATTTTAAGAAATCAACCAAAAACTGACAAAAAAAGACTAATTTTTGCAGAGTTATCTCCCCTTTCCAATGTTACTTTCCATAGGAAATTAAAAATGCTGATTTTGAGTTTTCCTTAAGTTAGATTTTATGGGACTTTTTTCTGTGTATATTTGGGGATTAATGCTATAGATTAGAACTAAAACATTTTCTGTTGCAATAAGTTTGAGGTTAAAAATGGACTATATCTGAAGTCATAGTTCATTTATTATTACATCCAATTGTTACACAAAATTAAGTATCATATCTGGTGGAAAATTATACCTAGTAACCACATCTTAAAAAATTTCATCAACATGTCCACAAGAAATCTTGGCAAAATCTTATATGTGGTAGTGCTTTCCCCAGAAATTTGTGAAGGCATGGTAAATTTCGTATTTTGAGGGCACTCTATGGTTAAAAAAGATAATATTGGGGGTGGTCACCTTGACATGAGGGAGTATATTTATAAAAACCTGCAATAAACAGCCTTCACCCTAGTGTGATGGTGTAAAAGTGTGCCAACACAACAATGCTACATGATTAAATGCAAATCAGTTTCAAAAAGATAAGATTACACTAAAAATTGAAAGTTAGGTTTGGCTACCTGGGTGCACATTGTAAAATTCATGATGAGGGCAACATGGTGCTTGAAGATGGAGGCATGGTACAGCACCATGCTAAATTGGTCTAGGGAAACCTCTAAGTAAAATCTTAGGCTATCTGTCAAAATAAATATCCGAGTTGACAGCATTGTTTGCCATTGCTGAATTTGATATAAATTTCTGCTGTTTTTTACAACACAAAGAAAAATTCTGACATCAGCATGTGTAGTGGTGCTGAAGCTCTACTGTCAATATGTCTTTGATTTATATAAAATGTTTAATCACAATTCAAATTGTTATCTTTCATAAATAATAAAATAAAATGCTCTGCTGGGCACAGCTAGATACGACCGCAGATGTCGAACCCTGAATAGTTGGGGCAATTATGAACACAACATTCAAGCTTGATACAATACTGAATTTGGATTGTGAATAAATATTTGACACAGCATAGGTTTCTGACACAGAATGAATGTTGTCTAAGAACTTAAAAATTTTTAATTTACCTATTCAAACCATATCAGTATTATTTGTTTTTATATATAAATCAGAAATAACCAATTTAAAATTTAAAATTGGGCACACATATCAATTTCTTGCTATTGCGCAATACTGTGTAATTGAAAATTTCTTCAAATATTTGACACATAATAGGTTTCTGACACAGAATAACTGAAATCAAAGAACTTAAAATTGGTCATATGATTTGAATTTATATTCAATTTTTTGCTTCTTGTGCAATACAATATGCTGTGGAGAATTGCCCCCCCCCCCCGAAAAAAATAAATAATTTACCCCTTTTTTTAGCTTTTGTGCAATACACTATGAAGTTGCACATTGACCCCCCCCCCTCCCAAAAAAAAAAACAAAAAACAATAAAATTTATTGTAACCCCCCCCCCCTTTTTTTGCTAAAATAAATTTGAAATTTTCTTTTTAATTTATGAAATATGAAATGAGAAAAAATTACCCCCTCCCCAATTTCTCATTTACCCCCCCCCCCCCCATTTCTTTATACTTTGCAACCATAACAGCCCATTTAAATACACCATAACATATTAAAATAGAAAATGACATCATAGTCATGGATGGCAAATTTTAAATATACATAATTTAAAAGCAGTTTAGATAAGATAAACATTTTATATTGGCAAATTTCCAATGGAATTTGTTAATAATAAAGTTTTGATAACAGGGCACACATATCAATTTCTTGCTATTGCGCAATACTGTGCAATTGAAAATTTCTTCAAATATTTGACACATAATAGGTTTCTGACACAGAATAACTGAATAAAGAACTTAGAATTGGTCATATGATTTGAATTTATATTCAATTTTTTGCTTTTGTGTAATACAATATGCTGTGGAGAATTGCCCCCCCCCCCCCAAAAAAAAAAAAATTTACCCCCTTTTTAGCTTTAATTTTGGACCCCGATTTGGACCAACTTGAAAACTGGGCCCATAATAAAAAAACTAAGTACATGTTTAGATTCAGCATATCAAAGAACCCAAAGAATTCAATTTTTGTTAAAATCAAACTAAGTTTAATTTTGGACCCTTTGGACCTTAATGTAGACCAATTTGAAAACGGGACCAAAAATTAAGAATCTAAATGCACGGTTAGATTCGGCATATCAAAGAACCCCAATAGTTAAATTTTCAATGAAATCAAACAAAGTTTAATTTTGGACCCTTTTGGCCCCTAATTCCTAAACTGTTGGGACCAAAACTCCAAAAATCAATCCCAACCTTCCTTTTGTGGTCATAAACCTTGTGTTTAAATTTCATAGATTTCTATTTACTTATACTAAAGTTATTGTGCAAAAACCAAGAAAAATGCTTATTTTGGCCCTTTTTTAGCCCCTAATTCCTAAACTGTTGGGACCAAAACTCCCAAAAACAATCCCAACCTTCCTTTTGTGGTCATAAACCCTGTGTTAAAATTTCATAGATTTCTATTTACTTATACTAGAGTTATTGTGCGAAAACCAAGAAAAATGCTTATTGGGCCCTTTTTTGGCCCCTGATTCTTAAACTGTTGGGACCAAAACTCCCAAAATCAATCCCAACCTTCCTTTTGTGGTCATAAACCTTGTGTTTAAATTTCATAGATTTCTATTAACTTATACTAAAGTTATAGTGCGAAAACCAAATGTCTTCGGACGACGACGCTGACGACGACGACGACGCCAACGTCATACCAATATACGACCGCAAAAATTTTGCGGTCGTATAAAAAGGACAAATCAAATCAAACTCGATATTTAGCTTAAAAATATGCAGATGCAATTTTCACTAAATACCTGAAAGTGTTAGAATAATAGGTTTAACTTGCTTCAGAATCGCACCTGTTATACATACATGTATTTCTTTTTTAGAATGAATAGAATGTAATAGAATATTTTATTTTTCCAAATTACAGGGCCCATAAAGAGCATATGAATCAGATACAATGACTGAATTAATTGAATAAACAATGAATATGAGAAAGTTTAAATTTATTTTATGTAGCCTTACTACCTTAGTACTTACTGTATAAAGTGATTAACACAATAATCAACAGATAGTTTTCCTTTTCTAAAAGGGAAGTTGATATAAAATGGTTACCAAATCAACCCTAACACATGATCCTGACAAACCAAACTTAAATAGCTATTTTTCAGTATCCGCCTTGACTGGCTTGAGCTACTGTAGGTGATTTCAAAATATCAGAAAGTATCGAGGATACTGTACAAATTCGAAAAAAGTTTTATTTCATCTATAAAATACTTTTGAAAACCAATTCATATCTAGTTAACTAATTATAATGCCAAAAAAAAATAATATTAAGTGCATCATGCAAATTTTCTTACTTTTTGTTTTACCCAAAAATCTCAAAATCGGTTAAAAAGTGGGATGTTAAAAGTAAACTTCCGGTTTTTACTTTCGTGACGTTGCTAAAAACTATGCGGTCACTCCGTATGCGGGTTTAAGCTGACGTGTAGTGTAATTCCCACAGGTAAAATCCAAACGAGAAATGTCTCACGAAAATTATATAAAAAATTATCTGAATCATTAGTGAAACCAATATTGAAGTATAACTCTGAGATTTTGTTCATGGACTTTTATGAAGAGCATTCGTTAGGGCAAAAAAAAATAAATAAATAAAATAATAATAATAATAATAATTGAAACAATTTTGATTTATTAGCTTCCATAGACCAAAGCTTTGTGGAGAAACCACATCTTAAATTTTAAAAATATGTATTAGGACTAAGCAAGTAGTCTGTAAATATAACTGCTTAATGGATTTAGTTTATTGTATTTTTTCACTGTCCCATTTTCCCTTCAACCCCCGCGATTTCCATGCTAAAAAAGTAGATTTATTTTTTATTATATGAAAAGCTTCTACATGTATACTGAATCAGTCTCTAAAATGTGGAAACAAGTGGTGTTCCTTTCAGTCAAGATTTAATAGCGGTTTAAATTGAACATAACCTTTACTTAGGTAGCAGATAGAGCTGTCGGTTGATTCTCAGTGCGTGGAAACTGAACTGACACCAAGGTCTCCATATACTAGACACTTTGTAACTAAAGGATGCTCCCTGGTCATGTTTTGGTCTTTTTGTCAGATTTTCGGAATCCTCAGGTTTTATCCATTTCTTAAACATGAATTTTTTTGCCCACGAACCCCCCACTTTTTCTTTTATAATTCAATCATATATACCTTAAAATGGTATTTGACAAAATTTTATGAAATTATTTTTTATTTTTTCATACATTTTTGAGAGACTGAAGTTGCCAATGCAAAGACAATGAAAAATCCAGAGAAAACCCATTTGCTGCAAATTTTCAAAGCATTATAGCTCTAAAATGAGCACATGAACCTATATTTTTTTTTGGCTTTTTTGTTTACTATTTATATGTTCTCTCAAACTAAAACAGCTATTTCAAATCCTATTTATTTCCTATTAGACCAGCGATCATCCTTAAATATGTTTTTCTTATAATACTTCTTACATAGCAAACTTTATAATTACAATGTATAAGGATATTACATATCCTACTTTGAGGTTAATTTTGAAAATAAACTGAAAAATATTTAAGATAAAGAAATTTTTATTCTTATAATCTGACAATGGTTTATTGAATACACAGATGTAATACAAAGTCTTTATTGCTAATCACAGCGCCAAAAATTGAGCTTAACCCCCCCCCCCCCCCCCGCCATCATGTTACTTCAAAAAAATATAGCAACATTATAATATAAATGTGTGGATATAACGGAGATCATTCAATTTTTTAAATTGAGGAAGAGCAAAGAAAAATATAAAAAGCTAAAGGTATAGATAAGATATCTGCAAAAATTTTGAACTATGGAAAACCTACTCTGTACCACGCAACAATATTTTTCATGACAGACTAAATGAAGCGTAAGTTACGCCACTCTATAAAAATAGTGATTCTCATGAAAAACAACTACCAGCGTGTTCCCATCTAAAACTTTTGGGAAAGTCCTAGCAGATAGCTGATCGAACAGCTTGCAAATTCTTTGGAAAATACTTCTGACATTTTTTTAATGCGGAATCAAGAAGGGTTTGGATGTCATACAACATTGGAGAGTTGCTTTCAAAGGTCAATCACATTTTAACCTGTCAATTATCTTCGTATGGTCTGTCAGATAATTCCTCAAACTTTTTATTATCATACTTCAATTCGAACAGAATACAGCAAATTAAGATAAGTAATATTGACGGTCAGTAGCGTGGCAAATCATACAAAGAAGAGTTCCATGTCGGGACTATGATGTTTCTTTTGAAAAGTGAGATCTTTATAATTATGCAAAGAACACCTTGTCTTTTCATTCACCAGATTTTGACCACCTTAAATTAATGGTCTTCTTGAAAAACGTTTTAATTTCATACTATACTTTTGGCAAAACCAATATGACTTTTAGGTCTTTGGATTTCGCCACTCAGATTTTCAGACTTTGTAAATTTTAGGAAACATTTTATGCCGCTTCATTTTGCAAACATGCTGAAAATTCACCCAAAATTCTTCATTTTCAAGAAATTGAGAATAAAAAGTGTTCACCGGCTCCTAAAATTTGGTAAAAAATAGAGATTTTTCCCATTTTTGCAATATTTTAGTTAAAAAATTTGTGCCGCAGGTAAATTTCATTTTCGCCTGAAAAAAATCCCAAAAAACGTCCTATTTTGGCCATAAAAAACCCAAAGAATCAATTTTGTGAGGCCTTATGAATGTAAGAGTTAATCTAGTTTTGTTGCTAGTACATTATTGTGTGATCTGCTATATTGCTGTTTTTTTTTATTTTGGTTTTCACAGCTTCCAAGCAGTGTTATTTAATAAAATTATGCTGCTTGTGCTTTTGTCTATGTGTGTTTGTAATTAATTGTCATATAATTTTTTAGTGCGACTAACCTGTCCATATACTGCCATTTGACCCTTTGTGCAATGAAGTATTAGCTATATTATACTTATTTCAATGCGAAAACGTTCCAAAACTTATAATAATAATCAAGCTTCGCCTACCAGTCTGGTTTCTTTAATATAGAGAATAAAAATCAACATTCGCAAGCGCTCGTTTCATTAAATATGTTAACTCTTTAAAGCCATGGTATAATATTACTTATATGCAACATTTTACAAGACTATTTTCTGGATTATCAATTACATGTGATGACCTTGTGGACAAATGACTTAGAATCCATGTAGAAAACAACTATCAATAGCATTCATATTAAAATAACATTTTGTTACAATCAATTTATTTGAAGTAAAATAATATATAACTATTTTACATATATATATAGTACTGGGAGTAGGAAAACAGGGGTTTTCGTTCATTTCGTTTCGTTTCGTTTCATTCATTTCGTTTTGTTTCCGTTTCTTATATTAGCACAACCCAGGAAAACTAAGGTTTGATTCTAATTTTTCCAATATGATTTTAATTTTGATATAATAGTACGTAAGTAGTACATAAGATGTTTTCAGTAATGATTTGAGGTGAAACGAGGTGGAGCCGGATATGACGTGACCGGAACCGGAAATGACGCCAAAGGAAGTGACGTAATCGGAAATGGAAGTAAAGTGACAGGTACCGGAAGTTGTTTGCCCGCATGCACAACCGGAAATGAATTGTTTTCCAATCATTTTTATTTATTTGTTTACGGAAGTGACGTCAGTCACGTGCTAGGACCCAGATGTGTCGTCTGCGCATGTGTATGCGGTACCGGAAGTGAATTGCGCGCATGCCCAACCGGAAGTGATGTGTTTTACCGCCATTTTCCAATTATTTGTTTACGGAAGTGACGCGAGTCACTAGCTGGACAGTTTCGTCTGCGCATGCTTCATCGGAACCTTTTCCCACGTTTCTCGGTCGTCTCTGTGTCTGTCATCGGTCTGTATAGGGTAACGGTCTCGCATCGAGTCTCTAGGGACTATTACTCTCACTGTTATGTCGAAGTCCGAGAGTATATGAAGTACAGAGGTACTGTTGGATTATCTCCCCTTATCCCGCGCTTTTCCTTTCGTTCAAGGGAGGACCAAAGATAGGATTGGATTATGTCCCCTTACCTTCAGGTGATGTTGTCACCATTTGGTCAATGGAGGGGTGTCCTTAACAACCACCTTAGCAACGTTGGTCCATTTCATTGCTACTGCTGCTTGTTGCTCTTCACTGCTCTTCTATTGCTCATCGCTGCTCTTCTCTTGCTCCCTGCTGCTCATCTCTGCTCTTCTCTGCTCATTGCTGCTCATCGCTACTCATCTCTTGCTCGCTGCTGCACTTCGTGGTCATCTCTTGCCCCTTCCTTTCTCTATGCTGCTCATTGCTGCTCATCGCTATTCAAGACTTTACTCACGTGATCATTTTGGTTTTTTGCGTGCTGCATGTACTTGTCGCTGTTTTCGCTGCTGCTCCTGCTGCTTGTTATCATTTTGAAGGGTGGTAAGCCTTGTATGAACCAAATATTTCTTCATCAAGGCTCTTCTCTTTGCATGTCAGCACATTCTAAAATTGATGTTGTTCGTCCTCGCTGCTCTTCTCTTGCTTATCGCCCCTCTTCTCTGTTCATTGCTGCTCATCGCAACTCATCTCTTGCTCGCTGCTGATCTTCGTTGGTCATCTCTTGCTCCTTCCTTCCTCTATGCTGCTCTTTGCTGCTCATCGCTACTCAAGACTATACCCACGTGCTCATTTCGGTTTTTTGTGCTACTTGTCGCTGTTTTCGCTGCTGCTGCTGCTCCTGCTATTTGTTGCTGTTCGTCGCTACTCATCTCTTGCTCCTTCCTTTCTCTATGCCACTCATCGCTGCTCTTCTCTTGCTCATCGCTGTTCTTCTCTTGCTTTCTGCATCGCTACTCATCTATTGCTCGCTGCTGCTCTTCGTTGCTCATCTCTTACTCCTTCCTTTCTCTATGCTGCTCTTCGTTGGTCATCTGTTGCTCCTTCCTTTCTCTATGCTGCTCTTTGCTGCTCATTGCTACTCATGACTATACCCACGTGCTCATTTCGGTTTTTGGGGTGCTTTTTTGTTGCTGTTTTCGCTGCTGCTGCTGCTGCTGCTCCTGCTGCATGTTGATGTTCGCCCTCGCTGCTCTTCTCTTGCTGATCGCTGCTCTCCTCTGCTCATTGCTGCTCATCGTTACTCATCTCTTGCTCGCTGCTGATCTTCATTGGTCATCTCTCGCTCCTTCGTTTCTCTATGCTGCTCTTAGCTGTTCATCGGTACTCATTATTATACGCACGTGCTCATTTCGGTTTTTTGTGCTACTTGTCGCTGTTTTCGCTGCTGCTGCTCCTGCTGGGTCTTGCTGTATAGTCATGAGTAGCGGTGAGAAGCAAATCTATATAGACTCGATGCCCTTACCCTATACAGACCGATGACAGACCCAGAGACGACCAATCCAAATTCATGTCAAGCATGCGCAGACGACACTTCTGGGTCCTAGATAGTGACTGACGTCACTTCCGTAAACAAATAATTGGAAAATGGCTTTAAAACACATTACGTCCGGTTGCACATGCGCGAAATCCACTTTCGGTTTCACCTACACACGCGCACATGACACATCCGGGTCCTAGCACGTGACTGACGTTACTTCCATAAAGAAATAAATACAAACTTGACATAAAAGACTAAAACAGCTTATTCATTGTACCCAGGGAGTTCAAACTAGGATTGACCTTGAAGTTGTAATGTTAATTCATTTTCATAGAAATATTGTTAATATAATAAATGGTAACTTCATTATTTAACAACCGCGTTCTTTTAGTCAAGATAAAAACCAACACTTAGAGATATACGGTTGGATATCCTAAGATAATTTCTATTTTAAATATTTGATAAATAATAACTTTACCTTTTACTTTTACTTTTAATAATGTCATTACCTTTTATTTTACTTTTTGTTTCATTTTGGGTTTTCATAACTAAAATTATCATTATTGTAATAAAAAAAAGTAACACAAATCATTGTTTTCTTTATTTGATGGGTTATAGTTATATTGATTTATGTATGATTTATTGTAATTAATCTGCTCCTTGTGGGCGCTGTGATTAGCAAAAAAATATCTGTAGCTGTATAATGGAGAATGGAAGCGGGGAATGTGTAAAAGAGAAAGCAACCCGACCAAAGAGCAGAAAACAGCTCAAGGCTACCAATGGGTCTTTAACACAGCGAGAAAATCCAGCACCCGGCGGTGGGCTTCAGCTGGCTCCTAAACAATAATGCATACTAGTTCAGTAAAATAGACGGCACACTAAACTCCGAAACATAAAAATGAACCAAAATAAAAAAAAAAAAAAAAAAAAAAAAACACACAAGACTAACAAAGGCTAGAGGTTCCTGACTTGGTACAGGAACAAAAATGCGGCCGGGATAAACATGTTTTGTAATATCTCAATCCTCGCCCTATATCTGTAGCCAATGCATAAATAAACATACAGCGAAACACACAGTAAAACGCAGTTGAAAAGATGTCCGTAATAACAGAAGAAACTAAGCAAAATTATGGAAATGATCAATATATATTAACAAAGGACTACTAGCAATTACTGACATGCCAGCTCCAGACCTCAATTAAATTGATCGAAAGATTATGTCTTAATTATATAGAAATTCAGCCACAATCCCTCCCGTTAGGGGTTTAATATCATGCCATCATAAATTATGCGAGAATAACATAACCCGTATCATGCCAACAACTGGTTTTAGAATAAATGTGTTTATTTCCGATGCAAAGACCCTACGAGTGAATCAATATTAATTAAAAAAAACTGCTATGACAACAGTATCGTAACTATATCCCTTGTGGATAAGTCTTTTTAAATATCTGGTTCAGGTGAATGACGATATTTTTGTGCTTTGTATAGAATATTACTATAAAAGATGTGAACTACCTTAACATATAAGATTTTTGCACTTTGATTGTAATTTACGAATAAGTCCTTGTGCTGATGATAAAATTTAGTAAAGGTTTTGACAAATTTGTGATATCGAAATCCCTGTTGTAATAATTTTTCAGTAAAACAGAGATGCATTTCGGTAAAATCAAATACGTTGTTACATACACGAGTGAATTGAACAGTTGAGATATATAAATACGATGATGCCAAGGGAACGTCGCCATCTAATAATGGATAATTAACAATAAGAAATGAAAAAATCATCTCTCTTAGCGTAAATTTAGTATAAGCTTTCCGTAAGTGATATAGATATCAAGATCCAGGAAAGGGCAGTATTCGTTGTTTGTATCAGCTTTATTTAAAGTAAGTTCAAAAGGATAAATCTCTTTAATGTAGACACTGAAGTCATCATTGACAGTCAAGATATCATCCAAATATCTAAAGTGTTTTTAACTTTTTGTATCAAATGTTTTTTCGTTAGGTCTTTGCTGGTTTTAGATATAAATTGTGATTCGTAACAATACAGAAACAGGTCCGCAAAAAGTGGTGCACAGTTAGTCCCCATTGGAATTCCGATAACTTGCCGATATACGGAATCTCCATAGCGAACAAAAATGTTATCTAGTAAAAATTCAAGTGAAGTTATCATATCAAAGCAGGTCCAATTGATTTAGTTCTCTTGTTTGTCGTTACTAAAAAATGACCTCATATATATTCACATTCTGACTTTTTAAATGCCCATATAATTAGGTATGTGTTTTTTTTCTTAATGAGATTATAAGGTAAAGTGGTGTATAGGACAGAAAAATCAAAACTTTGAACAGATTGGAAATACCAATATGAGCATGTAATTTATCAAGTACTTCTAACGAAATTTTGACACTTCAAAAGTAATTAATACCTCTATTTTCGTATACCTTAATTTTTGAAAAAATTATTACCAGGTATTTTATTTTACCAAGTGTACTAGTAACTAGATTAGACAGTTTAGTAGTGGAACAATGGCTTGAAGACGAAATAAATATATATTTGTAAGGTGTTTTGTGCAGCTTCGGAAGCCAGTACATATAGTTGGAACTTTCATGTTCTGCCTGTAAAGAGCTAGCAATAAGTTTATTTGTGTTAACGATGTCATGTCCGAAAATTGAGTCAGTTGGAATGTATGTGAATTTGTGATTTCCTTTTGCAGAACCTCAATATAAAATTTACATCAAACAATAACGATATCATTAGCAGCCTTATCAGCTGGGACAAAAACAAATTCCTGTCCGAGTTCTTTTAGCTTATGTTTGATACGAGAAATAGGGCTATTATGGTTGTTGTTATGAGTAAAATGTTCTTTAAAATATTTAAATGTTTAATACGCATACCAAATATTATCATTGCTGAATTTTGTCAACTTTTTCTCGTTTTATCCATTTTTTGCAGCAACTATGGCACTCATTTCACTTAATAATTGACGGGGCGGGGGGTGAACGACATTGAGGTCCTTTTCTAAGGAATGATAATTTTGTTCCAGTCTTCCAAAATTTGATGTAATTTAATGACAGGTAAAGAACAGAGCTTGTTTAACAGATCTGTATCTATGATCTGCATCTGTATCTATGATGAGAAGGTACTAGATTGATTTTTCTCTGTGTTGAAGGGTTCTCTGTGCCTTAAAGATTAAGGAAATCAATAAGAGATATTCCCTTTATTGATTGGCCAGGGCAACAATGAATTTTGAGATCAACAATATTTATTTCTAAGTGTGGCGCCCCATTGTTTTGCTCTGTAATTTACAATTAATAATGGTTTAATATCACATATAATGCATCTTATGACCTTAAATGAACTCTGTGACATCATACATGAGAAATCCCTGCTTTAGACCTTCAAACAATGTAAGTGATTTAATCATTCGGATTTCCTATATTTTTTTTTTTGCTGATGAAATATTGTACCTAATGAAAGTGATGCATACTTAAAAATAACCCATTATACACAGGTTAGTTAATGTGAAATCGGTGACAGAGGTTATTTATTTATATTTCCCAAAATCAAAATTTTTTTAAGGAATTTTTCCAACCATTTACCCACATTTATTCCAATTTATGGATTAATTTCAAGCTTTGGAACGTTACCATGATTTTGGTTTTATTTCAGTGAATTCCACTTAACATGTACTACTAGAAAATGTCAGAGCATTTATTCAG
Organism: Mytilisepta virgata; assembly: GCA_028015205.1. NCBI lineage: Eukaryota > Metazoa > Mollusca > Bivalvia > Mytilida > Mytilidae > Mytilisepta > Mytilisepta virgata. The sequence goes on along the minus strand of CM051511.1, from coordinate 31,170,115 downwards.
AAGAAAAAAATGAATTGTTTGTGTTTTGATTTTCTTGCTTCTTATAGCTTACCTGATCCAAAGTATTGCCATCACTTTTTCTCCGTGGTCCGTCCGTCAACATTTCACATTTTGAACTTCTTCTAGAGAACCACTTAATGGATTGAAACCACACATAGCATGAATGTTTCTGATGAGGTCCTGAACAAGTTTTGTTACTTTGTTAGCGATCCGTCATCCAAGATGGACGTCAGCGGGGAACTTAGTTTAACATAAGACCCTGTGGGAAATACATACAAAAATCTTCTTCTAGAGAACTGTTGAATGGATTGAAACCAAATGGTATGAATGTTCCCTATGAGGTGCGACCAAGTTTTGATACTTTGTTGCCGAGTAGTCATAATGTAATATTTATAATACGTTTTGGAAATTTCCCTACTGAGAACTTAGGCTTTAAGGCTAAATAAAGGATTAAGCTCGGAACAGCGTGATACGACTGCAAATGTGGACATAAGTTATTAACCCATATTTAGTGTACATAACACAGAAATAGGCATGATAATGGACCTACCAAAAAAAAAACTAGATGAAATATAAAATTTAGAAATCCTGCTACATTGTACGTTGTTTTTTTTTTTGCCGCTTTAACTCCTATATTTCGAAACTGTAAAAGATAGAAAAAAACTGTTGATATACTATTAAAAAAAACCCATCAAGATAAATTAAAAGAACAAATCTCTACTGAAATCCGATGAAAAATCAAATTTTGTGTTCCCTCCAAAATTGCTTACTTTGACCCATTGTATTGTCGGAACAATAAATGAGAGAACAAATTGGTTGACATACTAATGCAAGCATCCCCATAAAAAATGGAAAAAAATGTGTATCAAGCATATTGCTTTTTTTGTCCTTTAACTCCTTATATCTGGATAATCGTAAAAGATAAAAGAAATGAAATATTGACGAAAGTACTCTCCAAGATGAATTAAAATCCCCATTGAAATCGGTTTCGATTCAGCATTAATTCCAAGAGAGGAGTTTCTACGGTTTAAAAAAATGTTTTAAAGAAATGCTATTCTTTTCATAAAAATGATCGAAGTCTGTCAGCAATGTAGTGAGGAGAACCTTTCTAGAGCAGCTTTACCGACATATTACGACAGTTTCTATGTTACATGTACGTTGGACTACTGAAATGGGCAAAACTAATTTTTATGTATATCTAACCAATATTGCCATTATCAATGTAACAGGTAACGTTACCATGGTTACTACGGACACAAATCCAACTGGAATGGGTTACAGCAATGTTACAATTCACTAAGAACAATGTAACTAAATATCTTTGATATTTGGCAAAGATTCGCCCATTCTTTATTCTGTATAGCCGTATTGTCTGATTATTTCCAAATAAATGTTGTTTGTGAGTATGTATAATATATCTGTTCATTAAAATTAATCAAGCCATCTAGCATGATTTTTAATTTTCTTCTTTATTTCAATGTCCGTAATGTTATAGTCAAGGGATTTAAAGAACATTAACTGATATATCTACGACGGTTATAAATCTATATTGCTTAAAGAGGAATAGGTTAGAAATTCCAATGGGTCTGATAAATAAGAATATCTTTGAAGGGGTTAAGATTACCCCCCCCCCCCCCCCCCAGGAGAGAAGGAATGAATTGCAACGATGACAATACCATTTCTTTTATCACGAAGGATGCACATGTAAAATACAATGGTTATTGAGTAGAAGGAAACATATTGTATGCTTTTTATAACAGATGTTTTTTTAAATATATAAACCACAACACAAATATTCTTGTTTGAACTACAAGACCTGCTTGAATTCTCTTTTATTCTGTGGCTGCAATATCGAACATTAAATTACTAACCAATGTTAGTTAAAGAAACAAATGCATAAATTAAACATCAATTTACGTATTCTCTGAGGGACACGATCAACCCACAGGATCGTATTTTGGTATATATTCTATTCCTTTATAATTTTTTTTTTAGAATTAAAACAAAAAAAATTAAACTTTTATTTTATTTATTTTATTTTCATTTTTTATTTTCTTTTCTTCTTTCTTTAATTTTATTTTATTTTAAATTGAAAAATATTACTATTTCTATTTTACTTTCTTTTTCATTTTTAAAATTTTGTTCCATTTTTATTCAATTTTCTAAAAGAATTTAAAAAAAATTGTATTTTCCTTCACCAGCAAATCGTAGTACATTTAATGTTTTTTTACCTATGTTTTTAATGGAAATTATAAAAAAAATAAAAACATAAAGAGGTTATGTACGTACATTTGTACAGGTAATGTGTACCTGACTGATCTTCTTACATACGTGTTAACAAATCCAAAGAATAGAGTTTCCTGCAGAAATCAGGTAAGACGTTACATTGTTACTCATTATGAATATTTTTAAATGAAAGGCATCGTATGATGAGCAAATCTTAAGGAAATACGATACAGTAAGCTTCCTTTATTGATTTTTTTCTGTTAACTTTTCTATATACTTTTTATATATGCAAGGAAAATCAAAGCTTCGTGACTTATTTTTTTTATCATTATTTGACATTGAGTTTGATATATTTGAACCAGAATGCCTTGTTTTGTTTTATATTTCAAGGCTTTCAGAAAGAAATAAAGTATTGTGTTCGCTTAATTTCTTCTTAATTATAACATTAATTTGCACTTTATACTCTCAAGAAGTGACACAGTCGCGAGGTAATGTACATTAGAAAACACAATAATAAAAATTATATTAGCCCGCTAACACCAATTATTATATTCCGCGAAATTATGTTGACCCGCTAACGCATAATCGAAGGCTTTATCGTAGGGTAATATTTGTACTTTATTATTAGTATGTGTATGATATGTCTTTTTATGCCCCTTTTAACAGCTAACCATTTCCATGTATTTTCCTCGTATTCTATTGTCGTGAAACATACGTACTTTAGAAGTAAATATAGAACAATTAAACTATAGGAAGGGACTTGTAACAAGTCTAGTCCGAATTCCATAATAATTATAAACATGTAGCTAAAAGGGCACATACGGGACTCAACAAATAAATAAATAAATAAATAAATAAATAAAACATTAATTATACAAACTTTGTTCACGACCAATTCTAAAGGGACTTTTTACACAATTATAGATTGAGTATTGTGTATGGTAAGCATGAATATCCTTCATACGAGGTCTGACTGTATATGTTGGTACAAAAGAAAAAAAAAGAAAACAAAAACAAACAAACTGATTAAAAAACAAACTGATGTTTCATAGTGTAGTTCAATGAGGAAAAACTAAATCAATTATATCTTTACTTGATTCACCTATTATTTTTTCCATACATGTATATCGTTGATCAATAGGTTATAAAGTATTTTTTAAAAATATGTTTTACATGTCTGAAAATCTCTTACAATATCATAAATAGTCAATCAATATAATGGACAATGAAAATATTATTTGATTTAGAATATATTAGATTTGATAAAAATTTTCCAGTCTATACAAAATTGACATGTTATAAGTTAAATTTTCTTAAACGTTTCATGTAAGAAAACTGACCGAGATGCTTAAAACAAAAAGATGGTCACTGTCTTTTCTAAACGGATCAGCGATCATGTATTAATAGGCATCATGTAAATTCAATATGTCAAGAGTTTGTCTTGAGTGTAAGCGGATCGTTAACCCTTGACTTGGGAAGAACTTTTGTTTCGCAAGGAATCAATTATTTACGAAAGGTACAACAGATGGGCAGCATCCACACTAAAATGTATCATCTTCAATGTTACAGAAGTCGCCATGTTTTCACCCTTGATATTGGTGCTTCCGGCTATGGTGGCAGCATCAAATTTTACAACAATGTTGACGCAAATGCAAGATTGGGATGATAACTTTCAGGGTCATTTGATTTTTAACTTAGCAGAAGATTTCAATGGTTGGAAAGCTGTTATTACTTTTGATCAACCAATTATAAACATAACGGTAAATATATGTTCTAGTTAATATGAAAGTAAACATTTTTAATTGCTTTTATCAGAATTACGTTGTATAAAATTGAAAAAAAAGTTTTCTTCAAGAGAAAAAGTGACATCAGTAATATTTTTTTCTGTGTATTAAAAACAAATTTCGACAAATGCCACCCTGTTGAATTTAGGATTTTCCTCAAAATCATGTTTGAAGGACTGGATATACATTTTGAAATTAAGGGTTTGTCCTTATATTTTACGGATATTAGGGAAAACAATTAAAACGTGTAAAGTAGATTATGAAACATCATAGCAAAAACATTCCGTGTAAGTGACTGCAGTATTGAAATATTTATTACTTATCATTAACATCTGTATATTTTTTCTAATTCTTTATATACAGCAATACATGGCAAATTGGATCAGCCATTCTGTGGACAATAAAGTATGGACGTTTGTTAATGGAGCGGTTTTACCGAAAGGGAGTGTGCTTGATTTACAAGTTGGAGGGAAATTTAGTGGCAGTAATCCACCAACCGCAACCGCTGTACTGGTAAATTATAAAGACGACGGATTTACAGTACCTTCATTTCCAAACAGTATGTTGCACCAATAATGGTTGAGTTTATTGGGGTTTTACGCCACATTCAGTGTAGTATGCTTTATTGCAGAGGGCAGTTGATGGGGACGCCGGATTACCAGAGAAAACCAACAACTTGAGGCAGGAAAACCATCAATTCTTCTCAATTAAGATGGGAGTCGATTGAATTCGCCATGAAGTGAATTGTAACTGACAAAATATTCACCAATATGAAAATAAAATCTTTTTACCGAGCATTTAGTTGGAAAGAAAGCCATAATCCTTCCCAGAAGGAGAACAAAAAGGTCCAAATAACCGTCAGTAGTTCTTTTTGTTTATATATTTGCATTAATTTTAGAAGAACTAAACTGTATGGAATCGGGCCAAATTGAAATGCGGTTCAAATTAATTCCTTATTATTTGTTTTGCCCATACTGTGTTCTTGCTTTATCTCTACTATCGCCCAAGTCCTGTCTGTCTTTCTTTTTTCATCTATATTATTTGGAAATTATAAATGTAACAGTTTACGCCAAACCTAAATATAGGGACGATAATGAAGAATGTAGCATATTTTTATATATTTATGTCATGTATGTAGAGACAGTCTCCATGTAGTTGCAATTGCAAAATGTTATTTCAACAACTGCACAATTGGTCGTTTTTCCTCTTTCAACGATTATAAAATATAAAAATATAAGGATATGGTTTACGCGTCAATAAGACAACGTTAAATAGAATTAAACACCGGACGAGTACTCATTCTTCGCTCTAAATCTAAGTTATGTGGCTAAAGAAAATGCAAGGCAGTCAAACCATAGAGACTAATAAAAATAAGTACTTAATACTACTAGTTCGGCACTTAACAAAAGCTTTACATGGAAAAAAGTAAAATCACGAAAAAGTGCGAGAATAAAAATGCAAATTGTTACCTTAAAGCGAACTCAAAATACAAACTGGTGATAATGACACCTTCTTTTAAAATTAGAGTAAGTTTTGGTTCTTTGAACATGTTAACACTCATCAAAATATAAGCAGTATATACAGAGTCTAGAAAAATAATGATCTAGTGCCATGTAATAAAATAAAAAAAGCAGTAGGACTTGTAGTAGTATTATTGCTATATCAATGAATGTGTCAAGATGAGAATCCAAATTTCGTCTAACACAGAAGATAAAATACACCACAATCTCAAGATCCAAACCACAGAAATTAGAAAAAGACGTTATTTTGGAAGTAGCGCCAAACTTTCACATTGAATTCCTAGAGTATCGATGCACATTGTAAATTGCTTAAATTTGAATTTTCCTTTTTGAAACAACTGAGTTTATTATAATATTTTGTTTATGTAAATGAAATATGAACACTGTTTACAGAGGATGGGACAAAGTACAATTACGATGAAGTTTTGGAAAAATCTATTTTATTCTATGATGCGCAACGATCCGGTAAACTTCCGGCGAATAACCCTATACCATGGAGAGGAGATTCTGGATTGCATGACCGAGGTGAAAACGGCGAAGACTTGACTGGCGGATGGTACGATGGTAAGAAATAACATTTTATTTTGGTGTTCATATGGATTTATGATGGGAACACTTCGAACAATCATTTACCATCAAATTAGAAACAGTAACATTACCTGTAGCAGGTGATAGTCTACTGTTACTTATACATGCTCGTTAGTATTTTATTGAAACGGTGGTCTACACACTTTGATAATACCACGAAAACACAATATTGGTATTAATTTTGGTAATGATTTATAGTTAATTTCTATTACAAAACTGAAATATTGAGCATTAAAAAGACTTTTGGAAATTTGATTATAATATACAAAACCAATTTTCTATTTAAGTTGAGTGTTGTAAAACTTTCAATCAAAAATCTATTAAAGGTAACAAAGTTGGATATTACTATGATACTTACTTGACAATGAAATTGTTTAAAGTCGTTTTAAAAAATTCAGCTAAATTTACAAATCATGCATTGATTCAAAAATGTCATTTCCACTTTAATGAATTGAAATTTCTCGCTTTGGTCAAATGTATGATGTCATTATGTTGTTATTTATATGTTGCATGTTGCCTTGAACCTTGTATGGAAATGACTTGTTTATGCATGAGCCTGCTGTCTAATCCTTTCAGATCCCTTTTTCTGAATAAAGTATGTTTAAACTAGAAAACAATATTTTGGTAGAAAAATATGATTGTCAGTCGAAAACCAAAGATAAATGCGACTTCCTTTTCATTACCCATTTAAAAAAATATTAAATTTATACAGAAACAACCCTCTTTTCATGTCGAGTCTGGTATACATATGTTCTACTTAAGAATAAAGAAACCATAGATAAGAAATTTTATTTTAGTAACTTAACCAACAACCACCAGGCATTGTTTTTAATCGATATCACCTTAGCCAATCAAGAGCATTTTTTTCTTTGTTACAAGTATTGCTACTATTTCTATCTTACCGGTAAGTCTTTTTCAGCTGGTGACAATGTTAAGTTTGGCTTTCCTATGTCTGCATCGGTTACTCTTTTGGAATGGAGTCTCCTCGAGTACAAAGATGCTTACAAAGCAGCAGGTCTATTAAAGAAAATGTACGACTGTATTAGATGGCCATTGGAATGGTTTATCAAATGTCATACTAGACAGAACGAATTATATGTTCAGGTTTGATCTTACATATTCTGCTTTAACAGTTATTCATATATTATTAAAAAAAACACAAGAAAACAAACAAATAAATAAAATGTACGACTGTATTAGATGGCCATTGGAATGGTTTATCAAATGTCATACTAGACAGAACGAATTATATGTTCAGGTTTGATCTTACATATTCTGCTTTAACAGTTATTCATATATTATGAAAAAAAACACAAGAAAACAAACAAATAAATAAAATAGAGAAACTAAATACTAGCAAAAAGTTAATCTGCCTGTTGAAGCCACATTTGATTGGTGGTGGTCAGCCTTTAGAAATGTTTGGTTTTTTTAGTATTAATTTTAGGCTCAGTGAAAAAAATTATGCATTCTCGTATTAAAGTATTTTACAAGGGACTACCCAGATCTTGAAGTGATGCTGGAAAGAAACCAGCAAGTGTTATATCCAACAATAATTTTTTGGTAATCTCTGCTGCACGCAAAATAAATTTATTAAGATTTTTTTTTTCATGCCAGTATGTTAAGCACAGTTTATTAAGAAACCTATAATTTTTCTGAAATGTACATTAAAGTCTTTTCTCCTTAAAGGTCTTAATTGTTTTCATTACCGACATTCAAAGCAAAAACAAAAGATAACAAGTCTTAATTAAGACTCGCTGTTAATGGAAACCTTTCAAGACCAGTTTAGATAAAAGATGTTGATTGCCCTGTTACGTTTACGCATATTAAAAACAGGTGAATACGTCTGCTTTCAAAAACGTATTAGAAAAAGTAGAATAATGGAAAAAATTAATTATTGGATACAAACATGACAAAGCTGGATTGTAACATCACTTAATACGATTTATCAGAAATTTTCGCCTAGATTAAACATTAATCACTAACGTTCGATGCCCAATAATTGAATGACCTTCATTAGATACACTCATGACATAGACTTTGGAAATCCAAATATAAATAAAAAAATATAAAAAAATAAACACCCAACCATTGTGAGAAATACAACGAAATTGAAAGTATTTAGGTAAGGTAAACTTTGAGAGTGTTAAAATCCTTGAACTTTAACGTAGGTAGGACGTGCTGGGAAAGATCATAGTCATTGGACAAGACCTGAGGACATGCCGAAGGACAGACCTACTTTTAAAATTACTCCAGACGCACCCGGAAGTGACGTGGCAGCCGAGTATTCAGCTGCCATGGCGGCAGGGTACATGATATTTAAGCATGAAGGTAATCATCCTTTATAAGGGTATTTGGCAGTATAGTGTATAGATTATTAAGAATAAATGATAAGTAATTAGACAGTATATCATTAACATTTTAATACATGAACTTATCGATATCGTACAGGGAGTCTTGGGATGATACCCGGGTTGATATGGATTAGATCATGTATTAATCTATAATTATTGCAAAAGTTAAGAATACTTTCAGATATTTGGTACACCCTCATTACAGGTGATAGGTCTTTGGTCGACCTAATCCATATCGGACCGGGTTAAATCTCTCGACCAATGTCTCTGACCTCGATATTGGAATCTCGAAATGATACCCGGTTCGATATGGATTAGGTCGTGTATTCATCTATTATTATTGCAAAAGTTTAAATAGTTTGTCTTTTTATTTTTCTTTTCACTCTAATCAGTATATGGATATTATTGGTTATTTTACAGAATTTCTTCAGAATGTTTATCTATAGAAATTTTTTCACACGGTATGTGCCATGCTTTTAAATAAAATTGTACGAAGCTTCTAGTAATCTGCATACTCCATTTTATGGTTGTTCTGTGATCAACATTTATTTAAAACCTAACAATTTACCTTTTAAACTGAAGTGTCCGGTGAAAAAGAAAGCAAACAAATGCATTTATAGAACAGAGGTGGCAACTCTCTACAACTTCAATGTAAGTGTTAACCATACGGTTATATACTTTCTTTTCATTGCTGTTTATTTTCTTTATTACTATGTATTATTATATGAGGATAAAGTCATTCATTCAGAAGTTTTTGATATTCAGACGATACGTAAACTAGCTATTTTAAATAAAAGCAAGTGTATTTTTTGTGTAACAGTGCATCGAATTCAGTTAGGTATTTTGTGATACATTTTATTTAAATATACTTTCTATAACTGTATCAAGAGTCTTTTCGTCTAGATTCCGTGTTTGCCAATACGCTGTTAACGCAGGCCAAACAATTATACCAGTTTGCAAATTCACATAAAGGAAAATACAGCGACAGTGTAAGCAGTGCAGCCGCCCATTATAGGTTTGTACAATATGAAAACATAGCTTCTCTAAAGATACAATCATAAGTGATAAAATGAAACTTGTTCTCATGAAATATATCCATTGTGATTCTTTAGGTACTAAGTGAGGTATGAATTGTTTGTTTAATTAGAAGTAAGGGAAATAACTTGTTCATTAATTCAGATAAACTTTATTTGTCTCCAAGTTAATATCATTTAATGTCTTCAATACTTATCATTGAAGCTCTGTTTCTTCTGTCATTAAGAGGTAGTAACGTTTTAATGCAGGCATTTTGAAATAATTTAGATATGAAGATGAATTATCATGGGGAGGAGCATGGCTTTACAGAGCGACAGGTGATGCTCAATACTTGGCAGATGCGGAAAGGCATTATATTACAGGTGCAGCCTGGGGACAGTCATGGGATGAGAAAAATACCGGAGCAATGGTACAGTTTTTTTTACCATATTTCTCTTTGAAAAACAATAGATTGAATTAACTTGAAAGTAGTTTATTTATAAGTCCACTTATGAACTACAATCAAACGAGAAAGACTTTCGAGTTTTATCGTGTGCAACTTTTTAAATTTGATTTTAATTTAATATTAAATTCACTATGAAATAATTGTACTATTGAACCTGTTGCATTATATACGATAACACTGGATATCTTAGTAAATATTATATTCAAAAAAAGAAACGCATAACCCCATTTTATTTTTCAAAATGCAAATTCTGCCATTCACCAAGTAAAATTAAATAACCAATTCAATTGCTGATGTTATAAAAGTTGGTTTCAAATTTTAAATGCCTGTTCATTAGATTTGGCTCTGGAGATTTCAAAACTGGCATAGCAGTTGGTTCAGCTACAAAGTCCGCTTTCCTCTGCAGAAATGTGGTGGCAAAATACGAGTTACATGACCCAGAATGAATGTTTCTCTTCCTCTTATGTTCAGGAGGCGGATATCTTCCTTGGGGGGGGGGGGGGTATTATGATGTTGGCAGCGATCTCAAATGACGGCAAAACAAAACTTATGCATGTTCCGGACAATTCAACGGCTCAAAGGTATAGAGCCGAAATTCTCCAACCACACGTCATCCACGTAATTGACCAACAGAGGGGATCATTTCAACAGGACAACGTTAGGCCGCACACATGGCATTTAACAATGGCCTACTTTGAGCAGAATAACATTAAAGTGCTACCATGGTCGTCCAAATCTCGGACTTGATTCTGATTGAACACCTATTGGGCCAACTAGATAAACGGGTGAGCTAGCGTCAACATCCAACTCAGACCATCGATCAACTCTGCCAAACAGTGCAACATGAACGGCGAACAATACAACAAAATAATGTCAGAAAATTTATAGATTCTATATGCCGATGAGCTTTAGAGCATTGTTGGTCGTGAATGGTGGCCAAACACTGTACTAACTATATCGTGACCGGAACTGTACTGAATTGTACATCAACTGACTTTCATTTGGTAATCGTAGAATTTTTCAATAAATATAAATCTGAGTCATTATCTGTAAGCATAACCGAACAATTACAAGTGTTAAAAACCCTCTTGTTTTCTCTTTTTGCAGAGTATAATATTCGATTTTATCATATGTTAAGCGTTGATAAAAGTAGTTTTGCCTATATGATACAAGCGGAAGTAAACTTGTCATATCAATCCATCGGGGCAGATAATCCAAACACACTCTTCTAATAGAAAAGGGTAGAGAACCAGTTATGTAAAATAAGAAATTTAAGATTATTTTGTTGACTACCTGAAGTTGAGTATCCATATTCAGACTGTTCGTATTGTGCCGGTTTTTCCATATTGAAGTTGGTTTTTCCGTATTGGTCCAGTTATTGATCTTTATTAACCCTGGGCATCTAGTATTGATGGGGCAATTTTAAACATAGTTTACATAACTGGTTAATAATGGTATTTATTGCTATTCAATAAACGAGTCTGCATTGCATAGACAAATATTTAGCTATTCACCACGGCTTTAACAAAACCCGTCATCAACGACAAAACAACATACAAAAATGTATTCCTGCATTTATGTTTTTTACATTCAGATATTGCTATACAATATAACAAATAAAGATCTATACAAACATGACATTGAAGCAACGTTTAGAAACTGGATGCCTGGAGGAACGGGACCCGATGCTTTGCCTTACACCCCTAAAGGACTTGCGTTCCGGTCGAAGTGGGGCTCTCTGAGATATGCTTGTAAGAAATTTTATTTTTCAAAAGTTCAGTTAACCTTCTGCTGGTTTGCTTTAAGTGATATTTTTGAAGCCAGATTCACGAGACATAATATTAAGCAGAAACACAGACGAACTTAGCATGTATCACAGAATTTATGATTTCATTTTACACTAATTTATTAAATATTAAATGTTACACTATGTTTGATTTCAAATTGAAATATCAATTATTCCTAGCATACATGGATTAGTTTTGAAAGGCAAAGGAAATGTAAATTGCATACAAAAATAAAAAACATATTGGTGTTTTTATAGGCAGTTTATGATTGTTGGTATAAAAAGCCGATATACTTCTGTCTTAATTTCGCTAATCCTCGACGTTTGACCTTAGAGTAGTAAGAAATCTGTTTTTCAATATTAACCGACGTACATTCATATACAAAATCTTTGCAAATATAGCGCTTTAGGTGGTAACACATGACAGACGTTGGATTAGTTTTGTCAGGGTAAGTGTTTGAAGGTAGTGCACATTTTTTGTAAATGATGCAAATTAAAAATTTAAAAAAAGAAGAGAAATGAAATAAATCAACAAATCTTTGGCAGAAAATTGTAAACCGTTGCTTGTTCATGTCAACTGATACTTTTGCTGCCCAGGTTTAGATATTTTTTGGCTTTCCAATTTTTTGAGTGTCAAACATACCTGATGAAGATTAATTTGGAATGAAAATTATACAGAAGAACTTTAATGCTTAGAAGATTAAGCTTTTCAGCAAATATGGCATTCATGGCACTTCTCGCGGCAGAACTGAATTTGCATCCTACTGCATACAGAAAATGGGCCAAAAGTCAGATAGGATATGCCCTAGGAGATACTGGAAGAAGTTTTGTTGTTGGTTTTGGTGTTAATCCCCCAACTCAGCCTCACCACAGAGCTGCGTAAGATAGTTGAAATTTTCAAAAGCGCAATATAACTTTTGTTCATGATTAATTAGGCACAAAACATACTGATTTATGGCAATATGAATAGAGACTAGGTTACATAGACAGTCTAAACTCTCGTTATTGAGAGGAGTAACATTTTAAACTCATCAATAATAACAACAAAATTCAAGATATAGAATATTTAAATCAAATATACTGAGGAAGAGTAAAATTAAGGATGAGTAAATAACACACATTAAACGAAGAGTTGATAAATAATTGTGAGTCCATGGACAACTGAGAAAGACATACTATCATCAGACAACTTATAATGATACTCCTTATCATTAACCAACTGATATTAATAAAACGTATTACAAAATACCGAAATAGATTTGATGCTCTGTGTGGCCATTTCGTTGACTGACAACTCACCAGAAGTGCTCGAGATCAAAGTGTTGGAAAACCGGTTAAAGATATAATGATGAATAATTAAGCACAACCATCAAAAACCAAATCGATTAAAAGAAAAAGGAATCCAAACTCAGCCAATGGCTACCTCTGCATCAAAACGAAGAGCCTTAGAAATTTCTAATAATTTTGTCAAATTTTGAACGGACAATCTTAGTTAATGTAGAGCCCGATGCATACAGTTCCACTTATGTAGCGAGTTTTGTATTTTGTGTTGTATTGTTGGATTCTTATTTTGTTGTTACATGTATAATTCCTTTTAGTTAAACTGTTTTAGTGTCTGTTCCCTGTAGTACATTTTATCATGACTCTCGATTTACGGCCGCTTGAAATGTGACAATGATATTAACAGTGAGAACCTTTCTATTTTATTTTTCAGATCATGCCCTTTGATACCTGCTTCTTGTTCTTGGGACCAGCTAAGTAATAAAGGTCCAAATCCACATACTCTATATGGCGCACTGGTTGGTGGTCCAGATATAGATGACCAATATACTGACCTCAGGTCAGATTATGTTAGGAACGAAGTGGCATGCGATTACAACTCTGGATTCCAAGGAGCAGTAGCAGGTATATTTTATCTCTTCCTGCTGATGGTCAGAATATCTTTACTCGTTTATTAAAACATTATTTGATCTACCATAACTTCAAAAATGAGGATTTCATAACTCACGTTTTTAATTTCTAACTACGATTGGTTTGGCTAGTCGCGTAACGATGCTAGTTTGTCTGGGCCGAATATCTTGTATATTTGGAGCTAACAGGCTTTGAATTAAAATATTGAAGGAAACAAATCGTAGATTATTTTATTATTGAGCAAGCTGAACATGAAAGAGATAAATATAAATTGATGAAGAGACTCAACGTATGTTCTTGCTGTGTGTTTGTGTGTCTGAAAAGGTTATTCATCAATGATATAACTGATAATTTAACTTTTTGTTACTATAAAATATGCAAAGTTTGCATATGATGAAAAACCAGAGAATATTTATTTGTTACGACCATATTACAAATTAGATTTTTTTTAATAGAACGACACAGAAGTACATGTAATATCTGCATGTAGCATGAGTGTACATGAAAAACGGGTCATGTGAAAGAGACAATGTAATAAGTAAATAAGCATCACTTTTAATGTTTTTCCTCATCCGTACATAAATACAAATAAATAAATGAAGCTAAAAAAGTACAACAAAAGAAAGAATTATGTAGCGAAATATCTAAACATCATTGGTGAATTGAAATTGTCATTTGTATTAAATATATTTTTATTTCAGCGCTTAAATCATTACATCTTCGGCATATTATGGACAAATAAAGAATTTGAATATTTCTGTTTCTTATTAATGTCACATAAAGGTAATAACAAAGGTACCGCACTTCAAGGTGCCTTCAATAGGGGAAATTCTACAAACACCGACAAAATCGAAAAGAAGCTCAACCGTATCTATCAAATAGCGGAACAACTGGAAAACAATTGTCATATTCCTGAATTGGTACAGACATTTTTCGAAGAAAATGGTGGGTTAAACCATGTTTTACGGCTAGCCAAACCCCCACTTGTATGACAGTCGTTCATAGTTCCGTTTTGACAAAAGAAAACTCATTTACGGTATCACATTTCGAACGCCAAATTATAAATATTTCCGTTGATGGGACGTGGTACTGGTTCACTGCAATGAAGAGTAAAGAATTAACTGTTTTGAAAACTTTGGACGTAATGTTTGGTTTATATCAATTTGGAAACTACTTACGATCTTTTTCCTTTTTTCCTTTTTCCTTCCAACATACTTTTAATCAAACTTGATTATCTTTGGATTGTTATTTTGATTATAAGGCTGAAAATATTTGTTTATCAAAGTAATAAATTATTTCTATTAACTCCCTACTGGTTGCTCTGTATGCAGCGAATCAGTACTACGCCCAGCAAGGGAAATAACTTGCTTCACGTTATAATGTTTAAGTCTGATTCGTAATGCCGGAAATGGCTCTCTGGAAAGGACTATAATGTCTTGGTACATGTATCTACGAATTTAGATTGCAATCCTACAACATCGTTAATATCAATAATTTGAAATAAGACAAAGTTTTGAGACTACTAAACTATTATGGACTTCTCCCGACGGAACCATTTTCCTGTAGTGTTGTATGGAGAGGTAAAGTACTCGAGCTGTTAGTATATAAAAGGTAAAAATCTTGGCATTAAAAAATAACATTCACTTTTTATGAATATTTGTAGATGGTTTTGGTTTTATCCCTTTTGGTTATTTTGGTATTTTGAATTTCCTCTTCAACTTTTTGGATTTTTGTTTTGGTTTTCAACATTCTTGGCCTTGTATACAACTGATGTAGAGTTTTCCCTAGATCAATTTAGCATAGTGCTGCAACATGCCTCCATCTTCAAGCACCATGCTGCCCTCAATATGAATTTTACAATGCGTCCCCGGCAGCCAAACCTATCTTTCAATTTTTAGTTTAATGTTATCTTTTTGAAAACTGATTTGCATTTAATCATGTATCCCTGTTGTGTTGGCACACTTTTATGACAATTTTACACCATCATACTAGGGTGAAGGCTGTATATTAAAGAGTTTTGATAAAAATACTGTCCTCAAGTCAAGGTGGGGTGCTCCAAATATTATCTTCATTAACCACTGAGTGCCCTCAAAATACAAAATTTACCATGCCTTCACAAATATCTGGGGAAGGCACTATGATGAGTCGTAAATCGACGAAATGTGCACATCTTGTGCATCAGAATTGGTTTATCTTGACTGCGGGATACTATACACAGTGACGGGTGCTATACCTATGTGACAAGTTTTCCTGCGGGACTATACTTCAAGCTTGATTGATTTCCCTTTGATTAGTCAAGAAGAATAAAAGAATGTTCAAAAATTACTGAATGCTCGTTGTCCAATCAAATAGTTTAGTTCAAATGATCCTTGTAGCATGTGTAGAGAAGATGATTTTCAAATATTTTTCAAGTTTTGGTAATGATGTCATATGTCCAGAACTACGTTCTGCCTTCGACACAATTTTGAAAAGGTACTACTATTGGAATGATTCATTCATCGTTGCTCTCATTTTGACTAGAGGTTCCAAAGGAGATTTTAAATATTTTTCGCTGATTTCATTTTTTGTAAAGATACTGCTATTCTTTGGCTTTTAATATTGTCGGCCTTGAGAACATGTGATGAACATGTGATGAGTCGTAATTCGAAGAAATATGCATATTGTGTACATGAGACTTAGAATGTTTATTTATTATTCAAATACATAAATCGTATCTTAAATTGGACGTTACATTTTGCCCTTCGTGTAGTATGACATCGATGAAATATTCCAAAATGACAGATATTAAAATGTTTTTAGAAAGTAATAATTGTTTTTCTAACAGCTGTAATAGTTTTGTTCTCGAATGGATACCTCATGATTATACCTTTCAATTTGGCAACGTAATATACTCAATCCTTTGATATCAAATCTGATGCGCATCTCGTGCATATTTGGTCGATCCCATAAATTAATGAGAGTCCAGATAGAGGATTTCAGATTCAGTATTGTTTAAACATTTTTACGCATTTTTCTCAATTCAATTACAAATATGCTTCATCTGTAGCATCTTATGAAATCAAAATTGCAACCATACAATGAAGCCTATTTTTGATAGAATTTCAGATTTATCCAGTTAAACTCGTTAGGTAGATTATTTGAGTTTAACTGAGTAGGTATGTTGTTTGAAAAAGTTGTGCTTAAATTGTTCCGTAAGACGTTTTATTTTGTGTTGTGTGTAGTGAATACTTTTTTGGAAGCTGATATCCCATTCGAGATATGTGCAACTATTACAAAATTGTCCACCTGATCGGGAGCAGTTACATCGGTTGTTTCGGTACAGGACAGTCCATTTAATAAGAGTGTCAGGTAATCTAACCAATTTCGTTAACCTCTAAATGTCCAGTTATACATTTAGCCAATTACTCATTCATACCTAGCACATGGGACAAGACGCGCAATTGTTTTTCCTGTTACAGAAGTCATGAAATAATAGGCTGACATTAAGTCTTAAGTTTCGTTGAAACATGGGAGATGACTCAAGCGACTGCCATTCACTGGCACATATCTAGTTAAAATTTCGGGGTATGATGTCAGTCTACTTTTTCCGTAATTTTACAAATAACGAGCCATTCTAAAAAGTCTCCTTCCGCAAAGCAAAATGTACCTCTTTCATGCTCACTTTGTAGAATAAATATTTTCTTGGTTTAATTTATTTAATCCTTTTAATATTTCTATGTCAAATGCCTCAGGTAAATAAAATTCTAAATTAAACAACACTAGTTATTCACTTATCATGGTTGGTTTTGTTACCGTAGGTCCATATATCATGGTGCAATTATATTTTTTATGGACTTCTTTCGTATCCAACAGGTCAAAGTTCATTGCAGGTCTTGAGCCATATTGAAATATGACATATAACTTTTCTCTACATTATGGGATTTGGTTGGTGCGGAAGCTTTTTCTGAACAAAACTGCAATATTTTTCAGATCTGAAAGAAAATAAGAAAAATTCAGCATACATTTGGGCATAAAGCAAACGTGTTTATTTCATGAATAAAAACAATAAATCAATGAAAAAACCAAGCTTCATTATTGACATATTTAGAGCCTCATTTTAATCTTTGCAACTCACTGATGCCTTCTAAAATTAGCCTAAATATTTATACTTTTAAAAACATAACAGACAAATAAAGGTCACTTTTTATTTTTTTTGCTAAAATATTGCAAATTTTGAAAATATTATCCGTCATTTTAAAACATTCAGCTTTAATTTGTTTATGCTAACAAAAAAGTTCAATAACTTTTAACTAATAGCTAGATTATGTAAAGACGAATCTAAAATGGGCTCAACTGTCAAAATCTGCCCAGTATTAATAATTTTACAGCTATTCAAGAATTTAGTTTCTATGTCTGAGAAATGTAAACATTTGAAGGCGAACAAATTATGACGTTATATGAATTTTGATGTCACGACTTTATGATGTCACCTAGTATTGTAAAACACAATTAGTCCCACCTTAACATTTCAACGATAAATGATTAAAGAAAATATTAATCTACAAGTAGTAACCAAGGATTTGCATTGAGAAAAAAATGCATAGCAACCAAGGAGAATGAATTCTTTCCATTACGCAATGTACACTCTTGAATAATTCATCAGTATGCGTATAAGTGTATAAGCTTATAAATTTACAGGAATAATATGACAGTCCATTTTGCTGCCTGATATTAAAAGTGAAAAAAAGTTACATGCTGTCATACTGAGTTACTGTCCTTACAATTGACAACTGCAAATTTTAATTCACAAGAATCTATTAAACCAGTTATTGGTAAATGTTGGTTTAATAAAATAAAATTAGACTCATTTGAAGTGAATAGTACTCAATAAATGTATGACGGCATGAAATAAAACAATTTGCAATGCATACATTCATTTGAGCATAATGTGTATTTATGTGTTAGTAATTATGTAAGCTAAAAACAAAATTAAATGTAATAATCAACCGGACTGAGGGATGGATCAAATTCAGCTCTAAAGGTCTCAAAATGTAGCAAGCACAAGTTTTCCAAAAGATTTTAAACATAAGTAATCAGCATAATTAGCAATTTTGTATAGAATTGAAAATAAAGATATATAATTCTTATAATTGTAGTAAGATGTTACGAAAAATGATCAATTCATTTTAGTCCTTTTCCGTCTTGAACGATTCGTCATCTCGAAGTCATCAATTAAAACTTTATTGAATTTGAAAAGTGATAAACGAAAATTATATAACCAAGACTATTCTACCAAATTCAGGAATCAGCGGCGGATCCAAGCTTTCCAGAAGAAGCATAAAGTTGTTTGCCGAGCGGAGCGAGTCGGAATAATAGGTTAGGGTTAGGGGTCCTAAATATTCAGTTACTAGTAAATTCTTCCCAAAATGTCTTAGTAATACAACTTCTAGGGACATTTTCCAATAAGTGTAGTTCTTGAAATACAAGAAATATGACATTTTTGTAAAGTGTGAGCGTATGCACCTTACGGCCTGGATCCACCTTTTTTCTTAAAGGTAAAACAGTATAATTTTCAGACAATTTTTAATTTATTCTTTATAAATATACGTATTATTAAGATTATATGTAGTCATCAGTGTATCATTCCATTCGAACTTTCATTATAAAACCAAGTTGTAGGAATGGTGAGATAAATTAATCGCCTTGATACCACTGATATTCAAACATTTGTCAATCCCTCCATAAGATATATCCTGTGTGTAAATCATGTCCAGAGGTAATTAGACATAATAAATACAAGTGTACACATTAAATTTATTTTAAAATACACATTGCAAGAAAAATTTAGAAAGTAGATTTTGACGCATTATCTTATATTTTTTTCACATAGGTTTAAACTCAGTTAAAATTATGTACCCGAATAAAGAAGTAAGAGAATTTTTCTAACATTTTGTGTGTTTTTTTTTTTATATAAATTGCGAACACTCTTGTAACAGAAATAAAACGTTTACCGATAGGGAGATTAATTCATTGAGAATAATTCTTGATATTTTAAATATTTCAGATTTTTACATCATTTTACACGTTTTCATATTTAATTTGTTTTCTTTTTGCTTTTATTTTCATCAATGTTTCTATACGATTTTCTGTCAGATAATCACCGGGGCAATTCATTAATTTATTAACCAAAATACTGGTAAGAAATTTGCCATATATTGAAGTCATTGATATTAAATGCCGATTGGTAGCATTGAGCTATTTTCTGCTTTGTGGTCGGGTTGTTATCTCTTTGACATATTCCTCGTTTCCATTCTCTATCCTATAATGACAGAATTATATTGAATGTATCATGAGAAATCGCATCTCAGTCGCATATCGTTTACACGCGCATGTATTTCCTAAGGAGCAATAAACAAACAAAAAAAAAACACATCATCTATTGGACAGACAAACCCGGGAAGACAAATGAATTACCACAAACACAACAAATAAACACAGAAAACTAAAAAAACAATGAACAACAATGAACTCCTATAAAAACCAGAAGTGAACCCAGGTGCTTCGGAAGGGTAAGCAGTTTCTGATCCGTATACGGCATCCGTCGTGAAGTTAAAAAAAGTCAAACCGGTAGAAGTAACAAATCTGTGGAGGCACATGATATGTTACGACAATGGGAACAGGTCCAACATTATTTGAGATATTGGAACACCTTTACCGTCAATCAATTCGTGATGACGACGGTAAAATTTCCTGACATTAACCTATCCCTGATAAAACCTTGGTTAGGAAGCTTTTGTGACATCAGTAATCCTCTTTGTCGAAAGTCAGGGTAAAATCACATAAGCTGAGAAACGTAGACGCCATATGCAGGCGATGCTGGTATATCGCTTCTCAAGTAGGGAAAGTTAACAATAGGACAGTTGAAGTCATCACGTTTGTCATAAGGTTTTGCCTTCAATATCCCTTACGTGATTATGCCATGTCATTCTCGTAGAATTTTGTTTCATTGTCGCATATCCGTTATCTTTTCATTTTCATCACCATCAGTGTGAAATTCCTTGCTAATTGCTATAGAATTTATGAAGAACTAAATTTATTAAGCGCTTCATAGTTTATTATTTTATTTCTTTTTTATTTTAGAATTGTTAAACAAATTCTGAAATAAGTCAACGTCGATGTAATAGTTTATAGTTGTAACAGGATTAATTCTTCCAAATTTGACTGCTTCTTCAAACAAATCACAATGGTTCACTTGTCAGTGGTAAGGTAGTGAGAACTGATAAAAGATAAACGACACTGACACCTGTATATATTTTGAACTGGATAATCTCTGCGTCGAGACGTTTACACATGGTTAGTTGTATGATTTAAATGTACAAATGCTATGCGGTTGCAAAAGCCATGTTAACTTTTATATCTACATTGGATTAAATGCCTAACAACTTTGTTTTACATACTTACAGATTTTAAGTAGTTACCTCTGTAGTCTAAATTCTCTAAGATTGAAATATTAAAAAAACAACATTTAAAGCCATTCATGTAAAAGCTATTCTCGGTTAAATGATAATTATGAAATTGTACCCTAGATGACATGTTACATTTAAAATCAAATCATTAAATTACACATTTTCAACAACTTTATAATATGGTTTAAATATTTGTTATTAAGAGTACCAGATTCTGTTAATAAAATAATAGCTCTTCAATTTAAATTGAATGTTTATTTAAAAAATTAAGTGGTTATTTTATTCTAGATATTTATAGGTAGAGTAGAACCTCTGTAAACCGAACAGCTATCGGACCGTAGAAATTGGCTGGCACAACGCAGTATTTTACAAAACAATAAACATCTTGATTAATTTACGAATTCGATAGGGGCAAGAACACGATACTAGCGTGTGCACACGCTTCAGTTCAATTCAAATTCGTATATACACGATCGTTTGATCCCACACGCTACTTGTCAATCAAGATCGTGTACAAACAAATGAATGAGTTTATTCACACGGAACGAACGAAACACGCACACGGACCAAACGAAACACGCAAATGAAACGAACGAAACACGAAACGAACACGAATTATTGGGGATGTTGAATAGGTCAGTAGCCCTAACAGATGTTTTTTTTTCAATATATCAACCACAACACAAATATTCTTGTTTGAACTCCAAAACCTAATGAATGCCCTTTTATTCTGTGGCTGTAATATCGAACATTAAAGCACTAACCAATTTTAGTTTTAGAAACAAATAAATAAAGAAAAATTAATTTACGTATTGCTCTGGAGAACACGATCAATCCACAGGATCGTATTTTCGTAAATATTTTATTCCTTTATAAATATTTTTTTAGAATTAAAAAAAATGTTTTAAACTTTATTTTATTTTATTTTATTTCCATTCTTTTTTTTCTTTTTTTTCTTTGTTTTATTTTGTTTTAAATTGAAAAATATCACTATTTATATTTTACTTTCTTTTTAATTTTTAAAATTTTATTCCATTTTTATTAAATTTTCTAAAAGAATTTATTTTTTTTTGTACTTTCCATCACCAGTAAATCGTAGCTGTAATGAAAGCTTTAGTAGATTTAATGATTTTTTGCCTATATTTTTTAATGAAACATTTAGTACATTTAATGTTTTTTACCTATGTTTTTAATGGAAATTATAAAAAAAATAAAAATATAAAGAAGTTATGTAGGTACATTTGTATAAGTAATGTGTACCTGATTGATCTTCTTTCCTACGTGTTAACAAATCTATAAAACAGAGTTTCCTGCAGAAATCAGGTAAGACGTTAAAAGAAATCAGGTAAGACAATACAGTGGTACTCATTATGAATATTTTTAAATGTAAGGCATCATATGATCAGCAAATATTAAAGGAATAAGATACAGTAAGCTTCCTTTTTTTATTTTTGTTTTGCTTACTTTTCTATATACTTTTTATATATGGAAGGAAAATCAAAGCTTCATGAAGTATTTTTTTATCATTATTTGGCATTGAATTTGATATATTTTAACCAAAATGCCTTATTTTGTTTTATATTTCAAGACTTTTAGACAGAAATAAAGTACTGTATTGGCTTAATTTCTTCTTAATTATAACATTAAAATTTAACAGAGGAGAAACAAGAATTTCAACTGATACGAACAAAATGTTTTATTTTATTTTATTTTAAATTGAAAAATATAACTATTTCTATTTTTTTTTCTTTTTAATTTTTAAAATTTTATTCCATTTTTATTCAATTTTCTAAAAGAAGTTTAAAATTTTTGTATTTTCCTTCACATGTAAACCGTAGCTGTAATGAAAGCTTTAGTACATTTAATGGATTTTTACTTAATATGTTTTTAATAAAAATTATAAAACATAAATATATGAAGAGACTATGTACGTACATTTGTACAAGTAATGTGTACCTAATTGATCTTCTCTCCTACGTGTTAACAAATCTATAAAATAGTGTTTCCAGCAGAAATCAGGTAAGACGTTACAGTGGTACTCATTATGAATATTTTTAAATGAAAGGCATCCTATGATGATCAAATTGTAAGGAAATACGATATAATAAACTTCCTTTATTTACCCTTTTCTGCTAACCTTTTATACTTGTTATATATGCATGGAAAATCAAAGCTTCATGACTTATTTTTTTTTATCATTATTTGACATTGATTTTGATATATTTAAACCGAAATGCCTTATTTTGTTTTATATTTCAAGACTTAAAAAAAAATAAAGTATTGTATTCGCTTAATTTCGTCTTAATTATAACATTCATTTGCACTTTATACATTCAAAAAGTAACACGGACGCGAGGTAATGTACATTAGAAGACTTTTAAAATTGTGTTTCCTTTAGTGGATTTCAGGACTTGCTACAAGTGTCCTCCATTTTAAAAATTGTCTCTGTTTTTTCCCTTTCACTTAGTAAACTGTTCTTTGAGAAAGTGTAAGTTAAATGCTTAAATTTTTAATGATAGCTGCAGGAGGATCCTATAGGGGTATTCAGTATATCATACATATTATCTTATTAATGCAAATTCAAGTAAAAAAAGCAGTATAGGTTCCTGTGAACCTGAATTACTCACCTGGATAATGACGCAGATAAGGTACCCCTGGCAGCCATGTTTTCCAGTCTATCAAGAATCAAGAATTTAAACTGATACGAACAAAAGGATGAATTTCATAAAGGACCTTCGATACATTATTCCTACCAAGTTTGGTTAATACTGGTCTTTTAGCATCAGAGAAGATGATAAACGGCGATTTTCCATAGGTTTGTAGCGCAAACCTATGTGCCACCGCAGCTGCCATGAATCAGCACAAAATGGGGATCCTTTGTAGAGGGTCTCCTAATCATCATTCCTATCATAAAGTTTCAAAATATTTTACGTTGTAGGTTTAAAAGAGAAATTTGAAAATTTGACCAATGAGAATA
Organism: Mytilisepta virgata; assembly: GCA_028015205.1. Classification (NCBI taxonomy): domain Eukaryota; kingdom Metazoa; phylum Mollusca; class Bivalvia; order Mytilida; family Mytilidae; genus Mytilisepta; species Mytilisepta virgata. The sequence continues at coordinate 31,146,047 of CM051511.1, read as the reverse complement.
AAAAATTTGCTTCTGGTGGCCATTTTTAGCTCACCTGGCTATGCCAGGGTAAGCTTTTGCCATCACTTTTCGTCCGTCGTCCTTCCGTCCGTCGTAAACTTTTCATTCAAAAATCTTCTCCTCTGAAACCGCTGGGCCGATTGGTTTGAAACTTAATAAGAATGATCTATGACATGTCCTCTACAAACGATCCTCAATTTATTTTGATCTGACATAAAACATGGCTGTCGTACCTAAAAATAGAATATGGGGGGAGATGTGTTGTTTTTGGCTTATAACTTAAAAACCGTTGCAGATACAAAAAATATGACAGGGTAAAATTGATCAGCATGACGAAATCTACCTACCCTGAAATACTGAAGGAAATTCCAAAACCCATTTGGGAGATATTGCCCTTTTTTCGTCAAATTTTCCAAATTTTAACATTTTTCGTCATTTATCTCCGAAACTATTTGAAATAGAAGTGAAATGTAAATTTAAAAAATGTTTGCCATGTTGAGATCTACTTACCCTGAAATTTTAAAGGAAATCCCAAAACCCATTTAGGAGTTGTTGCCCTTTTTTTGTCAAATTTTCAAATTTTTTTCATTCAAAAATCTTCTCCTCTGAAACCGCTAGGCCGATTAGTTTGAAACTTAATAAGAATGATCTATGACATGTCCTCTACAAACGATCCTCAATTTATTTTGATCTGACATAAAACATGGCTGTCGTAGCTAAAATAGAATATAGGGGTGTATGTGTTGTTTTTGGCTTATAACTTAAAAACCGTTACAGATATCTAAAATCTGATATTGGGTAAAATTGATCAGCATGACAAGATCTACCTACCCTGAAATTTCGAAAGAAATCCCAAAACCCATTTATGAGTTATTGCCCTTGGTTCGTCAAATTTTCAAAATTTTAACATTTTTGCATTTATCTCCGAAACTATTTGAAATAGAAGTGAAATGTAAATTGAAAAAATGTTTGCCATGTTGACATCTACCTACCCTGAAATTTTGAAGGGAATCCCAAATTCTATTTAGGAGTTATTGGTTTGTGTAATTTGAGGTCGGGTTCTGTTACATTTATTTAAGGTTCACCCTTATTCCTGGTCAATTTTATCAACTTCCTGCCAGGACTACCACCATCAGGGAATATATTTTAACATTAAACCTTATGAAAAATAAATCTTCAACAAATTGTCCCTGAACAATTGAACGAATTGCAACAAACTTGGTCAAATAGTTGATTAATTGTCCAATGAAAACCAGACTCCCGGTGAGAGATACAGGCTCTGGTGAGCCTCTTGTTTTTTCATCCGATAGGAACGAATGAAGATTTTTTTAATAGACACCATTCAATAAATTATTCCTGGAAATTTTTATTAGAATTTGCGCACAGTTTAAGAGGAGTCAAATGAGCTAAAAATAAAAAAAAAAAGTTTATAAGAGTCAAAATCTTTTTGTTCTTTTCATGCTCGTGATCAAGACCATATTGGTTGAAACATTGGACAATTTTTACTTTCAAATTTTGCTATTTTTATCAAATTATGATTTTGTATTGGTTTTGGTCGACTTGTGTCTTTTGTACAATAAATATAGATTATTATATAGCTTTTTTCATATCAGAGGCTTTATCAGCCCTAGGACATGATATATGACCGAGGGTTGATAAAGCATCTGATATGAAAAATGCCATTTAATGATCTTTTTATCATTTATGTCCAAACGTTTCAACGTATCATGTACCGCATTGTATCAAAAATGCATTGTCGTCTGTTATTGTTTATGTTTTTCCGGAAATTGACGAACAGGTATGTAATAACAATCCGAGTGGTTACGCAAAGGGGTGTAAGAACAATTATATCAGCCTATTAACACCAATTATAATATTCCGCGAAATTATATTGGGCCGCTAACGCATAATCGGAGGCTTTATCGTAGGGTAAGATTTTTAAGATAAGTATGTATATTATATGTCATTTTATGCCCCTTTTAACAGCTCACCATTTCCATGTTTTATCCTCGTATTCTATTGTCGTGCAACATGCGTACTTATAAATTAAATATAGAACAATTAAACTATAGGAAGGGGCTCGTAGCAAGTCTAGTCCGGAATCCATAATAATTATAAACATGTATCTAAAGGGCACATACTGGACTCAACAAATAAATAAATAAATCAATAAATAAAACATTAATTGTACAAATTTTGTTCACGACCAATTCTAAAGAGACTTTGTACATAATTATAGATTTATGTATAGATATCCTTCATAGCAGGTCTGACTGTATATGTCGGTACAAAAAAACTAATTAAAAAACAAACTGATGTTTCATAGTGTAGTTCAATGAGGAAAAACTAAATCAATTATATCTTTACTTGATTCACCTATTATTTTTTCCCTATTTGATCAATAGGTTATAAAGTATTTTTAAAAAAAATATATGTTACATATCCGAAAATTGGATAAAATATCATAAATAATCACTCAGTATAATGGATAATGAAAGTATTATTTGATTTAGAATATATTAGATTTGATAAAAATTTGCCAGTTTATATACAAAATTGACATGTTATAAGTTGTATAATTTTGGTCACCTTTGAGCATAATTTTCTCAAACGTTTCACGTACGAAAACTGACCGAAGCTGCTTGAAACAAGAAAAATGGGCACTTTCTTTTTTTTAAACGGATCAGCGATATATGTATTAATAGGCATCATGGAAATAACTTTTAATAGATAGAGCTATTGTAGAACCACTGAATGTGAATTCAATATGTCAAGGGTTTGTCCTGTGTGTGACCGGATCGTACCCTTGACTTAGGAAGACTTTTTTCGCAAGGAATCAATTATTTCCGAAACGTACAAGAGATGGGCAGCATCCACACTAAAATGTATCATCTTCAATGTTACAGAAGAGACACCATGTTTTCACCCTTGATATTGGTGCTTCCGGCTATGGTGGCAGCATCAACTTTTACAACAATGTTGACGAAAATGCACGATGTGGATGATAACTTTGAGGGTCATTTGATTTTCAACTTGACAGAAGATTTCAATGGTTGGAAAGCTGTTATTACTTTTAATCAACCAATTTCTAATATTACGGTAAATATATGTTCTAGTTGATATGAAAGTAAACACTTTTGTTTTCCTTGTATCAGAAATACATTGTATAAAATTAAAAAAAAAATTCCTGAAAAGAAAAGGGGATATCAGTAATATTTTTTTACTGTGTATTGAAAATTTATTTCGACAAATGCCACCATGTTGAATTTAGGATTTTCCTTAAAATCATGTTTCATTTGAAGGACATGTTATACAGTTTGAAATTAAGATTTGTCCTTATATTTGCGGGATATTAGGGAAAACAATTAAAACTTGTAAAGTCGATTATGAAACACCATAACAAAAACATTCCAGGGTGTCGTGTAAGTGACTGCAGTTTTGAAATATTTATTACTCATCATTAACATCTGTATATGTTTTTCTAATTCTTTGTATACAGCAAAACATGGCAGATCGTATCAGTCATTCTGTGGACAATAAAGTATGGACGTTTGTTAGTGGAGCAGTTGTAACGAAAGGGGATGTGCTTGATTTGAAAGTTGGAGGAAAATTTAGTGGCAGTAATCCACCAACCGCAACCGCTGTACTGGTAAATTATAAAGAAGACGGATTAACAGTACCTTCATTTCCAAACAGTATGTTGCATCAATAATGGTTGGGTTTTTTGGGGTTTTACGCCACATTGAGCGGAGTATGCTTATCGCAGAGGCCAGATGGCGGAGGACCAACAACCTGAGGCAGGAAAACCATCAATTCGTCTCAATCCTGATGGGAGTCGTTTGTTTCGTCTTGAACTGAATTATAACTGACAAACTATTAGTTTTGATAGGCTATTCCCCAATATGAAAATAATCCTTCCCAGAAGGAGAACAAAAAGGTCCAAATAACCGTCAGTATTTCTTTGTGTTTATATATTTGCATTAATTTTAGAAAAACTAAACTGTATGGAATGAGGTCAAATTGAAGTGCGGTTCAAATTAATTCCTTATTATTGTTTTTGCCCATACTATGTTCTTGCTTTAAAAGTACTATCTCCCAAGTCCTGTCGGTCTGTTTTTTTTTTCATCAATATTATTTTGAAATTCTAAACGTGACAGTTTACGCTAAACCTAAATAAAGGGACGGTAATGAAGACTGTAAGACATCTTTATATATTTATGTCATGTATGAAGAGACAGGCTACATATAGATGCAGTTCCAAAATGATATCCCAACAACTGCGCAATTGGTCTTTTCTCCTCTTTCAACGATTATGAAATATTAAAATATAAGGATATGGGTTACGGGTCAATAAGACTACGTTTTATAGAATTAAATACTGGACGAGTACTCATTTTTCGCTCTAAATCTAAGTTATGTGGCTAAACAAGGCAATCAAACTATAGAGACTAGAAAAAGAAAAGAAGTAAAATCACGAAAAAGTGCCAGAATAAAAAAAGGCATAAAAATTAGGATAAGACGTTATTTTGGAAGCAGCTCCAAACTTTTGTACTGAATTCCTGGACTATAGCTGCACATTGTAATTGCTTAAATTTGAATTTTTTATTTGAAACAACTGAGTTTCTTATAATATTTTGTTTAAACTTTGGTTTATGTAACTTAAATATGAACACTATTTACAGAGGATGGGACAAAATACAATTACGATGAAGTGTTGGCAAAATCTATTTTATTCTATGATGCGCAACGATCTGGTAAACTTCCGGCGAATAACCCTATACCATGGAGAGCAGACTCTGGACCTCAAGACCGAGGTGAAAACGGCGTAGACTTGACTGGCGGATGGTACGATGGTAAGAAATAATATTTTATTTTGGTGTTCACCTCTGGTCGATTTACGATGGGAACAGTTCGAAGAAACATTTAGCATCAAGGTAGAAACAGTAACATTATCTATAGCAGGTGACAGTCTACTGTTACCTTTTCACGCTCGTTAGTATTTTCTTGAAACGGTGGCCTACACACTTTGATAATACCATGAGAAAACAATATTTTGGTAGAAATATATGATTGCCAGTCAAAAAGCAAAGAAAAATTGGACTTCATTTTCATTACCCATTTAAAAAGATATTACATTTATACAGAAACAACCCTCTTTCCATGTCGAGTCTGGTATATATATGTTCTACTTAAGAATAAAGAAACCACAGATAAGACATTGGTTTTTAATCGATATCACCTTAACCAATCAAGAACATTTTTTCCAGACGGAGAACAAAATGGATAACAGGAAGGGTCAACAATGACATATTATGATGTAATCAATCAGCTTCACCAAGAACTTTGGACAATAAAATAACATAAATGAGATCAAAGCACAAACATAAACACAAGAGTCAGGAAAGACACTAAACAGTGTTGTGGTTAAAACGATATTATGGGTACCCAAACCTCCCCTTTGTCTATCCTGGTGTTCTGGTGTATAAAACATTACAAAATCAAAGACAATATGATTACCAACAAGGTGACCACTTGCTAGAATGCAAAATTTGGTTAGACTTTACATAATACAGATAGAAGGGTCAGCTTATGCTCGTTTTAACTGTAATCTAGCTAAGGTTCTCATAGCTGCTGGTCGGATACTGTTGTTTTATTAAACGAAAGAGTCAGAAGTAGAATTTGTTTATCATCTGTTACAAGTATTGGTACTATATCTATCTTACCGGTAATTTTTTTTCAGATGGCTTCCATGTTAAGTCTGGCTTTCGTATGTCGGCATCGGTTACTCTTTTAGCATGGAGTCTCCTTGAGTACGAAGATGCTTACAAAGCAGCAGGTCTATTAAACAAAATGTATGACTGTATTAGATGGCCTTTGGAGTGGTTAATCAAATGTCATACTGGACAGAACGAATTATATGTTCAGGTTAGATCTTACTTATTCTGCTTCAACAGTTATTCATATATTATAAAAAACACTAAATAAAACAAAACAAAACAAACAAACAAATAAAAAAGAAAAAAAAACAACAATACTGGCAAAAAGTATATCTGCCTGTTGAAGCTACATTTGATTGGTGGTTGTTGGCCTTTACAAATTTTTGTATTTTTTAGTCTTAATTTTAAGTTCAGGTGAAAACATTATGCATCCTCGCATTAAAATAATTCACAAGGGACTATCCGGATGTAGACGAAGAAAACAGCAAGTTCTATATCGAAAAAGAATGTTTTGGTAATCTCTGCTGCACGCAAATAAATTTATTGCACCAATATGTTTTTTATGCCCACATGTTGAGCACATTTTACAAAGGAACCTATAATTTTTCTGAAATGTTCATTAAAGTCTTTTATCCTGAAACGTCTTAATCGATTTCATTACGACATTCAAAGCAGAAACAAAAAACAAGTCTTAATTAAGACTTAATTGTTTATGAACACACATGTACCGGCTTTGAAATGGCCATTCAAGGCCCAAATATTTTTCTAGCTGATTGCCCTGTTACTTTTACGCATATTACAAACCGGTGAATACGTCTGCTTTCAAAATAGTATTTGAAAAAGTAGAATAGTGGCAAAAAATAAGTTATTGGAATATAAAGCTGGATTGTCACATCACTTAAGACGATTTATCAGAAATGTTCGCCTAGATTAAACCTTAATTACTAAAATTCGATGCCCAATAATGGAATAACCTTCATTAGATACACTCTTGACATAGACTTTGGAAATAAAAAAAATAAACACTTGAAATTTAACGTAGGTAGGAGAAGCTCAAACAGAGTATAGTTATTGGACAAGACCTGAGGACATGACGATGGATAGACCTACTTTTAAAATTACTACAAGCAAACCCGGAAGTGACGTGGCAGGCGAGTATGCAGCTGCCATGGCTGCAGGGTACATGATATTTAAGCATGAAGGTTATTATCCTTTATAAGGGTATTTGGCAGTATAGTGTATAGATTAGAAAAAGTCATAGCTTAAAATAGAACGAATAATGCATATGTGTAACGACCTGAAGTGAACAAACCATATATAAATATTAAGAAAAATGGCAGAGAAAAACGGGTAAATGATTTTTCTTTAATTATGGCAAACAATATGAAAGATTCATAGGGAAAACTTTACCTTTTGATAGTGTTAAAAACTAATTTTTAACAAGTCTACCATTTTGTTTGTTTACATTGCAGACGACCGGAAGTGGGTCGATTACGGGAGCACGGCGTGATAATACGGATTTCTAATAAAATTCATTTTTAAATCCATATCAGCCCTCAGGTCCCAGATTGGGGCTGATACAGATTTCTAAATGAATTGTATTGGAAATTCTTATATGACGCATAATTGAGGTCCAACTTGGTCATATTAGCTAAAACATTTATGAGATCACAATATGTGATAAGTACCTCGACAGTATATCATTAACATGGTAATACATGAGCTTATCGATATCGGACAGGGAGTCTCGGGATATTACCCGGGCTGATATAGATTAGATCATATATTAATCTATAATTATTGCAAAATTTAACAATACTTTCAGATATTTTATTTGGTACACCCTCATTTCAGGTCATAGGTCCTTGGTTGACCTAATCCATGTCATCATCTCTCGACCCATATCTCAATCCTCGGTGATACCCAGTCCGATATGGATTAGGTCGTGTATTCATCTATTACCATTGCAAAAGTTTAAATAGTTTTGTTTTTTATTTTTCTTTTCAGTCTAGTCTGTATAGGTATATTATTGGCTATTTTACAGAATTATTCAGAATGTTTATCTAAAAAAAAATTTTTTCACACAATATGTACACATGCTTTTAAATAAAATTGTACGAAGACCTCCTAGTTATCTGCATACTCCATTTTTTGTGGTTGTTCTATGATCAGCATTTACTTAAAACCTAACTATTTACCCTTTAAACTGAAGTGTCAGGTGAAAAAGCAAAAGAAATGAATTTAAAGAACATACGTACCAACTCTCTACAGCTTCAGTGTAAGAATTAACCATCCGACGTATATAACGGTTATATACTTTCTTTTCATTGCTGTTTATAATATATATACTATGTATTGTTATATGAGAATAAAGTCATTCATTCAGAAGGTTTTGATATTCAGATGACCTGTAAACTAGCTACTTTAAATAAAAGCAAGTGTATTGTCTGTGAAACAGTGCATCAAATTTATTTAGGTATTTTGTGTTACATTTAATTTAAATGTAATTTCCATAACTGTATCAAGATTTTTTTCGTCTAGATTCCGGGTTTGCCAATAAGCTGTTAACGCATGCCAAACAAATATACCAGTTTGCAAATTCCTATAAAGGAAAATACAACAACGATGAAAGCAATAGGTTTGTACAATATGAAAACATAACTTAAGATACAATCATAAGTGATAAAATGAAACTTGTTCCCATGAAATATATCCATTGTGATTCTTTAGGTACTAAGTCAGGTATGAATTGTTTGTTTAATTAGAAGTAAGGGAAATAATTTGTTCATTAATTGAGAAAAACTTATTTGTCTCCAAGTTAATATCATTTAATGTCTTCAGTACTTATCATTGAAGCTTCCTTTCTTCTATCATTAAGAGGTAGTAACGTTTTAATGCAGGCGTTTTGATATAATTTAGATACGAAGACGAATTATCATGGGGAGGAGCATGGCTTTACAGAGCGACAGGTGATGCTCAATACTTGAAAGATGCGGAAGATAATTATATTACAGGTGCAGCTTGGGGACAGTCGTCGGTTGAAAAAAATGCCGGAACTATGGTAAACTTTTTTTTAATCATATTGTTGTTTCAAAAACAATATTTATTTGAACATATTTTATTTATAAGTCAACTTACAAACTACAATCAAACGAGAAAGACGTTCAAGTTTTAGCGTGTGCTATTTTTTAAATTTTATTTTAATATAATATTAAATTCACTATGAATTAATTGTGCTATCGGACCCGTTGCATTATATACTGTAACACTGTATTTCTTAAAAAGAAACGCATAACCCCATTATATATTCAAAATGCAAATTCTGCCATTTACCAAGTAAAATTAAATGGCCAATTGCTGATGTTATAAAAGTTGGTTTCAAATTTTAAATGCCTGTTCATTGGATCTGGGTCTGGAGATTTCAAAACTAGCGTGGCAGTTTGTTCAGCTACAAAGGCCGCTCTCCTCTGCAGAAATGTGATAGCCGAATGCGAGTTACATGCGCCAAAATGAATGTTTCTCTTCCTCTTGTGTTCAAGAAGCGGATATCTTCGGTGGTGGAGTGTTATGATGTTGGCAGCGATCTAAAATGACCGAACAAACAGAACTAGTGCTTGTTCCGGACAATCCAACCTCACCTCATCCACGAAATTGACTGACAGAGGGGTCATTTCAACACGAAAACGTTAGGCGGCACACAGGTCATTTAACAGTGGGCTACTTTGAGCAGAATAACATTAATGTGCTACTATGGTCGTCCAAATCGCCGGACTTGAATCTGATTGAACACCTATTGGGCCAACTAGATAACCGCGTGAGCCAGCGTCAGCCTCCGAAACGGACCTTCCATCAACTCCGCCAAACAGTGCAATGTTAATGTCAGAAAATTTATTGATTCTATGCCGATGGACTTCAGAGCAGTGTTGGTCGTGGGTGGTGGTCATACACTGTGGTAACTATAACGTGACCGGAAGTGTACTGAATTGTAAATCAACTGACTTTCATTTGGTAATCGTTGAATTTTTCAATAAATAAAAATCAGAGAGTCATTATATGTAAGCATAACCGAAAATATTGGATTCAAAATACATGTGTTAAAAACCCTCGTGAGTTTTTCTTTTTGCAAAGTATCTTTGACTTTATCATATGTTTAGCGTTGATAAATGTATTTTTTTGGCTATATGATACAAGCGGAAGTAAACCTGTCATATCAAACCATCGGGGCAGAAAAGTCGTTTCAGGGGATTTTTTCATATCAGGACAAACAATGCAGATCATAATTAACACGCCATAAGTGTTGCCTCATAAAATATGGATAAGATTCGTAAGCCGGAGTAGTTTTTTATGTAGTTAAACCGCATAGTTTTCAATGATGCAAAATTGGAAAGAAATTCCGCTTAAACTGAGGTATTGCTTCTTTCCATACCAGTTCAGTTATAATACCATGCAGAAAACTTAAAAGAAAAATGTTTATTACACCCCATCTTCCATGCCGGTCTTCATATCATCCCTCGACCCATGATATGGAAGTCTCGGAATGATATCGGGACTGATATGGAAAATGAGGTGTAATAATCTATATTCATTTTCCGAGTGTAATATCGGGTTATAGAATAGGTTTTTTCATATTGGTCCTGTATTATGACCAAGGATAGTCGGACTTGGCAGAGTACATTGTAACACAGGACCATTATGAACAAAAACCCATTCTATGACACCTTTATTAACCAGTTATGTTAAATACGAAATTTGAGATTTTTTGTTGACTACCGAAAGTAGAATATCCATATTGAGCCTGTCCGTATTGGGCCTGTTTTTCCATATTGATCCTGGTTTTTCCGTATTGAGCCTGTTTTTCCGTATTGATCCAGTTATTGATCTTTATTTACCCTGGATATCTAATGCTGAATGGGCAATTTTAAACATAGTTTACATAACTGGTTAATAATGGTATTTATTTCTATTTTATAAACGAGTCTGCTTTTTTTTGGATTGCATTGCATCGATAAATATTTAGCTATTCATCGCGGCTTTAACAAAGCCCGTCATCAACGACGAAAGAACATACAACAATGTATTCCTGCATTTATGTTTTTTTACATTCAGATATTGCTATACAATATGACAAATAAAGATCTATATAAAGATGACATTGAAGCAACGTTTAAAAACTGGATGCCTGGAGGAACGGTGCCTTACACCCATAACGGACTTGCGTTCCGGTTGCCGTGGGGCTGTCTGAAATATTCTTGTAAGAAATTTTATTTTTCAACAGTTCAGTTAACCTTCTGCTGGTTTACTTTAAGTGAGATTTTTGAAGCCAGATTCTTGAGACATAATATTATGCAGAAACACAGACGAACTTTATTAAATTTACATGTAACACAGAATTTATGATTTCATTTTACACTAGTTTATTAAATATTAAATGTTACATTATGTTCGTTTTCAAATTCAGATATCAGTTGTTCCTAGCATACATGTTATAGTTTTGTTTTGAAGGGCAAAGGAAATGTAAATTGCATAGAAAAAAAACATCTTGGTGTTTTTATAGGCAGTTTATGATATTTGGTATAAAAAGCCGATATACTTCTATCTTGAATTCGTTAATCGTCGGAGTTTGACGTTTCTTAGGGTAGTATGAAATCTGTTTTTCAATATTAACCGACGTGCATTCATATACAAATTCCTAGCAAATATAACGATTTAGGTGGTAACACATTACAGACGTTGGTTTAGTTTGTTCGGGATAAGTGTTTGAAGATAGTGCACACTTTTTGTAAATGATGCAAATTCAAAATTTAAGAAAAAAAGGGAAATGAAATAAATCAACAAATTTTTGGCAGAAAACAGTAAACCGTTGTTTGTTCATTTAAGATTGTCAACTGATACTTTTACTGCCTAGGTTTAGATATTTTTCGGCTTTCCAATTTTTTGAGTGTCAAGCATACCTGATGAAGATTAATTTGAAATGAAAATTTTACTGAAGAACTTTAATGCTTTTTCAGCAAACATGGCATTCATGGCACTTCTCGCAGCTGAACTGAATTTGCATCCTACTGCATACAGAAAATGGGCCAACAGTCAAATAGGATATGCCCTAGGAGATACTGGAAGAAGTTTTGTTGTTGGTTTTGGTGTTAATCCCCCAACTCAGCCTCGCCACAAAGCTGCGTAAGATAGCTGAAATTTTCAAAAGCACAATATAACTTATTTTTCCTGATTAATTAGTTCCCACATATACTGATTTATTGTAATTTGAATAGAGACTACGTGATACAGACAGTCTAAACTCTCGTTATTGAATTGAGTAGCATTTTAAACTCACCAATAATAACAACAAAATTCAAGATATAGAATATTTAAATGAAATATACTGAGGAAGAGTAAAATTAAGGTTGAGTAAATAACACGCATTAAACGAAGAGTTGAAAAATAATTGTGAGCAAGGGACTGAGAACGACATACTATCATCAGACAACTTATAATGATACGTCTTATCATTAACCAACTGATATTAATAAAACGTATCACAAAATACCGAAATAGATTTGATGTTCTGTATACTCATTTCGTTGACTGACAAATCATCAGCAGTGCTCGAGATCAAAGTGTTTGAAAACCGGTGAAAGATATATTGATGAATAATTAAGCACAACTATCAAAAACCAAATCGATTAAAAGAAACAAGAATCCAAACTCATTAAGGGTTAACTCTGCATCAAAAGGAAGAGCCTTATCAATTTATAATCTTATTTTACAGATCATGTCCTTGGATACCTGATCCTTGTTCTTGGGACCAGCTAAATAGTAAAGATCCAAATCCGCATACTCTATATGGCGCACTGGTTGGTGGTCCAAATACATATGACCAATATACTGACCTGAGGACAGATTATATTAGTACCGAAGTGGCATGTGATTTCAACTCTGGATTCCAAGGAGCAGTAGCAGGTATACTTTATCTCTTCCTGTGTGTGTTTGTGTGTGTGGAAAAGTTATTCGTCAATGATATAACTAATGATTTAATTTTTTTTTACTATAAAATGTTCCAATTTTGCATATGATGAAAAACCAGAAAATATTTTTTTGTTACGGCCAAATTACCAAATAATTTTTTTTAATGGAACGATAAAGAAGTACATGTAATATCTTCATGTAGGGTGGGTTTTCATGAAAAACGGGCTCATGTGAAAGAGACAATGTAATACGTAGTAAATAGGCTTTTATTGTTGTTCCTCATCCGTACATAAATGTAAATAAATAAGTGAAGTTAAAAATATACAACAAAAGAAAGAATTATGTAGCGAAATATCTAAACATCATTCATTTGGTGAATTGAAATTGTCATTTGTATTAAATATATTTTTATTTCAGCGCTTAAATCATTACATCTTCGACATATTATGGACAAATAAAACATTGGATTATTTCTGTTTTTTTTATTAATGTCAAATAAAGATAATAACAAAGGTACCGTACGTCAAGGTGCTTCAATAGGGGAAAGTCTACGAACACCGACAAAATCGAAAAGAAGCCCAACCGTATCATCTAGCGGAACAACTTGAAAACAATTGTCATATTCCTCAATTGGTACAGACATTTTCCGAAGAAAATGGTGGGTTAAACCCGGTTTTACGGCTAGCCAAATCCCCCACTTGTATGACAGTCGTTCATTGTTCCGTATTGACAAAAAAAAAAAAAAAAAACAAAAAAAAAAAAAACAAAAAAAAAACGAGTGGACCAATAAATAAATAAAAAAAACTCACAAGTGGAGAAAACCCAGTATTCATAAAATTAGCAGAATCTATCAATCAAGGCCATCCTGTGATACTGAAACTGAATATTTGTCTATAGCCCTTTTCAGAAACTCATTTGAGGTATCACAACTCTAAATTACAATTATATCCGTTGATGGGACGTAGTACTGGTTCGCTGCAATGAAGAGTAAAGGATTAACTGTTGTTTTGGTTTTAAACATTCTTGGCATTGAGTACAACTGATGAGTCGTAAATCGACGAAAATTGCACATATTCTGCATTAGAATTGGTTTATCTTGATTACGGATACTATACATAGTGACGGGCACTATACACATGTGACAAGTTATCCTGCGGGACTATTGATTAGTCAAGAATAACAAAAGCTGTTCTTAACTCTTAGCTTGAAATTTTTTTATGCTCACAAAAAAGTTCAATAATTTTTTACTAATAGCTAGATTATGTAAAGACGAATCTAAAATGGGCTCTACTGTCAAAATCTGCCCAGTATTAACAATTTTTCAGCTATTCAAAAATTTACAGTTACTTATATGTATTATGATGTCATGACTTCATGATGTCACCAAGTATTGTAAAACACAGTTAGTCCCACTTTAACATTTCAACGATAAACGATTAAAGAAAACATTAATCTACAAGTTGTAACCAAGGATTTGCATTGAGGAAAAAATGCATAGCAACCAAGGAGAATGAATTCTTTCCATTACGCAATCACATGTGCACTTTTGAATAATTCATCTGTATGCGTATAAGTCTATCGGCTTATAAATTTACAGGAACAATATGACAGTCCATTTTGCTGCCTTATATTAAAAGTTAAAAAAAACATAAATTCAGTAATAAATGCACCTACAAGTTACAAGCTGTCATAATGAGTTACTGCCCGTACAATTGACAAACTGCAAATTTTAATTCAAAAGAACATATTAAACCAGTTATTGGTAAATATCGGTTGAAAAATCTTGTTCAAAGGCTTTTTTTGGATGATTTAGGTCTCCTTACATCTATTTTCATTAAATATATTAATCTAATGTTACAATTATTTAGCCGTGGTTTTCAATGCAACCACATGTTTGTATGTTTACAATTGTCCTTGTTACATGTATGTATTCTCGCCAAAGTTTATACATGTAAATAAAAAGCATGTGTTTCCAGCTAACAGTGAGAATTTTTTTCAATACAATAACTGACCTGTAATATATTATTAATAGCAACGCAAAATCACTGTGTATTTATTCATACAAGCACATTTTTCAATGTTTACATCATACATCATACATATTACAACTTCCGATGGGGGGATTTGGGTTTCTAGAGTTTTATGGAATAATTTTTTTTTAAATTTTAATGAAAAAACCAATATTTGTTTTTCATTTAACTTTATCAAAACAGTAAAATAAAAAATTCCTCCATATTTGAAAGACCAGATTGTTCCACTTATTTCTTATTCTGATACAAAACACATTGCAACCAAGATTTTCAATTACAAACGGGCATTGTGAGACGTATATTCCGATGATCTGAAGTCTAAACCCCCTGACCGCTCCTGTTCGACATCTCAATTCAATTATAGTCCTTTGGGTCATGTTATCACTGGGAATCTTAATCTAGTTGATAATCAAAAGCTAAAAAATATGCTAGTTAAAGGCCCCAAATACCGAAAACCTCAGCCAATTAATTGGAAATATAATTTTAAATTGCTAATGGATTCTGTTGAGGACTATGCAAGAAAATGGACTTCAAAGGAATGGGAACCTGCTGACACACTTTCGGAGTGGGTTAAGGCTATTAGGTCAATGATACAACTTCGAATTAAAAACCTCCAAGGGTCTATGAGCACTAAAGCTAAATCCATCTTTAAAGACCCTAAGGTTGTTAAAAAATTGACTCGCCTCCATGACAAATACATAGTTTTTGTCTGCAAGAACTTGTATTTTGAATGTCTTAGAAACGAGTTGGGAGTTGCGGGTAACTCAATTTATACACCGACCACACTCACTAGGCAGGGAGAGTAGTATATATGCGGTTTTCAGTTAATTTGAAGAAGTGGTGAGGAATTGGAGCGAGGTGCAACCGGAAGTGACGTCACCGGAACCGGAAATGACGTGACCTGAACCGCAAGTACCCGGAAGTGATTTGGGCGCATGCGTAACCGGAAGTAGTGTTTTTCCTGTAATTTGTTTCGGAAGTAAGTCACGTGGCAGGAACCGGATGCTTGACCAGCACCGAAAGTGGTTTGTACGCATGCGCAACCCGAAGTAGTGTGTTTTCCCGCCATTTTCCCAGGACCCAAATGTGACGTTTGCACATGTGTTACCGGAACCGGACGTACCCGAAAGTCTTTGCGTGCTGGGAAAAACCGCCATTTTTCTTTATTTGTTTACGGAAGTGACGTCAGTTACGTACCCGGACCCAGATGTGTGATCTGAGCATGCGTGAACGGAACAGGAAGTTGTTTGCGCACATGCATAACAGGAAGTAGTGTGTTTTCCCGCCATTTTCCTATTATTTGTTGACGGAAGTGACGTCAGTGTTCAAAAAACCGAAATGAGCACCCGAGTATAGTCATGAGCAAAAGAAAACAGCGGTGAACACCAATGAAGAGAAAAACAGCGAGGACGAACAGCAACAAAGCAGCGGGAGCAGCAGCAGCAGCAACGAAAACAGCGACAAGTAGCACTAAAAAACCGAAATGATCACGCGAGTATAGTCATGAGTAGCGATGAACAGCAAAGAGCAAGAGAATAACAGCAATGAACAGCAAAGAACAAGGGAAAAAGAGCGATGACGAACAGCAACAAGCAGCAGGAGCAGCAGCAGCAGCGAAAACAGCGACAAGTAGCCCGAAAACTTCCAGCTCCACCTCCACCTCCTCAACACCTCTCAAATCATAACTGAAAACCGCATATATACCACTAGGGAGTCTTTGATAACCACAGGACCGTTGTTCATTCTTTTGGCATTTCTACAAAGGGTGAAGAAATAAACAGCAAAGAGCAAGAGAATAACAGCAATGAACAGCAAAGAACAAGGGAAAAAGAGCGATGACGAACAGCAACAAGCAGCAGGAGCAGCAGCAGCAGCGAAAACAGCGACAAGTAGCCCAAAAACTTCCAGCTCCACCTCTCTCCACCTCCTCACCACCTCTCAAATCATAACTGAAAACCGCATATATACCACTAGGGAGTCTTTGATAACCACAGGACCGTTGTTCATTCTTTTGGCATTTCTACAAAGGGTGAAGAAATGGACATTCCTGCTCTTTATTGGATTCCTAACTACATCAGAATCCATTTAAAGAAAGGTATATAAGGTCCTCGGTGGCCAAGTGGTCTAGGTAGTTCGTCATGACTACTAAGGATCACAAGCCTGTGAACACTGAGGTTGTGAGTTCGAATCTCACCTGTGGCTGGGTGTATTCGACTCCGATCTTAATTGACAAGGATTGCCAATTTTCCTACCGAAGGTTGGTGGTTCTCTCCGGGTACTTCCACCAATAAAAACTGGCCGCCGCGAAGTATCCAAATGTGCTGAAAACAGCATAAAACCCCAACTAAACAAACAAACAAAGGTATATAGCTGGCTCAGCTTATTGCTCTACAAAACCTCTTTCAAAGATTGTAACATAGACAACATATTTGATGAATCTGGCGGTCTATTTTTTCTCAAACAATCAGCATTCCAATAGGAACCAATTGTGTTCCTCTCCTCGCGGTTCTGTTTCCGCAATCATATGCACAGTTGATGAAGCGGACGTCAGTCAAGGGCTACTACATGAAAAGAGAAACTAGCCTAATCCTTTCATTTCACTTTTCGTTATATAATGACGTGTTGTCATTAAATAACGACACGTACTAAGACTTTCTACATCTCATCTACCCCAGTTAGCTTGAAATTAAGGATACTACAGAAACACCAAAGTCCGCTTCATATTTGGATTTGTTTCTTGAAATAGACAATGAGGGACATTTGAAGACAAAACTCTAGAACAAACCTGATGACTTCAACTTTCCTATTGTTAAGTTTCCTTTCTTGAGTAGCAATATACCAGCATCGTCTGCATATGGCCCCTACGTTCTCAGCTTTTCAAGGGCATGCGTGAGTTACCCTGAATTCCGACAAAGAGGATTACTGATGTCACAAAAGCTTCTTAACCACGCTTTTATCAGGGATAAGCTAAGTTGATGTCATCACAATGGTAATCAAGTTCTCTGTCATAATCAAAGAAGGGAAAATCTGAAACTAAAAATTATGGTTAACTTTTGAACAACTGGGCCCTTGGTTCACTTCTGGTTTTTATAAGAGTTCGTGTTGTTAATTGCTTTTTTAGTTTTCTGTGTTTATTTGTTGTGTTTGTGGTTGTTCATTTGTCTTCCCGGGTTTGTCTGTCAAATGGATTACGTTTTTTGTATTGCTCCTTAGGTATATTTGTCCCCCCCCCCCGAAAATTGACGGTACGTCTGTACACCGCATAGCTCGAACTAAGTAGACTGATCAGTCTGAAAACACTTTGCCTGTATAGGAAGTGACTTTCAGTATCTATTTTTCACATTTGTATAATTAATAAAGCAAAAGAGGTGAACATGTGGTTTCTTGCGACAAAAGCTGTGAAAAGATTTTTCTTGAGTTTGAGTAACTAAAAACAAAATGTTCGAACACCCAAGAAAATTTACAAGACCATTAATTCTGTTTCGAATGAATATATTAAGTTGCTATATTACTATCATTTATGAAGCTGTGGCGTACTTAGGATTCAGTGAAACCCATTATTCCAAACTTTGAGATGCCTCTAGAAAGACTTAAGTGAGGTAATTATTATGCAAGTTGTCTTTTGTTATAAGGTATACATTTTATACACATGATATCATGTAAAATTGCAAAATAAGACTATTTCGTTTGACATTTCTTTTTGTCCAGAATAAAAACAAAATTGAACAAACAAAAATGTTCAATGGCATTTTCTGCAATGCGATTCTGCAAAACCTATTATTTAAATTTGCAAAGTATTGCGTTAGAAATTTTTTTTTTAGAATGAAATTAAATGATGAAATAAATGTACGTGTAAACGATGTGCGACTGAAATGCGATTTCTCATGATAAATTCAATATAATGCTGTCATCATAGAATATAGAATGGAAATGGGGGTGTGTCTAAAAACAACAACCCGCCTACAGAGCAGAAAACAGCCCAAGGCTACCAACCAGCATTTAATATAAGTAACTATAATAGATGGCAAATTCCTTACCAGTATGATGGTTCATAAATTAATGAATTGCCCTGGGTGATAATCTGACAGAAAATCGTATAGAAACACCGATGAAAATAAAAGCAAAAAGAAAACAAATTAAATATGAAAACATGTAAAATGATATAAAAATCTCAAATCTCAGTCAATATTTAAAATATGAAGAACTTATCTCAATGAATTAATCTCCCTGTCGGTAAACGTTTTATTTCTGTTACAAGAGTGTTCGCAATTTATATTAAAAAAAAACACAAAATATTAGAAAAATTCTTACAACATGGGTTTATAATGCAAGTTCGAATGGAATGACACACTGATGACTACAAATAATCTTCAAAATACGTATATCTATAAAGAATGAATTACAAATTGTCTAAAAATTATTTTTGTTTACCTCTAAACAAAAAAAGGACAATGGCGGATCCAGATCGTAAGGGACATACGCTCACACTAAAATGCTATATTTCCTGTATTTCAAGTAGAAGTTGTATTACTAAGACATTTTAGGAAGAACTTACTAGTAACTGAATATT
The DNA here is from genome assembly GCA_028015205.1 of Mytilisepta virgata. NCBI lineage: Eukaryota > Metazoa > Mollusca > Bivalvia > Mytilida > Mytilidae > Mytilisepta > Mytilisepta virgata. Next base: position 31,126,770 of record CM051511.1, on the reverse strand, counting down.
TAGGACCCCCACCCTAACCTATTAACAGGTTTATACCCCCTTCTGGAAAACCTGGATCCGCCGCTGATTCCTGAATTTGGTAGAATAGTTTTGGTTATATAATTTTCGTTTATCACTTTTCAAATTTAATTAAGTTTAAATTGATGACTTCGAGATGACGACTCGATCAAGACGGAAAAAGACGAAAATTAATTAATCATTTTTTGTAACATAATCTTACTACAATTTTAAGAATAATATATCTTTATTTTCAATTCTATACAAAATTGCTAATTATGCTGATTACTTATGTTTAAAATCTTTTGGAAAACTTACGTATGTGCTTTGCTATACATTTCGAAATCTTTAGAGATGAAATGAATCCATCCCTAAGTCAAGTGGATTATTTAATTCTATTTTGTTCTTTTTACATATAAATACACATTATGCTCAAATGAATTTATGCATTGCAAATTGTTTTGTTTTCATGCAGTCATACATATGTTAATACTATTCACTTCAAACGAGTCTTTAATTTTATCATAAAAAAGTACCAAACTTATTTGTCAGTTTCTACACAAATACAACAATGACTGTATTCTCTTATTCTAAGGCTTGATATCAAAGTACATTGTCAGTCATATATTGTACATATAATGCAAATACGGTCGTACTTTTTACGGCGCTTTACTAATATTGCCAGTCTCTAGTCTGTCAACACCATGGTTGCTAGGCGCGTTCGACTCGGATGTTACTTGCTACCAAGTTCAAAATACCCCCCCCCCCCCCAAATAAAACAATGGAAATATAAATAGGTACGGATTTAATTGTATATTATTCACGCATTATCAATAAAGCGGCACCTATGATGACGCAACCAGTTAAGCGAAAAATAATCTTAGATCGAGTTTTTTCTGTTGCATCTTCATTTTTGGGTGTTCAAAAGAAACTATTCAAGAACTGGTTTAACAAGTAAACCTGCAGTTTTGTGAAATCGGTTACGAAATTTGACATATTAATCTGAATAGCCTATCTCACTTGTCTTTGTTTTTATTACTACTAAAAAGAAATGGTATTCATCTCTAACAAAATGTCATGTTGTAGAATACAATCAGTTGAAGAAATATTATAGGACATATATTACACGAGGTTACTGTAATTCAGATGTTTGCATATTGTCTATCTAATGAGAAACCAGAGTGAGTTATCTTTTCCTAACCAATGTAGGTAAGGGAGATAATAAATTTGTCTCCCTTTTAGCCTCAGGACAAAATGGAGAGAATTTAATTATCTCCCTTACCTACATTGGTTAGGAAAAGATAACTCACTCTGGTTCCTCATTCTTCAGGATATCAGTTAACTTAACTTAGGCAGTTTTATGACTTCTGTATATAATCGTTTCGAATGAGTTGTTCAGTTCTGCAGGTGTGTCGACTAGACCTTAAATACTTTCGTTGATTGATGCAGTAATACAATGGGCCAACTCAATTAGCCAATTAACACAGATGATAAGTAAATTTATTTTGGTCTTGATTTATATGACGTTTTAGTAATATTTTTCATATACATTTTGTTCTATGGAGCACTTAAAATTTATACATGCGTAAACATTATTCTTCTTATATACGTAACCGGTTATCGCTTCTTAATGTCTTCAGAATTTATTATTGGATCTCTCTTTCTTCCTCCATTTAAAGGGAAGTCAAAGTTCAAGTAAAAGTTTTAAATAATTTAGATCGGATGATACGAAGATGAATTATCAAGGGAGGGGTGGTGGCTTTACAGAGCGACAGGTGATACTCACTATTTGGCAGATGCGGAACGGTATTATATTACAGGTGCATCCTGGGGACAGTCGTAGGATGAGAAAGATACCGGAAACTTTTTATCATATTTTTGTTCACAATCAATTTCTTAATTTGAAAATATTCAGTTATATTCTGCCAATGAACAAGATTTAACCATCTTTTCCTTATAAAATAAATGAATAAAAATGTTGCAATATAGCTTATATAACAATTTAATAGTTTACAAAGGGCCAGTAAGCTGTGGAAGGTAAATACAACAAACATGAAAATGACCAACAAATAAAAACCAACACTAAAACATATCAGCAGAAAAGAGTTCAAAATCTAATAATCTTATAATTATGTAGGGTACACATGGCTAAACCTGTAATGCACCAAACCACACTCACACGATTCACACGTTTCACGCACAGATTCGCATCTTACACGCACACGATTCGCACGATACACTCACAAGATTCGCACGTTACACGCAAACCCCACGATGCAAGTTACACGTTTTATGATTACCGATCGTTCGATTTCTAAAACTTGTGATTGTAAGATACGAACGGGAAATAACGAAACGAAATAATGAGATTTTATGTCGGATATGAATAGCAGTGAAATATTTAATATAATTGCATTTGATTTTAAATAGATAAGTGCAAAAAATGGAACCCGGTCTAATACGATCGACATTCAACTTTTTTCATAAATAATTAAAATTAAAAAAAAATCATTACAATGTTTTGGGTTTAATTATATTTTGGATATATAATAAAATATAATATTTATATCAGCCTACATATATTAACATTTAAAACTTTAAAATTCCTTTTTATATATAAAAATTAACTTACATGTTTAATGAATAAACATACATTGTAGTTTATAAAAAAAATAAAAGTAAATATGAAGTAGATATACAGATAAACAAATATTTACCTTTCAGAGGACCCCATAATGTCTTGTAAAATAAATGATAGATATGTGTATAGTGTACTTGGTTTTATGCTATATGGTACACATATATTTATGTGTTAAATAAATATGTACATGTACATGTATATGCGGATTTCTTAGTAGATATCTGACTTAATTTTCTGAGACTGGTCCCTGTTTAGTGCATCGATGATGAAGTGTGGTACATCGATTGCTATACGGAGATTGTTCATGTCTGTTCCGTCATTGTTTGACTTTATATAACGTTATGTATGTTTCCGGATGATAATAAACATGTGGTTGAAAAGAAAAGTTGGTCCTAGCCAAATATATTGAAAGAGAGATTAGATATTAACTCGTATAGTTCCCAAACCGCAATAATATTACATGGTGGAGAACCCGTTTGCGACAATAAGTAGAAAAAAAAAACGAAATTATAATGGATTTTACACAGAGTAAAATGCCTGGTAGCCCAATCCAAAACAGTTTATTTGACAAAATGAATCAATCGCTACCATCTCTTCCCAGTATAGGCATTTCCGTCATCGACGCCAAAACCAAGTGACAAAATACCACAACATATTACAGTCCCTACATTATTACATAAGGAAATAACTTTGCCAATGTTCAGTGGATATGTTCATGAAAATGCCGACAAATTTATGAGCGAGTTTACATCCTATATGACATCAAGGTTTAGACATTCCGGATCTTGAAAACCGACTTGTAGCAGTTTTTCATTTACACTTCGCTGGCCCGGCAAGAGTGTGGTTTAATACGGTACAAGCAAAACTACATGGATCTATAACTTTTCAAAGCATTCAAAACTGAATATATCAGTAATGACTACTATAACAATCCAAATTTATTGGTCCTGTCCGAAATTTTAAAAGTATGCAGTTATGGCCAAGCCAACCCTTGGATGAGTTTTATAGTATACTTGTTGAAAAGGCTCATAAACTACAAAAATCTGGTTAGACATTTTGACAAAATTTATTGATGGCCTACCGTCTGACATTAGATATTTTATGCGGGTACAAAATCCTAAAAACATGCCGAGTCATTACTTAGTGCGCAGATAGTCAGGCCTATGGTTATCGTGCCAGCACAGGTGCTTCGAAGGATCGTATGATATCAAGTGGTATGCAGAAAGCTCGAACAGATCGCACCGAAATTGCAGAGATGAAAGAACAGATTTCTTACACATATAATTGACATACTTCACGTACAGAATTAAGGGAATTCTATAAATCCATCGTTCCCCCAACATCAGGAGAAAAAGATTTTGTCACCTTGCTATAAATGTAGGAATAATGTATCGAAGTCCTTTATGAAATATATCATTTTTTTGTATCAGTTGAAATTCTTGATTCTGCTCTGTTAAATATTCAGATTTCTCTTTTTATAAAACCACAACGCCAAATCTTTTCAAACTTAACAGGAATAATGATTTGGAGACCCTCTAAACAGATTCCACATTTCGTAGTTACATTGTCACATAGGTTTGCTATGGGAATTCACAGTGTCATCATCTCCAACTACAAGGCCAATATTAATAACTAAGAAAATTTTTATTCTACATGGCAAGCATGAAAGGGGTACATTTTGCTTTGCGGAAGGAGACTTTTTTTTACCATGCTCGTGATTTGTCAAGTACGAAAAAGTTGACTGATATCACACCCTGAAATTTTTACTGGATATGTGCCAGTGTATGCCGATCGTTTTGATCCATCTCCCATGTTTCAACGAAACTTACAGACTTAATGCCAGCCTATTATTTCATGACTTCTCTAGCCTGGAAAAAAATTGCGCGTCTTGTCCCAATTTGACGTCATGTTTTCAAACGTGGGTGAAGGAATATTTGTGATGTTGATCCATTCTGTAAACTGTTACAAAAACAAGGGTCAGTATAATTCCTTAAGTATGTATTTAACACAAAAAGTATAAAATATTTTCATACTGTCCAAAAACTTTAATGCATTGCCTTAAAGAAGAATTCAAAAGTGGTGAAAATGGTTTTTTTTTTTACTAACATTAAAAAATGTTAAAATTCTAGAAACCCAAACCCACCCACGGAAGTTGTAATATGAATGATGTAAACATTAAACATGTGCTTGTGTAAATAAATACACAGTGATTTTACATCCTATTTATAATATATTACAGGTCAGTTATTGTTTTAAAAAAACCTCACTATTAGGAGGAAACACATGTTTTTTTTTATTTACATGTATCAATTTGGCGAGAATACATAAATGTAACAAAGACAATTGTAAACATACGAACAGGTAGATACACTGAAAACCACAGCTAAATAATTGTAATATTAGATGAATATATTTAATGAAAATAGATGCAAAGAGACCTAAATGATTCACAATTTCTTTGAACAAGATTTTTAAACCAACATTTACCAATAACTGGTTTAACAGATTTTTGTGAATTAAAATTTGCAGTTTTTCAATTGTAAGGGCAGTAACTCATTATGACAGAAAACTTGCATGTAAATGTATTACTGAATTTATATGTTTTTTAACTTTTAATATCAGGCAGCAAAACGGACTGTCATATTGTTCCTGTAAATTAATAAGGTGATATACTTATACGCACACTGACGAATTATTCAAAAGTGCACATGTGATTGCGCAATGGAAAATAATCCTTCGTTGCTACTTGTAAATTAATGTTTTCTTTAATCATTTATCGTTGAAATGTTAAGGTAGGACTAACTGTGTTTTACAATACTTGGTGTCTCATAAAGTCATGACATCATAATTCATATAACGTCATAATTTGTTCGCCTTCAAGGTGTTTACATTTATCAGACATAGAAACTGTAAATTTTTGAATACCTGTAAAATTGTTAATACTGGGCAGATTTTGACAGTTGAGCCCAGTTTAGATTCGTCTTCACATAATCTAGCTATCAGTTAAAAAAATATTGAACTTTTTTGTGAGCATAAAAAATTTAAAGCTGAAATTTTTCAAATGATGGATAATAATTTTAAAAATTTTCAATATTTTAGCAAAGAAAAATTTAAAAAGTGACCTTTATTTGTCAGTTATAAGATGTGTTTTAAAAGTATAAATATTTATGATAATTTTAAAAAGCATTAGTGAGTTGCAAAGATTAAAATGAGGCTCTAAATATTTCAATAATGAAGCTTGGTTTTTTCATTGATTTTTTGTTTTTATTCATGAAATAAACATGTTTGCTTTATGCCCAAATGTCCTTGGTTTCTCATAAAGTCATGACATCATAATTCATATAACGTCATAATTTGTTCGCCTTCAAGGTGTTTACATTTATCAGACATAGAAACTGTAAATTTTTGAATAGCTGTAAAATTGTTAATACTGGGCAGATTTTGACAGTTGAGCCCATTTTAGATTCATTATTACATAATCTAGCTAGTAGTTAAAATTATTGAACATTTTTGTGAGCATAAAAAAATTCAAGCTGAAATTTTTAAAATGACTGATAATAATTTTCAAAATTTGCAATATTTTAGCAAAAAATAAATATAAAAAGTGACCTTTATTTGTCTGTTATAATTTTTAAAGTATAAATATTATGATAATTTTAGAAGACATTTGTGAGTTGCAAAGATTAAAATGGGGTTGTAAATATGTCAATAATGAAGCTTGGTTTTGGCATTGATTTTTTTGTTTTTATTCATGAAATAAACATGTTTGATTTATGCCCAAATGCATGCTGAATCTTTCTTATTTTCTGTCAGATCTGAAAAATGTTGCACAGTTTTGTTCAGAAAAAGCTTCCGCACCAACCAAATACCATAATGTAGAGAAAAGTTATATATCATATTTCAATATAGCTCAAGACCTGCAATGAACTTTGACCTGATGTATACGAAAGAAGTCTATAAAAATATAATTGCACCATGATATATGGACCTACAAAACCAACCATGATAACTGAATAACTTGGCTGACAGTCCAGTTCATCGGACACACCTCTGTAAGAGGACCATCTAAGGACCATTGCTGCCAAGTCTGGTTCCAATAGGTCAAGTGGTTAAAGACAAGAAGATTTTTCAATGAATTTTCCCATAGGGCCCTATGTTAAACTAAGTTCGTCTGTGGTGGCCATCTTGGTTAACAGTCAGGGTCATTGGACATATTTCTGAAAGAGAACCTCCTAAGAACCATTACTGCCAACTTTTTGTTCCAACTGGCCATGTAGTTTCATATAGGAAGTTTTTTGAAAATCACCCCCTTTTTTCTATTTTTAGTAACAGCAGCCATGTCGGTTGGAAGTCAGGTATGCCAGACATAATTTTGGAAGTGGGCCTCCCAAGGACCATTCCACCAAAGTTTGGTCTCAATTGGCCCAGTGGTTTTAGAAAAAAAGATCTTTAAAGGAAAGTTTACGCTGGATGCCGTCTTTAAAGGGCAAAAACTCCTATAAGGGGTCAATCAATGATTTTGGTCAACTAGGACTTATTTGTAGATCTTATTTCGTTGAACAATTTTGTTGTTTACAATTTGTCTTTATTTATAATAATATTCAAGATAATAACCTAAAACTGCAAAATGTCCTTAAAATTAACAATTCAGAGGCAATAACAAAACAAAGGGTTGACCGATTCATCTGAAAATTTCATGACAGGTAGATCTTGACCTGGTGAACATTTTTACCCCGTCCATTTTGCGCTAATTGCTTTAGTTTTTGAGATATAAGACAAAAACAGTAGTTTACCCCTATGTTCTATTTTAGCCATGTCGACCATGTTGGTTGGCAGACGGGGTCATCGGACACACCTTTCAAACTAGATACCCTAATGATGCGTATGGCCAAGTTTGGTTCAATTTGGCCAAGTAGTTTCAGAGGAGAAGATTTTTGTAAAAGTTAACAGACGACGACGACGAAGGACGACGGACGACGAACGCTAAGTGAAGGTGAGCTAAAAAGAAATCAGTGAAAAATATTTAAAATCTCCTTGGAACCTCTAGTCAAAATGAGAGCAACGATGAATCAGTCCAATGGTAGTACCTTTTCAAAATTGGGTCGAAGGTCGAACGTAGTTCTGGACATATGACATCATTACCAAAACTGGAAAAATATTTGAAAATCATCTCCTCCACACATGCTACAACGACTCATTTGAACTAAACTTTAATGGAATACCAGTAGTGTTTTTATGCTCCGATGTAAAACTTTGTACGGCAATTAAGGCTAAGAACAATCGAAATATGAACGTATTTGCAGCTGATGAAAATTATATTTATTTAAGCCTTGAACTACTGAACATACTTACATCTACTCTATGTTCTTCTAAAAAGCTAATGTTTGGGGAAAAAAACCGATTCCTAAATTCCTTGTGTACCAAGCGGATATCTCGGTTTACCATCATTAGAGACGCTCGTGACCAAACAATTCTACTACAGTGGAACCTCTGTAAACCGAACAGCTGTGGGACCGGAGAAATCGGCCGGTTTTCAGAGGGTCCGGTTTTCGGAGGTTCCGGAAAAGACGTATCTGATCCGGAGAGTGAAACCGGAAGTGTATTACAATGTATTATAACCATGTTGTAAACTTGTGCCGTGTGCTTAGACATGTACATGTACTGCGCATATTATTTTAATACAATTAATTGTTTTTAATTTCAATCCGACGTTTTTATTGTTTGATTAACAACTTTCACACCTTTATTTAAAATGGTTATTTAGTTAATGATGTCAATCATCGATTGATTAAGGATGACATGTATTACGGTTCACTGATTTTCCAGGTAATACATTGTTTCGGCCGGTTTCTGGAGGTTAATTTGACAAGAATATATATGTTTTGAACCGGAAAGTACGGCCGGTGTTCGGAATTCAGAGGGTCCGGTTTTCAGAGGATATTTTTACTTGAATATATAGGCAAAAATTCCGGACCGAAAGTAAAAGTTCGGTTTTTAGAGGAATCCGGTTTTCAGAGGGGCCTGTTTTCGGGGGTTCCACTGTAATTCGTCAAATCTAATGTATATATCATTGCAGCATGTAGGCTTTATTCTATTATTGATTGACAGAACTCAATTAATTCCTAAAGAAAACGTCAAGGTAAGGATATATTCAGACTGTTGATATTGAAAACAATATTACTGGGCACTATCTAGATTTCGAGCCTCATTTGTAGGCCTGTCTTACCTAGTCATTTTAATTCATAGCTCGTACCATCTCAGAATTTCAAATTGTTAATTCAAGTTTTGAACATACATTTACTTGATCAAGGTTGATTCTGTAATGTATTTCGGATCAATTAAACTGGATAGTTGAGTCATTTCAGCAGTATTAATGAGAGTTAAGTCTCGACAGCAGAGAAGATAACATATTACAATTTAGTACATATGTAAAAATCTGTATATTTGATTGGACAATCACTATTCACTTTTTTTTAACAGTCTTTTGTTATTCTTGACTAATCAAATGGAAATCAATCAACCTTGAAGTATAGTCCCGCAGGAAAACTTGTCACATGGTTATCGTGCCCGTTACTATGTATAGAATCCCGTAGTCAAGATAAACCAGTTCTGATGCACAAGCAGGGTTGGGGTAATGGTAATGGGTAATCGTAATCGATTGTAATCAATTACAAAATATTGAGTAATCGAAAGTAGTCTGTAATCGATCTAAATTTCAATTACATATAATCGTAATTTAATCGATTACAGCTACTGAAACCTCTGTAATTATCGATTACTTTTCAATTACATTTCAATTACATTTTTATCTGAAACGTAGAGATATGTATTTCTATGCATGTTATCACTTAAATCTATGAAAACAGCAATGTATAAAATGAATGGACATTTGCACTTTAAATGTATTATCAAATATCATTTTTATCGTGATTTAATGTATTATGAATATTATTTTGCTTCAGTTCATTGCACACAAATCTGAAAAGGCATTGATTGCGAAATGTGTTAACTAAAAACTTAGATCCATTAAATCCCCAATTGTATATCTGAATATTTCTCAAGGCTATTTTCCAACAAAAATGTTACCTGCCTTAATTTACTTAATCCCTCTCCCCACAAGATGTGCACATTTAGTCGATTTACGACTCATCAGTTGTACTCAAGGCCAAGAATGTTAAAAACCAAAACAACAATCCAAAAGGTTGGAGAGCAAATTCAAATACCAAAATAACCAAAAGGGATAACGCCAAAACCATTGACAAATGTTTATAAAAAAGTGAATGCTATTTTGTAATGCCAATTTACATTTTATATACTAACAGCTCTAGTACTATATCTCTCCAGACAACACTATAGGAAAATGGTTCCTTCGGGAGAAGTCCATAGTAGTTTAGTAGTCTCAACATTTTGTCTTATTTCAAATTATTGATATTAACGATGTTGTAGGATTGCAATCTAAATTGGTAGATACATGTACCAAGACCTTATAGTCCTTTCCAGAAAGTCATTTCCGGCATTACGAATCAGACTTAAACATTATAACTTGAAGCAAGTTATTTCCCTTGCTGGGCGTAGTAATGATTCGCTGCATGGAGAGCAACCAGTAGGGAGTAAATAGAAATAATTTATTACTTTGATATACAAATATTTCCAGCTTTATAATCAAGTTTGATTTGAAGTATGTTGGAAGCACAAAGATCGTATGTAGTTCTCAAATCGACATAAACAAAACATTACGTCCAAATTAACAAGTTCTAAAAACATTTATTGTGATACCTTAAATGAGTTTCTGAAAAGGGCTACAGACAAATATTCAGTTTCAGTTTCACAAACCATGCAGGATGGACTCGATTGATAGATTCTGGTAATTTTATGACTACTGGATTTTCCCGACTTGTGAGGTTTTTATTTATTTATTGCTCCCTCGTTTTTTTTCAATACGGAACTACGAACGACTGTAATACAAGTGGGAGATTTGGTTAGCCATAAAACCGGGTTTAACCCACCATTTTCTTCGGAAAATGTCTGTCCCAATTGAGGAATATGACAATTGTTTTCCAGTTGTTCCGCTAGTTGATACGGTTGAGCTTCTTTTCGATTGTGTGGGTGTTTGTAGACTTTCCCTATTGAATGCACCTTGAAGTACGGTACCTTTGTTATTACCTTTATTTGACATTAATAAAAAACATAAATAATCCAATTTTTTATTTGTCCATAATATGCCGAAGATGTAATGATTTAAGCGCTGAAATAAAAATATATTTATTACAAATGACAATTTCAATTCACCAATGATGTTTAGATATTCGGCTACATAATTCTTTCTTTTGTTGTATATTTTTTAGCTTCACTTATTTATTTACATTTATGTACGGATGACGAACAACATTAAAAGCTTATTTAGTACGTATTACGTTGTCTCTTTCACATGAGTCCGCTTTTCATGTACACCCATACTACATGCAGATATTACATGTACTCCGTTGTTCTATTAAAAAAAAAATTGGTAATTTGGCCGTAACACATAAATATTTTCTGGTTTTTCATCATATGCAAAATTGGCACATTTTATAGTAACAAAAAGTTAAATCATTAGTTATACCATTGATGAATAATTTTTCCACACACACAAACACACAGCAAGAACATATGATGACGTTTCTTCATTAATTTATAATTATATCTATGATGTTCAGCTAGATCAATAATAAAATAATCTATGATTTGTTTCCTTCACTATTTTAATTCTAAACCTGTTAGCTCCAAATATGCAAGACATTTGGGTCAGAAAAAACTAGCATCGTTACGCCACTAGCCAAACCAACCGTAGTTAGAAATTAAAAAGGTTATGAAAATCCCATTTTTGAGGTTATGGTAGATCAAATAATGTTTCAATAAACTACTAAAGATATTCTGACCATCAGCAGGAAGAGATAAAGTATACCTGCTACTGCTCCTTGGAATCCAGAGTTGAAATCACATGCCACTTCCGTACTAACATAATCTGTCCTACGGTCATTATATTGGTCAGTTATATTTGGACCACCAACCAGTGCGCCATATAGAGTATGTGGATTTGGACCATTACTATTTAGCTGTTCCCAAGAACAAGTAGCAGGTAGCAAAGGACATGATCTGAAAAATAAAATAGAAAGGTTCTCACTGTTGATATCATCGTCACATTTCCAGCGGCCGTAAATCGAGAGCCATGATAAAATGTACTACAGGGAACAGATACTAAAAAAGTTTAACTTAAACGAACTATATATGTAACAACAAAAGAGGAATCCAACAATACAACACAAAATGCAAAACTCGCTACTTAACAATTTAACTGTATGCATCGTGCTGTAGATTGAATAAGATTTTCCGTTGAAAATTTGACAAAATTATTATAAGTTCCTTTTCATGTAGATTTAACCCTTAATTAGTATGTATTCTTGTTTCTTTCAATCTATTTGGTTTTTGATGGTTGTGCTTAATTATTCATCATTATATCTTTAACCGGTTTTCCAACACTTTGATCTCGAGCACTGCTGATGAGTTGTCAGTCAACGAAAGGGGCATACAGAGCATCAAATCTATTTCGGTATTTTGTGATACGTTTTATTAATATCATTTGGTTAATTATAAGACGTATCATTATAAGCTGTGTGACGATAGTATGTCTTTTGGAGTCCCTGACTCACAATTATTGATCAACTCTTCGTTTAATGTGTGTTATTGACTTAACCTTAATTTTACTCTTTCTCAGTATATGTTATTTAAATATTTTATATCTTGAATTTTGTTGTTATTATCGATGAGTTTAAAATGCTACTCCTTTCAAAAACAAGAATTTAGACTGTCTATATCACGTAATCTCTATTCATATTGCCATAAATCAGTATATTTTGTGCCTAATTAATCATGAAAAAAAGTTATAGTGTGCTTTTGAATATTTCAGCTATCTTACGCAGCTTTGTGGCGAGGCTGAGTTGGGGGATTAACACCGAAACCAACAACAAAACTTCTTCCAGTATCTCCTAGGGCATATCCTATCTGACTATTGGCCCATTTTCTGTATGCAGTAGGATGCAAATTCAGTTCAGCCGCGAGAAGTGCCATGAATGCCATGTTTGCTGAAAAAGTTTAATTTTCTAAGCATTAAATATCTAGACCTGGGCAGAAAAAGTATCAGTTGACAATCTTAAATGAACAAGCAACGGTTTACCGTTTGCTGCCAAAGATTTCTTGATTCATTTCTTGTCCCTTTTTTCTTAAATTTTGAATTTGCATCATTTACAAAAAGTGTGCACTACCTTCAAACAATTATTCTGAACAAACTAATCCAACGTCGTCATGTGTTACCACCTAAAGCGCTATATTTGCTAAGATTTTGTATATGAATGCACGTCGGTTAATATTGAAAAACAGATTCCATACTACCCTAAGAAATTAAGACAGAAGTATATCGGCTTTTTATACCAAATATCATAAACTGCCTATAAAAACATCAAGATGTTTTTATTTTTATATGCACTTTACATTTCCTTTGCCCTTTAAAAGTAATGTATGTATGCTAGGAACAATTGATATTTGAATTTGAAAACGAACATAATGTACCATTTAATATTTAATAAACTAGAGTAAAATGAAATCATAAATTCTGTGTTACATGTAAATTTAATAAAGTTCGTCTGTGTTTCTGCTTAATATTATGTCTCGGGAATCTGGCTTCAAAAATCTCACTTAAAGTAAACCAGCAGTAGGTTAACTGAACTGTTGAAAACTAAAATTTCTTACAAGCATATTTCAGACAGCCCCAGTTTAACCGGAACGCAAGTCCTTTAGGAGTGTAAGGCAAATCACCGGGTCCAGTTCCTCCAGGCATCCAGTTTTTAAACGTTGCTTCAATGTCATCTTTGTATAGATCTTTATTTGTCATATTGTATAGCAATATCTGAATGTAAAAAACATAAATGCAGGAATACATTGTTGTATGTTCTTTCGTCGTTGATGACGGGCTTTGTTAAAGCCGCGGTGAATAGCTAAATATTTATCTATGTAATGTAATCCAAAATAAACCAGACTCGTTTATTGAATAGTTATAAATACTATCATTAATCAGTTATGTAAACTATGTTTAAAATTGCCAATTCAGTACTAGATGTCCAGTGTTAATAAAGATCAATAACTGGACCAATACAGAAGAAACAGGGTCAGTACGGAAAAACCAGGCTCAATGTGGAAACACAGGCCCAATACGGACAGGCTCAATATGGATACTCTACTTTCGGTAGTCAACAAAAAAATCTTAAATTTCTTATTTAACATAACAGGTTAATAAAGGTGTCATAGAATGGGTTTTTGTTCATATTGGTCCTGCGTTACAATGTATGTCCTCGGACAAGTCGTATTTGGCCTCGGCGTTGCCTCTGCACAGTACAACTATCCTAGGTCATAATACAGGACCAATATGAAAAAATCCTATTCTATAACCCCATATAAGACTCGGAAAATGAATATAGATTATAACACCCCATTTTCCATATCAGTCCCGATATCATCCCCAGACTTCCATATCATGGGTCGAGGGATGATATGAAGACTGACATGGAAGTTGGGATGTAATAAACTGTTTATCATATATTTCTAAAGTGACTAACAAACACATTGTAACATTTTTCTTTGAAATTTTCTGCATGGTATTAGAATTAAACTGGTATGGGAAAGAAGCAATACCTCAGTTTATGTGGAATTTCTTTCCGATTTTACATCATTGAAAACTTTTTTTCATGTTTATATTTACGATTATTGGCGTGTACCTTTAACGACGTAAGAAAAAACTGCTCCGGCTTACGAATCTGATCCATATTTTATGGGGCAAGAATTATGGCGTCATAATAATGATATGAATATTTTGCCCTGATATGGAAAAATCCCCTGAAACGGATTTTCTGGCCCGATAGTTTGCTTGCGCGTGTATCATATAGCCAAAAATACATTTATCAACGCTAAACATATGATGAAGTCAAATGTACTTTGAAAAAGATAAACTCACGAGGGTTTTTAACACATGTATTTTGAATCCAATATTTTCAGTTATGCTCACAGATAATGACTCCGATTTTTATTTATTGAAAAATTCAACGATTACCAAATGAAAGTCAGTTGATGTACACTTCAGTACACTTCCGGTCACGTTATAGTTAGTACAACGTATGACCACCACCCACGACCAACACTGCTCTAAAGCTCATCGGCATATAGAATCAATAAATTTTCTGACATTAACATTGCACTGTTTGGCGGAGTTGATGGAAGGTCTGTGGCGGAGGTTTACGCTGGCTCACGCGGTTGTCTAGTTTGCCCAATCGGTGTTCAATCAGATTCAAGTTCGACAATTTAGACGACCATGTAAGCACATTAATGTTATTCTGCTCAAAGTAACCCACTGTTAATTGCCATGTGTACCGCCTAACGTTGTCCTGTTGAAATGACCCCCTTTGTCAGTCAATTACGTGGATGAGGTGAGGTTGGATTGCCCGGAACATGCACGAGTTATGTTTTGCGGTCATTTTTCATCGCTGCCAACATCATAACACTCCCCCATCGAAGATATCCGCTTCCTGAACACAAGAGGAAGAGAAACATTCATTTTGGCGCATGTAACTCGTATTCTGCCATTTCATGTCTGCAGAGGAAAGCGGACTTTGTAGTTTTCAAATTTCCAAAGCCAGATCTCATGAACAGGCATTAAAAATTTGAAACCAACTTTAATAACATCAGCAATTTAATTGGTCATTTAATGTAACTTGGTAAATGGCAGAATTTGAATTTTGAAAAATGAAATGGGGTTATGCGTTTCTTGTTAAGAAATCCAGTGTTACAGTATACCGTTAATCGGGATATTTTAGTGTAGCGATATTTTGGGGGTTTTTGGTAAAAAACATTGGCGTTAAATTTTGGTGTGTTAAAATTTGGCACTTTGTGTCAGTACTGTGATTAATTTTGGCACTTTCGGAAAAAATTTAAACAATAAATGAAAATTAAATAAATAAAATTATGGTAAGATTTTCTGATCTGCATGATTAAATGCTAATAATGTTGTCACCGTACAAGCCGTCATGATTGACAATTAATAAAATGAATTCATTCCTTTGTTTTAATTTTACAAATATGATTACAGTAATTTATTAAAATTAATCAAAATGTTGCAAATATAGTTAATTATTTTTTACATATAACTACATGAACTAGAATCTGAAATATTTTGAAAGTTTATTTATTTATTTTTTTTTTTTTTTTTTTGTGGATTATTTTTATTTTGGTTTGTTTAATTTTGGCTGATTGGCAATGTCACAATTTACGGTATAATGCAACAGGTCCGATAGCACAATTAATTCAAAGTGAATTTGATATTAAATAAAAATCAAATTTAAAATTCAACTTGAACACCTTTTCGTTTGATTGTAGTTCGTAAGTTGACTTATAAATAAAATATTGTTTTTGAAATAATATTATGATAAAAAAAAGTTTACCATAGTTCCGGCATTTTTTTCAACCGACGACTGTCCCCAAGCTGCACCTGTAATATAATTATCTTCCGCATCTTTCAAGTATTGAGCATCACCTGTCGCTCTGTAAAGCCATGCTCCTCCCCATGATAACTCATCTTCGTATCTAAATTATATAAAAACGCCTGCATTAAAACGTTACTACCTCTAAATTACAGAAAAAAGGGAGCTTCAATGATAAGTATTGAGGACATTAAATGATATTAACTTGGAGACAAATAAGTTTTATCTGAATTAATGAACAATTTATTTCCCTTACTTCTAATTGAATAAACAGGTCATACCTGACTTAGTAACTAAAGAATCACAATGATATATTACATGGGAACAAGTTTCATTTTATCACTTACGATTGTATCTTAAGTTATGTTTTCATATTGTACAAACCCATTGTTTACACCGTCGTTGTATTTTCCTTTATATGAATTTGCAAACTGGTATATTTGTTTGGCATGCGTTAACAGCTTATTGGCAAACCCGGAATCTAGACGAAAAAACTCTTGATACAGTTACGGAAATTACATTTAAATTAAATGTATCACAAAATACCTAAATAAATTGGATGCACTGTTTCACAGACAATACACTTGCTTTTATTTAAAGTAGCTAGTTTACATGTCATCTGAATATCAAAACCTTCTGAATGAATGACTTTATTCTCATATAGTAATACATAGTTATAAAGAAAATAAACAGCAATGTAATGAAAGTATTTAACCGTTATATATGTCGTATGGTTAATACTTACACTGAAGCTGTAGAGAGTTGCTACATATATTCTTTAAATTCCTTTTTTGCTTTTTCATCGGACAGTTTAAAGGGTAAATAGTTAGGTTTTAAATAAATGTTGATCATAGAAAAACCAAAAAATTACAGTATGCAGATTACTAGGAGGTCTTCGTACAAATTCATTTAAAAGTATGTGCACATACTGTGTGAAAAAAATTTCTATAGATAAACATTCTGAAGAATTTCTGTGAAATAAGCAATAATATACCTTTACCCACTAGTCTGAAAAGAAATATAAAAAACAAAACTATTTAAACTTTTGCAATGGTAATAAATGAATACAAGACCTAATCCATATCGGACTGGGTATCATCGTGTTCAGAGATATGGGTCGAGAGATGATGATACACGGTGCGATATGGACTAGGCAGACCAAAGACCTATGACCTGTAGTCAGGGCGTACCAAATAAAATATCTGAAAGTATTGTTAACTTTTGCAATAATTATAGATCGATACATGATCTAATCCATATCAGCCCGGGTATCATCCCGATACTCCCTGTCCGATATCGATACGATCATGTATTTACATGTTAATGATATACTGTCGGGGTACTTATCACATATTGTGATCTCATAAATGCTGTAGCTGATATGACCAAATTGGACCTCAATTATCAAGATCCGAAGTCTATTATGCGGTCATATATGAATTTCCAATACAATGCATTTAGAAATCTTGATCAGCCCCCATATGGGGACCTGAGGGATGATATGGTTTTATAAATGAATTCTATAAGAAATCGGTATTATCCCTCGCGTGCTCCCATAATGAGTCCCACTTCCGGTCGTCTGCAATGTAAACAAACAAAAAGGTAGACTTGTTAAAAATTAGTTTTTAACACTATCAAAAGATAAAGTTTTCCGTATGAATCTTTCATATTGTTTGCCATTATTTAAAAAAATCATTTACCCGTTTTTCTCTGCCATTTTCCATAATATTTATGTAGTTGTCAATAGATTTTAAATACAAAATATGTGATAAATATATTATGAAATGGTATTTTCCATATCGGCCCTTGTATCATCCCTCGACCAGTATCCTACCTTGTGCTGATAAGGAAATGCCATTTAAGAATCTATAATTAATCCGAACGCACATGTCTGATATGGCCATATCAAGCTGACCACATTACACCCGGTCTGATATAGCCTTGGTACATTCGCATAGCATTTTGATGGGCAATAGCCCGAGATGTGCAAATATGGTTTGTTCACTTGTGGTCATTACACATATGCATTATTCGTTCTATTTTAAGCTATGACTTTCTAATCTATACACTATACTGCCAAATACCCTTATAAAGGATAATTACCTTCATGCTTAAATACCATGTACCCTGCAGCCATGGCAGCTGCATACTCGCCTGCCACGTCACTTCCGGGTTTGCTTGTAGTAATTTTAAAAGTAGATCTATGCATCGGCATGTCCTCAGGTCTTGTCCAATAACTATACTCTCTTTCCACTTGTCCTACCTACGTTAAATTTCAAGGATTGCAACTCTCTCAAAGTTGATCTTACCTGAATTCTTTCAAGTTTGTATTATTTCTCGCAATACTTGAGTATTGATCTTTTTTGATTTCCAAAGTCTACGTCATGAGTGTATCTGATGAAGGTTATTCTATTATTGGGCATCAAACGTTAGTAATTAAGGTTTTATTATTATGATTTATTTAAAAATTGCACCTGATTCTATATTCTACAGTTTAATCTAGGCGAAAATTTCTAATTATATTAAGTGATGTTACAAACCAGCTTTGTATTCAATAATGAATGTTCTGCGGCTATACTACTTTTTCAAATACTTTTTTTGAAAGCAGACGTATTCACCGGTTTCTAATATGCGTAAATGTAACAGGGCAATCAACTAGAAAAATATTTGGGCCTTGGATGGCAATTGTAGTCTTTGAATTTCTTTATTCTTTCAGTCTTTGTATCTATGTTTTCAAAATTTTTACACAAAAGTTCAAGTTCATAACAAGAATTTCCAGGCCAGCATATGTGCATATGTGCATTCATAAACAATTAATTCACCTTTTTTGTTATCTAAACTGGACATGAAAGGTATTCATTAACAGCAAGTCTTAATTAAAACTTGTTATCTGTTGTTTCTGCTTCAGAAAAATTACAGGTTTATTTGTAAACTGTTCTTAACATATGGACATGAACAAAAACTTGGTGTAATAAATTTATATGCGTGCAGTAGAGATTACCAAAAAAAAAATCTTTTTCGATATAAAATTTTCTGTTTTCTTTCCACTCGCTCGTCTAGTTCTGGGTAGTCCCTTGTAAAATATTTTAATACGAGAATGCATAATGTTTTTAAGCTGAACTTAAAATTAATACTAAAAAATACAAACATTTGTAAAGGCCGACCAGCACCAATCAAATGTGGCTTCAACAGGTAGATATACTTTTAGTATTATTTTTATTATTGTTTTTTTTTCTATTTTATTTGTTTGTTTTGTTTTGTTTTGTTTTATTTAGTGTTTTTTTCATAATATATGAATAACTGTTGAACCAGAATATGTAAGATCAAACCTGAACATATAATTCGTTCTGTCCAGTATGACATTTGATAAACCATTCCAATGGCCATCTAATACAGTCGTACATTTTGTTTAATAGACCTGCTGCTTTGTAAGCATCTTCGTACTCAATGAGACTCCATGCTAAAAGAGTAACCGTCGCCGACATACGAAAGCCAGACTTAACATTGTAACCACCTGAAAAAGACTTACCGGTAAGATAGAAATAGTAGCAATACTTGTAACAGATAATAAACAAGATTTTTACTTAACAAATTCTACAAAATCTACGTCTGACTTTTTCGTTTAATAAAACAACAGTATCCGACCAGCAGCTGTGAGAACCTTAGCTAGATTTACTGTTACAACTAGCATAACCTGGCCCTACTTTCTGTATTATGTAAAGTCTAACCGAATTTTGTATACTAGCAAGTAGTCACCTTGTTGGTAATCATATTGTCTTGGCTTTTATAATGTTTTATACACAAGTTCACTAGTATAGATGAGGGGGAAGTTTGGGTACCCATAACATCGGCCTAATCCCACCACTGTTCAGTGTCTATTCTGACCCTTGTGTTTATGCTTCTGCTTTGATCTCTTCTATGTTATTTTTTTGTCCAAGGTTCTGGGTGAAGTTGATTGATTAAATTGTAATATGTCATTGTTGACACTTCATGTTATCAATTTTATTCTTTATTATCTCTGTCTGGAAAAAATGATCTTGATTGGTTAAGGTGATATCGATTAAAAACCAATGCCTCATGGTTCTTTGTTAAGTTATCAGAATAAAATGTCTTATCTGTGGTTTCTTTATTCTTAAGTAGAAAATATGCATATCACACTCGACATGGAATGAGGGTTGTTTCTATATAAATGTAATATTTTTTTAAATGGTTAATGAAACTGAAGTCGCATTTTCTTTGCTTTTCGACTGGAAATCATATATTTTTACCAAAATATTGTTTTTCATGGTATTATCAAAGTTTGTAGACCACCGTTTTAAGAAAATACTAACGCGCATGTAAATGTAACAGTAGACTGTCATCTGCTACAGGTAATGTTACTATTTTGATGCTAAATTATTGTTCGAAATTCCCCATCATAAATAGACCAGATGTGAACACCAAAATAAAATATTATTTCTTACCATCGTACCATCCACCAGTCAAGTCTTCACCGTTTTCACCTTGGTCATGCAATCCAGAGTCTGCTCTCCATGGTATAGGGTTATTCGACGGAAGTTTACCAGATCGTTGCGCATCATAGAATAAAATAGATTTTTCCAAAACTTCATCGTAATTGTACTTTGTCCCATCCTCTGTAAAGAGTGTTCATATTTCATTCACATAAACAAAACATTATAATAAACTTATGTTTCAAATAAAAAAAATAAAATTTAAGCAATTTAAAATGTGCAGGGATTGTTTAGAAATTCAATATGAAAGTTTGGCGCTATTTCCAAAATATTTTTATCTTAATTTCTGTGGTTTGGATCTTGTGATTGTGCTGTATTTTATCTTCTTTGTAAGACGAAATTTTGATTCATAATCGTTGAAAGAGGAGAAAAGACCAACTGTGCAATTGCTGAAATATCATTTTGGAATTGCAACTACATGGAGCCTGTCCCCACATACCTGGCATCAATATATAAAGATGTGTTACATTTTTCATTACCGCCCCTTTATTTAGATTTGGCGTAAACTGTCACATTTAACATTTCTAAACCATCCACGTGAAAAATGACAGACAGACAGACAGGACTTGGGCGATAGTAGGAATAAAGCAAGTACATAGTATGGGCAAAACAAATAGTAAGGAATTAATTTGAACCGCACTTCAATTTTGCCTGATTCCATACAGTTAAGTTCTTCTAATATTAATGCAAATATATAAACCCAAAGAAATACTGATGGTTATTTTGACCTTTTGTTCTCCTTCTGGGAAGGATTAGGACTTTCTTTCAAAAACAATGCTCGGTGAAATTTTTTAATTTTCATATTGGTGAATAGCCTGTCAAAACTAATAGTTTGTCAGTTACAATTCTGTTCATAGCGAATGCAATCGACTCCCATCATAATTGAAAAGAATTGATGATTTTCATGCCTCAGGTTGTTGGCTTTCTCTGTGTAATCTGGCTTCCGCGATAAAGCATACTCCGCTGAATGTGGCGCATAACCCCAATAAACCCAACCATTATTGGTGCAACATACTGTTTGGAGGTGAAGGTACTGTAAATCCGTCTTCTTTATAATTTACCAGTACAGCGGTTGCGGTTGGTGGATTACTGCCACTAAATTTTCCTCTAACTTTAACATCAAGCACATCCCCTTTCGGTACAACTGCTCCACTAACAAACGTCCATACTTTATTGTCCACAGAATGGCTGATCCAATTTGCTATGTATTGCTGTATACAAAGAATTAGAAAAAAATATACAGATGTTAATGATGAGTAATAAATATTTCAAAACTGCAGTCACTTACACGGAATTTTTTTGCTATGATGTTTCATAATCTACTTTACGCGTTTTAATTGATTTCCCTGATATCCGAAAAATATAAGGACAAATCTTAATTTTAAACTGTATAACCAGTCCTTCAAATGAAACATGATTTTCTGGAAAATCCGAAATTCAACATGGTGGCACTTGTCGAAATAAGTTTTCAATACACACTAAAAAAATATTATTGATATCACTTTTTCTTTTCAGGAAAACTTTTTTTTTCAATTTTATTTATTTATTTATATAGTTGGGGTTTAACGCCGTTTTCAGCACATTTTGGCCATTTCGTGGCGGCCAGTTTTTATTGGTGGAGGAAGCCGGAGTACCCAGAGAGAACCACCGACCTTCGGTAGGAAAATTGGCAATCCTTGTCAATTAAGATCGGAGTCGAACCCACCCCGCCACAGGTGAGATTCGAACTCACAACCCCAGCGTTGACAGGATAGTGATCAGTAGTAGTCATGGCGAACTAACTAGACCACTCGGCCACCGAGGCCCCTTCAATTTTATACAATGTAATTCTGATACAAGGAAAACAAAAATATTTACTTTCATATTAACTTAAACATATATTTACCGTAATGTTTGTAATTGGTTGATTAAAAGTAATAACAGCTTTCCAACCATTGAAATCTTCTGTCAAGTTGAAAATCAAATGACCATCAAAGTTATCACCCCAATCGTTCATTTGCGTCAACATTGTTGTAAAACTTGATGCTGCCACCATAGCCGGAAGCACCAATAGCAAGAGTGAAAACATAGTGACTCTTCTGTAACATTGAAGATGATAAATTTTAGTGTGGATGCTGCCCATCTGTTGTACCTTTCGTAAATAATTGATTCCTTGCGAAAAAAGTCTTCCCATGTCAAGGCTTAACGATCCACTTACGCTCAAGACAAACCCTAGACATATTGAATTCACATTCAGCGGGTCTACAACAACTCTATCTGTTAAGAGTTATTTCCATGATGCCTATTAATACATATATCGCTGATCCGTTTAAAGAAGACATTGACCATCTTTCTTGTTTCAAGCAGCTTCGGCCAGTTTTCTTACGTGAAACGTTTAAGAAAAATAAGCTCAAAGGTTACCGAAATTTTAAAATTATACAACTTAGAACATGTCAATTTTGTATAGACTGACAAATTTTTATCAAATCTAATATATTCTAAATCAAACAATACTTTTATTATCCATTATACTGAGTGACTATTTATGATATTTTAAGCAATTTTCGGACATGTAACACATATTTTTAAAGAATACTTTATGACCTATTGATCAACAATATGGGGAAAAATAATAGGTGAATCAAGTAAAGATATAATTGATTTCGTTTTCCCTCATTGAACTACACTATGAAACATCAGTTTGATATTTTGTACCGACATATACAGTCAGACGTGATATGAAGGATATCTATGCATAGCATAAACAATCTATATTGATGTACAAAGTCCCTTTAGAATTGGTCGTGAACAAAGTTTGTAAAATTAATGTTTTATTTATTGATTTATTTGTTGAGTCTCGTATGTGCCTTTCAGATACATTGTTATGGAATTCGGAATAGACTTGCTACAAGTCCCTCCCTATAGTTTAATTGTTCTATATTTACTTGATAAGAAGGTATGTTGCACGAAAATAGAATACGAGGATAAAACATGGAAATGATGAGCTGTTAAAAGGGGCATAAAACGACATTTACAGTGTTCCAATATCTAAGATGATGTTGGACCTGTTCGCACCTGTTTTCATGTCCTTCCATCGATTTCTGACTTTCACCGGATTGACTTTGTTGAACTTCACGTCGGGTGCCGTATAGGGAACAGGAACTGTTTCCCCTTCCGGAGCACTTGGATTCACTCCTGGTTTTTATAGGAGTTCGTGTTGTTCATTGTTTTTTAGTTTTCTGTGTTCATTTGTTGTTCTTGTGGTTGTTCATTTGTCTTCCCGGGTTTGTCTGTCCAATGGATAACGTTTTTTATTGCTCCTTAAATATATTTGTCCTTTTTATACATAAAGACAAGAAATACTAAAGGAATATTCGAAGAAGAGAAAAATCGTAACAACTGACAAACTCCGGAGAACAACGAAGACAAGACCAAACAATACATGCACTACAATTAAAAACTGAAAAACATATGAACAGCATGGACCCCATAAAAAAAACCGGGGCTAGACTCAGGTGCTTCCTGTAGGACACCCGCCATGCTGACCATGTCAAATCCGGTATGAGGAAGGGATAATATCACATATATATATATACATACTACTAAAAAAGTAAAAGTCTTACCCTACGATTAAGCGCCCGATTATGCGTTAGCGGCCTATATAATTTCGCGGAATATTATAATTGGTGTTAACGGGCTGATATAATTTTATCACACCCATTTCCGTAACCACTCGGATTGTTATTACATACCTGTCAATTTCCAGAAAAACATCAACAATGACAGACGACAATGCATTTTTGATACAATACGGTACATGATATTTTGAAACGTTTGGATATATATGATAAAAACATCATTAAATGGCATTTTTCATATCAGATGGTTTATCAGCCCTCGGTCATATATCATGTCCTAAGGATGATAAAGCATCTGATATGAAAAATACTATGCAATAATCTATATTTATTGTACAAAAGACACAAGTTGACCAAAACCAAATACAAAATTATAATTTAGTAAAAGTAACAAAACATTAAGGTCAAAATTTGCCAATGTTTCAACCAATATGATCTTGATCACGAGCATGAAAAAAACCAAAACGATTTTGACTCTTATAAACCTTTTTGTGTTTAATTTTTATCTCATTTGACTCCTCTTAAACTGTGCGCAAATTCTAATAAAGCTTTGCAAGAATAATTTATTGAATGGTGTCTATTAAGAAATAATCTTCATTTCATTCCTATCGGAAGAAAAAAATGGTCTCCAGAACTAAATTTTTTATTCTCTTTGGTCAAATTTCCAAATGTCTTCTCTAAAACTACAACGTAAATTATTTTGAAACTTTATGATACGAATGATATAAGGAGACCCTCTCGAAAGATTCCTCGTTTTTTGCTGATACATGGCAGCCGCGGTGACACATAGGGTTGCACTAAAAACTTATGGGAAATCTCCGGTTATCATCTTCCTGAAGCTAAAAGACCAGTATTAACCAAACTTGGTATGAATAATGTATCAAATGTCCTTTATGAAATTCATCAGTTTGTTCGTATCAGTTTAAATTCTTGATTCTTGATAGAAGGGGCACCTTATCTGCTTCATTATCCAGGTGAGTAATTGAGGCTCACTGGAACCTATAGTGCTTTTTTACTTTGCATTAATAAGATAATATGTATGATATACTGAATACTCCTATAGGATCCTCCTGCAGTTATCATTAAAAATTTAAGCATTTAACTTACACTTTCTGACCGCAACAGTTTACTAAGTGACATGGAAATAACAGAGAAATTTTTAAAAATGGATGAGACTTGTAGCAAGTCCTGACATCCAACAAATGAAACACAATTTCAACTGTCTTCTAATTTACATTACCTCGCGTGTGTTACTTCTTGAATGTATAAAGTGCAAATTAAAGTATGTCAATACTTTATTTTTTTATGAAAGTCTTAAAATATAAAACAAAATAAGGCATTTTGGTTCAAATATATCAAAATAAATGTCAAATAATGATAAAAAATAAGTCATGAAGCTTTGATTTTCCTTGCATATATAAAAAGTATATAGAAAAGTTAACAGAAAAAATCAATAAAGGAAGCTTACTGTATCGTATTCCTTTAAGATTTGCTCATCATGCGATGCCTTTCATTTAAAAATATTCATAATGAGTACCACTGTAACATCTTACCTGATTTCTGCAGGAAACTCTATTCCATAGATTTGTTAACACGTAGGTAAGAAGATCAATCAGGTACACATTACCTGTACAAATGTACGTACATAAACTCGTCATATTTTTTTTTATATAACTTCATTAAAAAAAAAGACAATGTACTTGATGAAGATGAACAATTTTTTAAATTTTTTACGGGGATTTTTTCCTTAAATTCACCTTGATGAGAGCGTGCATTAGTATGTCAACAAATTTGTTCTCCCTTTTATTGTTCCCAAAATACAATGGATCAATGTAAGCAATTTTGGAGGGAACACAAAATTTGATTTTGCATCGGATTTCAGTAGACACTTTTTCTTTTAATTTATCTTGATGATTTTTTAGTAGTATATCAACAGTGTTTCCTATCTTTTACAGTTTCGAAATATATCAAATCAAATCAAATACTTTATTGTCAAAGAAATCAAATATTTGTGACAAACAAAACGAATAAATCAAACATACATCAAATTAATCAATATAACATTAAACAGCAGTCAAAATTAATTTTTGTGGTCTCCCGTCCTCAGTTGTAATGACTGTTTAATAAAGGACACTGTATTCTTAATTTGAGTTTGAGATGTGGGGTTTAGTATTATTTTAATTTTTTTTATGTCATACATATCAGTATCATCCCATTCAGGATTGTTTTTCATAAAGTCAAAACAATTCTTCCTAGTGGAGTTATATTTAGGGCGTTTGAGAAAGAAGTGTTTTTCATCCTCTATATCATTGCAGAACTTGCAGAACCTTTGATCTCTATGTATCTTAAGATGTCTACCCTTTTCCATTAAAAGATTTCACTAGTTCTAAATTTGGTTAATTGTTTTCAGGAGTTCGAATGGTTATGTTTTAGGTAGAATTCTTGGTTCAATTTGACCTTTAAGGTTTTATATAGAAATGCTTTATTACTTTTATTTAAGTCATTTATCTTTATTTCCAATAATTTATTGAAAAAGTCATTGTAGCAATATTTAATTTGCCTTTTTATGTTAATAATAGCTGTATCTTGTACAGTTGTAATTATTTCTGGATTTATATTTAATTCTGTAAAGATATCAGCAAGTATACCATGTATATATTCCTACTGAGTACATCTTTTTACATAATTCAGATGCCTTTTTTAATAGAGGGTTTACATTTTGGGTTTCCATAGAGAAAGGTATAGCAATGTTTGTGAGAGTATATATACTGTTCCATATTGAGCCGACCAAGCTCTGCTCGTGTTGCTTAATTTGATGATGATTTTCTTACACCGAGGTGATGCTGACAGAATGTAAGGTGAACTTTTTCGGTAGGACTTTTATCAATAAAAGATAACTTATCAACTGTCTGATTTTTTTCCTAGCTCTTTCGTTAGCTCTATAATAGGACATATATGTGTCCATGTAACATACTTCAGAGTTGTATGTCAACACTTGTTTTACCATGGTTTCAAATAAATTACATGAAATATTTATAGGCATCTCACCAAATGAGTATGTATATAACTTTAAAGAAAAGAATACTTTTCTAGCCTTTTGTGACAAGTCTAGAGTACTTTGTATAAATGAACCATTACATTTTATAACATTTCCTACAAATTTACATTCAGAAACATCTACTAATGTTTCTTCTTTTATTTTAATTTGGGTTTTTTGTGTGATTGCTTTAATTTCACAATAATTACATAATCTATTTAAACTGTTCTGAGATGATAATCAGATCATCAGCAAATAAAAGGCCACCTATTTTCGATTCAATGAAGGAGACTTGGTACCAGTCTCGTTTATCAAAAGATTAATATTATTTATAAAGATATTAATTGTAGGGCTTCACGAATCCCCTGTGGTACCCCTCTTCGTATATCGAATGGGTCTGAATGTAGATTTTTATGTTTTAAGCAAAATCCAGTCTAAGTTGGTAAAATATTTTGAAACATTATGATAGAAATGATAATTAGGAGACCCCTCTACAAAGATTCCTCATTTCTTGCTGATTCATGGCGTTGATCATCTTCTCTGAAGCTAAAAGACCAGTATTAACCAAACAAAGTAGGAATAATGTATCGAAGGTGCTTTATGAATTTCATCATTTTGTCCGTATCAATTGAAATTCGTGTTTCTGCTCTGTTAAATTTCAGATTTCTTTTTTATAAAACCACAATGCCAAATATTTTCAAACTTTACAGGAATAATGATTGTGAGACCCTCTACAAATATTCCTCATTCTGTGTTTTTCGTAGATACGGGGGCACATAGTTTTGCTATGGGAATTCACAGTGTCATTATCTCCACTAAAACTACAAGGCCAATATTAATAAAAATTGCCAAGGATCCTGAATAAACAAATTTACATTTCAATCTCAAAGAATGGAAACATGATTGCCATGGGCACCTTATCTGCTTCATTATCCAGCTGACTAATTCAGGCTCATTGGAACCTATAGTGCTTTTTTACTTGACTTTGCATTAATAAGATAATGTGTATGATATCCTGATAACTCCTATAGGATCCTCCTGCCGTTATCATTAAAAGCAGTTAACTTACACTTTCTGACAGCATCAGTTTACTAAGTGAAAGGGAAAAAACAGAGAACATTTTTAAAATAGATGAGACTTGTAGCAAGTCCTGAAAATCCACAAAATGAAACACAATTTCAACTCTTCTAATATACATTACCTTGCGTCTGAGTTACGCCTTGAATGTATAAAGTGCAAATTAATGTTATAATAAAGAAGAAACTAAGCGAATACAATGCTTTATTTCTTTCTGACAGTCTTGAAATATGAAACAATATAAGGCATTTTGGTTCAACTATATCAAAATCAATGTCCAATAATGATACAAAAAAATAAGTCATGAAGCTTTGATTTTCCTTACATATATAAAAAGTATATAGAAAAGTTAACAGAAAAAATCAATAAAGGAAGCTTACTGTATCGTATTTCCTTAAGATTTGCTCATCATGCGATGCCTTTCATTTAAAAATATTCATAATGAGTACCACTGTAACGTCTTACCTGATTTATGCAGGAAACTCTATTCTATAGATTTGTTAACACGTATGTAAGAAGATCAATCAGGTACACATTACCTGTAAAAATGTACGTACATAACCTCTTCATATTTTTATTTTTTATAATTTCAGTAAAAAAGATAATGTACTTGATGAACATTTTTTAAATTTTTTATGGGGATTTTTTCCTTAAATTTACCTTGATGAGTGCTTGCATTAGTATGTCAACAAATTTGTTCTCCCTTTTATTGTTCCCAAAATACAATGGATCAATGTAAGCAATTTTGGAGGGAAAACAATATTTGATTTTGCATCGGATTTCAGTAGAGATTTTTTCTTTTAATTTATCTTGATGAATTTTTTAGTAGTATATCAACAGTGTTTCTTATCTTTTACAGTTTCGAAATATATCAAATCAAATCAAATACTTTATTGTCAAAGAAATCAAATACTTGTGACAAACAAAACGAATAAATCAAACATACATCAAATTAATCAATATAACATTAAAACAGCAGTCAAAATTCATTTTTGTGGTCTCCCGTCCTCAGTTGTAATGACTGTTTAATAAAGGAAACTGTATTCTTAATTTGAGTGTAAGATGTGGGGTTTAGTATTATTTTAAATTATTTTTTAAGGTCATACATATCAGTATCATCCCATTCAGGATTGTTTTTCATAAAGTCAAAACAATTCTTCCTAGTGGAGTTATATTTAGGGCATTTGAGAAAGAAGTGTTTTTCATCCTCTATATCATTGCAGAACTTGAAGAACCTTTGATCTCTATGTATCTTAAGATGTCTGCCCTTTTCCATTCAAAGAGTTCACTAGTTCTAAATTTAGTTAATTGTTTTCTGGAGTTCGAATGGTTATGTTTTAGGTAGAATTCTTGGTTCAATTTTACCTTTAAGGTTTTATATAGAAATGCTTTATTACTTTCATTTAAGTCATTTATCTTCATTTCCAATAATATAATTTATTGAAAAAGTCATTGAAGCAATATTTAATTTGTTTTTTATGTTAATATTAGCTGTATCTTGTACAGTTGTAAGTATTTCTGGATTTATATTTAATTCTGTAAAGATATCAGCAAGTATACCATGTGTATATTCCTTCTGAGTGCATCTTTTTACATAATTCAGATGCCTTTTTTAAAAGAGGGTTTACATTTTGGGTTTCCATAGAGAAAGGTATAGCAATGTTTGTGAGAGTATATATACTCTTCCATATTGAGCCGACCAAGCTCTGCTCGTGTTGCTTAATTTGATGACGATTTTCTTACACCGAGGTGATGCTGACAGAATGTAAGGTGAACTTTTTCGGTAGGACTTTTATCAATAAAAGATAACTTATCAACTGTCTGATTTTTTTCCTAGCTCTTTCGTTAGCTCTATAATAGGACATATATGTGTCCATGTAACATACTTCAGAGTTGTATGTCAACACTTGTTTTACCATGGTTTCAAATAAATTACATGAAATATTTATAGGCATCTCACTAAGTGAGTATGTATATAACTTTAAAGAAAAGAGTACTTTTCTAGCCTTTTGTGACAAGTCTAGAGTACTTTGTATAAATGAACCATTACATCTTATAACATTTCCCTAAAATTTATATTCAGAAACATCTACTAATGTTTCTTCTTTTATTTTAATTTGGGTTTATTGCGTGATTGCTCTAATTTCACAATAATTACATAATTTATTTAAACTGTTCTGAGATGATAATCAGATCATTAGCAAATAAAAGGCCACCTATTTTCGATTCAATGAAGGAGGCTGGGTACCAGTCTCGTTTATCAAAAGATTAATATTATTTATCAAAATATTAATTGTAGGGCTTCACGAATCCCCTGTGGTACCCCTCTTCGTATATCGAATGGGTCTGAATGTAGATTTTTATTTTTAAAGCAAAATCTAGTCTGACTAAGTTGGTAAAATATTTTGAAACTTTATGATAGAAATGATAATTAGGAGACCCCCTCTACAAAGATTCCTCATTTCTTGCTGATTCATGGCGTTGATCATCTTCTCTGAAGCTAAAAGACCAGTATTAACCAAGAAAGGTAGGAATAATGTATCGAAGGTGCTTTATGAATTTCATCATTTTGTCCGTATCAATTGAAATTCGTGTTTCTGCTCTGTTAAATTTCAGATTTCTTTTTTATAAAACCACAATGCCAAATCTTTTCAAACTTTACAGGAATAATGATTGTGAGACCCTCTACAAATATTCCTCATTCTGTGTTTTTTGTAGATACGTGGGCACATAGTTTTGCTATGGGAATTCACAGTGTCATTATCTCCACTAAAACTACAAGGCCAATATTAATAAATATTGCCAAGGATCCGGAATAAACAAATTTACATTTCAATCTCAAAGAATGGAAACATGATTGCCATGGGCACCTTATCTGCTTCATTATCCAGGTGAGTAATTCAGGCTCATTGGAACCTATAGTGCTTTTTTATTTGACTTTGCATTAATAAGATAATGTGTATGATACCTTATAACTCCTATAGAATCCTCCTGCAGTTATCATTAAAAACAGTTAACTTACACTTTCTGACAGCATCAGTTTACTAATTCAAAGGGAAGAAACAGAGAACATTTTTAAAATAGATGAGACTTGTAGCAAGTCCTGAAAATCCACCAAATGAAACACAATTTCAACTCTTCTAATATACATTACCTTCGTCTGAGTTACGCCTTGAATGTATAAAGTGCAAATTAATGTTATAATAAAGAAGAAACTAAGCGAATACAATGCTTTATTTCTTTCTGACAGTCTTGAACTATGAAACAATATCAGGCATTTTGGTTCAACTATATCAAAATCAATGTCCAATAATGATAAAAAAAATAAGTCATGAAGCTTTGATTTTCCTTGCATATATAAAAAGTATATAGGAAAGTTAGAAGAAAAAAATCAATAAAGGAAGCTTACTTTGTAGTATTCCCTTAAGATTTTCTCATCATGTCTTGCCTTTCATTTAAAAATATTCATAATGAGTACCACTACAACGTCTTACCTGATTTCTGAGCTTTATTCTATAGATTTGTTAACACGTATGTAAGAAGATCAATCAGGTACACATCACCTGTACAAATGTACGTACATTACCTCTTCATATTTTTATTTTTTATAATATCCATTAAAAAAAAAGGCAATGTACTTGATAAAACAATTTTTTAAATTTTTTTATGGGGATTTTTTCCTAAAATTGACCTTGATGAGTGCTTGCATTAGTATGTCAACAAATTTCTTCTCCCTTTTATTGTTCCCAAAATACAATGGGTCAATGTAAGTAATTTTGGAGGGAACACAAAATTTGATTTTGCATCGGATTTCAGTGGAGATTTTTTCTTTTAATTTATCTTGATGAGTTCTTTTAGTAGTATTTCAACAGTGTTTCCTATCTTTTACAGTTTCTAAATATATAAAACCAAATCAAATGCTTTTTATTGTTAAAGAAATCAAATATTTGTGACAAAGAAAACAAACCAATCAAACATACATCAAATTAATCAATATAACATTAAAACAGCAGTCAAAATTAAAGTTTTTGGTCTCCCGTCCTCAGTTCTAATGACTGTTTAATAAAGGAAACTGTATTCTTAATTTGAGTGTGAGGTGTGGGGCTTAGTATTCTTTAAAGTTTTATTATGTCATTTATATCAGTATCATCCCACTCAGGATTGTTTTTCATAAAGTCAAAAGAATTCTTCGTAGTGGAGTTATATTTAGGGCATTTGAGAAAGAAGTGTTTTTCATCCTCTATCTCACTGCAGAACTTGCAGAACTCTAGAGATCTTAACATGTCTACTTTTTTCTATTAAAAGAGTGTGTTCGCTAAATCTAAATTTAGTTAATAGTTTTCTTGAGTTAGAATGGTTATATTTTAGGTAGAATTCTTGTTTCAATTTGACCTTTTACGGTTTTATATAGAAATTGTTTATTACATTCATTTTAAGACATTTATCTTCATTTCCAATAATGTTTTGAAAAAAATCAATGAAGCAAGATTTAATTTGCTTTTTTGTGTTATTAATGGCTGTACATGTATCTTGTACAGTTGTTAGTATATCTGGATTATATTTAATGGTATAAAGATATCAGCAAGTATACCATGTGTATATTCCTTCTGAGTGCATCTTTCTACATATTTCTGATGCCTCTTTTAATAGAGGGTTTACATTTTGGGTTTCCAGACGGGAAAAGTATAGCAATTTTTGTGAGAGTATATGTCAACATATATATACTATTCTATAGGGAGCCGACCCAGCTCTGCTCGTGTTGCTAAATTACCTTATGGAGGTAAATTCAGAATATGCGCAAAGAACACAAGGGATTTATGCATCGGAGACTATTTTCAAATATTAGCTTTCTGGAATAAAAAAATGTATCACAAAATACCGAAATAAAGTTGATGCACTGTATGGCCCTTTCGTTGACTGACAACTCTTCAGCAGTGCTCGAAATCAAAATGTTGTTACAGATAGTACACGTAAGAATGTCAGTTAATTCAAAATTTTAATCAATATAATTTCATCAGCTTAGAATACGTTAATTTTACTATTGTTCTTAGCCGTACACAATTTTAAATGGGACTGTATAAGAACTATTTCATCAAAGTTTAGTTCAAGTAAGCCCTTATAGGAGACACTTTTGAATATCTATTTATGATTAAATCAGCTTTGCTAACAGTGATTAAAGGGTGGAAATACGTTCGACTTTCGATAAAGTTTCGAAAGGACTTTTTCCAGTACTCTATTTTAAAACCGGCTGTTTCACACCAGAAAAAAAATCCAAAACTATGTGAAAATATGATGTTCGAAGCAGGCACAAAAAATGAATATATCTATTATATAAGATTCAGATGTCACTTGACCAGTAAATAATTATGTAATTCAGTTAAATCATTTCAAACTTTTCGAACATTTTTATTGACACATGGCTTAATTCAAAATTTTTCGCAGGTGCAATGATTTTAAACCTGAAAAGAAATGGTATCATTGTAATAAGTACATGTAAATCAACAATAAACATTTTAGTTTTCTGTATCAAAAATACTAATAAATATATTTTATCTGCACATTAAAAATATCAACACTCTCTAATAAACATGAACACATTGTGCATTAAGGTATCCGGACCATAAATGACCACGTGATTATTCAAAAGTTCCCGGATGTTCCATACAAAGCAATTAATTTACCTCGGTAATTATCGGCAAACTTCGGAAATGCCAATATAACTAACTTATTTTTACAGACTCTGCATATAAGCAACAAAGTGTGTTTTAACTTGAGAAAAATATACATACAAAATTCCAGCTTTAAATTGTTTGGTTCAGTCATTCACGGTCAAAAAGAGATACAAATTTCGATCATGATCTATTATGGTCCGGATACCTTAAAATTGGTATTATAGAATGAATATTACCAATGAATTCAAGAGTCTGCTCATGGAATCTATTTGCGAAGGGTTTCACCAGCTCGGTTTCTAATATTTCGATAGCGTCAAATTTAAGCTTACTAGCTAATATAAAAAAAAATTAAATTTAGTGAAAAGCATGGAATATCCCTCTCGTGAATAGGTCAGTCTTTATATGGCCTCGTTTTTTTTTGCCCTTTTGGTTGTTTTGGCGGTTTGAATTTGTTGTTAAGCGTATCGGGTTAATGGTTTGGTTGATAAGTCATAAATCGAAAAATAAACACTTATATCTCGTGTATCAAATGCTTTTCACTATAAAAGCTATTTGTGTTTGATTATTTAGTTATAAAGATAACTGGTGGATTTATGTTGCAGAGGGTATCATTAGCTCTGTAACTTCCTACATAGAGTTCTTTGCTAGCTGAGTGATTCGGTAATTAAATTTTACTGTTTCCAATGTTCTCGAACTAAGAAATACCACCCCAGATATATCTATGTATTTTTAGTTATTTTTGGATCGGAATATGCTGCAAGCTATTTTGAATATTTGTTTAGACTTGGTCTTGAGCACGGTTAATGAGACATCTTTGTTTGAAATAAAGTGCACCGAAAATAGTATCTACACGCTTTTCCTCTTAGATATCACATTACCCGCAATAGCCCCTTGAAAACCGGCATTATAGTCAACAGCCACTTCGTTTCGTACGTAGTCTGTTCTGACGTCATCGTATTCGTCTTTAAGACCTGGGCCGCCAACTAGACCACCGTATAGTGTATGTGGGTTAGGTGTCTCTAGCCGAAAGAAAGCTTGTGAACATGCAGCTGGCATCATGGGACAGGAACTGAAAAGAAATTCGTCATCAGATTTAAAGTGAATTCGAAAATTACAAATCAATAGCAAGTCTTTCTGGTGCAAAGGCGATGACTGAACACGTACGTCATGCATGTACAAGTTGATACGTAGTAATAATAAATTCCCTTTTTATCACGAGGTTTCATAGATTTAAATCGATACAGGTGCTCGTCTATTATTTTCCTTTTATTTGTTCTATCGACCAATCGAGCGATACATTAAACACTGTATACCGTTTTAGGTACAACGTTCAGTGTAGAGTGGAAAGAACTGAAATACTTGGTTAACAGGAAAATATTATTTTAATTTGAACTGTATTTATGATAATAAAGTATGTACCAATACGTTCTACGAAGTGCGATAAATACTTGTCAATATATAAAGGTACTATGAGCCAAAATCATATGTTATAGCTACATACAGCAAATTGTATAAATAGTTATCGGAAAAATGGCGAAACCAAGAGCTTTCAACATCTTTCAACTTTTGAATTGACTTTTCATTTCAAACAATTTTTGAAAATATCAAACTGAAATTTTAGTTTTCTATTGAAAATAACCTTCCAGTTCTGAGTTGTTATTAAATGTGTATTGATGATTTAAATTCAGGAACCTTGCCTAATCCCCTGTTATTATGGTGGTTATTCTTATTAGTTATTATTATTTAACTGTAATCAGAACTCAGTCTGATGGACTAACAGATTCTGGGTTGGTTGCAACAGTTTCTATTCAATCTTACAATAATTTGAATTATTCATACATCTTTGAATAATTTATTTCCATGGTCAATATTTTGTTCACCTGGCTCTGTGATGCTCATGCGAAGGTGGGTTAACACCAAATCCAACAACAAAACTTCTTCCCGAATCTCCAAGAATATATCCTATCTGACTTTTCGCCCATTTTCTATACTGATCACTATTCAAACCGCTTTCTGCCGCCACTAATCCCAGGAATACCATATTTGCTGAAATATGACGTTAATCATATAATTTTAAATACTTTTCTGGATATATTAAAAGAAAATCGACATTCATTGAATAGCTTTCATATTGCAGAAACATTTTAATTTAATTTTTCAAATGTTTAACATTACAAAATGTTTTGATGTAACAATAATTTCAAGAATATTTTTTCAAAAGTTTGTTTTCAGATAAATTTTATCATATATGAATACAACATAAATTAGGCTTCGATTTTGTCTATCAACCTTTACATATTTGGTTGAATGTTGATAAAATGGCCGTTTCTTTCTATGTTATCCAGTTTCCTGTTCACAATTATTGAAAAGTGAAGAAATAGACACATTTCATGGATTACAAGAATTAAAAGAAATTTTTATAATTCCGGAAAAGTATGTGAACAATTTTGGAATTTTATTTGTTTAAAATACTGAATAGAAAAAGAACAAAATATAGTCTTTTGCAATACTATCGTGGCTAAAATTAAATTTTCTATAGTAAAAAGAATGTTTAATAATTAAATGCAAAGATTAAAAAATAAAAATGAAATATCGTAGAATGCATGGAATACATGAATGATTTTTACGGGGGAAATGCTGTACTGGAATCCACTTTACTACGTGTAATAAAGAAATCGTAATGGACGAAACATTGCTGCAGCAATGTTAAGGTGAGTTGGTTGAGCCCACCCTTCTAGTTACTAGCTTAATTCTTATTTTTGTAATATAGTCCTTTACATATTTGCTTAAAAGACTGTCTTCTATGACATATATTACCTGCATGTCTGAGAGATCCCCACTTTGTTCGGTAAACTAAACCTTTAGGTGTGTATGGAAGTGCATCAGGTCCAGTAGCTCCTGGCAGCCAGTTTCCCAAGGTCGTTTCAATGTCGTTCTTGTATTCTTCCTTTTTTGTTATTTGATATAAGAGTACCTACAAAAAATCAATTATTAAATTTTAAAGAATGTCTTGTACTTTATACCGTTTTTATTTTCTTGCAAAAACCAAGACGCACGAATTTCAGTGGTTTTTTAAATGGTTATTTTACAACTATCGAATGTTATGATATCAGGTTCTTCTTACTGATTTTTTCCCCTCTCTAACTTTGGTAATTCACGTACTAAATGTTAAATTCTAAACGGCAATGTTGTGGTCTGGCATATTCTTAGTTAACTTTGTTGCTTGTCTTCATGACATGCATCGATAGCGACCGGTTTAAACAAGTTTTGAACAGTTCAGTACATGAAAATATTGTATAATGTGGGATAGTGTTTTCGTAAATCAAAATATTTCGTCTTACTCTAGTCCGATACCTCCACAGCACGTACTCTCGTTTAAATAAAATCCGTCTTGAATTCTAGCATTTTCAAAAATAAAAAAAGGCTTGTATTTTGACCTTTTTTAAACTGTCGATAGCATTTCAGTTCGAATTTATTTCCATATTATAAAACTTTTTTGCCATGAAAACATTTATTTAAGCTACTCAGATTACCAAAAACTGAACTTTCAATAAGTCGATTAAGGCAGATATCGTGATTATAACAAGCCCGATAAGAAAACGGCCAAGCAGTAATCTATAATCTTTAGTGGGTGGAGGTGGATTAGAAAGTATCGGAAGGATTAAATTTCAAAAGACGAGATCCGCAAAATTGACTTCTTAAACTGCGTTTTACCTCTTACCATTGATGCTGTGTATTTATTTCCCCATGATTGTCCCCAAGTATTACCATGCTTGTGAAATGATTCAGCATCAGTAAGGTATTGTGTTGTATTTGTAGCCAGGTACAGCATTGCTGCTCCAACAGCCATTTCATCTTCATATTCACCGGAACTACAACAGTCATACCAAAACATTATATATTCTGTTGAAAATAATGTTTTGATTTATCAATAAGCGTATGTTCAACTGGTATTTATGTTTTACTTATTTTCTAAGTATATATATAAAACTGGTTTTTCAATAGTCCTAAGCTTATATGAAGTTAGCATTTTTATCTAAGATGTGTAAGGTTTTAACATTGTTTAATGAACCATTAATGCAACCTCTCTGTCTTTCTATAATTTATTTTTAATAATATCTTGTAATTTACCTTATTAATACTCAGATTATATTATTAGTCACCGTAAAGATTAAAATTAGATTTTCTGGAAAGTTACCTTTTGCTTTGAGCATCATTTGCAATAAATGTAAATTTTTCTATGAAAGAAGATTATACAACAGACGGGTAACCCAAAGTCCCGCCGTAGGAAAACATCTAATCACAGGATTTTGTCGAAGAAGTAAAAATGGCGGCAATTTTTCATTTTTTTAGGAGGACGTGTTTTGCAATATCTCGTCTCATTTGGGTATTGCTCAACAGATTGTGGTCTGAATTGTTCAAAATTCAATTGCTCGTATATATATTCCTGTAAATATTGATCATTTCTCGAAAAAGATATTGAAATTTTTTCTTGTAGCGGTAGGTTACTGATCAGAGACTGATCACATTTTGTAAAAGGGATTCCGGTTGCCCGACTGCAATAATAAGAATATAACTAACGTATAAAAAGAACCAGATTCTTTAACGCTTTTACTGTATATCCCAGGGTAAGATTTTCCAAACTGATATATTTCTTTGGCATGCTTCAAAAGTTTGGATGAAAATACAGGATCTAAAAAGAAAATTTCAAAATGTGTTACTTATGTTAGATTTTTTAAAGTGACGATATAAAAACAAACAAACAAGGCAGTCTTTTTCAGCAACATGATTATGTTTCCAAACATTATGCAATTTTGAAAGCACGTGTTTCCTTTAAAAAAAACACCTGCGTTATAAATAGGGGAAAATTACATCTGTTTTCAGATTTGTTAAATGACTATACTGTGGCTGTTGAAAAACAAAAACAATCCAAAGCACAATTGTTACACTAAATTGGTATCAACAGACCTCCACCCATGGAAGTGCGACAGAAACCTATAAATCGGCATCTAATGTGGTCTTAGAACTCCAACATACATGCAATTCATAAATTCTTTTATACTTATTTGTACGCACAAAATGCGCATAATTCGTCGATTTACGACTGTTCAGTTGTGCTCACGGACTAAAATGTGAAAATAAAAGAAGAAAAATCCAACGCATAGACATGATGGAAGAGCATTATAAATAAAATGTCAAAATCACCAAAAGGGTAAGACAAAACCGCCGAATGCACTTGGAGATACTCATTAGTTTAACCAAAATTTAAACATAACATTAAATTTAAAATATCAATTTCGGGCTAGTATCGAAATACTAACAATTGGGCTGGTGATACCTTCGTGGACTTAAAGCCCACCGGCAGCTGTAATATTACATTCTATACAAACCTAATTTATTATCCCTGGCTTGGAATGATTGTTGGCTGTTGTTTGGTTCACGTGACGTCGGTTAAAAACCCATGCCCCGTATTATCATTAAGTACCCTAGTTACCGTATTCAAATTTCATAGTTGTGTTCTCTATGCTTTATATAAAACTTGTTATACATTTGAACATTTTTTGGCTGAGGACAAAGATGCGAATTTGCTTTCCAGTGACGTCAAATCTATTACATGTATTAATGTCAAAATGTACCATTTGGCAGAAAAATTGAAATAATACCGTACGTTATAAAAACTGAAGAAAAACACAAAGCTCTGAGGTTGGTGCCATTCTCGACATGGATGCATAAATTCCATATCTGTTTAAATGCGTAATGAAATTGATATCGCATTTTTCTTTTCTTTTCGTCCTACGATTATATATTTTTACAACCAAAAAGGCCAAACCGGGATAAATCCGTTATCTGCGTTTATAGTCTTGGACAATGAGACTTGTACCACATTTCAGCACCACTGTACAGCCTTGGGCTTCAGCTCAGGCTACACAGAAGTGCTTCTAGGTGATGCACTCTCAATGCCCACGGCTATAAACATAGATAACTGATAATGGACGAGATGTACACATTTGATCGATTTATGTCTCAAGGCCTTAAATATGAAAGATAAAACAAATCTAAAATACCAAAGAACATATTAAAGCAAATTCTAGAATGAGAAACACTACAGCAGAGGCCGGTATCGAGTCAGTGGTAAAAATAAATCTTATCAATCCAAACTTGATGCACAATTTGTGAACGTTTTTTTTTTCTCTCAGTTAAATGAGTAAATACTTATGACAGCAAAATTAATACCAGAGGCTCCATGGAGCCTGAATCGTTCACCTGGATTTGAGGTGACCACAACTGACAAAGCGCTTCTAGATAAGATCTGTTAGGAATTGTTCTACAGTGTCCAGGACTTCTAGATAAGATATGTAATGAATTCTTCCAGTGTCCAATGTTAAAAATGTTAAAACATCTTAGTCCATCTGTGGCAGCTAGCTTGGATTTCGATCGGCACGAAAACATAACTTTTGTAGCAGACATTTATGCAAGGATCTTTATGCAACCAAAACATTTCAATTGGCTTAATATTTTCTGACAAGAAGACCTTTCTCAAATTTCCCCATAGGGTCCAATATAAAACGAATCCGACTGTAGCGACTATCTTGAATTTCAGATTGGCATAAAAAACATAACTATTGTAGAGATTCATCCAATGCTTGTTCATACATAAAAATATTTCATTTGGCTTGGTAGTTTCTGACAAGAAGACTTTTGGACAAATTTCCCATGGCGTTCAATGTTAAACTTAGTCTGACTGGGCGGCCATACTGAATTTCCGATCGGCACAAAAACATAACATTTATAGAGGTTCATCAAATGCTTGTTCATACATAAAAATATTTCAATAGGCTCGATAGTTTCTCACAAGAAGACTTTTGTACAAATTTCCCATAGCGTTCAATGTTAAAGTGTGGCTGTGGCGGTCAGATTGAATTTCCGATCGGCACAAAAAAACATATCTATTGTAGTGGTTCATCCAATGCCTGTTCATATATAAAAACATTTTAATTGTCTTGGTAGTTTCTGACGAGAAAACCTTATAAAAATTTCCCCGTAGGGTTCAGTGTTAAACTTAGTTCGGGTGTGACGGCCATCTTGACTTTCTGATTGGCACAAAAAACATACCTTTTCTACAGGTTTAACCAGAGATCATTCATGCAACAAATCAATTCAATTGACTAAGTAGTTTCTGACAAGAAGACCATTAACGATAGGTCCAATCGGAATGAATTATCTGCCTCTGGTAGACATGTTGAATATCCAATCGGCACAAAATCATCCTACTAACATTCCTGCCAAGTTTGGTTCAATTTGGATTGGTGGTTTCAGAGAAGAAGATGGACATGTGAAATGTGGACGCACAACGGACACAAAGTGATGGCAAAAGCTCACATTGCCTTTTAGGCCAGGTGAGCTAAAAAGGGAAAGACAAAATAACATAACGGAAATACAAATATACTGTTTTGACCTGGATGAAATAAAGATCATCCTATTTTATTTTTTTTTTTGTATTTTTGCAATTTTCGTTATGGAAACAAGAAGCTGCCATTAAGTGGATGTTTATTGCTTTAATACAGGCATATACAAACTGTTATCCAATTGAGTAATTTTAACTTTCAATAAAATGCATGTGTAGTGCTTTAGTGAACCAAGCAGCATCTTAGAAACTCTTAGAATGTTCACCACTCCTTTCTTATAATGACATAGCAATTCTCGCTTTTTAAAAATATATAAACAAAATCTAGGTTATTTTTACCAAATACGTGACAATACGTGTCACCTTCATCGTTAACCGAAAATAATACTAATTTTTCGTTCTATAATGTAAATATTATAATTTTGTTCATGAAATTAGTACCTTTGTCTTTAAATACAATTGAGGCTACAGCCATTGCAGCTGCGTATTCCCCCGCTATGTCACTTCCGGGTTTAGTTGCAGTTACTTTAAATGCAGGCCTTTCCATGGTCATTTCTTCCGGTCTTCCCCAATAATTATGGTCCTTAGTTCCATCCCCAACCTTTCAAAAAACGCCATCGATTTTCAAATCTTATGTACCAGCCCAAAAATATTAATATCAACATATTTGTGTTTAGTTTAAATTTATTTTATTTATAGTGGATTGAGAAACAAATTATACAAACTTATACCAATCCCTCTCCACTTGACGAGTGCAAGAGTGGCCCCAGTAGTGGCATTTTACGTGCTAAGGGTGTTGCTCTCCTTTAACACGTGACAGCCATTTTTCGTCCCCATCCGACCGAATAGCAACTTTGACCGAGAACATCCTCGCAAATGGTGTCGATAAGGCGTCGAACAAAAATTTGATTCCTGAAATGTTCATCCTCAACGGGAATCGAACCAGGGACCTTTGGCTTCGTAGTCTGATGCGCTAACCACTACACCACGGTGCCTTGTTTTTGAAAATTGTGTATAATATAAGAAAAATATATTTATGTCTTCCTCATTATTGTCACGATGTCCAAATACCAAAAATGATACTCATACCATGATTTATGGGTGCTACTGAATTATTGTCACTGACTAGCATGACGAGTGCAGTACATGAAGCAGTTTTTTGTATTCGTGTTATCCATAATATTTAGCTTGAGCTACATATGTATGTATCATTTCTAAGCCAATTTGCGCACACATGATTTTCATTATTTTAAATTTGTGGGTTAAAAAATGAATATGCACATTCGTACTAAAATCTTAAGCTTAAAAAACGGACAAGTATACAAACTATGTTTGAAAATCACGTGTAAGTCACATGTTAGATAAAGTTTGATTTCTCACATATTTAAATCATACGTACATGTAACTCAATTATTGTGGATCAAATACATGTATATATGTACCGTCTTAGATAATTTTTAATTAGACAGGACACCACTGAAGGTGTACTACACGATTTTTGAGACACTTAATAATATTATTATTGATGGGTTGTTGATATATACCTACACTGTATGAAGATTGTGGGTAGTAATAAGACATTCAAGTTTTGTTTTATATAAGTGGTAATGTGTGAAACTGTTTATAGAAAAAAATATAACCAGGACATTTGAAAAGTCTAAATAAACTAAAACATGTATAAATACCTGAAAATAAAGCTCATTTTGTCCTGTGTGGCATTTGATCAGCCACTCTAGTGGCCAGCGGATACAGTCATACATAGCATCTAGCTGTCCACTGGCTCGGTATGCGTCTTTGTATTGTAAAAGACTCCAAGTCAACAGAGTAACAGCGCTAGCTTGTGGAAAGCCAAATTTCACGTGGTCACCAGCTTAATCAGAAATTATTTAAAATAACACAAATTTTTTAAAAAATGTTGCAAGAAAACAATATAAAACAGCGGAAAAGATGTTTTGAAATTCACATATTGAGCCACTGGGAACAACTTATTTAAAAGTTTTTTTGTCACTAGAAATGAAAATCCGGAAGTGAAGCTGTATGTCGCAATTTGATAGTCTAACGCTGGAAATTTATCAACGGAATGGAAGTATATATAATTTATAATTAATTTGGAATCCGCACATGCAAATCAACAGGAAAAAGTTGAATTCAATAGTACTGAACATACCATCATACCATCCACCAGTTAAGTCTTCTCCATTTTGTCCTCGATCATTTAATGCGGAATCACCTCTCCAGGGAATCGGGTTATCCGCCGGAAGTTTACCAGATCGCTGCGCAGCATAGAACAAAATAGATTTTTGCAAAGCTTCACCATAGTTGTATTTTGTTCCATCATCTGAAAATGCAAGAAAAAACATTAATGCATGTATCAGATAATAATATTAAAAGTATCACCATCTCTGTTGAAAGTATTTCTATACTAGCAAAAAAAATTGATACTTAAAATGTATTGCTGCGAAAATGGGCATCATAGAGTTTATCAGTATATAAATATGTAATTCCAAAATTGTGGAATAAATATATCGAATAAACATGTACACGTATCAGCTTTATATAAAGTTTTACTGCCTTACGTTAATATCAATTTCTACAATATATGTTATGAGGATATCATTGATCAACTGTTTTTTCTACTAGACGCTTTAATATACTTAAGTTTTTTTTTATTTTGTTTTGCAAAGAATCATTTTTCAGTGTTTCCACGTGGATAACAGGTAAACTTTCCAAAATTATAAGGTCTTTGGCATCATTTGAAGTAGATTGCGGTTACCTTGCTTTTAATCAAGAAAGGCTTCATGTTACTAACAAAAATTACAATAAACAGTTCGTATACTAAAAATGCAAATGGTAAAAGGGAAAAAGGCAAAAATGACCAAAATATAAAAATAAATTAAAATCAACGAATGACATTGTTGGCATTGAGCACGAAATAAGTAAACATTTTGCATCAAAAGTGGTATCATAGAGTTTCTCAGTATATATGTAATTCCAAAATTATGGAATAAATATATCGAATAAACATGTACACGTATCAGCTTTATATAAAGTTTTACTGCCTTACGTTAATATCAATTTCTACAATATATGTTATGAGGATATCATTGATCAACTGGTTTTTCTACGGGAAGCTTTAATATACGTGTAATTAAGTTTTTTTTATTTAGTTTTGCCAAGAATCATTATTCAGTGTTTCCACGTGGATAAGTAAAGTCAAGAAATACCAAAGGGATATTCGAAGGAGAGAAAAATCGTAACAACTGAGAAACTCCGGAGAACAACGAAGACAAGACCAAAACAATACATGCACTACAATTAAAAACTAAAAACGTATGAACAACATGGACCCCACCAAAAAACCGGGGGTAGACTCAGGTGCTCCGGAAGAGTAAGCAGTCTCTGCTTCCTGCAGGACACCCGCCATGCTGTCCATGTCAAATCCG
The DNA here is from genome assembly GCA_028015205.1 of Mytilisepta virgata. Classification (NCBI taxonomy): domain Eukaryota; kingdom Metazoa; phylum Mollusca; class Bivalvia; order Mytilida; family Mytilidae; genus Mytilisepta; species Mytilisepta virgata. The sequence goes on along the minus strand of CM051511.1, from coordinate 31,081,808 downwards.
GTATAGGGAAGGTAAACTTTCCAAAATTACGCTATTATAAGGTCTTTGACATCCTTTGAAGTAGATTGCCGCTACCTTGCTTTTAACAATTAAAATAAACAAAATGAACATAAAAAAAAAATTTAAATCAACGAATCGGCTATCTAGCCTTGAACACAAGCACATAAAATGTATACTGTTCTAAATCTCATCGACTTATCAATCCTACTAATTGTATTCTTATTGTCATGTAATAATAATATAATACTTGTCAATGGAATCTGAAGGATTGTGAATACAAAAAAATAGATATTTCTTAAAAATAATAATAAAATACGATTTTAATCTTATCTATTTACTTATTGAAATAAATTTTCTTATCATGCAGTATGTGAAGCAACAAATGTTGTATCACGTTACTACGGAAAAAAACATCAGTCATTAGTACCATTTCTGTCCTCATGTTAACTTTATGCAGAGATTATGACCAAACGCATCATTTATAATTTCTGGTCTAAGTTAACTTGGAACGGTCATAATCTCTGTTTCAAATGTTTGCTTGTGGTCGGTGTTTTAAATGGTCCGCACTGTACATATAAAAGAAAAACAACATAGCTCTTAATTGAATAGTAGAAATCATACTGTTTGGAACAGCGGTGATAGTAAAAACATCATGGCCCATATTTTAAGATCAGCTGTTGCCATCAGATCAGAACCGGCGGAAGTTTGTCCCTGTATATCGATGTCCAGTTCATTTCCAGTTTTTACAACTCCAGTGTATTCTTTGCTAACAATTGTATACACCGTGTTATCATTCGAATTATTTACTATTTTTCCAGTCTGTGTCTGTAAAAGAAACATTACGTTAAAAATGTCGTATTGAACTGTAGATGCTCTTATATGACATGTGTATTCGGAAAAGTCTAAAAGTCTATAGATATTAATTTTCACGTCGTCCAAAGGTTTTAACTCACTTTGACATTCTTGTATAAGACCATGCAGATGTAAATACAGTAGAACTTTGATGGCTCGAACTTCTAGGGACCGTCGGGATCTGTTCGAATTATCAGAAGTTAGAGTTTCTGAAGTTTGTCCCAGTATCGAAAATTTTGCAGTGCTATCCCTATATCAGTTTGACATTAAATATTATGAAATTAAAAATTAAGCAGGTTAATCACTAATTAATAGTAGTCAGAACATTTCATTACATTTACCTATTAGACTAATCTATTTTTATTACATTGTATCAGATAAGGGACGAGATCAAAAGTTCAATGTACACAGATTTCTCTAAAAGTTGTAGAAAAAGTTTGGTCATGACAATGACAAAATTTTATATTTCTTCATGGAACACTCAAAAAGTAAATGCACAAGCGCGTTGGGGACGAAATCAAGTGATTTCCAAGTCAATATTTAAAATAAAGGGAAACTTGACGACACTTTCACAGTGGTTCGAGCCATCTTAAATATTAAAAAAAACGAAAAAACTATTATTACCACGAATTAAAAATAAAACAAAATATTGAGAAATCCAATATAATTTCTTATTAAGTATCATTATCACTATTATTATTATAAATTTCCTAAAACAAATTTCCATTCTTCTTACAGGAAAACATAAGCAAAGAATCCTTCAAGTAATTGTAACACATAAACTTTTTTAATTAGAAAATTAAATTAACCGATTATAGTAATATACATCTATATATGTACCATTAAACCGGTAACAGGTGCTGAAAATGTCACAACAGCTTCCCATCCAACTAAATCCTCTGATACATTGAAAACTAGGTGATTTTTGAAATTTCCCTGGGAAGTGCTCGATGTCATATTCGTTGTCATTTCAGCCAGAATAATGGCCGGGAGTATGGAAACAATAGACAACAGTAGCATCGTTTTTTTGTCTGTAAAAAAGGCATTTAAGGTATCGGGACCGTAATATATCATGACCGTAATGGAGCAACCATTTGATTTTTATGGGGCGGGGGCTAGGATGAAATGTTTGATCTTGTCTAATTGTTTTGGCAAAATGATGGTCCTGGATTTTTGTTCGGCCGCTATAGCTGCCTAAATTTATATTTTCATTTAAAATATTTCCCGAATGACACACGCCCTGCATTTTTTTTCACACCTAAAGTGATCCCGGCTTCTTATTTTGCCAAAATCATGGTCCCGCATTTCATATTTCATCTCCCCAACCATAATAATCAAATGGTTGCTCCCTAATTATATGTTTCTTTATGGTGGAAAATAAATCAAACCAATAGTTTAGAGCAGGAGACTCAAGGATATATCTCTCCTAAATTCAAAACCATATCGTCGTCTGTACGAAAATAGTTTTGTAAGTTAGATATATTGCTTTTCCGAAATTTGCCGATGATTACCGAGGCGATCGCCATTATATTGAATGGACCATCTGGAACATTTCTATAATTTCTACAATAAAATACCAAAACAAGTTCATTAAGGGTGATCGCTGGTCTAATAGGAAATAAATAGGATTTGAAATAGGCGTTTTAGTTTGGGAGAACATATGTATAGTAAACAAATAATCAAGAAAAAAATAAAAAATATAGGTTCATGTACTCATTTTAGAGCTATAAGGCCTTGAAAATTTGCAGGAAATGTGTTTTCTCTGGATTTTTCATTCTCTTTGCATTGACAACTTCAGTCTCTCAAAGATGTATGTAAAAATAAAAGGGAGTTCATAAAATTTTGTCAAATACCATTTTAAGGTATATATGATTGAATTATAAAAGAAAAAGTGGGGGTTTATGGGCAAAAAATGTTATGTTTAAGAAATGTATAAAACACGAGGATTCCGAAAATATGACAAAAAACACCAAAACATGACCAGCGAGCATCCTTAACATCACACCTGTCTTTTATCAAATTGTTATTCAGTCACTGGGTATCAATAAATAAAACTAAAACAGTCTTTGATTAAAAGATATTTTAGTCTGAGGTGGCCATTTTTCGAAAAAAAAAACCGGAAAGGGTATTTAAGATGCATTTAAAGAGCAAGGCATTCTCTTAAACGGCTACCTACTATGCTCCGCGGTTGGGGTTTCCGTGTCATGACCTGGTAATCCCCAACGAGAGGGTATGTCATATGCCCCACGGTTGGAGCGCGGTAGGCAACTCTGTTGGTAGAACTGTTGGATCCATAACAGGTGTGTTTGAAAAAATTAAATGTCATTGAACAATATTTATTTAAAAACCGGTCATTGGTGCCTGAAGTATAATTACACGTGTACTATGTACTTTATTCTCTGTATTATATGAATTCTGTACTACTTTGGTCGTATTATAATATCTAGAAATGCACATATTTAAGTGAATAATAATAAATGAATCTATTAAAGAATTGTTCATCGAAATTTTGTTTCGTCTAAAAACGTATCGACCCATTCATAAAAATAGAAGTAACCGTTTTACCTGCTGGAATAATTAAATTTTAACAAGCAAGTCTAAGTCAAAGAATTGTGCCTAACACCTTTGTCTTGTTTGTTGTCTAAAGGTTTAGCTTAATCAAATTTAGTAAGAAACAGAACTAACCTTTATCAAATTCTAAACTAAAACCTCAGTATATTTCAGTACATACATTTGCAACCCGTACAATATCAGGAGATATGCCAGTTAACAGGTTCCTTGACCTATTTTCTGAAGTTCCTGTCTATTTATGCTAATCTCAACTTCGTGTCAAATCAATTTTATAAATCACCCAAGAATTAGTTTCACGTCCTTATAATTTCACTGCCTACAACATTCAGTATAAAAAAATTTTTACCTGTGCATCCTTGTGTTCTTGAAGCTAAATTAATTCTTGGCCTGATGTGAATCTAATATTCTCTGTTCAGTATCTCTAGGCGCCGTGGTGTAGTGGTTAGCGCATCGGACTATAAAGCCAAAGGTCTTTGGTTCGATTCGCTTTCGGGATGAAAATTTCATGGATCAAATTTGCGACACCATTTACGAGGATGGTCTCGATAAAATATGCTAGTCCGTCGGATGGGGACGAAAATTGGCTGTCCCGTGTTAAGATTCGTATGTAGATTTCGAAAAAAGTAGGTTACAGGGGCCGCTCTTGCACCCGCCAAGTAGAGGGATTATTATAAGCTGGAATAACTTGTTTCCCAATCCACTATAAATAGATAAGTTCAAACTAAACTAAACTATGACTACTCTTTGACTTATCAAACAAATAAATTGAAAACAAAGCAATTAAGCATTTTGCATTTATTAAAATACGCTATGGTTGCCGAAAAATATGTAATTTAAAACAAAACTGTAGAAGTGATAAAGGCTAAACATTTTTGAAAGACTAACGAATAATCGAATTCGGAATTCGGAACCAAATATCTTGGTAATTCCTTATAAAAACTTAAGTATGAGGGCAACAGTGGTTTGCTACTTCATTTCTTGATCTAATGCGTCTCATTTAGAAATTTGGATAAAACTTGAAATGGTGGAAAATGGAAATTTCCAAAAGAGGGTTAACTTAAATTTGCGGAAAATCAAGAAGAAAATCGACACTCATTTTTTAAATGAAATTCCAGTGGCTGAAATCAGTATTAAAAAACTCAAATCTTTTATCACACAGACATTATGATTTACATAACGGGTAAAAATACTGATTTTTAATTTTGGGTTGAAAAATGTGATTTTTGAAATCTAAAAAAAATGGAATATTTTATTTCAAACTTTTTGCACAAAATCCATGCTTTTGATGAGAAAACAATCTACTATTAAATCAGACGTGTGGGTCTATTTTTCTGCTTAGTAATTCTATTTGAAATTATGAATATATGAAAAATGCATTACCCTGTATCGTTTCTTTTGTTGACTAGTATACGTACAATATCGTCTTATAGCAATATATAGTAATGTATGTCAAAAACGTGTATACAGTGTCCGATTAAAATAATCTGTCGGTACATATATTCATCTTACATGTACGTTAGTTGATGACATAATCAGTATATTCTCTAATCTGAAGATGGAAGCAGACGACATCTTTGACTTGTGTATTGTGGGCGCAGGATTAATTGGGTCAGCTGCAGCCCAACATGCTTCAGATTTCGGACGTGTCTGTTTGGTAGGACCAGCGGAACCTAAGGTATAATGTGTACACGTCTGTATATCCATGTCATATGTAGGTATGATAAAAACAAATAAAGTGACGGCAAAATTATGTAACAATTTAAGGAGAATATACAAAACAATATTACTTCATAACAGTTTTATTAGACTAAATATTAAATGAGACTTCTGTATACATTGTGTACGTTTAATTTGTAATTTACGATAAACATAAGTATGTATTTAAATTGTATGTACACATTGCGTAATTTATGCATCAACACGAAAACAACAAGTGTAATTTAATGTTCATATAATTATGTGTTCAAACCTAAATGGTAAATTATGCACATTTTAATCATTTCCTAAGAATAAAACGACAGTATATTAATATTACCTATTCCAAGCTGGGCACCTACATGAATGATATGGATCACAGGAGAGAGTTGCCTAGCGCATCCCCAGGTGGTGGATATAGACAGCCTTTAGTTGAGTGTTGATCAGAGCCTGACCGGGGACCATGTTGAGTAACGTGTTTGGGGAATGCCATACTCCCTCTGTATGCTAAAGACTCCCTCTGTAGTTTTCATAAAAGGCCAACTAGACTAATGGCCGCTGCAGAAACTAAATTATCCGACCCTACAAAACCAACCACCCTTTTATTACAGTGGCAGACAGAATCGGTCCCCCTTTGTTTTCCGTCCCACACCTATTTGAATTGTGTTTGATTAATTGTTTAACTGGTTTTCGTCTTGAAGAAGCATGAACTATTTACCATTGGACGTTATAAGCAAACAACGATCAATCAATATTATTCAAAAGACGTCCGCTTTTGATTGAGGCGAAAGTAAATAAATCGCATCTATGCGAAAGAGCACTGATAATATGACACGGATACATGTGTAATTGTATGGATGGTTTCATGATTGAATTTTATTAATATTACGTTTATGATACTGAAAAAATAACCCTTGAGAAATCTATAAGGAAATTCACACAAATCACCAGACAATCTGCTTTAAAATCACAACTTAAGTTACTTTTACATTATTGCAATGACCTTCATTTTAAGACGTTTTATAGTCAAGGGATTTAAAGGATAACCGAGATATTTATGGTGCCCACTACGACGAAGGAAGGATAACAAGATGCTCCGACAGGGATCCAGTTTGGGCTGAATTAACACAAAAGTCCATAGGCCGCTACAGACAGTTGGAAAAAAGAACAGGTTATTTGATTGTTCCATTTAACTTTAAATTCTAACATGGAATCAATTTTCTCTGAAATTAATTTTGATGCACTTTCTGTGCAAATTCCATCTGCAATACTCAAGACCGAGAATGTGAGAATCACAAACAATAATCAAAAATATTGTTAAGCAGACTCAAATACAAAAATGACCTGAAAAGAATGTGGAAACCACTGTGACATAAGGACAGAGCTACATACCAGGGAGATACTCAATAGCATAGTTTCTAAAGCAAGCTCGTGCTATATTCAAGTAAGCTCAGTATTCAATATTCATGCAATAATCATATATTACAAGTCAAATATCACACGTAATTTTATTACATAATGGACATTAGCAAGTTTCACAAGTAGTACGGAGGATTTTTTTTCAATTTATAGGCATTTTGTTTTTTGAAGAAGTTGGATCAATAGTCTCAGGGGAAAGAAATTCAACAGAATTGATCAGTACTGAAAATGTGATCACTGCACAAAGTCTTGAAACGGAGAGGTTATCATATCAAGAATTCAAGGTCAAATTTCCCTACCTGAATATTTCCCCAAAGGACTATGCTATTTTTGAATCTAAGAAGTCCGGTTATATCAGTCCAAGGCGTCTTGTGGCTGCACAAATTAAACAAGCGAGGACTTTGGGTTGTACTTACATCCCAGAAGTGGTAAACTCCGTTTCTAGGATTGTAAAGAATGGTGGATATTGCATGCGTATTTCAACATCGGAAAAGGAGATCTGGGCAAAGAAAGTTTTATTGGCAACAGGAGCATTCACATCTTTTAGAAATCTGCTACCTACAGGTATACAACTTGACGTCGGATTATGCCCCATTACTGTGACAAAGGTAGAAATATCAGAGTCAGATTTCAGAAAAATAAGGTAAACATTTACAATTTTAGGCATTCCACAGATTTTTTTGTCAACGGTGGTCATTTATTGATACTAGATTTTTAAATGAATATGCGAAACAGTAAATCTCAGGGTTTTATCTTTGTTTCGTCCTTATCTAAAATAATGCAATAAAACATGACAATAAGAGATGGTTTTATACTCCGATAAGTAAATTTGATTTAGCAAATTAAAATCGCCTCTTTTTAACCTATTTGGTCTGAAGAGACTTCACCAGATACATAATAATTTAATATTTCAAATTATGACGAACCATTACGTTGTATCCGGATAGCATCATTACAGCAGTTTTCTTTTATTCGTTTAGGACTATGCCAAGTATGGTTTACTTTGGGAATGGTGCACACGACTGGACTACTAAATTTCCTCGCACTGTAAATGGACTTGTTTACTGGTACTTGCTACCACCAGTGAAATATCCAAATGGTAAAAATTGCTCTCGCTTGTGGCACAGTATTTGGCATAATGTGCCTACCCGTTGTAAAATCAGGATATTTTAAAGTCACCGTGAATTATTTCTATTCTAATAACCTAAGGGCAGTTTCTACGAAATTTTTAAACGCTGCAACATAGGTATTCTTTCACGAAGACGCCATTACACAACGCAAAAACTTTAACTTTACTATGACGTTGCCAAACAAGCCATCTGATGTCTGTGACGTTGGAATCAAAATATCCATATTTTATCACGGGTGTAGACTGAAAGCGTTTGAAGCAGGTCATATTAAGATTTTTCTGTTAAACCAAACACAGAAATTAAGTGCAATATGTGATGATCGTTTATACTTTTACCAAAAGTCATGCTTGTTGAAAGAACTATAGTTTGACAATTTAGGTTATAAAAAATGTCATACACTGTTGATATTAGCAAAAATAGAAAAAGGTATTCGATTTATCAAATATGTTTTATTCAGTTAATTCCAAGGGGGAATACACGTCTTAGGACGCCAAAAGGACAAAACCGCGAGCACCGTAAAACGAAACACAAAAAAAATACAATTATAGCAAAATGATAATTAGACATTAATGCTAGGAAAACGAATATTTTCATACAAAAGTGAAATTTGCTGTTCAAGAAGTGTAAACATTCGGTTCTTCATCCAGCAATTCTTGGACTGCTCAGCTGTAATGATCAGTGATAGTCGAAGTTAAAGTTCACATGATTGACATTCCCGATGTCAAGTGTTATCATTTAAACTCTAAGCAAGACCTTATTTGGTAGGTTCTTTCACAGTTAGGTACAACCAGTTAGAAAGTCCTATATTCAACAGTAAAAGTGACTCGATTGGTTGTTATGTTTGGTTTATTTGGAGTTTTACACCACATTCAGGTGAATTGGTTATATAATGTCGGTCAGTTCTTTTATTTGTGGGTAGAGAGACCCATCGACATAGGAAAAGACAAAGCAATCCTTGTCAATTAAGATAATAGAGTCGAACACCACTTACAATGAACTAGATTCGAACACATAACATCAGGTGAGATTCGAACTCACAACCCCAGCGTTGACAGGCTAGTGATCAGTAGTAATCATGACGAACTACCTAGACCACTAGGCCACCGAGGCCCCCATCAGTGTTGATAGGCTAGTGGTAGTTGTGACAAAATACCTAAACCACTCAGCCACAACGGCCACAACTTGGTTCGAAATAGTGAAAGTCATAATTGTATATGGGCATTATAAAGAAATCATGACACGTAGTGAATAATTACAGATCTACAAGATATTGGATTAAACGGGAAAAGTTAAATTTTAATGATATCCAAAAAATACATTTATTACTTAATTCAGATTTTTTATTTTGGGATATATTGTCGTTGATTTGTGGCACATAACTATTCTTCTCAGTGGGTGTAGATCAAAGAAGTTTACTGTATACAATTTTACAATGTTACAAATATATTGTTATCCCATTTTTCACTCTAGTTTCAAGAATACGATATACATGTATATTATCACTATTTTAGGTAAATATTACATTAAGCTGGGGCCTTTTCGCAATATAAGTTCCTACCGATTAACAACTAACAGGGAAGTCCAAGAATGGTTCTGTAGTGGTGGTGACAAACCTATAATAGATGCAACAGCTGAACTTATCACAAATATAGTCAAAGGTATGTTTGCCTTCAAGTGTTCCATCTTGAGATGAGAAAATATTGTAGCTTTGATCTTTTTTGGCACCACGAGGTGAAAGTCTTTCATTTGTAGTACTGCCATCGTTTGGAAACTAAGGAGTGCCACCGTTACGCATGGCAATGTTCAATGATATACTTTTACTCTAATTCTTTGGCTGTTTTCAGAGTATCCGATCTGTTGGAGAAAAAAATAATAATCCACGTGTGATTTGTTGTTATCGATCGCTGATTGGTCGATAGCTTCCCTTCGACTTTCTCGATACTTTCCCAAAATTGCATAGCAACGTAAACAAACCACCGCTAACTTCTGCGGTAAAATCATTCTTCTTGATAGATCAACTGGGCTAACCAATGGTCCGCCACCAATTTGGTTTCAAAATGTGACGTCCCATGAAAAACATTAAAGGGGTTCATGGCAAATTATATTATTACATCTAGTTTAAAACTACTGAAAGGATTAGAAAACAGAATCTCACTTTGCGAGCAGTTGGTTGTCATATGTCTAGTCAATAATTAAACCTTCAAGTTTCTCGCCAAGGTTCTTGAATTTATAAATACAATAATCAGCAGCTCGAAAAGTGAAAGTTTCCAACCATCGTTAATTTTTCCCTGGGGCAAAGTGGTGTCTATTGCAACGCAGCTTGTCTGAAATTAAAATATTAGAGTTTCTTTAATGCAGTAATGTTCAAAACTTTTTAACTGTTTCCCTGGCGAAGAGTGCTTTGTGTCTTTAGAAGGATTATAAGCTTACTCTTACGGCCATGTTGCACAGTGTATCTGCTCTACAAAATGTTGGGGTCATTCTTTCTTTCAATATTTTCGATCTTGTGTATTCCTGACTTGACATAATTTGTTGAATAATACATTCATGTTATTATACCTCAGATAAATTATTGTATGTAAACCTATATCTCATTGGTTATTGCGATCATGTGATCCACATGAATAAATCTTCATATTCCATCAAAATCATACTTTTCCAGTATTGATATCAGTAAATGGAATTGATACAAACTAAATATCAAGTTCGATTGAAGAAAGCATGTTCTTTACTGTATTTCCAATACAATGTGTTTAATTCGTTATAATAAACTAGAAAATGTGTCTATAAGACACGGATGTCCCGCTATAAAAACAATAAAGGTTTTGTAATATTGACCTAAATAGGAGAGAAATATCTAGTTATGAAAGTGAAAAATGAAGTTGATAATGGAGCAAATATATGGTACAGAACTGTGTTGTACTTTAAAAGACCAACATTGTTTTGTTGACGGATCATTGACAACAAGATTTCTAGCATATGGAGCTATGGCAGTATGAATTTGATTTCTTTTATTATATGTTCTAAAGAGAAGACGTATAAAAAACCTTATAAAATGTAAGAAATATAAGGAAATGTACCTAAACATAAACCTTAAGCAAAGTCATTCGACCATGAAATGTAGGTAAATGTGACCCAAATATTGCTGAATATCGTAGTACTATACAAGAGGACTATAGTGGTGAAAAATCATTGTTATATTACCATAAGATTCTGATTAATTGACCCCAATGTAGTAAAATTAAACAAAAGTCACTGAAGCATGAAATGTAGGTCATATCGACTCAACGCTGCTGAACTGCATTGCATTATACAAAAGGACTGTAGTGGTGAAATATCTTTGATATATTACTATATGTTCCTGAGAAATGGAGCTAAACGCAACGCTTACCCGAATGGGGACGTACGGACAAGGGTAAATCTATATTCCCCAGCTACATTCGTGGCGGGGCATAAAATGTTCCAAAGTGAAAAAACTGTTCTCTAAACATATTGGTAAAAAATCATGGGATTTACAAATTGAAAATCAAAATATCTTTGGTTTTATTCAGTATATTAAAACATTTATAGCATGGCAGTGGGGGATATATGAAGATTTCTTCACATCTCATTATCATATTCTCCTCGGGCAAGCCCTCGACCGGAAAATGATATTTCTGATGTGAATAAATCTTCATATTCCCCCACTGCAATGCAATAATTTATAATATTTAATCAAAATTAATATAATAGAATGCGAATTAGTGTGCATGCATTTTATTAACGTTGAAGAAATGATATATATATTGAGTGTTGCTTCTGAAAATGCTTTATACATGTACTAAAAACAGATCTAGGTCTAATTATTACTCAACGAAAAAAAAATCCCCAGAAATTACTACTCGCGAAAATATATTGAATTTGAACAATTTCAGGTGTTAAACCGTTGTCATACCATGGTGACTGCTGTGTAATAACAGAAACACCAACAAACAGACCATACATAGATACGATTCATTCTCAACTCGGAGTTGCAGTGGGCGGAAATGGATATGGCGCCAAATCTAGTGATGAAATTGGAAGAATAGCCGCGTGTATGATGATGACTGACCGATGGGATTCCTCATTATCAAAAGAATTGTTTGAAGTTAAATATAAAAAATCAACGTCCAAAATTTAGCTGCATGGAGAAAGAGGATTAATATACATCAATATGCCAAAACGTTCATTATGTTTCTTGATGTAAAAAGTGTGGATACACGAGTGCTGTTAGTTATGACATGTATTCAGCTATAATTGTTATAACCAGAGGCTTATAGGAGTCCATCTCATTAATCTTAAATTATTTTTGATCTGTTACAAAATGTATTCGAAGAGGTAAAATTCCATAAAATATGTAAGAAGTGAAATAAAATAAAATTTTCAAGTTTGCTATTATTCTGAAGGAAGTACGGGAACTTGAGTCTGTTACATTTCACAATACTCAAAAAAACGCATTTGGGTTAATAAGTTCTTTTCTTTAAAATACCAATTTTGATGCTCAAGATATACCCATTTCGTCGATTTACGACTCGTCAATTGTACTCTAGGCCTAAAATGTTGAAAACCACAAGAATTAACCAAGAAGCTGAAGAGCAAATTAGAAAATATTAAATGACAAAAACATGTAAATCCAACACCATCCACGGACAGAGCTATGCATGAGAGAAATGCCCATAATTGATATTCACAATTCTTTCTACACAAGAAAGTGTCTCACATTGTTTCATTCACTTCTTGAACAAAAAACAAAATATCAGGCGAACAGTGCCTTACATTTATTTTAATACTTCATCTTCGAGTCAAACATTTACAAACAGACGAAAGAACTTTCTTTCTGTTAGCATTACTAGAAATAATTGTATAAAATGACCAAACATTGGAGAGAATTAAAAGGAAAAAAGGGAAGCTACGATCATGTTTTGTAACCCGTCAATTTCCAACTGTCTATTTATATCACCACTACAGAAATGTTAAGTTCGTCATCACGATTTGAATGATACGCACAAATTTGCTATTCTACAAATGAGGCAAGATGTCTAGTTAGATTTCAATCTGATTTGTTAAAATGTACATTGATGTATAGAATATTCTTTATCACTTTTTTAATACACGTATAAGTTCACGCTAGGATACGGCTTAAATTTAAAGGGGGTGTGTGTGTGGGGGTAATTAATCTCTTATAGTAATCAAGACTTGTTCATACGTAATTTTAATTGGTTCCTGTTACTTTCTGTTGGGGCCAGATCTCGCCTTAGGTTTTCAAAATCATCCATCCACCAGATGGAAATACTACCAGTTAAAAAATGAGCGAAAAACATCAATTTTGCAATATTTATAAATCAGACATTTTTTTATAATTTTTGTATGTTTTTAAACTATGCTAGAGAAAAAATTTCCGTCGACATAGCTTGTACATGTCAACCAAATATATGAAACTACCTTTATTTTGGCTTAATCAAATGTTTTTAAGGTATTCAGACAATAAATGACCGCGTGTGTTCCATACAATGGCAGTAACCTCGGTAATTATCGACAGACTCCGGAATCGCAAAGAGCGAATTGTTTTCCAAATTAAGAAATATTGTTTCTCCTTCAGGTGAGTTGTGGAATTTCTCCACACGAGATAGTTGATTTTCAAAATGCGAGCTTAGAGAGCTTGTTAAAATCTAATATTGTAACGATGGAGTGTGGAGAAATCCTAGTCAAAAGTGCACTTAGTACAATACTAAATATCATGCATATGATGCATCTATTCAGCTATATAACCATTACAACAACACAACAACAACAAAATAAACAAATATATATATATATTTATCGTATTTCCCCATGCCTATATCGACCTGCTGAGGCCTTCACAATTTCCCGTATTTCGGCACTGTGACGTCGTAAAGTGTTATATGAGCTGACCCGAATATATCAGCGACGTCATAATGTTTGACCCAACGTTGACCCGAATATATCAGGAAAACATACGGTTATAGGCAGATGGCCATTGAAAAGTAAGAAATTCCATTAAGATTGCTAGTTAACAATACGATAAATTTATCATCAAGTTTTCTTCAAACAAATATTGTAAAATATAAGCCGTTCGACACAATATGAAGCTTTTTAGCTCGTTCGCTACGCTCACTCGCCGAAAAAACTTCACATTGTGTCTCGCGGCTGATATTTTACGATATACGTTTGCAGAAAACCTGATAATATATATATATATATATATATATATATATATATATATATATATATATATATATATATATAAAACACTTGTCCTAATGCGATGATATTTTCGAATTAATTTGAGTCTGTAAAACTTTACGACTAATAAAGATCAATAAAAATATTCTTAAAAACTTTATAAATTGATTATATATGAAACTATTGTTTACGGTAGGTGATAAAGCGTTAAGTTTGTCCTGCAAACAAGACAAGGTCATTCATGTCTTGTAAAAATTTGATGGAAGCAGACGACATCTACGATTTATGTATTGTTGGGGCAGGCTTATTCGGGTCAGCTGCTGCACGGCATGCTTCACAATGGGGACGTGTCTGTCTGGTAGGACCAGAGGAACCTAAGGTACATTTTGCTTATCATATCTACAATTTTTCCTCAGTCAGTATTCTATCTTATAAAAATCATGTAATACCAGTTCTGCTCATGTGTTGAATAAAATTAATATAATCACACGAATCAATCGCAAAAACCACTGTAATAAAATTGGACTTTAAATCCTGACTTATATAGTAGCAAAGGTCACTAAAATGTTAACATTCCTTTAAAACTAGCTACGCGTATATATTGATTAAGGTATTAAGTTCGACCTAAAGTCCATTAATTATTTTACTTCACTTTGGTCATGTGTATTGTGTAAATCTATAGCTATAAGTGTGTTAAGGTCATCAAATTTTAAAGGTATATTTACAGATCTATTATTATACAATGTAAATATTGTGAATTTGATAATGTTTTTGTTTTTAAATCAAATACCAATATTAACAAGAATCCCTACGGCAAAATATGTATAAATCCTGCAATACAAATGTAAAGTGCAAAGCACTGAAAACCATAAATTTTGACTATACTCCTATAAAAACAAAGGATGCATAAGAAGGTACTCCGTTTGTAGGATATTCGTTGTAGTCAGGTAGAACCAAAATAGAAAAGTCGTATCAAAATGAAAGCTAAACTAATCTTTTATGGAGATTGGAGATTTATCTTCAGAAACCCTGGTTGTAAATTCAATTGCGCTTGGTCTGAAGTATCTAGGCTTTTACAAGAAGTGATAATTAACCATTTGATGAACTCTATATGTGTTCAGAAGTGGCACAGTCGTAACCCACTGGAAAGTCAATTATCTGGCAACTGCTAATGGGATATTAATTTATTCCGACGCAATGTTTTCGATTTTTTGTCCCTTTGGTTACTACTTCACTATAGTAACATCATCTATTGCCTGTTCTGTGATTGGACGAAAATGATGTAGACTTTGGTGCTCGAAAATGTGTCTTGTTTAATATGTCACTTGTATATAATACAATGTACAGGCAACAATTAAGGTCTTATCTTATCTCATAACACCACAGCATGTTAAAAACTTAATATGTAATAAATGCATGTAACGCTTTCCTACAATTATAATACCTCCTACATTGGGGACGATAAAAATTTCTAACAAGATACATACATAAACCCACTCATCAATCCATGAGGGTTTTAAAAATAACTAAGAAAACCATACGAAATGTATATATGCATCGAAAATGCATCGGATATATTACATGTTTTTTTTTCTCCCAGAGGAACATTTATTAGTGGTCTGTCGGGAAAGCCTAAACTATTTATAACGTCATCAACACTTAATTTAACGACATTCTGCAGAGTAAAGTTTTTTTTCCAATAAATTCTAAAAATGTAAATGTACATATCTGCAATAAATAGACCGGGCTGATGTACGTAAAAGTTCGATAATTCACATGAAAGAATTTGACAGGTTTACCGTACTACCCCTTATTAGATGAAACTATCATTTTCAATGACTTGAAGCGGTTTGAAGTAGAAACTGTCAAAAATTGAGGAATAGAGGTTAATAGCTGCTGTTGCTAATTTCTTGAAATGTCTTCTTTTATAGAATAGACATATGAGAGATGGTAGAGATATTTATGGTTCACATTATGACGAGGGAAGGATAACAAGATGTTCAGACAGCGACCCAGTTTGGTCGATATTGACACAAAAGTCCATAGCCCGATATAGGGATTTAGAGAAAAGTACAGGTATAAACTATTTTAAGCCACACTTTGTTATATCTAATTAAACCACCTTTTAAATATTGATTTTTTCCTACTTTTTGATACGCATTTTTTTTATAGGAATGTTCATTAACGTTTTTTGCAATAAGCATTTGGTTCCATGGTTCAAACATGGGAGCCAAAAGGTAGTAGTTTTTCTCACTGTGAGATCTCACAAAACATGTTTAACCCTGCCGCATTTTTGTGCCTGTCCCAAGTCGGGAACCTCTAGCCTTTGTTAGTCTTGTGTGTTTTTTTTTTTTGTATCTTGGTTCATTTTTATATTTCGGAGTTTATTGTGCCGTCCATTTTGCCGAACTAGTATACATTATTGTTTTGGGGCCAGCTGAAGCCCGCCTCTGGGTGCGGGATTTTCTCGCTGCGTTGAAAACCCATTAGTAGCCTTGGGCTGTTTTCTGCTCTTTGGTCGTGTTGTTGTCTCTTTGACACATTCCCCGTTTCCATGCTCTATTCTATTTAATATGGTTTGGCCCCAGCAAGAAAAAAAAATAAATTTGATGTCACCTTTTTACCTTTGAAAACCTTCTGGTTTAGTAGTGTTGTGTTTTGAGTTTATCATTGTATCAGTTTCAAGATATGATATAAGCTCCTGAAATTAAATGCTGCATGCAGATGCAAAGTCGGGAAAATTATCAGCCCGGCATGATTTATTACTCAAATGCCTTTAAAGTTTCCGTTCAAAATTTCACAAAAATTACCAGAAATGTCTAAGGCTCTTCCTTTTGATGCAGAGGTAACCCTTAGATGAGTTTGGATTCGTGTTTGTTTAAATTGTTTGGGTTTTTGATAGTTGTGCTTATTAATTAATCAGTATATCTTCAACCGGATTTCAAAAACGTTGATCTCGAATACTGCTGATGAGTTGTCAGTTAACGAAATGGCCATACAGTGCATCAAATTTATTAAGCTATTTTGTTATACATTTTATTTTTACGTGCATCTTACCTCAGAAACAATTATGCAAGAATATTTCTGTACTGTGACCAGGTCCATATACATATGTTTTTATTAACAATCAGTTGTATCTCACAGAACAGCACCCTGTTTTGATTAAATTTGCCATTACATTAAATGTTAGCAATGTAGGACTACTATTTTTTCAGGAGTTTCGTTTTTTGAAGAAGTTGGGTCAGCTGTCTTAGGAGAGCAGAATTCTGTATACATGACCAAAACAGAAAATGTTGGTGAACATAACATTCAAGTTGAACGTCTATCTTGTAGAGATTTTAAGGACAAATTGCCTTTTCTGAATATTTTTCAAAATGACTATGCTTTGTATGAATCCAAGTCCTCGGGTTATCTCAGCCCAAGAAAGCTAGTGTCTGCACAGATAAAAGAAGCGATATCCTACGGATGCAGTTACATTCCAGAGGTTGTGAATTCGGTTGCCAGGATTGTCAAACATAATAAATATTGCATGCAAATTTCAACATCAAAGAGACACATTTTTGCCTTAAAAGTTCTACTTGCTACTGGTGCATTTACAGCTTTCAGAAATCTGTTACCATCTGGTATCCAGTTAGATTTGAGTTTGTGTCCTATTTCTGTAGCCAAAGTGGAGATATCCGAGTCTGATTACAGAAAAATAAGGTAAACATTTACAGTGTGTATCAGTTGATACGGTCATTTGACGGTTGTTTCGAATCATGTCCGCTACCGGAAAAAATCTTTTATTAATAAACCTGACCTCTGTGTTTTTCCGGCATAATAAGCTTTAATGTTGAGCTTAGGGGTCTGATAAAATTTTTACATAGCTTATCGAATTACGTACAGATATAAAAATTTGTATCTTGGAGAAGTATGTTCTCATACTTATCATTACTCTTTAGTGCAAATGCTTACGAACATATGGAATATTTCTTGCTCGATCTTCGAACAAATACACACACGGTAGCCGACAAATGTTACTAATTCATGAACAAAACTCCAATACGCGATCCTAATTTAAAAAATAAGAAAAACATGCACCATACCGAAAAAACAAACCCATACACAATATACATATATATTATTTTCTATTTAGACAGATGCCTAGCATGATATACAGTGGAAGCGGTGCACCTGATTGGACAGAAAAATTTCCTCGAGATAAGTCTGGACTCGTTCACTGGTACCTGTTACCACCAATAAGATATCCTGATGGTATGTGCTTAATATAAAATGCTAAAACCAGTACGTTTCTCCTTTCCTTGTAACTTTGAACTGTTGAAATCTGGGAACCAGATTCTCTTATAACCAAATGAACTAGCAGAATGCAAAAGACACCAAAATCAAACCATTTTTGTCTGAATTTATAAATCAAAAAGTAAACAGATCATCCGTATAGGTAACATTATTTGTATTTACAACTGAAACAAAAAGAAAAAACATTACATGAGTAATCAAATTACAAAGCTTCAATTTGAAAAAAAACCTTATGCATGCGCATGAATTTTCTATCCATGTTCGAGACAAGACATATTTGGTTATTGTAACATTTTTGAATTATTTTTTTCAGTTTTGATTTATTATACATTATTTTTTCACCGTTTTTGACCTCCTGTACAACTTATGAGCCGAGATTTGTACATCTGGTGAATCAAAATTGGTCTCGTGGAATTTATCAAGATGATATTTTCCATGTCTGCAGTCACGCCAGTAAAAATCTGCATATATATCTACACTAATATTGTAAACGCATTGTCAGAACTGTATGATTTTTTTTTGTAAGAACATGTGCCTGAATGTAACATCTGACATCCTTATATCCCACAGGTAAATATTATATTAAGCTCGGACATTATCGTGACGTAATTCCATTCCGGTTTACTTCAAACACAGAGGTTAAGGAGTGGTTCTGTAGCGGCGGCGACAGACGAGTTATAGATGCTACAGCTGAACTTATCACAAATATAGTTCAAGGTCAGTATTCATTATTACATTGCTGCTACGATTGGCCATGGAAACATGAGACCTCAGTAATTCTGCATGAATCCAAAACGGCGTAAAGGGGTGTTTCTTATAAATAATATAAAAAAATGTAAAAACAACAGCACGTATAAGTTGTTTACTTTTCAGACATGTTAAATAATTTAACTAAAACAAAATTAAATCTTTTACTTAACTTTATTGTAATTTTCTTTGTGCATTTCTATATTTAATCATTAACCAAGGTAACCAAAGTTTTTGAAAGTCGAAACAATTGAAACGACGCGACCCTAAACACGATGACCAAAATCAAGACACAGTCAATATTGAATGAAGTAGTTTAAATTCTACTTTTAGTACAATATCAAAATATATGATCTGACAATTTCAATCATTGTATCTAAATCGTATCATTGCTAACTACTAAGGGTATGATATCCTCTGTGACAATTTAAAGGAAGAGAAGTTTTCTTAATTTTGCTTTTTCCTTCAGAATAAATATTTTTTACAATGACAGTTAGCTCTGTCCGTAGATGTTTTTTACTTCAGCCTTCGGTCATTTTGGCATTTTTAAATTTGCTCTTAAACTTTTTAGCGCACCTGGCCTATAGGCCATGTGAGCTTATGTCGTAACTTTGTGTCCGTCTTCCGTCGTCGTCCGTAAAGTTTTCATAATTATTTTGATAATCTACTCTGAAACTACTTTGTAACCAAACTTGGTAGGAATGATGCATGGAAGGACCTCTGCTAACTATCCACCGGTTTGGATGAACAACATGGTCGCCGGAGGCCATTGTTTATTTTGCTTGGCCAATTTAAAAAAAAATCTCTGAAACTGCATATGAAAAGTTAAGAAACTTTGCAGGATTGTTGAAAGCAGTATCCTGTACAAACGATCCACTTTTAGTTGAGATTCAGCTGCTCAGAAAACGGTTGCAACCATTCAAAGTTTCCATGGAAACAATATTGGAACTAATGCATATAGAATGTAACCAAAGTTAACAGGAATAATGTATGAAAGGACCTCTACAAATCTCCCACCTTTGCTTCTGGTTGGATGAACAATATGGCTGCCAGAGGCCATCTTTGATTTTGATTGGCCTATTTTCAAAATTATTCTGCTCTGAAACTGCATTATGAAATGTTTTTAAAACTTTTGTAGGATTGTTTACAGCAATACTGTCTACAAACGATCCACTTTTTGTTATGATTCAGCACTTACCCGACGGCTTCTGTTCAAAGTTTCCATGGAAACAATATAGGGAAAGGAACTAATGGTAGATAGCAATCAATGTTGGCAGAAATGATGTATGGAAGGACATCTACAAACTCTCCACTTTTGGTTCTAGATGGATTAACAACATGGCTGCCGGAGGCCATCTTTAATTTTGATTGGTCAATTTTCGAAAGTCATTTCCTGTGAAACTACATTTTGAAATGTTTTGAAACTTTGCAGGATTGATGACAGCTCACCCAACGGCCGCTGCTGCTCAACGTTTGCATGTTAGTCATATGGGAAATGACTTTTTTGTCATTTAATCATGAAATAATGGGTAGATTGTAACTGATGTTGGCAGGAATCTCATGTAGAAGGACAGATGCAAATGATCCGCCTCATTTTTAGGTCAAAGGTCAAATGTCAAGGTTTATTTGACATTAAGCGTTTCTTTAACAGCCTTGTGGATACAACAGAGCTTACATTTTAAAGTGGGCTAATAGAAGCTAGGTGAGCCTTTAGTTGGATTACATTTTGGTTTTCGACATCCTAGGCCTTGTGTCGTAAATCGACGAAATGTGCACTTCTTGTGCATCAAAATTGGTACCAAAGAATTTATTAACATAACAATTATTTATTTTGTTCATATTTACCCACCTCGGACAGAGCTGTGCATGATGGAGATACTCCTTCATATTAAAAAAAACAGTACAAAATTGAGTGTCAATTCGGTGGCTAGTAAAAAATATTATAAAACGATCAATTACATTTTCAGATGTAAAACTCTTATCATATCATGGAGATTGTTGTGTTATAGCAGAGACACCAACAAACAGACCTTACATAGATAAGATTCATTCCCAGCTTGGTGTCGTAGTAGGAGGCAATGGGTCTGGGGCCAAATCTAGTGACGAAATAGGAAGAATCGCTGCTGTTTTGATGATGAAAGACCATTGGGACACTTCTATATCTAAAGAACTTTTTGAAGTCAGAATCAAAATACCGAGGTGCAAAATGTAGCTCAAAAACTGAAATGGTAATTCCGCAGACAGGGAAATGTTGTACTGATAGATATGATGTGAATTACCAATACAAACATAAGACTTCTCAAAGTAGCTATAAAGTTTATGACTCAGAATTCCAGTATAATGAAACAAAATAGAAGAAAGTTTGAAAATTGTACAAATATAATTAAACAACCATTTTGTGATTTTGGGTAGCAAAGGAATTTGAAAAATGTCAAGCGTCAAATTGTAAATGTAAAAAGTGCGACAAAATAAACTAATTCATGGTTGAATATCAGCCGTAATAAATTATTGAAAAAAATGGCCAAATATAATGATATTGTAAAGTTTTGGCCCAACATTCTTATCATACCACTACCTTTTCATGTTACATGAGCATGTATTTAAAGTCAAGGTTCACTGGAGGTATGCTCGACCTTATTATGTTTTTGTTTTGTTTTTTTATGAACTCATTATCACGTGACCCAAAAGTGTTGTAAAAAACTTAACTTTAACTAACAAGACAGATAATGTATTTTAAAATAATTTCTGCTTCTAAGAATGGTATATAGCTAAAATACGAACCTGAATTTGAAATATAAATCCTATTGAAAAAAAATGCCTTCACGTTTATTTTCATTCGTTCATTCATAAAAAGTGAAAGTTCACTGAAGGTACTCAATACCACGTCACCCAAAGTGTTGAAAAAAAATTGTTGTTCTAAATTAATCCACTTATTTATTTTTTATGCTTGCTTACTCACTTAACTATTCATTTACCTGTTTATCAATCTGCTTATTTAGAATAGAGAATTGAAACGGGGAATGTGTTAAACAACCCAACCAAAGAGCAGAAAACAACCCAAAATTACCAATGGGTCTTCAACGCAGCGAGAAAATCCCGCATCCGGAGGTGGGCTTCAGCTGGCCCCTAAACAATATTGTATACTAGTTCAGCACAATGGACGGCACACTAAACTCCGAAACATAAAAATAAAACACAATTTAAAAAACACACAAGACTAACAAAGGCTAGAGGTTCAGACGCAAAATGCGAGTGATTTAGACATATTTTCGTAAGATCTCAACCCTCCCCTATACCTCTAGCCAATGTGTTATAAACAAAAACACAGCATTACACACAGTAAAACTCAGTTCAAAAGATGTCCGAGTCCGATGTTAAAAAGGGTAACAGAAGAAACTAAGCAAAATGACAATGATCAATATATGAATACAAAACTTTACGACAAACGGGATGAATTTGACTTTCCAATAGTCAACTTTCAATTTTCAGCGGCAATATTCCAGAAGCGCGGCTAATGGAGTATATATATCACAATTCGTACGTTATTCCAGAGCTTGTGACATATACATGGACTTCCTGGACAGAGCCCGGCTCCTGACAGAAAAGTTGCTCCTAAGTTGGAGCCATCCTTGTTAAAGTTTTATGGACGTCATCATGACTTGGTTGACAAGTATGAAAAACCGTTTCCCAAATGAAAATGGACCTGTTCCATTGATGTTATTCCTTCCTCATACCGGATTTGACATGGGCAGCATGGCGGGTGTCCTGCAGGAAGCAGAGACTGCTTACTCTTCCGGAGCACCTGAGTCTACTCCCGGTTTTTTGGTGGGGTCCATAGTGTTCATATGTTTTAGTCTTTAATTGTAATGCATGCATTGTTTTGGTCTTGTCTTTGTTGTTCTGCGGAGTTTGTCAGTTGATTCGATTTTTACCTCATTCGAATATCCCTTTGGTATTTCTTGACTTTACCATATATATTAACAAAGGACTACTAGCAGTTACTGACATGCCAACTCCAGACTCAATTAAACTGATCGAAAGATTATGTCTATATCATATAGAAAATCAGCCACAGTCCCTCCCGTTGTTTATTTTTGTAAAACAGGTCATGAGATTTCATGTGTTGATTGTAGTATATCCAATTATATATAATACTTTCAGACTGCAACTCGTGCAAGTTTCTGGCACAAAATCATTATAACTTAAAGCCAACATAAAGTGCCTTTGTATTTATGATTACTCCCTAGATATATTTTATGTAAATTATTGTTGTAAATTCGTACGTTTAGTTCTTTTTTCCACTTCCCTTCTCATTTTATCTATCTGAATGAATTTTATTCTTATAAACTAATACATAGTTACAGAGATGATAATAGTACAAATATATAATAGTATATAAGCATGTGTGGAATTACGTACAGTTAATATATACAAATGTAATATTCCCTAACAAGGAGGATTAACAGTTGCGAAAATTATCTTAATATATCTAACAATTCTCAAGTTCTACAACATTTTTGCTAGACAACACAATTTAGAATTTTATAATATTAACATTAGACTTACAATAATTTGGCAAATATTGGTTTCTCTCATTTCTGAAAAAATTACATGTCAGTATATAATGGAATTCATCACCGATATCAGTAGAATTGCAAAGGTGACACAACCTATCATTCCTTGGTATGTTTCGACACCTTCCAATCTCCACTGTTAATCGGTGATTACCACATCTAAATTTACAAAATAATAATATATAGTTATGCGATAATATTGACAAATGTTTTTTTCAAATTTTAATTCATCTTTATATTATCTATAACTTAATGATTTTGGCGAGCTATTCATTTCAGATAACCATTCTTGTTTAAATTGGTCTTTCAATTTTAACTCAATACTAGATACAATCCATGTTTTATGAAATACGTTTGTCATACCACAATGATCAAAAATATTCTTAATAAATGAAATCCATTTGTTTTCTACTCCATAATTATTAAAATTAACATACAATAACTTATGCAAAATAGACGAAATGTTATTTCCATTTGTGTCTTCAAGAAGGCGACACCAGAAATTTATCATACGGAGTTTTATCTTTACTGATATAGGATATCTCCCCCACTCTACCCAAGTACTTGTATGAGACAATACTCCTGTCCATTTTTGACGAGAGTATTGTTATAGAACTTGATATGTAAAAATTCGTGGAGTAAGAGTAATTTGAGAAAAAAACACTTAAAAAAGCCATTTGTTATATTCTAGTTCCCAAAGTCATTTGATATGATTTCCATCTCATTCTTTTACCCCTTCGTGACCTTACACCTCTCCGGTGATATTAAATGGAAAATGATGCAGGCGTGACTTTTTTGGAGGAAAAATGCCCATATTTCTTGTAAAGACAAATCATTTTGTGCAAGAACTGTGTCTGTTTTGAACAGATTATTTGGTGAACCGACAGTTGTTCTTGTCAAAAAACTTAATCTAACACCTGTGTTGGTTCTAAAGGGATCTTTATATCCTGTCAATTTCTATAAAATGTAAGAAATAACATGCAATAAAGGCACTCGACACGAGTTTTTAGTAACTCAATTACCTACCATAATAATTCCCATATTTTATGGGCAACACTTCAGAAAATAATTTGTTTCATTAAATGTGATCATGCCTACCGACCATCTTATAGATAGAT
This sequence comes from Mytilisepta virgata, assembly GCA_028015205.1. NCBI lineage: Eukaryota > Metazoa > Mollusca > Bivalvia > Mytilida > Mytilidae > Mytilisepta > Mytilisepta virgata. Next base: position 31,057,184 of record CM051511.1, on the reverse strand, counting down.
GTAAGCTGGAAAATATAAAACGGAGACATATTGTAAAAATTGTCAATTTTTCATTTTTATCTGATTTTTTGCCCACAATTTTCGAAAATATTATTTTTATTTTTCACCTACAACACCCGCAACACCGGCGGGGACTATATGTTTGCCCTCGGTCCGTCCGTCCGACAGAGACACTACAGTTTTCCGGACTTTTTTCACAAACTGTTTAACCAACTGATCTTATTTTTGGTACGTGAGCTTATTATGATGAGATACAGATCATGTTTGAGTTTCACGCTGAACGAATAATTATTGTGTTACATTTATGGCCCTTTGCAAAAGAAATTATTGTCAAAATAATAGTTGTGGAGACATTTTATAGCAAACGCTTTTACTAAATGATCTGTTTGCGGTATGCGAGCTTATAATGATTAGTAACAAATGAGTTTGAGTTTCACACTGATTTGATAAGTGTTGTGAGAGTTATAGCCCTTAGAAAAAGAAATATTGCCAAAATAATAGTTTTCCGGACTTTTTTGCAAACAAATCATCTTAATTTTGGTATGTGAACTTATAATCATGAGCTACAGATAATAATTATGTACCTCTTGCAAACATAGTTTCAAGATTTTTAGAAGTCACTATGTCCATACACCCACGAGATTTGGTGTGTTTTCTCATAGCTCAAGCCGGTTGGGGACATTGCATTGCCAAACAACGCTTTCAGAACGCTGGCTTACTTTTTGTATGAAATGGTTTTTTTTTATTGTACTTTAAAAAAAAAAAAAAACTGTATTTGACCGATGCCATAGAAACTCCTGACACAATACCCTTTTTTACTTTAGGGGACCCGCTATTTTAAGGTTTTAATGTAAGCTATTTTTCCTACCATGTTACAACGACATATTTGATATTTTATGATTATTATCAATTTTATCTAAATTATGCATTATTTACTGAAGATGTTATGGGCCCCATGAACTTGGAAGTTGCATAAGATCTTTCCGGAGTAAGGGCTACAAATATGAAATTTTGTATAATTCTGTAGAAAGTACCCCTTTTCCCGATGACTTGGAGACTTTAGATTTATACTGGTTTCTCATGAATACTGCCGATTTCTATTGAACTCTATGATAGATAGATAAACCCTTTATGTGTTTTTCTGACTTTTTTGTTTAATAGAGCGACATGATTAGATTAGCAGCTATGGGAACCTTAGCTAGTTTTACAGTTAATACGAGCACAATCTGACCTTGCTATCTAAATTATGGACCATACAACCATTATTTGTGGTTTTAGAAGGCTTATTGATAATGATACTGTACTGGCTTTTTAGTTTGGTTTATACACCATAATTGCAGGTATCTAGTGTATGTGCTAAGTCAAAATATCCTGTCTCTCTTTTTGTGTTTATGTTTGTGTTTGTATTTTTTTTAAAGTCATTTTATATACGTGGTTTTGTTACTTTACCTCAAACTTATTTCATTGCCAAAACAAAGTACAATTTGATCAGACACAAGTTGATAAACTTAGAATTGTCGTCTCCGTGTTACATATATAAAACATTACATAAATGACAAAAATATGTTGTTTTGTCAGTTTGGGTGGCCTTGATTAATTGGTATGTCATTGTTGACTTTCGTCTTATCCATTTTGTTGCCATAAGCATTCTCTACCAGGAGCGATTTGTTTGAATACTTTATACACTTTAAGACTTATAATAGAATTATTTCTGTTTTTAGAAATAAATAAGCAAAATTAAAGAGAAATGTAACTGAATATTCGATACCAGGAATTACAATTTATTTTAATTAAAGCAGTGTCGTATGTCACCCTCCCTCCATATGGGAGGTCCGAAAAATACCAAAATTAATAATGGTATCAGTATCTGACTACAGAAAACTGTTTAAAATTCAAAGGCAGAAACGTAAAAATCGCTGTCAATGATAAAAAAAAATAGCTTCATCCATTAATATTTAATTAAAAAAACTTCCCGCAAGAGTCTTATTTAAATTATGTTGCCGAGCGTACAAACAAATACAGTGCATTCGAACAGTAATAAATGAAATACTATCAACTTGGCCACCGAGGCCCTTTAAGAAGTTATAAGGATTGTCAGTCTTGTCATATTGATGTGGATGATAACAGGTGTGACAAGCGACAAGGTGAACAAGATGCAGCATATCAATTATGGAGTGGTATTTGAGAAACAACCAAACATAATTTGTTGTCAGGAATATTGGATTTGTACTTTCATATCTCAGCTTTCAGCAATCAGAACTCATATCTCGTCCATACAGTAGATCGCATTCATAAACTAATACCACATGTCGGTTTTTTATATGTGTCCACTCTAGATCAAAGTGGTCTATTTGATTTTATTGGCTCATTATCAAAATCTTTGTTTGTTACTGCAATAGTTGAAGATGTGAATAAATTAACAAGATACGTTAACATTTTAATAAGAAGAAATAATGAATTTGCAAAAGACATTACTCATCATTATGATTTACTGTCTTCATTTATGTCAAAGACTAATAAGACATTTGATAACATAACTGTGGGTATACAAAATAATTATGAAGGTATCAATAAAATAACTCATGAGACTGCAAAGTTTGTATCACATTTCCACACAGTAAGTTGAAAATTCCCTGGTTTTTAGTAAAGTAATTGAATGAAACAACTGAAATTGCTTAACAAATGTCAACCCTTCTTATTATTATTCACATAAATAAATACGTAGACATCATTCAAATTTAATTATTAGCATAACATTTCCCATTTCAACATTTTTGACTCCGCCCAGATTATACAAAATATTTTCATATCCTGTACTTATAAATTCAAGTAGTAGACATTCTACTTAATTACTTAATTTACCACAATACTTAGTTATCACAAATGATGATAGACAATATGTGAACTACCTGAACAATATGTTACATCATGCACAGGGGTAGAAACTCTTTACTGTACACAATCTTTACCTATTTCATCACCAGTTATAACTAGTTGTCCACTAGAATAATTTTATGATGACAAAAAGGCAGTACACTCTAAATGCAATTTTCGGATCTTAACAGATGTTATACAATCAACAGTCAAGATGTTAAGACCAAACAGTTTACAAGACAAAAACCATTGCATTTTATTTTCCATCAGGTCACAAGATTGAAAAAGATGCTCATGTTGTAATAATTCCAATGTTGTTTTCTATACATCAAATGCATTAATTTCATCGGCTAACAGCAGCTTCCGGAAAAAAGTTTATAACGTGATGAATTCCTTTCATGACGTCGTGCGTATGAATACGTACGCATGCAATATAGTGCATGAGCAGAATGTTAATTTCAAATGGAAAACGTCATATTTATCTACTGCTTTGGTATTATAAGTAATAAAGGTTATTTTTACGGAATTTATTAATATGTAAACTCGGCCTTATCACTTACAAACTTTGCATAAAGTCCTTCACACTTTATTTAGTTTGTGGGTGAATCGCCCGAGTTTACACATTGATAAATTCATTAAAAATAACCTTTATTGCTATATTATACAACTTCCATTATTATGTTCTGTAAAAACTGATTCATTGTTTATACATGCAAAAGTTGGCATATGCAATAACATTACAAATAAGATCACAGTTACTGTAGTGCATCCAGTAAATTTAGCACTCATTCAGCAAATGTTCTCCTCTGAAACATAGAAATCGATTTTGAGTGACACTGCATTCATCGAAACAGTTGATATAACACTTCCTAACATTTTTACAACCATTCTTTTTCATCATTCATTGCTCAAGATCAAAATTTACACTTAATTTTGAACAGGATAAAAACAGCTGCCAAATCTGACAGAAAAAAATATTTACTGAGTTCGAACGTTAGTTATTACTTTAGACATACGTCTAAAGTAATAACTAACGTTCGATTCGTCTAAAGTAATAACTAACGTTCGATACGTCTAAAGTAATAACTAACGTTCGAACTCACTAAATGTTGGACCGATAATATATTAACGATACAATGCAAACTAAAAAATAAATAAACGTCTAAAAAGTTGCAAAACAACATCAACATAAAACAAATAATATTTTGAATGATTGTTAAATTTTCTGATCACTGAGATCCCAAAATGCCTTGTTATTTTGCAAAAATATGAAAGGGTTTGGCGTATACATCCTTGAGATTGAACAAACATGTCTTTATAATTGTCTTTCAGCTTGATGTTGATGTAAACTTTAAGGTCTTCAGCATTGAGACATACCAATATAATTTTAAGAAGTATCTATACCTAGCACTGTTAAATATACACGTCTTTCTACATCTCTTGTAACATTTATAAGTAGTAAATAAAGGTGGAAACCTTGCACTAGACCTGAGACACAACGGTTTTGAAATAAGTGTTTCATTTCTGTGCAAGAAATCCAAACTTCAGAAAAACTTTGTAAAAAAATTGTCTGTAATGAAATGACAATGTATGCATCCATAACACACAAAATCTAAAGTTTAAACCCCAGATCGATCAGGCTAGATTGCTGCAACATAAGCGTTTAAGACAGGGTTATGTTCAGTCTAAGTTAATTTCATCACTCCAAAAGTTTTACGGTCGACATCACGAATTGATTGGCCGATATGAAGTTTCTATCTCGCATATGCGACTAGATATCTTCAGTTGAATTTCACTTCCATCTGGAATTGACACCCAACCGGGCTTGCAATCTCACCAGACTTGACACTTCACTGGCAGTGTGACGGCTGCCTTTGACGGAGCAGGATGTGCTTACCCTTCCGAACATCTTTTTTGTGAGGTTCACATTGCTAGTTCTTTAGTTGTGTTATATTTCTTTAGTTTATTGTGTATTTTACTTGTTTTATGTGTATGTTTTGTAGTGTTGTCAGTCAGTTCAATCAATGCAATATGACGGGTGTCGTCAACAGGGCAGGAATGCTGACCCTTCCGTAGCCCCTGATGTCACTCCCGCTTTTTATGGGATGCATTTTTATTGATTCACGTGCAAGTTTGACAATCTGTTTTCCTGTGAAGTTGTATGACTTAAAAAATAGATAAATATAACCAGCAAAATTGATTTTCATTTTTAAGTAGAGTTTACAGAGTAATTATTTTTTATTTCAGTGGTAACCAAACTTTGTGAAGTTGGACACGTCTATGCTCTATATGTACAGAAGTGAATTAGTAACAAATTACTTAAGTGTAACAATTAATTCCCCATTTGCAGATATTGGAATTGTCTCCCATGAGTTATTTTTCCTGACAGATGGTGTCTTTCATTTGACATGAAGTACAAAAACTACTTATAATTTCTTCTGAAAATATTGAATAAGGAGAAAGCTTCAAATGACATTGAAAAAAGTGGAAAAGTATATAAAAAAAACACATCATTATTCGGTATGAAGGATATTGTTAAGAAGAAAAATATCTTGTAGGAAAATGACAATTTGCACACTTATTTCTAGCAAATAAGTCCGTAGATAGAAGACCACTTACATTTACTAAAAATGGGGAAAATACCATGATTTTGCATATAACCCAGGCTCAAACAGGAAGACCTTTCACTACGCATTGAGGTAAAGGATTATGTTACTCCCTTAGCGCAGGTTTCATGAATCTATTCTAAAACAATCATTACAATTCATATAGTAGCAATGAAAAAAATAGAAAATTCTTTATTACGTCACTGTATAAAATGTTTTTAACTTTTGTCTCCTCCTGTTGAATAGATATAGATTCTACAACGATGACCAGTTGATTATGAAAGTTATCAACTCAAGATTTTCAAACTGCGAGGCTTGTCCGTATATTTGCTCTCCCATAGGGGGTGTTACTATTTTCTTAATGTAACTTTTCAGTTATAGCAGTTCTTATCCCCCATTTCACAGTAAAATCTTACAATTACAGTCAGTCTTTTGTGTTTGGAATGTTGTGTTTGTAATTTGTGGTTAGTTTTGTTGAAATCGTTGTTTTAATTGACATCAGGGGATTAACATTCTATATGTTGTTGTAAGATTTTTTGTGGATTGTTAATCGTAAATATTTAATAACTTTAGATCGTAAACGATTGTATGCAATGTATTTTTATGTTAGCAAACAACAATTGTACGTTTAATCATTAATACGTTCAACTTCTCTGCCGGAAAAGGTCGTGTATGTAGGTGATTTAGGTCAATTCCCATCACCTTTTCGAATGATGCCAAGAAGGGCATTTACATCTACTGTCGTCTGCAAGGAGATACACAATCTTATTTACAACAAAAAACTCGTTTTGGTTCTGAGTGACCTTCCCGTTGATAAATTGTCTTATACACGTTAACTAGGCAAATATGTGTTAAACCTGTCCCAAAAGCGATATTCAGGTATGCAGAAATATTTTATTAACTCATTTCTTAGTTATTTTTAACAAATATTTCTACGCCACAGAAAAGGCTATGCCTTCATAGATTTTGAAAGGTTTTAGGCGGCTTTTTGGAAGTGAAATAAATGCCTGGGAAAACGGTACTACTTCTTTAACAATATCGTTTCACTTATAGATAACGGAACATAATCCCTTTTGGAAGTGCAGTTTTCTTGACTTAAATCCTTAAACCTAGATTCAATTTGCAAATGAACAGCCATAACAGCACATAAGAAAGAAACATCTGTATGGTTGCCAAGTATGGTTCCAATTGAACGATTGCTTCCAGACACGAGCATTTTTTAAATGAATTTGCCCATTGGGTCCTATGATATGTTAGGCTGTGGTGGCCATCTTTGTTCATCGTCCGGGTCATCAGACAAAATTCTGAAAGAGGACCATCTAATGAGCATTTCAGCCAAGTTTAGTTCCAACTGGCCATGTAGCTACATAGAACAAGGTTTTTGAAATTCAACCCTTCCCTTTTTCTATTCTTAGTAATAGCAGCCATGTCGGTTGGCAGTCGGTGATGCCGGACATAATTTTTGAAGTTGCCACTCAAGGACCATTCCTTCGTATTTGGTCCCAATTAGCCAACATTTTAATCAACCAATGAGAAACAAGAATTGCCCATGATGGCCATGTTTGTTGCCTGATCTGGACGAAATGTGGAAACTGTGTAAGCAACCTCCCATAGATGATTCCTGTCAAATTTCGTTCAATTTGGCCAAGCGACTTCGAAGTAGAATATTTTTATATATCAGCCAATCAGAAACAAGAACTGCCCATGGCGGCCACATTTCTAGTCCGATAGGGACGAAATGAGGTACGTTTATAAAGGACCTCCAATATATGTTTAGTATCAAGTTTTGTTACATTTGTCCTAGCGATTTCAGAGATGAAGATTCTTGTATATCAGCCAATCAGACACAAGAAAGCCCATGGCGGCCACATTTGTAGTCCGATAGGGACGAAATGAGGAAACGTTATAAAGGACCTCCCATATGTGCTTCCTATGAAGTTTCGTTCCAGTTGGTCGAGCAATTTCAGAGGACAAGATTTTTTTTTATATCAAGCAATCAGAAAGAAGAACTGCCCATGGCACCCACATTTATAATTCGATTGGGACGAAATCAGGAAAAATTGTAAAAAACCTCCAAACGATGCTTCCTGTCAAGTTTCATTCCATTTGTCCAAGCTATTTCTGAAAAGAACAATCAGAAACAAGAAATGCCCATGGCGGCTATAATTATAGTCCGATCGAGACAAAATGTATAAACTTTATAAAGGACTTTCCATATATGCTTCCAATAAAGTTTGTTTCATTTTGGCCAAGCAGTTTCAGAGGAGACGATTTTTGAAAACTCTTTGACCCAACAAGATGACATGAGAAACATTTCTAAAGGACCTCATAAACATCATTCCTGCAAAGTTTAGTTCCAATTGGCGCAGTGGCCTCAGAGGAAAAGTTTACTCCGGACGACGACGGACGACAGATGACAAGTGGCTGCAATAGCGCACATGGCCTTTAAGGCCAGGTGAGCTAAAAAAGTGGAATAAACAATAAGATATCCAGTTGTGACAGGAGGTCAGTTTTGTATACAGTGTATAGGACGTGAATGAAAACCAGAAGTGAATTCAGATCTAAAACATTTATTTAAAGCTAAGACAAGACAAACATGACAATTGGCATAACTTTATTTAGACATCCAACTATTAATTAGTGTAAAATTAAACCATGACAAATTTGACTATTTATACGAAACCACTCAAATTAAAAAGCCATCTTGAAACCTGATACACAAGTGGTCTACTGAAATCTTTGGTAAGAATTTATGTTATTATATACAGAAACAGGTAAACCATTTTGGAGATATTGCAAGACAATATTCAAATCTACTGTTGAACAAATATTACTCATACGAATTATATATTACTCATACGAATTATATATCAAGTAATTAAGTAAATTAAAAAGTAATATGATAATATTTAAGGATAATAACCCTACTGTGCTGTACAGGAACAAATTTAAAACAATATGTATATTTTTCAAAAGCACAAGACGACGGCTGAAGACATAGTGTCCATTTTAGTCGTTATTAAAATTAAAGAGAAAATGTAAGTTTAAATGACAAAAATAGTTTTCCTAGAATCTTAAGTGGATCTTCAGCAGCGTGACGCGTGAATAAATTGACATTCACAGTCATGCATATACTTTAATGTAGCTGCTATGCTGAACACTTAACTAGATAGCATTTCGAACGATGTTTGTAGGACATTATGTTTATCAATAAATTATTTGTCTTGGGTTCTACAAGCATGAAATTGGCAGCAGTGGGTCTGCCAAGTCAGACTATCCTGACTCTATGTTCTGTTATATTTCTGTTTTGTGCCCTTCTATGTTATTTTGTCCAGGGTTCTGTCTGTTGGGTACCTTTGATATATTAGTATGTCATTTTTTACCTTTCCTGCTATCCATTTTGCTGTGTATTTAATTACCGGAACAATTCCAACGTCAGTTTTGATATTGCTATATACATGTATATATATATCTGTTGTTATTGAAGTTAAATTATTTTCATTATAAATTGTAGTTCACTAAATAACTCTGCTTATATTTGATTGTGTAAAGGTATATATGTGTAACAAATATTTTCTTCCATTGGAACATTTTTCAGGTAAAAAGGATTAAATTAGTGTGAAATTATTCATGAACATATTCACAACAAATCGAATAAAATAATTTCAAGCATACATTATGTCATACAAAATATAAATGAAATAATAAATAATAGAATATGTTCTGCAATATATCAAATGCCACCAACGACGTTTTAAAAAATATTAAAAAATCTCACACATTTAAATTATGAGAGATAAAGGAACATAGCAGTAAAAACAAAATTATTTTACTACAGAATAAAAGAATTAACAAACCGATTTTAAAAATAATTCAAAATTTGATATCTTTTTTTAAAATTTTAACGTTGTCACCAAATTAAATTGTCGCATTCGTAAACTAAGGATTGTGTTGATTTTTTTACTCGTTTTGACGTTTGCACTAAGAGATTTCAGATTCGAAAACTCAAGGATCTCGACGTCGGAAACATTGGGAATGTCAAAATGTCATTTACAAATCCAAAGTTTATCTTTCATTTGTGTAATCTAGTGTTTTGTCTTTATAAACATAATAACAAATTGTCATCACTTTGCGGATGTTAGAAGATTTCTTTTTTTCGGCCTCGTTTGCGTTATTTTTGTAGTTATTTTCCTAAAGATGAAGTTGAAATAGCAGTTATATTCCTTAGGATCCACTTTGTACTCTTATGTTACATATACTGAGTATATGAACCGTAATCACTTTATATTTTCAATCTACGTTCAAAAATGGTTTCACAAGAGGAACAATAATTATAATATGGAATTTTTTTCACCAGGTAAGAAACTAATTTCGCATCCCTAAAACATTCTTTCACTAGGTAACTGATCAAACAAATTAAACAGAACAAGAACATTCAGTCTTGAAAGATTTTTTATGAAAAATTTACACCACGTTTTAACTCAGTTTATCTTTAGCAATTTCATTTTTTTAAACTTTTTGACAGCAAAATAGGAAAAAAGAACGTCGTTTATGTTTGCATCCTTTACTATTTCTAAAAGATAATAGTATTAGATTAAAAAATAGACAATAAATCTATGATAAAAATATTGAACATAACATGAAATATATTTTAAGATAATTAACAGTGACTAAATGATAAATTTTGTGTAACATTCTAAAACCACTGAGTAGATTACTGTTTATTGAGTTGTTATTTCTCCTCTCTCTTGATAAGCACTATGATACTTCTATCTATAACCTTCCAAATGATTATTGAATAAAACAACAATCAGTTATGGTGGGGTGTCTCCTCTCTACAAAGTTGAAATGAAAAACAATATTATAGTAAGATAAACATAATAATTACAGAAAAGGCAAAAATATCTGACAGTATACTCTGTTCCCCTCTCAAATGACCAGTAGGCTTCTTATTATAGTGCCAGCCATTATGACAAAAATATACACATATTATGGATTGATAAGAATGGAAGAAACTGTTTCTTTCCTGACAAATAACCACGTTATAATATAATTCATTATTTATGGTAATAGAATATAGTGCAAGGAAACTGAGATAACACCTCATGGGATTGAGGGGTAAAATAGTACATCTAGGTGTACGTTGCTCGCGTGGTCTTAATTGAATAGCAGGTAGTATGGATAGTCCATATCATTACTTATACATTTTAAACGCTGGAATAAATTCCCATGCATCCATACAACTCGTGATAAAACACTCTGTAGGAAATATGGAATAAAAAATTATAAAAAATAAAACGTATCACAAAATACCGTACTTAATTTTGAATAAAGGATAAGTATCTGAAAACACATAAAATATACTTTACTCTAGACAAAGCAATACAAAAAGTATTCCACGTTCATTGTTATCATCTCATAGCAGCTTTAGTACGATTAGCATGATGTTTCCTCGTGTATATTACTAAAATGATTTCAAGGTGACATGCTCTTGGTAATTCTGTTGAGGAGTTATATTTGATACGTCCTTTTTCTTTATTTATGGTAATTTTTGTCGTAACCAAAATAATGAATTAAAATCAGGAAATTTAAAGCTCTGATTATACTCAAATTAAGGACACTGTTAATAATTAACATTTTAAGGGTATTTAGTACACTTCTTTCTCTTTTACAATTGTTAAATTTTTCACAATATTATATAGTCCGCGTTCCTTGGACTTTTTTGGACGTCAGAGGGCACTGGGAACTGAAGACTATATAAAACTGGGAAAACGTTTGATTGCAGTAAAAATTGGCACTTATTTGCGTTTTTCCCTACTAGTAGCTATGAGAGCCTTTGCTAATTTTAAAGTTAAACGAATAGATTCTGACCTGATATCTAAATTATGTACTGATCAATTTTTTGAACTTATAGCAAGAAGTCATCTTATTGGTAAACAAACTGAATTTGTTTGTATAGTATCTTTTGTACACAGAGTGTCAGAGTAGATAAGGGTGACGTTTTGGTACCCATAAAATGGGTTAAACCCCGATCACTGTTTAGTGTTTGTACCAAGTAAGACTATCTTGACTCAATGATGTGTTTTTATATTATTTCTATATTATTTTATATTATTTTTGTCTGGAATTCTGTCTGTTGGATGGCATCGATATGTCAATTTTGACCTTTCCCTTATCCATTTTGTTGTATTTTACTACATGATTAAAGTACTATTAACTTCACATTTAACTTCTATTCAACACTTGTATATCTTCTTCAAGGTATTCCGTCTTTGTTACAGTAGTCGTTAACAGTCAAAATAGTTCTTATAGTGCCTTGCTGATAAATTATACGATTTACACTTGACTTAAAATTATTTGATAAGACTTACCCACATGTTCCACAATGCCTAAAAGAGAAATATTTTTTTGTTGATATGCTACTTCAGATGAAACATTAAACTTATGAAATGCAATACTTGAAAAAAAGAGAAGGAGTTGGGTACATTTGAGGAAACAAGTTAATTGCGGACTGACGTACTTGACAAATTTGTCAAATCTAGCCTTGAACATGTAAAAAGTGAGGAAATTGAAGTGGTAAAATCATGATATTTTTAAACCACAGTGAATTACTTCTATTCAATTTGGACAGTTTCTTAGACATTTTAAAACACTGAAACATAAGTATTCAGACAGAAATACGCCATAACACAACGAAAGTTATACTATTACGACGTTAAAACATGTGGGATATTTTACTTTGATGTGCAAAACAAGTCGTCTGACGTTTGTGACTTTGGCATCAAAATGTCCATATTTGACCACGCATGTAAACTGAAAGCGTTTGAAGCAGGTCATAATAGAATCAATCCCGTTTATTTCTTTGTTTGAATATATACTGGAAGATGTCGAAATGTTCTCTCAGACAATATTGGTTCGGGACTGACATATTATCATTGGTCATAAAAGATCAACAACGGAACTCTCAGACAATACTGACTATTATCATTGGTCATAAAAGGTCAACACGGAAACCATAGTTAATATTGTGTAATACTTTCTTGTAAGTATTGCTACAACTGTTTACGGAATTGTCTCCATCAAGTAGGTTACGTTACTGGCTGACATTTACCTAATATGTAGATAAATAGAAATAAAAGGGTTAGGGCTGATTACCCTTGTATTCCCTACGCGTAATTTTAAACATTTTTCTTATATATCGATGGTTTATACCGTAATCGAATGTGAGCAAACTAATGCTCACTAATTTTTTATTTCACGTTTACTCTTCGTATAGATCATAAAAACTGAAATTACGTACTATCCAGTTCTTGATTATTATGTACTGTGATATACAGAAGAGATAGAAAATTCTGATTAGTAAATAAAATATGGCACATAAATGGGAATCAATTCAATTTGATGGTAAGTATACTTACAAAAACATGATTCTGAAATCAAAACAAAATATACTCTTAATATAACATAAAACATACCATGGCTATAGTTTGTATAATTATTCATTGAACTACGGATGAAATAAAAAACCGCGGATAATCCAAATATAGAAATCATTATATGGTTATTTTTTTTGTGTAAGGCTGAAACACTTTCTTTCGAACCCAAGTACTTCTCGTTAGAATAATAACTTATAACTTTCTGCAAAACTCGGATTTTGATCTTGGCTTTTTCTCAATTATATCTTCTGCACTGTAAAAAATTAAAATTAAGAAAACAATATTTCATACAGAAGAAAATATGATATTTTATGTAATTCTATCAAATTATGACAGGAAAGCGTTGAACCATTTATGTGAGTGTTATATCTGACCACTATGTTCTATTAAACGGAATATATATATTCCGTTGAATAGATCATAGTCTCCGACCAGCACTATGAGAACCTAAGTTACTTTACAGTTACGACGACTGCATTTTGAAACTGTTTTCTTGATATTTCGATTCTTGAAAGCGGCTACCTTGTTTGGTTAGCAATGTGTTTTATACACCAGAGGGTGGATTCGGTACCCATACAACAACTTGTTTCTACAATGTAACGGCTGAACTCTACTAGAAATATTTATCAATCATTTACGGTATCGTCGCTATCAACAGATCAGTAAATTCTACAAATACTTTAGGGGTTTATTTACATGAAAGGCGGATCATATTTGTATCGTCTAAGCTTCAGTGGTGAATACCTTTGTAAATTTGTGTTTAAAATCTATCAGATGAAAAAAAAGTCAAACGAACCTTACGAAAACCACAATTACATATCATGCATGTCATAACATTTACTGTTAAACAGTTTTTTTGCACTGATTTACAATACAATACAATAATTTTGCTGTGTTATAAAGTAAAAAATAACGAATAAAAGTTTTTTTCAAACAATTTCACTTCGAAGAATGATATTTTAACGATTAGACTACCAGTATTCTATAAATTTATAACAAAAAATATATTGTTTATACAGGTAAATGTATATACATGTATATATATTTTCCTCATTTTATTTCTCTTTTAACTAGTTAACATATCATGATTTTACTACATAAGTAAATGACAACTTTTTACAAAACATTTGTCAATAACGGATTTCGTCGTCACATTGTTGACAGCTGTATAGTTATTGTTGTATTCTGTAAGATCTGTCATTTCTTTCGAGGAAAAGATGGTTTGGGGCTGAGTTTGTGCTACAGAACTTAACAGTTCAACATCGGAAATTTAGACATTTTGCGTGGAAAAAATTAAGCAAAATACCTATTGAAAATGAAATGTATGGAAATACTAGACAAGTGATTTTCTTCTTCATAATGGCTCTTTTAGGGTTTTTTTCAATTGTTAAAAATAACATGGTTTCACTAAATAATGTTTACGTCAAAAGCTTGATTTCAAAATTTTCAAAGTTCTACTCTTGTGGGTCGCTTGTTGAGAAAAATCAATATTCCAAAACATTATGCCCATCTACAGTTAGTACGCAACCCTAATATAGAGACATTAAATTTCTAAACGCAAAAGAGAAGGATGAGTTGAAAGCACAAGAACAGTTGACGGACGGAGGGAGACAATCGCCATACCCCCAACTTCGAAAGTGCATGGATAAAAATACTGAAATTATCTTAAAACCAGAAGTTCCACAGAGCCCGAATCCCTCATCTGGATTTAAGTGACCACAACTGACAAAGCGCTGCTATATAATATCTATAGGGAATTGTTCTACAATATCCAGCACTTCTAATAAGATATGCGAAGAATTCTTCCAGTGTCCAATGTTAAAAATGTTAAACTAAGTCTAGCTGCGGCAGCTAGCTTGGATTTCGATTGGCACGAAAACAGAACTGTTGTACCAGACATTTTTCCAAGGATCTTCATGAAACAAACACATTTCAATTGGCTTAGTAGTTTTTGACAAGAACACCTTTGTGCAAATTTCTCCATAGTGTCCAATTTAAAACTATTCCGGCTTTAGCGACAATCTTGAATTTCAGATCAGCATACAAAGACATAACTAGTGTAGAGGTTCACCCAAGGCTTGTTTATACATAAAAATATTTCAATTGGCTATGTAGTCTCTGACAAGAAAACCTTTGAACAAAATTCCGCATAGGCTCTAATGTTAAACTAAGTCAGGCTGTGGTGGCCATTTTGAATTTCCAATCTGCACAAAAAAACAATATTTGTAGAAGTTCATCCAATCCTTGTTCACACATAAAAACATTTCAATTTGCTTGGTAGTTTGTGACAAGAAGACAAGGTCCAATGTTAAAATAGTCCGGTTGTGGCGGCCATATTGAATTTTCCGATAGCCAAAAAAATAATGTAGAGGTTTATCCAAGGATTTTTTCTGCAACAAATCAATGCAATTCACCCCGTAGTTTCTGACAAGAAGACGTTTGAAGTGAAGTCAAATCAGAATGAATTATCTGCCCCTCGTAGCCATGTTGAATATCTTATCGGCACAAATAAAACATACATTTTGTACAGAACTATGCAATTAACATTCATGCCAAGTATGGTTCAATTTGGACTGGACGTTTCAAAGAGGAAGATGAAAATGTGAAATCTGGATGGACGACGGATGACAGAAACAAGTGAGGGAAAAAGCTCACATGGCCTTTTAGGCCAGTTGAGCTAAAACAACTAAAAGGAATCGATTCCAAAATGATACAGGAAATGGTTTAGAAGCGTTCAAACATTTGGCTACACATTGAATGTCCAACACAGGTAAAAATGAATAAAGTTTCATACCAAAACATGGAACTCCAAGGGAAATGTCCAAAAAATAAATAACACTAGATTGAGGCAGTCGGAAACGACAGTAATCCCTGCACTCCAATACTGTTGTATCCCTGTGCACCTCCTTCACAGTGATATCTTTGAATACATGCCGAAATTTTAATAAATCAAAATTTTAAAGACTTACTGCGCATCTGCTTATAGAGTATGACCATACTGTATAGAAATAAAATCAATATAATGAACAATGGGAGATTTTCAATAAACAGCATATAATTTCAAATTTTTGACATTTGACCCCTAAAGGTCCCAAGTTTTGAAAATCAAAATTATAAAACCCTATCACGAATCTACATGCAGAGTATGGCAATACTGTATAGAAATTAAATGCAGGAAGACAAAAATGGAAGAGAGTTTGGATCAGAATCCTAAAATTTTTCAAATTCCACCCGTGGACCCCAGATTGTGGAAATCGAAATTCTAAAACCTTATTTCACATATACACACACTATGTGATGATACTGCATAAAATGAAAAAATGAAAGAGGACTCCAGGCCAAAATTCTAAATTCCCAATTTTCAAAATTGGACCCCTGTGGGCCTCAAATTATTGAAATCAATTTTAAAATCCTGTTGCGCATCTACATACACTAAGTGACATTACTGTACAGAAGTCAAAAATGAAAGAGGAATTCAGGTCAGCAGAAACCTGAATTCGAAATACGACCCTCAATTTTTAAAAATTAAAATTATAAAGCCTTATATCGCTTCTATATACAGTATGTGACAATATTGTATAGAAATTAAATGTATGAAGTCAAAAGTGAAAGAGAAGTTGAGGTCACAAACTTAAATTCACAATGTTTGAAATTTTATCCTTGTGTGCCCCACATTGCGCATCTACATACACTATATGAAAATGATTTATAGATTTTAAATGCATGAAGTTAAACTTAGATTTTATGTCACAAGAAAGTGCGACGGACAAACAGATAGACAGACGGAGAGACAGGTAAACGGACGGACGGACAGTTGGGTAGACGGAATGGAAAGATAAAAATATTCCTGAACTTCTACGAAGTGAGGAGATAATAAAGCAATATCACACTGGTGAGAACGATAAACATCCGCAATAATTCCACATAAAATGTGGATAAAAAATGGAAATGGATATATTTAATAAAACGTGTAAAGTTCATTTAACAGTGTTATGGTTATATTTTGACACACCTTTGGTCGTTCTTTTGACCATGTATAACCTGTTCATTTGTTTTTATAGTAGTAAATATAAGCCCCCTAAGCAAACAGAAAAATAGAGGAAGTAGATAACTGTAGATGGCTATGATTATACCGTAAATGAATGCATTGAAAAATGGAAATGTCGTGTTCCAGTGCAAAATAGCTTCCATTATTTCCGGGAAAGGGGAATTAGTAATGATAATAAACATGTTTTCCATTGTCAGAAAAGGGAATCACCATTGTAGGTTTGATGGCGTAAGATGATTGATATGTAATTATTGGCCATTCTGGTTATTAGTTTTGTTAATTAAGACACCACTCTTCTTCTGTTTTTGTGATATTGAATTAATTTGAATACCATGGTTCTACTATATTATTAAATGAAAACGTTTACCAATAAAAAAAATTAAAGTCAAAATCCTCAACACCGTAAAACGAGTTCTGTTTAAAGGTTTAACATAACAGTTCAACGCCAGTACTACATTTCTGTCTACACCTATTTACGGACGCTTGCAATCGTTTATGTTAGTAAATATAAGTTTCAATAGTTTCTAGTTCTATGTATTAAAATTTATGATATGTAAAATGTATTTATTAAATAAACGCGATATCAATCCAATATATCAGACTGCTGATGCAGCGGAGGCCATCTTTACTAGATGACAAGCTCCCCTGCTGCAATTCCATCAGATGTCTTACCTAAATGTATCGTTGATGTGCCACAAAAGAAGACTTGTCATAGATAAATTGCATTACACTGGATATAAATAACAGAAAACAATCTAATCCGTCGAAAAATAGTAATACCTCTTTATTTAACAAATAATTAGGGCATGAACTTACAAGTTTTAAAGTAAAATTAACCAAGCATAATAGAAATTGTGCCTTAATAATATTTGAACAGTTTCTAATTATGCTGTAAGATAAAAACGACTAAAAACATAAATGATTTTTAGTGGCTTTGAAAAATGATTTTTGCAAATGACATCTTTACATTAACCTAATAAAACTCAAATAGTACGTCTCATTCTGATAATTTGATTAATAATTTATGCAGATGAAAAGTTTCTTCAAACAATATGTTTTGCAGTAATGATGCACCAGGCAAGCTTGAATTCTGTTTTCTGAAGTCACTTCTATTTGATTCCATATCTTCTTGACCCGTCTTTTTACACCATGTTTTTCTAAATTATTCAAATCAAATTTTGGACCCTACTATTTGTTAGATATTCTCAAATATCAAATATCCCCCTATTGAATAGTATATAATTTTTTGCCATAGTAATTCTTCAAAACTTTTATTTGTTGCATTTAAATTCACTTACTTTTACAGTGGTGCATACCTTATCAAATTATATGTGCATAAATTCCTTTGTTAAATTAACGCTTAGACAATATAACATTTAACTGTTTTTTAACAATTCATTGTTGCAGTGATATACAGTAGAGATACAGAGATTACGTGACTGTAAATTATAAATATCAAAGACACACAAGTAAATGATTAATTTAAATGATACAAAACTTACCCCACTAGGCTGAAAGTGAAAGAAAACATATAATGAAAAACTAAAAATTATCGTAGTTGCTGTTAGTCAGCGTTTTTCATTGAGTGAAAAATATCCACATCAGGCCAATACGTCAAACATTGGATCAACTACAATTCAAGCATGGAAATAGCAATCCAACGATACTAATATTAGATATAGTAAATTTATACTATGCTGTATACGACGCATTTCAAGGAGTTACCTTTCATCAGCAGCATTAAATCCGAAACATTTGGAAATCATTATATAGTAACTTCATATTACTCCTGTCAAATAACTTGTTTCGAAACTTACATGGCTCCACTAAATTATGCTGTTCTTACAGTTATCTGAGGTATTTTTTTTGTTTTTTTTTAATAATTAGACATTTTGCATCGAAAAAAGTAAAAATACTCCTTGAAAATAGCATGTATGGAAATTGCTTTTTAACGTGATTAAAATAACAAGGTTTTAGCGAAATGTGTGAGTCTTCCAAGGACGTCAATTTTTACAAAAGATATTAAAATGTTCTAAAAATGAAATATATATGCACACTTTTGCATTAAGGTTAATGCAAGGATAAAGTTTCACCAAATTGCTTTGAGCGGTTATAGAGTAGTGATCCCTATGTGCCGACAATACGTTCCGCAGGCGACAAAAAATGCTACAGACTGAGTAATGCCCACATTATTAACACACTTTTTAATTTTTTTTAAATTTCATCCCGGTATTTCTGTTTTGTTTTATCTTGATTGTCTTGATTTTTACAGTTTAAATTTCTATAAAAATCACCATAACAAGATAAAGACATGAGATATTACCTGTGTTAAACTTATCTCATTTTGTCTTGATCGATCTTGATTGGTTGCAAGACAACACATCTTGATTTGATCTCTTTATCTTGATTTTGCTTGAAAATATGGTAATCCAGAAAATGAAAGAAAACAAGAATAGACAAGACCAGTATGACCATTTAAGATCCAAAGTGTGATACTAGCTCCTCTAATTATTAAGATTAGATATGATTCCTTTGTCTGAAGCGCTATGACATGTTTAAGTAATGTCTAGTAATTATATAGAATTACATTCCCAACTACTGCTTGGTATAATTATAGATTAAAAACTGCTGTCCACTACTTTCAGTCTGAAAAGGCAATTGCGAGGTGACAAAGAAAATAATTACTTATGATTTTCGGGTTGTTATTTAACAATCTAAGAAACTCCAAAAATAGCCAGACGATACTCAGTAATATTGATATGTATGAGCAGATGCTCCGAGGATTACTAGTTCAGATTTTCATTTTGTAATTACCAATTACAAAAAGAACTTGTCTTTAAAATTTCTCAAACCATTACCTAAGATAATTTCTCAAATTACAATCAGATTAACAGTTAGTTGTAAGGTCCGTAACCGAATTTAAACTAGAAAGCTGATGTTGGTTCAGTCCAAATTCAGATTATAAAACCGTATTACCTGTTTACATATGTTCTGCAAAAATTCTATCAAAACATTAAATCACTAAATGCAATAAAAACGGGGAAAAACTTAAGGACACAAGTATAAATTCATTATTTTTTAAAGTTCATCACCGGGGTCTTAGGTTATTAAAATAAGATTATTGCACATCACATATGTTGTATAACAATACTAAATAAAAAGAAAATGCATTTAATTGAAAGATCAAAGGTCTTTACGTAACAGGCTTAACTAATAATATTGGAAAATAAAGGTGTTGCTCTCCCGTAACACGGTTCAGCAATTTTTCGTCCACATCCGACGGACTAGTGTCCTTTACCGATGCCAACTTACATGACTTATCAAGCAAAGATTGACAACATTCGAAATTTGATTATGTGCCCCGATTTCCGAAAAATAAACATTCGAAAACCTTGTTGCGCATCTACATTTGGTGCAGAAAAATACCCTATAGAAATAAAATGTATAAATTTAAAAATGAAAGAAGATTTCAGGTCACAGGCTTAAATTCATAATTTTCGAAGTTTGCCCACTGTCGGCCTAAATTCGAAAAAAAAAATAATTGAAGAACGATATTTCGCATCTACATATAGTGCATACAAATACTGTGTAAAAATCAAATGTTTAAATTGAGAAACGTAAGATGAGTTTGACCCGAGTCCCAATTTTAGAAAATTAAAATTGTAAACCCTTATTGGGCTTCTGCATATTGTGCAACATACTACTTTATAGAAATAAAATGCATCAATCAAAAATAAAAGACGAGTTTACGTCACAAGCTTGATTTCAAAATCTTCGACGTTCTACCCTTGTGGGTCTCTTGTTTAGAAAATCAAAATTCCAAAACAGCATTGCCCATCTACAGTTAGTATGCAACCATTCTATATAGAAATTAAATTCCTAAACCCAAAAGAGAAAGAGGAGTTGTTGTCATATGAATGTTTGACGGACGCAGAGAGACAATCTTTATATCTCCGAACGTTCTTCAAAAGTGCCCAGAATAAAAATACTGAAATTATCTTGAAAAATATTAAAAAGAATCGATTCCAAAATAATTCAGTAAATTGTTTAGAACCGTTTAAACAGTTGACTACACATTGAATGTTCAACACAGGTAAAACTAAAGTTTCATAACAGACCGCGGAAATCCAAGGGAAAAGTTCGACAAACAAATGACACTAGCTTGAGGCAGACTGAAGCGACAGCTTTTTTGAACTCCAATTATGTTGGATCCCTTTTCACCTCTTTTACATTGATATCTTTGAATACATGGCGACATTTTTTAACATAAAAATGTTAAAACCTTACTGCGCATCTGCATATAGAGTATGACACTACTGTATAGAAATAAAATGCATAAATTTTCAGTCACCAGGATATAATTTGAAATTGTTTGAAAATCAAAATTCTAAAACCCTATCGCGAATCCATATGCAGAGTATGAAGATACTGTAAAGAAATTAAATGCACGAAGACAAAGATGAAAGAGGTCAAAATATTTTTATTCATTGTGAAAATCGAAATTCTAAAACTTTATTGCACATACACACACAATATGTGATATACTATATAGAAATCAAATGCTGCTGATGAGAGGTCACCTCTGAAAGGCGTCGTATACAGCATAGTATAAATTTACTATATATAATATTAGTATCTTTGGATTGTTATTTTTTTCTCTCTTTTCATTTCAAAACAAATAGGCCTATAAAATAAATCTATATGACTAAATTGTTTGAAGGTCATCCGCTGTTTGACCCACACACTTCGGCACGTGTTTTGTTGATGAAAATCTCTGGAGATTATTACAATTATTTACATTTCAAATAAAATTTTGGTACATGTTGAAAATCAACATGGTTTAAAGTCTTTGAAACAAAACTTGGGGATGTCATACATTTTTCCAGATTGGAGGTAGGTATTACAGATGCATGTACATTGTTGGGGAAGATTTTAATACTTATATTTTCTTTTTCAGACGAACCATGAACAAGTAGAAAAGTAAGAAATAAATCCATCATTTAGAACAATAGAAAGGAGGCTGATAGCTGCTAGAATAGTACTTGGTAATTTGATATTTTAAATATTTGTAAAATAAAGGGCAATCTAACATGTTATGTTAGAAAACTTTATTTTTTTAATTATTTTACACGGAAGAAATTTTAGACATAAAGTGCTTACTGCAAGTAGGGGAAAAAATTTATTGTTGGGTCTAAATGATAAAATATTAGAATAAAGACAGGAATTATTTGCCAGCTGATTGTTTTGCTTAAGTTTAAGTTTTAAAACTTCAAAGTATTTACAGTGAAACCTGACTGTTGAAGAGACAGAAAACTGTAACTTATCCTGTGCTTCAGCTCATTTATATTCCCTTGTACATGTACATACATTATTGAAGGCATTTTGATCGTTAACATAAACCATTTAATAATCATTTTCAGTAATAAAAAGTGTGCAAATAATTTACATTTGAATGTTTTATGAATACTGGTACCTTTGTACTAGATAACGTTGGAAATAAATCACCTGATTTTTTACAAATGCTTTTATCCTATTTTCAGATAATGCTTTATGATACAAATTAATTTGAAGAAGACCCAGTGTCTATTGCAAGATCAGCCAGATGAACAGAAAAAAAATGAATTAGTTGTGCATAATACTGGAAAGTGTTTTTATGTAAGTTGATTTTAACAAAAATTTTATTTCAACTGAACAAATCATTTAGCATCTGTGTGTTGATTATAGTTTTGTCTACTCCTATCTGAAGTCTTAGACAGTTATGGTGTATATTGAGGCCTGTATCATATTTTAAATCAGGCCATCAACCGAGTTGTCGTGCTTGAAGCTTCATAAAATTAATCCTTAAGTATTCATCATTCAGAATGAAATTTATTTGATATAACCCCACCCAGTTGAGCAGTACAGCAATCCCCATTTCTGTCAAAGCTTGATATCTTTGGAGTTGTTTGAACTGTCTTATAGATTGTGTTCAGTTTGATAATAAATTTTAATTTAGTATTGCCTGCTTATCAATGTAGACATGTACATGCAGTTATCTCATATTTTTGTGATCATAGGTCATAACAATTTCTAAGCATGTAATGCATTTGTATTTTTATTTTTAAATGTTTTCAATTCAATTTTTGCAGATGCAGACAGGAAGTAAAAGAAATGAACAAGACAGCAGTTGAAGGAGGATGTATAAAATTATGAACTTTTTTTTAAATATTGATGAGACTAAATTGTAAATACAGATTTATAAAATTTGTTTGGATTTCAATATGAACGGAAAAAAATAAATGTTAAATCAAAATATCTTTTCATTTCATTTATATCCCATGGTGAAATGTAGCTGTTTGAATTTGTTTACATTACATTACAATACATCAATGAGGGAAAATCATTTGCAGAAAGTTTGGAAATGAGAGATATTCTTTCCGAATATATAAACGATAGGGTCTGACAGGAACATTGTAGAACATTTTATTTGAAATGTCCAAATGGTCAGCTGCACACTCAAAGGGTATCTTAAAATGTAAGGAGGATATTTTTCAAACTTTTATGTAATAATGTTTATGATATTAAAAAACATTGGACTGATGTTTTGAAGTATGAAAATATAATAAAATTATTTTCAGAATGTTATGGGAACATTTTTACAGCATTTTAAAAATATTTGCTGTGCTGAAGGGAGAAATGTTTTCAGGATATTTATTAAATGTTTTGGATTTTTTATGACAAATATTTAAATGATATCAAAATAACATTGACATATAAATATTCTACGAACATTTTACTGATGTTTTAAAGTACAGAAAATGTTTCTAAGATGTCATAAAAATGTTACCAAAAATATTTTTAGAACATTTTTCATAAAATATTATTTAAACGTTTCCAGAAAATGTTTTTCAGATGTTTATTGAAAAATTAAGACAAATTTTTACATGATATAATAAAAATATTCACTTTTTGATATCCTGAAAACATTTAACTAATGTTTTGAAATACAAAAATGTTATTAAAATGTTGTATGAATGTTATCAAAATGTTTTTCAAATATTTTAAAATATGTTTCATTAAACGATATTTTAGAAAATATTTTTATGATATTTATTACACAATTTCAGATCATTATAAAAAATATTGGGGCGATGTTTTAAAAATATTTTGGAAAAATGTTTTAAAAAACGTTAAACCGCTGTTTACTGCACCATACATTTTAACATTTTTTTCATATTTTTCTGCGATATTCTTACAACATTATTGACAACGTTTTAAAAATGTTCTAAAAACATCATTCTGTTACCTGGGTGGTATGTGATCTGTGAACGTGATTTTATTAGTCACATATATACATATACGGAATTGAAAACAATTCGTTCAATGAAATGTACCTGGTACAGACAAAAAAAATGACCCCCCACCATCATTTTAATCACCCCTCTCCCTTTCTGTCCATGCAGGTAAAAAAAAACTAACTCCCTTTTTTCTCATTAGCAGAAATTCTGCAAATCAACCACGATTCTAAAAAATGATAAAAAAATATGTGTATATTCAAGAATATAAGAATACCAAAAAGGAATCCAAAAACCCATAGGACAAAACGATTCATCAAAGGAAAATGTACGACAGTTTCTTTTTTCTCCAACATCGGAAAGTCACAAAATTGCCGACCCGTATGATATACGTTTTTTTTCTTATATACATATAAATAGCAAAGTAAAAATATTTAGTTGGACATTTGTTTTTTTCAAGAATAACAATTTTTTTAATAAATCAAATTTATAACCTCATGTTTCTGAAATACGATTATTCATGATAAATTCCATTTTTTTTTAAATTTTAAAATTGTCCTAAAATAGTCACTATGTCCAAAAATAGTTGCTAGAGCTTCACTTATTGTTTTATGTTGTAAATAGCTTGATATATGTACTCTAAATAAACATTATATACACTTATAATTGTTTTATTTCTTTTTTTTTATCGGCATTTAATAGGTGATAATAAAAGTTGACAAATCCCTTAACGGTCAGATAATTAATTACTTCAGGTAGAATTCGACCCCGCTACAAAAAATCGTAAAACTTCATTAAACTTCACAAATAAACTATTTTGGATTTATTTTTTTTTTTTTTTGTATTCTATAAATATATATTTAAAAACTGTAAAATTACATACAAAAGTCATTTCAATTACAGCTAATTGCTTTTCAAAAGACTAAGTGCACTATCCCGAGCCATGCGGTGTTTAGACATCCTCCCTTTTCAAAATAAAACATCTTTTAAACTTACCTGTTCTACTAAATTAGATAAAAAGCAATAAGCAGGGCTGTCTCAACGTTTTTATTATTGGCTAACTCAATAGAATATTTATTTTCACACAGAAAAAAACAATAAGGAATCGTTATAAAGTATTTTTGTCCCTCTTCGATTATTTGAAAAACGGTTATTCTTTGCTTTCCATGCTAAGACATTGCTATGTAAATAAACGAAAATGTCCAAAATATTCGTACTTTAATTTATGGCTTTTGAGGACCCAAATGTCTTAATTGATCATTTGTCGCTATCGTTCGATGCTAGGTAACTGACTACGGCTATTGTAGCAGTAATTGTCCATAATATCATTAGGATGTAATAAAATGACCTGCATTTAATTAACATTTATACTGATATACCTGTAAAGGAAGCCCAAGGGACCACCCAGTGTTTCATAATTGACAAATGTGATAATGATGTTGTATATAATTAATAAAATGTACGATAACCAACCAAGTGTGGAAGCACTTCTGGATGAATTTTAAATTCTACAATATAATAAATATCAAATAAAAATAAACGTTTAATAACAAGAAAATATGAAATTTAAAAAAAAATTTATAGAGTTATATAAGATTAAAAATGGGCTAAAATAATTTGTTTGTTTTCAATAATAAAAAAAGCAGTAAAAAACTTAAATTTATTAACAAATTTCAACACCTTTGGTGTCATTTATTTATATCTGTTTAAAATTAAATTAGCATGCCAGGCCACAGCAAAAAATCTGAAAATATTTTTTTTTTCTAAATGTGGTAAGAAATATTTTTCAATATACGAATATTTATTTATTCATTCTTTTAAAATTCTTATCATTTGATTATCATGCATTTATACATAGAATATTTTAACTCATTAAATTTGGATAAAAGATTTTGTGCAAGTGGAAGCTCGTAAATATTCCTGACTGTGAAATAATTTCACACCTTTCACAGATATAATAATACATGTAGTAGGAGGTCTGCTGATACTTTTATCCAGGTGGGCATTGTCATAACAACTCATTTATTAAATTCATTTTAATATTTCCAAAGGCATTTCCATGTAAAGCAATATGGACCGCCACTATTTTTTGAATACACCGAATTATAATTTCACACCTGCTTGTTCTACAGGACATTGTATATTGTGCTAAATTCACAAAACTGTGTATATGTATACATAAAATTAAATCTTTGTAAGAAAACATGTATTTAATTTTTGGACCTAGTTAATCAAAATAGCCCCTAACAATGAACGTTAGCTCACATAAACCGCAATTCCGAATAGTTATATAATTATACATACATGGAGAACATGTATAATGTGATATGCATATAACTTAACACTATTTCAACATCTATTTGATTCGAATTAAACATGACAATACAACAATTGCTAATAATTTATTTTAAACAAAAACAAAAAAAACCAGTAAACTATAAATTATTTTAATTAATTCAAAATTTATTGAAATAAATTCTTGTCCCGCAAACAACTTCAATATATGGCAAACGCTAAAATTACCATATATGGCAAACACTAAAAAGTTACTTTATATGGAAAACGCAAAAATATGCCATTTACGATAAACGATACGATCACGATAAACAATACCATAAGGTATTCAAAACGATCAATGCTAAACGAAACGATGTACGATAAACCATACCATGCACGCTAAACGAAACACTAAACCATACGTTATACGCTAAAAGAGCGTTCATGGTATCGTTTATGGTATAAGGCCATCGTCCGTACATCGTTCGTTCAGCGTTCGTTCAGCATCCGTACATCGTCCGTACATCGTTCGTTCTTCGTCCGTACATCGTCCGTACATCGTTCGTTCAGCGTCCGTGAATCGTCCGTACAACGTCCGTACATTGTTCGTTCATCGTTTGAGTTGATAACTTTTACGTTACAGGATATGTACATGATGTTCTTTTCTTTTGACCATATATTTGCAGTAATAGTGATTGTTTGCTGGGCTTCTGTTGTCGTCTCAATTTTCGACTTTCAGACGTCCTTACAGATTCGCCATTCATTTTCAATTTCATTATCGGCATTGATTATTTTGAAATAAATGCTCCTGTCTATATAAGCATAGTTAGGAAAGTCACTTGTGTGAGTAAATATAATACCCAATTTTTGGAGTTACCACACAGATAAATAGAGGAAACAGATAATTGTAGATGGCTAGAATTATACCGAAAAAATTAATGTATTGAAAAATGGAAAGGTTGTGTACAGTGCAGAATATCTTGCAAGAAGTTTACAAAAGATGAAATTTCAGTTCTAAATTAGTCATTCATGTAACTCATGTTCTTATCAGTACCAATATGTAGTAACTGTCTAATGAAAACGTACATATTTAGGACAATAGAGATGTAAATATTTCCCAAAAAGGGAAATAATAATGATAATAAACATGCTTTCATTGTTAGAAAAGGGATGCACCACTGTAGGTTTGATGGCGTTAAATGATTGGTATGTAATTGCTGGTCCTTCCCGTAATTAGTTTTGTTGATTAACGCACCTTTTTCCTTCTATTTTTGTCCTATTGAATTAAGTTTAATACCACGGCTTTACTATATTATTTAATGAAAACGTTTACCAAAACAAAACTCGACAGTCACATTTGACAGCTGTACCGTTATTGGCGCACCGTAAAACGCGTTCTGTATAAAGGTTTAACATAACAGTTCAACCCCAGTACTACATTTCTGTCTACACCTATTCACAGACGTTTCCGGTCGTTTATGTTAGTAAATATATGCCTCAATAGTTTCTAGTTCTATGTATTAAAATTTATAATATATGAAATAAAAAAATTTCATGGCTATTTATCTTGTTTATTATTTATGTCAGTAATTCTATGGCAATTCAATAAATCAGACAACAGATGCTGGGAGAGGCCACCTTTATTAGCTGATAAGCTCCTCTGCTGCAAATCCATCAGGTGTCAGTGCTAAATATGGCGTTTTTGTAACTCCCACGATGAAACAAGAGAAAAATCGCCATAGATAAACTTCATTACACTCAAG
Organism: Mytilisepta virgata; assembly: GCA_028015205.1. NCBI lineage: Eukaryota > Metazoa > Mollusca > Bivalvia > Mytilida > Mytilidae > Mytilisepta > Mytilisepta virgata. The sequence goes on along the minus strand of CM051511.1, from coordinate 31,028,906 downwards.
TAACACTGGATATAAATAAAGAAAAAATCTAATCCGTCGAAAAACAGTAATACTTCTTTAATCAAAAAAGAACAAAATTGCTAAAGGTAGCCATATGCCCCCTGCCACAGAGAAAAGTTGACGACCCAAACGATATACAAAATGTGTATTATTGAGATGGGGGCAATGTATGGATATCAACAAATAATAAACAAATGCAGTCTCAGAGGAGTTGCGTCCACAATGTTCCTATTTTGTCGAATGCAGAAAACGATAAAGTCCTATAACTTCCGTAATTTTTTTAGAATCAAAATGGCAGTGCAATAGGATCAAGTACAAAAAATGGCAAACAAAATCCTAAAAAATTTAAGGAAATCCGATCAGGGGTCTCAGAGGAGTTGCGTCCACAAATAACTCACCATTACTAGGTCTCTTCGTTGCGTTGCGGTGGAGGACAATAAAAAACTTGCGTCCACAAAGTGTTCCTGTAGTGTCACATTCGCAAAATAATTAATGTCCTAGAACTCCCCTTAAATTTGTGATATGATCAAATACAACGTGTTCGTATAGTGTCACATGCAAAAAACGTCCCATAACTCCCTTAAAATTGGTCGAATCAAAATGGCGGTGCAATATGATAAGTATAAAGGTGACTAACAATCTACAAAGTTTGAACGAAATCCGATAAGCGGTCTTAGGGGAATTGCGTCAAAAAGTGTTATGATAGTGTCACATGCAGAAAAACGTTCGAATCCCACAACTCCCGTAAAATTTGTCGAATAAAAATCACTGTGCGATAGGGTCAAATACATGTGGCCCCAACAATCTTACAAAATTTGAACGAAATCCGATCAGCGGTCTCAGAGGAGTTACGTCAAAAAGTATTCCTATGGTGTCACATGCAGAAAAAAGTTAAAGTCTCAAAACTCCCGTAAAAGATGTTGAATAAAAGTGGTGGTGCGACAGGATCAAGCACATGTGGTGATTAACAATCCTACAAAATTTGAATGAAATCTGATCAACGGTCTCAGAGGAGTTGCGTCCACAAAGCGTTCCGATAATGTCGAATACAGAAAAAAGTTGAAGTTCCATAACCCCCGTAAAATTTGTCGGGTCAAAGTGGCGGTGAAATAGGATAAAGTACAAAAGGTGACTAGCAAAATCCTACAAAATTTGAACGAAATCCGATCAACGGTCTCAGAGAAGTTGCTTCCACAATTAACTGTGACGGACGGACTGACCACCGGACACACAGACACGGACCGTTACTAGGTCCCTTCGTCGCGGTGATACGAGGACAAAAAAAATCTGTTCTGTAGTGTCACATGCACAAAAGCATTAAAGTTCCACAATCGAATCAACATTATTGTGCGATAGGATCAAGTACATATGGTGACTAGCAATCCTACAAAATTTGAACGAAATCGAATAAGTGGTCTCAGATGAGTTGCGTCCACAACGTGTTCTTTAAGTGTCACATGCACAAAAACGTTTAAGTCCCATCAATCCCGATAAATTTGTCGAATCAATAGGGTCAAGTACATGTGGTGACTAGGAATCCTACAAAATTTGTTCCTATAGAGTCGAATGCAGAAAAATAGTTAAAGTCCAATAACTTCCGTAAAATTTGTTCAATCGAAATGGCAGTGCGATAGGATGAAGTAAATATTGTGACTAACAGTCCTACAATTTTTTTTAGGAAATCCCAATCGGAGGAGTAGTGTCCACAAATAATTGTGACGAAAGGACGTACCGGACACAGACCATTACTAGGTCCCCCAGTCGCGTTGCGGCGGAGGACAAATACTTTTACGGACGGACGGATGGACCCATGGACGCATACCATTACTAGGTCCATCAGTGGCTTTGCGGCTGGGGACAAATACTGTGACCGACGGACGGACGCGGGCAGGCCATTAATAGATCACTCCGTCGAGTGACAATTAGCGCATGCACTTACACGTTTTGAAGTTAGAATGACCCAGGACAATAGAAAGTGTGCCTGAATAATATTTGACCAGTTTCTAAATTCTTTGATCAGATAAAAACGATTAACAACATAAAATATTTTCAGTGGCTTTAAAAATTGAATTTTGCAAATGTCTTCTTTGGATTAACGTAATAAAACTTAATGTCAATGCGAAGTAATTGAAAGTATCCTACAGTTTTCTATTTTTTGTCAGTATGTAAAGCTAATCGAAATACACTGGAATATGAAATAAAAAGGGGGGTACCCAGGCTTATTTTTTTGCTATAACCTTTTGAAAATGCGTTCTGAAATTAACTTTTAATATAGGTTATATAGGGAAAACGTCAATTTCTCGACAATTTTTCTCGGAAAGTCTATAAAAACCATAGATATTAATCCTACAGTATCTTGAAAAACTAATATTATATTGCCTCATCCACGAGCTTTCTGATGATATAAAAATATTTGGGGGTCCCCATGCTTGATTTTATTTATTATTCGTTGAATGACAATGTTTGATTTTCATGTTGTCGATGGATGATTTGTATTGCAACTGTATCCTTACAGTCCCGTAAAATATTAAACTAAATCACAGTGCGTCAAGTGGACCAATTACAACTCCACGTAATTTGAAAACAACATTTTCTACTTCAAAGTGCGTTCAATTTAGAGGTATTTTCGTTATCACAAAATAAAAATTTCTAACCAAAAATTCTTGCATGCGAGAGATAAGCAGGAGTGTAAAGATCCATAAGGATAATTGACGACGGAAACATTTTTCACACAGTGGGAGCTGATAATGCCTTATTTTGGCTCAAATATTCGCCGTTAAATCCCTTACAAATTATACCAAACCAAACTGATTTTTAGGTGGTTGGATTTCGCCGCTGCAATTTTTTTGCCGCTTCATTTAAAAATAAAAGCTCAAAATTCGACCCTAATTCAAATTAAAAATAAAAAGTTGTGTCACACTTAAGTTTTATATTAGCCTGAAAAAACACCCATCCCGTGAGAAAAAAATTAAGTTTGCTCGCTCGCACCTATATTTACCCTTTAAAAAATCCAAAGAACTTAAAATCAATTTTCTTGTAAGCAAATTAAAAAACAATTAATGTACATTCTCAATGCATCATGTCATGAAATCATAAAATTAAGCTAATATCGGTCACAATTTCAATCGATTCAGTTTAATTCGCAGTATTCAAATGCCGAAGCGGTACGAATTAATTCCAATACCAGGCGAATTCTAGAGAAAGGTGAAATTGCAAAGACGTTTAATCAATAATATAAGAAACACTATTTTCTTAAAAGGATAATGAGGACCGTCTTCACTTGCTTGACATTTTTTTTTATCTCTCCATCAAAGTAAAATGATGTTATATGCGCAACTTGACGTCATATATGCATTCGCGTTATTTACTTAGTGTACCCGTGATCTAAATGTCAATAAGGTGACTTACGGCGTGGTAATACCATGGAGGTAGTACACTGTACATAAATACATAAATTTAAACTAAGCAAATTACTTGCATAATATTTACTGTACAAATAATAACACGTTCATATGATTCTGAAACGAATTACTCTAAATATGCGTTTACAGACAAAATAATGCTTTCGAATGCGTTTTGATAATAAAGGGACGTGTGAACGCACAATGCGTTTTTAAACGTTTCGAAAAAGTTTTGCGTTGCGTAATAACTGTACGTCTGAACACACCATTATTTCTTCCTTAGGGCGACTCCACTGCTCCTCCAGAGTCCACGTCATAATGCCTACGACGTCAGACAATCAGTCGGGAACGTAATACAATGACAAGGGGCTGTTATCCTTGAAACGGTTAACAAATGAACACCAGATGGCGTTCAGTTACTTCGCCTTAACTTAAATACAATTTCTCATACTGATCAAATTTGATTGATAATTGATGCAGGTCAAAAGTTTCTCCAAACACTTTTTTGCAGTAATGCTGTAACTGGCATGTTTGGATTCTGATTTCTACTCATTTCTGTTTGATTCCATGTCTTCTTAGACCGTTTTTTTAGATCACATTTTTTCAAATCAAAATTATTCAAATCAAATTTTGGAAGCTATTATTTTTTTTAAGAAATGCTCCCAGTCAGAATTAGAAGTATCGAATATCCCCTATTGAACAGTATTTACTTTCTTTGCCCAAGTAATTCTTCCAAACATTTGATTTATTTAATTTAAATTCACATACTATTACAGTGGTGCATACCTTATCAAACTTCTATACGCATAAATTACTCTTAACACTTAGAAAAACACAATTATTATAAAACAAGTAGTTGGTTTTAAGAAGTACTTTGTTATAGTAATACACATTTGAGATAAATAATTTCGACTGACTGCAGACTGTGTAAATTATAAATATCAAAGACATAAAAGTAAATGATGAAATCTAATGATAAGAAAACTTCCCACGAATCTTTGCTAAACGTAAAAGAAAACATATTTAAAACACAACAATTTATCGTAGTGGTTGTTCGTCAGCGTGTTTAATTAAATTAAAAATATCAACATCGGGCCAATACGACAAACATTGAATCAGGACAGTCACATAACGTCTATATTCATGATTATATTTTTTTTTCATTTTGTACATGACTATCGCATATAATGAATTGGTCACATAAATACATTTGGACCCACTAAAAGTCACATAATGTGCATTTCCCGAACAGGTACGGAGGGACAGACAGAAGTGGGAGATAACAATATCCCTGAACGTAATAGCATGAAGGAATCTTGTCTCAGACTAATCGGAGCGATCTTAAAACGAGCTGAGTGTAGTCCTGTCTTAATTTTAATCTAGTGAGCAATTTGAATGACACACATCCAGAGTAATTCCAGATAGAGTGTTGAATGTATACATACAGTACGGATCATTTAAAACGTTACCCTCAAGCAGACATTTAAAACAGAGATTACGACCGGTTCAAGTTAACTTAGACCAGAAATTATGACTGGTCCGTTTGGTCATAATCTCTGCATAAAGTTAACATGAGGACAGAAATGGTCCTAATGACTGTTCTTAGGACCATGACTAGGATCGTGTCTGGTTCGTCCTTAGGACAGAGCATGCGCACTAAGTTTGTTCTGGCGACCGTTTTCGTCCTAATGATAAAATATGTCGCTGCTTTAGGACCGCGCAGTCGTAGTATTCCATATGTACTTCAATTCTGGAACTGGTCATCAGAATGCCGCATGAGTAATTTAAATTCTTTAAATCAAAACAAATAATTTGCTTCTAAGACATTCAACTGATTTTGTTAAAATGTTTAATGTTACTTATAGTACGCAGACTTACAAAATCAATCGTATTTTAGTATATATAATTTTTAAGTAACTTTTTTCTTTTTAACTGTAAATTTTATCTCATCTAAAGTAACAATACAAGACTTTTCAAACCTGACATATGCTTATCATATATTTTGATGAAGTTTTGACATGAATTTAGTTCATACATTTCTTACGGTCTCTTAAAAGGCTTCTCTATGACTTACGGTAATATATGTTAGATGAAATAATTTCAATCTCACAGTGAAAAAACACAAAATTTAGCTTTCAACCAATATTATGTAAATAGTGTGCGATATAAGACAAAAGTGATTTTTGTTATAACAGAAGACTTTTTTCAAGTTTCAAACGTGACATGTACTTATTTAATACCTTTAAGAACTGTTCACATGAATTAAGTTCATAAATGTGATTCGGTATCCTAAAAAGTTTCTCTTCACTTACCGTAATACTTTCCTGATAAGAAAAAATCTAATTTTAGAGAGAAATCAGGCAAACGTTAGCTTTTCAAACATTTTAAGGATGATACTTAGTTAAATTTAGCCATATAAGATTATGCGATATAGGATAAATATGATTTTTCAGATGCTTTTTTTTGCTTTCATTTATTTTGATAGACAGTAAGTTGATAAATTTGTTACCGTTTTCAAAAAAAGTCTCTCTGCGACTCAATGTAGTACTTTTCTGATGAAATAAATTTCAATATCACAGTGCAAAAATAGAAAATTTTGCTTTTTAACCAATTTCAGGTTGAATGTTAATCAAATTCAACTCTATCAGTGTGTGATATAGATGACAAAAAGTGATTTTTGTTAATAAAGATGACTTGTGTAATTTCAAGTGAAAACATATGTTTCAATCTTGAAAGATAAATATTTTATACTTTTAGGAATTTTGACATGAATTTAGGTCAAACAATTTCATACACTATCTTCAAAAGCTTCACTGCAATTTACCGTAATACTAGTTTCATAAAAATATTCAATTTTGCATTGAAAAAAACACAAAAGTTAGCTTTTCAAACTTTTTGGGATGATACTTAGTTCAATTTTGCCATATAAGATTGTGCATTATAAGAGAAATGTATTTGTTTTATAATGCTACTATTTTAAAGAACATAGACAAGATTCTAACTTGTCATATGCTTATTTTTACTTTTATTAATTTTTAATATAAATTTCGTTGATAAAATTGTTATGATATCCAAAAAAGCTTCTCTGACACTTACCGTAATAATTGTTTGATAAACAAATTTATAAATTTTAGAATGAAAAAACACAAAAATCAGCTTTTCAAATATTTTTAGGATCATACTTAGTTAAGTTTAGGCATACAAGATTGTGCGATATAGGATAAAAATGAATGTTGTTATGATGCTACTGTTTTTGAAAGAAAAGATACAAGTTTCTATCTTGTCATATGCTTATTGTTACGTTCATTAATTTTGATAGAAAGTTAGTTGATAAATGTAAAACGTATCTAAAAAAGAAAGCCATTCTGCGTCTTAGCGTACTACTTTGTTTATGAAAAAAAGTTCAATTTCACAGTGAACAAACACATAATATAGCTTTTCAGCCAATTTCAGGTTCACATTTAATCAAATTCAGCTCTATCAGTGTTTGTGATATATGACAAAAGTGATTTTTACGAAGTTTTGACATGAATTTAGTTCATACATTTCTTACAGTATCTTAAAAGGCTTCTCTGTGACTTACTGTAATACATTTTAGATGAAATGATTTCAATCTCACAGTGAAAAAACACAAAATTTAGCTGTTCAACCAATATAATGTTTATACTTAGTCAAATTAGGCCATATCAGAGTGTACGATAAAAGACAAAAATAATTTTTGTTACAACAAAAGTTTGTTTAAAGTAAAAATATAAGTTTCAACATAAAATATGGTTAATTTATACATTTATGAAGTTTTGACATGAATGTAGGTCAGAAAAAGTTTAAAAGTTTCACTGCGACTAACCGTAATACTTGTTATATAAAAAAAAATCAATTTCACAGTGGAGAAAAACAACATTTAGCATTACATACATTTTTAGGATGATACATAGTTAAATTTAGCCATACCAAGAGTGCGAAATAAGACTTTAACAAATATTTCTAATGTACCTGAAGTGTTGTTTCTTTCAAATTCAAGTTTCAGTATTGACTTAACATCAACATTTATACTTTTATTTTATTTTATATTTGAAAACTTATCATCTGTATTTTCTTTAACTAGTATCATCAGAAATTCATATATTTTATTTCATTTGACAATAAGAATAACTTTGTGTACATTAGAACTTATTAAAATTGGAACCAAACATATCAATATAAATATTTTATAATTTTTGCACTGAATATTATTTACTCAGTATAACATAATCAATCAAAAATAAGAAAATAACATTTTATTTATCGCCGTGTAATTGTTTTTCGTCCTAGGACGACCCATGCCCATTTCGCATTTAGCAAAAAGAATAATTATTCAAATCTCTGCTTTTGTCACGTGAACAGCGCGTCCGCAGTTAAATAAATCGGGGGAGAGATTTGAAATATCAATAAAGCAGAGATTATGACTGGTTCTAATCTCTGGTTTTTGGTCCTGGAGTAGAGATTTGAACCAGAGATTATGTTAACTCGAAGTTAACTTGAGGTGATGTTTTAAATGAACCGTACTGTAGACTGGATCAAAAATAGGAAGTTCAATATTGAATAAAACGTCTCAAGTTTTATTTAACAGTGTTATAATTATATTTTGACACTGGTAACAGTTTTATCGTTTTCTTGTTGTTATATAGCCCACGCTGTTATAAAAAGTTTTGGCTTTATCATACTTATCAACGGCAACATTCGCCAGTTTTCTTATGTGATTTTTATTCTTTTGACCATATATTTGCAGTACTAGTGAATATTTGCTGGAATACTGTTCTCGTCTTTCCATTTGCGAAATTCATACGTCTTTACTGATTCGTCATTTCTTTTTCAATTTCTTTGTCGCAATTGATTATTTTCAATTGAATGTGTCTGTCTATATACACCTAGCTCCAAACGTTTCCAATAACTTATATAAGCAAATATAAGCTCCAATTGTTTTCCAGTGCAGAATATCTTGGTGAAATTTCACTTGTAAATTTTTAGGACAATATCTAATAACTGGCTAATAAAGAGGTATATTTAGGACAATAGACAAGCAACAATTTCCGAGAAAGGGAAACATTAATGATAATGAACATGTTTTCCATTGTCCGAAAAGGCAAGCAACACTGTAGGTTTGATGGCGTTAGCTGATTGGTTTGTAATTGTTGGCCATTCCGATTATTTGTTTTGCTAATTAACATACACTTTTTTTTCTATTTTTGTCCAATTGAATTAATTTGAATACTATAGTTTTACTATATCATTTAATAAAACGCTTACCAATACAAAATTTTACAGTCAAAATCTTGACAGCTGTACGATTATTGACGCACCGTAAATAGCGTTCCGTTTAAAGGTATACCATAACAGTTCAACGCCAGTACTACATTTCTGTCTACACCTATATGCATTCCATTGCTATGTATCTTGTTTGTTATCTGTGTCATTAATTTAGTAATTTGATTACAATTCAATATATCAGCCGGATGATATAGGGATCGGCCATATTTACTAGATGATAAGCTTCCTAATGCTAATCCATCAGATGTCAGAGCTAAATCTACCGTTTATGTGGCACCGCCACTGTTAAACAAAAGAAAACTTGTCATAGATAAATTGCATTACACTCAAGTAACAATTGGATATAAATAAAAGAAAAAAAATAAAATCCGTCGAAAAATAGTAATACTTCTTTATTGGAAAATAATTAGGGCATGAACTTACAAGTTTGAAAGTCAGAATGAACCAGGATAATAGAAATATTTAACCAGTTTCTAAATTCTCCTCTAAGATAAAAACGGTTATCTACATAAATGATTTTTAGTGGCTTTGAAAATGAATTTTTGCAAATGACTTCTTTATATTAACCTAAAAACACTAAAAAAACTACGTCGCATACTGATATTTGATGACTGACATCCTTGAATTATGTTTTTTAAAGTCCTTCTATTTGATTTCATGTCCTGTTCAACCGTCTTTATACACCACATTTTTCAAAATGATTCAAATAGAATTGTGGAGCCTACTATTTGTTATAGTCCAACTGATTTGTGAAAAAAATGTGAGTTTGATGATAAAAGCATCAAATTTGGCATGGTGGTAGTAATGGAAACCCTTAACAATATTAGCCGTGGATCCAACTTGAAAATTCAAAATCGCGGCCTTTCTCATGTTGTAAGTTGCAAACAGTTTTTGCTTTGATTTTAAAGGGATAAAAATAGACAACAAATGATGAAATGAGATTAAAATATGAAGGCTAAATAATTTATTTTGTCATTTTAGGCACATAAAAGCCCGAAATACGTTAGTATGGTAAAAGCCATGTGCAAGCATTCTGTATTAAAATGGGTTAAATACTGGCAAATGACTACGAATTGTCGATTAAGGTATGTTAAGTTATCAGGGGCTTTACACCTAGATAGAGATCTGCTGAACATTGTCGTTATATATATATATACATGTTCTTTTTATACTTTTAATTTCAGTGCTTTCGTATCCCCTGTCAATTAAGCGATCAGTGAAGTCATGCTGTCTGTTAGCATAGTCGAAATATTTAACAATGCCCTGATTTCCACAATCCTTTACAATGAAGAGATCATCTCTGTATTTGCAAAAGTAGAGAATTCTCGTACATTTTTTCTAGGTTAGTCCCTCGAATTTGACTTGTCTTGTTCTTATCAGGGGCATGATTATTATACTTTCATATTCTAATGAGGTAAATGTTGCCTCGTCAGATTTTGACAGATTATTCTTTGCCGGTTTTATGCATAATCTATAGATTTCTAAGCGTGTGTTGAAGATGTATGTCTCTAGTGTCGTGTTCAACTTTTTAATGCAACATAACTATTACCATACTAACGGGTTTAGAGCTGTCATGTGAATTGCGGTGCTAAGATGAGATGTGGACAATCCTCCTTAAACTTACAAGGCAGCATTATCCTCATTAAAATCTTATGAAAATATAATATTCAGACGCGCTGATAAGAACAACACAACGGTTATATGTGACAAAGATGAACAAGTAGTGATTTACATTATGAAGAAATCGAAATCTTTCATACAGATGAATATAAACAAAAACATAATGAGCATGATGTACACAATGCATTGAAATACCTCACAGAAAAATTGAGCAGGCCGGTTATATCTGCGTCCAAAAATACTCAAATTAGATCTGACACTCATTGATATGATGCACAAGGATAAAACACTTTACATAGAAGCTAATATTAATGGTAGACCCATCGTCCCTCTATGTGGTACATCATTTGGGCAGGTACGGCGTTTCATAGACACTTCTACTACCAGCAGGGCTCTAACAACCCACATATACTGTATTAGAGATTCCATAGATTTCATTCATAAAATCGGACTCATAAAGATCCCTCCAAGGGCCAAATTGGTAGGGGCTGACCTAGAGAAAACGTACACTAAACACACTACGAATTGGTTGAATTGATTAAAAAGGCCTGGCCTATTATAGAGAGCAGCGAGAAGAAATTTCCGATTTCTCCTCTGGAAGAAACTTTGAGTTTTGGTGATAAGAAATTTTGCCAGAGCACAGGTGTTCGGATGGGAAACTCCTTATCCCGGGAAATTACGGACCTTAGGGTTTTTGAAATAATCGAAAAAACTGTTCGTACATCCAGAAAAAGAGATAAAATTATATACGTTTGCAGATACACGGATGATCTCTTTCGGGTTATGGATTGTGAGAATCAGGAATAGATTTGAAAATAGATTCTTAATATTACAACCTGTCTAAAAAACAAAGATCATCACATCACTCATCATCTACCTTCAAGGGGTTCATAAAAGGGGAAATGATAAGGTCTAAGAGATGTAACAATGATAGGCAAGATTTCCAGATTCAGTACAAAAACTTTACTGATCGCTTACTTGACCGGGAATACGAACGCAGTGAAATTGAAAGTTAATGATGATGAAATAAAGCATATTTTTTTGTAAATAAACCAATTATTGCGTACAAACAAAATAAGAATGTGAAAGAAAAACTAACACTCTGATATGGCTTAGTTTGACTAACTTAAAGTATGAATCTAAAAGTGGTTCAAAAGCTAAATTACTTGTATTTTTTCTTTAAAAACAGTAGCATTCTAATATAGCTAAATTTAACTATGCATTATCCTATGTATATGTCTCAAAAGCTAAATGTTTTCTTTTTTTTTTCACTGTAAAATGGAATTATTTTGATCAAACAAGTATTACGATAAATTGCAGAGACGTTTTTAAATATACCGTATGAAAATTTTTGAGCTAATTGCATGTAAGAAATTCCTAAAAGTATAAAATATGCACCCATCAAGTTTTTTTCTCATACATTGCACACTCTGATAGAGCTCTATATGATTAAATATCACCCTAAAATTGGTTGGAAAGCTAAATTTTGTGTTTGTTCACTCTGAAATTGAAATTTATTTCATAAAAAACTACTATGGTAAGTCCCAGAGAGACTATTTTGGATACTGTATGTTTGATAAGCTAAATTTTGTGTTTTTTAAGTTGAATTTCTTTTTCATCAAAAAATTACTGCGGTAAGTCGCAGAGATACTTTTTTGGATACCGAATGTTTGAAAAGCTAAATTTTGTTTTTTTTTTTCACTGTGAAATTCAAATTGCTTTTATCAAAAGAGTACTACCGTGAGTCGCAGAGAGACTTTCTTGGATATCATATGTTTAAAAAACTAATTTATTTATTTTTTCACTGTTCAATTGAAATTGTTTTCATCAAAAGAGTACTACGGTAAGTCTCAGAGAAACTTTTTTGGATACAGTATGTTTGAAAATCTAAATTTTGTGGTTTTTTTCACTGTTTTTATCAAATAGATATTACGGTAATTGACAGAGAAACTTTTCCAGATACGGAATCAAATTTATGAACTAAGTTCATTTGAAAAATTCCTAAAGGTATAAATAAGTATATGTAAAGTTTGAAACTTGTATTGTCACTTTAAAAAAACATTTGCGTTAAAACAAAAATCACTTTTGTCTGATATCGCATACCCTGATAGGTCTTAATTGTACTTAGTATGAACATAATATTGGTTGAAAAGCTAAATTTTGTGTATTTTCACTGTGAAATTGAAATTTTGTCATCTAAACTGTATTAGGGAAGAAACATATGAAACATGTTTAAGATACAGTAAGATATATATATGAACTAAATTCATGTGAAAACTTCATAAAAACATAAGATAAGCATATGTCAGGTTTGAAAAGTTTTGTATTTTTACTTTAGAAAAAAAATCAAATTAATCTTATATCAAACAATCTGGTAGGAATAAAATATATAAAAATGACATCAAACCTAGTATAGCCAATATCTACTAAAAAGAAACAAACATGAAATAATAAAAAGAACCAAAACAAATAAATAAATATTTTTTAATGCAAATTTGTATTCCCTAGTAGGATACTAAGATTTGATAAATAAAAATAATGAAAAAATAAAGATGAAGATTACAGTTGAAAGAAAAAAGTTACTTAAAATTCTATATATATATATATATATATATATATATATATATATACTAAAATACGAATAATTTTGTGATAGATTGCTTACTTTAACATGAAACATTTTAACAAAATCAGCTGAACGTCTTGTAACCAAATTAATTGTTCAGATTTAAACATATTAAAAAATTTCAACTACGCATGCGCTTCGCTGGTGACCAGTTCCAGAATTCAAGTACATTTGGTATTCTACGCATGCGCCGTCCTAAAGCAGAGACAGATAGTGCGTATACCCGGTCCTAAGGACGAAAGCAGACCCGGTCCTAGTCGTTGTCCTCAGAACAGTCATTAGGACCATTTCTGTCCTTAACCATGTTAACTTTATGTAGAGATTATGACCAAACGCACCAGTCATAATCTCTGGTCTAAGTTAACTTGGAACGGTCATTATCTCTGTTTCAAATGTCTGCTTGATGGTGATGTTTTAAATGATCCGTACTGTATTCACGGACGTTTACAATTGTTTATGTTAGTCAATATCAGCCTCTATAGTTCCTAGTTCTATGTATTAAAAGTATATATTATTTAATATATATATATTTCGCGGCTATATATCTTGTTTGTGATCTGTGTCAGTTATTTAGTTATGTGATATCAATTCAATATATCAGACTGCTGATGCAGCGAGAGACCATCTTTACCAGATGACTTCCCTGCTGCAAATCCAGACTGCCACGGTTAAACAACAGAACATAGGCCAATCGCATTACACTGAAGTAACACTGGATATAACTAAATTAAAAAAAATCTAATCCGTCGACAGTAATACCTCTTTATCGGACAAAAATAATTAGGGCTTGAACTTACAAGTTTTAAAATAAGAATAACCAAGGATAATAAAAATTTTGTCTGAATAATATTTGACAAGTTTCTAAATTCCCCTCTAAGAAAAAAATAGTTAAAACATTAATGATTTTTATTGGCCTTTAAAATAGATTTTTTGCAAATTACTTCTTTACATCAACCCAATGAGACTTAAATTCTACTTCTCATACTGATAATGTGATGAATAATTTATACAAAGAAAATGTTCCTCCAAACAAAACAAACTAGCATGCTTGAATTCTGTTTTCTGAGGTCACTTCTATTTGATTCCTTGTCTTCTTGAAGCGTCTTTTTACACCACATTTTTCTAAATTATTCAAATCAAACTACGGAACCTAGTATTTGTTAGAAATTCACAAATATCAAATATCTCCCTATTGCATAGTATTTACTTGTTTACCCCAGTAATTCTTCCTAACGTGTTTTTTTTTTTCATTGAAGTTCACATACTTTTACATTGGTGCATACCTTACCAAATTATGTGCGCATAAAATCTTCTGTTAAATTAACGCTTAGAAAATATAACATGTAGCTGCTTTGTTCATTGTTGCAGTGATATACAGTACAGATAAAGAGATTACATAACTGTTAATTATAAATATCAAAGACATACAAGTAAATGATTAAATCTAATGATACAAGAACTTACCTCTTTCGGCTGAAAGTGAAAGAAAAGATATAATGAAAAACATAACAAAATATAGTCGTTGCTGTTCGTCAGCCTGATTCATTCACTGAAAAATATTAACATCAGGTCAATACGCCAAACATTGGAGCAACAACAATTCAAGCATGGAAATAAGTATATAATAACACCATATTCCTCCTGTAAAATAACTTGTTTCGAAACTTATATAGTTCCACTAAATTATGCAGTTCTTACAGTTATCTCAGGTGATTTTTTTGTGGTTTTTCAATACTTAGAGACTTTGCTAGGAAAAAATTAAGTAAAAATACTTATTGAAAATAACATGTATGGAAATTGTTTTTTTTCCAATTGATTAAAATAACATGGTTTTAGCATATAATGTAACAATTCATTTACAAAAATTTTTCGAACATTTTATTTCACATTCACAATCATATAGTTTATTGACGTAATGTAAGATGTTTTCGGGCATTTAGTTTTTGACAAAATTAGTTCATATCGTTCCATTGGTCATACAAGAAATTTTCGCCGATGAAAAACTCTTCTATTACATGTATTTGTCAATATGTGCATTTGACTTCTATATAGTATTGTTATTTACTGTGTGTGGATCCGCGGGTGTTTGGAATTTTAATTTCCAAATGTAGGGCGCACGGTTTTCAATAACCAGGATGTTTTCACGGGAGAAATAGTGGATACAACAGCCTAAAAGTTGATTTAGGTAGAATTTCACTTTACAACATTTACCAAATAAAAAAATGAACTTGTCACTTTAAATTTTCTTAAGACATGACCTGAAATTATTACTCCAATTACAATCAGATTAACAGTGAGTTGTAAAGTCCTTAACCGAATTTAAACCAGAAATATGTTGTTGGAACCGACAGTGATACCCGCACACCCACATGTAGTTTAATTTAAAAAAAATACTACTGGTTCAACAAGTGGAGAGTTTTTCCGACTGTTACTATTTTATTTGTACTTTTCAAATCTTTTTCATATATCAAGTCTGACTTCTGTAAAACATTATGATAAAAAATTAATGCAAAAATAAACCAGTAATCATTTGCGAGTGACAGATAATCTTCTGACGTCAAATGGGCCATTGCCATTGTACATTAGAAAACGCTCCAAATAGAAAAAAAAACGTTTGCATATTCTCTTTCACTTATTTGTATTCTACAATTAATACATTTATGTTGGTATTACAAAATCCTTATATTCTACGTTTCACTTCTATAACCATTTGTATCATCAAAAATTGTTACAGACTGAGTAATGTCTACACTATCCGCGGATTACTAGTTCAGATTTTAATTTTGTAATTACCTATTAAAAAATGAACTTGTATTTAAAATTTCTCAAGCCAATACTTGAAATTATTACTCGAATTACAATCAGATTAAAAGTTAGTTGTAAAGTCCTTTACCGAATTTAAACTACAAATTCAAAGATCTAAAATACCTTATTACCTGCTTACATATGTTCTGCAAACATTCTATCAAGACATTTAATCACTAAATGCAATAAAAGCGGGGAAAAACTTAAGGACACAAGTATAAATTCATCGTTTTTTAAAGTTCATCACCGGGGCCCCAAGTTATGAAAATAACAATTTTGAAAGGCTATTGCCCATCACATATGTTGTATGACAATACTGAATAACAAGTAAATCCATTTAATTGAAAGACGAAAGGACTTTACGTAACAGGCTTAAACTAATAATATTGGAAAATAAATGTGTATCCTTTACCGATGTCAACTTAACAAGCAAAGATTGGCAGTATTCAAAACTTGACCATGTATCCCGATTTCAGAAAAATAAACATTCGAAACCCTTGTTGCGCATCTACATTTGGTGCAAGACAATACCCTATACAAATAAAATGCATCAATTTAAAAATGAAAGAGGATTTCAGGTCACATGCTTAAATTCATAATTTTCGAAGTTTGACCACTGTCGGTCTAAATTGAAAAAAAAATCAAGTACGATATTTCGCATATACATATAGTGGATACAAATACTGTGTAAAACTCAAATACTTCAATTGAGAAATGACAGATGAGTTTGCGTCGGAAGCTTAAATTGACTCGAGCCCAAATTTTAGAAAATTAAAATAATTGTAAATTCTTATTGCGCTTCTGCACATGGTGCATCATACTACTTTATAGAAACAAAATACATCAATTAAAAATGAAAGACGAGCTTACGTCACAAGCTTGATTTCAAAATCTTCGAATTTCTACCCTTGTGAGTCCCTTGTTTAGAAAATCAAAATTTCAAAACAGCATTGCCAATCTACAGTTAGTATGCAACCATTCTATATAGAAATTAAATTCCTAAACTCAAAAGAGAAAGAGGAGTTGTTGACAAATGAACGTTTGACGGACACAGGGAGACAATCTCTATATCTCCGAACTTTCTTCAAAAGTGCGCGGATTAAAAATATTGAAATTATCTTTAAAAATATTAAAAGGAATCGATTCCAAAATGATTCAGTATATTGTTTAGAAGAGTTCAAACATTTGACTACACGTTGAATGTTCAACACAGGTAAAAATAAAGTTTCAAAACAAACCGCGGATATCCAAGGGAAAAGTTCGACAAACAAATAACACTAGATTGAGGTAGACTGAAGCGACAGTAATTCTTGCAATTCCATAATGTTGTATCCCTGTGCACCTCTTTCACATTGATATATTTGAATACATGCCCAAATTTTTGAAAATCAAAATTTTAAAACCTTACTGCTCATCTGCATATAGAGTATGACACTACTGTATAGAAATAAAATGCATAAATTTTCAGTCACCAGGATAAAATTTGAAATGTTTTGAAAATCAAAATTTTAAAACCCTATCGCGAATCCACATGCAGAGTATGACAATACTGTAAAGAAATTAAATGTACGAAGACAAACATGAATGTGATATACTATATAGAAATCAAATGCATAAAATGAAAATATGAAAGAGGACTTTCGACGACAAACTTACATTCCCAATTTCCAACATTCGAACCTGCGGACCTAAAATTTTAAAACCTTGTTATGCATCTACATAAAGTAAGTAACACTACCTTACAGATATTAAATACAAGTCAAAAATGACAGAGGAGGTTAGGCCAGGAGAAGATTCAATTCAAAATTTTAAAAATTCGACCCCCAATATTTTAAAATAAAAATTATAAAAACCGTATATCGCATCTACATACAGTATGTGACAACACTGTAAAGAAAGTAAATGCATGAAGTCAAAAGTGAAAGACGAGTTTAGTATACAAGCTTAAATTCACAATTTTCGAACGTTGACCCCATATTGAGCATCTACATACAGTAAATGACAATGATGGATTTAAAAATGAACGAAGATTTTATATCACAAGAAAATACAACAGACAGACGGATGCATGGACAGACAGGCAGACAGAGGAAGGAGAGACAGACGGAAAGACGGACGAGGGAGATATCAATATCCCTGAACTCCTTCGAAGTGCAGGGATAATGAAGCAATATAACACGAAGGCATTTTGTGTCAGACTAATCAGACCGATCGGAAAATGAGCTGAGTGTAGTCCTGTCTTAAATTTAATCTAGTGAGAAAGTTGTTGAACGACAAACATCCACAATAACTAGCTTGGAAAACATAACTTCCTTCCAGATGTTTATCCAAGGATTTTCATGAAACAAAAACATTTCAATTGGCTTAGTAGTTTCTGACAAGAACACCTTTGTCAAAACCCCCGGCTTTGATGACCATCTTGAATTTCAGAACAGCATAAAAAACATAACTATTGTAGAAGTTCATCCAATGCTTGTTCATGCATAAACATATTTCAATTGGCTATGTATTTCCTGACAAGAAGACCGTTGTACAAATTTCCTCATAGGTCCAATGTTAAAATAGTCCGGCTGTGTCGGCTATATTGAATTTTCCGATAGACAAAAAAAATAATGTGGAGGTTTATCCCTGGATCATTTATGCAACAAATCAATTCAGTTGGCTTATTAGTTTCTGACAAGAAGAGCTTTGAAGACAAGTCAAATCAGAGTGAATTATCTGCCCCTTGTAGCCATGTTGAAAGCCTATCAGAACAAAAAAACATACATTTGTGCAGAACCATCCAATTAACATTTCTGCCAAGTTTGTTTTAATTTGGACTGTTCGTTTCAGAGAAAACTTACTGCGCATCTGCATACAGAGTATGACAATACCGTGTAGAAATAAAATGCATCAATGAAACATGAAAGATTTTCAGTAACCGGCATATAATTCCAAATTTTTGACATTTGACCCCTGAGGCCCAAGTTTTAAAAATCAAAATTCTTAAACCCTATCGCGAATCTACATGCAGAATATGACAATACTGTGTAGAAATTAAATCAATGAACACAAAAATAAAAGAGGGGTTTTGTGTTTGGGTCACAATCTGAGATTTACGATATTTCAAATGTTATAATACTGTATAGAAGTAAAATGCATAAATGAAAAAATGAACGAGGACTTTAGACCACATGCTTAAATTCCCAATTTCCACAAATCGACCCCTGTGGGCTTCAAATTATGGGAATCAAATGTTAAAATAAAACCATTGCGCATCTACCTACACTATGTGACATTACTGTACAGACATTAAATGCATGAAGTCAAAAAAATGAAAGAGAAATTCAGGTCAGCAGAAGCTAGAATTCCAAATTTTCGAAATTTGACCCCAAATTTGAAAAAAATCTAAATTATAAAACCTCACACCAAAGGTGGAAGAAGAGTTTAGATCACACACTTAAATGCACAGTGTTTTAAATTTGACCCCTGTGTATTTCGCATCTACATACGGTATATGACAATGCTGTAAAGAATTAAAATGCATGGAGTTAAACATGAACGAAGAGTTTAGGTCACAAGAAAGTGCGACGGACGGACAGACAGACAGACAAGAAAGACAGGCGGACGGACTGACAGATGGAAAGACGGACCACGCAGATAACAAAGTGCAGGGATAATGAAGCATTATCACACTTATGTAATAGCATGAAGGCATCTTGTCTCAGACTAATCTGATCGATCTTAAAACGAATTTAGTGTAGTCCTGTCTAAAATTTAATCTTGTGAGAAAGTTGTTGAACGACACACATCCACAATAATTCTAGATGAAGTGTTGGATGTATACATAGACTGGATCAAAAATGGAACGTTAAGTATTGAATCAAGCGTCTAAAGTTCCATTTATCAGTGTTATATTCTCACAGTGATAACAGTTTTATCGGTTTCCCTTTGTTAGATGCCTCACGCTGTTTGGCTTCATCAGTAGCACATTTTTATTCGTCAACTTTGTTGCGTTTTGTTGCTAAAGGTAGCCATATGTCCCCAGCCACAGAGAAAAGTCGAAGACCCAAAAGATATACAAAATGTGTATTATTGAAATGTTGGCAAGTATGGATGTCAACACATAATAAAAAAATGCAGTACAATACATATAAAAATTTGCGTCCACAAAGTATTCCTGAAGTGTCACTTGCACAAAAACATTAAAGTCATATTACTCCCGTAAAATTTGTCGAATCAAATATGCGTTTCGATAAAATCAAGTACATGTGATGACTAACAATCCTACAAAATTTGAACGAAATCTGATCAGCGGTCTCAGAGGAGTTGCGTCCACAATGTTCCTATATTGTCTAATGCAGAAAAAGTTAGTCCCATAACTCCCGTAATTTTTTTCGAATCAAAATGGCGGTGCAATAGGATCAAGTACAAGAAATGACGAACAAAATCATACAAAATTTTAACGAAATCCGATCTCAGAGGAGTTGCGTCCACAAATAACTGACGCACGGATGCAAAACATTACTAGGTCCTTCGTCGCGTCGCAGCGGCGGCGGAGGACAATAAAAAACTTGCGTCCACAAAGTGTTCATATAGTATCACATGCACAAAATTATTAAAGTCCTAGAACTCCTCTTAAATTTGTCGAATCAAAATTGCGGTGCGACAGGATCAAGTACATGTTGTGACTAACAATCCTAATAAATTTGAACGAAATCCCATCAACGGCCTCAGAGGAGTCGCGTCCACAACGTGTTCGTATAGTGTAACATGCAACAAACGTTAAAGCCATAACTCCCTTAAAATTGGTTGAATCAAAATGGCGGTGGAAATATGATCAAGAACAAAAGTCACTAACAATCTACAAAATTTGAACGAAATTCGATCAGCGGTCTCAGCGGAGTTGCGTCAAAATATGTTCCTATAGTGTCACATGCAGAAAAACGTTCGATTCCCATAACTCCCATAAAATTTGTCGAATGAAAATCGCGGTGCGATAGGGTCAAAAACATGTGATGCCTAACAATCCTGCAAAATTTTAACAAAATCCGATTTGGGAGTCTCAGAGGAGTTGCGTCCACAAATAACTGACGCACGGATGCAAACCATTACTAGGTCCCCCGTCGCGTCGCAGCGGCGCCGGAAGACAATTAAAAACTTACGTCCACAAAGTGTTCATGTAGTATCACATGCACAAAATCATTAAAGTCCTAGAACTCCTCTCGAAATTTGTCGAATCAAAATTGACGTGCGATAGGATCAAGTACATGTTTTGACTAACAATCCTAATAAATTTGAACGAAATCCGATCAGCGGACTCAGAGGAGTCGCGTTAAAAAGTGTTCCTGTGGTGTCACATCCAGAAAAACGTTAAAGTCTTATAACTCCCATAACAAATGTCGAATAAAAGTGATGGTGCGACAGGATCAAGCACATGTGGTGATTAACACTCCTACAAAATTTAAATGAAATCTGATCAACGGTCTCAGAGGAGTTGCGTCCACAAAACGTTCCTATAATGTCGAATACAGAAAAAAGTTGAAGTTCCATAACCCCCGTAAAAGTTTTCGAAATAAAAGTGGCGGTGAAATAGGATCAAGTACAACATTTGTTCGAAAAGTCGAATGCAAAATGTGTTCAAAAAGTCGAAATCAGAACAATAGTTAAAATCCAATAACTGCCGTCCAATTTGTTCAAACGAAATGGCAGAGCGATAGGATGAAGTAAATATTGTGACTAACATTCCTACAAATTTTTTAAGAAATCCGAATCGGAGGAGTTGCGTCCACAAATAATTGTGACCAAAGGAAATACCGGACGCAGACGATTACTAGATACCTCTGTCACGTTGCGGTGAGTGACAATTAGCGCATGCACTTACACGTTTTAAATTTAGGATGACCCAGGATAATAGAAAGTGTGCCTGAATAATATTTAACCAGTTTCTAAATTCTTCTCCAAGAAAAAAACAATTAGCAACATAATATATTTTTAGTGGCTTTGAAAATGGAATTTTGCAGATGTCTTCTTTGGATTAACGTAATAAAACTTAAATAATAAAACTTAAATACCATTTCTCATGCTGATTAAATTTGATTAATAATTGATACAGGTCAAAAGTTTCTCCAAACAATATTTTTTGCAGTAATGCTGTAACTGGCATGTTTGGATTCTGTTTTCTGCTATTATTTTGTTAGAAATGCTCCCAGTCAGAAATAAAAGTATCGCATATCCCCTATTGAACAGTATTTACTTTCGTTGCCCAAGTAATTCTTCCAAACATTTGATTTAATTCATTTAAATTCATATAATATTACAGTGGGGCATACCTTATCAAACTTCTATGTGCATAAATTCCTCTGTTAAATTAACACTTAGAAAAAAACAGTTATTATATAACAAGTAGTTGTTTTAAAGAGTACTTTATTACAGTAATATACAGTAGAGATAAATAATTCTGGTTGACTGCAGACTGTGTAAATTATAAATATCAAAGACATACAAGTAAATGATAAAATCTAATGATCAGAAAACTTAACCCGAAACTTTGCTGAAAGTGAAAGAAAACATAATTAAAAACATAACAATTTATTGTAGTGGCTGTTCGTCAGCGTGTTTAATTAAATTAAAAATATTAACATCAGGCCAATACGACAAACAACAACAATTCAACAATTCAAGCATGGAAATCTTGATATAATAATATCATATTTCTCCTGTTAGATTAAACGTTAAATAGGTTATTGATGTATGTAAAATTCATTCGAGGATTTATTTCTTTTTTTTTTAGGAAATATTCATTTTTAGTTCATATATTTTCATTAGTCAACGAACATCGAAATTTAGGCTTGTGATATAAACTATTCCTTTATTTTTCAATATTGGTATTTTACTACTAAAAGTAGTTTGTAGATAATGTTTTTAAATTTTAATTTTCAAATGTTTGGACCCAGTTATCGGTAACCTCGGCCTATTCTCTGGAGAAATAGTGGATACAAAAACATTTTAAAAGTTGATTTGAGTAAAATTCACATTGCAACACATGTGAAATAATTATATTGTTCAAAACAATACTGATATTACGAGCGGAGAAGTTTTTCGACTGTTTCTATTTTAATTTTTAATTATCAAATCTTACTCTCCATATATCAGGTTTGACTTTCCGTAAAAAATGATATTATAAATGTGATGCAAGAAAAACTTAAGAATCATTGGGGAAAGACAGAAAATCTCCTGACGTCAAATGGGCTTCTGCCGTTGAACGTCAGAGAAAGCTCCATATATAAACGATTAAAGTGTGCATACTCTCTTTCCCTTACCTGTATTCTACAAGTAATACATTTCTTTTATACTACAAAATGCTTATATTCTATTTTTCACTTCTATAACCATTTGTCTAATCATACACGTTTGCATATTGAGTAATGTCTACAACTATTAACACACTATTAATCACATCTGGACATTTCTGTCTTGTCTTATTTTGATTATCCTGATTTTCACAATTTCAATTTCTAACGACATCACCATAAGATATATTGATTTGCAGTCAATCAAGATTGACCAAGACATCCTGATAACAGCTAATAATGAATTATGTAGTATGTAACTTTACCTGTGTTAAACTAGTGTCAATTCGTGTTGATCGATCGTGAATAGCTCAAGACAGCATACCTTGATCTGATTTTGTAATCTTGATTTTGCTTGAAATTAAAATGGTCATGCAGAAAATACAAACAAAAATAAGAATAAACAAGAGTAAGACGTTTAAGATCAAAAGTGTGATACTAGGTCTCCTAATTATTAATATTAAATATGATTCCGTTGTCTGAAGCGCTATGACATGTTTAAGTAATGTTGAGTAATTATCAAGATTTAGAATAATAACTACTGCATGGTATACAGAAATTAAATTCCTAAGCTCAAAAATCTAAAGTTCACAGATAAAAATACCGAAATTATTTTTAAAAAAATAAAACGAATCGATTCTCAAATGATACAAGAAATTGTTTAGAAGTGTTCAAACATTGGACTACACAACGAAAGTCCAACAGTGACGCACACTGAAAGTCACATAATCTGCATTTCCCGAACAGGGACAGACAGACGGACGGGGGAGATAACAATATCCCTGAACTGAAGTGTGGGGAGAATGAAGCAATATCACACGTAATAATATGAAGGCATCTTGTGTCAGACTAATCGGAGCGATCTGAAACGAGTTTAGTGTAGTCCTGTCTTAATCTTAATCTGGTAAGAAAGTTGTTGAATGACACACATCCACAGTAAATCCAGATAAAGTGTTGGATGTATACATACAGTACAGATCATTTAAAACATTACCCCCAAGCAGACATTTTAAACAGAGATTACGACCGGTCCAAGTTAACATAAACAAGAGATTATGACTGGTCCGTTTGGTCATAATCTCTGAATAAAGTTAACATGGGGACAGAAATGGTCCTAATGACTGTTCTTATGACCATGACTAGGACCGTGTCTTCTTCGCCCTGAGGACAGAGCAGGCGCTAACTAAGTTTGTTCTGGCGACCGTTTTGGTCAAATCTATCTCTGCTTTAGGACGGCGCAATCGTAGTATTCCAAATGTATTTCAGGACGGCGCATGCGAAATTTAAATTCTTTAAATCAAAACAAATAATTTACTTCTAAGACGTTCATCTGATTTTGCTATAATGTTTAATGTTAAATAAAGTACGAAGACTTACAAAATTATTCGTACTTTAGTACTTTTGATTTTTAGGTAACTTTTTTTCTTTTTAACCGTTAATTTTTATTATTTTTTTTTTCATTGTATTTATTTATCATACCTTACTATCCTACTTCATGTGTCCTTAGGAAATAATAATTTGCATTAAAAAAATTATTATTGTTTTTTCTTATTATTTGATTTTTGTTTCTTTCTATTATTATTTGACTTCTAGGTTCATTTTTTTTAGATTAATTTGTGTGATATAAGATTACTGTGACTTTTTATATTGATATCTTTTTTTCTAAAGTAAAAATACATGACTTTTCAAACCTGACATATGCTTATCTTATGTTTTTATGAAGTTTTGACATGATTTTAGTTCATAAATTACTTACGGTATCTTAAAAGGCTTCTCTGTGACTTACTGTAATACATTTTAGATGAATATTATCAATTTCACAGTGAAAAAACACAAAATGTAGCTGTTCAACCAATATTATGTTCATGCTTAGTCAAATTAGGACATATTATAGTATGCGATATATGACAAATTTAAACTGATTTTTGTTATAACAGAAAACTTTTTGAAAATGGAAATACAAGTTTGACATGTACTTATTTAATACCTTTAAGAATTGTTCACATGAATTAAGTTCATAAATTTGATTCGGTATCCTAAAAAGTTTCTCGTTCACTTACCCTAATACTTTCTTGATAAAAAAAATTGAAATTTAGAGAGAAATCAGGCAAACTTTAACTTTTCAAACATTTTAATGTGATACTTAGTTAAATTTAGCCATAAAAGATTATGCGATATAGGATAAATATGATTTTTGTTAAAATGCTACTAATTTTTAAAGAAAAAAAATACAAGTTTCTAACTTTTCAGATGCTTTCTTTTACTTTCATTCATTTTGATAGACAGTTAGTTGATAAATTTGTTACCGGTTTCAAAAAAAGTCTCTCTGCGACTCATCATAGTACTTTTCTGATGAAAAAAATTTCAATATTACAGTGCAAAAATAGAAAATTTAGCTTTTGAACCAATTTTAGGTTAAATTTTAATCAAATTCAACTCTATCTGTGTGTGATATAGATGACAAAAGTGATTTTTGTTAAAACAGATGTGTAATTTCAAGTGAAAACTTATGTTTCAAACTTGATAGATAAATATTTTATACTTTTAGGAATTTTTGACATGAATTTAGGTCAAACAATTTGATACAGTATCTTCAAAAGCTTCTATGCAAATTTACCGTAATACTTGTTTCATAAAAATAATTTTGCATTGAAAAAACACAAAACTAGCTTTTCAAAAATTTGTGAGATGATACTGAGTTCAATTTAGCCATATAAGACTGTGCATTATAAGAGAAATGTGATTTTTTATAATGCTACTATTTTTAAAGAACATAGACAAGATTCTAACTTGTCATATGCTTATTTTTACTTTCATTAATTTTTTATAGAAATTTAGTTGATAAAATTGTTATGATAGCCAAAAAAGCTTCACTGCCACTTATCGTAATATTTTTTTTGATGAACAAATTTATAAATTTTAGAATGAAAAACCACAATAATTAGCTTTTCAAACATTTTTAGGATCATACTTACTTAAATCTAGGCATATAAGATTGTGCGATATAGGATGAAAATGAATTTTGTTATGATGCTACTGTTTTTTAAGGATAAGATACAAGTTTCTAACTTGTCAGATGCTTTTTTTTTACTTTTATTCATTTTGATAGAAAGTTAGTTGATAAATGTGCAACCGTCTCTCTGCGTCTTAGCGTACTACTTTATTTATGAAAAAGTTCAATTTCACAGTGAAGAAACACATAATTAAGCTTTTCACATTTAATCAAATTTAGCTCTATCAGTGTTTGTGATATATGACAAAAGTAATTTTTATGAAGTTTTGATATGAGTTTAGTACATACATTTCTTACGGTATCTTAAAAGGCTTCTCTGTGACTTACCGTTATACATTTTAGATGAAATGATTTCAATCTCACAGTGAAAAAAAACCAAAAATTTAGCTATTTAACCAATATAATGTTCATACTTAGTAACATTAGGCCATACAAGAGTGTGCGATATAAGACAAAAGTTACAACAAAAATGTTTTTAAAGTAAAAATATTAGTTTCAACTTAAAATATAGTTCATTTATACATTTATGAAGTTTTGACATGAATGTAGTTCAGAAAATTTCATAGAGTATCTTAAAAAGTTGCACTGCGACTAACTGTAATACTTGTTAGATAAAATAAAATTAATTTCACTGTGGAAAAAAAACAACATTTAGCCTTACAAACATTTCTAGGATGATACTCAGTTAAATGTAGCTATACAAGGAGTGCAAAATAAGACTTTAACAGATATCTCTAATGTACCTGAAGTATTTTTTTTCAAATTCAAGTTTCAGTATTGACTTGACATAAACATTTATACTTTTTATTTTATTTTATATCTGAAAACTTATAATCTATATGTTCTTTAACTAGTATCACCTGGAATTCATATTATTTATTTCATTTGACAATAAGAATAACTTTGCGTACATTACAACTTATTAAAATTGGAACCAAACATATCAATACAGGATCAACCAATAATAATAAAATAACATTTTATTTATCCCCGTGTAATCGTTTTTCGTCCTAGGACGACGCATGCGCATTTCGCATTTAGCAAAAAAATTATGATTCAAATCTCTGGTTTTGTCACGATAATAGCGCGTGCGCAGTTGAATAAATCGGAGCAGAGATTTGAAAAATTAAAAAAACAGAGATTATGACGGGTTCTAATCTCTGGTTTTAGGTCCTGGAGCAGAGATTTGAACAAGAGATTATGTTAACTTGAAGTTTAACTTGAGGTTATGTTTTAAATGAGCCGTACTGTAGACTGGATCAAAAATAGGAAGTTCAATATTGAATAAAACGTCTCAAGTGCTATTTAACAGTGGTATGATTATATTTTGACACTGATAACAGTTTTATCGTTTTCTTGTTGTTAGATACCCCACGCTGTTATAACATTTTTGGCCTTATCAACGGCACCATTCGTCAGTTTTCTTCAAGGTTCCTATTCGTGATTTTTATTCTTTTGACCATATATTTGCAGTGCTTCTGATTATTTGCTGTGATACTGTTCTCGTCTTTCCATTTTCGAAATTCAGCTGTACGATTTTTGACGCACCGTAAAAGCGTTCCGTTTAAAGGTATACCAAAATAGTTCAACGCAAGTACTACATTTCTGCAAATCCATCAGATGTCAGAGCTAAATATACCGTTTATGTAGCAGTGCCATGGTTAAACAAAACAAAAGTTGTCATAGATAAATTGCATTACGCTCAAGTAACAATTGGATATAAATAAAAGAAAAAAATCAAATCCGTCGAAAAATAGTAATACCTCTTTATTGGAAAAACAATTAGGGCATGAACTTTCAAGTTTGAAAGTAAGAATGAACCAGGATAATAGAAATATTTAACCAGGTTCTTAATTCTTCTCGAAGATAAAAACGGTTATCGACATAAATGATTTCTAGTGGCTTTGAAAATGGAATTTTGCAAATGACTTCTTTTTATTCACCCAATAAAACTTCAAAACTACGTCGCATACTGATATTTTGATGACTGACATCCTTGAATTCTGTTTTCAAAAGTCATTCTATTTGATTTCATGTCTTCTTCAACCGTCTTTATACACCACATTTTTCAAAATGATTTAAATGAAATTTTGGAACATACTATTTGTTATAGTCCAACTGATTTGTGAAAAAATGTGGGTTTGGTGATAAGAGCATCAGATTTATCATGGTGGTAGTAATAGAAACCCTAAACAATATTAGCTATGGACCCACCTTGAAAATTCAAAATAGCGGCCTTTTTCAAGATGGCCGCCATTGAATATAAGATTGACGTATTTGCATGTTGTAAGTTGCAAACAGTTTTTGCGTTGACGTAACAGGGATGAAAATAGACAACAGATGATGAAATGGGATAAAAATATTAAGGCTAAATATTTTTTTTTTCATTTTAAGCAAATAACAGCCCGAAACACGTTAGTATGGTAAGAGCCATGTGCATTAAAAATTGCCCATGGCATAATTATTTTGAAGCAAGATAAATAATTGCCCCATCAATGAATAATAATTAAAGCCTGCAAGGACTTGGATAGTTCAGGAAGCATATTCATAGGTATTTCGAACATCTATTCTGATCAATTAATTCTGAATTAGCAGGTCATGTTTTCATCAGAAGCCCATTCTACTGTATTAAAATGGGTTAAATACTGGCAAATGACTACGGAATTGTCGACTAAGGTATGCTAAGTTATCAGGGGCTTTACACCTAGATAGAGATCTGCTGAACATTGTGGTTATATATATATAATTGAAAAAAAATCCTTGGTACAGTATATAATTCGAACAAGTAATAACGGAAAAACACAATTAAACAGTTAAAATGTTATGTTATATCGTTCTGTGTGAGCGCTTTCAGCCTCCTGGCTCTTTAGACAGTTAATGAACGTTGTTAACGGCAACGTCAAGACTGTTGTGACGCAACGTCATTATGGAAAGGCACTAGGGTACTTTCACTTTCAATTCAGTGAAGGTTTATAAACTTTCACTTTCGGTTCAGTGAAGGTTTATAAATTTTCACTTTCGGTTCAGTGAAGGTTTATAAACTTTCACTTTCGGTTCAGTGAAGGTTTATAAACCTTCCCCGAACCGAAAGTGAAAGTACCCTTGTGCCTTTCCATAATAACGTTGCGTCACAACAGTCGCGTCGTTGCCGTTAACAACGTTCATTAACTGTCTGAAGAGCAAGGAGGCTGAAAGCGCTCACACAGAACGATATAACATTATAACATTTTAACTGTTTAATTGTGTTTTTCCGTTATTACTTGTTCGAATATATATATATATATATATATATAAGAAAAAAATCAAATGGTCCTTACGCTGGTACTATATACAAAAAACATTAAGATGAAGAATGAATCAGTTTCACTTTTACGGCATTTATTACTACAAGCGCTTTCACTGCTTTACACAGATCTTCAGGTAGATGCCATACATGTTATAAACAATGTTAATAATAGAGTGACGTTAACAATATAGAGTAACGTTAACAACAAGGGAAGTAACTTTCAATTGTGTCTTTCGCGCGAAAAATATGATCGCAATGTCAAAATAGTAATAATGATAAATTATTAATGCAAGTTCAAATATCAAGTTATTTATCGTTCAATGAGGGCTGTAAAATACCTATGAACTCCTGTTCTTTTCTTTGTCGGAAAAAATCACCTTCTTTATTTATCTTATAAATTGGAAAGATTTTGAAACGTCCATTTGAACAATTTTGAAAATGACGATTCGCACGTATAATTGTGAGTTCTTTATGCGTAGTTTGTTGTCTGTGTAATGTCATTCTGGTTCTTAGTTCATTCTTTGTTTCGCCAATGTAAAATTCTTCACAGTTCGAACATATTGCAGAATAAACTAAATTCGATGTTTTGCACGACATGTTTTGACGGACTGTAAATTTCTTTCCGTTTTTGAAAGTTATTGAATTTCCTTCAATCAGATCCGGACATGTTTTACAGCGTTTATCTGTGCATCTCTGAACAGTCGGCTGAATAATATTGAAATCAAACTTGGATGAAGACAATAAACGTTTTAAGTTTGGAGGCTGTCTTTTACTATTCACTATTTTCTTTTTCTGCAATACCTTTTTCATTTTCTCACTATTATGGAGATTAAATTCCATCTGTTTCATAAAATTAAATATGTTGTAGTCTCTAGGGTTGAATGTAGTTACGAATGGAATAATATCGTCTGATTTTGAAGGCATTTGTTCTCGGAAATTTGTATCCATAGGTCCTTTTTCTAAAGCTTTACGTATTCCGTGCTGAATAATTTCTTCCGGGTATGACTGTTTACGAAGATACAATTTTAGTTCATTCAACCTCAAAGTTCGCAATTCTTCTGTATTTGTAATAGTAATGATTCTTGATGCTAGGTTAAACGGAATGTTTAATTTTGTATGCTTAGGATGACTTGATTCAAAATTCAAATACGAGTGTGTGTCCGTAGGTTTAGAAAATATATCGGTGACTATATGAAAATCATCTGTTATTCTAACCAATACATCTAGAAATGACATTTCTGTTTTACTTTTGTTAAATGTAAATTGAATACTTTCATTCAAAGAGTTAAGTTCTGCAAGAAAATCCTCTGGAGAAACTTCACAATTCCAAATAATAAAACAATCGTCCAGGAAGCGTAACCAGTTATTCTTAATATATAAAGTAAAATCTATTCCGTATTTAGATTCTAATTTTTCCTGTAGAATTTGTTCCAGATATCCCAAAACAAGAGTCGCATAAGTAGGGGCCATTTTTGTACCCATTGCGGTTCCTGTCTTCTGCTTATAATAATTTCCGTCGAAATAGAAAATGTTTCTATCTAAAATTATATGTATAGCATCGAGAATAAAATCTGAACTGAAACGGTTTAAAATTAAATCTTTTCCTTTTTCCATCCAAAATTTAACTGCTGCAATCCCGAGTTCATGTGGAATAGTCGTGTAAAGGTTTACAACATCAAATGTTAGAAGTTCCGAATTCGGGCTTACAGTAGCTGGCAAATGATTTAAAAACTCTAAATCATCTCTAATAAAGCTCGGCACTTTTCTACATAGAGGTTTTAGTACAATGTCAACAAAATGGCTAAGTCTTTGCGTTACACTTTCTGGTCCACCAACAATTGGGCGAAATTTTAAATCATTTGGTCTTAAAACTTCAATAAATTCTGCATTTTGTGAATCGACTGCATCCGAAATTGTTGCACTTTTGTGGACTTTCGGTAATCCATAAAAATAACTTTCTTTGAATGAATAATTTGATATGTAATCGGACTCTTCTTCAAATAATTCAGAACTGTGTTTATCTAACAGTTTTTTAATCATATTTCTCGTCTTTTGATCTGCTTTGTTGTTCGTTATTTCATAAAACTGAGTATTGGTTAACATTTCTAAAATCTTTTCTCTGTAATAATCACGGTCCATGACGATAACAGAGTTCCCTTTATCAGCCTCTTTAATTATTATTGATTGGTCTGATTTTAAATCATATAATGCTTTATTTTCACCGTTGGATATGTTTACTTTGACAACATTGTTTGATTCTAAAGAGTTTGTTTTCAAAGCATTTATTGTTTCCTCTAAATGTTTATCTTTAGTTGGTTTTGGATTAAAATTAGATTTATTTCTTACCAATGGTTCATCTACCGCTTCTGTATCCTCGCCCTTTTCTTCGTAAAAAATGTAGTTTAGTCGCAATCTTCGGCAAAAACTGTCAATATCAGCTGATAATACGGATTTGTCACTTTTAGGCGTCGGTGTCAACTTTAATCCTCGTTTAAGCAATTTAATTTCATTAAATACGTAAAGCTTTAGAAAAAGGACCTATGGATACACATTTCCGAGAACAAATGCCTTCAAAATCAGACGATATTATTCCATTCGTAACTACATTCAACCCTAGAGACTACAACATATTTAATTTTATGAAACAGATGGAATTTAATCTCCATAATAGTGAGAAAATTAAAAAGGTATTGCAGAAAAAGAAAATAGTGAATAGTAAAAGACAGCCTCCAAACTTAAAACGTTTATTGTCTTCATCCAAGTTTGATTT
Organism: Mytilisepta virgata; assembly: GCA_028015205.1. NCBI lineage: Eukaryota > Metazoa > Mollusca > Bivalvia > Mytilida > Mytilidae > Mytilisepta > Mytilisepta virgata. The sequence continues at coordinate 30,996,747 of CM051511.1, read as the reverse complement.
CAATATTATTCAGCCGACTGTTCAGAGAAGCACAGATAAACGCTGTAAAACATGTCCGGATCTGATTGAAGGAAATTCAATAACTTTCAAAAACGGAAAGAAATTTACAGTCCGTCAAAACATGTCGTGCAAAACATCGAATTTAGTTTATTCTGCAATATGTTTGAACTGTGAAGAATTTTACATTGGCGAAACAAAGAATGAACTAAGAACCAGAATGACATTACACAGACAACAAACAACGCATAAAGAACTCACAATTATACGTGCGAATCGTCATTTTCAAAATTGTTCAAATGGACGTTTCAAAATCTTTCCAATTTATAAGATAAATAAAGAAGGTGATTTTTTCCGACAAAGAAAAGAACAGGAGTTCATAAGTATTTTACAGCCCTCATTGAACGATAAATAACTTGATATTTGAACTTGCATTAATAATTTATCATTATTACTATTTTGACATTGTGATCATATTTTTCGCGCGAAAGACACAATTGAAAGTTACTTCCCTTGTTGTTAACGTTACTCTATATTGTTAACGTCACTCTATTATTAACATTGTTTATAACATGTATGGCATCTACCTGAAGATCTGTGTAAAGCAGTGAAAGCGCTTGTAGTAATAAATGCCGTAAAAGTGAAACTGATTCATTCTTCATCTTAATGTTTTTTGTATATATATATATATATATATATATATACATGTATGTGTTACATATGTATATTTTAGTAATAAAATGATTATTGATCTCAGTTGATGCAATGTTTCATTTAAGTTTAGAAGAGTTTAGTATTTCTTTCAAATTCTTATTTCGTTTGTACGCAATAATTAGTTTATTTACAAACATTATTTATTTACTCATCATTAACTATCCTGCTCCAGTGTTTTACAATAGCTCGTCTAAGCTGTTTAATATGTGAGCTGAATTATCTTATGAATGATAGCGGAGTGGGGGATTTTGTTCTTATTTTTCACCCTCAACATGTCATTCCGTTTTAATTGTTCTACGTTCTTTTTTATACTTTTAATTTCAGTGCTTTCGTATCCCCGGTCAATTAAGCGATCAGTGAGGTCATGCTGTCTATTCGCATGGTCGAATTATTTAACAATGTTCTGATTTCCACAATCCATAACCAAGACGAAACCATCCCGGTATTTGCAAAAGTATAGAATTGTCTTAAATTTTTTCTAGGATAGCGCCTCGAATTTGACTTGTCTTGTTCTTATCAGCGGCATGATTACTATATTCTCATTAGATTTCAATGAGGTCAATGTTGCCTCGTCAGTTTTTGACAGATTACTATTTGTCGCTTTTATGCATAATCTATATATTTCTAAGCATGTGTTGAAGATGGATGTCTCTAGTGTCGTGTTCAACTTTTTAATGCAACATTATTATTACCATACTTACGGGTTTAGAGCTGTTATGTGAATTGCGGTGCTAAGATGGGAGTGGACAGGTTCAATCCTCTATAAACTGACAAGGCAGCATTGCACTAATTATAATCTAATGATAATATAATAATCGGGCACGCTGATAGGAACAACACAACGGTTATATGTGACAGAGATGAATACATACGGGAAGCATTTAGACAAATAAGTAGTGATTTACATTATGACGAGATCGAAATCTTTCATACAGATGAATATAAACAAAAACATAATGAGCATGGTGTACAAAATGCATTGACATACCTAACAGAAAAAAATGTTATGTGAGCAGACCGGTTATATATGCGTCCAAAAATACTCAAATTAGATCCAACAATCATTGATAGGATACAGGAGGATAAAACATTTTACATAGAAGCTAATAAAGGGTAGACCCATCGTCTCTCTATGTGGTAAATCATTGGGGCAGGTAGTGCGTTTCATAGACAAACTTCTACTACCAGCCGTGCTCCAACAACCTACATATACTGTATAAGAGATTCCATAGATTTCATTCATAAAATCGGACTCATAAAGATTGGAGGGATTGACCTAGAGAAAACGTACATGAACTGAAAACACTACGAATTGGTTGAATTGATTAAAAATGCCTGGCCTATTATAGAGCGCAGCGAAAAGGAATTTCCGATTTCTCCTCTGGAAGAAACTTTGAGTTCGGTGATAAGAAATTTTGCCAGAGCACAAGTGTTCCGATCGGAAACTCCTTAGCCCCGGAAATTACTGACCTAAGGGTTTTTGAAATAATCGAAAAAATTGTTCGTATATCCAGAAAGAGATAAAATTATATACGTTTGCAGATACAGGGATGATCTCTTTCTGGTTATAGATTGTAAGAATCAGGAATAGATTTGAAAATAGATTCTTGATATCACAAGCTATCTAAAAAACAAAGATTATCACATCACTCATCATCTGCCTTCAATGGGTTCATAAAAGGGGAAATGATAAGGTCTAAGAGATGTACCAATGATGGGCAAGATTTCCAGAGTCAGTGTAAAAACTTTACTGATCGCTTACTTGACCGGGAATACGAACGCAGTGAAATTGAAAGTTAATGATGAGGAAATAAAACATATTTGTTGTAAATAAAACAATTATTGCGTACAAACAAAATAAGAATTTGAAAGAAAAACTAACCTCTTATAAACTGAAATAATACATTGCATCAACTAAGATCAATAATCAATGTATTACTATGGAATATACATGTAACACACGTTTTATTACAACCACTGGGTATATGCCACTGCTTGTGGACTGTTAGTCCCCGAGGGCATTATCAGCCTAATAGCCAGAACCTTTGTCCTAGCATGGCTTTAAATTTTCCTTTCAAAATTTGACAAAAATTACCAGAAATTTCCAAGGCTCTTTCTTTTGATCTAGAAGTAACCGATAGCTCAGTTTGGATACCTTTTTGTTTTAATTGTTTTGTTTTGTGATGGTTGTGCTTATTAATTCATCATTGTATATCGGTTTTCCAATATTTTGATATCGAGCACTGCCGATTAGTTGTCAGTCAACGAAATGGCCATACAGAGTATCAAATTTATTTTGGTATTTTGTAATACGTTTTATTCATTATATATATAAAACCAAAATGTTCAGCAGATCCCTATCTAGGTGTAAAGCCCCTGACAAGTCAATATATCTTAACAACAATTCCGTGGTCATTTGCCGGTATTTAACCCATTTTAATAGTTTTCTCGGGTTTCTGATGAGAACATGGCCTGGACCAGTAATGCAAAATTAATTGATCGAAATAGATTATCAAACACCTATGAATCTGCATCCTCAACTATTAAATTACTTGCAGGCTTTACCTGTTATTCATTGATGCGGTAATTATTTATCTTGCTTCAGAATAATAATTATGCCACGGGCAACATTTAAATGAAACATGAATTTTACCATACTACGGGTTTTCGGGTTGTTATGTGATCTGAATTGCGGTGCTAAGATGGGATATGGACAGGTTCAATCTACCGTAAAGTTTTTTGTTACTTTTTATTTTGTCATTTTTTCGTTATATGTCGGTCATTTTGAAAATATCATAAATGAAAAAAATAATTACAAATGTTATTTAAAGCATCTAGACATACTAAATTTGTTTTTGTCAGTTATAAAAAAAAACAGATAAGGTTTCAATATCCAAGGCCCTATATACAGAATAATACATGATAATCATACCTGTCCACCATCTTTAAAATTACGCACCGTGAATCGCGTTCTGTTTAAAGGTTTAACACAACAGTTCAACGCCAGTACTACATTTCTGTCGACACTTACAGTACGGCTCAATTAAAAAATCATCTCAAGTTAACTTCAGGTTAACATAATCTCTGGTTCTAATTTCTGCTCTAGGACCAACAACCAGAGATTAGAACAGCTAGGACTGCTCCAAATCTCTGGTCTGACCAGTCATAATCTCTGCTTTATTGATTTTTTCGATGTTCCGATTTTTTCAACTGCGCACGCGCTGTTCTCGTGACAAAACCAGAGATTTGAATAATAATCATCTCTGCTAAATGCACGAGCGGCGTCCTAGGACGGTCCGAGGACGAAAAACGATTACCCGGGAATAAATAACGTGTTATTATTTTATTATTATTGGTTAATCATGTTAAATATAGTAAATAATATTCCGTGCTAAAATTATAACATATTTATATGGATATATTTGCATGGTTTCAATTTCACTAAGTCATAATGTACACAAAGTCATTCCTATTGTCAAAGGAAATAAATTACTATGACGAATTCTTGATGATACTATTTAAAGAAAATATGAATTTTTAGTTTTCATATATAAAATAAATTAAAAGTATAAAATTGTATTTCAAGTCAATACTAACACTTATATTTTGACTTTAAAAAACACTTCAGGTAAAATAAAAATATATATTTATAATCTACATATGCTAAATTTAAATAAGTATCATCCTTTCAATGTTTGAAAAGTTAAATTTTGTTTTTTTCACTGTGAAATTGAATTTCTGACAGTAAGTCGCAGAGAAACTTTTTAATATACCGTATGAAATTTTCTGAACTACATTCATTTCAAATCTTCATAATTGTATAATTGAAGCATATGTAAAGTTTGCAGCATGTAGTTTTTACTTTCAAAAACACTTTTGTCTTATATGGCACAGTCACACTGATATGGCTTAGTTAGACTAACTTAAAGTATGAACCTAGAATTGGATTTTTTTTTTACTGTGAAATTGAAATTTGGTCATCTAACAAGAGTTACGGTAAGTCGCTGAGATGCTTTTTTGGGTACCATAACAAATCTATCAAATGAATTTCTACAAAAAAATAATTAAAGTAAAAATAAGCATGTGACATGTTAAAAAACATGTATTTGTTCTTTAAAAACAGTAGCATTCTAACAAAAATCACATTTCACTTATATCGCACAATCTTATATAGCTAAATTTAACTATGCATCATTCTATTTATATGTTTCAAAAGCTAAATGTTTTGGTTTTTTTTCACTGTAAAATGGAATTATTTTGATCACACAAGTATTACGGTAAATTGCAGAGAAGTTTTTCAATATACTGTATGAAAGTTTTTGAGGTAATTTCATGTAATAAATTCCTAAAAGTATAAAATATGCACACATCAAGTTTTTTCTCATATATTGCACACTCTGATAGAGCTTAATTTGATTAAATATCAACCTAAAATTGGTGAAAAGCTAGATTTTGTGTTTTTTTCACTCTGAAATTGAAATTTATTTCATCAAAAGAGTACTATGGTAAGTCGAAGAGAGACTATTTTTGATACTGTTTGTTTGATCAGCTAAATTTTGTGTTTTTCATTCTGAAGTTGAATTTTTTTCATCAAAAGAACACTGCGTAAGTCGCAGAGAGACCTTTATGGATACCGTATGTTTGAAAAGCTAAATATTGTGTTTTTTCACTGTGAAATTGAAATTTTTTTCATCAAAAGAGTACTACGGTGGGTCGCAGAGAGACTTTTTTAGATACCATACGTTTGAAAAACTAAATTTTGTATTTTATCACTGTGCAATTTAAATTGTTTTCATCAAAAGGAGTACTACGGTAAGTCTCAGAGAAACTTTTTGTTTGAAAAGCTAACTTTTGTTGTTTTTTTTCCACTGTTTTTATCAAACAAATATTACAGTAAGTGACAGAGAAACTTTGTTTCAGATACGGAATCAAATTTATGAACTATATTCATTTGAAAAATTCCTAAAGGTATAAAATAAGTACATGTAAAGTTTGAAACTTGTATATTCACTTAAAAAAAACATTTGCGTTAAAACAAAAATCACGTTTGTCTGATATCGCATAACCCGATAGGTCTTAATTGTACTTAGTATGAACATAATATTGGTTGAAAAGCTAAATTTTGTGTATTTTCACTGTGAAATTGAAATTTTGTCATCTTAAATGTATTAAGGAGGAAACATATGAAACATGTTTAAGATACCGTTAGATATATATATGAACTAAATTCATGTGAAAACTTCATAAAAACATAAGATAAGCATTTGTCAGGTTGGAAAAATTTTGTATTTTTACTTTAGAAAAAAAAATCACATTAATCTTATATCAAACAATCTCGTAAGAATAAAATATATAAGAAAGACATCAAACCTAGTATAGCCAATATCTACTAAAAAGAAAGAAACATGAAATAATAAAAAAAAACAAATAAACATATTTTTTAGTGCAAATTTGTATTCCCTTGTAGGATACTAGGATTTGATAAATAAAAATAATGAAAAAATAAAGATGAAGATTACAGTTAAAAGAAAAAGGTTACTTAAAAATTTTATATATATATATATATTAAAATACGAATAATTTTGTGATAGCAGACCCGGTCCTAATCGTTGTCCTCAGAACAGTCATAAGGACCATTTCTGTCATAATCTCTGGTCTAAGTTAACTTGGAATGGTCATAATCTCTGTTTCAAATGTCTGCTTGAGGGTGATGTTTTAAATAAGTGTACTGTATTCACGGACGTTTGCAATCGTTTATGCTAGTCAATTTCAGCCTCAAAATTGCCTAGTTCTATGTATTAAAAGTATATTATATCAAATATATACATGTCATGGCTATATATCTTGTTTGTGATCTGTGTCATTCATTTAGTAATGTGATATCAATTCAATATTTCAGACTGCTGATGCAGTGAGAGGCCATCTTTACTGGATGATAAGCTCCCCTGCTGCCAATCCATCACTGCCACGGTTAAACAACAGAAAACTTGTTATAGACCAATCGCATTACACTCAAGTAACAAGGATATAAATAAATAAAAAATATCTAATCCGTCGACAGTAATAACTCTTTATTGAAAAAAAATAATTAGGGCTTGAACTTATAAGTGTTAAAGTAAGAATAATAAAGTTTCTAAATTCTGCTCTAAGAAAAAAATGGTTAAAAACATAAATGATTTTTAGTGGCTTTGAAAATGGATTTTTGTAAATTACTTCTTTACATCAACCTACTGAAACTCAAATTCTACTTCTCATACTGATAATGTGATTAATAATTTATACAGAAAAAAATCTTTCTCCAAACAAAACAAACTAGCATGCTTGAATTCTGCTTTCTTGATTCCATGTCTTCTTGAACCGTCTTTTTACACCACATTTTTCTAAATTATTCAAATCAAACTACGGAACCTAGTATTTGTTAGAAATTTGGAAATATCTCCCTATTGAATAGTATTTACTTTTTTGCCCCAGTAATTCGTCCTACCCTTTTATTTGTTTCATTTAAGTTCACATACTTTTACAACGGTGCATACCTTATCAAATTATATGTGCATAAATTCCTCTGTTGAATTAACGCTTAGAAAATATAACATGTAGCTTCTTTGTTCATTGTTGCGGTGATATCAGTAGAGATAAAGATATTACATGACTGTAAATTATAAATATCAAAGACATACAAGTAAATGATTAAATCTAATGCTACAAAAACTTACCCAAGTTGGCTGAAAGTGAAAGAAAAGATATAATTAAAAACAAAAAATTATCGTCGTTGCTGTTCGTCAGCCTTTTTCATTCACTGAAAAATATCAACATCAGGTCAATACGCCAAACATTCGAGCAAAAACAATTCAAGCATGGAAATAATTATATAATAACACCTAATTCTCCTATAAAATAACTTGTTTCGAAACTTATATGGTTCCACTAAATTATGCAGTTCTTACATTTATCTCAGTTAATTTGTTTTTGGTTTTTCAATACTTAAACATTTTGAGTGGAAAAAAATAAGTAAAAATACTTATTAAAAATAATATGTCTGAAAATTATTTTTTTTAATTGATTACAATAACATGGTTTTAGCAAATAATGTAACAACAATCAGTTACAAACATTTTTCGAACATTTTATTTCACATTCACAATCATATAGTTTATTGACGTAACGTAAGATGTATTCGGGAATTTAGCTTTTGACAAAATTAGTTCAAATCGTTCCATTGGTCATACAAGATAGAAATTTTCGCCGATGACAAACTCTTCTATTTCATTTATTTGTCAATATGTGCATTTTACTTCTATATAGTATTGTTATTTACTGAGTTTGGATGCGCGGGTGTTTGGAATTTTAATTTCCAAATGTAGGGCGCACTGTTTTCAATAACCAGGATATTTTAACGGGGGTAATAGTGAAACGTAGAATATGAGGATTTTAAGGTTCCAACATAAATGTATTAGTTGTAGAATACAAATAAGTAAAAGTCGATTTGAGTAAAATTTTACATTCAGACATTTACCAAATAAAAAATGAACTTGTCACTTTAAATGTTCTTAAGTCATGACCTGAATTTATTACTCCAATTACAATCAGATTAACAGTTTGTTGTAAAGTCCTTAACCGAATTTAAACCAGAAAGCTGCTGTGGAATCGACAATGATACCCACACACCCACGTGTAGTTTAATTAAAAACAAACACTACTGATTCAACAAGTGGAGAGTTTTTCCGACTGTTTCTATTTTATTTGTACTTTTCAAATCATTTTCACCTATGAAGTATAATTTTCTGTAAAAAATTATGATAAAAAATTAATGCAAAAATAAATTAAGAATCATTTGCGAGTGACACATAATCTTCTGACATCAAATGGGCTTCTGCCATTGTACATTAGAAAACGCTCCAAATAGAAAAACGGTTTTCATATTCTCTGTCACTTATTTGTATTCTACAACTAATACATTTATGTTGGAACCTTAAAATCCTCATATTCTACTTTTCACTTCTATAACCATTTGTATCATCAAAAAATGTTACAGACTGAGTAATGTCTACACTATCTGATTACTAGTTCAGATTTTAATTTTGTAATTACCAATTAATAAATGAACTTGTCTTTAAAATTTCTCAAGCCAATACCTGAAATTATTACTCAAATTACAATCAGATTAACTGTTAGTTGTAGAGGTCCGTAACCGAATTTAATTTGGAAAGCTGCTGTTGGTTCATACAAATTCAAAGATCTAAAACCTTGTTACCTGTTTACATATGTTTTGCAAACATTTTATCAAGACATTCAATCACCAAATGCAATAAAAGCGGGAGGGGAGGGGGGGGGGGCGAACTTAAGGACACAAGTATAAATTCAGCATTATTTTAAGTTCATCACCGGGGCAGCAAGTTATGAAAATAACAATTTTAAAAGATTATTGCCCATCACATATGTTGTATGACAATACTGAATAAAAGAAAATCCATTTAATCGAAAGATGAAAGGACTTTACGTAACAGGCTTAAACTAATAATATTGGAAAATAAAGGTGTTGCTCTCCCATAACACGGTTCAGCCATTTTTTGTCCACATCCATCGAACTAGTATCCTTTACCGATGCCAATTTAACAAGCAAAGATTGACAAACATTCGTAATTTGACCATGTGCTCCGATTTCAGAAAAATAAACATTTGAAAACCTTGTTGTGTATCTACATTTGGAGCAGGACAATACCCCATAGAAATAAAATATATCAATTTAAAAATGAAAGAGGATTTCAAGTCACATGCTTAAATCCATAATTTTCGAAGTTTGACCACTGTCGACTTATATTTAAAAAAAATAAAATTCAAGAACGTTATTTCGCATCTACATATAGTGGATACAAATACTGTGTAAAGATTAAATGTTTAGATTGAGAAATGAAAGATGAGTTTGTGTCGGAAGCTTTAATTTACCCGAGTCCCAATTTTAGAAAATTAAAATTGTAAATCCTTATTGCGCTTCTGCACATGGTGCATCATACTACTTTATAGAAATGCATGAATTAAAAATAAAAGACGAGTTTACGTCACAAGCTTGATTTCAATTGCTACCGTTGTGGGTCCCTTGTTTAGAAAATGAAAATTCCAAAACAGCATTGCCAATCTACAGTTAGTATGCAATATCACAAGAAAGTACAAAGGACAGACGGATCCATGGACAGACAGGCAGACGGACGGAAGGTAAGACGGACGGACAGACGGAAAGACGGACGAAGGAGATAACAATATCCCTGATCTTCTATGAAGTCCGGGGATAATGAAGCAATATAACACGTAAAATATAGGTAATAGCACGAAGGCATCTTGTCTCAGACTAATCAGACCGATCGGAAAACGAACTGAGTATAGTCCTGTCTTAAATTTAATCTAGTGAGAAAGTTGTTGAACGACACATATCCATAATAACTAGCCTGGATGTCGATCGGCACGCAAGAACACCTTTGTACAAATTTCCGGCTTTGGCGACCTTCTTGAATTTCAGAACAGTATAATAAAAACATAACTATTGTAAAGTTTCATCCAATGCCTGTTCATATATAAACATATTTCAATTGGCTATGTAGTTTCTGATAAATTTTGTAGTGGTCTATCAAATGATCATTCATACATAAAACATTTCAATTGGTTAGGTAGTTTCTGACAAAACTTTTGAACAAAATGCCACATAGGCTCTAAGTCAGGCTGTGTCAGCCATCTTGAATTTCCGATCGCACAAAAACATAAGATTTGGAGATGTTCATCCAATTTTTGTTCATACATAAAACATTTCAATTGGCTTGGTTGTTTCTGGCAAGAAGACCTTTATACGAATTTCCTCATAGGGACCAGTGTTAAAATAGTCCGGCTGTGGCAGCCATATTGAATTTTTCGATAGGCAAACAAAAATAATGTATCGGTTTATCCAAGGATCATTTATGCAACAAATCAATTCAATTGGCTTATTAGTTTCTGACAAGAAGAGTTTTGAAGACAAGTAAAATCAGAATGAATTATCTGCCCCTTGTAGCTATGTTGAAAGCTTATCGGAACAAAAAACATACATTTGTATAGAACCATCCAATTAACATTCTTGCCAAGTTTGGTTTAACTTAGACTGCTGGTTTCAGGGAAGAAAATGAAAATGTGAAATCTGGACGAACGACGGACCTTTTAGGACAAGTGAGCTAAAAAACTAAAAGGAATCAATTACAAAATCATACAGGAAATTGTTTAGAAGCGCTCAAACATTTGACTACACATTGAATGTCCAACACAGGTAAAAATGAATAAAGTTTCATAACAAAACATGGAACTCCAAGCGAAAAGTCCAACAAATAAATAACACTAGATTGAGGCAGTCGGAAACGACAGCAATCCCTGTAATCCCGTAGTGTTGTATACCTGTGCACCTTTTCACAATGATAACTTTGAACACATGCCCACATTTTGAAAAATAAAAATGTTAAAGACTTACTGCGCATCTGCATATAAAGTATTGCAATACCGTGTAGACATAAAATTCATCAATGAAAAATGAAACATTTTCAGTAACCAGCATATAATTCCAAATTTTTTACATTTGACCCCTGCAGGTCCCAAGTTTTGAAATCAAAATTCTACAACCCTGTCGCGAATCTAGATGCAGAATATGACAATACTGTATAGAAATTAAATGCATGAAGACAAAAAAAAAAGAGGTGTCACAGTCTGAAATTTACGCTTTTTAAAATGTGATAATACTGTATGGAAGTAAAATGCATAAAATGAAATAATGAAAGAGGACTTTAGACCACATGCTTAAATTCCCAATTTCAAAAATTCGACCCCTGTGGGCTTCAAATTATAGGTATCAAATGTAAAATAAAGCTCCGTTGCGCATCTACCTACCCTATGTGACATTTACTGTACAGACATTAAATGCATGAAGTCAAAAATGAAAGAGGAATTTAGGTCGGCAGAATCTGGAATTCCAAATTTTCGAAATTCGACCTCAAATTTAAAAAAAAATAAAAATTATAAAACCTTATATCGCTTCTACATAAAGTATATGACAATTGACAATACTGTATAGAAATTAAATGCACGTATTCAAAGGTGAAAGGAAAGTTTAGGTCACACACTTAAATGCAGTGTTTGAAATTTGACCCCTGTGTGCTCCGTGTTTCGCATCTACATACGGTATATGACAATGCTGTAAAGAATTTAAAAGCCTGGAGTTAAAAATGAACGAAGAGTTTAGGTCACAAGAAAGTGCGACGGACGGCCTGACAGATGGAAAGACGGAGTGGGGAGATAACAATATCCCTGAACTTCTTCGAAGCAATATCACACGTACAATGTAGGTAATAGCACGAAGGCATCACGTCTCAGACTAATCAGACCGATTGGAAAACGAACTGAGTACAGTCCTCTCTGAAATTTAATCTTGTGAGAAAGTTGTTGAACGACACACATCCACAATAACAAGCCTGGTTGTCGATCGGCACGAAAACATAACTTTTATCCAGATGTTTATCCTTTGATCTTCATGAAAAAAAAACGCTCAATGAAGATTTTATATCACAAGAAAGTACAAAGGACAAACGGATCCATGGACAGACAGACAAACGGACGGACAGACGAACGAGGGAGATATCAATATCAATGACCTTGATAATGAAGCAATATAACACGTACAGTGAATGCATCTAGACTAATCGGAGCGATCTTAAATGAGCTGAGTGTAGTCCTGTCTTAATTTTAATCTGGTGAGAAAGTTGTTGAACGACATGTTGGATGTATACATAGACTGGATCAAAAATGGAACGTTAAATATTGAATCAAACGTCTAAAGTTACATTTTTCAGTGTTATTGTTATATTTTGACAGTGATAACAGTTTTATCATTTTCCCTTTATTAGATACCTCACGCTGTTATAACATGTTTGGCTTCATCAACGGCACTTTGTACAATTACATTTTTTATTCGTCAACTTTATTGCGTTTTGTTCTCGTCCCTACATGATGTTCTTTCCTTTTGACCATATCTTTGCAGTAAAAGTGATTGTTTGATTGGCTACTGTTCTCGTCTTTCAATTTTCGACTTTTAGACGTCGTACATATTCGTCATTTCACTTTCAATTTCATTGTCAACATTGATTATTTTCAAATAAATGTTCCTGTCTATATACACATAGCTATATATGCGTTGTTAGAAACGTTTCCAGTCACTTATCAGAGTAAATATAATATCAAATTTTTGGAGATACCACACAGATAAATAGAGGAAACAGATAATTGTAGACGGCTAGAATTATACCATAATATTAATATATTGAAAAATGGAAAGGTTGTGTACAGAATATCTTGAAAGAAGATTATATAAGATGAAATTTCAGTTGTAAATTAGTTATTCATGTAACTCATGTTCTTAACCAGTACCAATAGGTAATAACTATCTAATGAAGACGTACAGATTTAGGACAAGGGACATGTAAAAATTGCCAGGAACAGGAAATAATAATGATAATAAACATTCTTTCATTGTCAAAAAAGGGATGCACCACTGTAGGTTTGATGGCGTTAGATGATTGGTATGTAATTGTTGGCCATTCCAGTAATTAGTTTTGTTGATTAACACACCCTTTTTCTTCTATTTTTTTTTGTCCTATTGAATAGTTTAATTCCACGGCTTCACTATATTATTTAATGAAAACGTTTACTAAAACAAAAATCCACAGTCACATTCTTGACAGCAGTACCGTTAATGACGCACCGTAAAGCTCGTTCTGTTTAAAGGTTTAACATAACAGTTCAACTTCAGTACTAAATTTCTGTCAGTAATTTGTTGGAAATTCAATACATCAGACAGCAGATTCAGGGAGAGGCCACCTTTATAGCTGATAAGCTCCTCTGCTACAAATCCATCAGGTCTCAATGCTAAATATGCCGTTTATGTGCCACTACTACGGCCAAACAAGAGAAAACATCGTTATAGATAAACTCCATTACTCTCAAGTAACACTAGATATCAATAAAAGAAAAAATCTAATCCGTCGATAAATAGTAATACCTCTTTATTCCAAAAATAGCAAGATTGCTAAAGGTAGCCATAATATGTCCCCTGCCACAGAGAAAAGTCGAAGACCCAAAAGATATACAAAATGTGTATTATTGAGATGGCTGCAAGGTATGGATGTCAACATATAATTAAAAAAAAAGCAGCAAATACATATACAAATTTGCGTCCACAAAGTATTCCTATAGTGTCACTCGCACAAAAACATTAAAGTCATGTAACTCCCGTAAAATATGTCGAATCAAAATTGCATTTCGACAAAATCAAGTACATGTGGTGACTAACAATCCTACAAAATTTGAACGAAATCTGATCAGCGGCCTCAGAGGAGTTGCGTGTACAATGTTCCTATGATGTCTAATGCAGAAAAAGTTAAAATCACGGCGGCGGAGGACAATAAAAAACTTGCGTCAACAAAGTATTCATGTAGTGTCACATGCACAAAATCATTAAAGTCCTGGAACTCCTCTTAAATTTGTCGAATAAAAAATGCGGTGCGATGGGATCAAGTACATGTTGTGACTAACAATCCTAATAATTTTGAACGAAATCCCATCAGCGGTCTCAGAGAGGTCGCGTCAACAACGTGTACGTATAGTGTCACATGCAAAAAACGTTAAAGTTCATAACTCCCTTAAAATTGGTTGAATAAAAATGGCGGTGCAATATGATCAAGAACAAAGGTGAATAACATTCGAAAAAATTTGAACAAAATCCGACTAGCGCTCTCAGGAGAGTTGCGTCAAAATGTGTTCCTTTAGTGTCACATCCAGAAAAATAACTCCCGTAAAATTTGTGGAATGAAAATCGCGGTGCGATGGGGTCAAATACACGTGGTGCCTACCAATCCTGTAAAATTTGAACGAAATCCGATCAGCAGTCTCAGAGGAGTTGCATCAAAAAGTGTTCCTATGGTGTCACGTCCAGAAAAACGTTAAAGTCTTATAACTCCAGTAAAAGATGTCGAATCAAAGTGGCGATGCGATAGGATCAAGTACATTTGGTGATTAACAATCCTACAAAATTTGAATGAAATCTGATCAACGGTCTCAGTAGAGTTGCGTCCACAAAGCGTTCCTATAATGTCAAATACAGAAAAAAGATGAAGATCCATAACCCCTGTAAAATTTGTCGAGTCAAAGTGGGGTTGAAATAGGAACAAGTACAAAAGGTAACTAGCAAAATTCTACATCGGTCTTAGAGGAGTTGCGTCCACAATTAACTGTGACGGACGGACGGACAGACCATCGGAAACCATTACTTGATACGGCATAAAACTTTGCGTCCACAAAGTGTTCCTGTAGTGTCACATGCACAAAAGCATAAAAGTCCCATAACTGCAGTACAATCAATATTTTTGTGCGATCGGATCAAGTACATGTGGTGACTAACAATCCTACAAAACTTATACGAAATCCAATAATCGGTCTCAAAGTAGTTGCGTCCACAAAGTGTAGCTAAAGTGTCACATGCACAAAAACGTTAAACTCCCGTTATATTTGTCGAATCAATAGTGTCAATTACATGTTGTGACTAACAATTCTACAAAACTTGTTCGAAAAGTCGAATGCAAAATTTGTTCAAAAAGTCGAATTCAGAACAATAGTTAAAGTCTCATAACTGCCGTACAATTTGTTCAATCTAAATGGTAGTGCGAGAGGATGAATTAAATATTGTGACTAACAGTCATACAAATTTGTTACGAGATCCGAATCGGAGGAGTTACGTCCACAAATAATTGTAACCGAAGGAAGTACAGGATGCAGACCATTACTAGATCGCTCCGTCACGTTGCGGTGAGTGACAATTAGCGCATGCACTTACACGTGTTAAAGTTAGAATGACCCAGGATAATAGAAAGTGTGCCTGAATAATATTCGACCAGTTTCTAAATTCTTATCCAAGATAAAAACAATTAGCAACATAAGATATTTTTAGTGGCTTTGAAAATGGAATTTTGCAAATATATTCTTTTGATTAACGTAATAAAACTTAAATACCATTTCTCATACTGATTAAATTTGATTGATAATTGATGCAGGTCAAAAGTTTCTCCAAACAATACTTGTTGCAGTAATGCTGTAACTGGCATGTTTGGATTCTGTTTTCTGCTATTATTTTGTTAGAAATTCTCCTAGTAAGAAATAAAAGTATTGAATATCCCCCATTGAACAGTATTTACTTTCGTTGCTTAAGTAATTCTTCCTAACATTTCATTTATTTCATTTAAATTCACATACTATTACAGTGGTGCATACCTTATTAAACTTATATATGCATAATTTCCTCTGTTAAGTTAGCACTTAGAAAAACACAATTATTATATAACAAGTAGTTGGTTTTAAAGAGTACTGTGTTACAGTAATATACAGTAGAGATAAATACTTCTGACTGACTGCAGACTGTGTAAGTTACAAATATCAAAGACAAACAAGTAAATGATAAAATCTAATGATACGAAAACTTACCTTACAAAATGGCTGAAAGTGAAAGAAAATATAATTAAAAACCTAATTTATCGCAGTGGCTGTCCTTCAGAGTGTTCATTTCAATTAAAAATATCAGCGCCAGGCCAATATGACAAACACTGAATCAACAACACCTCAAGCAAGGAAATCATTATATAAAAACACCATATTCCTCCTGTTAGATTAAATAATTTGTTTCAAAACGTAAATAGTTCGCTAAGTTTTTTATTTCTGATCATTTAATACACGTATACAGAATATTTGAATGGCTTCTTTTCATTTTTTGAATTGATTAAAATAACGTTGTCTGACCATAAAATTTGCCAAAAAACTTTACGAACAATTTTCGAACATCGTATTTTACAATCAAATACGTTACTGATGTTATGTAAAATGTATTGCAGTATTTACTTCTTTTTTTAGGAAATATTCTTTTGTAGTTTTCATTGGTCAACTAATATCGAAATTTATGCATGTGACATAAACTCGTCTTTCCTTTTTTTCAATATTGGTATTTTACTACTAAAAATATTGCTTGTAGATAATGTTTTGAAATTTAGATTTTCAAAAGTTTGGCCCCCAGTTATCGATAACCGTGGCCTATTCTCTGGAAAAATAGTGAATACAAGAACAGTCTAAAAGTTGATTTGAGTAAAAATTCACATTGCAACACATGTGAAATCAATATATTATTCAAAATTATATTAATATTACAAGCGGAGAGCTTTTCCGACACTTTATATTTTAATTCTTAATTATCAAATCTGCCTGTTCAAATATCAGGTTTGACTTTCTGTAAAAATTGATAATCTAAATGTGATGCAAGAAAAAATCAAGAATCATTGGGGAAAGACAGAAACTCTGACATCAAACGGACTGTTGTCATTGTACACTGTTGTCATTGTACTTTCACTTATCTGTATTCTACAAGTAAATACATTTATTTATACTACAAAATCCTGATATTCTATGTTTCATTTCTATAACCATTTGTTTAATCATAAATGTTTGCATATTGAGAAATGTCTACACTATTAATACACGTTTAATCACATCTGGACATTCCTGACTTGTTTTTGTTTGATTATCTTGATTTTTACACTTTCAATTTCTAACAACATCACCATAAGATATATTTATTTGCAGTCAATCAAGATTGAGCAAGACATCCTCATAACAGCTAATGATGAACTATGCAGTGTGTAACTCGTTTTGACCGATAACATATCTAGATTTTATTTTGAAAATATGGTCATGCAGAAAATCCAGAAAAAATAAGACTAAACAAGACCAGAATGGGCGTTTAAGATCAAAAGTTTGATATTAGTTCTACTAATTATTAAGATTAGATTTTATTTCTTTGTCTCAAGCGCTATGACATGTTTAGGTAATGTCTAGCAAGTATCAAGAATCAAATTTATAACTACTGCATAGTATACAC
Source organism: Mytilisepta virgata (assembly GCA_028015205.1). Lineage (NCBI taxonomy): Eukaryota > Metazoa > Mollusca > Bivalvia > Mytilida > Mytilidae > Mytilisepta > Mytilisepta virgata. Next base: position 30,979,061 of record CM051511.1, on the reverse strand, counting down.
GAGGTTGAGAAATTGTTATCGACTTCTTACAATTTCTCATAGTCCAAAAAGGCAATTGGAAGGTGACAAAGAAAATAATTACTAAATGTTAGAGTATGTAGTGAAATGTACAGGGATGTGTTTTTGGAAAATTGATTTTAAATTTGATAAAAATGTACATTTTCACAAGTGCGATTGATGTCCCTCTGCCGTATTGCGCCTAATAAATTCCAAACGTGCTTGACACCATTTTTAGTATTTTATGTTCTTTTGAAACGATATGTAGATTGATTGATTTTAATTATTTGGTATGTTATAGTTGCCTATGAATATTATCAACGTTTTTCTTTAGATACCTTAGTTTAATTGAATATGATATTTTTTCCAGAAGTTAGATGATTTCCGGGTAGGTGTTTAACCATTTAATATACTCCAAAAATAGCCGGTACATTGTCACATATGAGCAGATGCTCAGAGGATTATTAGTTAAGATTTTAGTTTTGTAATTACCAAACAAAAATTAACTTTAAATGTTCTATAGTCAATACCTGAAATTATTACTAAAATTAAAATGAAATTAACAGTTAGTTTTAAAGTTCTTAACCAAATTTAATTTTTGGTTGAGTACTTCTTGTTTAATATAAGTTTGGTTTTTGGTCTTCCAAATGTTTCGGTTTTAATGCTGCTGATGAGAGGTAACTCCTTGAAATGCGTCGTATACAGCATAGTATAAATTTACTGTATCTAATATGAGTATCTTTGGATTGTTATTTTGAAACTCCTGGGATGATGCCTCTGCTGGTGGACCCTAGGTCCCCGAGGGTATTCGCCAACCCAGTCGTCAGACTTGTCTGACATGATTATTCATTGATTTGTTACAGAAATTACCAGTATTTAGCAAAATTCAAAAATAATAGAAATACTAAGGGTTCATTCCTTGTATTGCACATGGTAGATCTCCTTGGCTGAAATTTGGCTTCCTATTTCGGTATTTTTGGTTGAGTACTTCTTGTTTAATATAAGTTTGGTTTTTGGTCTTCCAAATGCTTCGGTTTTAATGCTGCTGATGAGAGGTAACTCCTTGAAATGCGTCGTATACAGCATAGTATAAATTTACTGTATCTAATATGAGTATCTTTGGATTGTTATTTTTTTTTAACCTAGAAAGCTGCTGTCGACAGTGATACCTGCAACCCCACATTTATTTCGGACAGTTAACCAAATTAAAAAATCTAAAATCTTGTTACCTGTTTACAGACATGACAGATGTTCTGCAAACATTCTATCAAGAAATTAAATCACTAAATCCAATAAAAAAGGAAACATTTTAGGACACAAGTATAAATACATCATTTTTTAAAATTCATCACTGTTGGTCCTAAGTTCTGAAAATAAAAATCGTGTATGTTGTATTAGAATACTGAATAACAAGAAAATGAATAAGATGAACGATGAAAGGACTTTCCATAACAAGCCTAAATTAACATTATTGGAAAATAAGTCTGTTGCTCTCCCTTAATGCGGTTCAGCCATTTTTCGCCCGCATCCGACGGACTAGCGTCTTTTACCGAGACCATCTTAACAAGCAAAAATTGACAACATTCAAAATTTGACCATGTGTGCCCCGATGTTAGCAATTTTTTTTTACAAAACCTTATTGCGCATCTGTCTATGGCAAGATAATACATTATAGTAATAAAATACATAAATTGAAAAATGAAAGAGAAAGTCAGGTTTCAAGATTAAATTTATAATTTTCGAAATCTGACCGCTGTCGGCCTAAATTCTTGAAGACTAAAATTCAAGAACATTATTGCGCATCTACATATACTGCATGAACATACTGTGAAAAAATCAAATGTTTTTATTTAGAAATGAAAGATGAGTTTGGTCTCAAGCTTCAGTTGACTTTTTTCGAAATTCGACACTGTGGGCCCCAATTTAAGAAAATTCAAATTTTAAAACCTTATTGTGCTTCTGCATATGGTGCATGATCATTTTTATAGAAATAAAATGCATCAATTAAAAACAAAAGACGACTTTACGTCACAAGCTTTAATTCAAAATTTTCGAAATTCAAACCTTTGTTGGCCCCTTGTTAGAAAATCAAAATTCCAAAACATCCTTGCCCATTTAATTAGTATGCAACTATTCTATACAGAAATTAAATTCTTGACCCGAAAAGTGAAGGAGTTGTGTGGCAGACAGATATATTTGATTTATAATCAAAAATATGACTGTATATTGATAGTTTATAATTTTGTATGTTTAATAAATGAATAAGTATTTGTTTTCAAAGTTTATTAGTATTTTAAGTCAAATAGTTCACTACTGAGCCTCTTATCATATAGTTTATTCTTTCCGTCCAGGTTTTTCGAATTTCACTACTTTTCCCTGTATTGAAGCTTTTTTTAGGAGGGAAAATCTCTGGTTTTCTATTGGTTTATGTGACCCTTTTATTGGTCACAGTATTGGTTCTTTTGTCTATACAATAAATATTCTATAAATGGCTGTGTAGAGATAAATTAATACAAGCCATAAACGTTTTGATATATATAATTACAAATAGTATTGGATACATATTTGCTTCTAAATAAGGCCAGTTATCACATATTCCTAACAAAACTAACATATTTGTTATTTTAACTCTATGAATGAATGAATGTGAATGTATAGTTTGAATGAGAGAAAGAAAGTGTTGAGGATAAATAATATTGATAAATTCTTATTAAAACATTATTGTTCATTAAAATTGAGCACAAATAAAGTAGTTCTATATTTTTAATTACATAGGAACTAGATTTTTAACCAATACTTGATATTCAATATGAAAATGTGCTAAATTGTTTTAGTAATATTTCAAGTAAATATTTATATTATGAATGTATATAAATACTCCAATGGACTTATGAATGTTAAAGTTTGTTTTATTCAGGTCTTAGATAATAGTTATGGTAGACCATATGGAGCTATGCTGTAGTGGAAAGGTTCCATATAGCCCACTTGACCTGTGTACCATATACATGGTAAGCAGTGTTCTGTGTTTTGTGTTTTATGTGTGTATTGTAAATGTCTTGTAAATGTCTTGTAAAGTTCTTGTGATATTTGTGTTTTAATTAGTTGATGTAATTTTCGTGTGTTAATTCTTGAAATATACAACATATATAGTAATAGTACACAGTACTTTTACAAGGTGTAATTGGACACAGAGTATTTATTATTATTATTTGGCAACTGATTATAAAATATCAGGTGCAAATAAGATATATATATATATTTCACATATAATACAAGTAATTTTGGTATATTTCATTCAGACTGAAATTAGGTATTGTTATATATATTAACTTTATACTGGTAAGGAATAAATCAGATTTGAGTTATTCCCCTTTGTCAATTATATGTTTTATGTGTATTGTCTTTGTCAATTGCACTTAGTATTGTCTTTATTATATGTTGTAGGGTATATTTGTATTGATTGAGGGAATAAATGAGTATAGAACCGGTTTAAACTGCTTTTGGATATATTAATTGCCGACCGGTTACAGTTGATGTCACAAGAACTTGTTGACGGTTTGAAGGAGATAATCGCTGTGTTCCCGAACTTTCTTCAAAAGTGCGCGGATAAAAATACTGAAATTATCTTAAAAAACCAAAAAAGAATTGTTATGATATTGTAATTATTATATTTATTTATCTTGGCCTAATTTGTTTTGTGTGGCCTTATAACATGTATAATATGCTTACATAATACTTATATTTGTTTCCCAAATAATGTTATACCTATGCAGTTTAGAAATCACTGGAACAATGATAGATACTGATGGAATGATTAGAACTTTCTATTTGACTCACATAATAATTCTGGAATGATCATAATATACGATGTGTAATTCGAACTTCTACCGTATTCTAGAAGTTTCCGTTCTACGGTTTTCTAGAGATTTCTGTGACGACTATATATATATACGGACACTAAAGTTAGACCTTCGGATCAGACGTTAACATTCTTGTGCTCTCAGATGTTGGACTGACACACTTGTTCGCGTTAACTACATCATACTAGATTGTAACTTATTGGACATAATATTCTGTTTGGATTCCCGCAACGGTGTAGAGAAGAATTCCGGATAAAGAAAAGACAAAAGGGTTAGGACATATTTTAACAGTTAAGTTGACATTTCAATTTATATAATATTTCTCATAAACTTGTGTATAATAAATCTTGTTAAATTGTATTATTGATTTGTGTCTTTTGTTGGCTACAATTTAAAGGTGATTTCTGACCGTAACAGAATCTATTCCCAAATGATACAGGAAATTGTTTAGAAGTGTTGAAACGTTCAACATTTGACTACACATTGAATGTCGAACACACGTGAAAATAAATAGTTTCATAAGAAAACATGGAACTCCAAGGGAAAAGTCCGAGAAATAAGTAAAACTAGATTGAGGCAGTCAGAAACGACAGATATCCCTGAAATCCCATGATGTTGTATCCCTGTGCACCTCTTGCACAATGACATCTTTGAATATCTGCCCAAATTTTGAAGAAATCAAAGTTTTAAAACCTTATTGCGCACCTGCACACAAGGTATGACAATATTGTATAGAAATAAACTGTATAACATTAAAAATGAAAGAAGAGATTCAGTCACTAGCTTATCATTACATTTTGATATTTGACCCCTGCAGAGTGAGAAAGTTGAATTAGTTTTATATAACATTTAGGAAGTTTAGAATTGTAAGATGACAAAAAATGCCTAAATCATATCTCTCTTATAATAGGACCTGATATCTGATAAACCGAACATAAGCAGTGATACTCCTTTGATAGGTTTCAGCTTAATTATTTTTGCGATTGCCTAACCGCTCTTATATTTGATAATCTGGACTTCCTTTACTGTTTATTCATTTTTGATTACATACTTATGACGTGGATCGGTTCTTATACATCCCGCCATTGTGCTTTGGTCAATTTTGAGTTCTTGTCTTTCATTTTTGCTTATGTACTTTGCCTATTTGCCATTTTGTGTTTCTTTGTTGAAACGGTTATTTGTTTTTATAGTGATTAAGATTAGAATACAATGTTGACTGCTGTACACCAATGTTTGACGTTTTTACATATTATGTCTGTTTGTTCTGCTCACACATTGTTGTCAATATAGTGGAATTCTATGCGACTGTCCTACAAGTGAGAGGTTTAGCTAGCTAAAACCAGGTTTAATCCACCAATAATAGCCAGTAAAATTATTGTAAATGAACACTCAAATATGGCGGTATTTGCAACTACTTTGCATACTTACTTTGGTGGGCCCTATTTCCCCTCACTTTTGTGAGTTTAAAAATTCGACTCAAAATGTTATACTGTTGCATTCATTATCTCTTATAATTAAAGTGATTATCTAGTCACAAATGTTTTCTGGATTAAATATGGACAAAAAACGTACATGTTATAATATTGGATTGAATGTTTCTAGTATGACAGTTTAAACTGTTTTACGAGCTCGTGTGTAGATCAAATACAAACAATGTATGTTCTGTATAGGGAGGCCCCATTTTACATTAACCTGCTACATATGACATGCACATTAACTTTCTTAAGTTAAGTTTGGTTCTTGGTCTTCCAAATATTTCGGTTTTAATGCTGCTGATGAGAGGTAACTCCTTGAAATGCGTCGTATACAACATAGAATAAATTCACTATATCTAATATTAGTATCTTTGGATTGTTATTTTTTAAGAAAATACCCTTACAAGCATAACATAAAATACATTTACTATTTTTAATATTCAGCAATAAATAAAATCACGAATCAATGTCGGTGTTTCTTTGGTTATTTTCTTTTCCATCTATAATGTGAAAACAGTTTACTTAGAAAACCGACAATTGTTTTGCCTCCCTTTTCAAGTTAAAAGTCCCGTGAATTGAGATTGTGTCTCACTGATGCATACCTTGGAACCCAAAAAATCAACAAGAAAGCTGCCGATTATGTACCTTCCTTCCTTATTTGTCGCATTTTAGTTTTACTAAACTTTTATTAACATCTGTAGTCATTCCGTATTTAGATTAATTCATATGAACACATGTTTATGCTTCTTCTATTAGGATTTTCAAATTTTATTTTGTAAAGGAAACATAATGTTTTTTTTTTATATAATTTACCGGAACTTCAGAATCATATTTAGTGTTTTTTCACTTTAATCCTATCAAGCGTCCCGACGACGACGAGGGGGCTGTTTTATAATTGAGTGGAGCAATAGGACGTCAGATTGCTCTACTTTTAAAACTGCGAAATTTTAAGGATTATATTTATAATTGTCAGTTATATCTGTTTTACAACTAATACATTATTTTCTACTACGAAAATTCGTTGTCATGTCGTACTTATATTGTCTCATACCAAAATTTGTCTTTGCGTTTTTTGTCCGACGTACTACGTTATATTTGGTAAAGAGTAATTACATTATTATTATTCTATATATATATATAAATTATAATTGACATTTAGTTGAGGAACATATTACATTTTACTTTATTATTTCCATCTCACTTTGCTGTTTGGCTTTTTTTTCCATTACCTTTTATCTTTTCTATTTTGAAATGAAATAGCGAATAAAAGAAACAGGCGTATAAATGTGACTCTGTCAAAGGGTAAATGAACATTTTTAATTTGTTCATTTTAAAATTTAGAAAAAAGTTTTATATTACTTTAGCTATTTATTTTATCCATAGTGTATATCACAATGATCACCTTTAAAGCAGTATTAGATGGGGTTTAATTTATCTAATAAAAGTCTATATATTTTCTTTCGTACCGTTTTACAGGTCCTTATTACACGATACCAGAAAATAGAAATACTTACGTAGGTTCTAATCTACAATAAAAAATCACCAGCATTTGAAGAAAACTTTTTTTAAAGGAAGCAAATGAAGACATCGATTTCAAGATGTATTAAGAACATAAGGTGCAATTTTTCGACACTTTAATTCATCGTTCGAGTCTAATAAGGAAGATGGATTTTGTTTTAATTTGTCATTCATCAGAAGCAATGTTCCTGTTTTTTAGGTGTTTTCAATGTGTGTCTTTTATTTGGTTCTTTTCCTTGCCCTCTCGTATTTTGTCTCTGTCTCCGAAATTGATGACCGCAGCAGATATAAATGAAACAAACTACTGTTTCATATTAAAGAGTATAACCCACTTGGTTATTCAGAGTTTGCTAGTGCTTCCTCTCAATTACTGATATAGTCTGGTCTATTATACTTGTGTTCAATCTGTTTGCTTGAAATCGTCTTTTTCTTTGTTCTAAATATCATTTACCGGACTGGATTGTAGAATTTTTACCCTTGTTTTTGAATAGTAGATTTTTGCTTGTGTCAGATAAATTGAAGGTGTCGTTTCCAATGATGTTACCTTACTGATGCATATTCCATCTGTTTTTATTTTCATATGCAAGTTTTCTAAATAAAGAATATCGTTTATTGTTTTGTTTAGGGTTCTCTATTCTTTGTCTTAATTTCAAATACATACGAAAAATCTAATTTGTAGTAATACTCAAACTTTCTCATCATTGTTAGATTTGTAACGGTATCACGTAAATTGAACATCATACAGAAAACAAATAAAACAACAAAATAAAACGCATCTGTGCTTAGGAAAAGATACTTACTCAGAAAGTTGTTCAGTTCTGTAATACAATTTAAAAATACACCGTTTACATGGAATTAATCTATTATTTATCTTAATTAAGTAACTAGAAACTGTTCCATTACGGACAAAGTGAAAAATAAAATCAAACTAAGTATAGATCGTACTCAATGAGAAATGTCCAAACTTAAATCTAATATCAAATATAAAATTTAAAGATGAGTTATCTTTGTCTCAACTTATTTTGTTTCTATTCTTGGTCAAAAATCTAAACTTTAATATCTATTGTAAGCGAAGAGAAAAACTCCACTTTCAGTAATAAATTCATAATTCAAATGCTTCCAAACATTACCAATCGGGAAGAATCATTAATATAATATGTATAATGAAGTGTTTCTTTAGTAATGACCTCGATACTTGTTCATATGTATGAGTATCCGCTGTATTGAAGTGAAACCTTTGATACTGCAGTATGATAATGTATTGGGTAATTTCGGTTGAATAGTAAAAACACGTTATATGAGTACCTATTCTTTTTACGATCCACTTTTTAGTTATTGTCAGCATGTGACCATAATGATTTTGCTTGTGAAAGAATTTCTACTAGACCGACACGCTGAGTCGGATTTTTAATGTGCTAGCTCATGAGGTAACTGTCCACAGGAAGACAAATCACCCCACTTGGGCGCATTATACTGACTCCGAGCCGACCAGTCTTTGCTCTTACTCCTAGATGCCGCGTGCTTGGCTGAAAAGCAGCAAATACCAATTTTATTGTCTTTCTTTTGACCGGCCAGGATCCGAACCCGCCATACCTGAATTTATTACTCAAATTACAATCAGATTAACTGTTATTTGTAAAGGTCCTTAACCGAATTTAATTTGGAAAGCTGCTGTTGGTTCATACAAAATTCAAAGATCTAAAACCTTGTTACCTGTTTACATATGTTCTGCAAACATTCTATCTAGACATTCAATCACTAAATGCAATAAAAGCGGGGGGGGGGGGAGTCGAACTTAAGGACACAAGTATAAATTCAGCATTATTTTAAGTTCATCACCGGGGCCCCAAGTTATGAAAATAACAATTTTAAAAGATTATTGCGCATCACATATGTTGTATGACAATACTGAATAAAAGAAAATCCATTTAATCGAAAGATGAAAGGACTTTATGTAACAGACTTAAACTAATAATATTGGAAAATAAAGGTGTTGCTCTCCCATAACACGGTTCAGCCATTTGTTGTCCACATCCATCGATCTAGTATCCTTTACCGATGCCAATTTAACAAGCAAAGATTGACAAACATTCGAAATTTGACCATGTGCCCCGATTTCAGAAAAATAAACATTTGAAAACCTTGTTGCGTATCTACATTTGGAGCAGGACAATACCCCATAGAAATAAAATGTATCAATTTAAAAATGAAAGATGATTTCAGGTCACATGCTTAAATCCATAATTTTCGAAGTTTGACCATTGTCGACTTATATTTTAAAAAAAATAAATTTCAAGAACGTTATTTCGCATCTACATACAGTGCATACAAATACTGTGTAAAGATCAAATGTTAAGATTGAGAAATGAAAGATGAGTTTGTGTCGGAAGCTTTAATTTACCCGAGTCCCAATTTTAGAAAATTAAAATTGTAAATCCTTATTGCGCTTCTGCACATGGTGCATCATACTACTTTATAGAAATGCATCAATTAAAAATAAAAGACGAGTTTACGTCACAAGCTTGATTTCAAAATCTTCGAATTTCTACCCTTGTGGGTCCCTTGTTTAGAAAATCAAAATTCCAAACCAGCATTGCCAATCTACAATTAGTATGCAATATCACAAGAAAGTACAAAGGACAGACGGATCCATGGAGAGACAGGCAGACGGACGGAAGGTAAGACGGACGGACAGACGGAAAGACGGACGAAGGAGATAACAATATCCCTGATCTTCTATGAAGTGCGGGGATAATGAAGCAATATAACACGTATAATATAGATAATAGCACGAAGGCATCTTGTCTCAGACTAATCAGACCGATCGGAAAACGAACTGAGTATAGTCCTGTCTTCAATGTAATCTAGTGAGAAAGTTGTTGAACGACACACATCCACAATAACTAGCCTGGATGTCGATCGGCACGCAAGAACACCTTTGTACAAATTTCCGGCTTTGGCGACCATCTTGAATTTCAGAACAGCATTAAAAAAACATAACTATTGTAAAGTTTCATCCAATGCCTTTTCATATATAAACATATTTCAATTGGCTATGTAGTTTCTGATAAATTTTTTAGTGGTCTATCAAATGATCATTCATACATAAAACATTTCAATTAGTTAGGTAGTTTCTGACAAGACCTTTGAACAAAATGCCACATAGGCTCTAAGTCAGGCTGTGTCAGCCATCTTGAATTTCCGATCGCACGAAAAACGTAAGATTTGTAGATGTTCATACAATTTTTGTTCATACATAAAAACATTTCAATTGGCTTGGTTGTTTATGGCAAGAAGACCTTTATACGAATTTCCTCATAGGGTCCAATGTTAAAATAGTCCGACTGTGGCAGCCATATTGAATTTTTCAATAGGCAAGCAAAAATAATGTAGCGGTTTATCCAAGGATCATTTATGCAACAAATCAATTCAATTGGCTTATTAGTTTCTGACAAGAAGAGTTTTGAAGACAAGTCAAATCAGAATGAATTATCTGCCCCTTGTAGCTATGTTGAAAGCTTATCGTAACAAACAACACACATTTGTATAGAACCATCCAATTAACATTCCTGCCAAGTTTGATTTAACTTAGAATGCTGGTTTCAGGGAAGAAAATGAAAATGTGAAATCTGGACGAAAGACGGACCTTTTAGGACAGGTGGGCTAAAAAACTAAAAGGAATCAATTACAAAATCATACAGGAAATTGTTTAGAAGCGCTCAAACATTTGACTACACATTGAATGTCCAACACATGTAAAAATGAATAAAGTTTCATAACAAAACATGGAACTCCAAGCGAAAAGTCCAACAAACAAATAACACTAGATTGAGGCAGTCGGAAACGACAGCAATCCCTGTACTCCCATATTGTTGTATACCTGTGCACCTTTTCACAATGATATCTTTGAACACATGCCCATATTTTGAAAAATCAAAATGTTAAAGACTTACTGCGCATCTGCATATAAAGTATTACAATAACGTGTAGACATAAAATGCATCAATGAAAAATAAAAGATTTTCAGTAACCAGCATATAATTCCAAATTTTTTACATTTGACCCCTGCAGGTCCCAAGTTTTGAAAATCAAAATTCTACAACCGTATCGCGAATCTACATGCAGAATATGACAATACTGTATAGAAATTAAACGCACGAAGACAAAAATAAAAGAGGTGTTTGGGTTTGGGTCACAATCTGAAATTTACGCTTTTTCAAATGTCAGTCAAAGATCCCACCTGTACAAGTAAATTAAAATTTACTTGAATAGGTAACTGAAACATTGCAAATTAGATTGCCTCCCTTTTAATACTGTGATATTAATTTACTTATACAAGTAATTTTTTTAGATACCATCTAAACATCACAAGATGCTTTCAGGTCAACTTTCATATCAGAGTTGTTTCCCTTAGTTATTACTTGTACAAGTAAAACGCAATTCATAATGATAGATAGGCCTGTATGGTGTTAACCACTGGATATGAGTGGGATTTGTTCAGTTGAAGTAATTGTTTGTATGTCCAAAAAATCAATGTCCAATTGATTGATCCATACTTGTGGTCCAGACGCAGTCTGTTCATGGACAGATACATGCTAATCAATAATCAGCTTGATAGGTGCCTGAAATGTATCATCTGGGAACAGTAATGGAATATTTAGACTTAGAAGTATCATTTTGTCAAGTCTGAATGAGAAAAGGGCACTGCCAAGCGGTTGAACATTCCCCCCCCCCCCCCCCATTTTGTTGAATCGTAAGATTGATTAATGACAAAAAAGTGGCTTTTCCTATCTATTCTAACCAGCTTGAACACTTGAACGACCCTTAGATGATAGCATTTTTTTTTCAGATAGTGTCCCATTGATGCATACTTTGTTTTTTTTTCATATTGAATAGAAACATGGCCAATTTATTTGTATTAGTTATCAAAAAATACCCACAGTAATGACAGCATATTCTTTTAATACTTATTTTTAACATACACAATGACATAACTAACAAACTAAAAATATAACATTATATTTACAACCGTCATGGCAGCATAATGAGATAATGTAATTCCCACCATTTGAATTTCTTTTACATGCCTAATACAAGTGATACATGTAATGACACTAAAAATATAAAGATTATCAATATCAAGTAACACATGGACACATTTTATGACATCCCTGAGACAATGTACCATAGATCATGAGAGACACTGTTTAAAACACTGAGCGATAAAATATTCTGTAAAAGAAAGAAAAAAAAAACATTAAAAAAATATTATTAAAAACGCATTGTTTCTAATTAATATATATACAGCACAACCTATGATATGCTTGTGAATTTCTTTGTTGTTAATACCCCATATTGCAAGATAGGGCAATTGGGAATATTCAACAATGCATATTAAATCCTCCACTGTTCCAATAGTGTTCTTACAACTTCAAATAAAACTGATCTACATGTAAATAGTATATTATATAGTGTAAAGGGTACATTTGCGTACAAGCTTGCAAAGTAAAACATTCCGATATATACACTGAATACACAATTTTTCTGAAATTTACTTATATAAGTCTGATTTGTTTTACTCGCTGAAGTAAATCTTTTATTATACAAAATATTTGAACTTTGTCTTCGGAAATTTAATTCTATAAGATTTAATGTTTTTACTCCACAGAGTAAGTGAAAAGTATATTTAAACTTTGCCATCGATGAAATTTTCATAATTTAAATATTTTTTTTTTGTCTTATAAAATCTGTGAACTTAAGTTTTGTTTTTTTACTCCTCGAAGTAAAATTTTTTCATACAAAACATTATAATTTTGTGTTGTGAAATTTACTTGTACAGGTATAGTTTTATTTTTTTACTCCTTAAAGTAAATCTTTTATTAAATGAAATATTAAACATAACTTTGCCTTGTGAAATTTACTTGAAGAAGTCTTGTTTTTATACACTTTATAATTATACAGATATTTTTTTAACAGGAGTTCATGTAATGCTTGTTCAATTTGGGACAGTACAATTTCAAATAAAATTACTTCTCCGCCTAATAAAAAATATTTGTGTTTTTGCTGAAATGCCTTAATAAGTAAAAAATAAAAATATGTCATGGTAGGCCCAAAAAATTAAGGTTGGTTTGGTTAGGCCGTAATGTTTTGAGCATATTACCTATTTCTTTGCTACTTAACCGAACGTCAAGGTATATTTAATAATAAAAAAAGACCAACTGCATACAAATCTACATCAAATCATATGTTGTCAATAAAGGTATAAATTTCTTATACAAGTAAACAAATTTTTACTCAATGAAGTATATTTCTATATGAAATACATATGTGATATAAATTATTAAAACCTCACCTTAAGAGATTACTTGTATAAGTAAACTTTTTTCCTGATTGAAGTATATGGTGCTATTATGGCTCTTGTTCTTAAAATGTTTACAAGGTTAATGGTCAAATGTAAAAGCAAGAGTGCTGACCACAACTAATTGCAGTTGTGAAAGGACTGACCAAAGTTAATAAATTAAATTAGACACACTTTACATTACATTGTATTTGAAAGTATAAAGGATGCTTGTGAATTTCTTTGTTGTTAATACCCCATATTGCAAGATAGGGCAATTGGGAATATTCAATAATGCATATTAAATCCTTCACTGTTCCAATAGTGCTCTTACAACTTCAAATACAACTGTCCTACATGTAAATAGTATATTATATAGTGTACAGGGTACATTTGTGTACAAGCTTGCAAAGTAAAGCATTCCGATATATACACTGAATACACAAATTTTCTGAAATTTACTTATATAAGTGTGATTTGTTTTACTCGTTGAAGTAAATCTTTTATTATACAAAATATTTGAACTTTGTCTTAATTCGGAAATTTACTTCTATAAGATTTAATGTTTTTACTCCACAGAGTAAGTGAAAAGTATATTTAAACTTTGCCATCGATGAATTTTTCATAATTTAAATTTTTTTTATAATTATACAGATATTTTTTTAACAGGAGTTCATGTAATGCTTGTTCAATTTGGGACAGTAAAATTTCAAATAAAATTACTTCTCCGCTTAATAAAAAATATTTGTGTTGTTGCTGAAATGCCTTAATAAGTAAAAAATAAAAATATGTCATGGTAGGCCCAAAAAATTAAGGTTGGTTTGGTTAGGCCGTAATGTTTTGAGCATATTACCTACTTCTTTGCTACTTAACCGAACGTCAAGGTATATTTAATAATAAAAAAAGACCAACTGCATACAAATCTACATCAAATCATATGTTGTCAATAAAGGTATAAATTTTTTATACAAGTAAACAAATTTTTACTCAATGAAGTATATTTCTATATGAAATACATATGTGATATAAATTATTAAAACCTCACCTTAAGAGATTACTTGTATAAGTAAACTTTTTTCCTGATTGAAGTATATGGTGCTATTATGGCTCTTGTTCTTAAAATGTTTACAAGGTTAATGGTCAAATGTAAAGACAAGAGTGCTGACCACAACTAATTGCAGTTGTGAAAGGATTGACCAAAGTTAATAAATTAAATTAGACACACTTTACATTACATTGTATTTGAAAGTATAAAGTATAAAGGATGCTTGTGAATTTCTTTGTTGTTAATACCCCATATTGCATATTGCATATTTTTTTTTTTTGTCTTATAAAATCTGTGAACTTAAGTTTTGTTTTTTTACTCCTCGAAGTAAAATTTTTTCATACAAAACATTATAATTTTGTGTTGTGAAATTTACTTGTACAGGTATAGTTTTATTTTTTTTACTCCTTAAAGTAAATCTTTTATTAAATGAAATATTAAACATAACTTTGCCTTGTGAAATTTACTTGAAGAAGTCTTGTTTTTCTACACTTTATAATTATACCAAAATTTTTTTCAACAGGAGTTCATGTAGTGCTTGTTCAATTTGGGACAGTACAATTTCAAATAAAATTACTTCTCCGCCTAATAAAAATATTTGTGTTTTTGCTGAAATGCCTTAATAAGTAAAAAATAAAAATATGTCATGGTAGGCCCAAAAAATTAAGGTTGGTTTGGTTAGGCCGTAATGTTTTGAGCATATTACCTATTTCTTTGCTACTTAACCGAACGTCAAGGTATATTTAATAATAAAAAAAGACCAACTGCATACAAATCTACATCAAATCATATGTTGTCAATAAAGGTATAAATTTTTTATACAAGTAAACAAATTTTTACTCAATGAAGTATATTTCTATATGAAATACATATGTGATATAAATTATTAAAACCTCACCTTAAGAGATTACTTGTATAAGTAAACTTTTTTCCTGATTGAAGTATATAGTGCTATTGTGGCTCTTGTTCTTAAAATGTTTACAAGGTTAATGGTCAAATGTAAAAGCAAGAGTGCTGACCACAACTAATTGCAGTTGTGAAAGGACTGACCAAAGTTAATAAATTAAATTAAATTAGACACACTTTACATTACATTGTATTTGAAAGTATAAAGGATGCTTGTGCATTTCTTTGTTGTTAATACCCCATATTGCAAGATAGGGCAATTGGGAATATTCAATAATGCATATTAAATCCTTCACTGTTCCAATAGTGCTCTTACAACTTCAAATACAACTGTCCTACATGTAAATAGTATATTATATAGTGTACAGGGTACATTTGTGTACAAGCTTGCAAAGTAAAGCATTCCGATATACACTGAATACACAATTTTTCTGAAATTTACTTATATAAGTCTGATTTGTTTTACTCGCTGAAGTAAATCTTTTATTATACAAAATATTTGAACTTTGTCTTAATTCGGAAATTTAATTCTATAAGATTTAATGTTTTTACTCCACAGAGTAAGAGAAAAGTATATTTAAACTTTGCCATCCATGAAATTTTCATAATTTAAATATTTTTTTGTCTTATAAAATCTGTGAACTTAAGTTTTGTTTTTTTACTCCTCGAAGTAAAATTTTATCATACAAAACATTATAATTTTGTCTTGTGAAATTTACTTGTACAAGTATAGTTTTATTTTTTTTACTCCTTAAAGTAAATCTTTTATTACAGGAAATATTAAACATAACTTTGCCTTGTGAAATTTACTTGAAGAAGTCTTGTTTTTCTACACTTTATAATTATACCAAAATTTTTTTCAACAGGAGTTCATGTAGTGCTTGTTCAATTTGGGACAGTACAATTTCAAATAAAATTACTTCTCCGCCTAATAAAAATATTTGTGTTTTTGCTGAAATGCCTTAATAAGTAAAAAATAAAAATATGTCATGGTAGGCCCAAAAAATTAAGGTTGGTTTGGTTAGGCCGTAATGTTTTGAGCATATTACCTATTTCTTTGCTACTTAACCGAACGTCAAGGTATATTTAATAATAAAAAAAGACCAACTGCATACAAATCTACATCAAATCATATGTTGTCAATAAAGGTATAAATTTTTTATACAAGTAAAATTTTTACTCAATGAAGTATATTTCTATATGAAATACATATGTGATATAAATTATTAAAACCTCACCTTAAGAGATTACTTGTATAAGTAAACTTTTTTCCTGATTGAAGTATATGGTGCTATTGTGGCTCTTGTTCTTAAAATGTTTACAAGGTTAATGGTCAAATGTAAAAGCAATAGTGCTGACCACAACTAATTGCAGTTGTGAAAGGACTGACCAAAGTTAATAAATTAAATTAAATTAGACACACTTTACATTACATTGTATTTGAAAGTATAAAGGATGCTTGTGCATTTCTTTGTTGTTAATACCCCATATTGCAAGATAGGGCAATTGGGAATATTCAATAATGCATATTAAATCCTTCACTTTTCCAATAGTGCTCTTACAACTTCAAATACAACTGTCCTACATGTAAATAGTATATTATATAGTGTACAGGGTACATTTGTGTACAAGCTTGCAAAGTAAAGCATTCCGATATACACTGAATACACAATTTTTCTGAAATTTACTTATATAAGTCTGATTTGTTTTACTCGCTGAAGTAAATCTTTTATTATACAAAATATTTGAACTTTGTCTTAATTCGGAAATTTAATTCTATAAGATTTAATGTTTTTACTCCACAGAGTAAGAGAAAAGTATATTTAAACTTTGCCATCCATGAAATTTTCATAATTTAAATATTTTTTTGTCTTATAAAATCTGTGAACTTAAGTTTTGTTTTTTTACTCCTCGAAGTAAAATTTTATCATACAAAACATTATAATTTTGTCTTGTGAAATTTACTTGTACAAGTATAGTTTTTTTTTTTTTACTCCTTAAAGTAAATCTTTTATTACAGGAAATATTAAACATAACTTTGCCTTGTGAAATTTACTTGAAGAAGTCTTGTTTTTCTACACTTTATAATTATACCAAAATTTTTTTCAACAGGAGTTCATGTAGTGCTTGTTCAATTTGGGACAGTACAATTTCAAATAAAATTACTTCTCCGCCTAATAAAAAATATTTGTGTTTTTGCTGAAATGCCTTAATAAGTAAAAAATAAAAATATGTCATGGTAGGCCCAAAAAATTAAGGTTGGTTTGGTTTGGCCGTAATGTTTTGAGCATATTACCTATTTCTTTGCTACTTAACCGAACGTCAAGGTATATTTAATAATAAAAAAAAAGACCAACTGCATACAAATCTACATCAAATCATATGTTGTCAATAAAGGTATAAATTTTTTATACAAGTAAAATTTTTACTCAATGAAGTATATTTCTATATGAAATACATATGTGATATAAATTATTAAAACCTCACCTTAAGAGATTACTTGTATAAGTAAACTTTTTTCCTGATTGAAGTATATGGTGCTATTGTGGCTCTTGTTCTTAAAATGTTTACAAGGTTAATGGTCAAATGTAAAAGCAAGAGTGCTGACCACAACTAATTGCAGTTGTGAAAGGACTGACCAAAGTTAATAAATTAAATTAAATTAGACACACTTTACATTACATTGTATTTGAAAGTACATGTATAAAGGATGCTTGTGAATTTCTTTGTTGTTAATACCCCATATTGCAAGATAGGGCAATTGGGAATGAATATTCAATAATGCATATTAAATCCTTCACTGTTCCAATAGTGCTCTTACAACTTCAAATACAACTGTCCTACATGTAAATAGTATATTATATAGTGTAAAGGGTACATTTGTGTACAAGCTTGCAAAGTAAAGCATTCCGATATATACACTGAATACACAATTTTTCTGAAATTTACTTATATAAGTGTGATTTGTTTTACTCGCTGAAGTAAATCTTTTATTATACAAAATATTTGAACTTTGTCTTAATTCGGAAATTTAATTCTATAAGATTTAATGTTTTTACTCCACAGAGTAAGTGAAAAGTATATTTAAACTTTGCCATCGATGAATTTTTCATAATTTTAATATTTTTGTTTAGTCTTATAAAATCTGTTAACTTAAGTTTTGTTTTTTACTCCTCGAAGTAAAATTTTATCATACAAAACATTATAACTTTGCCTTGTGAAATTTACTTGAAGAAGTCTTGTTTTTCTACACTTTATAATTATACAGATATTTTTTAACAGGAGTTCATGTAATGCTTGTTCAATTTGGGACGGTAAAATTTCAAATTAAATTACTTCTCCGCCTAATAAAAAATACTTGTGTTTTTGCTGAAATGCCTAAATAAGTAAAAAATAAAAATATGTCAAGGTAGGCCCAAAACACTAAGGTTGGTTGGATTAGCAGAAACACAGATATATATTTTTTAGGCCTTACTGAAGTAAGTTGTTACATATGAAAGTTTATCAGACTCTTGTCCTAATGCTAAAAAGTTCAATGGTAAAATGTAAAAACAATATAGAGTAACGTTAACAACAAGGGAAGTAACTTTCAATTGTGTCTTTTGCGCGAAAAATATGATCGCAATGTCAAAATAGAAATAATGATAAATTATTAATGCAAGTTCAAATATCAAGTTATCCTTTACACCGACGCCTAAACAAGCACTATTTAAGTTCGAATGTTTTCATAGTACAACTTAAGGTAACATATATAAAACAAATAAAATGTAATGCCTACCTATCTACTCTTTTTTGGCATGTTAGCGGAAACGTAGGTATTTTTTTTTATTAGGCCTTAATTAAATTTACTAACTAAAGTTTATTTTTTTTACTCCCTGAAGTAATTTTTTATTGTGCAAAACATAATTTGTCTTACACGTCATATGAAATCTTACACGTCAAATGAAATTTACTTATACAAGTTTCATTTTTTTTACTCCTTAAAGTCAATCTTTAGGGGACTAGTCACTTTTTCTTGTTCTTTGTGTTTAAAATGTTCAATATTGTGTATTTGTTAATCTGTTTTTTGTTGTTGTCACAAACTATGTTTAAGAACAATAAAGTAATTTGATTTAAAAAATTAATTGAAATACTAAATAGAACATTGACTTATTTTATATGTTTTATTTTTCACTCTTTATACAAATGATTGTTTGACAGTTCATGAAATCCTTGCACAATTTTGACAATAGTAGAATCTCAAATAAATTTACTTCTCAGCCAAATAAAAAATACTTGTGTTTCTGCTGAAATGTCTAAATAAGTCAGAGTTGTAAGGTGTATCCAAATCGACCACAGGTACCCAAATCACACGTGGTACTTTATTTTTTAACGCAGCATAAAATGTATGAACTAATTTTACAGAAATTTATTAAAAATAACCTTCTTTAACAAAATGTAATTGTTTTTCCTGAGTTTCGTCAATGGGGCTGATATTTAACCATGGGCGATTTGGGTACCCCAACGTTAGGCATTATTTTTTTATTTCTCTAATTTTACGTGCATTTTTCACATCTCTCAACCAGTGTTAGACTGAATAATTTGATAATCAAGAATTGGCTGAAAGATAAACGTTCCATACCTTTATATGTATGTCAATGTATGTGTTTCAGGCATCTTTGAGAAATGGTTTGGTGTACAAAAAATTCTAGACTCCATATTGAAAAGAAATGAAAGATTAAAATTTCCCTAACATGCTTTTTCAACTAACAGACTAACCATTTTTTTTAAATGTATCCCCTACTCCCCCACACGAAGGTGCTTGTTGCTTGTTTTTTTTTTTTTTTTTTTTTTCTTGCCTAACCAGCTTTTTTACCCCAAAAAGTCCCCATCCTAAGTACAAGCCCATGTGCCCCCCTATCCCCCTCCCCATTTTTTGATTACTTTTAATATGAACACTTTAGATGCTTTAGGTATGAAACCATTTTTTTTTGTCCATAAACATATAAAACTCATGATTGGAGCCCCTGTCCCGACAGTTCGGAGACATGTTCCCATCCTGATTGTTGTCCCCAATAAATGTCGATAACGATAGCTTCACGAAACAAGCTACAAGGACGCATGAGTTGTCTCCCCAAAATGTCTTTAAAATGAAAAGAAATATTTTTTTACTTGCATACGTAAATATTAAGGAACAGTGGTCAACTTAAAATGACGTGCGTCAACCCATAACCACAGTGCGCTTCTTCGTTATATAATAAAATAGACTGCTTAACCATTCTGTTTTATCAGAAAACTCTCCGTATTTCTAGATAAAAGTTTTCTTCAACACACCAATCTCTTGAAAACTAGCCCAAAAAACACAAATTACGATTAAAATCTTTCAATAAAAACACTTTCATATTTACCTTTCAAAACTCCACGTGATATTTTCGATGGCTGTGATGTTCTGATTCTCCCCAATGCATTTCGGGAGTGCTCTGATACGTCAATAAGCGGCAATTTCAAAAAAATTGTCGATCTCGGGAAAACTCTCCGATCAACCATTTACGCGATCGCGTAAATTTGTTTTTACCCATACGAGTAAAAATCGATTTACTTGTACAAGTGGGATCTCTGACTGAATGTGATAATACTGTATGGAAGTAAAATGCAAAAATTGAAAAAATGAAAGAGGACTTTAGACCACATGCTTAAATTCCCAATTTCAAAAATTCGACCCCTGTGGGCTTCAAATTATGGGTATCAAATGTAAAATAAAGCTCCGTTGCGCATCTACCTACACTATGTGACATTACTGTACAGACATTAAATGCATGAAGTCAAAAATGAAAGAGGAATTGAGGTCGGCAGAATCTGGAATTCCAAATTTTCGAAATTCGACCCCAAATTTAAAAAAAATAAAAATTATAAAACCTTATATCGCTTCTACATAAAGTATATGACAATTGACAATACTGTATAGAAATTAAATGCACGTATTCAAAGGTGAAAGGAAAGTTTAGGTCACACACTTAAATGCAGTGTTTGAAATTTGACGCCTGTGTGCTCCGTGTTTCGCATCTACATACGGTATATGACAATGCTGTAAAGAATTTAAAAGCATGGAGTTAAAAATGAACGAAGAGTTTAGGTCACAAGAAAGTGCGACGGACGTGCTGACAGATGGAAAGACGGAGTGGGGAGATAACAATATCCCTGAACTTCTTCGAAGCAATATCACACGTACATTGTAGGTAATAGCACGAAGGCATCATGTCTCAGACTAATCACACCGATTAGAAAACGAACTGAGTATAGTCCTCTCTTAAATTTAATCTTGTGAGAAAGTTGTTGAACGACACACATCCACAATAACTAGCCTGGTTGTCGATCGCCACGAAAACATAACTTTTATCCAGATGTTTATCCTTTGATCTTCATGAAACAAAAACATTTCAATTGGCTTAGTAGTTTCTGACAATAATGGATTTAAAGTTCAACGAACATTTTATATCACAAGAAAGTACAAAGGACAAACGGATCCATGGACAGACAGACAGACGGACGGAAAGACGAACGAGGGAGATATCAATATCAATGACTTTGATAATGAAGCAATATAACACGTACAGTGAAGGCATCTTGTCTTAGACTAATCGGAGCGATCTTAAATGAGCTGAGTGTAGTCCTGTCTTAATTTTAATCTGGTGAGAAAGTTGTTGAACGACACACAACCACAATAATTCTAGATGACGTGTTGGATGTATACATAGACTGGATAAAAAATTGAACGTTAAGTATTGAATCAAACGTCTAAAGTTCCATTTGTCAGTGTTAATGTTATATTTTGACAGTGATAACAGTTTTATCATTTTCCCTTTATTAGATACCTCACGCTGTTATAACATGTTTGGCTTCATCAACGGCACTTTGTACAATTACATTTTTTATTCGTCAACTTTGTTGCGTTTTGTTCTCGTCAGTACATGATGTTCTTTCCTTTTGACCATATCTTTGCAGTAAAAGTGATTGTTTGATGGGCTACTGTTCTCGTCTTTCAATTTTCGACTTTTTGACGTCGTACATATTCGTCATTTCACTTTCAATTTCATTGTCAACATTGATTATTTTCAAATAAATCTTCCTGTCTATATACACATTGCTATATATGCGTTGTTAGAAACGTTTCCAGTCACTTATCTGAGTAAATATAATACCAAATTTTTGGAGATACCACACAGATAAATAGAGGAAACAGATAATTGTAGACGGCTAGAATTATACCATAAAATTAATGTATTGAAAAATGGAAAGGTTGTGTACAGAAGATCTTGAAAGAAGATTATAAAAGATTAAATTTCAGTTGTAAATGACTTATTCATGTAACTCATGTTCTTAACCAGTACCAATAGGTAATAACTGTCCAATGAAGACGTACAGATTTAGGACAAGGGACATGTAAAAATTGCCAGGAACTGGAAATAATAATGATAATAAACATTCTTTCATTGTCAAAAAAGGGATGCACGACTGTAGGTTTGATGGCGTTCGATGATTGGTATGTAATTGTTGGCCATTCCAGTAATTAGTTTTGTTGATTAACACACCTTTTTTCTTCTATTTTTTTGTCCTATTGAATAGTTTAATTCCACACTTTTACTATATTATTTAATGAAAACGTTTACCAAAACAAAATTCCACAGTCACATTCTTGACAGCTGTACCGTTAGTGACGCACCGTAAAACACGTTCTGTTTAAAGGTTTAACATAACAGTTCCACTCCAGTACTAAATTTCTGTCTACACCTATTCACAGACGTTTCCAATCGTTTATGTTAGTAAATATATGCCTCAATAGTTTCTAGTTCTATGTATTAAAAGTTATGATATATCAAATATATAAATTTCATGGCTATTTATCTTGTTTGTTATCTCTGTCAGTAATTTTTTGGAAATTCAATACCTCAGACAGCAGATTCAGGGGGAGGCCACCTTTATTAGCTGATAAGCTCCTCTGCTACAAATCCGTCAGGTGTCAGTGCTAAATATGCCGTTTATGTGCCACTACTACGGCCAAACAAGAGAAAAAATCGTTATAGATAAACTTCATTACTCTCAAGTAACACTGGATACAAATAAAAGAAAAAATCTAATCCGTCGAAAAATAGTAATACCTCTTTATTCCAAAAAGAACAAGATTGCTAAAGGTAGCCATATGTCCCCTGCCACAGAGAAAAGTCGAAGACCCAAAAGATATACAAAATGTGTATTATTGAGATGGCTGCAAGGTATGGATGTCAACATATAATTAAAAAAAAGCAGTAAATACATATAAAAATTTGCGTCCCCAAAGTATTCCTGTAGTGTCACTCGCACAAAAACATTAAAGTCATGTAACTCCCGTAAAATATGTCGAATCAAAATTGCGTTTCGACAAAATCAAGTACATGTGGTGACTAACAATCCTACAAAATTTGAACGAAATCTGATCAGCGGCCTCAGAGGAGTTGCGTGTACAATGTTCCTATGATGTCTTATGCAGAAAAAGTTAAAGTCCCATAACTTCCGTAATTTTTTTCCGAATCAAAATGGCGTTCCAATAGGATTAAGTACAAAAAATGACGAACAAAATTATACAAAATTTTAACGAAATCCGACCAGGGGTCTCAGGGGAGTTGCGTCCACAAATAACTGACGGACGGATGCAAACCATTACTACGTCCCTCCGTCGCGTCACGGCGGCGGAGGACAATAAAAAACTTCCGTCTACAAAGTGTTCATGTAGTGTTACATGCACAAAATCATTAAAGTCCTAGAACTCCTCTTAAATTTGTCGAATCAAAAATGCGGTGCGATGGGATCAAGTACATGTTGTGACTAACAATCCTAATAAATTTGAACGAAATCCCATCAGCGGTCTCAGAGAAGTCGCGTCCACAACGTGTTCGTATAGTGTCACATGCAAAAAACGTTAAAGTTTATAACTCCCTTAAAATTGGTTGAATAAAAATGGAGGTGCAATATGATCAAGAACAAAGGTGACTTACATTCTAAAAAAATTGAACAAAATCCGACTAGCGCTCTCAGGGGAGTTGCGTCAAAATGTGTTCCTTTAGTGTCACATCCAGAAAAACGTTCGAGTCCCATAACTCCCGTAAAATTTGTGGAATGAAAATCGCGGTGCGATGGGGTCAAATACACGTGGTGCCTACCAATCCTGTAAAATTTGAACGAACTCCGATCAGCGGTCTCAGAGGAGTTGCATCAAAAAGTGTTCCTATGGTGTCACATCCAGAAAAAACGTTAAAGTCTTATAACTCCAGTAAAAGATGTCGAATCAAAGTGGCGATGCAATAGGATCAAGTACATTTGGTGATTAACAATCCTACAAAATTTGAATGAAATCTGATCAACGGTCTCAGTAGAGTTGCGTCCACAAAGCGTTCCTATAATGTCAAATACAGAAAAAAGTTGAAGTTCCATAACCCCTGTAAAATTTGTCGAGTCAAAGTGGGGGTGAAATAGGAACAAGTACAAAAGGTAACTAACTCATCGGTCTCAGAGGAGTTGCGTCCACAATTAACTGTGACGGACGGACGGACCATCGGACACACGGTCGCAGACCATTACCAGGTCACTCCGTCGCCTTGATACGGCATAAAACTGTGTCCACAAAGTGTTCCTGTAGTGTCACATGCACAAAAGCATAAAAGTCCCATAACTGTAGTTAAATCAATATTTTTGTGCGATAGGATCAAGTACATGTGGTGACTAACAATCCTACAAAACTTAAACAAAATCTAATAATCGGTCTCAAAGTAGTTGCGTCCACAAAGTGAAGCTAACGTGTCACATGCACAAAAACGTTAAACTCCCGTTATATTTGTCGAATCAATAGTGTCAATTACATGTTGTGACTAACAATTCAACAAAACTTGTTCGAAAAGTCGAATGCAAAATGTGTTCAAAAAGTCGAATTCAGAACAATAGTTAAAGTCTCATAACTGCCGTACAATTTGTTCAATCTAAATGGCAGTGCGAGAGGATGAAGTAAATATTGTGACTAACAGTCATATATTTTTTTACGAGATCCGAATCGGAGGAGTTACGTCCACAAATAATTGTAACCGAAGGAAGTACCGGTTGCAGACCATTACTAGATCGCTCCGTCACGTTGCAGTGAGTGACAATTAGCGCATGCACTTACACGTGTTAAAGTTAGAATGACCCAGGATAATAGAAAGTGTGCCTGAATAATATTTGACCAGTTTCTAAATTCTTCTCCAAGATAAAAACAATTAGCAACATAACAGATTTTTAGTGGCTTTGAAAATGGAATTTTGCAAATGTCTTCTTTAGATTAACGTAATAAAACTTAAATACCATTTCTCATACTGATTAAATTTGATTGATAATTGATGCAGGTAAAAAGTTTCTCCAAACAATACTTTTTGCAGTAATGCTGTAACTGGCATGTTTGGATTCTGTTTTCATTTGTTAGAAATTCTCCTAGTAAGAAATAAAAGTATCGAATATCCCCCATTGAACAATATTTACTTTCGTTGCTCAAGTAATTCTTCCAAACATTTCATTTATTTCATTTAAATTCACATACTATTACAGTGGTGCATACTTTATTAAACTTATATGTGCATAATTTCCTCTGTTAAGTTAACACTTAGAAAAACACAATTATTATATAACAAGTAGTTGGTTTTAAAGAGTACTGTGTTACAGTAATATACAGTAGAGATAAATAATTCTGACTGACTGCAGACTGTGTAAGTTACAAATATCAAAGACAAACAAGTAAATGATAAAATCTAATGATACGAAAACTTACCTTACAAAATGGCTGAAAGTGAAAGAAAATATAATTAAAAACATAATTTATCGCAGTGGCTGTCCGTCAGAGTGTTCATTTTAATTAAAAATATCAGCGCCAGGCCAATATGACAAACACGGAATAAACAACACCTCAAGCAAGGAAATCATTATATAAAAACACCATATTCCTCCTATTAGATTAAATAATTTGTTTCGAAACGTACATGGTTAGCTATGTTTTTTATTTCTGATCATTTAATACATGTATACAAATATATTTGAATGCCATTGGCTTCTTTTCATTTTTTGAATTGATTAAAATAACGTTGTCTGACTATAACATTTGCCAAAAAAACTTTACGAACAATTTTCGAACATCGTATTTTACAATCAAATACGTTATTGATGTTATGTAAAATGTATTGCAGTATTTACTTCTTTTTTTAGGAAATATTCTTTTGAAGTTTTCATTGGTCAACTAATATCGAAATTTATGCATGTGACATAAACTTTTCTTTCATTTTTCAATATTGGTATTTTACTATTAAAAATATTGCTTGTAGATAATGTTTTGAAATTTAGATTTTCAAAAGTTTGGCCCCCAGTTATCGATAACCGTGGCCTATTCTCTGGAAAAATAGTGAATACAAGAACAGTCTAAAAGTTGAGTAAAAATTCACATTGCAACACATGTGAAATCAATATATTATTCAAAATTATATTAATATTACAAGCGGAGAGCTTTTCCGACACTTTATATTTTAATTTTTAATTATCAAATCTGCCTGTTCAAATATCAGGTTTGACTTTCTGTAAAAATTGATAATCTAAATGTGATGCAAGAAAAAATTAAGAATCATTGGAGAAGGACAGAAAATCTGACGTCAAACGGACTTTTGTCATTGTACACCAGAGCACGCTCCATGTTTAAAAAATATACAGTTTGCATATTATCTTTCACTTATCTGTATTCTAAAAGTAAATACATTTATTTATACTACAAAATCCTTATATTCTATGTTTCATTTCTATAACCATTTGTATAATCATAAATGCTTGCATATTGAGACATGTCTACACTATTAATACACGTTTAATCATATCTGGACATTCCTGACTTGTTTTTGTTTGATTATCTTGATTTTTACACTTTCAATTTCTAACAACATCACCATAAGATATATTTATTTGCAGTCAATCAAGATTGAGCAAGACATCCTCATAACAGCTAATGATGAATTATGCAGTGTGTAACTCGTTTTGACCGATAACATATCTAGATTTTATTTTGAAAATATGGTCATGCAGAAAATCCAGAAAAAATAAGACTAAACAAGACCAGAATGGGCGTTTAAGATCAAAAGTGTGATACTAGTTCTACTAATTATTAAGATTAGATATTATTTCTTTGTCTGAAGCGCTATGACATTTTTAAGTAATGTCTAGCAATTATCAAGAATTAAATTTATAACTACTGCATAGTATACACGGGGATGAGAAATTGTTGTCGACTTCTTCCAATTTCTCATAGTCCAAAAAGGCAATTGGAAGGTGACATTACTAAATGTTAGAGTATGTAGTGAAATGTACAGGGATGTGTTTTTGGAAAATTGATTTTAATTTTGATAAAAATCTACATTTTCACAAGTGCGATTAATGTCCCTCTGTCGTATTGCGCCTAATAAATTCCAAACGTGCTTGACACCATTTTTAGTATTTTATGTTCTTTTGAAACGATATGTAGATTGATTGCTTTTAATTATTTGGTATGTTATAGTTGCCTATGAATATTATCAACGTTTTTCTTTAGATACCTTAGTTTAATTGAATATGATTTTTTTCCAGAAGATATATGATTTGCGGGTAGGTGTTTAACCATTTAATGTACTCCAAAAATAGCCGGTACATTGTCACATATGAGCAGGTGCTCAGAGGATTATTAGTTAAGATTTTAGTTTTGTAATTACCAAACAAAAATTAACTTTAAACGTTCGAAAGTCAATACCTGAAATTATTACTAAAATTACAATGAAATTAACAGTTAGTTTTAAAGTCCTTAACCAAATTTAACCTAGAAAGTTGCTGTCCACAGTGATACCTGCAACCCCACATGTATTTCGGACAGTTAACCAAATTCAAAAATCTAAAATCTTGTTACCTGTTTACAGACATGACAGATGTTCTGCAAACATTCTATCAAGAAATTAAATCCCTAAATCCAATAAAAAAGGAAACATTTTAGGACACAAGTATAAATACGTCATTTTTTAAAATTCATCACTGTTGGTCCTAAGTTCTGAAAATAAAAATTGTGTATGTTGTATGAGAATACTGAATAACAAGAAAATGTATAAGTTGAACGATGAAAGGACTTTCCATAACAAGCTTAAATTAACAATATTGGAAAATAAATCTGTTGCTCTCCCTTAACGCGGTTCAGCCATTTTTCGCCCGCATCCGACGGACTAGCGTCTTTTACCGAGACCATCTTAACAAGCAAAAATTGACGACATTCAAAATTTGACCATGTGTGCCCCGATGTTAGCAAATTTTTTTATAAAACCTTATTGCAAGGTATGGTGCAAGATAATACATTATAGAAATAAAATTCATAAATTTAAAAATGAAAGAGGAAGTCAGGCGTCAAGATTAAATTCATAATTTTCGAAATCTGACACCTGTCGGCCTAAATTCTTGAAGACTAAATTTCAAGAACATTATTGCGCATCTACATATACTGCGTGAACATACTGTAAAAAAATCAAATGTTTTTATTTAGAAATGAAAGATGAGTTTGGTCTCAAGCTTCAGTTGACTTTTTTTTTTCGAAATTCGACACTGTGGGCCCCAATTTAAGAAAATTAAAATTTTAAAACCTTATTGTGCTTCTGCATATGGTGCATGATAATTTTTATAGAAATAAAATGCATCAATTAAAAACAAAAGACGACTTTACGTCACAAGCTTGAATTCAAAATTTTCGAAATTCAAACCGTGTTGGCCCCTTGTTTAGGAAATCAAAATTCCAAAACATCCTTGCCCATTTAATTAGTATGCAACTATTCTATACAGAAATTAAATTCCTGACCCGAAAAGTGAAGGAGTTGTGTGGCAGACAGATATATTTGATTTATAATCAAAAATATGACTGTATATTGATAGTTTATAATTTTGTATGTTTAATAAATGAATAATTATTTGTTTTCAAAGTTTATTAGTATTTTAAGTCAAATAGTTCACTACTGAGCCTCTTATCATATAGTTTATTTTTTCCGTCCAGGTTTTTCGAATTTCACTACTTTTCCCTGTATTGAAACTTTTTTTAGGAGGGAAAATCTCTGGTTTTCTATTGGTTTATGTGACCCTTTTATTGGTCACAGTATTGGTTCTTTTGTCTATACAATAAATATTCTATAAATGGCTGTGTAGAGATAAATTAATACAAGCCATAAACGTTTTGATATATATAATTACAAATAGTATTGGATACATATTTGGTTCTAAATAAGGCCAGTTATCACATATTCCTAACAAAACTAACATATTTGTTATTTTAACTCTATGAATGAATGAAATGTGAATGTATTGTTTGAATGAGAGAAAGAAAGTGTTGAGGATAAATAATATTGATAAATTCTTATTAAAACATTATTGTTCATTAAAATTTAGCACAAATAAAGTAGTTCTATATTTTTAATTACATAGGAACTAGATTTTTAACCAATACTTCATATTCAATATGAAAATGTGCTAAATTGTTTTAGTAATATTTCATGTAAATATTTCTATTATGAATGTATATAAATTCTCCAATGGACTTATGAATGTTAAAGTTTGTTTTATTCAGGTCTTAGATAATAGTTATGGTAGACCATATGTAGGCTATGCTGTAGTTGAAAGGTTCCATATCGCCCACTTGACCGTGTACCATATACATGGTAAGCAGTGTTCTGTGTTTTGTGTTTTGTGTGTGTATTGTAAATATCTTGTAAATGTCGTGTGATATTTGTGTTTTAATTAGTTTATGTAATTTTCGTGTGTTAATTCTTGAAATATACAACATATATAGTAATAGTACACAGTACTTTTACAAGGTGTAATTGGACACAGAGTATTTATTATTATTATTTGGCAATTGATTATAAAATATGAGGTGCAAATAAGATATATATATATATTTCACATATAATACAAGTAATTTTGGTATATTTCATTCAGACTGAAATTAGGTATTGTTATATATAACTTTATTTTTATACTGGTAAGGAATAAATCAGACTTGAGTTATTCCCCTTTGTCAATTATATGTTTTATGTGTATTGTCTTTGTCAATTGCACTTAGTATTGTCTTTATTATATATTGTAGGGTATATTTGTATTGATTGAGGGAATAAATGAGTATAGAACCGGTTTAAACTGTTTTTGGATATATTAATTGCCGACCGGTAACAGTTGATGTCACAAGAACTTGTTGAAGGTTTGATGGAGATAATCGCTATGTTCCCGAACTTTCTTCAAAGGTGCGCAGATAAAAATACTTAAATTATCTTAAAAAACCAAAAAAGAATTGTTATGATATTGTAATTATTATATTTATTTATCTTGGCCTAATTTGTTTTGTGTGGCCTTATAACATGTATAATATGCTTACATAATACTTATAGTTGTTTCCCAAATAATGTTATACCTATGCAGTTTAGAAATCACTGGAACAATGATAGATACTGATGGAATGATTAGAACTTTCTATTTGACTTACATAATAATTTTGGAATGATCATAATATACGATGTGTAATTCGAACTTCTACCGTATTCTAGAAGTTTCCGTTCTACGGTTTTCTAGAGATTTCTGTGACGACTATATATATACGGACACCAAAGTTAGACCTTCGGATCAGACATTAACATTCTTGTGCTCTCAGATGTTGGATTGACACACTTGTTCGCGTTAACTACATCATACTAGATTGTAACTTATTGGACATAATATTCTGTTTGGATTCCCGCAACGGTGTAGAGAAGAATTCCAGATAAAGAAAAGACAAAAGGGATAGGACATATATATTTTAACAGTTAAGTTGACATTTCAATTTATATAATATTTCTTATAAACTTGTGTATAATAAATCTTGTTAAATTGTATTATTGATTTGTGTCTTTTGTTGGCTACAATTTAAAGGTGATTTCTGACCGTAACAGAATCTATTCCCAAATGATACAGGAAATTCTTTAGAAGTGTTGAAACGTTCAACATTTGACTACACATTGAATGTCCAACACACGTGAAAATACATAGTTTCATAAGAAAACATGGAACTCCAATGGAGATTGAGGCAGTCAGAAACGACAGATATCCCTGAAATCCCATGATGTTGTATCCCTGTGCACCTCTTTCACAATGACATCTTTGAATATCTTCCCAAATTTTGAAGAAATCAAAGTTTTAAAACCTTATTGCACACCTGCACACAGAGTATGACAATATTGTATAGAAATAAAATGTATAACATTAAAAATGAAAGAAGAGATTCAGTCACCAGCTTATCATTACATTTTGATATTTGACCCCTGCAGAGTGAGAAAGTTGAGATTAGTTTTATATAACATTTAGGAAGTTTAGAATTGTAAGATGACAAAAAATGCCTAAATCATATCTCTCTTATAATTAGGACCTGATATCTGACAAACCGAACATAAGCAGTGATACTCCTTTGATATGTTTCAGCTTAATTATTTTTGCGATGGCCTAACCGCTCTTATATTTGATAATCTGGACTTCCTTTACTGTTTATCCTTTTTTGATTACATACTTATGACGTGGATCCGTTCTTATACATCCCGCCATTGTGCTTGGTCAATTTTGAGTTCTTGTCTTTCATTTTTGCTTATGTACTTT
The DNA here is from genome assembly GCA_028015205.1 of Mytilisepta virgata. Taxonomy (NCBI): domain Eukaryota; kingdom Metazoa; phylum Mollusca; class Bivalvia; order Mytilida; family Mytilidae; genus Mytilisepta; species Mytilisepta virgata. The sequence continues at coordinate 30,947,237 of CM051511.1, read as the reverse complement.
GCCTATTTGCCATTTTGTGTTTCTTTGTTGAAACGGTTATTTGTTTTTATAGTGATTAAGATTAGAATACAATGTTGACTGCTGTACACCAATGTTTGACGTTTTTACATATTATGTCTGTTTGTTCTGCTCACACATTGTTGTCAATATAATGGAATTCTATGCGACTGTCCTACAAGTGAGAGGTTTAGCTAGCTAAAACCAGGTTTAATCCACCAATAATAGCCAGTAAAATTATTGTAAATGAACACTCAAATATGGCGGTATTTGCAACTACTTTGCATACTTACTTTGGTGGGCCCTATTTCCCCTCACTTTTGTGAGTTTAAAAATTCGACTCAAAATGTTATACTGTTGCATTCATTATCTCTTATAATTAAAGTGATTATCTAGTCACAAATGTTTTCTGGATTAAATATGGACAAAAAACGTACATGTTATAATATTGGATTGAATGTTTCTAGCATGACAGTTTAAACTGTTTTACGAGCTCGTGTGTAGATCAAATACAAACAATGTATGTTCTGTATAGGGAGGCCCCATTTTACATTAACCTGCTACATATGACATGCACATTAACTTTCTTAAGTTAAGTTTGGTTCTTGGTCTTCCAAATATTTCGGTTTTAATGCTGCTGATGAGAGGTAACTCCTTGAAATGCGTCGTATACAACATAGAATAAATTCACTATATCTAATATTAGTATCTTTGGATTGTTATTTTTTAAGAAAATACCCTTACAAGCATAACATAAAATACATTTACTATTTTTAATATTCAGCAATAAATAAAATCACGAATCAATGTCGGTGTTTCTTTGGTTATTTTCTTTTCCATCTATAATGTGAAAACAGTTTACTTAGAAAACCGACAATTGTTTTGCCTCCCTTTTCAAGTTAAAAGTCCCGTGAATTGAGATTGTGTCTCACTGATGCATACCTTGGAACCCAAAAAATCAACAAGAAAGCTGCCGATTATGTACCTTCCTTCCTTATTTGTCGCATTTTAGTTTTACTAAACTTTTATTAACATCTGTAGTCATTCCGTATTTAGATTAATTCATATGAACACATGTTTATGCTTCTTCTATTAGGATTTTCAAATTTTATTTTGTAAAGGAAACATAATGTTTTTTTTTATATAATTTACCGGAACTTCAGAATCATATTTAGTGTTTTTTCACTTTAATCCTATCAAGCGTCCCGACGACGACGAGGGGGCTGTTTTATAATTGGGTGGAGCAATAGGACGTCAGATTGCTCTACTTTTAAAACTGCGAAATTTTAAGGATTATATTTATAATTGTCAGTTATATCTGTTTTACAACTAATACATTATTTTCTACTACGAAAATTCGTTGTCATGTCGTACTTATATTGTCTCATACCAAAATTTGTCTTTGCGTTTTTTGTCCGACGTACTACGTTATATTTGGTAAAGAGTAATTACATTATTATTATTCTATATATATATATAAATTATAATTGACATTTAGTTGAGGAACATATTACATTTTACTTTATTATTTCCATCTCACTTTGCTGTTTGGCTTTTTTTTTTCCATTACCTTTTATCTTTTCTATTTTGAAATGAAATAGCGAATAAAAGAAACAGGCGTATAAATGTGACTCTGTCAAAGGGTAAATGAACATTTTTAATTTGTTCATTTTAAAATTTAGAAAAAAGTTTTATATTACTTTAGCTATTTATTTTATCCATAGTGTATATCACAATGATCACCTTTAAAGCAGTATTAGATGGGGTTTAATTTATCTAATAAAAGTCTATATGTTTTCTTTCGTACCGTTTTACAGGTCCTTATTACACGATACCAGAAAATAGAAATACTTACGTAGGTTCTAATCTACAATAAAAAATCACCAGCATTTGAAGAAAACTTTTTTTAAAGGAAGCAAATGAAGACATCGATTTCAAGATGTATTAAGAACATAAGGTGCAATTTTTCGACACTTTAATTCATCGTTCGAGTCTAATAAGGAAGATGGATTTTGTTTTAATTTGTCATTCATCAGAAGCAATGTTCCTGTTTTTTAGGTGTTTTCAATGTGTGTCTTTTATTTGGTTCTTTTCCTTGCCCTCTCGTATTTTGTCTCTGTCTCCGAAATTGATGACCGCAGCAGATATAAATGAAACAAACTACTGTTTCATATTAAAGAGTATAACCCACTTGGTTATTCAGAGTTTGCTAGTGCTTCCTCTCAATTACTGATATAGTCTGGTCTATTATACTTGTGTTCAATCTGTTTGCTTGAAATCGTCTTTTTCTTTGTTCTAAATATCATTTACCGGACTGGATTGTAGAATTTTTACCCTTGCTTTTGAATAGTAGATTTTTGCTTGTGTCAGATAAATTGAAGGTGTCGTTTCCAATGATGTTACCTTACTAATGCATATTCCATCTGTTTTTATTTTCATATGCAAGTTTTCTAAATAAAGAATATCGTTTATTGTTTTGTTTAGGGTTCTCTATTCTTTGTCTTAATTTCAAATACATACGAAAAATCTAATTTGTAGTAATACTCAAACTTTCTCATCATTGTTAGATTTGTAACGGTATCACGTAAATTGAACATCATACAGAAAACAAATAAAACAACAAAATAAAACGCATCTGTGCTTAGGAAAAGATACTTACTCAGAAACTTGTTCAGTTCTGTAATACAATTTAAAAATACACCGTTTACATGGAATTAATCTATTATTTATCTTAATTAAGTAACTAGAAACTGTTCCATTACGGACAAAGCGAAAAATAAAATCAAACTAAGTATAGATCGTACTCAATGAGAAATGTCCAAACTTAAATCTAATATCAAATATAAAATTTAAAGATGAGTTATCTTTGTCTCAACTTATTTTGTTTCTATTCTTGGTCAAAAATCTAAACTTTAATATCTATTGTAAGCGAAGAGAAAAACTCCACTTTCAGTAATAAATTCATAATTCAAATGCTTCCAAACATTACCAATCGGGAAGAATCATTAATATAATATGTATAATGAAGTGTTTCTTTAGTAATGACCTCGATACTTGTTCATATGTATGAGTATCCGCTGTATTGAAGTGAAACCTTTGATACTGCAGTATGATAATGTATTGGGTAATTTCGGTTGAATAGTAAAAACACGTTATATGAGTACCTATTCTTTTTACGATCCACTTTTTAGTTATTGTCAGCATGTGACCATAATGATTTTGCTTGTGAAAGAATTTCTACTAGACCGACACGCTGAGTCGGATTTTTAATGTGCTAGCTCATGAGGTAACTGTCCACAGGAAGACAAATCACCCCACTTGGGCGCATTATACTGACTCCGAGCCGACCAGTCTTTGCTCTTACTCCTAGATGCCGCGTGCTTGGCTGAAAAGCAGCAAATACCAATTTTATTGTCTTTGGTTTGACCGGCCAGGATCCGAACCCGCCAACTTCCGGGACGAGCACACTACCACAAGACCACCGAAGCGGTACTAAAACAGATTTATATAAAGAATAAATACGTCTAATTTGATTACATATGTAATATATTGTAATACGTCTTTGCATTTCAACTTGATTGGAAAATTAAATTTGATGAATGGCTACAAAGAATTTCTCTTATAAATATGAAATAAGTACACGATTCATTATATCAATATTGATTCTTCTTGTCACCCTCTTTGTAGCATTGTTATACATCTGTTTTGACTATTTTGTTTATCAAATATAGTTTCTTAAAACCAAGGTACTTCCAACAAATATCCTTATTTGTTTTTTACATTTCTGCATTGCTGTAAAGATAATATTACATACCTACATATATTACAACTATATCTGTATATTTCTCTTGTCCTGAAATATTTGTTTTCATATTTTAAGGCTCAGCAAGTAATCTGATTTTTTGTCTCCTTACCCAAATTATTTCCTTCAACAGAAATAATGACCGAATAATTATATAAAAGGTAAAAAAAGAAAACGTCCCTTGAATACATCAAAGTTTTCCCGATTAGTCTCTTTTACTTACGTAAAAAACATCCTTTATTACATGATCGTACTTTTCTATTATCTGATTGACTGAGAAAGGTCTAAAAGGTATTGGGTACTGATGATAGTAACTGAGAAGAATCCTGGATTAAACTATTTTTGATTTTAGTAATTCTTTCCTTTATCTTTTCTTTTTCACGTATATTGTTCCAAAACTGATCATTTTTTAGTTGTCACTCTCGTCATTTACCTATCACAAATATATTATCTAAATTGTTTTTAAAATTTTAATATAAAATAAGTAACTTTATCTAGTCTTTTGGGGTTTAGTTTCTGGTAATGTTGTGGTCCCTATGACATCTCTGTAAGAAAGAAAATCCTTGTAATCAGTTATAGTAATGTAAATTGTATATGACAAGTTTCAACAAAATGCGAGATTTTTTTCATCATAAAGTCTTCATTATAACTTTCAGATGAAAAAACAGAAATTTAATATTTATTCCTTTTACTTAATATATCTTTGGTATGTGTATCTAGACATATTGTTTCTAACGTATTATACTTGTCAATATATAACACAAATTACACCAAATATATTTTTTCAGATAAACAAAAAAATGATTTTATATTATTCCTATAATCAATTAATTCACAGACAAATAGACCAATCTGGATAACATTGATACTACTACAAAACACTTTTTTTTTAAATATGTATTTTAATGAAAGAAGTTTTTTGATGAAATAATGCTTACTGAAAGGATAAACTTCCAAATAGCTTGTCTATTTCACTGTTCTTCACACGCATTTTTGTGTACGTCACAGTCGGAAATTGTGTAATCTTTGTAGTTTCTATCCTGTCCAAATCTTCTTTAAGACTGTTTAGATTTTTTAAGACGGCTGCCTCTCCCATGTCTTTCAGTGTCTTCTCATGTTTTTGTAATTTATCTATGATAATGTTTACATCCTGTTTGTCTTTTGTGAGTTTTTTTAGATTTTCTGATCGTTTTTCATTCAAAGTTTTGATAAGTGTTTCTACCTTTTTATCAATCATATCTTTGATAGCTTTGCTTTCGTTTTTAATGGTTTCAATTGCCTTGGAAATATCGCCTTCATATTTGCTGATTTCTTTCCCGATATTTCCACCATCTGACTTAAACGCATTAAGTTTAGTACCGATATCTGTAGCTAGTTTTGATCTAAGAGACGCGATTGAATCTTTTATTCCCATCAATGTATGTCCACTGTGCGTTGTCACGACACATACCTGACAAACCTCAGTACAGCATTCTACGCAGTGAAACATAAAGTTTTCAACATGAACTTGACATTGTATTTTTTCTTCCGAGTTTATATTTGGTCCACTGAAGAAGGTGTGATCTTTGCTAATTTTAGCGCGTAAATGTGATTTTTTACAACTGTCGCAAAATAACTGATCACATTGACTACAAAGATGTAGTCCTGGCGCAGCGATACATATTTCACAGGATTTGGATGCTGCCTGGGCCATTTTCTCTCTGTTAATCGTTGTATCTGGTGACTAGTATAAAAAATAAAATATAATTTTTTATCATTAATTGTAAAAATCATTACACGTTCCTCAGACGTCCATAATATTGAATCGTCTTTAATAATAGAGTTTTCATTTACGTATACTAACTGATGATTGTTAACGCCTTCAATCTTCGGTCTTTGGTTAACATATACATTGAGATGGAGATCATCATTTGTCATCCAAATCATAATGTAAATTTAATTATTACAACAGCAAAACAATACGAATGTCCACTCCATCTTGTACCAAAAACATACAGATGAGAGCATGAGGAAACAGAATGTAGCAATACACCATCTTGTCCAGCTACTCGTGAAATTAGTTAACTGTGAAAGGTCAACGATGACATTTTAATTAATCAGTTAACTCTAACCTATCAACACACCCTCGGACAAATACAAATAAGACAACAAAACACAAAAATACCAGGGTCGGAAATGTGTAAGGGTGTCAGTGTGCTGGTTTCGCAGTATTGGACTGAATAATCAGAAATAAAACTTTCGTAATGTTTTAACGGTATCTCGTCAACATAAATCGGCAGTTAGAAAAAAAAGCTTTAAATCTTCATAACATTGGCAGAAAGATGCTTTATTCAATGTATCTCTCTAGGTCATGTATATAATATTTTTTTACCACACCAGATTAATTTTTCGTTCTTTGGATTTTTGAATGGCATAAATATGTGCGAGCGGGCGAAATTTTAATTTTATTTTTTCTTGAGGATTTGTTTTTTTTTTTTCGAGCGCAGATAGAATTTACTTGCGGCGCACATTTTTAAAAATAAAATATTGCAAAAAATGGGAAAAAAAATCATTTTCACAAAATTTTGCGAGCCGGCGAACAATTTTTATTTTTAATTTATTGAAAAATGAAAAATTTGGGGCGAATTTTTATCATTTTTGCAAAATGAAGCGGCAAAAAATGTTTTTTTTAAGTTATATCGTTCAAAACTCGGAGCGGCAAAATCCAAAGAACTAAAGATCAATTTGGTATGGCGTTATTAAAAAAAAAATCGGTTTTAGCTTTATCGATGTATCATTATAACATAGTGAGTTGCTTACCGTTATTGTTACGCTTTAACGTCGATATTTTACCCGAATGCAATCATGCTAATAATTTGGTGAAGTAATAGAAGAAATTTCAACCTTTTTAGATAACCTTCTAATGCTTTGCAATTTAGTTAAACCTTTACAAAGTATATACGCCTTATATGACTTCCACCTTTCATGGTATTGCCAACGTGTTTTTTTTTCAAATTCCTATTTCAGAATTAAGTTATTTATTTGTACTATAAACTTTATTTTATAAATGTAAATTATTAAGATATGTGATTTTGTTTCATATTTTGTTCACATTTGGTTTTTAATATACAAACAATTAAAAAATATTAGGAACCCGTTTGTCATAAATATCAATAGTATGTCGTAAAAACTGAAAGCACTTATATTTCCCCTGTATTAAGAAGCCGTTGGTTTGCAATGAAACCTATTTCAGTTGGTACAGCAATCCACAATTAACATGGAATATATTGTACCAATGTTATGAACAAGATGTTTACATTTATAACCACTGAGTAGTGCCAGAATTACCAATTGGAAAAGCTATAACCGTCATGGGACAACTCTATGCTCGAAATGGATACTCCTAAGTTAAAAAAAAACAGTTAACTGAAAGAATAAAGTTGGGACTCCTGCCAAAATAATAGCTACGGAACTGGTGATATTTATACGGACTTAGACTCCACCAACAGTGAAATCGATAGAGTGGTAAGAAATAAATTCTATGCTGCACAATTTGATTCACATTTTGCCGTTTTACTACTCATCTTTTGTGTCGATGACCAAAAATATTCCAAACCGAAATCTAAAACGTTGAGGAGAAAATTTTAATAATGCAAAAACGAAGACAGTCAATACCATCTAAAATTGTTTTCAAAACACAAGAAACATAATAGGAGCCTCATTGTGAAGCTGTAAAGCATGCCCTACGAGATCAATGTTTCACTGAGAATGAAATGAGAAATTTTCTTTCCACTGAAGATGCAGAAATTTGTAATGGTGAAGAGTTTAACTGTCTGTTGAAGATACCATTATATCCATGCATTAACATATGTAAGAAATGCGTTGCTTCCTGTAATGAATAGGGGAAAATTCCGTTTTTTTTCAAAAACAGGTGGACAATAAAATTAGATTTATGATGTAGACTCCAACAGATAACAATAATTATTTAGCAACATACACAATAGAATCCCGTATAGTTCACTCTTACTCCTTTGTTAAACCAATCCTCAACTTTTACCAATTTGCACTTTCTCTGACAGAAGAAAATGTAAATTCTTATTCAATTAGTGAAAAGATAACCTCTATCATATCAGATAAATATTAATAAATTTTAGAAATTTACCTGTAGGTTTTTTTTGACAACAGCAAAAACTGTGACAATGATTTGTTTTGCAAATAAATTAATTCATAACTACTAGCAGAAAATAAAATACTAGGTTCTTTGTCAACAAAATTAATACTTTTTCACCAGGTAATATAGATGACCTCCAAAATTTTAAAATATTAAACGGACTGTTAGTTCTTAAAATGAATTAGGTGAGCAAATGACTACTTATTAAAAGCCCTTTACATTGTTTTGTTTGAAAGAACAATAACAATATAAAGAACGCTTACTATAGTTGAATACACTTGGTATATGTTTTTTCTTGTAAATAAATGAACAGAAGATTTATTTTAATTGTTTTATACTTTTTTATATTTGTTGTAATAAACTTGGTTAAATGTACTGAAAACGTATGCTTGCAGAAATAAACAGCTTTTGCAGTTATCTATAATATCATAAAAGTGTTTTCATGTTTTACCTCATTAATTTCAAATTGTAACATCAACCATGCGCAGATGTTCCCTAACAAATTAAATACCGTTGGAACACTTTGCCCCTTTATAATGATTAAACATTTCTTGTCATATTTTAAATGTCTAAAATAGTCCTTTAACTTGTCACCACATTCATTCTCTTTGTAATATATTTTGGCAATGATATTTCAGCTGAATTTTGTATTTCTTTATCAATAGCTATAAAGACTAGGTAAGGAGAATATGGGTGTATCTGTCCCAGAACCCATTTTTTTTAATTTATGTGAATCCACTAGTACTGTTTGTTTTTTCTTTGAAAAAGAAATCAGTGTACACCAACAGCTAAAAGTCCCTACGCCTCTTATAAATACTCAATTATTTATCGCGATGATATTCTTTTCCTGTTCGGCGCACGTACGTACGTTAGTAATGTCAAGGATAATTTCAGTAACCACTGGATGTAGAAAAATGAAACTTAGGTCATTGATTGCACTGTGCGTGGGACTGTGCCAAAAGTTTCAGAATTTGAATAGCCCCCTGGGAGCCGAGCTACGCGGGTGGTCTAAAGGCACACTATTCCTTTGTCACGCAACTCCTCTCACATTATTTGGAATACAGAACTGAAGCTTGGCTCAGTACTTGTACCACTAAAGCAGATTCTGCTAAAGGTTTCGGAATTGTTTTAAGATGCAGCTCGAACTTTGATTAATTTCCTGAAAGTCTCAAAGACTATTATTATTATTATATTTTTTTACAAGAAACCATGTATTTTCTGGATCACATAAGCGGTAACAAATATTGGGATCATCTAGATGTCAAAATATGGGATTCCAACTTTTGTAAATTTCCTGAAAGTGTCCAAGACTATTATTTTTGGAATTTTACTTAGCAATTATAGATTTTTTTCATATTAGCTTTAAGACTTATCAGGATCATTTGAATTTCAAAAATATGTAATTCCAATTTTGGTTATTTTTCTGAAAGACTCAAAGACTAGTTTATTTGTGATTTCTACTTAGAAACCATGTATCTTTGGAATCACTATAGTAACAGCACTAGTTTGGATTTTATGGATTTCACAAACACGAGAGTAGCGCGGGGATATGCAGCACTAGTTTAATTTAAGTTTGAGGCCTAATTTTATATTCTTTTTTTTAATGGCTGAATAAACACACTAATGTTTTAAAGACACAAAATTGTACGTGTTGAATAGTTAATAGAATTCTAGAAAAAAAAACGTTTTTTTTTTATTTATTGGAAACGCATTTAAATTATTATTTTAACAAATAGCGTGCTATGATATAATTATCGTTTGAATTAAATTTATCTGTAATAAAAAGGATTATAATTACGTATTAGTTTAAATAGTAAATTTTGTTTTATAGTAAGGAATATAATTATGAGAAAAAATGACACACTGACAAGCACATTTTAAATATTAAAGTGTTGAAGGTCGTATCATATACATCAAAAGCCCTTTGTATTGTTTTGTTTAAAAGAACAATAACCACATAAAGGACGGTTACTATTTTTAGTTCAATACACTCGGGATATGTTTTCTATTGTAAATAAATGAACAAAAGATTTTCATTGTCATACATTTTTTATATTTGTTGTAATGAAATGGCTGAATAAACACACTACTGTTTTAAAGACACAAAATTGTATATTATTAGATTTTTTGTATCTACTTGTACCTGTTGAATAGATGATAGAATTTTAGAAAAAAAAACGGGGTTTTTTATTTATTGGAAACGCATTTAAATTATTATTTTAACAAATAGCGTGGTATGATATAAATATCGTTTGAATTAAATTTATCTGTAATAAAAAGGATTATAATTACGTATTGGTTTAAATAGTAAATTTTGTTTTATAGTAAGGAATATAATTATGAGAAAAAATGACACATTGACACGCACATTTTAAATATTAAAGTGTTCTGTTGAAGGTCGTATCATATACATCAAAAGCCCTTTGTATTGTTTTGTTTAAAAGAACAATAACCACATAAAGGACGGTTACTATTTTTAGTTCAATACACTCGGGATATGTTTTCTATTGTAAATAAATGAACAAAAGATTTTCATTGTCATACATTTTTTATATTTGTTGAATTGAAATTTGTTAAATGTACTGAAAACACAAGCTTGTAGAAATAACAATTTCTTTTGGCAGTTATTTATAATATTATAAAAGGTAATTTCATCTTTCTTATCTCATTATTACAAATTGTTACGGTAACCATTCTCAGAAGTTCCCGTAAAAAATTAAATGCTAATGAGGCACATTTGTCTTCATATTGATGAAATTTTCAATCATACTTTGAATGCCTAAACGATTTCTCTAACTCGCGATTAAGAAGAAAGCATGGAATGTCATCGTAATATGATTTGCAACGTTATTTCAATAGCATTTTGTATTTTCTTTATGGAATATCGGCAAACGAGTAGCGAAGCGACAAGACAGTGGGAAAAGGCCACAAATTCGAAGTCCAAGGAAAATACAAATCAGGGCAATGGAATAGAACAAACAAACGCGACAAGGATTCATGTATAACTAAAAGAATAAAAAACGTATAAATATAGAGTTTATTAATAGCCATAAAGATGAAGGAGCATTTGAGTGTTTCTGTCACAGAACATTTTTATACATTAATGTGATTACACTAGTATTACTGTGGTGTGAAATAAATTAATAATGATCACCAACGTTGTCCTTTATACACTGTTATAAAGAAATTATTTATTAGATACCAGCACTCACTTTGCATATTTCGTTTCAACGGATTATGGTCACATGTCTTTATGTTCTTTTGTTTAAATAACTACATGTTTTATCCTGAGGTATCATAGACTTATAATTATTTTCCTGAGTACACTTAGAAATACGTATGTTTGTTTTAATAGGTGTTTATTTTTCTTTGAACAATTGAAACAGTGTCCGGCCAGCGGGATTCATTTTTGTTGGTTTTAATTGCTGGATAAGCTCTGTAATGTTTGAAAGACACAAAATTTGTATATTGTTAGATTTGTTGTCTCTACTTGTACTTGTTGAATAGATGAAACAAATCAATGAATAATCATGTCAGACAAGTCTTACGACTGGGTTGGCGAATACCCTCGGGGACCTAGGGTCCACCAGCTGAGGCATCATCCCACTTAGATCTTTTGTGAGATTGTTTGAGAAGAAATAAAAAAAAACAAATGTACTCATTTCAGTTTGTTGGTCTGTTTAAATTATCTTAGTGACTATAAATTGATTGTCAGGTGAAACTTGTCTTCCCATAGCTAAGGATTACCTTATTTTGCTGAAAAATGTGTCCATTAGAAGCAAAAATGTTTCTTTAAAAATGTTTAATTTATAATGTCGCTATCTATTGTTGTCAAATTTTTTAACTTTTATTTTTCTTCCTTGGTGTTCATCAAATATATGAAATATGAAATATGAGCAACGTGATTGTAATATCAACATTTATGGCCTTTCAGTTTAGATTTCTAAATAAAATTGCATTAGTAGTTTTAATATAAAGTTGTTGTTCTTTCTGGTCTTAAATTACATTAATTTTCAAATATTAGTACATGCATGACCTCTTAAAACAAATGGTAAAACTGATTCTTTTTTTTAAACAAAACAATGACAAATGTTTTAGTTCTCCAATACTTTACTTTCAAAATAATTTACTTATTGAACATCAATCCTTAGGACACATGTATACAAAAAAGTTATACATTTTCACCAAAAGGGTGAGTTTTTATAACTCTATGAGTAACTACAATGCGTAAATTGGTAACATTAACACTGAGTAATACTTTAACACTTTGCTTGGAAGACTTCTCCTTTCCTTTCGGCTAAATAAACAAACATTAAAATGAAATAAGAACTTACAAATCTTTCGAATCCTAATTCGTTACCCAAACTATAAGAACAGTTTGGCTTAAATCCAACCCGACAACTGATATATAAAAATAGAATAAACGTGTATTTAAACTTCACAGTTGAATTACAAATATTTAATACCAATGACGTGAATAAATATACAATATTAGTATAGTGTAGAAAAATATAGAAAATATTTGTATGAGGCTGAGAAACAAGGGAAAATGCGAGGCTCTACCGAGCTATTTTTCCCTTGTTTCGCGCCGAGTACAAATATTTTCTATATTTTTCTACACAATACTAATATTGTTTTTATCCTGTAATTTGGGTTTTTTTAAAAAATTTTTAGCAATTAAACAATTTTTAAATTTATAAATAGATGTTCTCCCATTTGGGACCATTTTGCGTAAGGATATTTCTTTCTTGTGTTTACCTGTGCAATAATGACGTGCCACGTTGCAAATAGTTTTCATACAGTGGTGAAATGAATAAAATTGATGATAAACAAGTATTTTTATTCAATATGAGTCGATAAATGTAGGATTTTGTGTCAAATAAACGTACTTGTAACAATTGAAACGGTAACACATTTGTTTTGATCGAAATCGATCAGTTCATCTATTGACCGGGCTTTTCACTGTGTGGATGTGTGTACACATTAAGTGTGCCAACATGGAGCGTTGCACCGTAAAACATTGATTGGATTTGGTTGGACATATTTGTCTGAGAGCAGAAAGAAGTCGACAATTTATCATGATCAGACTGACAGACAGCGGGAGTGGAGATAGTTGATGTTGCCACGGGTCTAGTAACTGTTGATGTCCTAGGTAAGTTTGATTCAGACGGAGTGTGTGGTGTGTATGGCACAACCACCATGTTTTCATCTGTTGTTGTATTGCTGAGGATGTTTGAGATATTCTTTTGCTGCTTTTCAGAAATAGTGGTATAATTGTTAACAGAGGCAACATTCTTGTGTTCTGAAATTTGCATTATATCTGTTCCCTGGATATTATTTTCCCTTAACTTTTGTACGAGATACTTTCTAGCACTATGATTCGTGAGCCGTTTGTTTTTGTCTAGATCCCGCTTTTCTTTCATAGTTTTCACCATTGATCCAAGTTTTCTTTCCCCAAGCTTTTGTCTTAAAAACCAGATGTCAGACCTGTTGTCCTCAAGTGGAATGGTGCGTGTGGCCAAATAAAAGGGAGATTCTGGTGTACTAAAGCCAATTGGTCTTTTTGCGGCATAAAAAGTATAGAAGTCAAGTGGGTTACGGTCTCCTAGGCTTTGATATATTTTAGGCGAAATCTCCCGTACATCTGATATGTTTTATCCAGTCCTTGTTTTTGTCTGTCTTTCGTTTAACTTCAAATATTGGGAACCATCTGTGGATGTATTCAAGGTTACATCACCCCATCTGGAAAAATAAAAACGCTGTTTATATTTATTTGTTAACATTTTTAGGGGTTGACTCTGAATTTGTTAGTGTTGTTTGTTTTAAACTATTAATTGTGGGCCCCATTATAGCTTGCTGTTCGATGTGAGCCAAAGTCATTTTGAAAGTAATTTATTTGAAATCGCAATTAAACAGTGAAATTATCTGCAACCTATAAATTTCTCAATATTTCTATATAGCCCATACAAAATAAATAATTGATGTTTGTACAAATAACTGTACTTATATTACATATAAATATCTTCTGTTTTTGGCAATTTTAAAGTCAGATATATAGAAGTGTCACTTGTTTGCCTCGTGTTACAATGTGTATGGAGAATACAAGCCGTCAAAATTCAGTATGAACAATGCATGGGCGAGTAAACTGACCTGCGCAAACACTACCTTGGAAATTGCATATGTCACGATGAAACAACCACTCACACGCGAGAGACAGCAATTGACCACGTCACGCTGAACTTGTACGAACATCCAATCAAATCATGTTTAACACGCACACCTCCCAGTTCAAATAAACAGTAAACAATGAAACGTGTACGATAGTAAACAAAATAAATGATCGATATTAGATGCTTTATTAAAATATAATTGTAACATAAAGAAAGAATTCGCATCGTAGTAGGGTGCAACAATATAAAAAATTATGTCATCAGTGAATTGACAGGAGCACCGAGGGTAATCAAGAGAAATATTTGATATTTTGATTATTTAAAAAATTCTTACCATTTCCAAAACTTATTTCGGGTATTATTCCTTATCTTTCTACAAACTATGTGAATAAAATTTTATATTCAGCCAAACAAGACAATTACAATATACGTGTTTTTTTTAAATGTATTCCACAAATATTTTTTCCTGAACCTTTCTTTCAACTTCTAACTTTAAATGCATAAACATAAGTCTATCTATCATTTTTTTCATAATATACATGTATTTAAATTTCAAACATGTCTAAATATAATGTGCACAAAACACGTTTAAATTGAGCACGCATTACGTCGTATGTTTAAAACTGGTGGTTAGATTAACATGTTTTATTTGTCGTAACTTATAGCACGTGCTGTTTACTATTTTCTTCTCGTACGTAGTAAAACATTTTACAGGTGAGTAACCACATCTTGACAAAAGCGTGGATAGTAAAAGCGCGGGTACACAACAGGCCTTTTATGGTAATTGTTATTGCTCTCCATAACAAACAGGAAATCTCGTGCAAAAACCACCCACCCACATTTGAATTTCCACCAAGGCGGTGTTTTGCAGCATTTTTTGGCACGATAATAATTAGTTTTTATTTTTATATCGCGATTTGTAAGTATTGATCATTGATTGATTGAATTTGTATGCTGAACTTCTTACTTGATGAAAAGAAATAGTAAACTTGATTTCATTTATTTATACTTTGAATGGGAATTTCCTTCATTTGCGCTCATCAGTTGGGGCATTAGTATTACTCTTCCGAAGCGATTGGTCCGTCGTATTTGACGTCGTGGAGAGAGTTTGCGCAGGTCAGTGATTGGTTTTTAAATTGTGACGTACAATGTTTATGTCTTTTTCGAATGAGTTTTGTTTGCGCAGGTTCAGATCTTTGTCCTTACTGAATTTTGACGGATTGTAAATAATATATTATGTTTTTCATGTTCAAATTTTCTTTGTTTTCAGATTTGGTGTGACGATCAATGGCCGTGCAAATAATATCACTTGGATTATAGATTTTATAGTGTACTAAATACAAAGGAAGCAAGCCATATTATGCACAAGAAGCAGGATTTGGAATTCTAGTGTAGAAGAGAAGAATAATAATGTTTCACTATTATGAATATGTGCTAGTCATTGTCTGATTAATCTATTTCCTGAATGATGGATGGATTGTGTTTTCATTTCATATATTCAAAGGACAGCGAAACAGAAAAAGATCTACATCTTTCGTGATATATGGACAATACTGAACAAATTCATACGGCAAATTTATATGCCATTTGGAATTTAACATTTATACACATGATACACGTACATGTGAATGTTAAATAAAGGAAGGATGATAATGAATAATTATGATCGGATAATAAAAAGTGAAATAATACATACAGGAAGGAGTCAAGTATGTTAAAGATTTTTTCAAATGACTGCAAAATAATCAGACAGACAAGGGTTTATTTGCAGAATGTTGCTGCTGTTCATATTTTTTTATCAAGTATTAAATTATATATTAAATATGTTGATTTTTTTATGTGCATTAAGTACATTTTGAAAAATGGCTAGACATAAGTCACAAACCTTAGTGTATAGTGTTCTTGTACACCACGAAGTCCAAAATGAACACAGTTGTTCAGCCAGATAGTCCGTAGAAGGAAATCAGGACAGCTGTCACACAAGACATTTCTTTCATAGAGAATGTTGATTTCATCGTCCGTAATTGGCTGTGATCGTAGGGGCTTATTACCTTTGCCTTTCTGTTTTAGTACCTTCTGCTTTGCTTTCAATGATTCCGTTGTAAGTCTGAAAGCCTCATCTTGGTGTGTGGTTGATCCAGCAATTGAATGGCCATATTTGTGTCTTTTCAATTTCCTGTCAAAACTATTGATCTCAAGGTGGAATGGCTCATATACCCCTCCACCTTTTTTACGAAGAGTTAATAGGTAGTTGGCCAGCAAATGGTCCAATTCCACTGGTGGAATAGTCTGTAGTTCTCTGTTTTCATTTTTGGCTTTCAGAAATTTGTTCAGAAGGGCAATATCTCGTACTGTTTTTGTTAAAGTGTTTTTATTTTGTTGGCCATCAATAAATTGTTCAATATCATGTTCTGTCATGTCCATATATTGGGCGTCAAAATGTGGATCTACAGATGCATTTTCTAAATTTTCTGAATGACTTTCCTCCTGAACTTGATTTGTGGGGTTAGGATTTTCTGTCAAATCTTGTTCATTTGGCCTATCTAACTGGGTGAGGGTGTCCTGCAGATCTTTGTCCATCAAATTATCTTCAGTTAATTCAGCATAAGGTGACCAAATTAATCTAAACTGAGGCATTTCCATATTATTTTCTTCAGAATCAGAGGACATGTTTGGTTTTAGCAGACGAATATAATTGCAGACGAAATATTTTTGCAGTAAGCAATTAAAGGAGACCCCCTTTTTTACAAAATGCATCTGTTCAACCACATTTATTTGCCCATGGAATAAGAATAATACAATTGGAAAAAATGTTTGTTTGTTTATTTTGTTTTTTGTTTACGACATTATTATGCTGATTCCTGAGTCAGAACGTTTTGCAATATGAAAAATTTTCCGTACCAGTCAACGATAGCGACGTTTTGTTTACGAAGTTGTCAAGCGGGGTCACGCAAGGTTAAGATGATGAAAAAATAGTTCCGGTAACATGTGGGCGGGGCCTAATGCATAATTTGCATACTATACAAATAAAGCAAAAATTTATTTGTACACCTGTTATTTGTACAATAGAAGGGTAATTACAGGATAAAGTTTTTTAAATAACCATAATGCACGAACCACAGACCTGTTTGTTTTTATTTTTTTTCGTTTTTGTTAACAAAAAGAAGTATACGGTAGCTGTGAGTAAATACTTCATATGAAAGTCGTCTTAGACACTTTTGAATAATTATTCTTAGTACGACGATGTTGGATATGTATATGTTTGTTCCGATAAGCTGCACAAGGTGTTTTTTATGCATAAACAAATGACACACCTAAATCTTTTGAAAGAAAAGCCAAACAAATAGTACCAGAGATAACTGCATGTTACTCTTCAAGGATGTGTATATATATTTTTTTCATTTGCAATTTCAAGTTATACTATATGAACGTAATGTTCTTCTAAACACAGTCTAAAATGTGTATAGGTATATAAATCATCTATGGCGATACTAAAACTAAGATCATATGTAGAACCCGGGGTATCCTAGTGTTTATACACTGTTGCTGTTGGACAAATGATTAGCAAAAAGGCAGCTTCCATCAAAGACGCATAAGCTTCGGTTCCAATATAATATGAATGTATTGATATGAAAACAACCTTACTGATGTCCTTAACTTATGTCTGCAGCATACGTTTCCTAAGAGATATACTGAAATTGAAATGATTTAATTTTCCAACGCCAAATGAAGGAGTTGTTCGTTGGATTTACTGCATCCGAAAAATGGGTGATGAAAATTTAAAAAAAAAACCTAACTGTCTGCATCGGATTTGATATTATAGGTACACATCTTTACTAAATACCCTTTGCGATGTAAATATAGACGGTGTAATGAACAAAATAGAAGAAAATGACCATAAATGACTGCATATCCGTCCGATTGCTATTAACAGATAACTTTTCGATTCAACCATCTTGCAAATAGCCGTTTACATATTGTACTTAATAAAGTATTGCAACCCTTGTATACTTTCAGATCAGCGGTTCTCTTAAAGTATAGCTACAGATGTTCTCATTTGGCTTTTCGAGAAAGACTAATTTTTTTTGGACTCCAAAGCATGAGGAAGGTATTCGATTTTCAGATGACTGTGGCTTATGTATTTATGACAAAAAGATGGTATTCTAGACTTTAATATATCCACATTCTATGTCGTTTTTCCTTAAAAAAAATACTTGCTTTCCATTTCCCCAATACTAGGGTCGAACAAATGCAGCCAAACATGTAAGATAGTTTGGACCAATTATTTTACAAAACTGAAAAAAAAATATATATATATATATATATACAGCTAGTATGTTAACAAGTAATCAGGGTATCTATATCAGTTAACCATAAGATCTCCGCTATTGTCATGGAGCAAACATTTCAATACAGTCAAACCTGCTCTAAATGGCACCTCTTTATAGCAAATCACTGTTTGTAAAGGGCATTGTGAGAATGTCCCTGTAATGAACATAGCATGTAAAATGAACCTCTATATAAAGGGCACCTGCCTATAAAGTTCACTTTTCCCTGTTCTAATTGGTGCCATTTATACACAGGTTTAACTATATTTGGTATATAATTATGTTCTTATTTTTACAGGTAGTCGATATTTCAATAACTTCAAGAAACTTGTGACATACATTGGTTGTTAAACAATTGTTTGGTGACTTGATGACCAAGCAATAAACAAATTCAATAAAATTTCTATTCCTTTCTTTAAAATTCTTATTTTAATAAAACGTACCGAAATAAATATCATGTACTGTATGGCCATTTCGTTGACTGACAACTCATCAGCAGTGTTTGAGATCAAAATATTGGAAAACCGTTAAAGATATAATGATGAATTAATAAGCACAACCATCAAAAATCAAAACAATTAGAACAAACAGGTATCCAAACTAAGCTAAGGGTTACCTCTGCATCAAAAGGAAGAAACTTAGACATTTCTGGTAATGTTTGTCAAATTTTTAACGGAAAATTTAAAGGCATTTGAGTAATGAATCATGCCAGGACAAAAGTTCTGGCTAATGAGCTGATAATGCCCTCCGGGACTAATAGTCCACCAGCAATGACATAGACCCAGTTTTAGTAATAAAACATATCACAAAATACCGAAATAAATATGATGCACCGTATGGACATTTCGTTGACCGACAACTCATCAGCAGTGCTCGAGAACAAAATATTGGAAAACATGTTAAAGATATAATGATGAATTAATAAGCACTACCACAAAAAATCAAAACAATTAAAACAAACAGGTATCCAAACTAAGCTAAGGATTACCTCTGCATCAAAAGAAAGAGCCTTGAAACTTACAAAATAAAACTGTATATTGTTTTTTTTTTTTTTTTTTTTTTTTTTTTGTTTGTTTTTAGTTTAATTTAACCTTCGCTGTTAGACCTTTTTGATTATTGTTTTGACAATTTACGATTCTTAAGTCATCTTATACAACAAAATTGGTATCAAAGAACCTTTAATGTGCATATCTAAACTTTTGTCATGAATATATATTATTACTGCATTCATTATTTTATATTAATACAAGCATTTGTTAAATATTCTTCGAATTTCCTTAACGCGGGCCAAATGATCAGTGCATCTAGAAGGTTCATGTGAAATTTGCATAAGGTTGTGTAATTGGGTTTCTCTTCACTATTTTGGTTCACCGATATTCTATTGTCATAGTACTAATATTAAACTGATCTATATATAACATAATTATATGAAAACCGTGTATAATTCGCACACAATAAGCCGATGGTACAATTTGAGGTAATTATTCTCGCAGAAAAAAAACATACACATGAATATATAATATGTGCGAAAATTAATGTATGGATGGCTTTTATATAACATTTCAGTTACAAAGACAAACTGAACTAAAATCCTGACAGATGATAAACTATAGAAGTCGTTTATCTTATTGTGCCGCAATAGTTAGACCTAAGCATGCTTAAGAATGTTAAAATTTTAGATCGTTCGCCAAATAAATAAATTATCAATACACTTTTTCTGAAAGTGAAGTTTTCTGGACATAAATACTTAAAATTTGATAGCCTGTAGGAGGTAGTTCTGGGGTACAGTGTATGGGGAGTGAACGAAACCAGAAATTAATTAAGATCAACAGCATTTATTGAAAAATAAGACAAAACACAATATTCACAAAATATTGCAAAATAAACATGGCCATTGGGTCTAATACATTATTATATCTCATGAAAATCCCCGAACTATAATATTTAATTGTGGCTTTTTTAAATTATTGAAGAGAGAATAATGTCTCCTAAATAATGTATAAATGCACAAAGAGTTTGAGGATAAAAATACTGGTACAGAAAATAAACGCTGTACAGAGTAAAGGAAATTTGCATCATATTTCACATATTTAAACTATGATTTCGAAAACAAACACGTACCTTGTGCCTTAAACGTAAACGAGCCACGTTTTATTTTTTCAAGTTTGAATATCCACTAACAAAATTTAAACCTAACAGAATAATTGTTTAAAGAATAAAAGTTTGTTAACTGAATATAGAAAAAAATACGACAAAGACCTTCGTTTATTTTTCTATCTGTTACTGTTTCGGAAAGCTAATAGAATAAAATTTTCAATAAAAAAGAAATTTGATAAAAATGTTCTGACATAATTGACACATGTACTGTTAATTAACAGTATGCTCAGGTGCTATATTTGTGTAATATTCTTAAATCTATTTCTGTTTATTGAATTCCTAATACTTCTCTCTCTTAATAACAATTTCAGGTATCATACTTCTATTTATAGAACAAAACAATCTGATAACACTTTAATCAAAATTTAAACCCTCTTGCATATTCTCTTAATGTATAATACTTTAAAACTATTTACATAACTTGTTGTATAGATGATATTAAATATTTAATAAAAATGCCTGCAAAAATAACATGGAATACAACTGCAATACCTATAATTTTGATTAGTGTTGTATTTTTAACAAGTGAATTTGATATGGATTTATTTATATATACATTCATGACACTAGACCATCTGTCTCTATCTCTTTAAACACATCTCACTTATTGACCTTTGTCATGCCATGTACTTTTAAAAAATTAAAAGAAAAAGACATAAGTGTAGTAAGATAAACATAATAATCACAGTAAATAATAAATGCTATATATGCCGTTCTCCTCCTCCTGAAATGGCCAGTTGTACGGTCGTCATCACGAATGGATTGGCCGATACAGTTTCTATCTCGCGTATGAAACTAGATATCCTTAGTTAAATTTCACGTCCTTATGGAATTGATATTTCATCGGACTTGACACCTCACGAGACTTGACACTTCACTAGCAATGTCTCGGGTGTCGTTAACGGAGCAAGAAATGCTTTCTCTTCCGGAGCACCTGATATCACTCCCGGTTTTTAATGGGAGTTCGATGAGCTATTTCTTTAGTTTCTCTGCTGTCTTGTTATGTTTTTTATTCACTTAGTTATACATCTATCATTGTGGCATTTGTTTGTTGTTCCATTCTCCTGACTCTGTATTTTCCTTGGTATTCTTTTGCCGATATTCAATATAGTGCCAGCCATTGTGACAAAAATAAACAAATACTACGGAAGACGTTAAATGAAATGAAGTGAAGTGAAAGACAAAGTTTAGCAGTTTTCTTTCCTTGGAAATAACTCCCTTGAAATGTAGTCCGATGATATAAAGATATAGGATAGGCAATTTGAGATAAAAACCGAAACGAGCACGAAAGCATGGTGCTAATCAGCGATGAGCAGGAAAGATCAGTACAGAGCAAGAGAAGAGCAGCGATGAGCAGCAAACAACAATGACAAGCAGCAAACAACAATGACAAGCAGCAAACAACAATGACGAGCAGCGAACTTTGTGATCTAAATGAATAGACAAAAGCAATCGTCGTCACTATGACGCCAATGGAAAGCTTTTAAAGGAAATATAATCAGAAGGTTTTGTTTAATTTCGTCAGTTGTTTGAAGACCGTCAAACAACACACACGTATAAATGGAATCGAAAACGCCTCTCGTTGATTTGTTGGTTCCTGCTAGATATTTAATACCTGTGGATCTTTCTAACACCAAAGCAAAACCAGAAATGAAAAGGAAAATACTTCCAACCAAAGTGAAGAGAACCAAAGTGGAGGAATTCTACAAGAACTTTAATATCTGCAAGGGGTGTAGAAGGATCGACAACGAGTTGAGAAAATTTAATAGAGACCTCATCAGAAAAGTGAAATCTAAACTGCAACAATCTCGAAACGAATACTTTGCCAAACGTTTGTGTATGAATCAACAAGCCGTTAAGGAACCTTTAGCTAATATAAGCACTTGCAACACGACGGGAGCTCATTCTACTATAGAATTCCGGGTGAGAAAGACGTCTTAAATGTATACCTGTGACATATGTGGATATCAGTCCAAGCGAAATTTTAACCTAGTGCGACACAAAACGAATGCACAAGGTATGGAAGAGAATTCAACAGACTATAGTGATTCAGTCTCAGACACTAAGCTAAGGGTTACCTCTGCATCAAAAGAAAGAGCCTTGGAACTTACAAAATAAAACTGTATATTGTTTTTTTTGTTTTTGTTTGTTTGTTTGTTTGTTTGTTTGTTTGTTTTTTGTTTGTTTTTTTGTTTTTAGTTTAATTTAACCTTCGCTGTTAGACCTTTTTGATTATTGTTTTGACAATTTACGATTCTTAAGTCATCTTATACAACAAAATTGGTATCAAAGAACCTTTAATGTGCATATCTAAACTTTTGTCATGAATATATATTATTACTGCATTCATTATTTTATATTAATACAAGCATTTGTTAAATATTCTTCGAATTTCCTTAACGCGGGCCACATGATCAGTGCATCTAGAAGGTTCATATGAAATTTGCATAAGGTTGTGTAATTGGGTTTCTCTTCACTATTTTGGTTCACCGATATTCTATTGTCATAGTACTAATATTAAACTGATCTATATATAACATAATTATATGAAAACCGTGTATAATTCGCACACAATAAGCCGATGGTACAATTTGAGGTAATTATTCTCGCAGAAAAAAAACATACACATGAATATATAATATGTGCGAAAATTAATGTATGGATGGCTTTTATATAACATTTCAGTTACAAAGACAAACTGAACTAAAATCCTGACAGATGATAAACTATAGAAGTCGTTTATCTTATTGTGCCGCAATAGTTAGACCTAAGCATGCTTAAGGATGTTAAAATTTTAGATCGTTCGCCAAATAAATAAATTATCAATACACTTTTTCTGAAAGTGAAGTTTTCTGGACATAAATACTTAAAATTTGATAGCCTGTAGGAGGTAGTTCTGGGGTACAGTGTATGGGGAGTGAACGAAACCAGAAATTAATTAAGATCAACAGCATTTATTGAAAAATAAGACAAGACAAAATATTCACAAAATATTGCAAAATAAACATGGCCATTGGGTCTAATACATTATTATATCTCATGAAAATCCCCGAACTATAATATAGAATTGTGGCTTTTTTAAATTATTGAAGAGAGAATAATGTCTCCTAAACAATGTATAAATGCACAAAGAGTTTGAGGATAAAAATACTGGTACAGAAAATAAAAACTGTACAGAGTAAAGGAAATTTGCGTCATATTCCACATATTTAAACTATGATTTCGAAAAACAAACACGTACCTTGTGCCTTAAACGTAAACGAGCCACGTTTTATTTTTTCAAGTTTGAATATCCACTAACAAAATTTAAACCTAACGGAATAAATGTTTGAAGAATAAAAGTTTGTTAACTGCATATAGAAAAAAATACGACAAAGACCTTCGTTTATTTTTCTATCTGTTACTGTTTCGGAAAGCTAATAGATAAAATTTACAATAAAAAAGAAATTTGATAAAAATGTTCTGACATAATTGACACATGTACTGTTAATTAACAGTATGTTCAGGTGCTATATTTGTGTAATATTCTTAAATCTATTTCTGTTTATTGAATTCCTAATACTTCTCTCTCTTAATAACAATTTCAGGTATCATACTTCTATTTATAGAACAAAACAATCTGATAACACTTTAATCAAAATTTAAACCCTCTTGCATATTCTCTTAATGTATAATGCTTTAAAACTATTTACATAACTTGTTGTATAGATGATATTAAATATTTAATAAAAATGCCTGCAAAAATAACATGGAATACAACTGCAATACCTATAATTTGATTAGTGTTGTATTTTTAACAAGTGAATTTGATATGGATTTATTTATATATACATTCATGACAGTAGACCATCTGTCTCTATCTCTTTAAGCACATCTCACTTATTGACCTTTGTCATGCCATGTACTTCTAAAAAATTAAAAGAAAAAGACATAAGTGTAGTAAGATAAACATAATAATCACAGTAAATAATAAATGCTATATATGCCGTTCTACTCCTCCCGAAATAGCCAGTTTTACGGTCGTCATCACGAATGGATTGGCCGATACAGTTTCTATCTCGCGTATGAAACTAGATATCCTTAGTTAAATTTCACGTCCTTATGTAATTGATATTTCACCGGACTTGACACCTCACGAGACTTGACACTTCACTAGCAATGTCTCGGGTGTCGTTAACGGAGCAAGAAATGCCTTCTCTTCCGGAGCACCTGATATCACTCCCGGTTTTTAATGGGAGTTCGAATTGCTATTTCTTTAGTTTCTGTGCTGTCTTGTAGTGTTTTTTATTCACTTAGTTATACATCTATCATTGTGGCATTTGTGTGTTGTTCCATTCTCCTGACTCTGTATTTTCCTTGGACTTCGAATTTGTGGACTTTTCCGACTCTTCTGTCGATTCGGTATTCTTTTGCCGATATTCAATATAGTGCCAACCATTGTGACAAAAATAAACAAATACTACGGAGTACGTTAAAAGAAATGAAGTGAAGTGAAAGACAAAGTTTAGCAGTTTTCTTTCCTTGGAAATAACTCCCTTGAAATGTAGTCCGATGATATAATGATATAGGATAGGCAATCTGAGATGAAAAACCGAAACGAGCACGAAAGCATGGTGCTAATCAGCGATGAGCAGGAAAGATCAGTACAGAACAAGAGAAGAGCAGCGATGAGCAGCAAACAACAATGACGAGCAGCGAACTTTGTGGTCTGAATGAATAGACAAAAACAATCGTCGTCACTATGACGCCAATGGAAAGCTTTTAAAGGAAATATAATCAGAAGGTTTTGTTTAATTTCGTCAGTTGTTTGAAGACCGTCAAACAACACACACGTATAAATGGAATCGAAAACGATTTGATTTGTTGGTTCCTGCTAGATATTTAATACCTGTGGATCTTTCTAACACCAAAGCAAAACCAGAAATGAAAAGGAAAATACTTCCAACCAAAGTGGAGGAATTCTACAAAAACTTTAATATCTGCAAGGGGTGTATAAGGATCGACAACGAGTTGAGAAAATTTAATAGAGACCTCATCAGAAAAGTGAAATCTAAACTGCAACAATCTCGAAACGAATACTTTGCCAAACGTTTGTGTATGAATCAACACGCCGTTGAGGAGCCTGTAGCTAATATAAGCACTTGCAACACGACCGGAGCTCATTCTACTATAGAATCCCAAGAAAGAAAGACGTCTTAAATGTATACCTGTGACATATGTGGATATCAGTTCAAGCGAACCTTCAACCTAGTGCGACACAAAACGAATGCACACGGTATGGAAGAGAATTCAACAGACGAAAAGCATTACCTCGGACTGATGTCCTGGCATCAAGACATGAATAAAGACCCCGTACATAGAAAGATCAAGAAAACGGCTAAACGCTTGAAAGTAGAGGAAGACTACGAATCGAAAGAATCAGGAATTTGCAGTAGAAACACGAAAATATCTGTTTAACTGTGTATTGAACGACTACGACCCACCAGCAGCTGAAGACGGCAATGACTCTATGTGACGGAGGAATTGGAACATATAACAAAGAAAAACAGAAAAAATATAAAAAGAATAAAAAAATAAAAAAAACAAGGGAAGAAGGGTAATTCAGCCTATATGTTTATACATATATATAGCCAGTCAAAAACCTGGACAAATGCAGTGGCCTTAAAAAAATTGAGGAGGATTAATGCAGCCTATATATGTTTATACAAATGTATAGCCACTCAAAAGCCTGCATAAATTAAGAGTGGCCTTTCAAATGACCCGGATGTAAGGGTGCTCTCGCACAGATCGAAACTTTTACTAACGACAATCGACCACCACTAGCAGCAGCAGAGAAAACAGCGACTAATAGCCCCAAAACTGAAATGAGAACGTGAGTATAGTCATGATTAGCGATCAACAGCAAAGAGCAAGAGAAAAACAGTGATGAGCAGGAGAAGAGCAAGAGAAAATCAGCGATGAGCAAGAGAAGAGCAGCGATGATGAACAGCAACAAGCAGCAGCAGCGAAAACAGCGACAAGTAGCACAAAAAAAAAAAACAGAAATGAGCACGCAAATATAGCCATGATTAGCGATGAGCAGCAAAGAGCAAGAGAAAAACAGCGATGAGCAAGAGAAGACCAAGAGAAAAACAGAGATGAGCTGCAAAGAGCAAGAGAAAAACAGCGACGAGCACCAGAGTAGCAGCAGCAGCGAAAACAGTGACAAGTAGCCTCAAAAAACAAATGAGCACGCGAGTAAGGTCATGAGTAGCGATGAACAGCGACGAGCAGAGATGAGTGGAATGGAGCAAGAGAAGAGAAACAAAGTGCATCATAGAGCAATGAAATGGACCGCCGTTTCTAAGGCGGTAGCTAAGGACCCCCCTCCAATGATCCTATGGTGACAGCATTACTTGGAGGTAAGGGGACATAATCCAATCCCACATTTGGTCCTCACAGAAAACATTCCCCTTGGGGAAAAGCGCGGGATGCGGGAGATAATCCGATCACCTCTCTGTACTTCGATTACTCTCGGACTTGGGCATAACAGTGAGAGTATCAGTTCCTAGAGACTCGATGCGATGCCCTTACCTATACAGACAGATGACGGAGAAGCACTGGAAAAAAGGGAGGTAATCCAATATGAATTCTGATCAAGCATGGCACATCCGGAATGCAAACAACAGTTTCCTATAAAATTCCAGTGATTTTTCCTTAAATATATTATGTCATAGGTATGGAATTCCCTCTATTTATAAGTTCTAAATATTGATTTCTGATTGTTTTTTGGTTCATTATTTAAATTTGAGTCTTGGCTTTCTTTTAAGTTTAAAAAAATGCTCTGAGGTTGGTCTGTTTTTGAAATATTTGAAGGGGGGAGGCCTATTTTTGTCAGTTATCTTTCTGTAATGGTAAGAGTTTGGAAGGGAATTCCTTAAAAATACTTATATACAGTGAAAGCTTGAAGAAATATGTTTTATTTAATACACTGAACCGCAAAAGAAACGTCGCACAAAATGACATGTTCACATACATTTATTTCAAAGTGACATTTATATATTTTAAATTAATTTTTACAAAATTTAATGAATGATTTACAGTCTTTTGGTTACAATGTTCACAAAAACGTCACAATTGTCGCAACGTCACATGTTTTCAATGCTGTGCTCCCACGTCCGTTAATAACGTGTATGTCCTCCACCGGCACCAATTACTGCGGCACATCTTCGGTACATGGAGTTGATGAGCCGATTAATAAACGCCATCGGAATACGTGCCCATACTCTCTGAAACGCTTGTGAAAGTTCAGCTGCAGTTGTCGGACTTGGCTGCTCATTATTCAACCGTCTTTGAACTTCGTCCCATAAATGTTCAATAGGGTTTAAATCTGGACTCAAAGCCGGCCAATCCATAACATTAATGTTATTTTGCTGTAGGAAGTCTCTTTTGGCTCTTGCGGTATGCGCACGTGCATTGTCCTGTTGGAAAGTCTTGTTTTGATGACGTGCGAAATGGGGCTGAACATGGGGTGTCAAGACTTGGTCGATGTAACGGGCAGCTGTTACGCCATTTCCTCTGCCTGGGCCAAGGTTCTGAAAGATGACTGGACCAAGTTTAACGTTAAGGCCGATTCCACCCCATACCATGATGCTAGGCCCTCCCCACGCGTCTGTTTCCAGAATGCAGCTGTCTTCGTAACGTTCCCCGCGTCTTCTCCACACTCTGGTTCTGCCATCGGCTGTTGAAATGCAGTAACGGCTTTCGTCAGAGAAGATGATGTTACGCCATTGTCGATTTCGCCAATTCTGTCGCTGAGTGGCCACTGAAGACGAGCTTGACGGTGTCGAGGAGTAAGAATAGGTCCTCTTGCTGGACGGCGACATCTCATGTTTCTAGCAGCTAATCGCCGACGAACCGTATCATCACTTATGGGTCGTCCATGTGTTCCAACAGTGTTTCTGGCAGTTTCGGCAGCTGGGGTGAACCGATTCATCAAATGGTGACGAACAATGCCTCTATTCTGTCTAGGGGTAGTGACTTGGGGTCTACCACTCCGTGGACGGTCATTTGTGCTGTTTGTTGCATTGTACCGTGTCCGTAGACGTTCAATTGTTCGAACAGCACAGTTGAAGTCGTTGGCAATAACTCTGGCAGATTGCCCAGCATCCAATCGACCAATGGCCTGTTCTCTGTTGTGGAGTCAGTCGTGGCATAGCTTCTGTGTCAACACTGATACTAACAGTCTTTAATTTTCTCCGGCCTTTTATACCCATAAAGGAGCATGAATTTCACGAACATTTAAGATTTAAGAAAAATTACCGCCAAGTGTGTCCCACGAGCGGTTTTAGGTACGGTCGCTCTACGATATCAACTGAAAATTATTCAACTGAAAATTTAATTCACAGGTAATTTAATCTTACCTGGTGATGTAATCGTAATACTGATTATATAAAAATCATTAATTAATATTTATTTTGAATTTTGCTAACATTTTGAAAAAGCGACGTTTCTTTTGCGGTTCAGTATATATGGTTGCCTATGTGTATATGATACAGCCAATTGTCCAGCTATCAATGTTTTGAGTATGTTCTTTCAATTCATGACGGCATGAAAAGTACTGAGAAAAACTGTTGTGTGCACTCTTAAAGGCTTTCATAAGGCTCAGATTTTAACAGTATTATGGTTATGAAGCTCATGTATTGTATTGTTTATGCAACATTAGACAGATAAAAATAATTCCATGTACCAAGAGTGGTATTTAATGCATTATTATGTCCCATCTGGCCTTAGCAACCAAAAATAACAGATTCACAGTAATAATTTGACGTACAATGTGTCATATTATTAGTAATTGTGTAATACAAATTACAAAATTAGCAATTAGCTATAAAATGTATGGAATGTCTATAGAAATAGCAATAGGCAAAGGAATGTGAAACGTCATCATTGAATGAAATTAAAGTTCAGCTATGGTTGAGTAGTCACAAAGTATTTTTTGAAAATGGAATATATTGTAATATATTTTATATATATATATCTGTTTTGACGAAGCTTTATTTCAAATCACTGTTTCTCTTGTTTAAACCATGATATCTAGAACACTCTCAAATTTGACGATGGAGGAAAGTGAAGACAACCCTGTAGGAATTACTTTCAGAACTTCTAGACTCAGATCTAGTTTAAGTTCTCTGTACCAGAATTATGATTTCCACTTAGATGTTTTAAAAGTAACTGGAGTACTAGTTCTCCTTTCCCTGATGAGTGCTACTTTAGCTATAGCCAATAATTTACATGTTTGTAAATCGATGCATAATGCTACAGATTGTATTAAAATGAAAACACACAGAGAAGAGATGAACCCTTTCAACTCAAGTTTATGTGATTATATTCAGATATATGACTTTCCACAGAAATATCGTGTAACTGTTTGTTTGTACCAAAATGAAATACGAATTGACTTTAGACAATTTAGCAATGACCATCCGACAATAAAGGGACTACATTTCAACCTAAGACAATGGAACTATTTAAAGAGACTGGTGCCAAACATTGATGACGCAGTCAACAAAGCGAAAAACCGATCACATTTGTAAAATAAAACGTTTTGTATTGTTTTTCCACAATTACTCATTCAATATTATCCTTAACACATGATTACTGCTCACCCTATTTCTATTAGGTATTATTGTGAAAGTAAAATTTTCAATGATAGATTTAAATCTCAGCGATGATGACCACAACAATATTATTTCCATACAGACCTGAAGTCAATTGTCTCGAGCACAAAAGGAAACCAATATATCTGGACAATGACCTTTGAAAAATGACATGAACTGGCATTACTAATAATAAGAAAGTCATTTAAAAGTAAATACTTTATATAAAACATTCAACAAAACCAATATAAAAACAGTGTAACATTTACTTTAAGGCATCAATTGCAATAAATCTTTGTAAAAGAGTATTATTCTTTAAAATGAAATCTAAAATATGAACATTAACCAATAACCTTAAACGAGAAATATGAAATATGTGGGTAGAGGTTGAATTTTAATAAAACATTGAACATAGAGGTGAAAGTTGAATTTTATAACTTTTCATAAAACATGAAAACATTTAAAAAAAACTAAAAAAAAATACAGATATGTACATGATAGTCAATACATTCAACAAAACCTTTAAAAAACAGTATAAAAGTTACAAAATTTGTGACGTACTATCAATGATTTGATTATGACTAATTATTATGGATTAATTTTTTTAAATGCACTTTTAAATGAATACAAAAATATTAACATTGACCAAAATACTTCAAACTAAGAATATGAATTTTTGTGGTAGAAATGAAATGTTACATAAAAACATTGAACATAGAGGTGAAAGTTGAATGTTGTATAAAATCTTATCCAAAACAGAAACAAATCTAACAACCATTCAGCAAAAAACACTGAATGAAATAAAAGACTTGCATAAAAAGCACAAGATATGTACATGTCAAGAGATTCAACAATACCAACATAAACACAGTGTTAAAGTTTAGAATTGGTAATGTACTATTAATGATTTGAGTATGACTGATTATTATGGATTAATTTTTAAAATGTAATTTGAAATGAATACAACAAAATGTACATGATAGTCAATACAGTTAAAAAAGCTTTAAAAAAAACAGTATATAGGTTACAAAGTTAAGAGAGCACCATTTATGCATTTGATGTATTTAAATCTGACCAACCATGAATGACCCTATATGTCGTAGTGTACAAACCTTAAGAAAACTAACACTATCACAAATATGAAAAATAATATATCTGGACAATGACCTCTAAAAATGACATGAACTGGCATTACTAATAATAAGAAAGTCATTTAAAAGTAATTAATTTTCATAAAACATGAAAACATTTTTAAAAAAAATCTCTAAAAAATACAGATATGTATATGATAGTCAATGCATTCAACAAAACCTTTAAAAAACGGTATAAAGGTTACAAAATTTGTGACGTACTATCAATGATTTGATTATGACTAATTATTATGGATTAATTTTTTAAAATGCACTTTTAAATGTATACAACAATATGAACATTGACCAAAATACTTGAAACTAAGAATATGAATTTTTGTGGTAGAAATGGAATGTTACATAAAAACATTGAACATAGAGGTGAAAGTTGAATGTTGTATAAAATCTTATCAAAAAAGAAACAAATCTAACAACCATTCAGCAAAAAAAACTGAATGAAATAAAAGACTAGCATAAAAAGCACAAGATCTGTACATGATTGTCAATGTCAAGAGATTCAACATAATATATGTAAAAGAGTATAACGATTACAAAATAAAAGAAGCACCATATAGGTCTATTACAGAGTATTTTGACTTTTTAGGATAAACAATGTGATAAATATCCAATAATGTTACCTTCTATATATGAAACACGCAGAATATGGGAAGATATACTTTGGATGAAGCTAATTAAGTAAACAACAATGTTGTGGAAATTATATGGAATTATTTTGAATGAATGCAATAAAAAAATAAAAAAGTTGTTTTGTAAAACAAAGGTAAAAGTATATAATCAATCAAAACAGTACAAGAACAATTACACTAAATATTACAGATATATACAGACACAACCCATACAAAACAATGTTTATAGTTTAAACTAGCATAAAGGAAAGATCATGCCCAAAAAGTGCTAGAGACAAAAGAAATTTAAATGAATATTCATCACATGAAAAGTTTATAACCTAATCCTGTCAATCAAAATAACACCCCCTATAAATGGAAGATTTTAAGAATTTTTTTCTTGCTTTCAAACCTTCAAACATTGTCAGAGTCTCCTTGATACAAATTACATACAAAGTCTAATTCAATATAGATAGAATTAATAAAATTAATGCTGAAATCAAGAATATGCCAGATATAATGATGGTGGATACCAGGTGCATGCCATGTGCTTTCATGCAATTGAACAATTTATTAAGTGACAATAGTCAATTTTCTAAACAACTGTTTGCCATGTTTCATTTTATGCTCCATACGGACAGTAACAGTGGTCTCTTAATGTTATACTATATAGACAATCGAAAATTATTAGCTTTAAAAGATTTAGAAAGAGAGATAGATTGTGGAGATGGGGATAGAGAAGAAAACCTTATCTACAAAATGATATCTGATACAATTTCAAACGGTAAGTTCTATTTTAAATCAAAATTAATTAAAAAACCATTCCCCGTAGAGGTCTGGAGCCCTTCTATTTCTTTGAGGTCTAAGAACAGGTCCAAGGTGTCGTCGAATGGGTCTTTCAGGATAATGTTGAACGTCTGGATTTTGTCGAATGAGTCTTTCGGGATTTTGTTGGAAGTTTTCATTGTTCAGTAATGTAAGTAAATGTCGACGAAATCTTACCAAAATACCAACAACAGTCAAGAAGACGCCTGCCAATATTTGAAGTGTATCTAAAAGGAAGAAATATTTAACTTAAAATGTGCATGGCATGACCATATCAGATTTAAACAGTTTCTTCTTGCACCTCAAGTTTTTCTTTTTTTCTTTTCTCCATCATTCTCTCTGAAATAGACATGTGTCTACGGAGATGTTAAGTAGCAGCCCTTTGCCTTCTTTTCCTAATTCTAAAGATAATATAGCCTACACCACATCCAAGAGATCCTAAGCAAAAAATCAAATGAAAATGTACCATGAGTACCTTTTGAAATAAATACAAAAAATTAAGAAGTGTCACAACAGAAATGTACATGTATTTAAATTTTCCCACCGCTTTTCGAAAGGGCAAGGTATGGTAAGGACCATATATTGTACCTTGTCCTTTAAAATGTATATTTAAAAATGGGATAGATTTTAACATGTTGAATAGAAATGAAAATATTTTTTACATTAAATTTTTAGAAAAAAACATAAATCTTTTCTTAAATCTAAAATAATATACTCACCAAGTGAAGAAAGTGCAAGGCCAATTATCCAGCCAATACTTGCTTTATCTTTTCTAGTTTCTGTGTTCTAAAACAAGTGTACAACAAGGTTGAAATTATATTTCATTTTATTATAGAAACACATTGGCAGCAACAGTAATGTCTCAACACCCGTGGACGAATGATTAAGGTCAATCACAAGATACAGACATGGAAGATGGAAACCAAACCAGCCCAGCTCCTTCAGAAAGTGAAAATTATTGTGACTCAGATTTTCGAGACAGTGACTGTTGAAATTAGGTACATAATATATAAATATAATCTCATAAAGCCTCCCTTCCTCCCTCATACATGTATTACTTTAAATAAAATTAAGATTATTTAAACTTTACAGTATAAGAAAGAGACCATCATATATCAGACATTTAATTAACTTTGAAATACATGTATGCACATGGTGTACTCAACTACACATTGAAAACTATTTTGAATTAAAAATTCCTAAAAATTTAAGTATGAAAACCCTCACACATGCTTTGAATGGTGTGTAATATATGTGTATACTGATAATAATAACTAAATAAATAGATAGATAAAGAAGCACCAATCATAAACATAAGTACAAAATTTTGATACTTTTTTGCTATTTTATGTTTGTTTGTTTTTTTGTTTTTTTTTTTTTGGGGGGGGGGGGGTTGTTGTTTTATAAAGTGTACGCATTTAACATAAAAAAATCAATTTAAATGAATCATTATACATAATGGTATGTCAGCGTTCATGTTAGACTTCCATCGGGAACGATGAAAGAGCCCTCACGCCACACCAAGGCCATGAACAGTGTGAACGTTGTCAATATGTCCGTCAGTTAAGTCCGTATAATCGAAAAAGTTATTCTTTTATCCCATAAACCTCAGTTTATTCGTTGTTAAACAGAATAACCGTTATCAATTTAACAATTCCAATAAAACCTTATTTCCATTTCAATTGTTAAACATTTGGGTAGTTCATTTGAAAAATACAATAAACGTTGTAATTTGTTGAGAACGATATTCGAATTTGTGAAAATTTCAGTTGAACTTCTGAAAATCCCAAGACCTTACTTTTTATCACACGCATTTCATTTCCGTTCAAAGTAACCTTGATCTATTTCAGTGCCTTCCAAATTTTTGAAATTCAATTTATGTTTAGAAATTTCCAGATTAAACACATCAGATAATCAGATAGTTATGAGGTTGCATTTTATATGCAATCCTAGTATAATGTATCGTACAGTGTGATTTAGTATGAAAAATATTCTTGTATCTATGGATATTTACGAATAAAATGGCCAAAAAGGTGGACCGGTCGTTTTTTTTTTTTTTTTCGCGAGTGATCATTTTTGACAATTATCTAATGTTTTCATCACTCACGTTGATCACATTCACTGAATGTTCAATGATTACCCTTGGATTCAACTCTTTATCAGATGTATTTGGAGACAAAAATAGCATTAGAGTTTTGTTCCAAAATCATACATTTGACAATTATCTAATGTTTTAATCGCCCACTTTGATCACATTCACTGAATGTTCAATGATTATCCTTGAATTCAACTCTTTATCAGATGTATTTGGAGACAAAAATAGCATTAGGGTTTTGTTCCAAAATCATACTTTTGACAATTATCTAATGTTTTCATCGCTCACTTTGATCACATTCACTGAATGATCAATGATTATCCTTGGATTCAACTCTTTATCAGATGTATTTGGAGACAAAAATAGCCATTAGGGTTTTGTTCCAAATCACACTTTTGACATTTATCTAATGTTTTCATCGCCCACTTTGATCACATTCATTGAATGTTCAATGATTACCCTTGGATTCAACTCTTTATCAAATGTATTTGGAGACAAAAATAGCATTAGAGTTTTGTTCCAAAATCATACATTTGACAATTATCTAATGTTTTAATCGCCCACTTTGATCACATTCACTGAATGTTCAATGATTATCCTTGAATTCAACTCTTTATCAGATGTATTTGGAGACAAAAATAGCATTAGGGTTTTGTTCCAAAATCATACTTTTGACAATTATCTAATGTTTTCATCGCTCACTTTGATCACATTCACTGAATGATCAATGATTATCCTTGGATTCAACTCTTTATCAGATGTATTTGGAGACAAAAATAGCCATTAGGGTTTTGTTCCAAATCACACTTTTGACATTTATCTAATGTTTTCATCGCCCACTTTGATCACATTCATTGAATGTTCAATGATTACCCTTGGATTCAACTCTTTATCAAATGTATTTGGAGACAAAAATAGCATTAGAGTTTTGTTCCAAAATCATACATTTGACAATTATCTAATGTTTTAATCGCCCACTTTGATCACATTCACTGAATGTTCAATGATTATCCTTGAATTCAACTCTTTATCAGATGTATTTGGAGACAAAAATAGCATTAGGGTTTTGTTCCAAAATCATACTTTTGACAATTATCTAATGTTTTCATCGCTCACTTTGATCACATTCACTGAATGATCAATGATTATCCTTGGATTCAACTCTTTATCAGATGTATTTGGAGACAAAAATAGCCATTAGGGTTTTGTTCCAAATCACACTTTTGACATTTATCTAATGTTTTCATCGCCCACTTTGATCACATTCATTGAATGTTCAATGATTACCCTTGGATTCAACTCTTTATCAAATGTATTTGGAGACAAAAATAGTCATTAGAGTTGTGTTCCAAAATCATTCTTTTGACAACTATCTATTGTTTTCATCGTCAACTTTGATCCCATTCACTGAATGTTCAATGATTACCATTTGATTGAACTTTTTATCAGATTCGTTCAGCCGTTAACAGGTGGTCAGATTTTTTTTGTTTTCAACCATTCAATCGATTACTACCTGAAGATTTCATCAATTACTTCATCAATCGTATTCACGGAATGTTCAATGGTTTCTTTTTAAAGTAGATGACTATTTTTATGTGAACCTTTACAACAACAACCCGAGGAACCCTGGGAGATGTTCTATTGGGTGGGACGAGTTCGAGGAATTGGTGCGGATGAGGGCGGTGTTGGAACAACTACAACCACAGTTGAAGGTATGTTGTTTTTATCAACCGAGTTTTCCAGTTTATCGCAAGAGAATATGACATATCAAGTTTTTATTTATATATCAAAACAAAACTACAACAAAGGTCCACACGAACAATTTTAAACTGTGTTTCGTCTATAAAAGACTCATGAGAGACGCTGAGGCTAAAGTAAATTAGAATATGAAGAGCTTAATATTATTATTCAGACAATTCGATACTAAGATGTAGTTTTCTGTATATTTAGATCTATTTTCGTTTCCCACCACTGAGTTATAATTTTCTAAGCCATTATTATTTCGAACTGATACTATCAATCAAGTTTAACGATTTCTCCTTTTTTTCACAGCAGCAACAACAGCAGCAGCAGCACCAACAGCAGCAACAACCACAACAACAACAGCATCTGCAGCAGCAACAACAACAATAACCAAGACAGCAACAACAGCAGCAAAGAGCCGGTCCTTCCTTTGAAATGTCATCTCCTCCACCATATACTGCACATTCGATTCCCGTACTTGGTACCAAGAGGAAAAACCTCGACAACTCAGAGGAGCCATCAAAGAAAAAAGCAAAGACATCGACTGGGGAGGAAAATTTCGACCCATTGAAATTCTTTAGCGAGTTCCAGTAAAAACTTTAACCAGCTTCTGTGAACATTTATTTTAGATTTTTGACTTGAGTAGTAATTAATTTAGTGACAATGTTGTGTAACAAAGGATTTTTGTATGGCTAATTCAATAAAGAAAGGTAAAATTTTAAACATATTATTTATTTGCAAAATTAAGTGTATACATTACACCATTTTTTATGATTAGATATTTTATAATGTCCAAAAGCATAACTGTGAATAGAATTTTTCCAATACCTTTTATCATCGAAATTGCATAAGCCGAATTTTCGAACTTTGTTGACATATAAAATATGGTTTTCACTTCTGATTAAATCCATGTCGTTTAATGTCATTTTATTGTCGAATAAACAAAGTTTGTAATGTAGATGTCTTATCTGTTTATCAATGGCGCACTTTGCAATCCCTTTGGCAGTTCTTTTTTCTTGCTCTAATCCATTTTCGGTGTAGTTCAAGCTGTACATCTTTGGGCGTAAACCAATAAACTCTCTCATTGGAACACCTGAAAATATTGATAAAACAATTGTTAAGTTTACATAGGTTAATAAAATTCTTATTTTGAGTCCCGTTTGCTATCAAATATCAAAGATTAAACATTCCATTAAAAATATTCAATAAAATGTTCTGCATTTACATTAGTTGCCAATTTCTTAGAGTTTTGAAAGTTTTCTTAATTGTGGCTAATACCAATACAACTTTTAGCAAATAAACTGAAACTGATCGTAAAACAAAATTACAACAAAGTACCAGGTAAAAATTTTAAAACTGCGTCTGACAGGTGCTTCGTCTATAAAAAACTCGTCAGAGACACTCAAGTCAAAAGTTTAAAAATCAAATTAAAATAGAATTAGTATAAAACCCAAATAAAATGAGGGCATACCTGCTAATTCATCTTTCATCCTCCCTGGTACTTTTTAAAATCTCGTTGAGAACAATGGACTGTCTTCTGGATAATTAGAGGTGTCGAAGTGTTCATGAAACTGTTCCATGTCCTCATATATATCATCTGTATAAATACTATAACAGAGACTGTCAGTATCGGTAAACAGAAGGGTTAACCTTTCTCCATATTTCTTCTGCATAATATTGTAATGAAATTCGTACATGACTATTTTGGAAAGTTCCAAAATAGTACAACCAAAATACACAGGTTTGTTGAGTATGAGATTTGTTCTTTTATTTTCTACTCCAACAAGATCTTCATTGAAAATTTAAAATAGAAT
Source organism: Mytilisepta virgata (assembly GCA_028015205.1). Classification (NCBI taxonomy): domain Eukaryota; kingdom Metazoa; phylum Mollusca; class Bivalvia; order Mytilida; family Mytilidae; genus Mytilisepta; species Mytilisepta virgata. The sequence goes on along the minus strand of CM051511.1, from coordinate 30,908,762 downwards.
TATTAGTGTTTTTTTTAAAGTGGACTCATTGTTTACAAGTTTAATGTCTACACGGGATCTAAGATTTTCCATTGTCTTCCCAAAAACTGAATTGCACATCAGTTTGAAGAAGTTCTTTTCAAAATCATTCTTCGCCTCTTGTCTTTTTAATATATTAAATTTAATGTATTTATCTAACCAGGGACTTTGGTGGAATTCTAATATTCTGTGTATTTTAGTCACTTTCAACCCAAACTTCACATACAGCTGTAAATTTCTGTAGTGAGTGATATATTTTTCCTTATTTTCCAAGGTTGGTACTAGCGTCTCCGTTTTTGGTCGCATTCGTCCAATACCATGTAAATCTTTGTGTAATGAATGACTGTAGGGTGAAAGCTCATCATCTGAGACTTGTTTATGACTGGGTGCAAGTGGATATGAATTATGTGAATCATGTAACTCTTTTGGAAACTCTAAATCAACCTCCATCATATACCCAATATCATTCACTGGCGACTTCGTATTCAAATCAAAAGTCTCAATTTTCGCATCCTTCAACCATCGCATTAAACCTGTTGGAAGGGGTTGAGACATTGCCCACCCGTAAAGGTTGTTGGCGTCGTAATACATAAGATAATTGCTTGGTTTAGTTTTATCATACCCTTCCACATATTTGTTATTAGACCTAGTATATTTCCTAGATATCATGCTTATTCCACCACGGCATCCTAACTCAAAAAAGTTATACATCTCGGGAGTTGTCAATAATTCAAGAGCAATGCCCGTCATTTTTAAAGCTGCCTGCCATGCTAGTCCAGGGGAAGTATAGAAATGAGAATCATCAAGTCCATAATAGTTAACTGTCATATTTTGATACCGCTCAAACACATCGGAAAGCAAAACAACATCCGTTAACAGATACAGATCGTGATATTCACCAAGGTTTTTCATGTTGAAGGTGTTCTACACATTTTGAGCATGTTGGTAGTCTTGATCAGAAATATCTTCCCGTTTGATCCTGTTGTAAAACGCATCCTTAGGCGGTAGCACAGAGTCTCGGAATTTGTCATGATTATCGACATAATCATAGCAGTAAACATTTTTCCGCAAAAGCAATTTCGCTTCTTCTTCTGTTCTAAAAGTTTTTCGAAATTGATGAAAATGTGTCAATCCATCAACTGCCAAATTATTTACTAATGTCATGAACTGAAGAGAATCAAGAAATCGGAAATTTCCGACAGATATTGAGATATATTTCTCCATGTTGTTGGGAATGCATGTAATTTTTTTATCCTTGTATTTTCCTGCAGCCTCAATCAATAAATGTGAATCAAAGCCACGCAAATTATGAAAAAAGACAGGCACGAAACTCACGTTCTATAGGTTAAGGTTGCATGACACATGTCCGGCCCCCTATAGTTACTATACGTAGCAGAATGACAATCAACGGGAATGATCTCTAACTTTGATCTCTTTGTTTGTGAACGGTAACCCACAAATATGGCATTGTGTCGCTCTTTTGAATTTCTCTTCAGTTTCAGTCTTCATTATGAGAGGCTCCACATCTTCTAAGATAGCTTTGATATGCTCCTCTTCTTTGAATATGTTTTCAAAAAAGTGTGTGACTGCATTTTTCCCTATATAGACTACAGGTGGTTTAGTGTATTTATCATTAGTACATATAACTTGATAGGCATAACCACAATTCTCAAATTTCGTATGATGAGTAGTCGATAATGAATTAGGATTTGGTAGACCTGAATCAATCTTTTGAGCAAGTGCTTCAAAGTCTGCATAAATTACAAAAGGTACTTTCATGACTTTTTGATGGTTTTTGAACTGTAAAATGTCATCTTTGCCCTCTTTCGGGTATTCCACTTTTTGGAATTCGAACCGTTCACAATAAGGACGATGCGAATCTAGTAAATTCTGACGAATAAACCCATGTAAACAGCGATGGCAACAATACAACTTTGTATGAGAATTTCTGGTGTGTCCCAAAAATTGACTTAAGCTCTTTATCCAACAATAATGAGAGTTGGCATCATCTGAAATATACAATAAGTTTATTTCCTCCCGACCATTCTCCATCTTCGTGAGATAAAGTAGGAAAACATTTCCCTCTTCATAACCAAATACATTTATGGATAGATTGTTCTGTTTTTCAAATTTTCCCATCTTAGAGAGGGGGACTGGGAAGTTAATACCAGTCATGTCTAGAGTATGTTCGTATTCTTTATAATGGTTGACATATGAAGGGTTGACATCAACTGGATGGAGTGCGGCTAATACACTCCAGAGAAAACACTTTTGATCTTGGTTCCTGATGTTGATTATTCACCTGGGAAAACGTAGCTTTTGAGGTAAGTCGATGTAGCTTGATCCCGAAATAGGTGAGTATTGAACGGTATGAACCTCTAACTTAATAATTTTATTGACAACCCAGTTAGATCCTTTATGGATAAATTCTTCTAAGGAGGCATTCATTTTTTGAAAAGCTTCATTCAAATTATTCTCATCATCATCGTTTTGTAAAGAAATATTCGTTTTACTACGAAAATGAGCCACCGTTTTTTCTTTTGTTCCATCGTCGATGTTGCGAGTAAGTTCAACTTGAACATTTAGATACCATTTAAAATCGCGAACCATCTCTCGCCGATAATATATTTCTCGTTTAATTTCATCTTTAACCTTTGCAAAAAACTGTAGAATGTCTTGCATTTCTCCTTTTTCTGGTGTTATTTCTATTTTATTGACCGAGTCATTCAATGCACTTATTCTGCTGAAACGTTCTTTTTTTCTTGACTTGTTTTTCTTTTAGTAGTGGTCTTTACAGTGGTAGTATTATCATTCACAGCCTCCCCACCCTGTTGCACCTTTTCCTTGTTTTTGATAGGGTGATTTTGTATAACATGTTCAAATAGAGATTCATACGCCCCAAATAATTCACCGCAATGTCTGCAGTGCAATGGATTATACACTTTTTTGTTTGAGTGAACAGTAGAACACTTTCGTTCGTGTTGTTTTCTGTAGTTATTCCGATAAAAAGACTTCACACACTTTTGACACAAATAGGAAGCACAATGTGATTTCATATGTTGAACTTTGTTGTATTTCTGACGAAAAGTTTTCCCACAAATATCACAAGAATGTTCTATTTTACGTCGCTTTCTACAGTTTTGCCCTTCAATTCTATCGAGTTCCTTGCACAGTTCATCATCATCTGAATCACTAAAATCACGAATGTTCAGTTTTCGTTTTAAATTTGTTACTTCGTTTGTTAGACCCTCACTCCCAGGTGAATATTTTTTGGTGAGCTCATCTAGAAAGAGTTGTGATGCGTTTGAACGCTCCATGTAAAAGTGTCTAGTTGTAAGGGATGCAAAATTTTTATATTGAGGTTAAGCTACCATATAAATATATAGATATTTGAAATTTTTCTAATGTCATTTATGCGATATAAATGAATGGTTTGAAGAATGTGAAAACAAAAGATTTAAATACTTTATTGAAAATATTTTATCTTAACATGTTTCTGTCCATTTAAAGAGTCTAGATGTTAAAAGATAGCCACTTTTTCTTGATTTCTGAAACATTATCCGATAATTGGTTCGTCTGATCATTCACATGGCTCTCTGGTTTTTGTTTTTCCATGGGGTCGTTGTTCTTTTGTTCAAAGAATAGTTTTGGACTCATTTTCACATAATTATGATTTAGTTTCACCTCCAATCTGTTCCTTTTTTCTTAATTTATTTTCATTTCGTTGACCAACAGTTAACTCCAACAATTTTGTGTCTGAATGCATTGATTTTAGTGTCTTGTCTTTATTATCAGTTAATGTTCCTGCTTTAGGGTCATTTTTCACTAATTCTTCATACTTTTGTTTTGGAATGAGTATAAGTTCACGCGCCATATGCTAACAACGCTTTAAAAAATATTGGTAATAATTTTCGTATTTTGTGCAACTGGCTAATCCTCTGTTGTCGTGAAATCTGTTTAATAAGAATCATCCGAATGAGTCTTTTACGTTTCATCAACGTTGTTTTATCCTCATCAGATAGTGGTATGATTCCTTTTACCACGTTGAGAATTATTTCAACAATGAATTGAAGTTGATTGGGTGTTAATGTTCTTAAGACATAATCATGTTGTCGTTGTGATGATAATAAAAGAAAATGAATGAATGATTGACGCTGTTGTTCATATATTTTTCAGGTTGGTAAACTATAGTGGTCTCATCGGGTAGGATGTTCGTGCGTAACTGATAAGTTTTGTCTGATCTAGGATGTATATCTATCACCAGATATTTAAAAGCTTCTGAGGTTGCCTTGAGGTATGCATCCATGAAATACTTAGATTGACCTGGTAAAATTTGTTTCCCCAATATTTGTATTTGCAACATGTCTCTATTATTACGAAATAAAATAAAATAATGACAATCTATTGAAGCTGTGCGCATTGATTTTCCTTTTTGAAAAATATTTTGAATTAAAAAGTCAACAGTAATTTTGGAGTGTTGGGATCCAACACACATGAGATGTACTAGTTCTTCAGACTCAACACCCTGAATCATAAAGTGATCGAGGATGAGCATTTTACGTCCTTCTTCTGACTCCCATTCGTTTAGTGTTTCCATGGTAGGTAGGCCTTGGTAAAACACAATATTTCCAATCTCATTCCGCATTTCATTATACAAAGTTTGCCACATTGAATAACAAAAACATATTTTCGAAGGTGATAATTCAAAAATACCATCGGCTTGTTTTAAAAGATTTTTAACAAACACTGTTTTTCCTGAACCACTGAATTTTACCAAACTCTCAGTCTTCCACCAAGCAGACATGTTGGTGAAATGACAAGAAAATAGATTTAGATGTTATATTTATGACAAATAAAAACAAAATACGTCAATTTAAAAACTTTTATTTATACAAATACATGCTTGACAATCAGACCTAGTAGGTGCATTAATGCAACAGCAAAATCTTTCATTAACAAAATCATACACAAATTGGTCATTAGTTTTCAAATCATCACTAAATACATTTACAATATCGTCCATAGAATATTTTCGACACCGACTTGCCAAATAAAACAGACTGTATTGTCCACACACTCTCGTATCTGACCTCTGTAGTCTCTTTTTATCAAATAACTTTCAAATGAATTTGCAAACTTCATAATGTATGGTGAAAGTTTGTCTGGTTTATTTCCATACGAGTCAAACACTTCCACTGATTTGTTTTCATTAATAAAACAGGCGATCCAGTGCTTTCCAGGAAGAATGTGGGGGGCTGTATTGACGATAAATCCACATGGTATCTTTGAAAATAGTCTTGGTATTTCATCTGCGGCATATACACCGATTACTTTGTTTTTCATCTCTCGATCACACTTAATAGCACAATAAAGCTGACTGGTATTCATCTTTCTAAAATAATATCTCTAGCTGCATTTATTTCAAAATATCCAGGATACTCAGCATACACAATGCAACTAACAGCATTTTGAAGGGCTCTGCCGAATTGAACCTCCAAGCGAACATTCCCTTGTTTAAGTTATTGTAGATACGATCCATCATCACCAAAATGTGGTTCTATTTCAAAACAATACAAAGCATAGCCACCAGCAAAATCATTCCTATTTAGCTGGTTTACCGAGTCTCGAAGCCACTTATCCGTCACTTCAAACATGTTGTTAAAAGCTGGAACGATCGTACGACCACTGGCTGCATCAAAATTTAGTTTCATTACGTTTCCAGTCACGGGTACATTTTCAACAAATAATCCGATTTGATTGAGATCGAAATGTTGGAAATTGTATTGGTTTTTTGCGTAGTCACCAGCTGCAGCAAGTGCATTTACAAATCCAACTACACCTCTGTTTGGTCTAATGTTCTGAAATAGTTGATCTTGTGCAAAATTAACTGTTCCCGCAGCAACTGCTATTTGTTTTACTTCTGTCTTGGTAAATGGATATTTTGCATTTATTGACTTAAGAATTTCCGCCTGTCCATATATTACTGCTGGGTTTATCTGTACTTTACATGCCTTTAAAACGATATCCTCAATCAAGACTTTAAAATTAGGTTTCTTTTCCTTTTTCATGAGATAAAACTACTTAGTCAATCTTACATTGATTGCCACTTGATTTAAAATGTATTTGTCAATGTGAAATAGGTCGTGATAGAGAGGTCCTTCCAAATCAACTGTTTTTGACTGTGCAACATACATTGTACGTCGTGTCAAGCCTTTATTAGCTCCACTGCTTGCATCCACATCATCCAGATGACCGGGTGTGTCTCTCTTCCATAACTGGGATGTTAAATGGGAGGTTTTTGAATCTTCTCCATATGATAATAAAGTTTGAATGATGGCTTTGTATGGATAATGAATACTTGTTGATGAGACTAGTTTGCCTTGCATAGTAACTTCTACTTGAGAAAAGGGACTGTACAAGGAGGTTGATTGGACCCACTTTTTCTGTCAGCAACAGTGCCTTTTTATCGCCTTTGACAATTTTAGCCTTGACATAAAGTTTTGATCGTTTTAAGTCAACATATTCCATTCCATGCTTTCCTGTTATTTCCATGTCTATAATGTTTCCAGTTAATTGTGAATTCGAGCGAACTTCCTGATAATATATTCGCTCTACCGCTGATTGATAAGGTGGAATACTGAAAAGATTCAACCCACTTGGTTGGGCCTCTTGAAAGTCTGTTGTGTTGAAAGTTGCCATTTTACTTTTGGAATATATTGCTGAAATGAGTTGATTTCAATTTTTTAATTCTCAGTTTGTTTTGTTTCTTTTTCCTCAACTGCTTTACACTCTTACGGCTATTTTTTTTCTGATGCTTGACTTTCTCTTACACAATTTTTTTAATTTTAAAATTTGCGTCTTTCTTTTCTGTTTTGGATTTTTTGACGTCTTCTCTGTTCTAAGTCTTTTCCTTGGTCTAACATTTCTTGAGCCTAATTTTCTTTGTATACCCTTTTTAGGAGTAATTTCTGATTTAGCTTGTTCGACTACCCGTTGTACTGGTGATACGAGGTTAATTGCTACTGGTTTATGGTTTGCATCATGAGAGTTTGTGTTTGTGACATCCCCCACAGGCATCATAAAAGTTCCTTGACTACCAACGAGTGAACCCCCAATCTGCCTTAGTTTTCCAAGTCCATTTGGAGTTCTGTATACTTGGGGATTCCGTTTTGCCATATTGCCACAATACTGAATCCATTTTTGAGTGTTTGGAACGTACATTCTATCCATATTAGAAAAATGGAAATGACTTAAAGTGAAGTGTTAGTGTTGAAGGTTTGTCTAGAAATGAAGCATTTTCGTCTTCTCTGTCAGTTATATAAACATCTATGTTATGCAAGTCCTTAACATTGATGGGAATGTAACGAGGTGAATCGATAATTGACGTCCAGTCTCCTGGCCCATTAGATATAATTAGTACTCAACGAAAAAAAATCAATAAAGATGTATGTCCTCGGACAAGTCGTATTGGGCCTCGGCGTTGCCTCTGGCCAGTACGACTATCCTAGGTCATAATACAGGACCAATATGAAAAAACCTATTCTATCAGACTCGGAAAATGAATATAGATTATAACACCTCATTTTTCATATCAGTCCCGATGTCATCCCGAGACTTCCATACCATGGGTCGAGGGATGATATGAAGACTGACATGGAAGATGGGATGTAATAAACTGTTTATCATATATTTGTAAAGTGACTAACAAACAAATTGTAACATTTTTCTTTGAAATTTTTTGCATGGTACTAGAATTAAACTGGTATGGGAAAGAAGCAATACCTCAGTTTATGTGGAATTTCTTTCCGATTTAACATCATTGAAAACTTTTTTTATGTTTATATTTACGTTTATTGGCGTGTAGCTTTAACGACGTAAGAAAAAACTGCTCCGGCTTACAAATCTGATCCATATTTTATAGGGCAAGAATTATGGCGTCATAATAATGCTATGGATTTTTTGCCCTGATATGGAAAAATCCCCTGAAACGGATTTTCTGGCCCGATGGTTTGCTTCCACGTGTATCATATAGCCAAAAATACATTTATCAATGCTAAACATATGATGAAGTCAAATGTACTTTGCAAAAAGATAAACTCACGAGGGTTTTGAACACATGTATTTTGAATCGAATATTTTCGGTTATGCTCACAGATAATGACTCCGATTTATATTTATTGAAAAATTCAACGATTACCAAATGAAAGTCAGTTGATGTACAATTCAGTACACTTCCGGTCACGTTATAGTAAGTACAGTGTTTGGCCACCATGCACGGCCAACACTGCTTTGAAGCTCATCGGCATGGAATCAATAAATTTTCTGACATTATCATTGCACTGTTTGTTGGAGTTGATGGAAGTTTTGTGGCGGAGGTTTACGCTTGCTCACGCGGTTATGTAATTGGCCCAATAGGTGTTCAATCAGATTCAAGTCCGGCGATTTGGACGACCATGGTAGCACATTAATGTTAGTCTGCTCAAAGTAACCCACTGTTAAATTCCATGTGTGCCGCCTAACGTTGTCCTGTTGAAATGTCCCCCTCTGTCAGTCAATTAGGTAGATGAGGCGAGGTTGGATTGCTCGGAACATGCACGAGTTATGTTTTGCGGTTATTTTAGATCGGTACCAACATCATAACACTCCCCCATCGAAGATATCCGCTTCCTGAACACAAGAAGAAGAGAAACGTTTATTTTGGCTCGAATAACTCGTATTCTGCCATCACATTTCTGCAGAGGAAAGCGGACTTGTAGTTTTCAAATCTCCAGAGCCATATCGAATGAACAGGCATTTAAAATTTGAAACCAACTTTCATAACATCAGCAATTAAACTGGTCATTTAATCTTACTTGGTAAATGGCAAAATTTGCATTGTGAAATGGGGTTATGCGTTTCTTGTTAAGAAATCTAGTGTTGCAGTATATAATGCAACAGGTCCGATAGCACAATTAATTCAAAGTGATTTTGATATTAAATTAAAATCAAATTTAAAAAATAGCACACGCTTAAACTTGAACGCCTTTCCGTTTGATTGTAGTTTGTAACTAGACTTATAAATAAAATATGTTCAAGTCAATATTGTTTTTGAAATAACATTATGATAAAAAAAAAAGTTTACCATACTTCTGGCATTTTTTTCAACCGACGACTGTCCCCAAGCTGCACCTGCAATATAATTATCTTCCGCATCTTTCAAGTATTGAGCATCACCTGTCGCTCTGTAAAGCCATGCTCCTCCCCATGATAATTCATCTTCGTATCTAAATTATATCAAAACGCCTGCATTAAAACGTCACTACCTCTTAATGACAGAAGAAAGGAAGCTTCAATGATAAGTATTGAAGACATTAAATGATATTAACTTGGAGACAAATAAGGTTTATCTGAATTAATGAACAAGTTATTTCCCTTACTTCTAATTAAACAAACAATTCATACCTCACTTAGTACCTAAAGAATCACAATGCATATATTTCATGAGAACAAGTTTCATTTTATCACTTATGATTGTATCTTAAGTTATGTTTTCATATTGTACAAACCCATTGTTTACACCGTCGTTGTATTTTCCTTAATATGAATTTGCAAACTGGTATATTTGTTTGGCATGCGTTAACAGCTTATTGGCAAACCCGGAATCTAGACGAAAAAACTTTTGATTAAGTTATAGAAATTACATTTAAATTAAATGTATAACAAAATACCTAAATAAATTTGATGCACTGTTTCACAGACAATACACTTGTTTTTATTTAAAGTAGCTAGTTTACATGTCATCTGAATATCAAAACCTTCTGAATTAATGACTTTATTCTCATATAATAATACATAGTTATAAAGAAAATAAACAGCAATGAAAAGAGTGTAAAACCGTTATATACGTCTTATGGTACGGGAACTTGAGTCTGTTGCATTTCACAATACTCTAAAAAAAACGCATTTGGGTTAATAAATTCTTTTCTTTAAAACACCAATTTTGATGCACAAGATATGCACATTTCGTCGATTTACGACTCGTCAATTGTACTCTAGGCCTAAAATGTTGAAAACCACAAGAATTAACCAAGAAGCTGAAGAGCAAATTAGAAAATATTAATTGACCAAACATGTAAATCCAACAACATCGAAGGACACAGCCATGCATAAGAGAGATGGCCATAATTGGTATTCACAATTCTTTCTACACAAGAGGGTGTCTCACATTGTTTCATTCACTTCTTGAACAAAAAACAAAATATCAGGCGAACATTGCCTTACATTTATTTTACTACTTCATCTCAGAGTCAAACATTTACACTTTACAGTAAGGTCATGACGATAGCAAACAGACGAAAGAACTTTCTTTCTGTTACCATTACTAGAAATAATTGTATAAAATTACCAAACATTGGAGAGAATTAAAATGAAAAAAAAGGAAGCTCCGACCATATTTTGTAACCCGTCAGCTCTCGTGGTGAAAATTGAAAATTTAACTACATGTATCTCGGTGGGAAATTCCATAACTCACTCGTACCTGAAGGAGAATTAACATGTACAGTACTAAATACCATGCATACGATGCATCTCTTCAGGTATATAACCATTACAACAACAAAATAAACAAAACAATATATATATATATATATATATATATATATATATATATATATATATATATATATATATATATATATATATATATATATATATATATATATAACACTTGTCTTAATGCGATAATATTTTCGAATTAATTTGAGTCTGTAAAATTTTAAGACTAATAAAGATTAATAAAAATATTCTTAAAAAATTTATAAATTGTTTATATATGAAACTGTTGTTTAAGGTAGGTGATAAAGCGTAAGGATGTCCTGCAACCAAGACAAGGTCATTCATGTCTTGTAAAAATTTGATGGAAGCAAACGACATCTACGAGATATGTATTGTTAGAGCAGGCTTATTCGGGTCAGCTGCTGCACGGCATGCTTCACAATGGGGACGTGTCTGTCTGGTAGGACCAAAGGAACCTAAGGTAAATTTTGCTTATCATATCTACAATATTTCCTCAGTCAGTATTCTGTCTTATAAAATGTAAAATCACGTAATACCGAAAAATCAGTTCTGCTCTTGTGTTGAATAAAATTAATTTAATCACACGAATCGATCGCTAAAACCATTGTAATAAAATTGGACTTTAAATCCTGACTTATATAGTGGCAAATGTCACTAAAATGTTAACATTCCTTTTTAACTAGCTACGCGTATATATTGATTAAGGTATTAAGTTCGACCTAAAGTCCATTAATTATTCTAATTCACTTTGATCATGTGAATTGTGTTAATCTACAGCTATAAGTGTGTTTAGGTCATCAAATTTTAAAGGCATATTTGCAGATCTATTATTATACAGTGTAAATATAAAATGATTGTGAATTTGATAATGGTTTTGTTTTTAAATCAAATACCAATATTAACAAGAATCCCTACAGCAAAATATGTATAAATCCTGCAAAACAAATGTAAAGTGCAAAGCACTGAAAACCATAAATTTTGACTATACTCCTATAAAAACAAAGGATGCATAAGAAGGTACTCCGGATCTGGGATATTCGTTGTAGTCAGGTAGTGCCAAAATAGAAAAGTATCAAAATGAAAGCAAAATAATCTTTCATGGAGATTGGAGATTTATCTTCAGAAACCCTTGTTGTAAATTCAATTGTGCTTGGTCTGTAGTATCTAGGCAATAATTAATCATTTGATGAACTCCACTCTATGTGTGTTTAGAAGTCGCACAGTCGTAACCCACTGGAAAGTCAATTATCTGGCAATTGCTAATGGGATATAACTTTATTCCGACGCAATAGTTTCAATTTTTTTGCTTCTTTAGATTAAAGACTACTTCAATATAGTAACATCATCTATTGCCTGTTCTGTGATTGGACGAAAATGATGTAGACTTTGGTGCTGGAAAATGTGTCTTGTTTAACATGTCACTTATATATAATACAATGTACAGGCAACAATTAAGGTCTTATCTTATCTCATAACACCACAACATGTTATAACCTTAATAATAAATACATGTAGCGCTTTCCTACAATTATAATACCTCCTACATTGGGGACGATTAAAATTTCTAACAAGATACATACATAAACCCACTCATCAACCCATCAGGGGTTTTAAAAATAACTAAGAAAACCGTACGAAATGTATATATGCATCGAAAATGCGTCGGATATATTGCATGTTTTTTTCTCCCAGAGGAAAATTTATTAGTGGACTGTCGGAAAAGCCTAACGTATTTATCACGTCATCAACACTTAATTTAATGACATTCTGCAGAGTATTTTTTTTCAATAAATTCTAAAAATGTATATCTGCGATAAATAAACCGGGCTGATGTACGTAAAAGTTCGATAATTCACATGAAAGAATTTGACAGGTTTATCCTATCCTTTCTTTGCTTCTATAAGTTGAGGTCAAACTATAGCTTACTACCCCTTATTAGGTGAAACTATCATTTTCAATGACTTAAATTTCTTAAAGCGGTTTGAAGTAGAAACTGAAGGAATAGACGTTAATAGCTGCTGTTGCCAATTTCTGGACATTTCTCACTGTGTGTTTGTTTATTCCACATTGGCTAGAGGTATAGCGGGAGGATTCAGATCTCACATAACGTGTTTACACCGTCGCATTTTTGCCCCTGTCCCAAGTCAGAACCTCTAGCCTTTGTTAGACTTGTGTGTTTTTTTTTTAATTTTGGTTCATTTCTATGTTTCGGAGTTTATTGTGCCGTCCATTTGGCTGAACTTGTATACATTATTGTTTAGGGGCCAGCTGAAGCCCGCCTCCGGGTGCGGGATTTTCTCGCTGCGTTGAAAACCCATTAGTACCCTTGGACTGTTTTCTGCTCTTTGGTCGTGTTGTTTTCTCTTTGACACATTCCCCGTTTCCATGCTCTATTCTATTTAATATGGTTTGGCCCCAGCAAGAAAAAAACACTAAATTTGATGTCACCTTTTTACCTTTGAAAACTTTCTGGTTTAGTAGTGTTGTGTTTTAAGTTTATCATTGTATCCGTTTCAAGATATGATATAAACTCCCTAAATTAAATGCTTTATACAGATGCAAAGTAGGGAAATATTATCAGCCCAGTAGCCAAAATGTTTATCCTGTCATGATTTATTACTCAAATGCCTTTTGGTGCAGAGGTAACCCTTAGATGAGTTTGGATTCGTGTTGTTTTTAATTGTTTTGGGTTTTTGATAGTTGTGCTTATTAATTCATCATTATATCTACAACTGGATTTAAAAATTTTTTATCTTGAACACTGCTGATGAGTCAGTCAACGAAATGACCATACAGTGCATCAAATTTATTAAGCTATTTTGTGATACATTTTATTTTTATGTACATCTTACCTCAGAAACAATTATGCAAGAATATTTCTATACCGGGGACTGGTCCATATACATATGTATTTATTAACAATCAGCGGTATCTCACAGAACAGCACCCATTTTTGATTAAATTTGCCATTACATTAAATTTCATTATCATTGTTGCAATGTAGGACTACTATTTTTTCAGGAGTTTAGTTTTTTGAAGAACTTGGGTCAGCTGTCTTAGGAGAACAGAATTCTGTATATATGACCAAAACAGAAAATGTTACTGATGCATATAACATTCAAGTTGAACGTCTATCTTGTACAGATTTTAAGGACAAATTTACTTTTCTGAATATTTTTCAAAATGACTATGCTTTGTATGAATCAAAGTCCTCGGCTTATCGCAGCCCAAGAAAGCTAGTGTCTGCACAGATAAAAGAAGCGATATCCTACGGATGCAGTTACATTCCAGAGGTTGTGAATTCGGTTGCCAGGATTGTCAAACATAATAAATATTGTATGCAAATTTCAACATCAAAGAGACATATTTTTGCCTTAAGAGTTCTACTTGCCATTGGTGCATTTACAGCTTTCAGAAATCTGTTACCATCTGGTATCCAGTTAGATTTGAGTTTGTGTCTTATTTCTGTAGCCAAAGTGGAGATATCCGAGTCTGATTACAGAAAAATAAGGTAAACATTTACAGTGTGTATCAGCTGATACGCTTGTTTCGAATCATGTCCGCTACCGGAAAAAATCCTTTATTAATAAACTTGACCTCTGTGTTTTTCAGGCATGATAAGCTTTATTGTTTAACCTATCGGTCTGATAAATTTTCTAAATGGCTTATTGAATTACGTACAGATATATAAATTTGTATCTTGGAGAAGTATTTTCTCATACTTATCATTACTCTTTAGTACAAATGCTTACGAACATATGGAATGTTGCTCGATCTTCGAACAAATACACACACGGTACCCGACAAATGTTACTAATGCATGAACAAAACTCCAATCCTAATTTAAAAAATAAGAAAACGTGCACCATACCGAAAAAACAAACCCATACACAATATACATATATATTATTTTTTATTTAGACAGATGCCTAGCATGATATACAATGGAAGCGGTGCACCTGATTGGACAGAAAAATTTCCTCGAGATAATTATGGACTCGTTCACTGGTACCTGTTACCACCAATAAGATATCCTGATGGTATGTGCTTAATATAAAATGCTAAAACCAGTACGTTTCTCCTTTCCTTGTAACTTTGGACTGTTGAAAGCTGGGAACCAGATTCTCTTATAACCAAATAAACTAGCAGAATGCAAAAGACACCAAATTCAAACCATTTTTGTCTGAATTCATAAATCAAAAAGTAAACAGATCAGCCGTATAGGTAACATTATTCGTATTTACAACTGAAACAAAAAGAAAAAACATTACATGAGTAATCAAATTACAAAGCTTCAATTTGAAAAAAAAACCTTATGCATGCGGATGAATTTTCTATTCATGTTCGAGCCAAGACATATTTGGTCATTGTAACATGTTTGAATTATTTTTTTTTCAGTTTGAATTCATTATACATTATTAATTTTTCACCGTTTTTTACCTCCTGTACAACTTATGAGCCGAGATTTGCATATCTGGTGAATCAAAATTGGTAGTGGAATTTATCAAGATTTCGAAAAAATATCTTCAAAACGGAATGAAGTCTTATAATACCCACACTTATAATCCTAACCTGTACTTCTATGAAAATCTCATCCATGTCTGCAGTCACGCCAGTAAAAATTTGCATATCTACACTAAAATTGTAAACGCATTGTCAGAACTGCATGATTTTTTTTGTAAGAACATGTGCCTGAATGTAACATCTGACATCCTTACATCCCACAGGTAAATATTATATTAAGCTCGGACATTATCGTGACGTAATTCCATTCCGGTTTACTTTAAACACAGAGGTTAAGGAGTGGTTCTGTAGCGGCGGCACGGACGAGTTATAGATGCTACAGCTGAACTTATAACAAATATAGTTCAAGGTCAGTATTCATTATTACATTGCTGCTACGATTGGCCATGGAAACATGTGACCTCAGTAATTCTGCATGAATCCCAAACGGGGTAAAGGGGTGTTTTTTTTTATAAATAAATAAAAAAAATGTTAAAACAACAGTACGTATAAGTCGACAACTTTTTCAGACATTTTAAATAATTTAACTAAAACAAAATTAAATCTTTTACTTAACTTTACGGTAATTTTCTTTCTGCATTTCTATATTTAATCATTTACCAAGGTAACCAAGTTTTTGAAAGTCGAAACGTCAACAGAACGTTGAAGGCAACAATTCAAACGACGCGACCCTAAACACGATGACCAAAATCCAGACACAGTCAACATTGAAGGAAGTAGTTTAAATCCTACTTTTAGTACAATATCAAAATATATGAGCTGACAATTTCAATCATTGTGTCTAAATCGTATCATTGCTAACTACTAACGGTATGATATCCTCTGTGACAATTTAAAGGAAGAGAATTTTTCTTAATTTTGCTTTTTCCTTCAGAATAAATATTTTTACAGTGAGAGTTAGCTCTGTCCGTAGATGGTTTTTACTTCAGCGTTCGGTCATTTTGGCATTTTTAAATTTGCTCTTAAACTTTTTAGCTCACATGGCCTATATGCCATGTGAGCTTATGTCGTCATTTTGTGTCCCTCTTCCGTCGTCGTCCGTAAAGTTTTCATAATTATTTTGATAATCTACTCTGAAACTACTTTGTATCCAAACTTGGTAGGAATGATGCATGGAAGGACCTCTGCTAACGATCCACCGGTTTGGATGAACAATATGGTCGCCGGAGGCCATGTTTTATTTTTCTTGGCCAATTTTTAAAAAAAAATCTCTGAAACGGCATATGAAATGTTAAGAAACTTTGCAGGATTGTTGAAAGCAGTATCCTGTACAAACGATCCACTTTTAGTTGAGATTCAGCTGCTCAGAAAACGGTTGCAACCGTTCAAAGTTTCCATGGAAACAATATTCGAACTAATGCATATAGAATGTAACCAACGTTAACAGGAATAATGTATGAAAGGACCTCTACAAATCTCCCACCTTTGCTTCTGGTTGGATGAACAATATTGTTGCCAGAGGCCATCTTTGATTTTGATCGCCCTATTTTCAAAATTATTCTGCTCTGAAACTGCATTATGAACTGCATTATGAAATGTTTTTAAAACTTTGCAGGATTCTTTACAGCAATACTGTCTACAAACGATCCACTTTTGGTTATGATTCAGCACTTACCAGCTTCTGTTCAAAGTTTCCATGGAAACAATATAGGGAAAGGAACTAATGGTAGATAGCAACCAATGTTGGCAGAAATGATGTATGGAAGGACCTCTCCTTTTTTGGTTCTGGATGGATTAACAACATGGCTGCCGGAGGCCATCTTTGATTTTGATTGGTCAATTTTCGAAAGTCATTTCCTGTAAAACTACATTTTGAAATGTTTTGAAACTTTGCAGTATTGATGACAGCTCACCCAACGGCCGCTGCTGCTCAAAGTTTGCATGTAAGTCATATGGGAAATGACTTTTTTGTCATTTAATCATGAATAAATGGTAGATTGTAACCGATGTTGGCAGAAATCTCATGTGGAAGGACAGATGCAAATGATCCACCTCTTTTTTAGGTCAAAGGTCAAATGTCAAGGTTTATTTGACATGAAGCGTTTCGTTAACAGTCTTTTGGATACAACAGAGCTTACATTTTAAAATGGGCTAATAGAAGCTAGGTGAGTCTCTAGTTGGATTACATTTTGGTTTTCAACATCCTAGGCCTTGTGTCGTAAATCGACGAAATGTGCACTTCTTGTGCATCAAAATTGGTACCAAAGAATTTATTAACATAAAAAATATATATTTTGTTCATATTCACCCACCTCGGACAGAGCTGTGCATGATGGAGATACTCCTTAATATTAAAAAAAAACAGTACAAAATTGAGTGTCAATTTGGTGGCTAGTAAAAAATATTATAAAACGATCAATTATATTTTCAGATGTAAAACTCTTATCATATCATGGAAATTGTTGTGTTATAGCAAAGACACCAACAAACAGACCTTACGTAGATAAGATTCATTCCCAGCTTGGTGTCGTAGTAGGAGGCAATGGGTCTGGGGCCAAATCTAGTGACGAAATAGGACGAATCGCTGCTGTTTTGATGATGAAAGACCATTGGGACACTTCTATATCTAAAGAACTTTTTGAAGTCAGAATCAAAATACCGAGGTCCAAAATGTAGCTCAAAAACTGCAATGGTGATTCCTCAGACAGAGAAATGTTGTACTGATACACAGATATGATGTGAATTACCAATACAAAGATAAGACTTCTCAAAATAGCTATAAAGTTTATGCCTTTTTTCTGAACTCATTATCACGTGATCCAAAAGTGTTGTAAAAAACTTAACTTTAACTAACAAGACACATAATTTATTTTAAAATAATTTCTGCTTCTAAGAATGGCATATAGCTAAAATACGAACCTGTATTTGAAATATAAATCCCATTGAAAAAAATATGCCTTCACGTTCATTTTCATTCGTTAATTCATAAAAAATTAAAGTTCACTGAAGGTACTCAATACCACGTCACCCAAAGTGTTGAAAAAAAATGTTGTTCTAAATTAATCGACTTATTTATTTTTTTATGCTTGCTTACTCACTTAACTATTCATTTACCTGTTTATCAATCTGCTTATTTAGAATAGAGAATGGAAATGGGGAATGTGTCACATAACCCGACCAAAGAGCAGAAAACAGCCCAAGGCTACCAATGGGTCTTCAACGCAGCGAGAAAATCCCACATCCGGAGGTGGGCTTCAGCTGGCCCTTAAACAATAATGTATACTAGTTCAGTACAATGGACGGCACACTTAACTCCGAAAAAAAAATAAAACACAATTAAAAAAACACACAAGACTAACAAAGGCTAGAGGTACAGGCGCAAAATGCGAGTGATTTAAACATATTTTTGTAAAATCGCAACCCTCCCCTATACCTCTAGCCAATGTGTTATAAACAATGACACAGCTATACACACAGTAAAACTCAGTTCAAAAGATGTCCGAGTCCGATGTTAAAAAGGATAACAGAAGAAACTAAGCAAAATGACAATGATCAATATATGAATACAAAACTTTACGACAAACGGGATGAATTTGACTTTCCAATAGTGAACGTATGGAGTATATATTTCACAACTCGTACGTTATTCCAGAGCTTGTGACATATACATGGACTTCCTGGACAGAAAAGTTGCTCAGACAGGGTATGTTGATCCTAAGTTGGAGCCATCCTTATTAAAGTTTTATGGACGTTATCATGACTTGGTTGACAGGTATGAAAATGGATCTGTTCCATTGATGTTATTCCTTCCTCATACCGGATTTGACATGGGCAGCATGGCTGGTATCCTGCAGGAAGCAGAGGCTGCTTACTCTTCCGGAGCACCTGGGTCTACTCCCGGTTTTTTTGATGGGGTCCATAGTGCTCATATGTTTTTAGTTTTTAATTGTAATGCATGCATTGTTTTGGTCTTGTCTTTGTTGTTCTGCGGAGTTTGTCAATTGTTTCGATTTTTACCTCATTCGAATATCCCTTTGGTATTTCTTGACTTTACTATATATATTAACAAAGGACTACTAGCAGTTACTGACATGCCAACTCCAGACCTCAATTAAACTGATCGACAGCTTATGTCTATATCATATAGAAAATCAGACACAATCCCTCCCGTTGTTTATTTTTGTAAAACAGGTCATTAGATTTCATGTGTTGATTGTAGTATATCCAGTTATATATAATACTTTCAGACTGCAACTCGTGCAAGTTTCTCGCACAAAATCATTATAAATTAAAGCCAACATAAAGTGTTTTTGTATTTATGTATACTCCCTAGATATATTTTATGTAAATTATTGTTGTAAATTTGTACGTTTAGTACTTTTTTCCCCTTCCCTTCTCATTTTATCTATCTGAATGAATTTTATTCTAATAAACTAATACATAATTACAGAGATGATAATAGTACAAATATATAATAGTATATAAGCATGTGTGGAATTACGTACAGTTAATATATACAAATGTAATATTCCCTAACAAGGAGGATTAACAGTTGCGAAAATAATCTTAATATATCTAACAATTTCTCAAGTTCTACAACATTTTTGCTAGAGAACAAAATTTAGAATTTTATAATATTGACATTAGACTTACAATAATTTGGCAAATATCGGTTTCTCTCATTTCTGAAAAAATTACATGTCAGTATATAATGGAATTCATCAACAATATCAGTAGAATTGCAAAGGTGACACAACCTATCATTCCTTGGTATGTTTCGACACCTTCCAAACTCCATTGGTAATCTGTGATTACCACATCTAAATTTACAAAATAATAATATATAGTTATACGATAAGATTGACAAATGCTTTTTCAAATTTTATAGTTATAGCCCTTGGAAAAAGAAATATTGCCAAAATAATAGTTTTCCGGACTTTTTTTTTTGCAAACAAATCATCCTAATTTTGGTATGTGAACTTATAATCATGAGCTACGGATAATAATTATGTACCTCTTGCAAACGTAGTTTCAAGATTTTTAGAAGTCACTATGTCCATACACCCACGAGATTTGGTGTGTTTTCTCATAGCTCAAGCCGGTTGGGGACATTGCATTGCCAAGCAACACTTTCAGAACGCTTGCTTACTTTTTGTATGAAATCATTTTTTTTATTGTACTTTAAAAAAAACTGTATTTGACCGATGCCATAGAAACTACTGACACAATATTCTTTTTTACTTTAGGGGACCCGCTATTTTAAGGTTTTAATGTAAGCTATTTTTCTTACCATGTTTCAACGAAATATTTGATATTATCAATTTTATCTAAATTTTTCATTATTTACTGAAGATGTTATGGGCCCCATGAACTTGGAAGTTACATAAGATCTTTCCGGAGTAAGGGCTACAAATATGAAATTTTGTATAATTCTGTAGAAAGTACCCTTTTTCTCGATGACTTGGAGACTTTAGATTTATACTGGTTTCTCATGAATACTGCCGATTTCTATTGAACTCTATGATAGATAGATAAACCTTTATGTGTTTTTTCTGACTTTTTGGTTTAATAGAGCGGCATGATTAGATTAGCAGCTATCAGAGCCTTAGCTAGTTTTACAGTTAATACGAGCACAATCTGACCTTGCTATCTACATTATGGACCATACAACCAATTTTTGTGGTTTTAGCAGCACGCTTATTGATAATGATACTGTACTGGCTTTTTAGTTTGGTTTATACACCATAATGGCAGGTATCTAGTGTATGTGCTAAGTCAAAATATCCTGTCTCTCGTTTTGTGTTTATGTTTGTGTTTGTGTTTTTTAAGTCATATTATATCCGTGGTTTTGTTACTTTACCTCAAACTTATTTCATTGCCAAAACAAAGTACAATTTGATAAGACACAAGTTGATAAACTTAGAATTTTCGTCTCCGTGATACATATATAAAACATCACATAAATGACAAAAATATGTTGTTTTGTCTGTTTTGGGTGGCCTTAATTAATTGGTATGTCATTGTTGACTTTTCATGTTATCCATTTTGTTGTCATAAGCATTCTTTACCAGGAGCGATTTGTTTGAATACTTTATACACTTTAAGACTTATAATAGAATTATTTTCTGTTTTTAGAAGTAAATAAACAAATTTAAAGAGAAATGTAACTGAATATTCGATACCAGCAATTACAATTTATTTTAATTAAAGCAGTGTCGTATGTCACCCTCCCTCCATATGGGAGGTCCGAAAAATACCAAAATTAATAATGGTATCAGTATCTGACTACAGAAAACTGTTTAAAATCCAAAGGCAGAAACGTAAAAATCGCTGTCAATGATAAAAAAAAAATAGCTTCATCCATTAATATTTAATTAAAAAAACTTCCCGCAAGAGTCTTATTTAAATTATGGTGCCGAGCGTACAAACAAATACAGTGCATTCGAACAGTAATAAATGAAATACTATCAACTTGGCCAGCGAGGCCCTTTTAGAAGTTATAAGGATTGTCAGTCTTGTCATATTGATGTGGATGATAACAGGTGTGTCAAGCAACAAGGTGAACAAGATGCAGCATATCAATTATGGAGTGGTATTTGAGAAACAACCAAACATAATTTGTTGTCAGGAATATTGGATTTGTACTTTCATATCTCAGCTTTCAGCAATCAGAACTCATGTCTCGTCCATACAGTAGATCGCATTCATAAACTAATACCACATGTCGGTTTTTTATATGTGTCCACTCTAGATCAAAGTGGTCTATTTGATTTTATTGGCTCATTATCAAAATCTTTGTTTGTTACTGCAATAGTTGAAGATGTGAATAAATTAACAAGATACGTTAACATTTTAATAAGAAGAAATAATGAATTTGCAAAAGACATTACTCATCATTATGATTTACTGTCTTCATTTATGTCAAAGACTAATAAGACATTTGATAACATAACTGTGGGTATACAAAATAATTATGAAGGTATCAATAAAATAACTCATGAGACTGCAAAGTTTGTATCACATTTCCACACAGTAAGTTGAAAATTCCCTGGTTTTTTAGTAAAGTAATTGAATGAAACAACTGAAATTGCTTAACAAATGTCAACCCTTCTTATTATTATTCACATAAATAAATATGCTAGACATCATTCAAATTTATTCATTAGCATAAAATTTCCCATTTCAACATTTTTGACTCCGCCCAGATTATACAAAATATTTTCATATCCTGTACTTATAAATTCAAGTAGTAGACATGCTAATTAATTACTTAATTTACCACAATACTTAGTTATCACAAATGATGATAGACAATATGCGAACTACCTGAACAATATGTTACATCATGCACAGGGTTAGAAACTCTTTACTGTGCACAATCTTTACCTATTTCATCACCAGTTACAACTAGTTGTCCACTAGAATTATTTTATGATGACAAAAAGGCAGTACACTCTAAATGCAATTTTCGGATCTTAACAGATGTTATACAATCAACAGTCAAGATGTTAAGACCAAACAGTTTACAAGACAAAAACCATTGCATTTTATTTTCCATCAGGTCACAAGATTGAAAAAGATGCTCATGTTGTAATAATTCCAATGTTGTTTTCTATACATCAAATGCATTAATTTCATCGGCTAACAGCAGCTTCCGGTAAAAAGTTTATAACTTGATGAATTCCTTTCATGACGTCGTGCGTATGAATACGTACGCATGCAATATAGTGCATGAGGAGAATGTTAATTTTAAATGGAAAACGTCATATTTCTCTACTGCTTTGGAATTATAAGTAATAAAGGTTATATTTACGGACTTTATTAATATGTAAACTCGGCCTTATCACTTACAAACTTTGCATAAAGTCCTTCACACTTTATTTAGTTTGTGGGTGAATCGCCCGAGTTTACACATTGATAAATTCATTCAAAATAACCTTTATTGCTATATTATACAACTTCTATTATTATGTTCTGTAAAAAACTGATTCATTGTTTATACATGCAAAAGTTGGCATATGCAATAACATTACAAATAAGGTCACAGTAGTGCATCCAGTAAATTTAGCACTCATTCAGCAAATGTTCTCCTCTGAAACATACAAATCGATTTTGAGTGACACTGCATTCATAGAAACAGTTGATATAACACTTCCTAACATTTTTACAACCATTCTTTTTCATCATTCATTGCTCAAGATCAAAATTTACACTTAATTTTGAACAGGATAAAAAAAAAACTGCCAAATCTGACAGAAAAACAAATATTTAGTGAGTTCGAACGTTAGTTATTATTATAGACATACGTCTAAAGTAATAACTAACGTTCGATACGTCTAAAGTAATAACTAACGTTCGATACGTCTAACGTAATAACTAACGTTCGAACTCACTAAATGTTGGACCGATAATATATTAACGATACAATGCAAACTAAAAAATAAATAAACGTCTAAAAAGTTGCAAAACAACATCAACATAAAAAAAATAATATTTTGAATTATTGTTAAATTTTCTGATCACTGAGATCCCAAAATGCTTTGTTATTTGGCAAAAATATAAAAGAGTTTGGCGTAAACATCCTTGAGATTGAACAAACATTTCTTTATAATTGTCTTCCAGCTTCATGTTGATGTAAACTTTAAGGTCTTCAGCATTGAGACATACCAATATAATTTTAAGAAGTATCTATACCTAGCACTGTTACATATACACGTCTTTCTACATCTCTTGTAACATGTATAGGTAGTAAATAAAGGTGGAAACCTTGCACTAGACCTGAGACACAACGGTTTTGAAATATATGTTTCATTTTTTGTGCAAAAAATCCAAACCTCAGAAAAAACTTTGTAAAAAATTGTCTGTAATGAAATGACAATGTATGCATCCATAACACACAAAATCTAAAGTTTAAACCTCAGATCGATCAGGCTAGCGTTAAGCGTTTAAGACAGGGTTATGTTCAGTCTAAGTTAATTTTATCACTCCAAAAGTTTTACGGTCGACATCACGAATTGATTGGCCGATATGAAATTTCTATCTCGCATATGCGACTAGATATCTTCAGTTGGATTTCACTTCCATCTGGAATTGACACCCAACCGGGCTTGCAACCTCACCAGACTTGACACTTCACTGGCAGTGTGACGGCTGCCGTTGACGGAGGAGGATGTGCTTACCCTTCCGAGCATCTTTTTTGTGAGGTTCACATTGCTAGTTCTTTAGTTGTGTTATATTTCTTTAGTTTATTGTGTATTTTACTTCTTTTATGTGTATGTTTTGTAGTGTTGTCAGTCAGTTCAATCAATGCAATATGACGGGTGTCGTCAACAGGGCAGGAATGCTTACCCTTCCGTAGCCCCTAATGTCACTCTCTCTTTTTATGGGATGCATTTTTATTGATTCACGTGCAAGTTTGACAATCTGTTTTCCTGTGAAGTTGTATGACTTGAAAAATAGATAAATATAACCAGCAAAATTGATTTTCATGTTTAAGTAGAGTTTACAGAGTTATTATTTTTTATTTCAGTGGTAACCAAACTTTGTGAAGTTGGACACGTCTATGCTCTATATGTATAGAAGTGAATTAGTAACAAATTACTTAAGTGTAACAATTAATTCCCCATCATTATTCGGTATGAAGGATATTGTTAAGAAGAAAAATATCTTGTAGGAAAATGACAATTTGCACACTTATTTCTAGCAAATAAGTCCGTAGATAGAAGACCACTCACATTTACTAAAAATGGGGAAAATACCATGATTTTGCATATAACCCAGGCTGAAACAGGAAGACCTTTCACTACGCATTTAGGTAAAGGATTATGTTACTCCCTTAGCGCAGGTTTCATGAATCTATTCCAAAACAATCATTAATTTCAAGGACTACTATATACTAGCAATGAAAAAAATAGAAAATTCTTCATTACTTCACTGTATAAAATGTTTTTAACTTTTGTCTCCTCCTGTTGAATAGATATAGATTCTACAACGATGACCAGTTGATTATGAAAGTTATCAACTCAAGATTTTCAAACTGCGAGGCTTGTCCGTATATTTGCTCTCCCATAGGGGGTGTTACTATTTTCTTAATGTAACTTTACAGTTATAGCAGTTCTTATCCCCCATTTCATAGTAAAATCTTACAATTACAGTCAGTCTTTTGTGTTTGGAATGTTGTTTTTGTTTGTAATTTGTGGTTAGTGTTGTTGAAATCATTGTTTTAATTGACATCAGGGGGTTAACATTCTATATGTGGTTGTAAGATTTTTTGTGGGGTGTTAATCGTAAATATTTAATAACTTTATATCGTAAACGATTGTATGCAATGTATTTTTATGTTAGCAAACAACAATTGTACGTTTAATCATTAATACGTTCAACTTCTCTGCCGGAAAAGGTCGTGTATGTTGGTGGTTTAGGTCAATTCCCATCACCTTTTCGAATGATGCCAAGAAGGGCATTTACATCTACTGTCGTCTGCAAGGAGATACACAATCTTATTTACAACAAAAAACTCGTTTTGGTTCTGAGTGACCTTCACGTTGATAAATTGTCTTATACACGTTAACTAGGCAAATTTGTGTTAAACCTGTCCCAAAAGCGATATTCAGGTATGCAGAAATATTTTATTAACTCATTTCTTAGTTATTTTTAACAAATATTTCTACGCCACAGAAAAGGCTATGCCTCCATAGATTTTGAAAGGTTTTAGGCGGCTTTTTGAAAATGGCCATGGAAGTGAAATAAATGCCTGGGAAAACGGTACTACTTCTTTAACAATATCGTTTCACTAATAGATAACGGAACATAATCCCTTTTAAAAGTGCAGTTTTCTTGACTTAAATCCTTAAACCTAGATTCAATTTGCAAATGAACAGCCATAACAGCACATAAGAAAGAAACATCTGTATGGTTGCCAAGTATGGTTCCAATTGAACGATTGCTTCCAGACACGAGCAATTTTTAAATGAATTTTCCCATTGGGTCCTATGATATGTTAGGCTGTGGTGGGCATCTTGGTTCATCGTCCGGGTCATCAGACAAAATTCTGAAAGAGGACCATCTAATGACCATTTCAGCCAAGTCTAGTTCCAACTGGCCATGTAGCTACATAGAAGAAGGTTTTTGAAATTCAACCCTTCCCTTTTTCTATTCTTAGTAATAGCAGCCATGTCGGTGGGGAGTCGGTGATGCCGGACATAATTTTTGAAGTTGCCACTCAAGGACCATTCCATCGTATTTGGTCTCAATTAGCCAACATTTTAATCAACCAATGAGAAACAAGAATTGCCCATGATTGCCATGTTTGTTGCCTGATCTGGACGAAATGTGGAAACTGTGTAAGCAACCTCCCATAGACGATTCCTGTCAAATTTCGTTCAATTTGGCCAAGCGACTTCGAAGTAGAATATTTTTATATATCAGCCAATCAAAAACAAGAACTGCCCATGGCGGCCATATTTCTAGTCCGATAGGGACGAAATGAGGTACGTTTATAAAGGACCTCCAATATATGTTTAGTATCAAGTTTTGTTACATTTGTCCTAGCGATTTCAGAGATGAAGATTCTTGTATATCAGCCAATCAGACACAAGAAAGCCCATGGCGGCCACATTTGTAGTCCGATAGGGACGAAATGAGGAAACGTTATAAAGGACCTCCCATATGTGCTTCCTATGAAGTTTCGTTCCAGTTGGTCGAGCAATTTCAGAGGACAAGATTTTTTTTATATCAAGCAATCAGAAAGAAGAACTGCCCATGGCAGCCACATTTATAATTCGATCGGGACGAAATCAGGAAAAATTGTAAAAAACCTCCAAACGATGCTTCCTGTCAAGTTTCATTCCATTTGTCCAAGCTATTTCTGAAAAGAACATTTTCATATCAGACAATCAGAAACAAGAAATGCCCATGGCGGCTATAATTATAGTCCGATCGAGACAAAATGTAGAAACTTTATAAAGGACATTCCATATATGCTTCCAATAAAGTTTGTTTCATTTGGCCAAGCAGTTTCAGAAGAGACGATTTTTGAAAACTCTTTGACCCAACAAGATGACATGAGAAACATTTCTAAAGGACCTCATAAACATCATTCCTGCAAAGTTTAGTTCCAATTGGCGCAGTGGTCTCAGAGGAAAAGTTTACACCGGACGACGACGGACGACAGATGACAAGTGGCTGCAATAGCGCACATGGCCTTTAAGGCCAGGTGAGCTAAAAAAAAGTGGAATAAACAATAAGATATCCAGTTGTGGCAGGAGGTCAGTGTTGTATACAGTGTATAGGACGGGAATGAAAACCAGAAATGAATTCAGATCTAAAACATTTATTTAAAGCTAAGACAACACAAACATGAGAATTGGGATAACTTTATTATGACATCCAACTATTAATTAGTGTAAAATTAAACCATGACAAATTTGACTATTTATACGAAACCACTCAAATTAAAAAGCCATCTTGAAACCTGATGCACAAGTGGTCTACTGAAATCTTTGGTAAGAATTTATGTTATTATATACAGAAACAGGTAAACCATTTTGGATATATAGCAAGACAATATTCAAATCTACTGTTGAACAAATATTACCCATACGAATTATATATTACCCATACGAATTATATATGAAGTAATTAAGTAAATTAAAAAGTAATATGATAATATTTAAGGATAATAACCCTACTGTGCTGTACAGGAACAAATTTATAACAATATGTATATTTTTCAAAAGCACAAGACGACGTCTGAAGACATAGTGTCCATTTTCGTCGTTATTAAAATTAAAGAGAAAATGTAAGTTTAAATGACAAAAATAGTTTTCCTAGAATCTTAAGTGGATCTTTAGCAGCGTGACGCGTGAATACATTGACATTCACAGTTATGCATATACTTTAATGTAGCTGCTATGCTGAACACTTAACTAGATAGCATTTCGAACGATGTTTGTAGGACATTATGTTTATCAATAAATTATTTGTCTTGGGTTCTACAAGCATGAAATTGGCAGCAGTGGGTCTGCCAAGTCAGACTATCCTGACTCTATGTTCTGTTATATTTCTGTTTTGTGCCCTTCTATGTTATTTTGTCCAGGGTTCTGTCTGTTGGGTACCTTTGATTTATTAGTATGTCATTTTTTACCTTTCCTCCTATCCAGTTTGCTGTGTATTTAATTACCGGAACAATTCCAACGTCAGTTGTGATATTGCTATATACATGTATATATATATATATATATATATATATATATATATATATATATATATATATATATATATATATATATATATATATATATATATATATATATATCTGTTGTTATTAAAGTTAAATTATTTTCATTATAAATTGTAGTTCACTAAATAACTCTGCTTATATTTGATTGTGTAAAGGTATATATGTGTAACAAATATTTTCTTCCATTGGAACATTTTTCAGGTAAAAAGGATTAAATTGGTGTGAAATTATTCATGAACATATTCACAACAACTCGAATAAAATAATTTCAAGCATACATTATGTCATACAAAATATAAAATGAAATAATAAATAATAGAATATGTTCTGCAATATATCAAATGCCACCAACGACGTTTTAAAAAATATTAAAAAATCTCACACATTTAAATTATAAGAGATAAAGGAACATAGCAGTAAAAACTAAATTATTTTACTACAGAATAAAAGAATTAACAAACCGATTTTAAAAATAATTCAAAATTTGATTTTTTTTTTTTTTAATTTTAACGTTGTCACCAAATTAAATTGTCGCATTCGTAAACTAAGGATTGTGTTGATTTTTTACTCGTTTTGACGTTTGCACTAAGAGATTTCAGATTCGAAAACTCAAGGATCTCGACGTCGGAAACATTGGGAATGTCAAAATGTCATTTACAAATCCAAAGTTTATCTTTCATTTGTGTAATCTAGTGCTTTGTCTTTATAAACATAATAACAAATTGTCATCGCTTTGCGGATGTTAGAAGATTTCTTTTTTTCGGCCTCGTTTGCGTTATTTTTGTAGTTATTTTCCTAAAGATGAAGTTGAAATAGCAGTTATATTCCTTAGGATCCACTTTGTACTCTTATGTTACATATACTGAGTATATGAACAGTAATCACTTGATATTTTCAATCTACGTTCACAAATGGTTTCACAAGAGGAACAATAATTATAATATGGAATTTATTTCACCAGGTAAGAAACTAATTTCGCATCCCTAAAACATTCTTTCACAAGGTAACTGATCAAACAAATTAAACAGAACAAGAACATTCAGTCTTGGAAGATTTTCTATGAAAAATTTACACCACGTTTTAACTCAGTTTATCTTAGCAATTTCATTTTTTAAAACTTTTTGACAGCAAATTAGGAAAAAAGAACGTCGTTTATGTTTGCATCTTTTACTATTTCTGAAAGATAATAGTATTAGATTAAAAAATAGACAATAAATCTATGATAAAAATATTGAACATAACATCAAATATATTTTAAGATAATTAACAGTGACTAAATGATAAATTGTGTGTAACATTCTAAAACCACTGAGTAGATTACTGTTTATTGAGTTGTTATTTCTCCTCTCTCTTGATAAGCACTATGATACTTCTATCTATAACCTTCCAAATGATTATTGAATAAAACAACAATCAGTTACGGTGGATTGTCTCCATTCTACAAAGTTGAAAGGAAAAACAATATTATAGTAAGATAAACATAATAATTACAGAAAAAGCAAAAATATCTGACAGTATACTCTGTTCCTTTCTCAAATGACCAGTAGGCTTCTTATTATAGTGCCAGCCATTATGACAAAAATATACAAATATTATGGATTGGATAAGAATGGAAGAAACGGTTTCTTTCCTGACAAATAACCACGTTATAATATAATTCATTATTTATGGTAATAGAATATAGTGCAAGGAAACTGAGATAACACCTCATGGGATTGATTGGTAAAATAGTACATCTAGGTGTACCTTGCTCGCGTGGTCTTAATTGAATAGCAGGTAGTATGGATAGTCCATACATTACTTATACATTTTAAACGCTGGAATAAATTCCCATGCATCCGTACAACTCGAGATAAAACACTCTGTAGGAAATATGGAATAAAAAATTATAAAAAATAAAACGTATCACAAAATACCGTACTTAATTTTGAATAAAGGATAAGTATCTGAAAACAGCTAAAATATACTCTACTCTAGACAAAGCAATACAAAAAGTATTCCACGTTCATTGTTATCATCTCATAGCAGCTTTAGTACGATTAGCATGATGTCTCCTCGTGTATATTACTAAAATAATTTCAAGGTGACATGCTGTTGGTAATTCTGTTGAGGAGTTATATTTGATACGTCCTTTTTCTTTATTTATGGTATTTTTTGTCGTAACCAAAATAATGAATTAAAATCAGGAAATTTAAAGCTCTGATTATACTCAAATTAAGGACACTGTTAATAATTAACATTTTAAGGATATTTAGTACACTTCTTTCTCTTTTACAATTGTTAAATTTTTCACAATATTATAGTCCGCGTTCCTCGGACTTTTTTGGACGTCAGAGCGCACTGGGAACTGAAGACTATATAAAACTGGGAAAACGTTTGATTCCAGTAAAAATTGGCACTTATTTGCGTTTTTCCCTACTAGTAGCTATGAGAGCCTTTGCTAATTTTAAAGTTAAACGAGTAGATTCTGACCTGATATCTAAATTATGTACTGATCAATTTTTTGAACTTATAGCAAGAAGTCATCTTATTGGTAAACATACTGAATTTGTTTGTATAGTATCTTTTGTACACAGAGTGTCAGAGTAGATAAGGGTGACGTTTTGTTACCCATAAAATGGGTTAAACCCCGATCACTATTTAGTGTTTGTACCAAGTCAGACTATCTCGACTCTATGATGTGTTTTTATATTATTTCTATATTATTTTATATTATTTTTGTCTGGGATTCTGTCTGTTGGATGGCATCGATATGTCAATTTTGACCTTTCCCTTATCCATTTTGTTGTATTTTACTACATGATTAAAGTACTATTAACTTCACATTTAACTTCTATTCAACACTTGTATATCTTCTTCAAGGTATTCCGTCTTTGTTACAGTAGTCGTTAACAGTCAAAATAGTTCTTGCTGGTAAATTATACGATTTACACTTGACTTAAAATTAATTGATAAGACTTACCCACATGTTCCACAATGCCTAAAAGAGAAATATTTTTTCTCTGATATGCTACTTCAGATGAAACATTACACTTATGAAATGCAATACTTGAAAAAAAGCGAAGGAGTTGGGTACATTTGAGGAAACAAGTTAATTGCGGACTGACGTACTTGCCAAATTTGTCAAATCTAGCCTTGAACATGTAAAAAGTGAGGAAATTGAAGTGGTAAAATCATGATATTTTTAAACCACAGTGAATTACTTCTATTCAATTTGGACAGTTTCTTAGACATTTTAAAACACTGAAACATAAGTATTCAGACAGAAATACGCCATAACACAACGAAAGTTATACTATTACGACGTTAAAACATGTTCGATATTTTACTTTGATGTGCAAAACAAGTCGTCTGACGTTTGTGACGTTGGCATCAAAATGTCCATATTTGACCACGCATGTAGACTGAAAGCGTTTGAAGCAGGTCATAATAGAATCAATCCCGTTTATTTCTTTGTTTGAATATATACTGGAAGATGTCGAAATGTTCTCTCAGACAATATTGGTTCGGGACTGACATATTATCATTGGTCATAAAAGATCAACAACGGAACTCTCAGACAATACTAGTTCGTGGCTGACATATTATCATTGGTCATAAAAGGTCAACACAGAAACCATAGTTAATATTGTGTAATACTTTCTTGTAAGTATTGCTACAACTGTTTACGGAATTGTCTCCATCAAGTAGGTTACGTTACTGGCTGACATTTACCTAATATGTAGATAAATAGAAATAAAAGGGTTAGGGCTGATTACCTACGCGTAATTTTAAACATTTTTCTTATATAGCGATGGTTTATACCGTAATCGAATGTGAGCAAACTAATGCTCACTAATTTTTTATTTCACGTTTACTCTTCGTATAGATCATAAAAACTGAAATTACATACTATCCAGTTCTTGATAGACAGTTATGATGTACTGTGATATACAGAAGAGATAGAAAATTCTGATTAGTAAATAAAATATGGCACATAAATGGGAATCAAGTATCAAGTATACTTACAAAACCTTGATTCTGAAATCAAAACAAAATATACTCTTAATATAACATAAAACATACCATGGCTATCGTTTGTATAATTATTCATTGAACTACGGATGAAATGAAAAACCGTGGATAATTCAAATATAGAAATCATTATATGGTTATTTGTTTTTTGTGTAAGGCTGAAACACTTTATTTCGAACCCAAGTACTTCTCGTTAGAATAATAACTTATAACTTTCTGCAAAACTCGGATTTTGATCTTGGCTTTTTCTTAATTATATCTTCTGCACTGTAGAAAATTAAAATTAAGAAAACAATATTTCATACAGATGCAAATATGATATTTTATGTAATTCTATCAAATTATGACAGGAAAGCGTTGAACCATTTATGTGAGTGTTATATCTGACCACAATGTTCTATTAAACGGAATATATATATATTCCGTTTAATAGATCATAGTCTCCGACCAGCACTATAAGAACCTAAATTACTTTACAGTTACGACGACTGCATTTTGAAACTGTTTTCTTGAAAGCGGCTACCTTGTTTGGTTAGCAATGTGTTTTATACACCAGAGGGTGGACTCGGTACCCATACAACAGCTTGTATCTACAATGTAACGGCTGAACTCTACTAGAAATATTTATCAATCATTTACGGTATCGTCGCTATCAACAGATCAGTAAATTCTACAAATACTTTAGGGGTTTTATTTACATCAAAGACTGATCATAATTGTATCGTCTAAGCTTCAGTGGTGAATACCTTTGTAAATTTGTGTTTAAAATCTATCAGAGGAAAAAAAAAGTCAAACGAACCTTACGAAAACCACAATTACATATCATGCATGTCATAACATTTACTGTTAAACAGTTTTTTTTGCACTGATGTACAATACAATAAAATAATTTTGCTGTGCTATAAAGTAAAAAATAACAAAAACAAGCTTTTTTTCAAAAATTTCACTTCGAATAATGATATTTCAACGATTAGACCACCAGTATTCTATAAATTTATAACAAAAAATATATTGTTTATACAGGTAAATGTATATACATGTATATATATTTTCCTCATTTTATTTCTCTTTTAACTAGTTAACATATCATGATTTTACTACATAAGTAAATGACAACTTTTACAAAACATTTGTCAATAACGGATTTCGTCGTCACATTGTTGGCAGCTGTATAGTTATTGTTGTATTCTGTAAGATCTGTCATTTCTTTCGAGAAAAAGATGGTTTGGGGCTGAGTTTGTGCTACAGAACTTAACAGTTCAACATCATAAATTTAGACATTTTGCGTGGAAAAAATTATGCAAAATACCTGTCATTTCTTTCGAGAAAAAGATGGTTTGGGGCTGAGTTTGTGCTACAGAACTTAACAGTTCAACATCATAAATTTAGACATTTTGCGTGGAAAAAATTATGCAAAATACCTATTGAAAATGAAATGTATGGAAATAATAAACAAGTGATTTTCTCTTTCATAATGGCTCTTTTAGGGTTTTTTCTCAATTGTTAAAAATAACGTGTTTTCACTAAATAATGTGACAATAAAATTTACGAAAAATGTTTCGACATCTTATTTCACATTCACAATCATATAGTTTATTGATCTAATGTAAGATGTATTCAAACATTACAAGTGGACAGCTTTTCCGACTGTTTCTATTTCAATTGTTAACTCTTGTTGATATATCAGATTGTTGTCGACTTCTTTCAATTTTTTATATTCCAAAACGGCAATTGCAAAATGACAAAGAAAATAATTACTTAAATGTTATAATATGTAGTGAATGTACAAGGATGTGTTTTTTTAAAAAATCCATTTTAAATTTGATAAAAATGTAAATTGTGTTGGCACAATTCGTGAGATTGGTGTTCCTCTATCGTATTGTGCCTTAGAAATCCCAAAGTTAATTGACCCCTTGGGTATTCATGAGTATGAATATTATAGTGGGATCCTTTTCCTTCTGTCATTATTTTCTTTTCTTTAATTTTTTTGGCTATTTTATGTTCTTTTGAAAAGATCTATTGATTTAATTATCTGGTATGTTATCATTGCCTATGAACATTATCAATTTTTTTTTAGATAATTTGGTTTAATTGAATATGATTTCTTTGCTAGAAGAGCAATGTTTTACGGGTTGGTGTTTAGCAATTTAATAAACTCTAAAAATAGCCGGACGATATTCAGTTGCACTGACATGTCTGAACAGGTGCTTCGTGGATTACTAGTTCAGATTTAAATTTTGTAATTACCAATTAGAAAATAAACTTGTCAATTTAAATGTTCTCAAGTCATTATCTGAAATTATTACTACAATTACAATCATATTATCAGTTAGTTGCAAAGTCCTTAACCAAATTTAAACTAGAACGCTGCTGCTGGAATCGACAGTGATACCCGCGAACCCACACTTACCCAAATTAAAAGAGCGTGTTACTTGTTTACATATGTTTTGTAAACATTCTTTCACGACATTAAAACACTAAATCCAATAAAAAAGGAAAAAAAAATGAACGACACAAGTATAAATTGATCTTTTTTTTAAATTCATCACTGGGGCCCCAAGTTATCAAAATAATTTTTTAAAAATATTTCCGGTATTGCACATCTACATATTTTGTATGACAATAGCCCCTGTTGGCCCCAATTTTAGAAAAATAAAATTATAAATGCTTATTGCGCTTCTGCATATGTTGCATGATAATACTGTATAGAGATAAAATGCATCAATTAAAAATGAAAGACGAGATTACGTTACAAGCTTGATTTCAAAATTTTCGAAGTTCTACCTTTGTGGGTCGCTTGTTGAGAAAAATCAATATTCCAAAACATTATGCCCATCTACAGTTAGTACGCAACCCTTATATAGAGACATTAAATTTCTAAATGCAAAAGAGAAGGATGAGTTGATATCACAAGAACAGTTGACGGACGGAGGGAGACAATAGCCATACCCCCAGTGCATGGATAAAAATACTGAAATTATCTTAAAACCAGAAGTTCCACAGAGCCTGAATCGCTCATCTGGATTTAAGTGACCACAACTGACAAAGCGCTGCTATATAATATCTATAAGGAATTGTTCTACAATATCCAACACTTCTAATAAGATATGCGAAGAATTCTTCCAGTGTCCAGTGTTAAAAATATTAAACTAAGTCTAGCTGCGGCAGCTAGCTTGGATTTCGATCGGCACGAAAACAGAACTGTTGTACCAGACATTTTTCCCAGGATCTTAATGAAACAAACACATTTCAGTTGGCTTATTATTTTCTGACAAGAACACCTTTGTGCAAATTTCTCCATAGTGTCCAATTTAAAACTATTCCGGCTGTAGCGACAATCTTGAATTTCAGATCAGCATACAAAGACATAACTATTGTAGAGGTTCATCCAATCCTTGTTCACACATAAAAACATTTCAATTGGCTTGGTAGTTTGTGACAAGAAGACAAGGTCCAATGTTAAAATAGTCCGGTTGTAGCGGCCATATTGAATTTTCCAAAAATATAATGTAGAGGTTTATCCAAGAATTTTTTCTGCAACAAATCAATGCAATTCACTCCGTAGTTTTTGCCAAGAAGACGTTTGAAGTTAAGTCAAATCAGAATGAATTATCTGCCCCTCGTAGCCATGTTGAATATCTTATCGGCACAAATAAAACATACATTTTGTACAGAACTATGCAATTAACATTCATGCCAAGTATGGTTCAATTTGGACTGGGCGTTTCAAAGAGGAAGATGAAAATGTGAAATCTGGATGGACGACGGATGACAGAAACAAGTGAGTGAAAAAGCTCACATGGCCTTTTAGGCCAGTTGAGCTAAAAAAAACTAAAAGGAATCGATTCCAGAATGATACAGGAAATGGTTTAGAAGCGTTCAAACATTTGGCTACACATTGAATGTCCCACACAGGTAAAAATGAATAAAGTTTCATACCAAAACATGGAACTCCAAGGAAAAAGTCCAAAAAATAAAAAACACTAGATTGAGGCAGTCGGAAACGACAGTAATCCCTGCACTCCAATACTGTTGTATCCCTGTGCACCTCCTTCACAGTGATATTTTTGAATACATGCCGAAATTTTAATAAATCAAAATTTTAAAGACTTACTGCGCATCTGCATATAGAGTATGACCATACTGTATAGAAATAAAATCAATATAATGAACAATGGGAGATTTTCAATAAACAGCATATAATTCCAAATTTTTTACATTTGACCCCTGAAGGTCCCAAGTTTTGAAAATCAAAATTATAAAACCCTATCACGAATTTACAGAGTATGGCAATGCTGTATAGAAATTAAATGCAGGAAGTCAAAAATGGAAGAGAGTTTAGATCAAAATCATAAAATTTTTCAAATTCCACCCGTGGACCCCAGATTGTGGAAATCGAAATTCTAAAACCTTATTTCGCATATACACACACTATGTGATGATACTGCATAAAATGAAAAAATGAAAGAGGACTCCAGGCCAAAATTCTAAATTCCCAATTTTCAAAATTGTCAAAAGTGAAAGAGAAGTTTATGTCACAAACTTAAATTCACAATGTTTGAAATTTGATCCTTGTGTGCCCCACATTGCGCATCTACATACACTATATGAAAATGATGTATAGATTTTAAATGCATGAAGTTAAAACGAAGATTTTGTGTCACAATAAAGTGCGACGGACGAACAGATAGACAGACGGAGAGACAGGTAGACGGACGGAAAGTCGGGTAGACGGAAGGGGAAGATAAAAATATCCCTGAACTTCTTCGAAGTGAGGAGATAATAAAGCAATATCACACTGGTGAGAACGATAAACATCCGCAATAATTCCACATAAAATGTGGATAAAAAATGGGAATGGATATATTTAATAAAACGTGTAAAGTTCATTTAACAGTGTTATGGTTATATTATGACACTCGTTTGGTCGTTCTTTTGACCATGTATAACACTGTTCATTTGTTTTCCCGGGTTTCGCTTTTTGTTTTGGTTTTCACCTTAGGTGTATGTGTCTTCTTTGCAACACCAGTAATTGTTGCTGAGTTTCTGTGATCGTCTTTCGATTTTTGACTTTAAGACTTCGTTACTGATTCCTCATTTCATTTTCAATATCTTTGTCGCCATTGATTATTTTCAATTAAAAATTTCTATATATATACACCTACTTACGAAAGTTTCCAATCACTTATAGTAGTAAATATAAGCCCCTCGTTTTTGGAGATACCAAACAGATAAATAGAGGAAGCAGATAACTGTAGATGGCTATGATTATACCGTAAATGAATGCATTGAAAAATGGAAATGCCGTGTTCCAGTGCAAAATAGCTTCCATTATTTCTGGGAAAGGGGAATTAATAATGATAATAATCATGTTTTCCATTGTCAGAAAAGGGAATCACCACTGTAGGTTTGATGGCGTAAGATGATTGATATGTAATTATTGGTCATTCTGGTTATTAGTTTTGTTAATTAACACACCAATTTTCTTCTGTTTTTGTGATATTGAATTAATTTGAATACCATGGTTCTACTATATTATTAAATGAAAACGTTTACCAATAAAAAATATTAAAGTCAAAATCCTGAACACCGTAAAACAAGTTCTGTTTAAAGGTTTAACATAACAGTTCAACGCCAGTACTACATTTCTGTTTACACCTATTCACAGACGTTTCCAATCGTTTATGTTAGTAAATATAAGTTTCAATAGTTTCTAGTTCTATGTATTAAAAGTTATGATATATAAAATGTATACATTTCATGGCTATGTATCTTGTTTGTTATCTGTGTAGTAATTTAGTAAATAAACGCGATATCAATCCAATATATCAGACTGCTGATGCAGCGGAGGCCATCTTTACTAGATGACAAGCTCCCCTGCTGCAATTCCATCAGATGTCTTACCTAAATGTATCGTTCATGTGGCACAAAAGAAAACTTGTCATAGATAAATTGCATTACACTGGATATAAATAACAGAAAACAATCTAATCCGTCGAAAAATAGTAATACCTCTTTATTTAACAAATAATTAGGGCATGAACTTACAAGTTTTACAGTAAAATTAACCAAGCATAATAGAAATTGTGCCTTAATAATATTTGAACAGTTTCTAATTATGCTGTAAGATAAAAACGGCTGAAAACATAAATGATTTTTAGTGGCTTTGAAAAATGATTTTTGCAAATGACATCTTTACATTAACCTAATAAAACTCAAATAGTACGTCTCATTCGGATAATTTGATTAATAATTTATGCAGATGAAAAGTTTCTTCAAACAATATGTTTTGCAGTAATAATGCACCAGGCATGCTTGAATTCTGTTTTCTGAAGTCACTTCTATTTGATTCCATGTCTTCTTGACCCGTCTTTTTACACCATGTTTTTCTAAATTATTCAAATCAAATTTTGGACCCTAGTATTTGTTAGATATTCTCAAATATCAAATATCCCCCTATTGAATAGTGTATAATTTTTTGC
Organism: Mytilisepta virgata; assembly: GCA_028015205.1. NCBI lineage: Eukaryota > Metazoa > Mollusca > Bivalvia > Mytilida > Mytilidae > Mytilisepta > Mytilisepta virgata. The sequence goes on along the minus strand of CM051511.1, from coordinate 30,869,990 downwards.
CATAGTAATTCTTCAAAACTTTTTATTTGTTGCATTTAAATTCACTTACTTTTACAGTGGTGCAATATAACATTTAACTGTTTCTTAACAATTCATTGTTGCAGTGATATACAGTAGAGATAAAGAGATTACGTGACTGTAAATTATAAATATCAAAGACACACAAGTAAATGATTAAATTAAATGATACAAAACTTACCCCCATTGGCTGAAAGTGAAAGGAAACATATAATGAAAAACTAAAAATTATCGTAGTTGCTGTTAGTCAGCGTTTTTCATTCAGCGAAAAATATCCACATCAGGGCAATACGTCAAACATTGGATCAACTACAATTCAAGCATGGAAATAACAATCCAATGATACTAATATTAGATATATTAAATTTATACTATGCTGTATACGACGCATTTCAAGGAGTTACCTCTCATCAGCAGCATTAAAACCGAAACATTTGGAAATCATTATATAGTAACTTCATATTACTCCTGTCAAATAACTTGTTTCGATACTAAATTATGCTGTTCTTACAGTTATCTCAGGTATTTTTTTTCTGTTTTTTTAATAGACAATTTGGATCGATAAAAAGTAAAAATTATTCTTGAAAATAGCATGTATAGAAATTGCTTTTTAACGTGATTAAAATAACAAGGTTTTAGCGAAATGTGTGAGTCTTCCAAGGACGTCAATTTTTACAAAAGATATTAAAATGTTCTAAAAATGAAACATATATGCACACCTTTGCATTAAGGTTAATGCAAGGATAAAGTTTCACCAAATTGTTTGAGCGGTTATAGAATAGTGATCCCTATGTGCCGACAATGCGTTCCGCAGGCGTTACAGACCGAGTAATGTCCACATTATTAACACACTTTTTAAATTTTTAAAAATTTCATCCCGGTATTTCTGTTTTGTTTTATCTTGATTGTCTTGATTTTTACAGTTTATATTTCTATACAAATCACCACAACAAGATAAAGACATGAGATATTACCTGTGTTAAACTTATCTCATTTTGTCTTGATCGATCTTGATTGGTTGCAAGACAAACATCTTAATTTGATCTCTTTATCTTGATTTTGTTTGAAAATATGGTAATGCAGAAAATAAAAATAAAAACAAGAATAGACAAGACCAGTATGACCATTTAAGATCCAAAGTGTGATACTAGCTCCTCTAATTATTAAGATTAGATATGATTCCTTTGTCTAAAGCGCTATGACATGTTTAAGTAATGTCTGGTAATTCCATAGAATTACATTCCCAACTACTGCTTCGTATAATTAGAGATTACAAACTACTGTCCACTACTTTCAGTCTAAAACGGCAATTGCAAGGTGAAAAAGAAAATAATTACTTATGATTTTCGGGTTGTTATTTAACAATCTAATAAACCCCAAAAATAGCCAGACGATACTCAGTAACATTGATATGTATGAGCAGATGCTCCGAGGATTACTAGTTCAGATTTTAATTTTGTAATTACCAATTACAAAAAGAACTTGTCTTTAAAATTTCTCTAGCCATTACCTAAAATAATTTCTCAAATTACAATCAGATTAACAGTTAGTTGTAAAGTCCGTAACCGAATTTAAACAAGAAATCTGATGTTGGTTCAGTCCAAATTCAGATTCTAAGTCTTTACGTAACAGGCTTCAACTAATAATATTGGAAAATAAAGGTGTTGCTCTCCCGTAACACGGTTCAGCAATTTTTCGTCCACATCCGACCGACTAGTGTCCTTTACCGATGCCAACTTAACAAACAAAGATTGACAACATTCGAAATTTGACCATGTGCCCCGATTTCCGAAAAGTAAACATTCGAAAACCTTGTTGCGCATCTACACTTGGTGCAGAAAAATACCCCATAGAAATAAAATGTATAAATTTAAAAATGAAAGAGGATTTCAGGTCACAGTCTAAAATTCATAATTTTCGAAGTTTGACCACTGTCGGCCTAAATTCGAAAAGAAATAAAATTGAAGAACGATATTTCACATCTACATATAGTGCATACAAATACTGTGTAAAAATCAAATGCTTAAATTGAGAAACGTAAGAAGAGTTTGACCCGAATCCCAATTTTAGAAAATTAAAATTGTAAACCCTTATTGCTCTTCTGCATATGGTGCAACATACTACTTTATAGAAATAAAATGCATCAATTAAAAATAAAAGACGAGTTTACGTCACAAGCTTGATTTCAAAATCTTCGACGTTCTACCCTTGTGGGTCTCTTGTTTAGAAAATCAAAATTCCAAAACAGCATTGCCCATCTACAGTTAGTATGCAACCATTCTATATAGAAATTAAATTCCTAAACCCAAAAGAGAAAGAGGAGTTGTTATATGAATGTTTGACGGACGCAGAGAGACAATCTTTATATCTCCGAACGTTCTTCAAAAGTGCGCAGAAAAAACAATATCTTGAAAAATATTAAAAAGAATCGATTCTAAAATGATTCAGGAAATTGTTTAGAACCGTTTAAACAGTTGACTACACATTGAATGTTCAACACAGGTAAAAATAAAGTTTCATAACAGACCGCGGAAATCCAAGGGAAAAGTTCGACAAGCAAATGACACTAGCTTGAGGCAGACTGAAGCGACAGCTTTTTTTGCACTCCAATAATGTTGTATCCCTTTTCACCTCTTTTACATTGATATCTTTGAATACATGGTGACATTTTTTAAACATTAAAAATTTTAAAACCTTACTGCGCATCTGCATATAGAGTACGACACTACTGTATAGAAATAAAATGCATAAATTTTCAGTCACCAGGATATAATTTGAAATTGTTTGAAAATCAAAATTCTAAAACCCTATCGCGAATCCACATGCAGAGTATGAAGATACTGTAAAGAAATTAAATGCACGAAGACAAAGATAAAAGAGGAGTTTGGGTCACAATATTTTTATTCATTGTGAAAATCGAAATTCTAAAACTTTATTGCACATACACACACAATATGTGATATACTATATAGAAATCAAATGCATAAAATGAAAAAATGAAATTGGACTTCAGACGACAAGCTTAGATTCCCAATTTCCAACATTCGAACCCTGCGGACCTCAAATTTTTTAAAATAAAATTTTAAAACCTTGTTGTGCATATACATAAAGTAACACTACCTTACAGACATTAAATGCATGAAGTCAAAAATGAAAGAGGATCTTAGATCAGAAGAAGCTTCAATTCCAAATTTAAAAAATTCGACCCCCAATATTTAATAAATAAAAATTATAAAACCGTATATCGCATTCACATACAGTATGTGACAACGCTGTTTAGAAATTAAATGCATGAAGTCAAAAGTAAAAGACGAGTTTAGGTTACAAACTTAAATTCAAAATTTTCGAATTTTGATCCCTGCGTGCCCCATATTGAGCATCTACATACAGTATATGACAATGATGGATTTAAAAAGAACGAAGATTTTATATCACAAGAAAGAACAACGGACAGACGGGTGTATGGACAGACAGACAGACGGACGGAAGGAGAGACAGACGGACAGACGGAAATACGGACGGGGGAGATAACAATATCCCTGAACTTCTTCGAATTGCGTGGATAATAAAGCAATATAGTTTAGTTTAAACATATTTTATTGTCTAATAACAATTTGGATTGGATACAAGTTATAACAACTTACATAAATCCTCTCCAAATAAAATCCATCAATGAAAAATGAAAGATTTTCAGTAATTAGCATATAATTCCAAATGTTTGACATTTGTCCCCTGCAGGCCCCATGAAGACAAAAATAAAAGAGGGGTTGGGTTTGGGTCACAATCTGAATTTTACGATTTTTCAAATGTGATAATACTGTTTAGAAGTAAAATGCATAAAATGAAAAAAATGAACGAGGACTTTAAGCCACATGCTTAAATTCCCAATTTTCAAAATTCGACCTCTTTGGGCTTCAAATTATGGGAATCAAATGTTAAAGTTTCAAATTTTCAAATTTTAAAACTCTATTGCGCATCCATCTACACTACTGTACATACATTAAATGCATGAAGTCAAAAATGAAAGAGGAATTCAGGTCTGCAGAAGCTTGAATTCCAAGTTTTCGAAATTCGACACCATATTTAAAAAATATAAAAAATTATAAAACCTTATATCGCTTCTACATACAGTATTGGCAATTGACAATACAGTATAGAAATTAAATGCACGTCGTCAAAAGTGAAAGAGGAGTTATGTCACACTGTTAAATTCACAATGTTTGACATTTGACCCCGGTGTTTCGCATCTACATACAGTATATGACAATGCTGTAAAGAATTTAAATGCATGGAGTTAAAAATGAACGAAGAGTTTAGGTCACAAGAAAGTGCGGCGGGTGGACAGAGAAGCAGAGGGAGAGACAGGCCGACGAACGGACAGATGGAAAGACGGACCAGGCAGATAACAATATCCCTAAACTTCTTCGAAGTGGCGGGATAATGACGAAATATCACATGTAGGTAATAGCATGAAGGCATCTTGTCTTAGACTAATCGGAGCCATCTTAAAACGAGCTGACTGTAGTCCTGTTTTAATTTAAATCTGGTGAGATAGTTATTGAACGACACACATCCACAATTATTCCAGATGAAGTATTGGATGTATACATTGACTGGATCAAAAATGGAAAGTTAAATATTGAATCAAATGTCTAAAGTTCCATTTATCAGTGTTATTGTTATATTTTGACAGTGATAACAGTTTTATCGTTTTCCCTTTGTTAGTATTGTAAGGTCAACTAATTAATTTACCTTAGTTTCTGGCTTGAATCTTCTCTGTAAGTGAGACGATGAGTCAAGATCTGTGTCTGTGGATTTCTATGTCTGTTCTGTTCAATGGATGCAAGCGAGAGAGAGATGCATTGTGGGACGGCTAACGTTTTCCGTTTGGGTCTCACTAACTACCCAAAATCTACTACACTCCCCCCCGTTTTGTTAAAAAGTTGCCAAAATAGATTAAATTCATAAAATTTTGATTTGTGTGAGACCCATATCCTCCCCCCCAAAAGTGTTCCCTCAGCTATCCCACATGGGTGTAAGCCCGACCATACATCCCCTCTCCCACAATATAATAAAAGATCAATCTAAACATATTTACATTATCTACACTTTTGTTTTCCCCCAACCCACCATTGTTATTACCCCTTCCTATCCCCCTCCCATTATCTTGAACAATCTGTGCCCCCGACCCCCCGTTCACACCCCCCTACCTACCCCTCCTTTCCCTCATTGCTCCGATGACCTGCGCCTGCACCCGCCAGTGCAGCAATGAGGCGGGTGAGTTGGCTGTCTCCACCTCAAAAACCCAAGGAATCTTCCACTCCCCCTCTCGGCACAGAATGGTCATGGCCCCCTGAGCAGACAGGTTATCGATGACCTGCCTACTTAAACCCCAGGTGTTCACCCTGTGGGTGAGGGCCATGACATCCAGGTGGCCCAGCAGGTTGAAGCCCTGGGTTTGTAGGGCCGTCAACCTCACGGACGACAGATTCCACTTCTCACCCTCTATATCCCTAAAGACATCGGCCACATGTACCAACACCACATGTGGGTCGATGTCTAGGGCCTTAATAGGGTACCAGGGAATTAGATATTCCTGGAGCCCTAGAATGGAACCAAGCCCCGGGATTCCTTGAACAGGATCCCTGGGCCTGTTTTGCCCCGGGGTTTCTTGGGTGAGTCCCCTGGGTGCCTCCCTCCATCCGGCCGGCTGTGGGGTCTCTACGGGTTGACCCCACGTCCCCACAGCTAGATTGACACTTTCCCGTGTGGCGACGACTCGGGACTGGGAAAGTTCCAGTTCCCTCCTCCTCCTTCTTTTCCTCCGGATGTTTCGGCTTTTGGAGGATTCTTTATATCTCGTGCTGCTTCCACAAGATGCAATGGGAGGGTCTATGAGCGAGACCCTCTCCCGGTATCCCTGGTCATCGGGACATTGGCCCCCTTCTTCTCTGGAGCCCTTAAATTCCCCCTTGAACCCATACCCACCTTCAAGACCCGGATGATCACTCTGGATTGGGTTGGCCTCCCTTATCTCCACAGGATGCTGTGTACGCATTCGACCCAGAGTCCTAGACAATCCCAACCAGATCTCCATCGCCTCATGCAGAGGTATGGCGATCCCTGGGATGCCCTGGTATCTCCCCTCCAAGATTGGGCCTCCACCCCACAACTCCCTCATCGGGGCCATCATCCTCATAACAGAATTAGGGGGGACTCTAATTTTCCTTGGCACTACTACATCAGCTGATTCTGTTAGACCCCTCACCGCGGCTGTAGTCATGGGGACTTTTTCTTGACCAATTTTTAACTGACCCTCTGCTAAATACAATTCTACCCCTTGTTTTCTCAGTAGATCAAAACCCAAGAGCATTTCATCTTCAATAGGGGCCACATAGATATCTGTTGTGATTTCCCTAGTACCCAATGTAATTTCGACCGGACCTACAATAAACCCATTCATCTGTAACCCCCTCCCTGCTGTGTTCATGATAACCTCCCTAATTTTTGGGGTAACTATGTCCAAGGATTTATATACTTCCTCAGAAATCAAGGTAACCTCTGCCGCCGTGTCCACTACTGCATACATGCTTTTACCATTTAACTGAAGGGGAACCCGAAGAGCCATCCCATTCCGCACTCGACAAATAGTGACAACACCTTCAACTTCCTCACACTCCTGGGACTGTTCGGTGAGTGTGACATCGATTTCTGAATTATCAGATCCCTCCCATTGGTCTCCTGTATCTACCCTCTCCTTCTGGGGGTTTACCTCCCCCAATTCTGTATCTACTTCCTCCTGTCGGTTTACCTCCCCCATTTCACCTGGGTCCACCTTCCGCTCACCCTCTTCATCTGCAGAGACTCCCTGTCCATCCGGTTCCCAGGGCGGCTCACTGAAAAAACCTTCCCCTATAACCTCCTCTGCCCAGGATCTAGCTACACTGGGGTCACACTGATCATCTGTACCTTCCCCTGATCTTGTCTCTTTCCCTGCCTCCCATTCAATCGGGCTAAGAAATTCACATGTGCTTAGTTTTTGCACACTGACTACAAACTTTAATGGCAGCCAACCCTCAGAGTTACCTGGGCACAGAACTAATCCATCCTGTGATTGATAGAATGGATACCCTTCTGCCTGGGCCCTCACAACATCTATCCCTAGGGCCAATTCCCAGTGTGGTTTTAATGTCTTTGGGAAATTCCTATACAAGGGCACATATACTCTTTTCATCCGGTTGATCCCTGCTTCCTTTATTGCCTCCCATGCAGAGGATGTTGTAAAGTATAGACAATATGGAGCATCCCCTGCCTCAATCAATTGTAATTCAGGATTCTCAAAAGGAAAAGAATGTCCCTGTGTTGCCCTAACCCTGATACTCCCAGAATCCCCCTCCTGTTTATACTGAAAAGCCTGATTTTCTTTTTTTACCACCCTTAGTACATCCTCTGTGTTAAAACCTTGCATCCCAGGATGTTTTTCTAACAATTCCCGTACTTCAACATAACCCCCTGGGGCTATCTGCAATCCCCACTTAACTGCCCCATGTCGAAGAATGTATGCCAGGGTCCTAGATAACAAATTGTCCTTCCCTAGCCTATTTTCTACTGTTTCACACTCCTCAATGCTGTCCTCAACTACGTCCTCGTCCACCCCCCTCACATGTGGGGTACCTTCATCCACCAAATTCTCCCTACTGAGACCCTCTCCACTATCCGGGGACCCACTCCGGCCTCTTAAGCGGTCCCTTTCTTGTTTAAATGTAACCCAACTACCTGGTCTGCAAAACTAACAACCTTATCCCTTCCCTGGAGACTCGGGCATTCACGTTTAAAATGGCCTGTTTGCCCACAATGATAGCATTCAGTCCTCCCGGGTGAAGGGCTTCTTACCGGGGACCGCCCTCGGGCATTCAATTTCTTCAGTTCAGTCAGTAATTCTGACACAACGCCCTCAACCTTATCGAGACGCTTTTCCATTGTGGCCATTTCAACCTTCCCGGAGACTCCCCCACCCTTCTGGGGTAGGATAGTAGCACACACTTGTGGTATGGGCATGCCCTCCCCATATGCACCAACATATTCGACGTGCCGAATCTCCCTTTTTGAGGGTTTCCCATAAATAGCCTGGTGGTTATGCTGATGCCACCTAATCTTATCCACAGCATCCTCAATACTTTTGGGGCGAACATTAGAGGCCGCACTACCCGCTTCCTTATCAGCCGCCCCCTGGCACAACCTTAAAACAGCCTGTTGGTACATATGTTCTTCCGGGAGCTCCCTAAAGGCCCTGGTAGCCAGTGATAACACCCTATCCGCCCAGTCTTCCAAGGACTCATCTTGATTTTGGCGGGCGTTTTGAAATTGAACTTGTGCAGTTTCTGGGAGTTCCTTAAACCCAAAGCGTTTTTCCAATTTCTGGACTAGTTCTGAGTACCCTACCTCCCTATTACGTTCAGCTATAAGGGCATAATATTCGCTAGCCTTTCCCTCTAGACACCAGCATAATTGATCTTTGCATTCCTGGGGCCCCCAAACACACACCTCTGAATATCGGGAAAACTTCGTGAAGAATGCCTGCCAGTTAGTTTTCCCATCATATTTTAAATTTTTTGGGGTAGCGTTGGGCCTTTGGTTTGGCCCTGGCTCCTGTGTGGGTGTTGCTACCTGTCGATTATCTCCCCTCGGCCCATACTTGTTTGGCCCTTGTTTTTGATATCCAGGTCCATACCCCCTACCCCACTTGTCTCTTTGGTCTCTTGGGCCCCTGTTTTCCCATTGTGTGGTATTGAAAGGGCGATAGACCGAGCCCTCCACTTGCCCCCTGAAAGTCTGGGGTGGGCATTCCATGGGCCTCATCCCCCTTCCCGGACCCTGTGTCGGAGGATAGCTCTGTTGCCACTTACTAAACCTACTTCTGGGTGTTTCTGTTATCCCTCTATTAGGCCCTACCGAAGATTCTATCCTGAGGTCCTGGCCCTGAGCTGCACTCCTACTGCCCTGCATGTAATCCATGGGTGTCCCCTGGGGTGCCCCCATTTGCCCTCCATTACTTGGGTGTGGTGTACTATACCCCTTCAATTTATCCGCCTGATCCCTGGCCAAATTATCTTGTCCTATCCCTGGTGGCATTTGATTGTCCCTGTCCCACTGGACCTGTGTTCTATAGGGCAACTTTCCGGCCCCCCTGGAGACCTTGGTCTCCCACCTCTGATCATATTGATTTTTACACTCCATCTCCCCATATTCTGCATTACTGGAAGTATTATATGGGTTGCTTTGATATCTACTAGTTCTCTGTTGTGGAGGGTCCCCAAACTGATATTTCCGGTCACCTGTGTACATACTACTCTGACCCCACACTGATTGATCAACATACGGGGTGTGGTTATCAGTGTATGGTCCCCCCGAATCACTGTTAAGTTCATATTCAATGAAAGCTGAATCCATATCTCCTCCCCCCATGTATTGGTGGTATGGGGTTTGTGGCCCTTGAGATTCCTGTTTAACTGGGTATGGAGCCTTGTCCCGCTGATAATCTCCTGCCCCCTGCCTGGCCAGGCCTCCCTGGGCTCCCACGGTAGGAAATCCCAGCCCCTGGTCCCAATATGGATGGTCTACCGGCTGTCCCTGTCCACCCATAACCCTTGGGTTCCCTTCCCCCTGAGAGAAATCTAGCCTGCTCAAAAGATCCGGTGTTATTCTAAGATGGGGGACCCTGGCTAAATCCTCCTCCCTTAATGATCCCTCCACCTCCCTTATGGCCATGATTTGCTCTGCAATTTTTGGACCAATACCTGGGAGCTGTAATAAGTCCTCATAAGAGCAGGTGTTAATAAAAATAGACATAGTGAAGAATACCAGTCCCAAATAGTAATTGTAATGAGTAACTGACAAACACTATTTATTAAAATAAAAAACAACACTTCTTCTGTATTCTTCTTCTGTGCTCTTCAAAAATACCGCGGTGTTCTTGCAAATATTTATGATATGTTGGGATATGTGACAAAAAATCAGGGCTTATGACGAGTACCGGTAAGTAAGATAACTCGTAAAAATCCTGAAACTATGTACTGTATACCACAGAGATACCGATAAGTTAGATAACTCTGGGAAATTACAAATAAAAGTTGGTCACTAGATGTATCTGTTAAACCCAGGTACAATCTCAAAAACACCAGTTGTACACAAAAATAAAATATTCCAAAATACCGATAAGTTAAATATTTCGGAAGATGAAATTTAAAATATGGCTATCGGGATTTACTGATAAGTTAAGTAAATCCCAAAAATCCAAATATAACTATCGTGGGAATCTGGTAATTAAAGACTCCCTCGATAGGCTCTCCTTGCAAACTTGTGACGACACAGACAAAATTCACAAAACGTGAAAAATTTGGATTTAACTGGGGTTTCCCGGTATAATCGTAAAACCCCAATTAATTTCTAATGATTTTGTGTAGCAACGATAAGTTAGATGCCACAAAAAACCGTTAAAAGATCAAAAGTCACAATTCGACAATGGCGGGAAACAGCCACCAATTCACACTCGGTTCAAAGTCAAAAATATCTCCGATCCGACCGTGCAAGAACGATGTGCTCGCAGCGCCAGATATTGTAAGGTCAACTAATTAATTTACCTTAGTTTCTGGCTTGAATCTTCTCTGTAAGTGAGACGATGAGTCAAGATCTGTGTCTGTGGATTTCTATGTCTGTTCTGTTCAATGGATGCAAGCGAGAGAGAGATGCATTGTGGGACGGCTAACGTTTTCCGTTTGGGTCTCACTAATTACCCAAAATCTACTACATTAGATACATGTCATTAGTCAGACCTAAGCTTGAGTACAGCTCTTGCGTCTGGGACCCTCACACCAAAAATCAAATCAACCAAATTGAGATGGTCCAACGAAGAGCTGCTCGCTACACATGTAATAGATATCACAATACCAGCTCTGTCTCAGATATGCTTGATCACCTACAGTGGCCTACATTAGAATTGAGACGTATACAAACAAGACTAGTGGTATTCTATAAGATTTTACACCAACACATAGCAATTTACCCTAAAGATCTTCTTGTTAAATCAGACAGTAGAACAAGACATAAACATACCAACCACTTTAAACAAATTCAAACAAATAAAGATTCTTATAAGTTTTCATTTTATCCATATACAATAGTACAATGGAACCTACTTCCTACATCAGCAATCCTTTGTACAACAGTCGACGGCTTCAAAGAGCAGATTTCTATAGCTGCTCTTTCACAAATATTCTAAAAACTGCATAACATGTACATAGTTTTACTAAGAAATATACATAGGATAACAATCCAAAAAAAAAAAAAAAAAAAAAAAAAAAAAAAATTAAATTAAATCACTGTTATATTTTTACTTCATTTTTTTCTAAGCACCAATACAATGTAACGTAATATTACTGCAAATTTATTTCTTATAAATTGTAAATAAGCCACGCATGCAACGGCACGTAATAGTCAAAGTTGTGACTGAGTGCGGAAATATGAAGATAGATAGATAGATAGATACCTCAAGCTGTTAAAGCAAGTTTGGCTTCATCGAATGCACTTTGTACAATTCATATTTTTATTTCGTCAGCTTTGTTGGGTTTTATTCTCGTCCCTACACATCCTGTATTGTAAAAGTCATCACTTAAGAAATTTTACGGTCGTCATCACGAATTGATTGACCATTACAGTGTTCCAATATCTAACATGATATTGGACCTGTTCCCACTGTCGTAACGTTTCATGTGCCTCCACCGTTTTGTGACTTCCACCGGATTGACTTTGTTGAACTTCACGACGGGTGCCGTATACGGAGCAGGAACTGCTTACCTTTCTGGAGCACATGGGTTCACTCCTGGTTTTTATAGGAGTTCGTGTTGTTCATTGTTTTTTAGTTTTCTGTGTTTATTTGTTGTGCTTGTGGTTGTTCATTTGTCTTCCCGGGTTTGTCTGTCTAATGGATTAAGTTTGTTTTGATTGCTCCTTGGGTATATTTGTCTTTTTTTAACATTTCTAGCGGCCGTACATCGTATGTAAAGCGTCCGTAGATCGTTCGTTTAGCGTCCGTACATCGTCCGTACAACGTCTGTACATCGCCCGTGCAACGTCCGTTCATCGTCCGTACATCGTCCGTGCATCTTTTGTTTATCGTTTGATTTAATGGTAAATCTCAGCGTTTGCTGTAAAACAGCGTTTGGCGTTTCGATTAGCTTATGGTTTATGATATCGTTTATCGTATGGTAAATGGTACCATTATTTATGAAAGAAATTTACGATTGTGTCCGAGGAAGTCATCAAAATAAGCCCATCGTGTGCATAGAAACGGGCATCACAGAGTATTTATTGCTTACAGGTACGAATTCTTTTATTATATGGTTGCGTATTCTTCAACAGTGATTAAGAAAGTGGATTATTAAAAGTGTAAAGCCATATGTCATTTTTCGCTTCTTCGCACGTATATTTTAGTTTTAATTTTCACCATACATGTACTTGTATTAGCAAAACTTCACTTCCTTCACTGTAGGTATATAGGCATTGTTAAGAAAAACTTAATTACTGCCAACATACTCAATATACATGTACCTATAAATATTTTGCTATTGTCTAAGTTAAATGTAAGTATCAGTTTAAGCACAACTAACACAAAGTGAAATGAACAGCGTCCAATTGACTTTATTTCGATAAAAGAAACTTACTCTTTTTTCTTTTTAGATATTAATATTATCAATGTATATTAACAAAATTTAAACAAAGACTCTTTTCATCGGTACGTCTAAATATCGCATAAGCCAGGCTTAGTGCACTTAGCCGAAACAGGAAGCTGAACCATTTGACTTTGTAACTGTTAAGCTTTTAGGTCCTGCTTGCGGCCTGCCCAAGTAGCACAAAACATTTTCACTATATTTTTTAAAGGTCAGATAAATGTTTTTCAAAAATGTTATCAACATAATATTTTCAGGATGTCATTTAAATGTTTTTTGGATAATCTTTATAATGTTCTCTTGAAACATTGATCCGAAACGTTTCAAAAATATTTTAAAAATGTTTCAAATGAATATTACTATTTCATTTTATAAGAACATCTTATTTCAATGTTTTAAAAATATTTTATAACATTTTTCTAGTTTTAACATGATATTTTAAGAATATCAATAAAATGTTATAGAAAAAGGTTTTTATATAAACATTTTCTATACATAAAATAAATAAATTTTCTGTAAAATCATTTTTCAAAAATATCTGAAAAACATCTTTTTTAAAAATATATAATAAATATCACGAAGAAATATTTTTGAAAAATGTCTTTAATACATTATGTTTCATGTTATGGTAACATTTCTATAAAATATTCTAACAGAAATATTTTAAAAATGTCAAAATAAATTGCTGTAAAAATATTTTCCCCAAAGATTCTAAAACATTGGAAAAAAATATTTCTTTAATGTTTATGATAAATATTATTGATTCACGCTTTAAGAATATTTCATTCAAAATGTTATTAAAATATTTTCATGATATTTTTCAAATATGATTATAATGTTTCAAAAAATATTTTTATTTAATGTTTTCTATATGTGAAATAAACATTCTGGTAAAATATTTTTTTAAATTCCGAAAAAGATTATAATTTATTGTAAAAAGATTTTTTGCAAAATGTTTTCAGAACATTTTTGAAAAATATTCTCTGGATATCAGATAAAAATAGTTTATCATAATGTTAAGATAATGTTTTTAAAACATTATTTATGTCTGTCTGCAAAATTATATCCATTGCCATGTTAAATCAATTTGGTGTACAATAACCGATAAACACTTTTTTTAAATATCTGACCTTGGCGTTTCGGTGTAAATGTTTGGATTTTTGTAACTGATTCCAGACTTCTGTACCAGCGTGCAAACAATCGACAATATTCACGGGAAACCAATGACCGGAAGTGTATTTCCGCGGTTTGAAACAAAGAAATTTGAAGTCGAAGACGACGCCTAATTTCTACAAGTATCAGTAAATCAGTCTGGCTATTATCTTCTGGTGATAACAGTAGGTAAGAAAATAAGCTAAGAAAATGAACTCTTTCTGTACACATCGCTTTCTCTGTGTTATTTATTCACTCGACAGTCATGACCAATGTCAATGACAAAGTCGATGAAATTGTATCAACAACTTGATGTCTTGAACAGTGACAGAGTGGACATCTTTTAGCCATATATTAAAACAGGAAACAAAACTACCTGTACAATAAATGCAGAAATGCATCCGTTGAACCCTTGATTGGACTCTGTTTAAACTTAATTTTATTTTGTCAAGGTGTGTGGTAGATCTCCTTAGCTAAAATTTGGCTTCCTATTTCGGTATTTTTGGTTATGAGTACTTCTTTTTTAAAATAAGTTTGGTTTTTGGTCTTCCAAATGTTTCGGTTTTAATGCTGCTGGTAACTCCTTGAAATGCGTCGTATACAGCATAGTATAAATTTACTGTATATAATATTAGTATCTTTGGATTGTTATTTTTTTCTCTCTTTTCCTTTTAAAAACAAATAGGCCTATAAAATAAATCTATATGACTAAATTGTATGAAGGTCATCCGCTGTGTGACCCACACACTTCGGCACGTGTTTTGTTGATGAAAATCTCTGGAGATTATTACAATTATTTACATTTCAAATAACTTTTGGTACATGTTGAAAATCAACATGGTTTAAAGTCTTTGAAACAAAACTTGGGGATGTCATACATTTTTCCAGATTGGAGGTAGATCTTACATGTGCATGTACATTGTATTTTTGGGGAAGATTTTAATACTTATATTTTCTTTTTCAGACGAACCATGAACAAGTAGAAAAGTAAGAAATAAATCCATCATTTAGAACAATAGAAAGGAGGCTGATAGCTGCTAGAATAGTACTTGATAATTTGATATTTTAAATATTTGTAAAATAAAGGGCAATCTAACATGTTATGTTAGAAAACTTGGTTTTTTTTTTAATTATTTTACACGGAAGAAATTTTAGACATAAAGTGCTTACTGCAAGTAGGGGAACAATTTATTGTTGGGTCTAAATGATAAAATATTAGAATAAAGACAGGAATTATTTGCCAGCTGATTGTTTTGCTTAAGTTTAAGTTTTAAAACTTCAAAGTATTTACAGTGAAACTTGACTGGTGAAGTGTCAGAAAACTGTAACTTATCCTGTGCTTCAGCTCATTTATATTCCGTTGTACATGTACATACATGGTTGAAGGCATTTCGATCGTTAACATAAATCATTTAATAATCATTTTCAGTAATAAAAAGTGTGAAAATAATTTACATTTGACTGTCTTATAAATACTGGTACCTTTGTACTATGTAATGTTGGAAAAAACTCACCTGATTTTTTAATAATGACAAATGCTTTTATCCTATTTTCAGATAATGCTTTGTGATACAAATTAATTTGAAGAAGACCCAGTGTCTATTGCAAGATCAACCAGATGAACAGAAAGAAAATGAATTAGTTGTGCATAATACTGGAAAGTGTTTTCATGTAAGTTGATTTTAACAAAAATCTTATTTCAACTGAACAAATTATTTAGCATCTGTGTGTTAATTATCAATTATCAACTATCTGAAGTTTTGGACAGTTATGGTGTATATTGAGGCCTGTATCATATTTTAAACCAGGCCATCAACCGAGTTGTCGTGCTTGAAGCTTCATAAAATTAATCCTTAAGTAGTCATCATTCAGAATGAAATTTATTTGATATAACCCCACCCAGATGAGCAGTACAGGCTTTGAAATCCCTATTTCTGTCAAAGTTTGATATCTTTGGAGTTGTTTGAACTGTCTTATAGATTGTTTTCAGTTTGATAATAAATTTTAATTTAGTATTGCCTGCTGATCAATGTAGACATGTACATGTAGTTATCTCATTTTTTTGTGATCATAGGTCATAACAATTTCTAAGCATGTAATGCATTTGTATTTTTATTTTTAAATGTTTTCAATTCAATTTTTGCAGACAGGAAGTAAAAGAAATGAACAAGACAGCAGTTGAAGGAGGATGTATAAAATTATTAACTTTTTCTGAAATATTGATGAGACTAAATTGTAAATACAGATTTATAAAATATGTTTGAATTTCAATATGAACAGAAAAAAATAAATGTTAAATCAAAATATCTTTTCATTTCATTTATATCTCATGGTAAAATGTAGCTGTTTGAATTTGTTTACATTACATTACAATACATCAATGAGGGAAAATCATTTGCAGAAAGTTTGGAAATGAGAGATATTCTTTCCGAATATATAAACGATAGAGTCTGACAGGAACATTGTACAACATTTTATTTGAAATGTCCAAATGGTCAGCTGCACACTTAAGGGGTATCTTAAAATGTAAGGAGGATATTTTTCAAACTTTTATGTAATAATGTTTATGATATTAAAAAAAAAATTGGACTGACGTTTTGAAGTATGAAAATATAATTAAATTATTTTCAGAATGTTATGGGAACATTTTTACAGCATTTTAAAAATATTTGCTGTGCAGAAGGGAGAAATGTTTTCAGGATATTTATTAAATGTTTTGGATTTTTTTTTGACAAATATTTAAATGATATCAAAATAACATTGACATATAAATATTATAAGAACATTTTACTGATGTTTTAAAGTACAGAAAATGTTTCTAAGATGTCATAAAAATGTTATCAAAAATATGTTTAGAACATTTTTCATAAAATATTATTTAAACGTTTCCAGAAAATGTTTTTCAGATGTTTATTGAAAAATTAAGACAAATTTTTACATGATATAATAACAATATTCACTTTTTGATATCCTGAAAACATTTAACTGATGTTTTGAAATACACAAACGTTATAAAAATGTTGTATGAATGTTATCAAAATTTCAGATCATTATAAAACTAACTCCCTTTTTTCTCATTACCAGAAATTCTGCAAATCAACCACGATTCTAAAAAATGATAAAAAATATGTGTATATTCAAGAGTATAAGAATACTAAAAGGGAATCCAAAAGCCCATAGAAGGACAAAACGATTCATCAAAGGACAATGTACGACAGTTTCTTTTTTCTCCAACATCGGAAAGTAACAAAATTCCCGACCCGTATGATATACGTTTTTTTTCTTATATACATATAAATAGCAAAGTAAAAATATTTCGTTGGACATTTGTTTTTTTCCAGAATAACAATTTTTTTAATAAATCAAATTTATAACCTCATGTTTCTGAAATACGATTATTCATGATAAATTCCATTTTTTTTTACAATTTAAAAATTGTCATAAAATAGTCGTTAGTTGCTATAGTTGCTAGAGCTTCACTTATTGTTATATGTTGTAAATAGCTTGATATATGTACTCTAAATAAACATTACATACACTTATAATTGTTTTATTTCTTTTTTCTTATCGGTATTTAATAGGTGATAATAAAAGTTGACAAATCCCTTAACGGTCAGACACACGCTACAAAAAATCGTAAAACTTCATTAAACTTCACAAATAAACTATTTTGGATTTATTTTGTTTTATTTATTCTATAAATATATATTTAAAAACTGTAAAATTACAGACAAAATCATTTCAATTACAGCTAAACTTACCTGTTCTACTAAATTAGATCAAAAGCAATAAGCAGGGCTGTCTCAACGTTTTTATTATTGGGTAGCTCAATAGAATATTTATTTTCACACAGAATAAGGAATCGATATAAAGTATTTTTGTCCCTCTTCGATTATTTGAAAAACGGTTATTCTTTGCTTTCCATGCTAAGACATTGCTATGTAAATAAACGAAAATGTCCAAAATATTCGTACTTTAATTTATGGCTTTTGAGGACCCAAATGTCATAATTGATCATTTGTCGCTATCGTTCGATACTAGGTAACTGACTATTGTAGCAGTAATTGTCCATAATACCCTTAGGATGTAATACAATGACCTGCATTTAATTAAAATTTATACTGATATACCTGTAAAAGAAGCCCAAGGGACCACCCAGTGTATCATAATTGACAAATGTGATAATGATGCTGTATATAATTAATAAAATGTACGATAACCAACCAAGTGTAGAAGCACTTCTGGGTGAATTTTAAACTCTACAAAATAATAAATAGCAAATGAAAATAAACGTTCAATAACAAGAAAATATGAAATTTTTAAAAAAAATTTATAGAGTTATATCAGATTAAAAATGGGCTAAAATAATTTGTTTGTTTTCAATAATAAAAAAAGCAGTAAAAAACTTAAATTTATTGACAAAATTCAACACCTTTGGTGTCATTTATTTATATCTTTTTAAAATGAAATTAGCAGGCCAGGCTACAGCAGAAAATCTGAAAATATTTTTTTTTCTAAATGTGGTAAGAAATATTTTTCAATATACGAATATTTATTTATTCATTCTTTTAAAATTCTTATCATTTGATTATCATGCATTTATACATAGAATATTTTAACTCATTAAATTTGGATAGAAAATTTTATGCAAGTGAAAGCTCGTAAATATTCCTGACTGTGAAATAATTTCACATCTTTCACAGATATAATAATACATGTAGTAGGAGGTCTGCTGATACTTTTCTCCAGGTGGTCAGTGTCATAACAACTCATTTATTAAATTCATTTAAATATTTCCAAAGGCATTTCCATGTAATGCAATATGGACCGCCACTATTTTTTGAATACACTGAATTATAATTTCACACCAGCTTGTTCTACAGGACATTGTATATTGTGCTAAATTCACAAAACTGTGTATATGTATACATAAAATTAAATCTTTGTAAGAAAACATGTATTTAATTTTTGGACCTAGTAAATCAAAATAGCCCCTAACAATGAACGGTAGCTCACATAAACCGCAATTCCGAATAGATATATAATTATACATACACGGAGAACATGTATAATGTGATATGCATATAATTTAACACTATTTCAACATCTATTTGATTCGTATTAAACAAGACAATACAACAATTGCCAATAATTTATTTTTAGCAAAAACAAAAAAAACCAGTTAACTATAAATTATTTTAATTAATTCAAAATGTATTGAAATAAATTTTTGTCCCGCAAACAACTTCCATATATGGTAAACGCTAAAATTACCATATATGGCAAACACTAAAAAGTTACCTTATATGGAAAACGCAAAAATATACCATTTACGATAAACGATACGATGCACTATAAACAATACCATAAGGTATCCAAAACGATCAATGCTAAACGAAACGATATACGATAAACCATACCATGCACGCTAAACGAAACACTAAACCATACGTTATACACTAAAAGTGCGTTCATGGTATCATTTATGGTATAAGGCCATCGTCCGTGCGTCGTTCGTTCAGCGTTCGTTCAGCATCCGTACATCGTCCGTACATCGTTCGTTCAGCGTCCGTACATCGTCCGTACATCGTTCGTTCAGCGTCCGTTAATCGTCCGTACAACGTCCGTACATCGTTCGTTCATCGTTTGAGTTTTTAACTTTTACGTTACAGGATATGTACATGATGTTATTTTCTTTTGACCATATATTTGCAGTAATAGTGATTGTTTGCTGGGCTACTCTTCTCGTCTTTCAGTCACTTGTGTGAGTAAATATAATACCCAATTTTTGGAGTATGGCTAGAATTATACCAAAAAATTAATGTATTGAAAAATGGAAAGGTTGTGTACAGTGCAGAATATCTTTCAAGAAGTTTACAAAAGATGAAATTTCAGTTCTAAATTAGTCCTTCATGTAACTCGTGTTCTTATTAGTACCACTATGTAGTAACTGTCTAATGAAGACGTACATATTTAGGACAATAGAGATGTAAAAATTTCCCAAAAAGGGAAATAATAATGATAATAAACATGTTTTCATTGTTAGAAAAGGGATGCACCACTGTAGGTTTGATGGCGTTAAATGATTGGTATTTAATTGCTGGTCATTCCATTAATTAGTTTTGTTGATTAACGCACCCTTCTTCTATTTTTGTCCTATTGAATTAAGTTTAATACCACGGCTTTACTATATTATTTAATGAAAACGTTTACCAAAACAAAATTTGACAGTCACATTAATGACACCTGTACCGTTATTGGCGCACCGTAAAACGCGTTCTGTATAAAGGTTTAACATAACAGTTCAACCCCAGTACTAAATTTCTGTCTACACCTATTCACAGACGTTTCCAATCGTTTATGTTAGTAAATATATTCCTCAAAAGTTTCTAGTTCTATGTATTAAAAGTTATAATATATCAAATATAAAAATTTCATGGCCATTTATCTTGTTTATTATTTTTGTCAGTAATTCTATGGCAATTCAATAAATCAGACAACAAATGCTGGGAGAGGCCACCTTTATTAGCTGATAAGCTCCTCTGCTGCAAATCCATCAGGTTTCAGTGCTAAATATGGCGTTTTTGTAACTACCACGATGACACAAGAGAAAAATCGCCATAGATAAACTTCATTACACTAAAGTAACACTGGATATAAATAAAAGAAAAAATCTAATCCGTCGAAATCCAGTAATACTTCTTTAATCCAAAAAGAACAAAATTGCTAAAGGTAGCCATATGCCCCCTGCCACAGAGAAAAGTCGAAGACCCAAACGATATACAAAATGTGTATTATTGAGATGGGGGCAATGTATGGATATCAACACATAATAAAAAAAAATGCGGTCTCAGAAGAGTTGCGTCCACAATGTTCCTATTTTGTCGAATGCAGAAAACGATAAAATCCCATAACTTCCGTATTTTTTTAGAATCAAAATGGCGGTGCAATAGGATCAAGTACAAAAAATGACAAACAAAATCCTACAAAATTTCAACGAAATCCGATCAGGGGTCTCAGAGGAGTTGCGTCCACAAATAACTCACCATTACTAGGTCTCTTCGTTGCGTTGCGGCGGAGGACAATAAAAAACTTGCGTCTACAAAGTGTTCCTATAGTATCACATACGAAAAATAATTAATGTCCTAGAACTCCCCTTAAATTTGTGATATGATCAAGTACAACGTGTTCATATAGTGTCACATGCAAAAAACGTCCCATAACTCCCTTAAAATTGGTCGAATCAAAATGGCGGTGCAATATGATAAGTATAAAGGTGACTAACAATCTACAAAATTTGACCGAAATCCGATAAGCGGTCTTAGGGGAGTTGCGTCAAAAAGTGTTCCGATAGTGTCACATGCAGAAAAACGTTCGAATCCCATAACTCCTGTAAAATTTGTCGAATACAAATCGCTGTGCGATAGGGTCAAATACATGTGGTGCCTAACAATCCTACAAAATTTGAACGAAATCCGATCAGCGGTCTCAGAGGAGTTACGTCAAAAAGTGTTCCTATGGTGTCACATGCAGTAAAAAGTTAAAGTCTCAAAACTCCCGTTAAAGATGTCGAATAAAAGTGGTGGTGCGACAGGATCAAGCACATGTGGTGATTAACAATCCTACAAAATTTGAATGAAATCTGATCAAAGGTCTCAGAGGAGTTGCGTCCACAAAGCGTTCCGATAATGTCGAATACAGAAAAAAGTTGAAGTTCCATAACCTCCGTAAAATTTGTCGGGTCAAAGTGGCGGTGAAATAGGATAAAGTACAAAAGGTGACTAGCAAAATCCTACAAAATTTGAACGAAATCCGATCAGCGGTCTCAGAGAAGTTGCTTCCACAATTAACTGTGACGGACGGACTGACCAGCGAACACACAGACACAGACCGTTGCTAGGTCCCTTCGTCGCGGTGATACGAGGACAAAAAAAAAATCTGCGTCCACAAAGTGTTCTGTAGTGTCACATGCACAAACGCATTAAAGTCCCACAATCGAATCAACATTATTGTGCGATAGAATCAAGTACATGTGGTGACTAACAATCCTACAAAATTTGAACGAAATCGAATAAGTGGTCTCAGATGAGTTGCGTCCACAACGTGTTCTTTAAGTGTCACATGCACCAAAACGTTTAAGTCCCATAAATCCCGATAAATTTGTCGAATCAATAGGGTCAAGTACATGTGGTGACTAGGAATCTTACAAAATTTGTTCCTATAGAGTCTAATGCAGAAAAATAGTTAAAGTCCAATAACTCCCGTAAAATTTGTTCAATCGGAATGGCAGTGCGATAGGATAAAATAAATATTGTGACTAACAGTCCTACAATTTTTTTAGGAAATCCGAAACGCGTCCTCAAATAATTGTGACGAAAGGACGTACCGGACGCAGACCATTACTAGCTCCCCAGTCGCGTTGCGGTGGAGGACAACTACTTTTACGGACGGACGGATGGACCCATGGACGTATACCATTACTAGGTCCATCAGTGGCGTTGCGGCGGGGGACAATTACTGTGACCGACGGACGGACGCACGCAGGTCATTAATAGTCACTCCGTCGAGTGACAATTAGCGCATGCACTTACACGTTTTGAAGTTAGAATGACCCAGGTCAATAGAAAGTGTGCCTGAATAATATTTGACCAGTTTCTAAATTCTTTGATAAGATAAAAACGATTAACAACATAAAATATTTTCAGTGGCTTTAAAAATTGAATTTTGCAAATGTCTTCTTTGGATTAACGTAATAAAACTTAATGTCAATGCGAAGTAATTGAAAGTATCCTACAGTTTTATATTTTTTGCCAGTATGTAAAGCTAATCGAAATACACTGGAATATGAAATAAAAAAGGGAGGTACCCATGCTTATTTTTTTGCTATAACCCTTTGAAAATGCGTTCGTTCTAGAATTAACTTTTAATATAGGTTATATAGGGAAAACGTCAATTTCTCGACA
The DNA here is from genome assembly GCA_028015205.1 of Mytilisepta virgata. Lineage (NCBI taxonomy): Eukaryota > Metazoa > Mollusca > Bivalvia > Mytilida > Mytilidae > Mytilisepta > Mytilisepta virgata. The sequence continues at coordinate 30,847,132 of CM051511.1, read as the reverse complement.
ATTTTGCTCGGAAAGTTTATAAAAACCATAGATATTAATCCTACAGTTTCTTGAAAAACTAATATTATATTGCCTCATCCACGAGCTTTCTCATGATATAAAAATATTTGGGGGTCCCCATGCTTGATTTCGTTGTATCTGCTGCTGAATTTAATATCAAGTTTCTAATTTTGGTGATTTTTTCAGGCAACGTCATGACGTCCAGCGTTTGATAACGTTTACTGTAAATTCAGAAATTTTCGCGTGCACTTATTATTGCGATTCTTCTACCCAACGCAAAATTGCGAGGTTAAATTATTGCGATCGCCGCCCGTGTGAAAAAAAGTTCTATTATTTCGATCGGAAATCGAGTAAAAATTGAAAATGAAAGTTTTATATAAAGTAATCGTTTTAATTAACGGGATTAAACATATTAGAATTCAAAATGTTATTATATATATAATTGCTGTGAAAACAATACCTATACAACAAAGTGTCTACCAATTAACATGTCTCCTGAAGTCGGAATTCAATGACCAGACACTTACCTGAGTAAATGAAAACAAAGGGGGACAGATCTAAAACAAATCGGACATGAAAATATGCATTAAAAATGCGAGTTTATAATATTGCGATGCTAAACCGATCGCAATTTTCACAATAATAAAAACATCGCAATAATTTCCATATTTACAGTATGTATTGCAGATAATAATTATAGGACAAACAACAAACCTTTTTCTTTCATCTGGTGTATATTTTTTAATTTTAATGTTTTTATTAATGTTTTTATTAATTTTTATTTATTTATTTATTTATTTATCATTTTATTTATTTATTTATTTATTTGTGGCTTTCTGCAGCTTTTATTTATTATTTGTTGAATGACGATGTTTGATTTTCATGTTGTCGATGGTTGATTTGTAAAATATTAAACTAAATAACAGTGCGTCAAGTGGACCAATTGCAACTCCACGTAATTTGAAAACAACATTTTTTACTTCAAAGTGCGTTCAATTTAGAGGGTATTGTCGTTATCACAAAATAAAAATTTCTAACCAAAAATTCTTGCATGTGAGAGATAACCAGGAGTGTAAAGATCCATAAGGATAATTGACGACGGAAACATTTTTCACCCAGTGGGAGCTGATAATGTCTTATTTTGGCTGAAATATTCGCCGTTAAATCCCATTACAAATTATGCCAAACCAAACTGATTTTTAGGTGGTTGGATTTCGCCGCTGCAATTTGTTTGCCGCTTCATTTAAAAATAAGAGCTCAAAATTCGACCCTAATTAAAATTAAAAATAAAAAGTTGTGTCACACTTAAGTTTTATATTAGCCTGAAAAAACACCCATCCCGTTTGAAAAAAAAATTGAAATTAAAAATTAAAAGTTGTGCTCGCTCGAACCTATATTTACCCTTTAAAAATTCCAAAGAACTTAAAATCAATTTTCTTGTAACCAAATTAAAAAACAATTAATGTACATTCTCAATGCATCATGTCATGAAATCATAAAATTAAGCTAATATCGGTCACAATTTCAATCGATTCAGTTTAATTCGCAGTATTCAAATGCCGAAGCGGTACGAATTAATTCCAATACCAGGCGAATTCTAGAGAAAGGTGAAATTTCAAAGACGTTTAATCAATAATATAAGAAACACTATTTTTTTAAAAGGATAATGAGGACCGTCTTCACTTGCTTGACATTTTTTTTATTTCTCCATCAAAGTAAAAATGATGTTATATGTGCAACTTGACGTCATATATGCATTCGCGTTATTTAGTTAGTTCACAGAAATTGAGTTGTTTAGTAAATTTATGTCAGTGTACCCGTGATCTAAGTGTCAAAAAGGTGACTTAGGGCGTCGTGATACCATGGAGGTAGTACACTGTACATAAATACATAAAATTTAAACTAAGCAAATTACTTGCATAATATTTACTGTACAAATAACAACACGTTCATATGATTCTGAAACGAATTACTCTAAATATGCGTTTACAGACAAAATAATGCTTTCGAATGCGTTTTTGATAATAAAGGGACGTGTGAACGCACAATGTATTTTTAAACGTTTCGAAAAAGTTTTGCGTTGCGTAATAACTGTACGTCTGAACACACCATTAATTCTTCCTTAGGGCGAATCCATTGCTCCTCCAGAGTCAACGTCATAATGCCTACGACGTCAGACAATCAGTCGGGGACGTAATACAATGACAAGGAGCTGTTACCCTTGAAACGGTAAACAAATGAACACCAGATGGCGTTCAGTTACTTCGCCTTGACCTTAAATACAATTTCTCATACTGATTAAATTTGATTGACCGTTTTTTAGATCACCTTTTTTCAAAATTATTCAAATCAAATTTTGGAAGTTATTATATTTTTTCAAGAAATGCTCCCAGTCAGAATTAGAAGTATCGAATATCCCCTATTGAACAGTATTTACTTTCTTTGCCCAAGTAATTCTTCCAAACATTTGATTTATTTCATTTAAATTCACATACTATTACAGTGGCGCATACCTTATCAACCATCTATACGCATAAATTCCTCTGTTAAAATAACACTTAGAAAAACACAATTATTATAAAACAAGTAGTTGGTTTTAAGAAGTACTTTGTTATAGTAATATAGACTTGAGATAAATAATTTCGACTGACTGCAGACTGTGTAAATTATAAATATCAAAGACATAAAAGTAAGTGATGAAATCTAATGATAAGAAAACTTCCCACGAATCTTTGCTGAACGTAAAAGAAAACATATTTAAAACACAACAATTTATCGTAGTGGTTGTTCGTCAGCGTGTTTAATTAAATTAAAAATATCAACATCGGGCCAATACGACAAACATTGAATAAGGACATTCACATAACGTCTATTTTCATAATCATATTTTTTTTTCATTTTGTACATGACTTTTGCTTATAATGAATTGGTAACATAAACATCATTTGGACCCATTAAAAGTCACATAATGTGCATTTCCCGAACAGGGACGGACGGACAAACGGAAGGGGGAGATAACAATATCCCTGAACGTAATAGCCTGAAGGCTTCTTGTCTCAGACTAATCGGAGCGATCTTAAAACGAGCTGAGTGTCGTCCTGTCTTAATTTTAATCTAGTGAGTAATTTGAATGACACACATCCACAGTAATTCCAGATAAAGTGTTGGATGTATACATACAGTACGAATCATTTAAAACGTTACCCTCAAGCAGACATTTAAAACAGAGATTACGACCGGTCCATGTTAACTTAGACCAGAAATTATGACTGGTCCGTTTGGTCATAATCTCTGCATAAAGTTAACATGGGGACAGAAATGGTCCTAATGACTGTTCTTAGGACCATGACTAGGATCGTGTCTGGTTCGTCCTTAGGACAGAGCATGCGCACTAAGTTTGTTCTGGCCACCGTTTTCGTCATAATGATAAAATATGTCTCTGCTTTAGGACCGCGCAGTCGTAGTATTCCACATGTACTTCAATTCTGGAACTGGTCATCAGAATGCCGCATGAGTAATTTAAATTCTTTAAATCAAAACAAATAATTTGCTTCTAAGACATTCAACTGATTTTGTTAAAATGTTTAATGTTACTTATAGTACGCAGACTTACAAAATCAATCGTATTTTAGGATATATAATTTTTAAGTAACTTTTTTCTTTTTAACTGTAAATTTTATCTTTATCTAAAGTAACAATACAAGACTTTTCAAACCTGACATATGCTTATCATATATTTTGATGAAGTTTTGACATGAATTTAGTTCATACATTTCTTACGGTATCTTAAAAGGCTTCTCTATGACTTACCGTAATATATTTTAGATGAAATATTTTCAATCTCACAGTGAAAAAACACAAAATTTAGCTTTCAACCAATATTATGTTCATAGTGTGCGATATAAGACAAAAGTGATTTTTGTTATAACAGAAGACTTTTTTCAAGTGAAAATACAAGTTTCAAACGTGACATGTACTTATTTAATACCTTTAAGAATTGTTCACATGAATTAAGTTCATAAATGTGATTCGGTATCCTAAAAAAAGTTTCTCTTCACTTACCGTAATACTTTCCTGATAAGAAAAAATCAAATTTTAGAGAGACATCAGGCAAACGTTAGCTTTTCAAACATTTTAAGGATGATACTTAGTTAAATTTAGCCATATAAGATTATGCGATATAGGATAAATATGATTTTTGTTAAAATGCTGCTAATTTTTAAAGAAAAAAATACAAGTTTCTAATTTTTCAGATGCTTTTTTTTAACTTTCATTTATTTTGATAGACAGTTAGTTGATAAATTTGTTACCGTTTTCAAAAAAAGTCTCTCTGCGACTCACCGTAGTACTTTTCTGATGAAAAAAATTTCAATATCACAGTGCAAAAATAGAAAATTTTGCTTTTGAACCAATATTATGTTGAATATTAATCAAATTCAACTCTATCAGTGTGTGATATAGATGACAAAAAGTGATTTTTGTTAATAAAGATGACTTGTGTAATTTCAAGTGAAAACATATGTTTCAATCTTGAAAGATAAATATTTTATACTTTTAGGAATTTTGACATGAATTTAGGTCAAACAATTTCATACACTAACTTCAAAAGCTTCCCTGCAATTTACCGTAATACTAGTTTCATAAAAATATTCAATTTTGCATTGAAAAAAAACACAAAAGTTAGCTTTTCAAACTTTTTGGGATGATACTTAGTTCAATTTTGCCATATAAGATTGTGCATTATAAGAGCAATGTATTTGTTTTATAATGCTACTATTTTAAAGAACATAGACAAGATTCTAACTTGTCATATCCTTATTTTTACTTTTATTAATTTTTAATATAAATTTCGTTGATAAAATTGTTATGATATCCAAAAAAGCTTATCTGACACTTACCGTAATATTTGTTTGATCAACAAATTTATAAATTTAAAATGAAAAACCACAAAAATCAGCTTTTCAAATATTTTTAGGATCATTCTTAGTTAAATTTAGGCATATAAGATTGTGCGATATAGGATACAATTGAATTTTGTTATGATGCTACTGTTTTTGACAGAAAAGATACAAGTTTTTATCTTGTGATATGCTTATTGTTACGTTCATTAATTTTGATAGAAAGATAGTTGATAAATGTAAAATATATCTAAAAAAGAAAGCCACTCTGCGTCTTAGTGTACTACTTTTTTATGAAAAAAGTTCAATTTCACAGTGAACAAACACATAATATAGCTTTTCAGCCAATTTTAGGTTCACATTTAATCAAATTCAGCTCTATCAGTGTTTGTGATATATGTGATTTTTATGAAGTTTTGACATGAATTTAGTTCATACATTTCTTACGGTATCTTAAAAGGCTTCTCTGTGACTTACTGTAATACATTTTAGATGAAATGATTTCAATCTCAAAGTGAAAAAACACAAAATTTAGCTGTTCAACCAATATAATGTTTATACTTAGTCAAATTAGGCCATATCAGAGTGTACGATAAAAGACAAAAATAATTTTTGTTACAACAAAAGTTTGTTTAAAGTAAAAATATGGTTAATTTATACATTTATGAAGTTTTGACATGAATGTAGGTCAGAAAATTTCATACAGTATCTTAAAAAGTTTCACTGCGACTAACCGTAATACTTGTTATATAAAAAAAATCAATTTCACAGTGGAGAAAAACAACATTTAGCATTACAAACATTTTTAGGATGATACATAGTTAAATTTAGCCATACCAAGAGTGCGAAATAAGACTTTAACAGATATTTCTAAAGTACCTGAAGTGTTGTTTCTTTCAAATTCAAGTTTCAGTATTGACTTAACATAAACATTTATACTTTTATTTTCTTTTATATTTGAAAACTTATAATCTGTATTTTCTTTAACTAGTATCATCAGAAATTCATATCTTTTATTTAATTTGACAATAGGAATAACTTACATTAGAACTTATTAAAATTGAAACCAAATATATCAATATAAATATTTTATAATTTTTGCACTGAATATTATTTACTCATTATAACATAATCAATCTAAAATAAGAAAATAACATTTTATTTATCGCCGTGTAGTCGTTTTTCGTTCTAGACGACCCATGCGCATTTCGCATTTAGCAAAAAGAATAATTATTCAAATCTCTGCTTTTGTCACGTGAACAGCGCGTGCGCAGTTGAATAAATCGGAGCAGAGATTTGAAATATCAATAAAGCAGAGACTGGTTCTAATCTCTGGTTTTTGGTCCTGGAGCAGAGATTTGAACCAGAGATTATGTTAACTCAAAGTTAACTTGAGGTGATGTTTTAAATGAACTGTACTGTAGACTGGATCAAAAATAGGAAGTTCAATATTGAATAAAACGTCTCAAGTTTTATTTAACAGTGTTATAATTATATTTTGACACTGATAAAATTTTTATCGTTTTCTTGTTGTTAGATACCCCACGCTGTTATAAAAGTTTTGGCTTTATCATACTTATCAACGGCACCATTTGCCAGTTTTCTTATGTGATTTTTATTCTTTTGACCATATATTTGCAGTATTAGTGATTATTTGCTGGAATACTGTTATCGTCTTTCCATTTTCGAAATTCATACGTCTTTACTGATTCGTCATTTCATTTTCAATTTCTTTGTCGCAATTGATTATTTTCAATTGAATGTGTCTGTCTATATACACCTAGCTCCGAACGTTTCCAATAACTTATACAAGCAAATATAAGCTCCAATTTTTGGAGATACCACATCGATAAATAGAGGAAACAGCTAATTGTAGATGGCTATGATGATACCGTTAAATGAATGCACTGACAAATGGAAATGTCGTTTTCCAGTGCAGAATATCTTGGTGAAATTTCACTTGTAAATTTGTAGGACAATATCTAATAACTGGCTGATAAAAAGGTATATTTAGGACAATAGACAAGCAGCAATTTCCGAGAAAGGGAAACATTAATGATAATGAACATGTTTTCCATTGTCCGAAAAGGGAAGCAACACTGTAGGTTTGATGGCATTAGCTGATTGGTTTGTAATTGTTGGCCATTCCGATTATTTGTTTTGCTAATTAACATACACTGTTTTTTTCTATTTTTGTCCTATTGAATTAATTTGAATACTATAGTTTTACTATATCATTTAATGAAAACGCTTACCAATACAAAATTTTACAGTCAAAATCTTGACAGCTGTACGATTATTGGGGCACCGTAAATAGCGTTCCGTTTAAAGGTATACCATAACAGTTCAACGCCAGTACTACATTTCTGTCTACACCTATATGCATTTCATGGCTATGTATCTTGTTTGTTATCTGTGTCATTAATTTAGTAATTTGATTACAATTCAATATATCAGCCGGCTGATATAGGAAGAGGCCATATTTACTAGATGATAAGCTCCCCTACTGCAAATCCATCAGATGTCAGAGCTAAATCTACCGTTTATGTGGCACTGCCACTGTTAAACAAAAGAAAACTTGTCATAGATAAATTGCATTACACTCAAGTAACAATTGGACATAAATAAAAGAAAAAAAAATCCGTCGAAAAATAGTAATACCTCTTTAAAATAATTAGGGCATGAACTTACAAGTTTGAAAGTCAGAATGAACCAGGATAATAGAAATATTTAACCAGTTTCTAAATTCTCCTCTAAGATAAAAACGGTTATCGACATAAATGATTTTTATTGGCTTTGAAAATGGATTTTTGCAAATGACTTCTTTATATTAACCTAAAAAAAAACTCAAAAAACTACGTCGCATACTGATATTTTGATGACTGACATCCTTGAATTATGTTTTTTAAAGTCATTCTATTTGATTTCATGTCCTGTTCAACCGTCTTTATACACCATATTTTTCAAAATGATTCAAATAGAATTGTGGAGCCTACTATTTGTTATAGTCCAACTGATTTGTGAAAAAAATGTGAGTTTGATGATAAAAGCATCAAATTTGGCATGGTGGTAGTAATGGAAACCCTTAACAATATTAGCCGTGGACCCACCTTATAAATTCAAAATCGCGGCCTTTCTCATGTTGTAAGTTGCAAACAGTTTTTGCGTTGATTTAACAGGGATGAAAATAGACAACAAATGATGAAATGAGATTAAAATATGAAGGCTAAATAATTTATTTTGTTATTTTAGGCACATAAAAGCCGGAAATACGTTAGTATGATAAAAAGCCTTGTGCAGGCATTCTGTATTAAAATGGGTTAAATACTGGCAAATGACTACGAATTGTCGATTAAGGTAAGTTAAGTTATCAGGGGCTTTACACCTAGATAGAGATTTGCTGAACATTGTCGTTATATAAATATATACATGTATATGTACGTATATATACATGTATGTGTTACATATGTATATTTTAGTAAAAAATTGATTATTGATCTCAGTTGATGCAATGTTTAATTTCAGTTTAGAAGAGGTTAGTATTTCTTTCAAATTCTTATTTCGTTTGTACGCAATAATTGGTTTATTTACAAACATGTGTTTTATTTCCTCATCATTATACTGCTTCAGTTTTTTACGATAACTCATCTAACCTGTTAACCTGTTAAAATGTGGGCTGAATTATCTTATGAATGAAAGCGGAGTGGGGGGTTTGTTCTTATTTTTCACCCTCAACATGTCATTCCGTTTTAATTGTTCTACGTTCTTTTTTATACTTTTAATTTCAGTGCTTTCGTATTCCCGGTCAATTAAGCGATCAGTGAAGTCATGCTGTCTGTTAGCATAATCGAAATATTTAACAATGCCCTGATTTCCACAATCCTTTACAATGAAGAGATCATCCCTGTTTTTGCAAAAGTAGAGAATTCTCGTACATTTTTTCTAGGTTAGGCCCTCGAATTTGACTTCTCTTGTTCTTATCAGCGGTATGATTATTATATTCTCATTATATTCTAATGAGGTAAATGTTGCCTTGTCAGATTTTGACAGATTATTCTTTGCCGGTTTTATGCATAATCTATAGATTTCTAAGCGTGTGTTGAAGATGTATGTCTCTAGTGTCGTGTTCAACTTTTAATGCAAAATTACTATTACCATACTAACGGGTTTACAGCTGTCATGTGAATTGCGGTGCTAAGATGAGATGTGGACAATCCTCCTTAAACTGACAAGGCAGCATTATCCTCATTAAAATCTTATGAAAATATAATAATCAGACGCGCTGATAAGAACAACACAACGGTTATATGTCACAAAGATGAATACATACGGGAAGCATTTAGACAAATAAGTAGTGATTTACATTATGAAGAAATCGAAATCTTTCATACAGATGAATATAAACAAAAATATAATGAGCATGGTGTACAAAATGCATTGAAATACCTCACAGAAAAAATGTTATTTGAGCAGGCCGGTTATATCTGCGTCCAAAAATACTCAAATTAGATCTGACACTCATTGATATGATGCACGAGGATAAAACACTTTACATAGAAGCTAATATTAATGGTAGACCCATCGACTCTCTATGTGGTACATAATTTGGGCAGGTAGGGCGTTTCATAGACAAACTTCTACTACCAGCAGGGCTCAAACAACCCACATATACTGTATTAGAGATTCCATAGATTTCATTCATAAAATCGGACTCATAAAGATCCCTCCAAGGGCCAAATTAGTTGGGGCTTACCTAGAGAAAACGTACATCAACTAAACACACTACGAATTGGTTGAATTGATTAAAAATGCCTGGCCTATTATAGAGCGCAGCGAGAAGGAATTTCCGATTTCTCCTCTGGAAGAAACTTTGAGTTTTGGTGATAAGAAATTTTGCCAGAGCACAGGTGTTCGGATGGGAAACTCCTTATCCCCGGAAATTACGGACCTTAGGGTTTTTGAAATAATCGAAAAAAACTGTTCGTACATCCAGAAAAAGAGATAAAATTATATACGTTTGCAGATACAGGGATGATCTCTTTCTGGTTATGGATTGTGACAATCAGGAATAGATTTGAAAATAGATTCTTGATATTACAACCTATCTAAAAAACAAAGATCATCACATCACTCATCATCTACCTTCAAGGGGTTAATAAAAGGGGAAATGATAAGGTCTAAGAGATGTACCAATGATAGGCAAGATTTCCAGATTCAGTGCAAAAACTTTACTGATCGCTTACTTTAACGGGAATATGAACGCAGTGAAATTGAAAGTTAATGATGAGGAAATAAAGGATATTTTTTTGTAAATAAACCAATTATTCCGTAAAAACAAAATAAGAATTTGAAAGAAAAACTAACCTCTTATAAACTGAAATAATACATTACATCAACTAAGATCAATAATCAATGTATTACTATGGACTATACATGTAACACATGTTTTATTACTATTTGTCACTGCTGGTGGACTGTGAGTCCCCGAGGGCATTAGCAGCCTAATAGCCAGAACCTTTGTCCTGGCATTGTTCATTACGCAAATGGCTTTAAATTTTCCGTTCAAAATTTGACAAAAATTACCAGAAACCAAAAGCTCAGTTTGGATACCTGTTTGTTTTAATTGTTTTGTTTTGTGATGTTTTTACCGGTTTTCCAATATTTTGATATCGAGCACTGCTGATTAGTTGTCAGTCAACAGAATGGCCATACAGAGTATCAAATTTATTTTGGTATTTTGTAATACGTTTTATTCATTATATATATATAAAACCAAAATGTTCAGCAGATCCCTATTTAGATATAAAGTCCCTGATAAGTCAATATATCTTAACCAACAATTCCGTGGTCACTTGCCGGTATTTAACCCATTTTAATAGTTTGATCGGGTTTCTGATGAGAACATGGCCTGGATCACTAATGCAAAATCAATTGATCCAAATAGATTATCGAACACCTATGAATCTGCATCCTCAACTATAAAAGTACATGCAGGCTTTACTTGTTATTCATTGATGCGGTAATTATGTATCTTGCTTCAGAATAATAATTATGCCATGGGCAACATTTTAATGCAACATGGCTTTTAACATATTAACGGTTTTCGGGTTGTTATGTGATCTGAATTGGGGTGCTAAGATGGGATATGGACATGTTCAATCCTCCTTAAAGTTTTTTGTTACTTTGTATTCTGTCATATTTTTCGTTATATGTCGGTCATTTTTAAAATATCATACATGAAAAAAATAATTACAAATGTTACTTAAAGCATCTAGACATACTAAATTTGTTTTTGTTTGTTGTAAAAACAGATAAGGTTTCAATATCCAAGGCCCTATATACAGAATGAAACATGATAATGCTACCTGTCCACCATCTTTAGAATTGCGCACCGTGAAACGCGATCTGTGTAAAAGTTTTAAACAACAGTTCAACGCCAGTACTACATTTCTGTCTACACCTACAGTACGGCTCAGTTAAAACATCACCTCAAGTTAACATAATGTCTGGTTCAAATCTCTGCTCTAGGACCAACAACCAGAGATTAGAGCAGCTAGGGCCAGTCCTGCGACTGGTCAACCAGAGATTTGAAGGCAGAGATTAGGACTGGTCCAAATCTCTGGTCTGACCAATCATAATCTCTGCTTTATTGATTTTTCGATGGTCCGATTTATTCAACTGCGCACGCGCTGTTCCCGTGACAAAACCAGAGATTTGAATAATAATCGTCTCTGCTAAATGCGCAAGCGGCGTCCCAGAACGGTCCGAGGACGAACAACGATTACCCGGGAATAAATAACGTGTTATTATTTTATTATTATTGGTTAATCATGTTAAATTGAGTAAATAATATTTCGTGCAAAAATTATAACACATTTATATTGATATATTTGCATGGTTTCAATTTCACTAAGTTGTCAAAGGAAATAAATTACTATGATGAATTCTTGGTGATACTATTTAAAGAAAATATGAATTTTAAGTTTTCAAATATAAAATAAATTAAGTATAAAATCTGGTATTTCAAGTCTAACACTTATATTTTGACTTTAAAAAACACTTCAGGTAAAATCAAAATATTATCTTTACAACCTGGTATTGCTAAATTTAACTAAGTGTTATCCTTTTAATGTTTGAAAAGCTAAATTTCGTTTTTTTCCACTGTGAAATTGAATTTCTTACGGTAAGCCGCAGAAATGAAATTTTCTGAACTACATTCATGTCAAATCTTCATAAGTGTATATTTAAGGATATGTTAAGTTTGAAGTATGTAGTTTTTACTTTAAAAAAATACGTTTGTCTTATAAGGTACCAGTCATTCTGATATGGCTTAGTTTGACTAACTTAAAGTATGAATCTAAAAGTGGTTTAAAAGCTTAATTGTATTTTTTTACTGCGAAATTGAACTTTCTTCATCTAACAAGTATTACGATAAGTCACAGATATACTTTTTGGGTACCATAACAAATCTATCAAATTACTTTCTACAAAAAAAATAATAAAAGTAAAAACAAGCATGTCACAACTTAGAAACTTGTATTTTTTCTTTAAAAACAGTAGCATTCTAATATAGCTAAATTTAACTATGCATTATCCTATGTATATGTCTCAAAAGCTCAATGTTTTGGTTTTTTTTTTCACTGTAAAATGGAATTATTTTGATCAAACAAGTATTACGGTAAATTGCAGAGAAGTTTTTCAATATACCGTATGAAAATTTTTGAGCTAATTGCATGTAAGAAATTCCTAAAAATATAAAATATGAACCCATCAAGTTTTTTTCTCATATATTACACACTCTGATAAAGCTTAATTTGATTAATTATCACCCTAAAATTGGTTGGAAAGCTAAATTTTGTGTTTTTGTCACTCTGAAATTAAAATTTATTTCATAAAAAAACTACTAAGGTAAGTCGCAGAGAGACTATTTTGGATACTGTATGTTTGATAAGCTAAATTTTGTGTTTTTTACTCTAAAGTTGAATTTCTTTTTCATCAAAAGATTACTGCGGTAAGTCGCTAAATTCATTTGAAAAATTCCTAAAGGTATAAATAAGTATATGTAAAGTTTGAAACTTGTATTGTCACTTTAAAAAAACATTTGCCTTAAAACAAAAATCACTTTTGTCTGATATCGCATACCCTGATAGGTCTTAATTGTATTTAGTATGAATAAAATATTGGTTGAAAACCTAAATTTTGTGTATTTTCACTGTGAAATTGAAAGTTTGTCATCTAAATTGTATTAAGGAAGAAACATGAAACATGTTTAAGATACAGTAAGATATATATATGAACTAAATTCATGTGAAAACTTCATAAAAACATAAGATAAGCATATGTCAGGTTTGAAAAGTTTTGTATTTTTACTTTAAAAAAAAAATCAATAATATTGGAAAATAAATGTGTATCCTTTACCGATGTCAACTTAACAAGCAAAGATTGGCAGCATTCAAAATTTGACCATGTACCCCGATTTCAGAAAAATAAACATTCAAAAACCTTGTTGAGCATCTAAATTTGGTGCAGGATAATACCCTATAGAAATAAAATGCATCCATTTAAAAATGAAAGAGGATTTCAGGTCACATGCTTAAATTCATAATTTTCGAAGTTTGACCACTGTCGGTCTAAATTGAAAAAAAATCAAGTACGATATTTCGCATATACATATAGTGTATACAAATACTGTGTAAAACTCAAATACTTAAATTGAGAAATGACAGATGAGTTTGCGTCGGAAGCTTAAATTGACTCGAGTCCCAATTTTAGAAAATTAAAATAATTGTAAATTCTTATTGCGTTTCTGCACATGGTGCATCATACTACTTTATAGAAACAAAATACATCAATTAAAAATGAAAGACGAGCTTACGTCACAAGCTTGATTTCAAAATCTTCGAATTTCTACCCTTGTGGTTCTCTTGTTTAGGAAATCAAAATTCCAAAACAGCATTGCCAATCTACAGTTAATATGCAACCATTCTATATAGAAATTAAATTCCTAAACTCAAAAGAGAAAGAGGAGTTGTTGACAAATGAGCGTTTGACGGACGCAGGGAGACAATCTCTCTATCTCCGAAGTTTCTTCAAAAGTGCGCGGATTAAAAATATTGAAATTATCTTTAAAAATATTAAAAGGAATCGATTCCAAAATGATTCAGTATATTGTTTAGAATAGTTCAAACATTTGACTACACGTTGAATGTTCAACACAGGTAAAAATAAAGTTTCATAACAAACCGCGGATATCCAAGGGAAAAGTTCGACAAACAAATAACACTAGATTGAGGCAGACTGAAGCGACAGTAATTCTTGCAATTCCATAATGTTGTATCCCTGTGAACCTCTTTCACATTGATATCTTTGAATACATGCCCAAATTTTTAAAAATCAAAATTTTAAAACCTTACTGCTCATCTGCATATAGAGTATGACACTACTGTATAGAAATAAAATGCATAAATTTTCAGTCACCAGGATAAAATTTGAAATGTTTTGAAAATCAAAATTTTAAAACCCTATCGCGAATCCACATGCAGAGTATGACAATACTGTAAAGAAATTAAATTTACAAAGACAAACATGAATGTGATATACTATATAGAAATCAAATGCATAAAATGAAAATATGAAAGAGGACTTTCGACGACAAACTTACATTCCCAATTTCCAACATTCGACCCTGCGGACCTAAAATTTTAAAACCTTGTTGTGCATCTACATAAAGTAAGTAACACTACCTTACAGATATTAAATACAAGTCAAAAATGAAAGAGGAGGTTAGATCAGGAGAAGATTCAATTCAAAATTTTAAAAATTCGACCCCCAATATTTTAAAATAAAAATTAAAAACCGTATATCGCATCTACATACAATATGTAACAACACTGTAAAGAAATTAAATGCATGAAGTCAAAGGTGAAAGACGAGTTTAGTATACAAGCTTAAATTCACAATTTTCGAACGCTGACCCCTGTGTGCCCCATATTGAGCATCTACATACAGTAAATGACAATGGTGGATTTAAAAATGAACGAAGATTTTATATCACAAGAAAATACAACAGACAGACGGATGCATGGACAGACAGGCAGACAGAGGAAGGAGAGACAGACGGAAAGACGGACGAGGGAGATATCAATATCCCTGAACTCCTTCGAAGTACGGGGATAATGAAGCAATATAACACGTACAATGTAGGTAATAGCACGAAGGCATTTTGTGTCAGACTAATCAGACCGATCGGAAAATGAGCTGAGTGTAGTCCTGTCTTAAATTTAATCTAGTGAGAAAGTTGTTGAACGACAAACATCCACAATAACTAGCTTGGAAAACATAACTTCCTTCCAGATGTTTATCCAAGGATCTTCATGAAACAAAAACATTTCAATTGGCTTAGTAGTTTCTGACAAGAACACCTTTGTCAAAATCCCCGGCTTTGGTGACCATCTTGAATTTCAGAACAGCATAACAAGCATAACTATTGTAGAGGTTCATCCAATGCTTGTTCATGCATAAACATATTTCAATTGGCTATGTAGTTCCTGACAAGAAGACCGTTGTACAAATTTCCTCATAGGTCCAATGTTAAAATAGTCCGGCTGTGTCGGCCATATTGAATTTTCCGATAGGTAAAAAAATAATGTGGAGGTTTATCCCCGGATCATATATGCAACAAATCAATTCAATTGGCTTATTAGTTTTTGACAAGAAGAGCTTTGAAGACAAGTCAAATTAGAGTGAATTATCTGCCCCTTGTAGCCATGTTGAAAGCCTATCAAAACAAAAAACATACATTTGTGCAGAACCATCCAATTAACATTTCTGCCAAGTTTGGTTTAATTTGGACTGTTCGTTTCAGAGAAAAATTACTGCGCATCTGCATACAGAGTATGACAATACCGTGTAGAAATAAAATGCATCAATGAAACATGAAAGATTTTCAGTAACCGGCATATAATTCCAAATTTTTGACATTTGACCCCTGAGGCCCAAGTTTTGAAAATCAAAATTCTTAAACCCTATCGCGAATCTACATGTAGAATATGATAATACCGTGTAGAAATTAAATGAATGAAGACAAAAATAAAAGAGGAGTTTTGTGTTTGGGTCACAATCTGAGATTTACGATTTTTTTTGTGATAATACTGTATAGAAGTAAAATGCATCAATGAAAAAATGAACGAAGACTTTAGACCACATGCTTAAATTCACAATTTCCGAAAATCGACCCCTCTGGGCTTCAAATTATGGGAATCAAATGTTAAAATAAAACTATTGCGCATCTACCTACACTATGTGACATTACTGTACAGACATCAAATGCATGAAGTCAAAAAAATGAAAGAGAAATTCAGGTCAGCAGAAGCTAGAATTCCAAATTTTCGAAATTCGACCCCAAATTTGAAAAAAATCTAAATTATAAAACCTCACACCAAAGGTGGAAGAAGAGTTTAGATCACACACTTAAATGCACAGTGGTTGAAATTTGACCCCTGTGTATTTCACATCTACATACGGTATATGACAATGTTGTAAATAATTTAAATGCATGGAGTTAAAAATGAACGAAGAGTTCAGGTCACAAGAAAGTGCGACGGACGGACAGACAGACAGACAAGAAAGACAGGCGAATGGACTGACGGATGGAAAGACGGACCAGGCAGATAACAAAGTGCAGGGATAATGAAGCATTATCACACTTATGTAATAGCATGAAGGGATCTTGTCTCAGACTAATCTGATCGATCTTAAACGAATTGAGTGTAGTCCTGTCTTAAATTTAATCTTGTGAGAAAGTTGTTGAACGACACACATCCACAATAATTCTAGATGAAGTGTTGGATGTATAAATAGACTGGATCAAAAATGGAACGTTAAATATTGAATCAAACGTCTAAAGTTCCATTTATCAATGTTATATTATGACAGTGAGAACAGTTTTATCGGGTTCCCTTTGTTAGATACCTCACGCTGTTTGGCTTCATCAGTAGCACATTTTTATTCGTCAACTTTGTTGCGTTTTGTTGCTAAAGGTAGCCATATGTCCCCAGCCACAGAGAAAAGTCGAAGACCCAAAAGATATACAAAATGTGTATTATTGAAATGTTGGCAATTATGGATGTCAACACATAATAAAAAAATGCAGTACAATACATATAAAAATTTGCGTCCACAAAGTATTCCTGAAGTGTCACTTGCACAAAAACATTAAAGTCATATTACTCCCGTAAAATTTGTCGAATCAAATATGCGTTTTGATAACATCAAGTACAAGTGATGACTAACAATCCTACAAAATTTGAACGAAATCTGATCAGCGGTCTCAGAAGAGTTGCGTACACAATGTTCCTATATTGTCTAATGCAGAAAAGGTCCCATAACTCCCGTAATTTTGTTCGAATCAAAATGGCGGTGCAATAGGATCAAGTACAAAAAATGACGAACAAAATCATACAAAATTTTAACGAAATCCGATCTCAGAGGAGTTGCGTCCACAAATAACTGACGCACGGATGCAAAACATTACTAGGTCCTTCGTCGTGTCGCAGCGGCAGCGGAGGACAATAAAAAAACTTGCGTCCACAAAGTGTTCATGTGGTATCACATGCACAATCCTGGAACTCCTCTTGAATTTGTCGAATCAAAATTGCGGTGCTACAGGATCAAGTACATATTGTGACTAACAATCCTAATAAATTTGAACGAAATCCCATCAACGGTCTCAGAGGAGTCGCGTCCACAACGTGTTCGTATAGTGTAACATGCAACAAACGTTAAAGCCATAACTCCCTTAAAATGGGTTGAATCAAAATTGCGGTGCTACAGGATCAAGTACATATTGTGACTAACAATCCTAATAAATTTGAACAAAATCCTATCAACGGTCTCAGAGGGTTCGCGTCCACAACGTGTTCGTATAGTGTAACATGCAACAAACGTTAAAGCCATAACTCCCTTAAAATGGGTTGAATCAAAATGGCGGTGGAAATATGATCAAGAACAAAAGTGACTAACAATCTACAAAATTTGAACGAAATCCGATCAGCGGTCTCAGAGGAGTTGCGTCAAAATATGTTCCTATAGTGTCACATGCAGAAAAACGTTCGAGTCCCATAACTCCCATAAAATTTGTCGAATGAAAATCGCGGTACGATAGGGTCAAAAATATGTGATGCCTAACAACCCTGCAAAATTTTAACGAAATCCGATCAGGGGTCTCAGAGGAGTTGCGTCCACAAATAACTGACGCACGGATGCAAAACATTACTAGGTCCTCCGTCGCGTCGCAGCGGCGGCGGAGGACAATTAAAAACTTGCGTCCACAAAGTGTTCATGTAGTATCACATGCACAAAATCATTAAAGTCCTAGAACTCCTCTCAAATTTGTCGAATCAAATTTGACGTGCGATAGGATCAAGTACATGTTTTGACTAACAATCCTAATAAATTTGAACGAAATCCGACTAGCGCTCTCAGGGGAGTTGCGTCAAAAAGTGTTCCTGTGGTGTCACATTCAGAAAAACGTTAAAGTCTTATAACTCCTGTAACAAATGTCGAATAAAAGTGGTGGTGCGACGGGATCAAGCACATGTGGTGATTAATACTCCTACAAAATTTGAATGAAATCTGATCAACGGTCTCAGAGGAGTTGCGTCCACAAAACGTTCCTATAATGTCGAATACAGAAAAAGGTTGAAGTTCCATAACACCCGTAAAATTTTTCGAGTCAAAGTGGCAGTGAAATAGGATCAAGTACAACATTTGTTCGAAAAGTCGAATGCAAAATTTGTTCAAAAAGACGAAATCAGAACAATAGTTATAAAATCCCATAACTGCCGTCCAATTTGTTCAATCGAAATGGCAGTGCGATAGGACGAAGTAAATAGTGTGACTAACAGTCATACAATTTTTTTAAGAAATCCGAATCGTAGGAGTTGCGTCCAAAAGTAATTGTGACCGAAGGAAATACCGGACGCAGACGATTACAAGATACCTCTGTCACGTTGCGGTGAGTGACAATTTGCGCATGCACTTACACGTTTTAAATTTAGGATGACCCAGGATAATAGAAAGTGTGCCTGAATAATATTTGACCAGTTTCTAAAATCTTCTCCAAGATAAAAACTATTAGCAACATAATATATTTTTAGTGGCTTTGAAAATGGAATTTTGCAAATGTCTTTTTTGGATTAACGTAATAAAACTAAATAATAAAACTTAAATACCGTTTCTCATGCTGATTAAATTTGATTAATAATTGATACAGGTCAAAAGTTTCTCCAAACAATATTTTTTGCAGAAATGCTGTAACTGGCATGTTTGGATTCTGTTTTCTGCTATTATTTTGTTAGAAATGCTCCCAGTCAGAAATAAAAGTATCGAATATCCCCTATTGAACAGTATTTACTTTCGTTGCCCAAGTAATTCTTCCAAACATTTGATTTATTTCATTTAAATTCACATAATATTACAGTGGGGCATACCTTATCAAACTTCTATGTGCATAAATTCCTCTGTTAAATTAACACTTAGAAAAAAACAATTATTATATAACAAGTAGTTGTTTTAAGGAGTACTTTATTACAGTAATATACAGTAGAGATAAATAATTCTGGCTGACTGCAGACTGTATAAATTATAAATATCAAAGACATACAAGTAAATGATAAAATCTAATGATCACAAAACTTAACCCGAAACTTTGCTGAAAGTGAGAGAAAACATAATTAAAAACATAACAATTTATCGTAGTGGCTGTTCGTCAGCGTGTTTAATTAAATTAAAATTATTAACATCAGGCTAATACGACAAACATTGAATCAACAACAATTCAAGCATGGAAATCTTGATATAATAATATCATATTACTCCTGTTAGATTAAACGTTTAATAGGTTATTGATGTATGTAAAATTCATTCGAGGATTTATTTCTTTTTTTTAGGAAATATTCATTTCTAGTTCATATATTTTCATTAGTCAACTAACATCGAAATTTAGGCTTATGACATAAACTATTCCTTTATTTTTCAATATTGGTATTTTACTACTAAAAGTATTGTTTGTAGATAATGTTTTGAAATTTTCATTTTCAAATGTTTGGACCCAGTTATCGGTAACCTCGGCCTATTCTCTGGAGAAATAGTGGATACAAAAACATTTTAAAAGTTCATTTGAGTAAAATTCACATTGCAACACATGTGAAATAATTATATTGTTCAAAACAATACTGATATTACGAGCGGAGAAGTTTTTCGACTGTTTCTATTTTAATTTTTAATTATCAAATCTTACTCTCCATATATCAGGTTTGACTTTCCGTAAAAAATGATATTATAAATGTGATGCAAGAAAAACTTAAGAATCATTGGGGAAAGACAAAAAATCTCCTGACGTCAAATGGGCTTCTGCCGTTGAATGTCAGAGAAAGCTCCATATATAAACGATTAACGTGTGCATACTCTCTTTCCCTTACCTGTATTCTACAAGTACATTGTAATACATTTATTTTATACTACAAAATGCTTATATTCTATTTTTCACTTCTATAACCATTCGTCTAATTATACACGTTTGCATATTGAGTAATGTCTATACTATTAACACACTTTAAATCACATCTGGACATTTCTGTCTTGTCTTATTTTGATTATCCTGATTTTCACAATTTCAATTTCTTACGACATCACCATAAGATATATTGATTTGCAGTCAATCAAGATTGACCAAGACGTCCTGATAACAGCTAATAATGAATTATGTAGTATGTAACTTTACCGGTGTTAAACTAGTCTCAATTCGTGTTGATCGATCGTGAATAGCTCAAGACAGCATACCTTGATCTGATTTTGTAATCTTGATTTTGCTTCAAATTAAAATGGTCATGCAGAAAATACAGACAAAAATAAGAATAAACAAGAGTAAGGAGTTTAAGATCAAAAGTGTGATACTAGGTCTCCTAATTATTAATATTAAATATGATTCCGCTGTCTGAAGCGCTATGACATGTTTAAGTAATGTTGAGTAATTATCAAGATTTAGAATAATAACTACTGCATGGTATACAGAAATTAATTTCCTAAGCTCAAAAATCTAAAGTTCGGAGAAAAAAATACCGAAATTATTTTTAAAAAAAAAACTAAAACGAATCGATTCTCAAATGATACAAGAAATTGTTTAGACTTGTCTGACATGATTATTCATTGATTTGTTACAGAAATTTCCAGTATTTAGCAAACTTCAAAAATAATAGAAATACTAAGGGTTCATTCCTTGTATTGCACATGGTAGATCTCCTTAGCTGAAATTTGGCTTCCTATTTCGAAATTTTTGGTTGAGTACTTCTTGTTTAATATAAGTTTGGTTTTTGGTCTTCCAAATGTTTCGGTTTTAATGCTGCTGATGAGAGGTAACTCCTTGAAATGCATCGTATACAGCATAGTATAAATTAACTATATCTAATGTAAGTATCTTTGGATTTTTATTTTGAAACTCCTGGGATGATGCCTCTGCTGGTGGACCCTAGGTCCCCGAGGGTATTCGCCAACCCAGTCGTCAGACTTGTCTGACATGATTATTCATTGATTTGTTACAGAAATTTCCAGTATTTAGCAAAATTCAAAAATAATAGAAATACTAAGGTTCATTCCTTGTATTGCACATGGTAGATCTCCTTAGCTGAAATTTGGCTGTCTATTTGGAAATTTTTGGTTGAGTACTTCTTGTTTAATATAAGTTTGGTTTTTGGTCTTCCAAATGTTTCGGTTTTAATGCTGCTGATGAGAGGTAACTCCTTGAAATGCGTCGTATACAGCATAGTATAAATTAACTATATCTAATATAAGTATCTTTGGATTTTTATTTTGAAACTCCTGGGATGATGCCTCTGCTGGTGGACCCTAGGTCCCCGAGGGTATTCGCCAACCCAGTCGTCAGACTTGTCTGACATGATTATTCATTGATTTGTTACAGAAATTTCCAGTATTTAGCAAAATTCAAAAATAATAGAAATACTAAGGGTTCATTCCTTGTATTGCACATGGTAGATCTCCTTAGCTGAAATTTGGCTTCCTATTTCGAAATTTTTGGTTGAGTACTTCTTGTTTAATATAAGTTTGGTTTTTGGTCTTCCAAATGTTTCGGTTTTAATGCTGCTGATGAGAGGTAACTCCTTGAAATGCGTCGTATACAGCATAGTATAAATTAACTATATCTAATATATGTATCTTTGGATTTTTATTTTGAAACTCCTGGGATGATGCCTCTGCTGGTGGACCCTAGGTCCCCGAGGGTATTCGCCAACCCAGTCGTCAGACTTGTCTGACATGATTATTCATTGATTTGTTACAGAAATTTCCAGTATTTAGCAAAATTCAAAAATAATAGAAATACTAAGGGTTCATTCCTTGTATTGCACATGGTAGATCTCCTTAGCTGAAATTTGGCTTCCTATTTCGAAATTTTTGGTTGAGTACTTCTTGTTTAATATAAGTTTGGTTTTTGGTCTTCCAAATGTTTCGGTTTTAATGCTGCTGATGAGAGGTAACTCCTTGAAATGCGTCGTATACAGCATAGTATAAATTAACTATATCTAATATAAGCATCTTTGGATTTTTATTTTGAAACTCCTGGGATGATGCCTCTGCTGGTGGACCCTAGGTCCCCGAGGGTATTCGCCAACCCAGTCGTCAGACTTGTCTGACATCATTATCCATTGATTTGTTACAGAAATTTCCAGTATTTAGCAAAATTCAAAAATAATAGAAATACTAAGGGTTCATTCCTTGTATTGCACATGGTAGATCTCCTTAGCTGAAATTTGGCTTCCTATTTCGAAATTTTTGGTTGAGTACTTCTTGTTTAATATAAGTTTGGTTTTTGGTCTTCCAAATGTTTCGGTTTTAATGCTGCTGATGAGAGGTAACTCCTTGAAATGCGTCGTATACAGCATAGTATAAATTAACTATATCTAATATTAGTATCTTTGGATTGTTATTTTGAAACACCTGGGATGATGCCTCTGCTGGTGGACCCTAGGTCCCCGAGGGTATTCGCCAACCCAGTCGTCAGACTTGTCTGACATGATTATTCATTGATTTGTTACAGAAATTTCCAGTATTTAGCAAAATTCAAAAATAATAGAAATACTAAGGGTTCATTCCTTGTATTGCACATGGTAGATCTCCTTAGCTGAAATTTGGCTTCCTATTTCGAAATTTTTGGTTGAGTACTTCTTGTTTAATATAAGTTTGGTTTTTGGTCTTCCAAATGTTTCGGTTTTAATGCTGCTGATGAGAGGTTACTCCTTGAAATGCGTCGTATACAGCATAGTATAAATTAACTATATCTAATATAAGTATCTTTGGATTTTTATTTTGAAACTCCTGGGATGATGCCTCTGCTGGTGGACCCTAGGTCCCCGAGGGTATTCGCCAACCCAGTCGTCAGACTTGTCTGACATGATTATTCATTGATTTGTTACAGAAATTTCCACTATTTAGCAAAATTCAAAAATAATAGAAATACTAAGGGTTCATTCCTTGTATTGCACATGGTAGATCTCCTTAGCTGAAATTTGGCTTCCTATTTCGAAATTTTTGGTTGAGTACTTCTTGTTTAATATAAGTTTGGTTTTTGGTCTTCCAAATGTTTCGGTTTTAATGCTGCTGATGAGAGGTAACTCCTTGAAATGCGTCGTATACAGCATAGTATAAATTAACTATATCTAATATAAGTATCTTTGGATTTTTATTTTGAAACTCCTGGGATGATGCCTCTGCTGGTGGACCCTAGGTCCCCGAGGGTATTCGCCAACCCAGTCGTCAGACTTGTCTGACATGATTATTCATTGATTTGTTACAGAAATTTCCAGTATTTAGCAAAATTCAAAAATAATAGAAATACTAAGGGTTCATTCCTTGTATTGCACATGGTAGATCTCCTTAGCTGAAATTTGGCTTCCTATTTCGAAATTTTTGGTTGAGTACTTCTTGTTTAATATAAGTTTGGTTTTTGGTCTTCCAAATGTTTCGGTTTTAATGCTGCTGATGAGAGGTAACTCCTTGAAATGCGTCGTATACAGCATAGTATAAATTAACTATATCTAATATAAGTATCTTTGGATTTTTATTTTGAAACTCCTGGGATGATGCCTCTGCTGGTGGACCCTAGGTCCCCGAGGGTATTCGCCAACCCAGTCGTCAGACTTGTCTGACATGATTATTCATTGATTTGTTACAGAAATTTCCAGTATTTAGCAAAATTCAAAAATAATAGAAATACTAAGGGTTCATTCCTTGTATTGCACATGGTAGATCTCTTTAGCTGAAATTTGGCTTCCTATTTCGAAATTTTTGGTTGAGTACTTCTTGTTTAATATAAGTTTGGTTTTTGGTCTTCCAAATGTTTCGGTTTTAATGCTGCTGATGAGAGGTAACTCCTTGAAATGCGTCGTATACAGCATAGTATAAATTAACTATATCTAATATAAGTATCTTTGGATTTTTATTTTGAAACTCCTGGGATGATGCCTCTGCTGGTGGACCCTAGGTCCCCGAGGGTATTCGCCAACCCAGTCGTCAGACTTGTCTGACATGATTATTCATTGATTTGTTACAGAAATTTCCAGTATTTAGCAAAATTCAAAAATAATAGAAATACTAAGGGTTCATTCCTTGTATTGCACATGGTAGATCTCCTTAGCTGAAATTTGGCTTCCTATTTCGAAATTTTTGGTTGAGTACTTCTTGTTTAATATAAGTTTGGTTTTTGGTCTTCCAAATGTTTCGGTTTTAATGCTGCTGATGAGAGGTAACTCCTTGAAATGCGTCGTATACAGCATAGTATAAATTAACTATATCTAATATAAGTATCTTTGGATTTTTATTTTGAAACTCCTGGGATGATGCCTCTGCTGGTGGACCCTAGGTCCCCGAGGGTATTCGCCAACCCAGTCGTCAGACTTGTCTGACATGATTATTCATTGATTTGTTACAGAAATTTCCAGTATTTAGCAAAATTCAAAAATAATAGAAATACTAAGGGTTCATTCCTTGTATTGCACATGGTAGATCTCTTTAGCTGAAATTTGGCTTCCTATTCCGAAATTTTTGGTTGAGTACTTCTTGTTTAATATAAGTTTGGTTTTTGGTCTTCCAAATGTTTCGGTTTTAATGCTGCTGATGAGAGGTAACTCCTTGAAATGCGTCGTATACAGCATAGTATAAATTAACTATATCTAATATAAGTATCTTTGGATTTTTATTTTGAAACTCCTGGGATGATGCCTCTGCTGGTGGACCCTATGTCCCCGAGGGTATTCGCCAACCCAGTCGTCAGACTTGTCTGACATGATTATTCATTGATTTGTTACAGAAATTTCCAGTATTTAGCAAAATTCAAAAATAATAGAAATACTAAGGGTTCATTCCTTGTATTGCACATGGTAGATCTCCTTAGCTGAAATTTGGCTTCCTATTTCGAAATTTTTGGTTGAGTACTTCTTGTTTAATATAAGTTTGGTTTTTGGTCTTCCAAATGTTTCGGTTTTAATGCTGCTGATGAGAGGTAACTCCTTGAAATGCGTCGTATACAGCATAGTATAAATTAACTATATCTAATATAAGTATCTTTGGATTTTTATTTTGAAACTCCTGGGATGATGCCTCTGCTGGTGGACCCTAGGTCCCCGAGGGTATTCGCCAACCCAGTCGTCAGACTTGTCTGACATGATTATTCATTGATTTGTTACAGAAATTTCCAGTATTTAGCAAAATTCAAAAATAATAGAAATACTAAGGGTTCATTCCTTGTATTGCACATGGTAGATCTCTTTAGCTGAAATTTGGCTTCCTATTTCGAAATTTTTGGTTGAGTACTTCTTGTTTAATATAAGTTTGGTTTTTGGTCTTCCAAATGTTTCGGTTTAAATGCTGCTGATGAGAGGTAACTCCTTGAAATGCGTCGTATACAGCATAGTATAAATTAACTATATCTAATATAAGTATCTTTGGATTTTTCTTTTGAAACTCCTGGGATGATGCCTCTGCTGGTGGACCCTAGGTCCCCGAGGGTATTCGCCAACCCAGTCGTCAGACTTGTCTGACATGATTATTCATTGATTTGTTACAGAAATTTCCAGTATTTAGCAAAATTCAAAAATAATAGAAATACTAAGGGTTCATTCCTTGTATTGCACATGGTAGATCTCCTTAGCTGAAATTTGGCTTCCTATTTCGAAATTTTTGGTTGAGTACTTCTTGTTTAATATAAGTTTGGTTTTTGGTCTTCCAAATGTTTCGGTTTTAATGCTGCTGATGAGAGGTAACTCCTTGAAATGCGTCGTATACAGCATAGTATAAATTAACTATATCTAATATAAGTATCTTTGGATTTTTATTTTGAAACTCCTGGGATGATGCCTCTGCTGGTGGACCCTAGGTCCCCGAGGGTATTCGCCAACCCAGTCGTCAGACTTGTCTGACATGATTATTCATTGATTTGTTACAGAAATTTCCAGTATTTAGCAAAATTCAAAAATAATAGAAATACTAAGGGTTCATTCCTTGTATTGCACATGGTAGATCTCCTTAGCTGAAATTTGGCTTCCTATTTCGAAATTTTTGGTTGAGTACTTCTTGTTTAATATAAGTTTGGTTTTTGGTCTTCCAAATGTTTCGGTTTCAATGCTGCTGATGAGAGGTAACTCCTTCAAATGCGTCGTATACAGCATAGTATAAATTAACTATATCTAATATAAGTATCTTTGGATTTTTATTTTGAAACTCCTGGGGTGATGCCTCTGCTGGTGGACCCTAGGTCCCCGAGGGTATTCGCCAACCCAGTCGTCAGACTTGTCTGACATGATTATTCATTGATTTGTTACAGAAATTTCCAGTATTTAGCAAAATTCAAAAATAATAGAAATACTAAGGGTTCATTCCTTGTATTGCACATGGTAGATCTCCTTAGCTGAAATTTGGCTTCCTATTTCGAAATTTTTGGTTGAGTACTTCTTGTTTAATATAAGTTTGGTTTTTGGTCTTCCAAATGTTTCGGTTTTAATGCTGCTGATGAGAGGTAACTCCTTGAAATGCGTCGTATACAGCATAGTATAAATTAACTATATCTAATATAAGTATCTTTGGATTTTTATTTTGAAACTCCTGGGATGATGCCTCTGCTGGTGGACCCTAGGTCTTCGAGGGTATTCGCCAACCCAGTCGTCAGACTTGTCTGACATGATTATTCATTGATTTGTTACAGAAATTTCCAGTATTTAGCAAAATTCAAAAATAATAGAAATACTAAGGGTTCATTCCTTGTATTGCACATGGTAGATCTCCTTAGCTGAAATTTGGCTTCCTATTTCGAAATTTTTGGTTGAGTACTTCTTGTTTAATATAAGTTTGGTTTTTGGTCTTCCAAATGTTTCGGTTTTAATGCTGCTGATGAGAGGTAACTCCTTGAAATGCGTCGTATACAGCATAGTATAAATTAACTATATCTAATATAAGTATCTTTGGATTTTTATTTTGAAACTCCTGGGATGATGCCTCTGCTGGTGGACCCTAGGTCCCCGAGGGTATTCGCCAACCCAGTCGTCAGACTTGTCTGACATGATTATTCATTGATTTGTTACAGAAATTTCCAGTATTTAGCAAAATTCAAAAATAATAGAAATACTAAGGGTTCATTCCTTGTATTGCACATGGTAGATCTCCTTAGCTGAAATTTGGCTTCCTATTTCGAAATTTTTGGTTGAGTACTTCTTGTTTAATATAAGTTTGGTTTTTGGTCTTCCAAATGTTTCGGTTTTAATGCTGCTGATGAGAGGTAACTCCTTGAAATGCGTCGTATACAGCATAGTATAAATTAACTATATCTAATATAAGTATCTTTGGATTTTTATTTTGAAACTCCTGGGATGATGCCTCTGCTGGTGGACCCTAGGTCTTCGAGGGTATTCGCCAACCCAGTCGTCAGACTTGTCTGACATGATTATTCATTGATTTGTTACAGAAATTTCCAGTATTTAGCAAAATTCAAAAATAATAGAAATACTAAGGGTTCATTCCTTGTATTGCACATGGTAGATCTCCTTAGCTGAAATTTGGCTTCCTATTTCGAAATTTTTGGTTGAGTACTTCTTGTTTAATATAAGTTTGGTTTTTGGTCTTCCAAATGTTTCGGTTTCAATGCTGCTGATGAGAGGTAACTCCTTGAAATGCGTCGTATACAGCATAGTATAAATTAACTATATCTAATATAAGTATCTTTGGATTTTTATTTTGAAACTCCTGGGGTGATGCCTCTGCTGGTGGACCCTAGGTCCCCGAGGGTATTCGCCAACCCAGTCGTCAGACTTGTCTGACATGATTATTCATTGATTTGTTACAGAAATTTCCAGTATTTAGCAAAATTCAAAAATAATAGAAATACTAAGGGTTCATTCCTTGTATTGCACATGGTAGATCTCCTTAGCTGAAATTTGGCTTCCTATTTCGAAATTTTTGGTTGAGTACTTCTTGTTTAATATAAGTTTGGTTTTTGGTCTTCCAAATGTTTCGGTTTTAATGCTGCTGATGAGAGGTAACTCCTTGAAATGCGTCGTATACAGCATAGTATAAATTAACTATATCTAATATAAGTATCTTTGGATTTTTATTTTGAAACTCCTGGGATGATGCCTCTGCTGGTGGACCCTAGGTCTTCGAGGGTATTCGCCAACCCAGTCGTCAGACTTGTCTGACATGATTATTCATTGATTTGTTACAGAAATTTCCAGTATTTAGCAAAATTCAAAAATAATAGAAATACTAAGGGTTCATTCCTTGTATTGCACATGGTAGATCTCCTTAGCTGAAATTTGGCTTCCTATTTCGAAATTTTTGGTTGAGTACTTCTTGTTTAATATAAGTTTGGTTTTGGGTCTTCCAAATGTTTCGGTTTTAATGCTGCTGATGAGAGGTAACTCCTTGAAATGCGTCGTATACAGCATAGTATAAATTAACTATATCTAATATAAGTATCTTTGGATTTTTATTTTGAAACTCCTGGGATGATGCCTCTGCTGGTGGACCCTAGGTCCCCGAGAGTATTCGCCAACCCAGTCGTCAGACTTGTCTGACATAATTATTCATTGATTTGTTACAGAAATTTCCAGTATTTAGCAAAATTCAAAAATAATAGAAATACTAAGGGTTCATTCCTTGTATTGCACATGGTAGATCTCCTTAGCTGAAATTTGGCTTCCTATTTCGAAATTTTTGGTTGAGTACTTCTTGTTTAATATAAGTTTGGTTTTTGGTCTTCCAAATGTTTCGGTTTTAATGCTGCTGATGAGAGGTAACTCCTTGAAATGCGTCGTATACAGCATAGTATAAATTAACTATATCTAATATAAGTATCTTTGGATTTTTATTTTGAAACTCCTGGGATGATGCCTCTGCTGGTGGACCCTATGTCCCCGAGGGTATTCGCCAACCCAGTCGTCAGACTTGTCTGACATAATTATTCATTGATTTGTTACAGAAATTTCCAGTATTTAGCAAAATTCAAACATAATAGAAATACTAAGGGTTCATTCCTTGTATTGCACATGGTAGATCTCCTTAGCTGAAATTTGGCTTCCTATTTCGAAATTTTTGGTTGAGTACTTCTTGTTTAATATAAGTTTGGTTTTTGGTCTTCCAAATGTTTCGGTTTTAATGCTGCTGATGAGAGGTAACTCCTTGAAATGCGTCGTATACAGCATAGTATAAATTAACTATATCTAATATAAGTATCTTTGGATTTTTATTTTGAAACTCCTGGGATGATGCCTCTGCTGGTGGACCCTAGGTCCCCGAGGGTATTCGCCAACCCAGTCGTCAGACTTGTCTCACATGATTATTCATTGATTTGTTACAGAAATTTCCAGTATTTAGCAAAATTCAAAAATAATAGAAATTCTAAGGGTTCATTCCTTGTATTGCACATGGTAGATCTCCTTAGCTGAAATTTGGCTTCCTATTTCGAAATTTTTGGTTGAGTACTTCTTGTTTAATATAAGTTTGGTTTTGGTATTCCAAATGTTTCGGTTTTAATGCTGCTGATGAGAGGTAACTCCTTCAAATGCGTCGTATACAGCATAGTATAAATTAACTATATCTAATATAAGTATCTTTGGATTTTTATTTTGAAACTCCTGGGATGATGCCTCTGCTGGTGGACCCTAGGTCCCCGAGGGTATTCGCCAACCCAGTCGTCAGACTTGTCTGACATGATTATTCATTGATTTGTTACAGAAATTTCCAGTATTTAGCAAAATTCAAAAATAATAGAAATACTAAGGGTTCATTCCTTGTATTGCATATGGTAGATCTCCTTAGCTGAAATTTGGCTTCCTATTTCGAAATTTTTGGTTGAGTACTTCTTGTTTAATATAAGTTTGGTTTTTGGTCTTCCAAATGTTTCGGTTTTAATGCTGCTGATGAGAGGTAACTCCTTGAAATGCGTCGTATACAGCATAGTATAAATTAACTATATCTAATATAAGTATCTTTGGATTTTTATTTTGAAACTCCTGGGATGATGCCTCTGCTGGTGGACCCTATGTCCCCGAGGGTATTCGCCAACCCAGTCGTCAGACTTGTCTGACATGATTATTCATTGATTTGTTACAGAAATTTCCAGTATTTAGCAAAATTCAAAAATAATAGAAATACGAAGGGTTCATTCCTTGTATTGCACATGGTAGATCTCCTTAGCTGAAATTTGGCTTCCTATTTCGAAATTTTTGGTTGAGTACTTCTTGTTTAATATAAGTTTGGTTTTTGGTCTTCCAAATGTTTCGGTTTTAATGCTGCTGATGAGAGGTAACTCCTTGAAATGCGTCGTATACAGCATAGTATAAATTAACTATATCTAATATAAGTATCTTTGGATTTTTATTTTGAAACTCCTGGGATGATGCCTCTGCTGGTGGACCCTAGGTCCCCGAGGGTATTCGCCAACCCAGTCTTCAGACTTGTCTGACATGATTATTCATTGATTTGTTACAGAAATTTCCAGTATTTAGCAAAATTCAAAAATAATAGAAATACTAAGGGTTCATTCCTTGTATTGCACATGGTAGATCTCTTTAGCTGAAATTTGGCTTCCTATTTCGAAATTTTTGGTTGAGTACTTCTTGTTTAATATAAGTTTGGTTTTTGGTCTTCCAAATGTTTCGGTTTTAATGCTGCTGATGAGAGGTAACTCCTTGAAATGCGTCGTATACAGCATAGTATAAATTAACTATATCTAATATAAGTATCTTTGGATTTTTATTTTGAAACTCCTGGGATGATGCCTCTGCTGGTGGACCCTATGTCCCCGAGGGTATTCGCCAACCCAGTCGTCAGACTTGTCTGACATGATTATTCATTGATTTGTTACAGAAATTTCCAGTATTTAGCAAAATTCAAAAATAATAGAAATACTAAGGGTTCATTCCTTGTATTGCACATGGTAGATCTCCTTAGCTGAAATTTGGCTTCCTATTTCGAAATTTTTGGTTGAGTACTTCTTGTTTAATATAAGTTTGGTTTTTGGTCTTCCAAATGTTTCGGTTTTAATGCTGCTGATGAGAGGTAACTCCTTGACATGCGTCGTATACAGCATAGTATATCTAATATAAGTATCTTTGGATTTTTATTTTTATTTAGAAGTGTTCAAACATTGGACTACACATCGAAAGTCCAACAGACGTGAAAATAAAGGTTTATAACAAAACATGGAACACATTCTGCGACATGATATTTATATGACTATGGTATTACATGAATAAGATCGGCCCGTAACACTGTTAATGGAAATCTATAGTTGTGTGGCACTTTTATTATATGACCTATGATTCAAGTGACTTTGATATCACAAAAATAAGGCTGATATGCCACACTTTCAATGAAAATCTATAGCCGTTTGGCACTTGTCTCATGCAACTTTGATATCATATAAATAAGGTCCGTATGCCACACTGTCAATGGAAATATATAGTTGTGTGGCACTTTTATTATGCCACCTAAAATTTTGCGACTAATATTGCAAAAATAAGGTCGATGTGCTACATGGAAATCTATAGTTGTGTGGCACTCGTATTGTGCGACATGTTATTTATGTGAATTTGATATCACATGAATAATATCGGTCTGCCACACTGTCAATGGAAATTTATAGTTGTTGGCACTTTTAATAATTTAAGTGACTTTGATATCACAATAAGGTCGGCATACTACACTGCAAATGGAAATCGTTAGTTGGGTGACTCTTTTCTTATTCGACATATGATTTTTGTGACTTTGATATCAACACAAATAAGGCCGATGTGCCACACTGTCAATGAAAATCTATAGTTGTGTGGCACTTTTCTTATGCAACATATAATTTATGCAACTTTGATATCATATAAATAAGGTCGGCATGTCAATGGAAATCTATAGTTGTGCGTCACTCTTATTATGCCACAAACGATATCGCAAAATTAATGTCGGTGTTCAACATGGAAATTGTAATACAATGGTCATAAGCAAAAAGAGTTAGAAAAATAAATATTAGAAAAAGTACAACAAGTTCAAATTTACTATATGTCACAATGTACAATAATTATATAAAACACAATAAATAATCGGGATGAAGGCTTGTTTAGACTAGATTATAAAATAATGAGTATTTATCAGTTTTACTATCCATATCTCAAGTGTGGTAGTTATTGTATAAAAAGTGTTTAATACTTGGATAAAGTGTTGATGATTCGGTCATCATAAATATATAGTGAACTTTATTACCAGTTAAAAGAGTTAATTAAACAGATAGTGATGACCACCTAGGTTTTCCGGTCAGCGAGGAATATTTAAATGGTTTTTCATTTTAATGGTACCTATTTTATGTTTGATTTGTTTACCTTATTTTTTAATGGTACCTATTTTATGTTTGATTTGGTTACATTTATTTTAAATTGCCGAGGAATCAATTAACACGTTCTGTGTTTGGGAACGTGACAAAACAGTATAAAAAGAGAACCCAGCGAGAAGTTAAGAAGACCGTGCCTCGAAATACTGGCTAGAGACATAGCTATTATTATCTGTTTATCTGTTTGCTGGTTATTGTTTTTCACTTGGACTTTATATACAGAATTGTTTAGTGTAGTTAACATTAAAGACTTTTATAGAACACAGTGTAAAGTACTACCCATTTTAATAGACGGTCACGAGCTATAGGGTTACAAAATCTAAAGTTGTGTGGCACTCTTATTGTGCGACATTGTCATTTGAAATCGTGACTTGAGTGGCACTGTTATTTTGTGACCTTGCAAGCTCTTTTTAGGAAATGAATTTAAGATAAAAAATTATCCTATTTTATACCAGTGTCAAGAAATCGCAAAACTAAGGTTGATGCGCCACATTCTTGATTGATTCAATAGCATCAAATATATTGTTGCAAGTCGGTCAATTACATATTTTATTAACCAGTAATTTTTATTCTAATTTGACTTGGAAGTATAGCATAGAAAAAGAGGGGGGTGTGTTTGGTCTGCAATTTATTCTAATTTACGTGATGGAATTCAAATTTCTTTTCCACAGAATTGTTGATATGAAATGAACATGTGTATCTTCTATTCCTATTTGCTATATATATATATATATATATATATATTTCTTCATTTAAGATTTTGAAAGTCTGTATTGAAAAGGAGTGTTGGTTTTCTGTTCTCTTATCCACAACCCCTCCAAAGCCATGGCGGCAATAAAAAAAACTAAACAGATGTCTTATCCTGAACCAAAGATGTCTGTAAGAATTTTGATTTGACGTAATTTTTTATAGGTCATTTTTCTCCAAATTTCGATAATGTCCAAAAATATGACAATTTCAAGATCCTGATATAGGCAACTGAATTATATGAGTTCAAAAGACTGTGTGACATTTTGTAATCCAGCATTAATATATACATGTGTATTTGCAAATCATAGTCTACTGATTTATGTGGCATTAATACATTTGACTTTGTTATAATAATAAAAAATGTGACAATTTTTGGAATTATTTTTTGACATTATTCCATTTGACTATGTAACAATAATTCAAAGACTGATTTATTTGACATTTTTCTATTTGACTATGTGACATTTTTTTGACTATGTGATATTATGTTTAATCCAGGTTTAATATATAAGTCCATTTGGCAAGGTGACATTAATCCGCTTGACTGACAATTATCCAAATACTATGTGACATTTTTCATCCAGATTTAATATACATTTACATAACCGGTACATGGTCCACTAGATAATGTGACATTAATCCATTTAATTATGTGACATGTATGTATTCCTTTAAACTGTTACTTGTATTCAATCATACAATTAGTTTTTTCAATGTTAATTTTCACCAGGTTGGAAATGGGTCTCATTTAGAAGTACTGTAAGGAAAATAAATGAAATACTTGTGTGATTTCAAAAATTATAGAACAGTCGATTTCCAAGACATGCCTTTCTTATATTTAAATAAACATTCTTCGTAAAATGAATTACTTTCATTGCATCTGATCTCAAAAATGTTCACTTGGCAATAAACTGTGTAATGTGTGTTAAAATGTACCCATCAGATTACAATTGATTACATACTATAAAATGAAATATTTCTTAAAAAATTCAAAGCACATGGATGGAAACAATATAGATGAAAGGCTATAAATAGATACTTCCTGTAAGATGCTCTACGCACAATATCGACCATAAAACATTTTCAATTTCAAAAAATTACCTGAAGATGGTTAAACTTTATAATATTCAAATTTCGAAACTTCACAAACGAAAACAAAAACATTTAGTTCAGTTGCAGTGGACAAAGGGATGAAAGGATGTAACTCAAACTAAACGCAAATGGACGTCCATAAAACGTCCAAAAGTGTTTCCCAAAAAAATATGTGATATTTAACTGATGGAATTTAACTGTCACATAACGTCTATTTTTATGATTTTTTTTTTCATTTTTTATGTGAAAGTCACATACAATGAATTGGTCACATAAACATCATTTTGGCCCACTAAAAGTCACATAATCTGCATTTCCCGAACAGGGACAGACAGACGGACGGGGGAGATAACAATATCCCTGAACTGAAGTGTGGGGAGAAGGAAGCAATATCACACGTAATAACATGAAGGCATTTTGTCTTAGACTAATCGGAGCGATCTGAAACGAGTTTAGTGTAGTCCTGTCTTAATCTTAATCTGGTAAGAACGTTGTTGAATGACACACATCCACAGTAAATCCAGATAAAGTGTTGGATGTATACATACAGTACAGATCATTTAAAACATTACCCCCAAGCAGACATTTAAAACAGAGATTACGACCGGTCCAAGTTAACATAAACAAGAGATTATGACTGGTCCGTTTGGTCATAATCTCTGAATAAAGGTAACATGGGGACAGAAATTGTCCTAATGACTGTTCTTATGCCCATGACTAGGACCTTGTCTTGTTCGTCCTGAGGACAGAGCATGCACTAAGTTTGTTCTGGCGACCGTTTTGGTCCTCATGATCAAATCTATCTCTGCTTTCGGCGCAATCGTTGTATTCCAAATGTATTTTAGCTCGGCGCATCCGAAATTTACATTCTTTAAATCAAAACAAATAGTTGACTTCTAAGACGTTCATCTGATTTTGCTAAAATGTTTAATGTTAAATAAAGTACGAAGACTTAGGGACGAGATCAAAAGTTCAATGTCAGATAAAAAACTTAATTCAAATAGTTTGGGGGTGGGGGGGGGGGGTAAAAATCGCTACAAGTTTTGTTATCCGACATCGATTTTCGGATAAGGCCATATTGGTCAATCAATTTTTCTCAAATTAAGTTAAGAGGGGGGTGGGGGGTCAGTGAAAAAACTATGTGAATTAAGTTTTTAATCCTACGTTGAACTTTTGATCTCGTCCCTTACAAAATTATTCGTATTTTAGTATTTTTGATTTTTAGGTAACTTTTTTTCCTTTTAACCGTTAATTTTTATTATTTTTTTTCATTGTATTTATTTATCATACCTTACTATCCTACTTCATGTTTCCTTAGGGAATAATAATTTGCATTAAAAAAAATTATTATTGTTTTTTCTTATTATTTGATTTTTGTTTCTTTCTATTATTATTTGACTTCTAGGTTCAATTTTTTTTTTAGATGTTGTTCATATCAGATTAATTTGTGTGATATAAGATTACTGTGACTTTTTATATTGATATCTTTTTTCTAAAGTAAAAATACATGACTTTTCAAACCTGACATATGCTTATCTTATGTTTTTATGAAGTTTTGAAATGATTTTAGTTCATAAATTACTTACGGTATCTTAAAAGGCTTCTCTGTGACTTACTGTAATACATTTTAGATGAATATTTTCAATTTCACAGTGAAAAAACACAAAATTTAGCTTTTCAACCAATATTATGTTCATGCTTAGTCAAATTATAGTGTGCGATATATGACAAAAGTGATTTTTGTTATAACAGAAGACTTTTTGAAAGTGAAAATACAAGTTTGACATGTACTTATTTAATACCTCTAAGAATTGTTCACATGAGTTAAGTTCATAAATTTGATTCGGTATCCTAAAAAGTTTCTCGTTCACTTACCCTAATATTTTCTTGATAAAAAAAATTTGAAATTTAGAGAGAAATCAGGCAAACTTTAACTTTTCAAACATTTTAAGGATGATACTTAGTTAAATTTAGCCATAAAAGATTATGCGATATAGGATAAATATGATTTTTGTTAAAATGCTACTAATTTTTAAAGAAAAAAAAATACATGTTTCTAACTTTTCAGATGCTTTCTTTTACTTTCATTCATTTTGATAGACAGTTAGTTGATAAATTTGCTACCGGTTTCAACAAAAGTCTCTCTGCGACTCACCATAGTACTTTTCTGATGAAAAAAATTTCAATATTACAGTGCAAAAATAGAAAATTTAGCTTTTGAACCAATTTTAGGTTGAATTTTAATCAAATTCAACTCTATCTGTGTGTGATATAGATGACAAAAGTGATTTTTGTTAAAACAGATGTGTAATTACAAGTGAAAACATATGTTTCAAACTTGATAGATAAATATTTTATACTTTTAGGAATTTTTGACATGAATTTAGGTCAAACAATTTGATACAGTATCTTCAGAAGCTTCTCTGCAAATTTACCGTAATACTTGTTTCATAAAAATAATCAATTTTGCATTGAAAAAACACAAAAGCTAGCTTTTCAAAAATTTGTGAGATGATACTGAGTTCAATTTAGCCATATAAGACTGTGCATTATAAGAGAAATGTGATTTTTTTTATAATGCTACTATTTTTAAAGAACATAGACAAGATTCTAACTTGTCATATGCTTATTTTTACTTTCATTAATTTTTTATAGAAATTTAGTTGATAAAATTGTTATAATAGCCAAAAAAGCTTCTCTGCTACTTACCGTAATATTTTTTTTGATGAACACATTTATAAATTTTAGAACGAAAAAACACAAAAATTAGCTTTTCAAACATTTTTAGGATCATACTTACTTAAATCTAGGCATATAAGATTGTGCGATATAGGATAAAAATAAATTGTGTTATGATGCTACTGTTTTTTAAGGATAAGATACAAGTTTCTAACTTGTCAGATGCTTTTTTTCACTTTTATTCATTTTGTTGGAAGGTAGTTGATAAATGTGTAACCGTATCTAAAAAACGCCTCTCTGCGTCTTAGCGTACCATTTTTTTATGAAAAAAGTTCAATTTCACAGTGAAGAAACACATAATTAAGCTTTTAACGTTTAATTAAATTTTTCTCTATCAGTGTTTGTGATATATGACAAAAGTGATTTTTATGAAGTTTTGATATGAATTTAGTACATACATTTCTTACGGTATCTTAAAAGGCTTCTCTGTGACTTACCGTTATACATTTTAGATGAAATGATTTCAATCTCACAGTGAAAAAAAAAAACACAAAATTAAGCTATTTAACCAATATAATGTTCATACTTAGTCACATTAGGCCACACAAGAGTGTGCGATATGAGACAAAAGTGGTGTTTGTTACAACAAAAGTGTTTTTAAAGTAAAAATATTAGTTTCAACTTAAAATATAGTTCATTTATACATTTATGAAGCTTTGACATGAATGTAGTTCAGAAAATATCATAGAGTATCTTAAAAAGTTTCACTGCGACTAACTGTAATACTTGTCAGATAAAATAAAATCAATTTCGCTGTGGAAAAAAACAACATTTAGCCTTACAAACATTTTTAGGATGATACATAGTTAAATGTAGTCATACAAGGAGTGCGAAATAAGACTTTAACAGATATCTCTAATGTACCTGAAATAATAACAATCCAAAGATACTAATATTACTGAAGTATTTTTTTCAAATTCAAGTTTCAGTATTGACTTGACATAAACATTTATACTTTTTATTTTATTTTATATCTGAAAACTTATAATCTATATGTTCTTTAACTAGTATCACATGGAATTCATATTATTTATAAAAAAAAAAAAAAAAAAAAGGACAAATATACCTAAGGAGCAATCAAAAAAACGTAATCCATTGGACAGACAAACCCGGGAAGACAAACGAACAACCACAAGCACAACAAATAAACACAGAAAACTAAAAACAATGAACAACACGAACTCCTATAAAAACCAGGAGTGAACCCAGGTGCTCCGGAAGGGTAAGCAGTTCCTGCTCCGTATACGGCACCCGTCGTGAAGTTCAACAAGGTCAATCCGGTGGAAGTCACAAATCGTAGGGGTCACATGAAAGGTTACGACAGTGGGAACAGGTCCAACATCATCTTAGATATTGGAACACTGTAATGGTCAATCAATTCATGATGACGACCGTAAAATTTCTTAAGTGATGACATCAACTTATCCCTGATAAAACCCTGGTTAAGAAGCTTTTGTGACAGCAGTAATCCTCTTTGTCGAAAGTCAGGGTAACTCACGCATGCCCTTGAAAATCGGATAAGCTGAGAAACGTAGACGCCATATGCAGGCGATGCTGGTATATTGCTACTCAAGAAGGGAAAATTAACAATAGGAAAGTTGAAGTCATCACGTTTGTCATAAAGTTTTGTCTTCAAACGTCCCTCATAGTCTATTTTAAGAAATAAATCCAAATATGAAGCGGACTTTGGTGTATCTGTAGTATCCTTAATTTCAAGCTCACTGGGGTAGATAAGATGTAGAAAGTCTTGGAATTTGTCGTTATTTAACGACAACACATCATCTATATAACGAAAAGTGAAATTAAAGGATTGGGCTAGTTTCTTTTTGTTTTCATGTAGTAACCCTTGAATGAAGTCCGCTTCATATGAGTACAGAAACAGATCGGCGAGGAGAGGAGCACAGTTGGTTCCCATTGGAATGCCGATTGTTTGTTGAAAAATTAGACCGCCAAATTCAACGAATATGTTGTCTATGAGAAAATCTAACATGTTTGTAATTTCATCTTCAGAATACTTTTTGTCAGAATCAGAGTGGTTCTTCACGAAATAAGACTTTTCTCTACCTAGAACAAGGAATTTATACCTGCGTGTCCCATTTTTCTTGAAAAAACATTGATGAACTAGTTGCTTTAAGCGATCTTTTAATTGAGAATGTGGTATGGTAGTGTAGAGTGTAGAGAAGTCGAAAGTTTTTATGCTGTTGCATGTAGCCAAAGATTTTGATTTTAGATATTGAAGTAAATTTTTGGAGTTTTTAAGAATCCACATCTGATTGACGCCACTGGTGGAATATGATGTTTCACAGTAATTCTGAAGGCCCTCTTTAACACATGTCAATATGGATGTTAAAATCTTTGAAAGAGGTTTTGTAGAGCAATTAGCTGACCCAGCAATGTACCTTTGTTTAAACGGATTCTTATGTAGTTTAGGAATCCAATAAAGAGCAGGAAGGTCCATTTCTTCATCCTTTGTAGAAATGCCAAAGGAATGAAGAACGGTCTTGTGGTTATCAAGGACTTCCTGCTTAGTGAGTGTGGTCGGTGTATAGGTTGGGTTACCCGCAGTGTTATCTATTCCCAATTCGTTTCTAAGACACTCAAAATAATAGTTCTTACAAACAAAAACGATGTTATTGGGGGCCTTGTTTATTTCATTTGACAATAAGAATAACTTTGCGTACATTACAACTTATTAAAATTGGAACCAAACATATCAATATAAATATTTATAATTTTTGCGCGGAATATTATTTACTCATTATAACATGATCAACCAATTATAATAAAATAACATTTTATTTATCCCCGTGTAATCGTTTTTCGTCCTAGGACGACGCATGCGCATTTCGCATTTAGCAAAAAAATTATGATTCAAATCTCTGGTTTTGTCAAGAGAATTGCGGGTGCACAGTTGAATAAATCGGAGCAGAGATTTGAAAAATTAATAAAGCAGAGATTATGACGGGTTCTAATCTCTGGTTTTAGGTCCTGGAGCAGAGATTTGAACAAGATATTATGTTAACTTGAAGTTTAACTTGAGGTTATGTTTTAAATGAGCCGTACTGTAGACTGGATCAAAAATAGGAAGTTCAATATTGAATAAAACGTCTCAAGTGCTATTTAACAGTGGTATGACTATACTTTGACACTGATAACAGTTTTATCGTTTTCTTGTGGTTAGATACCCCACGCTGTTATAACATTTTTGGCCTTATCAACGGCACCATTTGTCAGTTTTCTTCAAGTTTCCTATACGTAATTTTTATTCTTTTGACCATATATTTGCAGTGCTTATGATTATTTGCTGTGATACTGTTCTCGTCTTTCCATTTTCGAAATTCAGCTGTACGATTTTTGACGCACCGTAAAAGTGTTCCGTTTAAAGGTATACCAAAACAGTTCAACGCCAGTACTACATTTCTGCAAATCCATCAGATGTCAGAGCTAAATATACCGTTTATGTAGCAGTGCCATGGTTAAACAAAAGAAAACTTGTCATGGATAAATTGCATTCCACTCAAGTAACAATTGGATATAAATAAAAGAAAAAAATCAAATCCGTCGAAAAATAGTAATACCTCTTTATTGGAAAAACAATTAGGGCATGAACTTTCAAGTTTGAAAGTAAGGATAATAGAAATATTTAACCAGGTTCTTAATTCTCCTCTAAGATAAAAATGGTTATCGACATAAATGATTTTTAGTGGCTTTGAAAATGGAATTTTGCAAATGACTTCTTTTTATTCACCTAATAAAACTTAAAAACTACGTCGCATACTGATATTTTGATGACTGACATCCTTGAATTCTATTTGATTTCATGTCTTCTTCAACCGTCTTTATACACCACATTTTTCAAAATGATTTAAATAAAATTTTGGAAAATACTATTTGTTATAGTCCAACTGATTACTGAAAAAATGTGGGTTTGGTGATAAGAGCATCAGATTTCGCATGGTGGTAGTAATAGAAACCCTAAACAATATTAGCTATGGACCCCCTTGAAAATTCAAAATAGCGGCCTTTTTCAACATGGCCGCCATTGAATATAAGATTGACGTATTTGCATGTTGTAAGTTGCAAACAGTTTTTGCTTTGACTTAACAGGGATGAAAATAGACAACAAATGATGAAATGGGATAAAAAAATTAAGGCTAAATAATTTATTTTTTTTCATTTTAGGCACATAACAGCTAGTATGGTAAGAGCCATGTGCATTAAAAATTGTCCACAGCATAATTATTTTGAAGTAAGATAAATAATTGCCCCATCAATGAATAATAATTAAAGCCTGCAAGGACTTGGATAGTTCAGGAAGCATATACATAGGTATATCGAACATCTATTCTGATTAATTAATTCTGAATTACCAGGTCATGTTTTCATCGGAAGCTCAAGCCTACTGTATTAAAATGGGTTAAATACTGGCAAATGACTACGGAATTGTCGACTAAGGTATGCTAAGTTATCAGGGACTTTACACCTAGATAGAGATCTGCTGAACATTGTGGTTATATATATATATATATATATATGTATGTGTTACATATGTATATTTCAGTAATAAATTGATTATTGATCTCAGTTGATGCAATGTTTCATTTAATTTTAGAAGAGGTAA
This sequence comes from Mytilisepta virgata, assembly GCA_028015205.1. Classification (NCBI taxonomy): domain Eukaryota; kingdom Metazoa; phylum Mollusca; class Bivalvia; order Mytilida; family Mytilidae; genus Mytilisepta; species Mytilisepta virgata. Next base: position 30,805,098 of record CM051511.1, on the reverse strand, counting down.
GTATTTCTTTCAAATTCTTATTTCGTTTCTACGCAATAATTGGTTTATTTACAAACATGTTTTATTTCCTCGTCATTAACTATACTGCTTCAGTGTTTTACGATAGCTCGTCTAAGCTGTTTAATATGTGAGCTGAATTATCGTATGAATGATAGCGGAGTGGGGGGATTTTGTTCTTATTTTTCACACTCAACATGTCATTCCATTTTAATTGTTCTACGTTCTTTTTTATACTTTTAATTTCAGTGTTTTCGTATCACCGGTCAATTAAGCGATCAGTGAAGTCATGCTGTCTGTTCGCATGGTCGAATTATTTAACAATGTCCTGATTTCCACAATCCATAACCAAGAAGAAACCATCCCGGTATTTGCAAAAGTATAGAATTGTCTTCAATTTTTTCTAGGTTAGCCCCTCGAATTTGACTTGTCTTGTTCTTATCAGCGGCATGATTACTATATTCCCATTAGATTTCAATGAGGTCAATGTTGCCTCGTCAGTTTTTGTAAGATTACTATTTGCCCCTTTTATGCAAATCTATATATTTCTAAGCATGTGTTGAAGATGGATGTCTCTAGTGTTGTGTTCAACTTTTTAATGCAACATTATTATTACCATACTTACGGGATTAGAGCTGTTATGTGAATTGCGGTGCTAAGATGGGATGTGGACAGGTTCAATCCTCTATAAACTGACAAGGCAGTATTGCACTCATTAAGAACAACACAACGGTTATATGTGACAAAGATGAATACATACGGGAAGCATTTAGACAAATAAGTAGTGATTTACATTATGACGAAATCGAAATCTTTCATACAGATGAATATAAACAAAAACATAATGAGCATGGTGTACGAAATGCATTGACATACCTAACAGAAAAACATGTTATGTGAGCAGACCGGTTATATATGCGTCCAAAAATACTCAAATTAGATCCAACAATCATTGATATGATACAGGAGGATAAAACATTTTACATAGAAGCTAATAAAGGGTAGACCCATCGTCTCTCTATGTGGTAAATCATTGGGGCAGGTAGTGCGTTTCATAGACAAACTTCTACTACCAGCAGTCCTCCAACAACCTACATATACTGTATAAGAGATTCCATAGATTTCATTCATAAAATCGGACTCATAAAGATCCCTCCAAAAGCCAAATTAATAGGGGTTGACCTAGAGAAAACGTACATGAACTGAACACACTACGAATTGGTTGAATTGATTAAAAATGCCTGGCCTATTATAGAGCGCAGCGAAAAGGAATTTCCGATTTCTCCTCTGGAAGAAACTTTGAGTTCGGTGATAAGAAATTTTGCCATTACTGACCTTAGGGTTTTTGAAAAAATCGAAACAATTGTTCGTATATCCAGAAAGAGATAAAATTATATACGTTTGCAGATACAGGGACGATCTCTTTCTGGTTATGGATTGTAAGAATCAGGAATAGATTTGAAAATAGATTCTTGATATCACAAGCTATCTAAAAACAAAGATCATCACATCACTGATCATCTGCCTTCAATGGGTTCATAAAAGGGGAAATGATAAGGTCTAAGAGATGTACCAATGATGGGCAAGATTTCCAGAGTCAGTGTAAAAACTTCACTGATCGCTTACTTGACCGGGAATACGAACGCAGTGAAATTGAAAGTTAATGATGAGGAAATAAAACATATTTGTTGTAAATAAAACAATAATTGCGTACAAACAAAATAAGAATTTGAAAGAAAAACTCTAACCTCTTATAAATTGAAATAATACATTGCATCAACTAAGATCAACAATCCATGTATTACTATGGAATATACATGTAACACACGTTTTTTTACAACCACTGGGTATATGCCACTGCTTGTGGACTGTTAGTTCCCGAGGGCATTAGCAGCCTAATAGCCAGAACCTTTGTCCTAGCATGGCTTTAAATTTCCGTTCAAAATTTGACAAAAATTACCAGAAATTTCCAAGGCTCTTTCTTTTGATCTAGAAGTAAGCGATAGTTCAGTTTGGATACCTTTTTGTTTTAATTGTTTTGTTTTGTGATGGTTGTGTTTATTAATTCATCATTATATATCGGTTTTCCAATATTTTGATATCGAACACTGCTGATTAGTTGTCAGTCAACGAAATGGCCATACAGAGTATCAAATTTATTTTGGTATTTTGTAATACTTTTTATTCATTATATATATAAAACCAAAATGTTCAGCAGATCCTTATCTAGGTGTAAAGCCCCTGATAAGTCAATATATCTTAACAATTCCGTGGTCATTTGCCGGTATTTAACCCATTTTAATAGTTTTCTCGGGTTTCTGATGAGAACATACCCTGGACCAGTAATGCAAAATTAATTGATCCAAATAGATTATCGAACACCTATGAATCTACATCCTCAACTATTAAATTACTTGCAGGCTTTACTTGTTATTCATTGATGCGGTAATTATTTATCTTGCTTCAGAATAATAATTATGCCATGGGCAACATTTAAATGCAACATGAATTTTACCATACTACGGGTTTTCGGGTTGTTATGTGATTTGAATTGCGGTGCTAAGATGGGATATGGACAGGTTCAATCTACCTTAAAGTTTTTTGTTACTTTTTATTTTGTCATTTTTTTCGTTATATGTCGGTCATTTTGAAAATATCATAAATGAAAAAAATAATTACAAATGTTATTTAAAGCATTTAGACATACTAAATTTGTTTTTGTCAGTTATAAAAAAACAGATAAGGTTTCAATATCCAAGGCCCTATATACAGAATAATACATGATAATGCTACCTGTCCACCATCTTTAAAAATACGCACCGTGAATCGCGTTCTGTTTAAAGGTTTAACACAACAGTTCAACGCCAGTACTACATTTCTGTCTACACTTACAGTACGGCTCAATTAAAAAATCATCTCAAGTTAACTTCAGGTTAACATAATCTCTGGTTCAAATTTCTGCTCTAGGACCAGCAACCAGAGATTAGAACAGCTAGAACCAGTTCTGCGACTCGTCAACCAGAGATTTGAAGGCAGAGATTAGGACTGGTCCAAATCTCTGGTCTGACCAGTCATAATCTCTGCTTTATTGATTTTTCGATGGTCCGATTTATTCAACTGCGCACGCGCTGTTCTCGTGACAAAAGAGATTTGAATAATAATCATCTCTTCTAAATGCACAAGCGGCGTCCTAGGACGGTCCGAGGGCGAAAAACGATTACCCGGGAATAAATAACGTGTTATTTTTTTATTATTATTGGTTAATCATGTTAAATATAGTAAATAATATTCCGTGCAAAAATTATAACATATTTATATTGATATATTTGCATGGTTTCAATTTCACTAAGTTATAATGTACACAAAGTATTCCTATTGTCAAATGAAAAAATTTACTATGATGAATTCTTGATGATACTATTTAAAGAAAATATGAATTTTTAGTTTTCATATATAAAATAAATTAAAAGTATAAAATTGTATTTCAAGTCAATACTAACACTTATATTTTGACTTTAAAAAAAACACTTCAGGTAAAATCAAAATATATATTTATAATCTACTATTGCTAAATTTAACTAAGTATCATCCTTTCAATGTTTGAAAAGTTAAATTTTTTTTTTCACTGTGAAATTGAATTTCTGACAGTAAGTGGCAGAGAAACTTTTTAATATACCGTATGAAATTTTCTGAACTACATTCATGTCAAATCTTCATAATTGTATAATTTAAGCATATGTAAAGTTTGCAGCATGTAGTTTTTACTTTAAAAAACACGTTTGTCTTATATGACACAGTCACTCTGATATGGCTTAGTTTGACTATCTTAAAGTATGAACCTAAAATTGGTTTTTTTTACTGTGAAATTGAAATTTGTTCATCTAACAAGAGTTACGGTAAGTCGCCGAGATGCTTTTTTTGGTACCATAACAAATCTATCAAATTAATTTCTACAAAAAAAATAATTAAAGTAAAAATAAGCACGTGACATGTTAGAAACTTGTATTTTTTCTTTGAAAACAGTAGCATTCTAACAAGAATCACATTTCACTTATATCGCACAATCTTATATAGCTAAAGTTAACTATGCATCATCCTATTTATATGTTTCAAAAGCTAAATGTTTTGTTTTTTTCACTGTAAAATGGAATTATTTTGATCAAACAAGTATTACGGTAAATTGTAGAGAAGTTTTTCAATATACCGTATGAAAGTTTTTGAGGTAATTTTATGTAATAAATTCCTAAAAGTATAAAATATACACACATCATTTTTTGGATACTGTATGTTTGATAAGCTAATTTTGTGTTTTTGACTCTGAAGTTGAATTTTTTCATCAAAAGAACACTGCGTAAGTCGCAGAGACACCTTTATGGATACCGTATGTTTGAAGAGCGAAATATTGTGTTTTTTTCACTGTGAAATTTTAAATTGTTTTCATCAAAAGAGTCCTACGGTGAGTCGCAGAGAGACTTTTTTGGATACCATATGTTTGAAAAACTAAACTTTGTATTTTATCACTGTGCAATTTAAATTGCTTTCATCAAAAGACTACTAGTAACGGTAAGTCTCAGAGAAACTTTTTGTTTGAAAAGCTAAATTTTGTGTTTTTTTTTTTTTCACTGTTTTAATCAAACAAATATTACGTAAGTGACAGAGAAACTTTTTTTCAGATACGGAATCAAATTTATGAACTATATTCATTTGAACAATCCCTAAAGGTATAAAATAAGTATATGTACAGTTTGAAAATTGTATATTCACTTAAAACAAACATTTGCGTTAAAACAAAAATCATGTTTGTCTGATATCGCATACCCTGATAGGTCTTAATTGTACTTAGTATGAACATAATATTGGTTGAAAAGCTAAATTTTGTGTATTATTACTGTGAAATTGAAATTTTGTCATCTTAAATGTATTAAGGAAGAAACATATGAAACATGTTTAAGATACCGTTAGATATATATATGAACTAAATTCATGTGAAAACTTCATAAAAACATAAGATAAGCATTTGTCAGGTTTGAAAAAGTTTTGTATTTTTACTTTAGGAAAAATAACATTAATCTTATATCAAACAATCTGGTAGGAATAAAATATATAAGAAAGACATCAAACCTAGTATTTTTCTTTTTGTATCAAGATTTAGTACTCCATTTATATTTAACATTTTTGAGTGAATCCCGTTGCTAGACAAACAGTTTAAACATTTATTATTCTAGGGCAATTTTTTCCATTCTGAAATTCTAGAACTGTAACGGAAGTAATTTTCTATTGTAACGTAATTCATTCTCTCTATTGTTACGCAAAACGTCATCTATTGTTACATGGTTACATGTACGCACCTATGTTACCAAGAGTTACTCTCATAATAAATTCCGCTGAGGAAAGCCGGCGACCGGCTGAAACGTCCGGAATTACGATTTATAGTTTTTATTTATATTAACACTGAATCGACATGGAATATATATATATATATATAGATAGATAGATAGATAGATAGATAGATAGATAGATAGATAGATAGATAGATAGATTAAAATACGAATAATTTTGTGATAGCAGACCCGGTCCTAATCGTTGTCCTCAGAACAGTCATTAGGACCATTTCTGTCTTTAACTTAACTTTATGCAGAGATTATGACTAAACGGACCAGACATAATCTCTGGTCTAAGTTAACTTGGAACGGTCATAATCTCTGTTTCAAATGTCTGTTTGAGGGTGATGTTTTAAATGATCCGTACTGTATTCACGGACGTCTGCAATCGTTTATGTTAGTTAATATCAGCCTCAAAAGTTCCTAGTTCTATGTATTAAAAGTATATTATGTCAAATATATACATGTCATGGCTATATATCTTGTTTGTGATCTGTGTCATTCATTTAGTAATGTGATATCAATTCAATATTTCAGACTGCTGGTGCAGCGAGAGGCCATCTTTACTAGATGATAAGCCACCTGCTGCCAATCCATCACTGCCACGGTTAAACAACAGAAAACTTGTTATTGACCAATCGCATTACACTCAAGTAACAAGGATATAAATAAATAAAAAAATCTAATCCGTCGACAGTAATACCTCTTTATTGGAAAAAAATAATTAGGGCTTGAACTTATAAGTGTTAAAGTAAGAATAATAAAGTTTCTAAATTCTGCTCTAAGAAAAAAATCGTTAAAAACATAAATGATTTTTAGTGGCTTTGAAAATGGATTTTTGTAAATTACTTCTTTACATCAACCTACTGAAACTCAAATTCTACTTCTCATACTGATAATGTGATTAATAATTTACACAGAAAAAAATCTTTCTCCAAACAAAACAACCTAGCATGCTTGAATTCTGCTTTCTTGATTCCATGTCTTCTTGAACCGTCTTTTTACACCACATGTTTCTAAATTATTCAAATTAAACTACGGAACCTAGTATTTGTTAGAAATTCTCAAATATCAAATATCTCCCTATTGAATAGTATTTACTTTTTTGCACCGGTAATTCGTCCTACCGTTTTATTTGTTTCATTTAAGTTCACACACTTTTACAATGGTGCATACCTTATCAAATTATATGTGCATAAATTCCCCTGTTGAATTAACGCTTAGAAAATATAACATGTAGCTTCTTTGTTCATTGTTGCAGTGATATACAGTACAGACAAAGAGATTACATGATTGTAAATTATAAATATCAAAGACATACAAGTAAATGATTAAATCTAATGATACAAAAACTTACGTCTTTCGGCTGAAAGTGAAAGAAAAGATATAATGAAAAACATAACAAAATATCGTCGTTGCTGTTCGTCAGCCTGTTTCATTCACTGAAAAATATCAACATCAGGTCAATACGCCAAAAATTAGAGCAACAACAATTCATGCATGGAAATAATTATATAATAACACCTAATTCTCCTATAAAATAACTTGTTTCGAAACTTATATGGCTCCACTAAATTATGCAGTTCTTACACTTATCTCAGTTAATTTGTTTTTGGTTTTTCAATACTTAAACATTTTGCGTGGAAAAAAATAAGTAAAAATACTTATTGAAAATAATATGTATTGAAATTATTTTTTTTTAATTGATTACAATAACATGGTTTTAGCAAATAATGTAACAACAATCATTTACAATTATTTTTCGAACATTTTATTTCATATTCACAATCATATAGTTTATTGACGTAATGTAAGATGTATTCGGGAATTTCGCTTTTGACAAAATTAGTTCAAATCGTTCCATTGGTCATACAAGATAGAAATTTTCGCCGATGACAAACTCTTCTATTACATGTATTTGTCAATATCTGCATTTTACTTCTATATAGTATTGTTATATACTGTGTTTCGATGTGCAGGTGTTTGGAATTTTAATTTCCAAATGTAGGGCGCACTGTTTTCAATAACCAGGATATTTTAACGGGGGTAATAGTGGATACAACAGCCTAAAAGTCGATTTGAGTAAAATTTTACATTAAGACATTTACCAAATAAAAAATGAACTTGTCACTTTAAATGTTCTTAAGTCATGACCTGAATTTATTACTCCAATTACAATCAGATTGACAGTTAGTTGTAAAGTCCTTAACCGAATTTAAACCAGAAAGCTGCTGTTGGAATCGACAGTGATACCCACACACCCACGTGTAGTTTAACTGATTCAACAAGTAGAGAGTTTTTCCGACTGTTTCTATTTTATTTGTACTTTTCAAATCATTTTCATCTATCAAGTATAATTTTCTGTAAAAAATTATGATAAAATACTAATGCAAAAATAAACCAGGAATCATTTGCGAGTGACACATAATCTTCTGACATCAAATGGGCTACTGCCATTGTACATTAGAAAACGCTCCAAATAGAAAAACGGTTTGCATATTCTCTTTCACTTATTTGTATTCTACAACTAATACATTTATGTTGGAACCTTAAAATCCTCATATTCTACGTTTCACTTCTATAACCATTTGTATCATCAAAAAATGTTACAGACTGAGTAATGTCTACACTATCTAAGGATTACTAGTTCAGATTTTTGTAATTACCAATTAATAAATGAACTTGTCTTTAAAATTTCTCAAGCCAATACCTGAAATTATAACTCAGATTACAATCAGATTAACTGTTAGTTGTAAAAGTCCTTAACCGAATGTAATTTGGAAAGCTGCTGTTGGTTCATACAAATTCAAGGATCTAAAACCTGTTTACATATGTTCTGCAAACATTTTATCAATACATTCAATCACTAAATGCAATAAAAGCGGGGGGGGGGGGGGGAACTTAAGGACAAGGGTATAAATTCAGCATTATTTTAAGTTCATCACCCGGCCCCCAAGTTATGAAAATAACAATCTTAAAAGATTATTGCCCATCACATATGTTGTATGACAATACTAAATAAAAGAAAATCCATTTAATCGAAAGGTGAAAGGACTTTACGTAACAGGCTTAAACTAATAATATTGGAAAATAAAGGTGTTGCTCTCCCATAACACGGTTCAGCCATTTTTGGTCCACATCCATCGAACTAGTATCCTTTACCGATGCCAATTTAACAAGCAAAGATTGACAAACATTCGAAATTTGACCATGTGCCCCGATTGCAGAAAAATAAACATTTGAAAACCTTGTTGCGTATCTACATTTGGAACAGGACAATACCCCATAGAAATAAAATGTATCAATTTAAAAATGAAAGAGGATTTCAGGTCACATCGAGGTTTGACCACTGTCGACTTATATTTAAAAAAAAATAAAATTCAAGAACGTTATTTCGCATCTACATATAGTGCATACAAATACTGTGTAAAGATCAAATGTTTAGATTGAGAAATGAAAGATGAGTTTGTGTCGGAAGCTTTAATTTACCCGAGTCCCAATTTTAGAAAATTAAAATTGTAAATCCTTATTGCGCTTCTGCACATGGTGCATCATACTACTTTATAGAAATGCATCAATTAAAAATAAAAGACGAGTTTACTTCACAAGCTTGATTTCAAAATCTTCGAATTTCTACCCTTGTGGGTCCCTTGTTTAGAAAATCAAAATTCCAAAACAGCATTGCCAATCTACAGTTAGTATGCAATATCACAAGAAAGTACAAAGGACAGACGGATCCATGGACAGACAGGCAGACGGACGGAAGGTAAGACGGACGGACAGACGCAAAGACGAAGGAGATAACAATATCCCTGATCATCTATGAAGTGCGGGGATAATGAAGCAATATAACACGTATAATATAGGTAATAGCACGAAGGCATCTTGTCTCAGACTATTCAGACCGATCGGAAAACGAACTGAGTATAGTCCTGTCTTAAATTTAATCTAGTGAGAAAGTTGTTGAACGACACACATCCACAATAACTAGCCTGGATGTCGATCGCCACGCAAGAACACCTTTGTACAAATTTCCGGCTTTGGCGACCATCTTGAATTTCAGAACAGCATAAAAAACATAACTATTGTAAAGTTTCATCCAATGCCTGTTCATATATAAACATATTTCAATTGGCTATGTAGTTTCTGATAAATTTTGTAGTGGTCTATCAAATGATCATTCATACATAAAACATTTCAATTGGTTAGGTAGTTTCTGACAAGACCTTTGAACAAAATGCCACATAGGCTCTAAGTCAGGCTGCGTCATCCATCTTGAATTTCCGATCGCACGAAAAACATAAGATTTGTAGATGTTCATCCAATTTTTGTTCATACATAAAAACATTTCAATAGGATTGGTTGTTTCTGGCAAGAAGATCTTCATACGAATTTCCTCATAGGGTCCAATGTTAAAATAGTCCGGCTGTGGCAGCCATATTGAATTTTACGATAGGCAAACAAAAATAATGTAGCGGTTTATCCAAGGATCATTTATGCAACAAATCAATTCAATTGGCTTATTAGTTTCTGACAAGAAGAGTTTTGAAGACAAGTCAAATCAGAATGAATTATCTGCCCCTTGTAGCTATGTTGGAAGCTTATCGGAACAAAAAACATACATTTGTATAGAACCATCCAATTAACATTCCTGCCAAGTTTGGTTTAACTTAGACTGCTGGTGTCAGGGAAGAAAATGAAAATGTAAAATCTGGACGAACGACGGACCTTTTAGGACAGGTGAGCTAAAAAACTAATAGGAATCAATTACAAAATCATACAGGAAATTGTTTAGAAGCGCTCACACATTTGACTACACATTCCATGTCCAACACAGATTAAAATGAATAAAGTTTCATAACAAAACATGGAACTCCAAGCGAAAAGTCCAAGAAACAAATAACACTAGATTGAGGCAGTCGGAAACGACAGCAATCCCTGTACTCCGATTGTGTAGTATACCTGTGCACCTTTTCACACTGATATCTTTGAACACATGCCCACATTTTGAAAAATCAAAATGTTAAAGACTTACTGCGCATCTGCATATAAAGTATTACAATACCGTGTAGACATAAAATGCATATATAATTCCAAATTTTTGACATTTGACCCCTGCATGCCCCAAGTTTTGAAAATCAAAATTCTACAACCCTATCGCGAATCTACATGCAGAATATGACAATACTGTATAGAAATTAAATGCATGAAGACAAAAAATAAAAGAGGTGTTTGGGTTTGGGTCACAATCTGAAATTTACGCTTTTTCAAATGTGATAATACTGTATGGAAGTAAAATGCATAAAATGAAAAAATGAAAGAGGACTTTAGACCACATGCTTAAATTCCCAATTTCAAAAAGTCGACCCCTGTGGGCTTCAAATTGTGGGTATCAAATGTAAAATAAAGCTCCGTTGCGCATCTACCTACACTATGTGACATTACTGTACAGACATTAAATGCATGAAGTCAAAAATGAAAGAGGAATTTAGGTCGGCAGAATCTGGAATTCCAAATTTTCGAAATTCGACCCCAAATTTAAAAAACAAATAAAAATTATCAAACCTTATATCACTTCTGCATAAAGTATATGACAATTGACAATACTGTATAGAAATTAAATGCACGTATTCAAAGGTGAAAGGAAAGTTTAGGTCACACACATAAATGCAGTGTTTGAAATTTGACCCTTGTGTTTCGCATCTACATACGGTATATGACAGTGCTGTAAAGAATTTAAAAGCATGGAGTTAAAAATGAACGAAGAGTTTAGGTCACAAGAAAGTGCGACGGACGGGCTGACAGATGGAAAGACGGAGTGGGGAGATAACAATATCCCTGAACTTCTTCGAAGCAATATCACACGTACAATGTAGGTAATAGCACGAAGGCATCATGTCTCAGACTAATCAGACCGATTCGAAAACGAACTGAGTAGTGTCCTCTCTTAAATTGAATCTTGTGAGAAAGTTGTTGAACGACACACATCCACAATAACTAGCCTGATTGTCGATCGGCACGAAAACATAACTTTTATCCAGATGTTTATCCTTTGATCTTCATGAAACAAAAACATTTCAATTGGCTTAGTAGTTTCTGACAATAATGGATTTAAAGATGAACGAAGATTCTATATCACAAGAAAGTACAAAGGACAAACGGATCCATGGACAGACAGACAGACGGACGGAAAGACGAACGACGGAGATATCAATATCAATGAACTTGATAATGAAGCAATATAACACGTACAGTGAAGGCATCTTGTCTTAGACTAATCGGAGCGATCTTAAATGAGCTGAGTGTAGTCCTGTCTTAATTTTAATCTGGTGAGAAAGTTGTTGAACGAAACACATCCACAATAATTCTAGATGAAGTGTTGGATGTATACATAGACTGGATCAAAAATGGAACGTTAAATATTGAATCAAACGTCTAAAGTTCCATTTGTCAGTGTTAATGTTATATTTTTACAGTGATAACAGTTTTATCATTTTCCCTTTATTAGATACCTCACGCTGTTATAACATGTTTGGCTTCATCAACGGCACTTTGTACAATTACATTTTTTATTCGTCAACTTTATTGCGTTTTGTTCTCGTCCCTACATGATGTTCTTTCTTTTTGACCATATCTTTGCAGTAATAGTGATTGTTTGATTGGCTACTGTTCTCGTCTTTCAATTTTCGACTTTTAGACGTCGTACATATTCGTCATTTCACTTTCAATTTCATTGTCAACATTGATTATTTTCAAATAAATGTTCCTGTCTATATACACATAGCTATATATGCGTTGTTAGAAACGCTTCCAGTCACTTATCTGAGTAAATATAATACCAAATTTTTGGAGATACCACACAGATAAATAGAGGAAACAGATAATTGTAGACGGCTAGAATTATACCATAAAATTAATTTATTGAAAAATGGAAAGGTTGTGTACAGAATATTTTGAAAGAAGATTATAAAAGATGAAATTTCAGTTGTAAATTAGTTATTCATGTAACTCATGTTCTTACCAGTACCAATAGGTAATAACTGTCAAATGAAGACGTACAGATTTAGGACAACAAGGGACATGTAAAAATTGCCAGGAACGGGAAATAATAATGATAAACATTCTTTCATTGTCAAAAAAGGGATGCACCACTGTAGGTTTGATGGCGTTAGATGATTGGTATGTAATTGTTGGCCATTCCAGTAATTAGTTTTGTTGATTAACACACCCTTTTTCTTCTATTTTTTTGTCCTATTGAATAGTTAAATTCCACGGCTTTACTATATTATTTAATGAAAACGTTTACCAAAACAAATTCCACAGTCACATTCTTGACAGCTGTACCGTTAGTGACGCACCGTAAAACACGTTCTGTTTAAAGGTTTAACATAACAGTTCAACTCCAGTACTAAATTTCTGTCTACACCTATTTACAGACGTTTCCAATCGTTTATGTTAGTAAATATATGCCTCAATAGTTTCTAGTTCTACAAATATATAAATTTCATGGCTATTTATCTTGTTTGTTATCTCTCTCAGTAATTTTTTGGAAATTCAATACATCAGACAGCAGATTCAAAGAGAGGCCACCTTTATTAGCCGATAAGCTCCTCTGCTACAAATCCATCAGGTGTCAGTGCTAAATATGCCGTTTATGTGCCCCTACTACGGCCAAACGAGAGAAAAAATCGTCAGAGATAAACTTCATTACTCTCAAGTAACACTGGATATAAATAAAAGAAAAATCTAATCCGTCGAAAAATAGTAATACCTCTTTATTCCAAAAATAACAAGATTGCTAAAGGTAGCCATATGTCCCCTGCCACAGAGAAAAGTCGAAGACCCAAAAGATATACAAAATGTGTAATAATGAGATGGCTGCAAGGTATGGATGTCAACATATAATTAAAAAAAGCAGTAAATACATATAAAAATTTGCGTCCACAAACTATATTCCTGTAGTGTCACTCGCACAAAAAACATTAAAGTCATGTTACTCCCGTAAAATATGTCGAATCAAAATTGCGTTTCGACAAAATCAAGTACATGTGGTGACTAACAATCCTACAAATTTTGAACGAAATCTGATACCGGCCTCAGAGGAGTTGCGTGTACAATGTTCCTATGATGTCTAATGCAGAAAAAGTTAAAGTCCCATAACTTCCGTAATTTTTTTCGAATCAAAATGGCGGTGCAATACGATTAAGTACAAAAAATGACGAACAAAATCATACAAAATTTTAACGAAATCCGATCAGTGGTCTCAGAGGAGTTGCGTCCACAAATAACTGACGGGCGGATGCAAACGATTACTAGGTCCCTCCGTCGAGTAACGGCGGCGGAGGACAATAAAAAACTTGCGTCCACAAAGTGTTCATGTAGTGTCACATGCACAAAATCATTAAAGTCTTAGAACTCCTCTTAAATTTGTCGAATCAAAAATGCGGTGCGACGGGATAATGTACATGTTGTGACTAACAATCCTAATAAATTTGAACGAAATCCCATCAGCGGTCTCAGATAAGTCGCGTCCTCAACGTGTTCGTATAGTGTCACATGCACAAAACTTAAAGTTCATAACTCCCTTAAAATTGGTTGAATAAAAATGGCGGTGCAATATGATCAAGAACGAAGGTGACTAACAATCTAAAAAAATTGAACAAAATCCGACTAGCGCTCTCAGGGGAGTTGCGTCAAAATGTGTTCCTTTAGTGTCACATCCAGAAAAACGTTCGAGTCCCATAACTCCCGTAAAATTTTTCGAATGAAAATCGCGGTGCGATGGGGTCAAATACACGTGGTGCCTACCAATCCTGTAAAATTTGAACGAAATCCGATCAGCGGTCTCAGAGGAGTTGCATCAACAATCCTACAAAATTTGAATGAAATCTGATCAACGGTCTCTCCGGACCATCGGATACACGGTCGCAGACCATTACTAGGTCACTCCGTCGCCTTGATACGGCATAAAACTTTGCGTCCACAAAGTGTTCCTGTAGTGTCACATGCACAAAAGCATAAAAGTCCCATTACTGCAGTAAAATCAATACTTTTGTGCGATAGGATCAAGTACATGTGGTGATTAACAATCCTACAAAACTTAAACGAAATCCAATAATCGGTCTCAAAGTAGTTGCGTCCACAAAGTGTAGCTAAAGTGTCACATGCACAAAAACGTTAAACTCCCGTTATATTTGTTGAATCAATAGTGTCAATTACATGTTGTGACTAACAATTCTACAAAACTTGTTCGAAAAGTCGAATGCAAAATTTGTTCAAAAAGTCGAATTCAGAACAATAGTTAAAGTCTCATAACTGCCGTACAATTTTTTCAATCTAAATGGCAGTGCGAGAGGATGAAGTAAATATTGTGACTAACAGTCATACAAATTTTTTACGAGATCCGAATCGGAGGAGTTACGTCCACAAATAATTGTAACCGAAGGATGTACCGGATGCAGACCATTACTAGATCGCTCCGTCAGGTTGCGGTGAGTGACAATTAGCGCATACACTTACACGTGTTAAAGTTAGAATGACCCAGGATAATAGAAAGTGTGCCTGAATAATATTTGACCAGTTTCTAAATTCTTCTCCAAGATCAATAAAATTAGCAACATAAGATATTTTTAGTGGCTTTGAAAATGGAATTTTGCAAATGTCTTCTTTTGATTAACGTAATAAAACTTAAATAACATTTCTCATACTGATTAAATTTGATTGATAATTGATGCAGGTCAAAAGTTTCTCCAAACAATACTTTTTGCAGTAATGCTGTAACTGGCATGTTTGGATTCTGTTTTCTGCTATTATTTTGTTAGAAATTCTCCTAGTAAGAAATAAAAGTATCGAATATCCTCCATTGAACAGTATTTACTTTCGTTGCTCAGGTAATTCTTCCAAACATTTCAATTATTTCATTTAAATTCACATACTATTACAGTGGTGCATATCTTATTAAACTTATATGTGTATGCTGTGTAAGTTACAAATATCAAAGACAAACAAGTAAATGATAAAATCTAATGATACGAAAACTTACCTTAGAAAATCGCTCAAACTGAAAGAAAATATAATTAAATACATAATTTATCGCAGTGGCTGTCCGTCAGAGTGTTCATTTCAATTAAAAATAACAGCGCCAGGCCAATATGACAAACACTGAATCAACAACACCTCAAGCAAGGAAATCATTATATAAAAACACCATATTCCTCCTGTTAGATTAAATAATTTGTTTCGAAACGTACATGGTTCGCTAAGTTTTATATTTCTGATCATTTAATACATGTATACAGAATATTTGAATGGCTTCTTTTCATTTTTTTAATTGATTAAAATAACGTTGTCTGACCATACCATTTGCCAAAAAACTTTACGAACAATTTTCGAACATCGTATTTTACAATCAAATACGTTACTGATGTTATGTAAAATGTATTGCAGTATATACTTCTTTTTGTAGGAAATATTCTTTTGTAGTTTTCATTGGTCAACTAATATCGAAATTTATGCATGTGACATAAACTCTTCTTTCATTTCCAATATTGGTATTTTTCTACTAAAAATATTGCTTGTAGATAATGTTTTGAAATTTAGATTTTCAAAAGTTTGGCCCCAGTTATCGATAACCGTGGCCTATTCTCTGGAAAAATAGTGAATACAAGAACAGTCTAAAAGTTGATTTGAGTAAAAATTCACATTGCAACACATGTGAAATCAATTTATTATTCAAAATTATATTAATATTACAAGTGGATAGCTTTCCCGACACTTTCTATTTTAATTTTTAATTATCAAATCTGTCTGTTCAAATATCAGGTTGACTTTCTGTAAAAATTGATAATCTAAATGTGATGCAAGAAAAAATCAAGAATCATTGGGGAAAGACAGAAAATCTGACGTCAAATGGACTGTTGTCATTGTACACCAGAGCACGTTCCATATTTAAAAAAAAATACAGTTTGCATATTATCTTTCACTTATCTGTATTCTACAAGTAAATACATTTATTTATACTACAAAATCCTTATATTCTATGTTTCATTTCTATAACCATTTGTATAATCATAAATGTTTGCATATTGAGTAATGTCTACACTATTAATACACGTTTAATCACATCTGGACATTCCTGACTTGTTTTTGTTTGATTATCTTGATTTTCACACTTTCAATCTCTAACAACATCACCATAAGATGTATTTATTTGCAGTCAATCAAGATTGAGCAAGACATCCTCATAACAGCTAATGATGAATTATGCCGTGTGTAACTCGTTTTGACCGATAACATATCTAGATTTTATTTTGAAAATATGGTCATGCAGAAAATCCAGAGAAAATAAGACTAAACAAGACCAGAATGGGCGTTTAAGATCAAAAGTGTGATACTAGTTCTACTAATTATTAAGATTAGATATTATTTCTTTGTCTGAAGCGCTATGACATGTTTAATGTCCAACACAGGTTAAAATGAATAAAGTTCCATAACAAAACATGGAACTCCAAGCGAAAAGTCCAACAAACAAATGACACTAGATTGAGGCAGTCGGAAACGACAGCAATCCCTGTACTCCCATAGTGTTGTATACCTGTGCACCTTTTCACAATGATATCTTTGAACACATGCCCACATTTTGAAAAATCAAAATTTTAAAGACTTACTGTGCATCTGCATATAAAGTATTACAATACCGTGTAGACATAAAATGCATCAATGAAAAATGAAAGATTTTTCAGTAACCAGCATGTAATTCCAAATTGTTTACATTTGACCTCTGCATGCCCCAAGATTTGAAAATCAAAATTCTACAACCCTATCGCGAATCTATATGCAGAATATGACAATACTGTATAGAAATTAGATGCATGAAGACAAAAATAAAAGAGGTGTTTGGGTTTGAGTCACAATCTGAAATTTACGCTTTTTCAAATGTGATAATACTGTATGGGAGTAAAATGCATAAAATGAAAAAATGAAAGAGGACTTTAGACCACATGCTTAAATTCCCAATTTCAAAAATTCGACCCCTGTGGGCTTCAAATTATAGGTATCAAATGTAAAATAAAGCTCCGTTGCGTATCTACCTACACTATGTGACATTACTGTACAGACATTAAATGCATGAAGTCAAAAATGAAAGAGGAATTTAGGTCGGCAGAATCTGGAATTCCAAATTTTCAAAATTCGACCCCAAATTTAAAGAAAAAATAAAAATTATCAAACCTTATATCACTTCTGCATAAAGTATATGACAATTGACAATACTGTATAGAAATTAAATGCACGTATTCAAAGGTGAAAAGAAAGTTTAGGTCACACACTTAAATGCAGTGTTTGAAATTTGACCCCTGTGTGTCGCATCTACATACGGTATATGACAATGCTGTAAAGAATTCAAAAGCATGGAGTTAAAAATGAACGAAGAGTTTAGGTCACAAGAAAGTGCGACGGACGGGCTGACAGATGGAAAGACGGAGTGGGGAGATAACAATATCCCTGAACTTCTTCGAAGCAATATCACACGTACAATGTAGGTAATAGCACGAAGGCATCATGTCTCAGACTAATCAGACCGATTGGTAAACGTACTGAGTATAGTCCTCCCTTAAATTTAATCTTGTGAGAAAGTTGTTGAACGACACACATCCACAATAACTAGCCTGGTTGTCGATCGGCACGAAAACATAACTTTTATCCAGATGTTTATCCTTTGATCTTCATGAAACAAAAACATTTCAATTGGCTTAGTAGTTTCTGACAATAATGGATATAAAGATGAACGAAGATTTTATATCACAAGAAAGTACAAAGGACAAACGGATCCATGGACAGACAGACAGACGGACGGAAAGACGAACGACGGAGATATCAATATCAATGAACTTGATAATGAAGCAATATAACAGGTACAGTGAAGGCATCTTGTCTTAGACTAATCGGAGCGATCTGAAATGAGCTGAGTGTAGTCCTGTCTTAATTTTAATCTGGTGAGAAAGTTGTTGAACGACACACATCCACAATAATTCTAGATGAAGTGTTGGATGTTTACATAGACTGGATCAAAAATGGAACGTTAAATATTGAATCAAACGTCTAAAGTTCCATTTGTCAGTGTTAATGTTATATTTTGACAGTGATAACAGTTTTATCATTTTCCCTTTATTAGATACCTCACGCTGTTATAACATGTTTGGCTTCATCAACGGCACTTTGTACAATTACATTTTTTATTCGTCAACTTTATTGCGTTTTGTTCTCGTCCCTACATGATGTTCTTTCTTTTTGACCATATCTTTGCAGTAATAGTGATTGTTTGATGGGCTACTGTTCTCGTCTTTCAATTTTCGACTTTTAGACGTCGTACATATTCGTCATTTCACTTTCAATTTCATTGTCAACATTGATTATTTTCAAATAAATGTTCCTGTCTATATACACATAGCTATATATGCGTTGTTAGAAACGTTTCCGGTCACTTATCTGAGTAAATATAATACCAAATTTTTGGAGATACCACACAGATAAATAGAGGAAACAGATAATTGTAGACGGCTAGAATTATACCATAAAATTAATTTATTGAAAAATGGAAAGGTTGTGTACAGAATATCTTGAAAGAAGATTATAAAAGATGAAATTTCAGTTGTAAATTAGTTATTCATGTAACTCATGTTCTTACCAGTACCAATAGGTAATAACTGTCTAATGAAGACGTACAGATTTAGGACAAGGGACATGTAAAAATTGCCAGGAACGGGAAATAATAATGATAATAAACATTCTTTCAATGTCAAAAAAGGGATGCACCACTGTAGGTTTGATGGCGTTAGATGATTGGTATGTAATTGTTGGCCATTCCAGTAATTAGTTGTGTTGATTAACACACCCTTTTTCTTCTATTTTTTTGTCCTATTGAATAGTTTAATTCCACGGCTTTACTATATTATTTAATGAAAACGTTTACCAAAACAAATTCCACAGTCACATTCTTGACAGCTGTACCGCTAGTGACGCACCGTAAAACACGTTCTGTTTAAAGGTTTAACATAACAGTTCAACTCCAGTACTAAATTTCTGTCTACACCTATATTTACAGACGTTTCCAATCGTTTATATTAGTAAATATATGCCTCAATAGTTTCTAGTTCTACAAATATATAAATTTCATGGCTATTTATCTTGTTTGTTATCTCTCTCAGTAATTTTTTGGAAATTCAATACATCAGACAGCAGATTCAGGGAGAGGCCACCTTTATTAGCTGATAAGCTCCTCTGCTACAAATCCATCAGGTGTCAGTGCTAAATTTGCAGTTTATGTACCCCTACTACGGCCAAACGAGAGAAAAAATCGTTATAGATAAACTTCATTACTCTCAAGTAACACTGGATATAAACAAAAGAAAAAATATAATCCATCGAAAAATAGTAATACCTCTTTATTTCAAAAATAACAAGATTGCTAAAGGTAGCCATATGTCCCCTGCCACAGAGAAAAGTCGAAGACCCAAAAGATATACAAAATGTGTATTATTGAGATGGCTGCAAGGTATGGCTGTCAACATATAATTAATAAAAAAGCAGTAAATACATATAAAAATTTGCGTCCACAATGTATTCCTGTAGTGTCACTCGCACAAAAACATTAAAGTCATGTTACTCCCGTAAAATATGTCGAATCAAAATTGCGTTTCGACAAAATCAAGTACATGTGGTGACTAACAATCCTACAAAATTTTGAACGAAATCTGATACCGGCCTCAGAGGAGTTGCGTGTACAATGTTCCTATGATGTCTAATGCAGAAAAAGTTAAAGTCCCATAACTTCCGTATTTTTTTTTCGATTCAAAATGGCGGTGCAATAGGATTAAGTACAAAAATGACGAACAAAATCATACAAAATTTTAACGAAATCCGATCAGGGGTCTCAGAGGAGTTGCGTCCACAAATAACTGACGGACGGATTCAAACCATTACAAGGTCCCTCCGTCGCGTCACGGCGGCGGAGGACAATAAAAAACTTGCGTCCACAAAGTGTTCATGTAGTGTCACATGCACAAAATCATTAAAGTCCTGGAACTCCTCTTAAATTTGTCGAATCAAAAATGCGGTGCGATGGGATCAAGTACATGTTGTGAGTAACAATCCTAATAAATTTGAACGAAATCCCATCAGCGGTCTCAGAGAAGTCGCGTCCACAACGTGTTCGTATATTGTCACATGCACAAAACTTAAAATTCATAACTCCTTTAAAATTGTTTGAATAAAAATGGCGGTGCAATATGATCAAGAACAAAGGTGACTAACAATCTAAAAAATTTGAACAAAATCCGACTAGCGCTCTCAGGGGAGTTGCGTCAAAATGTGTTCCTTTAGTGTCACATCCAGAAAAACGTTCGAGTCCCATAACTCCCGTAAAATTTGTCGAATGAAAATCGCGGTGCGATGGGATCAAATACACGTGGTGCCTACCAATCCTGTAAAATTTGAACGAAATCCGATCAGCGGTTTTAGAGGATTTGCATCAACAATCCTACAAAATTTGAATGCAATCTGATCAACGGTCTCTCCGGACCATCGGACACACGGTCGCAGACCATTACTAGGTCACTCCGTCGCCTTGATACGGCATAAAACTTTGCGTTTACAAAGTGTTCCTGTAGTGTCACATCCACAAAAGCATAAAAGTCCCATTACTGCAGTAAAATCAATATTTTTGTGCAATACGATCAAGTACATGTGGTGACTAACAATCCTACAAAACTTAAACGAAATCCAATAATCGGTCTCAAAGTAGTTGCGTCCACAAAGTGTAGCTAAAGTGTCACATGCACAAAAACGTTAAACTCCCGTTATATTTGTTGAATCAATAGTGTCAATTACATGCTGTGACTAACAATTCTACAAAACTTGTTCGAAAAGTCGAATGCAAAATTTGTTCAAAAAGTCGAATTCAGAACAATAGTTAAAGTCTCATAACTGCCGTACAAATTGTTCAATCTAAATGGCAGTGCGAGAGGATGAAGTAAATATTGTGACTAACAGTCATACACATTTTTTACGAGATCCGAATCGGAGGAGTTACGTCCACAAATAATTGTTACCGAAGGAAGTACCGGATGCAGACCATTACTAGATCGCTCCGTCAGGTTGCGGTGAGTGACAATTAGCGCATGCACTTACAAGTGTTAAAGTTAGAATGACCCAGGATAATAGAAAGTGTGTCTGAATAATATTTGACCAGTTTCTAAATTCTTCTCCAAGATAAAAACAATTAGCAACATAAGATATTTTTAGTGGTTTTCAAAATGGAATTTTGCAAATGTCTTCTTTTGATTAACGTAATAAAACTTAAATACCATTTCTCATACTGATTAAATTTGATAGATAATTGATGCAGGTCAAAAGTTTCTCCAAACAATACTTTTTGCAGTAATGCTGTAACTGGCATGTTTGGATTCTGTTTTCTGCTATTATTTTGTCAGAAATTCTCCTAGTAAGAAATAAAAGTATTGAATATCCCCATTGAACAGTATTTACTTTCGTTGCTCAAGTAATTCTTCCAAACATTTCATTTATTTCATTTAAATTCACATACTATTACATAGGTGCATACCTTATTAAACTTATATGTGCATAATTTCCTCTGTTAAGTTAACACTTAGAAAAGGACAATTATTATATAACAAGTAGTTGGTTTTAAAGAGTACTGTGTTACAGTAATATACAGTAGAGATAAATAATTCTGACTGACTGCAGACTGTGTAAGTAAATGATAAATCTAATGATACGAAAACTTACCTTAAAATTTGATAATCGCTGAAACTGAAAGAAAATATAATTAAAAACATAATTTATCGCAGTGGCTGTCCGTCAGAGTGTTAATTTCAATTAAAAATAACAGCGCCAGGCCAATATGACAAACACTGAATCTACAACACCTCAAGCAAGGAAATCATTATATAAAAACACCATATTCCTCCTGTTAGATTAACTAATTTGTTTCGAAACGTACATGGTTCGCTAAGTTTTTTTTATTACTGATCATTTAATACATGTATACAGGATATTTGAATGGCTTCTTTTCATTTTTTGAATTGATTAAAATAACGTTGTCTGACCATACCATTTGCCAAAAAAACTTTACGAACAATTTTCGAACATCGTATTTTACAATCAAATACGTTATTGATGTTATGTAAAATGTATTGCAATTTTTACTTCTTTTTTTAGGAAATATTCTTTTGTAGTTTTCATTGGTCAACTAATATCGAAATTTATGCATAAACTCTTCTTTCATTTTTCAATATTGGTATTTTACTACTAAAAATATTGTTTGTAGATAATGTTTTGAAATTTAAAATTTCAAAAGGTTTGACTCCAGTTATCGATAACCGTGGCCTATTCTCTGGAAAAATAGTGAATACAAGAACAGTCTAAAAGTTGATTTGAGTAAAAATTCACATTGCACCACATGTGGAATCAATATATTATTCAAAATTATATTAATATTACAAGTGGAGAGCTTTTCCCACACTTTCTCTTTTAATTTTTAATTATCAAATCTGCCTGTTCAAATATCAGGTTTGACTTTCTGTAAAAATTGATAATCTAAATGTAATGCAAGAAAAAATCAAGAATCATTGGGGAAAGACAGAAAATCTGACGTCAAATGGACTGTTGTCATTGTACACCAGAGCATGTTCCATATTTAAAAAAAAATACAGTTTGCATATTATCTTTCACTTATCTGTATTCTACAAGTAAATACATTTATTTATACTACAAAATCCTTATATTCTATGTTTCATTTCTATAACCATTTGTATAATCATAAATGTTTGCATATTGAGAAATGTCTACACTATTAATACACGTTTAATCACATCTGGACATTCCTGACTTGTTTTTGTTTGATTATCTTGATTTTCACACTTTCAATTTCTAACAACATCACCATAAGATATATTTATTTGCAGTCAATCAAGATTGAGCAAGACATCCTCATAACAGCTAATAATGAATTATGCAGTGTGTAACTCGTTTTGACCGATAACATATCTAGATTTTATTTCGAAAAAATGGTCATGCAGAAAATGCAGAAAAAATAAAACTAACCAAGACCAGAATGGGCGTTTAAGATCAAAAGTGTGATACTAGTTCTACTAATTATTAAGATTAGATATTATTTCTTTGTCTGAAGCGCTATGACATGTTTAATGTCCAACACAGGTTAAAATGAATAAAGTTTCATAACAAAACATGGAACTCCAAGCGAAAAGTCCAACAAACAAATAACACTAGCAATCCCTGTACTCCCATAGTGTTGTATACCTGTGCACACAATGAAAGACGAACGACGGAGATGTCAATATCAATGAACTTGATAATGAAGCAATATAACACGTACAGTGAAGGCATCTTGTCTTAGACTAATCGGAGCGATCTTAAATGAGCTGAGTGTAGTCCTGTCTTAATTTTAATCTGGTGAGAAAGGTGTTGAACGACACACATCCACAATAATTCTAGATGAAGTGTTGGGTGTTTACATAGACTGGATCAAAAATGGAACGTTAAATATTGAATCAAACGTCTAAAGTTCCATTTGTCAGTGTTAATGTTATATTTTGACAGTGATAACAGTTTTATCATTTTCCCTTTATTAGATACCTCACGCTGTTATAACATGTTTGGCTTCATCAACGGCACTTTGTAAAATTACATTTTTTATTCGTCAACTTTATTGCGTTTTATTCTCGTCCCTACATGATGTTCTTTCCTTTTGACCATATCTTTGCAGTAATAGTGATTGTTTGATGGGCTACTGTTCTCGTCTTTCAATTTTCGACTTTTAGACGTCGTACATATTCGTCATTTCACTTTCAATTTCATTGTCAACATTGATTATTTTCAAATAAATGTTCCTGTCTATATACACATAGCTATATATGCGTTGTTAGAAACGTTTCCAGTCTCTTATCTGAGTAAATATAATACCAAATTTTTGGAGATACCACACAGATAAATAGAGGAAACAGATAATTGTAGACGGCTAGAATTATACCATAAAATTAATTTATTGAAAAATGGAAAGGTTGTGTACAGAATATCTTGAAAGAAGATTATAAAAGATGAAATTTCAGTTGTAAATTAGTTATTCATGTAACTCATGTTCTTACCAGTACCAATAGGTAATAACTGTCTAATGAAGACGTACAGATTTAGGACAAGGGACATGTAAAAATTGCCAGGAACGGGAAATAATAATGATAATAAACATACTTTCATTGTCAAAAAAGGGATGCACCACTGTAGGTTTGATGGCGTTAGATGATTGGTATGTAATTGTTGGCCATTCCAGTAATTAGTTTTGTTGATTAAGACACCCTTTTTGTTCTATTTTTTTGTCCTATTGAATAGTTTAATTCCACGGCTTTACTATATTATTTAATGAAAACGTTTACCAAAACAAATTCCACAGTCACATTCTTGACAGCTGTACCGTTAGTGACGCACCGTAAAAAATAAAAAGGACAAATATACCTTTAAAACACGTTCTGTTTAAAAGTTTAACATAACAGTTCAACTCCAGTACTAAATTTCTGTCTACACCTATTTACAGACGTTTCCAATCGTTTATGTTAGTAAATATATGCCTCAATAGTTTCTAGTTCTACAAATCTATAAATTGCATGGCTATTTATCTTGTTTGTTATCTCTCTCAGTAATTTTTTGGAAATTCAATACATCAGATAGCAGATTCAGGGAGAGGCCACCTTTATTAGCTGATAAGCTCCTCTGCTACAAATCCATCAGGTGTCAGTGCTAAATATGCCGTTTATGTACCCCTACTACGGCCAAACGAGAGAAAAAATCGTTATAGATAAACTTCATTACTCTCAAGAAACACTGGATATAAACAAAAGAAAAAATATAATCCATCGAAAAATAGTAATACCTCTTTTTTCAAAAATAACAAGATTGCTAAAGGTAGCCATATGCCCCCTGCCACAGAGAAAAGTCGAAGACCCAAAATATATACAAAATGTGTATTATTGAGATGGCTGCAAGGTATGGATGTCAACATATAATTAAAAAAAAGCAGTAAATACATATAACAATTTGCGTCTACAAAGTATTCCTGTAGTGTCACTCGCACAAAAATATTAAAGTCATGTTACTCCCGTAAAATATGTCGAATCAAAATTGCGTTTCGACAAAATCAAGTACATGTGGTGACTAACAATCCTACAAAATTTTGAACGAAATCTGATACCGGCCTCAGAGGAGTTGCGTGTACAATGTTCCTATGATGTCTAATGCAGAAAAAGTTAAAGTCCCATAACTTCCGTATTTTTTTTTCGATTCAAAATGGCGGTGCAATAGGATTAAGTACAAAAAATGACGAACAAAATCATACAAAATTTTAACGAAATCCGATCAGGGGTCTCAGAGGAGTTGCGTCCACAAATAACTGACGGACGGATTCAAACCATTACTAGGTCCCTCCGTCGCGTCACGGCGGCGGAGGACAATAAAAAACTTGCGTCCACAAAGTGTTCATGTAGTGTCACATGCACAAAATCATTAAAGTCCTGGAACTCCTCTTAAATTTGTCGAATCAAAAATGCGGTGCGATGGGATCAAGTACATGTTGTGACTAACAATCCTAATAAATTTGAACGAAATCCCATCAGCGGTCTCAGAGAAGTCGCGTCCTCAACGTGTTCGTATAGTGTCACATGCAAAAAACGTTTAAGTTCATAACTCCCTTAAAATTGGTTGAAAAAAATGGCGGTGCAATATGATCAAGAACAAAGGTGACTAACAATCTAAAAAATGTGAACAAAATCCGACTAGCGCTCTCAGGGGAGTTGCGTTAAAATGTGTTCCTTTAGTGTCACATCCAGAAAAACGTTCGAGTCCCATAATTCCCGTAAAATTTGTCGAATGAAAATCGCGGTGCGATGGGATCAAATACACGTGGTGCCTACCAATCCTGTAAAATTTGAACGAAATCCGATCCGGTTTCAGAAGAGTTGCATCAACAATCCTACAAAATTTGAATGAAATCTGATCAACGGTCTCTCCGGACCATCGGACACACGGTCGCAGACCATTACTAGGTCACTCCGTCGTCTTGATACGGCATAAAACTTTGCGTCCAAAAAGTGTTCCTGTAGTGTAACATGCACAAAAGCATAAAAGTCCCATAACTGCAGTAAAATCAATATTTTTGTGCAATACGATCAAGTACATGTGGTGACTAACAATCCTACAAAACTTAAACGAAATCCAATAATCGGTCTCAAAGTAGTTGCGTCCACAAAGTGTAGCTAAAGTGTCGCATGCACAAAAACGTTAAACTCCCGTTATATTTGTCGAATCAATAGTGTCAATTACATGCCATGACTAACAATTCTACAAAACTTGTTCGAAAAGTCGAATGCAAAATTTGTTCCAAAAGTCGAATTCAGAACAATAGTTAAAGTCTCATAACTGCCGTACAATTTGTTCAATCTAAATGGCAGTGCGAGAGGATGAAGTAAATATTTTGACTAACAGTCATACACATTTTTACGAGATCCGAATCAGAGGAGTTACGTCCACAAATAATTGTTACCGAAGGAAGTACCGGATGCAGACCATTACTAAATCGCTCCGTCACGTTGCGGTGAGTGACAATTAGCGCATGCACTTACACGTGTTAAAGTTACAATCACCCAGGATAATAGAAAGTGTGTCTGAATAATATTTGACCAGTTTCTAAATTCTTCTCCAAGATAAAAACAATTAGCAACATAAGATATTTTTAGTGGCGTTGAAATGGAATTTTGCAAATGTCTTCTTTTGATTAACGTAATAAAACTTAAATACCATTTCTCATACTGATTAAATTTGATAGATAATTGATACAGGTCAAAATTTTCTCCAAACAATACTTTTTGCAGTAATGCTGTGACTGGCATGTTTGGATTTTGTTTTCTGCTATTATTTTGTTAGAAAATCTCCTAGTAAGAAATAAAAGTATCGAATATCCCCCCATTGAACAGTATTTACTTTCGTTGCTCAAGTAATTCTTCCAAACATTTCATTTATTTCATTTAAATTCACATACTATTACAGTGGTGCATACCTTATTAAACTTATATGTGCATAATTTCCTCTGTTAAGTTAACACTTAGAAAAACACAATTATTATATAACAAGTAGTTGGTTTTAAAGAGTACTGTGTTACAGTAATATACAGTAGAGATAAATAATTCTGACTGACTGCAGACTGTGTAAGTTACAAATATCAAAGACAAACAAGTAAATGATAAATCTAATGATACGAAAACTTACCTTTGATAATCGCTGAAACTGAAAGAAAATATAATTAAATACATAATTTATCGCAGTGGCTGTCCGTCAGAGTGTTCATTTCAATTAAAAATATCAGTGCCAGGCCAATATGACAAACACTGAATCAACAACACCTCAACCAAGGAAATCATTATATAAAAACACCATATTCCTCCTGTTAGATTAAATAATTTGTTTCGAAACGTACATGGTTCGCTAAGTTTTTTATTTCTGATCATTTAATACATGTATACAGAATATTTGAATGTCGTCTTTTCATTTTTTGAATTGATTAACATAACGTTGTCTGACCATACCATTTGCCAAAAAAACTTTACGAACAATTTTCGAACATCGTATTTTACAATCTAATACGTTATTGATGTTATGTAAAATGTATTGCAATATTTACTTCTTTTTTTAGGAAATATTCTTTTGTAGTTTTCATTGGTCAACTAATATCATAATTATTATATTAATATTACAAGTGGAGAGCTTTTCGAACACTTTCTCTTTTAATTTTTAATTATCAAATCTGCCTGTTCAAATATCAGGTTTGACTTTCTGTAAAAATTGATAATCTAAATGTAATGCAAGAAAAAATCAAGAATCATTGGGAAAAGACAGAAAATCTGACGTCAAATGGACTGTTGTCATTGTACACCAGAGCATGTTCCATATTTAAAAAAAAATACAGTTTGCATATTATCTTTCACTTATCTGTATTCTACAAGTAAATACATTTATTTATACTACAAAATCCTTATATTCTATGTTTATTTTCTATAACCATTTGTATAATCATAAATGTTTGCATATTGAGAAATGTCTACACTATTAATACACGTTTAATCACATCTGGACATTCCTGGCTTGTTTTTGTTTGATTATCTTGATTTTCACACTTTCAATTTCTAACATCACCATAAGATATATTTATTTGCAGTCAATCAAGATTGAGCAAGACATCCTCATAACAGCTACTAATGAATTATGCAGTGTGTAACTCGTTTTGACCGATAACTTATCTAGATTTTATTTTGAAAATATGGTCATGCAGAAAATCCAGAAAAAATAAGACTAAACAAGACCAGAATGGGCGTTTAAGATCAAAAGTGTGATACTAGTTCTACTAATTATTAAGATTAGATATTATTTCTTTGTCTGAAGCGCTATGACATGTTTAATGTCCAACACAGGTTAAAATGAATAAAGTTTCATAACAAAACATGGAACTCCAAGAGAAAAGTCCAACAAACAAATAACACTAGATTGAGGCAGTTGGAAACGACAGCAATCCCTGTGGTCCCATAGTGTTGTATACCTGGGCACACAATGATATCTTTGAACACATGCCCACATTTTGAAAAATCAAAATGTTAAAGACTTACTGCGCATCTGCATATAAAGTATTACAATACCGTGTAGACATAAAATGTATCAATGAAAAATGAAAGATTTTCAGTAACCAGCATATAATTCCAAATTGTTTACATTTGACCCCTGCAGGCCCCAAGTTTTGAAAATCAAAATTCTACAACCCTATCGCGAATCTACATGCAGAATATGACAATACTGTATAGAAATTAAATGCATGAAGACAAAAATAAAAGAGGTGTTTGGGTTTGGGTCACAATCTGAAATTTACGCTTTTTCAAATGTGATAATACTGTATGGAAGTAAAATGCATAAAATGAAAAAATGAAAGAGGACTTTAGACCACATGCTTAAATTCCCAATTTCAATACTTCGACCCTTGTGGGCTTCAAATTATGGGTATCAAATGTAAAATAAAGCTCCGTTGCGCATCTACCTACACTATGTGACATTACTGTACAGACATTAAATCCATGAAGTCAAAAATGAAAGAGGAATTTAGGTCGGCAGAATCTGGAATTCTAAATTTTCGAAATTCGACCCCAAATTAAAAAAAAATAAAAATTATAATACCTTATATCGCTTCTGCATAAAGTATAAGACAATTGACAATACTGTATAGAAATTAAATGCACGTATTCAAAGGTGAAAGGAAAGTTTAGGTCACACTCTTAAATGCAGTGTTTGAAATTTGACCCCTGTGTTTCGCATCTACATACGGTATATGACAATGCTATAAAGAATTTAAAAGCATGGAGTTAAAAATGAACGAAGAGTTTAGGTCACAAGAAAGTGCGACGGACGAGCTGACAGATGGAAAGACGGAGTGGGAGATAACAATATCCCTGAACTTCTTCGAAGCAATATCACACGTACAATGTAGGTAATAGCACGAAAGCATCATGTCTCAGACTAATCAGACCGATTGGAAAACGAACTGAGTATAGTCCTCTCTTAAATTTAATCTTGTGAGAAAGTTGTTGAACGGCACACATCCACAATAACAAGCCTGGTTGTCGATCGGCACGAAAACATAACTTTTATCCAGATGTTTATCCTTTGATCTTCATGAAACAAAAACATTTCTATTGGCTTAGTAGTTTCTGACAATAATGGATTTAAAGATGAACGAAGATTTTATATCACAAGAAAGTACAAAGGACAAACGGATCCATGGACAGACAGACAGACGGACGGAAAGACGAACGACGGAGATATCAATATCAATGAACTTGATAATGAAGCAATATAACACGTACAGTGAAGGCATCTTGTCTTAGAATAATCGGAGCGATCTTAAATGAGCTGAGTGTAGTCCTGTCTTAATTTTAATCTGGTGAGAAAGGTGTTGAACGACACACATCCACAATAATTCTAGATGAAGTGTTGGGTGTATACATAGACTGGATCAAAAATGGAACGTTAAATATTGAATCAAACGTCTAAAGTTCCATTTGTCAGTGTTAATGTTATATTTTGACAGTGATAACAGTTTTATCATTTTCCCTTTATTAGATACCTCACGCTGTTATAACATGTTTGGCTTCATCAACGGCACTTTGTAAAATTACATTTTTTATTCGTCAACTTTATTGCGTTTTGTTCTCGTCCCTACATGATGTTCTTTCCTTTTGACCATATCTTTGCAGTGATAGTGATTGTTTGATGGGCTACTGTTCTCGTCTTTCAATTTTCGACTTTTAGACGTCGTACATATTCGTCATTTCACTTTCAATTTCATTGTCAACATTGATTATTTTCAAATAAATGTTCCTGTCTATATACACATAGCTATATATGCGTTGTTAGAAACGTTTCCAGTCACTTATCTGAGTAAATATAATACCAAATTTTTGGAGATACCACCCAGATAAATAGAGGAAACAGATAATTGTAGACAGCTAGAATTATACCATAAAATTAATGTATTGAAAAATGGAAATGTTGTGTACAGAATATCTTGAAAGAAGATTATAAAAGATGAAATTTCAGTTGTAAATTAGTTATTCGTGTAACTCATGTCCTTACCAGTACAAATAGGTAATAACTGTCTAATGAAGACGTACAGATTTAGGACAAGGGACATGTAAAAATTGCCAGGAACGGGAAATAATAAGGATAATAAACATTCTTTCATTGTCAAAAAAGGGATGCACCACTGTAGGTTTGATGGCGTTAGATGATTGGTATGTAATTGTTGGCCATTCCAGTAATTAGTTTTGTTGATTAACACACCCTTTTTGTTCTATTTTTTTGTCCTATTGAATAGTTTAATTCCACGGCTTTACTATATTATTTAATGAAAACGTTTACCAAAACAAAATTCCACAGTCAAATTCTTGACAGCTGTACCGTTAGTGACGCACCGTAAAACACGTTCTGTTTAAAGGTTTAACATAACAGTTCAACTCCAGTACTAAATTTCTGTCTACACCTATTTACGGAAGTTTCCAATCGTTTATGTTAGTAAATATATGCCTCAATAGTTTCTAGTTCTATGTATTAAAAGTTATAATATATCAAATATATCAATTTCATGGCTATTTATCTTGTTTGTTATCTGTGTCAGTAATTTTTTGGAAATTCAATACATCAGACAGCAGATTCAGGGAGAGGCCACCTTTATTAGCTGATAAGCTCCTCTGCAACAAATCCATCAGGTGTCAGTGCTAAATATGCCGCTTATGTGCCACTACTACGGCCAAACGAGAGAAAAAATCGTTATAGATAAACTTCATTACTGTCAAGTAACACTGGATATAAATAAAAGAAAAAATATAATCCGTCGAAAAATAGTAATACCTCTTTATTTAAAAAATAACAAGATTGCTAAAGGTAGCCATATGTCCCCTGCCACAGAGAAAAGTCGAATACCCAACAGATATACAAAATGTGTATTATTGAGATGGCTGCAAGGTATGGATGTCAACATATAATTAAAAAAAAGCAGTAAATACATATAAAATTTTGCGTCCACAAAGTATTCCTGTAGTGTCACTCGCACAAAAATATTAAAGTCATGTTACTCCCGTAAAATATGTCGAATCAAAATTGCGTTTCGACAAAATCAAGTACATGTGGTGACTAACAATCCTACAAAATTTGAACGAAATCTGATAGCGGCTTCAGAGGAGTTGCGTGTACAATGTTCCTATGATGTCTAATGCAGAAAAAGTTAAAGTCCCATAACTTCCGTAATTTTTTTTTCGAATCAAAACGGCGGTGCAATAGGATTAAGTACAAAAAATGACGAACAAAATCATACAAAATTTCAACGAAATCCGATCAGGGGTCTCAGAGGAGTTGCGTCCACAAATAACTGACGGACGGATGCAAACCATTACTAGGTCCCTCTGTCGCGTCACGGCTGCGGAGGACAATAAAAAACTTGCGTCCACAAAGTGTTCATGTAGTGTCACATGCACAAAATCATTAAAGTCCTAGAACTCTTCTTAAATTTGTCGAATCAAAAATGCGATGCGATGGGATCAATTACATGTGGTGACTAACAATCCTAATAAATTTGAACGAAATCCAATCAGCGATCTCAGAGAAGTCGCGTCCACAACGTGTTCGTATAGGGTCACATGCAAAAAGCGTTTAAGTTCATAACTCAATTAAAATTGGTTGAATAAAAATGGCCGTGCATTATGATCAAGAACAAAGGTGATTAACAATCTAAAAAATTTGAACAAAATCCGACTAGCGCTCTCAGGGGAGTTGCGTCAAAATGTGTTCCATTAGTGTCACATCCAGAAAAACGTTCGAGTCCCATAACTCCCGTAAAATTTGTCGAATGAAAATCGCGGTGCGATGGGGTCAAATACCTGTGGTACCTACCAATCCTGTAAAATTTGAACGAAATCCGATCAGCGGTCTGAGAGGAGTTGCATCAACAATCCTACAAAATTTGAATGAAATCTGATCAACGGTCTCTCCGCACCATCGGACACTACAGGAACACCATTACTAGGTCACTCCGTCGCCTTGATACGACATGAAACTTTGCGTCCACAACGTGTTCCTGTAGTGTCACATGCACAAAAGCATAAAAGTCCCATAACTGCAGAAAAATCAATATTTTTGTGCAATAGGATCAAGTACATGTGGTGACTAACGATCCTACAAAACTTAAACGAAATCCAATAATCGGTCTCAAAGTAGTTGCGTCCACAAAGTGTAGCTAAAGTGTCACATGCACAAAAACGTTAAACTCCCGTTATATTTGTCGAATTAATAGTGTCAATTACATGTTGTGACTAACAATTCTACAAAACCTGTTCGAAAAGTCGAATTCAGAACAATAGTTAAAGTCTCATAACTGCCGTACAATTTGTTCAATCTAAATGGCAGTGCGAAAGGATGAATTAAATATTGTGACTAACAGTCATACAAATTTTTTACGAGATCCGAATCGGAGGAGTTACGTCCATAATTAATTGTAACCGAAGGAAGTACCGGATGCAGACCATTACTAGATCGCTCCGTCACGTTCCGGTGAGTGCCAATTAGCGCATGCACTTACACGTGTTAAAGTTAGAATGACCCAGGATAATAGAAAGTGTGCCTGAATAATATTTGACCAGTTTCTAAATTTTTCTCCAAGATAAATACAATTAGCAACATAAGATATTTTTAGTGGCTTTGAAAATGGAATTTTGCAAATGTCTTCTTTTGATTAACGTAATAAAACTTAAATACCATTTCTCATACTGCTTAAATTTGATTGATAATTGATGCAGGTCAAAAGTTTCTCCAAACAATACTTTTTGCAGTAATGCTGTAACTGGCATGTTTGGATTCTGTTTTCTGCTATTATTTTGTTAGAAATTCTCCTAGTAAGAAATAAAAGTATCGAATATCCCCCATTGAACAGTATTTACTTTCGTTGCTCAAGTAATTCTTCCAAACATTTCATTTATTTCATTTAAATTCACATACTATTACAGTGGTGCATACCTTATTAAACTTATATGTGCATAATTTCCTCTGTTAAGTTAACAATTAGAAAAACACAGTTATTATATAACAAGTAGTTGGTTTTAAAGAGTACTGTGTTACAGTAATATACAGTAGAGATAAAAGAATTCTGACTGACTGCAGACTGTGTAAGTTACAAATATCAAAGGCAAACAAGTAAATGATAAAATCTAATGATACGAAAACTTACTCTTCAAAGTCTCTGAAAGTGAAAGAAAATATAATTAAAAACACAATTTATCGCAGTGGCTGTCCGTCAGAGTGTTCATTTCAATTAAAAATATCAGCGCCAGGCCAAAATGACAAACACTGAATCAACAACACCTCAAGCAAGGAAATCATTATATAAAAACACCATATTCCTCCTGTTAGATTAAATAATTTGTTTCGAAACGTACATGGTTCGCTAAGGTTTTTATTTCTGATCATTTAATACATGTATACAGAATATTTGAATGGCTTCTTTTCATTTTTTGAATTGATTAACATAACGTTGTCTGACCATAACATTTGTCAAAAAAACTTTACGAACAATTTTCGAACATCGTATTTTACAATCAAATACGTTATTGATGTTATGTAAAATGTATTGTAGTATTTACTTCTTTTTTTAGGAAATATTCTTTTGTAGTTTTCATTGGTCAACTAATATCGAAATTTATGCATGTGACATAAACTCTTCTTTCATTTTTCAATATTGGTATTTTACCACAAAAAATATTGCTTGTAGATAATGTTTTTAAATTTAGATTTTCAAACGTTTGGCCCCAGTTATCGATAACCGGGGCCTATTCTCTGGAAAAATAGTGAATACAAGAACAGTCTAAAAGTTGATTTGAGTAAAAATACATATTGCAACACATGTGAAATCAATATATTATTCAAAATTATATTAATATTACAAGTGGAGAGCTTTTCCGACACTTTCTATGTTAATTTTTAATTATTAAATCTGCCTGTTCAAATATCAGGTTGACTTTCTGTAAAAATCGATAATCTAAATGTGATGCAAGTAAAAATCAAGAATCATTGGGGAAAGACAGAAAATCTGACGTCAAATAGACTGTTGTAATTGTACACCAGAGCACGCTCCATATTAAAAAAAATACAGTTTGCATATTATCTTTCACGTATCTGTATTCTACAAGTAAATACATTTATTTATACTACAAAATCCTTATATTCTATGTTTATTTTCTATAACCATTTGTATAATCATAAATGTTTGCATATTGAGAAATGTCTACACTATTAATACACGTTTAATCACATCTGGACATTCCTGACTTGTTTTTGTTTGATTATCTTGATTTTCACACTTTCAATTTCTAACAACATCACCATAAGATATATTTATTTGCAGTCAATCAAGATTGAGCAAGACATCCTCATAACAACTTATGATGAATTATGCAGTGTGTAACTAGTTTTGACCGATAACATATCTAGATTTTATTTTGAAAATATGGTCATGCAGAAAATCCAGGAAAAGTAAGACTAAACAAGACCAAAATGGGCGTTTAAGATCAAAAGTGTGATACTAGTTCTACTAATTATTAAGATTAGATATTATTTCTTTGTCTGAAGCGCTATGACATGTTTAAGTAATGTCTAGCAATTATCAAGACTTAAATTTATAACTACTGCATAGTATACACGAGGATGAGAAATTGTTGTCGACTTCTTCCAATTTCTCATAGTCCAAAAAGGCAATTGGAAGGTGACAAAGAAAATAATTACTAAATGTTAGAGTATGTAGTGAAATGTACAGGGATGTGTTTTTGGAAAATTGATTTTAAATTTGATAAAAATGTACATTTTGTTGGCAATTTTCACAAGTGCGATTGATGTCCCTCTGCCGTATTGCACCTAATAAATTCCAAACGTGCTTGACTCCATTTTTAGTATTTTATGTTCTTTTGAAACGATATGTAGATTGATTACTTTTAATTATTTGGTATGTTATAGTTGCCTATGAATATTATCAACGTTTTTCTTTAGATACCTTAGTTTAATTGAATATGATTTTTTTCCAGAAGATATATGATTTGCGGGTAGGTGTTTAACCATTTAATATACTCCAAAAATAGCCGGTACATTGTCACATATG
Organism: Mytilisepta virgata; assembly: GCA_028015205.1. NCBI lineage: Eukaryota > Metazoa > Mollusca > Bivalvia > Mytilida > Mytilidae > Mytilisepta > Mytilisepta virgata. The sequence continues at coordinate 30,768,906 of CM051511.1, read as the reverse complement.
AGCAGGTGCTCAGAGGATTACTAGTTAAGATTTTAGTTTTGTAATTAACAAACAAAAATTAACTTGTCACTTTAAATGTTCTAAAGTCAATACCTGAAATTATTACTAAAATTACAATGAAATTAACAGTTAGTTTTAAAGTCCTTACCTAAATTTAACCTACAAAGCTGCTGTCGACAGTGATACCTGCAACCCCACATTTATTTCGCTCCGTTAACCAAATTCAAAAATCTAAAATCTTGTTACCTGTTTACAGATATGACAGATGTTCTGCAAACATTCTATCAAGAAATTAAATCACTAAATCCAATAAAAAAGGAAACAGTTTAGGACACAAGTATAAATACGCCATTTTTTAAATTCATCACTGTTGGTCCTAAGTTCTAAAAATAAAATTTTGTATGTTGTATGAGAATACTGAATAACAAGAAAATGCATAAGTTGAACGATGAAAGGACTTTCCATAACAAACTTAAATTAACAATATTGGAAAATAAGTCTGTTGCTCTCCCTTAACGCGGTTCAGCCATTTTTCGCCCGCATCCGACGGACTAGCGTCTTTTACCGAGACCATCTTAAAAAGCAAAAATTGACAACATTCAAAATTTGACCATGTGTGCCCCGATGTTAGCAATTTTTTTTATAAAATCTTATTGCGCATCTGTCTATGGTGCAAGATAATACATTATAGAAATAAAATGCATAAATTGAAAAATGAAAGAGGAAGTCAGGCTTCAAGCTTAAATTCATAATTTTCGAAATCTGACCCCTGTCGGCCTAAATTCTTGAAGACTAAAATTCAAGAACATTATTGCACATCTACATATACTGCATGAACATTACTGTGAAAAAATCAAATGTTTTTATTTAGAAATGAAAGATGAGTTTAGGTCTCAAGCTTCAGTTGACTTTTTTTCGAAATTCGACCCTGTGGGCCCCAATTTAAGAAAATTAAAATTTTAAAACCTTATTGTGCTTCTGCATATGGTGCATGATAATTTTTATAGAAATAAAATGCATCAATTAAAAACGAAAGACGACATTACGTCACAAGCTTGAAATCAAAATTTTCGAAATTCAAACATTGTTGGCCCCTTGTTTAGAAAATCAAAATTCCAAAACATCCTTGCTCATTTAATTAGTATGAAACTTTTCTATACAGAAATTAAATTCCTAACCCGAAAAGTGAAGGAGTTGTGGTGCAAGATAATACATTATAGAAATAAAATGCATAAATTGAAAAATGAAAGAGGAAGTCAGGCTTCAAGATTAAATTCATAATTTTCAAAATCTGACCCCTGTTGGCCTAAATTCTTGAATACTAAAATTCAAGAACATTATTGCGCATCTATATATACTGCATGAACATACTGTGAAAAAATCAAATGTTTTTATTTAGAAATGAAAGATGAGTTTAGGTATCAAGCTTCAGTTGACTTTTTTTTCGAAATTCGACACTGTGGGTCCCAATTTAAGAAAATTAAATGCATCAATTAAAAACGAAAGACGACTTTACGTCACAAGCTTGAATTCAAAATTTCGAAATTCAAACCTTGTTGGCCCCTTGTTTAGAAAATCAAAATTCCAAAACATCCTTGCCCATTTAATTAGTATGCAACTATTCTATACAGAAATTAAATTCCTAACCCGAAAAGTGAAGGAGTTGTGTGGCAGACAGATATATTTGATTTATAATAAAAAATATGACTGTATATTGATAGTTTATAATTTTGTATGTTTAATAAATGAATAAGTATTTGTTTTCAAAGTTTATTAGTATTTTAAGTCAGATAGTTCACTACTGAGCCTCTTATCATATAGTTTATTCTTTCCGTCCAGGTTTTTCGAATTTCATTACTTTTCCCTGTATTGAACCTTTTTTAGGAGGGAAAATCTCTGGTTTTCTATTGGTTTATGTGACCCTTTTATTGGTCACAGTATTGGTTCTTTTGTCTATACAATAAATATTCTATAAATGGCTGTGTATAGATAAATTAATACAAGCCATAAACATTTTGATATATATAATTACAAATAGTATTGGATACATATTTGCTTCTAAATAAGGCCAGTTATCACATATTCCTAACAAAACTAACATATTTGTTATTTTAACTCTATGAATGAATGAAATGTGAATGTATAGTTTGAATGAGAGAAAAAAGTGTTGAGGATAAATAATATTGATAAATTCTTATTAAAACATAATTGTTCATTAAAATTTAGCACAAATAAAGTAGTTCTATATTTTTAATTACATAGGAACTGGATTTTTAACCAATACTTGATATTCAATATGAAAATGTGCTAAATTGTTTTAGTAATATTTCAAGTAAATATTTATATTATGAATGTATATAAATACTCCAATGGACTTATGAATGTTAAAGTTTGTTTTATTCAGGTCTTAGATAATAGTTATGGTAGACCATATGTTGGCTATGCTGTAGTGGAAAGGTTCCATATCGCCCACTTGACCGTGTACCATATACATGGTAAGCAGTGTTCTGTGTTTTGTGTTTTGTGTGTGTATTGTAAATGTCTTGTAAATGTCTTGTGATATTTGTGTTTTAATTAGTTTATGTAATTTTCGTGTGTTAATTCTTGAAATATACAACATATATAGTAATAGTACACAGTACTTTTACAAGGTGTAATTTGACACAGAGTATTTATTATTATTATTAGGCAACTGATTATAAAATATGAGGTGCAAATAAGATATATATATATTTCACATTTAATACAAGTAATTTTGGTATATTTCATTCAGACTGAAATTAGGTATTGTTAAATATAACTTTATTTTTATACTGGTAAGGAATAAATCAGATTTGAGTTATTCCCCTTTGTCAATTATATGTTTTATGTGTATTGTCTTTGTCAATTGCACTTAGTATTGTCTTTATTATATGTTGTAGGGTATATTTGTATTGATTGAGGGAATAAATGAGTATAGAACCGGTTTAAACTGCTTTTGGATATATTAATTGCCGACCGGTTACAGTTGATGTCACAAAAATTTGTTGACGGTTTGAAGGAGATAATCGCTATGTTCCCGAACTTTCTTCAAAAGTGCGCAGATAAAAATGCTGAAATTATCTTAAAAAACCAAAAAAGAATTGTTATGATAGTGTAATTATTATATTTATTTATCTTGGCCTTATTTGTTTTGTGTGGCCTTATAACATGTATAATATGCTTATATAATACCTATAGTTGTTTCCCAAATAATGTTATACCTATGCAGTTTAGAAATCACTGGAACAATGATAGATACTGATGGAATGATTAGAACTTTATATTTGACTTACATAATAATTCTGGAATGATCATAATATACGATGTGTAATTCGAACTTCTACCGTATTCTAGAAGTTTCCGTTCTACGGTTTTCTAGAGATTTCTGTGACGACTATATAGATACGGACACTAAAGTTAGACTTTCGGATCAGACATTAACTTTCTTGTGCTCTCTGATGTTAGATTGACACACTTGTTCGCGTTAACTACATCATACTAGATTGTAACTTATTGGACATAATATTCTGTTTGGATTCCCGTAACGGTGTAGAGAACAATTCCGGATAAAGAAAAGACAAAAGGGATAGGACATATATATTTTAACAGTTAACTTGACATTTCAATTTATATAGTATTTCTTATAAACTTGTGTATAATAAATCTTGTTAAATTGTATTATTGATTTGTGTCTTTTGTTGGCTACAATTTAAAGGTGATTTCTGACCGTAACAAAATCGATTCCCAAATGATACAGGAAATTGTTTAGAAGTGTTGAAACGTTCAACATTTGACTACACATTGAATGTCCAACACACGTGAAAATAAATAGTTTCATAAGAAAACATGGAACTCCAAGGGAAAAGTCCGAGAAATAAATAAAACTAGATTGAGGCAGTCAGAAACGACAGATATCCCTGAAACCCCATGATGTTGTATCCCTGTGCACCTCTTTCACAATGACATCTTTGAATATCTGCCCAAATTTTGAAGAAATCAAAGTTTTAAAACCTTATTGCGCACCTGCACACAGAGTATGACAATATTGTATAGAAATAAAATGTATAACATTAAAAATGAAAGAAGAGATTCAGTCACCAGCTTATCATTACATTTTGATATTTGACTCCTGCAGAGTGAGAAAGTTGAGATTAGTTTTATATAACACTTGGGAAGTTTAGAATTGTAAGATGACAAAAAATGCCTAAATCATATCTCTCTTATAAGTAGGACCTGATATCTGATAAACCGAACATAAGCAGTGATACTCCTTTGATAGGTTTCAGCTTAATTATTTTTAATATATTTACTAAACTTTTATTAACATCTATAGTCATTCCGTATATAGATTAATTCATATGAACACATTTTTATGCTTCTTCTATTAGGATTTTCAAATTTTATTGTGTAAAGGAAACATAATGTTTTTTTTATATAATTTACCAGAACGTCAGAATCATATTTAGTGTTTTTTCACTTTGATCCTATCAAGCGGCGTCGGTGTTGCAAATCCCGACGACGGCGAGGGGGCTGTTTTATAATTGGATGGAGCAATAGGACGCCAGATTGTTCTACTTTTAAAAGTGCGAAATTTTGCGGATTATATTTATAATTGGGAGTTTTATCTGTTTTACAACTAATACATTATTTTCTACTACGAAAATCTTATACTTTAAAATTCGTTGTCATGTCGTACTTATATTGTCTCATACCAAAATTTGTCTTTGCGTTTTTTGTCCGACGTACTACGTTATATTTGGTAAAGAGTAATTACTTGATTATTATTCTATATATATATATATATATATATATATATAAATTATAATTGACATGTAGTTGAGAAACATATCAAATTTTACTTTATTATTTCCATCTCAATTTGCTGTTTGGCTTTTTTTTCCATTACGTTTTATTTTTTCTATTTTGAAATGAAATAGCGAATAAAAGAAACAGGCGAATAAATTTGACCCTGTCAAAGGGTAAATGAACATTATTAATTTGTTCATTTTAAAATTTAGAAAAAAGTTTATATTACTTTAGCTATTTATTTTATCCATAGTGTATATCACAATAATCACCTTTAAAGCAGTGTTAAATGGGGTTTAATTTATCTAATAAAAGTCTATATGTTTTCTTTCGTACCGTTTTACAGGTCCTAATTACAAGATACCAGAAAATAGAAATACTTACTCAGGTTCTAATCTACAAATATAAAAGAAAGAATCACCAGCATTTGAAGAAAACTTTTTTTAAAGAACGCAAATGAAGACATCGATTTCAAGATGCATTAAGAACATAAGGTGCAATTTTTCGATACTTTAATCCATCGTTCGAGTCTAATAATGAATATGGATTTTGTTTTAATTTGTCATTCATCAGAAGCAATGTTCCTGTTTTTTAGGTGTTATTATTTTTCCTTGCCCTCTCGTATTTTGTCTCTGTCTCCGAAATTGATGACCGCAGCAGATATAAATGAAACTATTGTTTCATATTAAAGAGTATAATCCACTTGCTTATTCAGAGTTTGCTAGTGCTTCCTCTCAATTACTGATATAGTCTGGTCTATTATACTTGTGTTCAATCTGTTTGCTTGAAATCGTCTTTTTCTTTGTTCTAAATATCATTTACCAGACTGGATTGTAGAATTTTTACCCTTGCTTTTGAACAGTAGATTTTTGTTTGTGTCAGATAAATTGAAGGTGTCGTTTCCAATGATGTTACCTTACTGATGCATATCCCATCTGTTTTTATTTTCATATACAAGTTTTCTAAATAAATACTATCGTTTATTGGTTTGTTTAGGGTTTTCTATTCTTTGTCTTAGTTTCCAATACATACGAAAAATCTAATTTGTAGTAATACTCAAACTGTCTCATCATTGTTAGATTTCTAACGGAATCACGTAAATTGAACATCATACAGAAAACAAATAAAACAACAATATAAAACGCATCTGTGCTTAGGAAAAGATACTTACTCAGAAACTTGTTCAGTTCTGTAACACAATTTGAAAATACACCGTTTACATGGAATTAATCTATTATTTATCTTAATTAAGTAACTAGAAACTGTTCCATTACGGACAAAGTGAAAAATAATATCAAACTAAATATAGATCGTAATCAAGGAGAAATGTCCAAACTTAAATCTAATATCAAATATAAAATTTAAAGATGAGTTATCTTTGTCTCAACTTATTTTGTTTCTATTCTTAGTCAAAAATCTAAACTTTAATATCTATTGTAATCGAAGAGAAAAACTCCACTTTCAGTAATAAATTCATAATTCAAATGCTTCCAAACATTACCAATCGGGAAGAATCATTAATGTAATATGTATAATGAGGTGTTTCTTTAGTAATGACATCGATACTTGTTCATATGTATGAGTATCCGCTGTATTGAAGTGAAACCTTTGATACTGCAGTATGATAATGTATTGGGTAACTTCGGTTTTAGTCATTGTCAACATGTGTCCATGATGATTTTGCTTGTGAAAGAATTTCTACTAGACCGACACGCTGAGTCGGATTTTTGCTAGCTCATGAGGTAACTGTCCACAGGAAGACATATCACCCCACTTGGACGCATTATACTGACTCCGAGCCGACCAGTCTTTGCTCTTACTCCTAGATGCCGCGTGCTTGGCTGAGAAGCAGCAAATACCAATTTTATTCTCTTTGGTTTGACCGGCCAGGAATCGAACCCGCCAACTTCCGCACTCGGGACGAGCACACTACCACAAGACCACCGAAGCGTACTAAAACAGATTTAGATAAAGAATAAATACGTCTAATTTGATTACATATGTAATATACTGTAATACGTCTTTGCATTTCAACTTGATTGGAAAATTACATTTGATGAATGGCTACAAAGAATTTCTCTTATAAATATGAAATAAGTACACGATTCATTATATCAATATTGATTCTTCTTGTCACCCTCTTTGTAGCATTGTTATACATCTCTTTTGACTATTTTGTTTATCAAATATAGTTTCTTAAAACCAAGGTACTTCCAACAAATATCCTTATTTTTTTTTACATTTCTGCATTGCTGTTAAGATAATATTACATACCCACACATATCACAACAATATCTGTATATTTCTCTTGTCCTGAAATATTTGTTTTCATATTTTAAAGCTCAGCAAGTAATCTGATTTTTTGTCTCCTTACCCAAATTATTTCCTTCAACAGAAATAATGACCGAATAATTATATAAAAGGTAAAAAAAGAAAACGTCCATTGAATACATCAAAGTTTTCCCGATTAGCCTCTTTTACTTACGTAGAAAACATCCTTTATTACATGATCGTACTTTTCTATTATCTGATTGACTGAGAAAGGTCTAAAAGGTACTGGGTACTGATGATAGTAACTGAGAAGAATCCTGGATTAAACTATTTTTGATTTTAGTAATTCTTTCCTTTATCTTTTCTTTTTCACATATATTGTTCCAAAAATGATCATTTTTAGTTGTCACTCTCGTCTATGTATTTTCCCCGATTTTTTGCCACTTTCATTGAGTTTGTCCATATATTTTACTCTATTAGCAAAATGTGCAAACAACAGTAAAACATGTGTATATCAGTAATTTACCTATCACACATATATTATCTAAATTGTTTTTAAAATTTTAATATAAATAAGTAATTTTATCTAGTCTTTTGGGGTTTAGTTTCTGTTAATGTTGTGGTCCCTATGACATCTCTGTAAGAAAGAAAATCCTTGTAATCTGTTATAGTAATGTAAATTGTATATGACAAGTTTCAACAAAATGCGAGATTTATTTCATCATAAAGTCTTCATTATAACTTTCAGATGAAAAAACAGAAATTTAATATTTATTCCTTTTACTTATATCTTTGGTATGTGTATCTAGACATATTGTTTCTAACGTATTATACTTGTCAATTTATAACACAAATTACACCAAATATATTTTTTCAGATAAACAAAAAAATGATTTTATATTATTCCTATAATCAATTAATTCACAGACAAAATAGACCAATCTGGAAAACATTGATACTACTACAAGAAACTTTTTTTAAATATGTATTTTAATGAAAGAAGTTTTTCGATGAAATAATGCTTACTGAAAGGATAAACTTCCAAATAGCTTGTCTATTTCACTGTTCTTCACACGCATTTTTGTGTACGTCACAGTCGGAAATTGTGTAATCTTTGTAGTTTCTATCCTGGCCAAATCTTCTTTAAGACTCTTTAGATTTTTTAAGACGGCCGCCTCTCCCATGTCTTTCAGTGTCTTCTCATGTTTTTTTAATTTATCTATGTTAATGTTTACATCCTGTTTGTCTTTTGCGAGTTTTTTTAGATCTTCTGATCGTTTTTCTTTCAAAGTTTTGATAAGTGTTTCTACCTTTTTATCAATCATATCTTTGATAGCTTTGCTTTCGTTTTTAATGGTTTCAATTGCCTTGGAAATATCGCCTTCATATTTGCTGATTTCTTTCCAGATATTTCCAGCATCTGACTTAAACGCATTAAGTTTAGTACCGATATCTGTAGCTAGTTCTGATCTAAGAGACGCGATGGAATCTTTTATTCCCACCAATTTATGTCCTCTGTGCGTTGTCACGACACATACCTGACAAACCGGAGTACAGCATTCTACGCAGTGAAACATAAAGTTTTCAACATGAACTTGACATTGTATTTTTTCTTCCGGGTTTATATTTGGTCCACTTAAGAAGGTGTGATCTTTGCTAATTTTAGCGCGTAAATGTGATTTCTTACAACTGTCGCAAAATAACTGATCACATTGACTACAAAAATGTAGCCCTGGTGTAGCGATACATATTTCACAGGATTTGGATGCTGCCTGGGCCATTTTCTCTCTGTTAATCGTTGTATCTGGTGACTAGTATAAAAAAATAAAATAATCATACATCATTTTTTATCGTTAATTGTAAAAATCATTAGACGTTCCTCAGACGTCCATAATATTGAATCGTCTTTAATAGAGTTTTCATTTACGTATACTAACTGATGATTGTTAACGCCCTCAATTTTCGGTCTTTGGTTAACATATATATAATGAAAATTTAATTATTACAACAGCAAAATAATACGAATGTCCACTCCATCTTGTACCAAAAACATACAGATGAGAGCATGAGGAAACAGAATGTAGCAATACACCATCTTGTCCAGCTACTCGTGAAATTAGTTAACTATGAAAGGTCAACGATGACATTTTAATTAATCAGTTAACTCTAACCTATCAACAGACCCTCGGACAAATTAACAAACAAGACAACAAAACACAAAAATACCAGGGTCGGAAATGTGTAAGGGTGTCAGTGTGCTGGTTTCGCAGTATTGGACTGAATAATCAGAAATAAAACTTTCGTAATTTTTTAACGGTATCTCGTCAACATAAATCGGCAGTTAGAAAAAAAAGCTTTAAATCTTCATAACATTGGCAGAAAGATGATTTATTCAATGTATCTCTCTAGGTCATGTATATAATATTTTTTGACCACACCAGATTAATTTTTCGTTCTTTGGATTTTTGAATGGCATAAATAGGTGCGAGCGGGCGAAATTTTAATTTTATTGTTTCTTGAGGATTTGTTTTTTTTTTCGAGCGCAGATAAAATTTACTTGCGGCACACATTTTTTAAAATAAAATATTGCAAAAAATGGGGAAAAAATCATTTTCACAAAATTTTGCGAGCCGGCGAACAATTTTTATTTTTAATTTATTGAAAAATGAAAAATCTGGGGCGAATTTTTATCATTTTTGCAAAATACAGCTGCAAAAATTGGTTTTTTTTTTAAGTTACATCGTTCAAAAATCGGAGCGGCAAAATCCAAAGAACTAAAGATCAATTTGGTATGGCGTTATTAAAAAAAATCGGTTTTAGTATATCGATGTATCATTATAACATAGTGAGTTGCTTACCGTTATTGTTACGCTTTAACATCAATATTTTACCCGAATGCAATCATGTTAATAATTTGGTGAAGTAAAAGAGAAATTTCGCCCTTTTTAGATAACCTTCTAATGCTTTGCAATTTAGTTAAACCTTTACAAAGTATATACGCCTTATATGACTTCCACCTTTAATGGTATTGCCAACGTGTTTTTGTTTCAAATTCCTAATTCAGAATTAAGCTATTTATTTGTACTATAAACTTTATTTTATAAATGTAAATAATTAAGATACGTGATTTTGTTTCATATTTTGTTCACATTTGGTTTTTAATATACAAACAATTAAAAAAGATTAGGAACCCGTTTGTCATAAATATAAATAGTATGTCGTAAAAACTGAAAGCACTTATATTTCCCCTGTATTAAGAAGTCGTTGGTTTGCAATGAAACCTATTTCAGTTGGTACAGCAATCCACAATTAACATGGAATATATTGTACCAATGTTATGAACAAGATGTTTACATTTATGACCCCTGAGTAGTGCCAGAATTACCAATTGGAAAAGCTATAACCATCTAGGGACAACTCTATGCGCGAAATGGATACTCCTAAGTTAAAAAAAAACAGTTAACTGAAAGAATAAAGTTGGGACTCCTACCAAAATAATAGCTACGGAACTGGTGATATTTATACGGACTTAGACTCCACCAACAGTGAAATCGATAGAGTGGTAAGAAATAAATTCTATGAGGCACAATTTGATTCACATTTTGCCGTTTTACTACTCATCTTTTGTGTCGATGACCTAAAATATTCCAAACCGAAATCTAAAACGTTGAGGAGAAATTTTAATAATGCAAAAACGAATACAGTCAATACCATCTAAAATTGTTTTCAAAACACAAGAAACATAATAGGAGCCTCATTATGAAGCTGTAAAGCATACCCCTACGAGATCGATGTTTCACAGAAAATGAAATGAGAAATTTTCTTTCCACTGAAGATTAAAACTTTTAAAGTGAAAGCAGAAATTTGTAATGGTAAAGAGTTTAACTGTCTGTTGAAGATACCATTATATCCATGCATTAACATATGTAAGAAATGCGTTGCTTCCTGTAATGAATAGGGGAAAATTCCATTTTTTTCAAAAACAGATGGACAATAAAATTAGATTTATGATGTAGACTCCAACAGATAACAATAATTATTTAGCAACATACACAATAGAATCCCGTATAGTTCACTCTTACTCCTTTATTTAACCAATCCTCAACTTCTACCAATTTGCACTTTCTCTGACAGAAGAAAATGTCAATTCTTATTCAATTCTTAGTGCAAAGATAACCTCTATCATATCAGATAAATATTAATAAATTTTAGGAAATTTACCTGTAGGTTTTTTTGACAACAGCAAAAAATGTGACAATGATTTGTTTTGCAGATAAATTAATTCATAATTACTAGCAGAAAATAAAATACTAGGTTCTTTATCAACAAAATTAATACTTTTTCACCAGGTAATATAGATAACCTCCAAAATTTTAAAATATTAAACGGATTGTTAGTTCTTAAAATGAATTAGGTGAGCAAATGACTACTTATTCAAAGCCCTTTACATTGTTTTGTTTGAAAGAACAATAACAATATAAAGAACGCTTACTATAGTTGAATACACTCGGTATATGTTTTCTCTTGTCAATAAATGAACAGAAGATTTATTTTAATTGTTTTATACTTTTTTATAATTTGTTGTAATGAACTTAAATGTACTGAAAACGTATGCTTGCAGAAATAAACAGCTTTTGCAGTTATTTATAATATCATAAAAGTGTTTTCATGTTTTACCTCATTAATTTCAAATTGTAACATCAACCATGCTCAGATATTCCCTAACAAATTAAATACCGTTGGAACACTTTGCCCCTTTATAATGATTAAACATTTCTTGTCATATTTTAAATGTCTAAAATAGTCCTTTAACTTGTCACCACATTCATTCTCTTTGTAATATATTTTGGCAATGATATTTCAGCTGAATTTTGTATTTCTTTATCAATAGCTATAAAGACTATGTAAGGAGCATATGGGTGAGAATATGTGAATCCACTAGTACTGTTTATTTTTTCTTTGAAAAAGAAAACAGTGTAAACCAACAGCTAAAAGCCCCTACGCCTCTTATAAATACTCAATTATCTATCGCGATGATATTCTTTTCCTGTTCGGCGTACGTACGTTCGTACGTTAGTAATGTCAAGGATAATCTCAGTAACCACTGGATGTAGAAAAATGAAACTTAGGTCATTGATTGCACTGTGTGTGGGACTTTGCCAAAAGTTTCAGAATTTGAATAGCCCCTGGGAGCCGAGCTACGCGGGTGGTCTAAAGGCACATTATTCCTTTGTCATGCAACTCCTCTCATATTATTTGGAATACAGAACTGAAGCTTGGCTCAGTACATGTAACACTAAAGCAGATTCTGCTAAAAGTTTCGGAATTGTTTAAAGATGCAGTTCGAACTTTGATTAATTTGCTGGAAGTCTCAAAGACCATTATTATTATTATATTTTTTTTACAAGAAACCATGTATTTTCTGGATCACATAAGCGGTAACAAATATTGGGATCATCTAGATGTCAAAAATATGGGATTCCAACTTTTGTAAATTTCCTGAAAGTGTCCAAGACTATTATTTTTGGAATTTTATTGACCAGTTATAGATTTTTTTTCTCATATTACCTTTAAGACTTATCAGGATCATTTGAATTTCAAAAATATGTGATTCCAATTTTCGAAAATTTCCCGCAAGTCTCAAATATAGCAACATCACTATTTTGGATTGTATGGATTTCAAAAATATGTGATTCCAATTTTGGTTATATTCCTGAAAGACCCAAAGACTAGTTTATTTGTGATTTCTACTTAGCAACCATATATATTTGGAATCACTATAGCAACAGCACTAGTTTGGATTTTATGGATTTCACAAACACGAGAGTAGCGCGGGGATATGCAGCATTAGTTTAATTTATGTTTGAGGCCTAATTTTCTATTCATTTTTTTAATGGCTGAATAAACACACAAATGTTTTAAAGACACAAAATTGTATATTATTAGATTTTTTGTATCTACTTGTACGTGTTGAATAGATGATAGAATTTTAGAAAAAAAACGTTTTTTTTTTTATTTATTGGAAACGCATTTAAATTATTATTTTAACAAATAGCGTGCTATGATATAAATATCGTTTGAATTAAATTTATCGGTAATAAAAAGGACTATAATTACGTATTGGTTTAAATAGTAAATTTTGTTTTATAGTAAGGAATATAATTATGAGAAAAAATGACACATTGACACGCAAATTTTAAATATTAAAGTGTTCTGTTGAAGGTCGTATCATATACATCAAAAGCCCTTAACATGGTTTTGTTAATAATAACCACATTGTTACTATAGTTCAATACACTCAGGATATGTTTTCTATAATTGTAAATAAATGAACAAAAGATTTTCATTGTCATACATTTTTTATATTTGTTGTAATGAAATTTGTTAAATGTACTGAAAACACAAGCTTGTAGAAATAACAATTTCGTTTGGCAGTTATTTATAATATTATAAAAGGTAATTTCATCTTTCTTACCTCATTATTTCAAATTGTTTACGGTAACCATTCTCAGATGTTCCCGTAAAAAATTAAATGCTAATGAGGCACATTTGTCTTCATACTGATGAAATTTTCAGTCATACTTTGAATGCCTAAAAGATTTCTCTAACTCGCAATTAAGAAGAAAGCATGGAATGTCATCGTAATATGATTTGCAACGTTATTTCAATAGCATTTTGTATTTTCTTTATGGAATATCGGCAAACGAGTAGCGAAGCGACAAGACAGTGGGAAAAGGCCACAAATTCGAAGTCCAAGGAAAATACAAATCAGGGCAATGGAACAGAACAAACAAACGCGACAACGATTCATGTATAACTAAAAGAATAAAAAACGTATAAATATAGAGTTTATTAATAGCCATAAAGATGAAGGAGCATTTGAGTGTTTCTGTCACAGAACACTTTTATACATTAATGTGATTACACTAGTATTACTGTGATGTGAAATAAATTAATAATGATCACCAAAGTTGTCCTTTATAACGAAATTATTTATTAGATACCAGCACTCACTTTGCATATTTCTTTTCAACAGATTATGGTCACATGTCTTTATGTTCTTTTGTTTAAATAACTACATGTTTTATCCTGAGGTATCATAGATTTATAATTATTTTCCTGAGTACACTTAGAAATACGTATGTTTGTTTTAGTATGTTTTTATTTTTCTTTGAACAATTGAAACAGTGGCCGGGCAGCGGGATTCATTTTTGTTGATTTTAATTGCTGGATAAGCTCTGTAATGTTTGAAAGACACAAAATTTGTATATTGTTAGATTTGTTGTCTCTACTTGTACTTGTTGAATAGATGAAACAAATCAATGAATAATCATGTCAGACAAGTCTGACGACTGGGTTGGCGAATACCCTCGGGGACCTAGGGTCCACCAGCTGAGGCATCATCCCACTTAGATCTTTTGTGAGATTGTTTGAGAAGAAATAAAAAAAAAAACAAATGTACTCATTTCAGTTTGTTGGTCTGTTTAAATTATCTTAGTGACTATAAATTGATTGTCAGGTGAAACTTGTCTTCCCATAGCTAAGGATTACCTTATTTTGCTTAAATATGTTCCATTAGAAGCAAAAATGTTTCTTTAAAAATGTTTAATTGATAATGTCGCTATCTATTGTTTTCAAATTTTTTAACTTTTATTTTTCTTCCTTGGTGTTCATCAAATATATGAAATATGAAATATGAGCAACGTGATTGTAATATCAACATTTCTGGCCTTTCAGTTTAGATTTCTAAATAAAATTGCATTAGAAGTTTTAATATGAAGTTGTTGTTCTTTCTGGTCTTAAATTACATTAATTTTCAAATATAAGTACATGCATGACCTCTTAAAACAAATGGTAAAATTGATTCTTTTTTCAAACAAAACAATGACAAATGTTTTAGTTCTCCAATACTTTACTTTCAAAATAATTTACATATTGAACATCAATCCTAAGGACACATGTATACAAAAGAGTTATACATTTTCACCAAAAGGGTGAGTTTTTATACCTCTATGAGTAACTACAATGCGTAAATTGGTAACATTAACACTGAGTAATACTTTAACACTTTGCGTGGAAGACTTCTCCTTTCCTTTCGGCTAAATAAACAAACATTAAAATGAAATAAGAACTTACAAATCTTTCGAATCCTAATTCGTTACCAAAACTATAAGAACAGTTTGCCTTAAATCCAACCCGACAACTGATATATAAAAATAGTATAAACGTGTATTTAAACTTCACAGTTGAATTACAAATATTTAATACCAATGACGTGAAGAAATATACAATATTAGTATAGTGTAGAAAAATATAGAAAATATTTGTATGAGGCTGAGAAACAAGGGAAAATGCGAGGCTCTGCCGAGCTATTTTTCCCTTGTTTCGCACCGAGTACAAATATTTTCTATATTTTTCTACACTATACTAATATTGTTTTTATCCTGTAATTTGGGTTTTTTTAAATTTTTTTAGCAATTAAACAATTTTTAAATTTATAAATAGATGTTCTCCCATTTGGGGCCATTTTGCGTAAGGATATTTCTTTCTTGTGTTTATCTGTGCAATAATGACGTGCCACGTTGCAAATAGTTTTCATACAGTGGTGAAATGAATAAAATTGATGATAAACAAGTATTTTTATTCAATATGAGTCGATAAATATAGGATTTTGTGTCAAATTAACGTACCTGTAACAATTGAAACGGTAACACATTTGTTTTGATCGAAATCGATCAGTTCATCTATTGAGCGGGCTTTTCACTGTGTGGATGTGTGTACACATTAAGTGTGCCAACATGGAGCGTTGCACCGTAAAACATTGATTGGATTTGGTTGGACATATTTGTCTGAGAGCAGAAAGAAGTCGACAATTTATCATGACTGACAGACAGCGGGAGTGGAGATAGTTGATGTGGGCACGGGTCCAGTAACTGTTGATGTCATAGGTAAGTTTGATTCAGACGGAGTGTGTGGTGTGTATGGCACAACCACCATGTTTTCATCAGTTGTTGTATTGCTGAGGATGTTTGAGATATTCTTTTGCTGCTTTTCAGAAATAGTGCTATAATTGTTAACAGAGGCAACATTCTTGTGTCCTGAAATTTGCATTATATCTGTTCCCTGGATATTATTTTCCCTTAACTTTTGTACGAGATACTTTCTTGCACTATGATTCGTGAGCCGTTTGTTTTTGTCTAGATCCCGCTTTTCTTTCATAGTTTTCACCATTGATCCAAGTTTTCTTTCCCCAAGCTTTTGTCTTAAAAACCAGATATCAGACCTGTTGTCTTCAAGTGGAATGGTGCGTGTGGCCAAATAAAAGGGAGATTCTGGTGTACTAAAGCCAATTGGTCTTTTTGCGGCATACAAAGTATAGAAATCAAGTGGGTTACGGTCTCCTAGGCTTTGATATATTTTAGGCGAAATCTCCCGTACATCTGATATGTTTTCTCCAGTCCTTGTTTTTGTCTGTCTTTCGTTTAACTCCAAATATTGGGAACCATCTATGGATGTATTCAAGGTTACATCTCCCCATCTGAAAAATTATAACGCTGTTTATATTTATTTGCTAAAATTTTTAGGGGTTGACTCTGCATTTGTTACTGTTGTTTTACACTAGTAATTGTGGGCCCCATTATAGCTTGCTGTTCGGTGTGAGCCAAAGTCATTTTAAAAGTAATTTATTTGAAATCGCAATTAAACAGTAAAATTATCCGCAACCTATAAATTTCTCAATATTTCTATATAGCTCATACAAAATAAATAACTGACGTTTGTACAAATAACTGTACTTATATTACATATAAATATCTTCTGTTTTAGGCAATTTTAAAGTCAGATATATAGAAGTGTCACTTGTTTGCCTCGTGTTACAATGTGTATGTAGAATAAATAATATATTATGTTTTTCATGTTCAAATTTATTTACAAATATTCTTTGTTTTCAGATTTGGTGTGACGATCGATGGCCGTGCAAATAATATCACTTGGATTATAGATTTTATAGTGTACTAAATACAAAGGAAGCAAGACATATTCTGCACAAGAAGCAGGATTTGGAATTTTAGTGTAGAAGAGAAGAATAATAATGTTTCACTAGTATGAATATGTGCTAGTCATTGTCTGATTAATCTATTTCCTGAATGATGGATGGATTGTATGTTTTCATTTCATATATTCAAAGGACAGCGAATCAGAAAAAGATCTACATCTTTCGTGATATATGGACAATACTGAACAAATTCATACGGCAAATTTATATGCCATTTGGAATTTAACATTTATACACATGATACACGTACATGTGAATGTTAAATAAAGGAAGGATGATAATGAATAATTATGATCGGATAATAAAAAGTGAGATGATACATACAGGAGGGAGTCAAGTATGTTAAAGATTTTTTTCAAATGACTGCAAATAATCAGACAGACAAGTGTTGTTGCTGTTAATATTTTTTTTTATCAAGTATTAAATCATATATTAAATATGTTGATTTTTTTATGTACAAAGTACATTTTGAAAAATGGCTAGACATATGTCACAAACCTTAGTGTATAGTGTTCTTGTACACCACGAAGTCCAAAATGAACACAGTTGTTCAGCCAGATAGTCCGTAGAAGGAAATCAGGACAGCTGTCACCCAAGACATTTCTTTCATAGAGAATGTTGATTTCATCGTCCGTAATTGGCTGTGATTGTAGGGGCTTATTACCTTTGCCTTTCTGTTTTAGTACCTTCTGCTTTGCTTTCAAGGATTCCCTTGAAAGTCTGAAAGCCTCATCTTGGTGTGTGGTTGATCCAGCAATTGAATGGCCATATTTGTGTCTTTTCAGTTTCCTGTCAATACTGCTAACTATTGATCTCAAGGCGGATGGATCATATTCCCCTCCACCTTTTTTTACGAAGAGTTAATAGGTAGTTGGCCAGCAAAGGGTCCAATTCCACTGGTGGAATAGTCTGTAGTTCTCTGTTTTCATTTTTGGCTTTCAGAAATTTGTTCAGAAGGGCAATATCTCGTACTGGTTTTGTTAAAGTGTTTTTATTTTGTTGGCCATCAATAAATTGTTCAATATCATGTTCTGTCATGTCCATATATTGGGCGTCAAAATGTGGATTTACAGATGCATTTTCTAAATTTTCTGAATGACTTTCCTCCTGAACTTGATTTGTGGGGTTAGGATTTTCTGTCAAATCTTGTTCATTTGGCCTATCTAACTGGGTGAGGGTGTCCTGCAGGTCTTTGTCCATCAAATCATCTTCAGTTAATTCAGCATAAGGTGACCATTTCCATATTATTTTCTTCAGAGTCAGAGGACATGTTTGGTTTTAGCAGACGAATATAATTGCAGACGAAATATTTTTTCAGTAAGCAATTAAAGGAAACCCACCTTTTTTACAAAATGCATCTTTTCAACCACATTTATTTGCTCATGGAATAAGAGTAATACAATTGGAAAAAATGTTTGTTTGTTTATTTTGTTTTTTGTTTACGACATTATTATGCTGATTCCTGAGTCAGAACGTTTTGCAATATAAAACATTTTCCGTACCAGTCAACGATAGCGACGTTTTGTTTACGAAGTTGTCAAGCGGGGTCACGCAAGGTTAAGATGATGAAAAAATAGTTCCGGTAACATGTGGGCGGGGCCTAATGCATAATTTGCATACTATATAAATAAAGCAAAAATTTATTTGTACACCTGTTATTTGTACAATAGAAAGCTAATTACAGGATAAAGTTTTTTAAATAACCATAATGCACGAACCACAGAAATGCCTGTTTGTTTTTTTTTTCCTTTTTGTTAACAAAAAGAAGTATACGGTAGCTGTGAGTAAATACTTCATATGAAAGTCGTCTAAGATACTTTTGAATAATTATTCTTAGTACGACGATGTTGGATATGTATATGTTTGTTCCGATAAGCTGCACAAGCTGTTTTTTTATGCATAAACAAATGACACACCTAAATCTTTTGAACGAAAAGCCAAACAAATAGTACCAGAGATAACTGCATGTTACTCTTCAAGGATGTGTATATATATTTTTTTCATTTGCAATTTCAAGTTATACTATATGAACGTAATGTTCTTCTAAACACAGTCTAAAATGTGTATAGGTATATAAATCATCTATGGCGATACTAAAACTGAGACCATATGTGGAACCTGGGGTATCCTAGTGTTTATACACTGCTGCTGTTGGACAAATAATTAGCAAAAAGGCAGCTTGCATCAAAGACGCATAAGCTTCGGTTCCAATATAATATGAATGTATTGATATGCAAACAACCTTACTGATGTCCTTAACATATGTCTGCAGCATACGTTTCCTAGGAGATATACTGAAATTGAAATGATTTAATTTTCCAACGCCAAATGAAGGAGTTGTTCGTTGGATTTACTGCATCCAAAAAATGGGTGATGAAAATTTAAAAAAAACCTAACTCTCTGCATCGGATTTGATATTATAGGTACACATATTTACTAAATACCCTTTGCGATGTAAATATAGACGGTGTAATGAACAAAATAGAAGAAAATGACCATAAATGACTGCATATCCGTCCGATTGCTATTAACAGATTCGTAAGATAATTTTTCGATTCAACCATCTTGCAAATAGCCGTATACATATTGTACCTAATAAAGTATTGCAACCCTTGTATTGTTTCAGATCAGCGGTTCTCTTAAAGTATAGCTACATATGTTCTGATTTGGCTTTTCGAGAAAGACTAATTTTTTTTGGGGACTCCAAAGCATAAGGAAGGTATTGGATTTTCAGATGACTGTGGCTTATGTATTTATGTCAAAAAGATGGTATTCTAGACTTTAATATATCCACATTCTATGTCGTTTTTCCTTAAAAAAAATACTTGCTTTCCATTTCCCCAATAGTAGGGTCGAAAAAATGCAGCCAAACATGTAAGATAGTTTGGACCAATTATTTTACAAAACTGAAAAAAAAAATATATATATATACAGCTAGTATGTTAACAAGTAATCAGGGTATCTATATCAGTTAACCATAAGATCTCCGCTATTGTTATGGAGCAAACATTTCAATACAGTCAAACCTGCTCTAAATGGCACCTCTTTATAGCAAATCACTGTTTGTAAATGCAACTGTGAGAATGTCCCTGTAATGAACATAGCATGTAAAATGAACCTCTATATAAAGGGCACCTGCCTATAAAGTTCACTTTTCCCTGTTCTAATTGGTGCCACAGGTTTAACTATATTTGGTATATAATTCTGTTCTTATTTTTACAGGTAGTCAATATTTCAATAATTTCAAGAAACTTGTGACATACATTGGTTGTTAAACAATTGTTTGGTGACTTGATTACTAAGCAATAAACAAATTCAATAAAATGTCTATTCCTTTCTTTAAAATTCTTATTTTAATAAAACGTACCGAAATAAATATCATGTACTGTATGGCCATTTCGTTAACTGACAACTCATCAGCAGTGTTTGAGATCAAAATATTGGAAAACCGGTTAAAGATATGATGATGAATTAATAAGCACAACCATCAAAAATCAAAACAATTAGAATAAACAGGTATCCAAACTAAGCTAAGGGTTACCTCTGCATCAAAAGAAAGAGACTTAGACATTTCTGGTAATGTTTGTCAAATATATATATATAACACTTGTCTTAATGCGATAATATTTTCGAATTAATTTGAGTCTGTAAAATTTTAAGACTAATAAAGATTAATAAAAATATTCTTAAAAAATTTATAAATTGTTTATATATGAAACTGTTGTTTAAGGTAGGTGATAAAGCGTAAGGATGTCCTGCAACCAAGACAAGGTCATTCATGTCTTCTAAAAATTTGATGGAAGCAAACGACATCTACGAGATATGTATTGTTAGAGCAGGCTTATTCGGGTCAGCTGCTGCACGGCATGCTTCACAATGGGGACGTGTCTGTCTGGTAGGACCAGAGGAACCTAAGGTACATTTTGCTTATCATATCTACAATATTTCCTCAGTCAGTATTCTGTCTTATAAAATGTAAAATCACGTAATACCGAAAAATCAGTTCTGCTCTTGTGTTGAATAAAATTAATTTAATCACACGAATCGATCGCTAAAACCATTGTAATAAAATTGGACTTTAAATCCTGACTTATATAGTTGCAAATGTCACTAAAATGTTAACATTCCTTTTAAACTAGCTATGCGTATATAATTATTATTAATATATGATTAAGGTATTAAGTTCGACCTAAAGTCCATTAATTATTCTAATTCACTTTGATCATGGGAATTGTGTAAATCTACAGCTATAAGTGTGTTTAGGTCATCAAATTTTAAAGGCATATTTGCAGATCTATTATTATACAGTGTAAATATTGTGAATGTGATAATGGTTTTGTTTTTAAATCAAATACCAATATTAACAAGAATCCCTACGGCAAAATATGTATAAATCATGCAAAACAAATGTAAAGTGCAAAGCACTGAAAACCATAAATTTTGACTATACTCCTATAAAAACAAAGGATGCATAAGAAGGTACTCCGGATCTAGGATATTCGTTGTAGTCAGGTAGTGCCAAAATAGAAAAGTATCAAAATGAAAGCAAAATAATCTTTCATGGAGATTGGAGATTTATCTTCAGAAACCCTCGTTGTAAATTCAATTGTGCTTGGTCTGTAGTATCTAGGCAATAATTAATCATTTGATGAACTCCACTCTATGTGTGTTTAGAAGTCGCACAGTCGTAACCCACTGGAAAGTCAATTATCTGGCAATTGCTAATGGGATATAACTTAATTCCGACGCAATAGTTTCAATTTTTTTGTTTCTTTAGATTAAAGACTACTTCCCTATAGTAACATCATCTATTGCCTGTTCTGTGATTGGACGAAAATGATGTAGACTTTGGTGCTCGAAAATGTGTCTTGTTTAATATGTCACTTATATATAATACAATGTACAGGCACCAATTAAGGTCTTATCTTATCTCATAACACCACAACATGTTAAAACCTTAATAATAAATACATGTAGCGCTTTCCTACAATTATAATACCTCCTACATTGGGGACGATTAAAATTTCTAACAAGATACATACATAAACCCACTCATCAATCCATCAGGGGTTTTAAAAATAACTAAGAAAACCATACGAAATGTATATATGCATCGAAAAAGCGTCGGATATATTACATATTTTTTTTTCTCCCAGAGGAACATTTATATATATGTGGACTGTCGGAAAAGCCTAACGTATTTATCACGTCATCGACACTTAATTTAATGACATTCTGCAGAGTAAAGTTTTTTTCCAATAAATTCTAAAAAGGTATATATCTGCGATAAATAAACCGGGCTGATGTACGTAAAAGTTCGATAATTCACATGAAAGAATTTGACAGGTTTACCCTATCCTTTCTTTGCTTCTATAAGTTAAGGTCAAACTATAGCTTACTACCCCTTATTAGGTAAAACTATCATTTTCAATGACTTAAATTTCTTAAAGCGGTTTGATGTAGAAACTGTCAAAAAATGAGGAATAGAGGTTAATAGCTGCTGTTGCCAATTTCCTGATATTTCTTCTTTTATAGAATAGACATATGAGAGATGGTAGAGATATTTATGGTTCACATTATGACGAGGGAAGGATAACAAGATGTTCAGATAGCGACCCAGTTTGGTCAACATTGACACAAAAGTCCATAGCCCGATATAGGGATTTAGAGAAAAATTCAGGTTATAAACTATTTCAAGCCACACTTTGTTATATCTTATTAAAGGAATGAAGGCTAGTCAATATTGATTTTTTTCCTACTTTTTGATGGGCAATTTTGTTATAGAAATGTTCATTAAAGTTTTTGTAATAAGCATTTGGTTCGATAGTTCAAACAAGGGAGCCAAAAGATAGTAGACTTTCTCACTGTGTGTTTGTTTATTCTACATTGGCTAGAGGTATAGGGGCAGGGTTGAGATCTCACATAACGTGTTTACACCGTCGCATTTTTGCCCCTGTCCCAAGTCAGAACCTCTAGCCTTTGTTAGACTTGTGTGTTTTTTTTTAAATTTTGGATCATTTCTATGTTTCGGAGTTTATTGTGCCGTCCATTTGGCTGAACTTGTATACATTATTGTTTAGGGGCCAGCTGAAGCCCGCCTCCAGGTGCGGGATTTTCTCGCTGCGTTGAAAACCCATTAGTACCCTTGGACTGTTTTCTGATCTTTGGTCGTGTTGTTGTCTCTTTGACACATTCCCCGTTTCCATGCTGTATTCTATTTAATATGGTTTGGCCCCAGCAAGAAAAAAACACTAAATTTGATGTCACCTTTTTACCTTTGAAAACTTTCTGGTTTAGTAGTGTTGTGTTTTGAGTTTATCATTGTATCAGTTTCAAGATATGATATAAATTTCCTAAATTAAATGCTTTATACAGATGCAAAGTCGGGTAAAATTATCAGCCCAGTAGCCAGAATTTTTATTTTGGCATGATTTATTACTCAAATGCCTTTTGATGCAGAGGTAACCCTTAGATGAGTTTGGATTCGTGTTTTTTTTTAATTGTTTGGGTTTTTGATAGTTGTGCTTATTAATCCATCATTATATCTACAACCGGATTTAAAAAATTTTGATCTTGAACACTGCTGATGAGTTGTCAGTTAACGAAATGGCCATACAGTGCATCAAATTTATTAAGCTATTTTGTGATACATTTTATTTTTATGTACATCTTACCTCAGAAACAATTATGCAAGAATATTTCTATACCGGGGCCTGGTCCATATACATATGTATTTATTAACAATCAGCAGTATCTCAAAAAACAGCACCCAGTTTTGATTAAATTTGCCATTACATTAAATTTCATTATCATTGAAGCAATGTAGGACTACTATTTTTTCAGGAGTTTCGTTTTTTGAAGAAGTTGGGTCAGCTGTCTTAGGAGAGCAGAATTCTGTATACATGACCAAAACAGAAAATGTTATTGATGAACATAACATTCAAGTTGAACGTCTATCTTGTAGAGATTTTAAGGACAAATTTCCTTTTCTGAATATTTTTCAAAATGACTATGCTTTGTATGAATCCAAGTCCTCGGGTTATCTCAGCCCAAGAAAGCTAGTGTCTGCTCAAATAAAAGAAGCGATATCCTATGGATGCAGTTACATTCCAGAGGTTGTGAATTCGGTCGCCAGGATTGTCAAACGTAATAAATATTGTATGCAAATTTCAACATCAAAGAGACATATTTTTGCCTTAAGAGTTCTACTTGCTACTGGTGCATTTACAGCTTTCAGAAATCTGTTACCATCTGGTATCCAGTTAGATTTGAGTTTGTGTCCTATTTCTGTAGCCAAATTGGAGATATCCGAGTCTGATTACAGAAAAATAAGGTAAACATTTACAGTGTATATCAGCTGATACGGTCATTTGACGGTTGTTTCGAATCATGTCCTCTACCGGAAAAAAATCTTTCATTAATAAATCTGACCTCTTTGTTCAGGCATGATAAGCTTTAATGTTGAGATTAGGGGTCTGATAAAGTTTTTACATAGCTTATCGAATTACGTACAGATATATAAATTTGTATCTTGGAGAAGTATTTTCTCATACTTATCATTACTCTTTAGTGCAAATGCTTACGAACGTATGGAATATTTCTTGCTCGATCTTCGAACAAATACACACACGGTAGCCGACAAATGTTACTAATTCATGAACAAAACTCCAATACGCGATCCTAATTTAAAAAATAAGAAAAAACATGCACCATACCGAAAAAAACAAACCCATACACAATATACATATATATTATTTTTTATTTAGACAGATGCCTAGCATGATATACAGTGGAAGCGGTGCACCTGATTGGACAGAAAAATTTCCTCGAGATAAGTATGGACTCGTTCACTGGTACCTGTTACCACCAATAAGATATCCTGATGGTATGTGCTTAATATAAAATGCTAAAACCAGTACGTTTCTCCTTTCCTTGTAACTTTGAACTGTTGAAAGCTGGGAACCAGATTCTCTTATAACCAAATGAACTAGCAGAATGCAAAAGATACCAAATTCAAACCATTTTTGTCTAAATTCATAAATCAAAAAGTAAACAGATCATCCGTATAGGTAACATTATTCGTATTTACAACTGAAAAAAAAAAGAAAAAACATTACATGAGTAATCAAATTACAAAGCTTCAATTTGAAAAAAAACCTTATGCATGCGCATGAATTTTCTATCCATGTTCGAGACAAGACATGTTTGTTCATTGTAACATTTTTTAATTATTTTTTTTCAGTTTTGATTTATTATACATTATTAATTTTTCACAGTTTTTGACCTCCTGTACAACTTATGAGCCGAGATTTGCACATCTGGTGAATCAAAATTGGTCTCGTGGAATTTATCAAGATTTCGAACAAAAATATCTTCAAAACGGAATGAACTCTTATAATACCCACACTTATAATCCTAACATGTACTTGTATGAAAATCTCATCCATGTCTGCAGTCACGCCAGTAAAAACCTGCATATCTACACTAATATTGTAAACGCATTGTCAGAACTGTATGAAATTTTTTTTGTAAGAACATGTGCCTGAATGTAACATTTGACATCCTTATATCCTACAGGTAAATATTATATTAAGCTCGGACATTATCGTGACGTAATCCCATTCCGGTTTAATTCAAACACAGAGGTTAAGGAGTGGTTCTGTAGTGGCGGCGACGGACGAGTTATAGATGGTACAGCTGAACTTATCACAAATATAGTTCAAGGTCAGTATTCATTATTACATTGTTGCTACGATTGGCCATGGCAACATGTGACCTCAGTAATTCTGCATCAATCCCGAACGGCGTAAAGGGGTGTTTTTTTTTAATAAATAAATTAAAAAAAAATAGTAAAAACAACAGTACGTATAAGTTAATAACTTTTTCAGACATTTTAAATAATTTAACTAAAACAAAATTAAATCTTTTACTTATCTTTACTGTAATTTTCTTTGTGCATTTCTATATTTAATCATTTACCAAGGTAACCAAAATTTTTTAAAGCCGAAACTTCATCAGAACGTTGAAGGCAACAATTCACGCGACCCTAAACACGATGACCAAACTCCAGACACAGTCAACATTGAATGAAGTAGTTTAAATCCTACTTTTAATACAATATCAAAATATATGAGCTGACAATTTCAATCATTGTATCTAAATCGTATCATTGCTACCCACTAAGGGTATGATATCCTCTGTGACAATTTAAAGGAAGAGAGGTTTTCTTAATTTTGCTATTTTCTTCGGAATAAATATTTTTTACAGTGAGAGTTAGCTTTGTCCGTAACCAAAGTTAGAAGGAATAATGTATGAAAGGACCTGTACAAATTTTCCACTTTTGCTTCTGGTTGGATGAACAATATGGCTGCCAGAGGCCATCGTTGATTTTGATTTGCCTATTTTCAAAATTCTTCTCCTCTGAAATTGCACTATGGGATGTTTTTAAAACTTTGCAGGATTGTTGACAGCAATATTTTTGATTTCAACATCTCAGGCCTTGAGTCGTAAATCGACGAAATGTGCACTTCTTGTGCATCAAAATTGGTACCAAAGAATTTATTAACATAACAATTATCTATTTTGTTCATATTCACCCACCTCGGACAGAGCTGTGCATGATGGAGATACTCCTTAGTATCAAAAAACAGTACAAAATTGAGTGCCAATTTGGTGGCTAGTAAAAAATATTATAAAACGATCAATTACATTTTCAGATGTAAAACTCTTATCATATCATGGAGATTGTTGTGTTATAGCAGAGACACCAACAAACAGACCTTACATAGATAAGATTCATTCCCAGCTTGGTGTCGTAGTAGGAGGCAATGGGTCTGGGGCCAAATCTAGCGACGAAATAGGACGAATCGCTGCTGTTTTGATGATGAAAGACCATTGGGACACTTCTATATCTAAAGAACTTTTTGAAGTCAGAATCAAAATACCGAGGTCCAAAATGTAGCTCAAAAACTGAAATGGTGATTCCTCAGACAGAGAAATGTTGTACTCACAGAGAAATGGTGATTTCTCAGACAGAGAAATGTTGTACTCATAGATATGATGTGAATTACCAATACAAAGATAAGACTTCTCAAAATAGCTATAAAGTTTACCTTTTTTCTGAACTCATTATCACGTGACCCAAAAGTGTTGTAAAAAACTTAACTTTAACTAACAAGACAAATAATGTATTTTTAAATAATTTCTGCTTCTAAGAATGGCATATAGCTAAAATACGAACCAGAATTTGAAATATAAATCCTATTGAAAAAATATGCCTTCACGTTTATTTTCATTCGTTCATTCATAAAAAGTGGACGTTCACTGAAGGTACTCAATACCACGTCACCCAAAGTGTTGAAAAAAAAATTGTTGTTCTAAATTATTCCACTTATTTATTTTTATGCTTGCTTACTCACTTAACTATTCATTTACCTGTTTATCAATCTGCTTATTTATAATAGAGAATTGAAACGGGGAATGTGTCAAACAACCCGACCAAAGAGCAGAAAACAGCCCAAGACTACCAATGGGTCTTCAACGCAGCGAGAAAATCTCGCATCCGGAGGTGGGCTTCAGCTGGCCCCTAAACAATAATGTATACTAGTTCAGCACAATGGACGGCACACTAAACTCCGAAACATAAAAATAAAACACAATTTAAAACACACACAAGACTAACAAAGGCTAGAGGTTCAGGCGCAAAATGCGAGTGATTTAAACATATTTTTCGTAAGATCTCAACCCTCCCCTATACCTCTAGCCAATGTGTTATAAACAAAAACACAGCATTACACACAGTAAAACTCAGTTCAAAAGATGTCCGAGTCCGATGTTAAAAAGGGTAACAGAAGAAACTAAGCAAAATGACAATGATCAATATATGAATACAAAACTTTACGACAAACGGGATGAATTTGACTTTCCAATAGTCAACTTTCAATTTTTGAGCGGCAATATTCTAGAAGCGCCGGCGTATGGAGTATATATTTCACAACTCTACGCTATTTCAGAGCTTGTGCCATATACACGGACTTCCTGGACAGAGCCCGGCTCCTGACAGAATAGTTTCTCAGACAGGGTATGTTGCTCCTAAGTTGGAGCCATCCTTATTAAAGTTTTATGGATGTCATCATGACTTGGTTGACAGGTATGAAAAACCGTTTCCCAAATGAAAATGGACCTGTTCCATTGATGTTATTCCTTCCTCATACCGGATTTGACATGGGCAGCATGGCGGGTGTCCTGTAGGAAGCAGAGACTGCTTACTCTTCTGGAGCACCTGAGTTACTCCCGGTTTTTTTGGTGGGGTCCATAGTGTTCATATGTTTTTAGTTTTCAATTGTAATGCATGCATTGTTTTGGTCTTGTCTTTGTTGTTCTGTGGAGTTTGTCAGTTTTTTCGATTTTTACCTCATTCGAATATCCCTTTGGTATTTCTTGACTTTACCATATATATTAACAAAGGACTACTAGCAGTTACTGACATGCCAACTCCAGACCTCAATTAAACTGTTCGAAAGAGTATGTCTATATCATATAGAAAATCAGCCACAATCCCTAACGTTGTTTATTTTTGTAAAACAGGTCAGGAGATTTCATGTGTTGATTGTAATATATCCAGTTATATATAATACTTTCAGACTGCAACACGTGCAAGTTTCTCGCACAAAATCATTATATCTTAAAGCCAACATAACGTGCCTTTGTATTTATGATTACTCCCTAGATATATTTTATGTAAATTATTGTTGTAAATTCGTACGTTTAGTTCTTTTTTCCACTTCCCTTCTCAGTTTATCTATCTGAATGAATTTTATTCTTATAAACTAATACATAGTTACAGAGATGATAATAGTACAAATATATTTTTTAATTATATGGAATTACAGTTAATATATACAAATGTAATATTCCCTAACCAGGAGAATTAACGGTTGCGAAAATAATCTTAATATATCTACACAATTTCTCAAGTTCTACAACATATTTACTAGACAACAAACTTTTGAATTTTATAATATTAACATTAGACTTACAATAATTTGGCAAATATTGGTTTCTTTCATTTCTGAAAAAATTACCCAGCAAACAATATTACGTTTAAGATCTTCTATTTTAAAAAGGGAAATTCTATTTTATTCCCTTTTCAAATGAAAAACCATGGATGCAATAATTGTAAATATTTAACTTAGGAAAAAACAAAATATGATAGCAATTTAATAAGTTTTTATTAAAAACAGGTACCAGTTCTACTATTTGCATTATAAACACAGCTTTTTCAATGACATTATATATCAACTACAACAAGATGTGTAATTTATTTCAAAATATTTTCTTTTCTCTAAATACTTTGGGAAAACTCCCGAAAAGATTTCCTTATAAAGTTTGCAACAAATTTTTCGGGAAATTTCCCGAAACTTAATTCTATAAGCATGTTGTGATATTTCAAAAATAAATTGATGTAGTGTAATATATTATAATATATGTACCATCTCCTATTCGGGAAATTTCCCGAAACTTTTAAGTTGCCTTTTTTTATATTCATATGCAGGACACAAGATTCGGGAAATTTCCCGAAAATATTTTTTATCTTCAGAAACATCATAAAGTTGCTTAAATTCCTCTATTTTCTTTTTTCAATGGATGAATAACATAGAACTAGAGGTTCCCAGAAGCCAGTTTCACTTTCGTGGATTTCATTTGCACATTTAAAAAACATTTTTGGCCTTGAGCACAACTGATGAGCCATAAATCCATGAAATGTACACATATAGTGCATCAAAATTAGCATCATAGAATTTAATATTACCACTAATTCGATAAATCTGATGATGGACTCACGTTACAGAGGGTACAATCAGATCAGTTGCTAGTATTTTAATACTATCCCAAAATTGGTAGTACTATAAATTTACCGTTACTAAAAGTTAAATTTTGTGAAAACTAAGGAGTATATTCCTAGTGCACAACTATTTTGGCTTTACACTTTTGGTCAGAATAAGATCTTTTTTTTTAAATTTGACCGATTTTTCTATTTTTAGTTAAAGTGGCCATATTGGTCCAATTTCTTGGCTTTTGAATTTTGAAAGAGGCCAGGCTAAGGACCATACCACTAAGTTAAGCTTCAATTGGCAGTTTCAGAGATTCTGAAATATTGTTTTTTTTTAACAAGGTCCAGTCCCCATCCTTCCCCCTCCCCTGTATGGATATCAGACACACCTCTGACAGGGGACAATCAAAGGACTTGATGAAGAAATCCAAGTCACAAGAGACCACCATTGATAAATACATTGACAATATCCCTAGACTTTCATTCTGCAGTAATTGTGCTATGCAATAATGACATGAGCATTTGAATATCAGAGATCAATTAATATATGGGTTATTGCATTCCAGAATATAATCTATCAATCTCTAAAATGTATAAATAAGTGTCAATACCAATACAACCAAAATGACTTCAAATTAATAAATCTGTTCAACCATTCCCTGACCACATTTTTAAAGCTACCAAATGGTACACCAAGAAAAGTATGATTAACAGTTTTCCCTCACTATGTTCTTAAAAATTCTCTGTTCCTCTGTGTCTGGTTAGGTTTTGATATTTTTTATTTTCCTTTGTCTTCCTGAAAAAAACAGCAAAATTTACTAATGGTGAATCTTTATGAAACTAAAAACATTCTTATAATTCATATCATATTTTCAGAGTTGCCCAAAACTTGATTCTTAAATATTGTGTGCTATTTGTTTTTCTTACTTTCAGTAATAACACTGATATTGGTAAAGTAATCCTCCAAAAAAATCTTAAAATGGTCTTTCGACTCTAGTCATTTCTAATTAATCTGCAACTGCCCTGTATTATTTTTGCTATTTGATGTTTACAGTCACAATTTCCTCCTTAATATTGACCTGTACAGGTAAAATATAGAATCCTGAACCCAAATAGATATGGCTGCTAGGGACTTTTTCATCGGTTGCTATGGACTTTTCAATGGCATTGACTCTTGACCTTCAATTTCGACTTGAACAGGTAAATTGTAGGGTCCTGAACCCAAATATATCTGGTTGCTAGGGACTTTTTCATCAGTTGCTATGGACTTTTTCAATGACCTTGACCCTTGACCATTCTTTTTGACTTGTACAGGTAAATTATAAGGTCCTTAATCCAAATATATGGTTGCTAGGGACTTTTTCATCTGTTGCTAGGGATTTTTTCATCGGTTGCTATGGAATTTTTCAATGACCTTGACACTCCATTTTACTTGTACTGCTACAACTTAATTTATTTCAAGTAACGCCCTAAACATCTGTGACAATGTCAGACCATTATTTTCTGTTTACATGTAAATAATCTTTCAAGGGCAAAAACTCCTACAAGGGGTCAACTGATGATTTTGGTCATGTTGACTTATCTGTAGATCTTACTTTGCTGAACATTTTTGTTGTTAACAGTTTGTCTTTATCTATTAGTATATTCAAGATAACAACCTAAAACTGCAAATTTCCTTAAAATTAAGAAGTCAGGGGCAATACCCCAACAAAGGGTTGTCCGATTCATCAGAAAATTTCATGGCTGGTAGTTCTTGACCTGTTGAACATTTTTACCCAACAGTTTTGCTCTAAATGCTTTGGTGTTTGAGATATGAGCCAAAAACTGCATTTGACCCCTATGTTCTAATTTTAGCAACAGCGGCCATATTTGTTGATAGATCAAAACTTCAGATATAATTTATAAATTAGATACATTGTACCCTAAGGAACATTCAGTTAAAAGTTTGAAGGTATTTTTCCCAGTAGTTTCAGAGCAAAAGATTCTTGAAATAGTTTGTGATGACGACGACGCCGACCCCGACAGATGACGACGGACGCCCTTTGGGCAAGGTGAGCTAATAACAGGACTTTTTCCATTGGATTATCCAATAGTAAATGAAAATTAAGGAATGTTCTGCACTGAACTGGAAAAAGTCTTTTAATCAATAATGCCGAGTTTTCAAAGAAAATCTAATAAAGGGCTTCGCTAAGCACAGCATGATACGACCGCAACATGTCAACAAGTAAAGAATTAGTATAAATGTGGACATATTCAGCTTTACCCAATAAAGTATTTGATAATATAATATACATTACACAGAAATATTGTACCTTCCACAAATACTAGATGAAAAACCAAAAAAAAAAAAAAAAATAGAATTCCAGCTACCTTGCTTTTTTGGGCCCTTAAACCATCAAAACTGTAAAAGATAGAAAAAATCTGTTGATATACAACTGAAAGTACTCATCAAGATGAATTAAAAGAAAAAAATCACCATTAAAATTGGATTAAAAAAAGAAACATTGGTCCCTCAAAATGGCTAATTTTGGCCACTTTTATCTCTGCAATGACAAAAGTTACACAAAAATGTCTTTATTGTATTTCTTACTTAAAAAAAATTTGTACAGGTTTCACAGAACTCAGTGTCTCACCTGCTTTCGCAGTTGTCTATATTTCAGTGTAATAGTGGAATGTACATAATTGTTCTCCACATGTTATATATTGATCATGAAGAAGCCGCTGTCCAAGTATGGTAAAAATCCGGGATGGTTTAAGAAAGTAATTAATGTTTTGAAAACTTTAACTGCAGACTGTATGTAATGTTAACTGGGAGAAAAACTAAGTCCATTTATAAGTTAAATATGGAAAAATGGGAAAAAAATTAAACAAAATTTTCCTCTATCTTTTGATAATGAACAAGTTTCTGTCCAATTTTGGTAAAATTTGGCTTTAGTTATGTCTTTATACTAGGTACCCTAAGGATCTTTCGGCC
Organism: Mytilisepta virgata; assembly: GCA_028015205.1. NCBI lineage: Eukaryota > Metazoa > Mollusca > Bivalvia > Mytilida > Mytilidae > Mytilisepta > Mytilisepta virgata. The sequence goes on along the minus strand of CM051511.1, from coordinate 30,735,948 downwards.
TAAGTTTGGCTGAAATTGATCCGGTAGTTTCAGAGAAGAAAATATTTGAAAGTTTACAAAGATGACAAAAAATGCGGAAAATTGTCTTTAAAGGGCAAAAACTCCATAAGGGGTCAATTATTTATAACCATTTCAAACTTTGGATAAAATCTGGAAAAACTCATACTTTATACTTACATTTGTTCCTCATTATGTTCTTTTCATAGTCACTTTTACTGGCTTGCTCCACATTTTTGAATAACTTTCAATGCTGCTTCAAACATTTGAAAAAGAGTTGGTCTGAAGAAAAGAAAGAGAAATTTAACATTTCTGAAACTTCAATTTATACATTTTTTTAAGTTTATGAATTCAGGGGTTATTGGATCAAAGGTCAAGGTCACTGAACATTTTCATCAATACAGAATTTTACTACATGGAATATTTTATATCTAAAATAAAATAAATTATATGTTTAATTGGTCCCTCCGGGTAATCTACACCCCTCCATTTTATAAATTTTCAATTATTTTGAAAATGTGCCTTGAGCCATATCTATTTTTCTTTCTTGTAATGATGAATTAAATTATATTATATATTTATTAGGTTCTGGGGATAAATCTTCCACCTTCCCTTATAAAACAAGAGTGGACACACAAAAATGTCTTGCCTGTCATGTATTTTTAATGAAAGTAAATGCTATCAGTATTCGAAAAACAGAACAAAACACAAAAACTTAACTATAACCACTGAGCCATGAAAATGAGGTCAAGGTCAGATGACTCATGTAAGTTGGAAATGCACATCTTACAATCCTTCCATACACCAAATATAGTAGACCTATTGCATACAGTATTCGAAAAACAGGCCAAAAAACAAAAACTTAACTAATACCACTGAACCATGAAAATCAGGTCAAGGTCAGATGACACCCACCAGTTGGACATGTATACATTACAATCCTTCCATACACCAAATATAGTAGACCTATTGCATACATTATTCGAAAAACAGGCCAAAACACAAAAACTTAACTATAACCACCGAACCATGAAAATGAGGTCAAGGTCAGATGACACCTGCCAGTTGGACATGTACACCGTACAATCCTTCCATACACCAAATATACTAGACCTATTGCTTATAATATCTGAGATATGGACTTGACTACCAAAACTTAACCTTGTTCACTGATCCTTGAAATGGGGTCGAGGTCAATTGAAAACTGTCTGACGGAGATGAGGACCTTGTAAGGTATGCACATACCAAATATAGTTATCCTATTACTAATAATAAGAGAGAAATTAACATTACCAAAAATCGTAACTTTTTTTTCAAGTAGTCACTTAACCATGAAAATGAGGTCAAGGACAATGTACATATGCCAGACGGATACTTCGTAACATAAGGCATCTATATACAAAGTATAAAGCATCCAGGTCTTCCACCTTCTAAAATATAAAGCTTTTAAGAAGTTAGTTAACGCCGCCGCCGCCGCCCCCAGATCACTATCCCAATGTCGAGCTTTCTGCGACTAAAGTCCCCTGCATATAAGTTTTCAAATATCATGAAAATGATTGGGATCTCCATCCTTAATAATTCCTCAATCAAATTATATATTTCATTTGTCCCTATGGGGTGATAGTTTCAATCCCTTTATTTTATGAAAGTTTAGATATCTTGAGAACTGTGTCATCATAGCAAATTTATAAGATACTTTGTAAGATTCTATGGGTAATTTGTCTGAAAATGGCCAAACCAGAGGAATAATACACAACCATAATAATTTCACAAGCATACTGTTTTCCACACCAGAAATATGACAGACAACTCTGTGTTTCCCTACTCCCAAAAATTGTACAATTTGGGGAGCATCTGTTGGCAATGTCAACTTTTAACATTGTTTGCCTTTTTGAATATGAACATTCTGTCAGATGGAAAATTCAAATTAAAACAACTTTTGCCGTAGATAAATGCAGGCCTAGGGGCTGATGAAAAGAGAATCACTTAATATTAATTTTATCTGGTCTTACTGATCTTAAAATTAAACAGAATTGAAATGAATTTAATGCATACTCAATACCCTTTAAATTACTTTCCCCTCACTTACTGAGTTTAAAAGATATTTATTTATTTGTTTAGTTTGGTTTTACACCGTTTTCAGCACATTTGACTATTTTCAGGCTGCCAGTTTTTTTTTTTTGGTGGAGGAAGCCAGAGTACTCAGAGAGAACCGCCATCCTTAGATAGGAAAATTTGCAATCCTTGTCAATTAAGATCAGTCAAACACATCCCGCCACAGGTGAAATTCGAATTCACAACCTCTGTACTGACAGGTTACTTGTCATTAGTAGCCACTGAGGCCCCAAAAGATATTTAGGAAATTAAAAAAAAACAAAGTTGACTTTGATAGCGTGAAATGTAATAAAACTACACTGACGCAGATGATCTTGTTAACTTTCACATTAATGAAACTTGCAGTTCTAACATGTCTAAACTAAGTTGATTATTAGAATAATTATCCACACTTGATTACTGACCCCATACAGTTCAACCTTTAAATGTTACTTGTAACATAAGTACTGGTCAGCATGTTGAAAAAGAAAATATTATAAGATAACAACATTTGGGGAAGTTATAAACAATCATTTTATTATGGTATCTGTCTCCTTGCTAACAGTAATGGTGAAAATTAGTTCTTAATGAGGTGATGAAAAGTGGTCAAATAAAATGTGCAAATAGATAAAGGAGGCTCTCATCTTTATAAATTTTCAATTTTAAGAGTCAATAAAAGGTTTTGTAACATTTCTATGTTGGTTAAATTAACATGATTAAGTTTTATCTTTTTTCAATATTATTTATCTGTAAAATTATTCAATAAAATTCTAATAATATAAAATATTTTCCAATATTTACTATTATGTTTTGTAAAGTTTTATAAAAGGACACTTTTTCAATAACAAGTAAAACTTGATTGTCAAAGTTTTTTAAACTGCAATGATTAATAAATTTATATATATTTTGTACTTTCGTTTTTCAAAAATTCTTTGGCTTAATTTGTTCAACTTTTAATTTGTCTGATGACAGTACGTAATTATTAGGAAGAAAGGTGCATTATCAAGAAAAAAGTAATTGTTTTAATGTGAATAATAGATGTACTAGTTCAAAAAATAGATAAATATAAATATTTAAGAAGCAAATTATTTAAAATTTTGCAAGACATTGATTTACATTTATTTTAAAAAATGACTGGAGAAATAATTCAATTCAAAAACATTAAATGAACTGCATATTTTATACAACTGAACGTACACAGGTGTTATAAATTACAAAATTACTGATTTGCTTTATTTGAGGAATTTAAAAATGTGCACTATAATATGAACCTTTATTTCATAAACTGTGACAATAAAACGATAACTTTTTTAAAGAAATAAAATACATTAATAGAAATTGCTCCATCTCAGATTCCCCTATATTGTCATTTTGCCGAACATGTAATCACAATAGAAACATGGTTTAAATTTGTCACTTTCAGTAGTAATGCATAACAATTTAACTTGTTAGCCAATTTCATCAACAGGTACGAAGGGGCACACAAAGGTGATCAAAGATGTATTTGACACATCTTTTTTAAAAGTTCCGTTTCCTTATCTTTAAAGTGATTTAGCTTATTCATTTTTTTCTTTCTATGACATCAGTGATTAGAATTTCATATTCCAACAAAAGTAACAATTATTTAATTGAAATCTTTTATAGTTTATCTTTTTCCTAAACTTTTTACTCAAATTTCAAACTTTAATAACCTTAAAATTTATTGATATGAATAAGCTTATTTATCAATTTTTTATCATATATTGGAATATTGGACATTGGCAAAAAGCATTTCAATTCTTAAAACTTGTAGTCAAAATAAAAAGTTTTGTTTGTCGATTTTAAGGCTCTATAGACAAGATATTTTAATGAATTTTCCCATATGGTCCCATGTTAAACTAAGCTCGGCTGTAGTGGCCATCTTGGTTGACTTTCTAGGTCATCAGACACAATTCTGAAAGAGGACCATCTAATGATTATTGCTGCAAGGTTCCAATTAGCTCAGTAGTTTCAGAAAAAGAGATTTTTAAATGAATTTCCCATAGGGTCCTATGTTAAACTAAGTTCCGTTCTTGTGGCCAACTTGGTTCATCGTCTGAGTCATGGGACACAATTCTGAAAAAGGGCCACACGTCTGGTTCTAACTGGCCATGTTGTTATACATAGGAGAAGTTTTTGAAATTCATCCCCCTTTTTCTATCTATAGTCATAGCAGCCATGTTGGTTGGAAGTTGGGAATGCTTGAGATATTTTTGAAAGAAGGCCACCCAAGGACCATTCTACCAAAGTTTGGTCCAAATTGGCTGAGCAGTTTCAGAGGAGAAGATTTTTTTTATAATTGTGGACAGATGGACGGACAAGTGATGGCAAAAGACAATATGGCCTTTTAAGCCATGTGATTTAAAGACCAGTCTACAATGCAGGGAATTATGTATCATTATAATTTCCATATTATAAATTTAATAAGTAAAATAAACAAAAACAAAAAAAAAAGTCTTCAAAATCCCACCCTTAAAATCCATACATGTGCCTATTCTGTATTTTGGCCATTAAAAATGTTGACATTCCTAGATGATCCTAGATCTAACTGCAAAAATAGATTATTTCATTCAAAAATTGCCATTGAATGTAGCTCTACAATTGCTAGATGTTTCTTCTAAATATGAATACTGCAATACAGCATTAATCATGTCAAAGTTTATAAATTTATTATGAGCTAAACATGCTAAAGGAGCTATTATATAAAATGATATAATTACTTACACTGACTTCTCATAACTAATTTCATTTTCATGTATAGGTATTCCCAAAACAAGCTGAACAGTCTGCAGTTATTTAAACTATAACATGTATAAATATAAGTCACATGTTAATGAATTTAACAGATTTCTTCTTCACATATATGGGTCAACATGGGTCAGGTACAAAAATGTAATTAGAGGTCAGTTATCAATAGATGTTAGTGCAAACCAATCAGATACTAGATAGACCATCAGGCCTAACAAAAGTTTTAAAAATAGTTGTGGTGACCAAATAATATGGTGTGTATTTCTGATAATACATATAATTTTAGTTATTTGGACAACTCTTCTTAAACAGAAATAATATTTCATTGAGAATTTCGATTTTTATGGATCAGTTATATAAAGCCTTCCACAGATGTATTCATGTAGATAAAATGATGGTAAGTAATCATGGTAATTATATACATTTTTCATATATTATCTATTTGTATTCAGAAACAATTCCTCAGGAGACTGAAACCAGAATGCTTAAAACTTTTTTTAAATGGTGTGATCATAAGAAATCTATGTTTCAGAAATAAAATGATGAACATTTTTTAATTTAAAATTTGCAGTCAACTGAAGTAAAATTAAAAATTTGGTTGTACGTGTACTTATATTACAATGTAGGTGTATTAAATTTTGAGAGCATTAGAATGATTCAGGGACATTTCAGCCAATAAATTTACATTAAATGGGATACTAGGACATTATTTTGTACATGTACATACAAATGATAATAATAGTGTAACCTGCTTATAACATTTCTTCATTCCTTATTTTTTCAACATATTTTTTAAATCTTTTTTTATGTTAAAGGACAACATAATATTAATTTTAGAAATTCACATTTTATAATATTATCATAAAAATATGTTCGTAAACCTGGTTAGTATATACATGTATGTCTAGTATTTAAGTGTGTCTTTTCTTCAAGTTTCTGTATGTAACTCAATTCATATATATATATACAGGTATATATTATTAATTCATACAAACAACAAATGAATTTGACAGCAGTCTTAGGCCTATTAATGTCTCTACAATTACCAAACAATCCAGCAATCCATTATATCAATGTTAAGAAATAAATTTAGAGATATACAATTAAAAGCTATTTGAGCATTTTAGGGGAGTGTCATCAGTGATACTGCATTACCATTAGGGTTGTCAATGAAGACATAAATTGGGGGGAAGGGGGTTTGTGCAAATTTTTTTTATATATATGTGTGTATAAGGGTGGGTCTGTGGAGTGGTGTTCGGTCATGCAAAAATGATTATAAGTGTACAATGTAATAGGTCCTTATCTTATCTCATCATATGTAGTCATTACTTGGTTGTTTTATGGCCATGCCATAGTTTGGTTTCAAACTCAAATTTCTTCAATATCCAAACTTAAATTTCATCAGTTGTTAATATTCATGATATTAATTAAAGCCCATACATACTACATACATGTACAAACTAACAAAAAAAGAAAGAATACATAATTGCTATTTCCATCTCTTTGATTTTGTGTAATGTTATAAATTAAATTAACTTTAAAAGAACTGGTGGTTCATTAAATGCTAAAATTCACTACAGACTCATTCTAAATTGTTTAAGAAATAAATCATGGAAACCATACTTTATTGTTATTTGAGCATGGATTGGCATTATATTTGTGAATAGTTTACCCGGAGTGTTGCACATTCTTCACAATTGTCTCAATTATTAATCCCTAGGATAAAAAAATTTCCTATTTTACAAGTAATCAGACAACTAAATTCACTTGAGAGGCCATTCACCAAATTAAATAATTACCTTGGTGCCCTATTAGATGAGTGTGTATGAAGAGTATCCAAGTGAAATAAATTTATTGGATAATTGTATGCCATTTTGCTAAAATTTGAATTCTCACAGTCCAGTATGAGGACCTCTAAAAAATAACTAGCATGAAAATCAGCTTCGCGGCTGGCATGACTGGTTACGATGTTCAGACTTCAATTATCAAATTTTTTTTAATGAAATGTGTCATAATAGCTGATTTATCAAATTACCCCAAATTAATACCCTTGGAAATGTAAACAAATTAAGAAAGCATTGAAATATCAAAAAAAAATCATTCTTACTAACAGACATTCCCGGTAATGTTGTTGAAACAATAAACAAAAACTTCATTATTGTGAAATACATGTACATGTGATTTAAGTATTATTAATATACAAGAATTAAACAGAAATATATACAGTTTATGTAGACTTTACCAGTCGGTTTCGGTTTCGGATTCGGTCTCGGTCCTGATTTCGGCACAAATATTTGAAATGTCTAATACAAGCATGGTTTTCCCAATATTTTTAAGGTGCAACTGAAAAAAACACTTAGTCCAACACTTTTTACTTGATCTTTGATAAGGAATAATTTTGTCATTTCATTGATCTGAATTTGAAATTTTGTTCTAGTAACAAATGAGGGAAGGTTTATAAATATATTGATTAATAATTAATTTTAACCATAGATATTTTAATTAATTAAAGGTTCAAAATGCTTCTTTTTCTGAAATTCTAAGAATTCTGCCAACGATTTCCAAAATTTGCCTCATATCTGACAGCGAATTAAAGCATATCAGTTTTGAGTCTGTTGACTGACTTTCATTCGTTTTTTTGGGATGGATTTTTTTGTTCGAAGATCTTTAAGACTGAACATTTTTCAATATTAACTGACAAAATAACTGTTAATTTATGCTTAGAGTGCCTATTTGATAAAGAAAAATAGCTTAAATATATAACAAAAACTCTTATCCTTTTTGCACTTGTTAGAACTGCATTTCAACAACATATCTGAATAATTTCACTTACGTTATATTCCATGGTGGTTTCGAATCCCCTTTTTATACTCGCATAATGTTAATTTATGCAAATTGTTAATTCATACGCAAAGATGGCTTTAATAACATTTTTGACTATAACTTTAAAAACTAGAAAATGTATCTATAAGATACGGATGTCCCACCCTAAAAACAATATAGGTTTCTGAAAATGAACCTAAACGCAAAACTTAAACAAAGACATGGAGCATGAAATGTATGTCATAGCAACCCAATTGTTGCTGAACCTAAGTGTTACTGAACTGTGTTGTACTATACAAGAGGACTGTAGTGGTGAAATATCATTGATGATATATTACTATAGGTTTCTGAGAAATGAACCTAAACGCAAAACTTAACCAAAGTCACTGAAGCATGAAATGTATGTCATAGCAACCCAATTGTTGCTGAACTGCGTTGTACTATACAAGAGGACTGTAGCGGTGAAATATCATTGAGATATTACTATACATGTGGGTTTCTGAGAAATGGAGCTAAACGCAAAACTTAACCGAATCGGGACGTATGTACTGTACGGACAGGACAAGGGTAAATCTATATGCCCCAGTCGCAGTTGTGGCAAGGCATAAAAAACAAGCATTCTGAAAGTATTTCTGGGCAATACAATGTCCTCTACCGGCTTGAGCTGTGAGAAAACATGCAAAATCTCCTTGAGTATGTGATTTGGATGAAGACGTATGGACAGACTGACTTTATAAAATCCTGAAACAATGTTTGTAAGGGGTACACAATAATTACCCGATCAGCTGTCTCTGTAGCTCCTTATTATAAGCTCACATACATGTACCAATAATAGGATCACTTGGTAGAAGGGTTTTCAAAAAAAGTTCAGAAAACTAATATTTGATAATAATTCCTATTTCCTAGGGTTATAACTATCACAATCATTATATGATCAGCATAAAATTCAATCTTGATGTGTTCTCTGTAGCTCATCATTATGAGCTCACATACCAAAAATAAGACTATTTGGTAAAAATGCCTGCTAAAAAAGTCTGGAAAACTATTATTTAGGCAATAATTCCTATTTTCAAGGGCCATAACTCTCACAATAATTATTCGTGCTGTGTGAAACTCAAACTTGATGAGTATCTCATCATTATAAGCTCAAATACCAAAAATAAGATCACTTGGTAATTATCTGACTTGGCCATCCTCAGTAGACAAATTGCTCTGGACACAGAATCCCAAAAGGGATTTATAGGTAAAAAGGTTTGCCAAAAAAGTGTGGAAAACTATTATTTAGGCAATAATTTCTATGTCCAAGGGCAATAACCCTCTCAATAAATATCCGATCAGCTTGAAACTCAATATAGCTGGTAGGGGACTTAAAAAAATGTTCAAAGGAAAATTAAATTTTACAACAAGAGGCCGGAAAGTTGAAGTCAAATGAATACTTTATAAATACTATCACCACCGTCTCAACTGCATAGCATCTTTTTTTTCACTTTAACCTTTTTTAATATAATATTAGGATACCTTCTCCATCAGTAGGATCTGTGGCAGTCAGCAGGCCCGGTGAGCAGGTAACATTACAGTTTTTAACAGTTACAATGTATAAACTGGCAACGATGAAGATAGGAGTCACTGCATCTGAGGGAAAGTAATCAGAGATAACGTGATAAGCAGACGGAGGCGCGAAACCTGTGGCTGTGCTAAAAAGGTTCTTCGTGAACATCGATAAATATATAAGTATGAGAAAGACCCTTTAAAAGAACATATTTTTTTCACAGGTAATTTTAATAAAAATGATCTACTGAGAACATTTATCTGTCGAAAGGGGCTTTAATCAGAGACAGGGCTGGAAAAAAATTCCTGTCATGGTGATATTTTAGACCGGCTAACTTTTTTTGTTAGCTCACCTGGCCAAAGGCCATGTATGCTTTTGTCATCACTTGGCATCCGTCTGTCCGTCTGTAAACTTTTACATTTTCATTTTCTCCTGTGAAACCCCTGGACCTATTGAACCAGGGATCATATAATACTATCACAACATTATGGCATTAATAATTTACCCTCTGGATCAATTTTACGAAATTTGTAATTGAATTTTTTCACTCATGCTTACAAAATGGCGTATACCAGAAACGACCGGGTGATCCCAGAGATGGATATGAATTATTTTCACCGAGTCGCAGCAAGATCTGTCAATTTACAAAGACTTTACATATAGATTCATGTCCCCTTCATATACAGTTCCTGATTGAACTGAAACTTGGCCTGTAGCTTCTATGGTCCTTTACAAAGTTTGCATAAATCAATCTAGTCTGTCAAATCAAATCAAAAGTTCGTGACTGCCAGTTGAGCGATACAGGCTCATCCCACTAAGCCTCTTGTTTAATTACAGTCTGGAGAATATTGAGGCATATATTTCCCCTACCTGCCTTCTTTAAGTTAAAATTAAAATTCAAAATGAATCACCTTGTCAGATAACGTATACTTACCTGATCCCTCTGGTGAATGACAAATGCAATAAAAATCAGCCCCGTACTCACGCTAAGAGTAAAATAATAGCGACAAAGTCACGCCAATTCTTGTTTATAATATTTATATTCTTTAAAGACTTGATTGAATGATAATGAGTAATTGGGTTAATGCAATTTAATCAATAGAAGCTGATGATGATCAATAAAAGTAATGACACAGACTTTGTATTTTCATATATACTTTGTGAGTAGTTTCTGAAAAAAAAATAAAATGAAAAGAAGTCGGGGGAAATGAAGCATTATAACCAAAATTCAAAAGCCAAACTCCTAATGATTTATAAAGTGGGGCCAGTTAGTTAACTGTATTTTGTTTCTCAACTTGTAAAAGTTGACCTTGGCTTTGAAAATTGTCTATTATATTTCATTCCCAAAATGGGGTACATTGTATGTTGTCCTGATACCCTAATGGGCCGAGCTTGTAACTGACTTCTCATGGGCGAGTAAATATTAGATTCTCAGTTGGAGCAATTTACTATTAGATTCACAGTTGGAGTGCATGAGTATGAATCTGTTTTCACAGTTGGGTGAGTTTGTGAGAAGTGGGTGTGAGTTGGAAGGGGGGGCAAGTTGTCTGGCATTCGTACATTCAATGACCATATAATTGAGTCGTGACATTTGTAAATTCCCCAATACAATTCGCATAACACTTCATTTCTTCAAAATACTTATAGTCCTCATGTTATTTCTTACCCTATAATTAAAAAATTGTTACAATCAATTTCAGAAATATATAAATTTTGTCTAGATATTTTTAAAATTTTTCTATGATCTGTTATTCCGAATTTCGGGAAATCTTTATTTAAATGACAAATAGGATATTTTAATGGTGTCAAAAAAAAGGTTTAATGGGGAAAATGCTGAGCAGATGTATTTGTATTTTAATACAGTGGTTTAAAAAAATATAATATTTTATTGCTACATGTATATGTATCTATCAGTATAGATTATAGTTGGCATTTTTGTTTTCTTTAATTAGCATTTTTGTTTTCCTCGTCCTGAAGTCCCTAGTTTTATTTTTATGATCTAAAAAATCTGGGGTCTGGAGAGAAGATGCAAATACATGTTTGGAAAGTTTATTTTATTTTATTTTGTTTTGTAAAATGATAGGGTTGGCTTTCCCCTTAAACAGAAAATAAAACAAATCTGGCCTAATATTTATCTTTTGAAGTTGCAAACATGTCAATCAAATACACAGGATACATCTACACTTGGTATCAATTATCGGTCTGGTAAATTGGCATGGCCTGTTAGTTTTGAGAAGTTAATTTTTACACAAATAATAGTTTTGTTACAAGGTTTACGGCGGTATTTATAATTGGGATTGTCCAGTTGTCACAGAAAATGTTTAATGTTAAAACAATAGGGAAAATTTTGGACCAACCCCTTTCAGCCGGTATTAGAGAGAGTTTGTTATTTCAGTTAATTTTCACTGTAATATAATATATTACTGTTAAGTGTAGGTTTTTAATTGAAGGTGAGGTACTTCATATCAGATTGAGAGTTTAATTCAAGACATGGGACCAGACATGCAGAAGGTGAATGTGAAACCAGCTATCAGCAGTGTTGATATTAATGAACATGGTAATGATACTTCAGATGAGGACAATATACAACCAATGAGAAAATAGGTAAACTTTTGACTAATAAATCTACATTCTCATGTCATACAGTATCAAGTTAGTCAAATTAGCCTTGTAGTCTGTGTAAAAACAGGTTTTACCCAACTGCAGTCCATATCTGTTATCTTGTAATAGTTAAAGCCATTTTCATATTTGTTAAGGTTGTGTAGCTTGTGGCATAATGGGCATAATGCCATCTCAGTCATACATGTACATTATACAGATTTCGTGTTCAGTTTCAAGTGTAACAGCCCTTTCCTAAGCCACCTGTTTCTTTGACTGTACCCACAGTGTGTGTGCAGCTAGTAATGTTTTCTGCCCTCTTCAAGATTGTGGCCGGGGCATACAGATTTACCCTTATATGTCTGTACATCCGTCTATTAATTGAATTTTTCTGTTTAAGTCCATTTCTCAGAAATCCATCGAGATCCATTAATGATATTATATCTGACACTAATCTTCTTATAACACTGAAAACAGCTTCATTTAATGCATAAGTGACTCTTTGAAAGTTTTGTATGCATGTATGTTATATCAATGATACTCCATCTGAATAATCCTTTACATGATATAAGAGATTTCACCAACAATTGGGTCATTATGACCTACATTTCATGCTTGAGTGAGGTGGTAAAATTTTTGCATTTATATGTAGGTCCATTTCTCAGAAACCAACTATAACACCACTTCATTTTATCTAAGACAAAATCAGCAACATTTGAGTCACTGTATTTTTAAAGAGCCTATGGTAATAAAATGTATTTTAATGATATTTCACAGCTACAATCAACTTATATACAGTATAGTACAAAACTTAGCAACATTTGAGTAATCATGGTCATTATAAGATGAAATTTATGCTTACATGACTTAATTTGATTTTTTACATTTTAGTCCATTTCTAAAAACCTATTATGATATGGCAGTGAAAAAATAATCAATGTTTTTAGTTCATCATAATCAGCAACATTTGAATGAATATGACCTACATTGTACATTTCAAGCATGAATTTAAGCCTCATTCTTTTTCATAGGATATACATGATATATTTATATTTTTAATATAAGTAGGATATAATGTGAAACTTTCATATATCTAAAATATTTCTTAAAATTGTTTCCCCTCAAATATAAGTCTTACTGTTTTGGTGTACTTTGTTCATATTTTGATTGATGGTAAACTAAAAATGTCTTATTCATTATTTATTTGTTATGATTTTTCTGTTCTGTTTTAGTACTGTAAAGAATATAGTACGGCTTGCTGAGACAGAACAAAACATGTACCATGCCAGGGTTTTAATGAAGAAATCATTAGGTAATTAACACTTCACTGTATTATGAGATACAGTATTATTTTATGTTGGAAAACAAGGTTTAAAAATCAGATTTAAGAAAACATAATTGTATTTCATTTCATGGACTCGAGTTAAATTTTTGTAATTTCTAAATATAAAATTCTTTGATACCAATTTTGATGCATAAGATTTGCAAGATGTGCACATTTCATCGATTTACGACTCATCAGTTGCACTCAACATCTAAAATGATGAAAAACATAAACAACAATCCAAAAAGTTGAAGAGCATATTCATTGTCTGTCTGACATATGTCACCTTTTCATGCTTCAACTAAACATGAGGTAGGCCAGAAATGTTTTGCATTTGCACCAGTTTATTTTATTATTTTTTTATGCTGAATAATGCTCTTATATCTTAAAAGTTAAATTTATTAAAATACAATGTTGGAGTCTTAAAAAATGTTCATGCTAGGTGTTACTACAATTTTATAAAGCTGTTTTTAAAAATACGGAATTAAGGCTAATTTTATGCTTTATATACATAAAAAAAAAAGAATCTGTGATATATCCTTGTAGATTATTCCTTCCAGATGGATCAGTTTATTGACAAAATACCAGTTTATATCATGTGTAGAAGTGATCAAGAACAAAGGAATTACTGATGAACAGAACTGGATTTTTAATGTATCCACAGTCGTTTGAATTTTAGTGATAAAAATATTCAAAAAAGGAAAAAAATATAGTAATATATATAAACGACTGTGATGTATCTTATAAATATGAACATATCAGATTCAATGTAGAGCTGTTTCATAGTTGATTGATATGCTAAATATTGATTAATGTAACAGCTAGTATATACCTAGCAAGGAAACACAACACATCTTTGCAGTTACAGTTTTCTTACAATACAATTATAAATGGTGAAAAATGTAATATTCCAAAGACCTGCTTATATCTAAACAGTTATTAACTAAAGGAATTTCCCACAGTAACACTTTCATTTTCTTAATACATATTATTCAAAAGTCTCAGACTATAAATACCCAAAATCGTCTCTAGATGTTTGAACAAAATTAACTTAAAGATCTTCCTGTCTGACTCATCAGTTGTGCTCAGTGCCAAAAATGTTTTAAAATGTGCAAATGAACCTCTAGTTCAATGTTATTTATCCATAGAAAATTGAAAATAGAACTTAAGCGACCTTATGATGAAAAGATTTTGGGAAATTTCCTGAAACGTTAACTGTAAAAAAAAATACACAATAATGTCAACTAAAAATTTTCGGGAAATTTAGCTGATGTTACAAATAATGTAATATGATGCATAATACTGCATCAAATTAATTTTTTAATACCACAACCTGCTAATGAGGAAAAAGTTTCGGGAAATGTCCCGAAAACTTGTTCGAAAATTTTATCGGGAAGTTTCCCGAAAAACTTAGAAAGATTCATTTATTTTAAAGAAATGTACATATAATATCATTGAAATAGCTATGTTTATAATGCAAATAGTAGAACTGGTACCTGTTTTTAATGAAAACTTATCAAATTGCTATGATATTTTGTTTTTTCCATAGTTACGTACTTACAATTATTGCATCCATGGTTTTTTGTTTGAAAAGGGAATAAAATAGAATTTCCCTTTTTAAAATAGAAGAGCTTGTTTATTTTACGTAACGACAACGTCACGTTTTGGTTGCAGCAACGTTATACTCAAATCGCAAGGACGTAATTGTGTAGGGTTGTTTAAACGTCAATGTTACGTCAGTGTCGAACTCTAAGGCAGCCTCCAGGTGACCTTTCCACAACGTTTCAATTCCGTAACACAACCATTTGACAACGTTTATAGAACGTAAATAAAACCAAAACTCAACATTCCCATGACACGTATTGGTTATATCCAAATATTGTAATGACGTAAATTTGTAGGGTTGTTTAAACGTCAATATTACATCAATTTCCAACTACAAGGCAGCCTTTAAATGATGTTTCCACAACTTTCCATAACCTAAAACTAGACTTCGCCATCACATTTCTACAACGTTTATAGAACGTAAGTAAAACCAAAATGCTAATAATTCCCATGCTTTTTTTTCAAACGCCTAAATAACAAAGCATTTGTGGTCTTAAATTGGTTTTTTTGTGCTCATATAAAAAGCAGCAAAGGACCATAAGCGCTACTATCTATAAATTCTTTAAACCGAAAGAAGACGTATAATTCCCTCCTAGAATGTTCACACCAATTAACAGAAATTCAACGTTCGTTTTCCTCTTTGCTGCAATTCAATGCCAATAATGGCTTAAAGATGACCACAAAATGAAAATTGAGTGGAAATTTATTTTTTTAAACCACTTCATATAGTTTTTCTCAGTCTCTATAAGGCTTGATCTTCTTGCAATATTCTGGAAACTGGCTCCTACAAGCAAGAATATATATAATAATATTATGTAAACTCATCATCTGAAAATTTTGAATTATTCATTAAATGATCATAGTTCTTGGTAGAAGTGTTTTCATGAATAACATATTGAAAGATTCTGGATTAAGTTGATAAATTGTCGGTTAACATGGCCATGCTGCTGTTCCATAAGATATCCATGTACACATCGAAATAATAAAGGTGCCAGGATTCATTTGATAAATTGTCGGTATAACAAAGTCAACACGAAACTCTTGTTTATCGATGTCACCTTTTTCCAACATAAAAATTTCTTGTATCAAAATTTCACCCATCTCGAGCACCAGGGTCTCTTCTTTAACAATGCCACCCTCTCGAGCACCCGGGTCTCTTCTTTAACAATGCCACCCATCTCGAGCACAATGATCTCTTGTTTCAGAATGCCACCCATCTCGAGAACCGGGATCTATTGTTTAGCAATGCCACACATCTCGAGCACCAAGATCTCTAGTTTAACAATGCCACCCATCTCAAGCACCAGGATCTCTTGTTTAACAATGCCACCCATCGCAAGCACCAGGATCTATTGTTTAACAATGCCACCCATCTCGAGCACCAGTATCGCTTGTTTAACAATGCCATCCATCTCAAGCACCAGGATCACTTGTTTAAATATTGTATCAATCTCTTGACCTACTCGATCATGTTTAAACTTGAAACTAATCTTGAGCAGCGTGAATGTTTGCTTTCTCAATTGATTTTAGACGCCATGAAAAAACCGAAAAATGGTTAAATTAAAGTAAATTCTACTCATAATATAATATTACCTTATTGTATCATTGACTTCAGTATGTGTTACAAAGAGTCAACGTCTTGACATCACTTGCTATTTTGTGATTTCTGAACAATGGCTCTGTAATGTACATGATGTACAATATGAAGGTTTGTTAGAATTATATGCAGCTGACTTCGGAACGATCACATGATCTGACACCTTTTTGTCATTGTCGTACATTATACCGCTCATCAAAGACCTACGATACTGAATCTGTGAAACTACATTGTATATACATAGGGTATTTGTATAATTCATGAAGATTAAAATTGAGATATCTGTTTTGCTTCTTATTTTTTGCGTGAACCCCCTGAGGGGTTCACGCTTATATATTGGCGAGTTTTGGATGTGTCTATGGGCCACTCGATATCTCTCGGCCGGAAGTCGGAATAATATTCTCGGAATGTTTTCAATCATTTATACAGGTAGTAATCTACGTCTTTTATACGGCTATATTTCAACAATCAAACTTAAACAATAAAGACTTAGTTTGAATATTTAAACCTATTTGCCTTTTCACAAAATATATGTGTTTTTAATAATGTCAATGTTTAAAAGCGCTGTGAAAGTTTCTAAACAACAACGCTATTATATTTGTTTTGATGCGACCCCTGTCCACTGTGTGTATCTAGGTCAATTATGTAAACTAAATTATGTCTGAAGATTTAACCATGTGATATTGCGTATTTTTCATCATAAACTTGGGAGAGAACATTCTGGTATAAATATTTATATTAAATCGGAAAACAGAAAGATAATAATATTATTATTATTATTAAAAGTATTTATTTTTCTGCGTAAATTAATTCATACCGTTTTAGTAAGGTTTTATAAGTAACTGTTATTTAATTGTTTGTTTTGTAAAATATCCATAAAACAAGAAAGGAAGATTTCAAGACGATGTTGATGAAATATACGAATATGTCAAAAAATTTAATTTTAGTTTTGGTTTATTGATGGTAGTTTTTGGAAATTTCGGAAAAGATTTTTAAAATTGAATTTATGTTCATTAAATTTCAATTATTTTTTTATTTCTGTTTTTAAATAACAGTTAAAGTCTAATCTTCAAGTATCTGCATCTTTAACATATGTTGCAATTATGAGAATAGTTTGCATTGTTTTACTTCATAAGAAACCGTTTAAGTGTAAATTGCGTAAGTGTGATCATGAAAGCATGATGTGTCAATATTGTATATAAATAAATAACCCTTTGAAGACATCGCCTTTATTTATTGTTTTAAAATTAAATTAGTTGATAATTACGGACATGATCATCCCAAATACTTTGGTCACTTATGTAACATGAAATATTTTTTTGTTTCCTCCAAAGCATATATACATTTGGTTTTGGTGGATCTCATTGCCAACATAAGATGTTATTTCAGAAATTATTGCCTGCATTTATTATTGCGATTTTATCATTTTAGAATAAAATGCAATATTATTTTTGCTATATTGTGAAAAATCCTGTTTAATTCTTATAAAAAAAATTCAAAATGCGAGTATAAATAATTGCGATTATAGGCCTGTCGCATTTTTTGCAATAATAAAAGCATCGCAATAATTTCTGAATTTACAGTATTATAAATCTTATTTGAAAAAAAGTGGTCTTTATTTTTTGCAAGAGGTTATTCATTTGGTTTAGTGGATTGTTGTTTCATTGGCGACATATTTAAATTGTATAGAGTTACCAATATACATCAAACATATCCCTGCCACATTCTGTATGTTTCTGCCTGTAATTAAATGGTTGTTGTTTGTTGCTGTGTTGCATGTTTGATTTTTCGTTCCTTTTTGGGTACATTAATCAGGTCGTTACTTTTCTCGTTTGAATTGTTTACATTTGTGATTTCAAGGCCTTTTATAGCTGTCTATGTGGTATGGGCTTTGCGTTTTTTGTTGAAGGCTGTTTGGTGACCTATAGCTGTTAATTTCGGTGTTATAAGGTCTCTTGTGAAACAATCTCATCGAAATTCATACCAAACGTCTTTTTTATATTTATTTGGTTTCCTTTATTCTTGAAGGTATATCTTATATACTAGCAATTATTAGTCATATATAAAGGTATTTTGATAGGTAAAGCCAAAACCATATTCAAATGTGAGGTCAAAAACTTTAACATTTACACTTAAGTATATGTCCTCATTGCTTACATTACAAATAAAGTATGTATGATTGTCACAGACAGTCTCAAATAATTATGCAGGATAATTAAAAACATCCAGGAAACAAATTATGTCGATATGAATTTTGAAAGTTAAAATGAATTGAGCCGGAAAATATAGCGGCCTGAAGCAAAGTCATTGCAATTTGCCTTAGTCACTTTAGAGTTTGCAGAAATTGGGAATTGCAATAGGATCAGGAATTTGTACATTAAACACAAAGTAAAAATTATCTACATTCCTATTCACTTGTGCAATAATCTACACACTATTACATATTTTCAATGATGATGTGACAACAAAACTCATCAATATTTATCAGTATCTAATTCACAGCTAATTATTTCAAATCTAAAGCAAATAAAATCAACAAATGTTGGTGACCAGTCAGCAGTCGTGGGTTCACGTATTGCTTTTCTTTTTTTAAAGAAAGCAACTTGTTTTATAAATTTATTACATTTTAAATTTCCGTTAAATAAGACAAAGACAAAATAAATAACATGTTGCGATACAAACTTACTCATCCCAACACTGCATAAAATACAGGCTGAAATCCCCTTCTTGTCTTTGTTTCATTTGAAGTTGTACTTGGGCCACAGCTGCTTGCACCCAATTTCTTCATCAATCGTCTATGTATGTTCCCTCCAGCATGTTAAGTTGCTTAACGTACGTGATGTTCGCTTTTCAACGGGGAAATATTTATCTACAGTGTATATATCAGTACATGTTAACCGATAAAATTAATAAAAATAAATTCAAAACTTTTTTATTTCCTTTTTTCTTGCAAAAAAAGTAATACTATTTATACTTTTATGAAACTGTTGTAGAATTAAGTGAAAGGTTGTGTATTTCTTAAATAAATATTCTCAAAATGTTTTACAAGTAATCCATAAATATATAATTTAGGTAATTAATCAATTAATCAATCAAATTTACTTTTATTAATTAAATAAACATTTAAGGTAAAGAACTAGTATTTGCTTTCAGAAAGAGAAATTTAACAATGAGGCAAAAAACTCCTAAAAATAATAAATTAAATAGAAAACTTAAAATGTGACGATATACATTTTAAAACTATGTTGAGTGTTTTTCGTTTGTTTATCAATTACCAACTAAAATATCACACAATGTACATGTGAGAAAAGAACCACTTTACATAAGTTAATGAATTCCAGGTGACGTGGATGCAAGCGATTTCAAATTCTGAAGGCTGTGTGTTCTTTTTAGCACTCTTCATATTTTAATGAATTATCAAGTTAGGTATTCGATCAAATTAAAGAGAAAAAAGAAAAATAGAAATACATTGAAAATCCAATTCCACATCAATATTTCAAAATTCAAACCGTGATTCCATGCAGTATGACATGTCTTGAACGTTTCGTAATCGATCCTACTGGTCCCACTACATTCTATAAATCCGTTTCAAAACTAATTAAAAGGTGTATGTGTATTTAACGATAAATCAAAGTTAAAATCAAATAAGTAATAAAACCATATCTTTACTTACATTTGTTCTGTAACATCAATTCTAAATCACGCGCTCAGATCATAATGAGCAATACCACGTGAGCAATCTGCACAACAACACACGCTGGTCATATTTCACATTATTCTCTCGCTGATCCAATTTAAATGAGTTTAAGGAATAGAAGTGTAATAATGTGTATATATTTTATTAAATAAAATTATTTTACAATGAAATTCAATAGAAGTATTTCTTTCCAACTAATTTACCGTATCTCATCAAAATTTAATTAAGGTATTAAATAAAATACAACGTTGTGCATTTTACTTACATTGAATCCCGGCATGTAATATTCTAAATTTTATACGTCCCTCTTACGTCCATGTAAAGTTACTAACGCATTATGCTCGGGCAAATATATAACGTGTCTGGCTGAAACGTTGTGCGAAAGGTATTTATAAATTCCACTGAATGTAGTATAAAAAAATAACATTTTTCGCGTTGTCACAACGTAAATGACCTGTTGTAAAGGCTACAAACGTGTGTATAACCTGCACATAACGTCATAAAAACGTCTCAAAACTTTCGAACCGACAACATCGCCGCTTCATTGTTACAACGTTTGAATAAAAATCATATCGTGACTTTAATATTGTTTTAGAAAGTACATAAAACGTTATTTCAAACGTTAAAAATATTAACTTTATAACATTATCACAAGGTTAAAATAACTTTTTAAAAAGTGTACAACATGTACATATCAAAAACGCAACCTGAGAACATCACGACTACGTTGGTATAATGTTGTGAGAAAAGTATGTACAACGTCCATAAAAGATTATTTCAACGGGAAAAAAATATGAACCTTCTAACATTATCACAACGTTAATATAACGTTTCAAAAAGAGTTGGAACGTTTTCGTCACATGCATATAACGTCGTTTAAACGTCTCAAAATTGTAACTTGACAACATCACCACTAGGTTGTTACAACGTTGGTATAAACATCAAAACGTAATATATACGTCTTTTATACGTTAGTATTGACGTAACCAAAACTAACATTTTGACGACGTGATAGATACGTCGTTAATTGGTAACGTCAGGACTGACCTACTGGCAACTTAACCGTAACGTCGCGATGAAGTCGTGTGTTTGCTAGGTACATGTCAGTATATAATGGAATTCATCACCGATATCAGTAGAATTGCAAAGGTAACACAACCTATTATTCCTTGGTATGTTTTGCCACCTTCCAAGACTACTGGGAATCGGTGATTATCACATCTAAATTTACAAAATAATAATATATAGTTATACAATAATATTGACAAATATTTTTCAAATTTTAATTCATCTTTATATATTATCTATAACTTAATGATTTTGGCGAGCTATTTCATTCTTGTTTAAATTGGTCTTTCAATTTTAACTCGATACTAGATACAATCCATGTTTTATGAAATACGTTTGTCATACCACAATGATCAAAAATATTCTTAATAAATGAAATCCATTTGTTTTCTACTCATAATTATTAAAATTAACATACAATAACTTATGCAAAATAGACGAAATGTTATTTCCATTTGTGTCTTCAAGAACGCGACACCAGAAATTTATCATACGCAGTTTTATCTTTACTGATATAGGATATCTCCCCCACTCTACCCAAGTACTTGTGTGAGACAATACTCCTGTCCATTTTTGGCGAGAGTATTGTTATAGAATTTGATATGTAAAAATTCGTGGAGTAAGAGTAATTCGAGAAAAGAACACTTAAAAAAAGCCATTTGTTATATTCTAGTTCCCAAAATCATTTGATATGATTTCCATCTCATTTTGACATATATAGGGCCGTTTTTACCCCTTCGTGGCCTTACACCTCTCCGGTGTTATTAAATGGAAAATGATGCAGGCGTGACTTTTTTGAAGGAAAAATGTTCATATTTCTTGTAAAGACAAATCATTTTGTGCAAGAACTGTGTCTGTTTTGAACAGATTATTTGGTGAACCGACAGTTGTTCTTGTCAAAAAACTTAATCTAACACCTGTGTTGGTTCTAAAGGGATCTTTATATCCTGTCAATTTCAATAAAATGTAAGAAAGAAATAACATGCAATAAAGACACTCGACACGGGTTTTTAGTAACTCAATTACCTACCATAATAATTCCTATATTTTAATGGCAACACTTCAGAAGATAATTTTTTTCATTAAATGTGATCATGCCTACCGACCAACTTATAGATAGATGTAAGCTAGAAAATATAAGAAGGAGACATATTGTAAAAATTGTCAATTTTTCATTTTTATCTGATTTTTTGCCGACAATTTTCGAAAATATTATTTTTATTTTTCACCTACAACACCGGCAACACCGGCGGGGACTATATGTTTGCCATTGGTCCGTCCGTCCGACAGAGACACTACAGTTTTCCGGACTTTTTTTCAGAAACTGTTTAACCACCTGATCTTATATTTCGTATGTGAGCTTATTATGATGAGATACAGATCAAGTTTGAGTTTCACGCTGAACGAATAATTATTGTGTTTTATGGCCCTTGGCAAAAGCAATTATTGTCAAAATAATACTTTTGGAGACATTTTATAGCAAACGCTTTTACTAAATGACTTTTTGGGGTATGCGAGCTTATAATGATTAGTTACAAATTAGTTTTGAGTTTCACACTGATTTGATAAGTGTTGTGAGAGTTATGGCCCTTGGAAAAAGAAATATTGCCAAAATAATAGTTGTCCGGACTTTTTTTTGCAAACAAATCATCTTAATTTTGGTATGTGAACTTATAATCATGACCTAGAGATAATAATTATGTACATCTTGCAAACATAGTTTCAAGATTTTTAGAAGTCACTATGTCCATACACGAGATGTGGTGTGTTTTCTCATTGCTCAAGCCGGTTTGGGACATTGTATTGCCAAACAACACTTTCAGAACGCTTGCTTACTTTTTGTATGAAATGGTTTTTTTTATTGTACTTTAAAAAAACTGTATTTGACCGATTCCATAGAAACCCCTGACACAATACCCTTTTTTACTTTAGGGGATTTTTACCGCTATTTTAAGGTTTTAATGTAAGCTATTTTTCCTACCATGTTTCAACGACATATTTGATATTTTATGATTATTATCAATTTTATCTAAATTATGCATTATTTACTGAAGATGTTATGGGCCCCATGAACTTGGAAGTTGCATAAGATCTTTCCGGAGTAAGGACTACAAATATGAAATTTTGTATAATTCTGTAGAAAGTACCCCTTTTCCCGATGACTTGGAGACTTTAGTTTTATACTGGTTTCTCATGAATACTGCCGATTTCTATTGAACTCTATGGTAGATAGATACACCCTTTATGTGTTTTTTCTGACTTTTTCGTTTAATAGAGCGACATGATTAGATTAGCAGCTATGAGAGCCTTAGCTAGTTTTACAGTTAATACGAGCACAATCTGACCTTGCTATCTAAATTATGGACCTTACAACCATTTTTTGTGGTTTTAGCACGCTTATTGATAATGATACTGTACTGGCTTTTTAGTTTGGTTTATACACCATAATGGCAGGTATCTAGTGTATGTGCTCAGTCAAAATATCCTGTCTCTCTTTTTGTGTTTATGTTTGTGTTTGTATTTTTTAAAGTCATTTTATCTACGTGGTTTTGTTACTTTATCTCAAACTTATTTCATTCCCAAA
This sequence comes from Mytilisepta virgata, assembly GCA_028015205.1. Classification (NCBI taxonomy): domain Eukaryota; kingdom Metazoa; phylum Mollusca; class Bivalvia; order Mytilida; family Mytilidae; genus Mytilisepta; species Mytilisepta virgata. The sequence continues at coordinate 30,712,246 of CM051511.1, read as the reverse complement.
ACAAAGTACAATTTGATCAGACACAAGTTGATAAACTTAGAATTGTCGTCTCCGTGTTACATATATAAAACATCACATAAATAACAAAAATATGTTGTTCTATCTGTTTGGGTGGCCTTGCTAAATTGGTATGTCATTGTTGACTTTTCATCTTATCCATTTTGTTGTCATAAGCATTCTCTACCAGGACTGATTTGTTTGAATACTTTATACACTTTAAGACTTATAATAGAATTATTTTCTGTTTTTAGAAGTAAATAAACAAATTTAAAGAGAAATGTAACTGAATGTTCGATACCAGCAATTACAATTTATTTTAATTAAAGCAGTGTCGTATGTCACCCTCCCTCCATATGGGACGTCAGAAAAATACCAAAATTAATAATGGTATCAGTATCTCACTACAGAAATCTGTTTAAAATCCAAAGGCAGAAACGTAAAAATCGCTGTCAATGATAAAAACAAATAGCTTCATCCATTAATATTTAATTAAAAAAACTTCCCGCAAGAGTCTTATTTAAATTATGTTGCCGAGCGTACAAACAAATACAGTGCATTCGAACAGTAATAAATGGAAAACAATCAACTTGGCCAACGAGGCCCTTATAGAAGTTATAAGGATTGTCAGTCTTGTCATATTGATGTGGATGATAACAGGTGTGTCAAACGACAAGGCGAACAAGATGCAGCATATCAATTACGGAGTGGTATTTGAGAAACAACCAAACATAATTTCTTCTCAGGAATATTGGATTTGTACTTTCATATCTCAGCTGTCAGCAATCAGAACTCACGTCTCGTCCATACAGTAGATCGCATTCATAAACTCATACCACATGTCGGTTTTTTATGTGTCCACTCTAGACCAAAGTGGTCGATTTGATTTTATTGACTCAATATCAAAATCTTTGTTTGGTACTGCAATAGTTGAAGATGTGAATAAATAAAAAAGACACGTTAACATTTTAATAAGAAGAAATAATGAATTTGCAAAAGACATTACTCATCATGATGATTTACTATCTTCATTTATGTCAAAGACTAAAAAAACATTTGATAACATATCTGTGGGTATACAAAATAATTATGAGGGTATCAATAAAATAACTCATGAGACTGCAAAGTTTGTATCACATTTCCACACAGTAAGTTGAAAATTCTCTGGTTTTCTAGTAAAGTAATTGAATGAAACAACTGAAATTACTTAACAAATGTCAACCCTTCTTATTATTATTCACATAAATAAATACGCTACACATCATTCAAATTTATTCATTAGCATAAAATTTCCCATTTCAACATGTTTGACTCCGCCCAGATTATACAAAATATTTTCATATCCTGTACTTATAAATTCAAGTAGTGGCCATGCTACTTAATTACTTAATTTACCTCAATACTTAGTTATCACAAATGATGATAGACAATATGCGAACTACCTGAACAATATGTTACATCATGCACAGGGGTAGAAACTCTTTACTGTACACAATCTTTACCTATTTCATCACCAGTTACAACTAGAATTATTTTATGATGACAAAAAGGCAGTACACTCTAAATGCAATTTTCGTATCTTAACAGATGTTATACAATCAACAGTCAAGATGTTAAGACCAAACAGTTTACAAGACAAAAACAATTGCATTTTATTTTCCATCAGGTCACAAGATTGAAAAAGATTCTCATGTTGTAATAATTCCAATGTTGTTTTCTATACAGAAAATTCATTAATTTCATCGGCTAACAGCAGCTTCCGGTAAAAAGTTATAACTTGATGAATTCCGTTCATAACGTCGTGCGTATGAATGCGTACGCATGCAATATAGTGCATGAGGATAATGCTAATTACAAATGGAAAACGTCATAGTTCTGCACTGCTTTGGAATTATAAGTAATAAAGGTTATTTGCACGGAATTTATCAATGTGTAAACTAGGCCTTATTACTTACAAACTTTACATAAAGTCCTTCGCACTTTATTTAGTTTATGGGTGAATCGCCCGAGTTTACACATTGATAAATTCATTCAAAATAACCTTTATTGCTGTATTATACAACTTCCATTATTATGTTCTGTAAAAACTGATTCATTGTTTATACATGCAAAAGTTGGTATATGCAATAACATTACAAATAAGGTCACAGTAGTGAATCCAGTAAATTTAGCACTCATTCAGCAATTGTTCTCCTCTGAAACATACAAATCTATTTTGAGTGACACTACATTCATAGAATCAGTTAAAATAACACTTCCTTTTTTTACAACCATTCTTTTTCATCATTCATTGCTCAAGATCAATTTAATTTTGAACAGGATAAAAGCAGCTGCCAAATCTGACAGAAAAAAACATATTCACATCTTTATCTGAACCATTGAGTGATGGTCAGATCGATGACTGGTGAATTCAACACTCATTTGAATAGCTGCAAAGAACATCTCACTCCTGACAACTGTGATGCTATCAATGCTCGCCTTAAAGACATAACAACCATACAATCCCAAAATTTGAGTGAGAGGCAAAAAAGAAAATTCCGCAGAGATGGCATTGAATACATCCATCCTCCTTTACCATCTGAGGAAAAGAAGAAACGAGTATGACGCTTTAAACGTAGACCACTAGAGACTAATACACCATCCAACATTGTGATCAATCTTTCCAAACACCAGTTAACGAAAGCTGAAACATCTCTTCTCTCGAGAGGCTTAAATTTCTGTCCTCTACCTGCCCCTGTCAATGAAACTAAATTTTCGGAGGACCTTGACAATATTGCCAGAAGTCTACGCATTAAGGAATATTTCGCGTCAAAGGAAAATAACAACAGTAGCTCGGATAGTGACTCAGAAGACGAGAACAACTACAAATTTATAAAAAAGGTACTTGGATCCCTAAACCGAGCAAAAATGCCACATTGGAATCATTTATTGACAATTTTAAGTCGGACATTATTAGAAATAGTAGGGAAAACAATAAACCTTTTGACAATCTTACCAATGAAGAACGAACTGCACTAAAAAACTTACGATCCAACAACAATATCGTCATTAAACCTGCAGACAAAGGCAGTGCTGTGGTTGTCATGGATAAATCTGGTTATATTCAAGAGGCTGAACGACAACTTGGCGATGCAAGGTTCTACCGAAAACTAGACTCTGATCCCACAACATCTTTTAGCACAGAAATAACTGATAGTTTGGTAGAAATGCACGACGATGGTTTCATCGATGAAAAAACTCTTGAGTAATTGAAACCAGAAAATCCAAAACCGGGCAGATTTCATCTTTTACATAAAATTCATAAGGCCAATAATCCAGGAAGACCTATTGTTTCAGCGAACGGTCATCCGACGGAAAAAAATCTCGGAATTCGTTGACTTTCATCTTCGCCAACATGTTGAAGACTTACCATCTCACATCAAAGACACAACCGACTATGTAACAAAAATGCAGGCCTTAAATCCACTCCCCTTCGACACGACACATCCCTCTACACGAATATTCCACATGCAGATGGCATTGATGCATGTAAAGAAGTTTGGAATTCCCGACCAGTAAAACATCCACCTACTGAATGCCTGGTCAAAATGCTCACGTTGGTACTAAAGAACAACAACTTCACCTTTGATGGCGATCATTATCTACAAGTTAATGAAACTGCTATGGGCACCAAAATGGCTCCATCATATGCCTACATATTTATGGGCAAATTAGAAAAACAACTCCTTGAAACTTCGATCGAAAAACCGTTTTCCTGGTATAGATTATAGATGATGTGGAGATGAAATGGAATAAAAGTGACGAGGATTTAGATACTTTCATCACTCATGCCAACAACATACCTCCTAGTATTAAATTTAATCATGAGAAATCTAAATCCAAAATCACCTTCCTCGATACATCCAGCTCACTCACAGATGGCATCATATCCACAGATCTATTTTCTAAGCCTACTGACACTCACCAATAGCTGTCCCCTAAAAGTTGCCATCCTGCTCATTGTACTAAGAGCATCCCGTACAGTCAGGCACTCAGAGTCAATCGAATTTGTTCCAACACAGAAACAACTAAAAAACGACTAAGTCAACTCGAAACCGGCTTGAAGAGAAGGGGCTACAAACACAGAATTATCAAAAAAAGTTTTCAGAAAGCGGAAACTATTCCAAGGAGTAAATTGTTAGAATACAAAGATAAAAAGAAAAATAAAAGGACTCCATGTGTTCTTACTTACCATCCATCTCTCAAAAACAGCTTCATTGTCATTCGTGAGCATTGGAAAACAGTTGAAAAGAATTCCAAATTATCCAAGATTTTTCCCGAGCCTCCCATGATAGCTCTTAGGCAACCCAATAGTCTGCGGAACCTGCTTGTGCGGGCTAAAGTGTCGGATAATAGAAGTACTTCTGGAGAATGTGCTCGTGTGATGACAAACGCTGCAAATGCTGCCTACAGATGCATCCCTCATCAACGTTTCACAGTAACGCAACCGAAAAGAGCTATAGGATATTTTGCAATGTTACCTGCAAAAGTATGAATGTTATTTACATTCTAGAATTCTACAATGCAGTTTGTAACATTACTGTATAAAACTTAAATGCAAGAAGTTAGAATGAACTAGAAATATGTACTTTTGGAATCGACTGTGATCCCTGCACCGCTTGTAAGTAGTTGGGCCACTTACCTATACAGTAAAAAATATAAAACCTTATTCCCATCCAAAAAGAGTATGCAATCATTCTATAAAGAAATTAAATCATAAAACCTAATGAAAAATGAAAAACATGTTCAAAAGATTAAACTTACAATTTTCGAAATTCGACCTGAGTGGGCCCCCGCTTTTAAAAATGGATATTGCTAATCCTTTTTGTGCAACTCCATATAGTGTAGGAAAATATTGTATATAAGCAAAATGCATACAATGCAAAATGAAAGAGAAGTACATCTCAAAAATTAAATTGAAAATTTAAAATTTCGACCACCTTTTGGTCCCAATTTTAGAAAATTAAAATTCTAAAACCTTACTGCGTACAGTGTTTGACAAAACCGTATAGAAATAAAATGCATAAATTGAAAAACAAAAGACAAGTTCACGTCACAAGCTTAAATTGATAGTTTTCCGATATTCAACCCCTGTTTGCCCCAATATTAGAAAATCAAAAGTCTAAAACCTTATTGCGCATCTGCATATGGTGTATGACAATACCATTTAAAATAAAATGCTGAATTGAAAAAATTATGGAGGAGTTTACATGTGGGTCAAAAGGTTAAATTCACAGTTTTTCGAAATTCGACCAATGTGTGTTCTAATTCTAGAAAATTAAAATTCTAAAACCGTATTGTGCATCTGCTTATGGTGCATGACAATACTGTATAGAAATAAAATGCATATATTGAAAATAGGTCACAAGCTTGAATTCAAAACTTTCGAAGTTCAACCCAAATGAGACCCTTGTTTAGAAAATCAAAATTCTAAACCTAGTTGCGCATCTACGGGTAGTATGCAACCATTCTATACAGAAATTAAATTCCTAAACCCAAAAGTTAAGGAGTTGATGTCTCAGGATATTGTGAAGGACGGACGAACAAACGGGCGGACAGACGGACGGACGGAGACAATCGCTATATCCCCGAACTTTCTACAGAAGTGCGGGATAATGAGGAGTTCTGGGGCCAAGGTTATCTAACGGACCGACAGACGGACCGATTACAAATATCCCCGAACTTCAATCGAAGTGCGGGGATAATTAACAAAAGCTGTGAAGTAAAGTATTACATAACATATAACTGTTTGTCTTACCAGATCCGGGTTCTGTCAGAACAAGGAATTTTAATTGTGACTATTTGTCTTACCAGATCCGGATTCTGTCAGAACAAGCAATTTTAATTGTGACCTAAACTCCTCTTCCATTTTTCAATTTATGCAATTTTAATTAGGTGACATGAGGCAAGCAAAAGGAAATCGCACATGTTTTCCTTTGTGTAAATAATGTTTTTCACCTGTGGGAGCCTCACCTGGGAATGAAATATAATTTGTATTTTACAATTTCTGGTCACTTTTGAGAGTTACCGTTAACAATAAACATATATTTTAAGAAAGGTTGGGTTTCATTCCAGGTGAGTGCAAACTTTATTTTTATATAAAGATGTGTTTAATTATTATTATCCCTGCACTTTCAAAGAAAGTTAGGGGATATAGCAATTGTCTCCGTCCGTCCGTCACACTTTCTTGTGACATCAACTACTCCTTCACTTTGGGTTTAGGAATTTAATGTTGATATGGAATGGTTGCATACTACCTGTAGATGCGATAAGGTTTTAGAATTTACATTTTCTAAAATTGGGGCCCACAGGGGTAGAATTTCGATCAACTGTCAATTTAAGCTTGTGACTTAAACTCCTCCTTCATTTTGCAATTTAAGCTTTTTTGTAAACGGTATTGTCATACACTATATGCAGATGCGCAATAAGGTTTCAGAATTTTGATTTTCTAAAATTAGGGCCCACAGGAGCATAATTTTGATAAACTGTCAATTTAAACTTGTGTCTTATATTTTTCAATTTAAACATTCATTTCTATACAGTATTGTCAATTATCACCTGCAAATGTGCACTAAGGTTTTAGAATTTTTATTTTATAAAGGGGTGGAAATTTGGAAGAACTCATTCATGTTTCAAATTTATTATCCCTGCACTGCGGGGATACTTGTAATAGGTCCGTCTGTCCGCCCGTCCGTTCGGCTGAAATTGATGCTTGTGACCTATACTGCTCATTCGTTTTTAACTTCATGTATTTAGCTTATATTCAGTATTGTCACATACTATATGTAAAGTCAAGAAATACCAAAGGGATGTTCGATGGAGAAAAAAATCGTAACAACTGACAAACTCCGGAGAACAACGAAGACAAGACCAAAACAATACATGCACTACAATTAAAAACTAAAAACATATCAACAACATGGACTCCACCAAAAAACCGGGGGTGGACTCAGATGCTTCGGAAGAGTAAGCAGTCTCTGCTTCCTGCAGGACACCCGCCATGCTGTTCATGTCAAATCCGATATGAGGAAGGGACAATATCAATGGAACAGGTCCATTTTCATTTGGGAAACGGTTTTTTCATACCTGTCAACCAAGTCCTGATGGCGCCCATAAAACTTTAATAAGGATTACTTCAGCTTAGGAGCAACGTACCCCTGTCTGAGCAACTTTTCTGTCAGAGGTCGGGCTCTGTCCAGGAAGTCAATGTATATGTGCAATAATGTTTGAGAATTTTGATTTTCAAAAATTGGGACCCAAATGAGTCGAATTTGGAAATTGGAAATTTAAGCTTGTGAATTTAACTCCTTATTCATTTTTCATTTTATGCTTTTAATTTCTATACAGTATTGTCACATACTGTATGTAGATGTGTAATAAGGTTTTAGAGTTTTGATTTTCACAACTTGTGGTTCACAGGGGTTGTATTTCGGAAATAGTGAATTTAAGCTAGTGACTTAAACTCCTCTTTCATATTTCATTTAGATTTAGCACATTTATTTGTATATAATATTGTTCCTTATTATCTGTAGATGTGCGAAAAGGTATTGGATTTTGAAAATCGAATAAGCGTTCCAATTTTGGGACCGAAAATGCTTCAGTGGTTTTATTTTTTGATAATATTGTTCTTCACTATGTGTAGCAATTTTGACTCAGGGTTCCAATTTTCAGACTGAAATTGTGAATTGCAAAATTTTCAGTGTTAATTGTCTTTTGTTTTTTGTTTTTGTTTTTTTTTTTTTTTTTTTTGTTTTTGTTTTTTTTTTTTTTGCAGTGCGTGGATGGCCATTGTTTATGATGGCACCAATTTCTAGTTTATAGATAGTACTGTTCCTTACTATGTGTAGATGTGCAATAAGGTTTGGAATTATGAAATTCGATTAAGGAGTCCATTTTTGAACCGAAAATAATCAAGTTGCTAATTTGGCCTTGTCTCTGGAACTACTCATACATTTTTTGTTTCAGTGGTTTTGTTTGTTTATAATATTGTTCTTCCCTATGTGTAGATTTGCACTAAAGTTTTGAGTTTTGAAATTCGTTTAAGGGGTCCATTTTCGGTCAAATTGCTAATTTGGCCTTGTTTTTCATTTGTATTCAAAGGTATGATTGTGAAAAAGGTGCGCAGGGATACATTATGTGGGGAGTGCGGGGATAGCTTTCGATTCCGACTGCCCTAATTTAGATTTAATCAATTCAATTTACGTCCTTTTAAACATGTAAAAATTCTTAATGATTGCAATGTTCAATAACTCGACGTTATCACTTATTGTAATAATTCATTTCGATATGATATTTTAAAGAACAAGCATAAGTCAATTCAAGAAGTATGGAAACAACCTATGGAATTTTGAATGTGTATATACGTTCATTTATATTTCAATGGTATCCAATTTTTTGTATTATTTTGATATTTATTTTATTGTTCATTTATTTAAACATTACTTTTATCGAAATGTCATGTTAACCATCATGCTAATTGATAAATGTTATGCTGTGGTTCATTAATAAGAAAATTATTTGGCAGTAACAAAATAGAGTTATCTCCACGTTCTTTCTTTCTTTTATGAAGGTCCTTCCTTTAATATAAACACACTCGATATGGATTATAAAATGTTTAGATATATGTACACACGGAATCAAGCAATATACAGTTTAAGATCTATAAACAGTGCACATGGGTAAGGCTATTTAAAAACGGTGTACCGAAGGAGCGCACACATCAGTAATGTATTTAAAATCTAAAATCTGTATAGCGCAGACCGGGTAATTGCAATATTTCGGTTGGATTATAATATAACTCAAGCTTTTTATTTGATGGCACTGTCGGCATTAGGGAGCAACCGTTTGATTTTTATGGGGAGTAAGAATCAAATTTGAATTAAAAAGATAAAATAATAAGACAGGTATGAAAAAAGGCAGGACCTGTGTCAATCAGGACTTTTGTTGGTTTAAATGAAAATAAAAAATTAGGCCGCAATAGTAGCCGGGGAAAAAATGCAGGACCAAAATTTCGGTTCTCTTGCAGTGAAGGGAGAGTCACAAGCCAATCAGAAATGATCCAGGGTTTCATCATCCTTCTTGCACAGTAGACATGTCGGATAACATCAATTTGGTTGAATATGAGACGATTGCTTTTAAGTATGTATGTGCCAGTTATGATCTTTAACTTGGTAGACAGTCTTCAAATATCTTGTGCAGAATTTTGAACACTGCATAGAGCCGGATGCATATGCATATGCCCTCGTTGAAATTGTTCCGTCGAGAGATTTGTATTACGTTTTTACTGAGAACATAGTGATCCAATATGTTATCCAATATGAAACAACTTACCTTTTCACGGACCCTTTCCATAATTTCTTTGTTGGTGGATTTTCCAATAATACATATGCAGTTGGTAAATTATTAGAAGAAAACGGATCTTACTACACCAGCTATTTTCACTACTCTCCGACATTAAAAACTGTCTTTCTCAGAGTTCTTTTTCTATTTACTCCTTCTGATCGGTACATACTTCCAAATACCCCCCAATTGCAATTCTGTGTATTCTATTTACTAGATGTGATGTTCCTGATCTAGACAACACAATCAAATGTCCTATTTCGGAGCGATCAAATTTGTTTCAAGCTTTTCCGGTTTAAAGTTTCAAGCGGGGCTAAATATTTCGTATCTGGTAGTAGAATTTCAAGTCCATACAGTAGAAAGGGTAGTTAGTACATACAATTTAAAGATTTTCATGCCTGCCACAGGATTTAAACCATTTTTGCCATACAGTCCTGTTCCCATTATGCTATACATTGTTCTGCGGACTTTGCTAATATTTTCATCTACTTAAGCTCTGATTGTTTTACCACTGATTTTATTATGGTTTATACCAAGTTGCATGGTTGTATTTGCAGTTTGGATTTTTGGATTTTTCATATGGATCATTGCTTGATTTTAAAATTTTGCATTTCACCGGTTGAAGTGTGTACGTTTCCTGAACACTGGTTTCAACCAAAGAGATCATACTTTGCATTCCAGTGGGTTTTCGGAGAGTAATGCAATAACATCTGCGCAAGTCAGAACAGGACAATGAATGTGACCGATGTATGCTCCTAATGCACTTTGATTAAGAAGATCATAAATATAAATTTTGTATAACTCAGTTATCAGAATGCAGCCTTGTATAAGTGGTTCTGAGATTTCGTTTTCCAATTTGACGGATGTTTTGGGCCCCGACACTTAGGTAATAAATCAGTGCCCATAAAGTTTTCTGAATAGGCAAGGGTGGTGAATAACATCAAAGGCTGATTTCGCATCAAGAAGGGCAATATAGAGAGGTTTTTTTCATCAACTGCATTGACACTTATTGTCACTAGAAACAAAACGTCAGAACAGAAATTCGTACACAATGCGAGAGCTCATTTCTTTAAAAGCTAGCTGGTAAATATCTTAAATATCAACAGAGTTTTAGTAGCTAAGGCAAATAGAAAATATTCACGAAAAGGTTACAAGTTCTGATTTCACGCATAAACCAAACAGCGATATGCGAACACTATTCGCAGGAATTTGAATGTTCGAACCCTAGGTATTTCTTATTCATATTAAAATAGAGTAGACCGATAAACATTTACAATGGTTTTATTGATCCGTGTTAATAGATTGTCAAATTCCATAATTGATTTACATGTACACGCATGTTCCACATGTACAATAAATGTATATGCATCAATCATTTTTAAAAGGTTATTAAAATTAAAATTAATTAAACGTTATTTTTTATTTATTTTTTCTTCTTTTAGTTACATGTACTTTTTTTAAAATTCAATTGCATACTTTGTTAAATCATTTTAACTTTCATTATTTATTATTACTGATTTGCGATGGTCATACGATCGTCGTAACTATGATTACGATCAATCTTAAGATACTTTCGAAAACCTGGCCCCTGCATTTTATATATCAATTTCAATCCTTGATAATTTATGCAATTAAATATAGATAATTGTAACCGGGCTTCAAATAAGAAGATTTCATAGGGTTCTAAGTTTATTTACGTATACTATGCATATCATAAAATAGCCTCTGAAAAATAAACATGTAATCACAATTAAAATAACAAATACACAAATATTACCATAAGTACTGTCAATTAATAGATTCAAATAGAAACTATATGTATTAAATAATTTCATATACATCTAGATAGAAATTACAACTATCACTTATATATACACGTATTCGTCATGTTATCGTTTCAAGAACATGAGTTCTATTAAAACAGTTCATTCAAAATCAAGACAATTACTACAATTCTCATTCACAATATTAATCACAAAATTATTCAGACAATTAAGTACAAGTAATTAGCCATACTAAATTCACTCGAACTCAAAAATATAAAAGGTTTAAAACAATAAATGAGGTACCATCAGTTTGACAAGAACTGCACAGAAATGCATTCATATAGTCTGGTCAGCTACAACTAGCATCAAGCGTCAGCCAATACATATAATACAGTAACCATACCTAGACAATAGATAAATCAATATTTACCCAATTGTAAATTAGCTAACTTCTTAGAACTCAATATGAATTCTATGAATAGTTTTCATTACAAACTCAAAGTTAAAAGAACATAATGTTTTATCCTCAGTAATTTACAATTGAATATTACTAAAATCTAAGCATTCTTTTACCTAAGTTTCAATAAAATGCTTTACAAATACTTCAACTTTATGTAACAAATTTGACCAAAAATGAATAGTAAAAAATATAACAAAAAGTACTTACTTTACATACAGAAAATATATATCCGACAAACACTCTTTTAAATTCAAATAGTAAATGGGTAAAGACCCGAAATTACATGGCTAATTAAGACTGAATAAAAAAAACTAGTTCTGACCAGATATTTGAAGAGAAGATCTCAAAAAGTCTATGTATAGAAATAACCTGACTGACCATAACCATATAAGGGAATAAAAAGGAATAAAAAGTGTAAGTCCAAACTAATGAATAATTATAAGTTTCGCCGATAACCAAATAAGGTAATAAAATATAACTTGACACAAAGTCTATTGTAATAGTAAAATGTGCTCACTGTCGGATAACTGCATTCAATCGTAAAACTAGATAATATACCTGTAAGAAAGTTTAGTTAATTAAATCTGGTGGAACTAAATATCAAGAGTGAAACAAAATAAACTGAAATTCAAAAGATCGAATTATAAAACAGATAATGGAAAATATCCTGAAACAAATATATGTATGTTTAATATGGGAGATAACTCTAATCTAGCAAACCAAATACCTATTGACCATATTAGTAATCTGTAAAAGCAAGTACATTCATATAATTAAACTCAAATATTTATTCAAATAAATAACAAGACATAAAATTCAATACGGGCACACAATTAATGTTGAATTATAATGTTTTAACATTCTTGTAATATATTACATGTAATTATAAACTTTTGACATTGACTGTTTAACAATAACATGAATAAACATATCTTTTTTAGACAGATTGGTTTTCATCCCAGCCATATTGATTAAGGCATACTACATTACTGGACAACATTGATTGTGTTGTCTACATACTATCAGTATATCGTCACAAGCTCATATTACTTATTATTTTAAGTAATAAAATATGTAGTAACAATTGTTTATTTTGTAAAATTTACTGTGTTGAATAGTAGTCTCTCAAAAGATTTCTTTAAAACAAGTTTTTATGACCAAAGTGAAATTGTGTATTCACATTAGGTTATACAAGTCAAAAGGTATCTTTAAAGGGTCTAGTATACTGGATTCAATAATCCAGTCTTCACTACAGAAGCGGATTTTGGACATATTTAAAACATATTTTGAATCGACAATTTTTTTATCTATTGCAACAGACGTATTGCAACAAACATTGTAGGCATGCCGTATTCAGTTAACGATGCCCGCCATTTGCAGTGCAGGTGCAAAATCCAACATATAAAGTCCGAGGTATCAAATTCATTAAGACGACAAATCTGGTAGAAAGTAACCTAAGTATTATTGAATGAATTTGACAGTCAAAAACTCCAATCGTTGTTTCAATAAAATCAATATGTCATGTTGCTTTGTTATTCGTTTGACTTTATGAAATTTTTAAATAAAATATCATCTCTATTTACATTCCAGGACAAAAATGAAGTGTTTGTTAGTTTCTGCTTTACTATTAGTATGCCTTACAGGTAAGTGGCGGCTAAATATTAAAGAAAGGTTGTGACTTACGGGTAAGAGTTGTTTTTGTCATTTTTCAAAATTCAAAAATAATAGAATTACTAAGGGTTCATTCCTTGTATTGCACATGGTAGATTTCCTTAGCTGAAATTTGGCTTCCTATTTCGGTATTTTTGGTTATGAGTACTTCTTGTTTTAAAATAAGTTTGGTTTTTGGTCTTCCAAATGTTTCGGTTTTAATGCTGCTGATGAGAGGTAACTCCCTAAAATTCGTCGTATACAGCATAGTGTAAATTTATTATATCTAATATTACTATCTTTGGATTGTTATTTTTTAAGTTCGTGAGTGAGCTAGATATTTCATTGTCATAAAAACGATTACAATGTATATCAAATTATTTTACTGAGAGCAGTGAAGTTAAAGGTTTATCGTATCTTTTAGAAGGGCAAAATAAATAAATTGCTTATCCTCCGTCAAGATGTACTGTACTATGCATTTGGGGTATAGTTTTATTTCAGACATTTTGTAGCGTCGGCTAAATATCTTCAGAATTTGTTAGCGTAGCAAATGCCTTTAGTACTTTTCAGTTCCGGTTCGGGATTGCTGTGTTTTATCCATGTAATCTTGTAGAAAGGTAAAATAAATGAATTGCACATTCCCCATCTAGATCTACTGTACTATGCATTTGGGGTATGGTTTTATTTCAGACATTTTGTAGCTTCGGCTATATTTCTTCAGAATTTGTAAGCGTAGGTACATGCCTTTTGTAATTTTCAATTCCGGTTCAGGATTGTTATGTCCTTGACATTGACTCCTTTATCACCTTTCACATCTAAGTTTGATTTGAAAGCATTGAACATTTAATATTACCCTTTGAAATCAGATCAAACATTTTTATTTCTGTATAAAGTGAAGGGTTCCTTCTGTTGCCTTTAAAACTGGACAGTTGGGTATGTAGTAAAAAGACAACTACTAATAAGTCCTACATATCTATAAAAGGTAATTTCACGAGTATATGATTGATAAAATTTTATGGATAGCTCGAAACTTCACAGTAAACTGAAGATCGAGATTAAACTTAAAGATTATCCTTACTTGAGTTTGGATTCCTGTTTGTTTTAATTGTTTTAGTTTTTGATGTTTTTGCTTGTTTATTCGACATTATATCTTTAACCGGATTTCCAAAATTTTCACCTGCTGATGAGTTGTCAGTCAACGAAATGGCTATACAGAGCATCAGATTTACCATTACTATTACAAGGAATAAATTTAAAGAATCGTCAACATTTAACTAAATTCAGAACAAGCAATTACAATGTATTGTCTATTAATAAAAGTGGGTCGTTGCGAAAATATTCCTCGAGATCCAAGACGTTGTCTGACTTGTAAATTGGTGGAAGACAAGAAACATTGTGAAAAAAACATTTGTGCTGAATTCGAATCTTGTTCTTTGTCTTTTTCATTACTGTGAAACGAAAAACTAAAATTCTAAATCTTCAAAAAATGGACTCTTATTGGTTTCTAGTATCTTCATAATCTATAATTAGAGTTGAAATAGAAGGGATTTTCGTTTGTATTTGTTTAACAGTATACATTTATGTATTTTGTATTTTTAAAATATTTCGTGTCATATACAAGATAAAACTTTTAAACATTTTTGTTAAAGCCATTCAGACGACAGGCAAACTTATACTTCCACATACTTGTAAAATTAAAGTTCATGGCTGTCCGAAAGATTCCGCCGATACAGAGTGTAACAGGTGTTGCCGCAGAGCTGGATGTGACCGCGGTGATTGTGACTATTATAGTTGCAAATGTTCTGGATGTTCGAGAAATTAATATTAGGTAAGGGAGATATAATTATTTTATTTATTTATTGATATATTTAGTTTTTCCTTTTTGTTTTATTTTATTGTACATACGTTTGCCATAAAAGTCACATAATTGAATGAGAAAAATAATGCAAAGCAATACTAAAACAACTTAATTAGAACCTTATTAAGGAAAAATAACGCCAGATCAATGCTAACTATTACACGTATGAATTTGGATAAAACAATTTCATTTATCTTCATTAAGTCGCCGAAAAGGAAGTTCGGGAGACTTATTGTTTTTGCTCCGTTACTCTTACTATTATTATTATTATTATTATTCAGCTGTCTCACGACCCTTTTTTGTTCGAGGCTTTCCTCAAAAACCATAAATTAGATAATTCTCGAAATTTGAGGACATGAGAGCATAGGACCCGAGGGGGATCCAAATTTCAAAACGGGGGGCTAAACAATTTTGACGGGGTAAATACGGAAAAAACATATTTGTTTCCCCTCCGTAGTCAGTAACTAGAAGTTGGAAAAGTTTGATATTATATCATATGATAACACAAGGTCTCTACTTTTGAATGAAAGTTTCAAAAACGGGATTGGAGGGATAACAGTTTTTGTGGGGGTCAAAAATGGGTGGGGCTACAAGACTGGAAATCGTTCAGATCTCCATCCCTCAACCATACATATTCTTGATCCTTATGGGAAGACGAATTAATTTCAGACCAGACATAACCAGAAGACACAACAAGCTTCCGTGTTTACATAGATCTAATATTTGGTATCTGTGAAAAACAGCCGAAAAAAATAAAATCTTTCATGAATTGATTTTAATCCAATGACAGGTTAGATATGTA
This sequence comes from Mytilisepta virgata, assembly GCA_028015205.1. Taxonomy (NCBI): domain Eukaryota; kingdom Metazoa; phylum Mollusca; class Bivalvia; order Mytilida; family Mytilidae; genus Mytilisepta; species Mytilisepta virgata. The sequence continues at coordinate 30,696,335 of CM051511.1, read as the reverse complement.
ACTATTTCATCAAGTCATTTTTCTATTTATTATCCCCGCACTTTCGAAGAAAGTTCGAGGATATAGCAATTGTTTCCGTCGGTCCGTCCGTCCGTCACACTTTCTTGTGACATCAACTTCTCCTTCACTTTTGGGTGTAGGAATTTAATTTAGATATAGGATGGTTACATACCACCTGTAGATGGGCAATAAGGTTTTAGAATTTGATTTTCTAAACAAGGAGCCCACATGCGCTGGACTTCAAAAATTTGGAATTCAAGCTAGTGACCTAAATTCGTCTTTCATTTTTTAATATATGCATTTTATTTCTATACAGTATTGTCATGCACCACATTCAGATGCGCAATAAGGTTTTGGAATTTTGCATTTCTAAAATTGGGGCCCACAGTGGTCGAATTTCGAAAAGCTTGCGGCCTAAACTCCTCTTTCATTTTTACAATATATGCACTTTATTTCTATACGGTATTGTCATACATTATATTCAGATGCGCAAGGAGCTCTTAGAATTTTGATTTTATAAACTTGGGACCTACAGGGGTCGAATTTAGAAAAAGCTATCAGTTTAAGCTTGTGACATTAACTCGTCTTTTGTTTTTCAATTGATGCATTTTATTTCTATACAGTATTTTCATACATTATATGCAGATGCGCCATACGGTTTTAGAATTTTGATTTTATAAAACTGGGGTCTACAGGGGTCGAATTTTGAAAAAACTATCAATTTAAGCTTGTGACATAAACCCCTGTTTTGTTTTTCAATTTATGCATTTATTTCTATACATTATTGTCAAACACCATATGCAGATATGCAGTAGAGTTTTAGAATTTTAATTTTTCTAAAATTGGGTACACAGGGGTCGAAGTTTGAAACTGTTCAGTTTAAGCTTGTGTCCTTAGCTTCTCTTTATCCGCAAACTTTCTTCAAAAGTTCGGGGATATAGCGATTGTCTCCATCCGTCCGTCTGTCTGTCCGTCCGTCCGTCCGTTGCACCTTCTTGTGACATCAACTCCTCCGTCATTTTTGAGTTTAGGAATTTAATGTCTATTTAAAATAGTTTCATTCCACCTGTAAATACGCAATAAGTTTTTATAATTTTGATTTTTTAAACAAGGGACCCACACGGGTTGAACTTCGAAAATTTGGAATTCAAGCTTGTGACCTAAACTCGTCTTTCATTTTTCAATTGATGCATTTTATTTCTATACAGATATTGTCAGGCGCCATATGCAGATGTGCAATAAGGTTTTAGAATTTTGATTTTCTAAAATTGGGGTCCACAGGGGTGGAAAATTCAAATTTTTAATTTAAGCTTGTGACCTTAACTTCTCTTTCATTTTGCAATTTATTCGTTTCATTTCTATACAGTATTATCAGGCACCATGTGCAGATGCGCAATAAGGTTTAAGAATTTTGATTTCATAAAATTGGGGTCCACATGGGTATAATTTTGAATAACTATCAATTTAAGCTTGTGACATAAACTCGTCTTTTGTTTTTCAATTAATGCATTTTATTTCTATACAGTATTGTCAAACACCACATGCAGATGTGCAATAAGGTTTTAGAATTTTAATTTTCTAAAATTGGGGTCTACAGGGGTGGAAAATTGAAATTTTTAAGTTAAGCTTGTGACCTTAATTTCTCTTTCATTTTGCAATTTATTCGTTTTGCTTATATATATAGTATTGTCATACACTATATTTAGTTGCACGATAAGGATTTAGAATATCAATGTTTAAACCGGAAGCTCACTCAGATCAAATTTCAAATTGTCAGTTTAAGCTTGCGAACTAAGAGTTTTTATTTTTCATTAGGTTTATTGATTTAATTTCTTTATAGAATGACTGGGTGAGAATAAGGTTTTATACAGCTAGTTACAGGAGGGTGAAGGGATAAATGTCGATTCGGACAGTACAGATTTCTAGTTATATTACTGTCAGTGAGTGTGGTTGTCATTTTACATTGTTGTAATATTAATTAGTTTTGTTTCTTTCTTTTTCAGAATAACAAGATAATTAAAATAGCAAAGAAAAGGAAAATAAATCAGTTGTAAAAGTTAACATTAATTTTTTTTAAGGAATCCACATGTAATTAGATGGTACATTTTCTTTATGTATAGGTATTAAGCGCTTGTCTACCAGAAGTTTGATTTAAATACTACGACTGGACATTGGATGCAGGCATTGTTTGTTTTTAGACCAATCCAGTATTACGTGTAGTTGTTCTCAAGTGTAAATTAACCGGGCTTCAATAACATCCATTAGTTGGATAATGGAAATTAGTGACTTGTTAGTTCATTTGACTGTCAAACGTCTTATCTGGGAAACAATTTACCATATTTTGACTTTGGTAGGCCTTACTAAGTAGTTTTTTTGAAGGCCAAAGGTATGAATATAAAGATTGTTGCGTGTATTTCTTATTCAGGATCGAAACGCTTTAAACGCAACGAATAGATTCTTTAAGCGTATTAAAACAGATCCAAAGATCAAACGGATTTCCATAATTTTTTTTCATATATATTTGGACAATAGAAATGTCCGACCGGCAAGAAATCGTTTACTTGATGGATTTTTTTTTGCGTAACTGTTTCAAATCCATCATCATTTAAAAACGAACCAGCTGTTGCCAATTCTATCCTTGGACCATTATAAACTTTATCGTACTCATTTTCGATCACATTGTAAAAGCAACCATAGATCTCTACTCTTCCACAAATATCACTTGACTCTTATTCTCCATTGTCCTGGGCATGTTATATTTACAGAATATTTTTTAACGACACGTGTTCCAACAAGCATTTAAAATAATTTTAAAAATATCATTGAAATAACAAATATTAATATAATCAAAGGAAACCCGTCCTACATAAACAACAAACTAGATAACAGGAAAGGTCAACGATGGCATACCAAAGCAACCCAACTGACAGAACACCAAACGACAAAATTACATAAAAGAGCACAAACACAAAACATAAGCACAACTGAGAGTCAGGATAGTCTGACTTGGTACATTTTGACACACTACAAAAAAGAATACAATGTGATTACCAACAAGATGACCGCTTGCCATAATGTTTGCTTGGATTGTACTACACCAGTCAGAAAGATAAGTTGTAACAGGAGAGAATACACTACGAGTAATTTGTGTTCCGTGGGCGAGACGTTATTTATGGCATAGCTACGAACAAATTAAGATGTCATGCAACTTGAATGAGCCTTTAGATCAACGATAGTAAGTTTATGGTGTCTGAATTCATCACTCTGTCAGGTAATCCGATATAAATTTTAATTAAATTAATTAATATAATAAACCATACTGAAATTGTTTCATGACAAAAATCCCGAGAAACACATAAGTCAAAGGTTGAAACTTTGAGACCGGGAAAGGAAACTGAATAAAGTTGGGGTAAAAGGTAACATTGGTTTTGGAGTACTTTGTAACAGTTCTAGGGCTAGTGTTACATTCGTTAAAAAAACCCCAAAGCTAATACTTTGAATAAAGATGACTTGATCAATTAGTATACAGCAATGGGTGTCTGACAACTCACATATGAATGGTTAAATGTAAGTGTTGAAATGCAACAAATACAAAAATCCCTTCCATATCGATCTTTAAACCCCACAAACGAAGTTATGGGGGTATATAGGTTTCCGTCTGTCTGTCCGTCTGTCCGTCCGTCTGTCCGGAATAACGTTGTTCGCAACCCTTCCTACATTACTCCCATGATTCTCGTGAAACTTTATGGAGTGTTAGATCACTATATGGAGTTCTTCATTCTTATCCATTATGCTTCATCTTTGAAAGATGCTACTGTTTTATTTGATACTGGAATAGAAGAAAAAACAAAAGATTGTTCAATATATCACAACTTTATATTGGAAATTCCAGAGGATCTTTTTTTACAACTTGAATCCTTCACTTGTTTAATATATGGCGGCATGCTGAAATGTGAATGATATGCGGTATAGTAAATTCATAGCAAAATGTTGTTCAAAATCTGGGCAAAACTTTGACTCCTCAGGGAACATAGCGTACGTCTTACTTCCTTGTACAAAATTCCTTGCACAGCACATCAGGAGAGTTAACTATCAGGTTTGTATCTGCCACAACACAATGCCCTGATCCTGTCGACAACCAAGGATGACATTTTATTGATGGTATTTTAGAACCAAAGTGGTATGGCGGCGAGTTTATTCATCAAACTCTCATTGAAGTCTTGGTTGAAAACATTTTAACTGATGAGAATAGAGATGAAAGGGATGAGGAATCGGATGTGCTGTATCCGTTGTACGACAGTTGGAGTGATGAAGATGATGAATAAATCGACTTTCATCAAATATTACTTGGTGTTGGTGTCGGTACAAAAGCTCAGGCAATATAGTTACCCAGTGCGTCATAAGATGGCAGATAGGGGAGGCCATCGTCCTGGAGGTTGTCAGGTCATAAAATTGAAAGCCTTGTCGTGGATCATAGTGGGTGACGTGTTTGGAAAGTGGCACACTCCTTGCACGTAAAACAACCCGTTGTAAGTTTAATATAATAGAAAGGCTCTCCAACCTTTTCTAGTGGCAGTAAAAAGTCGTTTTCCTTGTTTATTCGTCCCAATCCTATTTCTGTGAAATTTTGACATATTTTTTAATATATTTTCGTCCTGATATCGACTTGATATGCCGATGAAAGTGATTCTTACTCGGATTTTATCGACTTCCGATATCACGAAGCCCTTTTTTCTCTGCAACGCCCCGTCACTCCGTCTTCACAAAAACTGTTTTTCCATATTCATTAAAAATGAACGAGACCACACTAATACAGCAGCATTTTATCGGCTGATACAATATAAGAGAGACGTTTTGGAACTCGATGACTACTCACAAATTGGGGATAAACCCCATATAGCAAAAATTCGTTTTGGTTCTAAGTGTCCTTCATGTTGAAAAACTGACATTATTTAGCAAATTTGCGTAAAAACTGTATTCCAAAGCGATATTCCGGTATGTAGAAAAAAATATTTGTTAGTTAATATTAGCATGTCTCCAGCGACCACATACCAGGTTATACCAAAAGAGATTTTGAAAGGTTTTAGGAGATTTTTTAAAATGGTCATAAAAGTGAAATAAATGCAAGGCAAAATGGCCCTACTTCTTTAATGTATCTGGACCATTATATATCACCACCGTAAATTATATTTCTTTTTTAACAGGAATAGTTCTACCAACTTTAAACAAACTTTTAAGGCAGGGACTATTTAGATATATATTTCTCAATTCGGAACGCCCTTTGGTGTCGATGAAAATAAGTCAGGTATATAGCGATTCCGAAGTTTGTCGATAATTGCCAGGTTATTTCTATTATGCTGTACGGAACATCCAAGACGCCTGGAGGAATCACATGGTCATATATGGTCCGGGTATCTTAACTCCTTTTTCATTCTTGTATTTCACGTGATCACCTTTTCCGTATAACTATCGTTTTCCTTTTTCCTATTGCCCTTATTTTCAGTTACTTCATAGTTAAACGATTTCATGACGGATCGGAGAGGTTGAAAAAAAATAAAAAAAGGAGTCATGTGGCGCTGAGTTGTGTCTATCCCTTTCTTCCCTTTTTCAAAAGTGACAAATGTGTTTATTCCAGAACTATAGATATCATTTGAATGCAACAAAAACGAGGCAAGAGAGAACAACTACACATGTATGACAAATTTCCTGAAGGAAATTTCACGTTTTATAGTTAAACTGGTTTATTACCTGTACAGTATTACTAATTATTTCATTATCGAATATAATTTTGTATACAAATTTTAGGTTCTCGATTTGGCTTGGAAAACATTGGCGTTACGAAATCTTTTACCTTTAGAGGGTAGAACACGAAACTGACAGTCGTGCTTTATTTCATGTTGAAGCGAGTTTATAATCTTGTCTGTTTTTATATAAGGTTTCATTTAGTTATTTAATATTCCTTATCAATATACTAAGCTCCTAATAAAAATGTGTTTTTTAAAACTCCAAAATACAATAAATCCAATGGAATATTAATATAATAAAAGGTAAACTAGTGATGCCTAATAAATCAACTAAATATTCATAAAAATGTTACACACCTTTTTACAGTTTTCTGTTAAATATGAATACTTAGATTTTTTATTTGTACAGTGAAGTGACTATGATACCAGTCGATTTATCTAGTCATACATGTACACGACTGATTAAGTACAGTCTAAGCAAAAAAAATTTTTGCAAGTGGTCACCTTGTTGGTAATCATACTGTTTTTATAGTGTGTTTAATATACCAGTGTGCCAGGATAGATAAGGATTGGGTACCCATCAAACCGTTTTAACCCCATAATCAGACTATCCTGACTCTTTGTTTCTGTTTTGTGATCTTTTTATTGTTAGTTTTGTCCTGACTTCTGTTTCGGGGTAGCTTTTATTGGTATGTCATTGTTGACCTTTCCTGTTATCCATTTAGTTTTTTAAGTAGGGCGAGTTCCCTTTGATTATATTAATAATTACAGTTCCAATAATATAATTAAAACTATATTAAATGCTTGATTGAACACGTGTCGTTTAACAATAATTATTTTAGTAGTTGTTTTATTTTTGCAACATGAAATGTCCAGGACCCAGACAGTAGAGAATTACAGTCCAATGCTAATTGTGGATGAGATGAGAGCTATGTTTCCATGTACAATGTGATTGACACCTTGTAGGATGAATTTTGTAATGGTCCGAGGAAAGAAACAGTTTGTTCGTTTCTAAATGATGATTGATTTAAAAATGTAACAAATCCATCAAGTAAACGATTTTTTGCCAGTCGGACATTTCTGTTGTTTTTCTTACCAAATATATTTAAAAATAAATTATGGACATCTGTTTTCTTTTTGAGAAAGCAGGTGCAGCATGGGGAATCATTTACTTTATACAGAAGGAAAAACGTTTTATCTGAATTCAAAGGGTCATATTAATTCTGAATACTTTCTAATACTAGTAATGCAAATAGAAATGAAAGGTAAAAGGTGTAAAAGGATACAACAATCCTTAACCGGAACTAAAAAAGTACAAAAGGCATGTACATACGCTAACAAATTGTGAAATACATGACGAAGTTATAAAAATGTCTGAAATAAAACCATACTCCAAATACATACAACAGTACAGAAGACGGGAAATGTGAATTTCTTTTTTGTTTTTTTTTTCCTTTCTACAGGGTTACATAGAATTTGCTTTAACTTCACTGTTATCAGTTAAATAATTTGATATATATTGTTATTTTTTGTGACAATGAAATATCTAGCTCACTCACAAACTTAATGAAGTACGATGTTCCTATCTAATACCATGAACATCGAAAAATGACAAAAACAAATCTTACCCGTTAGTCACAACCTTTCTTTAATATTTAGCCGCTACTTACCTGTAAGGCATACTAATAGTAAAGCAGAAACTAACAAACACTTCATTTTTGGCCTGAAATGTAAACAGAGATGATATTTTATGTAAAATATATACATAAACTCAAAAGACTTTGTAAATTTTACAAAAGAATAACGAAGCAACAAGACATGTTGACGTTGTTATTAAGACAACGATTGCAGTTTTTGGATGTCAAATTAATCCACATAATAATTAGATTAATTTCTACCAGATTTGTCATCTTAATGAATTTAATACCTCGGACTTTATATTTTGATTTTTTGTTGATTCAAAAATATTTTTTAAATATTTCCAAAATCTGCTTCTGTAGTGAACACTGGATTATAGTATCTCATTAGGCGATACCTTTAAAAGATACCTTTTGACTTGTATAACATAATCTTGAATCACAATTTTACTTTAGTCATAATCGCATTTGCAAACGGATTCTGCTTAGAAAGTACTATTTAACGTATGAATAAATTTCAGAAGAAAAAAACAACGCTTCCTATATATTTAATTTCAATAACATAAAGATTAACTTAAAAATAATAGGAAATGTATTATTTGATGTTTGATGTGTAGCTACTGCATGTAAAAAAGATATCCATGTTCGATAAATTCTTTTGACATATATAACTGGTGGCAGCTTCTGGTCCGCACACAAGTTTTTTTTTCTGTCAACAAGAAAGGTCCAATAAAAATTATTCATTGTTCATACCGCATGGATACTTATTTGACATCTAAAGGAACCGGAATTCAATAAAAATTTTAAAAACTTTGTAGAAATTACATGTATAAGTAATGAAATTGAGTGCCTGCCGAGATTTGTTACGCTGTCAAATACCGTTGAAAAATATAAATATCGCACAAATGTGCAGCAGTAGAATTATTCAAAATGTAACGCGTTTCTCATGGATTGCAGAAAATATATAAAGCATTTTAGCTTAGAACCTCTAATTTATGTAAACACCCAGCAGTGGCATCTACAAATTATTTAAGGATTGACTGTAATTTTTTCAGTCTATGAAGCAATAACCTCAATCACGTGGTGGACACCATGTGCAATGAAGTTATTTCGAATAGACAAACAACAAAATTACTGTTAATCCTTAGCATTTAATTCCAACGGTTGTTTTAACGTCTAAAACGTCAGGAATACCTTTAATGACGTCATAGTAGGAAAGAAAATTTAGTGTAGGATATTATAGACGAAAAACAATTTTGACCAATCAAATGACGCGTTAAATCCAATATTGAATCATAAAAAAATAATAATAATGTTAACTAAACCTGAACAGTAGCATAATATGAGCATATCAGAACTTCCTATTTATGCACGCAGAGTATGCACTGTCGTATTTTGTTGATATATCCGAAAAAAAGCAGCAGAAGAAAGACGAAATCTAAATTACCTTGTTTGTTTTTTCTTAGTCCTCTATTGTTGAAACCATAATTGTTTTTAAACTTCCTCATTTATATCCATAACATTGGAGGATATTTTCCTGCAGCTGTCTAAAATTCATTAATTAATCTGTCAAAACATCTTATTATTTATCTATATGAATGTAAATAAGTCCCTTACAGGAACATTTTTTCATTAAATGTTAATGGGTGAAGGTCATTTTTTAATCATTGACAGTGATTTTTACGTGTTCTACCTTCGGATTTTATAGACAGTTTTTTGAAGCCAGATGCCATTATGAATTTTGGTATTTTTCTGAGTTCTCATATGGAGGGGAGGGTGACATACGATACTGCCTTAATCCAAATAAATTGTAATTATTGGTATCGAACATTCAGTTTTCTTTAAATTTGTTTATTTATTTCTAATATCAGAAAATAATTATACTATACATGTCAGTCTTAGAGTGTATAAAGTATTCAAACAAATCTCTACTGGCAAAGAATGCTGACGCCATCGTTTGATGTATACTGTTCTAACTGCGTAAAACACAAATAAACAACAGAATGGATAAAATGAAAGGTCAACAATGACATACCAAAAGAGACTGAACACTTAACACTATGGCGTTAAAACATCCTATAAAACCCAAAACAGTAAAATTGGTTGAACGGTACATTATTTAGTGCTCGTATTAACTGTTAAAATAGCTAAGGCTTTTATACATGTAGCTGCTTATTGGACACTGTCGCTGTATAAAACGAAAAAGTCAGAAATAACACAGAAAGGGTTTATCTACCTCGTCACAGAGTTCAATAGAAATCGGAAGTATTCATGAGAAGCCAAGTTATCGGGAAAGAGTAATTTTTACAGAATTACACAAAATTTCATAGTTGTAGCCCCTACTCCGAAAACTTCCTAGTGTCTGTGGCCCATGAAATCGACTGTATATAATGAAAACTTTCAATAAGAATGATTATAATCGTAAAATGTCAAATATTGTGTTAAAACGGGGTAAAAAAGGAAAATATTTTTTCCCAACAATACAGTATACAGTAGTAGATGTAAAATCTAAAAATATTGGATCCTCTAAAGTAAAAGAAAGCCATTGTACCAGGGATTTATATGGCCTCCGCCAACAAAACAGTTGTGTAAAAGTACAATCAAAACCCAATTCATACAAAAAAAATGATAAATAGTAAAATGAATTAATAAATATGTAAACGAAAAATCGAATGTTTTGGCAATATACTTTCTGTGATTAAATTAGTTTGATTTGTATAAAGGTTCCAGATATATAACTGACACAAGTTAATGAAAAATTAACAAATTTATCAATATATCTCCTTTTTAAATTTTCCACCCTACATCTGTCTATAAGGCATTATCACATTTATTGAAAAAAAATCATTTCTCAAATGTAACACATATTTGAATTGTGTTTTTTTTTTTGTTGTGTGTCGAAGATAAAATATAAGAAAAATATGTAGATAGTTGAGTAACTCAAAAGCCATGTCGAGTGCCTTGATGGCATCTTATTTCTTACATTTTATAGCAATTGAAAGGATATAGAGATCCCTTAAGGGGGTAGGCCTGGGGTAAGGGAGATAACTCCTATTGATGTTTTTTTCTTGACGTCAAACAATAGGAATGACGTGGCATTACTATGACGTACAATGAGAGGTAGTAATATTCATTAACTTATGTCATCCCATGGAATGAAGGGTACCCCTTAAATGCCCATTTTCAATGAACCCTGTGAAGGAAACGCGTGGTTGAATTTCAACAAAATTTTCTCTGGTGGTGTATTGAGACCTATATAACGCATGACGAAAATATAAAAAAAAATTAAACGAGTGGAAAATTTTGGCCTAACCCAGGCCTACCCCCTTAAGAACTAGGACATAAGTCTTAGTTCTTAAGGGATATCTATATCCTGTCAATTTCTATAAATGTAAGAAATAAGATGTCATCAAGGCACTCGACATGGGTTTTGAGTTTCAACTATTTACCATAATACTTCTTATATTTTATCTTCGACACAAAAAAAACACAATTCAAATATGTGTTACATTTGAAAAATGATTTTTTTTTCAATAAATGTGATAATGCCTTATAGACACCTTATAGATGTAGGGTGGACAATTTAAAAAGTAGACATATTGACAAATTTATTAATTTTGCGTTAGCTTGTGTCAGTTATATATCTGAAACCTTTATACAAATCTGACTAATTTAATCACAGAAAGTATATTGCCAAAACATTCGAACATAAAATGTTTTTATTTTTCATTTACATATTTATTAATTTATATTACTATTTATCATTATTTTTTTTAAGAATTGGGTTTTGATTGTACTTTCACACAACTGTTTTGTTGGCGGAGGCCATATAAACCCCTGGTACAATGGCCTTCTTTTACTTTAGGGGATCCGATATTTTTAGATTTTACATCAACCAACATATACTGCTATTGTTGGAAAAATGTTTTACTTTTTTAACCCGTTTTAACAACATATATGATATATTACGATTATAATCAATCTTATTGAAATTTTCATTATCTGCAGTCCATGTCATGAGCCACAGTCACTAGGAATATTTCGGAGCAGGGGCTACAACTATGAATACGGCTTCTCATGAATACTTCCGATTTCTATTTAACTATGTGACGAAGTAGGTATAGTCTGAAGTGTTCAGTCTCTTTTGGTATGTCATTGTTGACCTTTTATGTTATTCATTTTGTTGTTTATTTGTGTTTTACGCAGTTAGAAAAGTATACATCAAACGATGGCGTCAGCATTCTCTGCCAGTAGCGATTTGTTTGAATGATTTATACACTCTAAGACTTACATCTATAATATAATAATATTCTGTTATTAGAAATAAATAATCAAATTAAAAGAAACCTGAATGTTTGCTACCAGTAATTACAATTTATTTTGGATTAAAGCAGTATCGTATGTCACCCTCCCCTCCATATGGGAACACAGAAAAATACCAAAATTCATAATGGCATCAGTATCTGGCTTCAGAAAATTGTCTATAAAATCCGATGGCAGAAAACGTAAAAATCACTGTCAATGATAAAAAAATGACCTTCATCCATTAACATTTAATGAAAAAAATGTTCCCGCAAGGAGCTTATTTACATTCATATAGATGAATAATAAAGATGTTTTGACGGATTAATTAATGAATTTTAGACAGCTGCAGGACAATTGCCTCCAATTTTATAGATATAAATGAGGAAGTTTAAAAAAACCATGGTTTCAACCCTAGAGGATTAACAGGCAAGGTAATTTATATTATGAGAAATGTAAAACTTACTTTGGTTAATGGTACAATGCTGAAATCGTTCCAGAAACTTTCGTAATAAAAACCACCAACATTTCGTCTTTCTTCTCTACTATTTTTCGGATATATCAACAAAATATAATAGTTCATAATCTGTGTGCAAAAATAGGAAGTTCTGACATGCTCATATTATGCTACTGTTCATGTTTAGTTTACATTATTATTATTATTTTTTTATTATTTAATATTGGATGTAAAACGTGATTTGATTGGTCAAAATTGTTTTTCGTCTATCATATCATAGACTAAATGTTCTTTCCTACTATGACGTTATTAAAGGAAATTCCGACGTTTGAGAGGTTAAAACAACCGTTAGAATTAAATTCTAAGGATTAACAGTAATTTTGTTGTTTGTCTATTCGAAATAACTTCATTGCACATGGTGTCCACCATGTGATTGAGGTTATTGCTTCATAGACTGAAAAAATTACAGTCAATTCTTAAATAATTTGTATATCCTACTGCTGGGTGTTTACATGAATTATAGGTTTTGAGCTAAAATGATTTCTATTTTCTGCAATCCCTGAGAAACGGGTTACATTTTGAACAATTCTACTGCTCCATATTTGTGCGTTATACTTTCAACGTTATTGACAGCGTAACAAATCTAACCAGGCACTCAATTTCATCACTTATACATGTAATTTCTACAAAGTGTTTAGAAATTTTATTGAATTCCGTTTCCTTTAGATGTCAAATAAGTGTCCTTGCAGTATGATCTATGAATAATTTTCATTGGACCTTTCTTGTTGACAGAAAAATAAGTTATGTGCCGACCAGAAGCTGCCACCAGTTATATATGTCAAAAGAATTTATCGAACATGAATAGCTTTTTTACATGCAGTGGCTTCACATCAAACATCAAATAATACAGTTCCTATTATTTATAAGTTATCTTTCTATTATTAAAATTAAATATATAGGAAGCGTTGTTTTTTTTTTCTCAAATTTATTCATACGTGAAATAGTACTTTCTAAGCAGAATCCGTTTGCAAATGCCCTTATGACTAAAGTAAAATTGTGATTCAAGATTATGTTGTACAAGTCAAAAGGTATTTTTTAAAGGTCTCGCATACTGAGATACTATAATCCAGTGTTCACTACAGAAGGGGATTTTGGACCTATTTAAAAAATATTTTTAATCAACAAAAATTCCAAATGTAAAGTCCGAGGTATTAAATTCATTAAGATGACGAATCTGGTAGAAAGTAGCATAATTATTGTGTAGATTAATTTGACATGCAAAAACTTCAATCGCTGTTTTAATAGCAACCTCAACCTGCCTTGTTGCTTCGTTATTCTTTTGAGTTTATGTATATGTTTTACATAAAATATCATCTCTTTTTACATTGCAGGCCAAAAATGAAGTGTTTGTTCCTGCTTTACTATTGGTATGCCTTGCAGGTAAGTAGCGGCTAAATATTAAAGAAGGTTGTGACTTACGGGTAAGAGTTGTTTTTTGTCACTTTTCGGTGTTTATGGTGTTAGTTAGGAACATCGGACTTCATTAAGTTTGTGAGTGAGCTGGATATTTCATTGTCACAAAAAGATAACAATATATATCAAATTATTTTACTGCTAACACTGAAGTTAAATTTTTTTCTATGTAACCTTGTAAAAAGGAAAAATAAAGAAATTGCACATTTCCCGTCTTCTCTACTGTTGTATGTACAAAATGTATTTGGGGTATGGTTTTATTTCAAACATTTTTATAACTTCGTCATGTATTTCTTCAGAATTTGTTAGCGTAGGTACAAGCCTTTTGTACTTTTTTAGTTCCGGTTCAGGATTGTTGTGTCCTTCACATGTACACCTTTTACCATTTCTATGTGAAATTCGCATTACTAGTATTTGAAAGTATTCAAAATTAATATGACCCTTTGAATTCAGATAAAACGTTTTTTCTTCTGTATAAAGTAAGTGGTTCCTTCTGCTGCACCTGCTTTTAAAACTGGACAGTTGATCCATTTGACAGCATGCAGTAAAAAGACAACTACTAATGAACCCTGCATATTTATGAAAGGGAATTCCATAAGCCAGTATATGATTAATAAAATTCCTAAGTTAATGGATAGCTCGAAACTACACGGTAAACTGAAGATCCAGATTAAACTTTTACAAGGAATAAATTTCAAGAATCGTCAAAATTTATTTTAATTCAGAACAAGGGACCATTGTCTATTAATTAAAATGGTTTGGTACGAAAAAAATCTTCGAGATCAAAGATTTTGTCTGACTTGTAACTTGGTGGAAGACGAGAAACATTACGAAAAATTATTTTTTGCTGAATTCAAATCGTGTTTTTTGTCTTTTTCATCACTGTCATCAATTGAAAAATTAAAGCTAATTCTACATCTTCATAAACTGGACTTTTATTGGTTGCTAGAACAACTATAATAAGAGTTGAAATAGAAGGGTTTTTCGTTTGTATTTGTATAACTATATACATGTATGTATTTTGTATTTTGCAAATATGTTATGTGCAATATAAAACTCTTGCTTTAAACATTTTTGTTACAGCAATTCAGACTATAGACGGAGCGACACCGGCAAGAATGCTTCCACATACTTGTAAAATTAAAGTTACCCGCTGTCCGAAATATTCAGCCGATAGAAAATGTAACAGGTGTTGCCGCAGAGCTGGATGTGACAGCGGTGATTGTGACTATTTTAACTGCCAATGTGCTGGATGTTAGAGAAATGGAAAATATGTCAGAGAGATAAAGAAGAAAGGGAGAGACACATGACTCCTTTTTGTATTTTTTCAACTTCTACGATCCGTCCTGAAATCTTTTCCTTAGGAAAGAGGTGAAAAGAAGGACAATAGGAAAAAGGAAAACGATAGTTATATGGAAAAGGTGATCAAGTTAAATACAAGAATGAAAAAGGAGTTAAGGTACCCGGACCAGATATGACCATGTGATTCCTCCAGGCGTCCTGGATGTTCCGTACAGTATGATAGAAATCACTTGGCAATTATCAACAAACTTCGGAATCGCTATATACCTGACTTATTTTCACCGACGCTGCATCCAAACACGAAAGCGCGTTCCGAATTGAGAAATATATATCTAAATAATTCTGCCTTAAAAGTTTGTTTAAAGTTGTTTAAAGTTGGTTAAAGTTATTTATGTTAAAAAAGAAATATAATTGCCGGTGGTGATATATAATGGTCCAGATACATTAAAGAAGTAGGGCCATTTCCCTTGCATTTATTTCACTTCTATGACCATATACTCTAAAAAACGCATTTGGGTTAATAAATTCTTTTCTTTAAAACACCAATTTTGATGCACAAGATATGTACATTTCGTCGATTTACGACACGTCAATTGTACTCTAGGCCTAAAATGTTGAAAACCACAAGAATTAACCAAGAAGCTGAAGAGCAAATTAGAAAATATTAAATGACAAAAACATGTAAATCCAACACCATCCAAGGACAGAGCTATACATGATGCTCAGAATTGGTATTCACTATTCTTTCTACACAAGAAAGTGTCTCACATTGTTTCAGGGGCCTCGGTGGCCGAGTGGTCTAGGTAGTTCACTTCTTGAAAAAAAAAACCAAAATATCAGGCAAACAGTGCCTTACATTTATTTTACTACTTCATCTTGGAGTCAAACATTTACACTTTACAAACAGACGAAAGAACTTTCTTTCTGTTAGCATTACTAGAAATAATTGTATAAAATGACCAAACATTGGAGAGAATTAAAAGGAAAAAAGGGTAGCTACGATCATGTTTTGTAACCCGTCAATTTCCAACTGTTTATTTATATCACCGCTATAGAAAATTTAAGGTCGTCATCACGATTTGAATGATACGCACAAATTTGCCATTCCACAAATGAGGCTAGATGTCTAGTTAGATTTCAATCTGATTTGTTAAAATGTACATTGATGTATATAACATTCTTTATCACTTTTTTAATACACGTATAAGTTCACGCTAGGATTCGGCTTAAATTTAAAGGGGGTGTGTTGGGGAGGGGGGGGTAATTAATCTCTTATAGTAATCAAGACTTTTTCATACGTAATTTTAATTGGTTCCTATTACTTTCAGTTGGGGCCAGATCTCGCCTTACGTTTTCAAAATCATCCATCCACCAGATGGAAATACTACCAGTTAAAAAATGAGCGAAAAACATCAATTTTGCAATATTTATAAATCAGATAGTTTTTTTTTAATTTTTGTATATTTTTAAACTATGCTAAAGAAACAATTTCCGTAGAAATAGCTTGTACATGTCAACCAAATATATGAAACTACCTTTATATTGGCTTAATCAAAAGCTTTTAAGGTATTCAGACAAAAAATGACCGCGTGTGTTCCATACAATGGCAGTAACCTCGGTAATTATCGACAGACTCCGGAATTGCAAAGAGCGAATTGTTTTCCAAATTAAGAAATATAGTTTCTCCTTCAGGTACGAGTGAGTTGTGGAATTTCTCCACATGAAATAGTTGATTTTCAAAATCCGAGCTTAGCGAGCTTGTTAAAATCTAAAATTGTAACTATCGAGTGTGGAGAAATTCTATAACTCACGACTAAATTTAAGGAGAATCCTAATCAAAAGTACACTTAGTACAATACTAAAGATCATGCCATCGATGCATCTCTTCAGCTATATAACCATTACAAGAACAACAAAATAAACAAAACAATATATACACTTGTCCTAATGCGATAATATTTTCGAATTTATTTGAGTCTGTAAAACTTTACGACTAATAAAGATCAATAAAAATATTCTTAAAAACTTTATAAATTGTTTATATATGAAACTTGTTTAAGGTGGGTGGTAAAGCGTTAAGTTTGTCCTGAAAACAAGACAAGGTCATTCATGTCTTGTAAAAATTTGATGGAAGCAGACGACATCTACGATTTATGTATTGTTGGGACAGGCTTATTCGGGTCAGCTGCTGCCAGGCATGCTTCACAATGGGGACGTGTCTGTCTGGTAGGACCAGAGGAACCTAAGGTACATTTTGCTTATCATATCTACAATTTTTCCTCAGTCAGTATTCTATCTTATAAAATGGAAAATCACGTAATACCGAAAAATCAGTTCTGCTCTTGTGTTGAATAAAATTAATTTAATCACACGAATCGATCGCTAAAACCATTGTAATAAATTTGGACTTTAAATCCTGACTTATATAGTGGCAAATGTCACAAAAATGTTAACATTCCTTTAAAACTAGCTACGCGTATATATTGATTAAGGTATTAAGTTCGACCTAAAGTCCATTAATTATTCTACTTCACTTTGGTCATGTGTATTGTGTAAATCTACAACTATAAGTGTGTTTAGGTCATCAAATATTTTAAAGGTATATTTACATATCTATTATTATACAATGTAAATATTGTGAATTTGATAATGGTTTTGTTTTTAAATCAAATACCAATATTAACAAGAATCCCTACGGCAAAATATGTATAAATCCTGCAATACAAATGTAAAGTGCAAAGCACTGAAAACCAAATATTTTTTTTATTATACTCCTATAAAAACAAAGGATACATAAGAAGGTAGAATATTCGTTGTAGTCAGGTAGTGCCAAAATAGAAAAGTCGTATCAAAATGAAAGCTAAACTAATCTTTTATGGAGATTGGAGATTTATCTTCAGAAACCCTGCTTGTAAACTCAATTGTGCTTGGTCTGAAGTATCTAGGCTTTTACAAGAAGTAATAATTAACCATTTGATGAACTCTATATGTGTTCAGAAGTGGCACAGTCGTAACCCACTGGAAAGTCAATTATGTGGCAACTGCTAATGGGATATTAATTTATTCCGACGCAATATTTTCGATTTTTTTCCCCTTTGGCTTAAAGACTACTTCACTATACTAACATCATCTATTGCCGGTTCTGTGATTGGACGAAAATGATGTAGACTTTGGTGCTCGAAAATGTGTCTTGTTTAATACTAGTATGTCATCAAAATATAATACAATGTACAGGCAACAATTAAGGTCTTATCTTATCTCATAACACCACAACATGTTAAAAACTTAATAATAAATACATGTAGCGCTTTCCTACAATTATAATACCTCCTACATTGGGGACGATTAAAATTTCTAACAAGATACATACATAAACCCACTCATCAATCAATGAGGGGTTTTAAAAATAACTAAGAAAACCATACGAAATGTATATATGCATCGAAAAAGCGTCGGATATATTACATGCTTTTTTTTCTCCCAGAGGAACATTTATTAGTGGACTGTCGGAAAAGCCCAACGTATTTATCACGTCATCAACACTTAATTTAATGACATTATCCAGAGTAAAGTTTTTTCCAATAAATTCTAAAAATGTATATATATGCGATAAATAAACCGGGCTGATGTACGTAAAAGTTTGATAATTCACATGAAAGAATTTGACAGATTTACCCGATCCTTTCTTTGCTGCTATATGTTGAGGTCAAACTATAGCTTACTACCCCTTATTAGGTGAAACTATCATTTTCAATGACATAAATTTCTTAAAGCGGTTTGAAGTAGAAACTGTCAAAAATTGAGGAATAGAGGTTAATAGCTGCTGTTGCCAATTTCTTGACATTTCTTCTTTTATAGAATAGACATATGAGAGATGGTAGAGATATTTATGGTTCACATTATGACGAGGGAAGGATAACAAGATGTTCAGACAGCGACCCCGTTTGGTCGACATTGACACAAAAGTCCATAGGCCGATATAGGGATTTAGAGAAAAAATCAGGTTATAAACTATTTCAAGCCACACTTTGTTATATCTTATTAAATGAATGAAGTCTAGTCAATATTGATTTTTTCCCTACTTTTTGATAGGCAATTTTGTTATACATGTAGAAATGTTCATTAAAGTTTTTTAATAAGCATTTTGTTCGATGGTTCAAACAAGGGAGCCAAACGGTAGTAGACTTTCTCACTGTGAGATCTTACAAAACACCGTCGCATTTTTGCGCCTGTCCCAAGTCAGGAACCTCTAGCCTTTGTTAGTCTTGTGTGTTTTTTTTGAATTTTGGTTCATTTTTATGTTTCGGAGTTTATTGTGCCGTCCATTTTGCTGAACTAGTATACATTATTGTTTAGAGGCCAGCTGAAGCCCGCCTCCGGGTGCGGGATATTCTCGCTGCGTTGAAGACCCATTACTAGCCTTGAGCTGTTTTCTGCTCTTTGGT
This sequence comes from Mytilisepta virgata, assembly GCA_028015205.1. Classification (NCBI taxonomy): domain Eukaryota; kingdom Metazoa; phylum Mollusca; class Bivalvia; order Mytilida; family Mytilidae; genus Mytilisepta; species Mytilisepta virgata. Next base: position 30,676,975 of record CM051511.1, on the reverse strand, counting down.
CGTGTTGTTGTTTCTTTGACACATTCCCCGTTTCCATTCTCTATTCTATTTAATATGGTTTGACCCCAGGAAGAAAAAATCTAAATTTGATTTCACCTTTTTAACTTTGAAAAATTTCTGGTTTAGTAGTGTTGTGTTTTGAGTTTATCATTGTATCAGTTTCAAGATATGATATAAGCTCCCGAAATTAAATGCTTTATACAGATGCAAAGTCGGGAAAATTATCAGCCCAGTAGCCAGAATTAAATGTCTTTAAATTTTCCATTCAAAATTTCACAAAAATTACAAAAAATTTCTAAGGCTCTTTTGACGCAGAGGTAACCTTAGATGAGTTTGGATTCGTGTTTGTTTTAATTGTTTGAGTTTTTAATATTTTTGCTTATTAATTCATCATTATATCTTCAACCGGATTTAAAAAATTTTGATCTCGAACACTGCTGATGAGTTGTCAGTCAACGAAATGGCCATACAGTGCATCAAATGTATTAAGCTATTTTGTGATGCATTTTATTTTTACGTATATCTTACCTCAGGAATAATTTTGCAAGAATATTTCTATACCGGGACCTGGTCCTGATACATATGTATTTATTAACAATCAGCAGTATCTCACAGAACAGCACCCAGTTTTGATTAAATTTGCCACTACATAAAATGTCATTATCATTGTAGCAATGTAGGACTATTATTTTTTCAGGAGTTTCGTTTTTTGAAGAAGTTGGGTCAGCTGTCTTAGGAGAGCAGAATTCTGTATACATGACCAAAACAGAAAATGTTATTGATGAACATAACATTCAAGTTGAACGTCTATCTTGTAGAGATTTTAAGGACAAATTTCCTTTTCTGAATATTTTTCAAAATGACTATGCTTTGTATGAATCCAAGTTCTCGGGTTATCTCAGCCCAAGAAAGCTAGTGTCTGCACAGATAAAAGAAGCGATATCCTACGGATGCAGTTACATTCCAGAGGTTGAATTCGGTTGCCAGAATTGTCAAACATAATAAATATTGCATGCAAATTTCAACATCAAAGAGACATATTTTTGCCTTAAGAGTTCTACTTGCTACTGGTGCATTTACAGCTTTCAGAAATCTGTTACCATCTGGTATCCAGTTGGATTTGAGTTTGTGTCCTATTTCTGTAGCCAAAGTGGAGATATCCGAGTCTGATTACAGAAAAATAAGGTAAACATTTACAGCGTGTATCAGCTGATATGGTTGTTTCGAATCATGTCCGCTACCGGAAAAAAATATTTTATTAATAAACCTCACCTCTGTGTTTTTCAGGCATGATAAGCTTTAATGTTGAGCTTAGGGGTCTGATAAAGTTTTTACATAGCTTATCGAATTACGTACAGATATATAAATTTGTATCTTGGAGATGTATTTCCTCATTCTTATCATTATAAGGGGATTTTAGTTAAGTTGGTACGTAATTTTATCTGGTTATTTATTAACTCATTAAATGACGCTTGACGGAGAGTGAGTGCCCGGGATACAGGATTGCCGAAAAAACTGATAAATAAATCATGACGTCAAATACAATTGATGAGTTTTACCCAGTGGCGTACATGATTCATATTGATGCAGGAAATCAATGAACTTAGTAGTTAAGAAATTTGAAATTAATTAACTCTTAAGTGCAAATGCTTACGAACATATGGAATATTTCTTGCTCGATCTTCGAACAAATACACACACGGTAGCCGACAAATGTTACTAATTCATGAACAAAACTCTAATGCGCGATCCTGATTTAAAAAACAAGAAAAACATGACCAGAGCATTTAAAAAAAATGTTTTTTGCACCATACTGAAAAAACAAACACATACACAATATACATGTATATTATTTTTTATTTAGACAGATGCCTAGCATGATATACAGTGGAAGCGGTGCACCTGATTGGACAGAAAAATTTCCTCGAGATAAGTATGGACTCGTTCATTGGTACCTGTTACCACCAATAAGGTATCCTGATGGTATGTGCTTAATATAAAATGCCAAAACCAGTACGTTTCTCCTTTTATTGTAATTTTGAACTGTTGAAAGCTGGAAACCAGATTCTCTGATAACCAAATGAATTCAAACGACACCAAATCAAACCATTTTTGTCTGAATTCATAAATCAAAAAGTAAACCCATCATCCGTATAGGTTACATTATTCGTATTTACAACTGAAACAAAAAGAAACATCAATCCATGAGTAACCAAATTACAAAGCTTAAATTTGAAAAAAAACCGTTATGCATGCGCTTGAATTTTCTATCCATTTACGAGACAAGACATATTTAGTCATTGTAACATTTTTGAATTTTTTTTTCAAAGTTTTGATTTATTATAAATTATTGATTTTTCACTGTTTTTTACCTCCTGTACAACTTATGAGCCGAGATTTGCACATCTGGTGAATCAATATTGGTCTCGTGGAATTTATCAAGATTTCGAAAAAAATATCTTCAAAACGGAATGAACTCTTATAATACCCACACTTATAACTGTAACTTATACTTCTAGGAAAATCTCATCCATGTCTTCAGTCACGCCAGTAAAAATCTGCATATCTACACTAATATTGTAAACGCATTGTCAGAACTGTATGAATTTTTTTTTGTAAGAACATGTGCCTGAATGTAACATCTGACATCCTTATATCCTACAGGTAAATATTATATTAAGCTCGGACATTATCGTGACGTAATTCCATTCCGGTTTACTTCAAAAACAGAGGTTAAGGAGTGGTTCTGTAGCGGCGGCGACGGACGAGTTATAGATGCTACAGCTGAACATATAACAAATATAGTTCAAGGTCAGTATTCATTATTACATTGCTGCTACGATTGGCCATAGAAACATGTGACCTCAGTAATTCTGCATGAATCCTAAACGGTGTAAATTGGTGTTTTTTTATAAATAAATAAAAAAAATGTAAAAACAACAGTACGTATAAGTTGATAACTTTTTCAAGTCGAAGACAGAAGAACGTTGAAGGCAACAATTCAAACGACGCGACACTAAACACGATGACCAAAATCAAGACACAGTCAACATTGAATGAAGTAGTTTAAATCCTACTTTTAGTACAATAATAAAATATATGAGCTGACAATTTCAATCAATATATCTAAATCGTATCATTGCTAAGTACTAAGGGTATGATATCCTCTGAGACAATTTATAGGAAGAGAAGTTTTCTTAATTTTGCTTTTTCCTTCAGAATAAATATTTTTTTACAGTGAGAGTTAGCTCTGTCCGTAGATGGTTTTTACTTCAGCCTTCGGTCATTTTGGCATTTTTAAATTTGCTCTTAAACTTTTTTTGCTCACCTGGCCTATAGGCCATGTGAGCTTATGTCGTCAATTTGTGTCCATCTTCTGTCGTCGTCCGTAAAGTTTTCATAATTATTTTGATAATCTACTCTGAAACTACTTTGTAACCAAACTTGGTAGGATTGATGCATGGAGGGACCTCTGCTAACGATCCACCGGTTTGGATGAACAACATGGTCGCCGGAGGCCATTTTTTATTTTGCTTGGCCAATTTTTAAAAACAAATCTCTGAAACTGCATATGAAATGTTAAGAAAATTTGCTGTATTGTTGAAAGCAGTACCCTGTACAAACGATCCACTTTTAGTTGAGATTCAGCTGCTCAGAAAACGGTTGCAACCGTTCAAAGTTTCCATGGAAACAATATTGGAACTAATGCATACAGAATGTAACCAAAGTTAGCAGGAATAATGTATGAAAGGACCTCTACAAATCTTACACCTTTGCTTCTGGTTGGATGAACAATATGGCTCCCAAAGGCCATCTTTGATTTTGATTGGCCTATTTGCAAAATTCTTCTCCTCTGAAACAGCATTATGAAATGTTTTTTGCAGCAATACTGTCTACAAACGATCCACTTTTGGTTATGATTCAGCACTTACCCGACGGCTTCTGTTCAAAGTTTCTATGGAAACAATATAGGGAAAGGAACTAATTGTAGATAGCAACCAATGTTGGCAGAAATGATGTATGGAAGGACCTCTACAAACTCTCCACTTTTGGTTCTGGATGGATTAACAACATCTTTGATTTTGATTGGTCAATTTTCGAAAGTCATTTCCCGTGAAACTACATTTTGAAATGTTTTGAAACTTTGCAGGATTGATGACAGCTCACCCAACGGCCGCTGTTGCTCAAAGTTTGCATGTAAGTCATATGGGAAATGACTTTTTTGTTATTTACTCATGAAATAATGGGTAGATTGTAACCGATTTTGGCAGGAATCTCATGTGGAAGGACAGATGCAAATGATCCACCTCATTTTTAGGTCAAAGGTCAAATGTCAAGGTTTATTTGACATTAAGCGTTTCTTTAACAGCCTTGTGGATACAACAGAGCTTACATTTTAAAGTGGGCTAATAGAAGCTAGGTGGGCCTTTAGTTGGATTATATTTTGGTTTTCAACATCTCAGGCCTTGTGTCGTAAATTCGACGAAATGTGCACTTTTTGTACATCAAAATTGGTACCAAAGGATTTATTAACATAACAATTATTTATTTTGTTCATATTCACCCACCTCGGACAGAGCTGTGCAGGATGGAGATACTCCTTATTATTAAAAAAAACAGTACAAAATTGAGTGTCAATTTGGTGGCTAGTAGAAAATATTACAAAACGATCAATTACATTTTCAGATGTTAAACTCTTATCATATCATGGTGATTGTTGTGTTATAGCAGAGACACCAACAAACAAACCTTACATAGATAAGATTCATTCCCAGCTTGGTGTCATAGTAGGAGGCAATGGGTCTGGGGCCAAATCTAGTGACGAAATAGGAAGAATCGCTGCTGTTTTGATGATGAAAGACCATTGGGACACTTCTATATCTAAAGAACTTTTTGAAGTCAGAATCAAAATACCGAGGTCCAAAATGTAGGTCAAAAACTGAAATGGTGATTCCGCAGACAGAGAAATGTTGTACTATATGATGTGAATTACCAATACAAACATAAGACTTCTCAAAGTAGCTATAAATTTTATGCCTCAGAATTCCAGTATAATGAAACAAAATAGAAGAAAGATTGAAAATTGTACAAAAATAATTAAACAACCATTTTGTGATTTTGGGTAGCGAAGGAATTTGAAAAATGTCAAGCGTCAAATTGTAGTGCTAAATGTAAAAAATGCGACAAAATAAAATAATTCATGGTTGAATATCATGAATATCAGCCGTAATAAATTATTGGAAAAAATGGCCAAATATAATGATATTGTAAAGTTTTGGCCCAACATTCTTATCATACCACTACCTTTTCATGTTACAAGAGCATGTATTTAAAGTCAAGGTTCACTGGAGGTATGCTCGACCTTATTATGTTTTTGTTTTGTTTTTTCTGAACTCATTATCACGTGACCCAAAAGTGTTGTAAAAAACTTAACTTTAATTAACAAGACAGATAATTTATTTTAAAATAATTTCTGCTTCTAAGAATGGCATATAGCTAAAATACGAACCTGAATTTGAAATATAAATCCTATTGAAAAAATATGCTTTCACGTTTATTTTTATTCGTTCATTCATAAAACGTGAAAGTTCACTGAAGGTACTCAATACCACGTCACCCAAATGGTTGAAAAAAAAATTGTTGTTCTAAATTAATCCACTTATTTATTTTTTATGCTTGCTTACTCACTTAACTATTCATTTACCTGTTTATCAATCTGCTTATTTAGAATACAGAATTGAAACGGAGAATGTGTCAAACAACCCGACCAAAGAGAAGAAAACAGCCCAAGACTACCAATGGGTCTTCAACGTAGCGAGAAAATCTCGCATCCGGAGGTGGGCTTCAGCTGGCCCCTAAACAATAATGTATACTAGTTCAGCACAATGGACGGCACACTAAACTCCGAAACATAAAAATAAAACACAATTTAAAAAACACACAAGACTAACAAAGGCTAGAGGTTCAGGCGCAAAATGCGAGTGATTTAAACATATTTTTCGTAAGATCTCAACCCTCCCCTATACCTCTAGTCAATGTGTTATAAACAAAAACACAGCATTACACACAGTAAAACTCAGTTCAAAAGATGTCCGAGTCCGATGTTAAAAAGGGTAACAGAAGAAACTAAGCAAAATGACAATGATCAATATATGAATACAAAACTTTACGACAAACGAGATGAATTTGACTTTCCAATAGTCAACTTTCAATTTTCAGCGGCAATATTCCAGAAGCGCCGGTGTATGGAGTATATATTTCACAACTCGTACGTTATTCCAGAGCTTGTGACATATACATGGACTTCCTGGACAGAGCCCGGCTCCTGACAGAAAAGTTGCTCCTAAGTTGGAGCCATCCTTATTAAAGTTTTATGGACGTCAACATGACTTGGTTGACAGGTATGAAAAACCGTTTCCCAAATGAAAATCGACCTGTTCCATTGATGTTATTCCTTCCTCATACCGGATTTGACATGGGCAGCATGGCGGGTGTCCTGCAGGAAGCAGAGACTACTTACTCTTCCGGAGCACCTGAGTCTATTCCCGGTTTTTTTGGTGGGGTCCATAGTGTTCATATGTTTTAGTCTTTAATTGTAATGCATGCATTGTTTTGGTCTTGTCTTTGTTGTTCGGCGGAGTTTGTCAGTTGTTTCGATTTTTACCTCCTTTGAATATCCCTTTGGTATTTCTTGACTTTACCATATATATTAACAAAGGACTACAAGCAGTTACTGACATGCCAACTCCAGACCTCAATTAAACTGATCGAAAGATTATGTCTATATCATATAGAAAATCAGCCACAATCCCTCCCGTTGTAAAACAGGTCAGGAGATTTCATGTGCTGATTGTAGTATATCCAGTTATATATAATACTTTCAGACTGCAACTCGTGCAAGTTTCTCGCACAAAATCATTATATCTTAAAGCCAACATAACGTGCCTTTGTATTTATGATTACTCCCTAGATATATTTTATGCAAATTATTGTTGTAAATTCGTACGTTTAGTTCTTTTTTCCACTTCCCTTCTCAGTTTATCTATCTGAATGAATTTTATTCTTATAAACTAATACATAGTTACAGAGATGATAATAGTACAAATATATAATAGTATATAAGCATGTGTGGAATTACAGTTAATATATACAAATGTAATATTCCCTAACCAGGGGGATTAACAGTTGCGAAAATAATCTTAATATATCTACACAATTTCTCAAGTTCTACAACATTTTTGCTAGACGACAAACTTTTGAATTTTATATTAACATTAGACTTACAATAATTTGGCAAATAGTGGTTTCTCTCATTTCTGAAAAAATTACATGTCAGTATATAATGGAATTCATCACCGATATCAGTGGAATATCAAATGTGACACAACCTATCATTCCTTGGTATGTTTTGCCACCTTCGAGACTCCACTGGTAATCGGTGATTATCACATCTAAATTTACAAAATAATAATATATAGTTATACGATAATATTGACAAATGTTTTTTTTCAAATTTTAATTCATCTTTATATTATCTATAACTTAATGATTTTGGCGAGCTATTCATTTCAGATAACCATTCTTGTTTAAATTGGTCTTTCAATTTTAACTCAATACTAGATACAATCCATGTTTTATGAAATACGTTTGTCATACCACAATGATCAAAAATATTCTTAATAATGAAATCCATTTGTTTTATACCACATAATTATTAAAATTAACATACAATAACTTATGCAAAATAGACGAAATGTTATTTCCATTTGTGTCTTCAAGAAGGCGACACCAGACATTCATCATACGCAGTTTTATCTTTACTGATATAGGATATCTTTCCCACTCTACCCAAGTACTTGTATGAGACAATACTCCTGTCCATTTTTGACGAGAGTATTGTTATAGAACTTGATATGTAAAAATTCGTGGAGGAAGAGTAATTCGAGAAAAGAACACTTAAAAAGGTCATTTGTTAAATACTGATCAATACTAATTCCTAAAATCATTTGATATGATTTCCATCTCATTTTGACATACGGCCGTGTTTACCCCTTCGTGGCCTTACTCCTCTCCAGTGATATCAAATGGAAAATGATGCAGGTGTGACTTTTTTGCAGGAAAAATGTCCATATTTCTTGTAAAGACAAATCATTTTGTGCAAGAACTGTGTCTGTTTTGAACAGATTATTTGGTGAACCAACAGTTGTTCTTGTCCAAAAACTTAATCTGACACCTGTGTTGGTTCTAAAGGGATCCTTATATCCTGTCAATTTCTATAAAATGTAAGAAATAACATGCAATAAAGGCTCTCGACACGGGTTTTCAGTAACTCAATTACCTACCATAATAATTCCTATATTTTATGGGCAACACTTCAGAAAATAATTTGTTTCATTAAATGTGATCATGCGTAAAGAGCATCTTATAGATAGATGTAAGCTGGAAAATATAAAAAGGAGACATATTGTAAAAATTGTCAATTTTTCATTTTTATCTGATTTTTTGCCGACAATTTTCGAAAATATTATTTTTATTTTTCACCTACAACACCGGCAATACCGGCGGGGACTATATGTCTGCCCTCGGTCCGTCCGTCCGACAGAGACAAATACAGTTTTCCGGACTTTTTTTCAGAAACTGTTTAACCAACTGATCTTATTTTTGGTACGTGAGCTTATTATGACGAGATACAGATCAAGTTTGAGTTTCACGCTGAACGAATAATTATTGTGTTACATTTATGGCCCTTTGCAAAAGAAATTATTGTCAAAATAATAGTTTTGGGGACATTTTATAGCAAACGCTTTTACTAAATGATCTGTTTGCGGTATGCGAGCTTATAATGATTAGTTACAAATGAGTTTGAGTTTCATACTGATTTGATAAGTGTTGTGAGAGTTATAGCCCTTGGAAAAAGAAATATTGCCAAAATAATAGTTTTCCGGACTTTTTTTGTAAACAAATCATCTTAATTTTGGTATGTGAACTTATAATCATGAGCTACAGATAATAATTATGTACCTCTTGCAAACGTAGTTTCAAGATTTTTAGAAGTCACTATGTCCATACACCCACGCGATTTGGTGTGTTTTCTCATAGCTCAAGCCGGTTGGGGATATTGTATTGCCAAGCAACACTTTCAGAACGCTTGCTTACTTTTTGTATGAAATGGTTTTTTTTATTGTACTTTAAAAAAAAACTGTATTTGACCGATGCCATAGAAACTCCTGATACAATACCCTTTTTTACTTTAGGGGACCCGCTATTTTAAGGTTTTAATGTAAGCTATTTTTCCTACCATGTTTCAACAAAATATTTGATATTTTATGATTATTATCAATTTTATCTAAATTTTGCATTATTTACTGAAGATGTTATTGGCCCCATGAACTTGGAAGTTGCATAGGATCTTTCCGGAGTAAGGGCTACAAATATGAAATTTTGTATAATTCTGTAGAAAGTACCCCTTTTCCCCATGACTTTGAGACTTTAGATTTATACTGGTTTCTCATGAATACTGCCGATTTCTATTGAACTCTATGATAGATAGATAAACCCTTTATGTGTTTTTTCTGACTTTTTCGTTTAATAGAGCGACATGATTAGATTAGCAACTACGAGAGCCTTAGCTAGTTTTACAGTTAATACGAGTACAATCTGACCTTGCTATCTAAATTATAGACCATACAACCAATTTTTGTGGTTTTAGCACGCTTATTGATAATGATACTGTACTGGCTTTTTAATTTGGTTTATACACCATAATGGCAGATATCTAGTGTATGTGCTAAGTCAAAATATCCTGTCTCTCTTTTTGTGTTTATGTTTGTGTTTGTGTTTTTTTATGTCATTTTATATACGTGGTTCTGTTACTTTACCTCAAACTTATTTCATTGCCAAAACAAAGTACAGTTTGATCAGACACAAGTTGATAAACTTAGAATTGTCGTCTCCGTGTTACATGTATAAAACATCGCATAAATAACAAAAATATGTTGTTTTGTCTGTTTGGGTTGCCTTGATTAATTGGTATGTCATTGTTAACTTTTCATCTTATCCATTTTGTTGTCATAAGCATTCTCTACCAGGAGCGATTTGTTTGAATACTTTATACACTTTAAGACTTATAATAGAATTATTTTCTGTTTCTAGAAGTAAATAAACAAATTTGAAGAGAAATGTAACTGAATGTTCGATACCAGCAATTACAATTTATTTTAATTAAAGCAGTGTCACCCTCCCTCCATATAGGAGGTCAGAACAATACCAAAATTAATAATGGTATCAGTATCTGACTACAAAAAAACTGTTTAAAATCCAAAGGCAGAAACGTAAAAATCGCTGTCAATGATAAAAAAAAAATAGCTTCATCCATTAATATTTAATTAAAAAAAAAATTCCCGCAAGAGTCTTATTTAAATTATGTTGTCGAGCGTACAAACAAATACATTGCATTCGAACAGTAATAAATGAAAAACAATCAACTTGGCCACCGAGGCCCTTGTAGAAGATATAAGGATTGTCAGTCTTGTCATATTGATGTGGATGATAACAGGTGTGTCAAGCGACAAGGTGAACAAGATGCAGCATATCAATTACGGAGTGGTATTTGAGAAACATCCAAACATAATTTCTTGTCAGGAATATTGGATTTGTACTTTCATATCTCATCTGTCAGCAATCAGAACTTATGTCTCGCCTATACAGTAGATCGCATTCATAAACTAATACCACGTCGTTTTTTTTTTGTGACCACTCTAGATCAAAGTGGTCTATTTGATTGTATTGGCTCAATATCAAAATCTTTGTTTGGTACTGCAATAGTTGAAGATGTGAATAAATTAACAAGACACGTTAACATTTTAATAAGAAGAAATAATGAATTTGCAAAAGACATTACTCATCATGATGATTTACTGTCTTTTTATGTCAAAGACTAATAAGACATTTGATAACATAACTGTGGTTATACAGAATAATTATGAGGGTATCAATAAAATAACTCATGAGACTGCAAAGTTTGTATCACATTTCCACCCAGTAAGTTCTCTGGTTTTCTAGTAAAGTAATTGAATGAAAGAACTGAAATTACTTAACAAATGTAAACCCTTCTTATTATTATTCACATAATGAAATATGCTAGGCATCATTCAAATTTATTCATTAGCATAAAATTTCCCATTTTAACATTTTTGACTCCGTCCAGATTATACAAAATATTTTCATATCATGTACTTATAAATTCAATTAGTAGTCATGCTACTTAATTACTTAATTGACCACAATACTTAGTTATCACAAATGATGATAGACAATATGCGGAACTACCTAAACAATATGTAACATCATGCACAGGGATGTAAACTTTTTACTGTTCACAATCTTTACCTATTTTATCACCAGTTACAACTAGCTGTCCACTAGAATTATTTTATGATGACAAAAAGGCAGTACACTCTAAATGCAATTTTCGGTTCTTAACAAATGTCATACAATCAACAGTCAAGATGTTAAGACCAAACAGTTTACAAGACAAAAACCATTGCATTTGATTGTCCATCAGGTCACAAGATTGAAAAAGATGCTCATGTTGTAATAATTCCAATGTTGTTTTCTATACATCAAATGCATTAATTTCATTGGCTAACAGCAGCTTCCGGTAAAAAGTTTATAACTTGATGAATTCTTTTCATGACGTCGTGCGTATGAATATGTAAGCATGCAACGTAGTGCATGAGGAGAATGTTAATTTCAAATGAAAAACGTCATATTTCTGCACTGCTTTGGAAGTATAAGGTTATTTTTACGGAATTTATCAATGTATAAACTCGGCCTTATCACTCACAAACTTTGCATAAAGTCCTTCGCACTTTATTTAGTGTGTGGGTGAATCGCCCGAGTTTACACATTGATGAATTCATTCAAAATAACCTTTATTGCTATATTATACAAGTTCCATGCTTATGTTCTGTAAAAACTGATTCATTCTTTATACATGCAAAAGTTGGCATATGCAATAAATAGATAAATCAATATTTACCCAATTGTAAATTAGCTAACTTCTTAGAATTCAATATGAATTCTATGAATAGTTTTCATTACAAACTCAAAGTTAAAAGAACAATATTTTATCCTCAGTAATTTACAAATGTTACTAAAATCTAAGCATTCTTTTACCTAAGTTTCAATAAAATGCTTTACAAATACTTCAACTTTATGTAACAAATATGACCAAAAATGAATAGTAAAAAATATAACAAAAAGTACTTACTTTACATACAGAAAATATATATCCGACACACACTCTTTTAAATTCAAATAGTAAATGGGTAAAGACCCGAAATTACATGGCTAATTAAGACTGAATAAAAAACTAGTTCTGACCAGATATTTGAAGAGAAGATCTCAAAAAGTCTATGTATAGAAATAACCTGACTTACCATAACTATATAAGGGAATAAAAAGTGTATTCCAAGCTAATGAATCATTATAAGTTTCGCCGATAACCAAATAAGGTAATGAAATATAACTTGACACAAAGTCTATTGTGTAACGAGTGAAATGAAAACCTCATAGAATGTGCACTTTGTGGTCGTGTTTGTAAAACAAATAAATCTTGATTATAGTTTTAATAAGGGTTTGTCAGTGGGGCTTGTATTTCAACATGTGGTTAATGTATAAAAAAACGTATAGATCAGCAAAAAGAGTGTAAGAAAATCTGTTGATAAAGTGGAGAAAGTAGGGTTGTAAAAGTAACGTGCTAGGAAGAAGTTGTGTCTCTTTATATCTTATACAGCTTTAATTATAAATGATGGAATTTACATAAACAATGTGAACCAAATCAAGTCTTTTTTTATTATTGTGGATTATTATATAAGTATTCCACTGTGTGTCCATCGTACAGTAAACACCATAGGGACAATAGTATTCCCCCCATAACGACCTAAGTACCTCCGCAAAAATTGTAATAGTAAAATGTGCTCACTGTCGAGTAACTGCATTCAATCGTAAAACTGGATAATATACCTGTAAGAAAGTTTAGTTATTTAAATTTGGTGGAACTAAATATTAAGAGTGAAACAAAATAAACTGAAATTCAAATGATCGAATTATAAAACAGATAATGGAAAATATCCTGAAACAAATACATGTATGTTTAATATGGGAGATAACTCTAATCTAGCAAACCATATATCTATTGACCATATTAATAATCTGTAAAAGCAAGTACATTGATATAATTAAACTCAAATATTTATTCAAATAAATAACAAGACATAAAATTCAATACGGGCACACAATCAATGTTGAATTATAATCTTTTAACATTCTTGTAATATATTACATGTAATTATAAATTTTTGACATTGACTGTTTAACAATAACATGAATAAACATATCTTTTTTAGAAAGATTGGTTTTCATCCCAGCCATATTGATTAAGGCATAATACATCAGTGGACAACACTGACTGTGTTGTCTACATACTATCAGTATATCGTCACAAGCTCATATTATAATGTTAAGTAATAAAATATGTAGTAACAATTGTTTATTTTGTAAAATTCACTGTGTTGAATAGTAGTCTCTCAACAGATTTCTTTAAAACAAGGTTTTATGACCAAAGTGAAATTGTGTATTCACATTACGTTATACAAGTCAAAAGGTATCTTTAAAGGGTCTAGTATACTGGATTCTATAATCCAGTCTTCACTACAGAAGCGGATTTTGGACATATTTAAAACATATTTTGAATCGACAAATATTTTATCAATTGCAACAGACGTATTGTAACAAACATTGTAGGCATGCCGTATTCAGTTAACGATGCCCGTCATTTGCAGTGCAGGTGCAAAAATCAAACATATAAAGTCCGAGGTATTAAATTCATTAAGACGACAAATCTGGTAGAAAGTAACCTAAGTATTATTGAATGAATTTGACAGGCAAAAACTCCAATCGTTGTTTCAGTAAAATCAATATGTCCTGTTGCTTTGTTATTCGTTTGATGTTATGAAATTTTTACATAAAATATCATCTCTTTTTACATTGCAGGACAAAAATGAAGTGTTTGTTAGTTTCTGCTTTACTATTAGTATGCCTTACAGGTAAGTGGCGGCTAAATATTAAAGAAAGGTTGTGACTTACGGGTAAGAGTTGTTTTTGTCATTTTTCAAAATTCAAAAATAATAGAATTACTCAGGGTTCATTCCTTGTATTGCACATGGTAGATCTCCTTAGCTGAAATTTGTCTTCCTATTTCGGTATTTTTGGTTATGAGTACTTTTTGTTTTAAAATAAGTTTGGTTTTTGGTCTTCCAAATGTTTCGGCTCTAATGCTGCTGATGAGAGGTAACTCCTTGAAATTTGTCGTATACAGCATAGTATAAATTTACTATATCTAATATTACTATCTTTGGATTGTTATTTTTTAAGTTTGTGAGTGAGCTAGATATTTCATTGTCATAAAAACGATTACAATATATATCAAATTATTTTACTGAGAGCAGTGAAGTTAAAGTTTTATCGTATCTTTTAGAAGGGCAAAATAAATAAATTGCTTATCCTCCGTCTAGATGTACTGTACTATGCATTTGGAGTATGGTTTTATTTCAGACATTTTGTAGCGTCAGCTAAATATCTTCAGAATTTGTTAGCGTACCAAATGCCTTTAGTACTTTTCAATTCCGGTTGGGGATTGCTGTGTTTTATCCATGTAATCTTGTAGAAAGGAAAAATAAAGAACTTGCACATTCCCCATCTAGATCTACTGTATTATGCATTTGGGGTATGGTTTTATTTCAGACATTTGTAGCTTCGGCTACATTTCTTCAGAATTTGTTAGCGTAGGTACATGCCTTTTGTATTTTCAATTCCGGTTCAGGATTGTTATGTCCTTGACATTGACTCCTTTGTCACCTTTCATATCTAAGTTTAATTTGAAAGTATTGAAAACTTAATATGATCAGAAATCAGATCAAACATTTTTCCTTCTGTATAAAGTGAAGGGTTCCTTCTGTTGCTTTTAAAACTGGACAGTTGAGTATGTAGTAAACAGACAACTACTAATAAGTCCTACATATTTATAAAAGGTAATTTCACGAGTATATGATTGATAAAATTTTATGGATAGCTCGAAACTTCACAGTAAACTGAAGATCGAAATTAAACTTAAAGATTATCTTTTGATGCAGAGGTCTTAGCTGAGTTTGGATTCCTGTTTGTTTTAATTGTTTTAGTTTTTGATGTTTGTGCTTGTTTATTCGACATTATTTCTTTAACCGGATTTCCAAAATTTTGATCTCGAGCGCTGCTGATGAGTTGTCAATCAACGAAATGGCCATTCAGAGCATCAAATTTACCATTACCATTACAAGGAATAAATTTAAAGAATCGTCAACATTTAACTAAATTCAGAACAAGCAATTACAATGTATTGTCTATTAATAAAAGTGGGTCGTTACGAAAATATTCCTCGAGATCAAAGACGTTGTCTGACTTGTAAATTGGTGGAAGACAAGAAACATTGTGAAAAAAACATTTGTGCTGAATTCGAATCTTGCTCTTTGTCTTTTTCATTACTGTCATCAATCGAAAAACTAAAACTTATTCTAAATCTTCAAAAAAATGGACTCTTATTGGTTTCTAGTATCTTCATCATCTATAATTAGAGTTGAAATAAAAGGGATTTTCGTTTGTATTTGTTTAACAGTATACATTTATGTATTTTGTATTTTTAAAAATATTTCGTGTCATATGCAAGATAAAACTTTTAAACATTTTTTGTTAAAGCCATTCAGACGACAGGCAAATTTATACTTCCACATACTTGTAAAATTAAAGTTTATGGCTGTCCGAAAGATTCCGCCGATACAGAGTGTAACAGGTGTTGCCGCAGAGCTGGATGTGACCGCGGTGATTGTGACTATTATAGTTGCAAATGTTCTGGATGTTCGAGAAATTAATATTAGGTAAGGGAGATATAATTATTTTATTTATTTATTGATATATTTAGTTTTTCCTTTTTGTTTTATTTTATTGTACATACGTTTGCCATAAAAGTCACATAATTGAATGAGAAAAATAATGCAAACCAATACTAAAACAACTTAATTAGAACCTTATTAAGGAAAAATAACGCCAGACCAATGCTAACTATTACACGTATGAATTTGGATAAAACAATTTCATTTATCTTCATTAAGTCGCCGAAAAGGAAGTTCGGGAGACTTATTGTTTTTGCTCCGTTGCTCTTACTATTATTATTATTATTATTATTATTCAGCTGTCTCACGACCCTTTTTTGTTCGAGGCTTTCCTCAAAAACCATAAATTAGATAATTCTCGAAATTTTAGGACATGAGAGCATAGGACCCGAGGAGGATCCAAATTTCAAAACGGGGGGCTAAACAATTTTGACGGGGTAAATACGGAAAAAACATATTTGTTTCCCCTCCGTACTCAGTAACTAGAAGTTGGAAAAGTTTGATATTATATCATATGATAACACAAGGTCTCTACTTTTGAATGAAAGTTTCAAAAACGGGATTGGAGGGATAACAGTTTTTGTGGGGGTCAAAAATGGGTGGGGCTGCAAGACTGGAAACCGTTCAGATCTACATCCTTCAACCATACATATTCTTGATCCTTATGGGAAGACGCATTAATTTCAGACAAGACATAACCAGAAGACACAACAAGCTTCCGTGTTTACATAAAACTAATATTTGGTATCTGTGAAAAACAGCCGAAGAAATGACATCTTGCATGAATTGACTTTAATTCAATGACAGGTTAGATACGTAATTATTTCATAAAGTCATTTTTCTATTTATTATCCCCGCACTTTCGAAGAAAGTTCGAGGATATAGCAATTGTTTCTGTCGGTCCGTCCGTCCGTCACACTTTCTTGTGACATCAACTACTCCTTCACTTTTGGGTGTAGGAATTTAATTTAGATATAGGATGGTTACATACCACCTGTAGATGGGCAATAAGGTTTTAGAATTTGATTTTCTAAACAAGGGGCCCACATGCGCTGGAAAATTTGGAATTCAAGCTAGTGACCTTAATTCGTCTTTCATTTTTTAATATATGCATTTTATTTCTATACAGTATTGTCATGCACCACATTCAGATGCGCAATAAGGTTTTGGAATTTTGATTTTCTAAAATTGGGGCCCACAGTGGTCGAATTTCGAAAAACTCAAGTTAAGCTTGCGGCCTCAACTCCTCTTTCATTTTTACAATATATGCACTTTATTTCTATACGGTATTGTCATACATTATATTCAGATGCGCAAGAAGCTCTTAGAATTTTGATTTTATAAAGTTGGGGCCTACAGGGGTCGAATTTAGAAAAAGCTATCAGTTTAAGCTTGTGACATAAACTCGTCTTTTGTTTTTCAATTGATGCATTTTATTTCTATACAGTATTTTCATACATTATATGCAGATGCGCTATACGGTTTTAGAATTTTGATTTTATAAAATTGAGGTCTACAGGGGTCGAATTTTGGAGAACTATCAATTTAAACTTGTGAAATAAACTCCTGTTTTGTTTTTCAATTTATGCATTTATTTCTATACAGTAAGGTTTTAGAATTTTAATTTTTCTAAAATTGGGGTACACAGGGGTCGAAATTTTAAATTGTTCAGTTTAAGCTTGTGACCTTAATTTCTCTTTATCCCCGAACTTTCTTCAAAAGTTCGGGGATATAGCGATTGTCTCCATCCGTCCGTCTGTCTGTCCGTCCGTCAGTTGCACTTTCTTGTGACATCAACTCCTTCGTCATTTTTGGGTTTAGGAATTTAATGTCTATATAAAATATTTGCATTCCACCTGTAAATACGCAATAAGGTTTTATAATTTTGATTTTTTAAACAAGGGACCAACAAGGGTTAAACTTCGAAAATTTGGAATTCAAGCTTGTGACCTAAACTCGTCTTTCATTTTTCAATTGATGCATTTTATTTCTATACAGTTATTGTCAGGCGCCATATGCAGATGTGCAATAAGGTTTTAGAATTTTAATTTTCTAAAATTGGGGTCTACAGGGGTGGAAAATTGAAATTTTTAATTTAAGCTTGTGACCTTAACTTCTCTTTCATTTTGCAATTTATTCGTTTTGCTTATATATAGTATTGTCATACACTATATTTAGTTGCACGATAAGGATTTAGAATATCGATTTTTAAACCGGAAGCTCACTCAGATCAAATTTCAAAGAATTGTCAGTTTAAGCTTGCGAACTAAGAGTTTTTATTTTTCATTAGGTTTATTGATTTAATTTCTTTATAGAATGACTGCATGATATTTTTGGGAGGGTGAAGGGATAAATGTCGATTCGGACAGTACAGATTTCTAGTTATATTACTGTCAGTGGGTGTTGTTGTCATTTTACATTGTTGTAATATTAATTAGTTTTGTTTCTTTCTTTTTCAGAATAGCAAGATAAGTAAAATAGCAAAGAAAAGGAAAATAAATCAGTTGTAAAAGTTAACATTAATTTTTTTTAAGGAATCCACATGTAATTAGATGGTACATTTTCTTTATGTATAGGTATTAAGCGCTTGTCTACCAGAAGTTTGATTTAAATACTACGACAGGACATTGGATGCAGGCATTGTTTGTTCTCAAGTGTAAATTAACAGGGCTTCAATAACACCCTTTAGTTGGATAATGGAAATTAGTGACTTGTTAGTTCATTTAACTGTCAAACGTCTTATCTGGGAAACAATTTACCATATTTTGTCTTTGGTAGGCCTTACTAAGTAGTTTCTTTGAAGGCCAAAGCTCGTTTATTAATATATCAAAATTAAATAACTCTAGTTGATATCAAGCGATAACTAATTCTCACTCATTGCGAAACTTTTAAGTATATGGTGGATTCTGTTAAAACTGGGGTGGTATGATTTGTAACAATACACAGATTATTACGTGTATTTCTTTTTCAAGATCGAAACGCTTTAAACGCAACGAAGAGATTCTGTAAGCGTATTAAAACAGAATCCAAAAAGAAAACGGATCTCCATAATTTTTTTTTCATATATATTTGGACAATAGAAATGTCCGACCGGCAAGAAATCGTTTATTTGATGGATTTTTTTTTTGGGGTTACAGTTTTAAATCAATCATCATTTAAAAAGGAACAAACTGTTTCTTTCCTCGGACTATTACAAACTTCATCATACACGTTGTCAATCACATTGTACAAGGAAACATAGCTCTCTTCTCTTCCACAATTAACACTGGACTCTTATTCTCTACTGTCTGGGTCCTGGACATGTCATTTTGCCAGAATGAAACAATTATTAAAATAATTATTGTTAAACGACACGTGTTCAATCAAGCATTTGATATACTTTTAATTATATTATTGAAACTGCAAATATTGATATAATCAAAGGGAGCCCGCGCCCTCCTTAAAAAACAAAATGGATAACAGTAAAGGTCAACAATGACATACCATTCAATAAAAGCTACCCAAAACAGAACTCAGGACAGAAAATAACAATAAAAAGATCACAAAACACAAACAGAGAGTCAGGATAGTCTGATGGTTGGGTTAAAACGGTTTTGATGGGTACCCAAACCTCATCCTTATCTATCCTGACACACTGGTATATAAAACATATTATAAAAACCAATACAGTATGATTACCAACAAGATGACCACATGCTAGAATGTTTGCTTGCACTGTACTTAATCAGTAGTGTACATGTATGACTAGATAAATGGACTCGTATTACAGTCACTTCACTGTACATATAAAAAATCTAAGTATTCATATTTAACAGAAAACTGTAATATTTACAGGTGTGTGTAACATTTTTATAAATATGGATTTATTTATCAGGCATCACTAGTTTACTTTTGATTATATTAATATTCCATTGGATTTTATTGTATTTTGGAGTTTAAAAAAATATTTTTATTAGGAGCTTAGTTTATTTATAAGGAATATTAAAGATCTGAACGAAACCTTATATAAAAACAGACAAGATTATAAACTCGCCTCACAATGAAATAAACCACGACTTTATGTTTCGTGTTCTACCCTCTAAAGGTAAAAGGTTTCGTAACGCCAATGTTTTTCAAGCCGAATAGAGAACCTAAAATTTTAATACAAAATTATATTCGACAATGAAATAATTAGTAATACTGTACAGGTAATAAACCAGTTTAACTATAAAAAGTGAAATTGTCTTCCTGAAATTTGTCATACATGTGTAGTTGTTCTTGCCTTCTTTTTGTCGCATCTAAATGATATCTATAGTTTTGGAATAAACACATTTGTCACTTTTGAAAAAGGGAAGAAAGGGAGAGAAACATGACTCCTTTTTGTATTTCTTCAACTTCTACGATCCGTCCTGAATTCTTTTCCTTATGAAAGAGGTGAAAAGAAGGACAATAGGAAAAAGGAAAACGATAGTTATATGGAAAAGGTGATCAAGTGAAATACAAGAATGAAAAAGGAGTTAAGGTACCCGGACCATATATGACCATGTGATTCCTCCAGGCGTCCTGGATGTTCCGCACAGTATGATAGAAATCACTTGGCAATTATCAACAAACTTCGGAATCGCTATATACCTGACTTATTTTCACCGACGCTGCATCCAAACACGAAAGCGCGTTCCGAATTGAGAAATATATATCTAAATAATCCTGTCTTAAAAGTTTGTTTAAAGTTGGTTAAAGTTGGTTAAAGTTATTTATGTTAAAAAAGAAATATAATTTCCGGTGGTGATATATAATGGTCCAGATGCATTAAAGAAGTAGGGCCATTTCCCTTGCATTTATTTCACTTCTATGACCATATACTCTAAAAAACGCATTTGGGTTAATAAATTCTTTTCTTTAAAACACCAATTTTGATGCACAAGATATGTACATTTCGTCGATTTACGACTCGTCAATTGTACTCTAGGCCTAAAATGTTGAAAACCACAAGAATTAAGGTATCCGGACCATAAATGACCACGTGATTATTCGAAAGTTCCCGGATGTTCCATACAACGCAATTGAAATGACCTCGGTAATTATCGGCAAACTTCGGAAATGTCAGTATAACTAACTTATTTTTACAGACTGCATATAAGCAACAGAGTGTGTTTCAACTTGAGAAAAATATATATACAAAATTCCAGCTTTAAATTTGTTGGTTCAGCCATTCACGGTCAAAAAGAGATACACTTTTCGGTCATGATCTATTATGGTCCGGATACCTTAACCAAGAAGCTGAAGAGCAAATTAGAAAATATTAAATGACAAAAACATGTAAATCCAACAGCATCCAAGGACAGAGCTATACATGAGAGAGATGCTCAGAATTGGTATTCACTATTCTTTCTACACAAGAAGGTGTCTCACATTGTGTCATTCACTTTTTAAACAAAAACAAAATATCAGGCGAACAGTGCCTTACATTTATTTTACTACTTCATTTTTACTACTTCATCTCGGAGTCAAACATTTACACTTTACAGTAGGTCATGACGATAGCAAACAGACGAAAGAACTTTCTTTCTGTAAATAATTGAAATAATTGTATAAAATTACCAAACATTGGAGATAATTAAAAGGGAAAAAAAGGGAAGCTACGACCATGTTTTGTAACCCGTCAATTTCCAACTGTCTATTTATATGACCACTACAGAAATGTTAAGGTTGTCATCACGATTTGAATGATACGCACAAATTTGCTATTTTACAAATGATGCAAGATGTCTAGTTAGATTTCAATCTTATTTGTTCAAATGTACATTGATGTATAGAACATTCTTTATCACTTGAATATTCAAACATTCTTAATACACGTATAAGTTCACGTCATACGGCTTAAATTTAATTATTCTCTTATAGTAATCAAGACTTTGTCATACGTATTTTTAATAGACATTAGGTTCCTGTTATTTTCAGTTGGGGCCATATTTCGTCTTTGGTTTTCAAAATCATCCATCCTACAGATGGAAATACTACTAGTTAAAAAAATGAGTGAAAACATCATTTTTGCAATATTTATAAATCAGATAGTTTTTTAATTTTTGTATATTTTTAAACTGTGCTAAAGAAACAATTTCCGTCGAAATAGCTTGTACATGTCAACCAAATATATGAAACTACCTTTGTTTTGGCTTAATCAAATGCTTGTAAGGTATTCAGACAATAAATGACCGCGTGTGTTCCATACGATATAATGGCAGTAACCTCGGTAATTATCGACAGACTTCGGAATCGCAAAGAGCGAATTGTTTTCCAAATTACGAAATATAGTTTTTCCTTCATGTACGAGTAAGTTGTGGAATTTCTCCACACGAGATAGTTGATTTTCAAAATGCGAGCTGAGCGAGCTTGTTAAAATCTAAAATTGTAACTATCGACTGTGGAGAAATTCTATAACTCACGACTAAATTTAAGGAGAATCCTAATCAAAAGTGCACTTAGTAAAATAATAAATATCATGCATACGATGCATCTCTTCAGCTATATAACCATTACAACAACAACAAAATAAACAAAAAAATATAATTAATAAATTTGAGTATGTAAAAGTTTAAGACTAATAAAGATTAATAAAAATATTCTTAAAAACTTTATAAATTGTTTATATATGAAACTATTCTTTAAGGTAGGTGGTAAAGGTTAAGTTTGTCCTGCAAACAAGACAAGGTCATTCATGTCTTGTAAAAATTTGATGGAAGCAGACGACATCTACGATTTATGTATTGTTGGAGCAAGCTTATTCGGGTCAGCTGCTGCACGGCATGCTTCACAATGGGGACGTGTCTGTCTAGTAGGACCAGAGGAACCTAAGGTACATTTTGCTTATCATATCTACAATTTTTCCTCAGTCAGTATTCTATCTTATAAAATGGAAAATCACGTAATACCGAAAAATTAGTTCTGCTCTTGTTTTGAATAAAATTAATTTAATCACACGAGTAAATCGCTAAAACAATTGTAATAAAATTGGACTTTAAATCCTGACTTATATAGTGGCAAAGGTCACTAAAATGTTAAAATTCCTTTAAAACTAGCTACGCGTATATATTGATTAAGGTATGAAGTTCGACCTATAGTCCATTAATTGTTCTACTTCACCTTGGTCATGTGTATTGTGTAAATCTACAGCTATAAGTGTGTTTAGGTCATCAAATTTTAAAGGTATATTTACAGATCTATTATTATACAATGTAAATATTGTGAATTTGATAATGGTTTTGTTTTACCAATATTAACAAGAATCCCTACGGCAAAATAATTATGTATAAATCCTGCAATACAATGTAAAGTTCAAACCACTGAATTTTGACTATACTATTATAAAAACAAATGATGTATAAGAAGGTACTCCGGATGTAGGATATTCGTTGTAGTCAGGTAGTGCCAAAATAGAAAAGTCGTATCAAAATGAAAGCTAAAATAATCTTTCATGGAGATTGGAGATTTATCTTCAGAAACCCTCGTTGTAAATTCAATTGTGCTTGGTCTGAAGTATCTAGGCTTTTACAAGAAGTAATAATTAACCAATTGATGAACTCTATATGTGTTCAGAAGTGGCATAGTCGTAACCCACTGGAAAGTCAATTATCTGGCAACTGCTAATGGGATATTAATTTATTCCGACGCAATATTTTCGATTTTTTGCCCCTTTGGCTTAAATACTACTTCACTATAGTAACACCATCTATTGCCGGTTCTGTGATTGGACGAAAATGATGTAGACTTTGGTGCTCGAAAATTTGTCTTGTTTAATATGTCATCTATATATAATTCAATGTACAGGCAACAATTAAGGTCTTATCTTATCTCATAACACCACAACATGTTAAAAACTTAATAATAAATACATGTAGCGCTTTCCTACAATTATAATACCTCCTACATTGGGGACGACATACATAAACCCACTCATCAATCCATGAGGGGTTTTAAAAATAACTAAGAAAACCATACGAAATGTATATATGCATCGAAAAAGCGTGGGATATATTACATGTTTTATAAGTTCGATAATATTTTTGAATTTGACAGGTTTACCGTACTACCCCTTATTAGATGAAACTATCATTTTCAATGATTTGAATTTCTTAAAGCGGTTTGAAGTAGAAACTGTCAAAAATTGAGGAATAGAGGTTAATAGCTGCTGTTGCTAATTTCTTGAAATGTCTTCTTTTATAGAATAGACATATGAGAGATGGTAGAGATATTTATGGTTCACATTATGACGAGGGAAGGATAACAAGATGTTCAGACAGCGACCCATTTTGGTCGACATTGACACAAAAGTCCATAGCCCGATATAGGGATTTAGAGAAAAGTACAGGTATAAACTATTTTAAGCCACACTTTGTTATATCTAATTAAACCACCTTTTAAATATTGATTTTTTCCTACTTTTTGATACGCATGTTTTTTATAGGAATGTTCATTAAAGTTTTTTGCAATAAGCATTTGGTTCCATGGTTCAAACATGGGAGCCAAAAGGTAGTAGACTTTCTCACTGTGAGATCTCACAAAACATGTTTAACCCCGCCGCATTTTTGTGCCTGTCCCAAGTCGGGAACCTCTAGCCTTTGTTAGTCTTGTGTGTTTTTTGTATCTTGGTTCATTTCTATATTTCGGAGTTTATTGTGCCGTCCATTTTGCTGAACTAGTATACATTATTGTTTAGGGGCCAGCTGAAGCCCGCCTCGGGGTGTGGGATTATCTCGCTGCGTTGAAGACCCATTAGTAGCCTTGAGCTGTTTCTGCTCTTTTGTCGTGCTGTTGTCTCTTTGACACATTCCCCGTTTCCATTCTCTATACTATTTAATATGGTTTGACCCCAGGAAGAAAAAAAATAAATTTGATTTCACCTTTTTACCTTTGAAAAATTTCTGGTTTAGTAGTGTTGTGTTTTGAGTTTATCATTGTATCAGTTTCAAGATATGATATAAGCTCCTAAAATTAAATGCTGCATGCAGATGCAAAGTCGGGAAAATTATCAGCCCGGCATGATTTATTACTCAAATGCCTTTAAAGTTTCCGTTCAAAATTTCACAAAAATTACCAGAAATGTCTAAGGTTCTTCCTTTTGATGCAGAGGTAACCCTTAGATGAGTTTGGATTCGTGTTTGTTTAAATTGTTTGGGTTTTTGATAGTTGTGCTTATTAATTCATCAGTATATCTTCAACCGGATTTAAAAAACGTTGATCTCGAATACTGCTGATGAGTTGTCAGTTAACGAAATACAGTGCATAATTTATTAAGCTATTTTGTTATACATTTTATTTTTACGTGCATCTTACCTCAGAAACAATTATGCAAGAATATTTCTATACCGTGACCAGGTCCGTATACATATGTATTTATTAACAATCAGCAGTATCTCACAGAACAGCACCCTGTTTTGATTAAATTTGCCATTACATTAAATGTTATTATCATTGTAGCAATGTAGGACTACTATTTTTTCAGGAGTTTCGTTTTTTGAAGAAGTTGGGTCAGCTGTCTTAGGAGAGCAGAATTCTGTATACATGATCAAAACAGAAAATGTTATTGATGAACATAACATTCAAGTTGAACGTCTATCTTGTAGAGATTTTAAGGACAAATTTCCTTTTCTGAATATTTTTCAAAATGACTATGCTTTGTATGAATCCAAGTCCTCGGGTTATCTCAGCCCAAGAAAGCTAGTGTCTGCACAAATAAAAGAAGCGATATCCTATGAATGCAGTTACATTCCAGAGGTTGTGAATTCGGTTGCCAGGATTGTCAAACATAATAAATATTGTATGCAAATTTCAACATCAAAGAGACATATTTTTGCCTTAAGAGTTCTACTTGCTACTGGTGCATTTACAGCTTTCAGAAATCTGTTACCATTTGGTATCCAGTTAGATTTGAGTTTGTGTCCTATTTCTGTAGCCAAAGTGGAGATATCCGAGTCTGATTACAGAAAAATAAGGTAAACATTTACAGTGTGTATCAGCTGATACGGTTGTTTCGAATCATGTCCGCTACCGGAAAAAATCTTTTATTAATAATTCTGACCTCTGTGTTTTTCAGACATGATAAGCTTTAATGTTGAGATTAGGGGTCTGATAAAGCTTTTACATAGCTTATCGAATTACGTGCAGAAATATAAATTTGTATCTTGGAGAAGTATTTTCTCATACTTATCATTACTCTTTAGTGCAAATGCTTACGGAATATTTATTGCTCGATCTTCGAACAAATACACACACGGTAGCAAATGTTACTAATTCATGAACAAAACTCCAATACGCGATCCTAATTTAAAAAATAAGAAAAACATGCACCATACCGAAAAAACAAACCCATACACAATATACATATATATTATTTTTTATTTAGACAGATGCCTAACATGATATACAGTGGAAGCGGTGCACCTGATTGGACAGAAAAATTTCCTCGAGATAAGTATGGACTTGTTCACTGGTACCTGTTACCACCAATAAGATATCCTGATGGTATGTGCTTAATATAAAATGCTAAAACCAGTACGTTTCTCCTTTCTTTGTAACTTTGAACTGTTGAAGGCTGGGAACCAGATTCTCTTATAACCAAATGAACTAGCAGAATGCAAAAGACACCAAATTCAAACCATTTTTGTCTGAATTCATAAATCAAAAAGTAAACAGATCATCCGTATAGGTAACATTATACGTATTTACAACTGAAACAAAAAGAAAAAACATTACATGAGTAATCAAATTACAAAGCTTCAATTTGAAAAAAACCTTATGCATGCGCATGAATTTTCTATCCATGTTCGAGACAAGACATATTTGGTCATTGTAACATTTTTGAATTATTTTTTTTTCAGTTTTGATTTATTATACATTATTAATTTTTGACCGTTTTTGACCTCCTGTACAACTTATGAGCCGAGATTTGCACATCTGGTGAATAAAACTGGTCTCGTGGAATTTATCAAGATTTCGAACAAAAATATCTTCAAAACGGAATGAACTCTTATAATACCCACACTTATAATCCTAACCTGTACTTGTATGAAAATCTCATCCATGTCTGCAGTCACGCCAGTAAAAACCTGCATATCTACACTAATATTGTAAACGCATTGTCAGAACTGTATGAAATTTTTTTTGTAAGAACATGTGCCTGAATGTAACATCTGACATCCTTATATCCTACAGGTAAATATTATATTAAGCTCGGACATTATCGTGACGTAATCCCATTCCGGTTTAATTCAAACACAGAGGTTAAGGAGTGGTTCTGTAGTGGCGGCGACGGACGAGTTATAGATGGTACAGCTGAACTTATCACAAATATAGTTCAAGGTCAGTATTCATTATTACATTGTTGCTACGATTGGCCATGGCAACATGTGACCTCAGTAATTCTGCATCAATCCCGAACGGCGTAAAGGGGTGTTTTTTTTTTAATAAATAAATAAAAAAAATAGTAAAAACAACAGTACGTATAAGTTAATAACTTTTTCAGACATTTTAAATAATTTAACTAAAACAAAATTAAATCTTTTACTTATCTTTACTGTAATTTTCTTTGTGCATTTCTATATTTAATCATTTACCAAGGTAACCAAAATTTTTTAAAGCCGAAACTTCATCAGAACGTTGAAGGCAACAATTCACGCGACCCTAAACACGATGACCAAACTCCAGACACAGTCAACATTGAATGAAGTAGTTTAAATCCTACTTTTAATACAATATCAAAATATATGAGCTGACAATTTCAATCATTGTATCTAAATCGTATCATTGCTACCCACTAAGGGTATGATATCCTCTGTGACAATTTAAAGGAAGAGAGGTTTTCTTAATTTTGCTATTTTCTTCGGAATAAATATTTTTTACAGTGAGAGTTAGCTCTGTCCGTAACCAAAGTTAGAAGGAATAATGTATGAAAGGACCTCTACAAATTTTCCACCTTTGCTTCTGGTTGGATGAACAATATGGCTGCCAGAGGCCATCGTTGATTTTGATTTGCCTATTTTCAAAATTCTTCTCCTCTGAAACTGCACTATGGGATGTTTTTAAAACTTTGCAGGATTGTTGACAGCAATATTTTTGATTTCAACATCTCAGGCCTTGAGTCGTAAATCGACGAAATGTGCACTTCTTGTGCATCAAAATTGGTACCAAAGAATTTATCAACATAACAATTATCTATTTTGTTCATATTCACCCACCTCGGACAGAGCTGTGCATGATGGAGATACTCCTTAGTATAAAAAAACATTACAAAATTGAGTGCCAATTTGGTGGCTAGTAAAAAATATTATAAAACGATCAATTACATTTTCAGATGTAAAACTCTTATCATATCACGGAGATTGTTGTGTTATAGCAGAGACACCAACAAACAGACCTTACATAGATAAGATTCATTCCCAGCTTGGTGTCGTAGTAGGAGGCAATGGGACTGGGGCCAAATCTAGCGACGAAATAGGACGAATCGCTGCTGTTTTGATGATGAAAGACCATTGGGACACTTCTATATCTAAAGAACTTTTTGAAGTCAGAATCAAAATACCGAGGTCCAAAAAGTAGCTCAAAAACTGAAATGGTGATGCCTCAGACAGAGAAATGTTGTACTCACAGAGAAATGGTGATTCCTCAGACAGAGAAATGTTTTACTCATAGATATGATGTGAATTACCAATACAAAGATAAGACTTCTCAAAATAGCTATAAAGTTTATGCCTTTTTTCTGAACTCATTATCACGTGACCCAAAAGTGTTGTAAAAAACTTAACTTTAACTAACAAGACAGATAATGTATTTTTAAATAATTTCTGCTTCTAAGAATGGCATATAGCTAAAATACGAACCAGAATTTGAAATATAAATCCTATTGAAAAAATATGCCTTCACGTTTATTTTCATTTGTTCATTCATAAAAAGTGGACGTTCACTGAAGGTACTCAATACCACGTCACCCAAAGTGTTGAAAAAAAATTGTTCTAAATTATTCCACTTATTTATTTTTATGCTTGCTTACTCACTTAACTATTCATTTACCTGTTTATCAATCTGCTTATTTATAATAGAGAATTGAAACGGGGAATGTGTCAAACAACCCGACCAAAGAGCAGAAAACAGCCCAAGACTACCAATGGGTCTTCAACGCAGCGAGAAAATCCCGCATCCGGAGGTGGGCTTCAGCTGGCCCCTAAACAATAATGTATACTAGTTCAGCACAATGGACGGCACACTAAACTCCGAAACATAAAAATAAAACACAATTTAAAACACACACAAGACTAACAAAGGCTAGAGGTTCAGGCGCAAAATGCGAGTGATTTAAACATATTTTTCGTAAGATCTCAACCCTCCCCTATACCTCTAGCCAATGTGTTATAAACAAAAACACAGCATTACGCACAGTAAAACTCAGTTCAAAAGATGTCCGAGTCGGATGTTAAAAAGGGTAACAGAAGAAACTAAGCAAAATGACAATGATCAATATATGAATACAAAACTTTACGACAAACGGGATGAATTTGACTTTCCAATAGTCAACTTTCATTTTTTGAGCGGCAATATTCCAGAAGCGCCGGCGTATGGAGTATATATTTCACAACTCTACGCTATTTCAGAGCTTGTGCCATATACACGGACTTCCTGGACAGAGCCCGGCTCCTGACAGAAAAGTTTCTCAGACAGGGTATGTTGCTCCTAAGTTGGAGCCATCCTTATTAAAGTTTTATGGATGTCATCATGACTTGGTTGACAGGTATGAAAAACCGTTTCCCAAATGAAAATCGACCTGTTCCATTGATGTTATTCCTTCCTCATACCGGATTTGACATGGGCAGCATGGCGGGTGTCCTGTAGGAAGCAGAGACTGCTTACTCTTCTGGAGCACCTGAGTTACTCCCGGTTTTTTTGGTGGGGTCCATAGTGTTCATATGTTTTTAGTTTTTAATTGTAATGCATGCATTGTTTTGGTCTTGTCTTTGTTGTTCTGTGGAGTTTGTCAGTTTTTTCGATTTTTACCTCATTCGAATATCCCTTTGGTATTTCTTGACTTTACCATATATATTAACAAAGGACTACTAGCAGTTACTGACATGCCAACTCCAGACCTCAATTAAACTGTTCGAAAGAGTATGTCTATATCATATAGAAAATCAGCCACAATCCCTAACGTTGTTTATTTTTGTAAAAAAGGTCAGGAGATTTCATGTGTTGATTGTAATATATCCAGTTATATATAATACTTTCAGACTGCAACTCGTGCAAGTTTCTCGCACAAAATCATTATATCTTAAAGCCAACATAACGTGCCTTTGTATTTATGATTACTCCCTAAATATATTTTATGTAAATTATTGTTGTAAATTCGTACGTTTAGTTCTTTTTTCCACTTCCCTTCACAGTTTATCTATCTGAATGAATTTTATTCTTATAAACTAATACATAGTTACAGAGATGATAATAGTACAAATATATAATAGTATATAAGCATGTGTGGAATTACAGTTAATATATACAAATGTAATATTCCCTAACCAGGAGGATTAACAGTTGCGAAAATAATCTTAATATATCTACACAATTTCTCAAGTTCTACAACATATTTACTAGACAACAAACTTTTGAATTTTATAATATTAACATTAGACTTACAATAATTTGGCAAATATTGGTTTCTTTCATTTCTGAAAAAATTACCCAGCAAACAATATTACGTTTAAGCTCTTCTATTTTGAAAAGGGAAATTCTATTTTATTTCCTTTTCAAATGAAAAACCATGGATGCAATAATTGTAAGTATTTAACTTAGGAAAAAACAAAATATGATAGCAATTTAATAAGTTTTTATTAAAAACAGGTACCAGTTCTACTATTTGCATTATAAACACAGCTTTTTCAATGACATTATATATCAACTACAACAAGATGTGTAATTTATTTCAAAATATTTTCTTTTCTCTAAATATTTTGGGAAAACTCCCGAAAAGATTTCCTTATAAAGTTTGCAACAAATTTTTCGGGAAATTTCCCGAAACTTAATTCTATAAGCATGTTGTGATATTTCAAAAATAAATTGATGTAGTGTAATATATTATAATATATGTACCATCACCTATTCGGGAAATTTCCCGAAACTTTTAAGTTGCCTTTTTTTATATTCATATGCAGGACACAAGATTCGGGAAATTTCCCGAAAATATTTTTTATCTTCAGAAGCATCATAAAGTTGCTTAAATTCCTCTATTTTCTTTTTTCAATGGATGAATAACATAGAACTAGAGGTTCCCAGAAGCCAGTTTCACTTTCTTGGATTTCATTTGCACATTTAAAAAACATTTTTGGCCTTGAGCACAACTGATGAGCCATAAATCCATGAAATGTACACATATAGTGCATCAAAATTAGCATCATAGAATTTAATATGACCACTAATTCGATAAATCTGATGATGGACTCACGTTACAGAGGGTACAATCAGATCAGTTGCTAGTATTTTAATACTATCCCAAAATTGGTAGTACTATAAATTTACTGTTACTAAAAGTTAAATTTTGTGAAAACTAAGGAGTATATTCCTAGTGCACAACTCTGTCCTTTAGACATATTTTGGCTTTACACTTTTGGTCAGAATAAGATCATTTTTTTTAAATTTGACCGATTTTTCTATTTTTAGTTAAAGTGGCCATATTGGTCCAATGTCTTGGCTTTTGAATTTTGAAAGAGGCCAGGCTAAGGACCATACCACTAGGTTAAGCTTCAATTGGCAGTTTCAGAGATTCTGAAATATTGTTTTTTTTTAACAAGGTCCAGTCCCCATCCTTCCCCCTCCCCTGAATGGATATCAGACACACCTCTGACAGGGGACAATCAAAGGACTTGATGAAGAAGTCACAAGAGACCACCATTGATAAATACATTGACAATATCCCTAGACTTTTATTCTGCAGTAATTGTTCTATGCAATAATGACATATGAGCATTTGAATATCAGAGATCAATTAATATATGGGTTATTGCATTCCAGAATATAATCTATCAATCTCTAAAATGTATAAATAAGTGTCAATACCAATACAACCAAAATGACTTCAAATTAATAAATATGTTCAACCATTCCCTGACCACATTCTTAAAGCTACCAAATGGTACACCAAGAAAAGTATGATTAACAGTTTTCCCTCACTATGTTCTTAAAAATTCTCTGTTCCTCTGTGTCTGGTTAGGTTTTGATATTTTTTATTTTCCTTTGTCTTCCTGAAAAAAAAACAGCAAAATTTACTAATGGTGAATCTTTATGAAACTAAAAACATTCTTATAATTCATATCATATTTTCAGAGTTGCCCAAAACTTGATTCTTAAATATTGTGTGCTATTTGTTTTTCTTATTTTCAGTAATAACACTGATATTGGTAAAGTAATCCTCCAAAAAAATCTTAAAATGGTCTTTCGACTCTAGTCATTTCTAATTAATCTGTAACTGCCCTGTATTATTTTTGCTATTTGATGTTTACAGTCACAATTTCCTCCTTAATATTGACCTGTACAGGTAAAATATAGAATCCTGAACCCAAATAGATATGGCTGCTAGGGACTTTTTCATCGGTTGCTATGGACTTTTCAATGGCATTGACTCTTGACCTTCAATTTCGACTTGAACAGGTAAATTGTAGGGTCCTGAACCCAAATATATCTGGTTGCTACGGACTTTTTCATCAGTTGCTATGGACTTTTTCAATGACCTTGACCCTTGACCATTCTTTTTGACTTGTACAGGTAAATTATAAGGTCCTTAATCCAAATATATGGTTGCTAGGGACTTTTTCATCTGTTGCTACGGATTTTTTCATCGGTTGCTATGGAATTTTTCAATGACCTTGACACTCCATTTTACTTGTACTGCTACAATTTAATTTATTTCAAGTAACGCCCTAAACATCTGTGACAATGTCAGACCATTATTTTCTGTTTACATGTAAATAATCTTTCAAGGGCAAAAACTCCTATAAGGGGTCAACTGATGATTTTGGTCATGTTGACTTATCTGTAGATCTTACTTTGCTGAACATTTTTGTTGTTAACAGTTTGTCTTTATCTATTAGTATATTCAAGATAACAACCTAAAACTGCAAATTTCCTTAAAATTAAGAAGTCAGGGGCAATACCCCAACAAAGGGTTGTCCGATTCATCAGAAAATATTCATGGCTGGTAGTTCTTGACCCTAAGGAACATTCAGTTAAAAGTTTGAAGGTATTTTGCCCAGTAGTTTCAGAGCAAAAGATTCTTGAAATAGTTTGTGATGACGACGACGCCGACCCCGACGGATGACGACGGACGCCCTTTGGGCAAGGTGAGCTAATAACAGGACTTTTTCCATTGGATTATCCAATAGTAAATAAAAATTAAGGAATGTTCTGCACTGAACTGGAAAAAGTCTTTTAATCAATAATGCCGAGTTTTCAAAGAAAATTTAATAAAGGGCTTCGCTAAAGCACAGCATGATACGACCGCAACATGTCAACACGTAAAGAATTAGTATAAATGTGGACATATTCAGCTTTACCCAATAAAGTATTTGATAATAAAATATACATTACACAGAAATATTGTACCTTCCACAAATACTAGATGAAAAACCAAAAAAAAATAGAATTCCAGCTACCTTGCTTTTTTTTGGGCCCTTAAACCATCAAAACTGTAAAAGATAGAAAAAATCTGTTGATATACAACAGAAAGTACTCATCAAGATGAATTAAAAGAAAAAATCACCATTAAAATTGGATTAAAAAAAGAAATATTGGTCCCTCAAAACGGCTAATTTTGGCCACTTTTATCTCTGCAATGACAAAAGTTACACAAAAATGTCTTTATTGTATTTCTTACTTAAAAAAAATTTGTACAGGTTTCACAGAACTCAGTGTCTCACCTGCTTTCGCAGTTGTCTATATTTCAGTGTAATAGTGGAATGTACATAATTGTTCTCCACATGTTATATATTGATCATGAAGAAGCCGCTGTCCAAGTATGGTAAAAATCCGGGATGGTTTAAGAAAGTAATTAATGTTTTGAAAACTTTAACTGCAGACTGTATGTAATGTTAACTGGGAGAAAAACTAAGTCCATTTATAAGTTAAATATGGAAAAATGGGAAAAAAATTAAACAAAATTTTCCTCTATCTTTTGATAATGAACAAGTTTCTGTCCAAGTTTGGTAAAATTTGGCTTTAGTTATGTCTTTATACTAGGTACCCTAATAGTCCAGTCAGACTAAGTTTTAACCTCAAACTTGTGCAACAGAAAATGTTTTAGTTCTATTCTATAGCAGTAAGCCCCAAATATACACAGAAAAAAGTCTCATAAAATCTAACTTGAAGAAAACTGAAAATCAGCATTTTTAATTTCCTATGGAAATTAACATTGGAAAGGGGAGATAACTCCGCAAAAATGAGTCTTTTTTGTCA
Source organism: Mytilisepta virgata (assembly GCA_028015205.1). Lineage (NCBI taxonomy): Eukaryota > Metazoa > Mollusca > Bivalvia > Mytilida > Mytilidae > Mytilisepta > Mytilisepta virgata. Next base: position 30,642,527 of record CM051511.1, on the reverse strand, counting down.
GTTTTTGGTTGATTACCTTAAAATTCATGTAAAGTATGATACTTTGATGGGGTTATAAGTTTGTATTTGACTATATTATATAATCTTCTGCTCATGTAATGTACAAAACCGAAATGTTATGGGTATTTCTATTTTTTTGCGCATTTTTCATTAAAGAAATTGCAAATTTGTGGCTTTGTGACCATTTTGAAAAAATAATGTGAAAATTTGGTATTGTTTATATCTGTAAATTATATTTGATCAGCATCTACCTTATTTAAAGAAACCTTAAACCACAAAAAGAAGAATATATGCTTAATTAGTTTTATTAAATTTGAGATTCTTTACCTTGACAAGTTGAAACATTTAATAAATGGTCAACTAATGAATTACGAAATCTAGGTTGTGGGTTTATAAAAGATGTGAAAAAAACTTTTAGAGTTGTTTGTTATACTCTAAAGACAGCTAAAATATCAAAAATCAATACATTCTGCTGAATAGAGGCGGTAAAGTTATAATTTTGTATCAATTCTTATTGATATTTCTGCCTTTTTTTGCAGAGTTATCTCCCATTTTCAATGCAAATGTCCATAGGAATTTTAAAATCGTGATTTTTTTATCTTCCTCAAGTTAGATTTTGTGAGACTTTTTTCTGTGTATATTTGGGATATAATGCTAAAGATTAAAACTTAAAAATCTTCTTTTGCAATTACTTTAAGGTTAGGGTCAAATTTATGCTAGATTGACTGGACTATAAGGATCTTTCGGCCTAAGTTTGGCTGAAATTGATCCCGTAGTTTCAGAGAAGAAAATATTTGAAAGTTTACAAAGATGACAAAAAATGCGAAAAATTGTCTTTAAAGGGCAAAACCTCCATAAGGGGTCAATTATTTATAACCATTTCAAACTTTGGATAAAATCTGGAAAAACTCATACTTTATACTTACATTTGTTCCTCATTATGTTCTTTTCATAGTCACTTTTACTGGCTTGCTCCACATTTTTGAATAACTTTCAATGCTGCTTCAAACATTTGAAAAAGAGTTGGTCTGAAGAAAAGAAAGAGAAATTTAACATTTCTGAAACTTCAATTTATACATTTTTTTAAGTTTATGAATTCAGGGGTTATTGGATCAAAGGTCAAGGTCACTGAACATTTTCATCAATACAGAATTTTACTACATGGAATATTTTATATCTAAAATAAAATAAATTATATGTTTAATTGGTCCCTCCGGGTAATCTACACCCCTCCATTTTATAAATTTTCAATTATTTTGAAAATGTGCCTTGAGCCATATCTATTTTTCTTTCTTGTAATGATGAATTAAATTATATTATATATTTATTAGGTTCTGGGGATAAATCTTCCACCTTCCCTTATAAAACAAGAGTGGACACACAAAAATGTCTTGCCTGTCATGTATTTCTAATGAAAGTAAATGCTATCAGTATTCGAAAACCAGAGCAAAACACAAAAACTTAACTATAACCACTGAGCCATGAAAATGAGGTCAAGGTCAGATGACTCATGTCAGTTGGAAATGCACATCTTACAATCCTTCCATACACCAAATATAGTAGACATATTGCATACAGTATTCGAAAAACAGGCCAAAAAACAAAAACTTAACTAATACCACTGAACCATGAAAATCAGGTCAAAGTCAGATGACACCCACCAGTTGGACATGTACACATTACAATCCTTCCATACACCAAATATAGTAGACCTACTGCATACATTATTCGAAAAACAGGCCAAAACACAAAAACTTAACTATAACCACCGAACCATGAAAATGAGGTCAAGGTCAGATGACACCTGCCAGTTGGACATGTACACCGTACAATCCTTCCATACACCAAATATACTAGACCTATTGCTTATAGTATCTGAGTTATGGACTTGACTACCAAAACTTAACCTTGTTCACTGATCCTTGAAATGGGGTCGAGGTCAATTGAAAACTGTCTGACGGAGATGAGGACCTTGTAAGGTATGCACATACCAAATATAGTTATCCTATTACTAATAATAAGAGAGAAATTAACATTACAAAAAATCGTAACTTTTTTTTCAAGTAGTCACTTAACCATGAAAATGAGGTCAAGGACAATGTACATATGCCAGACGGAAACTTCGTAACATAAGGCATCTATATACTGTAAATTCGGAAATTATTTCGATGTTTATATTATTGCGATAAATGCGACAGGGTTGTAATCGCAATAATTTAAATTCGCATTTTGGAATTTTTTTATATGAATGAAGCGTGATTTTTCTCAATATAGCAAAAATTAAAATCGCATTTTGGTCTAAAATGACAATATCGCAATAAAAAATGCCCGCAATAATTTCAGAATTTACAGTACAAAGTATAAAGCATCCAGGTCTTCCACCTTCCAAACTTCTAAAATATAAAGCTTTTAAGAAGTTAGTTAACGCCGCCGCCGCCCCCAGATCACTATCCCAATGTCGAGCTTTCTGCGACTAAAGTCCCCTGCATATAAGTTTTCAAATATCATGAAAATGATTGGGATCTCCATCCTTAATAATTCCTCAATCAAATTATATATTTCATTTGTCCCTACTGGGTGATAGTTTCAATCCCTTTATTTTATGAAAGTTTAGATATCTTGAGAACTGTGTCATCATAGCAAATTTATGAGATACTTTGTAAGATTCTATGGGTAATTTATCTGAAAATGGCCAAACCAGAGGAATAATACACAACCATAATAATTTCACAAGCATACTGTTTTCCACACCAGAAATATGACAGACAACTCTGTGTTTCCCTACTCCCAAAAATTGTACAATTTGGGGAGCATCTGTTGGCAATGTCAACTTTTAACATTGTTTGCCTTTTTGAATATGAACATTCTGTCAGATGGAAAATTCAAATTAAAACAACTTTTGCCATAGATAAATGCAGGCCTAGGGGCTGATGAAAAGAGAATCACTTAATATTAATTTTATCTGGTCTTACTGATCTTAAAATTAAACAGAATTGAAATGAATTTAATGCATACTCAATACCCTTTAAATTACTTTCCCCTCACTTACTGAGTTTAAAAGATATTTATTTATTTGTTTAGTTTGGTTTTACACCGTTTTCAGCACATTTGACTATTTTCAGGCTGCCAGTTTTTTTTTTTTTTTTGGTGGAGGAAGCCAGAGTACCCAGAGAGAACCGCCATCCTTAGATAGGAAAATTTGCAATCCTTGTCAATTAAGATCAGTCAAACACATCCCGCCACAGGTGAAATTCGAATTCACAACCTCTGTACTGACAGGTTACTTGTCATTAGTAGCCACTGAGGCCCCAAAAGATATTTAGGAAATTAAAAAAAAAACAAAGTTGACATTGATAGTGTGAAATGTAATAAAACTACCCTGACTAGATGATCTTGTTAACTTTCACATTAATGAAACTTGCAGTTCTAACATGTCTAAACTAAGTTGATTATTGGAATAATTATCCACACTTGATTACTGACCCCATACAGTTCAACCTTTAAATGTTACTTGTAACATAAGTACTGGTCAGCATGTTGAAGAAGAAAATATTATAAGATAACAACATTTGGGGAAGTTATAAACAATCATTTTATTATGGTATCTGTCTCCTTGCTAACAGTAATGGTGAAAATTAGTTCTTAATGAGGTGATGAAAAGTGGTCAAATAAAATGTGCAAATAGATAAAGGAGGCTCTCATCTTTATAAATTTTCAATTTTAAGAGTCAATAAAAGGTTTTGTAACATTTCTAGGTTGGTTAAATTAACATGATTAAGTTTTATCTTTTTTCAATATTATTTATCTGTAAAATTATTCAATAAAATTCTAATAATATAAAATATTTTCCAATATTTACTATTATGTTTTGTAAAGTTTTATAAAAGGACACTTTTTCAATAACATGTAAAACTTGATTGTCAAAGTTTTTTAAACTGCAATGATTAATAAATTTATATATATTTTGTACTTTGGTTTTTCAAAAATTCTTTGGCTTAATTTGTTCAACTTTTAATTTGTCTGATGACAGTACGTAATTATTAGGAAGAAAGGTGCATTATCAAGAAAAAATTAATTGTTTTAATGTGAATAATAGATGAACTAGTTCAAAAAATAGATAAATATAAATATTTAAGAAGCAAATTATTTAACATTTTGCAAGACATTGATTTACATTTATTTTAAAAAATGACTGGGGAAATAATTCAATTCAAAAACATTAAATGAACTGCATATTTTATACAACTGAACGTACACAGGTGTTATAAATTACAAAATTACTGATTTGCTTTATTTGAGGAATTTAAAAATGTGCACTATAATATGAACCTTTATTTCATAAACTGTGACAATAAAACGATAACTTTTTTAAAGAAATAAAATACATTAATAGAAATTGCTCCATCTCAGATTCCCCTATATTGTCACTTTGCCGAACATGTAAACACAATAGAAACATGGTTTAAATTGGTCACTTTCAGTAGTAATGCATAACAATTTAACCTGTTAGCCAATTTCATCAACAGGTACGAAGGGGCACACAAAGGTGATCAAAGATGTATTTGACACATCTTTTTTAAAAGTTCCGTTTCCTTATCTTTAAAGTGATTTAGCTTATTCATTTTTTTTCTTTCTATGACATCAGTGATTAGAATTTCATATTCCAACAAAAGTAACAATTATTTAATTGAAATCTTTTATAGTTTATCTTTTTCCTAAACTTTTTACTCAAATTTCAAACTTTAATAACCTTAAAATTTATTGATATGAATAAGCTTATTTATCAATTTTTTATCATATATTGGAATATTGGACATTGGCAAAAAGCATTTCAATTCTTAAAACTTGTAGTCAAAATAAAAAGTTTTGTTTGTCGATTTTAAGGCTCTATAGACAAGATATTTTAATGAATTTTCCCATATGGTCCCATGTTAAACTAAGCTCGGCTGTAGTGGCCGTCTTGGTTGATTTTCTAGGTCATCAGACACAATTCTGAAAGAGGACCATCTAATGATTATTGCTGCAAGGTTCCAATTAGCTCAGTAGTTTCAGAAAAAGAGATTTTTAAATGAATTTCCCATAGGGTCCTATGTTAAACTAAGTTCCGTTCTTGTGGCCAACTTGGTTCATCGTCTGAGTCATGGGACACAATTCTGAAAAAGGGCCACACGTCTGGTTCTAACTGGCCATGTTGTTATACATAGGAGAAGTTTTTGAAATTCATCCCCCCTTTTTCTATCTATAGTCATAGCAGCCATGTTGGTTGGAAGTTGGGAATGCTTGAGATATTTTTGAAAGAAGGCCACCCAAGGACCATTCTACCAAAGTTTGGTCCAAATTGGCTGAGCAGTTTCAGAGGAGAAGATTTTTTTTATAATTGTGGACAGATGGACGGACAAGTGATGGCAAAAGACAATATGGCCTTTTAAGCCATGTGATTTAAAGACCAGTCTACAATGCAGGGAATTATGTATCATTATAATTTCCATATTATAAATTTAATAAGTAAAATAAACAAAAACAAAAAAAAGTCTTCAAAATCCCACCCTTAAAATCCATACATGTGCCTATTCTGTATTTTGGCCATTAAAAATGTTGACATTCCTAGATGATCCTAGATCCAACTGCAAAAATAGATTATTTCATTCAAAAATTGCCATTGAATGTAGCTCTACAATTGCTAGATGTTTCTTCTAAATATGAATACTGCAATACAGCATTAATCATGTCAAAGTTTATAAATTTATTATGAGCTAAACATGCTAAAGGAGCTATTATATAAAATGATATAATTACTTACACTGACTTCTCATAACTAATTTCATTTTCATGTATAGGTATTCCCAAAACAAGCTGAACAGTCTGCAGTTATTTAGTAACTATAACATGTATAAATATAAGTCACATGTTAATGAATTTAACAGATTTCTTCTTCACATATATGGGTCAACATGGGTCAGGTACAAAAATGTAATTAGAGGTCAGTTATCAATAGATGTTAGTGCAAACCAATCAGATACTAGATAGACCATCAGGCCTAACAAAAGTTTTAAAAATAGTTTGTGGTGACCAAATAATATGGTGTGTATTTCTGATAATACATATAATTTTAGTTATTTGGACAACTCTTCTTAAACAGAAATAATATTTCATTGAGAATTTCGATTTTTATGGATCAGTTATATAAAGCCTTCCACAGATGTATTCATGTAGATAAAATGATGGTAAGTAATCATGGTAATTATATACATTTTTCATATATTATCTATTTGTATTCAGAAACAATTCCTCAGGAGACTGAAACCAGAATGCTTAAAACTTTTTTTAAATGGTGTGATCATAAGAAATCTATGTTTCAGAAACAAAATGATGAACATTTTTGAATTTACAATTTGCAGTCAACTGAAGTAAAATTAAAAATTTGGTTGTACGTGTACTTATATTACAATGTAGGTGTATTAAATTTTGAGAGCATTAGAATGATTCAGGGACATTTCAGCCAATAAATTTACATTAAATGGGATACTAGGACATTATTTTGTACATGTACATACAAATGATAATGATTAGTGTAACCTGCTTATAACATTTCTTCATTCCTTATTTTTTCAACATATTTTTTAAATCTTTTTTTATGTTAAAGGACAACAAAATATTAATTTTAGAAATTCACATTTTATAATATTATCATAAAAATATGTTCGTAAACCTGGTTAGTATATACATGTATGTCTAGTATTTAAGTGTGTCTTCTCTTCAAGTTTCTGTATGTAACTCAATTCATATATATATATATACATGTATATATTATTAATTCATACAAACAACAAATGAATTTGACAGCAGTCTTAGGCCTATTAATGTCTCTACAATTACCAAACAATCCAGCAATCCATTATATCAATGTTAAGAAATAAATTTAGAGATATACAATTAAAAGCTATTTGAGCATTTAAGGGGAGTGTCATCAGTGATACTGCATTACCATTAGGGTTGTCAATGAAGACATAAATTGGGGGGAAGGGGGTTTGAGCAAATTTTTTTTATATATATGTGTGTATAAGGGTGGGTCTGTGGAGTGGTGTTCGGTCATGCAAAAATGATTATACATGTAAGTACAATGTAATAGGTCCTTATCTTATCTCATCATATGTCATCTATGTAGTCATTACTTGGTTGTTTTATGGCAATGCCATAGTTTGGTTTCAAACTCAAATTTCTTCAATATCCAAACTTAAATTTCATCAGTTGTTAATAGTCATGATATTAATTAAAGCCCATACATACTACATACATGTACAAACTAAAAAAAAAGAAAGAATACCTAATTGCTATTTCCATCTCTTTGATATGGTGTAATGTTATAAATTAAATTAACTTTAAAAGAACTGGTGGTTCATTAAATGCTAAAATTCACTACAGACTCATTCTAAATTGTTTAAGAAATAAATCATGGAAACCATACTTTATTGTTATTTGAGCATGGATTGGCATTATATTTGTGAATAGTTTACCGGGAGTGTTGCACATTCTTCACAATTGTCTCAATTATTAATCCCTAGGATAAAAAAATTTCCTATTTTACAAATAATCAGACAACTAAATTCACTTGAGAGGCCATTCACCAAATTAAATAATGACCTTGGTGCCCTATTAGATGAGTGTGTATGAAGAGTATCCAAGGGAAATAAATTTATTGGATAATTGTATGCCATTTTGCTAAAGTTTGAATTCTCACAGTCCAGTATGAGGACTTCTAAAAAATAACTAGCATGAAAATCAGCTTCGCGGCTGGCATGACTGGTTACGATGTTCAGACTTCAATTATCAATTTTTTTTTAATGAAATGTGTCATAATAGCTGATTTATCAAATCACCCCAAATTAATACCCTTGGAAATGTAAACAAATTAAGAAAGTATTGAAATATCAAAAAGAAAATTCATTCTTACTAACAGACATTCCCGGTAATGTTGTTGAAACAATAAACAAAAACTTCATTATTGTGAAATACATGTACATGTGATTTAAGTATTATTAATATACAAGAATTAAACAGAAATATATACAGTTTATGTAGACTTTACCAGTCGGTTTCGGATTCGGTCTCGGTCCTGATTTCGGCACAAATATTTGAAATGTCTAATACAAGCATGGTTTTCCCAATATTTTTAAGGTGCAACTGAAAAAAAAACACTTAGTCCAACACTTTTTACTTGATCTTTGATAAGGAATAATTTTGTCATTTCATTGATCTGAATTTGAAATTTTGTTCTAGTAACAAATGAGGGAAGGTTTATAAATATATTGATTAATAATTAATTTTAACCATAGATATTTTAATTAATTAAAGGTTCAAAATGCTTCTTTTTCAGAAATTCTAAGAATTCTGCCAACGATTTCCAAAATTTGCCTCATATCTGACAGCGAATTAAAGCATATCAGTTTTGAGTCTGTTGATTGACTTTCGTTTTTTTGGGATGGATTTTTTTGTTCGAAGATCTTTAAGACTGAACATTTTTCAATATTAACTGACAAAATAACTGTTAATTTATGCTTAGAGTGCCTATTTGACAAAGAAAAATAGCTTAAATATATAACAAAAACTCTTATCCTTTTTGCACTTGTTAGAACTGCATTTCAACAACATATCTGAATAATTTCACTTACATTATATTCCATGGTGGTTTCGAATCCCCTTTTTATACTCGCATAATGTTAATTTATACAAATTGTTAATTCATACGCAAAGATGGCTTTAATAACATTTTTGACTATTACTTTAAAAACTAGAAAATGTATCTATAAGATACGGATGTCCCACCCTAAAAACAATATAGGTTTCTGAAAATGAACCTAAACGCAAAACTTAACCAAAGACATGGAGCATGAAATGTAGGTCATAGCAACCTAAGTGTTACTGAACTGTGTTGTACTATACAAGAGGACTGTAGTGGTGAAATATCATTGATGATATATTACTATAGGTTTCTGAGAAATGAACCTAAACGCAAAACTTAACCAAAGTCACTGAAGCATGAAATGTATGTCATAGCAACCCAATTGTTGCTGAACTGCGTTGTACTATACAAGAGGACTGTAGCGGTGAAATATCATTGAGATATTACTATACATGTGGGTTTCTGAGAAATGGAGCTAAACGCAAAACTTAACCGAATCGGGACGTATGTACTGTACGTACAGGACAAGGGTAAATCTATATGCCCCAGTCACAGTTGTGGCAAGGCATAAAAAACAAGCATTCTGAAAGTATTTCTGGGCAATACAATGTCCCCTACCGGCTTGAGCTGTGAGAAAACATGCAAAATCTCCTTGAGTATGTGATTTGGATGAAGACGTATGGACAGACTGACTTTATAAAATCCTGAAACAATGTTTGTAAGGGGTACACAATAATTACCCGATCAACTGTCTCTGTAGCTCATTATTATAAGCTCACATACATGTACCAATAATAGGATCACTTGGTAGAAGGGTTTTCAAAAAAAGTCCAGAAAACTAATATTTGATAATAATTCCTATTTCCTAGGGTTATAACTATCACAATCATTATATGATCAGCATAAAATTCAATCTTGATGGGTACTCTGTAGCTCATCATTATGAGCTCACATACCAAAAATAAGACTATTTGGTAAAAATGCCTGCTAAAAAAGTGTGGAAAACTATTATTTAGGCAATAATTCCTATTTTCAAGGGCCATAACTCTCACAATAATTATTCGTGCTGTGTGAAACTCAAACTTGATGAGTATCTCATCATTATAAGCTCAAATACCAAAAATAAGATCACTTGGTAATTATCTGACTTGGCCATCCTCAGTAGACAAATTGCTCTGGACACAGAATCCCAAAAGGGATCAAAAGCTTTTGATTATCTAGTTGATAATCAAAAGCTTAAAAATATGCTAGCTAAAGGCCCCAAATACCGAGAACCTCAGCCAATTAATTGGAAATACAATTTCAAGTTACTTATGGATTCGGTTGAGGACTATGCCAGAAAATGGACTTCAAAAGAACAGGAGCCTGCTGACACACTTTCAGAGTGGGTGAAGGCTATTAGGTCAATGATACAAATCAGAATTAAAAGCCTCCAAGGGTCTATGAGCACTAAAGCTATATCCATCTTTAAAGACCCTAAGGTTGTTGAAAACTTGACTCGCCTCCATGACAAATATGTAGTTGTCCCAGCTGACAAGGCCCCCAATAACATCGTTTTTGTTTGTAAGAACTATAATTTTGAGTGTCTTAGAAACGAATTGGGAATAGATAACACTGCGGGTAACCCAACTTATACACCGACCACACTCACTAAGCAGGAAGTCCTTGATAACCACAAGACCGTTCTTCATTCCTTTGGCATTTCTACAAAGGACGAAGAAATGGACCTTCCTGCTCTTTATTGGATTCCTAAACTACATAAGAATCCGTTTAAACAAAGGTACATTGCTGGGTCAGCTAATTGCTCTACAAAACCTCTTTCAAAGATTTTAACATCCATATTGACATGTGTTAAAGAGGGCCTTCAGAATTACTGTGAAACATCATATTCCACCAGTGGCGTCAATCAGATGTGGATTCTTAAAAACTCCAAAAATTTACTTCAATATCTAAAATCAAAATCTTTGGCTACATGCAACAGCATAAAAACTTTCGACTTCTCTACACTCTACACTACCATACCACATTCTCAATTAAAAGATCGCTTAAAGCAACTAGTTCATCAATGTTTTTTCAAGAAAAATGGGACACGCAGGTATAAATTCCTTGTTCTAGGTAGAGAAAAGTCTTATTTCGTGAAGAACCACTCTGATTCTGACAAAAAGTATTCTGAAGATGAAATTACAAACATGTTTGATTTTCTCATAGACAACATATTCGTTGAATTTGGCGGTCTAATTTTTCAACAAACAATCGGCATTCCAATGGGAACCAACTGTGCTCCTCTCCTCGCCGATCTGTTTCTGTACTCATATGAAGCGGAGTTCATTCAAGGGTTACTACGTGAAAACAAAAAGAAACTAGCCCAATCCTTTAATTTCACTTTTCGTTATATAGATGATGTGTTGTCGTTAAATAACGACAAATTCCAAGACTTTCTACATCTTATCTACCCCAGTGAGCTTGAAATTAAGGATACTACAGATACACCAAAGTCCGCTTCATATTTGGATTTGTTTCTTGAAATAGACTATGAGGGACGTTTGAAGACAAAACGTTATGACAAACGTGATGACTTCAACTTTCCTATTGTTAATTTTCCCTTCTTAAGTAGCAATATACCAGCATCGCCTGCATATGGCGTCTACGTTTCTCAGCTTATCCGATTTTCAAGGGCATGCGTGAGTTACCCTGACTTTCGACAAAGAGGATTACTGCTGTCACAAAAACTTCTTAACCAGGGTTTTATCAGGGATAAGTTGATGTCATCACTTAAGAAATTTTACGGTCGTCATCATGAATTGATTGACCATTACAGTGTTCCAATGTCTAAGATGATGTTGGACCTGTTCCCACTGTCGTAACCTTTCATGCGCCTCCTACGATTTGTGACTTCTACCGGATTGACTTTGTTGAACTTCACGACGGGTGCCGTATACGGAGCAGGAATTGCTTACCCTTCCGGGGCACCTGGGTTCACTCCTGGCTTTTATAGGAGTTCGTGTTGTTCATTGTTTTTAGTTTTCTGTGTTTATTTGTTGTGCTTGTGGTTGTTCGTTTGTCTTCCCGGGTTTGTCTGTCCAATGGATTACGTTTTGTTGATTGCTCCTTAGGTATATTTGTCCTTTTATAGGTAAAAAGGTTTGCCAAAAAAGTGTGGAAAACTATTATTTAGGCAATAATTTCTATGTCCAAGGGCAATAACCCTCTCAATAAATATCCGATCAGCTTGAAACTCAATATAGCTGGTAGGGGACTTAAAAAAATGTTCAAATGAAAATTAAATTTTACAACAAGAGGCCGGAAAGTTGAAGTCAAATGAATCCTTTATAAATACTATCACCACCGTCTCAACTGCATAGCATCTTTTTTTCACTTTAACCTTTTTTAATATAATATTAGGATACCTTCTCCATCAGTAGGATCTGTGGCAGTCAGCAGGCCCGGTGAGCAGGTAACATTACAGTTTTTAACAGTTACAATGTATAAACTGGCAACGATGAAGATAGGAGTCACTGCATCTGAGGGAAAGTAATCAGAGATAACGTGATAAGCAGACGGAGGCGCGAAACCTGTAGCTGTGCTAAAAAGGTTCTTCGTGAACATCGATAAATATATAAGTATGAGAAAGACCCTTTAAAAGAACATATTTTTTTCACAGGTAATTTTAATGAAAATGATCTACTGAGAACATTTATCTGTCGAAAGGGGCTTTAATCAGAGACAGGGCTGGAAAAAAATTCCTGTCATGGTGATATTTTAGACCGGCTAACTTTTTTTGTTAGCTCACCTGGCCAAAGGCCATGTATGCTTTTGTCATCACTTGGCATCCGTCTGTCCGTCTGTAAACTTTTACATTTTCATTTTCTCCTGTGAAACCCCTGGACCTATTGAACCAGGGATCATATAATACTATCACAACATTATGGCATTAATAATTTACCCTCTGGATCAATTTTACGAAATTTGTAATTGAATTTTTTCACTCATGCTTACAAAATGGCGTATACCAGAAACGACCGGGTGATCCCAGAGATGGATATGAATTATTTTCACCGAGTCGCAGCAAGATCTGTCAATTTACAAAGACTTTACATATAGATTCATGTCCCCTTCATATACAGTTCCTGATTGAACTGAAACTTGGCCTGTAGCTTCTATGGAAGGTCCTTTACAAAGTTTGCATAAATCAATCTAGTCTGTCAAATCAAATCAAAAGTTCGTGACTGCCAGTTGAGCGATACAGGCTCATCCCACTAAGCCTCTTGTTTAATTACAGTCTGGAGAATATTGAGGCATATATTTCCCCTACCTGCCTTCTTTAGGTTAAAATTAAAATTCAAAATGAATCACCTTGTCAGATAACGTATACTCATCTGATCACTCTGGTGAATGACAAATCACCCCACTTTAAACTCTCCCCAAACAATAAAAATCAGCCCCGTACTCACGCTAAGAGTAAAATAATAGCGACAAAGTCACGCCAATTCTTGTTTATAATATTTATATTCTTTGAAGACTTGATTGAATGATAATGAGTAATTGGGTTAATGCAATTTAATCAATAGAAGCTGATGATGATCAATAAAAGTAATAACACAGACTTTGTATTTTCATATATACTTTGTGAGTAGTTTCTGAAAAAAAATTGGCTTTGAAAATTGTCTATTATATTTCATTCCCAAAATGGGGTACATTGTATGTTGTCCTGATACCCTAATGGGCCAAGCTTGTAACTGACTTCTCATGGGAGAGTAAATATTAGATTCTCAGTTGGAGCAATTTACTATTAGATTCACAGTTGGAGTGCATGAGTATGAATCTGTTTTCACAGTTGGGTGAGTTTGTGAGAAGTGGGTGTGAGTTGGGGGGGGGGCAAGTTGTCTGGCATTCGTACATTCAATGACCATATAATTGAGTCGTGACATTTGTAAATTCCCCAATACAATTCGCATAACACTTCATTTCTTCAAAATACTTATAGTCCTCATGTTATTTCTTACCCTATAATTAAAAAATTGTTACAATCAATTTCAGAAATATATAAATTTTGTCTAGATATTTTTAAAATTTTTCTATGATCTGTTATTCCGAATTTCGGGAAATCTTTATTTAAATGTCAAATAAGATATTTTAATGGTGTCAAAAAAAAGGTTTAATGGAGAAAATGCTGAGCAGAAGTATTTGTATTTTAATACAGTGGTTTAAAAAAATATAATATTTTATTGCTACATGTATATGTATCTATCAGTATAGATTATAGTTGACATTTTTGTTTTCTTTAATTAGCATTTTTGTTTTCCTCGTCCTGAAGTCCCTAGTTTTATTTTTATGATCTAAAAAATCTGGGGTCTGGAGAGAAGATGCAAACACATGTTTGGAAAGTTTATTTTATTTTATTTTGTTTTGTAAAATGATAGGGTTGGCTTTCCCCTTAAACAGAAAATAAAACAAATCTGGCCTAATATTTATCTTTTGAAGTTGCAAACATGTCAATCAAATACACAGGATACATCTACACTTGGTATCAATTATCGGTCTGGTAAATTGGCATGGCCTGTTAGTTTTGAGAAGTTAATTTTTACACAAATAATAGTTTTGTTACAAGGTTTACGGCGGTATTTAGAATTGGGATTGTCCAGTTGTCACAGAAAATGTTTAATGTTAAAACAATAGGGAAAATTTTGGACCAACCCCTTTCAGCCGGTATTAGAGAGAATTTGTTATTTCAGTTAATTTTCACTATAATATAATATATTACTGTTAAGTGTAGGTTTTTAATTGAAGGTGAGGTACTTCATATCAGATTGAGAGTTTAATTCAAGACATAGGACCAGACATGCAGAAGGTGAATGTGAAACCAGCTATCAGCAGTGTTGATATTAATGAACATTTGGACTAATAAATCTACATTCTCATGTCATACAGTATCAAGTTAGTCAAATTAGCTTTGTAGTCTGTGTAAAAACAGGTTTTACCCAACTGCAGTCCATATCTGTTATCTTGTAATAGTTAAAGCCATTTTCATATTTGTTAAGGTTGTGTAGCTTGTGGCATAATGGGCATAATGCCATCTCAGTCAAACATGTACATTATACAGATTTCGTGTTCAGTTTCAAGTGTAACAGCCCTTTCCTAAGCCACCTGTTTCTTTGACTGTACCCACAGTGTGTGTGCAGCTAGTAATGTTTTCTGCCCTCTTCAAGATTGTGGCCGGGGCATACAGATTTACCCTTATATGTCTGTACATCCGTCTATTAATTGAATTTTTCTGTTTAAGTCCATTTCTCAGAAATCCATCGAGATCCATTAATGATATTATATCTGACACTAATCTTTTTATAACACTGAAAACAGCTACATTTAATGCATAAGTGACTCTTTGAAAGTTTTGTATGCATGTATGTTATATCAATGATACTCCATCTGAATAATCCTTTATATGATATAAGAGATTTCACCAACAATTGGGTCATTATGACCTACATTTCATGCTTGATTGAGGTGGTAAAATTATTGCATTTATATGTAGGTCCATTTCTCAGAAACCAACTATTACACCACTTCATTTTATCTAAAACAAAATCAGCAACATTTGAGTCACTGTATTTTTAAAGAGCCTATGGTAATAAAATGTATTTTAATGATATTTCACAGCTACAATCAACTTATATACAGTATAGTACAAAACTTAGCAACATTTGAGTAATCATGGTCATTATAAGATGAAATTTATGCTTACATGACTTAATTTGATTTTTTACATTTTAGTCCATTTCTAAAAACCTATTATGATATGGCAGTGAAAAAATAATCAATTTTTTTAGTTCATCATAATCAGCAACATTTGAATGAATATGACCTACATTGTACATTTCATGCATGAATTTAAGCCTCATTCTTTTTCATAGGATATACATGATATATTTATATTTTTAATATAAGTAGGATATAATGTGAAAATTTCATATATCTAAAATATTTCTTAAAATTGTTTCCCCTCAAATATAAGTCTTACTGTTTTGGTGTACTTTGTTCATATTTTGATTGATGGTAAACCAAAAATGTCTTATTCATTATTTATTTGTTATGATTTTTCTGTTCTGTTTTAGTACTGTAAAGAATATAGTACGGCTTGCTGAGACAGAACAAAACATGTACCATGCCAGGGTTTTAATGAAGAAATCATTAGGTAATTAACACTTCACTGTATTATGAGATACAGTATTATTTTATGTTGGAAAACAAGGTTTAAAAATCAGATTTAAGAAAACATAATTGTATTTCATTTCATGTACTCGAGTTAAATTTTTGTAATATGTAAATATAAAATTCTTTGATACCAATTTTGATGCATAAGATTTGCAAGATGTGCACATTTCATCGATTTACGACTCATCAGTTGCACTCAACATCTAAAATGATGAAAAACATAAACAACAATCCAAAAAGTTGAAGAGAATATTCATTGTCTGTCTGACATATGTCACCTTTTCATGCTTCAACTAAACATGAGGTAGGCCAGAAATGTTTTGCATTTGCACCAGTTTATTTTATTATTTTTTTTTATGCTGAATAATGCTCTTATATCTTAAAAGTTAAATTTATTAAAATACAATGTTGGAGTCTTAAAAAATGTTCATGCTAGGTGTTACTACAATTTTATAAAGCTGTTTTTAAAAATACGGAATTAAGGCTAATTTTATGTTTTATATACATAAAAAAAAAAGAATCTGTGATATATCCTTGTAGATTATTCCTTCCAGATGGATCAGTTCATTGACAAAATACCAGTTTATATCATGTGTAGAAGTGATCAAGAACAAAGGAATTACTGATGAACAGAACTGGATTTTTAATGTATCCACAGTCGTTTGAATTTTAGTGATAAAAATATTCAAATAAGGAAAAAAATATAGTAATATATATAAACGACTGTGATGTATCTTATAAATATGAACATATCAGATTCAATGTAGAGCTGTTTCATAGTTGATTGATATGCTAAATATTGATTAATGTAACAGCTAGTATATACTTAGCAAGGAAACACAGTTACAGTTTTCTTACTATACAATTATAAATGGTGAAAAATGTAATATTCCAAAGACCTGCTTATATCTAAACAGTTATTAACTGAAGGAATTTCCCACAGTAACACTTTCATTTTCTTAATACATATTATTCAAAAGTCTAAGACTATAAATACCTAAAATCGTCTCTAGATGTTTGAACAAAATTCTGAAACCACTGGGCCAATTGGAACAAAAGTTTGCAGCAATGGTCCTTAGGTGCTCCTCTTCCAGAATTATATCCGATGACCCGGCCCGTCATCCAAGATGGCCGTCAGAGCTGCACATAGTTTAACATTGGACCCTACGGGAAATTTACTTAAAGATCTTCTTGTCTGAAACCACTTGGCCAATTGGTACAAAATTTAGCAGCAATGGACCTTAGGTGGTGCTCTTTGAGAATTGTATCCGACGAACCAGCTCAGCATCCAAGATGGCTGCCAGAGTCGAACATAGTTTAACATAGGACCCTATGGGGAATTTAATTAAAGATCTTCTTGTCTGTAACCAGTTGGCCAATTAGAATAAAACTTAGCAGCAATGGTCCTTACGTGGTCCTCTTTCAGAGTTTAATCTGATGACCTGGCGCGTCATCCAAGATGGGCACCAGAGCCAAACATAGTTTAACATAGGATCCCATGGGAAATTAACTTAAAGATCTTCCTGTCTGACTCATCAGTTGTGCTCAGTGCCAAAAATGTTTTAAAATGTGCAAATGAACCTCTAGTTCAATGTTATTTATCCATAGAAAATTGAAAATAGAACTTAAGCGACCTTATGATGAAAAGATTTTGGGAAATTTCCTGAAACGTTAACTGTAAAAAAAAATACACAATAATGTCAACTAAAAATTTTCGGGAAATTTAGCTGATGTTACAAATAATGTAATATGATGCATAATACTGCATCAAATTAATTTTTTAATACCACAACCTGCTAATGAGGAAAAAGTTTCGGGAAATGTCCCGAAAACTTGTTCGAAAATTTTATCGGGAAGTTTCCCGAAAAACTTAGAAAGATTCATTTATTTTAAAGAAATGTACATATAATATCATTGAAATAGCTATGTTTATAATGCAAATAGTAGAACTGGTACCTGTTTTTAATGAAAACTTATCAAATTGCTATGATATTTTGTTTTTTCCATAGTTACGTACTTACAATTATTGCATCCATGGTTTTTTGTTTGAAAAGGGAATAAAATAGAATTTCCCTTTTTAAAATAAAAGAGCTTGTTTATTTTACGTAACGACAACGTCACGTTTTGGTTGCAGCAACGTTATACTCAAACGTCGCAAGGACGTAATTGTGTAGGGTTGTTTAAACGTCAATGTTACGTCAGTGTCGAACTCTAAGGCAGCCTCCAGGTGACCTTTCCACAACGTTTCAATACCGTAACACAACCATTTGACAACGTTTATAGAACGTAAATAAAACCAAAACTCAACATTCCCATGACACGTATTGGTTATATCCAAATATTGTAATGACGTAAATTTGTAGGGTTGTTTAAACGTCAATATTACATCAATTTCCAACTACAAGGCAGCCTTTAAATGATGTTTCCACAACTTTCCATAACCTAAAACTAGACTTCGCCATCACATTTCTACAACGTTTATAGAACGTAAGTAAAACCAAAATGCTAATAATTCCCATGCTTTTTTTTTCAAACGCCTAAATAACAAAGCATTTGTGGTCTTAAATTGGTTTTTTTGTGCTCATATAAAAAGCAGCAAAGGACCATAAGCGCTACTATCTATAAATTCTTTAAACCGAAAGAAGACGTATAATTCCCTCCTAGAATGTTCACACCAATTAACAGAAATTCAACGTTCGTTTTCCTCTTTGCTGCAATTCAATGCCAATAATGGCTTAAAGATGACCACAAAATGAAAATTGAGTGGAAATTTATTTTTTTAAACCACTTCATATAGTTTTTCTCAGTCTCTATATG
This sequence comes from Mytilisepta virgata, assembly GCA_028015205.1. Lineage (NCBI taxonomy): Eukaryota > Metazoa > Mollusca > Bivalvia > Mytilida > Mytilidae > Mytilisepta > Mytilisepta virgata. The sequence goes on along the minus strand of CM051511.1, from coordinate 30,623,818 downwards.
GCTTGATCTTCTTGCAATATTCTGGAAACTGGCTCCTACAAGCAAGAATATATATAATAATATTATGTAAACTCATCATCTGAAAATTTTGAATTATTCATTAAATGATCATAGTTCTTGGTAGAAGTGTTTTCATGAATAACATATTGAAAGATTCTGGATTAAGTTGATAAATTGTCGGTTAACATGGCCATGCTGCTGTTCCATAAGATATCCATGTACACATCGAAATAATAAAGGTGCCAGGATTCATTTGATAAATTGTCGGTATAACAAAGTCAACACGAAACTCTTGTTTATCGATGTCACCTTTTTCCAACATAAAAATTTCTTGTATCAAAATTTCACCCATCTCGAGCACCAGGGTCTCTTCTTTAACAATGCCACCCTCTCGAGCACCCAGGTCTCTTCTTTAACAATGCCACCCATCTCGAGCACAATGATCTCTTGTTTCAGAATGCCACCCATCTCGAGCACCGGGATCTATTGTTTAGCAATGCCACACATCTCGAGCACCAAGATCTCTAGTTTAACAATGCCACCCATCTCGAGCAACAGGATCGCTTGTTTAACAATGCCACCCATCTCAAGCACCAGGATCTCTTGTTTAACAATGCCACCCATCGCAAGCACCAGGATCTATTGTTTAACAATGCCACCCATCTCGAGCACCAGTATCGCTTGTTTAACAATGCCATCCATCCCAAGCACCAGGATCACTTGTTTAAATATTGTATCAATCTCTTGACCTACTTGATCATGTTTAAACTTGAAACTAATCTTGAGCAGCGTGAATGTTTGCTTTCTCAATTGATTTTAGACGCCATGAAAAAACCGAAAAATGGTTAAATTAAAATAAATTCTACTCATAATATAATATTACCTTATTGTATCATTGACTTCAGTATGTGTTACAAAGAGTCAACGTCTTGAGATCACTTGCTATTTTGTGATTTCTGAACAATGGCTCTGTAATGTACATGATGTACAATATGAAGGTTTGTTAGAATTATATGCAGCTGACTTCGGAACGATCACATGATCTGACACCTTTTTGTCATTGTCGTACATTATACCGCTCATCAAAGACCTACGATACTGAATCTGTGAAACTACATTGTATATACATAGGGTATTTGTATAATTCATGAATTGAGATATCTGTTTTGCTTCTTATTTTTTGCGTGCACCCCCTGAGGGGTTCACGCTTATATATTGGCGAGTTTTGGATGTGTCTATGGGCCACTCGATATCTCTCGGCCGGAAGTCGGAATAATATTCTCGGAATGTCTCGAATGTTTTCAATCATTTATACAGGTAGTAATTTTATACGGCTATATTTCAACAATCAAACTTAAACAATAAAGACTTAGTTTGAATATTTAAACCTATTTGCCTTTTCACAAAATATATGTGTTTTTAATAATGTCAATGTTTAAAAGCGCTGTGAAAGTTTCTAAACAACAACGCTATTATATTTGTTTTGATGCGACCCCTGTCCACTGTGTGTATCTAGGTCAATTATGTAAACTAAATTATGTCTGAAGATTTAACCATGTGATATTGCGTATTTTTCATCATAAACTTGGGAGAGAACATTCTGGTATAAATATTTATATTAAATCGGAAAACAGAAAGATAATAATATTATTATTATTATTAAAAGTATTTATTTTTCTGCGTAAATTAATTCATACCGTTTTAGTAAGGTTTTATAAGTAACTGTCATTTAATTGTTTGTTTTGAAAAATATCCATAAAACGAGAAAGGAAGATTTCAAGACGATGTTGATGAAATATACGAATATGTCAAAAAATTTAATTTTAGTTTTGGTTTATTGATGGTAGTTTTTGGAAATTTCGGAAAAGATTTTTAAAATTGAATTTATGTTCATTAAATTTCAATTATTTTTTTATTTCTGGTTTTAAATAACAGTTAAAGTCTAATCTTCAAGTATCTGCATCTTTAACATATGTTGCAATTATGAGAATAGTTTGCATTGTTTTACTTCATAAGAAACCGTTTAAGTGTAAATTGCGTAAGTGTGATCATGAAAGCATGATGTGTCAATATTGTATATAAATAAATAACCCTTTGAAGACATCGCCTTTATTTATTGTTTTAAAATTAAATTAGTTGATAATTACGGACATGATCATCCCAAATACTTTGGTCACTTATGTAACATGAAATATTTTTTTGTTTCCTCCAAAGCATACATACATTTGCTTTTTGGTGGATCTCATTGCCAACATAAGATGTTATTTCAGAAATTATTGCCTGCATTTATTATTGCGATTATATCATTTTAGAATAAAATGCAATATTATTTTTGCTATATTGTGAAAAATCCTGTTTAATTCTTATAAAAAAAATTCAAAATGCGAGTATAAATAATTGCGATTATAGGTCTGTCGCATTTTTTGCAATAATAAAAGCATCGCAATAATTTCTGAATTTACAGTATTATAAATCTTATTTGAAAAAAGTGGTCTTTATTTTTTGCAAGAGGTTATTCATTTGGTTCAGTGGATTGTTGTTTCATTGGCGACATATTTAAATTGTATAGAGTTACCAATATACATCAAACATATCCCTGCCACATTCTGTATGTTTCTGCCTGTAATTAAATGGTTGTTGTTTGTTGCTGTGTTGCATGTTTGATTTTTCGTTCCTTTTTGGGTACATTAATCAGGTCGTTACTTTTCTCGTTTGAATTGTTTACATTTGTGATTTCAAGACCTTTTATAGCTGTCTATGTGGTATGGGCTTTGCGTTTTTTGTTGAAGGCTGTTTGGTGACCTATAGCTGTTAATTTCGGTGTTATAAAGTCTCTTGTGAAACAATCTCGTCGAAATTCATACCAAACGTCTTTTTTATATTTATTTGGTTTCCTTTATTCTTGAAGGTATATCTTATATACTAGCAATTATTAGTCATATATAAAGGTATTTTGATAGGTAAAGCCAAAACCATATTCAAATGTGAGGTCAAAAACTTTAACATTTACACTTAAGTATATGTCCTCATTGCTTACATTACAAATAAAGTATATATGATTGACACAGACAGTCTCAAATAATTATGCAGAATAATTAAAAACATCCAGGAAACAAATTATGTCGATATGAATTTTGAAAGTTAAAATGAATTGAGCCGGAAAATATAGCAGCCTGAGGCAAAGTCATTGCAATTTGCCTTAGTCACTTTAGAGTTTGCAGAAATTGGGAATTGCAATAGGATCAGGAATTTGTACATTAAACACAAAGTAAAAATTATTTACATTCCTATTCACTTGTGCAATAATCTACACACTATTACATATTTTCAATGATGATGTGACAACAAAACTCATCTATATTTATCAGTATCTGATTCACAGCTAATTATTTCAAATCTAAAGCAAATAAAATCAACAAATGTTGGTGACCAATCAGCAGTCGTGGGTTCACGTATTGCTTTTCTTTTTTTAAAGAATTGAAAGCAACTTGTTTTATAAATTTATTAAATTTTAAATTTCCGTTAAATAAGACAAAGACAAAATAAATAACATGTTGCGATACAAACTTACTCATCCCAACACTGCATAAAATACAGGCTGAAATCCCCTTCTTGTCTTTGTTTCATTTGAAGTTGTACTTGGGCCACAGCTGCTTGCACCCAATTTCTTCACCAATCGTCTATGTATGTTCCCTCCAGCATGTTAAGTTGCTTAACGTACGTGATGTTCGCTTTTCAACGGGGAAATATTTATCTACAGTGTATATATCAGTACATGTTAACCGATAAAATTAATAAAAAAAAATTCAAAACTTTTTTATTTCCTTTTTTCTTGCAAAAAAAGTAATACTATTTATACTTTTATGAAACTGTTGTAGAATTAAGTGAAAGGTTGTGTATTTCTTAAATAAATATTCTCAAAATGTTTTACAAGTAATCCATAAATATATAATTTAGGTAATTAATCAATTAATCAATCAAATTTACTTTTATTAATTAAATAAACATTTAAGGTAAAGAACTAGTATTTGCTTTCAGAAAGAGAAATTTAACAATGAGGCAAAAAACTCCTAAAAATAATAAATTAAATAGAAAACTTAAAATGTGACGATATACATTTTAAAACTATGTTAAGTTTTTTTTTGTTTGTTTATCAATTACCAACTAAAATATCACACAATGTACATGTGAGAAAAGAACCACTTTACATAAGTTAATGAACTCCAGGTGACGTGGATGCAAGCGATTTCAAATTCTGAAGGCTGTGTGTTCTTTTTAGCACTCTTCATATTTTAATGAATTATCAAGTTAGGTATTCGATCAAATTAAAGAGAAAAAAGAAAAATAGAAATACATTGAAAATCCAATTCCACATCAATATTTCAAAATTCAAACCGTGATTCCATGCAGTATGACATGTCTTGAACGTTTCGTAATCGATCCTACTGGTCCCACTACATTCTATAAATCCGTTTCAAAACTAATTAAAAGGTGTATGTGTATTTAACGATAAATCAAAGTTAAAATCAAATAAGTAATAAAACCATATCTTTACTTACATTTGTTCTGTAACATCAATTCTAAATCACGCGCTCAGATCATAATGAGCAATACCACGTGAGCAATCTGCACAACAACACACGCTGGTCATATTTCACATTATTCTCTCGCTGATCCAATTTAAATGAGTTTAAGGAATAGAAGTGTAATAATGTGTATATATTTTATTAAATAAAATTATTTTACAATGAAATTCAATAGAAGTATTTCTTTCCAACTAATTTACCGTATCTCATCAAAATTTAATTAAGGTATTAAATAAAATACATGTGCATTTTACTTACATTGAATCCCGGCATGTAATATTCTAAATTTTATACGTCCCTCTTACGTCCATGTAAAGTTACTAACGCATTATGCTCGGGCAAATATATTACGTGTCTGGCTGAAACGTTGTGCGAAAGGTATTTATAAATTCCACTGAATGTAGTATAAAAAAATAAGCTTTTTCGCGTTGTCACAACGTAAATGACCTGTTGTAAAGGCTACAAACGTGTGTATAACCTGCACATAACGTCATAAAAACGTCTCAAAACTTTCGAACCGACAACATCGCCGCTTCATTGTTACAACGTTTGAATAAAAATCATATCGTGACTTTGATGTTGTTTTAGAAAGTACATAAAACGTTATTTCAAACGTTAAAAATATTAACTTTATAACATTATCACAAGGTTAAAATAACTTTTTAAAAAGTGTACAACGTGTACATATCAAAAACGCAACCTGAGAACATCACGACTACGTTGGTATAATGTTGTGAGAAAAGTATGTACAACGTCCATAAAAGGTTATTTCAACGGGAAAAAAAATATGAACCTTCTAACATTATCACAACGTTAATATAACGTTTCAAAAAGAGTTGGAACGTTTTCATCACATGCAGATAACGTCGTTTAAACGTCTCAAAATTGTAACTTGACAACATCACCACTAGGTTGTTACAACGTTGGTATAAACATCAAAACGTAATATATACGTCTTTTATACGTTAGTATTGACGTAACCAAAAACTAACATTTTGACGAGGTGATAGATACGTCGTTAATTGGTAACGTCAGGACTGACCTACTGCCAACTTAACCGTAACGTCGCGATGAAGTCGTGTGTTTGCTAGGTACATGTCAGTATATAATGGAATTCATCACCGATATCAGTAGAATTGCAAAGGTAACACAACCTATTATTCCTTGGTATGTTTTGCCACCTTCCAAGACCACTGGGAATCGGTGATTATCACATCTAAATTTACAAAATAATAATATATAGTTATACAATAATATTGACAAATATTTTTCAAATTTTAATTCATCTTTATATATTATCTATAACTTAATGATTTTGGCGAGCTATTTCATTCTTGTTTAAATTGGTCTTTCAATTTTAACTCGATACTAGATACAATCCATGTTTTATGAAATACGTTTGTCATACCACAATGATCAAAAATATTCTTAATAAATGAAATCCATTTGTTTTCTACTCCATAATTATTAAAATTAACATACAATAACTTATGCAACATAGACGAAATGTTATTTCCATTTGTGTCTTCAAGAACGCGACACCAGAAATTTATCATACGCAGTTTTATCTTTACTGATATAGGATATCTCCCCCACTCTACCCAAGTACTTGTGTGAGACAATACTCCTGTCCATTTTTGGCGAGAGTATTGTTATAGAATTTGATATGTAAAAATTCGTGGAGTAAGAGTAATTCGAGAAAAGAACACTTAAAAAAAGCCATTTGTTATATTCTAGTTCCCAAAATCATTTGATATGATTTCCATCTCATTTTGACATATATAGGGCCGTGTTCACCCCTTCGTGGCCTTACACCTCTCCGGTGTTATTAAATGGAAAATGATGCAGGCGTGACTTTTTTGAAGGAAAAATGTTCATATTTCTTGTAAAGACAAATCATTTTGTGCAAGAACTGTGTCTGTTTTGAACAGATTATTTGGTGAACCGACAGTTGTTCTTGTCAAAAAACGTAATATAACACCTGTGTTGGTTCTAAAGGGATCTTTATATCCTGTCAATTTCAATAAAATGTAAGAAAGAAATAACATGCAATAAAGGCACTCGACACGGGTTTTTAGTAACTCAATTACCTACCATAATAATTCCTATATTTTAATGGCAACACTTCAGAAGATAATTTTTTTCATTAAATGTGATCATGCCTACCGACCAACTTATAGATAGATGTAAGCTAGAAAATATAAAAAGGAGACATATTGTAAAAATTGTCAATTTTTCATTTTTATCTGATTTTTTGCCGACAATTTTCGAAAATATTATTTTTATTTTTCACCTACAACACCGGCAACACCGGCGGGGACTATATGTTTGCCATCGGTCCGTCCGTCCGACAGAGACACTACAGTTTTCCGGACTTTTTTTCAGAAACTGTTTAACCACCTGATCTTATATTTCGTATGTGAGCTTATTATGATGAGATACAGATCAAGTTTGAGTTTCACGCTGAACGAATAATTATTGTGTTTTATGGCCCTTGGCAAAAGAAATTATTGTCAAAATAATACTTTTGGAGACATTTTATAGCAAACGCTTTTACTAAATGACTTTTTGGGGTATGCGAGCTTATAATGATTAGTTACAAATTAGTTTTGAGTTTCACACTGATTTGATAAGTGTTATGAGTGTTATAGCCCTTGGAAAAAGAAATATTGCCAAAATAATAGTTGTCCGGACTTTTTTTTGCAAACAAGTCATCTTAATTTTGGTATGTGAGCTGATAATCATGACCTAGAGATAATAATTATGTACATCTTGCAAACATAGTTTCAAGATTTTTAGAAGTCACTATGTCCATACACTTACGAGATGCGGTGTATTTTCTCATTGCTCAAGCCGGTTTGGGACATTGTATTGCCAAACAACACTTTCAGAACGCTTGCTTACTTTTTGAATGAAATGGTTTTTTTTTATTGTACTTTAAAAAAAACTGTATTTGACCGATTCTATAGAAACCCCTTGCATAAGATCTTTCCGGAGTAAGGACTACAAATATGAAATTTTGTATAATTCGGTAGAAAGTACCCCTTTTCCCGATGACTTGGAGACTTTAGTTTTATACTGGTTTCTCATGAATGCTGCCGATTTCTATTGAACTCTATGGTAGATAGATAAACCCTTTATGTGTTTTTTCTGACTTTTTCGTTTAATAGAGCGACATGATTAGATTAGCAGCTATGAGAGCCTTAGCTAGTTTTACAGTTAATACGAGCACAATCTGACCTTGCTATCTAAATTATGGACCTTACAACCATTTTTTGTGGTTTTAGCACGCTTATTGATAATGATACTGTACTGGCTTTTTAGTTTGGTTTATACACCATAATGGCAGGTATCTAGTGTATGTGCTAAGTCAAAATATCCTGTCTCTCTTTTTGTGTTTATGTTTGTGTTTGTATTTTTTTAAGTCATTTTATCTACGTGGTTTTGTTACTTTACTTCAAACTTATTTCATTCCCAAAACAAAGTACAATTTGATCAGACACAAGTTGATAAACTTAGAATTGTCGTCTCCGTGTTACATATATAAAACATCACATAAATAACAAAAATATGTTGTTCTATCTGTTTGGGTGGCCTTGCTAAATTGGTATGTCATTGTTGACTTTTCATCTTATCCATTTTGTTGTCATAAGCATTCTCTACCAGGACTGATTTGTTTGAATACTTTATACACTTTAAGACTTATAATAGAATTATTTTCTGTATTTAGAAGTAAATAAACAAATTTAAAGAGAAATGTAACTGAATGTTCGATACCAGCAATTACAATTTATTTTAATTAAAGCAGTGTCGTATGTCACCCCCCCCCCCCCCCCCCCTCCATATGGGACGTCAGAAAAATACCAAAATTAATAATGGTATCAGTATCTCACTACAGAAATCTGTTTAAAATTCAAAGGGAGAAACGTAAAAATCGCTGTCAATGATAAAAACAAATAGCTTCATCCATTAATATTTAATTAAAAAAAACTTCCCGCAAGAGTCTTATTAAATTATGTTGCCGAGCGTACAAACAAATACAGTGCATTCGAACAGTAATAAATGGAAAACAATCAACTTGGCCAACGAGGCCCTTATAGAAGTTATAAGGATTGTCAGTCTTGTCATATTGATGTGGATGATAACAGGTGTGTCAAACGACAAGGTGAACAAGATGCAGCATATCAATTATGGAGTGGTATTTGAGAAACAACCAAACATAATTTCTTGTCAGGAATATTGGATTTGTACTTTCATATCTCAGCTGTCAGCAATCAGAACTCATGTCTCGTCCATACAGTAGATCGCATTCATAAACTCATACCACATGTCGGTTTTTTATGTGTCCACTCTAGACCAAAGTGGTCTATTTGATTTTATTGACTCAATATCAAAATCTTTGTTTGCTACTGCAATAGTTGAAGATGTGAATAAATAAAAAAGACACGTTAACATTTTAATAAGAAGAAATAATGAATTTGCAAAAGACATTACTCACCATGATGATTTACTATCTTCATTTATGTCAAAGACTAAAAAGACATTTGATAACATATCTGTGGGTATACAGAATAATTATGAGGGTATCAATAAAATGAGACTGCAAAGTTTGTATCACATTTCCACACAGTAAGTTGAAAATTCTCTGGTTTTCTAGTAAAGTAATTGAATGAAACAACTGAAATTACTTAACAAATGTAAACCCTTCTTATTATTATTCACATAAATAAATACGATACACATCATTCAAATTGATTCATTAGCATAAAATTTCCCATTTCAACATGTTTGACTCCGCCCAGATTATACAAAATATTTTCATATCCTGTACTTATAAATTCAAGTAGTGGCCATGCTACTTAATTACTTAATTTACCTCAATACTTAGTTATCACAAATGATGATAGACAATATGCGAACTACCTGAACAATATGTTACATCATGCACAGGGTAGAAACTCTTTACTGTACACAATCTTTACCTATTTCATCACCAGTTACAACTAGTTGTCCACTAGAATTATTTTATGATGACAAAAAGGCAGTACAGTCTAAATGCAATTTTCGGATCTTAACAGATGTTATACAATCAACAGTCAAGATGTTAAGACCAAACAGTTTACAAGACAAAAACAATTGCATTTTATTTTCCATCAGGTCACAAGATTGAAAAAGATTCTCATGTTGTAATAATTCCAATGTTGTTTTCTATACATCAAATGCATTAATTTCATCGGCTAACAGCAGCTTCCGGTAAAAAGTTATAACTTGATGAATTCCGTTCATAACGTCGTGCGTATGAATGCGTACGCATGCAATATAGTGCATGAGGATAATGTTAATTACAAATGGAAAACGTCATATTTCTGCACTGCTTTGGAATTATAAGTAATAAAGGTTATTTGCACGGAATTTATCAATGTGTAAACTCGGCCTTATCACTTACAAACTTTACATAAAGTCCTTCGCACTTTATTTAGTTTATGGGTGAATCGCCCGAGTTTACACATTGATAAATTCATTCAAAATAACCTTTATTGCTGTATTATACAACTTCCATTATTATGTTCTGTAAAAACTGATTCATTGTTTATACATGCAAAAGTTGGTATATGCAATAACATTACAAATAAGGTCACAGTAGTGAATCCAGTAAATTTAGCACTCATTCAGCAATTGTTCTCCTCTGAAACATACAAATCTATTTTGAGTGACACTACATTCATAGAATCAGTTGATATAACACTTCCTTTTTTTACAACCATTCTTTTTCATCATTCATTGCTCAAGATCAATTTAATTTTGAACAGGATAAAAGCAGCTGCCAAATCTGACAGAAAAAAACATATTCACATCTTTATCTGAACCATTGAGTGATGGTCAGATCGATGACTTGTGAATTCAACACTCATTTGAATAGCTGCAAAGAACATCTCACTCCTCACAACTGTGATGCTATCAATGCTCGCCTTAAAGACATAACAACCATACAATCCCAAACTTTGAGTGAGAGGCAAAAAAGAAAATTCCGCAGAGATGGAATTGAATACATCCATCCTCCTTTACCATCTCAGGGAAAGAAGAAACGAGTACGACGCTTAAACGTAGACCACTAGAGACTAATACACCATCCAACATTGTGATCAATCTTTCCAAACACCAGTTAACGAAAGCTGAAACATCTCTTCTCTCGAGAGGCTTAAATTTCTGTCCTCTACCTGCCCCTGTCAATGCAACTAAATTTTCGGAGGACCTTGACAATATTGCCAGAAGTCTACGCATTAAGGAATATTTCGCGTCGAAGGAAAATAACAACAGTAGCTCGGATAGTGACTCAGACACTTCAGAAAACGAGAACAACTACAAATTTATAAAACAAAGTACTTGGATCCCTAAACCGAGCAAAAATGCCACATTGGAATCATTTATTGACAATTTTAAGTCGGACATTATTAGAAATAGTAGGGAAAACAATAAACCTTTTGACAATCTTACCAATGAAGAACGAACTGCACTAAAAAACTTACGATCCAACAACAATATCGTCATTAAACCTGCAGACAAAGGCAGTGCTGTGGTTGTCATGGATAAATCTGGTTATATTCAAGAGGCTGAACGACAACTTGGCGATGCAAGGTTCTACCGAAAACTAGACTCTGATCCCACAACATCTTTTAGCACAGAAATAACTGATAGTTTGGTAGAAATGCACGACGATGGTTTCATCGATGAAAAAAATCTTGAGTAATTGAAACCAGAAAATCCAAAACCGGGCAGATTTCATCTTTTACCTAAAATTCATAAGGCCAATAATCCAGGAAGACCTATTGTTTCAGCGAACGGTCATCCGACGGAAAAAATCTCGGAATTCGTTGACTTTCATCTTCGCCAACATGTTGAAGACTTACCATCTCACATCAAAGACACAACCGACTATCTAACAAAAATGCAAGCCTTAAATCCACTCCCCTCCGACACGACACATCCCTCTACACGAATATTCCACATGCAGATGGCATTGATGCATGTAAAGAAGTTTGGAATTCCCGAACAGTAAAACATCCACCTACTGAATGCCTGGTCAAAATGCTCACGTTGGTACTAAAGAACAACAACTTCACCTTTGATGGCGATCATTATCTACAAGTTAATGAAACTGCTATGGGCACCAAAATGGCTCCATCATATGCCAACATATTTATGGGCAAATTAGAAAAACAACTCCTTGAATCTTCGATCGAAAAACCGCTTTCCTGGTATAGATTTATAGATAATGTGGAGATGAAATTGAATAAAAGTGACGAGGATTTAGATACTTTCATCACTCATGCCAACAACATACCTCCTAGTATTAAATTTACTCATGAGAAATCTTAATCCAAAATCACCTTCCTCGATACATCCAGCTCACTCACAGATGGCATCATATCCACAGATCTATTTTCTAAGCCTACTGACACTCACCAATAGCTGTCCCCTAAAAGTTGCCATCCTGCTCATTGTACTAAGAGCATCCCGTACAGTCAGGCACTCAGAGTCAATCGAATTTGTTCCAACACAGAAACAACTAAAAAACGACTAAGTCAACTCGAAACCGGCTTGAAGAGAAGGGGCTACAAACACAGAATTATCAAAAAAAGTTTTCAGAAAGCGGAAACTATTCCAAGGAGTAAATTGTTAGAATACAAAGATAAAAAGAAAAATAAAAGGACTCCATGTGTTCTTACTTACCATCCATCTCTCAAAAACAGCTTCATTGTCATTCGTGAGCATTGGAAAACAGTTGAAAAGAATTCCAAATTATCCAAGATTTTTCCCGGGCCTCCCATGATAGCTTTTAGGCAACCCAATAGTCTGCGGAACCTGCTTGTGCGGCCTAAAGTGTCGGATAATAGAAGTACTTCTGGAGAATGTGCTCGTGTGATGACAAACGCTGCAAATGCTGCCTACAGATGCATCCCTCATCAACGTTTCACAGTAAGGCAACCGAAAAGAGCTATAGGATATTTTGCAATGTTACCTGCAAAAGTATGAATGTTATTTACATTCTAGAATTCTACAATGCAGTTTGTAACATTACTGTATAAAACTTAAATGCAAGAAGTTAGAATGAACTAGAAATATGTACTTTTGGAATCGACTGTGATCCCTGCACCGCTTGTAAGTAGTTGGGCCACTTACCTATACAGTAAAAAATATAAAACCTTATTCCCATCCAAAAAGAGTATGCAATCATTCTATAAAGAAATTAAATCATTAAACCTAATGAAAAATGAAAAACATGTTCAAAAGATTAAACTTACAATTTTTGAAATTCGACCTGAGTGGGCCCCCGCTTTTAAAAATGGATATTGCTAATCCTTTTTGTGCAACTCCATATAGTGTAGGAAAATATTGTATATAAGCAAAATGCATACAATGCAAAATGAAAGAGAAGTACATCTCAAAAATTAAATTGAAAATTTAAAATGTCGACCACCTGTTGGTCCCAATTTTAGAAAATTAAAATTCTAAAACCTTACTGCGTACAGTGTTTGACAAAACCGTATAGAAATAAAATGCATAAATTGAAAAACAAAAGACAAGTTCACGTCACAAGCTTAAATTGATAGTTTTCCGATATTCAACCCCTGTTTGCCCCAATATTAGAAAATCAAAAGTCTAAAACCTTATTGCGCATCTGCATATGGTGTATGACAATACCATTTAAAATAAAATGCTGAATTGAAAAAATTATGGAGGAGTTTACATGTGGGTCAAAAGGTTAAATTCACAGTTTTTCGAAATTCGACCAATGTGTGTTCTAATTCTAGAAAATTAAAATTCTGAAACCGCATTGTGCATCTGCTTATGGTGCATGACAATACTGTATAGAAATAAAATGCATATATTGAAAATAGGTCACAAGCTTGAATTCAAAACTTTCGAAGTTCAACCCAAATGAGACCCTTGTTTAGAAAATCAAAATTCTAAACCTAGTTGCGCATCTACGGGTAGTATGCAACCATTCTATACAGAAATTCAATTCCTAAACCCAAAAGTTAAGGAGTTGATGTCTCAGGATATTGTGAAGGACGGACGAACAAACGGGCGGACAGACGGATGGACGGAGACAATCGCTATATCCCCGAACTTTCTACAGAAGTGCGGGATAATGAGGAGTTCTGGGGCCAAGGTTATCTAACGGACCGACAGACGGACCGATTACAAATATCCCCGAACTTCAATCGAAGTGCGGGGATAATTAACAAAAGCTGTGAAGTAAAGTATTACATAACATATAACTGTTTGTCTTACCAGATCCGGGTTCTGTCAGAACAAGCAATTTTAATTGTGACTATTTGTCTTACCAGATCCGGATTCTGTCAGAACAAGCAATTTTAATTGTGACCTAAACTCCTCTTTCATTTTTCAATTTATGCAATTTTAATTAGGTGACATGAGGCAAGCAAAAGGAAATCGCACATGTTTTCCTTTGTGTAAATAATGTTTTTCACCTGTGGGAGCCTCACCTGGGAATGAAATATAATTTGTATTTTACAATTTCTGGTCACTTTTGAGAGTTACCGTTAACAATAAAATATATTTTAAGAAAGGTTGGTTTCATTCCAGGTGAGTGCAAACTTTATTTTTATACAAAGATGTGTTTAATTATTATTATCCCTGCACTTTCAAAGAAAGTTAGGGGATATAGCAATTGTCTCCGTCCGTCCGTCACACTTTCTTGTGACATCAACTACTCCTTCACTTTGGGTTTAGGAATTTAATGTTGATATGGAATGGTTGCATACTACCTGTAGATGCGATAAGGTTTTAGAATTTAAATTTTCTAAAATTGGGGCCCACAGGGGTAGAATTTCGATCAACTGTCAATTTAAGCTTGTGACTTAAATTCCTCCTTCGTTTTGCAATTTAAGCTTTTTTGTAAATGGTATTGTCATACACTATATGCAGATGCGCAATAAGGTTTCAGAATTTTGATTTTCTAAAATTAGGGCCCACAGGAGCATAATTTTGACAAACTGTCAATTTAAACTTGTGACGTAAACTTGTCTTATGTTTTTTCAATTTAAACATTCATTTCTATACAGTATTGTCAATTATCACCTGCAAATGTGCACTAAGGTTTTAGAATTTTTATTTTATAAAGGGGTGGAAATTTGGAAGAACTCACTCATGTTTCAAATTTATTATCCCTGCACTGCGGGGATACTTGTAATAGGTCCGTCTGTCCGCCCGTCCGTTCGGCTGAAATTGATGCTTGTGACCTATACTGCTCATTCGTTTTTAACTTCATGTATTTAGCTTATATTCAGTATTGTCACATACTATATGTAAAGTCAAGAAATACCAAAGGGATATTCGATGGAGAAAAAAATCGTAACAACTGACAAACTCCGGAGAACAACGAAGACAAGACCAAAACAATACATGCACTACAATTAAAAACTAAAAACATATCAACAACATGGACTCCACCCAAAAACCGGGGGTGGACTCAGGTGTTTCGGAAGAGTAAGCAGTCTCTGCTTCCTACAGGACACCCGCCATGCTGTTCATGTCAAATCCGATATGAGGAAGGGACAATATCAATGGAACAGGTCCATTTTCATTTGGGAAACGGTTTTTTCATACCTGTCAACCAAGTCATGATGGCGCCCATAAAACTTTAATAAGGATTACTTCAGCTTAGGAGCAACGTACCCCTGTCTGAGCAACTTTTCTGTCAGAAGTCGGGCTCTGTCCAGGAAGTTAATGTATATGTGCAATAATGTTTGAGAATTTTGATTTTCAAAAATTGGGACCCAAATGAGTCGAATTTTGAAATTGGAAATTTAAGCTTGTGAATTTAACTCCTTATTCATTTTTCATTTTATGCTTTTAATTTCTATACAGTATTGTCACATACTGTATGTAGATGTGTAATAAGGTTTTAGAGTTTTGATTTTCACAACTTGTGGTTCACAGGGGTTGTATTTCGGAAATAGTGAATTTAAGCTAGTGACTTAAACTCCTCTTTCATATTTCATTTAGATTTAGCACATTTATTTGTATATAATATTGTTCCTTATTATCTGTAAATGTGCGAAAAGGTATTGGATTTTGAAAATCGAATAAGCGTTCCAATTTTGGGACCGAAAATGCTTCAGTGGTTTTATTTTTTGATAATATTGTTCTTCACTATGTGTAGCAATTTTGACTCAGGGTTCCAATTTTCAGACTGAAATTGTGAATTGCAAAATTTTCAGTGTTAATTGTTTTTTGTTTTTTGTTTTTTTTTTTTTTTTTTTTTTTTTTTTTTTTTTTTTTTTGCAGTGCGTGGATGGGCATTGTTTATGATGGCACCAATTTCTAGTTTATAGATAGTATTGTTCCTTACTATGTGTAGATGTGCAATAAGGTTTGGAATTATGAAATTCGATTAAGGAGTCCATTTTTGAACCGAAAATAATCAAGTTGCTAATTTGGCCTTGTCTCTGGAACTACTCATACATTTTTTGTTTCAGTGGTTTTGTTTGTTTATAATATTGTTCTTCCCTATGTGTAGATTTGCACTAAAGTTTTGAGTTTTGAAATTCGTTTAAGGGGTCCATTTTCGGTCAAATTGCTAATTTGGCCTTGTTTTTCATTTGTATTCAAAGGTATGATTGTGAAAAAGGTGCACAGGGATACATTATGTGGGGAGTGCGGGGATAGCTTTCGATTCCGACTGCCCTAATCTAGATTTAATCAATGCAATTTACGTCCTTTTAAACATGTAAAAATTCTTAATGATTGCAATGTTCAATAACTCGACGTTATCACTTATTGTAATAATTCATTTCGATATGATATTTTAAAGAACAAGCATAAGTCAATTCAAGAAGTATGGAAGGAACCTATGGAATTTTGAATGTGTATATACGTTCATTTATATTTCAATGGTATCCAATTTGTTGTATTATTTTGATATTTATTTTATTGTTCATTTATGTAAACATTACTTTTATCGAAATGTCGAGTTAACCATCATGCTAATTGATAAATGTTATGCTGTGGTTCATTAATAAGAAAATTATTTGGCAGTAACAAAATAGAGTTATCTCCACGTTCTTTCTTTCTTTTATGAAGGTCCTTCCTTTAATATAAACACACTCGATATGAATTATAAAATGTTTAGATATATGTACACACGGAATCAAGCAATATACAGTTTAAGATCTATAAACAGTGCACATGGGTAAGGCTATTTAAAAACGGTGTACCGAAGGAGCGCACACATCAGTAATGTATTTAAAATCTAAACTCTGTATAGCGCAGACCGGGTGATTGCAAAATTTCGGTTGGATTATAATATAACTCAAGCTTTTTATTTGATGGCACTGTCGGCATTAGGGAGCAACCATTTGATTTTTATGGGGAGTAAGAATCAAATTTGAATTAAAACGATAGGACCAGGATAAAATAATAAGACAGGATAACTTTAGGTATGAAAAAAGGCAAGACCTGTGTCAATCAGGATTTTTGTTGGTTTAAATGAAAATAAAAAATTAGGCCGCAATAGCAGCCGGGGAAAAAATGCAGGACCAAAATTTCGAAAAAAAAATAGGCGGGACGGTTCTCTTGCAGTGAAGGGAGAGTCACAAGCCAATAAGAAATGATCCAGGGTTTCATCATCCTTCTTGCACAGTAGACATGTCGGATAACATCAATTTGGTTGAATATGACACGATTGCTTTTAAGTATGTATGTGCCAGTTATGATCTTTAACTTGGTAGACAGTCTTCAAATATCTTCTGCAGAATTTTGAACACTGCATAGAGCCTGATGCATATGCCCTCGTTGAAATTGTTCCGTCGAGGGATTTGTATTACGTTTTTACTGAGAACATAGTGATCCAATATGTTATCCAATATGAAACAACTTACCTTTTCACGGACCCTTTCCATAATTTCTTTGTTGGTGGATTTTCCAATAATACATATACAGTTGGTAAATTATATTTTGTAAGAAGAAAACGGATCTTACTCAACCAGCTATTTTCACTACTCTCCGACATTAAAAACTGTCTTTCTGAGAGTTCTTTTTCTATTGACTCCTTCTGATCGATACATACTTCCAAATACCCCCTAATGCAATCCTGTGTATTCTATTTACTAGATGTGTTGTTCCTGATCTAGACAACACAATCAAATGTCCTATTTCGGAGCGATAAAATTTGTTTCAAGCTTTTCCGGTTTAAAGTTTCAAGCGGGGCTAAATATTTCGTATCTGGTAGTAGAATTTCATACAGTAGAAAGGGTAGTTAGTACATAAAATTTACAGATTTTTATGCCTGCCACAGGATTTAAACCATCTTTTCCCATACAGTACTGTTCCCATTATGCTATACATTGTTCTGCGGACTTTGCTAATATTTTCATCTACTTGAGCTCTGATTGTTTTACCACTGATTTTATTATGGTTTATACCGAGTTGCATGGTTGTATTTGCATTTTGGATTTTTGTATCGTTTAACACAAATTCATATGGATCATTGCTTGATTTTAAAATTTTGCATTTCACCGGTTGAAGTGTGTACGTTTCCTGAACACTGGTTTCCACCAATGAGATCATACTTTGCATTCCAGTGGGTTTTCGGAGGGTAATGCAATAACATCTGCGCAAGTCAGAACAGGACAATGAATGTGACCGGTGTATGCTCCTAATGCACTTTGTTCTACTTGATTAAGAAAATCATAAATATAAATGTTGTATAACTCAGTAATCAGAAATGCAGCCTTGTATAAGTGGTTCTGAAATTTCGTTTTCCAATTTGACGGATGTTTTGGGCCCCGACACTTAGGTAATAAATCAGTGCCCATAAAGTTTTCTGTATAGGCAAGGGTGGTGAACAACATCAAAGGCTGATTTCGCATCAAGAAGAGCAATATAGAGAGGTTTTTTTCATCAACTGCATTGACACTTATTGTCATTAGAAACATAACGTCAGAACAGAAATTCGTACAAAATGCGAGAGTTCATTTCTTTAAAGGCTAGCTGGTCAATATTTTAAATATCAACAGAGTTTTAGTAGCTAAGGCAAATAGAAAATATTCACGAAAAGGTTACAAGTTCTGATTTCACGCATAAACCAAACAGCGATATGCGAACACTATTCGCAGGAATTTGAATGTTCGAACCCTAGGTATTTCTTATTCATATTAAAATAGAGTAGACTGATAAACATTAACAATGGTTTTATTGATCCGTGTTAATAGATTGTCAAATTCCATAATTGATTTACATGTACACGCATGTTACACATGTACAGTAAACGTATATGCATCAATCATTTTTAAAAGGTTATTAAAATTAAAATTAATTAAACGTTATTTTTTATTTATTTTTTCTTCTTTTAGTTACATGTACTTTTTTAAAATTCAATTGCATACTTTGTTAAATCATTTAAACTTTCATTATTTATCATTACTGATTTGCGATGGTCATACGATCGTCGTAGCTATGATTACGATCAATCTTACGATACTTTCGAAAACCTGGCCCCTGCATTTTATATAGCAATTTCAATCCTTGATAATTTATGCAACTGAATATAGATAATTGTAACCGGGCTTCAAATAAGAAGACTTCCTAGGGTTCCAAGTTTATTTACGTATACTATGCATATCATAAAATAGCCTCTGAAAAATTAACATCTAATCACAATTAAAATAACAAATACACAAATATTACCATAGGTACTGTCAATTAATAGATTCAAATAGAAACTATATGTATTAAATAATTTCATATACATCTAGATAGAAATTACAACTATCACTTATATATACACGTAATCGTCATGTTATCGTTTCAAGAACATGAGTTCTATTAAAATAGTTCATTCAAAATCAAGAAAATTACTACAATTTTCATTCACAATATTAATCACAAAATTATTCAGACAATTAAGTGCAAGTAATTAGCCATACTAAATACTAAAAGGTTTAAAATAATAAATATGTACCATCTGTTTGACAAGAACTGCACAGAAATGCATTTATATAGTCTGGTCAGCTACAACTAACATCAAGCGTCAGCCAATACATTTAATAAAGTAACCATACCTAGACAATAGATAAATCAATATTTACCCACTTGTAAACTTCTTAGAACCCAATATGAATTCTATAAATAGTTTTCATTACAAACTCAAAGTTAAAAGAACATAATATTTTATCCTCAGTAATTTACAATTGAATATTACTAAAATCTAAGCATTCTTTTACCGAAGTTTCAATAAAATGCTTTACAAATACTTCAACTTTATGTAACAAATTTGACCAAAAATGAATAGTAAAAATATAACAAAAAGTACTTACATACAGAAAATAAATATTCGACACACACTCTTATAAATTCAACTAGTAAATGGGCAAAGACCCAAAATTACATGGCTATTTAAGACTGAATAAAAAACTAGTTCTGACCTCAAAAAGTCTATGTATAGAAATAACCTGACTGACCATAACTATATAAGGGAATAAAAAGTGTATTCCAAGCTAATGAATAATTATAAGTTTCGCTGATAACCTAATAAGGTAATGAAATATAACTTGACACAAAGTCTATTATAATAGTAAAATGTGCTCACTGTCGAGTAACTGCATTCCATCGTAAAACTAGATAATATACCTGTAAGAAAGTTTAGTTAATTAAATCTGGTGGAACTAAATATTAAGAGTGAAACAAAATAAACTGAAATTCAAATGATCGAATTATAAAACAGATAATGGAAAATATCCTGAAACAAATACATGTATGTTTAATATGGGAGATAACTCTAATCTAGCAAACCAAATACCTATTGACCATATTAATAATCTGTAAAAGCAAGTACATTCATATAATTAAACTCAAATATTTATTCAAATAAATAACAAGACTTAAAATTCAATACGGGCACACAATCAATGTTGAATTATAATCTTTTAACATTCTTGTAATATATTACATGTAATTATAAACTTTTGACATTGTTTTTAGAAAGATTGGTTTTCATCCCAGCCATATTGATTAAGGCATAATATGGACAACTGGACAACATTGATTGTGTTGTCTACATACTATCAGTATATCGTCACAAGCTCATATTACTTATTATTTTAAGTACTAAAATATGTAGTAACAATTGTTTATTTTGTAAAATTCACTGTGTTGAATAGTAGTCTCTCAACAGATTTCTTTAAAACAAGCTTTTATGACCAAAGTGAAATTGTGTATTCACATTAGGTTATACAAGTCAAAGGGTATCTTTAAAGGGTCTAGTATACTGGATTCTATAATCCAGTCTTCACTACAGAAGCGGATTTTGGACATATTTAAAACATATTTTGAATCGACAAATTTTTTATCTATTGCAACAGACGTATTGCAACAAACATTGTAGGCATGCCGTATTCAGTTAACGATGCCCGCCATTTGCAGTGTAGGTGCAAAATCCAACATATAAAGTCCGAGGTATCAAATTCATTAAGACGACAAATCTGGTAGAAAGTAACCTAAGTATTATTGAATGAATTTGACTGGCAAAAACTCCAATCGTTGTTTCAATAAAATCAATATGTCCTGTTGCTTTGTTATTCGTTTGACTTTATGAAATTTTTACATAAAATATCATCTCTTTTTACATTGCAGGACAAAAATGAAGTGTTTGTTAGTTTCTGCTTTACTATTAGTACGCCTTACAGGTAAGTGGCGGCTAAATATTAAAGAAAGGTTGTGACTTACGGGTAAGAGTTGTTTTTGTCATTTTTCAAAATTCAAAAATAATAGAATTACTAAGGGTTCATTCCTTGTATTGCACATGGTAGATCTCATTAGCTGAAATTTGGCTTCCTATTTCGGTATTTTTTGTTATGAGTACTTCTTGTTTTAAAATAAGTTTGGTTTTTGGTCTTCCACATGTTTCGGTTTTAATGCTGCTGATGAGAGGTAACTCCTTGAAATTCGTCGTATACAGCATAGTATAAATTTACTATATCTAATATTACTATCTTTGGATTGTTATTTTTTAACTGTGTGAGTGAGCTAGATATTTCATTGTCATAAAAACGATTACAATGTATATCAAATTATTTTACTGAGAGCAGTGAAGTTAAAGTTTTATCGTACCTTTTAGAAGGGCAAAATAAATAAATTGCTTATCCTTCGTCTAGATGCACTGTGCTATGCATTTGGGGAATGGTTTTATTTCAGACATTTTTCGGCGTCGGCTAAATATCTTCAGAATTTGTTAGCGTAGCAAATGCCTTTAGTACTTTTCAGTTCCGGTTCAGGATTGTTATGTCCTTGACATTGACTGCTTTATCACTTTCCATTTCTAAGTTTAATTTGAAAGTATTGAAAATTTAATATGACACTTTGAAATCAGATCAAACATTTTTCCTTCTGTATAAAGTGACGGGTTCCATCTGTTGCTTTTAAAATTGGACAGTTGGGTATGTAGTAAAAAGACAACTACTAATAAGTCCTACATATTTATAAAAGGTAATTTCACGAGTATATGATTGATAAAATTTTATGGATAGCTCGAAACTTCACAGTAAACTGAAGATCGAGATTAAACTTAAAGATTATCCTTACTTGAGTTTGGATTCCTGTTTGTTTTAATTGTTTTAGTTTTTGATGTTTGTGCTTGTTTATTCGACATTATATCTTTAACCGGATTTCCAAAATTTTGATCTCGAGCGCTGCTGATGAGTTGTCAGTCAAGGAAATGGCCATACAGAGCATCAGATTTACCATTACCATTACAAGGAATAAATTTAAAGAATCGTCAACATTTAACTAAATTCAGAACAAGCAATTACAATGTATTGTCTATTAATAAAAGTGGGTCGTTGCGAAAATATTCCTCGAGATCCAAGACGTTGTCTGACTTGTAAATTGGTGGAAGACAAGAAACATTGTGAAAAAAACATTTGTGCTGAATTCGAATCTTGTTCTTTGTCTTTCATTACTGTCATCAATCGAAAAACTAAAACTAATTCTAAATCTTCAAAAAAAAATGGGCTCTTATTGGTTTCTAGTATCTTCATCATCTATAATTAGAGTTGAAATAGAAGGGATTTTCGTTTGTATTTGTTTAACAGTATAAATTTATGTATTTTGTATTTTTAAAATATTTCGTGTCATATGAAGATAAAACTTTTAAACATTTTTGTTAAAGCCATTCAAACTACAGGCAAACGTATACTTTCACATACTTGTGAAATGACAGTTGATGGCTGTCCGAAAGATTCCGCCGATACAGAGTGTAACAGGTGTTGCCGCAGAGCTGGATGTGACCGCGGTGATTGTGACTATTATAATTGCAAATGTTCTGGATGTTCGAGAAATTAATATTAGGTAAGGGAGATATAATTATTTTATTTATTTATTGATATATTTAGTTTTTCCTTTTTGTTTTATTTTATTGTACATACGTTTGCCATAAAAGTCACATAATTCAATGAGAAAAATAATGCAAACCAATACTAAAACAACTTAATTAGAACCTTATTAAGGAAAAATAACGCCAGATCAATGCTAACTATTACACGTATGAATTTGGATAAAACAATTTCATTTATCTTCATTAAGTCGCCGAAAAGGAAGTTCGGGAGACTTATTGTTTTTGCTCCGTTGCTCTTACTATTATTATTATTATTATTCAGCTGTCTCACGACCCTTTTTTGTTCGAGGCTTTCCTCAAAAACCATAAATTAGATAATTCTCGAAATTTTAGGACATGACAGCATAGGACCCGAGGAGGATCCAAATTTCAAAACGGGGGGCTAAACAATTTTGACGGGGTAAATACAGAAAAAACATATTTGTTTCCCCTCCGTACTCAGTAACTAGAAGTTGGAAAAGTTTGATATTATATCATATGATAACACAAGGTCTCTACTTTTGAATGAAAGTTTCAAAAACGGGATTGGAGGGATAACAGTTTTTGTGGGGGTCAAAAATGGATGGGGCTGCAAGACTGGAAACCGTTCAGATCTACATCCTTCAACCATACATATTCTTGATCCTTATGGGAAGACGCATTAATTTCAGACCAGACATAACCAGGAGACACAACAAGCTTCCGTGTTTACATAAAACTAATATTTGGTATCTGTGAAAAACAGCCGAAAAAATAAAATCTTGCATGAATTGACTTTAATTCAACGACAAGTTAGATACGTAATTATTTCATAAAGTCATTTTTCTATTTATTATCCCCGCACTTTCGAAGCAAGTTCGAGGATATAGCAATTGTTTCCGTCGGTCCGTCCGTCCGTCACACTTTCTTGTGACATCAACTACTCCTTCACTTTTGGGTGTAGGAATTTAATTTAGATATAGGATGGTTACATACCACCTGTAGATGGGCAATAAGGTTTTAGAATTTGATTTTCTAAACAAGGGGCCCACATGCGCTGGACTTCGAAAATCTGGAATTCAAGCTAGTGACCTAAATTCGTCTTTCATTTTTTAATATATGCATTTTATTTCTATACAGTATTGTCATGCACCACATTCAGATGCGCAATAAGGTTTTGGAATTTTGATTTTCTAAAATTGGGGCCCACAGTGGTCGAATTTCGAAAAACTGTCAATTTAAGCTTACGGCCTCAACTCCTCTTTCATTTTTACAATATATGCACTTTATTTCTATACGGTATTGTCATACATTATATTCAGATGCGCAAGAAGCTCTTAGAATTTTGATTTTATAAACTTGGGGCCTACAGGGGTCGAATTTAGAAAAAGCCATCAGTTTAAGCTTGTGACATAAACTCGTCTTTTGTTTTTCAATTGATGCATTTTATTTCTATACAGTATTTTCATACATTATATGCAGATGCGCCATACGGTTTTAGAATTTTGATTTTATAAAATTGAGGTCTACAGGGGTCGAATTTTGGAGAACTATCAATTTAAGCTTGTGAAATAAACTCCTGTTTTGTTTTTCAATTTATGCATTTATTTCTATACAGTAAGGTTTTAGAATTTTAATTTTTCTAAAATTGGGGTACACAGGGGTCGAAATTTTAAATTGTTCAGTTTAAGCTTGTGACCTTAACTTCTCTTTATCCCCGAACTTTCTTCAAAAAGTTCGGGGATATAGCGATTGTCTCCATCCGTCCGTCTGTCTGTCCGTCCGTCAGTTGCACTTTCTTGTGACATCAACTCCTTCGTCATTTTTGGGTTTAGGAATTTAATGTCTATATAAAATAGTTGCATTGCACCTGTAAATACGCAATAAGGTTTTATAATTTTGATTTTTTAAAGAAGGGACCAACAAGGGTTGAACTTCGAAAATTTGGAATTCAAGCTTGTGACCTAAACTCGTCTTTCATTTTTCAATTGATGCATTTTATTTCTATACAGTTATTGTCAGGCGCCATATGCAGATGTGCAATAAGGTTTTAGAATTTTAATTTTCTAAAATTGGGGTCTACAGGGGTGGAAAATTGAAATTTTTAATTTAAGCTTGTGACCTTAACTTCTCTTTCATTTTGCAATTTATTCGTTTTGCTTATATATAGTATTGTCATACATTATATTTAGTTGCACGATAAGGATTTAGAATATCGATTTTTAAACCGGAAGCTCACTCAGATCAAATTTCAAAGAATTGTCAGTTTAAGCTTGCGAACTAAGAGTTTTTATTTTTCATTAGGTTTATTGATTTAATTTCTTTATAGAATGACTGCATGATATTTTTGGATGGGAATTAGGTTTTATACAGCTAGTTACAGGAGGGTGGAGGGATAAATGTCGATTCGGACAGTACAGATTTCTAGTTATATTACTGTCAGTGGGTGTTGTTGTCATTTTACATTGTTGTAATATTAATTAGTTTTGTTTCTTTCTTTTTCAGAATAACAAGATAAGTAAAATAGCAAAGAAAGGGAAAATAAATCAGTTGTAAAAGTTAACATTAATTTTTTTTAAGGAATCCACATGTAATTAGATGGTACATTTTCTTTATGTATAGGTATTAAGCGCTTGTCTACCAGAAGTTTGATTTAAATACTACGTTAGGACATTGGATGCAGGCATTGTTTGTTCTCAAGTGTAAATTAACCGGGCTTCAATAACACCCTTTAGTTGGATAATGGAAATTAGTGACTTGTTAGTTCATTTGGCTGTCAAACGTCTTATCTGGGAAACAATTTACCATACTTTGCCTTTGGTAGGTCTTACTAAGTAGTTTCTTTGAAGGCCAAGGGCTCGTTTATTAATATATCAAAATTAAATAACTCTAATTGATATCAAGCCATAACTAATTCTCACTCATTGCGAAACTTTTAAGTATATGGTGGATTCTGTTAAAACTGGGTTGGTATGATTTGTAACAATATACAGATTGTTACGTGTATTTCTTTTTCAAGATCGAAACGCTTTAAACGCAACGAAGAGATTCTGTAAGCGTATTAAAACAGAATCAAAAAAGCAAACGGATCTCCATAATTTTTTTTTCATTTTTTTCATATATATTTGGACAATAGAAATGTCCGACCGCCAAGAAATCGTTTATTTGATGGATTTTTTTTTTTTTTGGAGTAACGGTTTCAAATCAATCATCATTTAAAAAGTAACAAACTGTTTCTCTCCTCGGACCATTACAAACTTCATCATACACGTTGTCAATCACATTGTACAAGGAAACATAGCTCTCTTCTCTTCCACAATTAGCACTGGACTCTTATACTCTACTGTCTGGGTCCTGGACATGTCATTTTGCCAGAATGAAACAATTATTAAAATAATTATTGTTACACGACACGTGTTAAATCAAACATTTAATATACTTTTAATCATATTATTGAAACTGCAAATATTGATATAATCAAAGGGAACCCGCCCTCCTTAAAAAACAAAATGGATAACAGTAAAGGTCAACAATGACATACCATTCAATAAAAGCTACCCAAAACAAAACTCAGGACAGAAAATAACAATAAAAAGATCACAAAACACAAACAGAGAGTCAGGATAGTCTGATGGTGGGGTTAAAACGCTTTTGATGGGTACCCAAACCTCATTCTTATCTATACTGACACACTGGTATATAAAACACACTATAAAAACCAATAAAGTATGATTACCAACAAGATGACCACTTGCTAGAATGTTTGCTTGGACTGTACTTAATCAGTCGTGTACATGTATGATTAGGTAAATCGACTCGTATCACAGTCACTACACTGTACAAATACAACATCTAAGTATTTATATTTAACAGAAAACTGTAATATCTACAGGTGTGTGTAACATTTTTATGAATATGGAGTTGATTTATCAGGCATCACTAGTTTCTTTTTTATTATATTAATATTCCATTGGATTTTATTGTATTTTTTTGAGTTTAAAAAAAAAAAATTTATTAGGAGCTTAGTATATTAATAAGGAATATTAAAGATCTGAATGAAACCTTATATAAAAACAGACAAGATTTATAAACTCACCTCAAAATAAAATAAAGCATGACTGTCTGTTTCGTGTTCTACCCTCTAAAGGTAAAAGGTTTCGTAACGCCAATGTTTTCCAAGCTAAATCGAGAACCTAAAATTTGAATACAAAATTATATTCGACAATGAAATAATTAGTAATACTGTATAGTTAATAAACCAGTTTAACTATAAAAAGTGAAATTGTCTTCCTGAAATTTGACATACATGTGTAGTTGTTCTCTCTTGCCTTCTTTTTGTTGCATCTAAATGATATCTATAGTTCTGGAATAAACACAATTGTCACTTTTGTAAAAGGGAAGAAAGGGAGAGACACATGACTCCTTTTTGTATTTTTTCAACTTCTACTATCCGTCCTGAAATCTTTTCCTTATGAAAGATGTGAAAAGAAGGACAATAGGAAAAAGGAAAACGATAGTTATATGGAAAAGGTGATCAAGTGAAATACAAGAATGAAAAAGGAGTTAAGGTACCCGGACCATATATGACCATGTGATTCCTCCAGGCGTCCCGGATGTTCCGTACAGTACGATAGAAATCACCTGGCAATTATCAACACACTTCGGAATCACTATATACCTGACTTGTTTTCACCGACGCCGCATCCAAACACCAAAGGGCTTTCCCAATTGAGAAATATATATATCTAAATAATCCTGCCTTAAAAGTTTGTTTAAAGTTGGTTAAAGTTATTTATATTAAAAAAGAAATATACTTTACGGTGGTGATATATAATGGTCCAGATACATTAAAGAAGGATGGCCATTTTCCCTGGCATTTATTTCACTTCTATGACCATTTTAAAAAAAAAGTCGCCTACAACCTTTCAAAATCTCTTTTGGTATAACCTGGTATGTGGTAGCTGAAGATATGCTAATAATAACTTACAAATATGTTTTCTACATACCGGAATATCGTTTTGGAATACAGTTTTAACGCAAATTTGCTAAATAATGTCATTTTTTTCAACATGAAGGACACTTAAAACCAAAGCGAATTTTTTGCTATATGGGGTTTATCCCCAATTTGTGAGTAGTCATCGAGTTCCAAACCTTCTCTCTTATATTGTATCAGCAAATAAAATTCTGCTATATTCAGTTGGTCTCGTTCATTTTAATGAAAATAGAAAAAACAGGTTTTGTGACGACGGAGTGACGGGGTGTTTCAGAGAAAAAAGGTCTTCGTGATATTGGAAGTCGATAAAATCCGAGAGTAAGAATCACTTTCGTCGGGATATCAAGTCGAACTGAAATTTCCAGTTTTAGAATTGTGTGCGTTTCAAAAAAAATATATGTACTCATTATTTAATCTCTGAAATATACATTTATTTCAAGGATCAGTGCACAATTATGCTCTTCTATCATTTTTAAATATAATGTATACGATAGATTTCACCTGAAAAACCATACATCTCTATTTTTCGAATCAACGATAGATATCATCAATATAGCGGTTTATCTTTGTACCTTAATACTAGAATAAAGTGAAGAAGGTGAAATCATTTTCAATTTACATCATTAGTGCCTTGAAAGTTATAAAATACTATCCCTCTCCCTATAAAATTACCAAAAATTTATAGCAGCATAATTTTCGTCCGAATTCAGGACGAAAATATATTTAAAAATATGTAAAATTTACACAGAAATTTGACTGGGACAAATAAACGAGGACATCGACTTTTTACTGCAATTAGAAAAGGTTATTAAACCTACAACGGGTTGTTTTACGTGCAAGGAGTGTGCCACTTTCCAAACACGTCGCCCACTATGATCCACTGCAAGGCTTTCAGTTTTATGACCTGACAACCTCCAGGTACTCTAAAACTTTATTCTTTGAAGACTTTACAGATGTTTTCCGGTCAGTTCGGAGAGGGTTTTCAAATTGAGACTTTTTATCGGGTCGAAAAACTTTGTGTTTACGAAGCCATTGACAGTTTCCCTAACATCAGTAAGGTTTTCCTCGCCACCTTTTCTTACTAACAGACAAAAATCCCAGCCGATAGGTGCCTTCACTTGTTTTATCTGTCAGCATATCAGTGATTTCTCATATGTCTGTAGCAAATTGTGCACGTTCGTGAGCAGCAAGGGCCTATCTTTGGTGAGTAGACCTTTTACACCTGCACTGCTGCCACCTGCACCTCCATAAGATTTTGAATGTTTCATGAATCTCTCTTCTATTGTTTTATCAACTGGACAGTGGTTACCAGGGATAAAGGATCTGGCAACACTGACGGCGTCACATGATAACAGATCCGTTTCTCCAGTATGGGAATCTTCAATGTTTGCTAAAAATACAGAGAAAAATGTTAAATATTTGGCATAGTTCTGACCGCCAAAGCTAAAGAAGTCACATGTTTCTTTTGACGGGTGGTCTACAAGATTCTTCAATATCTCGAACTGATATTAGGAAAAAGTGGACAGTGGCTGGTCCTCTTCTATTGAAACCAATAATTCCACAAGGAGCAATCTCTTCAATGCCTCCAGCAATGTTTTATTTCAATGTATTGGCCTGCTTTAATGTTTACCACTCATAACCCCAAGACCAAGAACCTGTTAAACCGACTTCTAAATGAATGTCTGATAACCTAGAACCATCTTTTTTCATAACCACCTTCAGATATGCACATACAAAGTGAAATGTATTAATCATTACTGTGATTTTCATATCTTACTTGTTGGCTCCAATTGAGCGGAAATGCCTAAATGCAAACACCTAGATCAAATGTTGTTATTACGTACGTTTGACCAACTTCCTTTGCACCCTCTTCTGAATATCTGAGACATTCCTGGACTGCCTTGTTGCCAGATATAGACTGGTAAATACCTGGATAATTATCACTGGTTTTTAACCTTGGTGGACTATCTCAGAGTACCGACAGAAAACCTGAAAAACATGGGATCTCTTGTCGTGTCAAAATTGAGGTTACATATCTTGCTATTATCTACAACATGTTTACTTTAACCTCAAGCGTCAAATACCACATAACTACCTGGGACTTCCCATTGATCAACAAAATATCCAGGGTTTCAAAACAAAGTTGAAGTGTTTTCAACAGCAAAGCTATTGCAGTTTCCAGCTCCGAGAAAACGAGAATGTGTCCGACTTTCTAAGCGTATTTCATAATGGTGTAAGTTCAACACTTCTAAACCAACGACGAAGTACTTTGTTTGATAGATGGATAGATTTATTTGATCAAATATCAAACAACAGTGCGAATACATAAAACATATAATTTACAAAAGAGTGTAAAACAATGCATAGCAGTAAATAGTAAAATAGTTGAGAAGGGAAGATATTACATTCATCACAGCCTAAATGACTTATTAATTAGAGTTGATAATTATGTATTCCAATAGTACATTAATCATTGAAACATAAGAATAAAAATTGCATGTTAATATTTAATCAGGATAGCCCACGAAAGCCGTGTGTCTTATTTCCAATGGGGTCATCTTACTTGACTCAGACTAAAAAGTAAAAGATTTCATTACTTGTGGCAAGTTTTTATCATAAACATGATACAAAACAAATGTTAATTTTTTCGAAATTTGTCAGATGAGAATTGTTCGACACCAATTTTAAAAGCATTGATTATTTTTTTATACTTTTTAAAACTATTTGGCAATAAATTCCAGTCCTTAATAGAATTATGATAAAACGTAGATTTGTGTTGATCTTTTATAGGTGGTACCCAGAAATTAAATTCACTAGATCTTATAAAGTGTTGATGACAATCCCAAATTTTTGTAAATTTACATTTCATGGTGTACGATGGGAGGTAACTCTGATTGTACCGAATTGATAGCTACTTGTTTGAGCTCTTACTGGTGGAGGTAGAATAAGTGTTTTATTGTGTCTGCTAGTTGCAGGGTAGATTTGTCACATTCGACCCAGTACATGTAGTATCGCCAAACAGTATTAGTTGTCAATTTAAGACGGACTTCTATTATACAAAATCGATAACTCTTTAAAAGCTTCGATTATCTGTGAACGAACTGATCTTGCCGCATCTGCAGAACATAAACATGTGTTTCGCAGATGGAGGAGTGAGAATAAAATAAGATTTATCGATTTAAGTTAAAAGCACAAAGTTAAAGTGTTTTAGAGTGAAAAGTTTAAAGATTCCGCAACGTCTGATCAAAACTGAGCTTAATTCACCTCATAGGGCATCCAGTCCCGCCTGGTTTCGGAGGTACGGTGTAGGAGGGGATAAACATATGTATTGTAGTGGAGGGTTACAAATGATTTTGTTCGATTTAAAGTCACAACAAAAGGCAAAAGAGTCTCAGAATGTAAAGTTTAAAGTTGCCGTAATGTCATGAATGTCAGATCAAAATCATGAAAAAAATAGAAATGCGTCACCTGTTAATTTCTGTTCTCTACACCAGTTTATGACATAAACTGTGGAAATGGTTCCATTTTATCAACCTAAATGAATAAATTTTATCATATTTGTAATATTTCAGTCAAATTTTTACTGTAAGCGGGGAAAAATTGAATGCAAAGAAAACCTTTACGTATTTTCACCATATTTTTGTTGGGTAAGGGGACATTTTTGCCATTTTAGGGTCTTATATACTAAAAATACCAGGCATATCATCTGTTTTATTTTAACAATTAACCATTTAGATTTCTTATAATGCCTACTTGAAGTCTGTACTTCAAGCAGAACATTTTAATAGGAGCAAAATAAAATCACCCCATCAAAAGAAACAAATGCCCCAAAAAGTCCATGTGACTATAGAAATGACCCCAAATTTCAAAGCGTTCCAAAATTTTAATGTTAACATGTTTTTTTCTTGAAAGGAGGTATTAGCCGATAGAAAATAATGGTCTCATACAAAGGAGGGTAAATAGTAATAGGTCTATCCAACATCTGTTGGTTAATTCACAATTACGAATTCGTTTTCTTAAAAGAAATGTTTTTTACAGTTTAAATGATTTCAAAAAGTGCATTGATTTTTAAGAAACGAAACGTGTTTCTGTTATCGTCATTGATCCACATAATGTCGATTTTCATATACTAGTATATTATCTTGATTTCTCAGCTACTATCAACAAATAAATAAAAATCAGTCATCTAAATATTGAAAAATAGAGTATCATTGAATAAAACATCAAACACGCAAAAGAATACTTTAGTCAAGAAAAACTATTGTTAATCATTCAAATACTCTGCCTGCATGTATATCATAATAAGATCAATTGTTGCAAATACGCAACATTTTGTTATAAATAATGTAATTTAACGTCTTAGGAAATTTGTACTTGTATCGTTTTATCTCATAAATTTAATTAACCTTTGGATTTAATATTCTCACCCTCTCTTCCGAACACACACATGCATTTTCCCAACCCAGTTTGTATAGTTTCATTTTTTTTAATTTTTCGATTTGACATCAAAGTCGCCTGGCTATGGAAACAACATGGGTAGTTCTGTGATTGAATGGAAATGATTTTTTTGTATAACAATAAAATCATTATATAAACATTGCACCTTTTATTTCATTTATAAGTAGAGTAAAGCAGATGCTCCCGTGAGTCTGTATCGCTCATCTCATATTTCCATTGTTCATAGCGAAAGGACCTTGTGATTAACATCCATGTCATGTTTGATTTCAATCCATTCAGTAATGTTCAAGAAGAATTTTGTATGTAATTCCCATAGGGTCCTATGTTAAATTAAGTTCCCCGCTGATGTTGGATGACAGATCGGCATGAAAGTAACAACACTTGGTCAGCACCTCATAAGGAACATTCATATCATGTTTCGTTTCAGTCCATTCAGCAGTTCACTAGATTGTTGTATGTACAAATGTACAATGTAAGTCCCCCGCAGGCGGCCATCTTGGATGACGGATCCGCAACAAAGTAACAACATTTAAGCTTGATCAGCAATTCATAAGGAACATCCATGCAATGTTTGGTTTCTATCTATTCAGCGGTTCTGTAGAATGAGATGTTTTTATGTATTTCCGAAAGGGTCCAATGTAAAACAAATTCCCCGCTGGCAGCTATGTTATATAAAGGATCGGCACCAAAGTGAAACACTTGCTCAGCACCTTGCCAGGAACAGTTGTGCCATGTTTCGTTTCAATCCATTCAGTTGTTCTCTAGAAGAAGTTCAAAATGTGAAATGTTGACGGACGGACGACGGCCGAAAAGTGATAGCAATAGCTCACATGACCCTTTGGGTCAGGCCAGGTAAAAATTGCATACCCCAAAAGCCAAAACAAGACAATTAAACGAAAACAACAAATTGTAAAAACAAAGAATGAAAACAGAATAACAAATTTTAATCAGGAAACTTAATTGAAAGAAATAAAAGGGGGAAAAACAAAAAATAGCAATAACAAGAAAACTAAATTCCTCAAAACAGTTCGTGAAGTAATGCAGTACGGATTATAATGCAAGTGAAACACAATGTTGGAGGGTCAAGTTTAAACCAAACAGAAAAAAAATTGTATTTGAGGGTACAGTAGACCTTTGATGGTTCGAACATCAAGGGACTGTCGAAATTTATTCCAGTAATCGGCAGTTCGAGTTAATGAATTTTGAATAGCCAGTACCATACCTTGAACAAGTTGGTATACCTAATCATTTCCAGAAAATGTTTTCTTTAAGGTGGTACATAAAACTACAGGGAGATAACTCTGTAAAATCAGCTAAACGTTTTAATAACGTTGTGTTGTTAAGGGAATATTAAGCTTTTCAATGATCAATATTAGTGTTTGTCAAACTGCTATACAATCAGTGTAATTTTTCTGATGAATTGGTTGGTTCAAATGTTTTGAAATTTTAAAATTTTTGTCAATGGGTCAAAGTAAATACTTTGTCAAAATTTTATGAAAATTAAACAAGCCAAATTAATTTTAGTGAAAGTGTTGGGTACCACCTTAATAAAAAAAAAATAACAGGTTAATCAGTATTTAACTTAATTTATTACATCGAACTGTAAAAATTTACTCACCAGACTATATAGTTTTTATCACACCTGTAAGTATCAGGTAACACGATGGTAATAAAACACAATACGTTCATTGTCCAGACAGATTTTTCGAGAAATCGGTGTTTGAGAAACTGGGGCTTTTAAAATATGGGTAGAAAGGGAAAATTGACGGCACTTTTAAAACGGTTCGAGCCATCGGTGGTGTTAGAGCGATTAGAGCTCCAAAGTTCGACTGTAAGTAATATGCAATAGGTAGAGTTGATAAGATCATTTTTTGATTTCCCCTAATATTCTTGAGAACTTTAACATGATAATTTAAATAATTGTTTTTTTTATAGAGACTTTTATTAAGATATTGAAATGGATATGTAAACTTTCAAATCATATTCCAATTATATCATGGTTTCTACTTTTAAGAACTGTTGTCCACAATTCTTTAAGTCTTTCACGAGGTCTGTTTTCTACATATATAACGACGTATTGACATTTTCGTCCTAACGTTTCATAGCACTTTCGTCCCTTTACATAATCCATAGTCGATAAAAAGTCCAAATCTTCGTATCTAACATTTTCAATTTTTGATGGAAGAATTCCAAATAGATACACATCATCAACCCAGAAAAATTTGGTGCACATTGCTGCCTGGTAAAGCATAGGTATTAGATCTGTTGATAGAAAAACAATATAACCGCTACAGTATGTGTACGGGTATTTCCGTAAACCTTTAAATTCGTTTTCTGCAACGTACCAATTGTTTCGTTTATCTCTTTCAATAAGCATTGTGTTTTTGCTGATAATATTACAAAGTATATACTTTCTCTTATTTTTTATTACATTCATTTCTTCAAACACTTTAAATAAATTAATGAAAACATCATCGTCCATCTTTACGACAAATTCGGCATTCATACAATATTCGGATATCCATTTATATCCCATGACCCCTTTATTAGTTAAGTTACGGTATCTGTCCTTGAAATATCCTTGTACAATATCTTTATATAGTATATTTTCATTTTCTATTTGCCTTTGGTGCTCTTGTGTTCTTGGTAGACCAAGAAGAAAGATTACTCTAACGCTATACGGACTATACGATGATACATTTAACGTAGTTTTCCGGAATACTTCTCTTCTCCGGAAATGACTTGGCGTTGTATAGATCATAATGATTACTGAAACCCTTCCGGCACATACGTCTTCATTGTTTATTTTATATGACTGTGAAATTACAATTGGATATTTTGTAGGCAGTCTTGACTTCCGACCTTGTATTCCTTCTGTTAATTTCATTGGATAACCAATATTCGAATCATTCTGCACCTGACTTCCGATTTCGCCTTGTAATTCGTGTAAGTTGAAGGAATAATTTGTGTCAGTGAAAAACCGATACGAAGTATAATCTTTTTGTCTACTAAATTTATCTATGTTCGTGTAACAAAATATATTTACGAGTGCAACAAATACTAATAAGATTATCCATCTGCTTTCATTTACAATCATTTTATATTTAACTTCAAACTCGTGGCGTCTTCTCTTCGCTCCGTGTTGCTCGCGACAAAAACACTAACTCCAGTTACCTTTTTCTGGTAACTATTGTGGCATAATCCGACCGAAAACCGTACTACACAGTGTAACTAATTACCAAAGTAAATTGCAAAATATAACACGTCCCTCATGTCTTATATGTTATATCTGGTTATTATACATGTAGCTGATACCACAATTAGATCGATTTTATTGACATGTTGCTCGTATTAGAATTATAACGTTAGCCAGCCACATGATTCAGTAAGTGAAATCGTCTTCAAAAGACCATCGTGAAATCTTCTTCAAAAGACCATCTGTTGTATAATCTTTTTCTTGTATTATAGAAATGTATAGGCCGTATATATTCATCAATCCCTCACACAATTTACAATCGTTTGACTAAATTCAATCTAAATATTTCAATTAAATCAGAAAACAGGTTTAATCTTCTAAACAAATTATTGATCAGGTGATTTTCATTTACTTCCTTTTTTGCTTTGCTTCTCCTATAAAGGATATGCATGTAATGGATAAAATCTTGACCTACAAATTCTAATACAAAAGACTCATTTAAATATGGGTTCCTTTTGACAATGTAAGCGAAAGAATTTCAAGCATCTTAACCCTTTTTTTAATTTTCGGGAAAAGGCAACAATGTATCTTGAGAAGTACTGGGTACTGTTTCACTTAAGGTCGTAAGAATTACGAACAGTCGTATTTTGTATACATTCAAAGGATTCACGATTAGTCGTAACTCTTACGACCTTTAGTGAAACAGTACCAAGTTTACTCCCGTTTTTTCCACACTTTTATCTTAAAATCCCAGTTATTGCAATTTTCAGCTTTGTATATGGTAAATAAATATTATTTTGTTGAAATATGTACCCTCTGTTGTTTCTATGTTTGTGTTTGTTCTATTTTATGTTACTTTTTCTCTGGGGATCTGTAGTTTGAAAGTCAATAATTGATTGGTATGTCATTTTTTACTTTTCCTGTAATTAGTTTTTACATACAGTACATCAGAACTACGCAATTAAACAAAATGTTTAAAAGTGATTACCTCTGAAGGTTGGCTCATTTGCTAGTTCTCTTATATTGAAACACTGATTCTTGGTTTCACCATTATAAGATTAGGAACTCGTATTGAAAGGTAAGCTCTTTTGGCCCACACGCCATAAATGAAATAAACAAATATGTACGAAACCAGCATTTATCTGATACAAACACCCCAATCCGAAAAAGTAAAAAAAACACGAAAAAACACTTGACAAGGTATTGATTTGGGGCATAGAGAAAAATCATAAAATATATACATGTATAACAGATGCAAGATAAGGGAACAGTCTTTGGGGGGGTGGTTTATAAGCAATGTAGTGTTTTAAAGAAAGAATTGTGTCCTAAATAACTTACAGTTTCAAATGATGAATTTTCATTAACTTGCAATTGTTAACATCAATGGATTACAAGACATTTGTAAAAAAAACTGTTGAAAATGAAACAGATTACATTGATACTGACCAAGTTTGTGAAATAAGTGTAAGATATACGAAAGCCCTCTTTGTCTAATTTGAAAGAAATGTTTTTACATACGCAGCCAAGTGCCTTATTCTTGAAGATGTATGCTATAGTGTTGAAGAGAAATACTGGGCGTTCTATGAAAGCAGTCACGAATGTTGGAGACAGGAAGATTGTGTAGATAAAAGTGAGAGAGATTCAGATGACAGTGAAAGCAACAGATAAGCGAGTGATTGGATGGAAGATGTGAGGTGAAGACATAATAGGTTAGTCATTTTTAGTGTTTATATATATTGTGTAAATATGTTTAAAAGTGCATGTTGTCGTCTTGCAATAAAATTATGCTATAAGTGAAATGGTTTAAATCATTGATAACTATAAGCACAAGATAAGGGAGGGGGGTCAAAAATGTTTATTAGCTTCATTGGGGGGTGCATTTCTAAATATTATTCTAAATAATATGACTGGGGGGTACATTTTCAGTTTGTTCGTTTCACTGGAAAATTCCCCAACCCCCCAAGCTGGTAAATAATGACTGTTCCCTAAGACAAAACAAAACAGACAGCAAGACAAAAAAAACAATCCCTTCATTGCATTGTTTATTATGCTAAAAAACTTTTTAAAAAATTACAATTTATCTGAATAAGATAGAAAATGTTAAAATCCACAAAGCAAAAACATTTACATGCAAATTTCTACTTCCATTTGTTCCCATGCAGTGGTCCTTATTGGGCCCAATACATGACGCATAGGCCATAACATGGGCAACATAATGCTGTTCTTGAACTCCGTGGATAAGGTGAGACATTGGACCCCTTGCATACACTGCTACATCTTCTCCGCCATGTGTCTCACTTTTCAATGGAACACCACTATTGACAACATAATCATTATCATCTGTCAAGAAAATTGAATACAATGTAGTATGTTATAGGGCACAATACAGATAAATATACAACATAATATGTAAATTGTCGGAAAATATTCAATTTATTTCTACGAGCCTTAGAAACAGGTAGAAATGCGAGGTTTACCGAGCATTTCCCACACGCTTCGCGGCTAGTACAAATAAATTGTATATTTTCCGATATATTGTTTTTTTTTATCCTGCAACTGTAAATTATACATAAATTGTTATCTTGTAGCGAAAAAGTCATGAAAATGGCACATTTATACCTATTTTCACTATGCGATTTTTGGCGCGTAGTCTAGGGATAGCATGACGTCATAGAGACTGTGAACTAGGACGCAATACTGTTAACACTGTGTATGTGGGTATATACTGGTTTCGGAAGTTTGCCTATAATTACCGAGGTCATTGCCAGTATGTTGTATGGAACATCCGGGACATTTGGAAGAATCACGTGGTAATTTATGGTTCGTATACCTTTAATTAACATTATCCAATCGACAGACCCTAAGACGAAAAACACAAAAGTTACTAAGTTGCCCGGCAAATATGAGAAAGAACTAATATGCAGTCGAGAATGACAAATGCCAAGAACAGACAAAATCCCATCTGCGACCTGAACAGACCTGGAAAATACATCTAGGGACCGCCATACGATCTTCAATCTCATTGAGTGGAAAATCTCACACGAAAGGCCCTGACAAAATAACCATGCGTATTTATCAATGCCAATCATAAAATAAGGTTCAACTTGAGAAAGTTAAGAATTTAAAACGAAGAGGCATGTCAGTGTCCATAAAATTTCTTTTGGATAATACCTATACTGAATCACGTAACATCATCAAGAAAGTAAACGAAGGAAATGGAATGGAAAATTGTGGTTAACCTTTGCTGCCTAATACTGCCTTCAGTTGAGGGTGGTATGCCATATTACCACACACTCAAAACAAAATATCACCCTCGACACGTCTCGAGATATTTTGCCTTCGTGTGGTAATATGGCGTATGTGTATATTAAAACATTTTAACGAACCCATTATGTGCATCTATAACAAAAATACTTGAATTGGAAAAATAAAAAAAAATAAACACAATAACAAAACAGAGACTGTGGTCAATATGCCTTTGTTTTTAAAAATTTTAAAAATATTTGTATAACAGTACCACTTTACGGATTAGTTTCACGAGATGAAAATGGATAGGGCGTGAAGTTATAAAGAAAGCACAAGATCACAAGTATATAACTAAACAAACATCCAGGTCTTCAAAGGTGGAAAAGTACACCATGCCACAGGCCCTACATTGTCCCAGGGTAATTAAGGCGTAGTTATGTCCAGCGGTTCATTGTACAATATCCTGTCAGAATATCAATAAATAAACTAAATAGGTAACCGAGACAAAAACATTCATGACCATACTTTCCTGCCTTGAGACATGCGCGTAAAATGCGACGGAGTTAAACTGATTTTTGTGAATCTCCAACCCTCCCCTTTTTTATATGGTCAAGGAAAACTAAAAAAAATATCAAAACATGCTTTCAACTCCCATGCAGACACAAAACATAGGAACAAAACAATTAATAACTATGTAAGAGCTCACAGGAAACTATAAGCAAGCTCAGGTAGCATAACGGAAAGATTGAATCTCCAAGCTTAACAATCTTAGGAAGCATTAGTCTAGTAGTGGACTCTTAAGTCCCCAATGGCAACACCAGTTCAGTTGCTTGTGTTTCGATAATATCTAAAATTGATATTTTAAATTTACACCAAATTTAGTGAAAACTAAGGAGTATCTCGCTCGTGCATAGTTCTGTCCTTAACATCTTTTGGTCATTTAGGCCTTTTTTAATTTGGTCTTCACCTGTTTAGGTTATCATATAGGTTTCTAATATTTTAGGCTTTGATCACAAGTGATGAGTCCAAAGGCGACGAAATTAGGACATGGTATCATAGTACCATGGAAACGTTATCGGTAACTTACAAAACATAACTTTATATACAAACTGATACTTACGCAAGTTATCTACTATCAGAGGATCATCTCTGCTACCATTACCATATCCAGGACCATTAGCATACAGCAGTGTTGTAAAGGATTTCCCATCTAATGGATAGCTCGAATGAAAGATAGGGTCGACCACACCTTAGTTTATGAAAAATGAATAAATTGTCTCACTATTATTCAACACTTTATAGACAGTATTTCAAATGTAAAATACCGGTGATAGCATCCAATCTGGTTTGATAGATTGACATGAATTAAGAATGTAATTTAAAACTATCCAAATTAAAAAGGTTGGACCTTCAAAGACAGATTAATAATCCTTTTTAATAATTATATCTGATAATCTCATATGGATTCCAAACAAACATTAATAACAGAATTAAGCAACATTGAAAAAATATTGGCGGTCAAACAAGAATACAGGCTAAATGTCGCTTTAAATTTAATCTCCAAAAAAAAAAAAAAAAAAATCAGACCAAATTTAAAAAGGTGTTTTTTTACCTAGAATATCATTGCCTCGTTTAGGATAACCAGAAATATCAAATACATGGGAATGGTCAGCTGTGACAACTATCAAGGTATCCTCAGAATCTGTCAGTTTTACAGCTTCTTTGACGGCGTCTTCAAAACTCAAGGTTTCGTGCAAAGCTTTCTTAGCTTTTCCATCGTGATGACCATGGTCTATGCGACCTCCTAGAGAAAATAATCAGATAATTAATTTGCTGTATGGTCAAATCCATATCACGAATATCACGTATATTGTAATATGTTTAATAATATTATGGGAACAATTTTCTTTGATGCAGAGAAAGTCCATAAGATCAACAGCATATTGCAACTTCCACTAACGCCAGACGGAGCTGTTTTTTTCCGGACGTTATTTAAAGACTGGGTTACCATTTGGGTACCAGATATAATGTTTACAATCGATGTTTCCGCCCATTACTACACATAGCGTTAACTGAAGGTGCTACACCATAAGAGGGAATTCACGAGAGCAGCACGGGAAGGGGGCGGGGAGGTGGCAATAAAGGGTCTTATTTTCATTGCAACCCGACAAAAGAGCAGATAATAGCATGACTCAAATATGTTTTGCCTAAAGTACAGGGGTAAGTATTAAATACACTTTGCTCCATTTTCCGAAATCTATAAATTTTTCTCAATATTTAGTTATAAGACTCATCCATGTGATCCTTTAGTAGAGTTTTTATACTGACAAATTTCCTGATTTAATCTTAGACGGGGCTAACAATTTTGTAATTGCCTGTAGTGTATCGGGTACGTTTTCCAAGGGCAAAGGGCACATATACACCAAAAGAAGTCAACCCGGCGAGAACAGGAATATTCATATAACATTACAAATGTAAACATAAGAGAATACGATACAATATCAAAGGGGATGAGGGAGGGGGGGTAATGATGTCGGCAAGGGATACCCATTGTGACATCGTAATATATCTCAAGACAAGCCCTTATGAAATCCTAAAATTTTAGTTCTTTCTTGAATATCTCCGTAATAAGTACATGGACCCTCATTTCTTTTCTTTTGCAAACAGATGCCCAGTACTACAATATAATTATACTAAAATTTGAAGAAAAATTCAATGGTAATTTTTTCAATACTCATTCTGTGTTCGAAAATGTATGGATAGCACATGTATAGCTCATGTGAATGAATTACAAAATTTTCCCACACAAAGAAGAACCTTTTACAAAAAAAATGAAAGATTTTTTCCTTGCAGAGTTATACAAGGTTTTGTGAACGTCTCGAAAAAAGCAAAATAAAGTGGTTTAGCATTAATAGCATAAAATTCAACGCTAAATAACTCGAAAGTTATACATTGAAGGTATTTTTTTCTTTTGATATTTCTAAAGTACATAGCAAGGAGACACTTATGAAAATATCAATGTTAGATTTTTACTGTATCGTATTCCGTTAAGATATGACCATGAGAAAAACACATTGACTGAGTACTGGTATATATCATTACATAACATGTACTAAAGTAATAATTGATGGGTGTTTTTAAAATGGCCATGTAATATGCCCAAGGTCTGTAATAATGACGCTAGGAAGGTTGTAATGGCCCAAAGCAACGCTGAGGGCCATTACAGCCCCGAGGGTCATTTTTACAGACCAAGGACACATTACGGGGCTATTATGAAAACACCAATTTCTTAATACTTTTATTAACCAATTGATGAAATACAAATTTATTATAACAATGTTGAAGAGGTATTTTTATGCCTATTACAAACTTTCATTAAGTGTAACTTGTTGTTTTTAAATTGTTTGTGCTGTAAGAGTTATTCACATCCTATTTGCTTGTTGCAACTGGTTATTGTAATAAAGGGCATGGCATATAAGAGAAATATAATTTAATTGTTCCTCCCATTATAGTAGATGCATGTCGATTGCTATATCGCCATGCAAGCAATACATGTCGTCTACTTATTTATATCAGTTTCCGGTGTGAAAAAAAAAGGTTAAAATTCAGTCTTTTTAACAAGTTCCGGTATAAAAGAAAATTCTTTATAATCAATTGCATAAAAGAGAATACTATGATCAGCACAATCAACAACAAAAAATCCCATGCTACAAAATTCTAAGAAATGTGTAGCAATCTTGAATATTCTGATTTCATAATGGCCCTGTTTTTTCATATTCGGCCCTGTAACAATGCCCTGTTCTGTCGTAATGGCCCTGTTTGTAATAGCCCTTTCCAGAAACTCGTTTCCGGTATCACGAATCTGACTCAAAAATTATAATTTGAAGAGTTATTTTTCCTTGCTCGGACGTAGTACTGATTAGTTGCAGTGCAGAGCAACCAGTAGGAAGTACATAGAAATTATCACTTTGGGCCTCAGGACCTACGGGCTTCGGGGCCAATACAGCTAAACTTCTATCAATACAAGGGCCAATACAGAATCAGCAAGTTATTAATATAGTATTAAGAAATGGGTGTTTTCATAATGGCCCTGTTATATGTTCTCGGTCTGTAATAATGGCCCTCGGCGTTGCCTCGGGCCATTACAGCAATCCTCAGGCCATTATTACAGACCTTGGACATATAACAGGGCCATTATGAAAACACCCATTTATTAATACTATAATACACTATTGCCTATTTACAATGTGCAAATAAACTTTGCACACTACGCGTATTTCTGGATTCACATATTTACCAGAAACAATCGTGATCAATTCTTTGGAAAGAAAAACTTATTCTCAAAGACAGCGTGTAAGACTATCAAATGTTTATAGTCAGAATTTATTCATGAATGCCGGTATAACTATTAATTCAAAAATTCGTAAGGGTTCCGCGGAACCCAGTGTCTCGCCTACTTTTGATGTTGTCTATATTTTCAGTGTGATAGGTGAACGCAAACTTAATAAAAATAATAAAGTTATTAAAATTTTTAAAAACTTTCACAACATAGTGAATGCAATGTTAAGTCCATTTATACGTAAAAAACTGAAAAACAGAAATAAATATTTTACAAAATTTTCTCCTGGATACAATCTTTATATCATAAACAAGCTTCTGTCCAAATTTGATAAAATTCCTGGATAGTTTAAGAAAGTTATTAAAATTTTAAAAACTTTAACCACAGAGTGAATGTAATGTTTCCTGGCAGAAAAACTAAGTCCATTTATAAGTAAAATACGGGAAAAATTTTTTTTTTTACTAAATTTACTTCTGGATACTATATTATGATCATAAACAAGCTTCTGTCCAAGTTTGGTACAAATCCAGGATAGTTTAAGAAAGTTATTAAAATTTTGAAAACTTTAACCACAGAATGAATGTAATGTTTCCTGGCAGAAAAACTAAGTCCATTTATAAGTAATATACAGAAAAACTGGAATTTTTATTTTACAAAATTTACTTCTGGATACTATCTTATGATCATAAACAAGCTTCTGTCCAAGTTTGGTACAAATCCAGGATATTTTAAGAAAGTTATTAAAATTTTAAAAACTTTAACCACAGAGTGAATGTAATGTTTCCTGGCAGAAAAACTAAGTCCATTTATAAGTAAAATACGGAAAAACTGGAATTTTTTTTTTACAAAATTTCCTTCTGGATACTATCTTATGATCATAAACAAGCCTCTGTCCAAGTTTGGTAGAAATCCAGGATAGTTTAAGAAAGTTATTAAAATTGCAAAAACTTTAACCACAGGGTGAATATTTGTGGACGCCGCCGACGACGACGACGGAATGTAGGATCGCTATGTCTCGCTTTTTCGACAAAAGTCGAAGGCTCGACAAAAACTCAAAATTTATCTGCACTCTAAAACTCAAATGTATCTGTAACTTTGAAATTTTAAAAAAAAACGAAAAAAAAATAACAGTTGTCACAGTGCATTGTACATACCTTCAACAAGGAGAAAGAATCCATTTTCATTCTTTTTGAGAATCTGTACAGCTTTTTTTACCATTTCAGGTAGGGAAGGTTCACCTTTCGGACTTGTGTCCCTTTCTAGTTCATACTTCATGTGATCTTGTTGAAATAGTCCTTTCGAGTAAAAAATAATAAATTAGTAAATTAATTTATATATTATGGTGATCTCATATCTACCAATGATCGATTTATTATCTCATAACATTGAAAATACGTTCATAAAATGAGGAAATTTTTGAATGCTGTGCATCTCTGTCCTTAAATCATTTTTAGGTTTCGGTTTTACCCTATGCAGCCATCTTTGGCATGTGAATCTGCTCTTCAGCATTGATTTTATTGATTTTGATTCTCATATTTTTAGACCTCAACACTGTTGATGAAAAATGAATAGCGGGTATATGAATCTAAATTGACTAGCTCAGAGAATGTTCATTTTAACCAAAGTAAGGCTACATGCCTTTGGTATTTCCACATTTTGCATTTATCATATTCGATTTTCAACTGATGCATCGGAAAACCAATTTATGATACAATTTCCCTTTTGCTTCAAGTTCTT
Source organism: Mytilisepta virgata (assembly GCA_028015205.1). Lineage (NCBI taxonomy): Eukaryota > Metazoa > Mollusca > Bivalvia > Mytilida > Mytilidae > Mytilisepta > Mytilisepta virgata. The sequence goes on along the minus strand of CM051511.1, from coordinate 30,578,887 downwards.
CATGCTTGCCTGGTATAAGATGGTACTGCGTGTCCTCCCTGGATTCACCCCCGGGTCCCCTTTCAAAAACATTCATATGACTAAGATTGGTCGTAAGTGTGATCTTATTTTCGGTTAACTCGAATAATTCAAGCCGTTTCCGTATCCGATTATCTCTTTCGGTAATGGAGTGATCGAAGTGAGCAAATATATAACGACTGGATTATTCGGGTTAATTTTCGGTTGCCAATTGTCTTTGTTTTATTAACGTCATGGAACCAGTCTCTATCGTTGTTGTAAGTGTGTTTGTGGAACGGGACGATATTTTTTACCTGGTTTTTAGTTCACAGTGTTTTTATATTGTGTTTTGTATTTGTTTAAATGTTCCTGTTTGATCTTTTTCTTTGACACATGCCCTTTGTTTAAGGTATTTTGGACTATTCTATATTATTGTCGTCATGCAATTTTTAACCGGATTTTCCGAATTGAGAGGCTCCAAAGAGTAATGAAGGAAAATTCCAATAAGCTGTCTATTAGATAGCTCATTTCTTGTCTTTATAAATTTTTTGCAATTTTGATGCACAAGATGTGCACATTTCGTCGATTTACAACTTATCAGCTTTACTCAAGGTATAAAATATTGAATAATTAACCGTTAAGCAAACCAACAATCCAAAAGTTTAACAGAAAATTCAAAAATGCCAAAATTACAAAAAGAGTACATCTAAAACCATGAGAGAGCTATGCACGAGGGAGATACTCCTTAGTTTTCGCAAAATTATACAAAAACTAAAAAGTAAAATAACATAAAAATAATATCAACAACCTACCTAACAGATAGTCTATTTTATCAGGATCAATGGTATTAAAATCAGAGTTGTTCCACACATATTTGTAATTGAAACCTCGTTCCTCTTTATCAAGCATCCACATCTAATAGAAAAATATTTTACAAACAATTATAGTAAAAACTCATCTATCACCGTTTTGTTTTAAGAAAATTTTCAAACAATTGTCATACAAGTATTTTTGTTTTTGACACTATTAATACTACTATAATTCTAAAAGACTCCTGTGAGAAACTGAAATAAAAAAATCAGACAAATCGGGGTTTTTTTCGCTCTCTTTTGTAAATTTCTAAAGTTCGGCTATGCTGGGATTCCTAGTCATCGTATGCAATTTTAAAATCAGGACACCTAAGAACAATTGCTGCAAAGTTTGGCTGTAATTGGCTCTGTAGTTTCTTTCAAGATCTGTCAGTGAATGTTCCCGTGTGAAATGGATCAACTTTTATCACAAACTTGTTTGGAAGTCCGAGTAATCGGATACACTCCGGACAATTCCCGAATATATGGCCTAGTATTCTCATATGGTTGACTTTTCTATTTTTAGTAACGGAGGACATACTGGAATTGGGCCACCAATTAAGACAATTCAACCAAATTTTAGTCCAAACTGACCAAAGGTTTCAGATAAGATCAAAATGTGAAATGTTGATGACGGACGCCAGCAGATGACAATAGTTCACATAGCACTTCGGTCAGTAGTCCGAGATTGCTCCGAGGCTTCGGCGATGGAACATCAGAGCCCTTCAATGTATAAAATTGGAAAATATCACTTATAACATTAATCAATGTTTTTTGATTTTCAAATTACCTTTCTTTTCAGAAAACCAAGTTTATATTCATATGTGAATAATTACCTCCAAAAATTATTTTCCTCAACAGGTGATTACGATTTTGACGCAACACAAATTCGTCATCTATACCAGGCATTGGTTATGAATTATTTCGTAATAATTGAACGACAATGCTTAAACTATATTTATAAACTTTATTTGAGGGGAAAATTGTTCCAGGCGTTCATAGCAATCTTAAATTATTCATTAAGGTGAAAGAACAAGACATTAGTATAGTTCGCCTGTAAATGCACGTTTACCTTTATGGACATATTTAAAAACTACGTACAAATTGATTGACAAACCTGAATAAGATCTAAACCATCCCTTCGTCCGTTTACACTATTTATTGTCCTTGTCTCTGGGTCAATAGAAGTATTTGTCATAAATTTCTTTCTCCCTCCTCCTAATATAACCTAAAACACAATAAACACATATAGTTTCTGTTGCATGTATCACAAAAACAATTATTTGTTCATATGTAAATGTAGGGCACAATAGTATATATGTGTAGTGGATAGCGAAAAGGACTGTGTTCCTGGTTCAATTCTCGTTCGGAATGAAAATTTCATAAAATAAAATTGCATAGTCTCTTTGGTGCAAGAATGGTATCGACAAAGAATGTTAGTCCGTAATGATTGCCATAAAAAAACGGCTCTCCTGTTTAACTCGAGAGAAGCACCCTTATATTCCTCCGTAGGTGTCGAAAGAGTAGGGAAAATGCTTCTCGCAGCGGGTTGAAGTAATAGGTATAACTACTTTTCCACGAAGTTAAAAACAAGTTAAAAACCACCTTGTTCACCGAAATATAAATTAAAATCTAAAAGTCAGAAAAACACAAGTTAAAAACCACCTTCCTCACCGAAATATAAGATCTAAAAGTCAGAAAAACACAAGTTAAAAACCACCATGTTCACCGAAATATAAGATCTACAAGTCAGAAATGGTTATCCAAATGTTAATCCCTTTTTATATATCGATTTCTATTATGTTTAAATCCGCAGAAAGCATTAACTATATACTTTATATATGATCTCATAAAGTTTATAAGATATCTTATAAATATTTTTTATATAAGATATCTTATATATTTTATAAGATATCTTATATATTTTATAAGATATCTTATAAACTATAAGAGATATCTTATAAAGTTTATTAGATATCTTGAATTTAGAATAAATTGTAAAACGGCTTGCCATTATTAACGGATATGTTTTCTATCTATATGTTAGCAAAATCTAAAATAATTAGAACTTCTTTAATTATACCTTAATATCAGGATTCTAATTTTTCTTGTGTAAATGGTGAATTACATAATTTTACAGTGCAAATGGTTATCTTCTGAAAAAATGTATATTCAAAATATAATCTTAAAAGGACAGAATGCAACGTATTAAGGATGATCGCTGGTCTAATAGGAAATAAATAGGATTTGAAATAAGTGTTTTAGTTTGAGAGAACATATGAATAGTAAACACATGAGCAAGAAAAAAATATAGGTTCATGTGCTTATTTTAGAGCTATTAGGTCTTGAAAATTTGCAGGAAATGGGTTTTCTCTGGATTTTTCATTGTATTTGCATTGAAAACTTCAGTCTCTCAAAAATGTATGAAAAAATAAAAAGGATTTCATAAAATTTTGTCAAATACCATTTTAAGGTATATATGATTGAATTATAAAAGAAAAAGTGGGGGTTCATGGGCAAAAAATTTCATGTTTAAGAAATGGATAAAACCCGAGGATTCCAAAAATCTGACAAAAATACCAAAACATGATCTGCGAGCATCCTTAATCGTAATAAAAATGGAACGGCCCAAACAATGTTAGATGCATATAAGACAACTCAAATAAGCAAAATTTGCGAATTTTTCCTATTAGAATAGAAATAATTTATGGTGGTTATAGATTTAATATCATTTACACATGGGTTGGGCCTTTATATTCGTATTTTATACCTCGTCTACGCTCAGTATAAAATATTCGAATATAAAGGCCCAATCCATGTGTAAATGACTACAACTCTATAACCCCACAGAAGTATTTCTTAATTATACCTGAATATCAGGATTCTCTACTATAAGTTGATATGCTATATCTTTACAATTTCCATGATCTTCTGGCAGATTGATATCACTTTCCCATTCTCTTTGTGGCGAGTGGGCATAAGCAGCAGCTGGAGTGGCGTGTGTGATACGTGTTGTCGTCACTATTCCTGTACCTTTGCCTAATATAAAAACATTAACTTTTCAATTAGGTCAGGTATCAACATTCCTTTTGAGATTTTATAACATATCAGTTGGATTTGAAATCATATGAAATTATCCGCGGATGAAGCATTTTAAATGAAGGTAATTTACATTTAGCACTGATAATAAATGTATGCATACTTAAACATCGTAACAGAACTACAAAGAAAATTGTTTTAGGCCGATTGTCGAATCCGTTCCTTTAAGGGATGAGGTACATAAATCCGCTAAATTACAGATTTATTATGAAATTTTATATGCAGCTAGAAAATTCGAAGCTGCATCTAAATATTGAAATATATATATATATATTTAACTTGATTGATTAAAATCCTTAAATGTCTTTTACTGTAGATTTCATTTAAAAATTGCAGAAAATAACTAATAATTTCACTTTAATCCGTTTTTTTTTAAAAACAAATCTTTAGAATTTTCTATGAAAAAGATATCTTATCGCTGTCAACTTTTTGGTTTCATTGATACTGAAGAAATATCGGGTCACCAGATTTATTTTCGCTGTGCAAATCATTCAAGTGTATGATCTGTCTGTAAAAACACTAAGAAGCTAAATTTATCATCGCGACGTCATAAAAGCGTTACGCTTATTTTGGCTTTTTGAAGCTAGTTTTCACAATGGAAATAATATTTCTTTCTTAAAAACATTCTAGGTACAATATGAACTGAGTTTTGCCAAGATTTGATACAGCATACAAGTACATGTATTTCGGGAAGTATTATTAAAATACAAATTATTTTTTTATATTCAAATGCAGTTCAAAATATAAAATTTTATAACAATCTGAAATATATCCCAATTATGTACCTCCTACCTTAACATACGAACATACATTGAAAAGAGATAAACCTTCAAGTGGTTTTCGTATGAAGGAATGAAAAGTATTTTCGCTCGCTTTTGGTTGAGTAGTTAACACGTGATGTGGTCAATGTCAATAACACTTAAATAATGCAATATCAAAAACCGTAGAAGTACAAGTGGATTTATCATGAAAAAAAAGCTTTTGAAACGGCGGGTCATTTTTGTTAGAATCAAACAAAATCTAAATCAACGAACCTGCATTTCTAGACCAATCAATCATTCCATCGACTTTTGCATCTTTGATTGAGGAACAGTTACCAAACTTGGATCTTCCATCTACGCCAACTGAGTAGTAATTTGCTTTGATACCCGACAATAGTGCTGTAGCCGTTGCTCCTGAATCTGCAGTTTGTCTGTCTATTAGGTACGTCTGAATAAAAAATCAAATCACGTTAAAGGGACATTTTTTCTTGACTGGATTCAGTCACATGCAGATGTAATATGACTATCATGCAAGAACGGTTGTATTCGTTACCCTTCGTTTGTCTTTTCTTTACCTTCTGGGGGTGAAAGTGTATCATTAAAATTTCTAAAATTTATCTATAGAATGATGAACTTTACATTAATTTTTGGGTTTAAAACTAACTTGTATTTTGTGTCTTCGTTTGTTTGTTTTCACTCTTAAAAATGTTTCCACTTTAAACAATAGGATGTATATGTTAACGTTGCCTACATTTTGTAGATTCTTTATTTTATCGTTTTAATTAAAGGGTTGCCCATCAACGGAACATCTTATTGATCAATCCTTTAGCATCTTATTTTTTTCCATATGTAGTGCTGCTATTAATTCGACATAATTTTTTTAAACATATGTATACCTTTCATACATCTAAACCGGGCACTGCAAAACTTTTTCAATTTTTTGCTTAATATAAAAAAAAATCATCTAACGGCGTATAAGAAAGCATCGCTTTATAAGATATTCTTAATATAAGCATTTGCTACCTTAGAGAACGACAAGTTTTTTTGCTGTGAATGAGTAAATCTCTTATAATGGAACAGAAACATGATTTTGATTCGATTCGAAGTTTGCTTCATTAAATTATTTTTTTTTAATTACATATATATAACGCATGTACTCAATAATTTATAAACGCATCAATATATTGACAACCTTTATCCTTTTCTTTTTAATACAAAACTGTTCGGCCATCATGTAGAGTATGTTGCCTTAAAATCCTCTTAATAATGTTATCCAATGATAGAAATCGGTAAATTTTAAATTTTGAAAAGATTAAATTAACAGTTCTCAGTGAAAAAAAAACACAGGCAAAAGTATCCATACTTCCTCAAAAGAAATTGTATTGTTTTCTGAATATAGCCATGTAAATTCTACCTTTAGTAAAGTCAAGAAATACCAAAGGGATATTCGAAGGAGGGAAAAATCAAAACAACTGACAAACTCGGGAGAACAACGAAGCCAGGACCAAAACAATACATGCATTACAATTAAAAACTATAAACATATGAAAATATGGACCCCACCGGGGGTAGACTCAGGTGCCCCGGAAGAGTAAGCAGTCTCTGCTTCCTGCAGGACACCCGCCATGCTGCCCATGTCAAATCCCGTATGAGGAAGGGATAACATCAATGGAACAGGTCCATTTTCATTTGGGAAACGGTTTTTTCATACCTGTCAACCAAGTCATGATGACATCCATAAAACTTTAATAAGGATGACTCCAACTTAGGAGCAACATACCCCTGTCTGGGCAACTTTTATGTCAGGAGCCGGGCTTTGTCCAGGAAGTCAATGTATATGTCACAAGGTCTGGAATAATATGCGTTGTGAAATATATACTCCATACGCCGGCGTTTCTAGAATATTGCCGCTCAAAAATGGGAAGTTGACGATTGGAAGGTCAAAGTCACCCCGTTTGTCGTAAAGTTTTGTATTCAACCTTCCTCTGGTGTCAATTTCGAGGTGAATGTCAAGATAAGATGCAGACTTGGCAGTGTCTGTGGTATCCTTAATTTCGAGCTCATTGGGATAGATGAGATATAAGAAATTCCCAAAACGTGAATTGTTGAGTGATAAAACATCATCATGTAGCGGAAGCTGAACTTAAAGGTACGGGCTAACTTCTTCTGTTTTTCCTTAAAAAGTCCGTCAAGGAAGTCTGCCTCATATGAGTAAAGGAACAAGTCGGCAGGCCACATCAAATTAATCTTTAGTTCTTTGGATTTCGCCGCTCCGAATTTTGGACAATGTTAAGAAAAACATTTTTTGCCGCTTCATTTTGCAAAAATTCCCCCCAAATTCTTATTTTTTCAAGAAATTGATAATAAAAATTGTTCGCCCATTTTTGCAATATTCTAGTTAAGAAAAATGTGTCCCGCACACAGATTTGATCTTCCCCCGAAAAACCCTAGTTCTCAAGAAATAAAATTAAAAATTAAAATTTCGCTCGCTCGCACTCATTTTTGGCATAAAAAAATAAAGAACTAAAAATCAATTTAATGTGGCCTTAACTGTTATCAAAAGGTAAATCTGTCATAATAATATCATCAATTAAAACTTCTTCAAATAACTGATATAATAGTAGTAATTAAACGTTTCTTATGCAGACAGTGAAATAAATACAGAAATAGAGACGGGTATTAAGATCGCGAATAACAGTAGAAAAGATACTTTTTCATATACCTCGAGACGTTGTCTGGTTTATTCGTTTTCATTTAAAAAGGAATTGAAATTTTAGTTGGTCGTATTTTAAGATTTTAAGTTATGCAATAAGGTATGACCGTTATGTTCAAGGAAAATTAGTTTAAAACAACATTTTCAGATGTATATCAATGTCTTTAAGCTTGTGAAAAACAATTAAGAAGAGACATTGTAATGACGTGTATTTTGCATCTAATACATGTACAACTACAGCTTTACATGGTTGATATATTAGTCTATTGCAGAAGAGGTTTTAATACTGAGCAATTGCTCATATGAATCTTTGAAACCGATTTCTTATAGATTAACAAGAAATTGCTATTTTTCGTACCTTTGCCAGGGCGACATGAGGGAACTTCTCAAATTCTAAAACTGTTTCCTCTCCTGGGTTTCCCTGCAGCTGCCCTCTCAGTATTCTAGCAGCAGTAACGGTAGATATTCCCAAACCGTCACCAATAAACAAGATGACATTTTTTGCAACATTTGTGTTAATCTTACGATTTATTGCATTTTTCAGAACTTCTTGAGATTCTCTCCACCAGACATGACCATCTATAATATAAAGTAAAAAATAAATACTTCCCATTGAGATAAAATTGCATGCATGAGATCTTTTGAAATTTAAATTAGGTAAAACAAAGTACAATTTTCCAAAATTTTATCGACATGAAATTAAACTATTTGTTTATCTATGTAAACAATGTGTTATATCTATATACTTGACGACAGATTAGTTTGATACAAAAGAGGTAGCCAGTAGGGGGTGCGATTGTGAACATATATTTGTTCCGCATAATACTTGTTCCCCCTGGAACCAAACTATGGATAATAAAAGTTCTTGGGAACTAACATAACATGATAATATTTCCACCTTCATAAGATATTTTCCTGGAACTGAAACATGATATAATTTCATGATATTAGTTCCTTTAAAGATAGAGTGTCATCTGATTTTTTTACACCTGATTGCATCTTAATTACTGCTCACCTTACCCTTGCATGACATTTACATGTACACATAGTACATGCAAACAATGGAGTCTGAGGAATACAACAATATTTTTACATATTTAAATGATAGCTATTATTTTAAACACGGTAAGAATATATATTTTTAATATTTTATTACTACATGCTCCACTTACTTTATTTGACTAAATGGTCCATTTGTCTGTATCAAGAACAAAGTTGAGCTTATACTTAAGTCAAGCATGAAGTTAGCCATAAATTTCAGATGAAAATGCCTGTAATTTATTATTGGAAATTTACTTGCATACATTTGTAGCTAGAAATAATTTTTGATATGGTAATATAAATGCCTAGAACTTTGATCATATAATAAATATTGCTGGAACATTTATAATATAACCAATATTCCTGGAACATTTATAATATAACCAATATTCCTGGAACATTTATAATATAACCAATATTCCTAGAACATTTATAATATAACCAATATTCCTAGAACATTTATTATATAACAATTATTCCTGAAACTTTTATAATATAACAAATATTCCTGTAACTTAAATAATATTACAAATATTCCTGGAACTATCATTATTTAACAAATATTCCTGGAAAAAAGCGCCGTAATAGTATTTATGAATATTTTTCTGTCATAAAAAAGTTGTAAATAAACAATCAATTCGTTCTTGAGATTTTGTTCTAAACATTTTTTTGTATATTCAATGTATATGTTTAAAAATGCTTTTGACTCATTTGATGTTTAATACTTAATTGCTAAATTAATGATAGAAATCAGTATATTTGTTATAGGGAACTTTTGTTACACAAAAAATGTTCCGATTCAAAGTTTCATACTGGTGGAAAATGTCAAAACATTGCCCATAATATCTGTTCCAAAGAAAATTTAGCATATAACAAAAGTTCCGTTTGGAACTTTCTTTATGTAATATTTTATCCTTTGTGAAGGAAATTCTCTTATAACATTGGATAAAATATTATATAAGGAAAGTTCCCAATGGAACTTTTGTGATATGCTAAAAGTTCTTTGGAACAAATATTATGGGGGAAATTATATTCTGTCACACGATCACACACTAATTTAAAGGAGTTGGGACCACTTTCCCCTGTATTTTTTTTTTTTGATTTTAAATCTTAAAATGTTTATCTACTCTTTATCGTAAACGATTGTATGCAATGCACTTTTATTGTAACAAGTAAAAATGGTATGCTCAATCATAATAATTTTAAGTTTTCTACCGCAAAGGTCTTGTATATAGGCTATATGGGTCAGTTTAATCCACTTTTTGGAATATTGCGAAGAAAGACATTCAGAACCAAAACAATTCTACTCTCACAATCATGACAATGTGTCATATGAAGGAGGTAAACACACTGTGTCATATGAAGGGAGGTAAACACAATGTGTCATATGAAGGGAGGTAAACACAATGTGTCATATGAAGGGAGGTAAACACAATGTGCCATATTCAAGGGGGTTAAACACAATGCGTCATATGAAGCGAGGTAAAAACAATGTGTCATATGAAGGGAGGTAAACACAATGTGTCATATGAATGGAGGTAAACTCACAGCCAAGAATTCGTTTTGGTTCTGAGTATCCTTGACGTTGAAAAGCTGTCTTTAAAGTTAATATGGCAACTGTCTCCCAAAATTCCAGGCTATGCCCCCAAGGTTTTGGTCGACTCTTTGAAAATGGCCTTAGAAGCGAAATAAATGGCATGGAAAAAACGACCCTGCTTTCTGAAGTATACAACTAAGATATATATACTTCCAACAAACTCATTTGCAAACTTGAATATGTAAATTAAAATGCACTTATTCTCGGAGCTCTCCCCAATTTTGTATTTTTTGTACATTACCATGGACCCTTTTGTATTTAATGTTATTTATAGCTGAAAATTCTCTTGAAATATTTTATTGAATGTTAGAGGTCAATAGATATCAAAACTGAATAATCGTGTTATAACGTGCATTGAGTCCATCTGTATTAAGTCGTATTAATCGCACAACAATGTTGTTGCGTGTTCTTTTCTTTTGTTTTTATTTTTATTTGTTTCTTTTTCTGGTAAAAAAAACCACCTACGTTCTGAGAAATATTCTACAACATCAAATTTTATGAGCGCATTGTTAAAAATTAGTTTAAACCCAAGACTATGGCTAGTCGTTTTACTATTTATACTAACTTCAAGATATCTAATAAACTTTTTAAGATATCTTATATAATTTATAAGATATAAAAAAAATTATTTGAGATATCTTATAAATTATATGAGATATCTTATAAACTATATAATATATCTTATAAACTATATAAGATATCTTATAAACTATATAAGATATCTTATAAACTATATATAATATCTTATAAAGTTTATAAGATATCTTATAAAGTTTATAAGATATCTTATAAAGAAAATTATATGAGATATCTTAAGCGTTATCGGTTCACTAGAGATTATTAAACAAAGAGTTGTTTAAATGTTTTTGAAAATCAATCAATTTCTCAAGCCTCTCTGAAAATATGCTTCATTAACGTTTCAAAAACGACACAATTCAGATGCCTCGTGAGAAATTCCTCAAGATCAAAATGCACTATCTTGTTAAAAGTAACTTTATTATGAAATAAGAAACTATGCCGTCTTTCCGTTGTTACCTATTGTACAAAGTGAAAAGGTAGAGTAAAAAACATTTAAAGACATGGCTACCAATCGGTAATATTCAGTTTTGTATGGTTTCGTCAATAGTCATTGCTCCATTTAACAAGTATCTCATTTCCTTATGAGACCCCATTTGAAAGGTTAGTTCCATTTCAATAATTTAATAGATTTGGCAAAAACGGAGTTAACCTTAGGGAAAAACTAAATTGGTTGCTTTCTTCTACCGTTGGCCTTCTCGTTATGACCAAGTACGCCCTTCTCGAAATTTATATATTTCATTGGATTTCTTTGAATCTCATTGATTTATTTCTATATTTAAGTTTTTATACTTTTCACTGGTAAAATGGAAAAGTTCACTAAATTTTTTTAAGGTTAATATTATATTACGTCAGTTCAGATTTAAAATTAAAAAAATCTGTTCCCAGGTTTAAGAGTGAAAAAAAGTATGTACCATTCATTGCATAAATAAAATTTACCACTCAAGTCTTAAACTGGTTAACTGTCAATGGTATTGTGCAACGTACAAAATTTAATGCACATTTCGTAATCATTTTTCTTTTTCGGTTAATCAATAGGACTTTTAAAAATTTGTTTTGTTAAGAAATAATTGCACTTGTATAAATGAAAAAAAAATACTTACCTTGTGAATTTGTGCATGTCCATAGAGTCGTAAACAACACCAAAAGAGAAACCACGTGTTCCATGTGTTTGAACATTTTCAAATAAGTGTATGGAAATAATTTTTGACCCTGCATGGGATTATTTCGTATTAGTAAGTGTGATTTAAATTGGGTAATCATGTAATTGTGTAATGGCATTATTCACCAAACATGTTCTGAGTTAATACTACATAGAGTGAGTCTAATAGTTTGCGTGGGAAAGTTTTGTTTAAATTGTTTTTTGTTAAATTAAATCGATCACATGTTTATACATAATTCCGGGTATTTGTAAATAACAACACATATATGTCTACACATGTGTTTTAAATATAAACAGGTATAAATTATTGCTATTTAAATCTGTGTTAAATTTCTTCGTTGAAAATTCAAATGAACGAAATTGCCCAATATATATATACAACCCATTTTGAAGACGGGACATCCATCATAATAGCATGATTAAATGGTGTTAAATTTCGGATAAAATAGGGCTAAAGTATATGAAGGCTACCTATTTTTATCAAATCTTTAAAGATTTATCTTATCATGTCCTTGTCTTATGGTGACAAGGATTAAAATGTAGAAGTCGATCGTTATTTATTTTGGGATGTGTGCATGGAATTTAGTTAAAGGTTGGGAGATAAAAATCGTATGTCAATTTTAGGCCACACAAAACTGATTTTTAGTTCTTTCGGTTCTTTATGGCAATATAGGTGCGAGCGAGCGAAAGTTTTATTCTATTTTTTCAGGCAAAGTTCAAATTTACGTGCGGCACAAATTTTTTTAACTAAAATAATGCAAAAACTTTGAAAAATCTACCAAATTTTAGGAGCGGGCAACCAATTTTTATCCCGGCACTTTCGAAGAAAGTCCCGGGGATATAGCTATTGTCTCGTCCATCCGTCGTACCGTCTGTCCATCGTACCGTCCGTCTGTCCCGTCCGTCAAACTTTCTTGTGACATCAACATCTCCTTCACTTTTGGGTTTAAGAATTTAATTTTTATATAGAATGGTAACATACTACCTGTAAATACGGTTTTAGAATTTCGATTTTCTAAACAAGGGGTCCAAAGGGAGGTCGAACTTTGAATATTTCGAATGCAAGCTTGTGACCTAAACTCGTCTTTCATTGTTCATTTCATGCATTTTATTTTATACGGTATTGTCATACACCATATGCAGATGCGTAATAAGGTTTTAGAATTTTGATTTTCTAAAATTGGGACCCAGAGGGGTCGAATTTTGAAAAACTTTCAATTTAAGCTTGTGACGTAAACTTGTTTTTTGTTTTCCGATTTATACATTTTTATACAGTATTGTCATAAACCATATTCAGATACGCATTAAAAAATGCTCTTCTCAAAAATTGGGTTATAGAATTTTAATTTTCTAAAATTGGGGCCGAACAGGGGTAGAAATTTGGAATTTGAAATTTAATCTTGTGACCTTAACTCTTATTTCATATTGCAATTTACGCATTTTGTTTATATAAAGTATTTTGACTATAGGTAAGTGTCCAAACTACTTACAGGGGGTTTGGGGATCACTGTCGATCCGACAGTACAATTTTCTAGTTAGTTTTAATTTCTTGAAAGAGGAAGAATTTAGGGCGAGTTTTCAGCTTTTTTTAAAAAATTAAGCGGCACAATTTTTTATTAAAATGTATAAGGTCCGAAAATCGGAGCGGCGAAATTCAAAGAGTGAATTTTTTCTTGGCCCAATATGCACGCGCATTTTTTTTCGGATGGACGAGACAATAGCTATATCCCCGAACTTTCTTCGAAAGTGCCGGGATAAAAATTTTATTATTCCAATATTCAACGTGCACGTGCAATTTCTTCAATATAAATATTCAACTATGACAAAATGTATGATGCAAACTGTAAAGCTAATCTTCTAAATGACAAAGTTTGTCTATCGTGATGCAAAGAAAGACGTGCAAAGTTTCATCCGATTAGTTTAAACATATTTTATTTGCATATAGTCAAATTTGGATTAGACACGAGTTATTCCAATCTAGAGAAATAAAATTACAATAAAATACAATGCCCCCCCCCCCCCCCCCCCCCCCCATCCGTGAGCTCGAGGTGAATGATGTATTTTTACAGTTACGACGTATTTATTTAAATGTATTTGTTTTTCCATTTCGGCCTTTTTCATACTACTTTTTGTACTACTTGAGCACAACTGATAAGTCGAAAATCGACGAACTCTGCATATCTTGTTCATCAAAATGCTGTTTATCTAAACATGTTAAATATTTGGGGAATGTGATTTGATGAAACACTTCCCGTTTGATGTGTGTGTATACACCATTTAGATACATACAATTTTGGTTGAAAAATCTTCTCCGAACTAATATCGGCTATGAAAGGGATTGACAATTATTTCAGAGCAGATTTTGCAACCAAAATTGTATCTAAATAACTAGAAGTAAACAAACACACGAAGGAAATAAATTCTTTGATTTTTTAAGGATGATTGCTGGTCTAATAGGAAATAAATAGGATTTGAAGTAGGTGTTTTAGTTTGAGAGAACATATGAATAGTAAACAAATAAGCAAGAAAAAAATATAGGTTTATGTGCTCATTTTAGAACATTAAAGCCTTCAAAATTTGCCGGAAATAGGTTTTCTCAGGATTTTTCATTGTCTTTGCATTGGCAACTTCAGTCTCTCAAAGATGTATGAAAAAATAAAAATGATTTCATAAAATTTTGTAAAATACCATTTTAAGGTATATATAATTGAATTATAAAAGAAAAAGTGGGGGTTCATGGGCAAAACAATTCATGTTTAAGAAATGGATAAAACCCGAGGATTCAGAAAATCTGACAAAAAGACCAAAACATGACCAGCGGGCATCCTTAAAAATAAAATATAATAATGAGAATATTTAACATTATCAATTGTTATGCATGCAAACAGGTGTGTGTTTTTCAATAAAACAAAATAATGTGATACTACTGACATTTAGCAAAGAACTGCTGGAACATGATATGTAGTGTTGAAAGCCCAATACTGTGGCTGTACGATGAAGAACAACAATAACATCGCTGTTCCTTTGATTGAACTTAGCATGTATGGATTTCGTCATATCTCTTCTTTCATAATATCCGGTAAACCTACATTGTTGGAACCCCATGGCCGGTTGCACTTTGAGCCTTGCTCCAAAGCATAAGCGCGACAGGCCGTGGGTTTCCAACGATGGTAAACCTACTAATCAAAGAATTTTATTTGTCGAAGCGCAGAATAATTATGATGACTGGCGATGATTGGATATATATTTGTCGATCAAGAAATAATGATAAATAAAGAATCTGTAGCGATCAATGTTTTAAGTATCGACGGACCAGTATAGAAGAAGATGTTTGAGATACTATCCCATATAATTTTTTTTTACAAGAATCGTCAAAATTTAACTAAATTCAGAACTAAAGATGATTGTCTATTAATAGAAACAGGTCGCTATTATTCCTCGAGATCAAAGAATTTTTCCAACTTTTAAACTTAGAAACCGACTCATTTTTAATTCATTGTCAGACTTACATGTCTAATGACATATTGAGAGACAAATATTTTGCTGAATTCGAATCATGTTCTTTAAATTGTCTTTCATCATAGTCATCAGTCAAAACACTAAAATTAATTTTAAATCAAAACCTGAACTTTTATCGGTTGTCAGTATACCTTTATATAACAATCATTAGAGTTGAGATAGATTTCATGCTGATTAAAGTACTCTAAAATTTTTCATTTGTATTTGTATAACTGTACATTATTTGTATTTGTATAACTGTACATTATTAATTTCTTGTATAACTGTACATTTGTATTTGTATAACTGTACATTTATATTTGTATAACTGTACAATGTATATATATTGTATTTTGGGTGACCCTTATTGGTGTAAATGCAAATAAAGTATTATTCATAAACCTTTAATAGTTTCCTTTATATTTTTCAATTAATGCCAATGTTGAAATATATAAATGAAATGTCAATGAAGGTATTTGGGGGGGGGGGGGGGGGGCCTCGGTGGCCGAGTGGTCTAGGTAGTTCGTCATGACTGTTAATGATCACTAGCCAGTCAACACTGAGGTTGTGAGTTCGAATCCGATCTCAATTGACAAGGATTGCCAATTTTCCTACCGAAGGTCAATGGTTCTCTCCGGGTACTCTGGCTTCCTCCATCAATAAAAACTGGCCGCCGCGAAATAGCCAAATGTGCTGGTAACGGCGTAAAACCCCAACTAAACAGACAAACATGAAGGTATTTGGTTAGTTTCCTTCTTTTAATTGGATTTTATACAGTGTAATAGCAGATATACCTTTTTTGTCGTCAAGTTTAAGATAAAATTTTTCCCTTAAACTATAACCAAATGAATTGGTAAATGGTGTAAAAATTGGATGAGCAAACTGTCGAAGTTTCCTCATTTGCCTTGAACAACCATCTAAAATGGCAAGTTTAATTCTCAAATCAACTAAATAAACATTCTGATTCCCATGTATGAAAAATAAGAAGATTCAGGGAAAATGTTTTACTTAAGATAAAATTTATATTTCAAATATTGATTCAGATAATTTCCAACGATTATTTTTTAATTCAGTTAAAGATATAATAATTCTTTTCATAATACAAAATTCTTTTCTTAAACCTCAAATGCTTTCATACATATGAACTGGCACAGTATATGTGTATTTCAAATGAAACCATAGTGTACTAAAGCAAACTGCTATACCAAAATGACCATAAAAGAAAAAGCAAATGCCGTTTTTTGGATAATGCTACGCACTTAGGTGTAAATATTCTTGAGTTTCGTATATAATGTACATAATCAGAAAATATGCTGTTTAGTTGTATATATATATAAGCCTTTGAAATAGCTAGAAATTTTAGGTTTACAAAGCATTTCTTACCTGTTTTGATATAAGTAAAAATTAAATGTACATGTATATAAAAAGAAGTGAGAAAAATCAGACATTTCTGGATTTGCAGAAGGAATTTTTCGGTGCATAATTAAGGGAGATGCTGAGAGAACCAGAACACAATATATGTGAGCACAAGGGTACCAGAAGATTATTTTATGCAAATAACAGAAATAGAAAAAAATATTTGGCATCTTTTATTTTGCCAGTAAATGGACCACTTTACCATTTTATGCCAGTAATGCTAAAAACTGGGGTAGTCCATGATCTACTGAAACTGTCAGAGAAAATTTAACTTTTTTGATTTACAAACAACTAATATATTACTACATGCTAGAAAATCAACTGAATCCTGAAGAACGTAATCCTTTTGAAAACCATGTTCTCCAGGAAGTTAAACCCACACAAGTATTGATATACATGTAGAATTTATTATTCCTTTTCTGTCAAATTATAACTGCCCATTTTCTTCTGCTCTTCCAAATCCTGTTCCCAAGCAATCTCTAAATCTTCCTCTGTTAAATGTGGAAACTTGTCCTTCAATTTGTTCTGGAATTTTTCTTTCATTTTCTCCTTTCCATATTCTTTATTGAGTAATTTCTCACGATACAATCGTAAATATTTTTCCATCCAAGATTCATATTTCGGGTGTGTAAGATTGTATCTTTCGTTTAAATGCTGAGGCACAGCATGTTCTTTTACTGTACGTTCATACTCCATTCCTAAATAGTTCCTAACCTTTCTGACCTCTGGATCCCCGGTGTGTCCCTTTTCCAATATATTCAATGCTTCTTCTCTCTCCCCTAAAACTTTCATCATATTTCTCATAGATTCTTCTACCTTCAAAAGAAAACTAGGTTTAAGACTTTTTTTTTGTTCTAAATATGACATCAGTATCTGACCAGCAGCTATGACAGCCTCAGCTAGTTTTACTGTTAAAATGAGAACACATTATGACCCTGATAACAAAATTAGAATTCCAAATCATTTCCATCTGATTTCATTCAGTATTTAAGAAGATATAAGATTTCAGTCCTTTTTTAACAAATATTTTATATTCTATTGGAATTTTAAATAAGCAACTACATTCCCAAAAGAAAAAGTAAGCAGTGCCATATGTTAATGTTAATTATGTCTCCACCGACTGAGGTGGGGAGACATTTGTTTTTGTCCTGTCTGTCGGTCACAAAATTTTGTCATCGCTCTATCTCGTGCATTATACTTCGGATTTGGATGAAACTTGGCAGCATTACTTATATTCTTGACCTTGCAATAACTCAATTTTTAACGGCTTACCGAGGTAATCGATGGACTTAGCCATTTTGCCTCAGGATTACAGTGAAGAAATTTTGTCATCACTCTATCTTATGCATCATTCTTTGGAAATGAATTAAACTTGGTAGGAATACTGGTTAGGATATGCAGATGTGCATGTGTTCCTGACTTTATGAAAAATCAATTTTTTAGGGTTGACCAGGGTAAATAATGGACTAAGCCATTTTGCCTTAGGACTAGATGGAAGACATTTTCTCATCACTCTAACTTGTGCATCCTACTCCAGATTTGTATTAAACTTGGCAGGAGTACTTGTTTGAGTATGCAGATATGCATGTATTATGGTCTTTGTGAAAAATCAATTTGTGAGGGTTGACCAGGATAAAATATGGACTTAGCGCTAACATTTTGCCTTAGGAAAGGATGGAAGAAATTAATATTCATTCTTAGAGATGAATATTGACACCTCTTTCTTTCTAACTCATTATGAAATCCAATTAATTGCATATTTGATATCAAGTTTGTAATAACTATTTTATGTTCCCTCCTGATAACATGCAGGCAGGGGGAGACATACGTTTTTGTGTGCAAAACAAACTTTAATTAAAGAAGAAGAATATTTCCCTTTCAACCAATCAAAATAAATTTCTCTTTACCTATCTGCTGAATTTGTTTTTATTTGTTTTTGGATTTTTTGTTAAAATAAATATAGTTTTATTTGCATTAAGCATTTAAATCTTTGTAACATGAAACATGAAAAAAACTAGAAAATGTGTCTATAAGACACAGATGCCCCGCCCCAAAAACAATACAGGTGTTGCTGAGCTGCCTTGTACTATACAAGAGGACTGTAGTGGTGAAATATCATTGACATATTACTATAGGTTTCTGAGAAATGAACCTAAACGCAAAACTTAACCAAAGTCACAAAAGCATGAATAGGTTTCTGAGAAATGAACCTAAACGCAAAACTTAACCAAAGTCACTAAAGCATGAAATGTAGGTCATAGTGACCCAGTGTTGCAGAAATGTGTTGTACTATACAAGAGGACTGTAGTGGTGAAATATCTTTGATATATTACTATAGGTTTCTGAGAAATGGAGCTAAAGGCAAAACTTAACCGAATCGGGACGTACGGAAGGACAAGGGTAAATCTATATGCCCTGGCCGGGCATAAAAAACAAAAATCAGAAGGAAACATAGTAGTTACAAGCATATTTAATTTCAATTTAAGCTTCTTCTGTCCTCAGTTTTAATCACCGCTTTAAAAAGTAAGCCAATGATATTAATATGCTGAAGAGTGACATGGGGTTCAATAATTTTATTAATTTTTTCCCTTGTTGTTCAGTGTCAGAACTAGGGAGTCAAATAAATTCTCCCTCAAGTAATTATTTAATTTACAATGCAACAGAAAGTGTTCTTCATTTTCAATTACACTACAAAATTTATAAATGTATCTTCTTTTGAAATCTTGCAATGTCTGCCCCTTTCAAACTCAAGTTAATGAATACTGATACATGTACTTAATTCAATGAAGCATTATCAGAAAGAGAAGTTATGATGGGATAAACAAATTCTCTAGGAAAATCACTTTAGATGAGATAAGCATTATCTCAAGGTAATAAAGTCCCCAAACTTCCTTTTTTAAAGGTTCTGCAATTTATTTTTTATCCTGGTATTATTTTGTTTGTTTAGTTGGGGTTTTATGCTGTTTTCAGCACACTTGCCTATTTCACGGTGCCCAGTTTTTATTGGTGGAGGAAGCTGGAGTACCCAGAGAGAACCACTGACCTTCGTTAGGAAAATTTGCAATCCTTGTCAGTTAAGATCGGAGTCGAACACACCCTGCCATAGGTGAGATTCGAACTCACAACCTCAGCGTTGACAGGCTAGTCTCATTAGTAGTCATGACGAACTACCTAGACCATTCGGCCACCGAGGCCCAGGTATTATTTTGATAATGACAACTACCAGTAAGCTACAAATAAGGAATAAATAAAAGAACAGTTACATGTACTTGTAAAAATAATGGGAAAGATGTAAGTATTAAAATAACATGAAAAACACACACAAATATCTGATATCATACCTTAAATATTCTTTCAGGACTAGGAAATTTCAAAGACTCATTCTTATGAATCTCCTCCATTGTCATCAACATGTTCCTTTCCTTTAATAAAACATACCTGTAAAAAAAATCAATTTTTGAAACAATTTATTCTTTTGAGTGTTTATTACACGGAAAAATATGTGTTTAAGGATTTTAATGCATATACAAAATTTTTTAGGAAAATATCTTTTAAAAGTTTTGCTCGATTTTAGACACCCGACAACCACGAATGTATTATAGTATACCTTGGTCCGTATGGCATAAACATGTCGCGCACTCACTCGAGTACGCCTTGACAGATTTTATTCAAACTTGAACACGTAATTACAAATGTTGGTCTGAGGGTCAGTCTACTTTTTGACGATTTTCACTTTTGTCGTTTCAGAGTTATGTACACCTAGATTGTCCAAAAAAAGCAATTTTTAACATGTCGTGCACTAACTCGAGTATGCCTTGACTAATTTTCTTCAAACTTTGAGACATTAATAAAAATGGTGGTCTGAGGGTCTGTATACTTTTTGATGATTTTCACTTTTGTTGTTCCAGAGTTATGGGACTTAGATTGTCCAAACATAAGCAATTTTTCACATATCACACACTAACTCCAGTACGTCTTGATATTTAGTTTATTGTTACAGTGTTATGATTTGATATGTTAAGCCGTTGAAAAAGTAACATGACACTTAATTTGCACAAAATTAGGGTCAGTAGAGAAAGCCTATTATTTGGCTTAAGCTGAAGGATATTTCCATAAAATAAGAATTTTTAAAAAGATTTGTCCGTTCATTATTTTCCTTTTTGGTACTGTATTAGAAATAGTGAACACAGAGTCATTAATGTCTTTTGAGGTAATATGAAGGAGAGAAAAACATGAGGTAATATGAAGGAGAGAAAAGCATAGCTGCAAAAGTCAACACGATTGAAGTAATAAAACTTAGAAGACAGATACGACTTGTTATATGTGCCTTTTAATTCTTCATATTTTCATGGTTACATCTGTAACATATTTGTCTATGAGAAGCTATTACATACTAGAGTAGTTGAACTGATGGTAGAAAAAAGCACATACTTCTACAAGATTTTCATAGTAATGCCACCACACACCAATAAAATTTAACATCTATATCACTCAAGAAAGGGAGATAAATTCATTATATTTTAATAGTTACTGATATCAATTATGGATTTGATAGTTGCAAACTGAATTTACGGGTGTTGCATTTCCAAAGCCAGTTAACAAATACATGCAACCATCAAGTCAAATATTGACTCCAGAATTTTAAGACACAATACTTTTACATGTATTTCAATTCTAATGGAAGCTTAATGATATTAAGAAAACACAGAATTTTTTAAATCTGGAATTTGCACATGCCATCAACTCAGACAGCATAAATTGCAGAACTGACGGCATGAAATTTTTAAAATCATCCAATGAAATTCAAAGTTACAAAAACAGGTAATATGTTGATGAAATGTTTATGTTGTAGAAAATCTAAGAATTTCTGATAAAAAGTTTTGCACAGACACTCAAAATCAAGGAAATCTGTGGAACCTGTGGAACCTAAAACATTTTTCTGGGGGAGAGAATCTAACCTGTTTTGTCCATATTATCATGATAATGAACATACTAGTCAGATAAATGGTACAGTTGAATCATGTTATCTCAAAATCGCCTGAATCGAAATTTCGGTTATGTCGAACTTTTTTCTGATCCCGACCACCCAACAGTATAATTCATGTATTTTCATTCCTTTTATCTCGAAATTCGATGAGTCGAAATTTCGGTTGTGTTGAAGTGATATTATGTACAAAGGAAATATAATTAGTTCAAATATAAACTTGTTATGTCGAATTTATTAATCATCTGTACAGGTGAACCAAATTTTTACACCTGTAAAACAGTATGTAGCCGGGAAATCTATAACGGAAATATCATATCATGTTAATTTTGTGTTGTCAACAAAATCTTGTTAAGACTTAAATGTTTTATTAAGTTTTTACAATTAAACAATATATCAGATTTTGTGATAAAAATTAATTTTACATCTTTTCTTACAATATGTGGTCGTCCTATTTATTCACACTATGCTCGTTTTAAATTTAGATTATGTTAATAAGGCGTGACTTACCGAAAAAGAATTTATAAAATCAATATTGGTCAACATGAAAGTATTATCAATTTGTGATTTCAAACAAATTGTGACTAAGAAACCATAAGAATTTATGAGACAATCATCATTAATTAAAATCAATGGATTACGCTAAAAAGTAAAAACTACCAATGAATGCATGGAAAGGAATAAAGGTCATTAAATGTTTATCTCCCTTTTCCAAAACTCGAAAATTTCCAACTCCTTTTTAGTTGAACTTCGGCTATCTCAAACCCAATCCCATGGTCCCTTGCACTTCGAGATAACGAGATTCAACTGTATATTTAAATAATCAGATAAAGTACAAACCATAATTTATGCAGATCTTCATTACTTTTGATCCTGAGTTCATCCATATGCCATGGTCTGCCTGAAATAAAATGCACTTTTTTGACACACTATCTAAGTTGTACACCGAGGTCCCCGAGGGTATTCGCAAACCCAGTCGTCAGACTTGTCAGACATGATTATTGATTGATCTGTTACAGAAATTACCAGTATTTAGCAAAATTCAAAAATAATAGAATTACTAATGGTTCATTCCTTGTATTGCAAATGATAGATCTCCTTAGCTGAAATTTGGCTTCCTATTTCAGTATTTTTGGTTACCTCTTGTTTTAAAATAAGTTTGGTTTTTTGGTCTTCCAAATGTTTCGGTTTTGATGCTGCTGATGAGAGGTAACTCCTTGAAATTCATCATATACAGCATAGTATAAATTTACTATTATATCTAATATTAGTATCTTTGGATTGCTATTTAGTATATTGCAACAAAAGGTTGGCTGGTTTAACATACATGTACATGTATAAGTAAATTTTATTCAAGTTACAAGACAGTAAAGTTTGTCTGAATTCAAGAATACCAGTCAAGAAGGAAGAAAAAATATTCTATAATTTGAATGTCAAATAAAACTACTTGGTCACTCTTGAAACAGTGAGCAACTTGAATTTAAATTTTCATAGAAAAAAGATTTTTTACAGTGACTAATCTAGAGGGTGCTTTCTATTTATAGTAATATTGGTGATATTAGTCCAAGGATAGGACAACTAAGAACAATCAAAAGATCAATAGATTATCAAAGTCTTTAGGTGAAAAGTGACAGCAATCTGCTCCAAAACACATTGTTCATAACTGAAATTTGGAAGAGCTTATATAAACTTGAAAACAGAAGGATAAAGCTCATATTTTCATTAAATTAAGATTCCATACAACATTTGCATACAGTAATCTAATAAATCTGATATTAGTATTACCTGATGTTCAAATTTTAAGAGATCGATACTATTTTGCATAAAAATACACTAACAGAAGCCATCACTGTTCTACACGACATACCTGTTTTCACTTCACTATCTGCCCAGTTTTTCTTATCATCAAAAAATTCCATCAAACCATATTTTCTGGATGAAGAGTGAAAAGTAGCCTTCGAGCAGGCAATACATCTGCAATAAAATTTAAAATAAACATTCTGTGCTGCTTTCCCTTTGCATATAAAGATGTATTAAAATTTTTAAATTTACTATGGGTAGCACACACCTGACGTCATAGTCAAAATTACAATGCCATTCTTTTGAATCTTACCAGAGGAACTAGTACATCAAAATGGCCGTTACATGAAAGGCTTTGCAGTACCCCTTCATTAACTCAATTTCGGTTTTTGCAAAACTACAATCGAAATAATTCATACATGTAGGAGCCATATGTTCCTATTGGATTTTAATTTGGGTAACATTATTTGCTTAAATTTAACACCTTGCTGACGCTCGGAATAAAATTTTTCTCAAATAATGTTACCAATATTATAATCTCCAATGAACCTATGGCTGCCATGAATTATTTCTTTATCTTTAGTCTACTTCAAAAAGATCAATTAAACTTAAAATGAAAACTTCCATTCACATTCAACAAGGAGGAATTTTATTGTTTACAGTGGAAAAAAATCTTATAAAACCTTAAAAAAAATCTTGGGTTTCTGGTACTGTACCATTAAGCAGGGTTGGTATTTTTTTTACCAGCAGCAACAGCCATTATAACCCTTTTCCTAGTATATTTTGTACATCTACCTGGGAAAAAGGATTAAAACTAATAAAAGCTCTCTGAAGTCACAAGTTACAACAAGCATTCTTAGAGTATTTCTGGGCAATACAATGTCCCCTCCCGGCTTGAGCTGTGGAAAAACACACCAAATGCTCCTCGACTTTGTTAATCAGACACTGACGTATGGACAGAGTGATTCCAAAAAATCCTGAAACTGTGTTTGAAAGTACACAATAATTACCCTATCAGCATGATAATAAGCCTACATACTAAAAATAAGATAAATTGGTAAAACAGTTTGCAAAAAAGTATGGAAAACTAATATTTTGACAATAATTTCTATCTCCAAGGGCAATAACTCTTATATTAATTATCCGATGAGCTTGAAATTTTGATCTGTAACACATCATTATAAGCTCACATATACCAAAAATAAGATTATTTGGTAAAAAGATTTGCGAAAAAAGTCTGAAAACTATTATTTTGTTAATAATTCCTATTTCAAAGGGCAATAACTCTCACAATAATTATTCGATCAGCCTAAAACTTGATCTGTAATTCATCATAACAAGCTCACATACCAAAAATAAGATCAGTTCATTCAATGGTATATGAAATAAGTCAACAAAAGTATTATTTTCCTGCAATAATTCTTATTTCCATTGCAAGTGCAACAACTCTCACGATAATTATCCGATCAGCATGAAACTCAAACTTGATCTGTAACTCATCATTATAAGCTCGCATACAAAAAAACATGATCAGTTGGTTAAACTGTTTATGAAAAAAGTCTGGAAAACTGTTGTGTGACTGACGGAGTGCAAACCTTCAGTCCCCATTAGAGGACATGATCAGTTGGTTAAACTGTTTATGAAAAAAGTCCGGAAAACTGTTGTGCGACTGACGGAGTGCAAACCTTCAGTCCCCATTAGAGGACTTATAAAAACTATACAACACCTATATCAGGCACTCTTTCAGACAAAATTAGTTATTAGTTGAACTACAAAAGAATTTCTTTCCTTGTCCAATAAGAGAGAAAAAAAGGACAGAAGTTAAGAAAAAGCGCAATACGATATTGATCATTGCCTAAAATTAGCAGATTGAAATATTTTTTATCTTTCTCAATTTCTTTATCAACCATGTATCTATAATCTTAGACTTATAAGTTAGAACTGGTATTGTAAATATTGTATGAACTCATTACTGCAATAAAACTTGTCATATTTTATTAAGTACTTTTCACAGAAAATTGTCTTTTGAAGTTGTATGTGTGTTGGTGCAAGTGAGTAGAGCTTAAACACTGAAGAAGCTTTATGAAGAACTGGTTGTGTTCTGCACAGAAAGGACATTTTCCAAATGTTCAATGTCACGAAGACGCTTAATGCATTCGTTGTCATGTCGATTCGGCACACAGATATCTCGGACCAATAACATAAACATGAACATTTCGCAACCACGGACACTTGGAATCTTGCTCCCCTAAAAGTTCGGTGGAAATATCCATGATTTAGACCTTACCTTTGAAAAAAGCTAATTAAATAGATCAATACTAATATTTCATTGTATTTTTAGCAGACAGATTTTCCAAATTTTGTCCAGGCAGGATGTTGGATGGATATATACTTTCAAATTCCAATTTAAAAAACATAGGTCACCGTTTTTGATTTTGAGATAATTGAGTCTTAATGTTGGTAAATTTTATATTGATTAATATATAGGGAAAATCAAATTTCTCGTTCAATATAAAAACAAAACTTCCAGATAGAATTTTTTTATAAAATTGCGAAAAGAACACTTATCGGACATGCTTTCATATTCTTAAAAAAAAATTGGGGTCACCGTTCATTTTTTCTTGCTATTTCCAAAAAAAAAAAAAAAACAAAAAACAAAAAATTCCTTTACGTTTCATTAGAAAAATTTCACAACAATTATCTCCCCCTGAAAAGTGTTCTTTTCAGAATAAATTTTTTTTGTAATTTTGCTATTTATGCATTTTTGTCAATTTTTTTATGTAAATAAACTTAAGATATAAATTTATTATATAAAATACTAGTTGCTCGTTGAAAATATATATATTTACGTACAAATTTGCAAGATGCCCGAAAAAGATGCTCAGTGTATTAGGTATAAAGAAAAAAAAAACTGGTTTGGGTCGTACAGGTCAGTAAACTGGACCCCTGCTGTTGTTCCTCTCTTATCTGTGTGTGCTGGAGCGTCAATCAGCGGGTGGCCAGTCAAACAGATCAGACCACAGCTAATTCTATAAACAAGCCGTTTTACAGCGGCACAAGTGAATTATAAAAGAGGTCGCTTGACGCCAGAGGAATCTCGGACCATCGTAAAATATAAAGAGCAAGTTGAGGAGCTTTTTGTTTCATTACAAAATGAGGAAATTTCTGGAGTCAGTGCACGATACATCAAATGTAACAAAAGAATTATCATGTAGTAAAGCACTACATCGAAAATTAAATAGCGATGAACATGGATTAATGATAATAATAATAATAATATTTTAGTATCATTCAGATTCTCAGAGCTAGTCGAGGAAATATTTAATAAAATGTTTATAGAAGCCAAACATATATTAGATCTTCTCCGTAGCTATAATCTAGTTCTATTTCAGCATAAACCATTTGTGAACGACTCATTGAGTTGAAACATTTGCTACTTAATAATTTTTTTTATTTTTTTTTTCATTTTTGCAAATTATACCCATATGGGTTAAGCAAATACAAACATAAACACAACGTACAAGACAATTTACGAAAAATGATATTCATCGTCGATCTCTTGACAGATGTTACATAACCTTTTATCTCTGGGAATATTTTTATATCTTCCGAGTTCAATATTTAAATCATGGTCACTTAACCAAAATTTTGTGAGGAGTTGTCTTGCTTTAAAGCTTGTTTGGTTTCTCAAATAGTCCTCCATTTTTAGTGTTGATTTGAGCTTACTATATAAAAATAATTTAGAACTATCATTTATTTTAGAACTATCATTTATTTTGGATAATTTGTCTAAAGTTTTATCAGAATACATCTCGAGCATGGCCTTTTTAAATTTTTAACTTTAGGATATGTTTAATTTTATGAAATGGTTTATTAAAATTGACATTGATACCTTCACCATACAATACATAGAAAAAGCGGCAATTGTTAATAGCCATAACCGTCGACAAACCAGAGTGCTCCCACGCAAATTCTACTGACGTTACCATGGATGCCTGTTATTGCTTTTGACAAACCAGAGTTACCCCGTACGATCTTCTATGACAGTACCTGTTGCTGTTTTGACGGTGATGGCCTCCTATTATGTATGTTATTCTTGTATCATACTGTATTGTTTTTCATCGCATGTCACACAACAGTAAGTTAACATTTGGGTACCAATAAAACCGGTTAAATCCTCCAAATAATGTTTCGGTTGAGTCAGACTATCCGTTGTCCGTATTATTTTTATGTTATAATTTTTAAACTATTTTTGCGTATAGTAGATAGGGGATACTTTGTATTTACATCTCTTCGCCGGTATAGGGGCATACATGGTTAACTAATAGAGATGTGGGAGAATTCCTCCAAGCTAAATTGCTTTTATTTCGGAGAGGGTGAATGGCATCTAGATTACTCAAGAACTGTTTGTTTGTAGTGTAGAGAGCAATTGGAGAGCTTCTGTCTCTCCATTTTCAAACCCAGGTAGCAAATTGAGAGATCACGTGAATTTCAGAGTGAAAAAAGGCGGCGGAAACTTCACCGAGTCGTTGTCACTCTCATCATCAGTTTGTTTTCATAAGTATTTCTATTATAGCCACCTCCTATTTTGCAAAGGAAATCCTAAAATTACAGCAAGCTAGAAAATTTTCATTTTGTAGAATGATTATACATATCAAAGGTGTGCATACTACAGGATTTGTTTTATTTTCATAAATTTTTCACAAATTCATTGATTGTTGATCTGTCATTTTCGGGGTGAAATTAGCATTGTCATGATTGTGGTACATGGTTTGTCCAGTTAGGTCCTGCTACAGTTTTCAAGAGAGACACTTTTTATTAATAATTAATATTTTGTACTGGTACTGAAGATTTTCAATTTGGTATTAGGATTTTGTTTCATTTTACTGCAAAATAACAGGCTGTTTAATTTAGTATTTTTAGGTTATGCTAAAACTTTTCCGCTTTCAGATATAATGAAGTACATTTAAATGTATTAAGTTCATTCATGTGAAGAATATGATCCCATATATTGAAGAACTTGCTTGGGCATCATGGTTGTTTTACAAAAAAGTGCTCAGTGATATGAGTGTGTACAACAGTGGTGTACAAGTTGGAGGGAAAGGTTGATGACAGGAGCTAGAGCAGCGTTCTGTCTAGTTTATTGATATTTAAAATTTCTTGTAATCTGTTAATTTTGATATGTTTGAATACCCGCAATATATGCTCATTACGTAAACCATACAGTATTACAAATAATAACACCTGATTCTTTTAAATTTTATGATTAAAACTTTCATCTGTCCATAATGTGGCGTAGATGTAGCGACTTGAGTGCTGAAAAAAATTTAATAATTCTTAACTACAATTATAAGTGTATTTAATGTGTATATACTTGAGGAGCAGTACTGGTAGTGTCTCAGGCTCCACCATATTCATGATATTCAAACCAATTGGCTGACGAACCGTAAATTCCAGCACAGTTGTTAGTATTTCGAGACTAGCCCGAAATTGATTGGATTGTTGTTTCAAAATGGTTTTCAACATTTAGGCCTTGATCACAACTAATGAGTCGTTAATCGACAAAATGTGCACATCTTGTGCATCAAAATTGGTATCAAAATAAGATACTAAATTTCTTGCGTATTATGCGCTAATGCGCGTATTTCTGTATCGATTTTAATCCTCCACGCTCATGAAGAAACTTTAAAAAGCAAAACAAAAAACGTTTATCTAGAATCCAAGTAGGATAAACGTTGCCTATTTTAGTCCAACTACTACTTTTAACAGAATTTTAAAATTTATCAAAGGAAAATTTCAACACAAGTATCATGTCAGAGCCGAGCAATAACTACAGAGAGGAGATAGATTGATGATTTATTGTTTAAATTCCAGTGGCAATTATCATTTGCAAAACAGGACGAGAACATCTTAAAGTGATATGAATATAAACCTTGAATGTACTATACAAAAACACGGAGGTAACAGTCCGCAGGAAGACATGTCAACTCAACCGGACACCTTTACAACAAGTCCTTTGCGCTTACCTCTAGATGCCGCGTGCTCAGCGAAAAAGCTTGAAATACCAATTTTAATGTCTTTGGTTTGACCCGGCCAGGGATCGATCCCAAGACCTTCCGCACTCGAGGCGAGCATGCTATCACGAAACCACCGAGGCGGTCCAGAGAGGGGATGACGATCTTTAGGAATAACAGTCAATCAGCAGCAGTATCGCCTCAATCTTAGTATAAAATAAATTCATATACATGTATTGAATTTCTAGCATTTCTAAAATGCACATTTCTGGATTAAAATTCATCGGCCCTTAACCAAAACTTTAGAAAGCCAAATATTAAACACCAAAATTTTGTAAGCAATAGAACACGAAGTATTTACAATTGTAAATAAATATTAAACTTATAAGTTGATTGACGAAGAGTTTCTTAACCAGCTGACTGATTCTTTTATGATTTTCAAATTTCAACTCAACAGAAGACCTTTGCAGTGCTCTAGTGTTCGAACGACTATTATTAGTCGTAAGTTTGATATTGTTACTGTGCTTCAATGTCTTTCTTCTATCATTGTCAAAGAACCAGTAGTCGTACAAATGTTTGTGAAACTGGGACCCTGTATGCGAACGTCATACCTGCTACTGCTCCTTGGAATCCAGAGTTGTAATCACATGCCACTTCATTACTAACGTAATCTGTCCGCTTGTCAGTGTATTGATCATTCTGATTTGGACCACCAACCAGTGCACCATATAAAGTATGTGGATTCGGTCCTTTGCTTTGCTGTTGATCCCAACCACACGGTGCTGGAATCATCGGACATGAACTGAAAAAAGGCCAAATAATTAAAATCTTATATGCCGAAAATATATTTGTATCGTATCGTTAACATAAATAAAATTTGATTCATTTTCTGCATCCTTCTCCATTTTTAGCTGCATGACTCTCCCTAATTATAACTACTACTGGTGAACTTTTATCGTTTATTTGAGACTTTATAAAGCAATCTATATACAGATTGCGCAAAATGAGGTTCTCCTCGGAAAAGAGTTCTCATCCTCCCAAGTCAGGGTTTTGTATCCACGTTCGTTCCTACAAACCCCTGACATCACACATTCATATTTTGCGGGTCGTCAGTGAACTATTTTCATTGGTTCTTTACGAGGTCAAAAGAGAATCTATTTGCGTCGTAGGTAGACTTTTCTAGGTCACACACAATGTTCGACCCGCAAAATATGAATGTGTGATTTCAGGGGTTTGTAGGAACGAACGTGGACACAAAATCCTGACTTGGGAAAATGAGAGTTCTCGGCTATACTGACTTCTTTTTTCTCTTTATATATTGGTGATTGGAAACTATTTCTGCATGTATGTATAAAATTGTTTATAATTTCCTAATTATTTTATTTTTTGTTTAAAATGCAAATAAAGACATACTCTTCATTTTTTAAAGTTTGTATGCATTGTCGCATTTATTCTAGTACAGAGTATCTGTTTCTTGTTTTTCAATGTGCTTTTGTCTTTAGTAAATATGGTCTATTTTTGCAAGAGTAATGACAGATAAACACCAAAATTATTGTGAAGTAGCGCACCTTCGATCCCGGGTCGCATTTCCAAATGAACAAATACGAAATACACACAATAACTACAGGTGCTATAGAATAAAAATTTTCCGGTATCAGACGGATAGATGAACTATTGAAACAAAACTAATTCTTTATTTTTGGGGATTTGTAATGATCAGTTGGTGATTGAACTGAATAGCTAATATATTTTCACAGGCGCTTGTCTCAGAAAAAAAAATACTATATATGCCAAGTGAAAAGAAAAGGTCCCCAACTCGGGCAAAACAATTTTACGTGCCTGCTTCGATTTCCAAAGAATTATCGCTTTCACATTTCGGTCTCGCTCAAAACTTTTGGATCAATAAAAAATATATTAATTTATCAACACAATGATATATGACACGCCTACCTTACTTGCCAATCAACAGCGCTTTAGGCATATGAAATCGGTCAAAAGTGAATTATTTATCATTACTACAATAATCTGCAAATTTGAAGACGAGGATCAAATGAATTGCTGCCTTCTGATTGGCTAACTCAGTATTCTAAAATTAAAACCTGGAAACTAGAGTATTAATTTATAAATAGAACGCCATCAACTCATCAATTTATTTACCAGCAGCGATTTATTATTACTTCTTCATACCATTGTTTATCAATTAATTAATCATAACAAAAGAACAAAGAAAGAAAATTTTTAAACAGTTCATTTTCTTTATTTTAATTTTTTTTATTTGCTCCTTGTCTTCAAATTTGCAGTTCATTGTAGTATTGCTAAATAATTCACTTTTGACCGATTTCATATGCCTAAAGCGCTGTTGATTGGCAAGTAAGGTAGGCGTGTCATACATCATTGTGTTGATAAATTAATATATTTTTTATTGATCCAAAAGTTTTGAGCGAGACCGAAATGTGAAAGCGATAATTCTTTGGAAATCGAAGCAGGCACGTAAAATTGTTTTGCCCGAGTTGGGGACCTTTTCTTTTCACTTGGCATATATAGTATTTTTTTTTCTGAGACAAGCGCCTGTGTGAAATACGAATATTTGGAATTTTTATCGCAAAATGGCCAAAAATATACTTTTTTAGGCAAAAAAAATATTACGCAGCTCTGTGGTGAGGCTGAGTTGGGGGATTAACACCAAAACCAACAACAAAACTTCTTCCAGTATCGCCTAGAGCATATCCTATCTGACTTTTGGCCCATTTTCTGTATTCTGTTGGGTGCAAATTGAGTTCGGCCGCAAGTAGAGCCATGAACGCCATGTTTGCTGAAAAAATATAGCACGAATTGTATTCTATTGTTTGTCTTTTATCTCTAATATGAATCATCAAATCATTATCAGATTTGTTCATGGTTGCAATCTTAACTATTATATATAGGTTACATTTTTATTGTATTCTTTGCTTCAAGATATGCTTACTCTTCCGGAGCAATTATTGTCACTTCCGGGTTTTATTTTTATTTTCCGTTGCAAACGCCTTTTTGTGCTGTTTTGTTCTGATTCGACTTCGTTTTGTATTATCGTCGAGTCCAATACGACTTTCAATACAATACTGACGAGTACAATATTTGTCGTATTGTACATAACACTGTAAAATAATATGTTTATTATACAGTTCAACATTTTTAGAAAAAAGTTTGAATAACCAATGCATGTTCTTTGTCGGGGAATTAACAATTAATTTGGACTAGCTAAATGGCATTTACCGAGCATTTCTTAAGTCGATCTTTATAGTCTTACACTAGACAGTATATTTTTTCTACAATCTACATATCCTCCCTTTTTACGCTCTACACTGATTGAAAAAAAAACAGAATTAGAAATCAAATGCAAATTTACTTTGCTAGCTGATTTGGGAAGTTTTTGGCGAGTAATCTATTTAACCACGACGTCATAAACACTTTTCCTGTTTTTACTTCCGGTTGTCCAATATGGAAAATGTTTACTTCCGGTTGTACAATATGGAAAAATATTTGGAGGTCACATGTCATAAATGGCTCTTCCTCATTGGATTAAAAATACAACTGTATAATAATGTTTTTTATTACTCTTTTGGTTGTGTAGTTTTTTTTTTTTTTATTTGTTTGTTGTGTTGGTGTTCTAGACCTTATAGGTTCACCTAGTCTTTGGAATTTGTATTGGTATTCTTTTGTCGATATTTACAATGTACCTCTATTTTTGGAGGAAAAATTTGTTTACTGTAACACAAAATGTACCTGTAGAATACTACGAAAACATTAAAATAATTGTTAGATTTAAAGTTTATTCCTTTCAGTAAAGGAATAATAAAAATTTGCATCTTTGATTAAATTTTGCATATCAATATAGTTACTGTCCAATAAAACGCCCAAGGAACTTCTTCAGGAGATAAAGAATATATAACATGTAACTTACAAGCGTATCTAAGGGAGCCCCACTGCAATCTGAAAGCCAGACCTTTAGGAGTATAAGGTAGTGCATCGGATCCCTTTCCTCCAGGCATCCAGTCTGTAAATGTTGCTTCAATATCTTGCTTGTAAATATCCTTCTTTGTCATGTTGTACAGCAATACCTTTAAATAATTTAATATTGGATGTAACGCATCATTTGATTGGTCAATTTTTTTTTTCGTGTATCATATCACAGAGTAAATTTTCTTTTCTACTGTGACGTCATTAAAGGGAATCCCGATGTTTTAGACGCCTAATTACACCTCATAAAATACTGTAATCTGATTGGTTCATTAGAGGGGAATTTTTACAAATATTATGCATTACAAACGATTTCAGAAGCAGCGGGGTATTCGCTAAAATGTATTTGCACTCTTTACCCTCTGCCATGGTATTTGCGAAAAATTCTCTTATCCGACTGGGCGCTTGAAATGTCTACATCATCACCGCGTTTTAGTATAAGCGTTTGTCGACAGAAACATTATTTCGACATTCGGTGTAATTAAACAGACAAATGTACACCGTGCTCTGGAGGGGTATTTGCGAAAAATAAATTTCACGTCTCTCGACTTGTATTTTTCGCAAATACCCTTCCCGTGCATGATGTATCTGTATAAAAACAACCGTTAGAATAAGGATTGACAGTAATTTTGTTTTCAGTCTATTCGAAATAACCTCAATGCACATGGTGCACACTATAGTAATAAAGGATATTTTGAAGGAATTTATCAATGTGTAAACTCGAACGATTCACTCAAAACTAAATAAAGTCTGAATGACATTATGCAAAGTTTGTGAGTGATAAGCCCGAGTCTACGCATTGATAAATTCCGTAAAAATAACCTTTATTACTTATAATTCCAAAGTAATGCAGAAATGTGACGTTTTCCATTTGAAATTAAAATTTTCCTCGTGCACTATATTGCATGCGTGCGTATAAATACGCACGACGTCATTAAAGGAATTTATCAAGTTATAAAATTTTAGCCGGAAAGTGGTGTTAGCCAATGAAATTACTGCATTTGATGTTTTGAAAACCACATTGGAATTATTTTCAAATAACCCGCTATGCACCACGTGATTGAGGTTTTTTCTTCAGAGACTAAAAAAATACGGTCAATTCTTAATTGAAAAAAAATAAAATTCAAGCACACAATAAAGAGTTGAATGAAAATTAAACATAATGATAATCAAAAATGTGCTGCACTAAGGGGTAAGATGTGCGAATTTTGTCAGTGTTGGAGTTCTTGTTTTCCCTTACTGGTAAAACATCAGAACATCTGATATGCTTTTGACTACGGAAAGAAAAGTAATCATTGAAACATTGTTAGCAATAAAAATTTGCCAAAATAGGATAGTAAAAGTTCACCTAAGACCAACTTTGACCCAGGGAATTGAAATGTATCTTAAAATATAGTCCCATCCGTGATTGAGACTTTGTAGAGCTCCCTTACCTAAAAAATAAGATTGCTACACGTAGTCATATGTCACCCGCCGCAATATGAAAATCCATGACAAGTTAAGGGTAACGATATGCATAGAATACAATTTGATAAAATACACTGAACAAAGTCGCATAACTCTTGAGAAAAAAAAATTGCTGATTCAAAATGGTGGTATAGTTTGATCATCTTCATATTATAGGTAACAGTTCTGCAAAATATAAACCAAATCTGCCCAGTAGTTTCAGAGGAGTTGCGTCCACAAGGTATGCATTTGATACAATGTGATAAAGAAAAAATAACAAAGTCCCATAACTCTTGTAAAAATCGCTGAATCAAAAGGGTGGTATAGTTTGATCATCTTCATATCATGGTTAACAATTCTGCAAAATATAAACCAAATTTGTGCTGTATTTTCGGAGGAATTGGTCCACAAGGTATGTTTATGATACTAAATGAAAGAATACAACAGTATGATCATCTTCATGTCATTGGTAACACTCCTCCAAAATATAAACCAAATCTGCCCAGTAGTTTCAGAGGAGTTGCGTCCGCATGGTATGCATATGATAAAAATTTCAATAAACGAATCCTGCTGCCTCAACTAAAAGTGATTTCCTTTGTTTGAGAAATCTTTAACTTTACCATAGTGCCTGTATTTTTTTCATCCCATGACTGACCC
This sequence comes from Mytilisepta virgata, assembly GCA_028015205.1. NCBI lineage: Eukaryota > Metazoa > Mollusca > Bivalvia > Mytilida > Mytilidae > Mytilisepta > Mytilisepta virgata. The sequence continues at coordinate 30,543,282 of CM051511.1, read as the reverse complement.
CAGGCTGCTCCGGTAATGTAATATTTTTCTGCATCAGCTAGATATTGTTGATCTCCTGTCGCTCTGTACAACCAGGCTCCACCCCAGGACAGGTCGTCTTCATATTTGTCTGATCTATAAACGGGAATCTATATATATGAAAAGAGTGACCAAATCTTCAGCGTTGATTGATATTTTAACACCCATAGCACATAATTATGCTTAACCGTACTTCTATTCGATTTGAGGTTTTCACTTTCAATATATACGTACATTTAATATGCCTATTTTTAGGGCGGGTTTTTTTTTTTTTTTTGTTATATTTCTTTATTTTCATGTAAACTTTCCCTTTTCACTTAGCAATTAAACATAAAGTTTTTAGCTCACTTGGTCCCATGTGACACATTCCCAACAATGTGCGTCCGTCGTTGTCTGGTGTAAACATTCTTTTAGAAATATTTTCCTCTGAAACCACTTGGTCAGTTACCACAATTTAGTGAAATGGTCCTTTTAGGTGACTCCCTTTCAGATCTGTGTTGCGGTTAAGACGTTGGACCTGTATGGTAGCCGATACTGAATGAAACTAAAGGCTCACAGGAGCATGTATCGCTCACCTGGACTATGTCCATCTTGACTGGCAGCCTGGAACATTGCTGTCAAGTTCCAATAGGCTCACTGGTTACAAACAAGAATATCTTTCAGTTAACTTTCTTATTATTCCTATGTTAAACTAAGTTCCACTCTGGCGACCATCTTGGATGGTGGACAGGGTTATCGGATATAATTCTGAAAAAGATCTTAAAATAAATTTCCAATAGTGTCCTATGTTAAACTAAGTTCGGCTCTGGTGGCCATCTTGGATGAAGGGTGGGATCAACAGATATAATTCTGAAATAGAACCATCTAAGGACCATTGCTGCCAAGTCTTGTTCCAATTGGCCCAGTGGTTTCAGAGGAGAAGATATTTAAAGGAAAGTTTACGACGACGCACGACGAGAACGACGGATGACGGACGCCAAGTGATGACGATAGCACGAATTAGGCTATCTTTTTAATAACGTTGCTTGGTTCCTTTGAATGACAAATTAAAGCCAGGTGAAAGATACACAGGGGAATCCAGTTTATTTATGTTTTAAGTAACAATATATTTACCTGTAGTAAGCAGCTGCTGCGTTAACACTGTCGCTATATTTTCCTTTGTAAGTTTTGGCAAACTCATATATTTCTTTAGCATGTGTCAGAAGTTTTGAGGCAAAGTTAGCATCTAGAGCGAAATTGGACAATGTAAATACATGTGTATTATACAGACAAAAAGTACTCCTTCGGAACGTAGTTGTTCTTTTTCATTTTTATTTTCCGTTTAGTAAGCGGCGCAATTCCTCTTTTCAAATTTAAACATGTTAAAACGACTTCGTGTTTTCCTTACATATTTGTATTAAATCCGATACATTGTTATACGATTAAAAATATAAGTATTTGTCACTGAATATACATTTATGCATTTATCACCATATAAATATCTTCGTAAATTGAATCAGAATGATATAAACTTGCCCTTTTCTTTAAATAAAATATATCCGGCAGCCATTGCGGCTGCGTACTCTGCTGCTATGTCACTTCCTGGTTTACTTGCAGTTATTTTGAATGCTGGTCTGTCGGCTTTCATATTTTCTGGTCTTGTCCAAGAGCCGTGATCCTGTCCTCCGTCGCCAACCTTTGATACGCATTTAAAATTTATGAATCACAATTGACGGCAAACATTACAAAGACCTTTCAAAATATGACCTTAATTTATAGATCAGTTTACAACAATTTAGATATTTGGATGATGTTCTAGATTTATTTTTTCGGTCTGTTCATTTCGGATGTTTTCAAGTATTCTTTACATTTTTGAGCGGCAACATTCCAGAAGCACCGGCGTATGGAGTGTATATTTCACAACTCATACGTTATTCCAGAGCTTGTGACATATACATTGACTTCCTCGACAGAGCACGGCTCCTGACTGAAAAGTTGCTCAGACAGGGGTATGTTGCTCCTAAGTTGGAGTCATCCTTATGAAAGTTTTATGGACGTCATCATGACTTGGTTGACAGGTATAAAAAAAACCGTTTCCCGGATTTGACATGGGCAGCATGGCGGGTGTCCTGCAGGAAGCAGAGACTGCTTACTCTTCCGGAGCACCTTAGTCTACCTCCGGTTTTTTGGTGGGGTCCAAGTTGTTCATATGTTTTTTGTTTTTAATTGTAGTGCTTGCATTGTTTTGGTCGTGTCTTTGTTTGTCAGTCGTTTCAATTTTCCCTATTTTCGAATATCCCTTTGGTATTTCTTGACTTTACTTACACGATACGTTCTTTCTTATATTATGAAGAATTAAGTATAGTATTCCTTTCATGCATATAATTATATGAAAATACAATGCCTCTCTTGTTTTCCGTTTTGTTGAAATATACTATTGGTTAAAAAGATTAGCAATTCTATAAAAATAACCCTTGTATAGAGTACCTGTACATATAATTCGTCTGTCCCTGTGTGGCATTTAATTAACCACTCAAGTGGCCATCGAATGCAGTCATACATTTCACCTAATTGCCCAGCAGCTCTATATGCGTCACCATATTCCAGTAGACTCCATCCTAGTAAGGTTGTGGTTGCAGCCATTGGAAAACCAAACTTGACATTATCACCAGCTGATATTAAATAGTACATGAATGTGATCTTACTGATCAAAGATGTATACGTTAAGAAATCATGTTTGTAACAAAGCTTAGTGTTTAAAATATCCAAAAGAGAGGTGTTGGGGGATTTCCATTTAAACAGACTCTGAGAAAAGTTACTATAAAGAAATGGTCCCTTATCCGAGCAAATTCGATTGATCTCAGGAACATTTGCCTAAAATAATACTGCTGGAGAATTTAACATTTTAATCACAATTTCACAATATAAAGATATTAATGTGCAGTATTTAAAAACATTTGTCGTATAAACATAATTTTCGGTAAACATGTTTTGTATTCAGAGGCAGTGGAATAGGTCATTCCTAAATATGTTTCCGATAGAGGACTCTAACTGTACCCATCATTAGATACACACTGCTATAGATTAAAAATCCTGTGAATATGATGTGCAAGCGTATAGAAAATGTGGGCAAAACCATGATTTCCATTAATTTTTTCGAAATAGCCCAACGTCAAAGAATTGTGAACTTGAAATCTAAATTCATCTTTTATATAACCTCCTCATATTGAAATGCCTTGGAATAAATACGCAGGGGTTAGAAAAAAAGTAAACCTCGCCTCAGATTGGAATTTAAACTAAATAAAAAAATCGTTAATTTTCCGTTAGTCTGAGAAGTTCCGTTACTAGTTAGACTAGAAGTTTTATAATAAAACATATCTGGACAGTCATGCATGTAAATTCGTGGAAGCTTCAAACAAATAGTACTAGTTATAATGAACTCATACCGTCATACCATCCACCAGTCAAATCTTCGCCATTATCTCCATGATCATTCAGTCCGGAGTCAGCTCTCCATGGAATAGGGTTATCTGCCGGAAGTTTCCCAGATCGTTGCGCGGCATAGAACAGTATTGATTTTTCTAAAACTTCATCATAGTTATATTTAGTTCCATCGTCTGCAAAAGGTGTGTAAAGGAAAAATTATATAATTTCGGAAATGCGTTGCCCATAGGATTTATATATTTTTCCTAATCTCAAAAAAATTTAAGGTTTTGGGGTATAATAAAGATTTGTAGGTTAAGAACTAAATTACTGTCGAAGTTTGAAGACCAAGTTATGTTCAGACTCTGTCAATATCATCACTCCAGAAAATTTACGGTCGCCTTCACGACTTGATTGGCCGAAAAGAAGTTTCTATCTCAAAAACGGGAAAAGATGATATCTTGCTGAAATTGACACTTCAGTTCACTCCAGGATTATATTAATTTGCTTTATGGGGGATGTTTATGGTAAGCCGTTTTACTATTTATTCTAACTTCAAGATATATAAAACTTTATAAGATATCTCATAAAGTTTATAAGATATCTCATATAATTCTCTTTATAAGATATCTTATAAATTATATGAGATATCTATAAACTATATAAGATATCTGATAAAATATATGAGATATCTTATAAAGTATATAAAATATCTTATATAAAAATATTTATAAGATATCTTAATATAAACAGTATAAGATATCTTATATACTTTATGAGATATCTTATATACTTTATATGATATCTTATAAAAACTAGATTAAGTTAGAATAAATAGTAAAACGGCTTGCCATAGATGTCGTTAACAGGGTACGTAGAACATGCTTAACTCATGTAAATTTTCTATCGGATTTCATATTTTGTTGGCGTTCACTACAGATTGCAAGTACTTTACTTATTGTGTTGTCCCGTTTTGATTTTGTTTGGTTTCCTGCAGTGTGTTTTTTTTACTCTTTATCATGGTTATATCTTCTTCGTATCTTTCTGCTAAGTTAAGTGTTCTCATGAATTTTCCTTGTGTTTTGATTTTGATCTTTTTGAATTTGTCAATTCTCTCATCGCTTCCATATTTTTTGTCGATATTTCTATGTACACAAAAGATTAACATACTGTTTGGTATTGGAGGAACTGTGAATCCGTCATCTCCAAAATTAGTCAACACGGCTGTAGCAGTTGGAGGGTTACTTCCGCTAAATTTTCCTCCAATTTTGAAATCTAGTACACCGCCTTTAGGTGCGAAAGCGACATGAGGTTTATTGACGAATGTCCAAACTGTGTTGTCTGTTGAATGTCCAAGTTCATCTGCCATATAGTTCTGTAGATAAAGTTTCTACATGTAAGAAATATGAACATGTAAAGATACGGAGTAGATGCTAGTAAGTCAACATCTAATATGACTGGATAGACTATCTAGGCGTCGTATAGTATTCAACAGGGATTGTGGCTTTGAATAGGAACATATTAGAATGTGGGTGGTAAAAAAATACATCCATACAATTTAGATCAATTTAGAAGTTAATGGCCTCCATATGCTATATGGGATACAACCAGAGCCCATTTTTTAACCCTTAGAAACACAGTCATTGTTTTTATATGTATAGATGTTTATTGATGATATTTCGCGTAAAGTGGACAGATATACCGAAAAAAACTGATTTCAGTAGTCCATCATGTGAACAACGTTCGTCATAAATAAATTTTACCCATGAGATATCCAAGACCAAAATCTCATTCCTCTTTACAACTACTCCACTGAAAGATGGAAGCATGTCATGTATATTTTGAACATAGCGACAAACACCTAGATTGCCTACCTACAGAACCTAGCGACAAACACCTAGATTGGCTACCTACCGAACCTAGCGACAAACACCTAGATTGGCTACCTAGCAGAACCTAGCGACAAACAACTAGATCGGCTACCTAGCAATTGTAATCCCTAACTATCACGAAAGTGTCCTTTACAGCCAGGGACTTCTTGGTCCCAAAAACAACGACACAAAGACACGTCTTTATGAACTCCGTGGTTAATTCAAGAAAATAGGCTACATATGGACTAAACATTTTAATGATGTACCTCCCTACATGGTTTCATACCCATCGTTGATTGATACTTACAGTAATTCTTGAAATGGGCTGATCAAAAGTTATCACGGCTTTCCATCCATTGACATCTTGGTCAAGATTCCATATCAAATGTGCTTCAAAGTTATCATCCCAGTCGTGCATCTTCGTTAGCGTGGTCGTCAGCGTGGATATTGCTGCCCCCATTCCCGGGAGTATCAATAATAATGGTAACAGCATGACAGGACTCTGTTAACACAGAAAGATCAAGTGGACGGTTGTTCAATATTGGCGATTCTATTTCGAACATTCTCTCAGATATTTATATGGATGACACCAAAGGCCAAAGGATCGGAGTCCTGCATGTTTAAAAATTTTATATTTGAAACGATTCATACCGCACAAAACATATTTTGAAATAACCATGTATATTTTCTGATAAACGTCTGAATCTTGTGTTAATATACATATCAATATTGTTCTTTTATTTTTTAATAAAATTTTACGAAGAAACAAATGATGATCTTACCTTGAAGACTGAATTATATGTATATTCTTATCTATTAAGAAGAACTAGGTAAGAAATCAATGTCATCATAGTACTCGTGTCTACGGTTTGTTCTATTTCTTATGCAAGACGTTATGATAAGGAAAGGCATGCCAAATTTTAACCACGATTTTACATGTATAACAGGAATAGAAATTTACAGACACACTCGCTAGCCAGGGCTTTTCAGTGCTGAAAGTTTACTAGCACGATATGTGAAAACAATGTCCTATATGTACTAGCCAAGAACTTGTAGGATACGGAAATTTACATGCTTTGGGTGTATACATTTGATCAATAGCATTATTCTTATTGCCGAGATTACATTAGCGGTTAAACAGTTGCAATGATAAGTACGAGATGGAAATTCAGTACCCTTTCGGTACCCCAGACTAGAGTCCTGGGCCCCGTGTCCTGGGCATCGCGGGGTCTTTATTAAATGCATATATACCCATAAGGGTTAAGCAAACATTATAAATAAGTAATCGGGGGCCTCGGTGGCAAAGTGGTCTAGATAGTTCGTCATGACTACTAATGATCAATAGACTGTCAAAGCTGGGGTTGTGAGTTCGAATCTCACCTGTAGCGGGGTGTGTTCCACTCCGATCTTAATTGACAAGGACTGCCAATTTTCCTACCGAAGGTCGGTGGTTCTCTCCGGGTACTCTGGCTTCCTCCACCAATAAAATCTGGCCGCCGCGAAATGGCCAAATGTGCTGAAAACGGCGTTAAACCCCAACTAAACAAACAAATAAATAAGTAATTACAATTTAGAAATAGAAAAAGGGAGAGACATAGGACTTCATCTTAATGAACGAATATGTAATCTTTGTAGGGATGATATAGAAGATGAAATTCATTTTTTATTAAAATTTAAAGTTTTGGAAAAAGTCCGAGAACCCTTTATAGAAAAATTAAAGACAAAAAATGAAATTTTTAAAGATCTTGATCTAATATCAAAATTTATTTGGATTATGAGTAATGAAAATATTGAAATTATAGAAACACTTTATGATTTATTAAATAATTTAAATATTGTTAGAGAACAAATGCTTAAAGGGTGAAAAGGTGGTTTTTCAATTTGCACTCGATAAAGTGTTTGACACTAGATAAAGTGTTGATGCTGAAAAGAAGAACATTTTGTTTTATAACATATATAAAAATATGATGCATTATTTTTACTAATATTGTCAGTTTTATTGCCATGATGATATATATATGAATGTATTATACATATAGACCTACATTAATATTCTGATTATAATATGAGTATTAGGATTTGAGGTCACTGTACTTATCAAAAATGGTAGTCAACATAATCATTTAATCATTGTAATCATTTGTAAATATTGTAATTGTATTTGATTTGCTCTGCCTTACTAGGGCGTCTTTAATTGACAAATAAAGAAATTCTATTCTATTCTAAACAAACAAATGACAAAATGACACATATTAAAGTAGAAAATATAATATAAAATTGCCTTTGACCAACACAAACCTCATCTTTCCAATGGTAATGACTATTAGGCAAAAGTTGTTTTTCAGGGTCGAGTAATATTACTATCTATAATACTAAATTTACGAATTAACCGAATAGGCGGCAAAACGCGTGGTTCAAAATAAACGATGTATGGTTCAGATTATAACGGTTATTATCGGATTCGACAATCTGCATTTATAAATTTAAACTACAGTTTTGTTTATGTGCAAATGGAATTTGTATGCACTTTCCGATACGAATACTCCCAACACATACCTTAGAAGGTTCTCGAATGCATCATTTTAACAAATTGATTTAAATAAACAAGTATGCACTTATTTTAAATGTATTTCTGTTTGAAATTACGGAAGAAGAATAAAACAAATTAAAAACATTCCCCTTCAAGTGGGATGTTTCCGCTTCATGTATTCAGGATTGTTTTTCAACAATAACGCAATTTCTCCTAACTGTAAAGGTTATGAACTTTGAAGATTATGAAGAAATAAGGTAAAGTTCAAAGGAATTCCTAACTTAGTGTTTTTTGGATTGCTCGGATGTTTACCTTGCACAAAGTGATAACACCAACCATTATCTATTTTTACATCATTTGTAATGTGACCTGTCTAATTATATCTCTACCATACAATTCCCTGTAAGCCCTAGATAAAAATATGTTTAACCAATGGTCATCTTTATCATTAATGACGAAATTTATCTCGGACATTTTTGATAAATATATAAACGTGGACATCACACGCAGCCACACACTAAAAATGCTTTTATCGTCTGATTATTGGATATATTTGTGAAATTAAGCCTCGCTTGCCCTGCTCATAATGACAATGGAACAATTGGAACAATTATTTTCCCAAAATATGCTCTACGGAACTCACGGCATCGTTTGAAAAATTCATCCGTCACTAAGGAAATGTTTACATCTACAATTTCATTTTCATATTTATTCTGAAGGAAAAAGGTAATGCATTATGAAATGTGTATTTAATGAAAGCTTTTCATCAAGTTCCAGTTCAGAATTAATTGTAACAATAAAAATATTGACAATCTATGTGGTTGTGTTTTCGTCATAGATTTTGACTTTGATGGAACCTTAAGGTCCATTTTGGTAATTCTACGTGGCATATAGTCTACTTCATCAGTGTTTCCATCTTCGGTAGTAACGAACAGCCATGTGACAATTGGGTCACGTTGACCTACATTTCACGCTTCATTGACTTGGTTAAAGTTTGCATTCACATCCAATTCTGGAATACTACGTACATCATATATAGACATGAAACTATCAGTTGAAAGCACCTACTTGACAGGAAAGTTTATGGGAAGCCTGCCACAACATCCATATTGAGTTCCTGTTCCATCAATGACATGGCCGCAACAACTTTTTTATAGTCAATATGGCCACCGCAAAAAAAAAAAAAATAATAAAATGCTTATTTTCCCGCGCTCGCGCGGGTTCAATGTCTAGTTTTATTTAAGGGAGGCAAAGAGAAAAAAATGGCGATTAAAATATAATTTTTAAATCTTTTTTAATATTTTTATCGCAATCAAGTAGGAAATGTTCCTCATCTTCAGGCACGTTGCAGGTATATTACATAATCGTAGTGGTCTAGATGTAGTTTTGTATCTATCGATTTCTGCTTTTCTAATTTTCAACCCCTGGTATAACAAAGTTATGAGGCATAGAATTAGTCAAAACTACTGTATTTAACATGTTTAAGGAGGTTTGCTAATATACTCAAATCCACACAATTTCCAATTTAATTAACATTAGTTCTCCGCACTTGCTCCGTATTTTCGTACGGCTGTTTGTGGGAGATCTTACTACAGCCCCGTGAGTGTCATATTAGTTGCGCTTTGACCAAACCAATCAACACCCAGAAGTCATTTACTATTAGCCAATCAACGAGGCTCTCTTACACCATCGTCGGCATCGTTTCAGTTTTTGCTTGAAGATTGTGTTTTGTACCCCCCCCCCCCCGCCCCCGTTGCCAAAACTTCAATGTTTATGAACTAGAATCCACACTTTGATATTAACAAAGCTATGGTCAAATATTTGCATGGATTGGAAAATCTTAACTCTTCGTTCTCATTATTAAATCATGCATTTATTGAGTAAATCATTATTTGATAAAGAAAATTCCTTCATGGTTTGGTTCAGTAAGATGAATACTTAATAATATAAAGGGAATTAATCATTGAAAGAAACCAAATATACAAAGTTTAAAGAAATGAATAAGAAGTTCAATGAAGTTGATATTTCAGCACCACTCTATAGACATGTGTATGGCAAGCCGTTTTACTATTTATTCTAACTTCAAGATATCTCATATAATTTTCTTTATAAGATATCTTATAAACTATATGAGATATCTTATAAAGTATATAAGATATCTTATATAAAAAATATTTATAAGATATCTTATAAACTTTATAAGATATCTTATATACTTTATAAGATATCTTATAAAGTATATAAGATATCTTCTAAAGTTTATAAGATATCTTATAAAAACTGGATTATATAAGATATCTTATATATTATATATGATATCTTATATATTATATGAGATATCTTATATATTATATGAGATATCTTGAAGTTAGAATAAATAGTAAAACGGCTTGCCATACATGTGGCAAGCTAAAAAAACAAAACACACTAATGGGAAACCTGAGAACTATTGCCAACATAAAACAACAGGACATGTGTCAGATAGACATCAGGAGAAATAGATGATGGGAAACACTTTTTGTTTATGTGTAATTAATATCAATGATTGAATTTATTAATACCTCATATGCTAATTTTAAATATCTGAGCACCAATGAAAATTTATATGGTTGCTTAATAATGAAAATTTAAGTTTTCTGGTCTCAATTTCTGATTTAATAACAGCAAGTGGGGTCTGATTTTCCATACAGCTTTTTCTACCCCCATTGTTTTCTTTGATTCTAATGATGTGTGCCTGAGACACTGTTCCAAACTGGTATTGTTATTATACTTATACAATTCGCTTATTTGTATATAACTCAATCATATTTGTTTTGTGCTGTAACTGTGCCCTCCATGGGCCCATTAGGGTACCAATCTTGTGCCAACAACTGCTCCTACAGTTTTCAATACAGATTATCAAAATTCACAGGAAGATTGTACACATATTGAACTTGTGCACCTGCTCTTATGGTATTGTTTGAAATAATTTTTCCAATTTTTTCAGACTTGGGAACCTAGTAATTTTTCCATCAAAATGTAAAAACACAGTACCCATTTTGTATCATCAACTCCTCCTACAGTTTTCAATCCAGATTTATCAAACTTCACAGGACGATTGTCCACATATTGAACTTGTGCACCTGCTCTTATGGAATTGTTTGAAATAATTTTTGCCCATTTTTCAGACTTGCGAACCTAGTCATTTTTCCATGAAAATGTGCATATATATTAAAGATGTTTTTTCCCGTAAAAAAATTAAAAGTTTGTTGGTAGTTCACACAGTGAAATTGATACTAGTCTGATCTTATCTTAAACTCTCACATCATCATGGAGGTGTGAGTTGACACTGTGCTACAGATCAGAATTCCAAATTGGTTTCATACTACACCTTTATCTTGAAAGATAATATTAACTTCTCCATGGTCCATAACCCATTCTTTGCAACCCGGCCATTTGTGAATTTGACCCATTTTTGTTATTTAACATTCGGAATTAGAGAGAAACCATTTGTTTTTTTTTTTTTTTTTTTTTTTTTTTTTTTTTTTTTTTTTTTTTTTTTTTGGGGGGGGGGGGGGGGGGGGCTAAGATCAAATGTTTGATCCTGTCCAATTTTTCGTCAAAATTTTGGTCCTGGATTTTTTTCCCGCTGCTATTGCCTATATTTTTATTTTCATTTAAACCAAAAATGTCCTGATTGACGCAGGTCCTGCATTTGTTTTTCACCTCTAAAGTGATCCTGTCTTTTTAATTTGCCAACATCCTGGTGCTGTCTTTTTATTTCAAGTTTGATTTTCGGAATATATGGACCAATATATTATGCTTTGTTCAATTATTTGAGCCTTAACTGTAATATGCAGGTCGACTACTATATAAATATATTATTTCTCGTATACATGGTATAGTCGTCGTCCTGCATATTATCACATATTTTATTGAAATAACGCCGATTTTGCATATGTAATAAAAGCATAATTTGAAGCATGTTATTTTATAACATCATACAAGGGCAGATAACATGATATCTGCCCTAGCCCTCTCGTGAGCCTTATCGACGTTACTTCCTCCGCTCAGCAGTAAATAATAATACAACTTTTTCGAGATCGATCGCTCTTTGCGACGGAGGTAAAGAATGACGTATCACGTGACGTTTTGTTAGGCATAGAAAGAATTACACTATAGCAGCCCCGGTAAATTTTGCGACAAAAACTGTACCAGAGTTGCGACAATTTCTGTCCCACAGGGGTATATCATGCCATGAATACAGAAAGTTAAAACTCGCCCGACTTGCATTATCCTTCAAATTTCCCTTCACTCTCGTAGTCTGGAAAGTGCCATTCTCATGCCTAACAAGACAACAAAGTCACGTGATCGGAATAATAATTTCTGCCCCGGATGCGGTAATTCCGGACTAAGTCGGAAATCAAGTATCGTCTGATCATTATTTACGGTAAACTAACCGTGCATAAATGTTCTTAGCAGCTTCCAATAGGGACTTATAAAATTTATTTGTAAATCTCGGGAAAAGCACAGAAACCGAAGTTGCATTCATTTGTTTGACTACATTTATATACTTAAAGTGAAAGAAATAGCTGTCTACTAGCTGTAGCACTGTGATCAGTGTTGTTCAAAACCTGACAGAATTGCTCGAAGACAGGAAAATTGAGTTCAGCATTAAAACTATTTCTTGGTAGTGGCAAAATATGTGATAAATAGATTAATACATGTTTTTTTTTCATATTGGCCTTGTTATCAGCCCTCGACTGATATCGTCCCTCGGCAATATGAAAAAGACCAGCTATTAATCTATAATTACAGTTGAGACTCAAATAATTGAACAGACCATTATTTATTAGTGCATATATATTGCGTAAATATATTCATTGGGAGGGGGTTACCATGCATTTAGGGTCCTATGCTCAAATACCCGTGCAAGCTCTATACTCCAATATCCGAAAATGTAAAAGACGTATTAAATGTACATGTTGCATGTAGTTGATATAACATATATGTATAAAATCGGAAGGAATATTCCGTATAAACTTGTATCATATGTATATAGGTATTGCTTGTTTCCTATAATACCAGTTTCAATACTTTATTACTAGTATGTCACGTGCTAATGTTTGTTATGTGAAGAAAAAAAGTTTCTTCTGAAACCAAATGTGTGGAAAAAAATCATTACTGTTAAATGTAGATGCTTCCCCTGACTAATTTGGAAATAAAATATCTTGTATCTTGTATCCTTATTGATGATGGTTGTACAATTTGTTTGTTTTTCTCCCCTTAAAATCTGTTGATCACTTGGAAAAATATGATGATATATATATCTAGAGCAATTTTCTTTATCCCAGACCCAAAAATATCACCAGTAACGGCAACCAAGGACGTATAACTAACATACGTCCTTGCGGCAACTGATTTACATAATTCATGCAATTTGTAAATAGCTTATATTTCATGAATTTTACACAACTGTTAAAATGAAATTTGTCTCGGACTGAAAAATACAAACATACATGTACCAGCAAAAGAAAAGTGAAATAGAAAACATGTAAAAAGCGCTTTTGAAATGTGTTCGTGTAAATCAGGGTACGTTTTGTTAGAGATAGGTACGAGTGGTAAAGGTACGAGTTGGCTATGGTTCTAGGATTAAACGCTACCGTGATAGAGATCATTAACGAGACCCACCACATGTTCTGAAAGTCAAACCGGCTTCAAATAAATTTATACCAATATGGACCCGAAAAAAATGGGAGACATGCTAGGTCGGATGAAAGGAGGTGGCAAGGGGTTGGGAACTGGCATTGGTCTGCTTGCGGCAGCTGGCGGACTCGTCTATGGAATTGCCAATTCATTTTACACGGGTCAGATTTTTGTTGCATCAGTTATTTATATTGATTCAGTATTTGATATATATAGTTCAATGAATAAGTTGCAATGTGCAGAAATAGTTTAATTGCAAAATTTACAAGATATTGCTTTCAAATTTAATTACGGATTACAATGTCAATTATGTGGAGCCCATCAATTTCATCATTTTCATTACATAATTTGTTTTTCTGATGTAGGACAGTAGGTTCAGCTCCTCGAGTTTGAAAGCCTGACATTCTTCAAAAAAAGGGGCCCTTGGTCAGAAGCATTTTGATGGTGCCTGCAGTGTAATTATAAAATTATTTTGTTTTCAACATGTTCTGTATATATCTGTCAAACAACTCCACCAGCTACTATGCATAGCTTTAGAATATTAGCTGTTTGTTCTCAGTAATTTTACTAATTAAAGCAATTAAGAATTAAATTTCTGTTTTGCAGTGGATGGAGGTCATAGGTCTATCATTTTTGGTAGGATTGGAGGAGTCCAGAAAGATATTTACCCTGAGGGTCTTCACTTTAGAGTTCCGTGGTTTCAGTATCCAATTATATATGACATCAGAGCAAAACCAAAGAAGCTCACATCACCAACTGGAAGCAAAGGTACAGAAGTAGTTTTTATTAAAAAGAAAATTAAAAATCGGTCAACGTGGTCAGGAGAAAGAAAGGATATGAATAATTTAAAATGTCAAGAAGACTGCATTCTACCTCTTAATTGAACAGATAAAAATAGAAATCTAGTTTTCAACACTTGTTAAACACCATGTGGAGAGTCTTAAATGAAAAAATAACGAAGTGTTTAAATCAAAAGAAATAACACAGATGTATAAATCCTAACATCTACATGTGATCTAGATGATTATGATATATATTATTTTTTAATGTTTTTTTTATAGAAAAGAAAGGATTAGACCAAAGGAAATAAAATTATGTGTTTCTGGTAAAATGCTCCTTAAGGGGGTGTTAAAAAGTTTTTTTCAAAATTTTTAGAGATATTTAGGAGGCTCTTCAAAATTAAAATTGCTTGTAAATAAATAGGCTAAAAGCTTTAAGGTTGTCACTGAAATCAAGGTTTGGTCTGGTATCCAGAAACACAGGATTGTATTTGTCTTGTGATTAATAAATTCTTGAAATAAAATCAATACTAAACTAGGAAAGTTACAGCAAATGAAACAATGCAAGCTTTTACTGCAGTTCCTCATCTTCAAGTCACCTTGAGGATTCCAGACAGTAAGAAAGTTGTGTGCTATCGACCATATAAACATGTTTTATATTCATTAGTGCTGAACTGCCTCGGTGGTCTCATGGTAGCGTGCTTACTTCAAGTACATAAATTGTGGGTTAAGTCCCTGGCTGTAAAAATGATAATTGCTGCTTCTCAGCATATTTAGCAGTAAGGGCAAAGATGGGTCTTCTTGGAGTCAGATTAATGTGGTTGGGTGGGTAAAATGTCTTCCTGCCAACTGTTACCTCTTCAGCTAGCAAGTTAAGAAGACTGTTCAGCATCTTCGTCTATTACAAAGTGGGGTTCATGTTCTCATCCTGATATGCATGTAATAAACACCACTCGATATACAGTAATCAATCCATTCATGAGTGCTGAATTTTAAAAATAGTATAATGACATTAAAAACCATTTTGTATTATGGCTGACCATCAGTTAGACATCACCCCATAGGTTTGAACATGTACTAACAGAAAAAGTCAAATTTAATCTTTGTATCATTGTGTGACCTTATACACGAAGTGCAATGTAGTCCCAACTATGAAGTGATTTCCACATGGTTCAACTTTCAAGTCAATGAACAACAATTATATGGTTTTATTATACCTCCAGTCAGAATCTAGGAATTTGATTGGTTGTTAACCAAACATTAAATCGGCAAATGACTCTGAAAACTCCTACTTGAACAGAAATGACCTCACGTGCATAATAATAACTCCAAATGGACAAGAAACTGACCTTGCGTGCATTATAATGACTCCGTCAATAAAATAAATGACCTGTGTCGGTTCGTTATAATCTTTACAGTGGAAGTTACGATCAATTTTCTACTTTGTCAAATTTGTTGTTGTTATAATGTTTATGTTATAAATTAAAGAAAATTAAAGTACAAATACTCTTTTATATTTATACCCCCCGCAAACCCCGCAAACAAAGTTTGGGGGGGTATATAGGAATCACCTCGTCCGTCTGTCTGTCCGTCTGTCCATATATCTTGTAAGCGCAACTCCTCCTAGACCGCTCAATGGATTTCAACTAAACTTTACAGAAAGGAAGTACATCATCCAAAGATGTGCGTGAAGAAAAACCTTTGCTTTCCGATATCACACAAGGGAGATAATTGGACTTCAAAGCGGGGGTATCCTTTGTGAGCTTTGCTCACAGTACATCTAGTCATTATTGGTATAATAAAACAATTAATTAATCTTTATGAGGTCAACAAGGAAAGTGAGGTCACATGACCTGACCCAGTCGATGACCTGACTTCCGCCTCTGACCTGAAGACAGGTCAGGTCATGGGTCCTCAATTCCCCATGTTGACCTCATGAAGAGTAATTAATTGTATAGTAATACTAGGCCAAACAGGGCAAAATAATGTTTTTCAATCTCATATTTATATATTTAACTTTACTTCGTTCTTATGAGATCTACTTAGAGAAAAATTATGAAGACAATATTTTGGCATCACAGTTTGGCTAGGGCAATTGTGTGGTATTTGTGTACAAGTTCAGCCCTCAAATTCTTTTTAACTTAGCTATACTTTTAATGTGTTAAATTCATGAGATTGTTTACCTTCTTGTAGATTTACAGATGGTGAATATATCCTTGAGAGTACTGTACCGACCAGATCAGAGAATGTTACCAGAAATTTACAGACAACTAGGTTTAGATTATGATGATAGGGTGCTGCCCTCTATATGTAATGAGGTAACACTTTCGTTAATGTCAAAATAAGGGGGCATATTTCCAGTAGTTTGGCTGTATAATAGATGCAGTAGATTTATTCTTCTTTTTCTGTTACACTAAATGGAAGATTCTATGTTTTTGCAGAGTCTTGTTCGAGTACAGTGCATGCCATTTTTGTTGTAATAAATTATGCAATTAACAGTAGCATGCTAAACAGCAGAATTCTTAATTTCATTGTAAAATTTGTCATTTCTGTTGTCATTAATTGTGATAATTACTATATAAACATGTTTCCTACCGAAGGTCTTGTTTCTCTCCGGGTACAAAAAGGACATGTGAGCTTTTGCCATCACTTGGCATCCATCTGTCATAAACTTTTTCAAAGATCTTCTCCTCTGAAACCACTGAACCAATTACAGACATACATAGTCTGAATGATCCTTAGGGTATCTATAATAAAGTTTTATTTTCCTGTCTGTCGAGAAACATGGCCGTCATGGCTAAAAATATAAAATAGAGGGTAAACTTATATCTCAAAAACTAAAGCATTTAGAGCAAAACTGACGGGGTAAAAATGTTCAACAGGTCAAGATCTACCTGCAATGAAATTTTCAGACGAATCGTTCAACCCTTTGTTGGGTTATTGAACCTGAAGTGTTAATTTTAAAGAAATTTTGCAGTTTTAGGTTGTTATCTTGAATATTATTATAGATAAAGACCAACTGTAAACAGCAAAAATGTTCAGCAAAGTAAGATCTACAAATAAGTCAGCATGACCAAAATCGTCAACTGACCCCTTATAGGAGTTTTTGTCCTTGAAAGATTATTTACATGTAAACAGAAAATAATGGTCTGACATTGTCACAGATGTTAAGGGCATTACTTGAAATAAATTAAATGGTAGCTGTAGAAGTAAAATGGAGCGTCAAGTTCATTGAAAAATTCCATAGCAACCATATATATTTGGGTTCAGGACCCTACAATTTACCTGTTCAAGTCAAAATGGAAGGCCAAGAGTCAATGCCGTTGAAAAAGTCCATAGCAACTGATGAAAAAGTCCCTAGCAACCATATCTATTTGGGTTCCGGATTCTATATTTTAGCTGACTGTACAGGTCAATATTAAGGAGAAAATTGTGACGGTATACATTAAATAGCAAAAATAATCATTGATGCTATAGATCTACCAGTACACAAAAGATAACAGGTGAGCGATTCAGGCTCCTTGTGAGCCTCTTGTTTTGTCATTTCATGACATGGCAAAAGTTGGGCAAAACATTTATAAAAAAATATGCAATTGAAAGGAGTATCTTTACAATTCAATTTATGCAATTACCACGAGTAATTAACATACATGTAGACAATATGGTAAATGGTTTGTTGTTGCAAATAGGATTAATGTTGTATTGACAGATATCCAATTAAGTGGAGTTGACTGTATTACACGTATATCATTTGACCATGGTTTGTCTTTTGTATTCTGTTGGTTCAAATATTGACACACCGCATCGATCATCTTATGTAAGAATTCTCATCTTGAGTACCAAAGGTCACATGTTTGATTCCTTAAAATTGGTAGGATGATATGACGTCCTGCAGACTGTTACCTTTAAGAGGAAGCACGTTAAAAATTATGATCAACGATCTAGTACAAAGCAGGGTTTATAATTATATTGTGCATCAATATGTTTTCATCCTGATTTGCATGCTATAATTGAAATAATCATTAATTAATAGCAATTTATATATTCCTGAAAAGTTTTATGTTGAATTCTATGATATCCTTATAAAAAAATTTGGATTGTTGCTCATAAAATACTTTTTTTATTTGATTATACTGCTTCATTTATTATCAGTATTTTTTTTTTTAGGTTTTAAAGTCTGTTGTAGCTAAATTCAATGCATCACAGTTAATCACACAGCGTCAACAAGTCAGTTTGATGATACGTCGAGAACTGACAGAGCGAGCACAAGACTTTTATATGATCTTAGATGATGTTTCTATCACAGAACTTAGTTTCGGTAAAGAATATACAGCTGCAGTCGAATCAAAACAGGTAAAAACTATTATTTGGGTAAAATTAGGGAACTTAAATTTATCAGTGAAATGTGGCAATCATGGATTTTTTTTTTTTTTTTGGTAAACTCAACACACTGACAAACTCTTAGATATTCAACTGCAAGAACTACCTGACAAATCTTCAGGATCAAGTGTTTTTGTTAACTTATTAAATTACTAATGAAGATCAAATTTGTGATGCCATGGGGACAAAGAATGGCTCTACTATTTTGGTAAGAGTCGAGCTCTTAGCACCTCAAAGACCCCTTTGTAGATGTAAAAATGCCATTACTGAGCAGCTCCCTCACCAGCCAAGTAGAGAAGAATTTTCATAAATTGGTATATCTTTCCCAGTCCAGTTTCAGGGATAATATATGACAGTCTAGGGTCCATTATTTGGTCCCATTCCCAATCACAAATTAGGGGCCTCACTGGCCGAGTGGTCTAGGTAGTTCGTCATGACTACTAATGATCACTAGCCTGTCAACACTGGGGTTGTGAGTTCGAATCTCACCTGTGGCGGGGTGTGTTCGACTCCGATCTAAATTGACAAGGATTGCCAATTTTCCTACAGAAGGTCGGTGGTTCTCTCGGTACTCTGGCTTCCTCCACCAATAAAAACTGCCCACCACGAAATAGCCAAATGTGCTGAAAACGGCGTAAAACCCCAACTAAACAAACAAACAAACCAATCACAAATTACATAATTTTTGCATTCCTGAATAAAGTATGCAGCTATGACTGAAAAAACCTGATTGTTGTAAAGTAAACACTTAAATGTGTAAAGTTGCATTGTTGAACTGTTTGTATGACAATAGTAAGAATGTAATAAGGACTTCAATAAACAGCTTAGACTAAGGAAAACAGTGCCTGTAATTTCCAGTAAATAGATGTTTTTTTTCCCAACTTTGATCAAAACGTCAATGAATATTTCCTAAAACATCCCAGGGTTCCTTTTTTCCCAAAAATACACAGATAAACCCCTGAGATTGAACTAAAAATCGTTTAGGGCTATTCCAGAAAAAATTGTCTCCTGGGGACAGAACGCCCATGAAATTTAGGGGTACCATCAATAGATTTAAATTAAAATACACACCCCCACCAACTATTTCATATTTTGGATAAACCCCCCACCAACAAATTTAAATCAAAAATGAAGTTATTTTTTTCCATGTTATACATTGTAGATCAATTAAATCCTATAGTTTTAGCTTTTTATTGCAATAAAGTTGTAAAGACAGTGCATGTATTCAAATGGGACCACCCATTTTACAATGCTCTTTACTGACCTCGGATTTTAATGTTTAGACACTTGTATATGATTCTAAACTACTAAAATTAAGCCAGTTTAAGGGCACGATTTCTTTGGGCCGTCATCATGTAACAACTGAATTAGACACAATTCAAATCAGAGTTTGACTGATTGAGGATGAATGTGTTGTCTGAGAATTTCATGCGTCTAGGTCGATACATTTCTTTAAATGCTGGAATTATCGATGAGTTAACTCAAACGTTCTCAATCCAACTTGTTTCCATGTTTCTTCATTTGTCTCCACTTCTGGTCAGACTTGACCATTTTATGACAGGGAGTGCATCAGTGAACTTGAAACCCCTACCCGAAATCATCCACGTTATATTGAATTTGTGACCTAAAAATATCCAGGAAAGCTAAAATTCGATACCCGAAATTATCCAAAAATAATAAAAGAAAGTTAGTTGGTAATAGTGCAGGATTTTAACATGCTATAAGACAACCATCGTCCTTTTACTTTATAAAAATCTGCAGAAATTTTAAAAATCCTAACCAGAATTCTCTAGATTGTCAAAAAATCCTGATCCGAAATCTCCTGGGTTTTTTAATCTTGATCCCAATTTGCCGCACGTCCCATATTTAAATATCAGCTTCCGCCTTTCGGTCACTTCATTTCGTACTCTTATTATTCGCCGGCCTAATTATTCATCAGTTTTAGAATTTCGTGGAAAAATGTTTTTTTTAAAAATCACCAATTTATCGTCACTTAAAAGCTTTCAAATCACGATCGTTGTGAAGATCAGAATTTTCAACATTATTCATGAACTGAATTACAATTGTAGTTCTTGTCAGCATCGAGTCTTCCATTCCTCAAAACAAATAAGTTTATTCATCCAAAACATGAAAATAAATGTTATAAATACATAATTGTAACAAAATTAATTGAATTATTGCACCTGGAAGTTAGGTTAAGATAGTAACAACAAAATTAAGTCTGGTATAACTACGCTTCTGATTTCATGTTTGATAACGAGGATAAAATTTTAATTGATATTACAAAATTAATCTTATTCTACTGCGTAATTCCTTTTCTTTAACCTATAAATTAAATTAACATTGATCTTATACGAAGACGAAAGAAACAAATCAAATAACTATTCATTAGGTTCCATTCCGAATCCGGATTACGACCATGTGTTGTCCACATGTCAAAACATGGTGGGTCGTTTGAAGATTGTCACCGTTTTTTTTTTTTATTTACTGATACAAAACTGCCGATAAGAATATAAAGATGCACAATCCAAGACTTGAAGGGACCATATATTCATCTGAACTTTACCCTCCCCCCATCAATACATTCCTTTTCTTTGTTCACACCCCAACCAGCAAATTTCAAATGCAGTTTTACCCCCCACCAACACAATTTTATATTGATGGCGTTCTGCCCCCAGGAGACACTTTTTTCTGGAATAGCCCTTAGTTTTTAAATTTAATAAGCATTGAGGTATTTTGATAGTGCTTCAGAACTTTGAGGGTAGATTTTTTGCATCAAGAGTATAATAGGTTCTTATACGAGTTCAAAGTGAAGACCAGAAAATTAAAATCATGTCTTTCCAGCAGCAAAATAAGGGGAAAGGCGCTGAATTTTAAAATAGAGTTGACAATTTTACAGTTCTTCACTTTTGAACGAGTATATTAAGTACCTATTTCTTCTGACAGGAAATACTAAATTTTTAGGTTTCCAGTACCTAGGTTATATAATTTATTCATTGAGCACAGTTGATGAAGTTAAATAACGTTACACCTGATTGGTCAAGAGGTATTGCATAAGAATTCTGATTGGACGTCACAACAGTGGGAGATTGATGCACATGCATTTTTTCTCGTCACCTATTTTATACCCATAATGACAGTCTTCATTTCAGTGAATGATAATTAAAAATAAGTTCTAAACCTTAATAAGTTTATTGAATTACAGATGAAAAACTTGGAAATGTCAACAGAAATTATGCACTTATTTACATAAACGTAAAGGCCCTATCGATAGATTTCTAAAAATACTAGGCTAATGACAAAGAGAAACCTATAACTATCTTTCAGGGGAATTTGATCTGAGGGGTCTTATTTTTATGTCAAACATGGCTCTGGGAAAGAGTTTTTTTTTACATTATGATGTCGACGAAATGTATGTACATATATACTGTGACATGACGTATTGCGTCACATGATGTAAGACCAGGATATTCCACATGCACAACACATGACATGGGTGTCGTACACTGTAAACTTTGCCATCAGCTGCTTGTAAGGAGAGAATAAATATAGATTCTTACATTGCTTCCAGGGGTTGTCACATTTATTTAATTTAGATAGTTCAATTATATACTGGTAATTTTAGAGTCCGAGCCATGGCGATGACTTTGAAATTCGATAATTTAACAATAACAACTTGATAAATCCGATACTCCTCCAGTAACAATGTAAGAATCTCTTTCTCTAATGATTATTAATGAACATTTTTTTCATATTTAATATGCTGTTGGTGTAGCCAATGATGCGACCACAGCAATAGCCCTTTCCAGAAACTCATTTCCGGTATCACGATTCTGACTCTAAAATTATAATTTGAGGCAAGTTATTTCCCTTACTTTACTTACTTTTGTTTCCGGCAAACGAAACTTTTCTAGCCTTAGTATGTAGCACAATATGGTCATATTCACTTTAACCAATAGGTTCACTTTGGATTGCATAATGGCTGCCCCCATTAAACAATGACTTTTTTAAATGTCAATGACGCATATGCTCCAATATTGCTGGCTATTAAACCAAATTTCATTTGGGTGTCTCTGCAATAAATGTTGTTATCTAATACACTTGCTCAACATGTTTACTTTATGGTCTTATTTATCCATTCTGATAAATCCAAATGTAAAATACAGTTTATGATGTTTTGTTTAAACAATCATCAACTGAGATCATTGCCAACCACACATTGATTAGATTTTTGATAAAGAATGGGTTCAGAAAGGGTAAAATTGACACAGAATTAGAGAAGATATTTTTTTTGCCCAGCTCTCCACACTTTTCCTGTAACAATCAAAATTTGTTGTTTGTGTCCCATTTCACTTCGATACATATCAGGATGCATTGTTGAATAATCCCTGTCCTTAAAATTCATGCCATATTTACAACTGAACATTGAGCAATCAAGACTAAATCAAACTTAGAACATAAGAAATTCTTCAGAGTAATTGTCCTGAATTCATGCAGAATATAAAAATGTGTGACTCTTCCGAGGAAGATGTGTCGCCTGCAGAGGTCAATTTTTACAAAAGATATTAAAATTTTCTAAAAATGAAATATATATGTACACCCTTGTATTAAGGTTAATGCACAGAGAAAGTTTCATCAAATTTCTTTGAGCGGTTTACGAGTAGTTGAGGATAGAAGATAGTGATCCCTATGTGTCGACCATGCGTTCCGCAGGCGACACAAAAATCTTTCATGTTGTACATTAAAAGTTTACCGATACATACTGTAGGCCTAGCATGAAGGAACTTTGTAAAATTAGAACTAACGCACAATAGGAAATAAAATAAATAATTTTCAGATCTTCATTGCACCCATGACATAAACAAAATTTGGTGTTCTGTCAAAAGGAATCTGCAATATGTAAAAGAAACTTGTCATTTAAAATTAACTGATTTTAAACATTCATCCAGGAGAAATGAATTAAAAAAAAATTTGATTCATAGGTAGCACAACAAGAAGCACAAAGGGCCCAGTTTTTAGTGGAGAAAGCTAAGCAAGAACGACAACAGAAAGTTGTACAAGCATCTGGAGAAGCTGAAGCAGCAAAACTTATATCCTTTTATAGATTATTATACCCCTGCAAACAGAGGTCAGGGTGTAGATGGGAATTACCCTGTCTGTCTGCCTGTATGTCTTGTGAAAGTGGCTCCTACTAAACTGTTGAATGAAATACAGTGAAACTTTACACAGTGATAGAACTCCATATGAAGATATGTATGGACCAAAAATATTCTTGTCAGAAATCTATTGTGGTGATAGCTTTAAGTACTGTAAAACCATTATTATTTGTGTTGCACCATTTTTTCGTGGATTTTGTGGACAGACCAATCTTCCAATTGAGAACCTAAGAAAAATTAAAATTGTTTCACAATATTATGTTTTGATTAAGAACTAATGGTCTTGTACAAGTTAATTTTGAAATTTATCATTGATAACGCTTAAAAGAAAATTTTTTAAAAACTTTATCTCCCAATATTAAACAATTTTGGGAATATCAATAGCTACAATTTTCTTTTGAATTTCAAAATTCACAAATATGCCTTTTTCCCAAGTCCACGAAAATTGATTGAATTCTCATTATTTTTTTGTGGATTTATATAAATTCTTTTTCTATTGTGAGATGGTTCTGATAATTCTTCTTTACAATCAGACAGAAATATATTAAAAACTTGACACAAGCATAGAATCTTAAATGGTATTAAACATCTTAAATCGATATATTTTGACTTGTGCATCTATTTCATTTGTCATATGATGTTGATCTTGTAATTGCAACTCCTCTTAAAGATTTTATTATTGCATCATATACATGTATAAATAAGCATTAAGCAACATAATTCCAACAAGTATTTTGAAGCAAGGGGTATATTTTGTGAGCTTGCATATTGTTGCTTGACAAATGATGATTATACTTTTCTCAGAGGCAAGTAATTGTTATACTTAACCAGAGTAAATATTGTCTGAAATCTTGGTAGGCATATCTTAGTCTGTATGCTTGCTGTAAGGCCAGACATATACTTGGGGCACTGTCATCCAATATGGCTGACTAGAGATATAGTTTTGCTGTGTTTGGCAGGGCATACATTTGGGGTCAAGGGGTGAACATATATGGGAGGGATTACAATAGCAGCTACTTGTTTGTGAACACAAGCTTTAGTAATCTGATGTCAAGCAACTTCAGTTTTGAAAAGAGAAATGAAAAAAATTGTAATGAAATAGAGCAGAGCTTCTTGTAGCCATTTGGCTGTTAGTTAATGGCATTAAAGTAATATAAATTAAATGGAAGAAAGAAACACCCATTGTTAAATGCCCTAACCTTGATATGTTAATTTGGGTTGAGGAGCTGTTAAATGTGTTGGCATTTAATAAGCTCATTAAATATTGTACATTGTCAACCGATCTAAATTGACAAGGATTGTCAGTTTTCCTACAGATGGTCGGTGGTTCTCCAGGTACTCCGGCTTCCTCCACCAATAAAAATTTGCGGCCGTGATATAGCCAAATGTGCTAAAAACGGCGTAAAACCCCAACTAAACAAACAAAAACAATAAAATTTTCTTTACACACTAGCTTAGATGCAGTGATTACCTTGACAGTATTCTATTTTTATCGTTGGGAAATAGGTGGAAAATATATGATATAAAAATAGAACAAGTAGACCTTTTGATTTTCCTAGCACTTTTGTGCTTTTTAGGTCTTCAAATTTGGTAGCCCTTTGTAAAAAAGACAAGTCCTCATCATCAACCCCTAAATTATTGAAATTCCAAGATGGTTGATAATAATTTAAACAATAATATAACTCTTTTTAAATTAGGCTCGAAAATGATCCCCCAAAGTGTCCAATGAACCTTATAATTTGAATCAGGTGACCTAATTGTTTTGTATATGTATTTAAAATCTTAAATTTGAGAATTTGACCTGCACATTTGATTAATAAACCTTGTGAGTGCAGCTCCTGTAACTGATTTCAATAAAACTTTATCTGTGCTGCATCATATAAAAATGTACATTAAGCAACAAAATTCCAGCTCGATATTTTGAAGAAGATATATTTTTCGACCATCACTACCTGGTTGCTTGATAAATGATGATAATGCTTTCCTTTTAGTCCAGTAATTGTTATACTTAACCAGAGTAATTTATTGTCTGAAATCTTGGTAGGCATATCTTAGTCTGTATGCTTGCTGTAAGGCCAGACATATACAGGGGGCGCTGTCATCCAATATGGCTGACTAAAGATATAGTTTGCTATGTTTGACAGAGCATAAATTTGGGGTCAAGGGTTGAACATTTGTGGGAGGGATTACAATAACAGTTACTGGTCAGTGAACACGGTCTTTAGTAATCTGATGTCAAGCAAGGCAGGTTTAAAAAAAGAAAGGAAAAAATTGGTAATAATATAGAGTAGAACTTCTAATAGGCTGTTAATAATTCTCTTTGAATAATTGCATTAAAGTTAAATTAAATTAAAGAAAGTACCAAAAACTGTTAAATCTTACAACCTTGATTTATTACTTTGAACTGTTAAGTTGTCAACTGTTCAGGATACCTGAGTAATTTGAGGGACCATAATAATCACATTAAATAGCACTGTCCAAACTTTAAAATGTCACAAAATGTCTATATGTTCAGCCCAGATGTAGTAACTGTGACACTTTTCAAAATTTATATTTTCTCACATTTTTTGCCCATATTTCACCCCAAATTTACAAAATTAATTTCAAAAATTTTTATTTTTCACATTTTTTGATCATTTTTGTCGAGCCTTCGACTTTTGTCGAAAAAGCGAGACATAGCGATCCTACATTCCGTCGTCGTCGTCGTCGGCGGCGGCGGCGTCCACAAATATTCACCCTGTGGTTAAAGTTTTTGAAATTTTAATAACTTTCTTAAACTATCCTGGATTTCTACCAAACTTGGACAGAGGCTTGTTTATGATCATAAGATAGTATCCAGAAGGAAATTTTGTAAAAAAAAAATTCCAGTTTTTCCGTATTTTACTTATAAATGGACTTAGTTTTTCTGCCAGGAAACATTACATTCACTCTGTGGTTAAAGTTTTTAAAATTTTAATAACTTTCTTAAAATATCCTGGATTTGTACCAAACTTGGACAGAAGCTTGTTTATGATCATAAGATAGTATCCAGAAGTAAATTTTGTAAAATAAAAATTCCAGTTTTTCTGTATATTACTTATAAATGGACTTAGTTTTTCTGCCAGGAAACATTACATTCATTCTGTGGTTAGTTTTCAAAATTTTAATAACTTTCTTAAACTATCCTGGATTTGTACCAAACTTGGACAGAAGCTTGTTTATGATCATAATATAGTATCCAGAAGTAAATTTAGTAAAAAAAAAAAAAAATTTTCCATATTTTACTTATAAATGGACTTAGTTTTTCTGCCAGGAAACATTACATTCACTCTGTGGTTAAAGTTTTTAAAATTTTAATAACTTTCTTAAACTATCCAGGAATTTTACCAAATTTGGACAGAAGCTTGTTTATGATATAAAGATTGTATCCAGGAGAAAATTTTGTAAAATATTTATTTCTGTTTTTCAGTTTTTTACGTATAAATGGACTTAACATTGCATTCACTATGTTGTGAAAGTTTTTAAAAATTTTAATAACTTTATTATTTTTATTAAGTTTGCATTCACCTATCACACTGAAAATATAGACAACATCAAAAGTAGGCGAGACACTGGGTTCCGCGGAACCCTTACGAATTTTTGTTCATATTTTAACCTAAAATTTACAAAATTAATTACAATATTCATACATTTTGTCTACCTACAATTAACTAATTTGATTAATAATTATAATAATCATGCTAATCAGGGCATGTAATCAAGCCCCCTTACTGTACCCCTTCATATGTGATTTTAAGAATGTTGGCACTCAGGGAACATACCCCGTTGACATGCTCCTACCAATTAAAAGTCAGAAGTGATTGAAATTTCATCGTGGTTGATAAAAATAACTTAAAACCTTATAATATGCTCAACAATAATCTCTCAAAGTGACCCTGTCATTTGAATCAGGTGTCCTAATTATGTTTTGTACATGTATTTCTTAAGCCATGTTTAGTTTTGAAGAATAATTTTTGTATATTTTGAATTTCCTTAACATTGTTACATTGGTGAAGCTATATCTATAAACCCTGGTTATCTGAAGTTGAGAAAAATTCGGGCAGCACAGAGTATCGCTAGAACTGTAAGTAACTGGTATAGAATAATAGATATTTAACACTTTAACAGGTGCTTCGAAATTACCTCAGAGAAGTATTGCTCAGCAATGGTGAACAACATACTACAGTCTATTTCAAAGCTTACAGTTTTCCTATTTCACTATTGAGTTTTATTTTTAGAACTGTTTTTAAAATAACAGTTTGTTGTTGACACTCAAATTAAAGCATGAATATCAAAATGTAAGGGTCTGGTGTTTACATTAATAAGACAAAATCCCCACTGCATTACGCAGGTGAAAACCTGTTCAATTGTTACAAATGTAATAAATGTAATGTCGTAAAGGTTTATCATAGATTCTTTAGTTTTAATTACTTACCCAAGAGATATTTAAAAAAGTACAAAATCTTCCATAAGGCCTTCATTAAAATTAGGTTTGTATGCTGTAGACTGCCCACCACTCTATAATTGGCCTGACCTAAAAAATATTAACCTGACTGAAAATTATTTTTTTTATCTTCACATTACACACAGCTCTCGGTTCTTATTTAGAATACCACAGGATTTCGTAGAAGGGTAACAATGATTATTTCTGTTTCAAATGTTTTGTATTTATTTGCAGATTGCCCAGTCACAGAATCGTATTTACCTAACAGCCAACAATCTAATGTTAAACATTACCGACAAAGACTTCGATTCACTTGTAGAAGGATATTCAAAGGGTTCCAGGAAGTGATCTATTTAAAACTGCTCTTGTATAAACTGACTTTTGAAGTCAAATATCTGAATAGGTGTCAGCTATTGAATTTTTATGATTATATGTTTTCTGAAAAAATATTAAATTAAGTTAAAAAATACAGTCATATAAATTTCTCTTCATAAGACGGATTTAACTTAATTCGTACATCCTGATTAAGAAAAATATGTGGTTTGGAGGATTTTTATTTTTCATGCCAGAAACAAGTTGAAATAAAAAGAAACCTCAATCTTGTGAATCTAACATATAGGAAAGAGCAGAAAAATTTTGACAGAAAGAGCACAAATTTAATAGTGTACAACCTAACTGCACATTAACCTGCTTATGAGGTTAAACTTGAATAGACACTTTTGGTCGAATTCTGTCATTTTAATATATGTGAATCATATGAAATATAATAATTATTGAAAGTCTAAGTATTAGTGCTACATTATACAGATAGATGTTTTATATATATGTCATTTTTTGAATCAAACTTTTGAACAAAAATTTTTGAATACATGGTATGTGATTTGTTTGTGTTTCTTTATTGGTTGAATGGTATGTTTATCACTTGGTTCATACAGGTCATGGAAAGTCGTTGAATTTCACTTTGGTCTTTAAAAGTCATCGAGAAGCATGTAGAGTGCGTGGAAGTCATTGAATTTAAGGCTGTCATTAAAACATGCTTGAATTTCATTGTTGTTCTGCCATTCTATATCTTGATTTTGCACATTGTTATTATTCTTTACTGTTCTCGATAGTGCCAACATTTTGTTTAGGTTATTCCTGATTTCTGGATCTCTGCTTCTTCGGTTTGTTATTTAGTGCATTAATCATCAGTGCACTTTAAACTGTCTCTGTTAAAGATAACCATTAAAATAATCTTTTAATGAGGTATGGAAAAGCAATTAAAAAGGTCTTGAAAATGTCATGGAATTTGAAATTTAAGAGTCTGTATGAACCATGTATCACTCTCATGGCAAGAGAATCATGTGAGCTATTCCCTTTGGTTAAATGTCCCTCATTAGTCCTACATCTATCTCAAAAGGTTCTTCTCCAAAAATTGTTTGACCAGTTTTTACCAGATGATTAAAGAGGACAATTCATGTTGATTGAATATCATCCACCCCTTCTATAAAATATCAGGCCGGTGGATTGATTTTATTTGATTTTTTATTGTTTTTGGGCAGGGCCAATGTGTGCAGAAACTCTTGCTGACTGTAGGGTAGAGATACACTTATGGCCACTCAAAGTCCTAATATATGTCAAATATTGTTTTAGTATCATTAGAATCCCTTTCTTTTAATGAATTTACTGGAAAAGAAAACAAAAAATTCAGAAATTTGCATTCTGGAAAAAAGTATGGGGCAGTCTGATTTTCGAGGGGCATGCAGGGATTATAATATCTCAATTACAGTAGAATCTCCTGGTCGCTCGAACAACATGGATTTCTCGACCTTTACGAAAGTAATTTTTTCCATTATGTCTATGTAAATCAACTCTCGATTTTTCGAACACCGATTTCTCGAATTTTTGAACAAATTATCTGTTCGTACGACAGTAATATAATTTAATTTACTCTCAGTAACTCGAACATAATTTTTAATTGGCGTGTGTGAAAAAATAAGTGTTAAAAACCAGAGGTCAGATCATTGATGACAAGAAGATGATTAATTGTCAATTACAGGTCATGATCGGATAGATAAAAAGGATGTAAATTAAATTTATTGCTGGTTCGTAACTGAAAATTTTTCGGACTTCCATGGCTCAAACTACCGATGCCTCGAACTAATTTTACAAACGCCTTCGAATTTCGAGAAATTGAGATTTGGTAACTTGGCCTAACTAGAGTTGTCTTGTCAGGCCCTGTCTACTTTTTATGTGTGCCTTATATTAATCACTTTGTCTGTCGATCTGTAGACTACAAACATACCATATTTTAATGCAGAAGGTGTGCATTGATCAGCTGTGCTCAAGACCAAAAATGCTGAAAGCCAAATCAATAGAGGAATGAAGGTACATGTGTCACTAAAAGCCATAAACATCTATTAAACTGACAATTGACCCATTTCCAATTAAGTATGAATTACCTCCCCTGCTGCTTAACTACTGCTATCAGGATTAATAAATGTATTAACGTATACATGTACTTAAATCATGTTCAGGTTTAATTGCTTATGGGTATTTATATGATATCACTTACATAATTAGGTGTTAGATTATGCAGGAAAAATTGTGAATATATGTTTGTCCCATTTAAATTTAGTTAAAAATCACGGGAGGTAATAAATGTTCAACTGGAAAGTTTTCAAATGGATATGGAAATAGATGAGCTGTGAAATTGGCTTGGTGGAAAACAGAATTTATATGTAAAATTCAAGAAAAAGGCAAGTTTTTGGCCCCCTTTTCTTGTTCATTTGCACAGTTGCAGCAAGAAGTATAATTGGGTATGAAATGTGTTTGCATTTTCTTTGGGCTTGTAAGTTGGTGAGCAATACATGATCACAAGGAATATTATTCCACTATATATATTAATTCATAGCTATGTACGTATTTTATTGGTTGAGACTCTCCCACGTGATATTGAACAAAACATAGTGTTTCCCTCTTAGATTTGTGTTTCACCATCATATCCCAGTTATTCGAAATGCTCAGGATTTAACTCGAGTTCGTGGAATAAATCATTAATTTCCCTTGCATTAGTTAAAATATGAAGATTTGTTCACCCTTTTCAAGGGTGAACAAATCAAACCCTTGGGGAAACCTGACTTTCCGAGGGTGAACAAATCTTCATTTTCACTAATGCAAAGGAACTAAATGTACATTGTTCAAATCTTTCTGTTAAAATATTTCTATTATTCTGTATGAATGAACTGAGAGACCCTATTGTGTCTTATTCTCAAATAAATTTTTCTTCAAAGGGGGTGGAAGCTGATACCAATAACTACTATGATGTGGCAAAAGAAAAAAATTCTAGATGATATGAGAGGAATCAAGAACACAATGGCATACTTCAACCACTGGTGGTCTTTTGATAGCATGTTCAAACTCAAGTGTGGGAAATTGCATGTTTGATCCTTAGCCAGGTCAAACCAAACATGTAAAATTATTATTTGCAGCTACTCAGCTGTTCATATTGCATTTAGGATTACAAGCAAAGATTGGTGGGGAGAAATATCTTTTGGAGTGGTACCTCATAAACTGGCATGTTAGAAGCTTAGCTCAGCATATGCATGTCAGTCTAGTTCAGATTTGGGCACATAACCTGTGTTTGTACTGATGAAATGTAATGATTGTCACTGGACATTAACCAAAAACCAATCAATCAACCAGTGCCAAATTTAAATTTCCTTTTCACTCCATGAAACAATCATACACAGTAAAACTCCATGGGACCATCAAAAATTTGTTTGTGCTGTTGAAGTTTGTTAAAGTATAGAAAATAGCTAATGTCATACCGTAAACGAGCTGATAATTACCACCAAAAAATTAGAATTAAAATGTAACCACTAAAAATAATCATGAAATATTTATTCCATCAAACTGTAGACACACTAGTCTATTTAATTACTGAATTTGAGTTTTAAAAGGTAAAATACACAATGCTATCATTGTTAAGACCATTTTTTTTTCTAACGTGAAAATTAAAATTAACAGAACGTTCAAAACTGTTCAAACCGTCAGTCGTGTTCTAGAAACCCAATGCTCAAAAAGGTATTTCATGATTGTTTGCCTCATCAATATTTATATAATGACATGGGTATGTTGTGCACATAAAAAAGTAAATAAATGTTTTTTATTATAAGTTTATTTATACACATGTATAAACAACCACATAAGACACACCACTGCTTAAATAAATACTGTCATGATTATAATTACATGTGGCAAACAACACTCTTATGAAAATGATTGATCAATACTGTTGACTTCAGGAAAAAAATGTCCACAGTTGGGAAATGATTCAATTTAAATATTAGAAATCGTGGGTACGAATAATAACCTATTTGACCCGTTTGTTTATCTAACCTAACTTAACAAAAGTTATTTAGCAAAACGACAATGAACAAAAGGGAATAAGTCATATAGGACCTAAATCACATATTAAACTAAAGATTTAAACTATATAATGATTTATCTATTTCCAAATTGGAAGTGCCAAACAACTAAACCACAAAACAGTTTTTTCACATGTTCTCGTTGAAATGATTTGACAGCCTGTTTATCTCGTCCAAAAAAAAATTTCAAAGTTGGGCAACGGGAAGGACTATATATATACTGTAAATTAGGAAATTATTGCGATGTTTTATTTATTGCAAATAATGCGACAGGTTTGTATTCGCAATAATTTAAAATATAAATGACGCATGATTTTTCTCAATATCGCAAAAATTAAAATCGCATTTGGTCTAAAATGACAAAATCGCAATAATAAATGCACGCAATAATTTCTGAATTTACAGTATATGAACTGATTATTTTCTCTTTTTCCCTCAAAACATCTTCAAACTCGGTGATGACGAAAAACTACATTGTGCTTAGATCATTTATGTTAAAAATTATTTATTTTACTGAAAATAAGAAGCGACACAAATTCAAGACTTTTTATTTAGTATTTAGAGTTAATGATTCAATTGAAATATTTTAATCTCATTTAGTCCATTAGTCCTGTAACAGTTACAAAAATTCAAGGTTAATATAAAGTTTAAATTTTAAAATCTTAATATTTACATATTTGCATACATCTGATGTCCCAATAAGTATCATCAATAGCATATCTGAAAACAAGTCTACCTCAAAAGATTATTAAAATAAAATATGTATAAAAAATAGTTTGAAGAATCTTTACAAAATCCATATTAATAAAATGTTATGAATTTTGGTTAAAAAGAACATGAATTTGGTGGCTTAATTTCAAATATTTTTTAAAATAATTTCACACTAATGATATTAATAATGTGGAAAAGTCATAATTCACTCATTCAAAATTGGGGCCTCTGTGGCAGAGTGGTCTACGTAGTTTGTCATGACTACTAATGATCACTAGCCTGTCAACACTGAGGTTGTGAGTTTGAATAAAAACTGGCTGCCGCAAAAAATAAGCTGAAAACGGCAACCCCAACTATACAAACACATTCAAAATTAAGTTCAGTATGTGAAAATATATCCATGGCTCCAGCAAAATGACATATTATAATTTTGAGCTTTCACACTGTTTTACTGGCATTATATTAGAAAATTTCTGAGATATGTGTGAATTTATATTTACCATCAATTATAAATGATTTTTTGTAACATACATGTACATGTGTAAAAAGAGGGGAAAATGTACTTAGAATGATTAAAATAGACTAGCTAAATGTAATACACACTGCAAAAACACATTATTAAAACAATCCAAAATAAATATTCTAATCTAAAAATATAAGAAATAAGTCTCTTAAATAAAAATGGGAATGAACAAAAATAGCTGCACACATCATTTTAAGAGGCAAGGTATAAAATGTTATCACTCTTCAAACTTTTATTTAAATCACTCATCCATTTTTTATTTGGAAATATGATTCAGATCTTTTCATAACATCAGAAGATATATAATATCTTTAAAAAAAAATTAAAAACGATACGTATTTTAGTAAAACCTCCATGTATATATGTATATTGTTCAAAACAAGACGCTGTCTGACTGCTAACCAGATTATCCCCTCTGTAATTCTTCCTTAAAATATTTGATCCGACCGCAATAAAATCCATCTTTTGACAGTATAAATATTATCAAAGGCCGGAAACAAGACAAACAAATTTTTTTTTCCTTTTTGTAAAGATGAGAAAATATTGATTGTACCATATATTGTAAAAAACCCTCTCCATTTCTATAGCTACATTTTTCTTAGGCTAAAAACATATATGCATAGTAACTGGTTCCGGTTTTATAAATAGATCACGAAATATTAATGAAAGAAGGCATATTTTCACATTGTACTTGTATTACAAAGAAAAAAAGCTAACACAGGGACAAATATTACTTGTTAACTGGTGTTTAATGACGCATTGGCAGTTTATCAGCAATAATCAATAAAGGTCAAAGGCCAAAACAGCTTTAGTATCTTGTCAAATTCTAGCTGTGCCAAAGTTCTAATGCCATAGAATATAATTTTTTAAGGAACTGTACAATCTGAAGTTCCAAATGGATGATATTTTCAGTATGTGTTGGCAAGAATTGGTAGATCGAAAGTTTTGAGTTGAGCTGGATCCATTCATTGTGACATGTAATGTAGTTCAGTCAGTTGCTGCTTTTGGCAGGTATATTTTGTTTAAATTACTCCTCAAATTTTACAGATCTATGTCAAACTATATACTACACACTAAACGTTTATGTTAAAATATATACTAAAAGCATAAATTTATTTACAACAAATTCTAATTTTGAGATTCGACAATGTTTATGACTTGATCATGAAAAAACGAAATTTTTCTTATTTAACAGCGAGATTGAAAAACATGTAATTTTGAGTTCTTGAAATTATTCTAATGTAAAGTGTGGAGATGCTGTAAAGAAAAACAAAGATTAATAATTTAAATTGCATTGTACTTGTGCTACAAAGAAGAATAGCAAACACAAAGACAAATAATACTTATTAACTGATGTTTAATGACACATTGGCAGTATTTCAGCAATAAATAAATATATATACAGGACAAAACATGTCATTTCAGTGTGAGAAATGATACTGATCCTAAATAATCAGTACAGAAAAATATGTCTCTTAGGCTATGAAGATAAGTTGTGATATATATATAACATAATTAGCTTCTGAAGCCAATTTTTGATGAATTTGATGAGGCAGGGATGTAATTCTTAAGCATTTTCTATTTTATACTTAAATTCTATTTGTCTATGTAAAATATTAAAAGGACAAAAAAGTAAACTTTAGTGACTACAAAAAAAAATTGTCTCAGAAACATATTTTATTTTTTATTTTTTATTTTTTTTTTTTTTTTGGGACTTGACTGTACTATTTTTGTAAAGACTTCCACTGATAAAAATTTGAGATTCATCACATAATACA
Source organism: Mytilisepta virgata (assembly GCA_028015205.1). NCBI lineage: Eukaryota > Metazoa > Mollusca > Bivalvia > Mytilida > Mytilidae > Mytilisepta > Mytilisepta virgata. The sequence continues at coordinate 30,507,578 of CM051511.1, read as the reverse complement.
TACATATGAAAAACTAAATTTGTGTATATACATGTATATTCATTGAGATTACTGAACGATGAACTGATATTCAAAGATATATAACAAACATTTTGACTGTTTTTGTCAACAGTTACATTACAAGTTTGTAATATGAATATCAACCGAGTTTACACAAGTTTAAAATTTTAAGGACATCAGGTGACATCTCTTTCTGAGCAACATATGTATTTTGAGATTCCTGTAAAAAATTTCTATAAACGTATATATGCAGGTAACACAGACAAGCACTTAAAAGTAAATTATTAAAAATATTATGCAATAAAATATAGTACATTAAAAAAGCAATTTTATACTTATTTTATAAAGAGCACTACATTGTATTTGTGTTGTTTAAAAGTAATCATTCAAAAATAAAAAGCTTAAAAATTTCTGTCATTTTCCAATTTTATCAATTCTGAGATTTCTTTTAGAAATATTACATTCATAAAGCATAACATTTTCATTTCAAGACAGTTTGAATACAGACTTCTTACTTGTACTAAGAAGAACTACCAGCATAATGCATGTATATCCAACTGTACTCACTCATTCTAAATTCTTTCAAGATTGAAGCAATAGAAATCAACTGTTAGGTTTAAAAATAAATTTTACCAAAGCAAGGCAATTTAAATATTCATCAAAAATATTACAACACATCTAAAAAACATTTTCAAAGTGCACTCCCTTGGTTCCATATGCTTATAAAGCCCTAAATCAATTCAAAACGTAAGCTCCTAAAGTACAGTTTATTATCCCCAGCTACAGGGTCTGTCAAATCATAGTCCCTGAGCAAAAATGTATATAATAAAATCTGCAAATATTTTTTTCAATTACCACCTTCAATTTTTTGTTACTTTTTTTGTTAGAATATACAAGTTCCAATTTTTATAAATAGAATAAATATAACCACAAAAATAAATAAATAAAAAGAAATAAATTCCACTTTTTGGTAAAATCTCAAAATGCACCAAAATGCACCAATTTAACTGGTTACCAAGCAACTATATCATAAAATATCACAAAACAATTATTTTTTAAAATCATTCAATACTTTCTAAGCTAAAATGAACCACATTCGGTCAGGTGGAAAACCCCAACTTTTTTTTACAAAATGTTGATATTTTTTGTAATACTTGCATAAATGTATCAAAAATACGTGCTGGCTTCATGTAATTTGAAAACAATTAAGTCACTTCAAATCATGATGATATAATTAATTACCAAATAAATAAGGGGGTTATATTTTTTTGTATTTTAAAAATTTTGTTAAAACATTGGTTGACTTTTCAATAATTAACTCGTAATATATGGTATTCAACTAAAATATTACCAAGAAAATATCAAAAACAAATTATATGTGTAACAAAATGTCTTATAATTTCTTAAACAAAGATTTCTATAACTATCACTTACATGACAATTTATGAAAACTGACCTTTTATACATGTAAATAATAAATATTTTGCTTGTTCGATATCACACCAATCAACATACAATGAAAAAATACCTGTCAATTTGACAGCAACCTTGATTTTCTTTCATCACTGTTTGGACTTGACCGCTCGCACCCCAACATACATGGCAAAATTCATAACTGGATTTTTCCTTTTGAAAACTGAATTAAAATTGTTAAAAAACAGCTTACTATACGTTATCTCCCCTAGGTGAAATCAGTAAGGGAGATAATTGAATTTCATAACTAATGGGGTGGGGAAAACCCATGGAATGCAACTAGAATGTGTCATAATCAAAGCAAAATAATTTACAGTCAAATATTTAACTGTGACATATTACAGGTCAGCATGTGTAAATTTATAATGATCTTGACATACATACACAAGGTAGATCATAACGTATACACTGAGAATCTTTATTGTGCATCTTGCAAATTTGTATGTAAATATATATTTTCAACTAGCAACTAGCAACTAGTATTTCATATAATGTAAAATTCATATCTTAAGTTTTATCTAAATAAAAAAATTGAAAAAAATGCATAAATAGCAAAATTTTTATATTAAATGAAATGTAAAGGAAATTTTAGTTTTTTGGAAATAGCAAGAAAAAATTAACGCTGACTCCAATTTTTCTTTTAAGAATATGAAAGAATGTCAGATGAGTGTTTTTTTCACATTTTTATAAAAAAAAATTCAATCTGCCAATTTTTTTTTATTGTACAAGAAATTTGGATTTCCCTACATAATCTATATAAAATTTACCAACATTAAAACTCAATTATCTCAAAATCAAGAACAGTGACTTATGTTTTTTAAATTGATATTTCTATCCAAAATATTGCCTGGAAAAAATTAGGAAAATCTATCTGCTAAAAATATTAGCATTGATCTACATGTACCTTAAATATTGTATCTTGCACATATATAATTTACCAGAAAAGATCTTCGAATTATGCTACATTCAGTATGATGAGAGTTGTGTCCCTTTCTTCATCTCCATTTATATCACAACATTCACATACACAATTAGTTAGTACAACATATACACCAAGAAGTTATACAACCAAATATTTTTAGATGTTTTTGATATAAATAGATTCAACATAATATTTGGCACTAGATTTAAGACTGTTCCAGGGACCTTTCAGTTTCGGTATGCTGTTAACTTGTCAACTGGTATTTAGATATGTTTGTTACTATTTTTAAGCCTAAACTTCATACTGCCTCTATCAATATAAAGTTAAGGGTTCAAATTTTCTTAACAAAATCACTAGCCCTATTCTTTTCAGTTTTGAAAATAATTTGGTGAGTACAGGAATATACTAGACTTTTGAATAAATCGGTTTCATGTTCAGCACACAGTAAGTGAACAATAAACACAGTGATGTGATATTTTTAAGTGAAAACTTCTTTATTTTAGCTTCAATTTATGATGCCTTAGTTACATACATTTGATGTACATGTACAAGGTGTTAGGCTAGTGATATTTTCAATCCTTGTATAATAAATTGACGTGATTTTTTTTTACTTCTCTAATCCACTGGAACAGCCATTTAATGCCCAAACTGAATGATTTATGCATAATTATATGTAAAATGAAATGACAAATCTAATGTTGGCTATAAAATTCTAACAATACAGTCCATAACAAGGAAGGTAAGCCAACAACATAACAACAGGCCCTGTTACATAATCCAATTAAAAAACTATAAATATAAATGAAATAGTTGTAACAATATAGCACTTTATGACCTTTTGAATTATACATCTTTAAAAAACCATTTATAATACTAAGATGGAATTTACGATTTGGTTACTGTTATACAATGTATGATGATTCTATCGTCCTGAATTTGCATGAAATATTTGCCGTCATTCAGATTAACATGAAAATATAATGAATTTGTAACAGGGCCTCCACGAAGTATGGAACACACATAAAAACAAAAAAAGCCCTGATATTTCACTACATTAACAAATAAAGAGCCAAAATAAACACCTAATTTTCACTATCATCAAGCTTTAGTCATTGGCATCATTTCTTCTCCTTCTCCTTCTTCGTGATTTATCATTCCGTCTGCTTTCCCTTTCCTTCCTTTCGAGATGTCTTGAGCGATCTCATCAAATGTACGGTTCTTTGTCTCCGGCACCATTATAGTAATGAACGTAACAGTCAGTATCAAAACTCCAATGAATGGCAAGTAAACATATCCACGCATTGCTTTCTGTAAATTGAAATACAAAAGATTCTTTTTTCAATATTATTTTCGATTTTCTATTTAATCTCAGACAAATCAATAAATTAAACGTTGAAAAAAATGTGGATTTTTACAGGTGTTTCTTCAAAAAGCTGTGTGATGTACCATCTGTTACAATCAAACCTAAAAGTGCATTTATTATGTGGTGACTTGTCTTCAGCAGTCATCATGGATCCCCCCACCCTAAAAGATTTTTACTTAAATAAGCACTTACAAATCTAATGCAGTCAGTGGTCACTTAAATATTAATCCAACTTCAACATTTTATTTATTTAAAAACTAGAAATTTTGTCTGTAATACACGGATGCCCCACCCTAAAATCCATATATGTAGGTCATAATGATCCAATTATAGTATGAATGCTCAGTACTACTTAAGGCACATCCACTGATGAAGTTTCATTGATACGCTATGCTTTGTTCTAAAGAAATGAGCCTAAACGCAAAACTAAACCACATACTTCGGCTGTACGGACGTACAAGGGTAACTCTATATGCCCCATACACATTCGTGGGGGGGGGGGCATAAAAAAAGCATCAGCTAATAATTTTCCAGTAATCTTTAATTAGTGGAAGTATTTAACTATCTCTGCTTAGTTCATAGAAGATTGAAGAAAAAATTTCATGTCACTTCAAAGGAACCACCATATTTTTTTCTGTTTTTGATAAAATCTTGACCTTTTAGTAGATTGGAAACAAACATTTGGATATTCCATCCAATATGTGAATCTTGATTAAATAGTCATTTGTCATGTGTGGCCACTTTAGCTTTGTCCCAATAGTGACCAGCAATAACATGTTTGACTGTACAATCTGAAAGTCAAATCTTGTGTTTTGTTACAGATGAACCCAAAACAAGGACATCAAAGTAAATGTGCCTGACATCAGAATGTTTGATAAATGATTAGGGGCCAGCTGAAGCCCTCCTCTGTTTTGGGATTTTTTCGCCTACATTGGTAGCCTTGTGCTGTTTACTGCTCTTTGGTCATGTTGTTGTCTATTTGACACATTCCCCATTTCAAGTCTCCATCAAATTTGCCAATACTGTCAATACTAATTTTTGACACGAAAATATAGAATTTATACAAGCATTTTAAATATTTGATCCAATAAAAAAGATTTGGTCAGAAAAAATCCATCATTTTGACAAAATTTCTGAAAATTATTTCTAGGTTTAGGGATATATGAAGACATAACAAATGTACAACATACCTGCATAAATCTGAATACCATCATCAAGATAAAGTTACAGATCCAGTTGAAGGTCAAAGACAAACTCATTGCAGCTGCTCTGGGTTCCTGTCTGAAGATTTCACCAACAACAATGAATGGGATTGGTCCTACAAAATATTACACACTTTCACTTACTTATCGAAGACATGATTATCAAAGCTAAAATAACACAAACATTTAGCTTAGAAACCTACTCATACCTGTTCTAGGAACGACTTGTACTTTCAATGCAGTTCAAAACATCAAGTTGTAAAGGACCTATGTGTGACTTTGACATGAAGACCAGCAATAAAAGCATTGCTCTTGTATTTAAACTTTCAGCATGGTTATGTAAACTGATTTTGTATTAAAATGAAATCCACAACATCCTTTTCTGTCATAACTTTGTTTGGCCGAGATCTTACATCCCTTTAATTGTATATCTATATCCTCACAACCCTTTCTTTAACTGACCCTCACAGGCATTAAATCAAAATTAATAGCCAAAGTTGCAGAAACTTGAATATTTTTGCTTTTATTTCAATGTCCACTTACATTATGTATTTTGCTATTTTTTCATAGAACTGGATTTTAACTTAAATGATCAAACCAATCCTTTTTCTAAAACTGACAGAAGTCTACCATGTATGGTAAGAGTTACCTCTCTTTAAATATGAACAAAGATCTGCTGCTTATAATCCTCACTTTTTTTCTATCACCTCGGTGCCCTATATACACAAGTTTGACCCTATATAACAACTTACCGAGCCCAACAGCAAATCCAATCACATACGTATGCATGGCAATAATGCCAATAACAGCAAAAACACTGTGGCTTTCCTGAAAGAGTAAATTTATTAGTTTATAAAACCTAACATAAACCTGCAACAGATTTTATATTGAGCCACCTTTCTTGATTCGCTTTTGTGTACCAAGAAATGGATGTAACTATGAAACCTACCAAATAAGGAGCTTTACTGTAAACCTCCAGATATGGCCGTTGTGTTTTGATAAGTGAAAACTGGAGGATTATATGCACAAACTTACTTCATTTGTTTATTATATATGCAGACTTCATTTCACAAGGTACACTGTTCGACCTTACCAAAATGACTTTGAAAACATTACATTTAAAATAAAATAAGGCATCAAATGAAATCAAACAATTTTCTTTTAAAGTATCCATAGACATTTTGTACTGAGTTCTTTTTATTCATGTGTACATGTATCTTTAAAAAATACAAGAGATGTGTTGTAAAGTTTTAGTTTGCTGTGTCTTACAGGAATTTTATAAGAGACTTTTTATTTTGACCAACCATGCATAAAATTAACTACCCGGTAACATTTTACTGTTCAAGTCTGATTCATCATCATTGTGAAAATTCATATTATAATACCATTAACCTCCCATACATTTATTTCTGAAGCAGTCTTGAACAGTAATGTTTTTATCTATCTAAGATTACCTTAAGAGAATTATCATACTGCAAATTGTGGAAAATAGTCAACACAACAAACGAGAGTGCCATGCAGATCATTGGGTAAATCAAAAGAGGACGTCGGCCAACTTTCTCCATCAGTGGTACTGCTGGGATGGTTGTCAATACATTGATTGTGCTGGTCAAACATACAACCCATTCAATCAAACTCAGATCAACACCAGCATTTTCGTACATGAAGCTTGAATATGACATCACCTGTAAATAAAAATAAAGTTTATTTTTAATTACTTAACTGGGAATAATAAATTACAATGATTTCCAAGTTTAAAATTCAATATTTTGCATGTAAAATTAAAATTCAGTAAAAGAGTTACATTCCAAAAGTTGTTGATATACAGTTGTTAATGGAGTGTCATCTTCTTCACCTCAAGGTATAAATAAAACAGCTATTGTAAAAAAAATATTACCCCATACAGAATATTAATAGCACTTGCAAGCTCTTGCAATATGATCTTTCGTCAGGGCAAAATTCATGCGATAGTTCTTTAATATAAAAAAAAGCAACTTACTGCATTGATTCCAGAGAACTGCTGACCAATCTGTAAAACGCAGGCAATTATGACAGGTATACGCAGATCAGGTGTCGTTAGTAATTGTTTTAACGTAAACTCCTTCACACTCTGTGATTTCCTGGCTTCTACTTTCATTTCGTCAATTTCATCTTCTACGTCTTGGTATCCTCGCAACTTTCTCAATCCTAAAATTACCATTGTTTATAAGAAATTGAATTTTTCAAATGTGTTTCAAAATCATAGCTTTTACTTGCTGCACGTCAAAATACATGTAATGTCATATTTGTTGCCAGCCACAAAAGTTATTACTTCAATTCCACTGTTGTTGAGTAAACAACTGGGGTGTATGCTCTTATGTTTTTATTTTATGATGTATCTATTTTTAATGCAGCCTCTAAAAATGAGTACAAAATCATTTTTATACTTTTGGCATAATGTTTATCGAAAATATTACATGGTCTATGCATATTATTTGTGTTATTCATTCATACTCTAATGCTAAGTTACCCAACATATATCTGGATGTTTCATGTGAACGTTTATGTTTGTTATCTTTATTTTGGACTTTTACTTAGAGACTGACATATTACGAGAATTTATTAATAAAAGTTCTTTGCCTGTTGTATTGTGTGTAATTTTTTTTACTGACATAGCATTTTTGTCTTACTTGACATTTAGCAAACCAGTGCTTGGAGTCATCTTAAACTTGCAGTGCATATCAGATTTTGATTCAATGTTACAGGTCTTACTGTGACATTGAAATGAAGAACAACATTAAAAGTTCTACATACAGTGCCAACATAGGCAGAGTTGTCTTTCCTGACAGGTGTCTTGTATTATCCAAAAACATATCACTAGTGTATATGTAGGATGTTGTTAGGAAGAAAAAATGTTTCGCAGGAAAATGACAATTTATATATTGATATCTATGGAAGACACCATTTCCAAAGAGCAGATAACACTGTAAATGGGGGACAACTCACATGTACCAAAAATTGGGAATCCCTTTAGTCATATTAAACATGTTGGAGAGGTTATAGTCTTAGTAAAACAGCCAGAATTCTGAGAATGGTACTTTTTCATTCTGCTGTTTGTCATTAGTATGTCAACATTCCTTAACTGCAAAATAACATTAATCTTACCATCTCGTGACTCCTGTTCACTTCCTCTGTTAATAAGTAAATATCTTGGACTTTCAGGACAAAATGGCATACATATCAAGCAAAGTAAAGCTGGAAACGCATTGAAAACAAACACCCATGGCCAACTATCAGCAGTTCCTAGAAAATTAATTACAGACTTAATAGTTGTTGGACCTCAAGCTTTTACTGTAATTTAAGAACGTGTTTTCTGGTACAAATGAAGTCCGTATGAAAGTCTCATACTGTTACAGACATGAATCAACTGTGAACAAAACATCAGCTGTCATATGACAGCCAACATGCTTTATCCTTTACAGCTACTGTTTGGAGTTGCCAAACCCTCCATTTTCTGTACACTGGCAAACTATTAACCGAATTTAGGAAAATTGGAAAATCATCTAAAAATAAGATTTTTTTTCTTTCTGTCCTCAATCTTTGACTCAGGAAGATCGACCCAGTCAATGTACTTTAAGAATAGAAAATTGAAATCGCAAATTATTTTTACAACACATGTTCAAGGTTTGTTGTCTCGTCGTCTTGTTAGAATATATATAAGTTTTAAATGTCTAATTAGAGGATTTTTTTTTTCTAAAAGCAATTGCCAAATTTTTCTTCAATCTTAAAATAATAATAATTGTAGGTATTTTTTTTATTGGTGCATCAAGAAATTTTTCCAGCTAAGTAAATTCAAGTCTAATGAACGAAATGTCCACCTTTTCTATAAATTTTATGGCTATATTCACTGAAATTACACTTTAAACAATCATACAATTCACAAAAAAACACACATTGATTTTCTCCTGTACTACTAAATAGCCAAAACATACCTGCTAATTTGGACACACCCATAATATTCGACCACAAAATACCAACAGTTATAAACAGTTGATGACATGTTCCAATAGAACCTCTAATCTTCTTCGGTGAAATCTCGGCTAGGTATAGCGATGCTAAACTGACGTTCAAACCTGAAAATAGAGCAAACGTCTGTAAATTAGAATAACTTTTATGAGGTTTTTATGGGGGAAAATGGTCCTATACATTTTTTAAATAAGTCCCCAGTATATATGACATGCTGTTTTTATATTTATTTAAGGCTGAAGATATCTCATATATATATTCTATATTATTATATTATATACATGTAATAAATGTGTTTTCTTAAATTGCTTTTAGATTGCAATATCTGAGGAGGAATCTGGTTTTCAGAGGGGCCTATTTAAGGGAGTTCCACTGTATATAAGACACATGTATCTTATAATGTTCAAAATATATCTTAATATGAATTAGCAAGATACATGTACCTTATAAAATATACATTGTATAAGATATGTAATAAAATATATAAGAAACTGTATCCTATGTATTGAAAATTTTCTGTTTATAGAAAAAGGTATTAATAATAAATAAGAAACTCACAGGGTTTCATAAAAAAAATAGCTCACCGATGGTAAGATCTCTAACAAACGTAAAACTTTTAAATGAAATCTGCTTACCACAATGTAATCCTACTAAAGCTCTGTGTATGATGATAACTTCAAATGACTTCGCTACTATTGGTAAGGCCCCAAAAATGGCAGCCGCAAACATCAGGAAAGTTATCAAAATTATTCCTCTTTTTCTGAAAAGATTAAAAATAAATCCAGTTCTACATGAACATGCATTAAAAAACTACATTTGACCCTCACCATATTGTATATAATTAAAACTGATGGAACCATAAAAATATTTTTTTTAGAATAACATAAATTTTAAAAATAGTGCAAATATTATAACTTGAAAATTTATTCACTTTACCCGGTAGGTACTCTAGCTAGTTTCTTCAATCACTAAATACAGAAACTAGCAATCACAAACAACTGATCATATCCCCTGTTAGACTTGTATTTAAGTATACTAGTCCTGAACACATTATTCATGTGTAAAATGTAACCTTATTTATGCACTAGCCTTTGCTGCTATCCTTGATGCTTGAAATATCAAAATAGCATATTACACATTTAAATTCAAATCTTTAATCCTTGCCAAACATTTTATCATTTTAATTCTCAAAAAAGATACATATACACTGATATACTGGGGTAGACTCTCCTTCAGGCACGAGTGAGTTATGGAATTTCTCCACCAGAGATAGTTAAATTTTCGATTTTCAACACACAAGTCTTAAGCGAGCGTGTTAAAATCTAAATTTTAACTATTGAGGGTGGAGAAAGTCCATAACTCATGAGTAAATTGAAGGAGATCTGTTTCTCCTATGATTTTCGACCAAAACCCCAAGAAAATGTCGTTGCTATGTAGTTTGTTTACATAGACTTCTTTTCGGACTTCTCTAGTTTATCATTCCAATAACTGTAGAAAAAAACAGTGTTAATTCCCACATAGAAATTTAATCACCGTGAAGTGGTTAAACATATTATGTATCTTTATCCCACTGATTAAACACGTCAAGAATAGGAGAAATAGTAAATAAAATATGCAGAACATGTTCCATATTGTCTCAAAATGCTTATAAATTTACCTTCCAAAATAGTCTGCAAATTTCCCGGAGGCAAATGCTCCAATCATACCAAATAAGACAAAAATAGCAACAGTTGCAGACCATAAAATCTCTATTCTGTCATCCTTTAGAGATGCAAACTTGATCTTTGCAATTATTTGTCCAATATCCATGACACCTGTACTATTAGAAGTACTATTATTGTTAGTTGTAACATTAGAAACTGAGTCTGTTGTCACAGTCATATTTTGGTTCGTCATTTTCATATTTTCCTTCATGGCGAGGTACTGTTCCTTGATCTCATACCAGTTAGGGGGAAGTAACCCATTTCTTATCATTAACGTTTCTACATAAAAAACTCGAATAACCTATAGAACCAAAAAATTAAAAATATGGTTTTATATCTGTATACATTTTTGTATTAAAATAAAAATACTGTCTTTTATCACAATACTGTAAATTCAGAAATTAACGGAATGTTTTAAATAATAAAAAATATGCGACAGTCTGAAGCTTGCAATAACCAAGTCTCCAATTTTAATTTTTGCTCATATATATTTACTGTACTGCAACATGTACATCAATTTCATTAATAAATATTCAAATTATTGTTGGTTGTAGAATATTTGCAATAATCTGTACAGACAATTATTGGCAAATTCATACTATTTACAACGGAACAATTCACTAAATTATTCAAATGGGAGTAACCAAAGCTCATTACATTGTATTTGGGCATTCAAATTTTTTCATAACAGTATATACACCAGTTTTAACACTCCATACAATTATCTTCATTGTGTATTGCAAGAAGTAATATTTTTGTAATAACTTTGTATAGGTGTTCCCCACCTTCTCAAATTCAACTTACCCCTGCTGGGTTATTAATCACTCCAATATTGTACCCATAAAGGAAACTGTTTCCCATTACGCATATTATCACGCTGAATATGAGCGTTTTTGTGTAGTTTATCTCTCGCTGAAAAAGACAAATATCTTTGTAGAAAAACATCACATTTTAATTAACAGTTAAACTGGACTGTGAAAACATTTTTACATGTACATTTATATACATGTACATGTATGCACATAAAATGTGGAAAAACTGGAATCTAATTTGAGAATAAGATCATATCGTTCCGACAAACTTTTGGGGTGCATCTAATTTGTTAGTCTGCAAATGGTTTTCTACATTGTAGCTAGATTAACAGGATATAACGTTTTTAGACGAGTACAAATATGTGTATTTGAAAATGTGATACATGTGTACCCTCATGTAACTGAGTTTACCATTGGCAAGTAACAAAAATTGCAAACCAGCATCAATTATAATATGATACCTTTTTCATGTCTGGACACTGCCAACAACATAGCTGTGACAACGCTTTGTCTTGGCAGTTGGCCCAGCTACAAAGAGGTCCCATTTAATGCAATGGAGCAGCCAGGTCTGATTCACACAAGGGGTCGGGCTGTACAAGTTTCATCAGGCTCATATTTCATTGTTTAAGTAGTTGGGGTTTACGCCGTTTTCAGCACATTTGGCTATTTCGCAGCGGCCAGTTTTTATTGGTGGAGGGAGCCAGAGTACCGGAAGAGAACTACTGACCCCTTGTAGAAAAATTGGCAATCCTTGTCAATTTAGATCAGAGTCGAACACACCAGACCACAGATGAGATTCAAACTCACAACCTTAGTAATGACAGGCTAGTGATTATTAGTAGTCATGACAAACTACATAGACCACTCGGCCACGGACGACCATGGCTCATATTTTAAAAACTATAATCATTACTAACATGTATTAATCAATATTATATATTGCCGCTAATGCTTAGTCAGACCCAAAACTTTTGCCTTTCTTTATGATTTAACACTGTTAAATAAAATAGCCTGTGGTCACATTAGACACTTCTGGATTATATTGGGTTTGTACGTTCTGGACTGATCACCTTTGCTTCATGCCTGCTTATCTCTCAAATGTAGAACAATCGATAATGTTAAATGTAAGTATTCAATTCAAAGGATTATGTTTTTATTTTAGAAATCTAGGAATGAGATTCAATGAAATATTATTTCCTTAGTGTGTTTGTTTAAATTCTAATTACATTCTGACACAGCTGCAAAATCCTCTCTGAACTAATTTTCAATCTCTTTCATAAGCAATTTTGTTCGGAACAGATTTTACAACCATGAGTTTGTGTACCTGAATGGGGTAGTACACACACATCAAACAGGAGCTATTTGACAGAATCACATCCATTAATTCTGATATTACCCAGTTGTAAAAATTTAACCATTACAAATTCATATGAATTAGAAAGATATGTGGCTGTGTTTGTTTGTTTGTTTAGTTGGGGTTTTATGCTGTTTTCAGCACATTTGGCTATTTTTTATTGGTGGAGGAAGCCGGAGTACATGGAGATAACCACCGACCTTCGATAGGTAGAATTGGCAATCCCTGTCAATTAAGATCGGAGCCGAACAAACCCCACCACATGTGAGATTCGAACTCACAACCTCAGCGTTGACAGGCTAGTCATCATTAGTAGTCATGACAAACCACCTAGACCACTCGGCGACCTGGGCCCCTTATGTGGATGTATATTAATTTTAATAAATGTAACTTTCTATGTTTCTATTTGAACTCCAAATAATTTTAATTCTAAGCTTATTATAAAACTTGTACTTAAAGAATCATTAACATAATCTTCTTTATCTATTTCCTGTTTTAAAGTATGTACAAATATATTTATTATATTCAAAGAAATATAATTTATCTTTCCATTAAACATTTACGCACATTGACAAAAAAACAAATTTTCTGACGTATGAGGTAGTTTTAGGCAATTTATTTCAACACTACACATGTTCTTACAATTTTCTTATGACCTGTAAATGTCTAGGAGAAATTGTGAAATGACTATTTTTTTATAAGTAGAGAACTAAAAAACGACATTTAATGAGAGCCTGGAAAAGTACTTGATGTCAACACTTTTTGCACAACCACCATGCCAAGGTTTACTTGTACTTCTCTATTAAGTGTTTTTGCTATTGTCTGTGTTACAGCTACTTCATGTACTTGTGAAATCAAGTTTGTTTTTGAAAATTTCTGTGTTGCAGACATTGTACTTGACTGCAAGTCCACTAGTGAAGGCCTTTAAAAACTCATTACTTCATCATATTTTCACTAAAGAATCCTTGGAAGAGAACTACATGTAAGCATAAAAATATAGAAAGTTCAGTTGAAAAACTTTACCAAAAGTTATTCTAGTAGAAATTGTAAATGTGGACAAAATAATTACTAACATTACATGTCAAGCCTTTGTTAGTCTTGTGTGTTTTTAAATTTTGGTTCATTTGTATGTTACGGAGTTAAGTGTGCCATCCATTTTGCTGAACTAGTATGCATTATTGTTTAGGGTCCAGCTGAAGCAGGATTTTCTTGCTGCGTTGGAGACCCATTGGTAGCCTTCAACTGTTTTCGCTCTTTGATCACATTGGTGAGGTTGTTGTCTCATGTACAGACTGCAGCAGAAACGTTATAAAACACATCAATTAAAAAAACTATTATATATTTGTATATGTCTTTTTTAGAGTGGATGTATTATGATACATGTGCAACCATGGAATTACTAGTTTATGTTGAGCACATGAAATATGCAGTTCTGAACATAAAAGACCAAAAAAACCATTCAGTATAATGAATTATAAATAACATACAACTGACAGAGTAAAAGAGCTAAGACTGTTATGCCTCTAAAAATATTGTCAACCTCGGCATCGCCTTGGTTGACAATGTTTTCTTGGGGTAACAGTCTGCTCTATCTGTCAGCCATGTGTTATTTACGTATTGTTATTTTCATTCATTTTTGTAATAGCAATTAATCAATATGAATATTTTCTGAAAGGGGTCAAATTCTACACATTTTGTCTGACTATTATTTCTTAAAAGCGCATACTAAGCAACTATTGTAAGTTAACTTAAATGTACTGCCATGAAGCATTGAGTTGACAAACACACAAAATAAAACATCTGTTTGAACTATTGAATCTCTGTCATAATTACAAGTCCCTCAACTCAAAAATAGATAAAATGATAGATGTGTTCACTATCAATAGAATTTTTCAAATACATTTTTGTATGAAGAACTTGTTAACATCTGGTCATCAAAATGTCCCTATTTGGTCTTTTCATTTACACTTTATAAACAATTCTAAAGCATGTGATTTTTTTCAAATGAAGCTATTAAATATGAAGCATGTTAAACCCCATTTCTTCACTGTGACCTGCATGAATCTGATTTAATAAAATTACATATAGGGAAAACACTTAATTTTTAGAATCCATCTTTTTCCTGAAAATATGTCCAAAAAATATTTTAGGGAAAAAATGATATAATATCCTTATACTAATAATCCTGTTTAAACACATCTTAACATGTTTAGCACAAGTGCATCCTGTTTTTGAAAATTCTTTCGTTTCTATGTACTCTACAAACTCAAAACTGATATAAACCTAATCTTTGTGCATTTTTTAATACCTGCCAATCAAATCAGAATGATAATTGTTTCTATTCAAACAATTCATTGTGTGTTTCAACATGAATGTTGAATTATTCTTTTAGATTGTTTACTTAAACAAGGAAATAATCCGTTTTCTTTTGTAAAAACAACAAATAAAAAAAGTTATTATACCAAGAAAAGTCTTAACATGATGCAATAGGGTATTTACTAGAATTTACATATGAAAACTATTTCTACATGTATTTCCATTTTCCTTATTGTGTTAAAGAGTTTTTAAATTTTAAAGAAATACAATAGTTTTTCCTTAAAGTTTTCAATTTTTATTACTTTTTTTCTCAATTTTAAATCTATACAAAATCTGGAATGTCCTATTTTAAATATTTAACCTACTTTAAAAGGAGTATAAATGGTGATTTTGAAAAGGATGTTATGAATAGATTAATTCCTTTTAAAAGCGGCATGGTCATTCATACAAATAAAATAACTGCACCCTTTGTAAACCACTAATAATCTGAAGAATTTCTTATCTAAACACACACATACAATGCAGAACAGATATTAAAATATTTTCCATTTAATAGGAACTATTCATTAATTTAAAAGATTTTTTTCAGAAATTCAAACTGAAAATTTTAAATGAAAAAAACTATGTCAAAAAGACTTCTTTCATCAGAATTTTGAAATAAAAACATAAAAATGTAAATATATAAAAGATAAAGCTGAAAACAGGGCATGTTGAGTATTAACATGTCCATAAATGTTATTTTCGTTGACGAATTTCTTTACAAAAAATATTTTGAACTTCATCTTTTAAAATTATTTTGACACAAATTATTGATCAAGATGGTTATACAATTTGCTAAGTCACACATTCTACAACTGCCCATTTCTTAATATTTTAATTTCAAATTTTAATTATTCTGTAATATAAATTTTAATACCCATTGATTATACTGACGTTAGTTGTGTTATGAATTACTGAATCGAGAAATAAAGCCTGATTTTTTTATTAACAAAATCCATTTAGCCATTTGTAATACATTATTTATATGATCGTGATTTACGTCACAAATAGGATTGCATCATGCTAATCCTTCTTATGTACTGAAATGACCTTAAAATTACGGGAGTTAATGTGAAGATACATAGGAGTGTCTCCAATGTTATGTTTTACGCAATTTTCATAATCTTGGCAATCCTCATCTCAACTCATAACCACTATTTGCAAGAATTGATAAAAAAAATATAGTGGGGGTGGTTGTCTTGTTTCACTAAACATATCTGCTACTTAATTACTTCAACAACACAGACATCTTAAAAGTCACTTAGTTTTTAGCATTCATTCAATAATGTTGGTCAAATCAATATTTAAAAAAAATATATAAATGAAAAAAATAAAGCATTACTTGAGATTAATTACATTTTAACATTTCAGATATTTTGGAATACAAAAAATCTAAATTTCTTAGGGATTTTAATTACCGATAGACTTCCTCGTTCCTTTAACTATTACAAACCAATGAAAATGAAGATATATGGTTGATAGTTTTTAAAAACAAGTATAATTAATACTGTTTACAAATACAATTATATCAATGTACTGATTAATGTATGCTCCAAACTTATAAAGCTAGGTGTCACAAAGTCCCCAAAAGACATGCTTAAATTTACTGCAGTCTTCAATTTTAAATAAATTAGAAAATATAACATTTACAAGCCAACTTAACTCAACTATACATAAAAAATTTACATCCCCTTCCAATATAAGAAAACTTCACTCAACTCTTCATAAAAATTTACACCCCCCTTCCATTATTTGTTAATTTAATTTTACAACAACCCCTGGCTATATGAAGAAAGAAAAAAATCGTATTATATATGATACTGAAGCATATCTGTGTACTTTTAAAGAATTGATACTAGATTCTGACAACAGTAGTCAAGATGAACACTAATGAACACTATTATCTTTTCTTTTGATGGGCCTCTTGAAAACCTAGGTCAAATATTAGTAGCAATTAAATGGTCAAATAACAAACAACTGAAAAACAATTTAAAATCCTTACTATGGAAGGTATTGTTCTACTGACCTCTGTAGTAAATCATAGTAGTATTTTTGAACAGATCAAGTTTTAGATTACAGCATTTAAATTTGTTTTGATAAATTAGTTTTTGTCATAGAAATTAACCTGCTAATTAATCTTTGAAGTACATTTATGATCAACTAGTGACAAAACTAATCAATCAAACATATATTTTTTACCTTTACCACTACAAAAGCCATTCACTAAATTAGACCACCCAATCGCAAGCTGTATAAATTATTAGAGTAAGGATTTCAAATAAATTTCAGATTCTTGAATCAAAGAAATTTACAATTGTATGCATGCAGTTCTATGCTTTCATTACAACGGAAACTGGGATATTTACTAAAACATAACCACCAACATCCGACATAAACACATTTCGCCACAAAGTACAAATGTAAGTTCAAAAGATTCTGAATATTGACAAACAAGAGATGATAACCTACATGTAATACCACACTTCACTGCATCACCATGATCACAAATAAAGATAAAATTGTGAGCACTGCTAATTAGTCTGAGTCTAGTAAAATTTTCTTTGTGATAGTTAAAATTATACATGGCTTGTATAACCAGTCTAGTAAAATATTCATACGGGTTCCATGGAACCAACCCTGTGTCTCGCCTGCTTTCGCTGTTGTCTATGTTTTCAGTGTAATAGTTGAATGTACATAATTTTTCTCCACATGTTATTTTTATGAAGAAACTTCTGTCAAAGTTTTAGTAAAAATCCAGGATGGTTTAAGAAAGTAATTAATGTTTTAAAAACTTTAACTGCAGACTGTATGTAATGTTAACTGGGAGAAAAAAAATATGGAAAAATGGGAAAAAAATTATTACAAAAAATTTTCCTCTGGATTCTATCTTTTGATCATGTCAGAACAAGTTTCTGTTCAAGTTTGGTAAAAATCCAGGATGGTTTAAGATAGTTATTAATGTTTAAAAAACTTTAACCACAGACTGAATGTAAACATTGATGATTACTACAGAATGTAGGATCGCTATGTCTTGCAGACTCAACAAAAATGTGATTGTTTTAGGTTTATATTGCATCAAATTTATCAGTTGTAGATACTATGAAATGTACATGTAAACAGTGGTCCAATGTTTTTTTTCCAGTTTTGAAAACCGACAAAAGCCTAGAGGCATAGAAGAGACCCATACACATGTATTACACATTTTGAATTTTTATACATCTGTGATAATATGTCAAATACAGCATGCTGTTCACATATGCTAATCCTGTATACCAATGCAATACATTTACTAATTATAAAAATGCAGTTCAATTGAAAAATTCCCAATAAATATTGTAGAGTTGTTCAGATTTTTCTTTACGATCGGTCGTAACTCTTACGACGTTGAGTGAAACAGTACACATATACATATAGTCTACAAGATTAATACTGTGAGTAAAAAAAACTTTATATATAATTTATATAGGAGGGTGTATTTCCATTTTAATAGTGCTTATTCAAAAATTGCCAAAAAACATCTGAGTAGATACAGAATGTAGTAGAACTTAAGACCCTGTCTGGATAAATGATTAAAAACAGGATCTTTCCATTTGGCCTAAATTTGTGTTAGCCGATTGCTGTACTGATATTTACATGTACCTCAATAATAATCAATGAAATGAATGTGATGTCTGATTTCTGTTATAATGTAAACAGACAATGAAATGGACATCTTGAAACAACATATGGCTGGCTACCTATCCTTAATCAATATGTATGGCTCTTTAACCTCACATATCAACGTGGTAATCCACTTTATATAAATGTTTAAATGGTACTACACAAAAGCCACAATTTTAATACCTGCATAGAGCATTATTTTTAATTTAAAAATTTGTTTCTTGTTCTACAAAATAACGCCCAATGGACTATGGCAGTTATAATAAACATATTCACAAAATATTTTCCTTTTTCCTTATATTGAGAACTGTGTGAAAAAAACTGACATGCCAAAATTCACAAACTGAAATTTAGCATAGTAGAAATTCTGGGTCTACTGAGTAAAAGACAATTATTAATTATAATTTCTACTGACTGTACATACATGTACAGAACAACAAGGTAAAACAGACTGAAAAAGGACATACACTGTTCATGGGAAATTAACAGATGAAGAATAAAAACTTTAACACAATATGAAATATATGACTGAAGGCCTTGACAAGTGATTTTTTGTTCTTTTTTCATTTCAACCAACTTCTACAAAAGGCAAAATGAGTAATAAAGCTTCATGTAATTGCTACAGTGTATTTCAGACATGAATTTCAGTTTGCCTTCACCCTTTCAATTTCACCTGTGATTCCTTTGTTCCATATTAAATGTATCATATTTTGCATCATGTTCATTAAATGTTGAGATATGTTTTTGCTGCTTCTGAAGATGCAAATTTTCCTTTATACTTGTATCAAAATAGGGGTGTAATGATACACTTTTTTGACAAACGATATGTATTGCAATATTTGAAATATATTTACGATATGTATCATGACAGGTTTTTAGTACGATCCATTGAGTCAGAAATTGCTTCAAGTCCCTCGAGTTCCATCTCCCCCATGACTCGCCACTGATATTCATAAAAAATAAATTAGGTGCATAAACCCCAACCAAACATTTAAATTTCGATTTTATTTTGAAAACTTTGAAAACATATGAATCAAATCATGGCTAAAATACCAAAGGCATATCAAAATTTTGACCCAGTTCTGAAAGTATGTAAATAAAAACAACCTTAATCATTCATATCATAAGCAGCCCCA
Source organism: Mytilisepta virgata (assembly GCA_028015205.1). Lineage (NCBI taxonomy): Eukaryota > Metazoa > Mollusca > Bivalvia > Mytilida > Mytilidae > Mytilisepta > Mytilisepta virgata. The sequence continues at coordinate 30,487,593 of CM051511.1, read as the reverse complement.
CTTATCGTGTATCAAAGCGTTTGGAAAATACCGCAATTTCAGTACAATCTTTTTCCCCTTATATAAAAATTTATAGAAATATTTCTAAAATAAAACACCAGCTTGTTGAGCAATAAATGCTAGCAACATCTTAAAATTAATTTATTTTTCAATAATCTATAATAGTTTGGTTTTAAAGACACAGTAGTCAACAGATAGCTGTTTTTAACTGCTTACAAAATATTTTTATTCTTGATGTGAGAAATGACATCAGGATTCATTTCATCATATTCATTTGCAATGCGCCCAAGTAGAAGAAATGTAATATCAGGATTTTATCAGAATCAGCTGAAGTGGTAATAGGTGACTAGATATTGATACTTCAAATTTATTGTCAAAAACAGAGATGAGAGTTTTTTTTGGCATAGTTCTAATTACAAATGGTTTTTCCTTAATTTTTTTTTTGTTTTTTTTTTGACATAATTATAAGTATATATAAGTATATATACAGTCATTTCAGGAAATTCTGCACATCGTCGTATTCGGCGCATTAACATGAAAATGATTTGAATGCCCTTAATTACCCGACAACATCGTATAGATATATAATTATAATTATGCCAAAAACAAATTTAAAAATTAAAAAACATACAAACACACAAACAAGCAAACATATTAAAATTTCTATATCCAATCAAATTTCTAGGTTTGGCAAACTGCACTATATCTGGAAGTTTTTCTATATAAATTTACAAGAAAACATATCCCAGGATACTTCTTTTTCAAAATAAATCTGCATGTTTTGTGACAATATTGTATAATTCCTGACTAGTTTATTTCCAAACTAATTCCGAATATTTAACAACAAAGTTATCGTTCTTCCATTTTCAACATTTAAATCCCAATCGAAATTCAATGTCAAGTTTCAGACAGGAAACGTGGATCTTGTTTCGTACGTTTGAATGACAACTAATTTCTAAAATTTTATCTTCGTTTTAAATATAGTGAAAATAATAATGATATAAACCAATGAGATATAATACTTACTTCTGTCATGATTTTAAAGCGTGATCAGATATATATTGTCTGTGTATGGTGACGAATGAACATAAATACGAAGGTTACCGGAAATTAAAGAAGAATGAGGTGTGTTGTAAATGGCGACTGTGATTGGATAGGAAAATATTCTATTTTTGGAATCTTCATGGATCCCATTATCCAGTCCGTACCAAAATAAAAAAAAACTTAATACAAGGAGATCATTTCTGTTCATGTAAACATTAGTTTGGTTTTATTTATTTTATATACCATATATTTGTCATACATGTTTGTTTTACATATGTAACTCAATCATATTTGTTTTGTACTCATAGCTAAGCTCATTAATCTTCTTCTATACTAAAAAATATAACCCCCCCCCCAAAAAAAAACATTTATTGTACTGTAGATAGGTGAAAATCTTAATTTCCCTGACATACTTAACGTTACGCCTTCTAGCAGAATTGCCACAAGTCTTTCTGTAAGTTTTGATCCCTTTAATAATTATTTGCTATGAATAATCGAGGGGGGGGGGGGGGGGGGGGGGCACTTACTATATATGAGGTGCTAGGCATGTTCTGACAAAAGGGGCCGTTTTTTTTTTTGCAAAATGACCTTAAAGGGGGTATATTTTTTTCTCTTTTCTACAAAGGGGTAATATCTGACTATCTGGAATGGTGTTACATGTCAAATCTGGAACAGGGTTATAATTTGAAGGAAACATAGAAATTCAAGGCCTTCACAATCACATTTAAAAAAGACACTTACACGGGGAATACAAACATAAGACAAGTAGTCGAAGCCAAATCTGGATGTCAATGTTCTACATTTGGATTGCTGGTTTAAAAGTGGTATTATTTTAGACACAGGTTGTCTGTAATGGGGTATGTAACATGGTCATTTTTTTTCTGGAAACGGGTCGGGGTTCTTCTTCTTCTTCTGGTAATCTTCTTCCGTCCACGTTGGGACAACCTCAAATGAGTACTATTCTGTCATCTATATGTACAGTATTCCGTCACCATAATAAAATCCATCACCATATTTATATACATCATATATACCCTATAGTCATCAGGGTGAAATTAGTACTAAATGTTTTCGGCACACTAGCAATATACTTATTTCTCTATTATAAGATTACATTTATCTCTTCTTAATGTCTAACATTCTATACCTAGCTACGTGAAGAGCATATATCAACTGTCTTGAAATATCTTCAAAAGTGCTGGAAGAACCCACATTTCAAATTTTTTACAAGGTGCCCGCCCCCCGATATGAATATACTCCCTGTACCGCAGCTGATAAGTAAAAAAAGTATTTCATAGTCTCTTTGTACCGCAGCTGGATAGTAAAAAAGTATTTGATAGTATTCTGTACATTTTCATAGCAATTTATTTTTAAAGGGATTAAAACTTACATAGAGACTTGTGGCAAGTCTAGCCTTCTAGTTATCGTCACCATACTGATGCTTAGAGTGTATATGTAGAAATTATGTTAAAAAGTAAACGTAACAATAAATATGTCACATGATACATGTAAATATTTTGTTTTAGAACAATGCTTTTGAAATTGAAAAGGGCAGATACATGGATATTATAAAATTCCAAGAGAGCAACGTTTATGGCAAGCCGTTTTACTATTTATTCTAACTTAAGATACCTAATAAACGTTATAAGATATCTCATATAGTTTATAAGATATCTCATATAATTTTCTTTATAAGATATCTCATATAATTTTCTTTATAATATATCTTATAAATTATATATCTGAGATATCTTATAAAGTTTTTCAGATATCGTGAAGTTAGAATAAATAGTAAATCGGCTTGCCATAAACGTTTGTGTAACACATGTGAAACGATAGAAGATGAAAAAAATTTCATATTAAATTGTAAATTAAATGAAGCATTACGACAAATAATTTTTTTCAAATTTTTCTGTCGAAGATTCAAATTTAACGGATGAACAAAATTGTCTTCATTTTGAACCCAGCATCCTCCCAGCAAGTCAAAAACACCGGTTCCCTTTTAAAACAGTCTTTGAAACTGAGGTCAGGGGACTAGTCACTTTTGTTTGAAGTTTTTTTTTTAATGTTCAGTTTTGTGTATAAATTTGTTAAACTGTTTTAGTTAGACACTTTACCTTTAATAGCAAGAAAGTAATTTGAATTTGAATTAATACAATGATTTATGAATTAATAGCAAATAAATTTACTGTATAAATATTTCACCATATTCGTTTTTTAGTATATTAGATTTATTACTAAATGAAGAGTGAAAATAAGCGTCAAAAAGCCAAAATAAGGGTAACATCGGGGGAAAAAATCTTAATTGTTACTTATAATTCCATAATATCTACACTTTTCTATGGCAAGCCGTTTTACTATTTATTCTAACTTCAAGATATCTCATATAATATATAAGATATCTCATATAGTTTATAAGATATCTTATATAGTTTATAAGATATCTCATATAATTTATAAGATATCTCATATAATTTTCTTTATAAGATATCTTATAAACTATATAAGATATCTTATAAAATATATGAGATATCTTATAAAGTATATAAGATATCTTATATAAAAAATATTTATAAGATATCTTATATACTTTATAAGATATCTTCTAAAGTTTATAAGATATCTTATAAAGTATATAAGATATCTTATAAAGTATATAAGATATCTTCTAAAGTTTATAAGATATCTTATAAAAACTGGATTATATAAGATATCTTATATATTATATGAGATATCTTGAAGTTAGAATAAATAGTAAAACGGCTTGCCATACTTTTCGGCAAAATCAGAAAGAAATGAGCATTTTAAAATGGTACTCTTTTACTGGCTCACATATTCATACATGTCATACGATGAACGTTATTTATCTTTAACCGGTTTTCCAATATTCTGATCTCGAGCACTGCTGATGAGTTGTCAGTCAACGAAATGGCCATACACTCCATCAAATTTATTTCGGTATTTTGTGATACGTTTTATTACTACCACTGCTAGTGGACTGTTAGTCCCCGAGGGCATTATCAGCCCAGTAGCCAGAACTTTTGTTCTGGCATGATTCATTACTCAAATGCCTTTACAACGTTGTATAGCAATGCATAGGGCTGTAATTTGTATAAAACAAATGCCTGTGATATATAGTGTACCAAAATAAGATTCCGGATTCGAACCCCTGCTGGTGTGGTAGGTAATATTTCAGTAACACGGATGTCCGTAATCTACCTATCAGAGTTAACAACGATAAGTCAACAATGAAAACCGAGGTAGAAAAGATATCACATTGAACCAAACAACAAAACGGATATCCTAATAAATATAAGAAACCAACCGGCTAGCTTTAGGAGAAATATATGCACTAGAATAATATGTATAAATATGTTAAGCAATCAAGTAAATGGTAAACATTAGAAAACCGATATGCATGTATGCTAATGAGGAAGGGGGGGGGGGGGGGGCTTTGAGGGCCAAGACAGGGTCCTGTCCTCAAAGCACCTGTGGTCTCGGTAAATTACCTGAACTAAAAATGTTAAGAACAGGTAACACTTCCATATGAATCCCTATCCCCTTCGTTAATTCTGAGGATTCAAAAGAAGTCCCCTCCATTTTGTTTTCGACGAAAAAATCATGTTTCTTAGAAGACGACCTGGCAAATAGATATATATTTATATAAATGTATGCATAATCTGATGTCAACATTTATTTAATTTTATTTGTCAAATTAAAGTTTAATCTGCAACGCGGAATAAATTTAAAACAATATTATATTTAAATAATATATATGTGATATAAGAGAAAACAGATAAGAAAAACAAAAAAACAAAATATTTTTTAACATTTGGAAAATTAAAATTTCAATGTCTGAGTCAATACCTTAATTTTATCAATAATTCCTTATTCAAAGAAAAACATAAGTACATATGTCATTGTTTTAATTTGGCTTGTTTCCGATATTCTTTATAGGCCAAATATTTTATTTAACTAGGTCATCATGGTTTATATTTATATATATAACTCAAGATCAAAGACAACAGACACAAAAATACAAAATACATATTGACATCATTGGAAATATATTTGAAATATATATATACTCATAGGAAAAACACAAATGGATCAATTCAAGAGGAAGAATGAGTTATAAATAAATTGTTGCAATTCTAAATTCATTTGGAATTATACTTTGGCATATAATTAAAATATTTCGAAGAGCAAAATGTGAAGTACACGAGATACTCGAGTCACCGATTACGTCAACAGCTTGGTTATTGAGGTATTTACATGTAGGTAGTGTTATGCAACAATTAAAATCTTTATTTATAGAATTGTATTTTTTAGACTTAGGAGCATCTCTCGTATATGTAACTTTGTCCTTAGATGGTCTGAGGCTCAGCTGTTTTCGGTCATTTTGGTATTCAATTTTGAATCGGCTCTTCAATCTCTTTGATTATGTTGTGTTCGGCCAACCAAGCATACATTTGTCCGGGGGAGGGGGGGGGGGGGGGGGCTTACTCTATGGACAGTGAATGAAAAGGTACCCGAGCAAATACTAGAATACATGTCAATAATGTACCTGAAAAAATAATTTTGTTGGAAATACATACCCTTAAAACAGGCATATCGAAAATGTACACCCGAACTAATACTGATGTTTATATACAAATATCTAAGGAATTGAATAGCACTCAAATTTACAACCCGAATCAATATTAGTTTTTCAAAACATACCCCTAATTAATAAAAAAAAATGAAAAATCAATCCCCGGGAAATGTGTACTTTGTTGAATTATGCAAAACCAGTGCGCCAAAATTATTATAAAGAATAATTTCCATTGGACACCCATGGCTGTTCAGTTAACCCACGGCGAAGTAATTGGCATTCCAATCGGCTATAGCCGCTTATGAAACGCAGATTATTAACGTAGCCAATTGAAACTTGTTGATTGGGATTTTGGATATATTGCCACTTGTTTCAGTTTATTTATTTTTGTTACTATACGAGCGTCACGTTTTGCGGTACAATGTAGGATTTATAAAATAACAATCCAAAGATACTAATATTAGATATAGTAAATTTATACTATGCTGTATACGACGCATTTCAAGGAGTTACCTCTCATCAGCAGCATCAAACCCGAAACATTTGGAAGACCAAAAACCAAACTTATATTAAACAAGAAGTACTCAACCAAAAATACCGAAATAGGAAGCCAAATTTCAGCTAAGGAGATCTACAGTTAGCCTGTCTTTGAACTGCTGTGATTGTTATTTTTATATAAGTATTGAAAGAATGAAAATGAAACATGTGAAAGGATAAGGAAATTCATTATTTACGTAATAAATAAATAAATAAAATAAATTATTAAATTCAAATAAAATAAAGTTGCAGTATCGTATAAAATGTTATTTACTGCTTTTCAGCAAAACTGAGGAACTAAAAAATATGAAACACGATTGATATTGTGAAAGTGCAAGATAGTATATAGTTTAATTGGAATTTCTGTCTTACTACAGTTTCGGGATTTAAGATCATGTGTCAGCGAAAATGGAAGGGTTGTCATATCCTGTCTTACTAGGAACTGGAGATAAACAATGATATATTAAATTAGATACATCTGTACAAATTTGAATACCTTTAAAAATTCTGTTATTTTCCCTATTATATGCATGACAAAAATATTCGAGGAAATAACAAGCTTATTATATTAAACTTACTATTAATGCTTAATCATGTTAATTATTTAAATTTTTTACAAATATGCATGGTCATATGAGTAATTAATCAGCTTAGTTTTACAGAGTAAAATTTGACTTTTAGAAAATACTTTAACCCGGTAATAAATAATGTTTGAATCATGTTATTGGAAAAACTTCTTTATACGTCATATGAATAGGAATTAGGACAAGGAACTGTTTATAAACACATTTTTTAGATTAGATAATTAACTACATACATTTTAGTAATGAAAATTAATACTACAAGAACACATACTCATAAAAAAGGAAGATTAACAAACACAAATGCAAAGCGCTGACTATTTGGATAGGATAAGATAAGATAAGATAAGATATTTTATTTTCCAAATTAGGTCCCCAGGGGGGCATACACACATAACAAATATAATCGTTACAACATACAGTATTTTACATGACATTCATATAATACACCTAAAATTGATATAAAGTTATACAGGCTATTATATGTTAAAAAAATTTAAAAAAAGTATTTAAGAGTTGCCACTCCAGAGATGTGGCAAATGTTCTCTCACCGTTGATTTATTTGCAGTTGTTTTTATTTTATAATATTTTTTGCTGGAAATGTATAAATATAATTGATTGTTTAGCTGCAACAGGTACCAAGGGACGATGCTCTAGGATTGTGAGCTTAAAAGCTCTAACAAGCCTCCTCGTATCTGATGCAGAGAAACAAACATAAATGTAACAAAATTTCAAGTTTATTCACAGCAAATAAAATATACTGCAGGAATAGGTATTGAGAATAGTGTAGGTTTCCCTACTGCATGTACTGCAACAGACACCAAGGGGCGGTGCTCAAGGAGCTGTGTTATTTACACAGTCCTCCTCGTGTCTGAAGCAGACAAGAAAGCCACATAATTAACAATTTTTAGAAATAAGTCTATATTCCCATCTCTCTCCTTTCTCCATATCTCCGGTCATGTTACCTTTTTTGAATTCTCTCTTTTCTTGTATTTTCAGTTCATTTCTGATGTAAATATCGGAAACTACTTTAAGTTTCATGTTTGTCAAGTCAAGAATCAGACAAGAAAAAACCATGTTGATAGAAATAAAGAGAACACACAATAAAACTCCTGAGGTATGTCTGCATGTCCACCTGGCACATATGTTGACTCCGAGTCACTCTTAGTATTGAAAGCCACAAGTTGCTTTGAGAAATAAAAAACAACTATGGTTAAATTCGACCAGGGATTGAACCGGCGACCTACATCACTCGAGTCAACGATCGATACCCGGGGGGAGGGGGGTTACTTCCTATATATTTAGTGGTACGAGTGTGCCGCAAGACAGGGTCGCTTTTTCATGCCCTGCTGGTGAGAACAGGGTCTTTTTTTGAAACAAAGTATTTGTCTAGAACAGGATCGCTTATTTAACTGTCTAGAACCTGGGTCTAGAACAGCATCTATTTTATACGGTCTAGAACAGGGTATATATTTTCTGAGCGTGTCTAGAACAGGGTATGTTTTTCAATATTTCTGTTGAGAACAGGGTATGTTTTTCAATGTTTTCTGGTTAGAACAGGGTATGATTTGGCAAGTGCTGTCGGCACAGTTATACCCGAAAGGATAGTCAGTAGATCGACACCACCCTGGAAGTTTAAACTGAAGTTAGAAATGATTACTACTATTTCTTTAACAATTAACAAAGATCCAAAAACGTTTCTAATGCATAAGAATTAAAGACTCAACGTGAATTTGACTTTTGGTTTTACCTATATCAGAAGTGGACCAAATTTAGAAGGAAATACTTCACTAGTATTTTTGGGTAAAATTTAAAAGGATATTTCATTATCTAAAATCATAACATTATCTGGAATCACGGAACTACTGAAAAAGCACTTATTTTTTAAGTCACAAATCTCATTCATATAACAGCTAGTGTACTAGCTATAAATAAGTACCGATTATTTATTAAATATTTGCACTGTCACACTGACACAAATTCATTCTATATTACAAAATTAAATTTTACCTTGTCACGATATTGATTTTAAATGATGATTATTACTGAAAACGGGGAGATATATATATATGCTTTAGAGGGAGAAATCAGTATGGAATAGAATTTTAAGTTTTTATACCCCTGGATTCCAGTGAGACAAAAAATGTCATTTCCAAGGATGTATAGGGTACTTATAAAGTGAGAAACGGAATCGAAACGAAACGAAATTTCGTTTCAACATTCTTAACATTTTTCTTATCACTAAAGAACTTATTTTGAGAACCATAAAAAAACTCATTCGCCAGTTGTCCTTTTCTACATTTACAATGCACCTAGCATCTATCATGTACGAATCAACCAACTTATGACAACCAATGAATAGCCTTGGAGATCAGAACACAAAACATATACACTAACACAAAACGACAGAAATGTTCAAGCAATTAGCAGTGATCGGGTTGATTATTTTATATTGGGTACCAAACCTGTCCCCTATTTATCTTCACCCTCTGGTGTATGAAATACATTATAGAAACCAATGCTGTATGATAACCAGCGAAGTGACCGCGCTTGCTCTAAGTGTTAAAAACAGTGTGCAATGTAGTAACTCAGTTAACACAGTCAGAATATGCTCGTTTTCAGGATCTCATAGATTATGGTTGAATGATGTCATGTCATTGCTAGTCAACTGTATTTTTTATGCTTCTTATGTCTGAAAAATCTATAATAACAAGTAAATTTAACTGGTAGATTCGAAAGAACATTTGATCATTGCACTCTTTACCAGAAACATAAGGAACATTTATATATAATAGTGAAAATCATAGCTATATACGAGTTACTTGATGATCAATGATGCCAGTTTCTAGATACGCTTAGAAATTCTCTAAAACAGTCAATATTACAAAGTAACTTATTATACAAAGCATACGTAATAAACTTTGAATAATACATGTCCGAGATTAATGAAAAACAAACTAAGATAGTAAATTCCATAGGGGAAATAATAACAAATGTAAAAATAAAAAATTCTTAGTTTTGCTTGAGAAAGCTATACCCAGACACTAAACTGCTTGTGTGCCATGCAGAAATCTGGATTTACTGTCACCAAATTTACACGCGCATGAATAAAACTTTGTGAAGATTAGAACCAAACGGACCTAACAATATAATCCATCTAAAAATGATGTTATTATTATTTTCACTGACCTTGATTTCTACGGTCATCTTCGAAGTTTAATATGAAGAATAAACATGCGGTTTTAATATTTATACGATGTTTGTTGTTATAAGTCATACACCCTTAAGAAACAGGAAATTGTGAAATATTCATTACTGTAAAACTATTTGAGCTTTAGATGTTAATTTGAGCATATATAGATACGCATGGTAGTGACGTCTTGATTTTTTTCATACCTGAAATGCGTGGGCAAGGTGGATGGATTCTTAACAAAAATCCACGTGATAAACATGACAAAAGAATGCATACGGAGCACTCCAAAACTTTTCTCTTAGTATTTCAATTTCTATATCAGAATACAGAAGTAATAAGACATGTACGGTTTGCAAATTCCACAAGACCAAAATCAAACTAGGCCAATTCTTTGAGAACATTAACACTGCAAATAATTACTAAAAAGACGCAACCAAAGAGTTAAAAAAACAACAGCAAACAAATTAAAGAGAATTACAAGAAGACAGCAATTGTAATTGTGAACTCCGACAAAACCGGGAATGACCCCCGGTGCTCCAAAAAGGATGGCATGTCTTCCTCCGTCAACGGCACCCACCAACCGTCATAATTGTTGATACTCTCTATGATTATCTTGATCTTGGTTATATTATCTTTTTAATGCTTTGATTATGATTGAAGCTCGATCACAGTTTCACAAACATTCATATGACTACGGTCGAGACTGGTTCCAGAAAGTCAATATAACAAAGACCGGGAATCAGATCACACTTTCCACTAAAATTAGAAGGCACACCAGTAAATCGAGACCCCGTTCACTTCAATGTTAAATTCGTCATTTTAAAAAAATTGGAAAACATAAAATGAATTTTCCAAAGTTGAGCAATATGTTGTCACGATAAAAGCTGTCTTAGAAAATTGTACTTTAATAGTACATTCAATACCAAATAAGATTTTTTTTTCTCGTTTCAAATTTCACGTTGAAAATTTGCCACATCACTTCCAACTGAATACCAAATATAACAGGCTCAGTAATATGTCCAATTCACAAAACGTTTAAAGTTTATTGACATAAAGTAAAGTATATTTTCGTAAGGTATTAATCATGTTAATTACTTTCCACAATAAATTCATGCTTCAGATTGTGGCATTGGATATGACCGCTCGACAAGGAAATACTTTCGTACAAATCCGTTTGAAAACAGACCCTGCAGTATTGAGATCCTACCAAAGAGCAGTTATAGCGAGATCACCCCCTTCTTATCCTAGAGACCGGCATGCGTATACTTTATAAACGTGTGATTAGAAATTCTTTTGTAAATTGCTGTTTTCAGTTGCACATTACCCATGGAAGATCGTTGCACGTGCATCGACCTCCCACTGTTGTTACATCCAATCAGAATTGTTTTGTCATACCTTTAGACGAATAAGGCGTAACATTTTTAAACTTCTGCGTCTTTCCCCTTTTTCCGCTCTGCTCCACTCGGGAAAGACGTGAATACTCCAGCGTGAATAGTAAAAACTTGTTGAAGATTTTCCAGTCTTCACTTTGAAACACTATTATACACGTACTACAACAGTGACGAGATATTCCTTACAATATTTCAGACAATTAATTTTGAAATAACTGATGCATCTTACTTGGTTAAAATGGACTGCCAGACTGCCAGTAACTGTAATATAATATTTTGAAATTAAAAACCAAATAAATTGGTAAGCAGTTTTCAAGATAAAAAAATTCCTAATCTCAACGAACTCTAATACAATTATTTTTGTACTTATTTGAATGCAGTTTAATGTCTTTCTTATCAAAATTGATTTATCTTTGAAACTCATTTCTATCACATAGATTCACATAATCATAATGTGTATTGTACATTTAAGGTGATTTTTATAAATTTACATAGTATTTGCTTCCTTTTATAGAATTTTTTTTTATATATGGTCATATATTTATATTCTGCCTTGTTTGACAAGATACATGTACTTGTAATTGTTCCGTTGCTTTTTCAACAATTACAAAAAATGTGTTAAAAATGATATCATACAGTCATTGACAACTTTGATTCATAGTGAAAATACGGACTTTATTCCCGCGCTTACCATTTTTGGTAATTTTAGCATCTGAATTAATTTGTATCTACAACGTATTGAGTTACTGTTTCCGCATTTCAGGCCTTGAACACGACTCATCTTATGCATAAAATATGGATCGTTTTAATGTTTTTAATGCATGCCAAGGAAAATTTCAAATAAAGATATTTATATTGTTAATTAATGCCACCGTCCGTACGCCCATTTGATTTTTCATTTATGCCTTTGAATTTCTATACAGTATTATCATATATTGTAAATACATTTAAAAAAGAGGGAGGGGCAAATAGAACTGCTTTCGTTTTGTTTTCAAGATACTGATAACCTTTAATTCCCAAAATAGACAAAAACGTGACTGAAATCACGGTATTTGACATTTTGTTTTAAATGTTGGGTGCAATAATTATCGTTGAGGCATTATTTTAATTTAGCCTAAACATCAATAATACAACATTATGGTTATTTTGGGATCAAATAGAAGATATCTTTGTCCTGTTATGTTGTCTGAACACTTGTTAGTTGTACAATTGATATCACAGAATTAGCTTTCAATTTTGTTTATCACATGGTCATGGTTTTGGTAAGGGGAGGGTGTGGGTTGATATTTTGTTTAATTATATTTATCAAAATGTTAAGTGCGACTACGGAGACGTTAAAAATAATGACAAAAGAAAAGTCTACGAAAGGTTAAATATAGTCTAACAACTCACCATGATTAATTCCTTAAATAAAGAAAGTCTAAAATCTCTTACCATTATAAATTTATCATCAAAAACAACTCACCGATACACATTTTATTATTTAACTTTCTTATATATGGAACCGAAATATTGAAGTTGTTGTATCCGAGCCGTGAGCAGCAATGGGAACCTGATACAAATTCGCGATAAACTGACACAGCAAATAAAGTAAAAAAGACAAAACCAAAGGATTAAAAGACGCATAACAAACACAGAGAATCAGAGTAATACAGCATAAAAACTAAAGCACCAGTAATGTGAATTAATTACCGGAAGTGACATTAGGTGCTCCGGAAAAGAAAGCGTGTCCAGCTCCGTTTAGGGCACCCGTCACATTGCATGTGAGGACAATGTAGAAGATTGTCAAGTCCGGTGGAGAGTCAATTCCAATAAGCCGTCAAATCTAACTGAAGATATCTATTATCATTTGCGAGGGATAAAATCGTATCTATTAATCAAGTCGTATTGACGGCTGTTAAATTTCAGAACTTAACTTTGCCTTAGAAGTCTATGTGACATGCAGCAACTTCGTTTCGACAAGAAAGTCAACATACAAATCACATGCATTACAGTAACGAATCTGGAGACATTGATATGTTACTACTACGAACGGGGAAGTTCACAACTGGAAAGTTAAAATCATCACGTTTATCGTAACGAAATGCCTGATTAAATGAACATACAGATTCCCCGTTTCCATTCTCTATTCTACAATGCAAAAGTTTCTTTCACTACTTTTTCAGATATTTATGAAATCTTGTGCACATTTAAAGTGGCTGTCCTTACTATATGCTTTTCTTAAAACTTTTTCTAAAGTAATTGACTATAACGAAATATTTACGGTTAACAACACTTGACATAATATGCATCATACTTTAAAAATCTACCTCGCCCTACATTATACTGTGCTTCAGACGATGAAAACATGTATAGGTGAAGGTTATTGTATACAGCATGCTAAATGTCAGGTTCATATACGTAATAAAGACACAACCACATACTTTATTATGTTCATTTTGTTTGCTGTAAACCCCCAGGGGTATAACCATGCATTTCAAATACAGATTATTTATATCCTTTGAAAAATAAACCGCTACTATTGTTTAACAGTGGGATCAAAACAGAAACATTGGCAATATTCATTATGGTTAATAAATAGGAGAGAAACCATTTAATTTTTTTTTTGGGGGGGGGGGGGAGGGGGGCTTGAGTCAATTGTTCGAATTTCCTGATCGACACAGGTCTTGCATTTTTGTTCCCACCTAAAGTGACACTTTCTTTTTATATTGCCAAGAATCCTGGTCCTGCCTTTTTATTTCAAATTTGACCCTAGCCACCCCCCTTCCCCCGCCCCTCCCCATAAAAATCGAAATGGTTGTTCCCTAAGCTATGTATGTTGGAAACAGCTCATACGACAATATAAAACGAGGAATATAAATTGAACTGGAGAGCCGTAATAAGTGCAAAGTACGACTAAAACGTATAAAATACAAAACCCGAACAGAACTAAATGCAAAACAAAAAACAAAAACAAAAAATGTTGAAAGTTAAGTAAAACTGCCCAACGTTTCGGCTAGTATGTCCTTGTTCATGAGCAGTAAAAATAAAAAGATATTGATGACTTTTTGAAACCCAGAGCAAGACTGAATCCGTACATAAAAAGTAAATAATAAGAAATTGGAAGGTACATTTATGATTGTTGGTGAACAGTTGTCATCAGTAATCAGCCCACTATCATAAACGTACCTTCTAATTTCTTACTATTAAAAAAACGTTCAGTCTTGCTATGCTCTTTTAACGGCTTACCATTTCCATATGCCTTGTATTTTAATTGCCATCTGTCGTATGTTGTTCCTTATTGTTGTGTCGAAGCGTCAGTCGTCCAAAAGCTTCAAAATAACGTCAGAATACCTCCTCTCTCTCTCGCTGTATGTTATGTGTGAAAAAATGCCCCCCCCCCCAATGGTTTCTTTAATTTTTATGTGTATTTTGGTAATCTGTCGTATGTTGTTCCTTATTGTTGTGTCGAAGCGCCAGTTGACCAAAGCATCAAAACACCCCCCCCTCCCCCCTTCTCTCTCTCTCGCTGTATGTTATGTGTGAAAAAATGGTTTCTTTAATTTTTATTTGTATTTTGGTAATTTGAAAAAGAAGCAATAGCGTATAGTAAACGCTGCATTGTAGAAAACGACTTTTGTGATCGTACAGTGGTAAGGGTGTACTAAGTAATTCCTATCCAGGGCGTGTTTTATTGTGACAAATTGTTTCAGCGTTTTTGGAATTTTTTTCTTAACAGATTAGTTATTTGGTTTAAGAAACACTTAACCGGGAACTATAGTACGTTGTAGCATCTTGTATTTGTAAGACTCGTTCCTTAGACGCCATTACTCTTGTTTATCTTGCTTTTTTTTTTTTTTTTTTTTTTTTTTTTGTTGTTTTTTTTTTTTTTTAGCTGAAATTTGTTTGAGGTTAAAGCTTAACCACCTATTTGTTAAAACAAAACATTTATGAAGAAATATTCATTGATTTCAAGTGATTGTCGTGCTAAACATTCCATTAGTGCATAGGTTAATCTCTCCCATGGCCTTACTGTAATGATGACGCAATATATCGACTACAAAAATCGTTTACATCAGAAAGATAGTTATGCAATAATAAAGTAACAAGAAGAAGCCTATGACTACCATTTAAGACGGAATCCATATATATTGTGTTATTCATTATTTATAGATGCACTTATTTTACATAATTATTATACTTTTTATGATTATAGACGGACTTAGTGCATTCTTTGTTAATTGAAATAATTCGAATGAATCCCGGCTGCCCAAATCACTCGGGAGTGGGTTTTCAACTACTGCAGAAGTTCTGACCTACTGAAACTATATATATTTATATTTATTTATGTTAGAAGTAGACATAATAACCATGGTATACATATTAAAAATTCTAAAGAATTACAATCTCTAGAAGGCATCTAACAATATTAAAAGTCTTCTTAAAAAACTAAAATAGGGTTGTTTTTTTTATCTTGCCCACGCATCTTTGCTTCTGGATTAAAAAAAGCACAACGATTCTAATAGGTAACACTAAGGCTAATATTTAATTTACTAAAAATCTAGTCGAAAATATAATTTTTGAGCTTGGAGGATACTTTTTTCGTCAGATTGGAATTCCTATGAGGACAAAGTGTGCATGTAGTTTGACTGATCTGTACTTATTTTTGTATGAGCTAAATTTACAGAAGAAAGAAACAAGCAAAATTTGCAGTCACTGCAGTATAAACAGGGCCCTACTTCAATCTTTTAATAACCCTTTTAAAGGAATACCTGCATTTTATCTTCCCCAGTGAAATTTAAGATTAACTGCCAACAACTTATATAATAATTCCACAGCAATTTCTGACCTTTAATTCAATAAACTCTAAGCAAAAAATCATAACCCTTTTTGTTATCTCTGTCTGCAATGTTTTGACTAGTCTGGGTAAAAAAAAAACGGACAAAAATTAGGGGAAAGAAAAGGTAGTAATACAAACAATACAATACAGTCAGATATATAGAATAAGAGTGCAAATAATCAGGAAAGCCAATTAAATGACGCAATTATTGAATTCTGTCGGTATCGCAAAGACAAATGAAAGTCAATATACATTGTACGATATAAACAATATGACATTATAGTATTTTCGTATATCGGTTAATTAAACTTATCTTTCTCAGCCAATATTTGCAGAACTACAGTTGGGTTTCTTTAATTACATGTAAAAGTAAGGCTCACCTGACACTGAAATCAATCTGACGAAAGCGATAAACCATTATCTTAAATATACGTATCTCACCCTATATACTCATTCTTTACCAAAATTCGCCATCCACGCCAATAATGAGTTATAGATTCATACCCACATACATTTAAACAAATCTTTTGCGCAGTTGAGTGCAATTTGGTTACAAGCATGAGATAAGACTAAATATTCCACATTGAAATTCCACAGTTGACAATATAGAACTTATTGAAAAGGAGTTGTGTGTATCGTTCCTGAGTATACATGCACATCGCATGTTCGATAATCATAAAATAAAGAATAAAAAAAATACTAATTTTAACTTACATTACATCTTATTCACTGAATTTAAGTGAATCTTTCCTCACTGGAAATATTATGGGTACCTTTAACGCAGCAGGATCTGCTTACCTTTCCGGAGAACATAATGTCACTCCCGGATTTTAGTGGGATTTCAAATTGCTATTCCTTTACTTTCTGTGCTGACATGTTCTCGTTGTATTAAGTCTAGACTTGCTACTAGTCGCTTCCTTTGTCTCTCGTATTCTATTCCATGTGTTGCTATTAGAGAGACAATTTGTATTTAGTGATTAACTGCACATCATCCATACCTTATGTGTCTCTGATAGCAACTGTTACATTTAATACAGGAAAGAAATGAAAATAGAAAAGAAAGGGACTTGTAGCAAGTCTATATTCATTCTACTATAATTGTATTTTTTGGTTATGTATGTATCCTTGTGGTATTTATGCGTTATGTTGCATTCTCATGAGTGTGTTATTTCTTTCGAGTTTGATCTTATAAAATTTTGTCGCTTTGATATTCTTTTGCCGATATTTTTAGAATTTTTCAAGGAAAGAAAGTGTTCTATATTGTATCTCTGTAGCACTACAGTGAATGACTTAAGTGCCAACATCCGGAAAGGTCACAGCCCACAATCTAGAATGCAGGAAATACTAAAGGCACATCTACGACACATCTACGAATTATCTGAAAAATAGAAACCAGTGACTTCCATATTAAGAAGAAAATCATCCCCAAAATACTTAGAAAATTTAGAGGAGCAGCAAAACAACTTATCAGCTTCCTTAAATAAAGTGTTATAGTTTATTTATGCATGTACTACTTTAAATTGTAAGGTGTGGTACTTTTAAATTATATTTTGTTTTACTACAAAAACCATAATTATAACCCAAAGGATCATTAGCCTGGCATCGTTAATTTTAAAATATTTTTATATATTTGGTTTGATAAGGTTCATCACCAAAAAAGAATACGTGTGATATTCACCAACCATTTTTCAGCCAGGGTAACCTGCGATTTTTTTCTTTCAAATATTGATCCCAAACTTTTAGTGTTAAAAATTGTTTATATGCGGACCTTGGACATTACTCTTCAAATAACATACCAGTTACCATAAATAGCAAGATTATTAACTTGACATATTTACGAAAGCACATCTATTTAAGAATCTAGAACTGGTAGTGTTTAGAATTATTTGAAAGTTTCGTCCCTTATTGCCTACAGGAAACACTAAAAAGTACAAATACAATGTAGTATAGAAAATCGAAATTTTATTTAGTTTTCAAATTTGTGTACGTGTTTGTTATTGTTTTATCCCAAGTAACTTTTTCTTCGTTTAATTTGAAAATATACGGTTTGCAGACGGTTATACATGTGCACATATTTTTCGTCAATAACTTTATTGAATCGATTCATCGTATTGTATTGCACTAAAATATAAAACATTTGTAATAATCTCCGTTATTGATAATTTGATGAGATTTTTTTCCAATCTGCATCAGCATTTTAGTGATGCAATGGCTAACAATGTCATCTGAATGTCATTTCAAAGTCACAGATAAACAGATGCTGTCTACTGTAAAATCCATTCATCGATCTTTTGTTTTCCCATTTCATCTGAATATGAGAAGCTGGGAATGATTTTCATATTTTATATTATTAGACACTGCATATGTATATATGCAATCGCGAATTTTTTTGTTTATTTTAAATTCCTGAGGTGACCAAAATAAAGAAAAGTTTTATCACAGCATTATCAAGTTACTGTCTCCTGTTACATCAATTTTCTGTATCATTTTGGATAAAAAAAAAAGATAACACCAAAGTGCAAATCAAAACTATCATCAGAAGATCAATCCCGTCATGATTCTCCATAATGTCCCGGATGTTCCTTACAATGATGGGTAGACCGTAAAAACGCAATATACCACCTTATTCTCATTGACGCCGCATATAAAAACGAATCTAAAAATAAATATCAACAAAAAACTTACTTGAAACTTTTGGAATTAGTCAAAAAGAAAAATAATGTATGCTCATGATTCATATTATGGTCTGGATAGCTCGTAGAAAAGACGTTTTATTGAAAATGAGCTTAGCTTTTTAAAGCAAATAGAATCTGCAGTAGTAATCGTACAATTTTAGGTACATATAATGATATTTTTACTTGATAAATTTTGCATTTCTATGGCAAGCCGTTTTACTATTTATTCTAACTTCAAGATATCTAATAAACTTTATAAGATATCTCATATAGTTTATAAGATATCTTATATAGTTTATAAGATATCTCATATAATTTATAAGATATCTCATATAATTTTCTTTATAAGATATATTATAAATTATATGATATATCTTATAAACTATATAAGATATCTTATAAAATATATGAGATATCTTATAAAGTATATAAGATATCTTATAAAATATATGAGATATCTTATAAAGTATATATAAGATATCTTATAAACCTTAGAAGATATCTTATAAAATATAAAAGATATCTTATAAAGTTTATAAGATATCTTATAAAAACTAGATTATATAAGATATCTTATATATTATATGAGATATCTTGAAATTAGAATAAATAGTAAAACGGCTTGTTATACATTTCAATTATAATTAAGTATGTTTCAACTCTCCCAAAGTTTATCTTTCCAGATTTTCGCTTACACCCTTTTTATGCTCCAAATTTTTAAATGATTTTGGCTTTTTTTATTGTCACAAGCTTATCTGATGGAGCTTAATCCGGAAACCCTCAGTGTAAGCAACAAGTTTATTATTATCCGAGTTAAATCATATAAATTTCAATCTTTCGAAAGATTTCAGAATAAGAAAATTTCAATCAACATTTTCCGTTACATAAGCTCTACCAATTAATAACGTTATTGGAATTTCAGCGAAACAGGTTCATGATCAACATTGTAAATTTCAAAAGCAAATTCAAATCGCTCAATGCTGACTTTACTTTATATTTATGGATTTGCTTTCTGCTTTTTTTTTTTTTTTTTTTTTTCGCTTTGTGATTTTTGTTTTCTTTGGACGAGGGATTGGATTAGATCGTGTTCATTGATGACCCCATCGTCATTTTTTATTAAATCCACTTTGATTTCTTAATAGAAAATTAATGAAATACTTTATATTTATGGATTTGCTTTCTGCTTTTTTGTTTGTTTTTTTGTTTTATGTTTTTGTGGGGTTTTTTTGTGTGCTTTTTTTTGTTTTGTGATTTTTGTTTTCTTTTGACGAGGGAGTGGATTAGGTCGTGTTCATTGATGACCGCATTATCATTTTCTATTAAATCCACGTTGCTGTCTAAATAGAAAATTAAAGAAATACTTGGAAAAAACTTGTATCCGAACCTTAATACGTCCCTAACCTCTTCAGTGAATACGTAGTAATAAAACATTCTTGTGATAAAGAACGGGAAACATATCCCGGATATTGATAATATATCCTGTTTATCCCAGTTGTTGTTTACATTAGTAGGTTTAATCTGGGTCATTGTTCATCTTTAACTGATATAAACAATTCTTGAGTGAAAACGATAAATAAAAATCATCAAGGCACCTGGACTTGCTGCAAGTCCATTCCTTTTTATTTTGTCTATCATTTACTATTCAATGTGTTGCTATTAGAGAAACAATGTGTATTTAGTAATTAACTGCTCCTGCAAGTATCAATACCTTATGTCTCTCTAAAAGCAACTGCTGTTGCATCTAACGCAGGACAAAAATGAAAACCTAAAAGAAAGGGATTTGTAGCAAGTCTACAATGCACCATATTTTCTTTCCTTCTTTTATGAATGTACGTTTTTCTATATTGCACATGTATTTTTACAACCGACTTAATGAGCATCAAAAAAAGAGCACCAAAACTATATATGCGGTAGTGTCATATTTGTAGAACACTTCTCCGTTTTATTAATAATTACGCAGTTAGTAAATGTTCTTTTTAACATTTCAAAAATTTGAAGTTTTTAATAACATATCATCTACGTAGCTCAAACAATATTATTACCAAAGACATATGTTTTTCACCTGGCCATTAAAATTGTATAAACATAGATGGTTTCAAACTAAAACATCCTATTTTAAACTGTTTTGACAGGTATTATTGTTAGGGTGTAGAGGTATTTGTAGTATGACAACTACACATTTATTTATTCACATTTATTTACAGAATGATTTTTTACTGGCTTTTGTTACTTTGAACATCTGAAGCTAATACTAGTACTCGGTATTAAGACACTTCTGGTCGGGCAGGATTTGCATGGATCGAAAGTTTTAGAAAACAAGTAGTCTAGATATATCTTATTCTTAGTCATATTGATATGTCTGTGAAATAAAAAGTAAATGTTATATAAAGAATTGCATTCTCAGCTTAGGAATAACACTTTGATTTTCACATGTGCCAAGGAAGGAACCACATGAAACAATCTTAGATTTAATATTAAACCACGGTGAACAAAATGCAACTAAAGTCTGTTTCTTATATGAATCTTTTCGATAGCTGCACATAGAAGCATATAAGAGCAAGCATTTCTATAAATAATACACATACATTAATACACATACATTAATACACAACTAAACGGAAAATATGATTGGTCAACAATGACATACCAATCAATTAACGCCACCCAACTCGCAGAACTACTTACAAAATAATATAAACGAGCCCAAAACACAAACACAAACATTGAAAGAACAGAGAGTCAGTATAACCTTACCTCGTATAAAAAATGCACACAGGTGGGATTAAACGGATTATAATAGTACCCCCTTATCTATCCTGATCCTTTGGTCATGTTGGTGTATGAAACAAATTATAAAAGCCATTACAGCATGATCACAAACAAGATGAACACTATCTGGAAATGGTAAAATTGACATGACATAATTTAGATATCATGCAGGCTCAAAATTTGTTCATTTCAACTGTAAATCTAGTCAAGGGTCGCACATACTGTCGCTCTATTCAATGAAACAGCCAGAAATAAAAACCCATAAATGGTCAATCGTATCTCGTCATTGAGTTCAATAAAAATCGGAAATATTCGTGAGAGGTAGCAACATAAATTTAAATTCTTCATTTATGGTTATTTATTACTCAAATGACTTAAAAATACATTTAATACAACCGGAAGTGCACGAAAACAGGGGATTTATACAGGACCAATACAGGATTTCATTTCCAGTTGATCGCCTCCAGTCGGTGGTCTCGTGGTTGCTTTCTCGCCTGGATGCAGAAGACAGCGGGTTCGATCCCCGGCCGGGTCAAACCGAAGTCATTAGAATTGGATTTTGCTACTTCTCCGCCAAGCACGCGGCATCTAGGAGTAAGTACAAAGGACTGGTCGGCTCGGAGTTAGTATATTGTGTTCGGGTAGGGTGATATGTTTTTCTGCAGACTGTTACCTCGTGACCTATCAGTCAATGATCCCATTGTTGGAATCCTGTATTGGTACTGTATTTTCTGTACTGGCCATTTGTGCTCTGTTTTCCTTTATTATGTTCTCGAACCGTCACATTTGATTTCGACAACTGCAGATGACCTCCACCAATTCAACTGACGCGGACATAATAAAAAATTAATATGAAAACCCTCATTTAATAATACTATAATATTTATTCTAAAAAACTAAAAGTGTATTATGTTGTCATAGGTTTCAGTTCATGGTCGATATCATTTTCGTCTTTTTCGGGTAAGCCTTGTTTTCGCTTTCTCAGTCTAAATCCATGCGACAGTTCTCCTGCTACGTCATCAAAAGTGCGGTTCTTTGTTTCTGGTAATACTAAAACTATGAATGCTATGGTGATAAAGAGCACACCACAGAAAGGTAAGTACACAAAACCACGCAGCCCTTTCTGGAATGAAAATGATAAAATTTTTATTTTGCCTCTTATCACCCTCTGAAATTGAAGCACAATTGCTAATAAAATGTTCCATTATTTTTTCCATACAAACATGTTATCGTTGCAAAAATTATATCGCTCCTAGTATATAGTATTATCATTGATGTACCTTTAAAACACATTGTTCAATACTACGTTACGTAAGGATGCTCGATGGTCATGTTTTTTGTCTTTTTGTCAGATTTTCGGAATCCTCGGGTTTTATCCATTTCTTAAACATTAATTTTTTTGCACATGAACCCCCACTTTTTCCTTTATAATTCAATCATATATACCTTAAAATGGTATTTGACAAAATTTTATGAAATCCTTTTTATTTTTTCATACATTTTTGAGAGACTGAAGTTGCCAATGCAAGGACAATGAAAAATCAAGAGAAAACCTATTTCCTGCAAATTTTCAAGGCTTTACAGCTCTAAAATGAGCACATGAACATATATTTTTTTCTTGCTTATTTGTTTACTATTCATATGTTCTCTCAAACTAAAACACCTATTTCAAATCCTATTTATTTCCTATTAGACCTGCGATCAACCTTAAGAATTATTGTTCAACTGAGAGAAGATTACGTACCTAATATCAAGGTACTGAATAAAAAACACAATTTCATGTAACAAAAATTTCAACATTGAAGGACCTACAAATTTTGGTTCCAATTGGCTTAGTGGTCTCAGACAAGAACTTTTTTTTAATGAATTTTCCCATAGGGTCCTATGTTTAATTAAGATCGGCTGTGGCGGCCATCTTGGTTGACATTCTGTGTCATCGGACACAATGCTGACAGAGGACCATTTAAGGACCATTTCTGCCAAGTTTGGTTCCAACTTGCTATGTAGTTTCAGACATCTTGGATTTCATATTGGCATAAAAACATAATATTGGTAGAGGACCATGTAAGGATCATTCCTGTAATGTAACGACTCAATTGCTTTTGTAGTTTCAGAGAAGAAGATTATTTTAATTTCAGCCAATCAGAGTGCATAATTGGCCCTGTCAGCCATGTTGAATTTCTGATCGGCACCAAAAACATAACTTCTGTTAAGGACCATTATCTGATCATTCAGGCATAATATTACTTCCATCTGTCAAACGGTTTCTTACAAGAAGATGTTTGTATGTATTTTCCAAAGGTTCCTATGTTAAATGTCTCCCGTGGTGGCGGCCATGTTGGATTTCAGATCGGCACAAAAAAACTTAAATTTGTAGAGGACCATGTGAGGATCCTTCCTGCAATATAACAATTCAATTGCTTTTGTAGTTTTAGCGAAGAAGGATTTTTAAATTTAAGCCAATCAGAGTGCATATATGGCCCTGAAAGCCATGTTTTTGAATTTACGATCGGCACCAAAAACATCCACTTTGTTGAGGACCATTATCTGATTATCCAGGCATAATATTTCTTCCATCTGTCAAACGGTTTCTGACAAGATGTTTGTATTTCCCATGGGAACCTATGTTAAAAGTGTTCCGTGGTGGCGGCCATCTTGGATTTTAGATCGGCACAAAAACATATAGTTTGTAGAGGACCATGTAAGGATCATTCCTGCAACATAACAATTCAATTGTTTAAGAGAAGACGATTTTTTGAATGTCAGCCAATCAGAGTGCATAGATGGCCCTGGCAGCCATGTTGAATTTTAGATCAGAACCACAAAATTTGTAGAGGATCATCCAATGAACATCCACAATTGGTTTTAATAGGCCATTGGGTTTTGGATAAGAAGATTGAAAGTTTCATAGATATCCATTCACTGGTTTAGGAGGAGTGGCAGAAGGGGCATGCCTACCCCCTTTCTGGAGAAATGGCAAAGTCCATTTATGTCCGTGTAAAACCCCCAAAATCATTCTGGTAAAAAATATGTGGTGCACAATGGTAATGTATACTGAAGATTCCATGAAAGGTTCACAGAAATCCATGCACCGGTTTAGGAGTAATTGAGGACGGGGCATGCCTACCCCCTTACATTACATGAAGAAATGGCAAAGTCCATGTTTGTCTGTTGAAAACCCCAAAAATCATTCTGATAAAAAATAATATAGGTAGTGCACAATGGCAGTGTAGATTCCCTGAAAGTTTCACAGAAATCCATTCACTGATTTAGGAGGAGTTGCGGACGGAGCACGCCTACCACTCTTACATTACATGAAGATGTTTGTTTATGGAATAACCCAAAAATCATTCTGATCAAAAATAATATAGGTGGTGCACAATGACAATGTATACCGAAGATTCCCTGAAAGTTTCACAGAAATCAACTCATTGGTTTAGGAGGAGCTGAGGACGGGGCGTGCTTACCCCCCTAATACTTTAACCATATTATGAAGAAAAGGCAAAGTCTATGTTTGTCTTTGGGAAACCCCAAAAATCATCCAGATCAAAAATAAGATAGGTGATGCAGAATGCCACTTTGTACTGAAGATTCTGTGAAAGTTTCAGTGAAATCCATTCACTGGTGTAAGAGTAGTTGCAGTAAATAGGTGTGGACAGACGAACGTACGGACATAAACACCCTATAACGATATATCCCCCGGTGCGCTAGCGGGGGATATAAAAAATGGCAAAGAAACGCTTATCAAACATATGCCATTGGAAATTTCGAAAATGACCATAACCCACTATTAAAGCATACTAAACGAAAAAGAAGAATGAACCAAGAATACATGTAACACTAAACAGAGAGAAACAATTTGCCGTGAAACCAATTTTAATGCACAAGCTGGCACATTTCATCGATTTGCGACTCATCAGTTATGCTTAAGGCCTAAAATGTCGAAATCCAAAACATTAATGTTGAAGAGACAAAAAAAAAGAAAAAAAAAAAAAAGACCAAAATGCATGAAGTAGATATGTCTGAATAAAAATTGTTCCCTGGCATGTTTCCCTTACAGTAAACTGAAAACTTAGCAAACGGCTTGGTGGCAATTATTTTCTAAATGTTGAACATGTCAAATATCGATTGGTTACATAAACACGATATTATATTAACAAATTACACGCAATAGCAATCACCGAGATCTAACAAATTACGTAATAATTTGCCCTACAGCTATAGAAAATCTCAAATAACAAACATACATGGCACGCCAAGATAAATAGAGAATTTTGCAGTAAAGAATGTAGAAATCCAGCAACTATTTGATTTTGGATTAACATTAAGCCAGAAAAGTCCAAAATGATATTGTGTAAGATACCCAGAGAATACATTATCCCTGTGTTGATACTTTAAAGATACATATTATGCACATCTTCTTCATCGAAATTGGTATTTAAAAAAATACTATCAAATACTTATGCTTATTTAAACTTTGCGTCAACTCAGTATGCATGTAGCTCGAAGAAAAAACTGTAAATCTCCAAAAAATAAAATGCTTCAGTAAATACTGATTCTGATGTTGTCGGTGTGCTCAATATCGAACACTCCCTCAAGTTCATTATGACCCATAGCACCTATCTGAGCGAAAACTTTGTTTAAAATTTAATACATCAGCAACTGACGGACGCAGCTACAATGACAATAAACAAAGAAATCTAACGTGCTTACAACAAGGCAAAGTCTTACCTGCATAAAACGGAATACAAGCATCAATATAAAGTTACACACCCAGTTGAAACACAATGACAAACTCATAGCTGCTGAACGAGGTTCTTGTCGGAAAATTTCTCCGACCACGAAAAATGGAATAGGCCCTGAAAATAAATTGGAAAGTTTCTGAGCTGTGCCATCGAAATCGGTAAACAAGACACAACTGAAATGGCTTTGTGTAAAATTATAAGAACAACATAAAAAATAAAATAAATAATAAATTGAAATCAAAGTAAATGACAAGCTCTTTAAAAATAAAAATCTACATGCTGCTTATCTTTCTCATGCATAACAACTGATAATATTAAATTTTCACATTATTCATCCTCCCAAGTCAGGGTTTTGTATCCACGATCGTTCCTACAAACCCCTGACAACATTCATTCATATTTTACGGATCGGAAGTGAACGATTTTCATTGGTTGCTTTTCTAGGTCAAAAGAGAATCTATTTGCGTCGTAGGAAGTCACACACCAGGCGGCGATATGTTCGACCCGCTCAATATAAACGAGTGTTGTCAGTGTTTGTAGGAACGAACGTGGATATAAAATCCTGACTTGGGAGGATGACATTCTGCTGCTTTATCAAAATATTCCAGGAATGTATGATTGGTTGCAAGAATATTTCCTTGCTGTGTTAGTGGGGTTTTTTAATTCAACACAAGTTGCTTATCTTTCTCATGCATAACAACTCATAATATTAAAATTTCACATTATTCAGCTTTATCTAAAAATCCTAGAACTTTCATTGGATTCAATAATATTTCCTTGCTGTGTTAATGAGGTTTTTTCAATTCTAGTTAATTATCGGTTCATATGAGTTTACATGGAGCTGCAAAATCCGCTTTGCACGAATTTTCTTATGAAATCTCTTTGATAGCCAAATTTTTTTCGAATCATGTTTTTCAACCCTAATTATGTACATGTAATATAACTTAGAGAGATAAGTAGGAAACTCGTAAACACTATTCATTTGCTATTCAGAATTTCTTTCTTAATGAGCCTTCAAAGAACAATAACTCTTAGTATTTTATTTGAATCGATAGTTTAGTGGTTAAATAACAATCGTTTGGTAGAATACGATAATTAATGAATACGTTTACTTATTAATGATTTCTTGAGTTAATATTAATATTCTGTATGAATGATGACAGCTCATACATATCAGCTTGCACCTATATTATACAATGCTGTTTCTGTGCAACCTAAAAAATAAATATTTCTGGGTGCATTGTACACCAAAATCAGAATCTTCCCTTTGCGTATATTTTCAAAAATACAATAGCAATTTAGAGCGCCATATACTCATCCTGATTTACGTGAATACAAAATTCTAACATTTAAAATATAGTAGTTTGTAGGACGATATACCGCTCCTGGAGTATGTGACACAAAGATCAAATTGAACAGATATGTACAGTTTATAAAGCATTTTGTCCGTATAAAACTTCCCAGCCACGTGATCGAGGAACACAGCTTTCATTATCATAAATATTTTCCTTATACATACCTAATCCTAATGCAAATCCCATTACATACGTATGCATAGCTATGATCCCAATGATTGCAAATATATTATGATGATACTGAAATAAAGCAGATTTGTTTTATTTAGAGATTATTTACAGCTTTCCTTCCTTTTTAAATTGAAAATAAATCTTCTGTAATAACATATTTTGAAAAATATTAGTTAAATATGCATGCAAACAAAAATGATATATAGAAGTGGAAAAAATGTTGTAGCCATTCAATATCTCTTAGATGAAAAAACGTTTTACAGACTTTCGGTGACATTCTGGTTATGTGGTGACCAGATTTACTGGTAGAAGAGGACCGGTCACCCGGAGAGAACCACAGACTTCGCCTGGAAAAAAAATTGCAAAATTTATTTCAACAACGACTGGGTTCTAACTTGCAACCTCAAAACTGACAATTTTGTGACGTCAAAGTAAATGTATATAGGTAGAGGTTTCACAATGAGTGAGAATTAGATATCGCAGAATCTTTAGACACCAAGGTGGGCAACTACGTTGGAACATGGAACATTAGAACAATGTACCAAACAATAAAGGCAAATAACATCGCAATAAAAATGCAGAGGTACAAAATAGATCTTTTGGGACTAGCTGACGTCAGATGTAATCAATCAGGTCAGACAATACTTGACTCCGGAGAAATTGTACTATATTCAGGACATACAGACGATGCGGCATCACACACAGAATGAGTTGGCTTCATGCTATCTAGACAAGCTCAAAAATCACTTATATGCTGTAATTCAATCAACTCGAGAATAATTACAGCTAACTTTTAGACAAAACAGCGCAAAATTACATAAGAGTCATCATGTGCTATGCTCCAACTAATGATGCAGACGTGGAAAATAGAAGCGAGAATTTTTTATGCGTATCTTTCATAACAGTGAAGAATATACGGAAAGCAAGAGAAATATCTATATCCACCAAACTTCGAATTTTTAACTCGAATGTAAAGACCGTGTTTCTATATGGCGAACCATCAAGACAATGTTGATGAAATTACAATCCTTCGTCAATAGATGCCTAAGACAGATTCCCAACATTCACTGGCCAGAGACCACCAGTAACACCAAACTATGGGAAGACACAATGCAAGAGTCCATTGAACAACACATAAAATAAAAGAATACTTGGATTGGTCACATTTTGCGAAATCCAAAGAACAATATCACTAGGGAAGCTCTCAGATGTATCCCTCAAAGATAGAGGAAAAGAGGCAGACCAAAAATAAAAATATACAGCACAGGGGCATCGAACACGAAATATGGCAACAGATAGCGTCAAATGACAAGAAATGGAAATAATGGCCAATGACAGGAGGACGTGGAACAAACACATTTGTTCGAGGCCTATGCTCCGACATGAAGTGAAACGGCAGATGATGATGGCAGATATCAACTCGAGTCATTTAATTTGGATATAATAATAAACGAGCCTCTGGTGAGTTTATTACTAAATCTTAACGTATATTTTTCTCTGTGACGCCAAATGTTGCTATGCAAAGATCACTGGGGCCGGTAACAAAGGTTGTTTTGATCGACCGGCCCCAACTATGTATATGAAAGGGTACATAGTGGGGGCCGGTCGATAAAAACAGCCTTTGTTACCGGCTCGTGTGGCAAAGATGAATTCAAATATACCGCCATTGTGTAGCAATATTGTTGACCAATCAAAATATAAGAATTTTCCTACACATCACCCGTTGACCAATCAAGTAGGCATATTTTTAATATCCTAAAACAGGTCAATCATAAAAGAATTCTTGATATACATCCTTGAGCTACCTTCATTACCGAAATCAGTAGAACATGCTTAACTAAGAAATTACAACGGTGTTTTTATTTTTTCTTTTTGCAGACTGAACCCATCCATCTTCTTGAATGATGAAAAGAAATCAAAACCGAAACCCTATTATTATATATAGTGTTATTTCATGCCACATATTTAATAAAAATCGTTAAGGATGCTCGCTGGTCATGTTTTGGTCTTTTTGTCAGATTTTCGGAATCCTCGGGTTTTATCCATTTCTTAAACATGAAATGTTTTGCCCATGAACCCCCACTTTTTCTTTCGATAATTCAATCATATATACCTTAAAATTGTATTTGACAAAATTTTATGAAATCCTTTTTATTTTTTCATACATCTTTGAGAGACTGAAGTTGAAAATGAAAAATCCAGAGAAAACCCATTTCCTGTAAATTTTCAAGGCCTTATAGCTCTAAAATGAGCACATGAACCTATATTTTTTCTTGCTTATTTGTTTACTATTCAAACTAAAACACCTATTTCAAATCCTATTCATTTCCTATTAGACCAGCGATCATCCTTAAAGCTTACTTTTGTGAAACAAACTAACAAAATGTACTCACCTCTAAATGATCTACATATTGTAAATTGTGGAAAATAGTTAAAACAATAAATGAAACCAACATGCATGACATAGGATAAATGAGAAGTGGACGTCGTCCCAGTCTTTCCATGAGTGGGACAGCTGGAATAGTCGTTAACATGTTAATAACACTAGTTCCACATACAACCCATTCTACAGTATTATATGGTACTCCTGCGTTCTTATACATAAAACTGGAGTAGGACATCACCTGTAAAGAAAAATTATCATTTCAGTTTAGTATTTTTACCTTAAAAGTCTATAGTTTTACAAAACATACCATAAATGGAGTACTCATGCACATCTTCAATATGCCCATAATATTTCTGCAAAGTTTTAAAAATCTGGGTTAAAAGTTGTTGGAGAAGTTCATTACACAAAATTGATACCCACATTACACATTTGTTGCAAAAAAAGACAAAATTCCACACATGGAAAATATGGAAAAAATTCTTCATCCAACGAAATCATACTCCTTCATGCAAATCTCCAATATGCATGTCTGTAAACATTCTGCAAAGTTTCCAAGATTTGATTAACAGCTGTGGGAGGAGCTAATTACCCAAAACCGGTACCCTATATATAATTAAAAGTAGAAATTCATTCGCTTAAATACAAATTTAATCAATGTTCGATAATGAAAATTCATTTTATATTTTCAATTTATTAGTCCCAACCATTCAATGATTGCATAAAATTGCATTGGACACTAAAAACAAACACATATTTAATCCACAATGTTTTTTGCTGTCATTAAATCTATACAGATTAATTTGATATAATTCCAATGTCAACACTTACGGCATTAATACCGGAAGCCTGTTGTCCAGCTTGTAATGCGCATGCTATAATCACTGGAAGCCTTAATTCTGGAGCTGTTAGTAGCTGTTTTAATGTGAAAGCTTTCACACTCTGTGATTTCCTCGCTTCTACTTTCATTTCATCTAATTCGTCTTCTACATCTTCATATCCTGTCAGTCTCCTCAGTGCTAAAATTGATGAAAAACATCAATCAAACACCAAAATTTTATCTAAACAATTTCGCTTTCCATTTCAAAAGTCCCAACCGTATTTCCAGGTTTATTCTAAAAAAATCCTCTATACAATATAACGTTTTATGCGTTAGTCCTCTTCTGAAAGACCCTATGAGAATAAAGTACATGTATCCTACATCACCCCCATAACTGATAATTATTAATATTTTACAATATGCAGAATTATTTTAAAAAATGGGAAATGTGATACCATGAAATATTTCCCGTTTCAATTCTTTGTATTACCACATTTAAACATAAAACTATGGTTGAAAATTCTGTTTAGAACTAATATTGGTTAAGAAAGAGATTGGAAACTAGTTCATAGCGGATTATGCAAATATACTCATGTCTAAGTAGCTAGAAATAATGAAACACAACAAGGAGATAATATTACAGCTAATCACATTCTTGGATGTTTTAAATAAAACATGATAATGTGAATATTTATGGATGCTCGCTGGTCATATTTTGGTCTTTTTGTCAGATTTTCGGAATCCTCGGGTTTTATCCATTTCTTAAACATGAAATTTTTTGCCCATGAACCCCTACTTTTTCTTTTATAATTCAATCATATATACCTTAAAATGGTATTTGACAAAATTTTATGAAATCCTTTTTATTTTTTCATACATCTTTGAGAGACTGAAGTGATGAGAATGAAAAATCCAGAGAAAACCCATTTCCTGCAAATTTTCAAGGCCTTACAGTTCTAAAATGAGCACATGAACTTATATTTTTTTCTTGCTTATTTGTTTACTATTCATATGTTCTCTCAAACTAAAACACCTTTTTCAAATCCTATATATTTCCTATTAGACCAGCGATCATCCTTAACATTATCAATTGTTATTCTGAGCTGAGGCGAGAGCTAAGCAGACTTGAACATACTTTATATCTGTAAGAATGAGTTTACGGTGCGTTTGGAAATAAAACAGTTTATATAAGACGACTGAGTCCAACGAGGCTGTTTCAAATGAATTGTTATCCGATCGAGTGCTCTTGTTCTAACAACGTCATATTGTCAGTGTAATGAAAACGTCGGTGGCTTCATGGTGTCACTAAGGACGGTCATAGAGGAAATGGCAAAATTTTCCTTCACCCGTGTAAGAAAATCCATAATTTACAGATGAAAAAGTTTCTTAAATCCTCCCAAGATGACGTTTCACTCGTGCAAGAAATGTTGCATGGTTTGCCAAAGCTCAAGCTTCAATCGATACAGCGACATTTCTCACATTTTTGAAAGATACATGTATCTTAGATGTTTAATAAGATCGAGAACCTTTTATTGTTTATGTGAAAATATCTCCTGATAAAATTAATTCTGACATTACGTTTATAATCTTTTTGTGCCTGCAGAAGGTCTTAAATAAAATGTTTTGCAATTATCTTTTAAGTGCCAATAAAAGTAATTGAGGAAAATTCGCTTTAACCGGACAGTCGAAATCAAATTAAGATGATGTTTGCAGCTTTTATATTAGTTCGGAACCAATATAACTAATTTGATTTTTCGTTCTTCGGATTTTTGGATGGCAAAATTTTTTTCTTGAGGACTAGCTTATTTCGTGCGAAGAACAAATGTACGTGCGACTCACATTTTTTAACAAAAATATTGCACAAAATGGGTCATGTTTTGACAAAATTTTAGGGGTGGGCGAAAACAATTTTTATTTTTAATTTCTTGAAAAATAAAGAATTTAAGGCGATTTTTCAGTATTGTTGCAAAATGAAGCGGCAAAAAACAAATTTACATAGTCCAAAAATCGGAGCTGCGAAAACCAAAGTCAATTTAGTGTGACCTAATCACTGTGTAAATATGAAAGTGATTTCTGAAATATAGTTCTATGACTTTTAATTAGCAGTATTATTGTCCCAGTAGAGGTACCAGATTTTGTGCCAATGAAACGCATTATAAACAAACGGTCGAGGCAAAATTCAAGTACGTCTTCGCTGGCAGAATGGAACAAAATTCAAAACGTTACAACTAGATTGAACATTTCTACTCCCAAAATTACTTCGATATGATCCAAGCCGTAGAAGGTACGAGGAAACAAATTAACAAACAAAGTCTACAATTGTAGGTAGTTTGTATCCTGCCATTTTCTCATTGTAGCTAACAGTCATAAAAACACATTTTTTACAAATAATCAAAAAATTTAAATTTTAAGAAAATATTTACTAGATGCATTAATTACTCAAATCCCCCTCCCCCATCCACCCGCAACCAAAAACGGCACGCATAAATAAATCAAATGTCAGATGTCACAGTGTAGCATAATCAGAGAAAACGAAACCGCAAGGAATTAGAAAATTCTAGCACTACAGAACATATGTGGAAAGCACGTACCCACCTGTCCGTGCTTGGTCTTCTTTTCCTTTAGTTATAAGTAAATATCTTGGACTTTCTGGACAGAATGGAAGTCCAATTAAACAGACTAATGCAGGGAAAGCATTGAAAATAAACACCGCTGGCCACAACTTTGCTGTTCCTAAAATGACAACAAAATTTTTATAATGAAAAACACCAGTATCTGGAAAAAAGGACGACAATACATGGCAATACATGGTATATTAATTCTTGAAACAAAATCCTTAAATTTACTTGACGAAAGTTTAAGCAAAGGAACAACGGTTTTATTGCTGTTCTTCATCTTAAGGTAACCGGACCATAAATGACCACGTGATTCTTTCTGATTCATCCTACGAAGCACTTTGGTGTTTTTGGTTTTTATTTGAGTTCTAGGTATTCATAAATTATACCTTTTAATGTTGTCTTTGTATTTGATTGTTGCTTTTACTACGAGACCTAGACAATAGCCATAGCAGTTTAAAAGTTTTAGGCTCGAGCCGGCTTGGTTATTAAACCCGTACTCGAGGCGAACATGTTAACCTTTAAAACAACATGGGTGTAATTTAAAAACTTACCAAATACTTTACTAACTCCTAAAATATTAGATACAAGAATTCCAACAGTTATAAATAACTGTTGACAGGTTCCAACTGCACCACGTATTTTCTTAGGAGAAATCTCAGCCAAATACAATGCGTTTAAACTCAAACTTAGTCCTGAAAATAAAAATTAAACTGTGTTCCAAATAATCACTGAAATTACATTTTGTAACTGTGAAACGGTCTGACAGCATTATCAGATGCTAAGAAAATTTACCGTAGTTAACCAAATAATTATATTAATGTACATTTTGTTTATCATTTAATATGGAGTGTCGAGGGTCATTAGTTGGTATACTAGTATTTGGACTTGAATCCTTCAAGGTCAAGATATCGGCAACTTTTCATCAGAATGATTCAGCTAAAAAAAAATAATTAAAGTCACATGTGCAACAAGCATAGTCTTTTGAAACGTTCATTGTAGATCTAAATTCTGTTCGCCATTAGTTTAATATATATTTAACTCGGAAATATCGAAAAGAATTAAAAATGATACATGTATAAACACGTCTATTTCGAAGACTTTTTTTTTTCTGTCCCATGTGTTCTATAATGGAATATTTCATACCATTGTGAAGACCAACCAGGGCTCTGTGTACGATTAAACATTCAATTGATCTTGACACTTTCGGTATTCCACCAATGATTGCAGCTAAAAACATTATTACCGTAATTAACATCATTCCACCCTTTCTAAAACGAAAATAAATAAATAACTAAAGTATAAAAATAAGCGTCTTTATAAATATTTATACTGAATAAATAAAACTTATGAGACATATTTATCATCGGCGATGATCAAATCTTCATTATTTCGATGATATGCGAGGATTAGACTGTGATTGTCCGATGATCTGGGAACGACCAAATCATACTTCCTCCGAAGATTTGCGAAAATTCTACCTAGATTCTTTTCCAGCGATCAATAATAAATCCCCTTTGTATGAAGATTCCATAGATAGCTGTCATTTCGTCGGCTAAGTACATAAAAGATAAGAAAAACAATATAAGCGTTTATCAGTGGCTTCTTGTAATACTGAAGTTAACTGTGGGTTTGTTTTCATGATCAATAACTCAAGTCTGTTTTTGACCCCCAAGGACTTGAAGAAGTATCATATTTATTTACCTTCCAAACTTCTCCGCCATTTTCCCGGAGGTGAACGACCCAATCATCCCAAATAGCACAAATATTGAAACAGTTATCGCCCAGAGTAATTCTACAAAATCGTTCTCTTCCGATTCTCTTTTCATCTTCTCATAAAGAGATAATGTTTCATTGGTTGTAGAATTAGACTGTGATGATATTGTTGTAGTAGTATATGAATTGTTTGAAGGCAGTTCGCTTCCATCCCAGTCATACGGAATTTTTCCCGCTCTCTCCCATAGCACCCGGACATAGAATATCCTTATGACCTACAAAATATATGTACAACTTTACTATGAACAAGAACAAAATTATTGTGACAATATCAAAGGTTTTGCTTTTGGCGACAATCAAGAGATCAGTTCTACAATTGAGGCGAATGACACATTAAAAAAATATTATCTGCCAATTTTTAATGCAATCTGTATTATTTGTTTAGACGACAGAACAGTCCAACTGAATTCAATTGGTATCCTAATGGCTTCTGACAACTTTAAGTGTGTACACCAATAATTTATATAACATACTAGTCAACACAAGTAAAGATACACGAGTTCGGAACCAAATATCTTGGTAAATCCTTATAAAAACTTAAGTATGAGGGCAACAGTGGTTTGCTACTTCATTTCATTTCTAATTCGTCTCATTTTGAAATTTGGATAAAACTTGAAATGGTGGAAAATGGAAATTTAAAAAAGAGGGCTAAATTAAATTTGCGGAAAATCGAAAAGAAAATCGACACACATTTTGTAAAATGAAAATCCAGTGGCTGAAATCAGTAGATAAAAACTCAAATCTTTTGTCACACAGACATTATGATTCACATAACGGGGTACAAGTACTGATGTTTTAATTTTCGGTTGAAAAATGTGATTTTTGAAATCCCAAAAATTGGAAATTTTTATTTCAAACTTTTTCACAAAATCCATGCTTTTGATGAGAAAACAATCTAATGTGAACATCAGACGTATGGGTCTATTTTTCTGCTTAGTACAGCTATTTTTTACAACTTTTGGACTGTTGACCGCCTGCCTGAATTTGATTTGTTGATAACGGCGAGCCCATAACTTCTGTTTCTCGGTTTATCAAAACAGTTATAGACTGAGTTCTAGTACAACAGCTGTCTTAAAGGGCGCTTAGACACAAACTGTTACCCATAACCTCCACCTTGAACCCAGTCAATGACTGTTTAACTTGAAATGATTGATGCCTTAAGATTTCGGCAAGTGGTTAGACTTCTGCCTTTTGAAAATTAAATTTATTCAATTAGATGATTTTCTCAAAGAATGACATACCCCGGCTGGATTATTCACATCGCCGATACTGTATCCATACAGAAAGGAGTTTCCGAA
Source organism: Mytilisepta virgata (assembly GCA_028015205.1). NCBI lineage: Eukaryota > Metazoa > Mollusca > Bivalvia > Mytilida > Mytilidae > Mytilisepta > Mytilisepta virgata. Next base: position 30,450,827 of record CM051511.1, on the reverse strand, counting down.
GACCGCAAAGAATATACTTAAAAACAAGGTAGGCGTGTACTTCACTCTTCTCTGAAAAAAAATCTTTATTTATTAATCTAGAAATTGCTAAGATAAAACAATTATATCTGAAATGTCCCAAATTCAGCTCAGACAGAATATAAAATATTCAAATTAGTGCATATAATCATGTATGAAAGACAGTTATAACCTAGGATGTAGAATTGTATTAGAGAAGGTACAGGCGTCTAAATGTTTTTAATAGAGAAAAATGTTTTGTGAACTTTTACGAATATTCATCTAACTTACATTGTTGGTGCGATAATACTACTTGCTAGTACTGAATGTCTCCGTTACATAGCAATTAAAAGTTTTCAAAAATATTTTACAGATTATTTAGCTGACCTAGAAATGTACCTACGATTAAATTAATTCTTGTCTACATTCGGAATTCAGTAAAGCGCAGGACAGTTCATTGCAACGTCCTTAGAGGAATTGACAACTCTATTGTCGCACTCTTTCGTTATCATCATAGTTGACAATCCAGGTGATTAGACACAGAGGACTATCTAAGGACCAATGTTAAACTAAGTTCGGCTGTGACGGCCATCTTGGTTGACAGTCCGGGTCATCGGACACAATTCTGAGAGAGGACCATCTAAGGACTATTGCAACCAAGTCTAGTTCTAATTGGCTTAGCGGTTTCAGACAAGAAGATTTTTGAGTGAATTTCCCATAGGGTCCTATGTTAAAGTAAGTTCGGCTGTGCTGGCCAACTTGGTTGACAATCAAGGTGATTGGACACGGAGGACCATATAAGGACCAATGCTGCCAACGTTAGTTCAAATTGGCTCAGTAGTTTCAGACGAAAAAATTTTTGAGTGAATTTTGCATAGGGTACAATGTTAAACTAAGTTCGGCTGTGACGGCCATCTTGGTTGACAGTCCGGGTCATCGGACACAATTCTGAAAGAGGACCATCTAAGGACCATTGCAACCAAGTCTAGTTCTAATTGGCTTAGTGGTTTCAGACAATAAGATTTTTGAGTGAATTTCCCATAGGGTCCTATGTTAAAGTAAGTTCGGCTGTGCCGGCCATCTTGGTTGACAATCAAGGTGATTGGACACGGAAGACCATCTAAGGACCAATGCTGCCAACGTTCGTTCAAATTGGCTCAGTAGTTTCAAACGAAAAGATGTTTGAGTGAATTTCGCATAGGGTACAATGTAACTAAGTTCGGCTGTGGCGGCCATCTTAGTTGACAGTCCGGGTCATCGGACATAATTCTGAAAGAGGACCTTCTAAGGACCATTGCAACCAAGTCTAGTTCTAATTGGCTTAGTGGTTTCAGACAAGAAGATTTTTGAGTGAATTTCCCATAGGGTCCTATGTTAAAGTAAGTTCGGCTGTGCCGGCCATCTTGGTTGACAATCAAGGTGATTGGACACGGAGGACCATCTAAGGACCAATGCTGCCAACGTTCGTTCAAATTGGCTCAGTAGTTTCAAACGAAAAGATGTTTGAGTGAATTTTGCATAGGGTACAATGTTAAACTAAGTTCGGCTGTGGCGGCCATCTTAGTTGACAGTCCGGGTCATCGGACACAATTCTGAAAGAGGACCATCTAAGGACCATTGCAACACAGTCTAGTTCTAATTGGCTTAGTGGTTTCAGACAAGAAGATTTTTGAGTGAATTTCCCATAGGGAATGTTAAACTAAGTTCGGCTGTGGCGGCCATCTTGGTTGACAGTCCGGGTCATCGGACACAATTCTGAGAGAGGACCATCTAAGGACCATTGCAACACAGTCTAGTTCTAATTGGCTTAGTGGTTTCAGACAAGAAGATTTTTGAGTGAATTTCCCATAGGGTCCTATGTTAAACTAAGTTCGGCTGTGCCGGCCATCTTGGTTCACAGTCTACGAATTCGAACATATTTCTGAAAGAGGACCTCCTAAGGACCATTGCTGCTAAGTCGGGTTGCAATTGGTCAATTGGTTTTTGCAATGAATTTTCCCATAGGGCCCTATGTTAAACTAAGTTTGTTCGTGGAGGCCATCTTGGTCGACAGTCCGGATCATCGGACATATTTCTGAAAGAGGACCATTGCTGCCAAATCTGGTTCCAATTGGTCAAGAGGTTTCAGACAAGAAGACTTTTCAATGAATTTTCCCGTAAGGGCCCTATGTTAAACTAGGTTTGGCTGTGGCGGCCATCTTGGTTAATAGTCCAGGTCATCAGACATAATCCGAAAAGAGAACCTTCTAAGGACCAGTACTGCCAAGTTTGGTTACAACTGTCCTTGTAGTTTCATAGAAGAAGATTTTTTAAATTCATCCCCCCTTTTTCTATTTCTAGTAACAGCAGCCATGTCGGTTGGAAGTCGGGGATGCCGGATACACTTTGGGACCATTCCACCAAAGTGTGGTCCCAATTGGCCCAGTGGTTTCAGAGGAAAAGATCTTCAAAGGAATGTTTACGCCGGACGCTGTCTTTAAAGGGCAAAAACTCCTATAAGGGGTCAATCAATGATTTTGGTCATATTGACTTATTTGTAGATCTTTCTTAGTTGAACATTTTTGCTGTTTACGGTTTGTCTTTATCTATTATAATATTCAAGATGATAATCTTAAACTGCAAAATTTCCTTAAAATTAACAATTCAGGGGCAATAACCCAAACAAAGGGTTGACCGATTCGTCTGAAAATTTCTTGGCAGGTAGATCTTGACCTAATGAACATTTCTGCAGTTTTGCTCTAAATGCTTTAGGTTTTGACATATAAGCCAAAAAATGCTGTTTACCCCTATGTTTTATTTTTAGCAATGTCGGTTGGCAGGTGAGGTCATCGGACACATGTTTTAAACAAGATACCCTAATGATGCTGGTGGCCAAGTTTGGTTCCATTCGGCCCAGTAGTTTCAGATGAGAAGATTTTTGTAAAAGTTAACGGACGACGGACGACGGGCGACTGACGCCAAATGATGAGAATAGCTCACTTGACCCTTTTGGTCAGGTGGGCTAAACACTATGTTGTTCGGGGATTTGTCGGCTGGAATAATAATATATTTCGCTACACATGAAGAAGCAGATTTTTCAATAGTATATATAAATAAAATCTCTAAATTTATAAACAAACCAGACAATAAAAAGCCACATTAAATTTGTAAAAAGAAGAAGAAACTTCCTTTTAAACTTACATTATATTCCATCGACATACATGTAGTCTTTAGAAGCGGAAGAAGATATGACATACTTTAAGACACATAACATGTGATACTATAGATTAAATAAATTAGCTATAGAATTGAAACAAGAATATATTATATAACTTGAGTTTAAAATTATCAGTTATATAATCCGTTTATTTATAGTAGGTGTTATTTTAATAAGCGACTAATTAATGCACTCAAATCAAATTAAGGACACATGCTCGACTTTTAGACTTTATCTTACCCTATCATGCCTAGGGATCATGCCTGGACATAAAAAAAATGTTATAGTATATACTTATAAAACGATTAGGAAAGCACACTGTACATTATGGGTAAACTTATAAATATGCAACATTCACGACAATATTGGTTTCAATTAAAGATCAAATTATTTCACCTAATTACAGAGAATAATTAAATAACATTTTTTTCTGAGGTTAGAATTAAAAAAAATAATGGAAATTCACGCGCAAAAAGTAAGCCAAGAGTATTTTCTACAACTAATTGTTAAAGAGTATGGATAAAGAGGGCGATCTCGATTTTGTTTTTCTAAGTTTCCCGGTACACAGCATAGCCCAGAATGCGATAACCCAATATACTTTTTTTGAACAGCCCTATATAATATAGTTTTACAGACAATTTGATTGGTTGTTGATGGTTGAGCAAGATAGAATATATTGTATAATCTACTTAGGATACTGTTACGTCACTAACGTATTAGTCCGCAGTCCACGATTTAAATATTCCTGAGGTAAATAAACAATCTGAATGATTCTAACTGCATTTTTTTTTATCAGAAAGTTTTTGATAAATGTTGTTATAAATTTTGGAACTGGTTATACCTGTATAACCTACTTTGGTCAGTTTACGTTTAAACATATGAAGCGTAAACTGCCTCAAAGTTGGTTATATCGTATAGGGTGTTCTCGAATTTAAAACAATTCTTATATAAACTGTATGAAATGGAACTAACAATGAAGAATTATAGTTTTTGAAATTATTTTTGAATCTGCATAAACAATAAAATGGATAACAGGAAAGTACGAAACCTTATCTGGTTCAAAAGTAATGGTGAAAAAAATAAATCGTAGCCACTAATTCGTGGCCAAGATTAACTAACTTGTTGCCATGATTTATTTATAATGCAGTTAAATTACGCCTGGCCGCGAGTTGATCTAGTCAGTATTGTCTGACTTGGTATAGATACACATGTACTAAGTAGTGGTGGTTTTTAACCCGTTTCATGGTTACTCATAGCTCATTGCAAAGTCTTGTTATACAGTATGTCTTTAACGTGCCTATGTCGTTCAGAATACTGAAATATAGTCTCCTAAGCATATACAATTACTATCATTTTTTTTTTAAATCTTCTTTCCCCTTATACAAATGTTATAAAGTGCCAAGAGAAATGTTCTATACCATCTCACTAGATATAACAAAACATTTCTTGATCAGCTAAGATCTCCTTTAGAGCGTGTATCTTGAAAGGCAATTTCTGACAGCTCCGCTAAAGAACAATTTATAGCAGCCTCATTTAATAAATATAAAATATACGAATTATTATTATATATTTGCATCTAGTTTAGGGAATCTACAATAAATACCCTTAACAATTATTACAATAGTCGCACATCTGTTCATTATGTTTGATATATGAACTCAATCCTAAAATTGAGCTGCTCTATAAAAATACTTCATGACAGTTTCATGACATCTTAGCACTGGAAAATTCAGCTTGGAGGACTCGAATAAATTTTTATCGATATATTAATAAGATATTTATTGTTTGTTTTTGGCCGTGTGTTATGTAACAGACGAAGAATATCAGTTTTCTTGCATTTAGCCTTCGTATGAAGATCAACGATTGTTACATAAAGCGTTACATCTACTCAAATAGCCACTCGAAGGTAGGATGGAATCTGTTCTTTAATCATAAGTGTCCTACATATCTCATTTTTTTTCCAAATGAAAAAAAAGCCAACGAGAAACTTCTCAAAAAACAAAGAAGAATTAAACTTTACTGAATGAAAATTGGGTAAAAAAAAATCCAATTTTATATTATATATTACACATGGGTCACATTTTTCCTTCGATTTGAATGACACTAGAAAAACTAAGTGATAATCAAAAGATGCAATAATAACATATTAAACAATTACGTCAAGTGACTTTAATTGTTAAGACAACTCATTTACATGACCGATGCATCATGACCACCTATGACTCTTATCTTGTTATTACATAATCCGAACAGTCATGTGTATTAGGTTCAGTCTGATATTTTTGCCCAATATTGCTAATGTAACAATCAGTTCTGCAATAACAACGTATTATATAAACTGGTTGCTACGTTGTAATTTCATTTCCGATTTTATTCATGAACATGGGAACTGTCATGCACTGAGACGCAAATTGTTAAAACGCCAACACGTGTTTTCATGTTACATTAACGGAACTTAATTTTGAAATTACATCATTTTGTGTTGATATTTATACGAGGGTGCCATAACACGTAACAAGATCATACTTTATCACACGATCCTGACAGAGATAGGATATCTAATCACGTATCAATATTAATAACTAATGTTATTTTTCTTCGACGTGATATACACGTATACTTGAAATGGACTGCAACTTGCTTATTTAGTTTAAAAGCAACTACGGACTTGAATTCAGTCCACTTTGACAGCTCTGTAAACATACACGTATTTTGAACCAGAAAAAAGTAATACCATTGCTTTTTAAACTAAAACTTTAAATTAAACGTTACAAAAATTGTGTTAAAAATTAAGGAGCATTTCCCTCTTGCAAATAGCTCTGTCCTTAAATGGTTTTGACTTTATCCTTTTGGTCAATTTGGCATTTTCTAACTTGGTCTTCAACGTGTATGAATATTGTGTTTGGTTTCAACATTTTTGGCCTTCAGCACAACTGATGAGTCATAAATCTATGAAATGTGCAATGTTGTACAGCAAAATTTGTACCAAAAATTATTTTATTAATATAGATAATATTTCAATCCCTTTCAACCATCAAAAACAGAAGGCATCGTAAGGTGGTTAATGTTAGATTGTTTATTACACCTATGTGTTTCCATGGGCTAATTTTTTAGCGGAGTTGTATTTTGAAATTTTCTTTGGACGATCTCCTTCGGAGCGATCTCATGGTACCAGTTCCATGTTTGTAACGGTGTTTTCCTCAGTAACGACTCAAGCGTTAACTGACTTTGCTGATTTATTTCGTTCTTAATTTAAGGAAAAAGATGTCACACATTTGTCATGCAATAACCTTTAGAATTATGTCATGTATGTAATACAATGTATTTCAAATGTTTAACATTCTTATAAAACCTGTTTGTTATACGTGATATTTTTTGATTTTTTAAAACATATTTACGTTGCTACATAGATAAGATTTAGAGTAAAAATGCTGAATAATCTTCTGTCACTTTAGAAGTTGAATTTGATGGTTTTATATCAAGATTACATCTTGGATAAATGTAATAATATCGAGACAGAACTTGTTCTAACAAAACAGTGTACTTGGTGGTTCAGGTGTTTAACCAGTACAAACTTTTACGTAATAGGTTGCAAGACGAACCATATGAATGTGGATTTTTTTTTGTACGATAAAACTGTTCCTGATTTTTTATTCTGATTTCAGAACTCAATTTTCCACCTAAAATTGCTGACAACAATAATTAAATATCCTAAGCAACTTGCATGACCCCAGGGAATTAGCCCCATAGTGATACGTACACATTATCAGGTTTTCTGCAAACGTATATCGTAAAATATCAGCCGAGAAACACAATGTGAAGCTTTTTCGGCGAGTGAGCGTAGCGAACGAGCTAAAAAGCTTCATATTGTGTCGAGCGGCTTATATTTTACAATATTTGTTTGAAGAAAACTTGATGATAAATTTATCGTATTGTTAACTAGCAATCTTAATGGAATTTCTTATATTTCAATGGCCATCTGCCTATAACCTGATATATTCGGGTCAACGTTGGGTCAAATATTATGACGTCGCTGATATTAGGGTCGGGTCAACTCTTTACGACGTCACAGTGCCGAAATACGGGAAATTGTGAAGGCCTCAGCAGGTCGATATAGGCATGGGGAAATACGATAAACTCTGTATATCTGCATTATACCATGGTGCTACATGTATATAATGTAAGCTGATATCATCCATTTATCACTGCAAAAGGTTAAATTCTTGGAAGACCCCTGTGTTATATTATTAAAAACTATCATATGGACTTTTTAGATTATCCTGGTATAAATCGGACATACCCCTATCGGGCTAGCACTCTCTGGGGTATATCCAGTACTTATATCATAACAGTGCTCAGTGCAACTGTAGCGTTGAATAATTTAGAAGAATAATTTCGGATTTTAAACTAATTTACATATTAAAACGTGGTCTAATCTTTATCGGGTTGGGTATTATCCCTCGACCCAAGTCGCATAGGGGACTAAAGTCATCGGTCCGAATGTATTAGACCATGTTTTCATCTATTTATCAAATACTGTCTAAGTAAGAATGCCTAAAAGCACCTTGTCTGAAATTTCCACATCAGTCAGGTACGTTCTAACTGTACTTGCATGATAGGTTATTAGACTGGGGTAGGAATTTACAACGGTTTACTTTCATGCAAATTCTGTCATATTAATGCTCAGTATATGATAATTAATGATACAATACATGATAAGGATTAAATATACCTCGAGGGCGTTAGCCCAAGAGGGGATATCTGATTTATACAATGATTATACCTGGCGCAAATAGTATTTTTCAGTAATTCAGAAGGGGGGGGGGGGGGGGGGCTATTAGGATTTTGACTTTATATTATGAGAAAGGATGGTAAATGAAGGACAACGGTTAACGTTTTACGGTATCTTGGTATAGTTTTATAACCATATATGGGGACATGTATATCTGATGTATGCTATCATACTTTGCGAAGTGCAAATGAAAACATTTATAATACATAAGGGAGGTCTTTCAGAATTTCCGCCCGACAATTTCCATTTTATAAATTTTGTCTGGGTTATATAAAGATAAAATATATGAAAAATGCAGGATTTCTTGTTAATTGCATATATAGCTTAAAATGTTCCAAATTTGGTTTCTGTTCCGCCATATATTAAAAAGAAAAAATATGAAATAGGAATGGAATGCAGAATTCAATATTATGATTAAATTTCTCCAAACCTAACTGGATGACCACAGACGGAAAACAGCAACGCCACCATTATACTACATGTGATAAAATGCATGTTTCTGCATGTTTTGTCAGTACCCAATGGATTGCATACCGAATTTAGCTCTTTTAGGTGGGAAAGTAAAGATTTTAAAAATAAGCTTTCGTTCATTATCTACCAAAGCGTTCAGGACAAGAGACAAGTCATTGATACTAATGCAAGCAGTAAACCAAATGATTACCTCCAAATATGCAAATTAATAAATGATATTAATGATTACGTTTTAGTTGTAGCAGACAAGAATTTGGGTTCCAAAGTTGAAAGGTAAAAATTATATGCACTGCGTTTACATTTAAATGATTTACAAACCAAAAAGAATCACCGATGGTCACAAACAACAAAACATGTGCAATTTGATTGGCCCAAATATTATCCCCTCTATAAATTTACTGTATTTATTCCATACTTATATTTTGTCCCTTATAAAGGTATTTTTACGAGGTTTCTGTTATAAATTTAACCTAAAATGTTCTAAGCAGATGTTTTAAAAAGTTTGAATGAGCTTTCATAAGTAAAAGTGGTGATTTGGTCTGATGGAAAAGTGTAAATATTCAGGTTTTACACTCGTCAGCTCTCTGCAAGAATTCTGCTACTCTATGAGATATTTATGCCAATATTTTGAGTTACATGTAGCGGCGGCCTTTTTAAAATTGATATTGTGACAGGTTGTAAATATTAATTGTACATGAGATTTTTCGAACTCAATTTCATTTTAATATTGTATGCACTATGAATAAATTTTGGTCTTGTAACCGATTTGGAGAAGTCTTGATGGTATGCATTGGATGCCAACACTAACTTTATGTTAAGGTATCTGGACCATAAATGACCACGTGATTATTCGAAAGTTCCCGGATGTTCCATACAAGGCAATTGAAATGACCTCGGTAATTATCGGCAAACTTCGGAAATGCCAATATAACTAACTTATTTTTACAGACTCTGCATATAAGCAACAAAGTGTGTTTCAACTTGAGAAAAATATATATACAAAATTCCAGCTTTAAATTGTTTGGTTCAGCCATTCAGGGTCAAAAAGAGATACAATTTTCGATTATCATCTATTATGGTCCGGATACCTTAAGGATGCTCGCTTGTCATGTTTTGGTCTTTTTGTCAGATTTTCGGAATTATCCATTTCTTAAACATGAAGTTTTTTGCCATGAACCTCTACTTTTTCTTTTATAATTCAATCATATATACTGTAAAATTGTAATTGACAAAATCTTATGAAATCCTTTTTATTTTTTCATACATTTTTGAGAGACTGAAGTTGCCAATGCAAAGACAAGGAAAAATCCAGAGAAAACCAATTTCCTGCAAATTTTCAATGCCTTATAGCTCTAAAATGCACATGAACCTATATTTTTTTCTTGCTTATTTGTTTACTATTCATATGTTTTCTCAAACTAAAACACCTATTTCAAATCCTATTTATTTCCTATTAGACCAGCGATAATCCTTAAATATACATTCATTCTCTCGTAATTCATTTTATCTCAAAACTCCCGATGTATCAATGTACTTGTTTTTTTCCAATACTTTGCTATACATGTAACAACACAAATAACATAAGAAATGATATACTTACGTCGGTCATGATTCTATTTCCCCCTGAGAAACTCGGTTACCTGCAACGAAACAAATTTATTGTTAAAACATGTTACAAATTGTGTGAAAAATGAATCCCTGGGACATGAAAATGTCATCGCTTTCACAAAGGTTGACTTATTTCACATAATTTTCTAAATGTACTTTAAACTAGGTGTTTTTATATATAATATTAAAATATTAAAATTCTATGATTCCAATTTTTATGCACAAGATCTGCACATTCTTGTGCATAAAAATCAAATTCATTTCGATTTCAAAGTGAAAAGTTTGTTAAATCCCTCACCCTAAAACAAAATCAGCCATAAAAAATGCTCACAACAGTGTGTCGTACATGGCTGTGCAATCTGATATTACTTATTGTCCAATTATATACAGATGTAAGAGGCACAGATTTTCTATTGCGGCTATAAGAGACCTGTTACATCATATGCACAAGTCAGCAGTCCTAAGATGAAAAAAAACTATAAATGTACATAGTAAATGCGCTGTGTTACATAACGTTCAAGGCCGTATTCATATATTACATGTACCACTTAAAATGTTTTCGACAGCGAAAAGTTTGATTGATAATAATAAATCTGATTGGGGGAAAGGGGGGGGGGGGTAGTGTTATCAAAAAGCCTATATTTTTTTCGCCGAAGAGCGTAAAGGAATTCAAACTTGATTCTTTTGCCAAATTTTTTTAGCCTGATGAGTCAAACTGAGCAATAACATCTAATTCGGGTAATATAAAGATTTAAGCCTATTTATTTCACCAAAATCTGTGTCCTATCTTTTTCAAATCCCTTCTTCGCCCTCTCTAAAAATCATATAGGTTTTCAAAAAAGGTAAATAAATAACTTAATAACATGCATTAATTATAAACGTATGTATACTTACCGATCGTTCCAGAAAACCGTGATTGATATTATTGTTTAGTGTTTTTGACATATAGTACATACATATAGGTCATCAACATTCAAAATAACGTCATGAATGTGTTATTTTCACATAATGAAATAAAAACGATATATTTTTTGTGATCAAGTGGTTTGAGAAAAAAATCATATGATATCAAGATATGTCAACTTAATAAAAGTACTTTATCACAGTATCTTAGCATGATATAATTCTAAAGAATTCACTTAACCGAATTCAGCAAGGAGACATTTTCAGTGTCCTTGAGGGTAACCCATATGGTGTTTTTATGGGGATAAAAAAAAATAGAATCTCAAAAACACCTCAGCATATATCTATTAGCATATTTGAAAATTTAAAGCTCTGTCGTATCCACAGGGGTATTAAACAAATCCACAATGTCATTTCAGTGTCCTTAAGGGTAAACCTTATGGTGTTTTTATGGGGATAAAAAAATAGAATCTAAAAAACACCTCAGCATATATCTATTAGCACATTTGAAAATTTAAAGCTCTGTCGTATCCACAAGGGTGTTAAACGAATCCACAATGTCAAAGTTACCTTGGGTTTCGTCCTTTCATCTAAAAATGGCGAGTCATTTGCATTTGTCCTTTCAAATATGATTCCTGACAACATCGGTGACAATCTGCCCATTACCAAAAAAAGTCATTCCCATATTGTTTCCATGGACACATTGAGCAGCCACATGGTTAGCGGACGAACCTCAACCAAAAGGGGAACGTTTGTAAAGAGTATCGCTGTAATTAATCCTGCAAAGTTGAAAAAAATCGTTTTGTAGTTTCAGAGGAGAAAATTTTTGAAAATTGGCCAATCGCAGCCGTCGATGAGTTGCTGAATCTCAACAAAAAGTGGATCGTTTGCAGAGAGTATCTTGCGAAGTTAAAAAACATTTTTTAATGTAGATTCAGAGGAGAAATTTATGAAAACTGGCAAATCAAAATCGAAATAGGCCTCTGGCGACTATGTTGTTCATCCAACCAGAACCAAAGGTAGGTCTTTTTCTACCTAGTTTGGTTACAATCCACCCAGTAGTTTTAGAGGAGAAGATAAAAATGTGAAAAGTTTACGGAGACAATCGACGACGAACGCAAAGTGATGACGTAAGCTAATAAAATGCAGAAACCGGTGAATAGGCATAAAATTAAATATGTTTAAAAAACCAAGACTTAAGATTACAATGAATCTAATACGTCTGGATTTGAAAAAAAATATATGCACACATGCTTGCAAAATAAAAAAAAAAAACTCCAGGTTTTTGTGTGTTGCAGAATAAAATTCAGGATCCAAGACGATCCGAAATACAAATGTTTGGTGTTCATTTTACAATAAAAATAATACGTGTTAATTGCTATCTGTCATCACAACAATTCTAACTGAAGTATTGTTACTGCAGTGAAAACTTTTTCAGGTGAATAGAATAGAATAGAATAGAATAGAATAGAATAGAATATTTTTATTGTTCCAATCATGGGCCCTCACAGGGGCAAGATATAACAACATATACAACATATGTTACATTGATTCATTAGCATAAATTACAATGAAAATAGAATAAAAGCTATGCTGGACAGGACCAGAGTTATCAACCTCGTCTGATATTTAGACAATCAATTATATATTTCCCCAGAAATTTGAGTACTGATATATCTTAATTTGTAAAAAGCTATATAAACTTTGGTTCCTTTGGAAGATCTTTAAATTTTGACAAAGCTCACCTATATTATTAAACATGATTTCTCTTTTGTTATTATATCATGGGCAATTAATTATAAAATGAAATTCATCTTCTGTTTGATTTGAAGAACATTGTTCACATATTCTTTGCGAACGTTCTAGATAGGGTTTCTTATATCGATCCCTTTCTATTTTCAGTTCATGGGAACTTATTCTTATTTGACATAAAGCCCTTCCCAATTGAACGTTGTTAATAGATAAATATGTTTCTCGAGGAGAAAAAAAAACATCTTTTAATTTTGTATGTGTTTGATTCGACTAAAGAACACATGTCCGTACAGTAAGATAATATATATTTATAGCTATAGAAATTGGCAAGAGAACATGTTGTTTTCATTTTATATTACACGTGTATTGTTCACCTTTTTCGTATACACTTAGCTATTTGAACTATGGCATATGTCTATTTTGGTTTTTTTCTTTTAATTTTTTGGTACTCTTTTTTTACAGTTTTGATATGTGTGGATGGGCAATTATACTTTTCGAGGCAAAAATACGTTAATGATATTCGAATTTTAATTTGTGAAGCAGCCTGCAGGTCCCCAATACAATACGTTGCTACATTAATTTTTAATATACTTGATTAGTGAAAGGATTACATTTTCTTTTGTAGATGAGTTGTATTTTGTATATAATACAACATGCATTTTCATTTGTAGATATGTTGAATCACGTATTTTTTTTTTTTCGCGATTGCAATTAGCTGACATATGTCGTCTAAATTCTCTGTAAGCAAGTAGACATGACACTTGTCGGCCGAAACCTTCCGAATCATAAAATGAGATTAGTCAATTTATTTGTTTGAGATATCCAATTAGTAACACACTCATCTTTTACTAATTAACAAAATAGAAAATGATGAGTCAAACTGAGCAATAACATCTAATTCGGGTGATATAAAGATTTTGACGAAAGCTGTCTACCAATCGCATTGGGCCAAATCACAAAAGTACCAGATAATTTCTTTTGTACATAGGTTTGAGCCCGTATAACCGGCACTTTCTCTTTTTATTGTTTTGGGTTTTTCACTAATCAATGATTATTAACGTGAATGATTTTAACAGGGATCTTTTAAGTGTGATTAATTTTGAACTTGGTACCTATTGATATAGAGGAAAATGAAGTCTGCTACAATACTCGAGAAACCTGTCTGATTTTCAGTCATTGACTAGATATTTCTGTTTGTGCTCTTCACCGTGGCTAGTTTGTGCTCTTTACCGTGGCTAGTTTGTGCTCTTCACCGTGGCTAGTTTGGGCTCTTTACCGTGGCTAGTTTGTGCTCTTTACCGTGGCTAGTTTGTGCTCTTTACCGTGGCTAGTTTGTGCTCTTTACCGTGGCTAGTTAGGCGAAAGGTCAGCCTTTTATCTTTACTTTATATTGTTATTTTTATCATTCTTGTGTTTGACGTATTTAAAATCTAGCTCAACTTCTCTTTGTAATGTTCAATTTTTGTCTTATTTTATATGTGTTGTGTCTTATTTTATAAATATTTTTATGTCAAGTTGAGGATGGCTCTTATAATATACAAGATAATGGAGTGTGTTTCCGAGTGAGAACTTCTCTGTGTCGGGTTGTTGTCTCTTTGACACATTCCCCGTTTCAATTCTCTATTCTATTTTTTACAGAGTTTCTCTTTAGACAGTAGAATGCCTCCCCGTGCTTAAGGTGTATGCTCTTATAATATACAAGATAATGGAGCGTGTTTCCGAGTAAGAACTTCTCTATGTCGGGTTGTTGTCTCTTTGACACATTCCCTGTTTCCATTCTCTATTCTATTCCTATTGTACTGGCATGGGTAGCTTTTACATGTTTTTACATAGAAGTTATTTATAAAGTTCAAAGTTCAAAGTTATTTATTAAAGAAAACTCACAAAGAGCATAAAATAAACAATATTAATGCATAAAAGTATATACAAAAATATTGAGAAAGAGTTGCATGAATATAGATATTAAAGAAGAACATAATAATATAATATGATATAAATCATATACCAAGGGAGACAACCCAATTCCAATAGGACATAATTCCATATGACTAATACCCAATGACAGAAAATGAAGATTACTATTCATCTGATTCATCGTTATACTTTATAGTGTACAATGTACATATGCATTCCTGTGATACTAACATTCAGGAAAATGTGTATAGTGATCTTTATCCACTGTTTCTATCTTTCTGCATTCATTATTTGCCTAATCAGCATATTTATGTAATTAGCTGAAAGTTATATGTGTACCAGGTAGTTAAAATGAATACATGTAATTTGAGAATATTAATGACCTTTATATAAACCACAAACACAAACTGTCAATGAACTTGAATTTCGTATACAAATAGAAAATATCGATGACCCAATTTTCTCATCTCAGCCTAATTTTCTTCTCTTTACAAATTAAATCACTGAGACAAAAATAGAAATAAATCATGAAAATTAAATAACACAATTGTTAGTAGTTACAAAATGCTTAACGATTAAATTGCAAATTTCACATTGAATTTCTTACCTTGCAGTAAGAAACGCCTCCGTCCAGATTACCTTTGTGAGGTAAAGATAAACTAAATATTGGTCAGGGTCGATCGCTGGGTATTCTTAATTCGGTTGACTTCCGCATGTAAGTGGCATGATATATTCTCCAGACTAGCAGAATTATATGCGACAAGTACTGACAGAAAAAAAATATGTTGCAACATTAAAATAACCTTGGCACACATAGTAACCAGGGGCGGATCAGAGGGGCTTAAACTAGATTTTTTTGTGGTAAAATCAGAGAAAACTTAAGATTTCAAGCTATAAATCCTATTTTTTTTCCAATTTTAGGGGGGGGGGGGGCGTACACCGGGTCCGCCTCCCCCCTTTGAATTCGCGCCTGGTCACTAATTTATAAAAGTACAGTCGGTGGCTATACTATACAATTCATATCAAACCACCTTTTTCAAAATACTTTCCTCATGTCGGGCCTGATGTTATTTCTTATTCTACAATTATTATGTTTTTACGATCAATCTCAGAAACATTTAAAGTTTCTGTGGATAAATTTTGATTTTTTTTTGTGGTTCCCACCATCGAGAAATACTTATTTAAACACAAATAAGATCTTATGCGTGTCAAAATTACAAATGGGGAAAAAAATTTTTTACGATCAATCACACTTTTGGAGAAATAATTATTTAAACATAAATAAGATTTTATGCGTGTCAAAATTACAAATGGGAAAAAATTTTGTATTTAAAATTTTAAAAGCCACAAAATATATTATAATATTTTAATGTTATCAGCAAAAATTATAGATATTTCTCTGCCCACCAATACAATTTCATTAAAATAAGACAAAATTTCCGCTAAAATGTCATGCGCCGAAAATAACCTTATGACACAAATTTTGAAACTTATAGTTTTAATTGTAAAATATAACTTTAATGCAGAACAGAACAAAAACTCAAATGGGTCATTAATGCAAAACAACACAATACAAACACATTATATACATATGAAGTGTTTTATACTTTACTTTATAAAATTATATTAAAAAGTTATGAATATTGGATTGACTAAAGTAGACTCATGAATTTTCGCATCTCAATCGATCGCTTTATGCACGTAATCTTCAACACAAAGGAAAATTTCCAAGTGGAAACTCATTTATGGCCACTGACTGCTGGTTATGTAACGGGATTCTATCAAAGATAAAAAAAAATCTAGTTTCACCGCTTCGAATAAAAATTCCAAAATATCAAAGTACATTTAATAAAGGATGTAGATACCAAATTAAAATACTTTCTATATTCCCAGGTTGCAAATGAATTTATTGTCCGGGAGTGGGAAGAAGCTTTCAATAGTGTGGATTTTTTTGATTTGAAATTATCTTATTATGAAAATAAAAGGGTATGAAGCATGAGTCAATATGTAGATAAATTTTTCCTCATATTATCTATTCAAAAATAAAACAATATCAGTTAATGAACGCAAACATTATATCATTAGATTATATATGTTCCAAAGTATAAGTGATAAATATTTAATATTTAGTAATATAAATTTACTCTTAAATCTAATTCGTTTATGCTACGAGCTCATTTTTTTTATTCATTAAATTGTAATCTTAAGAAAATTTTTCTCTTGTGTTTAATATCTAAAAATTACAAGAATTTAAAGAATGGTTCAAAAAATGTCTTCGACCGATGATTGCTGTTTGCATAAAATTGTTGACAATGAAAAGTATCACTTAAGATATCTCCCTTAACCAACTTGTCCAGAGGAGATAATCAAATCACCTCCCTTTAGCCTTACGGGTCAAGGGGAGATCGCTGAAATTATCTCCCGCCATTTTCTTCATTCAAGGATATAACTGACACATTGTATATTATAACGACGACAAGCAGTTTTAAATGCTACACCAAAAGAATCGAGCATTTGAATAAGAGGGCGATGTCTTACGACATTTGGCCCGACGGTTGTATATGCATTTCGTCGTATGCGAGACGAAAATCCGAAGGGCACCCGTCAGTCATAAGTCCAGAGCCAAAGAAAAAAACCCAGAAGGAGAAAGACGAGAACAATCTAACAACAGAAACACACAACACGAAAAAAGAAAAAAAATGAACTCAGGGGATGCTGGATTGGTAAACAGTTCTTGTCTCTTATACATTGTTATAAGGCACCCAACATATAGTGTCCAATGATAGAGAAACAGAACAACTACGACATACAGAAACGATTGTGAAATAATTATATAAAAATAATAAAAACCGCAAACGTTATATTTTACTTAATCAAAACGTCTTGGAAAGTACTTACAAAAATTATTTGCAGTGGCCTAATTTGTTGCGCATATATTGCATGACACTGTGTTGATTTTACTTGTTAATTTGATTAAAGTGATATCAAATCAGTTTGGCGAAAAAGATAACGAAGGTAAAAGGGGTTTATATCAGGTCATGGTAAATTTTATTGATTCTAACCAAGTAAGTTATTTCATAAACTAAAGTACTATATTTCACATTTGAAAATGTAATCCAATTCAATAAAGATTGATAATTGTATAAAATTGTCAATGGACTTTGAAACTGGATGTTCACAAAATTATATAAAGGAAGAATTGTTGATGTGAAATCGAAAGTTAAAGTTGATTCTGCAATTGTGCAAAGAGCTTTTCTCACCCATCCATGTACAAGACAGAAAAATCTCACCCACTTCAAATCGTTAATTAGTTTTTGTGTAAAAAAGAAGTCTTCACTTAGAGTTAAAATGTAGTTGAATATGTCTATATTTTCGTTCCAAAAATTCCAGATTAGCAGTGAGTAAAGAAATTGTCAATTATGAATTTAATCGGATACATTTCCAATTAATTGAGGTGCTGTTATTTTTTAAGAAATTATTTTTTATTTTTATGAAATTTTCTTGGTACCCCCATATGGAGATTAACATAGAAACGGAATTGGTACTTTGCATTCTTATAGATGGACCCAGTGAAATAATATCGACGGAGGACGCTTTAGACTAAATATATGCACACGGCCAAGGCTTTTACAACCCTAAAAAAAATACTTAAAGGATGCATTCGAATTTTTTAATTACATTTTACATTTGACAAGTATAAAATAGGAAAGAAATTTTTAAATATAAAAAACAAATTCCTAGCGACCGTTTTTGCACCGTATCTTACCGTTTTAGAGAAGCAAGGAGCCTAAAAAGAGACACACCTACATTTTTGATTTTTTTTATTTCTTGTCAGATTTTGATCATATTTCTTAGTGGTTTGTCATAAAAAAATACAATAAAAGTTTGTGCAACAACTGCAGAGATAAGCCAAAAATTAGTCATGTTGCAGGACACCTAAAATTGTTATTTTTTCTCCGATTTCAATTATACATTTTTTTCAATTCATCAACATAATTAATATTATGTTAACAGATTTCTTCTGTCTTTTACAGTTTCTGACTTTGAGGTATGGGGTTAAAGGGGCAAAAGGGAAATGTGGCTTGATATGTATATTTTTTATTTTTCATTCGATTCTTTGGGGGGGTTTTCTTTCAATTCATCTTGATGATTTTTTTCTATCTTTTATCGTTTCCAAGATACAAGAGTTGAAAAGGATCAAACTTAGCAATTTTCGCGGAAACATATTATTTTATTGTTTTCTCCGATTTCAGTGGAGATGTTTTCTTTTAATTCATCTTTATGAGTGCTTTCAGCAGGCTTTTCTTATCTTTTACGGTAAATAACTGTCGACATGTTGCGGTAGTATCATACTGTGCTTAGCGAAACCTATTATTTTTGATTAAATGGTAATTCAAAATGGATATGAGAACAAAAGAATGATGTCAAGGGAAACAGTAAAAACTGACAATAAAATAGAATCCAAAAGACCTAAATATAAGCAGTATAAAGGCGAAGATTTAAACAAAAAACGAAGTAGAGAATAGTGAGAGTAGCAGAGAAATGCGAAAAATACCACGTTGTTATGCACATTTAAAAACAAAGACCATTAATTAAACGGCCATAGGGATCATCCTTTCCGTTTTAACGCTGCGCATCATTTCCGCTCCTCCCATTTCCACAGGTATTCTTCTCCATTACCCATTTGTTCCTAAAACAGGAGAATACGTTTCTGTTATTAGATTCTATTACCCAAACGTAAAAACTATGCTGCCAGGTTTTCGAAAGTATCGTAAGATTGATCGTAAGACATATCTTATGACATTACTTGCGACTAAGTTATGATGGTCTTACGACCTATCGTATGATGTAAAACAAAGGTATCCTAAGACCATCATAGTTATGACAATCGCAAGTCAGTAATGACAAATAATGAAATTTTAAATGATTTAACAAAGTATACAATTTAATTTTTTTTAAAAAGTACATGGGCCAGTTTTTCGAAAGTATCGTAAGATTGATCGTAAGACATATCTTGCATGTATGACATTACTTGCGACTAAGTTATGATGGTCTTACGAACTATCGTATGATGTAAAACAAAGGTATCCTATGACAATCATAGTTACGACGATCGTATGATCTTCGCAAGTCAGTAATGACAACTAATGAAAGTTTTAATGATTTAACAAAGTATGTAATTTAGTTTAAAAAAAGTACATGTAACTAAATGAAGAAAAAATAGATAAAAAATAACGTTTAATTAGTTTTAATTTTAAAAGCCTTTTAAAAATGATTAATGCATATACGTTTAGTCTACATGTGTAACATGCATGTACATGTAAATCAATTATGGAATGTGACAATCTATTAACATGGATCAATAAAACCATTGTAAAAGCTTTTCGGTCTACTTTATTTTAATATGAATAAGAAATACCTAGGGTTCGAACATTCAAATTCACGCTTAACGAATTATTCCTGCTTCTATACATATACGATCATTATAAGACCATCTTACGACACCTTCTTTGGTGTCGTAACTTTGTGACATGTCACAAGTTGCGACCCTTTCGAAAACAAATTTTATGACTGCGACACGTCGTAAGACCATCTTACGATATGTCCTGGTCATATGACATCTTCGAAAACCTGGCCCCATTCTGGTCCTTCTGAACGGAAGTAATTATGTGATCATCTTCGTGCCCCTTTGCTAATCAGTTTCCGACCACTTCGAGCTTGTGGAGTTCTCATGTAGAAATTAAACATCAATATGCGTTCGTAAATGAGAGTAACTTTTGTATTCCAATGCTCTGTCGTGTTTTTTAAATTCCCAGTGCGGGTGATTTTCTAGAATGTTATGAACTGAACAAAGTACGAAAACAAGTAACCTCGATGTAACAGTTTGTTTCGATGGTCACGAAAATTTGTATAACGATAATAAATGAATGAAGGATAATACTTTAATCGTCCTGTTTAGTTTGTTAATCTACAATTATAAAATATTGCACAAGATGCTAATCACCTTCGTTGATAATGGACAGTGCATCTAGGTCTTATCGTTGAGCCCAGGTAACAACCAATTAACTATAAAGGTAAGCTACTTTCACCTTTGTTCAACTGACACGCAAACTATTTTGTCTTTTATACACATATATTGTTGTCAAAAAGTTTACATTGTCATAAATATGGCTGTCTTCACAGTTAAATAATGAGATAATTTTTTACTATACAAATGTGCTTACTGTGCATATTTTTTTTAAAGTATATATACAATGTAGCTGTATGAGACATTGGCAGTATAGTGATAGGACGAATGTGACCTTTCCATCATTCCTGACTATACGAATTACCACCCCGTGATAATAATACTGAGAAACTCAAGTTCAGCAACATCAATAGTAAAAATTAAGAACAGTTTCTATACCCAATATGACGTCATGTTAGTGAAAAAAACACTTGGACATAAAATAAACCACAAAGGCTAGTTAAAGAATAAAATGTGATGTTTTTTTTTTGCTTTGTTCTGTCTGTAAAACTTTTTTAACGGTTCTAAATTCATATGTACATGTAACTATCAGAAATAACGTAACGATGTTCAATTAAAAACAATAAAAAATCCCTTGATTTGGAAAAAAAATTTGAAAGGTCAAAATGAAAAACGAAAGAAAAATTAAAAAAATAAATGTTAATGGAGAAAAGTTTATGGCGAGTTCAAAAGCATAGAATGATTTTTTTTTCACTTTGAAGAATATTCCCATGAGGTGAAACATTTCTTCCTTATCCATGTTTACCCAATCTATAATAATGTAAAAATAAATATAAATTCAGATAAACAAGATATAATAATTAACTTTTTATTAAGCTTTTAAAATTCTTGAAGAAAAGTGTTCTTAATCTATAAGATATTTCTTGCATTTGTATCATTCCTTTATATTGCATATTTTGAAGATATTTTTACTTCTTTGTGGGTTTCTTTAGTTAAAAATGGTTTCGGAACATTAACTCAATTAAAATGATAAAACATTTTTTACACTCTGATTCTGAATACTCTAGAAAAAAAAAAACGTTTTACAAGTGCTACAGTAGGGGGGGGGTGCAACTCAATGATATTTAGATACGGGACGTGCGGCATTTTACAAAACTGGCGGAGATTTCGGGTCAGATTTTTTTGCCACTCTGGAGAATTCCGGTCAGGATTTTATAAATTTCTGCAGATTTTTATAAAGCACAGAGGAAGATTCAGGTTCAATTTTCTGGTTGATATCATAACAAATGTTTCAATATATAACAAGAAAAATAAATGGAAATGGTGAGCTGTCAAAAGGGACGTAAAACGACTAAAATGTATGAAATGGGTACAAGTCAAATCGGCACCTGGTTAAATCGGCACATATAGAAAAAGTCAACTCGGCACCTGGTCAAATCGGCACCTATTAATAGTCAATTCGGCATCCAATAATATTTGAAATAATATATATAAATAATTCTAAATATGTATAAATATGTATAGATATTTGATATAATATATATAAATAATTCTAAATTTTGGGGTTGGATTTTATCATTCACTATATCGTTAAAAATCATCACATGTTATTAAGCAGTTAGAATACATAAGTTAATTGTTTGAAGTTTTCTCAACATTCTAGAATGATGTTTTGATAAGTTTTCTTTTCAATTAATTAATTAATAACTTTTATCAATTAAATAATTAACTTGTTTGTTGTTTTAACTCTATACAGGTAGTTATTGATGTTTTTTTCTTCAAAAACTTAAATAAAAAACAATGAAGCCATTACCCAAGCTGTTGTTTTATCATGAGAAAATTAGAAGCAATAAAAGGGAAAACTATGAGTCCCTTTCATCACTATCACAATGTCAGACGACACGGTGTGTGTTCCCTGAGTGCCAACATTCTTAAAATCACATAATTAAATATTGTTGTTTTAGTAGTTATGAAGGGGTACAGTAAGGGGGCTTGATTATATGCCCTGACAGGGATCATATAATACTATCGGGATATGTCACACGGTTATAATAGGATATTTCTAGGACTCGTATACAAATATATGTACAAGTGCCCCGAGTGTGACTCTTCTTATTCTTCCGTATCTGTGTTCCGTGGTCATCTTAGAAAGAATCACAGTCTGAGCAACATAAAGCTTAACTCAATTTCATAATTTCTTTTATACCCAATTCACTATTTTAGTTGTGGTGCGGAGTAGCTCCTTGATCATAATTCTCGTTTTTATATTACCAACAATACATCCATGTCCTGATGCTTTTCAATCGAGAGGATAAAAATACAACACAAAAAATCGTTTGTTTACTGGTCTTTAGAATATGCAACAGTGGCGTAGCTTCCATTAAGGCAATTTGCCTCAGTAGTTTTATTTGCAAAATTTTATTCCCCCGCAATAAAAAAGTGGGAGCATCTTGTTTTACACCTGTCCGTGCGTCCTTCCGTAATACAGTTACTTCACAGAGTTGAGTGCAGGGGGCATCACTTTGTCTAGTTTTTAATAACAGCGCATAATTTTTGAAATTTGAATAAAAAATGTGATTAGATTACATGTATACTTTAGTTTAATAAGATATTAGAAATGAAACCTCCTGGTTAAAACATGCATAACAAATATCCAATACCTCGAATACACATTAAGTTGAACGAAAAAAAAAACATACAGATACCCCCAAAAATGTTAATAAGTCAATATTTCTGGACAACACCGTCTTTGTTTTAATCTTTTTGCTTAAAATACTGAAAAAATATATATATTCAACATATTTATCATGGGTGCCGAAATGACTACATTGGGTGCCGATTTAACCAGGTGCCGATTTGACTAGGTGCCGATTTGACTAGAATTCGTATGAAATACACAAGCCGAACAAAACCAAATATAAAATCGTAAAAAACAACAACAAACTAAAAAGTTAAAAATACCCAACGTTTCATAGTTTCATGAAGACAATGGTTCTAACGTTTCGAAACGTTGGGTATTTTTAACTTTTTAGTGAAACGTTGGGTATTTTTAACTTTTTAGTTTGTTGTTTTTTACGATTTTATATTTGGTTTTGTTCGACTTGTGTATTTCATACATTTAAGTCGCTTTACGCCCCTTTTGACAGCTCACCATTTCCATTTATTTTTCTTGTTATCTATTATCGCATGAGCTGTTTCGCAACATACTTAGTTTTTTGTTTCAATATATAAATGTTAAATGTATAATATGTCTCATCCTGATAACTGCCTTTTATTAATTTTGGATAATTTCGAGTATGTTATTTTAGCTTTCCTGGATATTTTCGGGCCACAAATTGGATATAACGTGGATAATTTCGGGTATGGGTTTCAAGTTTACCGATGCACGCCCAAACCCCCTCCCCCCTTAATCATAAAATGGTAAAGACCCCATCCCGAGGTACTTAGGTACATTTGTACATGGGCAATGTGCTAGCTTTAATATGCTTTTTAATGTTTTTACACCAGAAGATCGTTAACAGGACTATTCAAGTCTGTATCCAGGTTCTCTGGTATATTTATGGTCTTAGTTTTAACTCTTGTGTTGCACATGTAGCAATAAACATCGAAGGATAATATATTTTTTATTGGCTCTTGCTTCAGTGTTGACCTTTATTATTTAGTTGAAAGTAAAACAATAGTTTCATAGTTTCATGAACACATTGGTTGTTAGCCACTAAATGTAAAAGTTTTTTGTTTTACATTTTCAGTCATGTGGAGCCATATTTTACTTGTTATATTGAGTATACTGATTGGCCGTTTCCTGTTTGAGTACTGGATAACAGAAAACCAACCGAAACTAGCAACATCCCTCAACAAAACATACGACTATATTGTTGGTAAATATTATATTTAATACTTAGTATGTTAACATTTCTGGTGCTTTAGTTTCTATGCTGTCTTGTTCTAATTCTGTTTAATTTAATTTGGTTTTTTATATTCTTTTAATTATACAGGTATCCTTGTGACATTTGTTTGGTATGTTCCACTCCAATGAGTTTGCCTGGACTTTGGATTTCGATCTTTCGGTCTTTTCCCACTGTTTTGTCACTTCGGTATTCTTTTGGGTTATTGCTGCTGTCAATGCTAAAATGAAATAATAAAATATCAAATCCTAAACTGGTTACTAGTGTAGTTAAAAAGTAGTGGGGAGGAAATAAATGAACATGCTAACGTCTGATTATTAGGATTTCAAAGTTGCATACCAAAATCCATGAATTTTGACATCTACCCGAATGTCGGAGAAAACAAACAAATATCGTTAATATAAAATTAGAAACATTTGGTAGAATTTTTCAATATTTTTTTTAAAATTTTGTTTCGGTTTTTTTTTGGAGATATTAATTAGCTGCCATAACCGGGTAAACGAGCGAGCAAGGCGGTGTAAATATAAGTGGCATAAATGTTGTTTTATATCCCAATGATCTTTATTTTCATATTACCAGTGGAATATTTAGTTCTTTTCCAATCTGGTTATGTTCATAACGTCGTATAACCCGTATGTATGGAAGACCAAACAGCACACTTCTTTTATTTCTATACCAATTATCTTTATTTATTTAAAATGATCAAATTGGATTAAATATTCAGTTTTTTTCTCACTCTTTTTATGTTTCAACAATCAGTCCCGTCGCGTCGTATAACCCGTATGTATGGAAGGCCAAAGATAAAAAAAAAATATTTTGAAATATTTAATAGCGAGCGCAGCGAGCGCTATAAGAGCATATGCGTTTTCTACATGTGGGTCATTTAGAAAAAATTTTGTTGAATGGGGGCAGCCATATTGTGCTACATACTAAGGCTAGAAAAAGTTTCGTTCGCCGGAAACAGAAGTAAGGGAAATGATTTGCCTGAAATTATAATTTTAAAGTCAGAATCGTGATACCAGATATGAGTTTCTGGAAAGGGCTATTGCTGTTCTCGCATCTTGGCCACGCCAACAGCATATTATAGATGAATTTAGATTTGCAATAAAGATATTTATTGTAGTTGGAGCTGGATCGGCTGGTGCTGTTGTTGCCGGTAGACTCTCAGAAGATTCTAAACATTCCGTACTAGTACTCGAGGCCGGAGGATGGGATCTCGGAAATTACCGTCTCGACGTCCCTGGTTACACAGACAAAATAGTCATGACATATATGGACTGGCAGTACTTTACAGTACCACAGAAATACTCTTCATTTGCAATGGAGGATAATGTATGTATGGGTATGATTATGGCATGATTACTTGTAATGAAATTTGGTTAAGGATGATCGCTGGTCTAATAGGAAATAAATAGGATTTGAAATAGGTGTTTTCGTTTGAGAGAACATATGAATAGTAAAGAAATAAGCAAGAAAAAAATATAGGTTCATGTGCAGGAAATAGGTTTTCTCTGGATTTTTCATTGTCTTTGCATTTGCAACTTCAGTCTCTCAAAAATGTATGAAAAAATAAAAAGGATTTCATAAAATTTTGTCAAATACCATTTTCAGGTATATATGATTGAATTATAAAAGAAAAAGTGGGGGTTCATGGGCAAAAAATTTAATGTTCAAGAAATGGATAAAACCCGAGGATTCCGAAAATCTGACGAAAAGACCAAAACATGACCAGCGAGCATCCTTAATAAAGATATAATCATTTTAAAAGTATAATTATTCACATGATTTTGACACCAAAACTAAAAGTTCATGCTTCTTACACTGTTGTATGATGACATTGACTTGGAAAATATTAGTTTAAGTTTATGCATTGCAATAAGTAATGTTTGTTTATTAATTCGTCTTTGCAAAGACACAAAAACATGACTTATTATATTTCTGAAAATTGAAACAATTTGACGCAAACATTTAGGCAGTTGACATAGAATCAATCATAACTTGATTTAGGCTGACGGACACGACTTCCCTCCTGTTGCTTCCCTGGTGCAACATTTTCATAGTCATATGTTTGAATATAATCCCCAAATTTTTAATAATCAAATTTCTGTACCCGGTTGTACCTACATTACATGTATATGTCACTATAGATCAATTTAACATGCATGAATTGAGTTAAAAATGAAAGAGAAGTTCATGGAGCTTAGGTCACAAACTAATATGCACAATTTAAAAATTCGGCCCCCATGGGAAAATCAAAATTCTAAAACCTTATTACGCATCTACATATAGTGTATGACAATATTTTATGAAATGAAATACATAAAATAAAGATGAAAGAGGAGTTTAAGTCACAAGGAAGTGTGGAGGAAGTACAAATGGACGGAAGCACAGACGGACAGAAGAAACATGGAGGCGATAAAGATATCCCCGAACTTTCTGTGGAAGTGTGGAGATAATAACATTTACATCAGTGAGGTATTTATTTGTTTGTGACCATTTCCCTGTTATATCACTGAGAATAGACTTAAAATTTCTTAACCACATAGCTATAGACTGAAGCACATCATAACGTTGATCATTTTACAGAGAGCTTATTGGCCACGTGGTAAAACTATCGGCGGAACAAGCGCTATAAATAGTATGGTTTATATGAGAGGCAGTCGCCATGACTTCGACGAATGGGAAAGGAGAGGTGCTAAAGGATGGGCATACAAAGACGTTTTACCGTATTTTCTGAAATCAGAACAAATATTGAGTCATACTCTGGCAAAGTCAGGTAAAACAGTTTTTAATGAGCATTTGCTACACAGATCCAGCTGTAAACTAAAACGTAAATCAATTCAAAACAAACCATATTTACATTTGGGAATTACAGGTATTTTGCTCCCCAAAGAGTTTGAAACCAAATTTTACTATCGGAAATTAAAACAAAAAACTGAGAGTTAAAAATGTACGAATGTAAAATGGCTTCATAGTGAAATAAAATTTATATAAAGGAAACCTTTGCACGTACACATGAAGATAGTCTTAGAAGGAGACATTTGTAAATGTTTTAGAGAAGATTTGACAGTATCAATGTGCAAGAAAAAAAGTCTTGTTTGGTTTATTGGGGTTCTACTTTGCCATGTATACGCCACCATCAGCGTATTTGGCTATATCATGACGGCAAGTTTATTAGCTGTAGGGGAATGCCACCGGCCTACTGCGGAAAAATCCTTGGTAATCCTTAAGACGAGAGTCGAATGTACCTCACCACGAGCTGGATGCGAACTCACAACCTCAGTATACTATCATTAGTAGATACGAAGAACTACCCATACCTCTCGGTCACCGAATATTTCATGATCATGTAGATGTATTTCAAAATAAATCTTACGGTGCCATGGAAAATTGTTGAAAGCGGCATAACATATCATTTGAAGAATGTTTAGAAGTTCATAAAAAAACCTCTTGGTATTTAACATAATATATTATCTGATGTGTCTTTTCAGTGCGAGATTTTGATTCAGTGAGTCAAATATTTAATACATTTTTTATTAACTGTTTTTTTTTAAATTTTAAATTGCATGTAGAATTCCATTCCGATTCGGGTCCACTTCCAATACAAGAGACGGGATTCACGCCTGTAGTAGATGTATTTTTGGAAGGTGGAAAACAGCTTGGATATACTGTTCATGATTGCAATGGTAACGAAGGCGAAAACATAGGTACATTTGTAGATGTATTACTTTAAAGTTCGTAAATTACGGCGTGAAATAGTAGTAAGCAAAGACGTTTCATGCATGAAATAAAATATATATTTTAGAAGTTGGAAACGATGTATTTAAACGTTAGGGAATAGTCACGTGAAAACATGAAACGATCGTACCTCGTGCTTTTTTCAATGGACGGCCGGTTCATCAAATGTGCCGCTTTACTAGAAAGTTTATATGTAAATGTATAGTGGGTAACATCGTACAGGGAATAACTGAGTCTCTGAATTCGAATATCTGAAATGTAAAAGCACACATTCTTGAAGTAATACAATGTTCAATTTGTGGTCAGTTGTTGTTGATTTTCAGTTACTAGTATTTGAATTGTAACACTAGAAAGAATGTATGTGCAGATTACAAAAAATCGGTAACTTCATGACGTATGTTTGATGATATCAAAATAGATGAATTTTAATCTGTTCTATGATAGTGTTGTTATTTGCCTATCATATGATTAAAAGTCAAATAATGGTCAAAATATTTTTGTGATAAAGAAAATGCAAACCGGGATATTATGAATGTGAAAGTTTTTAAGCATTTATAGTTTCCATTCATTGAGAGGATTTTTGCATATGGAGTGTTTTTTCGACGTTCCACTGTCCAGTTAAGCGCCACCAACACCCCCCCCCCCCCCCCCAAAAAAAAAAAAAAAAACAAAAAACAAAAAACAAAAACAAAACAAAAACAAAAACATAAAAAAAACAAGAAAAAAAAGAAAAAAAAAAAAAAACAAAGTCGACCTCAGGGGAACAATTAAACCTTCATCTTGCTAAGGAACAAAAGGTACATTCATTTTATCGTCGTATTATTTAGTGTTTGTAATATTGTACTATTTCCTCATCATATATTATTTGCTACAGAGTTACCTTTTTTTTTTAGGATTTTGTAGATTACAAGGATACTGTGGAAATGGTTTCCGTTCATCAACCGGAAGATACTTTCTTTTACCTGTAATGCACAGAAGTAATTTGGACATTGCCGTAAAGGCACATGTTACAAAGGTAAATATTTTGGTTTTTAGTGCAAACGTATAATTATCGGGAGCAGTAATAGTTCTCTCATGAAATTAATAAGTAAACATAGAATACCAGAAGATAACAGGCCTAAGGTTAATTTGTTAAAAATTGTTTTACATAAAAAATAAGATTCATTCAATTATTATGAACTAACTTGAAATACATGTAGTCTGTATTACGTATAGCAACAACAATCAGTAACATACTGTTGAGGGATGTTACCTTATGTGTTAAGGTAATTACATGTAGTTGTTAAAGTTTGATAATGCATAAGCATTCGTGTGATTTGATATTTTAGTTTCTAATAACAACGGTAATTTCCTCGAAAAACATTAATTTGCGGGTTCTATGAAATGGGTCGGTAATGTAGCAATGGGGATGTATTTGCAAGATCACATGTCAAAGAAAATGCTTGCTATGATACAAATTCTGTTTTCCCAGATATACATGTGTTGTTTTAAAGATTTACTTTCATTTTCAGATATCAACATATTATTTGTACAAGTAGAATAATTGCCTTGATTACATGATGGTAACTTTTCAGATTATGTTTCAAGAAAAACGAGCTGTTGGTCTGGAGATAGTACATGAAGGTACCAAGAAGATTGTAAACGTCAACAAAGAAATTATTCTTTCAGCAGGCGCCATTGGGTCACCACAAATTTTAATGCTTTCTGGAATTGGCCCGAAGGAACATCTTGCGTCACTTGGTGTAAGTTGGTGTCAATAGTATATTCCTCATTACCTTTTGTTTGACAATACAAGACAAGACAAAATACTTTATTCACTCAGACACCCCGATACGTGTAAAAGAGGACAAACACAAACAGTTACAGAAATCAGATGACACACAAGTCAGATGACACAATAATAACATAGCCACAGTTAGGACTATAATAAAACGTACACATGTAAGCAAATAATAAATTATATATCTACTTTATTATAGGTACTTAAATATTTTCTTAAGAAAAATGGAAAGTTTTTTTATATAATGGAACATTGCAAATAGATAACAATCCTTTCATTTTTGATAAGCTTGGATTTATGGTAAAATAAGATGGTATGTACGTTTCCCGTAATTGTTTAATATTGTCATGACTACAAACAAATAAATAATGAAATTAGTTTCCTATATCATTTTTGCACAAATGACAGACTCTATTTTCTTTCGAAATTCCCGACCATCTACCCGTTTCAATTGGAAATTTTGCGACTTAATTTAGAAATATTAATTCTCTCTCCTTGGTTTAATTTCAACAAGTAAGCCTCTAAGCAAAAAGTATTTTTGTGACTTGTCTTTTTATAGTATTTTAGTTTAATAAATCACTATAATGATATTTTACTATGATAAGAACATACATTGAAATTAGAAGGAAATCAAATATGGCAAGGGTCAATTTATATAAAAGTAAAGACAATGAGTAATCTGATTATTAAATATTTCTTCGGTTGTTTCAGATAGATGTAGTTGCAGATCTCCCAGTTGGAAACAATCTTCAAGATCATATGATGTTTCCGGTTGCAATCCCTATAAATCAGTCCCTCTCAGTTCCTCCGGAAGAGCTTTTTGGTCTTTGGTCACAGCTGAAATACACATTATTTAATTCAGGTGCATGTTAAACAATAATAACAGCGTCAGTCTATAAATTCTGATCATGGTCTATCATTTTCTTCTGAACCACACATAGTAGGCACTTATAACTCATATTTTGTCTTAAACGGTCATCCAGGTCTTGTTTATTCTTACTTCATCTTGATTTTCTTCAGAACCATATTTTCAAACAAAACCAAGGTAATAAGATCAAACCAAGACAGGTATCGAATTTTATGCATGTAGTCTGTTTTGTACCCCAGAGGGTCAGAATAGAGGTTTTGGTACTCATAAAATCGGTCTAACTCCGACACTGTTCAGAGTCTGTACCAGACCCTCTGCTTTTTTGATAGGCTTGCTTTGTGCTATTTTGTGTTACTTTTTGTCAATATTTCTGTCAGTTTGATGGTGTTTATTGATTATTTTTCATTGTTGACCTTTTTGACCTTTCCTGTCATCCGTTTTATCATTTATGTTGCCCCGCACTCTTTCAAGAGCGCTGAAGACAATTATAGATAAAATTAAACATTACACAATTCATTATTTCCTTTTATGAACTGTTTTTAACAATTTAAAAATGCTAGGCAATTTATCTAGTTTTGGTCCTTTATTTTGATTTTGTCTAACACTTAGAAATTTTGAAAATAAAAGTAAACAAGATAAAACTGGCTTTGTGAGGGCTATATTATATGGATACTCACCATGAAAGAAACGATGCATACTCACCATGAAAGAAAAACAACAAACAAGTTAAATCTATTTAGTGAAGTCCTAACCACAAACTTCACTGGTGAATCCAAAGATTTTGAACAGAGGTCGTTGGAAAGATCTTACATATAGATTAACACTTGTGTGCTGCAGTTCTTGATAATTCGCAGTGATTTACTTCGCAGAAAAAGCGCGTTGTAATTGTATGTTTTTTGGAATATTTTAATCTTTTTAAAGGTCACCTATCTTCCAATGCGTTCCGAGAAGCTGGAGCTTTTGTTCGAACTGATCCGAACGACCCTGATAAAGCCCCGGATGTACAATATCAGTTGCAGACAACAACTACACAGTATCATGAAAAATTCGCATTCACAAAGTTTTTCAAAAAAGAGGTAAAATATTTCAATAAAAATATTACTATATTAGCATCTAACCAAGCTTTTTTATCTTTTAAAGCACTGTTAAATATTTACCCATTAAATGGTACGCTACACAAGTTTTGAATCTGTATGTTTTTTCCTAAAAGTTACAAAATAGATTTTATTCAAAAATAGAGATCACATTTACATTTTATTTTTGGATTACACCATGTTGCACCTATTACATAATTTTGAAAATGTCAAGCTCACATCTTCTCATAGTAAGATTTCAAAAAGAAATAAAAATTCACAAAATCCAAGCTAAAAGAGGCAAAATATTTTAATAGATGGATTTATATGAAGATTGTTTATCAAAACACCTTCTTTTATCAAATAATATCAACTAAGAACTAAAAGAAAATTGCAATTTTATGTAAAAAAAAAGTGCAGATTCTGATATCAATATCTTTGCATACATATGAAGATATCAACAATTTCGCCCCAGCTAAAAAAAAAAAAAAAAGAACAAAAAGGTACGTTGGTTTTAAATTTTGTATTTCCATTTAAAATCTAAACTTATAATGTGATAGTTAATACATTTTGAAATTTCAAATGAGTTATAAGCAAGCAAAGCGAGCTATTTAAGGTAGAGGTGTCAAACAAATCTGAAGTAAGGTGTAAGGTGCAATCAAAGAAGTTTCAGAAACATAGACACTGCCATGCGAAATCTTGTTCATCCATTTGCCTCCTGCGTTATCATACGTGAACAAAATGAATTATTTATGGACTTACATCAACTTTTTAAAGTATTAAAATGTTAAGAAAATAAAAATAAAAATGAAAGAAACCAAGTGGAATCTAATCTGACAAAATAAAAAATATGAATACGCAAGTGTCACGTTTTCCCGCCACTTTCACCGAAAAGCAAAGTGAAAACCTTACACTTCGCTCGCTTTCCAGGTCATATATGTATTAATACTAGTTAAGTCTATATGGTTTTGGTATCAAAGAATTAAATATTTATAGAATATAGGACAGAAAGCTTTATATTAAGAAATTAAATAACTTTAATTATAATACATGTTTTGATTAGCATTTAACAATGTATAATGTGACACGTGGACATTTTTTCAATTATAAAAATATGGAAAAGTAATTCTTTTCAAAATATATTATAACTTTTCTGGTATTACAGGTAATGAAATATTTTAAAGAAATTGAAAAATCACAAACAAATATAGTATCGAGACTAACAATCGGAATGATGGCACCGTTACATCCTAAAAGTACAGGAACTATTCGGTTGAAATCCAAGGATCCATTTGATTACCCTTTGATTGATCCAGAGGCCTTAAGGGAAAAGGAAGACGTCAACACCATAATTCGAGGTACATACATGTACACAGGCAAAAATGCCACACACGTGAACATGCGTGACACATGCGTTTCGCATGTGTGTCACACGTATGTGTTAGAGACGTTTCATGCCACAAATGTGACACATGTTTGCAAAACGCATGTAATACACATGATTAACACATCTGATCATGAGATTCAGATGTGAATTTCATGCGTGAGAAACCACATCTGTGTTACATGCATTTTCAAACACATGCGTTTTTCAGATACATGTCATTACATGTGTGTGTCAAACATGTATTACATGCGTGGTAAAACGTACATGTCACGCATGTGACGCACCTGTGACACAAGCGTTTCCAGGTTCACGCGTGACACATGTTTGGCATTTTTGCCAGTGTATTGTATTTTTCGTCCATTAAATAGCCGTTGAATATGGTTAAGCGTTATTTTGATTTTTTCTCTCCGATCTCGATATCTCGAAATCGATCGATCGATCGATCGAGATCTAGATCGAGAGAGAGAGAGAATTATCTAGAAAGAGAGCTATGAAACAGAAAGTTTTTCATTCAGTTTCTCATTCAGTGTTGCATATGTTGATTGTTACATTTTATTTAAATATTTAATTTCTATATTTTAGTTTCGAGCCCTCTTAATGAGAAATAAATTTCTAAAATGTGGTCTCTGATAATCTGTATTCATTATCAGGTTTATTGCAGGTTTACGCTTAATGCAGAAGCTTGTGCAAACGGAACCATTTCAGCGTCTTGGGGCGAAATGGCCACATGATCATTTCGGACCTTGTAAAGAATATAAATTAGATACTGATGACTATTTGGAATGTATAATACGGTATATGGCTTTAACTAACTACCATCCAACATCAACATGCACCATGGGAAAATCAACCGACAAAAATGCTGTAGTTGGTCCAGAACTACGGTAAGGTCAAACAAGTCACAATTAGACATAGGATATACTTAGCATATAATTCATGTCTGAAAACATGGTAAACGACATTCTCACCTCTTCTCTGGCGCGGTAGTTTTAGGAAATTTTATTTAGTTTGCATAGTCTTTTGTTGGGCTATAACAATATAGAACAAATCTGAATACGACTGTCTGCCACCGGATAAACTCGTCATTTCCATATGCCTTTACGACGTCATTTACCAGTTTGTGATGCAAGACTGTATGCCGGGCACTAAGGGTTAAACTGACAAAGAATTACACAGGCGATTTTAAAGTTTCCTGTACCTAGATAATTTCAATGAGCACACTTAACGAAGTTAAATAACGTTACGCGCGATTGGTCAAAAGGTAGATGCATTTGTGAACGGTGCGAATTGATCGGTCTAAAAGCAGTGGATGATAAGGCCTCGTGCAGTGGGAGATGAGGTTGCGTGAATCGATCGGGTCATCTCACACTGAAAATTGCCATTTATGGAAGAAATTATAAATATTTAAGGACCCCTTTCGTGACTTTCACCAATTTAGCAGAGGTTAAATCACAAGAAATGCGCCGGTATGTAAAAAAGTCCCAATACACGTTGTCTCTTTTCTACTAATACTGTAACGTGTGTTTAGCATGTTAAGTCATAAAATAATGTGTTTATTTAAACAATTGCTAATGTTTGTATCCTACAGGTACCACAATTGCACGTTTCCATCTAGTGCATCCCTTCCGTTGTTTACCTTGAAATACAAATGACAATCAATAAATGTATTATTAGGTTTAAGCCAATACGATGTTAATTGATTGACTTTTACTCCCATGTATGTATGTATATTCATATTAATTAGCAAAAGTGGTCTTGAAAATCTTCCGAACAATATCTGTAGTTTGACTCACCATATTTCTTCCAAATGAAACAACCACATGCAATATAGGCTGTTGCACATGCGTGGATAAGGTTAACACAAACCTTTCTCTAGATCTCCTTATCTTAAAATTAAATATGCAACAAAACGGATAACAGGAAGGAAAACCGTGGGATGCCAAATGACACATTCACCAATCAACTGGCCGTCAGACAACAAATAACACAAAGAGCACACATCTAAACATAGAAAGAACAAAGAACCAGAATAGTCTGACTGGTAAAGATTCATTGAGACAACATGAATAATATAATTATATTAATAAACCGGAATTACACAGAAGACATCTTAGAGTAAATAGGGTGTAATCCAAGAGACCAATCAATATGAATTAATTTGATATTGCGTCCACTATACTGCAATTATAATTTGCATTTTGGAATTCGAATCGATTCAAATCAGCTTATCTAATATAAGAAATTGTATTACGTATTCGAATTCGCCGTATCAAAGACAATACATATCCTTAATGCATATTGGATAATGCAGTGAAGATAATAATTATATGCGCTTCTGTAGGTGGTACAAGAGTGAAAACACATGAGACCGTTTTCGATATGAATTCACCTACATTTTTGATTCATAATTAATGTACATGCAAATAAAAAAAAGTATAACAATGAGAATAATCTGCATTGTAAGTCGTTAATTTGTTATTGTAGGGTGGTTGGTATTGAAGGACTAAGAGTAGCCGATGCGTCCATCATGCCATTTGTTACGGCAGCCAATACAAATGCAGCAAGCATTATGATTGGAGAAAAAGCAGCCGACATAATCAGAGGATTGAAATATGAAAATTTTCAAAAATAAATTATGTATTCTTTAATCTAAAATAAATGATATGTAAGTGCACAAGGTCTTTGCGCAAATATATAGACGGAAAGATAATATAAATGTTTTGAGTGGATTCAAGCAGAAGAAATTATGTTAAGATGAGATAGACGAATTACCAGTATTATGTTAAAAACAGTTAACATACACTATGATTGTCTAGTAAAAATAGGTAAAGTTGTGGTTAATGTTTGATTATATGTATTTTATTTGTTTGCTTTTAAGAAATGTTGATTAATAATACACTCATTTCATTGGACTTTGTTTAAAAATAATTCAAATTGATTCCTTTATACTTTCCTTTTTTCCTGCCTGTGTTTCATTTTTTAGCTCACCTGACCCAAAGGGTCAAGTGAGCTATTCTCATCCCTTGGAGTCCGTCGTCCGTCATCCGTCGTCGTCGTACGTCGTCCGTCCGTCGTCGTTCTTTAACTTTTACAAAAATCATCTCTGAAACTACTGGGCCAAATCGAACCAATATTGGCTACAAGCATCATTCGTCTATCTAGTTTAAAAAATGTATCGGATGTAACCAACATGGCCGACATGGCTAAAATAGAACATAGGGATAAACTGCAGTTTTTTTGTTATATCTCAAAAACTAAAGCATTTAGAGCAACACTAAGAGAATCAAAATGTTTCATTAATTTTAAGGAAATTTTGCAGCTTTAGGTTATCTTGAATATTATTATAGATTAAACAAACTGTAAACAGCAAAAATGTTTGACAAAGTAATATCTACAAATAAGTCAACATGACCAAAATCATTGATTGACCCCTTATAGGAGTTTTTCTCTTTAAAAACGGCATCCAGCATAAACCTTCCTTTACAGATCTTCTCCTCTGAAACCATTGGGCCAATTGAGGCCAAACTTTGGTGGAATGGTCCTTGGATGGCCCCCTTCTAAAACCATTTCCGGCATCCCCGACTTCAAACCGACATGGCTGCTGTTACTAAAAATAGAAAAAAGGGGGATGAATTTCAAAAATCTTCTTCTATGAAACTACATGGCCAATTGGAACCGAAGTTGGCAGTAATGGTCCTTAGGAGGTTCTCTTTCAGAAATTTGTGCGATGATCCGGATTGTCAACCAACATGGCCGCCACATCCGAAATTAGTTTAACATAGGGCCCTATGGGATTATTCATTGAAAAATCTTATTGTCTGAAACCACTTGACCAATTGGAACCAGACTTTATAGCAATGGTCCTTAGATGGTCATCTTTCAGAGATGTGTTAGATGACCCGGACTGTTAACCAAGATGGCCGCCACCAAAGTCTTGTCTGGAACAACTTGGCAGCAATGGTCCTTAGGAGGTCCTCTTTCAGAATTGTGTCCGATTTCGTGGACTGTGAACCAAGATGGCCGCCACAGCCGAACTTAGTTTAACATAGGACCCTATGGTAAATTCACTAAAACAACTGCTTGTCTGAAACCACTAAGCCAATTAGAACTAGACTTGATAGTAATGGTCCTTAGATTGTCCTCTTTCAGATATTTGTCCGATGACCCGGACATTTAACCAAGATGGTCGTGACAGCCGGACTTAGTTTAACATAGGGCCATATGGGAAAATTCATTGAAAAATCTTCTTGTCTGAAAGCACTTGACATATTGGAGCTATGCTTGACAGCAATGGTCCTTAAGAGGTCCTCTTTCAGAAATATGTCCGATTTCGTGGACTGTGAACCAAGATGGCCGCTACAGCCGAACTTAGTTTAACATAGGACCCTATGAGAAATTCACACAAAAATCTTCTAGTCTGAAACTATTAAACCAATTAGAACTAAACTTGGCAGCATTGGTCCTTAGCTGGCCCTCTTTCAGGAATGTGTCCGATCACCCGAATTGTCAACCAATATGGCCGCCACTTAGCCAGTCACAGTGGAACAAAAGTTAGCAGAAATGGTCCTTAGATGTTTAGTCCTGCTCAAGGTGAAAAGTTAAATCCAGGTGAGCGATACAGGCTCTTGAGAGCCTCTAGTTCTACATGTAGGTACAAATATAATGTTCATAGTTAATTTAAATGCTTAAATTCTTCTTGTATTAGGACATTCAAAGAATAATCTTATTATCTAATTTAACGACTGTCTAATCACAGCAGCATGTTCAGTCAGCAGTTCATCTTAACTGTGTATTTTAAAAAAAATTATTTAAGTTTTTTTTCATATTTTTTTTTCAGTTAATGTTTTTGATATGGTTTTATTTAGATTTTACGAAACTTGACCTTTGCCGATTTACTTTTTTCCTAGTATGAGCTTACAAAAAAAACCCTCAGTGTTGAATATTGGTTATCTGTCAGTATTTAATTTAAGGTATCCGGACCATAAATGACCTTAGATCCGGATATTCCATGAAAGGTAATAGCACAAACCTTGGTAATTATATACCCAACTTATTTTCATGGACGCTGTACAAGAAAAACGAGATGTGTTTCAATTTGTCAAAGACACACATGTATCTAAATAATGCATAATTATGTTCTATTATGTTCTGGATACCTTAAAGGAATTTCTGTAGTTCGGTTGTGGCGGCCATCTGGGCCCACAGACGTCTAAGCCAAAAACACAAGTCTGAAAGATTACCATCTAAGGACCGTTGCTGCCAATTTTGGTTTTAATTGGTCAAATTGGTCAAGTTGTTTCATACAAAAAAAATTATTTTAATATTTACCATAATGGTCCTATTTTGAAATAAGTTCGACTGTGACTGCCATTTTGGTTGACAGTCCAGGTTATTGAGCACAATTCTGAAAGAGAACCATCTAAGGATCATTGCTTCCATGGCTGAAATGGCTTTGTCATTTCAGACAAGATTTTAAAATAAATTGGCTATAATATCCTACGCTGAACTATCGGTTGCGGCGGCCATCTTAGTTGACAGGTATGACAATTCTGAAATGGAATATATAACGACCATCACTGTAAGGTCTGGTTCCGATTGGCCAAGTGGTTTCCGATAAGACAATTTTTAAATGAATTGTCCCATTGAGTCCCATAGGGTCATATGTTAAACTTGGTTCAGCTGTTGCAGAAATCTTGTTCTACAGTCCAGGTTATAGGGCACAACTCTGAAAGAGTACTATCTAAGCACTGTTGCCAATAAGTCTGGTTTGAATTGGCAAAGTGATTTCATACAAGAAGACGTTTAAATGAATCCTTCGATAGCATCTTACGTTAAACTTTGTTCGACCGTGATAGTCATCTTAGTTGACAGTCCGGGTAATTGGACGAAATTCTGAAAGATTGCCATCTAAGGACCATTGCTGCGTAGTTTAATCACGAATTGATGGACCGTTACAGTGTTCAAATATCTAAGATGATGTTGGACCTGTTCCCACTGTCGTAACATATCATGTGCCTCCACCGATTTGTGACTTCCAACGGATTGACTTTGTTGAACCTCACGACGGATTCACTCCTGGTTTTTATAGGAGTTCGTGCTGTTCACTGTTTTTTTCAGTTTTCAGTGTTTATTTGTTGTGCTTGTGGTTGTTCTTTTATCTTCCCGGGCTTGTCTGACCAATGGATTTCGTTTTTTCATTGCTCCCTAGGTGTATTTGTCCTCTTTAGTCCAATCGATCAATTAGTTTCCGTCCGGGTCATCGGAAAGGTCATCAAACATACTTCTGAAAGAGGACCAACTAAGGATCATAACTGCCAATTCTGGTTACAATTGGTTAGGTGGTTCAGACAAGATGATGTTCTAAGTTAGTCTGATGTGGCCATCTTGGATTTCCGATTGGCATCAAAGTAACAACACTTGTTAGAATCTTTATAGAAACATACATGTAAATTTTCGGTTCAATCGGGTGAATCGTCCATGAAAACCAATCAGAAATTAGAATAGGATATTTCGGCTATGTACTTGACAAATCGGCAATAAAGTAACAATAGTTGGACATGACTTTATATGGAACACTCCTGCTAAGTTTGATTAAATTCTGTTCAGTGGTTCTAAAAAAGAAGATTAAAATGTGAACAGCTAACGAATGAACGAGGAACGCCAAGTGATGGCAATATCCTACAATGGCATATGGATATGTCAGCCAGTGAACACTACACGAAATTATTATTAATAAATCATATAAGTTGTCTAAACTCACCCTAGAAGAACGTGTAACAATTATACACAAAATACGAGAATTCATACAATACTTTCATCATTTTAAAGCGACCAGGAAGATGGACGGACAACATGTATAATTGGAGAATTTACTGACACGCAAAGGAATTTAAAAACCTCAAGAAATGTCTCCAATCGGAAATGTGTTAAGAAATCGGCATTGTCTAATACATGTACTTAATGTTTTGCGTTTTAGATTCGCTCGAGACTAAAACCACAACAATCATCCAAATGACACATAACAGACTAAAAATAGAAATATAACCATTGAAATAAAACTCCAATCAAGGTCAAGATTGCTTGATTCAATTGAAACCTCATGCTTGTCTTGCTTGTAAAGTAAAACATTTGTATAAAACCGAAAACTTTCAACACTTTTGAATATAGCTGCTTTTACCCGTTAATTTTTTTAACGGATTAACGTGTGATCATGATTGTATGATTGGGAACATACTGTGTCGAAATATACTGAACAGGAAAAGAAATGTCGCAACTTAAAAACATTTATTATATATCCTATAATAAGAAAATACTGATGAGACGGGCTGATTTAGGTCAGCTATATACATTTCAAATTGCGATTGGCTAAATTAAGGTCAGCCTCGAGCTCGGTATCACCCTGCAATAAACTTAAAAGCGCTCCAGCTTAGCGAAAGGATGTTCGACACAATAATATGACAAAACTGTTTGCGATGAAAAGAAATGGAACGGTCATTTTCATTGATCGATTCAACCATTCGACCTCAAATAATGGTCTGATAAAGCCGCTAAAGCCACTCTATAATTTTTCCGATTTTGAAAATTGGTCCCAATCTAAAACTGTATTGCAGTACAAAGAGTCGGGATAATTCAGCATTCCCCCGCATATTCAGGACGAGATGTTTTCATGTGACCCGAATTATGAACTTATATTGACATGCTTTGTGGAATTTACATGTACATACAAAATCAGGTTGCAAATATACATGCAAAAGGTTATTCATATCTGGTTTACGGTCCTTCTGTTCTTAAAGGTTTCATATTTGTTTTTGAATTATAAGCAAACCCTAGGAAATTCAGTACAGAAACGGTAAGCGTACGCACCAAATTTGATATTATTTATTTTCTTGTTTTGAAATAAAATAATATCAAATAAATTCATTTTACATTATTTAAAAGTCATTTAGATTCATAGTCTGTAGGTTATGACGATTTATCGCATGCGCTGATAACACAATTATCACAGAAGTTTAGTGCTTTATGGCACTTTAAATAATAACGGGTATGTCCAACATAAGCGTTGACTGCAGCTACACATCTGCGATGCATGGAGTTGATCAGGCTATTGATAAATTGCACAGAAATATCCGCCCAGATTCTCTTGTGAATTCGGTCTTAGCTGCTCTGCATTCAATCGTGGCTGAATCTCGTTCCACATATTTCAATCGGGTTCAGATAGGCACTTAGAGGTAGCCAGGGCATGAGATTCACGTTATTCTGACGCAGAAAGTCTCTTGTGGCGCTGATTGTATGCGCACGCGCGTTGTTCTGCTGAAACGTCTGGTTTTTGTGACGAGCAAAATGCGGTACGACATGTGGTCTCACAACTTGTTCAATGTAACGAGCAGATGTGACTCCATTGTCTCTCCCTAGACCAAGATTCTGTAAGACAACTGGTCAAAGTTGAGATCAATGTCAACCCATACCATGATTGTCGGACCTCCCCAAGCATCCCTTTCCATGATGCAGTTGTCGGCAAACCGTTCTCCTTGCCTTCACCATACTCTGGTCCTTCCATCTGCGACGGAGATGCAATATCGGCATTCATCAGAAAAGATGACGTTACGCCACTGCTGATTACGCAAATTTGTCTCTATAAAGCCCATCCAAGACGTTCTCTGCGGTGAGGAGGTGGGAGGACAGGTCCTCTTCTGTAGGAGGGTGACATCTCAGGTCATTGGAAGCCAGTCTACGGCGATTAGTATCAGCACTAATGGGTCGCTGATGAGTTCCAACAGTTTGTCGAGCAGTTTCTGTAGCTTTGGTATAAAACCGAATCTGCAGATGTCGGTGCATCATGAACCTGTGCTGGTGTTGTGTGGTAACATACGGTCGGCCGTCGGAGATCATTGACGCTGTTATTTGTGTTGTAGCGTTCACACAGA
This sequence comes from Mytilisepta virgata, assembly GCA_028015205.1. Classification (NCBI taxonomy): domain Eukaryota; kingdom Metazoa; phylum Mollusca; class Bivalvia; order Mytilida; family Mytilidae; genus Mytilisepta; species Mytilisepta virgata. The sequence continues at coordinate 30,408,551 of CM051511.1, read as the reverse complement.
CGCTCAATGGTCCAGCCACTACAGTTATTGGCTTGCAAAGCATGCGATCTTCATATGGCCTGTTCTCTCTGTTGTGGACTCAAACGTGTCATCGCTTCGTGAAACGGATACTGGCAATTAAAAACTTTTTCAGGGATTTTATACCTATTTCAATATCTGAAAATTACGAACATTTCGTTTTCAGATTTTTAAACAGAAACATTTTCTTTGTTTATTAAGATATTTCAGGGTCTTCAAGTTGGTTACTTATTCCTTATTCGTTATTCGCTACTAATTTGTTATTTATTCCTTATTCGCTACTTTTTCCTTATTTTTTTTAACTTTTTATAACATTCTTTGCTTTGATAATTTTTTTTCTTAATTTCTTGAGATATTTTGAAAGAAGCAAGTGTGCTAACCACAAATTAACCTTTTTCAGGGCGAAATCATTCTGTCAAACGTGTTTGTTTGTCGTCTCAACGCTAGACTATTAGGTCTTAATAACTTACCTTTTTTATGCCTTTATTCATTTCTTTTTTCCTCTGTCCTATGTAAGTTCTTAGTACTTCGGTGAGAATTTACCCTGTTAGCGCGTATGTACCCGTCTCCTTGCTGAACTGATACTTATTCGCTACTTATTCGTTCCTTATTCGTTTTTTATACGTTGCACTTTTTTAATGAGTTCTTTTCTTTTATTTTCTTGTCTTTGGTTTTAATTATGGGTTCGTAGAGGTAAAATTACCCTGTTGGAGCATATGTCCCCGTCTCCGCACTCAACTGATATCCTGTTAATTATGCGATACTTATTCGTTCCATATGCTTTTAATATGTGCCCCTTTTTAATGATTTCTTTTCATTTATTTTCTTGTCGTTGGTGTTAGATATGGGTTCGTAAAGGTGAAAGTACCCTGTTGGCGCGTATGTCCCCGTCTTCGCGCTCGACTGATACCCTGTTACTAATTCACTACTTATTCGTTCCTTATTCTTTATGTATGCGATGTAAATTTTTAATGATTTCTTTTCTTTTATTTTCTAGTCTCTGGTGTTAGTTATGGGTTCGTAGAGGTTAAATTACCCTGTTGGCGCAAATGTATCATTCCCCGAGCTCGAATAATTACAGGATATCAGTCGAGCGCTCAGACAGTAATAATTCTGGAATGATCATAATATACGATGTGTAATTCAAACTTCTACCGTATTCTAGAAGTTTCCCTTCTACAGTCTTCTATAGATTTCCGTCACAACCATATATACGGACATAAAAGTTAGACTTTCAGATCAGATCAGACATTAACATTCTTGTGTTCTCAGATTTTGGATTGACACTTTTATTTATGTTACACACATCATACTACATTGTGACTTATTGGACATAATATTCTGTTTGGATTCCCGCAACAGTGACGAGAAGAATTCCGGATGAAGAAAAGACAAGGGTCGGACATATATATTTTAAACAGTTAAGTTGACATTTCATTTTGTATAATATTTCTTTTAAACTTGTGTATAATATATCTTGTTAAATTTTATTATTGATTTGTGTCTTTTGTTGGCTACAATTAAAAGGTGATTTCTGGTCGTAACAGTACATATGCGCTAACCCGGTAATTTTACCTCCATGAACTCATAACTAACACCAGAGACAAGAAAAGAAATCATTAAGAAGGGTCAACGTATGAAAAGCGAATAAGTAACATGGTACGGGTCGAGCGCGAAGAAGAGTGCATACGTGCTAGCAGGATTATTTCAACTCGACGAACCCAGAACTAACACCAGAGACATAAAAAGAAAAGTAGCCAATAAGTAACAGGGTATCAGTCGAGCGCAGAAACTGGTACATACGCGCTAACAGGATTATTTGAACTCCACGAAACCAAAACTAACACCAGAATAAGTAACGAATATGGAGTAAGGAATAAGTACCCAACTTGACGACCCTGAACTATCGTAATAAACAAAGAAAATGTTTCTGTTTAAAATATATGTGTTGATTAACATGCAACTTAAACATTAGTCACATTTGTGGTTGACACACTTGCCTCTTTCAAAATATCACAAAAAGTCGTTAAAATTAAGACTATTCAAAGCGCATCGCTGCATATCTCCACGCTACTCTTGTGTTTTTGAAATCCATACAATCCAATCTAGTTCTGTTGCTGTAGTGATTCCAAATACATATGGTTGCTAATTAGAAATCACAAATAAAGTTGTCTTTCAGGAAATTTATTAAAATTGGAATCACATATTTTGAAATTCGACTGATCTAGATTAGTCTTAAAGCTAATATGATTAAAAAATATATATCTATAATACTAAATTTACGAATTAGCCGAATAGGCGGCAAAACGCGTGGTTCAAAATAAACGATGTATGGTTCAGATTATAAAGGTTATTATCAGATTTGACAATCTGCATTTATAAATTTAAACTGCAGTTTTGTTTATGTGCAAATGGAATTTGCATGGACTTTTCCGATATGAATTCTCCCAACATATCCCTTAGAAGGTTCTCGAATGCATCATTTTAACACATTGATTTAAATAAACAATTATGCACATATTTTAAATGTATTTTTTTTTAAATTACGGAAGAAGAATAAAACAAATTTAAAACATTCTCCTTCGAGTGGGATGTTTCCGCTTCATGTATTCAGGATTGTTTTTTCTACCATTATGCAATTTCTCCTAACTATAAACATTATGAACTTTGAAGATTATGAAGAAATAAGGCAAAGTTCAGAGGAATTCCTAACTTAGTTGGTTTTTGGATTGCTCGGATGTTTACTTTGCACAAAATGATAAAACCAACCATTATCCATTTTTACATTATTTGTCGTGTGACCTGTCTAAATATATCTCTACCATACAATTCCCTGTTAGCCCTAGATAAAAATATTTTTAACAAATGGTCATCTTTATTATTAATGACGAAATGTATCTCGGACATCTTTATAAATGTGGACAGCACAAGCAGCCACACACTAAAAATGCTTTTATCGTCTATTGGATTTATTTGTGAAATTAAGCCTCGCTTGCCCTGATAACAATGAACAATTGGAACAATTATTTTCCAAAAATATGCTCTACTTAACTCACGGCATCTTTTCATCCGTCACTAAGGAAATGTTTATTCATATTCTTTTTCATATTTATTCTGAATGAAAAAGGTAATTCATTATGAAATGTGTATTTAATGAAAGCTTTTCATCAAGTTCCAGTTCAGAATTAATTGTAACATAAAAATATTGACAATTTATGTGGTTGTATTTTCGTCATAGATTTTGACTATGATGGAACCTTAAGGTAAATTTTGATAATTCTACGTGGCATACAGTCTACTTCATCAGTGGATACATCTTCGGTAGTAACGAACAACCGTATGACAATAAGGTCACGTTGACCTACATTTCACGCTTCACTGACTTTGGTTAAAGTTTGCATTAACATCCATTTCTGGAATACTACAGCATATATAGACATGAAACTATCAGTTGATACCACCTACTTGACAGGAAAGTTTATGGGAAGCCTGCCACAACATCCACATTGAGTTCCTGTTCCACGAATGCCATGGCCGCAAAAACTTTTTAAAGTCAATATGGCCACCACAAAAAAAATGCTTATTTTCACGCGCTCGCGCGGGTTCAATGTCTAGTGGTTACTAAGTAGAAATCACAAAATTATAAAAGTATTTCTTGAGTCTCTTTTATGAAGATTGGAATCATATCCCTTATAGATACTAAGAAACAGACCTAATTAGGAAAATGTTAATACACAAAGAACACGGGCCCTTTTCTCCTGACATTGTTTCATATGATTATTTTACCTGTTTAGCTTTATGTTTAAATGTACAGATACTATATTTAAAACGAAAATTGTGTGACATCCTGTGTTTTTCTTTTACCTCGCCACCAATCAAGGTAATACATATATTAGTTTATAAACACTTTATGATGACAAAACTCCGTTGAAATAACTGAGATATTGCTTTTGCGATACAATGCAGAGGTCAACGATGTTGTTACTGGTATTATATTTTGCATAAAATACATTGAAGTATTAAATGGACAAGGACATTTCGAAATACCTACAAACTTGTGCGCCACAGAAACTAAATCAAAACGTCAGTTTCGAGATCCAGCTCAAACCGGAAAACATCACGTGATTTTGTGGTCACATGATTTTATGTTAGGGCAAGGTCACTTCCGGATTCCATTGAATTATTGTAAACAATACTTATTTTGGCTATTTTGACCCGATTTGCGTCTTAATCGACATGGATCCTAGAATTCAGCCATCTCATCATAAACCGGAAGTTTACATGCCCTAACTGTGTTTCTAACCACGTGACCTTTGTTTAAACTAAACACGGACTCGATACGGAATAGATACAACTCGAAAACAACGTATTATGTTTTGAAATATTTTGAAACATGGATACTGTTGACGAAACATACAGTTTTAAAGTTTGAATAAAACGGTGTAATAATGGTCAGGGCATAATAATGACAACCTGGTATCCATCTTAATAATAGTTAACATAAGTTTGAACAGGTTGGAAAAGGTTTCATATGCAATTATTTTGACAATATTGTGTATTATTTTGTAATATTTTTTTTATATATACTTTAAATTGTAAATGAGGGACTCAGGGAAGATTAGTTTGTACTAACTGTGCTACCCTCTTGAAATAAAGAATTATTATTATTTTTATTATTATTATTAGTCAGAGAATACCAGACAGACTTACTAGATTTGTAGAATTTCTGCCTCAATACATTACATATTGCCACTGCGCTTAGGGACTTTCAAGTACTAGTGTTCAAGTTGTGTCAGTGAATTTGTTCTAGCATGGCCTTGTTTAGATGTTGATTTGTAGCAAACACAGCACAGTGGCTTCATCGTGGTAATTAACATTTGCTTCTTTACACGATTATGATAAGATGATTGATGTTATCAAAAAACCCTATAGTCCATTTTCCCTAAAATTTACTCGTGTAAGCACAGTAATATAAACAAACTTGGGGAAGAAGTTGCACATAGGAACGAGTGGAATCTTGAATTTATTTTGTGTTAAAAAAATTGTTAAAATTAATAAATTCTAGGTAGGGAAAATTAAGAAAGAAAGCTTTTGGGTTTTTTAATAAAAGGATGATTACGAAATGTTTGTATTTGGTAAATGATCGGGTATGATGCAATTATTGCTGTTTTTTACTGATTTTGTTGTTTAGTTTATGTACTGAATGAGCTTTAAATTAAATGTATTACCATTTAAAGTGTTTCCTCTTCTTCAGTTTCACAAAAATCTTCTAAACACACCTGCACGAGCTTTTTTTATTAATTACAGGTAAAAAATATGTAACATGCTTTCGATAAATATTCGGTAAAGAATGTGGCGATTTAGTTTTCAGTACTTCGCAGTCAACATTGTCAATTTTACTTAAAAAAAATTACGAATTTTCATGAAGACTTAAAACTTTACAGCAGCCAAGTTCTCAGGTAACAGAAACCTATGATGTTCCTCGTATCGAACATAGGAAGTGGTGATTATGAACAGGTAAATGTTTACAGTGTGCCTTTCAAATAAAAATTTACTATGCATTCGCCTGGTTGCAAGAAAAAGAAATACATTATATTGAACTGTTTGATGTTTAAGGATGTTCGCTGGTCATGTTTTTGAATTTTTGTCAGATGTTCAGAATCATCTGGTTTTATCCATCTGAATGCAATAAATTATTTTTACCGCAAAAACTCATTTTTCTTTTCATAAATATTTTGCATGCAGAATAATAAGCCATTTGTAAAAATCTATAAAATTCTTGTTATTATTTAGAAATTCTTGGTTATTATTTTTGAAAAAAAAACTTGTAAATGACAAAGCTATGTAATATCCAGAGAGCATATTTTCCCCACCAAATTTTTAATGTTTTATATCTCGAAGCATATAATTTTTTCCGCTCTTTTAGTTCCTTTATTAATCCACTATCAATATTAACCAGTGTTAAGAAAAGCTTGTTATTTTGAAACTAAGCAGCGAACATCCTTAAAATGTTATTTTCATCTTGATCGAACGAATCCAAGAAATTATTTTATTAGTTTATCTGTCGACAATTTTTATACAGTATTTGATGCATTGTGAAGTTTCAGAAGAGGCACTTTGTAAATACCTCCACGTATATTTGCTATTTACAACAAAGTATGTCAGACTTGCATTATTGCCAGTTTGTATTGTCTTTCTGATAACTCGAAAAAGAATGAATATGAAATTATTATTCCGGTTTCAGATAATTTCTTCAGATAACCATCTGTAACATTGAATTATTAACCTTTTAAATCATTATCTTCTTCAGATAACTGGGGTATAGTTTCAATGCCATTAACATTGTTTTCAGAGTTTTTTTCTCCAGTTTCCTTGCAGTTTGGGGAAATTGTAGGATAATCGTTTATTACGGATTCAGGACAAGTTGCACAATCTTCCGAAACTTGGCAAGGTTGAAGATCGGTTTTATGTTGCTTATTGTGTGACTGAGATGATGTATCCATATTTTTTTCTAATTCATTTTTAAGGGATGTAGGTTGTATCCCATCTTGTGATTGTTTTAAATCGAGCAAATGTTCACATGTCTGAATATCAACCACTTTAATAGTTTGTAAATTATCAAAATTTTCGTTTAAGGTTTCCATTAATAGAGCGTTTCCTTCTTCAGTCTTCGGTATGTCCGATAGTTTTTGATCTGGACAAGAATACTCTGGATCTTCTCTTCCATTTGCATTGGACAAAGATTGGTAGGTATGTGAATATTTGTGGTCGTCCTCCGAATCATCTTCCTCAGAATCTGATATTTCATCATCTCTATGAATAATTGCTTCTGTTTTTTCAGTCGTATTATCAGTGTTCGGTTTTGTTTTAAGGGATGTGTACGGATTAAAATAAGCATCGGATAGAAAGTCTATATTTTCTCGGATTGATGACGTATCACTTGTTTGTGAAGACGCTTCATCCCCTGAACTGGTATTGATTTCGGTAGTACCCTTTGTTAATGGGTGAATGGGTGTCAGGTAATCTGATTCATTTTCGCATCTAGGCTTTTCACCACTAGCTGAACTATTAGATTCACTCAAAACATCTAGATAGTCATTGTCATTATGCTTTGTTTCGTTTTGTGGTTTGCTGTGTAAGCTATCAGAGTCGCCAATATCAATATAATAGTAATTGTTCAGTTGATTTGTTTTACTTTGAGCTGGAATAATATTCACCATTGCAGATTCATCTATTTCATCATATAAACTTTCTTTACTGCCTGTCATCAGTTTAAATTCATTCTTGGTCTTTGAACTGTCTGCCAAACTAACAAATTCAACATGGTTGTCCAATGATTTACTTGAAGATCTCTGTCGATATTTACAACACACCACCGTTAGAGTTATGAATAAAACCAAGATAATTGTCGACAGCGCGACCACAATAAGCTGTTGTTTTGTGAATGCTACAAAATAGCAGACAAATAATTCACAGATTTGGACTATCTAAATTTGTTGAAATTTGTTTTGAAAGTTTCTTTTAATTTTTTTCCAGTATACTAAATTAAACTTTATCGTTTTATAGTAATTTTTAATTCATCTCCGAGCATATTCAAATACTGATAGATTCTTCAAACGCAAAAGCGGCCTTGCGACACTTATCAATGTTTTATAACTAATTCATTTTATTTTATACCACGAAAACCTTGTAATTATCTATCCTGCAATAAAACTGATTGGAAGAAAAACACTGTGTTCTCTAGAAATTACTTTATAAATTATTGTCTGATTTTCCATTCATCAGCTGTTTCAGATAAACTTTTAGTTATAATATGAAATTATTTGTAAGTGTCGAATTTATAATATTTGACACATATGCCTATAAATACTGATAGTAGATTGCTGAAAAAAATAACGGTTATATCAATGATAATTTTATACCGTTTGGCAATCAGTGTCACAGAGATAACATATTTTGTTACAAGTACAATAATTCCTGTATAATGGAACCTTTTTATGGAAGGAAATATCCGCCATAATTATACATTTCTTCATTTATAAATTGCAAATTCTTCATTTGTAAAATGTAATTTCTTAATTTGTAACATGTATTTTTTGCACCCGTTACATGAATTTCTACATTTCTTGATTTGTGAAATGTAACTTCCTAATGTGTAAATGGAATTTCTTAATTTGTTAACGTATTTTCTTCGTTCGTTACATGAAATTCTACATTTCGTAATTTGTGAAATGACATTTCTTTATTTGTTCAATTAAATTTCTTCATTCTAAATCGTAACTATGAAATTATAAATTTCTTTATTTGTAAAATGGAATTTCTAGGTTTGTATAGGACGTATTTGTTTTTCAATCGGCGAAATATTAAAACTCTGTATCTGTGAAATGTAAATTCTTGGTTTGAGTCACGTTTTTGGAACAATTTGAGGTACATCAATAAAATGGCTTTCATGTTAGGTGAGCGATACAGGCCCAGCTCTCTGAGCCTCTAGTTTTATAGATCAATCATTTGATTTTAGTTGAGGAGAGGGGACCAAAGGGGTCCGTTATCCGGCGTAAGCTTTTCCTTTAAAGATCTTCTCTGAAACCACTGGGCTAATTGGAACTAAACTTTACAGGAATGATGTTTGTGAGGTTCTCTACAAATTTTCCACATTTTAATTGATCGGGCAAAAAACATAGCCGCCATGGACTATTGTTGTTTCTGATTGGCTGAGTTTTAAAAAAATCATCTCCACTGAAACTGCTTGGCCAAATGGAAGGAAACTTGAAAGAAGCATATATGGGAGGTCCTTTATAAAGTTTCCTCATTTCGTCCTGATTGGACTACAAATATGAACGTCATGGGCAGTTCTTGTTTCAGATTGGCTACATTGTAATATAAAAACATCTTCTCCTCTGAAGTCGCTTGGCCATATGGAACGAACGTTGAGAGGAAGCATCTATGGGAGGTCCTTACCAAGTTTCCTCATTTCGTACCGATCGGACAACACACATGGCCGTCTCATTGGTTGATTAAAAAATCGGCCAATTTGGGCCAAACTTTGGCGGAATGAACATTGGGTGGCCCCCTTCCAAAAATGTGTCCACCATCCCTGACTTCCAACCGACATGGCTGTTGTACTAAACATAGAAAAACGGGTGGGGGTGAATTGAAAAATTGGCAATTTGAAGCCAGACTTGGTAGCAATGGTCCTCTTTCATAATTATGTCTGATGACCCTGACTGAAACCAAAATGACCGCCACAGCCGAACACAGTTTAACATAGGACCCTATAGGAAAATTCATTTAAAAAATCTTCTTGTCTTAAACGACAGAGCCAGTTGGAACCAGACTTGGCAGAAATGGTCCTCTGTCAGAATTGTGTCCGATGTCCGAGACTATTAACAGAAATTGTCGTCACTGCCAAACTTAGTTCAACATAGGACACTATGGGAACATTCATTGCATAATCTTCGAAAGAGCCGATTGGAACCAAAGTTGGCAGAAATTGTCCTTTGGTGGTCTTCTTTCAGAATTTTGTCAGATGTTCCGGACTGTAAACAAAGATGGCTGACACAGCTGAACATAGTTTAACATAGGACCCTATGGGACATTTGTTTAAAGTAAAGTCAAGAAATACTAAAGGGATATTCGAAGGAGAGAAAAATCTTCTAGTCTGAAAACACTTGGCCAATTTGAACCAGACTTGGCACCATGGTTATTAGATTGTCTTCTTTTAGAATTGTTTCCAATAATACAGATGTTTGTTTTTAGGTGCTTTAATGGTTGTTGATTCGCCACTTGAATCCAGGTGAGCTATACAGGCTCCTGGGAGCCTCTATTTTTAACAATATAGTGACTTTTATCACAAGAGAAACGAGGAAAGATATTCGAAACATTTACAATAATAGCTTGGGCTTGCATATCGTAATCGTCCAGTTTTTTGTAATTATTTTTTTTATTTTGCCGTTGATGCTCTTGTCCATTAAAATTGGAATCTGCAATTATTAGAATGTATTATTATACAAATATTCGAGTATTCTTCTTGTAATGTTTAGCCTCAGAAGTCAGGACAAGCTGAACTATATTTAGATTAACTGTCATATTTCTTACATTTTCGAATTGATTTATAATTCTGGTATTTATTTAATCCAAGTGTTAACGCTTTACAAGGTTTTGGAACATTATTTCTTGTTAGATTATGAAATCTAACAATCAAATTTGGTAATAAAATCTGATGAAAAATTTTATGTAATTGATGCACCCGGAATGATCAATGCAAAATAATATAAACTATGTATTTTTTAGATAGAAGATGAAAACAGAAATACCTATAATATGCTGTTCCTTGTCCGTTTCTTCATCAACTGCTACGGTGGTCTCGTATGCTATTGAAAACAAATTTGGTCATGATACATTATATGTAGACGAATCAAACTGTCGGCTGAAATAATTCTTTTAAGTTTCGTTGCTTTTTCGTTGTTGTGTTTTTTAATTTTTATTTTAAAAAATGTAAATTAGAAATATTTGAAGCATTTTGCAACGGATTTCCGAAATGTAACTTTGTAAAAAAAAAAACGACCAAGAAATATTTTATTATATTAAATAGTATATTGCTATGTTAGCCTCTTTATGAAAACTGACCGTTCTTATAGATAACTAGTTATATTATACCCTTACATGAAAACCATTTATTAGTTTCTGAAATCTTTAGGAATTATTTGATCAAATATTTATTCATATAAATTACATTCCAGAACCTAGATATTAGTGCATAAAGTACTGATCTAGCTGTTGAAAAAAAGGAAATAGCTTTGAAATGTAAAGTTCGTAGAGAGTTAATAGCTTTGAATCTACAAAATGAATAATGCTTCAACATATTGCTATTATAGAAACTCAAGAAAATCTGCTTAAATTCTACATAATTCATATAATGTCCTTGGAGTTCACTGAGGACCAAACCTTCGTTTAAACGTGCGTATTGAGAGAATTGCTTCATGTTTTGGCACAAGATTTTGTTGTTTTTATTTTATTTTTACACAATTAAAATAACATATAATATGTAAATTTCCCTTAAAAAGAAGATCGAAATAACTTTTCCCGTTTTGTGGGTATAAAGTCAATAAAATACAGCTTATATATAATATGGTTTTATATAAACAGAATATCTTTTATCTTTATCATTTTTCTTCTAAATTATTGAACCAATATCTTACAGTATCTCTTATCATTTCCATTGTGAATTGTGAATGGAAAATTTTATTTCATTTTTTTTTATAATTGTATAGATGTCAATCATATGCTTTCTTAAAAATTATTATTGTTTAATGGTTACCGTATCAGTATTGAAATCATAGAAACTGAAACAGTTTGATATATATCTATCTAATCTATTTAATTTATTCTTAACAGAAAGGCAATTATCCACGGTCGATGACAACAAGTACGTACTAATAACACAATTTTGATCTTAAACTGCCATTCTTGTCTTGTTTATTCTTACTTTGTCTTAATTTTCAGCAAAACCATATTTTAAACCAAAATCAAGATAGCACGACTAAATCAGGAAATGCTTTCTTGTAGTCAATCAAGATATGTCAATCAATGTTTAAATCAATTTAGCACAGGTAAATTCAAAATTTGCATAATTCATTCGTAACATTAATGAACCGGTGTGGACCAGTCTTATTCGACTGTAAGGCATTTTATCTTGTTATCTTAATTTTGCCTAACATTTTGAAAAGTGTAACAATTAAGCTCAATTATCCCAATGAGCTCGAAATTAAGATACCACTGACAATGCCGAGGCTGCATTTTATCGTTACCTTCACTTCGAAATTGACACCGGAGGAAGGTTGAATACAAAACTTTACGACAAACGGGATGACTTTGACTTTCCAATCGTCAACTTCCCATTTTTGAACAACAATATTTCAGAATGGCAAGCGGATGGAGTATATATTTCACAATTCATACGTTATTCCAGAGCTTGTGACATATACATTAACTTCCTGGACAGATCGCGGCTGCTGACAGAAAAGATGCTCAGACAGGGATACATGTATGTTGCTCCTAAGTTTGAGTCATCCTTTAATGGGCGTCATCGCGACTTGTTTGACAGGTATGACAAAACCGTTTACCAAATGAAAATGGACCTGTTCCGTTGATGTTATCCCTTCCTCATACCCGAATTTGACATGAGCACCATGCAGGAAGCAGAGACTGTTTACTCTTCCGGAGCAGTCCATATGTTTTAGTTTCTAATTGTAGTGCATGTATTGTTTGGGACTTGTCTTAGTTGTTCTCCGGAGTTTGTCAGTCGTTTCGAATTTACCCTCCTCCGAATATCCCTATTGTAATTTTTGACTTAAGATAATCAATATTAATTATAAGCAAGACAGAAATCTGAGATCAAGTTTGTTAATACAAGACAGAAATCTGAGATCAAGTTTGTTAATAGTGACAGAAATACAACAATTCTTGAATTCTTGTATATGATGCACTTGGTGTAAATCACAAAAAAACATCGTATAACGTGCGAAACGTGTGCGTGTAAGGTGTTGATCGTGTGCGTGTAACGTGTGAATCGTGTGCGTGCAACGTGCGAATCGTGTGGGTGTGGTTTGCGTGTGGTAATAAACTTCCGATTTGAATCATGTAACGTGTATGAGATTTCATTGGTCGAAACAGATATTAAAACGTGTGAATTCAAATCGGAGCATATTTCGAACTCGATTTAAAATATTGTTGGAACGAAGCTTTATCGGTGTCAATTATTTGAAAATATAGATATTAATAATCCCGTAACAGATTCTATTTTTTTCTATTTATAATTTAAATTATTCAATTTAGTTGGTTTGATAAGAATAAGTGAAATAAAATGTTCCCTAAATTAAACGACGGTACAACTTGCATGCAACATTTGCAAAGTAAACATAAATTTGAACTTTAACTTGTCTTTAAGAAAAAAAAATATTTTAAATTACTCTTAAAATATGCTGAAGTTTTAAATCCTTTGACAAATATTATATTTTCATAATAATTGTTATATAAGTAATTGTTTGATCGGGCTAAAAAACAGCATCTAATTAGAAAAGGGTTTAAGATGTCCTATGAAGATAAATTGTCTGTTTATCTATTAATTTACCTAAGAAATCTTCCTTCATTCATTCATGCATCGAAATATTTGTGATTTTCTTTTATTTATAAATTTAGAGTACATTTTCAGATAAACTTTAATTTATATTATAAATATATTTTATGTACAAATATTTTACATAGAGAATATTAAATATTTTTATTCACTTATGGTTTAATTATAATTTGAATGAATAAATAATAGTAAATTATATTGATACCAACTATATAATAATATAAATTAACAGTTAATATTTAATATTATATATTATACATGTATTATAAATAATAAATACAATATTTTTACAATTTAACTTATAATTAAACCATTTAGCATTGTATATCTGAGGTAAATGTACAAGTCAATAAGTAGCCTAGTAGTCGCTCGTGGAACACACCCCTAGGACATGGTGTCTTTGTTTGAAAGAAGCCATAAAATATTGTGGTGTAATGTTTATTTTACTGACAACGTTATTCTTATCATATCAATGGTTAATATGTCATAGCTAATTAGGTAACAACATGAAAAAGTTTATTGATTTTTATCTGTAAAAATATAATTTCACAGTTCTGTTATAAAGTTTGATAAATTTCCCATTAAAAAAATTAATGTGCAAATATTTTTTTATTTATGAAAAAAGATAAATGCCGACCGTTCAAAACCTGCTTCCTTTCATCGTACTTATTTATTTAAAATCAAATGCATTTTCAATATTTCATTGCTATTCATATCCGGCATAAATTTAATTATAATAATTCGTTTCGTTATATTCCGTTCGTATCTTACAAACACAATGTTTAGATCGGTAATTGTGTTTCGTGTAACGTGCATCGTGTGGTTTGCGTGTAACGTGCGAATCGTGTGCATGTATCGTGCGAATCGTTGCGTGTAAGTGCGAATTGTGTGCGTGTAACGTGAGTGTGGTTTGGTGCATTACACCATTACACGCTCAACCATCTGTATTTGTGGTTATTTTAAACAATTAAATATAGATTCTTACATTGTTACAAGTGGATTATCGGATTTCTCCAATCGAGATAGTTAAATTACGGAATTTTAAGCACGAGCCTTGGTAAGTCATTAAATTTCCGTAATTTAACTATCAAGACTGGAGAATTCCGGTAAACCACTAGTCGTAATGTAAGACGCTGTTTCTCTAATTTTTAAAAGCGCTTTTAAAACTGATCGACGTCATCAAATTAACCGTCACTATCGTCACCAGTATGTATTCATGCGAATCTTGTATTGAAAAATATCCGACACTTTACAAGTATGTAGAAATTATAATCAATAAACATTTTTATTTAATGTAATTTAAAAACATCATTCGTAAACACGGTAGATAATTTTCGTATGTAAGTTGTCATTTAAACTGGAACTATTTTTCCTAGCGGAAGTTGCATTACACAACAGCTGTCACAATGGCAGACGGAAAGGAACACGGCATGTTCAAATTTGACCCTTCATAATGAATCCTATCTGTCCCCCGACAAGTCGGATTTTTCGTCCCATTTCAATCCCTCGTTTAAGGACATCTTTAATACAAAGCGGATGACGGGGTCGCGTTTGTTTATATATAACAAAGGAAATTTTTTGAAGACCAATCATATTCCGAGAATCAAAAACTCACTAGTGAGATTATCAATTTTTCCAAGACGGATTGAGAGACTAAAATTGGCTGAAAATTAGAGAAATAAAGATGCATCACATACAGCAACTATTAAGTATTTACTATTTAACAATTTATTTTGACTTAGGTCATGCTTAGTATCATTTTCCTTTACCTGAACTTGGCATATCATCAACCTTTTGTTTATTGCCATACGTAGTGGTGGTTTCTTCTGTAAATAAAAATGATTTTTACAAGAAGATGAAAAGCTCAAATATACATACCCCTGAAATTAATAGTGAAATCAAAAGCTTTTTAGAGTTCCCTTGAAAATATTGAGTTCAAAGTTTTGCAAACTAAAGAAAGGAATTTTGATATAGAAAGAGAATACCGATGCGTGTGTCGTTAATATTTGCAAAGCCTGTTTGTGAATCAGTTTCAACCATAATTTACCGTTGAATCCTGAATATTCTGTAAATCTACGAAGGAATAGCAGGGATGTTGTGGAATACTCAACTCTAATCAAATCAAAATTCCAAAACATATAAAGTACAAGTAGTTTGTTTTTTTAATCACATTAACAATCGTACTGAATTATTGTCCAAGACCTACCCATAACTGTCGTTACTTTTTGGCTTGTTTCATTTCCCTTTTCACTGGATAACACAGTAAAGAAATCTGGAATGTGTATTATATATTTGATTGTAATATATATTAAAGAACCAATTCAAAATCTAATATAAAATTTATCACCTTTATATTGTTCATCTTGGGTAAATTCCATCTTTTATGATCACAACGGACCTTTTGGCCGCCAAATTTTTCAAAGCATTCTTAGTAATAAAAACAATGTACCTTAATCAACCAGAATAGTCTTATCACTTGTCCTACAATTAGTTTAGTCGTAGCTGAAACAATTGAACTTACCTGACCATGTTCAATAATTTCTTCAAAGAAATAAAACGTGTAAAATATAAAATTGAGATAACTCCTGGAGTGAGATTTAAGAAAATTATTTTTATGAAAACAATGATAGAGAATGGAAACGGAGAATGTGTCAAAGAGACAACAACCCGACCAAAGAGCAGACAATAGATTTGAAATATTGGTTTTAAAAGTTTTAGAACAATTCGTTGTTTATTTAAAATATTTTCAACTTTTTGAATGCATTTATAATTTTTTCTTGTAAATTCCACATTGAAAATTTTTTGTGGTATTAACAATTTAACATTTTCAAATAATGGTAAACATTGTATGTATTGTTGGACGGCTCAACGAGGTAGCTTAACCAACAAAAAATTTTGGCATTTAGACTTTCAAATGCCATGAACTAGATTTTCAAGAAAGTAATTTAACATACAAAAGGAATTAAACAACATTATTAAAAGAAAAGCCATTTTGCTTTTTTCAGTAAAAATGACCAAATTGGTCCATACATGTAGTTAAGGCCCTAGTATAAATTTTGAAAAGAGGGTAGTGCTGATAAGGATTGTCAGTAGTTTCAGAGGAGAGGATTTTTTGTTCTACGATATGTTAGTCCAGGGTTCATACCTTACACATAATAATAAACCAGTTAATGTCTAGTTCCATCAGATCTTAGTCTCAATTTATTCCAGAGAAGTTTTTCATATGAACTTACTAAAAAGTCATTTTTTTAGTATCTATGGCAATCTTGGCCCAAGGTCCATGGACACAATTTTGAAAGGACCGTTCCATTTAAGTTTGATCTCAGTGCCTTTTTAGCTTCACAAAAGAAGAATTATTTTTTTCACAGATTTGTCAGTTTTTTGTCGTAAAGGGATTATATTGTTTCAGTGATGGGATCCTTTTGAAAGGGGACCATTTCAACAAAGTTGGTTCTCAATTGCACCTGTACGTTAAGAGGAATTTGTTTGCAATTAATTTATGTCGAGTAATGGCGGCCATTTTGGTTAAGAATCCGGACTCCACGGACAAAGGGGATCATATAAGGACATTTATACCAAAGTTTAGTTTCAATATCGAAAAACTCTTTGAATCCATAAAAAATGTATTTCCTGATTTTGAAAATGTGTCACTCGTGGATAATAAATTATAACTTCTAACTCAACCATTTTATCGACTGTTTGCACCTTTATTAAACAATCATTAGAATTGAAATAGAGTCCACACCGATCATAGAGTCAACCTTAATAATGTTTTATATAACTGAACTACCTTTTGTATAACTTTATAAACTGTAATATTTGTTTTATTTATTGTTTATTTAAGAAAGAATTCACGGAGACCTCAGTTTATCATTGTTTTTCCCACGGCCTAGCCATTTATGCCTTTAATTTTACCCTGAGCCTGCCCGTGGTAGAACAATGATAAACTGGAATTTCGATTCTAATAGGACAGTTACGCTGTTTTTTATATTGCCGTGACCTAAGGTGAACTCTGATTTCCGCCATATTTGGCTGTTCCGGTAATTTGACACACAAACCTGTTCTTTGCGCTGTTTTGGTTGTGTTTTTCTATTTATAGGTATGGATTTTCACGAAATGAAGAGGAGAATGTTTATTTATCGATTACACCTATCGAAGATTTGGTTTAAATTCACATTGTCATATTGTAAGAATGGATTTTACACAACGGTAATCTTATACATGATGTGTGTGTACATTATTTTTTCCAAAATACTTCTGAATCAGTATGTGTGGTGTCTTCAAGGAGGAATTCCATGTTGCCCAATTCCTCGTCAGACTGAGAATCCTTCAAGAAATCTCTCTCGTGTCTGAATTTCTTTAGGACGCGGCCTGATGATAATGACTGTATGACATAATGTCATGCAAAATTTGCATAGAGTTTTTCATAGTCAACGACTTTGAACTTTTCACCTTCTAGTTCAAGGAACGTTCCAAAGGCAACGCCGGAGCCATGTTCAATAACCGTATAGTTCCGTATGCAGACGACACTGGAAGGGGGGGGGGGACAGTGCTCAAAGGAATTTTTTTTGGGGGGGGGGCTAGGGAATCATAATTTTATTTAATTAATGGCTAAATACTGTTGATAAAACATTGTTCAAGTCCGTTTATTAAGTTTTGTTATATGTTTTTAACTTTTATGCGCGCTACATCAGAATGGATGAAAATGTATTTATAACAACTACAATGACATTCTTAAACCCCTATGCTAAATAGAAATTTAATCAACGGTTTCTCAGAATTGCAGAAATAACAACCAATCAAATTGAAAGGATAAACGATTTCCGGTGCACTAAAACAGCCAACTAAGTCGCGTGCAGCTCATACGGCAACTAATGTTTTACCACGCCTGTGGTGCCAAAGCCTTTGAAGCCTTTGAAGGCCGTCATATTAGAATGACCCATAATGGATGTAATTTGCAAATAAAGATTTTATTATGATTTAAACCTGTTAATTCAGAGATTAAAATGTAAAAGTTTACTGGTGTCAAGTAATGTCAATACATAACATGGATCTATAAAAACTAGATCAGTTTTTAAATTTCAATAACTTTCGTACAAGTGATGTATAGGTTAGCTCACAGGTGTCCAATTTGAATCTGAAATAGTGCATACCCCAGAAATATATTCATATTAATAATTACAAAATGCGATACGACAAAAACCTGATAACTTCCTTATTTTTGTGTTTCCACAAATTGTTTGTCTATTAAATGACGATAATGACATTTGATATATTTCAAGTGTGGAAGCAAATCAATTCCTCAAACTCTTACTACTACCGAACAAACAATAACAAAAAACCTTTGCATTTGGGTATGTCGATTCCTACATAAGTTCGTGCTAGTAGGTTTTTATTGAATTAAAATTATAAAAACCGACTAACTTATATGATAGAACATCGCTAGGATATGCTACCTTCACATATACACGAATTTTTCTTACGAATTCTTACGTATGACACGAATTCGTAAAAGTACACGGATGCTTACGATTTGGCCACTTTTAGGAACGATTTAAGAGTGGTTACGGGTAATTACGAGCCATTTACCGAGTTACCACAGATAATTACGAGACATTTACATTTGACGAGCCTTTTTACGATTCATCTTCGCTTTTACGTGTAAATTACGACCTGTTAACGTGCTGTTACGAATAGTTACGAGTATGTTTGTTTTGCAAAAAGTATGCAGTTCTCTATGTATCATCATTCGACAACTGACATCCGACGAGACAATTTTTATACCTTTCCTTAATCGTAAAGTATACGTATGTATTCGTAAAGTACGCGTAACTATACTTAAAATGCTTAAAATAACTCTTAACAATCCGTAAAGCCATTGTAATACGACGTGAATGGAATCTTAAACATCACTTAAGCACTCGTCATAATCCGTCAACAAATCGTAAACTAAGCGTAACAAATCGTAAAACAAATTGTTAATGGGACATTTACGGATTCGTGCGAATAGTTTACAGAGGCTTGCGTGTTGTTGCGACCGATTTACGTTACAAGTTGCGGGAAATGTAATCTGTGGACAATCGGAAGAAAATTTTTGACATGTCAACAAATTTGCCTCTACTATAATTTCATGGATCCTCTCGACTATCTGCGAGTATTTGCGAGTTCTGACGAGTTATTAACGGATAAAAACGAGTTATGTACGGATGCTTGCAATTGACTACGAGTTGGCGTAAGGACTAGTAAGAAAAACCCGTGTGTGTGAAGGGAGTATCAAGGAAGAAAAATATTTAACACATGAAAAGTATCTTTTTACAACATAGGATGTTATTTTACACCTGATTATGTAGAAATTTGTTTCTAGGACAGTTGATGTTGTCTCCAGTTTTTCACTACATTACAATTGTTTAAATGAATGAACACGTTTATGTGTTGATAAGTACTTGCCCAAAATCATTCTAATGAAGAAATATAATTGGGTTGCACAATGTCATTAATTATGGGACATTCGCTGAAACCTCCAAGGACATCCTTTCGAAATTTGAAGATTAATATCACGGTCAGGATGTCGTAGTAAGTTGTGGGGTTTCATGCAGGACATTAATTGACGCGGATGGATATAAAAAAAATGACATCGCCCTTGACACCGACCCGATAATTGTTCTGTTTTTCAGTTCCGGTCAGACATTATAAGACTACTGGAAACAAACGAAATTCACACACATTACTGATCAGACTAACATAATGTATACTACTTTGCATTCGCACGACACTAATTAATGATCTAATACTACAGATTTTAATATTAAATATTTGAATGCATGCCCTACATGTCTACATGACAAGCATTCATATGACGTCACTTCTAATTATACAACTTTTAATTATAATTACCTGTTGTGGTTTCTGAAAGAGTGGTGGTAATTGTTACATTTAGACATCCTTTCACATTGTCACAACTGCAAGATTAACATATTATATACTTCAAGTTCATTGTTAAGGATTTGGTAGATTCCACAATATAATTCTTCGTAAGTACAATGATTCTTTCAGTTAAAGTTTAAATAACATATTTTGAACTAGTCTTTACTTTCTTTCGTAGCCCAGAAGGATATTTCAGCTTAATTTTTTTTTTTTTTTATAAAAACCTGGACATATTCTAACATATTTATTTGTTAAACTTGGATGTTTATACTAATATTTGCTATACGCTCTAAGATAAAACAATAAGAGTAAAAATGAAATATTGTTTTTGAAACTGTAAATCTAATACTATATTATATTACATATGCGGTGTTTTTCCTATTTTATCATTGGTTAGTTTCATCACATGATCTCTTGTAAAAGCATATTGACTCCGTAAAAAATATTAATTGACTCCATATTACAAAAAAAATAGATTCAAAGGAACTATTATCACCATTTGTTCGTAAAATTTCTCAATGTTGTCAAAATGTTTATTTTTCTTCAATTGTTTTTGATTAAATATGTTAATGTCTACCTGTTTACGGTAGGTTGAGAACTTTCAAAATGCATAGTTTACATATTTTGGTTTGAAAGTGCTCAGAAGGTTTTTTTAATTGAAAACAGACAGTGCATATGTAATATAATGTATAACAATTAAGGACTTTTAATTTGGTCAACACATTATAAAGTCCTCTGTCAATATCATTCTACCAGGTCCATAATTGATCAGTATAAATGCAATGGGCTAACCAGTTAATATTTTATGAATATAAATTTTAACAAATTGTAAATTATTCCTTGTTTAATTTAACCTATGTTCCCTTTAAAGTGGACTGATCGTTCGCGGAAACAAAACTTAAATAGAACAAAGTACAAACATAATTGGATATTTTACTTTAAACAATACTATTATAAAGTTTACACTTTCTCCTTTCAGAACAATCATTGGAATCATTGTTTCCTTTCCCCAAAACGGTTATAATATCATCCTTGTACAGTTATGTGATTTGGTTGTATCTTTCGTGTATCTTTATCTTTAAATTGTCCTAGAATTCCAGCAAAATATTGGGATTCTATTAGTGTACCATGCATGTTTATTTTTTCCAACAAACGTGTTTATGCATCATGATTTACACACATGAACATGTACATGTATAACATATTTGACAAAATATTATCTATATACTCTCCCAAAAAAGAAACTCAACTTCAAATTTTCAACATCATTTTAAATACAGAAACAAGCATTATATTACACTAAAATTTGGCACACTGGTTGTTCAAACTTTAAGGTTTATTATAATCTCAAATTGATCACATTAAAGTCAATAGCATTCATATGACGTCACTTCAAATTCAATATCTGTTGTGCTTACCATTAGCCTGTAACACAGCACACGGACTCGATCAATCGACGGTCTTGCGGAATTCTTACCTATTCTTCTCAAAAGCCTGATGCAGTTCTGGCAACGTTTGCGGTTGACGACTGTGCACGCATAGATCCAAATCATCCCATAAATGTTCTATGGGGTTCATCAAATCTGTTGATTTAGACGGCCAAGGGAGCACTGTTACGTTCTGATTGGCTAAAAAGTAGCACAAATTGTGTGCGGCCAAGCGTTGTGCAGAAAAACTTCGTTACGGAGGTTCATTGCGAGCAGCATGTGTGGTGTCGAAACCTCATCTCTGTATCGAGCGGTGTTAAGGTTGTCGGGGATGTACACCAGTTGTGTTTTTCGGGCGTAGGATGTGGCACCCCATATCATCACACTTCCTCCGCCGAAATTGTCGAGCCCTAGGACGCAGTTCCTTGCGTACCTTTCAGTCCAGCGTCTGTAGACACATGTACAGCCATCTCATCTCTGCAGCTTGAATCTTGATCCATCGCTAAACCAGACTCGTCTGTAGTTTTGCAGGTCCAACACCCCTAACTCCATTGCACCATCGGACCCTTTCAAGTCGATGCAGGATCGAAAAACAATTTAATGACTGAATTCAATTAAACTGTTATGTGTCTTTTAATACCCATTAAACCCGCTTAAAGTTAAGCATGATTCGCACGTGCAATTGTCCTACTTATTCTAGTACGCCATCCTCTTGCAGCGTTACTCATGCTAGCCCGAAAAGGTCAAATGTGATCAACAGTCACCGTCATGGTTTTAAATTCAATTATGGGACATTTAAATCATATTTTCCTGTCTCAATTTTCAGAAAATTAATATTTGGAAGAAAACAATATTGGATGTTGCGTTTCTTTTTTGGGAGAGTATATTATATATCACAGTTCAAACAATTCCAAGTAATAATGCAACAAAATAATTTACATGTGTATACTTTAGTATGTTTTATGGACCTATAAACAAACAATTTGTTTATTTAAATAAACAGAATTCTAGAATTTTCTGTTTGAAGAACCGTACCTACCGTTGGTATGTTTTGCATTCACATGTATAAACGCATCTAAACCCGAATTTGTTGTGGTTGCATGGTTGACATCTACCGCGAGCTTGGGAATAAAATCCCGTCTTGCATGCTAAAATTATACAATTAATCAGTTTACATGATTTATGCAAACAAAACCCAGTTACAGCAATTCGGTCTGAGACAGAATAGCTAAGGTTTATACCCATAGCGTTCTAACCATCTGAACATTTGCGACAAGTTATTTTTAGCACACACATATAGTAGTTTTACTATATATATATATATATCAGGAAATCACTATTTATAAAGTCGCAGTATATATTAGCGCTACAGAAATTTGTAACATATTTTAGTTTTAATGAACTATCCTTTTTCATTTATATTTTTCTACCAAAGAGCAGGGTTCAACCAACACAATCATGACTTTTACCATGATCTTATCTTTGCACAGCTTAGTGTTCGGCCATTTTTTAGACGGGAACTGCGAAGTTCGGTTCAGTTTTGCTCAGTAGTTTTAGGGTAGCATTTTATGTTATCATCAGAACATTCTGAAAGAGAAACATCTAATGATATTCCAGGTCGTGAGACATAAATGTGAAAGAGGACCATCCAATGACCATTGCAGCCACGTCTGGATCAAATTGAGCAATTGGTTTCAGAAAAGAAGATTTTTAAATGAATTTTCCCAACCTCAGTTTGACTGTTGGGGCCTTCCTGGTTCACAGTTCAGGCCATTGGACACAATTCTGAAAGAGAACTACTTAAGGAAAATGCGACAAATGAGAAAATGAATAAAAGAACGAATCATTACCAAAACATATTACTTTGACATCAATTGAAATTTTGTGTTCTACTAATAGTATGTTCGTGTAGATTAATCTGGACCGTCTTGGTCTTTTAAATTTCTAAGATTGTATCAGCAGCAATAAGGATAAACTGTTTGCTTTCAATTAAGACTGCTTAGGATCAGTCCATAAAAGGTAAGAATGCATTATACAGCAACAAACTTTACATTTACTAAACTGATCTAAAATTGTCGTTACTGATGAAAATTGACTCCAAAGCAACATGCCTCGATTTTTTCTTTTACCTTGATTCGTTAGTCAAAAATAGTTGTTTAAGGTATCCAAACCATAATACACCATGACCATTTATGACATGTATTTTTTAACCAAGCATAACTTTACTCATGGTTGAACGCGTAACGCACCAAACCACATTTAAACGATAAACACGTTACACGCACGCGATTCGCACATTACTCAAAAGCAATGCGCACGATACAAGCACACAATTCCTACATTACACGCAAACACATGATGCATGTTACATGTTGCACGATTTCCGATCGTGCGATTTCTAAAATTTGTGTTTGAAAGAAACGCACGAATATAATCAAACGAATTAATTAAATTTTATGTAGGATATAAATAGGTGTGAAATATTTAATATTGAATTTGATTTTAAATAAGTATGTGCGATAAAATAAAGCTGGTGCAATATGGTCGACAGCCAAAATATGTATTTGCATTTGATATTTTAATAAGACATTTACTAAACCTTAATGGAAGAAATCTGTTTTTTTTTTTTTTTTTTTTTGATAAATTAAAAATTGAAAATTTATAAACCTGCTCATGTTAGTTTGACCTAATTAACTTATGCATATAGCCTATTAAGCAAAATTGGTATGATAATAATAAATTTGTCAGTAAAATAAACAGTACTCCATAATATTTTATGATTTCTTCAAAACAAAAAATATCATGTCATGGGTACATAATAACCAAACGATTGTTCATGTAAAAAGTGTACTATGAATATATAAATCAATATACATGACAATTGTAAAAAAAATATAAAAAAAAACTTATTAAGATTTTTGGAATAACTTAAGATGTTTAAAAACAAATTTTAACTTCAAATCTATGTTTAATTTGAAAATGTTGTAAGTTATATTATCATTTAGGGAACATTTCATTTATTTTATTCTTTTCAAACAAAGCTAGAACTGTGAGTGACCTCACAATACTATGAATGTTCAAATTTTGGAATACAACTGTGTGAATTATAATAAAAACTCAATAAGCCGTTTAGGAGGAGTTGCGCTTACAAGCCTTAAACTTGTAAAATTGGATTATCCACCATTGCAAGAATCCGCGTTAGTTATCTTGCTTCATACATATCTACATATGACGCCAAACCATCATATACAGTTTCATAAAAAAAAATTGAACGGTTTAAGAGGAGTTGCGCTTACAAGCATTAAACATGTTAAACCCTTAAGTTGGATTATCTCCCTTTGCAAAGTAAAGCATCCGGCGATAATTATCTTGCTTCCTGCACCTGTACATTTGATAAATAACCACACAAGATCCTTCTCCTAAGGACGGACGGACGGACGGCACGACAGACAAACGGACGGACAAGGTGATTCCTATATACCCTCCAAACTTTGTTTGCAGGTGTATAATAAACTGGATAATTTATATTAGCAATCTTTTAATTCGAGTTTGAAATATGCTCGTTGCATGCACAAGATTCACACGTTGCACGCACACGTTTCGCACGTTACATGCACACGTTTCGCACTTCATATTTTGTGATTTACACGTTCAACCAAGTGTAACCAAATGTTTAAAGCAACGGATTATGTAGTTCTATCTTCGTCAAATTGTGCGGCTTGCACGAAAATAAGTTAGATTAAGATTAGATTAAGTTGGACTTTAATTATAGATGTAAGGTAGAATGGAAACAGGTTTAACCAAACAAATGTAATTAACTATGACCCTTTTTATTAAAAGACATTCCACAAAAATGTTATAATCTAACTCGAGAAATAAGATTCCGTCTGCTGTACTTTACAAAAAACGAAGCCAGTTCATCGAATGTATTCATTTTTAACTTTGCAGTTGCTAAGTATGTCTATGCCAAACTCGGATCTTGAATTTTCAAGGACAGTGTATTGAACAATCATGCATATTAACAATTTTAATTGTGTAGGATTTGACACCAAGGAGTAATCAAGAAATATGACTGCAAAAATCTGGTCGTATTATAATGAAATAGAAAATTCGTACCGGTCACTTAAATTATATCGATATACATCAATGGTTTTACGTTCATCATGCTTTAATTACAGCATATTTCTTGCAACAGTATTTTGTCTGTTCTCATTGAAATTTAACACCGATAACTGATCCATAAAGGTTCTTAAATTGCTATTGCTAATAAATACTTACCAACACAGCTACCATTTAGTTCTTCCGAATTTGCACAACAGTAACGTTCACCTCTGAAAAAAGTTCATATCACCGACTTTGAGATATATTAATTTACGATAAACGCGGATGAAAACGGATAACGTTAAAGTAAAAACCGAGTCGGTATGTTCTACACGCCAACGTACAATTTTATTTGCTATTCTGCAGTATTGGGTATTAAACCAGGATTAAACTCTGTGGTCCAGTTTACGTCAATTGTTCTAAAGTTTTCTCCGTGAATGTTAATAAACAAGTGCATCAAATCAAAGGAGTCTACGTACTTGTGTTTATTTAAGAGGTCCAATTATTTAAAGTTAAAATATAAATATTTTTTTAAATTCAAAACAAAAAGATAAATCAGAAAGGATATCAATTTGACAATAAATATTGCTGTCGGAAACGACAGTTATCGGAACATTTGCATTCTTTACTGTTAAACAACTATTTGGGGCGCGTCAATTTTATAACACGAAGTTAAACATGCAATTTTTTTATAGGTTTAAAACATCTAGAGATTTCCATCTGGTCAAGAATGGATACTAAAATTGTATCCTTTAAACAAACATTTTTCATTTCTCTAGCGTCACTACGAAATTCAATATAAGACCATGTAAAAATGTCACAAATGATCTGTTTTCTTTCATTGGAATACCATTTGACCCTTATACTGAAATGCTTTATGTGCTTGTTATTCTTGTACATTAAACAAGGAAAACTCTCTTCATTTTTTTCTCTTATGTTCATATTCCTTGAC
Source organism: Mytilisepta virgata (assembly GCA_028015205.1). NCBI lineage: Eukaryota > Metazoa > Mollusca > Bivalvia > Mytilida > Mytilidae > Mytilisepta > Mytilisepta virgata. The sequence continues at coordinate 30,381,994 of CM051511.1, read as the reverse complement.
AAGTGTGACTTATGAAAAGTATAAATAAATAAACTTAATTATTGTTAACTTTTGTTTCTGTGAAGGAAGATATGCCCTGCGAGGGATGACAGAAAGTCTTTTTCTAAAACCTCCAAACACATGTAACTCTAACGAAAATTTAAAAGGTAGATTTCAAGAGCAACAAAAACAACAAAATATGAATAACCCCGAAACACACTTCTTTAAACTGACGGCAGTGTCCAGCAATACTAAGAACATAGTTTTTATTCATTGTATGCTATTTTATTACTATGAAAGACTATCAAAAATGACATAAACGTTTTTTTCAAGAAAATGGCTGAACCCATATCCGTAAAAGCACCGTTTGCTTCAGTCTAAAATATCCTGACCGTTGGAGACATTACATTTTAATAGCAAGCACCTGACTTAAGCAGCCCTTCAATATATTAATTTATTTATTACACATATATTTCATTAGTTTCAAAACTTAATCACCCTCCCCTTCCCCCTCCCCCTCCCCCCGGCCAAAAATGTAAGAAAATAATAAAATTAGTCAAAGTAACGATAAAGGTTCTGCTTATAAAGTATTACAAAAAAATCCATTTCAATACTCCAACCCCTGTTCGGAATGTAAATGTTTCACAAACTTAATGTATTTCTTTAACCAGGTTATCAAAGGTAAAAAGCATAGAAATCATACAGAATTTTTGTTCAAAGAATTGATACATTGTACGCTTAATGTGTAAAGGTGAGCTGAATTTAAGATTTTGGAATTTTTTCGTAAGTGCCAAAAATATTAAAGTATATCATACGTTTTTAATATGCATTATACATGACTTTCCAAGACCTATATCGCATACCCTATATCAACCCCTAGTCGGAACACACTTTTATTTTGTTTGGAGTTCTTCGGTTGCATTCATATAACATATATATATGATATAAAGAATAAGACATGGTCCAACCTATATCACATGCTGAAGGCCCTCGGACTGATAGCATGTGATATAGGTTTGGCCATGTATTATTCACCATGTATCCCCATTCCATCATTTAAATTCAAACAAGACTAACAACACTAGTTTAATTCAACTGCACATTGTTTGTGGATATTTGTTGCATAACCTTATTGCCTAATTGGATGAAGGATATAAGGGTTCCCTTATTATTGAGTCATAAAAATGATTTATAACACTAATTCAGATACATGTACAAATGAATCAATAATGAGTTATAGCTCTGAAATCTAAGGATATAATACGATTTAATTGGCACTTAAGGAAAAGACAATAATGTGCACCGTATAAAGTAAATCAAAGACAATGTAATTTGTTTTTATTTTACATTGTACATTTTTTTATTATATTACAATTTTTTTTCAGGCAGCAATTTTCATCCATGGTCATGAATTCAAAATGCCCTTTGTTTACTGTAATGACATACTTTACTATGTTTCACTTAAAGTGACAAAATTAACAAATTGAATAAATAAAAGAACATTAACATTTGATTTTTTTAATTATTTTTATACAGTTAGGTGCAGACATAACCTCTCACCATGTTATATTAGAGCAGCTCTACTGACTGCTCTAAGTTAACTTAGAGCAATTCTGCTGACTGCTTTAGAACTTCTCTAGAATATAATCTTGACTGCTCTAGAACAGAATCCTGACCGATTCTGACTGCTCTAAGATGCCATGGTCAAGAACAGCTCTAACCTGTGATGGTCAAGAACAACTCTAACCTGTCATGGTCTAGAACAGCTCTAACCTGCCATGATCTAGACAGGGTAATAGAATTGATCATGTTACCCACCCATTTATGGCGTGGATTGTATCCCTGACCTGACATTTTTTTTAAATTGTAATTTCATTTTTTTTAATTTTTTAATTTTATTTTAAATTTTGCTATTTTTTTAATGTTAATTTTGCTATTTTTTAATGTTAATTTTGCTATTTTTTTTTTATTGTAATTTTATTTTATATTATTTTATTTTTAATTTTAATTTTATTACTATTATTTTTTTACTACAGATCTTTTCTCCTTGAGTAAGTAATTATAAAAAAAAGGATGGCCTCCGATGATGGGTTCTATAATGATGATATAACAATTGATGAAATGTAGCGATATCGTCGCAAAAGCAGTCGTGGACCAGGACTGCTCTAATTCTTCACCAGAACTGTTCTAAAAAGCAATTGTGGACCACGATTGCTCTGATGCTTGACCAGAGCTGTTCTAAAAAGCAGTCGTGGACCAGGACTGCTCTAATTCTTGACCAGAAATGTTCTTGTTCCTGACTGCTCTAAGTTAACTTAGAGAACTGCTCAAAGTTAACTTCTCAGAACTATTGTGGAAGTTGACAGGGACGAGAGGTTATGACTGTTCGCAACTGTAGTTTTAGTGACTTTTACAAATTATTAATATTCTACACTTTAAGCATTCTTTGCATACTCCTAAACAAGTTTATTTCATAAACATCGAATAATAAACGTGAACTTGTATTCTCGGTAACGAAATCGAACTTTCTTGTAAAATGCTCTAAAGTATTATTTCGTTGGGTTCCTAAATTCATGGATTGATTTGCCCACTAAATCCACGAAAATTGGTATACCACGAATAATTCGTCAGAAATATATTAGGGCATTTCTTTTCAGCAGTGATGATTATAGGTCAATAATATCACTGTAGCAATACACTAGAGACACATATGTACAAATGTAAATGTACATTGAGCTGGATATGATACAGGATTAAGCCACATACATTTTAAAATGTGATATACTTTTGTATTTTGTCAATATATAAAAGCATTTCCCCAATGGAAACCACGCTGTGCTGCTTGTTAGGAACCGTTCAATTTTCATCAAAGGGATGCACCATTGCATAATGGGACGGGCAAATACTGTTTTGGGTAAATATTTAGATGGGCAAGATTATATTTTTGTTATGAATGTCATCGGCTTGTTCGAAAATTTCTTCTGCATGCACAAAAACTTAATAAAACAAAAATAACTATTTATGATTTTAATGTATTTTAAAAATAGAAAAAAAACATGCAACATGGAAACACAATTAACAACTTTATAACTTTGTCAACCAACAACATTTAATTTTTTACTCAACATGTAAAAAGAACAGATGTATGTACAATGTATGTTCCTTATTTCTGATATTGAAAGGCACATTTAATAATGTTGGGTTGGGGGTTTTAGGGTGGGGTAGAAAAAATTTAAAATGTACTTAATTGTATATTTATTCATATTGGAATTTACAATAATAAAATAATATGATTCTGTATATATATGGAATTAAAAAATACATTTTGTATTCTGTATTACACCAAAAGTCTGTTCTGCGATTTCTAGGCATAAACATGCAAATTTGTAATACCTTCAAAGAGAACAAGAAGCTAATAATGATTGATTGTCTTTTAGTTATAACAGAGCAAACACTGTTTTTACCGAAATCTGGAGATGGGCAATCACTTTCTTGCACAATTTAATAGGATGGACAACATTTTTTTTATGAAACAATTTTTAGCATGCACCGCCCCATCCCTCTGATAAATATTGAATGGTACTAAGCTTACTGACCAGAAATCTTCGGCGAATACAGATCTGATATTTTTCGTTGGTTATAATATTTTCTTTGAAATACCAGATCAAGCTATATAAGTTCAAACTGCAGATATATATGACCTGGTGTATTGTTCCTCATTATAAATTATTCATTAATACGTGTTAAAATATGGTATAGTTTTTAATTTTATCAATATATAAAACATATATAAAAGCATTTCCCCAGGTAACTACTTCATGATTTGTTTCCAAAGGAAATCATGCTGTGCTGCTTGTTACTAATGAGAAATGTTCTTCAATTACAGAACTAACATTTTCTTTGTGGAACCATTTGATTGAGCTGCATATAAGCTCAGACTGCAGATATAAAAGACATGCTGTATTGTTTTCACAATAAATTATTCATTTAATGAATTTTAAAATATTGTATATTATTGCATTTTTAGGTCAGTCTTTTGTTATTCTATTATAATAGAAGGGCATATAGGGTTACCTATGTCCGTGAATCTAACCTTATCAATAGGTTTTTCCACTCTTTTTAACAATGTCTCGAGGAATTGAAAGGATATTGAAAGGATTACTGCTGTCACAAAAGCTTCTTAACCAGGGTTTTATATTTTTCATGAAAAACAATTGACTATGTATAGCGTCCCAAGGAATTTTGTTTTCGTTGTTTGTTTTCTAAGCAAAACTAGGCAGGGATAGATGAATAAGTATTGTTTCTCCAAGGAAATGCGTTTCTTGTCTGTTTTCCTGGGGAAATCTTAGATGGATTAAATGAGAATATATATTTTTCCCAAGGAAACAATTTTGTTGTTTGTTTCCTCGGGATATAATTAATTTATAACAATTGAATACGTATTGTTTCCCTAGTAAATAATTCAATTTCACATAAAAAGAGATACTCTTATTTGCTGTTCTTTTTCTCGGAAAAAATAATGCTCTAGCAAATATTCTTCTTTTTGTTCCACTTCAAAAACTAATTAATTGTTCATTTAATCCTTTGAGATTTATAAAATTGTAAAATTTAGATGAGTTCAATTGGTTACAGTATTTAATAACTTGTAGAAATCGATGCATTTGCCAAATATTGTATTTGGTAGGAAGTCGGATTTCAATTGTTCCCCGGGAATTGTCTCATTAAACAATAAAACAAGATAAATAAATGTCAAGACCAAAGGAGATATCCTCTTGTTGAATCAGCTCATAATATAATAATTGTTTATAATTATACTCTCAAATGAATTATTAACCAGTAGCGTAAAGTTGATTTTCATCAGTAGCGCTAGCTTATGTTGGTAATTCACTGCATATTTCCTAAATTATATATGAAAAAGCAATATAAGTAAAGTCAAGAAATACCAAAGGGATATTCGAAGGAGAGAAAAATCGCAACAACTGACAACTCCGGAGAACAACGAAGACAAGACCAAAACAATACATACACTACAATTTAAAACTAAAAACATATGAACAACATGGACCCCATAAAAAACCGGGAGTAGACTCAAGTGCTCCGGAAGAGTAAGCAGTCCTTGCTTCCTGCAGGACACCTGCCATGCTGTCCATGTCAAATCCGATATGCGGAAGGGATAATATGAATGGAACAGGTCCATTTTCATTTGGGAAACGGTTTTTTCATACCTGTCAACCAAGTCATGATGATGCCCATAAAACTTTAATAAGGATGACTTCAGCTTAGGAGCAACGTACCCCTGTCTGAACAACTTTTCTGTCGGAAGCCGGGCTCTGTCCGGGAAGTCATCCCGTGTGTCGTAAAGTTTTGTATTCAACCTTCCTCTGGTGTCAATTTCGAGGTGAAGGTCAAGATAAGATGCAGACTTGGCAGTGTCTGTTGTATCCTTAATTTCGAGCTCATTGGGATAGATGTAAGAAATTCCCAAAACGTGAATTGTTGAGTGATAGGACATCATCTATGTAGCGGAAGCTGAAATTAAAGGTACAGGCTAATTTCTTCTGTTTTTCCTTAAGAAGCCCGTCAAGGAAGTCTGCTTCATATGAGTAAAGGAACAAAATTAGTACCCATAGGAATGCCAATTGTCTGTTGGAAAACACGTCCACCAAATTGAGCAAATATGTTGTCGATCAAAAATTCAATCATCAGGACAATTTCGTCCTCTGTATATTTTTTGTTAGATTTAGAGTGGTTTTTAACAAAGTATGATTTATCTCTACCAATGACAAGGAATGTGTATCTGTTGTTGCCATTTTTATTTTGAAAGCATCGACGGATTAGATCTTTCAACTTCTCCTTCAGTTGTGAATGAGGAATGGTGGTATAGGGGGTAGAGAAATCAAATGTTTTTATGCTATTACAGACTGAAATGGACCGATATCCATAAATTGAATAGATCATGTTGCCCAAAGAAACGTTTTTTGGTTGTATGTTTCCCAGGGAAATCATTCATGGATAAAAATGGAAAATATATAGTTTTCAAAGGAAACGTTTTTTAGTTGTGTGTTTTCTGGGGAAACTAGTCAGGGATAATAGATGAATATATATATATATACTATATTATATACATTTTTTTCATAAATATCAAGATCAAAGGAATTATCTTCTTCAGCTCTTATTATAATATTATAATGTTATAATTATCCTCTAAAATGAAATTTTAAACCAGTAGTGTGTATTTGATTTTGATTAATTGTGCTAAATCATTTTGGTAAATTTCTGCATCTTTCATATATTACATTTGGTTAACAATTGGATATGTATTATTTCCCGAGGAAACTTTTTTCTTGGTTTTCTGTTTCCGTAGGATATTATTCATGTAAAAAATGAATATGTATAATTAAACAAGGAATTTTTTTGATTGTTTGTTTCCATGGAATCTAGTCAGGGATAATAGATAAATATGTATTTTTTCCGATACAATGCTTTTCTTGTATGTTTTCTTGGGAAATTACTCATGGACAACAGTTGAATATGGATTGTTTCCCAAAGAAACATATTTGTGTTGTCGGTTTCCTGGGGAAATCATAGATAATAATTGAAAATGTATAGTTTCCCAAGGAAATGTATGTTGGTTGTTAATTTATTATGGAAACTTGTCAGAGATAATAGATGAATATGTATTGTTTCCCAAAAAATTGATTTTCTTGTCTGTTTCCTTTGGAAATTACTAATGCATAACAGCTGAATATGTATTGTTTCCCGACTACTTCATGGGGATATTATTAATGGCAAAAATTGAAATTGTATAGTTTCCCAAGGAATTGTTTTTTGGTTGTTTATTTCCTAGGGAATCTAGTCACGGATAATGGATAAATATGTTTTGTTTTGCAAGGAAATGCTTTCTTGTCTGTTTCCTGGATAACAGTTATATATATATATAACTGGACATAGTGCTAGGCGAATATGTGCCATAGTGTCTCAACGGTGTGAGTTCGAGTCCCGCCATAGGCGGACAGAAATTTGACAGTATTAAAATCTGATTTTAACAGTTTTGGGTTAGTATTTAGACGTATATAAATATTTAGGACTACCCTGTATCTCCGATAATGCTTCGGAAATCCACTGGATATATACATTATATGGTTGTCACAATATTAAGACGATTAGTTAAATACTGTATTTACTGTGACTGTATGATAATAAAACATTATCATCCCATATAATGTATCAAAAAATAGCTAAATCAGATTGCTGCCAAATAAATGCGAGTGAGGTAATAAAATTCCATCGCCACACGCATACACACATGTACCATGTTCATCCCAAGTTTCACCTCTGTCACTGAAGCTATATTTTTATATAGCGGATTTGGCCAAGTGGTCTAGGGCGCTGGACATGGTGCTAGGCGAATAGGTGCCATAGTGTCTCAACGGTGTCAGTTCGAGTCCCGCCATAGGCGGACAGAAATTTGACAGTATTAAAATCTGATTTTAACAGTGTTGGGTTAGTATTTAGACGTATATATATATATATATATATAGTTTCCCAAAGAAAGGTTGTTTGATTGTTTCCTGGGGGAATTATTCGTGGATAACATTTAAATATGTAATTTTACAAACGGAAACGTTTTTCGGTTGTATATATATATATTGTTTCCCAAAGAAAGGTTGTTTGATTGTCTGTTTCCTGGGGATATTATTCGTAGATAGCATTTGAGTATGTATAGTTTTCCTGGAAAACATTGTTGTTGTCTGTTTCCAGGGAGATTATTCATTTTCCACAAAACAGACGCTCTTGTTGGAGATATTGGAAGATGAAAACTATTTGAGCTATATCTTGTGTACCACTTCAATATTGTACGACTGTTTCGTGTAGTCCGCTGACATTACACTAGTTGAGTGTAAATGATTTGGATCAATTGTATTAATTCATGTTTAGAAATCTATGCATTCTCATGCATTGTAAATGTAAAATTAGAAAAAATCCAACTTTTTATTGTTGATATCTAAGTGAGAATTTTCATTAAGGTATCTAGTTTAAAAAATGTTTGAAAGGTTTTGAATTGTCAATAATTATGACCAATTGCCTAAAACAGCATACAGGGATAAGACTAGTGTTTGATACATATGTATATATACTAAGAAAAAAGAAAACAACAGATTGTGGTAAATATAACTAGAAGCTCCCAGGAGCCTGTATCGCTCATCTGGACTATGTCCATCTTGACAGGCAGCCTGGCACATTGCTGTCAAGTTCCAATTGGCTCATTGGTTTCAGCGAACTTTTCCATTAGGTGCTATGTTAAACTAAGTTCAGCTCTGGCAGCCATCTTTGATTGTGAACAGGGTCATCTAAAATAATTCAGAAAGAGAACCACCTAAGGACTATTGCGGTGAAGTTTTCTTCCAATTGGCCAAGTGGTTACGAAAAAGAAGATCTTTAAGTAAATTTCCTATAGGGTCCTATGTTTAACAATGTATGGCTCTTGTGGCTATCCTGGATGACGATTCGAGTCATCGGATATACTTATGAAAGAGAACCAGCTAAGGACTATTGCTGCCTACTTTTGTACCAATTGGCCAAGTGGTTTCAGACAAGAAGATCTTTATGTATTCGTTAACTCCATATATATATATATATATATATAGAATCTTATATCTTATAATTGTAAATTCCAATACATACGTCTAAGTCAATAAAACAAATAAAATTTTGAATTATAAAAATAATTCAAACATAGCAAAATTTCGGATCACTGAGATCCTTCATCAGTGCTGTCGCGCATATATATATATGAATATGAGATTCATAACAAAAAAAAGTTCTGGGCCATCCTCTATACATATTAAAAAAATATCTTGCCAACCCAAATATTTACCAAAAAAACAGTAATTTGCCACGTCTCATTATGCACCGGCCCCTCCCTCTGATAAAAATTGAACGGCTCCTCACAAGCAGCTTATTGGAAACAAATAATGACGTAGTTTCCCGGGGAAATGCTTTTATGTATTGACAAAATTCAAAAGTATATCACATTTTAAAATGTATTAAATGAAGAATTTATGTTATACAAAACAATTCAACAGGTTCTATATATCTACAATTTGAATCACTGTGGCTTAAGCTGGTATCTTGTGCAGCTCAATCAGAAGGTTAAACAAATTAATTTGCTGAAGTGCAAAAGCGAAAGTGAAAGTAAGATGGTACTATTTGACGCGTAAGTAAAATCATAAACGAAAGATTTCCCTGGGAAACGTTTTTAACATTTCTGGTGCGAGATAAATTGACTAGGAATTTAGTTACCTGCACGTGAACTTGCTATAATTTTTTTTTATCATACATGTATCTTAATATAAACTTATTTAAACTTTAGTAATGCATGTGGCAAAGAATGAACACCCAGTGTCCCAAAAGTTAATCTATATAATGGTTTACGTTCCTGTAGGATGTATAATATCTGCATGTTATCATGAAGAAAAAAATCAACCGTGTTGAAGTGTATTTGTATTAGTGTTTTATTATATAACATTCTTACCTCTCGCTGCAGATTTTTCCATTCGATATAGCAATTCCGTGAATAAATGACAAAATTAGCAATTGGGTATGACGAACCATGGTCCTTGACATGAGGAAAATAAGAGATGTAGTTTATGACATTTAAGATATGCAGCTAGAAGCGGACGCACGATACTTAAAAAGAGCACATATGCTTTCAATTTGTGGAAAACCTTATATATTTCCGTATATGAGTGAGAAAATGTTTGAAGTGCATAATTTGAATATATTCCAACCAATAAAAACCATTTACGATTTTATTTAAATTGTCATTCGTTTAAATTAAAAAAAATCGAACATGTATTGTGTCGTAGTTTAATACCTGAATCCAATATAAATCATGAAATATGTTTTCCAAGATGAGACTTGAATAGCCATTTTTACACGGAGAGTGTCTTTAAGCCTTTTTTGGAAGGGACAATACTGTTTGTTCATTTTCAATTTTAGGTTATCTGTGTTTTATTGATTGTTTGTTGTCCTTCTTTATCTCGTTTCTAATGTTTATATATTCTGCTGAAAACTAACCCAAGAATGTGTAAATGAGATTTTAATACTGAAAAAATTTTGTTGACGGCTGGTCTCCAACTCCCATTGTCGAGACAATATGACAACTATTTGCAATACTCCACGGCCTTAACCACTTGGCCACATCCGCTGTATAAAAAATATAACTTCGGTGATCAACACGTATCTTTAGATAAACATGGAACAAGATTTTTATACCTCTCTGGTATTTATTTGGCAGCAACCTAATTTTGCTTTTTAGGGATACATTATATGGGATAACAATGTGTCAATGTCGGACAGTAACAGTTAATAAAATATGTAATTTACCGTTTAATATTTAATTATTTTATTTGGATGAACGTGGCACTTGTGTATATGAGTGTAATAATGCAATTTTATACCCCTCTGGCATTTATTTGGCAGTAATATAAAATTTCTACCATATTTTGCACATTTACTACTTTTACTAACTTATGTCATACTTAAATTTTATATCAACCTCATCAGCCTTCAGCCCTACAGATTATTAATTTTTAGTATTTTTGTACTAGACTACCTTTGTCAACAATGTTTTAAAATAACATTTCGTAACCGAGGAGAACCTTTAACTTGCATAGCTTTTACCCGTAGATGGTTTTTGGTCATTTTTGCATTTCATATGATGCAAAATATTTTTAAGTTATATTTCCGGAATATTGCAGATGAATAGTACCAAAGAGACATTTTATCATGCATCAACATTGGAAAATGAAATAAAAACTAAAGGTCGCCAAAGAACAATTGGTACAAAATATATGTATATCCGTTGAGTTATATTCGTCGTTTAATTTCCTCGTCTGTCTATAAATATCCTGTCTGAACTTTAATGCCCCAAGGAAAGCCTTTTTAACAGAAATTGTGAATTCGTATATTTTCACCCACGTGTCCAATTGACATTATTTCCTGACTCTTATATTATGTGCTATATTTTTTCCGAAAAAGGATATTTCTATATAGAAAATTTATATATAACCAATATATTATGTCACTAACTTTGTTTAACATGTTGAGTATCAGAGTTCATTATTCTACCACATAGGCGATACAACTACTTGTTGATTGCAAGAACATGATTTGAGATACATTTTTTTTACATGTTTTGAAATATACAGTTTTACATCCCTAAAGCAAAACTGACCTTTTTGACCAGTTAAGTCCCGCCTTATTATCTTACAGTTCATGTTAATTAAAATATCAAGCTAAGGAATCGTTACAAATTACTTACAACTTATCCAACTTCCGACCATCCTATATTCGTGTTTTGTGATCTTTTATGTTATTTATTTCTGTCTGGGGAATTTCAATTGGATGATGATACTTCATTTTGTTGTTGTCCTTGTTGACATTCTTGTTATCTGTTTCTTTGTTTATTCATATTTTGTACTGGATTTACTAGTATCTGCTGACAGTCGTCGCAGAAAGCCATCAGAAATAAGAAGATCTGTATAATGTTTCTAGTGATACTATTGTAACTAAACCTCCTTTTTGGAGTATAGAAATGCTGATGATAAATCAATTTGCCGATAGTTTAGTTGATATGTAGTCTCTTTCTGTATCGGTTCATCAGTTTTTACTCATTAATGCTATATTTTGTTTGATCTCTGTGCTATTTCTGTATATTAGCTCTGTTCCTGCGTTTTGTTGTTATTTGTTTTGGCTTCTTTCATATGTTAACAATTTCTCATATGACAATTTAATTCTCTTACTAATTTGTCAGCATATATTACATGCAGCTTAATTTGTTTTATACAATTTGTTTTCTCAATAATATTGAAAGTACTATAATTTTCTGTTGAAACCGTACAAAATTGGATCTGCCAGCACCAACACGTGATTGCGTATTATAATGACACTGATGTTGAAGTGGTAGGACTATGTGCCAAAATGTTTTGCCAAACTAAATATTATTTACATAATTTAGGAAAACAAACTTCTGAATGTAGTTTTCATGGTCAAATATCGTTCAGTTACTAGTTGATAGGGCATCCCAAATGTTTTGTTTTCCCATGGGTTTGCAATTTGCCTTATTGTTTGTATTCAAGAGAAAGTGCCGTCCATCAAGTCATCCATAGCCAATAAATGCATCTGCATATTTGTAACTATATGTTAGATGTTGCACTATGCTCATCACGAGAACTCCCTATTAATCTTATAACGGCTTACTTAACCTTCTATATTCTTTTACGGGTATTTTTTCTTACATTGGTCTGGTAGTTTTATAAAAGAATAACATTATCGTTGAATATAACAAATCAGTCAATCCTATTTTGATTCTAGCAGCCACATTGTTAGCGGAACGGGACTTGATTTGAAAAATATTCGGCTTTTAGCCATCACTTCCATTAGATTTGGTTTAAATCTCTTTAATTGTTATGCCTTTAGAAGAATTTTCAAGAGGGTCCAATGTTAACCAATTCGGACGCTGGCAGTCATTTTGAATTTCCGACAGGCACAAAATTACAAAACTTTGGTGGTACCTTTCAGTGATCATTCGTGGTTCATTTTTGGCGTTTTAACAAAAAAAAAAAAACTTTTTGGGCCTGACGGTCGTGTTTGTTACCACATGAAAAATAAATATTTCGGTTCTTATACGTATCATTCCATCATGTGTGATGTCAGTCTATTAAATTCTTCATCAATAGAAGAATTTAAATTCATTTCCAATAGAGTACAATGTTTACAAAGTCAAATTCTAACAACACTTGGGACTTACTGTGTAATAACCATTCATAACAAGTTGAATAGATTGATAGATTATCGCAATTGAATCAATCATGAAAATCCCATGCGACCATGTTTGATGGAGGTTCAGTAGTTGGTATTTTAATATATGTTCCCTTATTTTTCCATTTTAAGGATGTCCGACTTCGTAGCCATCTTGCATTTCCGATCAGCGACAAAGGACCATTATATAAATACATATGTAAAGTTTGAGTTCTATGAGGTACAAAAGTGTAATCAGGTAAGTCGTTCTTAAGTAGACGTTTTCTAAAGTTCTGCCAATTATAAATTAAAAATGATCTGGCCACAATGGTTCTTGATCAATTGACGCAAAAGTAACAACAATATGCAAGGCCATTCTAAATATCAAAATAATACTGAAGCGACAAAAAGTGGGAAAAGTCCATAAATTAAAAATAAAAGGAAAAGACAAGGGAATGGAAGATAACAAATGCCACAAGAATCCACATATGAATATAATACTAAACTTAACAAAGATAGAACAAGACTGCATATAAACTAAAACACTAGTATTGTGACCCCTATTTAAAGCCGGGATTGACATCATGTGCTCCGGAAGGGTAAACATGTCCGCCTCCGTGAACGCCATCCGTCACATTGCCAGTGAGTGAAGCTAGTGAAGTGTCAAGTCTGGTGATTTGTGAATTCCAGAAGGGCGTGAAATCCAACTGAAGATATCTAGTCTCATGCGCGAGATAGAAACTTCGTATCGGGTACTTAGTAATCAATTCGTGATGACGACCGTAAAACTACTTAAGTGATGAAATTAACAGATACTGGACATAAGACTGTCATAGAAGTTTTTGTGACAGCAATCCTGCCCTGATGAGTCACATGCGCGGCAGAAACGAGTCAACTGCGAAATGTACTTCATATAGACTGGATACCTTGGTATGGTACTGCTAAAAAAGGGGAAACTCACATTCGAAAAATTAAAACTATCACGTTTGTCATACATTTTTTTCTTTAATCGCCCATTATTATCTATGCATGAATGTGAAGCAAGAGTGGGTGTGTCTCTTTAATTTTAAGTTAAGTTGGATAGATAAGATTAAATAATCTTAAAGTTAGGATTATTAAGTTACAGAACATCATCTATATAGCGAAAATTGAAATTAAGAGCATGATATTGGAATGCTGATGTTTCTTTTTTTTCCGATTCAGTTACCATTGTAATAATGTAGCTTCAATTGAAAAAAAACACTTCGGCTAAAATGGGGATTTGTCGCCAGTGAAATACCGATCGTCTGTTGAAAAAGCTGTCGTCACAGATGTTTTTGATGAGACATGTTAACAGCATCAGTATCAGAGTACTTTTTGTTAGAATCAGTTTTTTTTAAGAAAACATCTCTGTGAAATTTGGTTATAATAAGTAACCACTACATGTTTTTTCTCACATGTAGAGGTATATTTACATATCAAAGAATGGAACTTGATAGAAACGTTCAACACAAGACAAACATGATCCCAACTACACGGCACAACTAGTGTACTGCAGGTCACTTTGAGAGTAGGAATTGCTCAGAAGTTTGCGTTTACAAAACCGATGTGCTGCACAGATAATTTGAATCAGACCTAATGGCAATTGAAGACTATTATACGTAATTTTGTTTTTGAACTCCATAACTGTAAATGTCCGTATAAATGTTTACTAAATCTTCCTCAACATACCCATTGTTTCTACGAGCTCAGGTGCATGTCCATAGTTTCTATTTTCAGAGTATTTATGATGTTTTTCACCTGTATTTCAATGTAAGTTCTTATATATCCTTGCAAATCTTTAATGTCAGTTTTCCTTTCAACGAATATCAATTAATGGTTAAAAACGTAATTGAATTTTCTTAAAAACTATTTCTTGCTGGTCTGAAGTGATGTTTAACATACAACATATTATCAGAATCTTAGAAATCAACATGCAAAGATTTAGAAAAAAAACACCGCATGTCAGTCGTTTTGAGGCAATCGTAAAATAAATTGTTTTTCCACACAACAACGTATGTCTTCTCCCGCCTAATGTTATCAGGAGGGAACATAAAATAGTTGTATAACAAACCCGATATCAAATACGCAATTAATTGGATTCCATAATAAGCCAGAAAGAAAGAGGTATCAATATTCATCTCTAAGCATGAATATTTATTTATTTCATTCTTTCCTAAGGCAAAATGGCTTAGTCCATATTTTACCCTGGTTAACCTTCAGAAATTTTTCACAAAGGCCAGAATATATGCATATCTGCATACCATAACAAGGACTCCTGTCAAGTTTCATCCAAATCTGAAGTAGGATGCACGAATTGGAGTGATGAAAAAATGTCTTCAATCTAGTCCTAAGGCAAAATGGCTAAGTCCATATTTTACCCTGGTTAACCGTCAAAAAGTGATTTATAAAAAAAATCAAGAGCATATGCACATCTACATATCCTAGGAAGTATTCCTGCCAAGTTTCATCTAGATCCAAAGTATGATGCACGAGATAGAGCAAATTTTTTTTACGGACGAACGGACACACAGCAAAAAACAATATGTCTCCCCATCTCCGTGGTGGGGGGGGGGGGGGGGGACATAATGCGTCGGTCATCTTGATAGTTTGATCGGATGTTAATTATAAAGGTGATACATAAACGGATGTCTGTTCAATTCGATTAATATTCAGGCCGTCAATTTTAAATGAGGTCTCAAAACTGTGAATTATAACAGATCTCGTGTTCAAGGCACCAGAAATAAATCAGCCGCTATGTTGTGTGTATACGGTATTTTATTGCAGAAATATCAGAAGTAATATCTTGTATGCATTTCTTACGTTTTTAAATCGATTAAAGTTTGGTGGTTTAATCAGAAGATTTTGGCCTAGATTCTCTGTATCACATTTTTGTTTTTTAAAGCTTAAGTGATTTAAAATATAATCGACTTAAATAGCAAAATAATCCAAATAACGAATAGGTATGTAAATATATTTAAGAAAATAATTCAAATTTGCTTTGAATTTATTAAATGTAAATTTAACTTTAGATACAAATCATAGTTAACTTTTATTTTCCGTATTTATTTTAAATTCCAATTACTTTGTTTCTGTAGAATAAATCCTTTTTAATGTCATGGGTTTTAGCTTTCAAGCACATAGCTGCTATTGTGATTATCAAGGCCAGTCCACCTGTACAAAATATATACATCATCAGGTACTTCTTATACTCGGTATAGATCATATCTAGAAAAAAGGAAACAACGAAATGAGTACATTGGTTAAACCTATTAGAAAATTCAAAACCATAAATAGATTGTATGCATCGTGTCATATTCCAATATTAAAACAAAGTTTTCAAAGCAAAAATGGAAAGTTTTGGTAAGAGCATGATATTGGAATGCTGATGTTTAATGTAAAAATTATATCATAACTTTGTTTTTTTTTATGAACTATTAATCAAGTGTCGATTGTCATATTACTCACAAAAATGACGATTATTATTTCCGTTCATATAAACATTTTCACTCAAATTAAGTTTAAATAAATTAAGAGTTAATGGAGAAGTTTTTGTCTTTTTATACATGCAAGTATGAACATGACAGAAAATAATACCAGTAGCATAATACGTTTCGAGCTTACATATACTTGCCGATGAGTATATCGACCAAATATATCTGATTGGTGGTCATATATTAATTGACTTATTATAAATACTGACCGAAGTTAATTCAGATGCCAGGAAGGTATACATATAAAAACATTTGAAAAATATTTGTTCTATATGAAACAGGAAACGAATAACGGAATTTATTTTATATATGAAACTTGCCTAATATAGATGTTGCTTCATTGTTGGTATTATGTACATTGTCATCTTGGCTTGGTATGGTGATAATGCCCAGTTTTTGGCGAGTATTGTCGTGTAAAAATATCTCTAAAAATGATTCATCTTAAGCATGTTGTTACTCGATTTATATTAAATGCAGGAATAGATTTATTAAGACCTTTACCTTAAGTGCTGACAAGTACTGACATATACTATATAACATATGGTTTTTGATATAATTACTTTACGTTAATAATAAAAATACTAATTGAAAATAATATAAAAGATATAGCACAGAAGAGTATATTATTTATCGTGTTCGTGTAATGTGTGAATCGAGTACGTGTGGTTTGATCAATTGTAGATCGCCATCCGTCAATAGATTAAATAAATTTAACTGAAATTAGGATTAAAATAAAAATTGTAACAACGGACTAACTTTACAAAACACTGCAGATAAATAGTATCCTATTATAACACAAAATGTATCGTTGAAAAAGTTCACAAAGGTTATGTGTTGATATGGAAATGGCTAAAATCATTCAATAATTCGGGTTCACAGATTCTCTAAACCATTAGGAGTTTCGAAGCTACAAATTTTAAATTTAAAGAGAAGTAACAAATGTCAGAGGTCATGGCGAGACTTGCATGATATTCAGTTGACGCAAATACAATTGAGATCAGCTGAGAATTATAATAACCTGTTGTGGTTTCTGAAATATTGGTTGTAACTGATACATCAACACATCCTTTCACATTGTCACAACTGCAAGACAAAAATATTGATTATTACTTTAATAAAATTTAAATGTTATTTTTATAGATTATTTATAATCCAAAATGTACAATGATTGTTTCCAGTTCAATTTTAAGGAACATATTTTTCAGCTAGCATACATCAAATGCATGAACCGCGTATACGTTCAAATATGTTAACTGTTATTAATCTCAATTCCAACAAATTATAAATTATTCCTTGTTTAATTTGACCTGTTTTGCCTTTTTAAGTGAGACTTCAAGTTCGCAGAAACAAAAATATTATGTTATTTTACTAAATAATATATTATATTTATTAAAAATCCATATTAAAAAGTTCTTTTTGCAGAAAACAATTATTATCGTTTTATTCTCTGAATTGGGAGTCTGTACCCAAAATGGTTATACTATCAAATTGTATGACTGTATTGTGTTAGTCCTGAATGCACTCTATTAATGAAAGAAGTATGTGGGATAAAATATATTAATGTGTATTTTAAAATATTTTTTGCATGAACATATAAAGAAAGGTTTTGTATATTTTATTAAACAAAATTTAAAAAAAAATGACTACGAGATTTCATGTGTGAAGAACCGAACCTACCGTTGATTTATTTTGCATTTACAAGTATGCGCGCATCTCAATCCGTATTTGTCGGGGTTGCATGGTTCACATCTACGGCCTTTTTCAGCATAAAATCCCATCTTGCATTCTAAAATTTTACAATTAATCAGTTTATATAATTTATGCAAACAAACCTTAGTAACAGCCATTAAGTCTGAGACAGAATCGTTAAGGATTTATACTGAAGTGACAGTGTCCAACAACCTACTATATATATAAGTTATTTTTATCATATACATATCACTGTATACAAAAGCAATTCAATACATAACAGCTCTGCGTAAATCAATAACAGATTTAATAATTAAGAGACACACTTTTTTATTTATATGTTTCTATCAAAGAGCAGGGTAAATATTAGAAAAACACGAACACAACCCGAAAAAGAATAACAAAATCATGTGTCTAAACTACAATATAAAACATTATATAAACACGAATACAAAAGATAGTCAAGGTTGCCTGATTATACGAAAAATATGCTACTGTACTGTTAAGCATATATGTTCATATTTTTTTTTTTATAAAATATAGTAACGTTATTATTATTTTTATTCCCATTTAACGTAATATTATGTCTTTTCAGGAAAATGTAAGATAAACTAGATATATATTTGCTTTAGTCAATGATGACCGCTTACTGTCTGGACACCTCAGTTCGTAAAATGGATTTTTTTTCAGAATTTGAATACCTTAATCAATGTGAATTTTCTAGTCACTTGGGTGAAAGATGCAATGAGGTAAGTCGTAACTGAAACAACAGAACTTACCACACTGTTCAATCGTGTCTTCCAGAAAAAACAAAGCAATTCCGCCTATGGAATTGTCAATGTAAAAGGGAGATAACTCTTCCTATGAGATTTTATAAAATTAAAATTAAAATTACAAAGTGCATTAAAATTATTTAAAATAATAGTTTTACAAATTTTAAGATAGATCTTAATTTATAAATTCAAATTATTAATTTTTTGAAAATTTGAAGGGCATTATTTTTTGTACTGGAAATTCCCCATTTATATACAAACATAACCTTCATAAACAACTTTTTTGTGATTTCTTGGACCACTCAATAGGGTTAATTATCCAACAAAAGATTGCGTAATGATTATAACGCTTAGACTTTCAAAATGGAAAAAATCCATTTTACGAACTGAGTTGTCTAGACAGTAGGACAAGTTCATAAAAATTTAGAAAAAAGTCTTTACCTGTGCTGAACTGATGTACATTTTTCAAGACTGATATTGGCTGACTGCAAGCACTAGTAACACACTTAACCGGCCATTTCAGACAAAAATCAAGATAAGAAGATGAAAGCAAGATATTATATGTCTTGCAGTCAAAGACCGGTTTAGACCCGTTCACAACAAGAATGAATAATGCAAAGTTTCATTTTACCTGTACGAACTGATCTAAACTTTTCTTGACGAACTGGTTGACTGCAAGACAACACATCCGGATTTGATCTTGTTATCATGATTTTGCTTGAAAACATAGGCATGCAGAAAATCAAAACCAAACAGGAATGAATAAGATCAGAATGGTCGTTCAAGATCAAATGTATGTTACTACTGAATGCAACATGCCTCGATCTGATCATATTGCATTGATGTTGCGTATCAATATTCAAAACTATAACTATCTTTCACTAGTAAGACACGAGACTTTCCGAGAGCCAGACAATAAATAAAACGTGAATGTACTGTGTGTGTCACGTAATGTAAGATAAAGATATTCCACGTGGGTGCATATCTTATACCGGAAATTGTTTCCTTAACCGCTTGTAATGATATAAAGAGTACGAATAACCAAGACCAGAACGGCCTTTAAAAACCAGATATATGTTTATAGTGACGCATGGGACGTGACAGCTGGGGTTACATCCCTTACCAGTGTTTTATTATCCTGAATTTCTTGTATGTTTCCGTGTTGCATCAATAAAATGAAGCGCCATTACAATTATGTTGGCCTTTGCTGTAATTAACCTTATTAAATGATATTTCATTAAATTGCAATAACATTATTCAAGAAAATGTAGCTGCATAGAACCATATAGACATATATCACACCTGTCAGATGAATGATTTTACGGCCACCCCTTTTCAAGATATTCTTGCAACGGTATTTTCTGTCACCTTGGGAATAAAATACCGATAACTGATCTATAATGGATCTTTAAATGTATTACTAATACAAACTTACCAACACAGCTACCATTTTGTTCTTCCGAATTTGCACAGCAGTAACTTAAATCACTGAAAAAGAGTTTCATATTACCCACAACTGGGTACCATCTAAAAATACCTCTATATGAGATTGAAGACGGTTTATGGTAATGAACAAACTAGTTTGGTATGGGCTACAAACCAATGAGTCTGTCTAAATTTTTATTTGTTTTTCGGCATAAAATGGGCTACAAACCAAAGAGTCTGTCTAAATTTTTATTTGCTTTTCCGCGAGATTGTTTTTTATAATGTTAATTCAGGAATGGGCATCGAAAGTAAAGGAGTCTTGGTATTCGAGTATTTAAAAAGATCAAGGATGAATATTATTTTTAATTTTAAAAATCAGAAGGGATATCAATCTGACAATGCGTATTGTTGTTGGAACATTTGCATTTTTTTACTGTTAAGTTGGTAGGGGTGTCGATGGGGCGGTATGTCATTGTTGACCTTTTCAGTAAACGATTTTATTGTTATTTTGTTATTTACTTAATGACAACCATGGTCCATTTTAAGGTTTATTCCCATGTGTCCAACAAAAAAACAAAAAGAGTCACAGTCCTTATACATAATTATTGTGGTTATTCTTATTAATCAAGTAGTTTTCTTTTTATAAGGTAAATGTATTAACAGGGTTATTTCCTTTCCACTTAACTTAAATAAAAAATAATTTTGTGATGAAAAATAGTAACAAAGATAACAATATATTTTGTTATGTACAAGAAATAACTAAAGTATTTAAAACAGAAAATGCAAATCCCTAATTTTTAATATTGGTTATAACTGTCACATAAGTTTAAATTTGAATACTGTTCAGTGGATTTATATCCACTGGTATATGGTTTACCTCGAAATTAAAGTGCACTGAAAATGAACTTCCACCAATACCTTGTTGTTGACTTTGAGACAGCAACTATAAATTACGCTAGGACTTTGTTTTCTCTTGCCAATTGAGAGATTGTTTCTTCCACTTTACATAGTGCATAGGGAGGAAGATGCAACACACTGGCCTACAGAATACATGTAGACTACTTAAAAACCAAGGGTAGAGTCAGATAAACATTCTTGGAACCACTTCAAAACACAATGGGCCAAGAACAATAAAACACCAAGAGTGATGGCATTCGAATGTCAAGAAACAGATACCCATCATACCCAACTATCTTTACTGGTATCAACCACGTCAGACAGTTAATGAAGTCAGAATCATCTGACTCGATGACGGAGGATTACCAGTAAAAAAACGCAGAACGTACCACCACACGGACAGCAGACTTCAGCTTCTTAAACAGAGATCTAGCAACAGCGAGATAACAGTGATACCATAGGTAGATGCAGTTTCTTAATTGGTACATTCTGTTTGGAGAAAATGATTATTGTTGGGACATTATACGTTTTTAAAGTAAAGAAGAATAGTGTGGTGCAAAATTTTATAATTACATTTTGTTATCTTAAGATGTTATATTTGTGTATGGTATTATGTTAGAAATAAATATTTAAACCGAAACAAAGATTTTATTTTGGTTATCACATTTAAAACGTAATAAACACAAAATATATAAATAAACGTTGGACAAGTTTAATATACTTTTACTTATTTTTTTTAATGGGGTTACCTATATTAGACTCGTTAAAATAGACTACAGATAATACTATATTATTGTATACTCTCTATTATTGTATACAGGTAATAAAAAAATACAAATATCCCAGTTGTCCCTCATAATTTCACCTGATTTCTTTTATTATATTGAACTAGAATGCCATAAATGTCATAAATATAAGACATAAAACTATTACATATATGATATATGTACAATTAAGAAAGTTTAAATAAAGCATTTAAAAACATTCCAGATTATCTTGATGAGAAACAACTAATTTTATCTTTTATCCTGGGAAGCAGAAATTTTATAATTATTCTGTTTAAGTATTATCATGTGCATGTAAAGCCTTGTAATGCATGCATTTTGTCTTTTCTCTAGTTTAGGCGACTGGCCTTGGTCTTTACAGTAATTTTTTTCAGTCAGTAGTGATTGGAAATAACGTGTACCTAATTTATCTTACAAAAAAGTTGTACAAATAGATAAAGGCTTTGATTATTAAAAATAACGAGAATTCAATGCTGCGACACTTTTTTATGATATCGTTTAACTGGTGATCAAAAGCCAAACTAATGATACATTTACAAATTGGGTTAGGTGAAGATGCATTTTATTATACTACATGTAAAATAAACATTCATGGGCATCCACATTCTATCATTTAAGTTCAAGGAATATTCTAATGACCTTTTTTATATGTTTTATGTTTTACAGCAGATGTCATAAAAAAAAAGTCTAAAAAGATGAGTGTACATCAAGACACAAAAAAAGATTTGCACGAGTATGCAGTGAGGTTTCTAACTCGCATCTCTATATAACAGTGTTTCTAGTTTTGTCATTGGCCATAATAGAAGAGGGATTAGATCGAACAAAACTAGTTTTTTACCACTGTATATTATTTGCACCTGTTAGTTGGCTTAGCTTTTTCAGAATTGGGTTTAGTGTTGTTCATAAACCTGCTTATTTTACCTGGGCCATTTAGGGTTATGTACAGTTCCATATAATTATGTCTTGTAAGTACAGAAAAGGTAACAAAATATGGAACGAGAGAGGCTTCCCTTTTTGGTGTATTAAAAAAACTTTATGACAGTAATTTGATATAAGTTTTAAGGTAAGGTTTGCGCTCTCCTTTGATTTTTATCATTATAATATTGTAGTAATGTGACATATTTATTTGTTCATTGGGGGAACCTCTCTTATTTAGTGGCATTTTTAAGAAAATCGCCCGTCCAGTTTTTTTGTAAAAACAGCTCAAAATTTGGATTTTTGATAGTTTTGTCACAATGTATTTATTTTAGTATTTTCAAAAAATAATTTATGCAAGTATTAAAACTATTAAAGTTTTTAATGAAAATTGTAAAAATGATTATGTTCTAGATATTATTTATCAAAACTGCATGAAAATGTAAGAAAAAATCACGAAAACACAACATTTTAACATTTCCTTGCAAAAAATAGAGACGTTGCCATGGCAACAAAAAGGTGAAAATGTCCTGTTTCCGGATCCCACGATTTCATGAAAAATTGAGAACTCATAGATTTAAACATTTCCATTATTATAAAATAATAAAACTATTATGTCCCCGATCTCGTTTCCATGGAAACGGATGCTATATTAACCCTTCTTAAACACATAAATAAAGTATTTTCCCCGTTTTGTAAGAAAATAAATCACTGAAAGCCGTTTTCAGGAAATAAATTTATTTCCCCCGCCGGAACGCAATGCGGGGACATAGAAATGCCGGGCGTCCATCCGTCTATCCGTTCGTCCTCATTTTAAGCGCTCTCATACCTATATTAATTTGCGGAATTTGATGAAATTCATTGGGAAGTCTTGTTTTGATAGTATCTAGATCAAGTTTAAATTCGAGTATAGTAAAACAAAGTACTATAGGCAAATATTGTGTTGGATCTGTTTAACATGAATCGTGGTGCAATATATATTCAACTATAAAACATGCCTTATGCATGACATGTTTTTTTTTGTTTTTTGTTTTGTTTTTTTTTATGTATGAAAAATACTGCATAGTTTTCCCTTTTTATATTCTAAATAGAAATAAGAAAAACATCAAATTATAAATGTAATAGGCTCTGACCTACGAGAAGGAACCCTTCCCTCAGCTAACCATATCCCTACCAAATCATAGCTCTACAGTATCGATACAAGAGTGGGCGCTAAAACTAAAAGTAAAGTAGATGAAGACCAGGAAATCAATGGACATTTTTATTTAACTAATGAAGTCAAAATACACGTAGCTATTCAAAATCTCTTCTTGAACTGTTAAAGGTTAGATTTTCAATTCGTGGAAAGATCAGGATTTATGACCTCCATGAGTTTGTTGTTTTAAACTCGTAGCAAGTAGCGACTCTATTACATGTACATGTAATAATGATTTATTCACTGTATCCTCATAATTTCTGGCTATGTTAAAGACGATCAGTTACTTAAATCTAATAATTTCAAAGCATCGGTAATGATGAAGTCGTCCATAAACATGAGACTTTGTCGTTTTAAAAAATATTCTCCCAAATCAACGTTGATCAATATTCAACACATAGATACACGCTTCGGCAGTTGTGTAGACTTTCACATGTTTCTGGCAAAAAAAAACCTTTCTTAAATTGACATTGATCTAGTTCCCGAATGCATTTCAAGCAATAGAGAAACGTTTTGATTTTTAATCGTTAAACATGCGATTCGATTCACTGCTACGTGTTGACATTTTGTCAGACGATAATTGTACGCAGCGCGCTTTTTCGACGTTGTTAAAATTCACCGGAATAAACGCTCAAGTGATCAGAACTTTTCAATTCGAGTTATCTCCCTGTGACCGCAAACCTTACCTTAAGCCCGAATCAATAGTTGGTAATATCTGTGAAATCGTAGAATATAATATGATTTGCTAAAGACATAGACACCGTATTACTTTATTTGTGCTATAAAGTTATTTAAAATAAATTAAGGACAATGTTTATTAATACATGTAGTTGGTTATGTTTTATTATATTTTTCACAATTTCTTTTATAGAAATGTTTATTTTACATTAATTTTTCTTTACGATAGAGCTTGGGAACAGACTAATGGAAACATTTCGACGGTCTCCTCAAATATGTGACGTGGAAAGCTGGTAGAGATTGATGATGTGAACTTTGTAGAGATTACAACCCTAGTCTTTTTTCTAAAAATAGATATTCGCTAAACTTATCTCAGAGAACCCTCACATACAGAACTGTTTTTGAAAAAAAAACAACTGCAACAGTATGAAACAATGGAATAAACAGATGAACAGAAAATATACCCTTTTAAATTTATTTCTAGCAATGAAAATTCCAGCCCTTAACTTTGCTACTGTCTGTTCGTCATCCTTTGACAACCGTGTCAACTGTTACATGTACGGACAGAGATCATGCGACTAAGTACACGAATTTGAAGCAAGAAGACAGTGTTTATTTGATAATTGCTCCAGATTTATGAACATGATTATTATCCCCGCACTTTCGAAGAAACTTCGAGGATATAGCGATTGTCACCGTGCGACCGTCACACTTTCTTGTGACATCAACTCCTCCTTCACTTTTTATCCCCGCACTTTCGGAGAAAGTTTGGGGATATAGCGATTGTCTCCGTCCGTCACACTTTCTTATGGCACCAACTCCTCCTTCATATTTGGGTTTAGGAATTTAATTTCTATATAGAATGGTTGGATACCACCTGTAGATGCGCAATAAGAATAAGGTTTTATAATTTTGATTTGCTAAACAAGGGCCCCAAATTTGGAATCAAGCTTGTGACCTGAACTCGTCTTTCATTTTTAAATTTATGCATTATATTTCTATACAGTATAACCATGCAGCATATTCAGATGCGCAATAATGTTTTAGAATTTTGATTTTCTAAAATTTGGGCCCACACGGGTCGAATTTCGAATAAATTGCTTCGCTGAGCGCAGCTGGATACGACCGCAGAGGTCCAACCCTGAACAGTTGGGGCAAAAATGGATACAATATTCACGCTTGATACAGGTCTGAATTTGGATTGTAATTAAATATTTGACACATAATAGGTTTCTGACACAGAATAACTGTGGTCAAAGAACTTAGAATTGGACATATGATTTGAATTTATATTCAATTTTTTGCTTTTTTTGCAATACAATATGCTGTTGCAAATTGACCCCTCCCCCCCCCAAAAAAAAAAGAAATTTAACCCCTTTTTTGCTTTTTTGCAATACACTATGCTGTTGCGTACTGACCCCCCCCCCCCAAAAAAAAAATCATTGTACCCCCCTCCCCACCCTTTGTTTTGCAAAATAAAA
This sequence comes from Mytilisepta virgata, assembly GCA_028015205.1. Taxonomy (NCBI): domain Eukaryota; kingdom Metazoa; phylum Mollusca; class Bivalvia; order Mytilida; family Mytilidae; genus Mytilisepta; species Mytilisepta virgata. Next base: position 30,355,861 of record CM051511.1, on the reverse strand, counting down.
ATTTGAAGACATTTTCATTTTCTTTTTAATTTCTGAAATCTGAAATGAGAAAAAATTGCCCCCCCCCACAATTTCTTATTACCCCCCCCTTTCCCTTTTTCCAAAAAAAATTCTTTCCCTCAAGATATGGTCATAATCCCTATTCAAATTTCTCATGGAGTCTGCAAACATAATTACCCATTTAAATATATCATAAAAGTCTTAAAATAGAATATGACATATGGACAAAATTAATATTAATTAATAGTAACTTCTAAAAATAAACTGACAGCTATAAATCACCCCAAGACAATCTACATTTCTTTATACATAATTTACAAGCAGTGTGAGGGAGGAAATTGAATCATACAAATGTGTTTGGATTACCTCCCTTACACCAAGATAATAACCAAACAAGAAAAATGCTTATTGGGCCCCTTTTGGAACCTAATTTTTTCAAAACTGTTGGGACCAAAACTCCCAAAATCAATCCCAACCTTCCTTTTGTGGTCATAAACCTTGTGTTTAAATTTCATAGATTTCTATTAACTTATACTAAAGTTATAGTGCGAAAACCATATGTCTTCGGACGACGACGACGACGCCAATTTTGCGGTCGTATAAAAACTGCCAATTTAAACTTGTGACCTAAACTCCTCTTTCATTTTACAATTTATGCATTTTATTTCTTTACAATATTGTCATGCACCATATATTAAACCAGATGCGCAATAAGGATTTAGAATTTTGATTTTTTAAAATTAGTACCCACTGAGGTCGATATATGCAGATGTGCAATAAGGTTTTAGAATTTTGAATTTCTAAACAAGGGGCACACAGGGGTCGAATCTTGAAAAAAAATATCAATTTAAGCTTGTGACATATTTAAGCTTGTGACATAAACTCGTCTTTTGTTTTTCAATTTATGCATTTTATTTCTATACAGTATTGTCAAACATCATTATGCAGATGTGCAATAAGGTTTTAGAATTTTAATTTTCTAAAATTGGAGTCCACATGGGTCGAAATTTTTAATTGAAGCTTGAGACCTTAACTTCTCTTTCAGTTAGGCTATATATAGTTATGTTCTACACTATATTTAGCTGCATAATAAGGATTTTGAATTTTGATTTCTAAACCGTGGTATCACTAAGTCCAAATTTCAATAATTTCATTTTGCGTTTTATACATTTTATTTTTGTACAGTAATGTCAGCTGCCATATATAGATGCACAATAAGTTCATAGAATTTTAAGTTTCTAAAATTTGGGGGGGGGGGGGGGTGCGGTGGTTGGTCCCGTGGTCGAATTTAAAAGATTCAAGATTATGGCGCAAACTCTTTATTTTTTCCAATTGATGCATTTTATTTCTATTCAGTAGTGTAATGCACAATATTTACAGCTTGCAATAAGGTTTGAGAATTTTAAGTTCTAAAATTGGGACCCACAGAGGTCGAATTTCAAAATCGTCAATTTAAGTTAATGACATAAACTTGCTTTTCATTTTCAAATACATGCATTTTTTTACTACATAGGATTGTCATGCACATTAAGTAGATGCGCAATAAAGTTTTAGAATTTCAATTTTCTAAAATTGGGGTCTACAGGGATCGATTTTCGAATATTGTAAGTTTAAGATTGTGACATAAACTCCTTTATCATTTTTCAATTGACGCATTTCATATCTATACAGCAGTGTCATGTACAATATGTAGATGTGCAATCAGGTTTTAGAATTTTAATTATCTAACACTGGGTCCACAGGGGTCAGATATTAAAAAAATTGTCAATTGAAGTTTGTGATATAAACCTTTTTTTTCATTTGTGATTGGAGCTATTGATTTAATATGTTCATAGGATGATTGAATAACATCTTTAAATGGGCATAAGTTTTCTGCAATTTTAAAGGTGCGGGATAACTGTCGATTCCGACAGTCCATCTTTCTAGTTTTAGTTATGATTGTTATACTGTCATGACTATATAAACGATGTTTTACCGAAGCTAGAAAGACAGGAAAAGAAATCGCTCCAATTTGTTTAGACATCAAATATATGGTCGGTCAACCATGGTCATGATTTTAAAATGATCCTTGTACAGTTCTTGTACGTCCTTGTACGTTTGATGGCGTACGTTGGTTTCAAACTCACAGTAAGGCAACTTTGTATAGTTTATACATTAGTTTTAAAATGAATAATATAATATTCTCTACTCTGTGCGCTTTTATATATCTCTTAATTTATCGTGAATTGTCCGGCAAAAAAAAAAACGTTCGGAAGACCCCTTGGAGTTTTTTATTAAAGAAAAACATTCTTAAACTGTTGATACGTTATTCACGAAATTTATCCACTCTCGCCTGGCAGTTTAAAAATGACAATTTCATTATCTCGAGGTGATAAATTTCATAATCAAATGGTCACCGTTGTAGAATCTATATTTACACAATCATCTTTTCATGTCCAAAGATAAAGATTAGCTTGATTAAACATGATAATCTATAAATGGAAGACACTTTTTATCTAACGAATTAACAAACAAAAATGCAGCTTATAATGAGGGCGATGGACAGTAAAAAAGATGGACATTTCAGCGGACAACATTTACCGATAAAAATTTAATAACACATGTAGTAGTAATAACATAACGGAGAAAATGGACGTGGTTATGGGACAAAATATTCACGCGTAGGCGAGCTGTTCAGCCTGGTAAAAATTTTTTCTCACAAAAAAATCGTTCACGCACTGTCAAAAAAATAATAATAACAGTTAAAGTTCTTTTGTCTAGGTATTTAAACTTGAAATATAGTTTAAACTGAAATTGAGGTTATTCAAAATTAAATAATTCTGTTGTTATTAAATGCATTTACATTTACAATTTTTAGATTGTTTTTCACGGTCACATTTTTGTGTCTATTAAGGGAACTGTAATCTTAGTTTAGTTATCTGTGTTTTAATAATTTTATACCCAAGTTCTATATAATAGAGAAGTAATACTCAGTTTATTCCTGAAAAATAAGGAAAACAAGAAATAAGACATTCTTCATACAAATGATATTAACGAATTGAATCAGAATAAACTTTCAAAATTCTTACCCCTCTCTGCAGAGTTTCCTATTCGATAAAGCAAGTTTAGGAATAAATATCACAATGAGAAACTGGGTATGAAAAAACATTTCCTTAACCTTTCGTTTCAGAATTGAAAATAAGGAAAATAAAAAAATGCACTTTATGTATATATATATTTCCGCATCAAAAACATAGGAAAATACCAATTTGAAGTGCATATTTTGTAAATATTCCAATTGATTGAAATAACATTAACGATTCTATTTTAATTTTTATTCGGCTCAAACAGTTTGAATAAGAAAGTGTATTTTGTTCAATTTTAATACCTGAATTAAATATAAATAACAAATATGTTTAGCTATAAATGCTATAACACCGATATAAAATACCCAGATGTTCCTGCAATGTTGCTGCAAGATGGCATATATATATATATAGATCCGTATCACAAATATACGAAAATACCAATTTGGAGTTTTTGAAATTCCTATTGTTCTTTTACTTAATTGCATAAAGATATTCCTATTTGTCTTAATGTTAATCTAAATCCCTATAAAGCGTATATATGTTATTATTCTCAATCCATACATTCTACGCCACTATCATGACTATTTTATCTAGGATATTATATTGTTTGTTGTTATTATTTTAATAGTGAAACTGTCCGGGCAAAATAAATGTTAACGTATGTTATTCTGTGCAAACTAGCGAGTGATTGTGACTTAATCTGACCTAATGTACAATATATTTCAATCTGTGGTAACTAAATAATTCGGGTTGCTCTGAGAACTTCACTGATAAAGCAGGTAACACATAGATGATTTAAGTAAAAATATGCATAATATTAGATTACAGAACTGAGATAAGTTAAGAAACGGAGTCCATCTTTGAAATCAGGAAGATGATAAATATTTGATTGGAATGTTATCAATTTATCCACGAATTGTACAGTTTATTTCTGTAACAGTGTAGATGAAGGATTTCAATCACCCTACAATGTACATGTATTACAAGACAAGTCATTCCAGAAATGTATGTAAAACGTTTCCTGGCATTTAACACTGTGTTCGACTTGTTTTTATTCTATTGGCACCTTAGTCCCCTTATATTTCGAAAACCGTAAAGGCCTTACTTGGACAGATATGATCCCTTTGCCACTTTTGTCCAAATTTTGATCGTAGATATATGAATTCGAAATACCCTATGGAACGTTTAGGAAACCATATCATATTAAGGTAAGTGTAATAACAACTGAAAACAACATAGAGTTTTGTATGTCATTTTAATGACAATGAGCTTCTTTCATTTCTTAAAGACGAAAATATAACAGCTTGAGTTACACTTCAAAAGGTAAGTCTAATTTTACACAGATTGCATTCCAATAAGTCTACATTTTTGGAGTTCCATCTACGATTTCCGATATCCATTTCAAGTAAGGGGGATTTCCGTTGTCAATCTACAAAAAAAATAGATATATAAGAGGTTACAACAAGCTAAATTTTTATCTAACTGGAATAAGGTTTCTATCCTCATGTCGCAGATTTTCATTCTATTCGACAACTGGCAACTCTAATGCCTGCTACAATTGAGTCGCGTTTTATCCTACAATTAGTATTATCGATTGCGATTCTCAGAAAGTCAGTATAGTCTAACTTGGTACAGACAACGAACAGTAGTGGGTATAAACCGGTATTATGGGTACCGAAACCTCCTCCTAATCTTTCCTGACACGTGTTTAATGCACACAATGACTAAAAGCCAATAACAAAGTGACCGCTTCCCGACTAGATCAGAAATCTTTTGTTTGACCCTAGATACATTAAAAATCAGGTCAGAGTGTGCTCGTTTTAATTGAAAAGATAGCTAAGGATCTCTTAAAAATATTTAGAACTGAATCTAACAAATACCCGGAAATTTCTAATGCTGTTGTGGACTTCATTTTGTGGTGAAAAATTGATATTTTGAAATTTAACTCTTATAGACATCATAAAAACATCCAACATGAACGGTCTGTATATATATTTAAGAAACTTGTAAAGACTCATCTTTTTTTTAACTTTTAACTTTTATGAGTATATTCACATTTCAGTTTTTTCATTTATTTCTGTCTCTTGACTCTTGTTTCTAGAGATTTATTTTTTGAGCTGGGTTTAAGTTTTACGTTCTTTGTATACAGGAATTTTTTATTTTTGGGATGTAAACACTTTAAAGCTTTAATATATTTTTAACATTTTGTATATTTGTTTTGTTATATACAATGTATGTGTATGTACAGCGCTTAGAGTAATTGTTTTATTAGATTAGAGGCTTTAAAAATATTTATATAATATAATATAATATTGGTATTTCATTAGCTTGTTTGGGATACTTGCTATATTTAAGCATTTTGGTATTAAGGATTTTACTCAATTGCGATAGGGAGTAGAATGGAAAAATAGTATATACATGTACTAGTAATCAAGTTGTTGTATTCATTATTACTTCTCTGTTTATTTCAGATTTATAAATATCGAAATGTTATATGTTTGATCTTAAATCCATAGCCACATGACAGTTATCTGACATGTCGAACCGATGTGAAATTAGCAGACGACCTTTCAACATATTACAGAATATTTTGGCATTCATATTTAAAAAACATGGCTGACATAAATGCGTTTTTATGTGAGCAAATAATGACCAAACAATGAGGTAAAAATCATCCAAATACAATATGATTCCGGGTGACACATGTAAAAAACGGAATTTTAGGGTATTTCAATGAAATAATGTATTCAATTTATACCAAATGGTACGAGGAAAGACTTCTTTGGGAACTTGCATTGATCAAGTCTCAGCAATAAATCTGAATATTTTTCATCAACATTTGTTATCACAGAATGTTTATAAAATGTATCACAAAATACCGAAATAAATTTGATGGACTGTATGGCCATTCTGTTGGTTGACAACTCATCAGCAGTGCTTAAGTTTGATCTTAAACGGTCATTCTGGTCTTGTTTATTCTTATATAGTCTTTTTATCCTGCATGTCCGTAGTTTTCAACAAAGTAAAGATATCAAGATCAAATTAAGATATCTTGCCTTGCAGTCAAGATCGGTCAAGACCAGTTTAGATCAGTTCGGCACAGGTATTTTTCGACAATGAATTATTCATTCTTAACTTTTACGAACTGGTCTTAACCAGTCTTGATTGACTGCAAGGTATTATATCTTGTTATGGTCTTGTTATCTTGATTTTGTTTGAAATCTCTGAAATATTAAAAATCAAGACAGTAAAGATTAAACAAGACTGAAATGGTCGTTTAAGATCAAACTGGTGTTATTTGTGTCGAGATCAAAATGTTGGAAATCCGGTTAAAGACATAATGATGAATTAATAAGCACAACCATCAAAAACCAAAACAATTAAAAAAAACAGGAATCCGAACTCAGCTAAAGGTTACCTCTGCATCAAAAGAAGAGCCTTAGAAATTTCTGGTTATTTTTGTCAAATTTTGATTGTAATGGTGTTGGGTTAGTATTTAGGCGTATATAAATATTCATGACTACTCTGTATTACCGATAATGCTTAGGAAATCGACTGGATATATATTATGTGGCTGTTACAATATTAAGCCAATACGTCAAATACTGTATTTACTGTGACTGTATGATAATAAAACATTATCATCCGAGATAATGTATAAAAAAAATAGCTAAATCAGATTGCTGCCAAAAAAATGCCAGAGAGGTAATAAAATACTATCGCCACACGCATACGTGTATACACATGTACCATGTTCCTCCCAAGATTCACCACGATCACTGAAGCTATAGTTTTATAAAGCGGATTTGTCCGAGTGGTCTAGGGCGCTGGACATGATGCTAGACAAATAGATACCATAGTATCACAACGGTATGAGTTCATTTGACAGTATTAAAATCTGATTTTAACAGTGTTGGGTTAGAATGTAGTCGTATATAAATATTTAGGACTACCCTGTATTTTAGATAATGCTTCGCAAATCCACTGGATATATACATTATGTGGTTTTCACAATACTAAGAGGATTAGTTAAATACTGTAATTACTGTGACTGTATGATAATAAAACATTATCATCCCATATAATGTATCAAAGAGTAGCTAAATCAGACTGCTGCCAAATAAATGCCAGAGAGGTAATACAATTCTATCGGCACACGCATATACACATGTACCATGTTCATCCAAAGATTCATCTCGGTCACTGAAGCTATATTTATAGATAGCGGATTTTGCCGAGTGGTCTAGGGCGCTGGGCATGGTGCTAGACGAATAGGTACCACAGTGTCTCACCGGTGTAAGTTCGAGTCCGGCCATAAGCGGACAAACATTAGACAGTATTCAAATCAATCTGATTTTAACAGTTAATAATTAAACGCCCATACAGTAGGTTCTTCTTTGTTATATATTAAAAAAACAAAAGAAAACAAAAAACAAACCTTTGAACTGATTACTTCTGCACAGTCATAAGGATGGTTTTCCCTATAATTCAGAAATAAACTATGATAATAACATTGCAGCATATTCATCATTTTCCTAAATCAAGATGGATGAAAATGGCGTTAACTTTGTATTGCGAACCATCAGCAAACAAAAATAATACATTTATAAATAAATGCGTCCTGTAGATGTTTTAATAGACTATTACAATAATAATTCACTTGAATATGAGGTTTAAGTATTGCCATCTTCACCCTGTCACTTTTGAAATATTAAATAACCAGAGGCTCCAAGAAGCCTGTATCATTTAATTGGACTTACTCCACAAATCAATAGAATAAAGAGTTATTTCAGAGGGGAGAATATTTAAGTAAATTTCCTACAGGGTCTAATGTTAAACTATTTTTTACCGTGGCAACATTCTATGTTGAGGGTCTTAGTAACCGTACGGAAGTCTGAAAGGTTACTAACGAAGTACTTGTGCAATACTGCCAAATTTGGTACCAATTCAGTTGTAAATAAGATCTTTTAAGGAGTTTTCTCAGGGACCCTGCAATCACAAGACCCAAATGGCTGTTGAAGATAAAAAGTGTGTCTCTCGTGTCCTGTCTGAAACCAAGCAACCAAACTGTGGGTCCATTGTTTAACACAGTTTGGCTGCTTGGTTTCAGACAGGACACGAGAGACACATTTTTTATCTTTAACAGCCATTTGCGTCTTGTTTAATCTTCACTGTCTAGAATTGTTTGAAATTTCGAAAATTTCGAAAAATAAATCAAGATATAAAGTTCATAACAAGACAAGTTATTCAAGACTGGCTATGATCAGTTCATAAAAGTATTGAATTAAGTATGCAATGTCTAATTTTTTCTGTACTGAACTGGTCTTAACTTGTCTTGATTGATCTTGATTTTTATGTTATTTTGATATAAAAATCCAATGATTTTTTGCTTTATTTTTAGTGTAATAGGAGAGACAACTCAAACATATCTGTGCATCAATTTATTTCGGTACTTTGTGATAGTTTATTACTACCACTGGGTCTGTGTCACTGCTGGTGGACTGTAAAACCTCGAGGGCATTATCAGTCCAGTAGCCAAAATTTTTGTCCTGTTATGATTCATTACTTACATGCCTTTACATTTTCCGTTCAAAGTTTGACAAAAATTTCCAGAAATTTCTAAGGTTCTTCCTTTTGATGCAGAGGTAACCCTTAGCTGAGTTTGGATTTCTGTTTGTTTTAATTGTTTTGGTTTTTGATGGTTGTGCTTATTAATTCATCATTACATCTTTAATCGGTTTTCCAATATGTTGATCTCGAGCACTGCTGATGAGTTTTCAGTCAACGAAATGGTCATACAGTACATCAGTTTATTTCGGGATTTTGTATTACAGTTTTTGACTAGGTCAACATTTCTAAAAAGGATAATTTATTGTAATTACTGTTCATATGAATACATATGATTGTGTGTTTTTGTTATATTCTGTATACGAAGTTATATTCCATTATTAGGGTCATACTGTCTTTGAGAATTCAGATACAAAATAAACTGGCAAAACTTCATCATAGTAAAACTAATGATTTTCTATCACAATGTCTCTCCACGATAATGTAAAGATAATTTGCTGAATGCCTTGCTTAATGAGAATTAAAATTGTACATGTAGTTCAAATCCATTTGTTGTAAACAATGCATACATACCTTACAAATTTTGAAACATCATCAACCTTATGGGTACCAGTTTTAATCATCTACAAAATGAAATGTTTATACTTTAAAAATTTGATACATGTACAGTCAACGATTAATCACGCCGTACTTTCAACGATTAACCATACCTGCTGGTTATTACTATAGAATAAATAGCATTTATACATATTTACAGGTAAACTTTGCATATTTTTAGTGCTGTATAGTACAATAAATTACTCACAACCGTATTTAGAAATCAGTATAGGAATGTATTGTCATTAAATGTTACAAATAAGCATTTCACTGGTTATACACATCAAGAAAGATGTACCAACACCAGTAAACCTTCGCATCTTGTTTAAAATTACCTGGCTGTAACTTTTAGAATTACAACATTTCCATACAAATATTGGTCGAGCAAGGTAGGGGGCATGGACCGTTTGATGCATATTTTGAAGATGATTATACTTTAATAATATCTAATATAAGATACTACAATGACCCCTTAAAATTGCACGTAACTGGGCCACTGACCAATTGAAATTTGTATTGTCTATTCACAATTAAACAACAAGAATCAAACGCAATATATACTATAACCTAGTCGATTGTGAGCGTTACGACCATTGTTGACCTTTTAATGTAAATGTTTAGTACGGTGTTTAAATATAATATCTAAGTCCGATATAAAACAAAACCATTGCGTAGTTGCATTCTTTCGATTTTTTTACCTTTAACACTTAGATTGCAGTCTTTCATTCAAATTTGACTTTGTTTGAATTCATGTATGATAAGTTCACTTATCAATGCACCAATACTGCAGAGTGAAATGAGAATAATAAAACATTTACCAACAACAGTTCGTCGTCTTCATTTATCTTGTCCTCCCACTCGTATCTGTAAATTTAAAAATACGAAAGTCCAGCATTTCTGCGATTTTAAAATGATTTCAGGTCAATATAATAAAACATAAAGTCGTTCACAGATATTTTCATTGGATTTATCTTATTAATTATTCTCAATAATTCATGCCTCGTAGAGAAGTATGAATACTTGTAAAAAATATAAATGTGTGGTCGTCAACAAAGAAGAATAGCCTACTACTTCAAAATGATTTCTACATAGCACAAGAAAGAATGCTTTGAAAAAAGTAACCATACATTCTAAAGAGTAGACAAGAAATATTGTACATGTACCAACAAATAGACACTTACAGGTAAGTCTCCCTAACGACCGCACCTATTTTTTTTTAATTATACTTTTAAGATCTAGTGAACCTGGTGGAGCCCCTAAAATATATCCCACTCGGAAACTACCAGTGCAAGCACGGGTATCCGAAAGAGATAGAATAGATTTTCTTATATCCCTTTAACTGGAAATTTAACCATTTTCGTAGGTGAGATTTTTGTCTGTCTTATACAGCGATGTGTGAAAATTAGATGTTATCATGTTTTATATATCTATTTTATAGACAGTAAGATCGCCAACTAAATAGTTACGAAGTCATGACCGAAAAAATAAAAAATAGAGTCTGGTTCCTTGCGCAACGGAATTGTATACGAATGACGAAACATGGAAACATGTCGGATTGAGAACGTGTGAGTTAACTCATCGATAATTCCAGCATTTAAACAAACGTATCGACCTAGCCGTGTGAAATTCTCACACAACACATACATCCTCAATCAGTCAAATTCTGATTTGAATTGTGTCTCTTGCAGTTGTTACGTGATGACGGCCCAAAGAAATCGATCCCTTAATTTTGCTAGGATAGATTATGTTTTCTCTAACATTTATCCACAACTGTATTATACTTGTACATTCAATGCATTCGCATATCATTTAAATCTTTAATAAAAAAACCTTTCATGAATCCCCAAAAGTGTTTAAAAAATGCACCATGGGTCTGATTGAAGTGATAAAAATATAAAAAAGACAAGGTCCTATTGTAATACATAAAGAATACGTTTTTGAATAGATCAATAAATATAAATCAGAACACGAAATGTTCATATTTACTATACTATGTTTTTCCTAGTGGAGTTTATCTTAAACTGTATCATCGTTTACGACACCGGATTTAGTTATTTTGTCTTGTTTTAAGAATTCAAAAATATTCCCATATTGTACCTCCCAACATCTTAACCCTATGTATACCACTTATATGTATTTTACCTCAAAATAATTTAATCAACTGTCCCGACGTACAGTTAGGTGCAGACATAACCATTCACCAAGTTAACTTAGAGCAGTTCTACTGACTGTTATGGTCAAGAACAGCTCTAACCTGTCATGATCAAGAACAGCTCTAACCTGTCATTGTCTAGAACAGCTCCAATATGTCATGGTCTAGAACAGCTCTAACCTGTCATGGTCTAGAACTGTTCTATAACATTGTTATTGTATTGATCATGTTACTCACCCATTTATTGTATGGATCGTATCACTAACCTGACATTTTCTTTTTAATTTTAATCTTTTTTTTTCAATTTAATATTTTATTTTAATTTTATTATTATTTTTTTTACTCAAGATCTTTCCTTTTTGAGTATGTAATGATAAAAAAGGGATGGCCTCCGTGCACTATGCCTGCTCTAATTCTTGATCAGACCTGTTCTTCTTCCTGACTGATCTAAGTTAATTTACAGCAGTTTTTAGAGGTGCTCTAAGTTAACTTAGAACAGTTCTCAGAATTGCTCTGCAAGTTAACTTGGACGAGAGGTTATGACTGGTCGTAACTGTAGGTTTTATAATATTTTTTGGTTATTAGTCCCTTCAGTCATGACACTCTTGTCCTTAAATAATGTTATGTGTATGTTTTCAACTTGTAAATATATACATTGTTATTTTTTGTTAATTTACTTTGAAATTACTAAATTTATTTACTGCTTATTTAGGTTTTAGTGGAATAAAAACAAAACACATTATCTTGATCAATACAAAGGCAGTTGATAACCTTCAAATTGTTTGATGAATTATCCCGTGATTAATATGAATCAAAACATGAAACTTACTTTTTAGTTTCCAGTCTATACGTTACTGAAATATGAATTTTTAAAAGGTTTCATTTTGTTGGGATTATTAGTAAATCATGTTGAAATTTTACATTCTTTTGGTTGTTCATTCATCGACCAGATACCAAATTGTTCTCTCCTCAAAGAAACTACCATCCGAAAAATGACAGTTAAAGCTGGAAAATGTCAAATGGAATATTTCAAAACATTTTCACATCCACTGTATGGCCTCTAAAAATATACCATTAATATAAGAAAAACTGATATGACCTAAATACTTTTTTCAATTTTACTTAAGAATGACCGCTGGTCTAATAAGAAGTAAATAGGATTTGAAATAGGTGTTTTAGTTTGAGAGAACATATGAATAGTAAACAAATAAGCAAGAAAAAAATATAGGTTCATGTGCTCATTTTAGAGCTATAAAATCTGTATTTCCAGATGGCCCTAAAACAAAATAAGTAAATAAAATGAATCAGAAAAATATATAAGAAAAAAATTAGACGCAGTAAAAAAAAGAGACGTAACGTAACAAAATTTCCCCCTTTTCCACACTTTCAATACAAATTATTAAAAGCAATACACATAAATCATTTAGTTTTCGGGAAAATATGCATACAAGATTGTTTCATTCATAAAAGCGTTTTCCACCTTCTATCAGATTCAAAGAAACTGAGCCACACCAAATGTTTTTGATGTTCACTATTCTCTACTAAATATTACGGAAAACTAACGTTTTTAAATTGTAATTCTCTACTAAATATTGAAACGAACAATTTCTAACAAGGGGAGGAAAAGGTGTTCGTCTTTTTTACTGCAAAATTTTTGTTTTTTTTCATGATTTTTATAAAGATGATTAGAAAATATCAAACTAACTTGACCCGTAAAATCAAAGGGCTTGCGGAAAATCTCAATCTTGTTTGTAATGACGTAAAAAGCGATTTACTTGATTAAAAAATTGCGAGCCGGTGTTGCGCTCACAAAAAAAACTCGAAAACAAAAACAACAAAATGCAACTCTAATAGATAAATGTAATCAAAACGTTGTTGTATTTTTAGATACCCTTCTATGTTTAAGTTTAGATACCCGGATAGGCAGTGTTCTCTAGTATCTGCTATACAAAATACAAAAGAGAACGTTGCTGTTTTGAAACAACTTATAAAAAACTGATAAAACCGCTGGTCAGTTGCTGTCCTTTAGCTTCGGGACGGAATATTTGGAAAAGTATTTGAATCATTCGGAATTGAAAACGGGGAATCTTAGAACTTTCAACATACAGTTATTCAACTTTTCTTCGAATTCTTCGCCACATAAAAATTTAAATTATTAATTCAGTTGTAATAAAATTCTTTGATATCAATTTCGATGCACAAGATGTGCACATTTCGTAGATTTACGACTCATCAGTTGTGCCCAAGGTCTAAAAAGTTGTAAACCGAAACAACAATCCAAAAAGTTGAAGAGCAAATTCTAAAATGCCAAATGACCAAAAGGGGTAAATCCAAAACCATCTAAGAACAGAGCTATGCACGAGGGAGATAATCGTTAGTTTTCACGAACATTCATTTAAAATCTACTAGTCTGAAACCATCGGGGCAATTGGAACAAGACTCGACAACATGGTTCTTAAATGATCCTAATTCAGAATTGTGTCTGATGACCTAGGGACTGTCAACCAAGATAACTGCCATAGCCAAACTATGTTTAACATACGAACCTATGGGAAAAGCAGCCAAATGGACTGTGACACTTAGATGTTTAGGGACAAGTTAAATTCAAGTGAGCGATACAAGCTCTTATGAGCCTCTAGTTTTTTTAAATATCATTTATAGCCTTCTTGAAATATGCCATGTAGGAATCTAAGGGACCCGTCAAATTTACCAAGACATAGACCGCTGTGAAACTCTAACGAACTGTAGAAAAAGTTTCAGTCCTATTGTTATACAAATGAAGAAAATGTGATCTCCCAAATCAGGTTGATGTCACAAGTTTAACCTGTTCTTCAGACCTTTGTACCAGACAAACATACATCATTCAAATCATGCTTTTCAATTAATGCCCCTTTGTGGGGTGTTTCGTCGCTTTTGAAAACCTTCATCAGTTCTTCGAGTAAAATTTGTATCCCCCTTATTTGTTCAACACAGAATACCTACTGGAAAGAATGTTAACTCTTGTAGATAGGAGGTACCTCAAGGATTCCAAACTAGAAGCTCTCAAGATCCTGTACCGCTCACCTGGATTTAACATGTCAACCTTAAGCGGGGCTTAAAAAATTAAGATGTAGCAGTCGATTTGGCTGGTTTTCCAATGGGGTCATATGTTTAACTAAGTTTGGCTATAGTGGCCACCTTGACAGACAGTCGGGGTGATCAGACATAATTCTGAAAGAGAGCCATATAAGGATGAGGTTCCAATTGGTCAAGGGGTTACATACAAGAGGATTTTAAACCAAATTTTCACAAAAGTTCTGGTGTGGCGACCATCTTGGTTCATTTTCCGGGTCATTCGACACATTTCTAAAAGAAGGCCATCTAAGATCAATTGCTACCAGTCTGTTTCCAATTTGCTAATTGGTTTCGTAAAAGTGTTTTAAATGAATTTCCCATAGGGTCCTAAAAAAGGGAATAAAATAAAACAGAGAAACGCATGAAGTAGAATAAACTAGAAAGAGAATATTAAGACAAAAAATGAAAGTCAATAAGATAAAGCAATTGTTGTGAATCTTGATACTGTTTTGTACCTCTGCTTCCCAAATCTTGCAGCACCATGTAAAATGATATATTTTGTCTGGGTACTTGTCAAAGTTGTTTCTCAGATCAATAGCTTGAAAACTAGCGGCTCTCAAGAGCCTGTATCGCTCACCTGGATTTAACTTTTCACCTTGAGCAGACCTAAAAATGTGAGTGTTGCAGCCAATTTGGCTGATTTTTCTATAGGATTCTATGTTAAACTAATTTCAGCTGTGGCAGTCATCTTGGTTGACGGTCCAGGTCAACGGATATATTTCTAAAAGAGAACCATCTAAGGACCATTTCTGCTAAGTCTTGTTCCAGCTGGCTAAGCGGTTTCAGACAAGGAGATTTTTTTCCTATAGGGCCCTATGTTAAACTAAGTTCGGTTGTGGCGGCCATCTTGGTTGACAGTCCGGGTCATTGGACATATTTCTGAAAGAGAACCTCCTAAGAACCATTACTGCCAACTTTGGTTCCAACTTTTGGTTTGCTGTTTACAATTTGTCTTTATCTATAATAATATTCAAGATAATAACCTAAAACTGCAAAATTTCCTTAAAATTAACAATTCAGGGGCAATAACCCAACAAAGGGTTCA
The DNA here is from genome assembly GCA_028015205.1 of Mytilisepta virgata. Taxonomy (NCBI): domain Eukaryota; kingdom Metazoa; phylum Mollusca; class Bivalvia; order Mytilida; family Mytilidae; genus Mytilisepta; species Mytilisepta virgata. Next base: position 30,340,317 of record CM051511.1, on the reverse strand, counting down.
CCGATTCGACTGAAAATTTCATGACAGGTAGATCTTGACCTGATGAACATTTTTACCCCAAAAGTTTTGCTCTAATTGCTTTAGTTTTTGAGATATAAGACAAAAACTGCAGTTTAACCCTATGTTCTATTTTTAGCCATGTCGGACACATTTGTTAAACTAGATACCCTAATGATGCTTGTGGCCAAGTTTGGTTCAATATGGCCCAGTAGTTTCAGAGGAGAAGATTTTTGTAAAAGATAACGGACGACGGACGCCAAATGATGAGAATAGCTCACTTGACCCTATGGGTCTGGTGAGCTAAAAATTAAGCTTCCTTAATCATCAATTCTGAGTTCACAGTTCATGGACATGGTTCATTTAGATGTTTACATTTTGGAGGTTTCTATGGCAACGACAGCCATATCAAATTTGAACATTTGGACATTCCAAGACATGGTTGCACATCTCGGAATGATCCCTACGACGATTCACGGGAATCCAAGGGACGTTTCGGACAAGTTTATTTCGGGAATAATAATAAAACCTCTCATAAAAACGAAAACATATTTTTGTTTCAAAGTTAATCATGATGGATGAATTATTGTTTAACGTCCAGTGACAACCACTAGGTGCATATCATGACGAGAACAGGTTTATATGATATGAATATGAACCTTGCCTTGTACGCTGAGCCGGGTTTTGAACGCGGTATCTGTCAGCAGGAAGACATATCACCACCCTCAAACACATTGTACTGACCCCGAGCCGACCAGTCCTTTGCTCATACTTCCAGATGCCGCATGCTTGTCGGAAAGCAGCAAATACTAATTGTAATGTCTTTGGTTTGATCAGGAATGGGATCAAACCTGCGACCACGGAACCAATGAGGGGATTCTAAAAGTCAATCATGGAAGATTTCCTAATTGTGCAGATTCTGAAGATTTTGAGCAGGCCAAGACAACTGGTCGAATGTAGAAACATTAATGTCATGCGATAAAAAAAAAACTGTCCGCAATGATTTATAAACATATTAACATATTAACATATTAAATCTTTTAATGTATTATATATTAAGCAGTGGGCGTCAATAAATTTCGATCATGGTTTATGATTTAATTGGTTTCAAGTTCAGTGTATACATTGTGTATAATTGGCAGGAGTTTAACATAACCACCGGTTTGACGATAGCGCGTTAACCCGGGTGATTATAGCCTAGACAAAACTTGCCATGAACACTTTTTTACGTATATATCTCACATATGCTAAAGTTGTGAAAAAATATGTGATTATTCTAAATTAATTGAAACTTACACCGATATTAAATTTGGTATGATGTTCACACAGGCTGCTAACTTATTCTTCACCAATCCACTAAAAATTAATAAATAAAGGTACATTTGCTTCTTCTGTTATATTAAAAAATCTAGTTTGCGATTATCTTACTGAAGTGTAAAGTTTATAAACACAATAATAGATGAATTTTCAGGGAGCAGTCTCATTTTGCATACGATTAAGGAATTGTTATTTGAACATGATCAAAATTAAACTACCAAACCATTTGAAAAAAAATAATGGCATATAACATGTATACTATTCAATTTGTCTATATTCACCCAGGCTTAAGAATGATAACAGATTTCAATTACCTGAGATAACGTCCTTCCCCTTACTTTGTGGTTTAATTTTTTTCCGGTAGAAGCTTGGAGAACACGTAATATTCCTCTAATAATTAATATTATATTGACATTGTTGGACTACACGACGGGTGCTGTATAAGAAGTAGAAACAGTCCATCAAGAGCATCCGTTTTGGCCATAGTTTTAAGCTTTCGGTGTTACTGCGTTGACCCTTGTACAATGTATTTATATTTATGTATTCATTAGTTTGGATGTCCCTTTAAATTCGAATTTTTGTCTGTATGGTATCCATTTTCTTTCTTAAAGGGATTATAAGGCTGTATACCTTTTCCATCTTTGTTTTTGTGTCAATTCCAATTGTAACGCACTTCCGTCCAGAAAGGAAGGGAAAAGCACTGACAAAATATCTTTATGTATACAAGGAAAATCAATGGCAATTACAACATATGTAAGCATCTTTGTTGTTTGCAAGGACTGTACTTACTGGGATAGTTTCTTGGCTACTTCCAAGTTTGGCACAGTGACAAAGGCCATTGAATGCGTTCCCGGGGTGTACGTGCTCATAGTTCTGGAGAGGTTTCTTAATAATCCGAGCAAAACTGGCATAAAGTAATGTCCAAACACAACCTATAAAATATATTCAAAGTAGAATAAAAGTTAATACATACAAGTAGAAGAAAATCATCCTATACAAGTCATAATCGATATCGGATGACTCGAAGCCCAGCTACATGTATGCCATGTATAATGGTCTCGTCACTTTGTATGTATGGAAGCAGAAGACAATAACCGAATAACTGTTCTAGTCCTTTTAAGATAAATTACTGATAGGGTTTGTCAGAATTTGTAATATTTTTTTTCAAGCAGGGTTTAACCGACGAAGAGAAATATTTGGGGATATTTGCAAAGTGTGTAGGTGGTTTTAAATTCAGGACAATTGAGACAGTATCTGATTCACAGTTAGATATAAACATTCATAATATGTTCAATGTGAATATTTTCAGCAGTTTCGTGCTGTAAAACCGAAGTGGTAAAGACATTTTACCCTTACTATTAACAGGAAGTTTGGAGCAATTAAATGATGCTGGATTGTTTTTAGCTCAACGGGCCACCTGACATATTCCCATCACGTTGCGTACGTCGTCGTAAAACGTTCTCATAAAGATCGTCTCATCTGAGAGAACTGGACAAACCGAGACCAAACTGTAGTGAAATGGTCATTCTTTAGCTCCTTCCAAAACTGTCGGAATCTCCGACTTCCAACCATGCTGATATTTTAAATAGACAAAAGTGGGAACGATTTTTACAAATCATCTTCTATGAAACCACATGACCAGATGGAACAAAAATTTGCAGCATGGGTCCGTAGTTGGTCCTATTTCAGAATCTTAGGTGAACATTTCTTTAAGAATCTTTTTTTCTAAAAACAACTTGGCAAATTTGAACCAGACTCGTCGACCATTCCATTTTTAATTCATGTGACAAGAAGGGCGGTGTGAGCTTTTGCCATCACTTTACGCCCGTAGACATAACCCTTAGAGTTCTTCTCCACTGAAACTACTAGGCCAAATGAGACCACACATTAATGGATTGGTCGATATAGGATTCTGGGGTCTCTAGGAAAGAATTATATCTGACAATCCAGACGTTCAAACAAAAAGGTCACCTCCAACCAAACTTCGTTTTAGATGGTACCATATGGAAAACTTCATTTAAAACTCTGACACACAGGGCCAGTTAGGACCAAAGTTGATAGAAATAGTTCTTAGGGGCTCCACTTTGAAAAAGTGGTGTAATATCGCCATCTATCATCAAAGATAGCCACCGTAGCATAACTTAATTTCATCCTATGAAACATTACACTCAAATAATCTTCTTGTCAGACAAAAATAAACATATACATTACTTGTAGGTCCACACGGGGTCTTCTTTCAAACTCGTATCCAATGATCTTGACTGCCAACCAAGATGACACCATAGCCAAACTAAGTTTAACGTACGTTATTAGTAGAAAATCCATCAAAAAATCTTGTCTAATAGTACTGATCCAACTGGACAGATTTTCATATGACCATATGGGAGATCATTTTATAACTTAACTGAACATGTATGGCCCTTAAATACTCCTTTTTCCAAATTGTATGATAAACCGCCCAAACGTGAATTTATTCAAATATATGATCCATTTGGACAATTATCCTAAGATTATACCCTACAACGACTGAGCAAACGTGAATTGAACTTGACAGCAATGATACGTGTGATCAAGACTGTCAACCTAGATGCATGGCTACTAAATTCCAAACATAAGACCGGTTGGGAAAATTTACTTTTTAGTTTGAAACTTGATCCAGTTTGAACAAATTTTGACAGCAACGGTATTAACCTGTAGTTGATCGAATATAAAAAAAAATTGTCATATCACTATTACAAACAAGGAGCACTTCAGTTACTGCTTTTAGTGCCGTTGATTGGTAAAGGAAAGCATGCTTCACTGAGCGTCTAATTTTTTTTGTCTAAACCGAAGCATACTTTCCCCTTAGTTATACTCTTTCAAAGATTTGTTCCCCCAGGTTTGTAGTCGTGACGACATAATTTGGCGAAATTAAACTTATCTTCCCCAATATATCTAGATGGTTAAGAAAAAGTGCTGAAACTGTAAGCATATGGAAAACCTTTTAAAGCCAGGTGGAAAAACAGTTTTCTTTTTTTTAAATAGTTTTGTTTTTTGCAAAAGAGTTACCACCAGGGAATTTTGTCTTTTCTATTCAAGGAATTGCATATCTTTTGATGAAATATGCGTAGAATCACATCATGCAGTTAAACCTATATATTACGGATCAATAAAAAACATCATCCCAAGTTAAGTTCAAGTAAACATAATATCTAGTTGAAGTTCATGCTCTAGGGCCAAAAACCAGAGATTAGAACAGCTAGGACCAGTCCTTTGATGGTTCAACCGAAACCTTTATTCAAACCTTTCTTATCGTACTACCAAGAACTCAATAAACTTAATAAACTCACCACTGTCTTTTATTTTGGTCATATCTACACAGCTTTTATTTTCGATGAATATGTTTTTCAATGCTTGCCATATCATCTATTGTCTATTGTGTTCAGATGGTTCATACATCAACGAATACATCAACAGTATATAGCACAGTAGTTCAGAGAAGATGATATTAATATATTGCTTATTGATAAAAAAAAGTAGTTTATATGAGCCATTTTCTTATGTAACCCTATCGGAGTAACATGGAGAGTTATTTGCACATCCCTAACCATTGCTATCTCCATTTACTCAGACATATCGTTGCATTTGTCTCTTGGGTCTCCTTTGAAGTGTATGGGTTGGGCCTGCCACCCACCGCTAAGTCATTTGCCCAGCGTGTATAAATGAATGGAAGTTCAAGAGACATAATTTAATGCGCTTTTCATTCCAGGTGGTTTTTCTGTCGCCATTAGGTAAATGTAGGTGTGGAGTGTGGAGTGTGTAGATTCAGCCTTAGCTACCGCGGTAATTTACAATTTTCCTTGATCTTCTGTGGTTCACTTAGCAAGTGTGGCTGTTCGTCTCATGTTTTTCATGCTTGCACGTCAGGACCATCGATAAAGATAGGGTTAGATTTAGAGTAAGAAGCAGATCTACGGTTAAGGTTAGAGCTTGAAGCAGGGCTTCGTTCATGGTTATAAGAGTTAGGACTGGGTTTAGGGTTAGAATAAGAGAAAAGGTTTCAAGTACATAAAATGTAGAACATGGGTTAAGGTCAGGCTTACAGCTGAAAGCAAGACCAGGGTTAGAACTATTAACAGGGTTGGGGCAAGCTATAATATGGCACTAGAGTTTATGCGAACTTCCCATGGCGGGGATGTTTGTAATGAGACATGTGAGATGAGTTGTAAAAAATATTATTATTACAAGTAAATTTATTCCTCATGTAAAACTACCCTTCGGCCTAAATCAGAAAGTTTCGTGAACTATTCCTTTCTCTTCCTGAAAGAATCTTCAATGTCTGTCTAACGAAGGTGCTTTCTCAAGGTCTATCGAAAAAAATGTGTTAGTGTTAAATACAGCAAGAATTCACTTGGTTGAACGTGTAAATGACCAAATAAAATCGTGTAACGTGCGAAACGTGTGGTCGTAACGTGTGAATCGTGTGCGTGCAACTTGCGAATCGTGTTCTTGTGGTTTGTGATTGGACAGAAACGTGTGATTTGAATTGTGTAACGTGTATGAGATTTCATTGGTCGAGACAGATATTATAAAATGCTCCGCTGGGCGCAGCTTGATATGACCGCAGAGGTCGAACCCTGAACAGTTGGGGCAAGTATGGACACAACATTCAAGCTTGATACAGCACTGAATTTGGATTGTGAATAAATATTTGACACAGCATAGGTTTCTGACACAGAATTAATGTGGTCCAAAAACTTAAAAATTTTTAATTTACCTATTCAAACCATATCAGTATTATTTGCTTTTATATATAAATCAGAAATAACCAATTTAAAATGGAAAATTTTAAAGAAGTTTAATTTTGGACCCTTTGGACCTTAATGTAGACCAATTTGAAAACGGGACCAAAAATTAAGAATCTAAATACACGGTTAGATTCGGCATATCAAAGAACCCCAATAGTTCAATTTTTGATGATTCAATTTTTGATGAAATCAAATAAAGTTCAATTTTGGACCCTTTAAACCTCAGTGTGGACCAATTTGATAACCGGGCCCAAATATCAATTTCTTGCTATTGCGCAATACTGTGCAATTGAAGATTTCTTGCTATTGTGCAATACTGTGCAATTGAAGATTTCTTGCTATTGCGCAATACTGTGCAATTGAAAATTTCTTGCTATTGCACAATACTTATTATAATAATTTACACATCCTGTTTGGTGTGTATCTCTCGCCTTATCATTATTATTTGCTTTTATATATAAATCAGAAATTTAATAATAAAGTTTTTGGCAAATTTCCAATATACATAATTTAAAAGCAGTTTAGGTGAGATAAACAAAAAAGCTTCATCAGCAACATTTTATATTGGCAAATTTCCAATGAAGTTCATTAAACTAAAGTTATTGGCAAATTTTCAATGGAATTTATTAATAATAAAGTTTTTGACAAATTTCCAATATAAATAATTTAAAAGCAGTTTAGGTGAGATATTCAAATGAGTTTCAATTACCAACCTTACACTGCCTTTTAAATTATGTTTTGTACTTAAGTAATTGTCCATTAACCTGGAAACCCTTTCTCCCCCTTTTTGCACCTTATTCCTTAACGGTTTGAACCATAACTACCAAAGACAATTCTTACCATCCCTTTGTGGTATTCCAATATCCAAAATCTAAATACATGGTTAGATTCAGCATATCAAAGAACCCCAAGAATTCAATTTTTGATGAAATCAAATAAAGTTCAATTTTGGACCCTCTAAACCTCAATGTGGACCAATTTGATAACCGGGCCCAAATATCAAAAATCTTAATACATGGTTAGATTCAGCATATCGAAGAACCCCATATATTCAATTTTTGTTGAAATCAAACAAAGTTTAATTTTGGACCCCGATTTGGACCAACTTGAAAACTGGGCCCATAATAAAAAAAACAAAGTACATGTTTAGATTCAGAATATCAAAGAATCCCAAGAATTCAATTTTTGTTAAAATCAAACTAAGTTTAATTTTGGACGCTTTGGACCTTAATGTAGACCAATTTGAAAACGGGACCAAAAATTAAGAATCTAAATACAAGGTTAGATTCAGCATATCAATGAACCCCAATAGTTCAATTTTCGATGAAATCAAACAAAGTTTAATTTTGGACCCCCTTTTGGCCCCTAATTCCTAAACTGTTGGGACCAAAACTCCCAAAATCAATCCCAACCTTCCTTTTGTGGTTATAAACCTTGTGTTTAAATTTCATAGATTTCTATTTACTTATACTAAAGTTATTGTGCAAAAACCAAGAAAAATGCTTATTTGGGGCCTTTTTTAGCCCCTAATTCCTAAATTATTGGGATCAAAACTCCCAAAATCAAGCCCAACCTTCCTTTTGTGGTCATAAACCTTGTGTTTAACTTTCGTAGATTTCTATTAACTTATACTAAAGTTATAGTGCGAAAACCAAATGTCTTCGGACGACGACGACGTCGACGACGCCAACGTCACACCAATATACGACCGCAAAAATTTTGCGGTCGTATAAAAACGTGTGAATTCAAATCAGAGCATATTTCGAACTCGAATTAAAATATCATCGGCACAAACTTTGATCGGTGTTAAATATTAGAAAATGTTGATATTAATAATCCCGCACAGATTCTAATTAAATAAAATAATTTCTTAAATAAATAATCATATAACTTACATACAACATTTGCAAATTAAACATAGATTAAACATAGATTTGAACTTTAATTTTTTGTTTGTAAAAAAATCTTAAATTATTCTTACAATCTGGTGGAATTTTTATTTTTTAAATTTATATCTTCATTTTACATCTTTTTTCATGCGTAATTGTTTTGTTATTATGTTCCCAAGTCGTGTATGAATGTACTTACTGGAAATGAAGTAAATTACTAAAAACAATTTATCTAGAGTTACATGTACATTTTCAGATAAACTTCAATTCATATTATAAATATATTTTATATTCTCTATTACACATAGAGAATATTAAATAGTTTTATTCACTTATGGTTTAATTATAATTGAAATGAATAAATCACAAAAACTTATATATATTTTTATCAACAATATGTTAATATATATTAAAAGCTAACATGTTATAGTATATATTATATATTAAATTATTAATAAATCAATTAGTAAAATATTTTTACAATTTAACTTATAATTAAACCACTATATCTGAGGTAGATTTACAGGTAAATTAGATTAATCCCTTCAAAGGACACCTTAATCTATGTCTAATTAGATTAGATTTTGTTTTAGCCCAGAGGAACACACCCCCATAACATGATGTCTTTTGTTTGAAAGAAGCCATAAACTATTGTGGCGTGATGTTTATTTTACAGACAACTCATATAATTTTCAGTTAATATGCCATAGCTAATTGGGTAGAAATGTCATGAAAATGTTTATCGATTTTTAATAAATTTAAAATATAATTTCTCGGTTCTGTTATAAAGTTTAATTAATTTCCAATTAAAAAATTACCTATGCAAATAAATATGTTGTATTTGTTAAAAAAAAAAGTTAAATGTGGACCGTTTAAAACCGTCTTCCTTCTATCGTACTTATCTATTTAAAATCAAAATGCAATTTTAAATATCTCATTTCTAAGAGGGCATAAAATGTTGTTAATTCGTTTCGTTATATTCCGTTCGTATCTTACAAACACAATTTTTATAATCGCACGATCGGAGATCGTGCATCGTGTAACGTGCATTGCATGGTTTGCATGTAACGTGTGAATCGTTTGAGTGTGGTTTGGGACGTTACACGTTCCACCCTGCGTTAGAATCCCTTCTCCTTAGCAGCAACAATTCAAGACTTTCGACTACCGAGAGGTCTTCACAGCACCAATAGCAACACCTAGAACACCAAGACCAAGATAGAAAAACGAAAATGACAAGAGTCTGCTCAGAAGACAAGATGGCCGACTAGTCAAGACGTCAGGTTTTGGTGCAGTGTTATAATATGTTATAACTTCATAATTACATTGTGGAAATTGCTGTACATTGGGGATATGGTGACTCTATAACTGAACAACTTATTCGTACGTTTTTAATTCCCCAAAGTTTACGGAAAAGAACATTTATAATGTTTATGAATTTTGTAAACAATGCACCGGTGAGTACGAACTCATAGTCGTTATTCGATGATCGTCTTACCCTGGCCACTGTTATTATAGTTGATCTAGATTATATACAGTTGAGTCATTATAAACATTTATGAACATTAGAATTGACTATTCCTACTGTTAATCTCTAGTAATTATGGGCCTAGGAAGAGTCAGAGGTGGCAGTGTTGTAAACAGAGGCGGTGGCAATAGACAAAGCAGATATGATCAAAATGACCCTCCCCATAGATACGGTCAAAATATTTTTGCACGTCAGCGATCAGACTCGCAGTCTCTTAAACGCCAAAGGACTGAGGATTCTACATCACTTTCAGACATTAGTGATTTTGTAGAAAATATAGCCAAAAACGAAGAGTCTGTAAAATTGTTAGTTAATGAGATTCTGAAAAACAAGTCCATAAAGTCTGTTCTGTCTAATTGTTTCCAAGCTGAGCTTGTTGACACATTCCAAAAGCGAATAAATCAGCTTGAAGAAAGGCTTGAAGAAATGGAACAATATTCACGTCGAACGTGCCTTAAATTTTGCGGCATCCCGGAGTCAGAGGGTGAAAACACAGACGAGCTTGTTCTATCCGTTATAAATCCTCTATAATAATGAGACCAAGTTGTCTTTGGATCATATTGGCAGAACTCATCGCCTGGGATCGAAGTTGCGTGATAAACCACCTCGAAACATAATCGTGAGATTTATTTCGTACAGACCGAGCGCTTGTTTATTCTAATAAACGTAATTTGAAAACCAGAAATGAGAACAGCTACTCGAAAATATATGTCAATGAGGCACTCACACAGCAACGCATGCATCTGTTTAATAAAACTAGAAAACATTATAATGATAAACTCATAAAAAACTGCTGGACAATTGATGGAAAAATTCTCATTCGTACAAAAGATGACACGCAAAATGTCCACATTAAAACAGAAGCTGATCTGATGCCGTTCTATAATATACGCATTCAAAATGTCAATGGTCAACCCTCCATTGTGCAGTCACAGACCCAACCAGATACCACACTGAATGCCAGTGCAGCTCCTTTCATGCCTAGTGATCATGACATTCTTACTTCAACACCAACTGCTGCTCCTGTACACCAAGAAACATGACTTTGTGGATGACTGTTGAAGATATTGTGTACAATTAAAAATATGAAATATTTGATATTTGATTCTTTTGAATAATTGTACTGATTGTGTACTGAAAGAACTTTTTGAGTTATTCCCCTTTCACCAATATTTTTGTAGTGGTTGGTTACGGAACTTCCGCCGTATCAACCAGTCATTTAATTGTCAATTATAAAATTCTAGGTCAGTTCTGCACTTTTTAATGGGAAACATACATTGAAAATACCTTGATCAATTTTGACTTTGACATATTGTTTACATAGGTTTGTGTGAAGTGAAGAAGTACTATGATTATGAAAATAATATTTTTTATTAGTTCTAATTTTGGCAGTTGTACTTTGTCGATTAACCAGGTTAAACTCAAACAGTTGATCCCAGCTCTGAATTTTTTTCCCCAAATTGTATAAATTTTCTGGTAAGGTATGTCACTATGTGTCTGTACCATTAGCATTGAATTGTAGCTCCATACTCTCATCGTCAGTACAAATTATATTGATTCCTACATTCATCTATTTGTAAATTTTGTGCTACACGGTCAGCTCTGCTGAGTGTCAACATGACAAAGCCCATATATTTAGTTGATGTTCCATTATATATCAACCCACAAGTATATGTCCCTCTATTATCAATACTTAACCCTAGCACTTAATCAATCCTATCCCAATAGTCTAAAATATGGTTAATACCCAAAACCATGCATTTTTTATGCTCTTTTTTGTCTATGTATCTGTTTTAAAATTTTGTATATAAGTTTTTTGTTGGAAGCACATGACGGTGAAATATATCTAAGTATTATGCCTATGTACTTTTCATATGAACATGTAGGATTCACTTGGGTGGGCGATATTCTGTTAAAATATAACTGTTCTTATTTGTACCCAAATGGATAGTCGAATAATGGGTGATCGCCTTCTCAAGTATTCTATGGATTCTAAATTTTGTTTTAATAATATAGTGTATTGTATGCATACATCGTTGATTATGTTATTGATTTGTTTTGACATTCAGCCTAATGTTTCTAAACATACATTCCAAAATATATCTATTGTTAATCTAAATATCAATTCTGTACGTCACAAGACAGACCTAGTTCAAACTGAACTGGGTGATTATGATACAATTTGCATTACTGAGTCACGACTTGATAATAATGTGAAGAGTGAAGATATTTGTATAGATAATTTTTTAAACCCTGATCAGTTTCGCAAAAATAGAATAATTAATAATGGAGGTGGTATTGTTATTTACATTAGAAACAATTTATATGCCAAACGTCGATATGATCTGGAAATTGACGATATTGAGGCAGTTCGTGTTGAAATCAAAACCTGTGGTAAACAGTTTTTATTAACATGTTTTTATAGACCTCCAAATGCAAGAGTGGTAACTTGGGATCATTTTGAAACTTTATTTACTAACTGTGTAGATTCTGGTATAGACAATGTGATATGTCTTGGTGATATTAATGTAGACTTAATTACTACATGTGTTAATCATAGATTTAATATTATGTGTGATAGGTTGGGATTACAAAATGTTATATCCGAACCTACAAGGATAACACCAACCTCTTCTACTCTCATCGATCCTATTCTGGTCAATAACCCTAATATTGTAAAAGACAAATACGTCTTACCAAATTTCTGTAGTGATCATTGTCCATCTGTTATTGAGATTAACTTTTCAATTCCACGTGAAAAATCATATATAAAAGAAGTTTGGGATTTTGCTCATGCAGACTATCAGGCTATTTCTCATCACTTGCAAGGTATTGATTGGGTTGGTAGATTTAGTGCATCTGGTAAAGTAAATTTGATAAATGATAATAAAAATGGGGAAATAATATATACTATGGAAAAATTTATTCCTAAAAAGAGATTAGTAGTAAGGCCAAAAGACAAGCCTTGGATAACAAATGATATTAAAGAAAAAGAAATCGTTTGCACAAAAAAGCTGTTTCCAGAAACCTTGCAAGTGATTGGGTGAAATTTAGAAATATTCGAAATGAGGTTATTGATATGGTAAGGAATGCAAAAACAAAATTATATTATAAATTTACAAAATTCACTTGTTGATAAGTCTATACCACCAGGAAAATGGTGGCGTATTGCAAAAGGTATTACCAAATTTAAAAATGTCAGTACTGTCAAAAGTCCCCTTAAAGTAAATGGTGACATTTTCTATCACCCTATAGATAAAGCAAATGCACTAAATAACCATTTTGCTTCTGTTTCTTCTCTTGATGCAGAGCCGTCGCTACCTGATCTCCCACCGCTGGCACCCATAGAATTATCTGAAATATCTATCTCTGAAATTGAAGTCATTGATCAGTTCCAGATTCTCAATACATCCAAACCTGGTGGACCTGATAATATTCCTCCAAAGTTCCTCAAAGAAATCTTCCAGTCCCTAGTGAAACCACTTACTATATTATTTAATAAAAGTCTATATTATGGTGTCTTTCCTAGTGACTGGAAGATGGCTAATGTAACTCTCGTATATAAAGGTAAGGGTTTATGTGAGGATGTTACTAACTATAGACCAATATCTGTTACAAACTGTTTTGGCAAGATACTTGAAAAAATTGTATTTAAGCATCTTCATAATTATTTATTACAACATGAGATTATTACTCATGACCAGTCTGGTTTTCGACATAAAGATTCAACTGTGAATCAACTTCTTATTATTTATGACGTCATTATGAAAAATTAAGATATGAGTAAAGGTATTAGATTTGTATTTTGTGATGTGTCTAAAGCATTTGACAAAGTGTGGCATAAGGGTTTATTATATAAACTCCAAAAATATGGCATAAATGGGTCTTTGTTAAGTTGGTGTACTGATTACTTATTGGATCGAAAACAGAGAGTATGTCTTGATGGACACCAAACTACTTGGAAAGCCATCAATGCTGGTGTTCCACAGGGATCAATTTTGGGGCCATATCTCTTTCTCCTGTTCGTGAACGACATAGTGGATGTAGTAAGTAATAAAATTAAACTATTTGCTGATGATACTTCTCTCTACTGTGTAGTTGAGGAAGCAGCTGCATCCCTTAACCTTGATCTTGAGGAACTACACCAATGGGCTTCAGACTGGGGGGTCACTTTTAATGCCACAAAAACAAAGTCAATGCTATTTACAAGAAAATGTGACGTTAATGTCCCAAACCTATTCATGAATGGCATTCAATTAGCCAATACTACTAACCACAAACATTTGGGATTAAATTTTAACTCAAAGGGAAACTGGAAAGATCATGTTAATGATATTTATTCTAGAGCTTGCTCTAGAATCAATATTCTCAGATTATTGAAACATTCTTTAGACAGAAAATCCCTTGAAAAATTATACATTGGTTTTGTAAGACCCATATTACAATATGGAAATATCATTTGGGATAACTGTACTAAACAAGAATCTGACCTGATTGAATCGATTCAATATGAAGCGGCACGTATTGTGACTGGAATGAGACGAGGCACCTCCAGATCCAAATTGTATTCAGAACTTGGCTGGGACTCATTACATGAGCGTAGAAGAAAACAAAAATTAATATTTATATACAAAGCCTTGCATGGGTTCCTGCCAAATTATATCTCTGATCATGTACTGTCGTTTGTTAACATAGATGATGATGACTCTTACATGCTTAGAAACCCTAGATATTTTAATATTCCAAATTCTCGCACTATGGCCTATCAACATAGCTTCTTTCATTTGATGCTTGGAACAAGCTGGATACTTCTATTCAAAATATTACATCCCTATCTCTGTTTAAACGTGCACTTAATAAGGAACTGGAGAGACCTCCTGGACACTTCTCGTTAGGAACTCGTGCTTTAAATATTATATATTGTCAGTTACGAAATGAAGTGAGTGATCTTAAGCACCATTTGTTTCTCTCACATATTTCTGATGATGCTATGTGTGCCTGTGGTGGTGGAGTGGAGGACTCTTTTCATTTCTTCTATAGCTGCCCTTTATTTAATAGACAACGTGAACAATTTTTACAGATTTACAAGCCTATAGTGACATCATAGACTTAAATATTCTTCTTCATGGCTCAAATGCTCTGTCTCAAGAGAACAATACAGAAATAACTAATGGTGTGCTTACTTTTATTTGCAATACTAAGAGATTTACTTGAATATATATACTTTTAGAATAGCATGTATGCTTATATACAAATATATTAAGATAATATAATAATCAGTTCAAATACTTAAATGATTAGTACATGGGCTCCCAGGATGTATTAGGTAATTGCTTCCAATGTTTGGTCTTGTCTTGTTTGTATATATATTATTACACAGCACAAGTGTTCTTGTTCTATTTTTTTTTTCAAGTAAATTGATTAGGCTACTTCCTTTCTTATTATCCTCACCTAAAAATGAATACTTTCTCGCTTTTATAACTACACTTGGTTGTGTACTGTTTTAAGAAAGCTAATACCTTTTTGAATTATCTTATTAATTATACATTCATTGATGGACCACTATTTAACTTATAGACCAGATTATTCAACAATACTCTTTCTTAATAATAATGAACACTTTTTTTAAAGTAAAGATTAAAATTCAATTGCTATCTACCTATAGACTATAACATTATTTTCAGAGTCAAATTGAATAATTTTAATTAATATGTCCTATATTATCTCTGATTTAGCTTTTACATTATATAAGATACTTTTGTGCTGTATATTGTGTTTATTTGCTTGCAATCCATATTATGTACTTGTTTATATGTTCCATCTTGTTTTTGGAGAGGATTTGTATAGGCTTAGCCTGTTGTCCAATCCATTTGTTTATTCAATAAAATATTTGAAATTAAAAATTAAAGTATGATCCTGAAAAGCAATTATAGAAACGGAGAACAGGAAACACCCTGGAATTATCTCCCTTGGACGTCAAGTCATGCATATACACTCAGACATTGACGTAGCGTTGGCAGGTACAAGGCCAATGAAAAGTGCGGAAAAAAACGGGATAACTTAATCTCAATGAAATAATCTCATTTCAGGAGAGGTACTCACATGTCAGCCAAGTCTGAGCACGTGACAGAGCTAACTTCAGGTAACATGGGAAATTCATTATTTTCGGTTGTTCATTTGTGCAAACCAATTAAGGTTATGTTACTTGCGTTGACATATCATATTCCGCCTCCATTAGTCTTACTTTGTACTACTGAAATGGTCAAACGTTTGATTTAAAAGGAAACCCTTCTAAATTACCAGCCTACCAAACTTTGGTCAAATGTGGTACAGATCATTCAGATTTCGAGAAAAAACCCTTTTAATATTTTATGATATTCTGATGAGTTCATGAGGTAGATACTTGTATTTAATTACCAATACAAATTTAATTATTATTTGAACATACCGGTGTTCCGGCATGATATAGAGAAAGGAAACTCAATGATAAATATATCAAAGTTAGGTCTTAATTGACCAAATAGACTGTTATTTATTTATTATTTATTTGTAATGGCGGGCATTTTGACACAAAAAGGGAACATAGATTTCACATACAAAAATTACCGACAAGGATAGAAGCAAAACCAACTAATGACAGAGCAGTATAAGTGTATGACAGCTTCTAATTTCATAAGAAAAACATTACAGATAACCTTCTATAGTTTAAATTTTTTAAAAAGTTCCTGGCAAATATTTTTTCCAAAATCTTCGTAGAATATCTTGTCAATTTTATAATTATAGATTCATACATTTTCATATTGCCCTTCTTATCAGCCCGAGACCTTGATATCGGTCCCGAGGGCTGATAACATCGGAGATATATGAGAAAACTCATGTATTAATATTGAACTTTTATTTGTCATTTCTATTTGTCACATATTCTGCCACTACCAAGAAATAATTTTACGGTTGAATTAGATTTTCCAGTCTTCAAGCACGTTTGTCAGGTTTTTGACATCCCTGTATATGTAAGAGATAATTTATTCCGGCTGTGATATTCATATATCTGTGAAATATTTTCCGACCGTCAAATGATGATCTTGTGTAAAATATGAATCAGATAATATTTTATAGCAATCTTAATTTTAATATAATGAAATATTTTCCAACTTTATTCCGTCAGAAGTGTATTAATATACGAGTTCAGAAATAATTTCACACCGGAAAAAATAAACCGTTACATATATACGGTGCACATTCTCAATGCCCCGGGGACAAATAACATGAATCAAAATATGCTTTTATTACAAACGCAAAATCGGCGTTATTTCAATAAAATATTTGATAACATAAAATACACGTGTCATGCAATTAAATACGAAGTCATGCATAAACAAATTATTCTGTGAAATTATTAAGCTGGATATAATACATGAATACATGTAGCTGTACCAGCTGATAAAAAATCAGTCAATTTAATGATTAAAATACTTACGGTTATGCCTAGGACAAGAAATACACCGCAGTGTCGCCTGGAAATGTCAGCTATTTTGACTGATTTCCCGCAAATGCAGAAAGGGAAGTAATATTGAGATTAAAAATAGAGCCGATTCAATTGGTTTTTCCGTTTAAAACAAATTACGTAGTTAATTTGAATATTAGTTTTACATTAATATATGATAACCTGAAAAGTTTTAATTATTGAGAAAAATATGGGCTGGTGAGGACTTTCATTACTGATTTTACCTTAACTATCATAAATGCAGTATATATGTACTTGGTTACAGTTCATGGCATTTTGATATAAACAATCAAATTTACAGGTGTATATATATAACACCTGTCTGATATAAAATAATAAATTGTAATTGACTAACTGTACTGAAAAAAATAATTTGCTTTTGCCTCTTGTCTAAATTTTCATATAGATAGAATAGAGAATGGAAACGGGGAATGTGTGAAAGAGACAACAACACGACCAAAGAAAAGAAAACAGCTCAAGGCTACCAATGGGTCTTCAACGCAGCGAGAAAATCCCACACCCGGAGGCGGGCTTCAGCTGGCCCTAAACAATAATGCATACTAATTAAGCGAAACGGACGGCACACTACACTCCGACACATACAAATACAGAATCAAAAATGCGGCAGGGTTAAACATGTTTTGTGAGATCGCAGCCCCCCCATACCTCTAGCCAATGTGGAATAATCAAACACACAACGATACTCACATTAAAACTCAGTTCAGATGTCCGAGTAGGTAATAGAAAAAACTAAGCAAAATGACAACGATCAATATATATTAACAAAGGACTGCTAGTATTTACTGACATGTCAGCTCCAGATCTCAAGCTGATAAAAAAAATTACGTATTTATCATATGGAGAATCAGCCAAAATCACTCCCGATAGGGGTTTAGTAACACGCCATCATAAATTATACGAGAAGAACACAACCCGTATCATGCCAACAACTGGTTTTAGAATAAATGTGTTTATTTCCGATGCAAAGACCCTATGAGTGAATCAATATTAATTCCAAAAAATGCCATCTTTAATGACTTGAAAACAGTATCGTAACTATATTTAAAGTGTTTCACTTATCAGGTAATAACATTCTTAAGCTGTTGACTCATGAATATTGATCGGCAAATTGTTTTCATTCGGAAGGCTTACAATGTTTAAATGCATGCTTTCATCAGATGTAAAGAAATATCTGAGCCATAAATTCTTTAAATGCATAATACAACTATCTAGATTTCAATATCACGTGTCACAGTATAATATATATAACAGCCCTCATTGTACAAATTAAACTACGTGTGGATATCTAAGATCTGACATTTTTTTCTTCTTCCTATGAAAATTCCAATCCTTAAAATTACAATGTGTATGTAGCGATGTCAATCGTTTTGCTTGAAATGTTAAATCGTAGTTCCCTACAAGATAAATAACTTGATCCACTTGAACCTCCACATTGGAATAATAGTAGATTTTGTGTTGAAGCAAATACATGTATTAATTAAAGTATTAGACGTTAATCAGAAATGGGAAATACTTGCAAATTGTACAATTATTATTATGCTCACGAGACGGGTGTCATTAATTGTAATGTTGGGTGCAGGAGTGGGATGTCGCAAGAATTCAGAATCCCTCAACAAACATTTACAGATACAACAAATCATATATTCAGTATTCAACATCTATTAAAACTCACAATGAAAATTATCTCATATCAGTAGCGCCAAAAAAATGACGATAGTCACATTTGTACGAAACATCCAATTAAAAACATATCTGATAGAGACAGAAAAGAACAACAACAAAAAATGAATTAAAAAAAAAATAAAAATAAATAAATAAATAAATAATAATAATAAAACAATATGATAAGACAGTCAATACACAGGTTTCTGGCTTTGTAAAAAAGACACGTATTCCTATAATGTTGAAAAAAGTTATGCTCCAAAATAAGGTGGAAAAAAATTGTGACTTCAGGAAACTAGAGGATCTTAAGAGCCTGTATCGTTCACATGGATTTAGCATGTCCACCATCAGCAAAATCTTATTTTACGCGAAGAATTCTACACCAGTTTTATGGTCTACGGTGAATTTGGTAGACTCCCTTTAGATTTACGTATAAAGCTCATAGTTATAAAGGGGCCTCGGTGACCGTGTGGTCTAGGTAGTTCACCATGACTACTAATGATCACTAGCCTGTCAACACTGAGGTTATGAGTTCGAATCTCACCTTTGGCGGAGTGTGTTCGACTCCGATCTAAATTGACAAGGATTGCAATTTTCCTACCGAAGGTTGGTGGTTCTCTCCGGGTACTCCGGTTTCGTCCACCAATATAAACCGACCGCCGCGAAATAGCCAAATATGCTGAAACGGCGTAAAACCCAAACTAAACAAACAAACATAGTTATAAAATATTGGGCAAAATTAATTACATGTAAACAAGATAAGCTTCCAGCAGTTTTGTATAGTTTTGCTTTGAAGAAATATGATGACAATATTACAAGGTTAAAGTTTGTGAAGTCCATTTTGTATGAATGTGGATTTTCAAATGCATTTATTACTCAACATTTTGCCAGTGTAACTTTGTTATATAACAGAATAAAGAAAAAAGATTATAGATCAATTTCAACAAAAATGGCATTCCGGTATGCAAATTTCTCCGAAATCTCTCAATTGCAGAATTAATAAATAAAAAATTGAATTTGAAAATTATTTTAGTATACTTGATGATAAACATATAGCCACTTTATGTACATTTAGAACTATGAACCACAAATTTCCAGTTGAGACTTGCAGGTGGCAAAATATCCCTAGAGAAAACCGAAAATGTTTCTTATGCGATGAGTTTAAGGTCTGCAAATTAAATGTCCCATAGGGTCCTAAGTTAAACTAAATTTTGGTGGCCATCTTGATTAACAGACCAGGACAGCGGACACAATTCTGAAAGGAGATCATAAAATGACCATTGCTGCCAATTCTGGTTCCAATTGGCCAAATGGTCTCAGATAGAAGATTTTAAATGAATTGTCCCTTAGGGTCCTATGTTACACTAAGTTCGGCCTTGGCAGCCATTTTGGTTATCAGTTCTGGTAATCGGACAAAATTGTGAAAGGAGACCATCTAAGGACCATTTCTGCCAAGTCTGGTCCCAATTAGCTCTGTGTTTTCACACAATAGGATTTTTTAATGAATTTTTTCTATAGGGTCCTATGCTAAACTAAGCCCAGCTGTGGCGGCCATCTTTGTTTACAATCCAGGTCATCGGACTTAATTCTGAAAAATGATCACCTAATAACCTTTTGTGCCAAGTTTGGTCCAAATTGGCTGAGTGGTTTCAGACAAGAAGATTTTTAATGAATTTTCCCATTGGGTTCTATGTTTAACTAAGTCCGGCTATGGTGACCATCTTGTGGTCATTCTGTGTCATCGGACATTCTGTGTCATAGGACATAATTCTGACAGAGGACAATATAAGGACCATTTCTGCCAAGTTTGGTTCCAAATGGCTCAGTAGTTTCTGACAAAATTTTTTTAATGAATTTTACCCTTGGGTCCAATGTTAAACTATGTTCGGCTGTGGCGGCCATCTTGGTTGACAGTCTGGAAGAGGACATCTAACGACCATTGCTTCCACGTCTTGTTCCAATTGGCTCAGTTGTTTCAGACAAGAATATTTTTAAATGAATTTTCCAATAGTGTCCTATTTTAAACTATGTTCAGCTGTGGCGGCATCTTTGTTGACAATCCGGGTCATCCGACACAAATCTAAAAGACGACCACTTATGAGCCATTTCTGTCAAGTTTGGTTCCAATTTGCTAAGTGGTTTCAGACAAGAAGACTTTTTAATGAATTTCCCATAGGGTCCTATGTTAAACTATGTTTGGCTGTGGCGGCCATCTTGGTTGACAGTCCAGGCCATCAGACACAAGTCTGCAAGAAGAAAATGTGAGGACTATTGCTGCGAAGTCCAATTGGCTCAGTAGTTTCAGACAAGAATACTTAAATGAATTTCCCATAGGATCCTATGTTAAACTGAGTTGGGCTGTGGCGGCCATTTTGGTTGACATTCTTGGTCATCGGACAAAATTCTGACAGAGGACCATCTAAGGGCCATGACTGCCAAGTCTGATTCTATTTGGCTCCGTAGTTTCAGACAAGAAGATTTTTAATGAATATTACTATAGGGTCCTATGTTAAACTATTTCCGGATGTGGCGGCCATCTTGGTTGACATTCTGTGATATCGGACATACTTCTGACAGAGGACCATCCAAGGACCATTTCTGGCAAGTCTGGTTCCAAATGGCTTAGTAGTTTCAGACAAAAAGATTTTTTAATGAATGTTGCAATAGGGTCCAATGTTAAACTATATTCGGCTGTGACGCCCATTTTGGTTGACAGTCCAAGTCATCGACACAATTGTGAAAGACGACCATCTAATGACCATTGCTGTCAAGTTTGGTTCCAATTGGATATATATAAGTGGTTTTAGACAAGAAGATTTTTTAATGAATCTTACCATAGGGTCCTATGTTAAACTAATTTCGGCTCTTGGTTGACGTTCTTGGTCATCGGACGCAATTCACAGAGGACCATCTAAGGACCATTGCTACCAAGTCTGGTTTCAACTGGCTCAACTAGTTTCAGACAAGAAGATCTTTAATGAATTTTCCCATAGGGTCCTATGTTAAACTTTGGTCGACTGTGGCGGCCATCTTGGTTCACAGTCCGAGTCATCTGACATAATTCTGAAAGAGGACTATCTAATGACCATTACTGCAAAGTCTTGTTCCAATTAGCTTAGTATTATCACAAAAGAAGATTTTTAAATTAATTTCCCATAGGGTTATATGTTTAACTAAGTTGGGATTGTGACGGCCACCTTGGTTTATCGTCCGGGTCATCGGACACAATCCCGAAAGAGGACCATATAAAACCCACTGCAGCCAAGTCTTGTTCCAATTGACCATGTAGTTACAGAGAATAGTATTTTTGAAATTCATCCCCTTTTTTCTTTTTTAGTTACAGCAGCCATGTCGGTAGGAAGTCGGGGATGCCGAACACAGTGTTGGAAGAGGTCATCCAAGGACCATTCCACCAAGTATGGTCCCAATTGGCCCAGTTGTTTGAGATGATATCTTTAAAGGAACAGTTTACGCCGAATGACGATGGACGACGACGACGGACGACAGACGCCAGGTGATGGCAATAGGTCACATGGCATTTTAGGCCAGGTGAGCTAAAAGGCTTGCCTGCCAATTAAAAACAAAATATTTGCCTTATACTATATATACCAAAATTTAAATATTAATGGTTACATAATAATGATTAAACTAGTTTCTTTGTTGAGATTTGTTAATACGGCCCTATCTCAGATCAGTAGCCATACACACATATTGTACTTTTTTTTATCAATGTTTGATATGTCCTGTGCAAGTCTAGACAATTTCCGTTAGTACTTAAACATTTAAACGTGATAATTTAGAATAAAGAATGCACAGTTGATTGTACTTTGAACTTGTAATCTAATAGTAGAACACAAATGTTAATATTCACAGGGTGTTACTAAGTTAACCCACAAAGAATTATATCGTAATATAAAGGTTTACAACTGAAATAATATTCGAATTCAAATGTATGAACATTTTATAGGGTACATTCGAAATGTGTTTTCGGATATGACGATCAATGTTTACTAGTTAGAACATATACATACACTTCCGCAGTTTATTTCATAAGGTCGATTAAAACTGACAAGGCGGGAAATGTCATAGAGTATTTTGTACGTATTAGAAATACAGTTTTAGTATCATCAAATTCCCAAAAACTATTTTCAACAGTTTGTTGTCGGAAATTATATTTCATTCTTTAGAAAAAAAGAAAAAAAAAACAATCATAGAATTTTAACTTCTTTTATATAATATTTTTGTTTAGATTTTATTTACCATTTGGGAATTTTGAAGGCACACCATTTTTCAACAATTTAGAGCTATATCTGCGTGGAAATCGGCTGGATTCCTAAAATGTGTCCAAAGGGTATTTGTCCTAAATGAAACTAATTTGATTTAAACTTAAAAAAACATCCTGGAGTTTGCAGCACGTTGACAGGTGAAACGTCGATTTGGAAACAATTATTTAACTACTACTTTTGAACATTCTGATTCTTTTTGCTCCTTTGACTAAACTTATTTTGATAATTTAAGAGGACAATCGAATGAAAAAACTTGTGTATCCTGTAACGGAGTTATTTCGTGTTTTTATCTTTAGACGCCTTTGAAGAGCATTTAACACAGAGGATATCTGACGAAAACTACAGAGAACACTTATACAGATGAATTAACAGAAAACAATCAGAATAAAAAGGAAAATGGTATATCAACATTTGTCCCCGATTCCTATATCTTAGAAAAATACAAAAAAAAATCCTGGAAGAATCACAAATCAATATGAAGAATAAGAAAGTTCAGTTAATTGAGTTCTGGCCTTTATCCCCAAAACGCTCGACATATTGACGATGGATCAAAAAAGACATTTCCAAGGAACACAATAAAAGGGAAGGAAAATAAAATAGTTAAACTGTAAAAAAAGACATTCCAGACAACCAAAATATAACAGCATGAGCAAGTTTCCCTGACATTATATGTGGTAAAAAATTATACGAACGTAAAGACTAAATAGTGAATTGGGAAAAACTAACCGTGTACGCCCACGAGCTCGCACAGTAATACGACTGTCAAAGAAAAAAAGACGCAGTCGTCATTGGTCGGTTAGAAATAACTTAAAATTAAATTATATTAAATATATATTCATAAAAAGACAACCATACCTTATAATTCTATTAGGTGTAATAAAGTTTATACATGTATTTATCTACTATTGAAATTTATCTCTGTGATAAATTAATGCACAAAGCGATGACTATGGAATGTTAATTTCAAACATTTTTTTCTGTTTCTACCAATTTCTAATTATACTGAGAATTTGCCACTCCGGAGCTTTGATATGACTGAACTTTGGAATTTAAGATTTTGTTAATAAATGTGCCGAAAGTGCATATTGCTTTTAATTTAAATTTTATGTATCACGTTTTTGCATCGCATCTCAGTGTTTTAATAGCCAATATGTAGCACTTGTTCTCGAGGTGCTTTTGGACTCATGGAACTGATAATAATGTGACATATCACATCTTTAAAGTAAAAAAAAAATAATAACAATCCAAAGATACTAATATTAGATATAGTAAATTTATACTATGCTGTATACGACGCATTTCAAGGACCCACCTCTCATCAGCAGCATTAAAACCGAAACATTTGGAAGACCAAAAACCAAACTTATTTTAAAACAAGAAGTACTCATAACCAAAAATACCGAAATAGGAAGCCACATTTCAGCTAAGGAGATCTACCATGTGCAATACAGGGAATGAACCTTAGTAATTCTATTATTTTTTAATTTTGCTAAATACTGGTAATTTCTATAACAAATCAATGAATAATCATGTCAGACAAGTCTGACGACTGCGTTGGTGAATAGGGTCCACCATGCAGAGGCATCGTCCCAGGAATTTCAAAATAACAATCCAAAGATACTAATATTAGATATATAGTAAATTTATACTATGCTGTATACGACGCATTTCAAGGAGTTACCTCTCATTAAAGAATATACATTGATTTTGACATTTCCCTAAGAGTTCCGTGTTTTGTTATGAAACTTTATTTTTGATACTATAAGAGCATTATATCCGTTAAAAAAACACAGGCCAGTTATAGGAATCAAACTTCCAAGAACTTTCGCACAGTGATAGAAATTAAAATACTGAACTCAAAAACATGACGAAAGAGTTCAAGTCGAGCCTAAAATAAAATTTGTATTCATTTTTGAAGATGGTTATGTGGTCACAATTCGTGTAGGATTTGTGGTAGTGATTTATTTTAACAAATATTGAGTTTACCCGTCATGTTTATACGGTGCCTGGCAGGAATTGACATCTGATACATGCAGAGTCGTAATAGTATTTACAGCGCGTTTAGGATTAACATCCCGCCTTCAGCAGCTAAGAATGTAGATTGTATGATTATCGATGAAACCAAAGTAAGGACTATCAAGAGCAATAGAACAAGCTTACGATTTTTACAAGGAGACACCCCGATCACAAAAGCCAAATATCCTGTATGAAAAGAAACACGCACAGGGCTTATAAGCGCATAGGCCCGACCTTTCAGCGGCAGCACTCTTCCCTACTCGATGTGTATCGAAATAAAGAAACCAAAAACACCAATATCGAGAAGATAAAAAAGAGAATTACCAGACTCAACTCACATTCTTAATAACTGAAAAATCTAGATGAATACGTAGTCATGATCAGTGATGACCTCGGGAAAGACATAATTTAGAATTGAATGGAGATCAATTAAATTCAAAAATAATAGAAATACTAAGGGTTCATTCCTTGTATTGCACATGGTAGATCTCCTTAGCTGAAATTTGGCTTCCTATTTCGGTATTTTTGGTTGAGTACTTCTTGTTTAATATAAGTTTGGTTTTTGGTCTTCCAAATGTTTCGGTTTTAATGCTGCTGATGAGAGGTAACTCCTTGAAATGCGTCGTATACAGCATATATAAATTTACTATATTTAATATTAGTATCTTTGGATTGTTATTTTGAAACTCCTGGGATGATGCCTCTGCTGGTGGACCCTAGGTCCCCGAGGGTATTCGCCAACCCAGTCGTCAGACTTGTCTGACATGATTATTCATTGATTTGTTACAGAAATTACCAGTATTTAGCAAAATTCAAAAATAATAGAAATACTAAGGGTTCATTCCTTGTATTGCACATGGTAGATCTCCTTAGCTGAAATTTGGCTTCCTATTTCGGTATTTTTGGTTGAGTACTTCTTGTTTAATATAAGTTTGGTTTTTGGTCTTCCAAATGTTTCGGTTTTAATGCTGCTGATGAGAGGTAACTCCTTGAAATGCGTCGTATACAGCATATATAAATTTACTATATCTAATATTAGTATCTTTGGATTGTTATTATTTTAAAATCAAGAACACCCGGATAGAAAAATAGACTGACTTAGTGGTAAAAATACAATTCTTTGATACGAATTTTGATGTGTACATTTCGTCGGTTTGCGAGTCATCAGTTTTGCTCAGTAATTAGTACAGTAAAAGAATCAACGTGTAGCAAAGAGCAGTATAATGCTACACAGAGTAGAGATGAATGTAGAACTTAGCGGTGATCAGAACGACATCCTCCTAAGCACCAACAATCCATATTTCCTCCAAGATTAAGATTATCCTTTTTCGCACCTCCTCTACGAGCAGTATAAATGGTTAAACTTGCATTGCACAAACCCCACTCACACAATGCACACGATTCGTGCGATACATACACACGATTCAAATGTTACACACGAACCACACGAGGCTCGTTACATGTTACACACGAACCACACGATGCTCGTTACATGTTACACGATTTCCGATTCTGCGATTCAAAAGAATTGTGTTTGTAAGATACGAACAGAATATAACGAAACGAATTAATTAAATTTTATACCGGATATGAATAGCAGCGAAATATTTAATATTGCATTTGTCGTTTAAGTAAATACATGTAAGTACGACAATAGAAAGTCGGTGTAATACGGTTGAATGTTTAGGTTTTTTCAAAACTTTATTTGCATGTACTATTTTTTAATGGGAAATTTATCAAACCTTAATGACAAAACTGTAAAATTATATCTTAAATTCATAAAAAATTAATCAAAGTTTTCATGTTATATTTACCTAATTAACCATGATAACTATAGCATATTAACCAAAACTTATATGATAATAACAAAGTTGTCAGTAAAAGAAACATTACGGAACAATATTTTATGGTTGCATTAAAACGAGATAGACCATGTCATGGATACATTATAACCAAAAAAGATATTCTAAATTAATGTCAAAATATAAATAACTACGCCAGATTTTAAGAGTAACTTTTTACAAACAAATTAAAGTTCAATTCTATGTTTAATTTGCTAAATAAATGTTGTTTGCAACTTATATGATCATTTAATATAGGAAACATTTTATTTAAACATATTCTTTTCAAACAAAATTGACTGGATAATGTACATTAGTCATAGCAAAAAAAAAAAAAAATAAACATTTTCAAATATTTGACACCAATGAAAGTTTGTTCCAACAACCTTTCAATTCGTGTTCGATATATGCTCCGATTTGAATTCTCACGTTTTAATATTTACCTCGACCAATGAAATCGCATACATAAATCGCACGTCTTTAACCATACGAAAACCGCATGCACACGATTCGCACGTTGCATGCACACGATTCACACGTAACATATATACGATCCGCACGTTACAGGATTTTGTTGATTTAAACGTTCAACCAAGTTTAGAATAAATTCTGTTTTATTCAGTATAACGTCAACAAACGATGTCCAAAGACCACGAAACTATGGAAAGCCAAAGCGAATATTAGGAATGGCAATAGAACTATCTTATAGAAATCCTTTCAAAGTGTAAGATAGACAGAGAATAAGCGTAGACAGATCCATTCTTCTCAGCAACAGAAAAGTCCTCCTTAGTGACCCGAAATGAGGTCAGAAAGGTTCTGAGCAGTGAAAAGCAGATTGATCACGACAAGGACAATGAATCACATGTTGCTAAGAAAAATTACAATGCTTAGAGATTAAAAACTAAAAATTGACTTTTAAATAACAGGATCAACCTCCGTACAACCCAACAAATGACCCAAAAACTATCCCAGAAAACCTGAAAATGCATCAGAGATTTTGAGCAGTAGCAGCAGATAAACCCGCCCTTTTTTATTTCTTTCTTCCGAAATAATATCAAAAAGTCTTCTCACCAATGTTTTCTTGATTGGTCAGTCGTAATTTACATGTTTAATTACTGATAGAGGAATTTATATGCATGATATAAGCAGAAAATGTCCCTTTCCTTAAATAAAATCATTACAGAAAAGTTTACTTCCACAGCAAAATAAAGGTATACAATTTGCAAACAAAAGGCTACTAAGTTTTTCAATAATAATTTACATTTTTTGTCCATAATTCAATTATTTAGATATAGAAAAAACAAACAAACAAAACACACACAATTTTCCTCGATTAAATTCTAAATACTTCGATCACGGACTGGATTTAAATACTTGACTTTCAATCACGTGGTCTACCTATTTCACTTCTATTTTGGACTCGGGTTTGATGTAAGTAGTTTTTCTACTGTTTATTTCTTTAATATGATACACCTCAACAATATCTGAAGATCATTTGATATTATATTCGTTATTCAACTGCAAAATGTCCTTTCAATAGTTTCGAACAGGAATGTTATGTGTACAGACACAAGGAAGATAAAACAAAATGTTCGACAAGTACAAACTTAACAGTTACGAATGAACATTTTAAAACTTTTAAAATTTGCACGAAGATACACTGTTCCGATGAATACCTTTTAAAATTATTATTCTTTCTGGTTGACAAACTACATGTACATTGTACGTACATGTAATTATACATATTGCAAGTTAATTCTGCAATGTATCCCTGATATTCTATTTAATTTTGCCGACGTTTTAACGTATTATTATTTTGACGTGTGTTGTTATATATTGATTTATCTCTCCGCGAAGGAGAAAGTCACTGAAATATTATGATAATTATTCGGAGACGAGATGTTTTGATATTGACTTGCACTTGTATATGTTGCAATGTCTTAATACGGGAAGTTAATGTATTTATCTCAGTTTCTACAGGAAGATAATTTTGGTGTCATTTTTCTCTATGAAAAACATTATTGTCAAGCAAAATTCTAAATTTCAACTAGAGGCTCTCAAAAGCCTGTATCACTCACCTGGATTTAACTTTTCACCTTGAGCAGACCTAAAAATTTAAGTGTTGCAGTCAATTTGGCTGGTTTTTCTGTAGGATTCTATGTTAAACTAATTTCAGCCGGGACAGTCATCTTGGTTGACAGTCCAGGTCAACGGATACATTTATAAAAGAGAACCATCTAATGACCGTTTCTGCTAAGTCTTGTTCCAACTGGCTAAGCGGTTTCAGATAAAAAGATTTTTAAATGAATTTTCCTATAGGGTTCAATATTTAACAAAGTTCGGTGTGGCAGCCATCTTGGTTCACAGTCCAGGTCAACGGATACATTTCTAAAAGAGAACCATCTAATGACTGTTTCTGCTAAGTCTTGTTCCAACTGGCTAAGCGGTTTCAGATAAAAAGATTTTTAAATGAATTTTCCTATAGGGTCCAATATTTAACAAAGTTCGGTGTGGCAGCCATCTTGGTTCACAATCCGGGTGATTTTTAGTAACAATCCGGGTGATCGGACATATTTCTGAAAGAGAACCTCCTAAGGACCAATGCTGCCAAGTCTGGCTCTAATATGTCTAGTGGTTTCAGACAAGATTTTTCAATGAATTTATCCATAGGGTCCTATGTTAAATTATGTTCGGGTGTGGCGGCCATCTTGGTTAACAGTCCGGGTCATTGGACATATTTCTGAAAGAGAACCTCCTAAGAACCATTACTGCCAACTTTGGTTCCAACTGGCCTAGTAGTTTCATATAAGAAGATTTTTGAAATTACCCCCCCCCCCCCCTTTTTCTATTTTTAGTAACATCAGACATGTTGATTGGAAGTCGGGGATGCGAGACATAATTTTGGATGGGGCCACCCAACGATCATTCCACCAAAGTTTGATCTCAATTGGTTTGAGAGGAAAAGATCTTTAAAGGAAGGTTTACGCTGGATGCCGTCTTTAAAGGGCAAAAACTCCTATAAGTGGTCAATCAATGATTTTGGTCAAGTTGACTTATTTGTAGATCTAACTTTGTTGAACATTTTTGCTGTTTACAATTTGTCTTTATCTATAATAATATTCAAACTAACCTAAAACTGCAAAATTTCCTTAAAATTAACAATTCAGGGGCAATAACCCAACAAAAGGTTGACCGATTCGTCTGAAAATTTTCCGGCAGGCAGATCTTGACCTGATAAACATTTTTATCCCGTCAGTTTTGCTATAAATGCTTTAGTTTTTGAAATATAAGACAAAAACTGCGGTTTACCTCTATGTTCTATTTTTAGCCATGTCGGCAATGTTTGTTGGCAGGCGGGGTCATCGGACATATTTTTTAAACTAGATACCTTAATGATGCTTGTGGCCAAGTTTAGTTCAATGTGGCCCAGTAGTTTCAGAGTAGAAGATTTTTGTAAAAGTTAACGGACGACGACGACGGACGCCAAGTGATGAAAATAGCTCACTTGACCCTTTGGGTCAGGTGAGCTAATAAAAAGGAAGATAAAATGTTCGTGTGTTAAGGTAAATTGGAAACGGTTATTTAAATCATTACTACAATATAAAATATGTATGAAGCAATTGATTTTTAAAAGCAGTTTTGATTATTAGTTACAAGTCTGTCTCTTCTATTTTAAAAAGGTAAATTCTATTTTATTCCCTTTTCAATCAAAAAACCATGGATGCAATAATTGTAAGTATTTAACTATGGAAAAAAACAAAATATGATAGCAATTTGATAAGTTTTTATTAAAAACAGGTACCAGTTCTACTATTTGCATTATAAATATAGCTATTTTAATGATATTATATGTACAGTTCTTTAAAATATATGCTTCGCGCTAAGTATTTCGGGAAACTTTCCGGAAAAATTTTCTAATAAGTTTTCGGGAAATTTCCCGAAACATTTTCCTCATTAGCAGGTTGTGATATTAAAACATAAATGTGATGCAGTATTACGCATTACATTACATTATTTGTAACATCAGCTTAATGTAGTCGGGAAATTTCCCGAAAAATTTCAGTTGACATTATTGTGTATTTTTTTTTTACAGGAAACAACTTTTTTTTCGGGAAATTTACCAAAAATATTTTCATCATTAGAAGCATCATAAGGTTGCTTAAGTTCTATTTTCAATTTTCTATGGTTAAATAACATTGAACTAGAGGCTCATTTGCACGTTTTTAAACAGTTTTGGCATTGAGCACAACTGATGAGTCATATGGGATAAAGAAACAATGATAATATGTAAAACATTGTCCTGCTGTGATGTCCTAAAAACCCAGAAATTAAAACATCTTAAAAGATAAAAAAAAGTCTAACCTAGGCAAGTTTTGTGCATACTACTATTTATTTCACCGTATACCTTCTATAATGTTACTTGGCAATGGTGAAAAATCAAAGATTTGTACCCAGTTGATAAGGGGAATAGGTTTTTACAGGATATGATCCTATATTTATGGATAAAAATGTGCAAATATCTAGAGACGATTTTGGGTATTTGTAGTCTTGGACTTTTGAATAATATTTATTTAGAAAATGATAGTGTTACTGTGGGAAATTCCTTTAGTTAATAATTGTTTAAATATAAGCAGGTCTTTAGAATATTATACATTCCAACATCATTTCAGTAAAAAATATGATTGTAAGAAAACTGTAACTGCAAAGA
The DNA here is from genome assembly GCA_028015205.1 of Mytilisepta virgata. Lineage (NCBI taxonomy): Eukaryota > Metazoa > Mollusca > Bivalvia > Mytilida > Mytilidae > Mytilisepta > Mytilisepta virgata. The sequence goes on along the minus strand of CM051511.1, from coordinate 30,308,764 downwards.
TGTGTTGTGTTTCCTTGCTAAGTATATAGCTGTTACATTAATAAATATTTAGCATATCAATCAACTATAAAAGAGTTCTACATTGTATCTGATACAGTCGTTTATATATACACGTACATGTATTACTATATTTTTTTAAATTTTGTTTTAACATTTTTATCACTAAAATTGAAACGACTGTCAAGACATTTAAAATTCAGTTCTGTTGATCAGTAATTCCTTTCACATCTTCACATGATATAAACTGGTATTTTGTCAATGAACTGATCCATCTCACTGGAAGGAATAATCTACAAGGATATATCACAGATTCTTTTTTTATTTATACATAAAACATAAAATTAGCCTTACTTCCGTTTTTTTTTAAAAACAGGTTTATGAACTTTTACTAGGCTACCATGTAGTTGTAGTAACACATAGCATAATTATTTTTTAAGACTCGAACATTGAATTTTAATAAATTTAACTTTAAAGATATAAGAGCATTATTCAGCATAAAAGAAATAAAATAAACAGGTGCTAATGCAACAAAATTCTTGCCTACCTCATGTTTAGTTGAAGCATGAAAAGGTGACATATGTCAGACAGATAATAAATATTCTCTTCAACTTTTTGGATTGTTGTTTATGTTTTTCATCATTTTAGACGTTGAGTACAACTGATGAGTCGTAAATCGACGAAATGTGCACATCTTATGCATCAACATTGGTATCAAAGAATTTTATATTTACAAATCACAAAAATTTTACTCGAGTCAGTGAAACGTGAAGATGAAATACAATTATGTTTTCTTAAATCTGACTTTTAAACCTTGTTTTCCAACATAAAATAATACTGTACTTCATAAAGCAGGGAAGTGTGAATTACCTAATGATCTCTTCATTAAAACTCTGGCATGGTACCATATATTGTTCTGTCTCAGTAAGCCATACTATATTCTTTACAGTCATAAAACAGCAACAGAGAAATCATAACGAATAAATAATAAATAAGGCATTTTTTGTTTACCATCAGTCAAATATTTACTAAGTCCACTAAAACAGTAAAACTTATATTTGAGGGGAAACAATTTTAAGAAATATTTTAGATATATGAAAGTTTCACATTATATCCTACTTATATTAAAAATATAAATATATAATGTATATACTATAAAAAAGAATGAGGCTTAAATTTAAAGAAATCATTCAAGTATGAAATGTACAATGTAGGTCATATTCATTCAAATGTTGCTGATTATGATGAACTAAAAAAATTATAATTTTTTCACTGCCATATCATAATAGGTTTTTTAGAAATGGACTAAAATGTAAAAATTCAAATTAAGTCACTTAAGCATAAATTTCATCTAATAATGACCATGATGCCTCAAATGTTGCTAAGTTTTTTTATTTGATTGTAGCTGTGAAATATCATTAATATACACTGTATTACCATAGGCTCTTTAAAATAGACCCATCTTTAAAGCATAAAATGTAGGTCAGAGTGACTCAAATTTGCTGATTTTGTGGTAGATAAAATGAAGTGGTGTAATACCATTTTATAGATATCTCAGTTGGTTTCTGAGAAATGGACCTACATGTAAATGCAAAAATTTGACCAACTCCCTCAAGCATGAAATGTAGGTCATAATGACCCAATTGTTGGTGAAATCTCTTATATCATGTAAAGGTTTATTGAGATCAAGTATCATTGATATAACATACATGTAATTGTATACAAAATTTTAGAGTCACTTATGCATTAAATGTAGCTATTTTCAGTGTTATAAGAAGAATTATAGTGTCAGATATAATATCATTAATGGATCTCAATGGATTTCTGAGAATTGGACCTAAACAGAAACATTTAATTAATAGACGAATGTACATACAAATAAGGATAAATCTATATGCCCCGACCAAAATCTTGAAGAGGGCAGAAAAATTTACTAGCTGAACATACAAGATATGGTTACAGTCAAACAAACAGGTGGCTTACGAAGATGTTAAACTTGAAACTGAACATGAAATCTGTATAATGTACATGTATGGCTGCTGGCATTATGCCCAGATACCATACTAAATATAAACATGTCCTTCCACAAGATAAATGACTTGTGCACACAAGCTACACAACCTTAACAAATATGAAAATTGCTTTAACTGTTACAAGATAACAGATATGGATTGTGGTTGTGTAAAACCTGTTTTTACACAGACTACAAAAATAATTTGATTAAATTGATACTGTATGATATTGATGAGAATGTAGAAATATTAGTCCAAATTTTACCTACATTTCCCACTAGTTGTATCTTGTCCTCATCTGAAGTATCATTACCATGTTCAATAATATCTATACTGCTGACAGTTTTGTCCCACGTCTTGAATTAAATTCTCAATCTGATATGAAGTACCTCACCTTCAATTTAAAAAAAACAAAACTTAACAGAACAGTAATATATTATATTACAGTGAAAATTAACTGAAATAACAAATTTTGTCAATACCGGCCGAAAGGGGTTGGTCCAAAATTTTCCGTATTGTTTTTACTTTAAACATTTTCTGTGAAAACTGTACACACCAAATCCCATTTTACAAAACCAAGTAAAATAAACTTTCCAAACATGTTTTTGCACTTTCTCTCCAGACCCCAGGTTTTTAGATCATAAAAAAATATCTAGACAAAAAGGAAATATATCTATCTGAAATTGATTTTTAATTTTTAATTATAGGGTAAGAAATATTTTTACGTTATAAATCGACCCTCGTCAAAATTTTTACCTTTACCGGTGCCGATTAAATTGCGTTGGGCGGTACTGACCCGTTCATCTACCTGTCGCAATGACAAAGCGAAAAAAAGAGTAATTTATAGAACCTCACAATAAGTTACGACAAACAAAACTTTTTTAATTTGACAAGAAGTTTTAAACAATGAAATGCGATGTTATGCGTACTCAATGCACATGCTTTTTGGGCTAATTGTTTTTTGGAAATGTTTAAAATTCAAAATAAATGATATAAAATTGATCGATAACTTTATGCAAGTTTATAAATATTTCGGCGAAAGTTATACTTTTGAGTGAAAAGTTCAGGAAAAAGTTTGACTATAAAAGATATCTGTGATATTCAGCAAAGATATAATTGTCATCTTTTTTTGCTAGAATGGTTTTCCGTAAAAGTTTTTAAATTTTCAAGAGCTCATATTTTCTTTGTCCTAAATATGGTCCTAAATTTGCAAATGAGATATACATGTAGATTAGTCAAACTACTGAATATTCATTTCGAAAAATGCGAGACAATTTTTTCATGAAATTTCAGATCTCTCATTGAAAAAGATTTTGAAGAGATGTCACTTTTGTGATACAAATTCTTTATTTTCTGGTTATTTTAAATCATTTGAGGATTTAGTTACATGGCATTGTGCACCTCCTATTTTAGAATTTGATCGGACCAATTTCGGGATTTCCATAGAAAAACACGGACTTTGACTTTCAATATGATAGGGGGTACCATGATGCCATCCGCAACTCCTCCGAAACCACTGTATGGAATTTGATGAGACTTTCAGAGGATCTTTATTACATAATGCCATAGTGCACCTCCTATTTTAGATTTTGATCTGATGAATATTTGGGGTTACCCATACTATCACATGGACTTTGACAGTCATTTCATTGTGACAGAGGTACCATGATGCCATCCGCGACTCCTCCTAATCCACTCTATGGAATTTGATGAGACTTTCAGAGGATCTTTATTACATGATGCTGTAGTGCACCTCCTATTTTAGATTTTGATCGGACCAAAATTTGGGGTTTCCCATACCAACACATGGACTTTGCCATTCATTGTGATAGGGGGTACCAGTATGCCATCCGCAACTCCCCCTAAACCACTAAAGGGAATTCCATGAGACTTTCAGAGAATCTTTATCACATGATGCCATAGTGCACCTTCTATTTTAGATTTTGTTCTGACCACCTTTTTGGATTTTCCATAGCAAAACATTGACTTTGCCATTCCTTTTGATAGGGGGTACGGGGGTATCAATTTCAGTTTACAATTGGATTATCCAATGGAAAAATCCTGTTATTAATTTAGTGATGTACAGCTGGAAATGCAGTCAAGCTAGCAAGCAGATTTGAACACTGATTAAGGAATATACAATTGTTTGTCACTCAGACAGCTCCTTGTTTACAAATCATCTTTCGTTGCAACTGTGAAACATTTCCATGCCAGAAAAACATTTGATAGTATATTAAATATTTTATAAAAATTAAAGATATGTATGGGGCAGTTACAGATTAATTAGAAATGACTGTAGAGCCGAAAGACCAGTTTAAGATTTTTTTTTAGGATTACTTTACCAATGTCAGTGCTAATACTGAAAAGAAGAAAAACAAATCGCACAAAATATTTAAGAATCATGTTTGAGGTCATGCCAATGCCAAGTTACATTTTCAAAGTTGTTTTGGGCAGTCCAAACTCTGAAATATGATATGAATTATAAGAATGTTTTTAGTTTCATAAAGATTCACCATTAGTAAATTTTGCTGTTTTTTTCAGGAAGACAAAGAAAAATAAAAAATAATACCAAAACTTAACCAGACACAGAGGAACAGAGAATTTTTGTGTCGCCTGCGGAACGCATGGTCGACACATAGGGATCACTATCTGTCGTCTTGCGTCGTCACACTTTTCTTCTATCCTCAACTACTCGTAGACCGCTCATAGGAATTTGATTAAACTTTCTCTGAGCATTAACCTTAATGCACAAGTGTGCATATATATTTCCTTTTTAGACAATTTTAATATCTTTTGTAAAAATTGACGTCTGCAGGCGACACATGTCTTCCTTGGAAGACTCACACATTTTTATGAATTTATTGAGAAAAAAACTGCTAATCATACTTTTCGTGGTGCACCCTTTGGTGGCTTTAAAAATTTGGTCAGGGAATGGTTGAACTGTTTTATTAATTTGTAGCAATTTTGTTTGTACATGTATTGGTGTTGACACTTATTTATACATTTTAGAGATCGATAGATTATTTTCTGGAATGCAATAACACATATATTAATTGATCTCTGATATTCAAATGCTCATATGTCATTATTGTATAGCACAATTACTGCAGAATGGAAGTCTAGGGATATTGTCATTGTACAATGTATTTATCAGTGATGGTCTCATGTGACTTGGATTTCTTCATCAAGTCCTTTGATTGTCCCCTGTCAAAGTTGTGTCTGATATCCATACATGGGGGGGGGGGGGGGGGGGAGGATGGGGACTGGACCTTGTTAAAGAAACAATATTTCAAAATCTCTGAAACTGCCAATTGAAGCTTAACTTAGTGGTATACATGTGGTATGGTCCTTATCCTGTCCTCTTTCGAAATTCATAAGTCCAGACATTGGACCAATATATGGCCATTATGACTAAAAATAGAAAAATCAGTCAAATTTAAAACAACTATCTTATTCTGACTAAAAAATGTCTTAAGGACAGAGTTGTGCACTAGGAAGATGCATCTTAAGTTTTCACAAAATTAAACATTTTAGTAACAGTAAATTTATAGTACTATAAATTTTGGGCTAGTATTGAAATACTAGCAGCAGATGTATCGAATTAGTGGTAATATTAAATTCTTTGATGCTAATTTTGATGCACTATATGTGCACATTTCATGGATTTATGGCTCATCAGTTGTGCTCAAGGCCAAACATATGTTTTTTAAATGTGCAAATGAAATCCAAGAGAGTGAAACAGGCTTCTAGGAACCTCTAGTTCAATGTTATTCATCCATTGAAAATAGAAAATAGAGGAATGTAAGCAACTTTTTGATGCTTCTGAAGATAAAAAAAATTCGGGGAATCTTGTGTCTTGCATATAAATATAAAAAAGGCAACTTAAAAGTTTTAAGAAATTTCCCGAATAGGTGATGGTACGTATAATATAATATATTACACTGCATCGATTTATTTTTGAAATATCAAAGCAGCTTATAGAATTAAGTTTCGGGAAATTTCCCGAAAAATTGTTGCAAACTTTATAAGAAAATCTTTTCCCAAAATATTTAGAGAAAAGCATATATTTTTAAAGAAATTACACTTCTTGTTGTAGTTGACATATATAATGTCATTGAAAAAGCTATGTTTATAATGCAAATAGTAGAATTGTTACCTGCTTTTAATGAAAACATTAAATTGCTATCATAATTTGTTTTTCCCTAAGTTAAATACTTACAATTATTGCAGCCATGGTTTTTGATTTGAAAAGGGAATAAAATAGAATATCCCTTTTTAAAACAGAAGAGTTCAAGTGTTATTTTCTGTTATCTGTAATTTGTTTCATTGTCTTTTATACACTTTAATAGCATTTTGTGTATTTTAGAACATCATGATGATGAACGATTCTAGGGAATGCATTGAGAATTAACCACAAAAAACATTTTTTTTATTTGTTTACTTAGTTTTCGTTTTAGAATTTCTTGATTTGCAAATTTATATGTATATATTATCTGCATATAGTAAAATATCATCCCGTTAGCCCAGAATATGAAGCTTGGGACGAGTGAGCGTAGCGAAAGAGTCCCAAATCTTCATATTCTGTCGAGCGGGGTGATATTTTACATAACTAGCTGTCAAAATGCAGATGATATTTTTATCATCTTAATTACTTATCTGAAACGTAAATATTTGTAAACTTTCTTAATTCTCACAATATTCTCGCGGGAAAAGTATGGATTCTTCGTCGCAACGACAAGTTTTCCGTTATGTCGTTTACTATACCAATAAGTATATATTTCCTGAATGTTCATGTAAAATATCTTATTAATGATATAAAAACCGACATTAAGGTGTATTTTCATGTTTTAAAAACAAAATCAGTCTGGACATCTTTGTTCATGACTTTCCGGGAAACTAAAGCACCCGCTTTCAAACTTGCAACCTCGTTGACGTCATAGTCCGTCTCCATTCGCGAAACAACTTCTGACTAAAATATGCACAACGTAAAATAATCACTCAAATTTAACCAAGGAGATAACATATTTAAACAACATTTAGTCGTTTTTGTACTAATTCTGGTGAAAATATGGACCCACAAAAATAAAGCGTATATTTATAAATTTGATTTAATCGCAAATAATGAAATGCAATGGAAAGAGCGGAAAGAAGTCCCAGCATCGAGGAAAGACATATTTTGTTGACGTCACTTTTAGAAATTTCTTCATCATTCATTTAAATAAAACGCCATAATATAAAAAAGGAACACCAAATCTTGATATTTTTAATTTTATTAATATTTTGCAATTTCGAAAGCTTTGTAATAAGTTCTAAGCCGCCAAACGTTGGGAGAATTTGCTGATAAGTCCTGCTGACTGTTGATAACTCCTGTTCAGCGCACGTGCTTCTTGATACGAATTTTTCGGAGCTGCTCAACAAGCTGATAAAATCACAGGGAAGGATGATAACATGTGTTGTAAAAGAATTAAGACTATGTGACTCAACATTTTCTTGTATTTTTTTAATTTTGTTAGAAAAATATTTCTCCGTATTTACATTTCAATTTTAACACAATACATCTCGTATCTAATTTATTTTACAGTGGATATATTTAGTGGATCTTCAGGACGAGAACCAATTTATAAAAAGCAACTCAAATAGGGGTGGAATATGTGTATATAGCGGACTGGTTTTAACTGCCACTGTAAAAGAGTGGATGGTTGGGAAGGGTGGGATAATTTAACTTTCTGTAGCAAATCTAGACATACGCCTACTGTTTTTTTTTTTTTTTTTTTTTTCGAAAACTACAGGAGTGGTCTTTAACGTGCTCGGAGCGTGAAATCCTCCAAACACGTTAGTTAGTATGGTCCGTTGTCAGGCGTTCCGTATTATGACCTGGCAACACCCCAACGAGAGGGGTCCCCTATCCACCAGCTGGGGACGAGCTAGGCAGCCTTTCGGGTGCCTAAACATTATTTGACCCAGTACCTTATTCTGGAAATAATGTTTATATACATGTTTCGTGTATTGCCGTTTGTCATGGGGAATATTATAAAATTAAGCTAATGAATAATTATTGAGTACTATGAAAAATAATGAATGACTGAAAATGCAACAAAAAATTCTCAAAACTAATCGATATTAACATTTAATTAAAAAATGAAGAAAATAATCAAATTAAACAATGTGAAAACAGTCAAGTTATTGTTTGCACTAGCCTTAGAAAAAGACTCAAATGCAAGGTTTATTGAACACTTCTCAACTCTCGCAGCAAATTTTTAAAATATTACATGGGTCACTTTTGTTGGCCATTTTGACAGTGGCCGGGTCCATGGATACAATTTGGAAAGAATTAGCCTAAATCCCACTACCGCTAGGTTTATTTCCAAATGGCTCATTGGTTTCAGACAAGAAGATCTTCATGTGATTTTCACATAGAATTCTATAACAAAATTAAATTTTGGCCAAGAGGTCCGTATCATCGGATAAAACTTTGAAAGGAGTCCAATTAACAGCTGCTGGAAACTTCTGTTTCAGTTGGATCAGCAGTCTCAGAAAAAAATATATAAGTGACTTTTATACTTTCGGATATATAGCAAATTGAATACTCTGTAGAAAGAAGTACAAATGTGTAGTATGCACGTAAATATCTCAAAAAATATTGAAAAATTTTACCTTAAATTACCTTTTATCAAAAACGTGTAATACGAATTTTCTTTAAAATTGATATGTTATTGCCACTAAAATTTCCGTTTTATTGATATGAAAGCTATAGGGGGTCACCAAATTCGTTTTTGCAGTATTAATCATCCAAGTGTCTGTGCAATACCTAAAAACGTAGAAAAATAAGGTTTAGAGCCACGACGTCACGATTATTTTTGCCTTTTCGGTGCTTTTTCCACCCAGATTCAACTATCCATACTCAAAAAATGAAATCGGTGACCCCCTATAAATTTTATATCAATAAAACGGAAATTCCAGTAACAAAATCATATCATTTTAAAAGAAATTCGTAAGACAGGATTTCGACAAATGTTAATTTGCAGTCAAACTTGCTGAACTTTTTTACGATATTTACGTGTATTCTATATATTTGTACTACTATTTTCCGGATATTTAATTTGCTATATCTCAGAAAATGTAAAAGTTATATATATATATATATATCATTTTTTCGATGTTCATGTGCAGTTCCTCATGCTCTAGTTGTATGCAAAATTTCATAAAATTCTGTGAGATTATCCATTTTTATACCTGTCACCTTAAAGTGATCTAACTCAGCAGAAGCACATTTTAAACTAAGTTTAACTGTGGAGGCCAATAATTGGCTATGTTGGTTAGACGAATAACATCTTTTACCTCTGGAATCTTCAAAATTGCTAAATTGTGTTCTCCTGGCTACCATATTGGATAATCACCTGGGTCATCGAATACAACATTTAAAGGGAACCACCTTACCATTGCTGCAAATTCTGGTTCCAATTGGTTTAAAGGTTTTGGACAAGATGATCTTTGTCTGGTTGGTCGGCTTGATTGTGTATCATTCTGAAAGGGACAACTTAAGAACCAGCTGTAATACTGTAGCTCCTGTGACTACTTTTGACCTTTTTAGTTCAATAATAGGAAGTTGCCCCTTACCTATAAATATCGTTTTAAAGGATGAAAATAACAAAAACAACATTCCTAAAGTTAATAAATTTGTCAGATACATAGTATTTGAGTACATTCACACTCAACTGCTCCGTTTGATTTTTCCAGTTTTATGACATCTTTGTTGCTACGCAAAGGGCAAAATTTTTTCACAGGAGCTGATTGTTTTGGCTTAAATTTGCATAATTTCCTAATTAGTTAAGAATCTTTTTCATGAAATATTTATCAGAAAATAATGCATAATTATATAGTTTTTAATATTTAACAAAAGATCCTATTACGTTATCTTTTTAGCTCATCTGGCAATGCCATGTGAGCTATTGCCATCACTTTGCGTCCGTCGTCGTCGTTAACATTTCAGATTTTTATCATCTCCTCTGAAACTACTGGGCCAATTGGAACTTTGCAGGAATGATGTACTATTGGTCCTCTATGACAATTCCTCATTTCCTTTTGATTGGACGAAAAACATGGCCGCCATGGGCAATATTTGTTTCTGATTGGCTGAAACTTAAAAAATCATCTCCTCTGAAACTATAAGTACAAATGATTTGTAATTTGATACAAATGATGTTTGTAACGTCTTCTACAAACATTCCTCATTTCAACTTGATCCAGCAAAAAACATGGCTGCCATGGGCAATTGGCTGAAATTTGAAATATCATCTCCTCTGAAACTACAAGTGCAAATGATTTATAAGTTAATACAAATGATGTTTGTGAGGTCGTGTACAAAGATTTCTCATTTCGTCTTGATCAGCAAAAAACATGGCTGCAATGGGCAATTCTTTTTTCTGATTGGCTGAAATTTTAAAAATCATCTCCTCTGAAACTATAAGTGCAAAATGATTTGTAAGTTGATACAAATGATGTTTGTGAGGTCTTCTATACAGATTCGCCATTTCGACTTGATCCGGCAAAAAACATATCCACAATGGGCAATTCTTGTTTCTGATTGGTTGAAACTTTAAAAATCATCTCCTCTGAAACCACAAGTGCAACTGATTTCTAACTTGGTACAAATGATGCTAATGAAGTCCACTACAAGTTTCTCATTTCATCTTGATTGGTCGAAAAAACATGGTTGCCATGGGCAGTTCTTGTTTCTGATTGGCTGTAATTTGAAAAATCATCTCCTGAAACTACAAGTGCAATGATTTGTAACATGATACAAGTGACTTTTTTTTAGATCTTCTACTAAGATCCCTCTTTTTGTCTTGATCTGGCAAAAATCATGGCTGCCATGGGCCATTCTTGTTACTGATTAACTGAAACTTTAAAAATCTTCTGTCCTGAAACTTGGTACATGGTTGCCCTGATTGTTGTGAAGTCCTCCACAAAGTGTCCTCAAATCTTCTTGATATGGCTAAAACATTGCCATTGGCAATTTTTGTTTCCAGATTGAACAAATCCAAAGCTTTGTTGATTGGTACAAATGATGTGTTAGGTCTTTTACAAAGATTTATCATTTCATCTTCGAAGGACAAAATAGACAGGCTAGTCTTTAAATGAGATTTGTTGGGCGATTTGTAAACCAGGTAAGCGATACAGGCTCCTAGGAGCCTCTGGCTTAAAAATTTAAACAGTTTTTTGTGACAGTCATGAAAAGTGAAACATTTAGGGATTTTGGCTCAAACATACCACAATTAATCTCAAATATCTTAAAAAACTAAGTCATGAAGGTATGGTTTTCTTTCCACAGATCGTGACGTCGTGGCTCTAAACCTTATTTTTCTGAAAGATATGCATATAAGCTGACCATCTGGTAAATTTTCAGCAAAACAAATCAGTAGAGGAACCTGTTGTATCGGGCTCATGCCTGCTTATGTTGTTAGTAATACTAAATAATTAATAACAAGGATACTATAAAACATTTCCAAGTATAAAAGAAATGTTGACTGATTTTGACGCTACACTGAATCTTATTGGATGATGATTGAAATAAAATTAGCTCTGATTCTGCAACATAAATATTACCAATGATTGCTGCTTGATTGAAATCAATATGGAATGTTAAAGAAGTGAGTATGGTGTTTAATCAAACAAGATTGAAATGAATTGAATATCCGTGATGAATATTTTGAATTTGTGTCATTATACCTCTTTTAATTGTTTTAGGCTATTAGTAAACAGTGAAGCATTAATCAGGAACATGCCCCATTGTTTTCTGATATATACCAAAGGATGTTGAAGATATGTTTCCTGTTAGTTGTTACTGTAAGTAATATATTTTTTCATGAATTCATTTTGGTGGGATTGGTATAATATTTAGCTCACCTGACCCATGTGAGGTATTGTCATCACTTTGTGACCGTCTCCGTCGTAGAGTCGTCGTTGTCGTTGTCGTCATTGTCGTCTGTAAACTTTTCACATTTTAATGTTCTTCTCTGACACCACTTGGCCAATTGGAACAAAACTTGGCAGGAATGTTCATTGGGTGGTACTTTACAAAATTTGAGTTTTTTGTGCTGATCGGAATTTAAACATGGCTGCCAGGGCCAATAATGATTTCTGATTGCTGAAATTTCAAAAATCTTCTTCTGAGAAACTGGCAGATTGAATTGTGATATTGTGGGAATGTTCCTTAGGTGGTCCACTATTAATTTTGAATTTTTGGTGCGGATCAGAAATCAAAGATGGCTGCCACCGTGGAACATAGTTTAACAAAAAATCGTTTGAGGAATACATACAAATAGCTTCTTCTCCAAAACCGTCTCACATAATCATACCAAATCATGCACAAATGATCCTAGGATGGTCCTCTACTAATTTTGAGTTTTTGGTGCTGACCTGAAATCCAAGATGGCCACCGTGGAACATTGTATAACATATAACCCTATGGGAAATACATATAAACAGCTTCTTATCAGAAACCGTCTCAAATATTTAAAGCAAATCATATAGGAATGCTACTAGGATGGTCTCTATTAATTTTGTGTGTTTGGTGCCAATATGAAATCCAAGATGGCCACCACTGTGGAACATAGTTTAATATAGCACCCTATGGGAAATATATACAAAAAGCTTCTTCTCAGAAACCGTTTCACACATTGAAACCAAATCATGCTCAAATGATACTTGGGGGTGATTTGGTATTAATTTTGACAGTTTGGTGCAGATCTGAAATCAAGATGCTGTAACGGCAGAACATAGTTTAACATAGAACCATATGGGAAATACATTGTACCTTCTCAAAAAACATTTCACAAATTTAGACCAACTAATACTAGGGTTCTCCTCTTCTAATTTTCAGTTTTGTTGTGCAAAGTTGAAATTCTTGAACATAGGAACTGATGGGAAAAATGTTTTAAAATGCTTCTTCTCTAAAACCACTTAAGCGTTTAAGAACAAAATTTGCAGGAATGCTATTTAAGAGTCTTCTTTGACGTTTGTTTTTGATATATCAGGTGAGCGATACAGTCTCTTGAGAGCATCTGGTTACTTTGACATCTTGTTTCAGTTGCAATGTGGTATGCTTTTTCTCCACTGCAACGTTCGGTTTAGGTTTTGGTTATCAAATTTAATTCAGTTGCGGCAGGAAATATAGTTCGACAAACAATTAGAACCAGTTAAAATTAATGCTTATGTTCGTTACAGAAATTCCACTTAAGTTTTAGTTGAGATATAATTGATATATATTTCTGGCTTATTGTTTTCCATTTCTTATAGCCACTGCCATTAAGGTCGAGTCTCTGCATACGATTAAAAACAAATTAGAACCATTCCAGTATCATTGGACAGGTAATCAATCCAACAAAATGTGACTACTACTGGCTGAATGGTTGCAGTGGCAAATTGTGGTCTTCCATTTTTAGCTCACCTGATCCGAAGGGTCATGTGAGCTATTGCCATCACTTGGCGTCCGTCGGCGTTCGTCCGTCGTCCGTCGTCTGTCGTCCGTCGTAAACTTTATAAAAAATCTTCTCCTCTGAAACTGCTGGGCCAATATGAACCAAGCTTGGACTGAATCATCATCAGGTACCCAGTTTCAAAATTGTATCCGATGAGTCCAAGGACCAAACAACATGGCCGCTGTTACTATATATAGAACATAGGGGTAAATTGCTGTTTTTGGTTAATAACTCAAAAACCAGTACAGATATCGAAAATCTGACATGGGGTAAAAATGATCAACACGACAATATCTACCTACCCTGCAATTTTGAAGTTAATTGGAATACCCATCTTGGAGTTATTGCCCTTTTTTGTGAAATTTTCAAATTGTTTATACATTTTGTCTTATATTTTGAAAAGTATTAGAGATAGAGGTTAAGTTTTATTGCAAAAATGTTTAGCATGTCAAGATCAACATACCCTCTAATTTTGTTATAAATCAGAATACCCATCTGGGAGTTATTGCCCTTTCTTTGTCAAATTTTCAACATTTTAATATATTTTGCCTTACATTTCATTAACTATAAGAGATAGAAGTTAAGTTTAAATTGCAATTATGTTCAGCATGTCAAGACATACATATCCTCTAATTTTGAAGTAAATATGATCACCCATCTTGGGGTTATTGCCCTTTTTTATCAAATTTTCCAAAAAATTAATATATTTCGTCTTAAAAAAAGTATTAGAGATAGAGGTTAAGTTTTAACTGTCAAAATGTTTAGCATGTCAAGATCTACATACCCTCTAATTGTGTAATAAATCTGAATACCCATCTTGGAGTTATTGTCCTTTCTTTGTCAAATTTTCAATATTTTAATATATAACGCCTGATATTTCATAAACTATAAGAGATAGAGGTTAACTTTAAACTGCAAAAGATTTCCATTAGTTAAGATCTACCTCTTGAAATGCATTTTTAGCTCACCTAACCCAAAGGGTCAAGTGAGCTTTTCTCATCACTTGGCCAAACTTTGCGAGTAATCTGGCGAGTAATTATCTGTGTGGGCCCAAAAAAATTACATCTCTGTTGCCCACTTGGCGTGTGAATATCAAATTCCAGTGTGTGCCAATATAAAAATCCAATTCCGTCGCCCACTTTTTCAGTGTAAATAAAAATTCAAAAAACATAAATTTTAACAATATATTTCTTTGTTTACTAAATTTCTGCGCATGCTTCTGCTTCTTGTTATGAAAATAGTACTCCTGATATTGGAGCCAGACTTGGTGGCATTGGTCCTTAGAAGGTCCTCTTTCAAAAATTTGTCCGATCACCCAGATTGTCAACCAAGATGGCTGCCACACCGAACTTTGTTAAATATTAGACCCTATAGGAAAATTCATTTAAAAATCTTCTTGTCTGAAACCGCTTAGCCAGTTGGAACAAGACTTGGACTTAGATGGTTCTCTTTTAGAAATGTATCCATTGACCTGGACAAACCAAGATGACTGCCACAGCTGAAATTAGTTTAACATAGAATCCTATAGAAAAACCAGACAAATTGACTGCAACACTTAATTTTAGGGTCTGCTCAAGGTGAAAAGTCAAATCCAGGTGAGCGATATAGGCTCTTGAGAGTCTCTAGTTTTCTTCAATATGCAGAAATACAGATATTTTTTTAACGACAGATTTAAAAAAAAAACTCAAAATAGCTTACATACATGTAATAGTTTTCCGGTAAATATATTACGTATATTAGGAGAAATGGCTACATCAATATTAGGGACCAATATTCATAGGTGGCGCAAAACAAACAAGTCAGAGATTGTTTAGGACGAAAATGTATATCAAAAGCACACAAAAATTACTCTACATGTAATAATTATTGTAAAGAAACCTCCATTTCGCAGAAAATATGACCAGCTGAAGTCAGTATTAACTTTTATGATTCATCCCGTGATTCACGTTGATTAGTCGACTTCAATAATCAGAGCTCAACAATTGAAATTACCTGCCTTGCTGCTTAATTTCATGAACCGATACTTCAGGAACAAATTCGTTTATTCATCAAATTTTTACAATAGATATTTTTTAATGGATTTATTCCGATAAATTCATCATAAATATCTCAAAAATATTGTTCACGTTTGAAATATTTTCAAATATAAGACACCGTTATGACTTTAGTATTTTTGTCTATTTGAAAAATAAAAGTAATCATTTTCAAATTGTTTACTAAACATGTGAATGCTAACGGGAACCATGCTGCTAAATACTGATGTAAAAAGATATACGAATTTTTAATAAAGATTGGCAGATTTTCAGGGAGACTAAATAATTGGGACCAATCTTGATAGGTGGGCTTTGTGCTCCTGTTTGAAGCGCTTGCAGCCTATTTGAATATGAAAAAAGAAATAAGTCAAGACGAATATCAAAAGGAAAATCAGCAATTACAACTGCTGATACAGAGATACAAAAAAAAAGACAAAACAAACAAGTCCGAGATTGTTTAGGACGAAAATAAATATCAAAATCACAACCAAAAAAAAAAAAAAAACACACAAAAATTACTCTCTCAGATTACAAGTAATATTTTTTGTAAATAAAGCTTCATTTCTCCGATAATACGGTGTGTTATTAATTAACTACTGTGTTATTTGCTTAAATAACAGTTAATCTGTCTATACAATACAGATAATCGAACAAGGCCAATACAGAAAAACTCGGCCAATACGAATTTCCGGTCTGTATTGGCCGAGTTTTCCCGTATTGGCCCAATTCACACATGCAAATCTATAGGGACGTCGCACTGTTGCACGATTGCGCAAAAAGCTACTTAAATTTTTGTAACTATTCATTTTTTACCCCGCTTGTGACCATTCATTTTACTTGTCTCAAAAAGTTTAGCTAGAAAATAGATGATTTTTTTTCATTCTTTGTAAAAAGTATACTTTCGTAGCTTCAGGTTCGTGCATAAGAATCCCTTGAGCTCTTATAGAATTTTGGTTCAATTTCACAGACTATATTTAAAAGATAATTCTATGTAATGTTTATGAAAAGTTAATTAATAAAGATATTATTAATTGACAATTTGCGTATTGGCTGAGTTATTGGTCCTCGGCCTGCTGTATTGGCCTTCGGCTTCGCCTCAGGCCAATACAGCAAGCCTCGGACCAATAACTAAGCCAATACGGAAATTGTTAATTAATAGTATCATATTACCAGCTGAGGTCAGTATTAACTTATAGAAATATTCGGAGTTTAGTTTTGTTGATCCAAAAACATGCAATTGTTTAACAATTTTATACACATTTGTTTAACATTTATCAATGTCCAATTTACATTTTAGCCATCAAAATTTCTTATTTGTACGACATTTATTCCATCAACAGAAATTTCATAGCGTCTCGATGTAATAATTCGTCGTACTTTTCCCATATCAATGCATCTTTGTTACCGCAGAAACATTTCGGCCGATTTTATATGGTGTACATAAGGAATGTTATAACGACTGTATATTTTTTAAACAATTAACGTTTCAAGGAATCTAGTCCCAGGTTTTCGAAGTTGTCTTATGACTACAAAATATCGTAAGATGGTCATACGACGTGTCACAGTCATAAAATACGGGAATTTGAATGTTCGAACCCTAGGTATTTCTTATGCATATTAAAATAGAGTAGACCGATAAACTTTTACAATGGTTTTATTAATCCACGTTAATAGATTGTCATATTGCATAACAGATTTACGTGTACATCCATGTTACACATGTTATGTAAACATATATGCATTACCCATTTTAAGGCTATTTTTTTTAAATTTTAAATTAATTAAACGTTCTTTTTTTTTCTTCTTCTTTTAGTTACATGATGTATCTTTTTTTTGGTGAAATTGCATACTTTGTTAAATCATTTAAAATATCATTCTTTGTTGTTACTGACTTGCGATATACATACGATCGTCGTAACTATGATTGTCCTAGGATTCCTTTGTTTTACATCGTACGACAGGTCAGTACGTAGACCATCATAACTTAGTCGCAAGTAATGTCATAAGATATGTCTTGCGATAAACCTTACGATACTTTTGAAAACCTAGCCCTTAGTATTAATTTTAAAAGAGGCAAGAAGTATTGCAGAATTTTTTTTTATTCCCGCTTTCAAAGAAGCGGTGGGGATAATGTTTTCTTTAACTTCGCCGTAACTACCTATGTACGCAATCAGTTACTAGAAATCACATAATTTTTCCATAACGTTAAACTATATGGATGTTGACTGTGCCAAAAATTTCCAGTGATATCCAGTAAATCAATGAAATCTTATCACCTATTAGATTATTTTCAACTATTACATGTCTATGTTTCTTTAATTTTTATAGAGCATACTTTTGTGTTTCCCATATGAACTACGATGCCCAGATCAATCGCGTTGGTATGCTAGAGCTACAAATTATTGCAACGAGTCCAGAAAATACTACTGTCTTGAAGGACATTCTGATTATATTGAAGGTTGCCACGATGCTGTACCAGAAAGAGAAGGTATCTTAATTGTACTATGACATTATTACAAGGCTTGCTGCATTGGCCTGAGGTGGTTATTAGAGATATTTTAAGTCGGAATTATATTACTGAATAATCACAGCCCATTTTTAGCTCACCTGGCCTAAAAGGCCATGTGAGCTTTTGCCATCACTTGGCGTCCGTCGTCGTCCGTCGTTAACTTTTTCAAAAATCTTCTCCTCTGAAATGGCTGGGCAGATTGGATCGAGGCTTTATAGGAATGATAGATGACATGTCCTCCACAAACGATCCTCACTTTATATTGATCCGATGAAAAATATGGCCACTGTTGCTAAAAATAGAACATAGGGGTAATTGCTGTTTTTTGCTAATAACTCAAAAAACCGTTACAGATATCGAAAATCTGACATGGGTAAAATTGATCAGCATGACAAGATCTACCTACCCTGCATATGGCAAAATTGCGGGTACTTTGGTAATTTGCATAGCGGCCATTTTGGATTTCTCTGACGACATTCATTACAAAGCATTAAACTTGCCCCAAAAAATAAAAATGCAAATATTCAAATTCTTATAACTCATAAGCAATTTTTCCGCATATAGGTACATTCTACACAATATTAGCTTTCCTTTCGTGTGCAAATAAACATTTTTAGCATTGAAAACTTTCGGCAAATTCAGTTTAAAAAACTGAAGCGTAACCGTAGTATAACTGCTATATGAATTAACAAAAATTAGTTAAAAATGCAAATTCAAACTACAGATACAGATACAAGGCGAGATCATACATAAATTGTCCGCATATATAGAGAACAACTTTGGAGGATGAATTTAATGAGGAAATAAGTTTTATCTCACCTGCTTTCATAACCTTTCGGCCAAAATGTTTTTAAAACATGATACTTTCAAGTCTCCCATAGCGTAATCCTTCAAATATGAAGCCTTTCCCCTCAGAATTAAACAAACAATTTGTAAATATCCGCCAAAGGAAGTTTTCATAGACACATTAGTTTAAGAGCCGAGACGGAAAAAGACTCGATTATCCGTAATTCAAACAATTTTATCATTTTCGATCTACAACTAAGGGGGTAATTTGATTTAAAGGGCTTAAGTCACGTGATGCAAATGCCATGAATAATGTACCCAGCATTTTGCCATATGGAAATTTTGAAGGAAATTCCAAAACCCATTTAGGAGTTATTGCCCTTTTTTCGTCAAATTGATCAGCATGACAAGATCTACCTACCCTGAAATTTTGAAGGAAATCCCAAAACCCATTTGGGAGTTATTGCCCTATTTTTGTCAAATTTTCAAAATTTAAAATTTTTTGCATTTATCTCCAAAACTATTTGAGATAGAAGTGAAATGTCAATTGAAACATTTTTGCCATGTTGAGATCTACCTACCCTGAAATTGGAAGGGAATCCCAAATTCTATTTAGGAATTATTGGTTTGTGTAATTTGAGGTCGGGTTCTGTTACATTTATTTAAGGTTCACCCTTATTCCTGGTCAATTTTATCAACTTCCTGTTGGTAGGTGCAGTTACACAGGGACAAATATCCTTTCAGTTTTAATACGACCGCAAAATTTTTGCCAAAATTGGTAAAAAAAAATATACATATGATTTTATAGACCAATTTCTCATGCTTATTACTGAAATTTGCTGACTTTCCAAGTAAAATAGTAAAATCTGAACATGAACATGAATTAAAAATCATGAATAACAAAATAAAATCATGACACCAGAGGGTAAAAACATTTAAATCATAAGATAACCTTACTTGCAAGTGGTTATAAAATTTGAACTTGAGTTGTAGATATTACAAGATTACTATTTTGACAAAAAATTAAGAAATTATACACATAAAGACATATATGAAAATCATACAATATTTTCCATGCAAAGTAAACAAATACACCTAAAATATATGTTTTTATATACAATTTTACTAATAGTTTTCCTGTACATTGCCAATGATAATAAATAAAACTGGTAGCTCATAGGTTGAGTATTTATGTCTAATTTCACAATATTGTAAAGACTAAAAGTGTTCCAATACTATTAATTTTATTTATTCAAATGTTGTCAGTGAATCTGGTTTTTGGCTTGGTTGCACAGAGTGCAAATCCGGGTTATAGTATGGTGAATGTCGGGTGGGCGGCAGGCGGGTGGGGAAAATGGGTACCTATTTTGCGAAATCAACTCCTCCTACAGTTTTTCACCCACATCCTCGAAACTTCATAGAATGTTTCTATATATATTGAAGATGTGCACCTCACTTTATGGAATTATTTCAGGAATTATTTCCCATTTTTCCAAACTTTGGAACTTAGTGGTTTTTTATTGACATCTTCAATAAAGGGTACCTATTTTGCAAAATCTGAACTCCTACAGTTTTTCACACATATCCTTGAAACTTAATAGAATGTTTCTATATATATTGAAGATGTGCACCTCACTTTATGGAATTATTTCAGGAATTATTTCCCATTTTCCAAACTTTGGAACTTAGTCGTTTTTTATTGACATCTTCAATAGAGGGTACCTATTTTGCGAAATCAACTCCTCCTACAGTTTTTGGAAAGATTGCAAATGTTTCCTATGCCATCGGCCTCCAAAACTGAATGTGTGTAGTAATGTCAGAAAACGCCAGGTGAAGCTGTTTTGAAACTTCATAGAATGTTTCTATATGTATTGAAGATGTGCACCTCACTTTATGGAATTATTTCCCATTTTTCCAAACTTTAGAATTTTTGCGGTCGTATATTGGTATGACGTCGTCGTCGTCTGCGTTGTCGTCGTCCGTCGTCAGCGTCGTCGTCCGAAGACATTTGGTTTTCGCACTATAACTTTAGTATAAGTTAATAGAAATCTATGAAATTCAAACACAAGGTTTATGACCACAAAAGGAAGGTTGGGATTGATTTTGGGAGTTTTGGTCTCAACAGTTTAGGAATTGGGGGCCAAAAAAGGGCCCAATAAGCATTTTTCTTGGTTTTCGCACAATAACTCTAGTATAAGTAAATAGAAATCTATGAAATTTTAACACAAGATTTATGACCACAAAAGGAAGGTTGGGATTGTTTTTGGGAGTTTTGGTCTCAACAGTTTAGGAATTAGGGGCTAAAAAAGGGCCCAAATAAGCATTTTTCTTGGTTTTTGCACAATAACTTTAATTAGTATAAGTAAATAGAAATCTATGAAATTTAAACACAAGGTTTATGACCACAAAAGGAAGGTTGGGATTGATTTTGGGAGTTTTGGTCCCAACAGTTTAGGAATTAGGGGCCAAAAGGGTCCAAAATTAAACTTTAATTGATTTCATCGAAAATTGACCTATTGGGGTTCTTTGATATGCCAAATCTAACCGTGCATTTAGATTCTTAATTTTTGGTCCCGTTTTCAAATTGGTCTACATTAAGGTCCAAAGGGTCCAAAATTAAACTTTGTTTGATTTTAACAAAAATTGAATTCTTTGGGTTCTTTTATATGCTGAATCTAAACATGTACTTAGTTTTTATACGACCGCAAAATTTTTGCGGTCGTATATTGGTATGACGTTGGCGTCGTCGTCGTCGTCGTCGTCCGTCGTCCGTCGGAGTCTGTAGACATTTGGTTTTCGCACTATAAATGTAGTATAAGTTAATAGAAATCTACGAAATTTAAACACAAGGTTTATGACCACAAAAGGAAGGTTGGGATTGTTTTTGGGAGTTTTGGTCCCAAAAGTTTAAGAATTAGGGGCCAAAAAAGGGTCCAATAAGCATTTTTCTTGGTTTTCGCACAATAAGTCTAGTATAAGTAAATAGAAATCTATGAAATTTTAACACAAGGTTTATGATCATTTTTTGGAGTTTTGATCCCAACAGTTTAGGAATTAGGGGCTAAAAAAGGGCCCAAATAAGCATTTTTCTTGGTTTTTGCACAATAACTGTAGTATAAATAAATAGAAATCTATGATATTAGCTTGGTGGGCTAAGGAAGGTAATCCAAACACATTCCAAACACATTTAAAGTAAAATATTGTGTATGATTCAATTATGTATAAAGAAATGTTGATTGTTTTTGGGGTGATTTATAGCTGTCAATTTATTTTTAGAACTTACTATGAATTAATATTAATTTTAGCCATATGTCATTTTTTATTTTAAGACTTCAATGATGTATTTAAATGTTTAATTATGTTTGCAAACTTCATGATAATTTTGAATAGGGATTATGACATTATCTTGAGGGAAAGATTTTTTTTTTTTGAAAAAGGGAAAGTGGGGGGGGGGGGGGGGGTGTCAAAATTTATGGGGTAAATATTAAATTGGCGGGGGGTGGGGAAAATTTTTTTCTCATTTCAGATTTGTACTTAGTTTTGTTATTATGGGCCCAGTTTTCAAGTTGGTTCAAATTGGGGTCCAAAATTAAAGATAAAAAAGGGGTAATTTTTTTTTTTTTGGGGGGGTGGGGGGGTGGGGCATTTATCCACAGCATATTGTATTGCACAAGAAGAAAAAAGTTGAATATAAATTCAAATCATATGACCAATTCTAAGTTTTTTGATTTCACTTATTCTGTGTCATAAACCTATTATGTATCAAATATTTCAATAAATTTTCAATTGCACAGTATTGTGTAATAGCAAGAAATTGATATGTGTGACCTGTTATCAAAACTTTATTATTAACAAATTCCATTGGAAATTTGCCAATATCTTTAGTTTAATGAAGTTCGTTGGAAATTTGGAAATATAAAATTTGCTGATGAAGTTTTTTTGTTTATCTCATCTAAAATGCTTTTAAATTATGTATATTTAAAATTTACCATCCATGACTATGATGTCATTTTCTATTTTAATAAATTATGGTGTATTTAAATGGGCTGTTATGGTTGCAAAGTATCAAACGAAAGGGGGGGTGGGGTTTGAAAAAAAATTTAGGGGGGTGGGTAAATGAGAAATTATGGAGGGGGCAATTTTTTTATCATTTCATATTTCATAAATTAAAAAGGAAATTTCAGATTTCTTTTAGGAAAAAAAGGGGGGGTTACAATAATTTTTTTTTTTTTTAATTTTTTTTTGGGAGGGAAGGGGACAATGTGGAACTTCATAGTGTATTGCACAAAAGTTAAAAAAGAGGTAAATTATTTTATTTTTTTTTTGGGGGGGGGAATTTTCAATTGCACAGTATTGCACAATAGCAAGAAATCTTCAATACATAGGTCAATGAACTTCATTGGAAATTTGCCAATATAAAATGTGCTGATGAAGCTTTTTGGGTTATCTCATCTAAACTGCTTTTAAATTATGTATATTTAAAATTTGTCAGCCATTACTATGATGTCATTGTCTATTTTAATACATTTATTGTGTATTTAAATGGGTTGTTACCATTACAAAGTCCAATGGGCCGAGTTTTCAAGTTGGTCCAAATCGGGGTCCAAAATTAAAGCTAAAAAGGGGGTAAATTATTTTTTTTTTGGGGGGGGGGGGGCAATTCTCCACAGCATATTGTATTACACAAAAGCAAAAAATTGAATATAAATTCAAATCATATGACCAATTCTAAGTTCTTTATTTCAGTTATTCTGTGTCAGAAACCTATTATGTGTCAAATATTTGAAGAAATTTTCAATTGCACAGTATTGCGCAATAGCAAGAAATTGATATGTGTGCCCTGTTATCAAAACTTTATTATTAACAAATTCCATTGGAAATTTGCCAATATAAAATGTGCTGATGAAGCTTTTTTGTTTATCTTATCTAAACTGCTTTTAATATGTATATTTAAAATTTGCCATCCATGACTATGATGTCATTTTCTATTTTAATATGTTATGGTGTATTTAAATGGGCTGTTATGGTTGCAAAGTATAAAGAAATGGGGGGGGGGAGGGGGTTGAAAACAAAATTTGGGGGGGGTAAATGAGAAATTGGGGAGGGGGTAATTTTTTCTCATTTCATATTTCATAAATTAAAAAGAAAATTTCAAATTTTTTTTAGCAAAAAAAAGGGGGGGGGGTTACAATAAATTTTATTGTTTTTTGTTTTTTTTTTGGGAGGGGGGTCAATGTGCAACTTCATAGTGTATTGCACAAAAGCTAAAAAAAGGGGTAAATTATTTTTTTTTTTTTTTTGGGGGGGGGGCAATTCTCCACAGCATATTGTATTACACAAAAGCAAAAAATTGAATATAAATTCAAATCATATGACCAATTTTAAGTTCTTTGATTTCAGTTATTCTGTGTCAGAAACCTATTATGTGTCAAATATTTGAAGAAATTTTCAATTACACAGTATTGCGCAATAGCAAGAAATTGATATGTGTGCCCAATTTTAAATTTTAAATTGGTTATTTCTGATTTATATATAAAAACAAATAATACTGATATGGTTTGAATAGGTAAATTAAAAATTTTTAAGTTCTTTTCTGTGTCAGAAACCTATGCTGTGTCAAATATTTATTCACAATCCAAATTCAGTATTGTATCAAGCTTGAATGTTGTGTTCATAATTGCCCCAACTATTCAGGGTTCGACATCTGCGGTCGTATCTAGCTGCGCCCAGCGGAGCATTTTATTTTATTATGGGCCCAGTTTTCAAGTTGGTCCAAATCGGGGTCCAAAATTAAACTTTGTTTGATTTCATTGAAAATTGAACTATTGGGGTTCTTTGATATGCCGAATCTAACCATGCATTTAGGTTCTTAATTTTTGGTCCCGTTTTCAAATTGGTCTACATTAAGGTCCAAAGGGTCCAAAATTAAACTTTGTTTGGTTTTAACAAAAATTGAATTCTTAGGGTTCTTTGATATGCTGAATCTAAACATGTACTTAGTTTTTTTATTATGGGCCCAGTTTTCAAGTTGGTCCAAATCGGGGTCCAAAATTAAAGCTTAAAAAGGGGTAAATTATTTTTTTTTGGGGGGGGGGGGGCAATTCTCCACAGCATATTGTACCTTTTATGTGTCAAATATTTGAAGAAATTTTCAATTGCACAGTATTGCGCAATAGCAAGAAATTGATATGTGTGCCCTGTTATCAAAACTTTATTATTAACAAATTCCATTGCAAATTTGCCAATATAAAATGTGCTGATGAAGCTTTTTTGTTTATCTCATCTAAACTGCTTTTAAATTATGTATATTTAAAATTTGCCATCCATGACTATGATGTCATTTTTATACGACCGCAAAATTTTTGCGGTCGTATATTGGTATGACGTTGGCGTCGTCGTCGTCGTCGTCGTCGTCCGTCGTCCGTCGGAGTCTGTAGACATTTGGTTTTCGCACTATAAATGTAGTATAAGTTAATAGAAATCTACGAAATTTAAACACAAGGTTTATGACCACAAAAGGAAGGTTGGGATTGTTTTTGGGAGTTTTGGTCCCAAAAGTTTAAGAATTAGGGGCCAAAAAAGGGTCCAATAAGCATTTTTCTTGGTTTTCGCACAATAAGTCTAGTATAAGTAAATAGAAATCTATGAAATTTTAACACAAGGTTTATGATCATTTTTTGGAGTTTTGATCCCAACAGTTTAGGAATTAGGGGCTAAAAAAGGGCCCAAATAAGCATTTTTCTTGGTTTTTGCACAATAACTGTAGTATAAATAAATAGAAATCTATGATATTAGCTTGGTGGGCTAAGGAAGGTAATCCAAACACATTCCAAACACATTTAAAGTAAAATATTGTGTATGATTCAATTATGTATAAAGAAATGTTGATTGTTTTTGGGGTGATTTATAGCTGTCAATTTATTTTTAGAACTTACTATGAATTAATATTAATTTTAAGCATATGTCATTTTTTATTTTAAGACTTCAATGATGTATTTAAATGTTTAATTATGTTTGCAAACTTCATGATAATTTTGAATAGGGATTATGACATTATCTTGAGGGAAAGATTTTTTTTTTTGAAAAAGGGAAAGTGGGGGGGGGGGGGGTGTCAAAATTTATGGGGTAAATATTAAATTGGCGGGGGGTGGGGAAAATTTTTTTCTCATTTCAGATTTGTACTTAGTTTTGTTATTATGGGCCCAGTTTTCAAGTTGGTTCAAATTGGGGTCCAAAATTAAAGATAAAAAAGGGGTAATTTTTTTTTTTTTTTGGGGGGGGGGGGGGTGGGGCATTTATCCACAGCATATTGTATTGCACAAGAAGAAAAAAGTTGAATATAAATTCAAATCATATGACCAATTCTAAGTTTTTTGATTTCACTTATTCTGTGTCATAAACCTATTATGTATCAAATATTTCAATAAATTTTCAATTGCACAGTATTGTGTAATAGCAAGAAATTGATATGTGTGACCTGTTATCAAAACTTTATTATTAACAAATTCCATTGGAAATTTGCCAATATCTTTAGTTTAATGAAGTTCGTTGGAAATTTGGAAATATAAAATTTGCTGATGAAGTTTTTTTGTTTATCTCATCTAAAATGCTTTTAAATTATGTATATTTAAAATTTACCATCCATGACTATGATGTCATTTTCTATTTTAATAAATTATGGTGTATTTAAATGGGCTGTTATGGTTGCAAAGTATCAAACGAAAGGGGGGGTGGGGTTTGAAAAAAAATTTAGGGGGGTGGGTAAATGAGAAATTATTTGACCTCTGCGGTCGTATCAAGCTGCGCCCAGCGGAGCATTTTATCTATTTTAATATGTTATGGTGTATTTAAATGGGCTGTTATGGTTGCAAAGTATAAAGAAATGGGGGGGGGGGGGGTTGAAAACAAAATTTAGGGGGGGGGGGGGTAAATGAGAAATTGGGGAGGGGGCAATTTTTTTCTCATTTCATATTTCATAAATTAAAAAGAAAATTTCAATTTTTTTTAGCAAAAAAAGGGGGGGGGGGGGTTTACAATAAATTTTATTTTATTTTTTTGGGAGGGGGGGGGTCAATGTGCAACTTCATAGTGTATTGCACAAAAGCTAAAAAAAGGGGTAAATTATTATTTTTTTTTTGGGGGGGTGGGTCAATTCTCCAAAGCATATTGTATTGCACAAGAAGCAAAAAATTGAATATAAATTGAAATCATATGACCAATTCTAAGTTCTTTGATTTCAGTTATTCTGTGTCAGAAACCTGTTATGTGTCAAATATTTCAAGAAATTTTCAATTGTACAGTATTGCGCAATAGCAAGAAATCTTCAATTGCACAGTATTGCACAATAGCAAGAAATTGATATGTGTGCCCAATTTTAAATATATATGAAAACAAATAATACTGATATGGTTTGAATAGGTAAATTAAAAATTTTTAAGTTCTTAGACAACATTCATTCTGTGTCAGAAACCTATGCTGTGTCAAATATTTATTCACAATCCAAATTCAGTATTGTATCAAGCTTGAATGTTGTGTTCATAATTGCCCCAATTATTCAGGGTTTGACATCTGCGGTCGTATCTAGCTGCGCCCAGCGGAGCATTTTATTTTTTTTGACATCTTCAATAGAGGGTACCTATTTTGCGAAATCAACTCCTCCTACAGTTTTTGGAAAGATTGCAAATGCTTCCTATGCCATCGGCCTCCAAAACTGAATGTGTGTAGTAATGTCAGAAAACGCCAGGTGAAGCTGTTTTGGGGGAAGTTATTTGAAAATTGGATTCTGCTTCTTTACTACCTTTTCCAGCCTATTCTGGGACCAGTATACTGTAAACAAACTGTGCATGGTTTCTGCCCAGTGGCGCCCCTAGTGTTTACTGACATTATTAAAGTGTGGCCTTTTCGATACCATTGGACATTAGGGGACAAGTTCAATGAAAACTTCCTTAGCAAACATGGAAAAGTATCTAGCAACCATATATATTTATGTTTAGGACCCTATTATAGAGCTGTAGAGGTCAAAATGGAAGGTAAAGGGTCAAGTCATTCAAACGTCTTTAGCAACCGATGGAAAGGTATCTAGTAACCGTATATATTTATGTTGAGGACTCTATATTTGGGCTGTATAGGTCAAAATTAAAGTTGAAGGATCAAGGTCATTGAAAAAATTTCTACCATCCGATGGACAAGTACCTAGCAACAATATATATTTGTGTTCAGGGGCCTGTATTTGAACTTAACAAGTGAAAAATGGAAGGTGAGGGGTCAAAGTTATTGATACTGTACATAGAAACCAATGAAAAGTTTCTTCCAAATGATTTTATTATGTTAAGGGCCATATATCTTAGCTGCACAACTCAAAATACAAGGTCTACAGTCAAGCTCATGGTTAATATCCCTAGCAAACCAGCATACAACACACTAGAAATTATATATATATACACACACACTTAGGATAAACCCCATTTTACAAGGGAAATACCTTGCAATTGTTCTCTGAAAAGTTTTACAAATGATATTGTTTTTAAAATTAATTCCACTATCAAGTTATTTGCTGAATATATCAGTTTGTATCTTCGTTACTCCCACAGGAATAATCAAATAAATTTAAATAGTTATTTATCTAAGATTCACGGATGGTTACCTGAGTGTTTGGGGTCTTTCAATCCAAAAAATACTGAGACCATGACTATGTCAAATCATATCATATTGAAACATACATGTACATATGAATGATAATTTGGGGTCTTTGGTTTACTGCAATAAGGCCTAAAAAAATATAGTTGTGTTTAGGGTAACCCGACCCTACCTAATTTTTAGTACCTACCCTAAATTTTTTATAACCTTTCTTCAACAAGCACTGTTAAAGTCAAGGTGATTCCAATATACAACCTAACTAAAAAAATTAATGTAAAAAAAAAAAATTTCCCTACCTACCCTACCTAACTTTTTTCAGTGTGTTACCCTAAACACATGTATTTTTTTATTTGGCCTAAGCACCTTGGGGTTTACATAACAAATGACGGTTTGTTATAAATACATTGATGTGATCACTAACTAGAGGCTCTAAAGAGCCTGTATCGCTCACCTGCATTGAACTTTTCATCTTGAGCAGGTTTTCTATAGGGTTCTATGTTAAACTAAGTTCTGCTGTGGCAGCCAAGATGGTTGACAGTCTAGGTCAATGGACATATTTCTAAAAGAGAACCATCTAAGGATCATCGCTACCAAGTCTAGTTCTAATTGGCTTACTGGTTTCAGACCAGAAGATTTTTGAGTGAATTTCCCATAGGGTCCTATGTTAAACTAAGTTCGGCTGTGTCGGCCATCTTGGTTCAAATTCCACGAAATCAGACAATTCTGAAAGAGGACCTCCTAAGGACCATTGCTGCAAAGTCTGGTTCCAATTGGTCAAGTGGTTTCAGACAAGAAGATTTTTCAATGAATTTTCCCATAGGGCCTTATGTTAAACTAAGTTCGGTTGTGGCAGCTACCTCGGTTGACAGTCCAGGTCATGGGACACAATTCTGAAAGAGGACCATATAAGGACCATTGCTGCAAAGTCTGGTGCCAATTGGTAACGTGGTTTCAGACAAGAAGATTTTTCGATGAATTTTCCCATAGGGCCCTATGTTTAACTAAGTTCGGCTGTGGCTGCCATCTTGGTTAACAGTCTGGGTCATCGGACATCATTCTGAAAGAGAACCTTCTAAGAACCATTACTGCCAAGTTTGGTTGCAACTGGCCTTGTAGTTTCATAGAAGATTTTTGAAATTCATCCCCCCTTTTTCTATTTTTAGTATCAGCAGCCATGTCAGTTGGAAGTCGGGGATGCCAGACATAACTTTGGAAAGGGGCCACCCAAGGACCATTCCACTAAAGTTTGGTTCAAATTGGCTCAGTGGTTTCAGGGGGGTTGACGAAAAAATAAAATTCCCATAGGCTCAATGTTTAACTAAGTCCAGCCATGGCGGCCATGTTGGACAGCATTCGGGGAGACCAAACACAAATTTTAAAAGGGGCCACCCAAGGACCATTCCACCAAAGTTTCGTTCAAATTGGCCTAATGGTCTCAGAGATGAAACGAAAATGTTAAAATTCCCATAGGGTCCAAGGTTAAACTATGTCCGACCATGGCAGCCATATTGGATGGTGCCCGGGAAAACCGAACACAAAAAAGGGGACCATCCAAGGACCATTCCACTTAAGTTTGGTTTAAATTGGTTCAGTGGTTTCAGAGGAGTTGACGAAAAAGTAAAATTCCAATAGGCTCAATGTTAAACTAAGTCCAGCCATGGCGGCCATGTTGGATGGCGTTTGGGGAAACCAAACATACATTTTAAAAGGGGCCAACCAAGGACCATTCCACCAAAGTTTGGTTCAAATTGGCCTAATGGTCTCAGAGAAGATAACGAAAATGTTAAAATTCCCATAGGGTCCAAGGTTAAACTATGTCTGACCATGGCAGCCATATTGGATGGTGCCAGGGAAAACCGAACATAAGTTTTAAAGGGGACCATCCAAGGACCATTCCACGTATGTTTGGTTTAAATTGGTTCAGTGGTTTCAGAGGAGTTGATAAAAATGTGAAAAGTTTACGACGAAGACGATGATGACGGACACAAAGTGTAAAAAATGGCGGGAAAATGGCAACCATTTTTAAAATGGCCGTCCAAAACAAACTTTCATCATCACCATTCAACTTGGGATACCATGTTTACCTTGAAAGTAGCTTTCATCTTCATTTTCTTTCTATAATTCAGGAAAAAATAGCAAAAAACAGCAATTTGACCCCTATGTTCTATTTTTAGTAAGGGCGGCAAATCAAAAATCCAAGCATCAACTTTTTGCAGGATACCCTAAGGAACAATCTTACCAAGTTTCATTTGATTTTGAATAGTAGTTTCAGAGAAGAAGATTTTTGTTGAAATAATAACAAAAAAAAGTCAAAAATGTCAAAAAAGGGCAATAACTCTAACATCAGTTGACAGATTTTCACGAAAATCAGTACACAGGTAGCTCTCATCATGCTGAACACTTTCAACCTGCAGAATTTGCCGTAACCTAATGATTTTTGAGATATTTGCAAAAAACTGTTGTTTGACCCCTATGTTCTATTTTTAGTAACAGTGGCCATGTTTTTCGACGGATCAAAAATCGAAGCATAAACTTTGTGCAGGATACCCTAAGGAACAATCATGCTAAGTTTTATCCAAATCCATTCAGTAGTTTCAGAGGAGAAGATGTTTGAAAAATTGTTAACGACGACTGCGGACACAAAGTGATGAGAATAGCTCACATGGCCTTTTAGGCCAGGTGAGCTAAAAAGGCCTACAGATGAATAAATTTTTGACGAAAATTAAAATTTATTCTTGACAGACAGAAATTGAGACATTTTATCTCACATAAACGAGACCAATATTACAATATGGGACAATACAATTAATATATTAAAAGATAAAGTAAAAAGCGTTCAAATAGAAGCAGACAGTATTATGAGTGACTAGATTGGTTTCCTTGAGTGTCTTATATGCCCGAAAAACTTAAGTATCGGCAGGAAAACGTTGAATCCTATACTTTTATCAATTGAAAAAGTTGTACCCACATGCCTGTAACGATGCAATCATGGAATATAGTAGAAAATACTTCTCATACTGTACCAAAACACACCTTATTTATTACTTCTCTAAGTTTCAAGATCAAGCTACTCATGAAAGACTCTGAGCCAGTAACTTTGTAGAAAACATAGTGTGCACCGTATTTGTGAGTATAGAGATATTGATTCACGTAATATTTATTCACCAAAAAATGCCGATTTTGATAGCAGCATCCCTCTCGTCGGTTCGTCAGATCTAAAAGACGTAGATATAGTTTACGTCCAAGCAATACATGTAGGTCATTGGGCGACAGTGAAATGTGGGTGCATTGCTAAAAAGTAACCATTGAACATACATTCACGTGTATATACAGAAAAATGTACTGTTGTAAATGTTTTTAGATTAATGCAAGTTCATGAAACATTTGTAAACTCAAAAAAAAGTATTAATTTAAAATTGCCAAGGATGAGAATTGAAAAATTTATATACTAAAATACATCCTAATAATAAAAAAAAAAATTAATTACAGTATTTTTTTTCAACTGCCAAAAGTTATTTATGAATATTCTGTAAAATAAATGTTTTATTTTAAAAATTATAAAAATATATTGGGGAGGAGTCTATATAGTTTATTAATCGTCATAAAATCTTCCATAGATGTAAGTGGGAAGAAATATTTTTTAGTTTTAAAGATTGGAAATTAATAGTTGTTTAGCACGTTAACTGGCCTAAAACCAATTACTAGTTTAGACAAGATAAGAGTTTTTTGACTCGAAATTTCTAGAATTAATCCCCCCAGCTCTTTGCAAATATCAATTGAACTTTGAGAAACAGGGTCACCAACCATGTTTAGAAACAACTTTTTAACTCACCTGGCCTAAAAGGCCATGTGAGCTTTTGCCATCACTTGGCGTCCGTCGTCGTCCGTCGTTAACTTTTTCAAAAATCTTCTCCTCTGAAACGGCTGGGCATATTGGATCGAGGCTTTATAGGAATGATATTTCATGTCCTCCACAAACGATCCTCATTTTATATTGATCCGATGAAAAACATGACCACTGTTGCTAAAAATAGAACATAGGGGTAAATTGCTGTTTTTTGCTAAAACTCAAAAACCATTACAGATATTGAAAATCTGACATGGATAAAATTGTTCAGCATGACAAGATCTACCTACCATGAAATTTTGAAGGAAATTCCAAAACCCATTTAGGAGTTATTGCCCTTTTTTTGTCAAATTTTCAAAATTTTAACATTTTTTATCATTTATCTCCAAAACTATTTGAGATAGAAGTGAAATGTAAATTTGAAAAATGTTTGCCATGTTGAGATCTACCCACCCTGAAATTTTAAAGGAAATCCCAAAACCCATTTAGGAGTTGTTGCCCTTTTTTGGTCAAATTTTCAAAATTTTTTCATTCAAAAATCTTCTCCTCTGAAACCGCTGGGCCGATTGGTTTGAAACTTAATAGGAATGATCTATGACATGTCCTCTACAAACGATCCTCAATTTATTTGGATCTGACATAAAACATGGCTGTCGTAGCTAAAAATAGAATATAGGGGTGCATGTGTTGTTTTTGGCTTAATACTTAAAAACCGTTACAGATATCAAAAATCTGACGAGGTAAAATTGATCAGCATGACAAGATCTACCTAACCTGAAATTTTGAAGGAAATCCTAAACCCCATTTAGGAGTAATTGCCCTTTTTCGTCAAATTTTCAAAATTAACATTTTTTTGTCATTTATCTCCAAAACACTTTGAGAAAGAAGTGATAGTAAATTTGAAAAATGTTTGCCATTTTGAGATCTACATACCCTGAAATTTGAAAGGAAATCCCAAAACCCATTTAGGAGTTATTGCCCTTTTTTTGTCAAATTTTCAAAATTTTAACATTTTTGCATTTATCTGCAAAACTATTTGAGATAGAAGTGAAATGTAAATTGAAAAATATTTGCCATGTTGAGATCTACCTGAAATTTTGAAGGGAATCCCAAATTCTATTTAGGAGTTATTGGTTTGTGTAATTTGAGGTCGGGTTCTTTTACATTATTTAAGGTTCACCCTTATTCCTGGTCAATTTTATCAACTTCCTGCCAGGACTACCACCATCAGGGAACATATTTTAACATTAAACCTTATGAAAAATAAATCTTCAACAAATTTTCCCTGAACAATTGAACCAATTGCAACAAACTTGGTCAAATAGTTGATTAATTGTCCAATGAAAACCAGACTCCAGATGAGCGATACTGGCTCTGGTGAGCCTCTTGTTTTAAAATGTGGAACATTTTATCATTTCGAA
Organism: Mytilisepta virgata; assembly: GCA_028015205.1. Lineage (NCBI taxonomy): Eukaryota > Metazoa > Mollusca > Bivalvia > Mytilida > Mytilidae > Mytilisepta > Mytilisepta virgata. Next base: position 30,275,043 of record CM051511.1, on the reverse strand, counting down.
TTTTCCTATCGAGACAATATCGCAATACGACCAAATCCAAAATCCAAATACCAGCTTTAATGTACATTAAACATCAATTTCTAGCATTTTCATAATAATATATACAAGAGCATTTATATCCGAATCTAAACACCTAAACAAATACATGTGACAAGGTTGTATTAAATCTGTAATACATTATTCATTGTTTTAAATACTTGATTTGTTGTAGGTAGAAAGGTTATATGGAGAGATCATTTTGATGCTAGGGATTGTAATACTTCTCACTACCAACCATTTACATTTTGGACAAATGTCAGCAGTCGCTGTTTATACCAGAAATCACATTGTGATGAAGAGGGACTTGTGGTTTTTAATAAGTCAGACCCGAAAGGTGATATACAATGTAGATGCAACTCATCTAGAGGATATGCTTTCGTTATAACACCAAAGAATAAATGTTACTGTATACCATCAAAAGAAGATTGCACGTGTTTTCTTAAAAGGTGTGACAAGTCAGGTTTTGCACTATCATCTGGTAAGTAAATGCTCTATAACCATGTAATGAAAATTTAGTTACATGTTTATGTTTGTACTTCTGTTGACACTTGAGTTTTTATTGATTTGAGAACGACAAGTTAATATTAATTTCAATGATTTCAATTTGAACCAAATGAAATGATAAGCTGAGTTTATATGTTTAAGTTGACATTTGGTGAAACTGTTGCAATCTGCTAATATATTCATGTTTTATATGTTTTTTGGTAACGTATATGGCAGTCATACCAAAATACCATTCACTTGGATATATCAGACAACAAAGAAACGCCACAAGGATACATGTATATATCTGAAACAATAACTAAACTAAAGCACAAGCAAGGTGAAATCCCCATTAAAATTGGGAATGACATCAGGTGCTCCCGAAAAAGGGAAAGCATATACTGCTTCCTTAACGGCACCCGTCACATTGCCAAGTGTCAAGTCCAGTGAGGTGTCAATTCCAAAAGGAAGTGAATTATAACTGAAGATATCTACAGTAGCCTCATACGTGAAAAAAAACTTCATATCATCCAATCAATTCGTCATGACAACTGTAAAATTATTGAAGTGAGGAAATTAACATAGCACAAATATAACCTTGTCTTAGAAGGTAAAAAACACTGTAACGAATCAACTGTGAAATGTATATCCCATAGGCTGGAGACATTGGTATTTTACAGCTAAGAAAGGGGAAATAAAAGTTGGGGAATTCTAGAAGTGATATAATGGAATGCATTCTGAAAAACTTCACATAACACAAGTAAATCAAATGTAGACCAGTTTTGTTTTGTGCATTGCTAGTTTTTTAGCTCACCTGACCCAAAGGGTCAAGTGAGCTATTCTCATCACTTGGCGTCCGTCGTCGTCCGTTAACTTTTACAAAAATCTTCTCCTCTGAAACTACTGGGCCAAATTGAACAAAGCTTGGCCACAAGCATCCTTAGGGTATCTAGTTTAAAAAATATATCCGATGACCCGCCTGCCAACCAACATGGCCGACATGGCTAAAAATAGAACATCGGGGTAAACTGCAGTTTTTGTCTTATATCTCAAAAGCTAAAGCAATTAGAGCAAAACTGACGGGGTATAAATGTTCATCAGGTCAAGATCTACCTGTCATGAAATTTTCAGACAAATTTGTCAACCCTTTGTTGGTTTATTGCCCCTGAATTGTTAATTTTAAGGAAATTTTGCAGTTTTAGGTTATTATCTTGAATATTATTATAGATAAAGACAAAATGTAAACAGCAAAAATGTTCAACAAAGTAAGATCTACAAATAAGTCAACATGAGCAAAATCAATGATTGACCTCTTATAGGAGTTTTTGCCCTTTAAAGACGGCATCCTTTCCTTTAACGATCTTTTCCTCTCAAACCACTGGGCCGATTGAGACCAAACTTTGGTGGAATGGTCCTTGGGTGGCCCCCTTCCAAAATTATGTCCAGCATCCCCGACTTCCGACCGACATGGCTGCTGTTTTTAAAAATAGAAAAAAAAGGGGGGGGTGAATTTCAGAAATCTTCTTATATGAAACTACAAGGCCAGTTGGAACCAAAGTTGGCAGTAATGGTTCTTAGGAGGTTCTCTTTCAGAAATATGTCCAATAACCAAGATGGCTGCCACATCCGAACTTAGTTTAACATATGGCCCTATAGGAAAATTAATTGAAAAATCTTCTGGTCTGAAACCACTTGACATATTGGAGCCAGACTTGGCAGCATTGGTCCTTAGGAGGTCCTTTTTCAGAAATGTGTCTGATTTCGTAAACTGTGGACCAAGATGGCCGCCACAGCAGAACTTAGTTTAACATAGGACCCTATGGGAAATTCACTCAAAAATCTTCTCATCTGAAACCACTAAGCCAATTAGAATTAGACTTCGTAGCAATGGTCCTTAGATGGTCCTCTTTCAGAAGTTTGTGTGATGACCTAGACTGTCAACCAAGATGGCTGCCACACTTGAACTTAGTTTAACATAGGGCCTATGGAAAAATTCATTGAAAAATCTTCTTGTCTGAAACCACTTGACATATTGGAGCCAGACTTTTGTCCTTAGGAGGTCTGTTTTCAGGTAAGTGTCTGATCACCCGGATTGTCATCCAAGATGGCTGCCACACTGAACTTTGTTAAATATTGGACCCTATGGGATATTCATTTAAAAATCTTCTTGTCTGAAACTGCTTAGCCAGTTGGAACAAGACTTAGCAGAAATGGTCCTTAGTGGTTTTCTTTTATAAATACATCCGTTGACCTGGACTGTCAACCAAGATGACTGCCACACCTGTAATTAGTTTAACATACAATCCTACAGAAAAACCAGCCAAATTGACTGCAACACTTAAATTTTTAGGTCTGCTCAAGGTGAAAAGTTAAATCCAGGTGAGCGATACAGGTTCTTGAGAGCTGCTAGTTTTTGAAATTTAACACTTTAAAAGTGTGATAAACTGTGTCATTTTTAACATCAACACTAGTATCATCGATCCATATGATACCTCAATCTAATATCACCGTATATATACATTGCACGATAACTGTAGAAAGTTTTGCTACTTTTAACAAGGATAACCTGAATGTAATCGGATACCTGGGGTAAATAAACAAAGGGTTTATTCATTGACTGTTAAAGCCTACATATGATATCAGGGAAAACATCTGTGAAAAGAAATTTCTCTCGAAATGAATGCACAATAGTTTATTCTTGTAAAGAGTAGCTGTAAATGTCAAAAGTTTTGCAACTGTTCCGTCTTTGCGTTGAATATAGGCATCACTCAATGATACATTAACTGATATGTGATACGCCATCTAATAACCTATACATATTACATGCTTACATTTATATTATTTTACAGATTATAATTGTGTTGATGAAAAATATATTGATCTATCTACTTGTCCTCAAATGAATTTGATCTTGTAAGTTTATTTCCATAGGTTTTTTAATCTTGATCTTTTTCATATATGAAAATATATTTTGAAATTTCATTTTTACTCGTGTTATTCCAATTTGCATGGTTTTTATGGGTCCCATCACACCATTAAAATGGTGAATTAAAAATGTGTAGAACTACAACTTGGGACTTATAATGCCTTGTGACATTTTGTAAGTGAAATGTTTGAAACGATTGTTCGTTTAATACTACAATGGAGATATAATTATGTACTTTGATATACACGTAGTAGGCATTTTATGATAAGGAAATTCAGAATTTTTCCACTTTTGTCATGATAATATATCGCAGTTTTGTCTTCCAGTTTTCAACTTCAGGGTTCACTTAAAGTCAACAAGCATCTTTAAATAAAAAACATGCCTAGACAAATACATCACATGGCCGAACAACACATTAATTAACGAATGGGCGACTTATTCGTGTTATTAGTGCTTTCATTCACGAGTTGTATAGGTATGGTATTCGAATTTCGAGATAAGATATTCTGTTTATTACATTCCAATATTCCATGCATTCAGAAGATTTAAAGAGATACTTAAATGGATTATATTTTTATATGACTACTCGTCAACATTTGTTCATTGGCTGATATATAGGATTTTATTTCACTCGTAAATCTAGGTATTACAATACAAAGAAAGCAATAAAACCTTATGAAAATGTAACTTAACAATTAGATATACTTGCATTGAGGTCAATATTACTTCAAGTAGTTGATCTTACATTTTAATTACCTTGAAAACTTGTCTTCAAGATATAATAGTGCTTCAAATTTTGAAATATAGTAATAACCATTAATTACAAATGATGATTTTCCTTATTTGGTCAAAACCATTACAAAATCTTAAAAATATACTAGAAATCTGTACTTGCAGACAGTGATCCCCGCAAAACTATATAAAAGCAAAATGAATAAATTGCAAAATGAAAGAAAAGTTAAGATCACAAGCTTAAATTGAAAATTTGAAATTTCGACCCCTGTCGACCGCAATTTTAGAAAATTAAATTCTTAAACCTTATTGCACATCTGCATATGTTGTTTGACAATACTGTATAGAAATAAAATGCATAAATTGAAAAACAATAGACAAGTTTATGTTACAAGCTTAAATTGGTAGTTTTTTTCCAAATTCGACCCCTGTGGGCCCAAATGTTAGAAAATTAAAATTCTAAAACCTTATTGCGGATCTGCATAGGGTGCAAAGGGTGCATGACAATACTGTATATAAATAAAATGCATAAATTGAAAAACGAAATACGAGTTTATGTCACAAGCTGAAATTTCAAATTCTCGAAGTTCACACTCTGCTGTGTCCCATTGTTTAGAAAATCAAAATTCGAAAACCTTATTGCGCATCTACAGGTGGTATGCAGCCATCCTATATAGAAATTAATTTCAAAATCCAAAAGTGAAGGAGGAGTTGATGTACAAGAAAGTGTGTCGGACTGACGGACGGACGACGGAGACAATCGCTTTATCCCCCAACTTCCTTCGAAAGTGTGGGGATAATAAAGCACATTTATCTCCACTTGTGTATTTTAGAGTCTAAAATCAATTACTTGAAGATAATTATACTAAAATCAGCAGAAGATTTTTTTTTTTTTTTTTGCATTTAATGTAACCAATCGATCATCAGTCAGTATTCCCTGTTTGTTCAAGATTTGCATACATTCTTAATCAATATCCCCGCACTTTCAAAGAAAGTTCGGGGATATACATGTAGCAATTGTCTCCGTCCGTCACATTTTCTTGTGACATCAACTCCTCCTTCACCTTTGGGTATAGGAATTTAATTTCCATATAGAAAGGTTGCATGCCACCTGTAGATGCGCTATAAGGTTTTAAAATTTTAATTTTCTAAACAAGAGGCACACAGGGTTTGAACTTGGAATTCAAGCTTGTGACCTAAACACGTCTTTCATTTTTTGTCGAGCCTGCAACTTAAGTCGCAGAAAGCTCGACATAGGGATAGTGATCCGGCAGCAGCGGCGGCGTTAACTGACTTCTTAAAAGCTTTATATTTTAGAAGGTGGAATACCTGGATGCTTTATACTTTTTATGTAGATGCCTTATGTTACGAAGTTTCTGTCTGTCATATGTACATTGTCCTTGACCTCATTTTCATGGTTCAGTGACTACTTGAAAAAAAAGTTAAGATTTTTTGTAATGTTAATTTCTCTCTTATTATGAACAATAGGATAACTATATTTGGTATGTGCGTACCTTACAAGGTCCTCATCCCCGTCAGACAGTTTTCAATTGGCCTTATCCCCATTTCAAGGATCAGTGAACAAGGTTAAGTTTTGGTGGTCAAGTCCATATCTCAGATACTATAAGCAATAGGTCTAGTATATTTGGTGTATGGAAGGATTGTAAGGTGTACATGTCCAACTGGCAGGTGTCTGTGAGAAGCCTTAGTTAGTTTAACAGCTAAAATGAGCACATTCTGACCATGCTATCTAAATTATGTACCACCCACTCTAATTTTCTGTTCTAGCAAGCGGCCACCTTGTTGGTAAATCGTACTGTATTGGTTTTTATAGTGTGTCTTATACACCAAAGTGTCAGGATTGATGAAGGAGAGGTTTGGTACACATAAAACCGGTTTAACCCCCCCAATATTCAGTGTTTGCATCAAGTCAGACTATCCTCACTCTCTGTTTTGTTCATGTTTGTGTTTTGTACTCTTTTATGTTCTTTTTTGTCTGGCATTCTGTCATTTGATTGCTTTGATTGATTGATATGTCATCATTGGCCATTCCTGTTGTCCATTTTGTTGTTTATTTATGTGTCAGACCTCGGACCAGTATGACCACCACAACAACATAAACAAAAAACATTAAGATCAAATATATATATATATATATTTTAAAATCCCCTCTATTGAATGCATTGTAGCAATATTGAGACCAAAATATGAGAGAATGGCCTTTGATGGAATTCTTGCAAATTTATATCTACCAGTCTAAACCTTTGATGTAGTCTGTTACAGAAAATAACAAAGTAGAAATATAACTTCTCTGATATTATTTAGGCAATTGAGACCATCTCTATAAGGGAATGATTCTTACCTAATTTTTAAAACTATTTATGGAGTTCAGATCACTGGCCACCAAGGCCACTCTTACAACAAAAACTAAAAAAATCCCTTATCTGTATTTCATATGGCAAATAGATTCCAGCTGAACGATACAGTCTTTGGAGCCGCTAGTTTTAGTTTCATCTGCATTTATATAAGTAAAGCTTGGTCGACTTAAGTCATGTAAGTTGAATAACATAAAAGCCATGTATTAGTTAAACTACTTTTAGCTTAGACCTTTTTGTCTTCCAATTTCATATTTAAATGAATTGCTAATATTTATTTTCAGAGTATCACCAAATATTGCAGAGAGAAAAAATAAAACAGGTTTGGTTTATTTCTTGTCTGACTTTATAAATAATGTTAGATATAATGTTGTTATGCGGCCATAAAAAGGCTCAAAGGGGAATGACAGTATTAAAACTACCAATAATATTCCATTTAAAGTTCATTCGAAAAGTTCATGCTGATCAGTAATTATTCAGCCAATACAATTTATAGTTAACTAGATATAATGTTCTCAATTATGCTAAAGTCAGATAACGTTTGATAAATGTTTTAGTGCATTAAAAAAAGAAATAAAGTAAATTTTATTATAATAGTATTACAAATGAACATTGATAAATTCAGTATGTACGTGTTCTTTATTTTGCAAAATCCATGTCAAAAACCGCCATTTTCTTTTTCCCAGCATTCTGTAAATTACATTTTTGTATGGTTTTTTATTTGCAGAAAAAATTCTAATTGACATGATCAAAGTTTCGGAAAATGATCATCTTGCAAGTTTTTTAATATTAAAAAAAAATGAAACTACAGCTATTTCCTTGTGCACCACTTTCACAATAATATATTTGATTGTTGGCTAATATTTTTTAAATGATTGCGCATCTACATATAGTTTATGAGAATGCTGCATAGAAATAGAAAATGAAACATGAAAGAGGATTTTCGGTCAATTTTGTTGACCTCAATTTCCGAAAAATAAAATTCCAAAATTTTTTGCTTATCTACATATAGTGTGTGATAACATTGTATAGAAATAAAATACATGAAGTTAGCAAAGGGTAATAAGAAACTGCATACAAATATAAACTCACTGGTCCATGAAAGTAAAAGACATAGTGGTAAATTAACACGTTTTTGTGCGCATTTGTCCTTAAACAAAAATCGCTTTTTATGTCGAGACGAGCAAAATGTAACATGTCCGTTATAATAATCAGTATGAAGAAAGATTATCACTTTAATCTGTCTTTTATCCATTTTCTGGCAAATATATTTACAAATATTTATTATTCCCCTGCCGGAAACATCAAAGGGGACTATAGGTTTCCATGCTGTCTGTCCATCAGGACGTGCGTCAGCCACACCACAGTTTCCAGACTTTTTTCAGAAACCATTGAACCAACTGATTTAATTTTTGTATGTGAGATTAAAATAATTAGCTACATATCATGTTTGACTTTCACAGTGATTGGATAATTATTTATGAGAATTATTGCCTTTGGATATAGGCATTATTGTCAAAATATTAGTTTTCTAGACTTTTCTTTGCAAACCCTTTTACAAAGTGATCTTATTTTTGGTATGTGAGCATTTAATAAATGATGAGCTACTGATCAAGTTTGAGTTTCAGGCAGATAGGGTAATTATTGTTTCAGGAAATCTACTAAAATTGGAATCACATATTTTGAAATTCAAATGATCTAGATTAGTCATAAAACTAATATGATCCAAAAAAATCTATGGTTGCTAAGTAAAATTTAAAAATAATAGTCTTAGATACTTTCCGGAAATTAACCAAAATTGGAATCACATATTTTTGAAATCCATAAAGTCCAAACTAGTGCAGTTGGTATAGTGATTCCAAATGTATATGGTTTCTATGTAGAAATCACAAATAAACTAGTTTTTGAGTCTTTTAGGAAATTTACCAAAATTGGAATCACATATTTTTGAAATCCAAATGATGCTGATAAGCCTTAAAGCTAATATGATCCAAAACAATCTATAGTTGCTAAGTAAAATTTTAAAAAAATAATCGTCTTTGACACTTTCAGGACATTTATTGAAATTGGAATCACATATTTTTTAAATCCATACAATCCAAACTAGTGCTGTTGCTATGGTGATTCCAAATATATATAGTTGCTAAGTAGAAATCACAAATAAAGTAGTCTTTGAGTCTTTCTGGAAATTTACAAAAAATTGGAATTGTATGATTTTGAAATCCAAAAGATCCTGATAAGTCTTAAAACTAATACGATAAAAAAAATCTATAATTGCTAAGTAAAATTCCAAAAATAATGTGTTACTGTTGATGTGATCCAGAAAATACATGGCTTTCTTAATATGACGTTGCACAACATCAGATGTGGCTCTATGTTGTGCCAGGTTTGGTTCAATTCAATTTGGACATTTCTGAAAACACTTGAGGACCGTTTCAGGTTAGGCGAAAGAATAATGATAATAATAATAATAAGAAACAGAGTTAAAACAATATATTTCCCACTTCGTTGGTGGGGGAGGGGGGAATAGCTAGCTGAAAAATTATCGTCTTAAACTACTGGTACAATTCAGACAAATTTTGATAAAAATCGAGATTAGGTGGTCCTCAATCCAAGGGTTTACCAATATGCCACCGACAGCAAAAAAATAGATAAATCGACAAAGATATATTTAAAAATTTTCTGATCTTAAACTAATGAGGCAATTTCGACCCAACCTTTTATGGAGTACATTGAAAGCATCAGTGATATAATTTTGGGAACATCTTTTTATGTAATAGAAAATTATGCTATTTATACAATAGTTGCTTATATATAGGGCATTATCATGATATAGTGACTGCCCAAGGGACTGATATTGCCTGAAACATTGATAATGCCCAAGCCGCAGGTAAGTTGAAGACCTCATGATGACCCCTGGATGTGTGTTTATGTTTCTGTCATTACTTTTGGTGGTATGATGGTATATTGTACATTCATGGAAGTTCCTTATATATATTCTTTTTTCTACTTTAAGCATTACTGACAATAATTTATTATTCGAAATATGCATACCTACTAAGTACATAAAAAAGGCACCCTGTTATATATTACAACAATACTATTTGAGCAAGTATTGTTTTTATTTCATTGAAACTAAAATTCATCTAAAAATGTCTAGAATTTAATTAACACTGCTGCATCACGTTTGCGTTTTAAAAGGGGGACGTAACTCTAAATTGCAAGCAGGCATTACCGTGTGGTAATGCCCACGGGCATTATCATGATAATGCCTGCTTGGCATTTTAACGCAGATTAATAAATACCACATGACCATGTTTTAACCAATAAAAACAACTAAATTTTCTCTGATATGAAATAATAGTTTTTACTTTTCTTTATTTAGTGATACGAATTGAGGATAATTTAGTATTATCTGGTGAAACAACTGTATTAATTTTACTAGTTCCTGCAATAAGCATCTGTAGTATGTGTAAGTATTATAAATTCATATTTGTTTGTGTAATAAGTCATTATAAATACAGTTCAATTTTACTTTTCATTAAAAATAAGTGTTTTCCAGAGATTAGAAATTAGGATTCTAGGATATTGAAATTTTATGGTAAAAACAATAATTTGTTTTACAATTCACAACCGAAGGAGAATAAATATGTATAGCTGGGTTCATTTCTAACCTCTCTTTGCCTACATGTAATCTGTCCACAGAACTGTTCTAGAACAGTTCTAGAACTTTCATCCTGACACTTTTAGAATCTATTATCACAGGGTATGGTCTGACCTAGAACTGTTTTGCACAGTTCTACCCTAGAACCATTTATGGCAGATCTATCAAATAACCATTTATCACCGGGTCTGACCAGATGTGTCCTGACTAAGAATCGTCCTGGACAGTTCTAACCTAGAACCATTCTGGATAGTTCTACCCTATAACCATTTATGACAGTTCTACTTTAGAACCTTTTATAACAGTTCAACACTAGAACATTTATTGCGATAGTTTATTTATTTATGATAAATAAAAGACGACAGAAAAAAAGTTTGATGGTATTAAATTAGTAGTTTACAAATGTTGAACACCAAGAATATAAGAAATAAGATAGTTTACTGGTTGCGATAGCTTACAAATGAACTTTTAACATACCTTAATAGTTTAGAGAGGACAAAAAGGTAACATTTGCATGATTTGAAGCAAAATGAAAACAAGTATAGTTTTCAATAAATTAAAACATCAAAATCTAAAGAAACAGTCTTTTGAGATACTGTCACTAGTAACACCAGTTTGATCTTAAACGGCCATTTCAGTCTTGTTTAATCTTGACGGACTTTATTTTTAGTATTTCTACACAAAATCAAGATAAAAAGACCAAAACAAGACATAATGCCTTGCAGTCAATCAAGACAGGTTAAGACAAGTTAAGAATAAATTATTCAATGTTTAACAATACCTGTGCTGAACATATCTAAACTGGTCTTGACCGATCTTGATTGACTGCAAGGCAAGATATCTTGATTTCATCTTGTTACCAGACTAAATAAGAATTAAATAAGACCAGAATGGCCATTTACCAATGTGTAATATTCCATGAAGTCCGAAATTAAAAATTGTACCTGCAAAGACAAGCATTTTGGATATTTTATAAAGGACAAGGTAGGATGAGGGCCTTTTGTGCCCCCCTCCTCCCCCCCATCACATTAATAAAAAATGAAATAAAATTTAGCAGTGATAGCATAGACCTCGACATTAAAGAAAAATGTAATTTTAAATAGATGGCTCCTATATGTGGTAGCCTAGCAATTAACACTACAAACATAGCAACATCATACTAAAGGAAATTATATATGCATTTCAAGAATCTTTATTAAATGATATTTTACTGGAACAAATAGTATAAAGTGTTGTTTTAGTCAACAGGTAGATATAACACATTCATTTATTTTTAAAAAGATTTCACGTAATATTCTACACTTTTCGTTTAGAAACAGGTAGATTCCTTAACTATTTTTCTCAAAATTCTTATCATTTATAACAGTTAAATCTCGAAGTTTTTTTTTCATAAACAAATTGAAAGTTAAAAAAAAAATAGTGCAATATTCGTCATTATACTAGATGACTGCAACACATAGCAACCGTAATTTCCACAGCACCGAATGTTTTTCCCATATTTTTGAGAATTTTAGATATTATGAAGAAAAACTACCATACTAATAACATGAATATTTCAGGAATCTTGATGAGTGATTTTCATTTAGCACTAGAACTCATAATGCAATAGAGAGTGATTCCTTCATTAAAAATACATAGCAACAATTTTTTGTCCTTAGCAACAGAGTATTTTACTGATATTGTGATACGTTATGGACTGAATATTCGTTAAAAAATTCTATACTTTATCAGAAAAGAATATTATGGTACATGTAGTTTTATATTTTTCCTATTCAGCAACTTTTTAGCTCACTTGACCCAAAGTGAGTTATTCTCATCACTTGTTGTCTGTCATCGGTCATCGTCCATCGTACAAAAGGTTTCACCTCTGAGACTACTAGGCCAAATGGAACCAAACTTAGCCATAAGCATTATTTGGGTATTTAGTTTAAAACATATGTCCGATGACGCCGCCTCGCGGCCAACCAACATAGCCGAGAAGGCTAAAAATAGAAAATAGACTGCAGTTGTGTCTTATATCTCAAAAACTAAACCATTTAGAGCAAAAATGACAAGGTAAAAATATTCATCAGGTCAAGATCTTCCTGTCATTTTTCAGACGAACCGGTCAACCCTTTGTTGGGTTATTGTCTTTGAATTGTTTATTTTAAGGACCTTAAATAATTACAGATTAGGTTATTATCTTGAATATTATTATAAATACACACGAACTGTAAACAGCGAAAATATTCAACAAAATAAGATCTACAAATAAGTCAACATGACTAAAATCATTAATTGAACCCTTATAGGAGTTTTTTCTTGTAAAGACAGCGTCCGGCGTAAAATTTACTTCAGAGATATTCTCGTCTGAACCTTTGATGGAATAGTCCTTGGGTGGCCTTTCAAAATTATTTCTGACATTCCCGAGTTCCAACGGATATGGCTGCTGTGACTAAAAAGGGGAGGATGAATTTTACAAGTCTTCTTCTATGAAACGACATGGCCAATTGGAACCAGTCTTGAAAGCAATGGTTCTGAGGAGGTCCTATTTCAGAATGTCGTCCGATGACCCAGACTGTCAACCAAGATGGCCGCCAGAGCCGAACTTAATTTTACATATGGACCTTATGGAAAATTTATTTAAAAATCTTCGTCTGAAATCTATGAGCCTATCAGAACTAAATTTGTCAGCAATGGTCCTTGCATGTTTCTCTTTCAGAAAGAACGAAGATGCCACCACAGCCAAACTTAGAATAACATATGATCCTATGGGAAAATTCATTTAAAACCTTGTAATGCTTCTTAAATTGTTCTCTTTCAGAATTGTGTCATATGACTTGAAATGTCAACCAAGATGGCCGCCACAGCCGAACTTAGTTTAACATACTGTGGATTCATTAAAATTCGTTGTATACCAATTTTCGTGGTTTTCGTGGGTCCCAGTAAAGCACGAATTTAAATATCCAACGAAAAATAATATTTTTACTTGAGATTAAATTTTTTTGCAGTCAAGTTTGAAACCACGTAGTTTTGATTTACCTATCCGAGACAACATTGAACAATTGCGTTGTCACAGTATGTACTTGGATACTGACATTATGATGAGTAACTATATCCACAGAGGATACAGTAAATTGTTGCAGAATTCACTTCCGTTTTTTTTTATTGCCCGTCCCTAGGATTTTCATGGCAAATCAAACATTCAAGAAAAAGATTAATCCTAAGTAGGCCTAAACAATACAGAATTTCTCATAAATTACAATAATGACATCTTGTAAAAAGATAATAAAGCAGAAATTATTACAATTATTGTAATCGCATTAAACATATGTATGTATATGCCCCGAGGTATTTGGTGACAAGTGATCGCAATTTTGTCAAGATATATTTCACACCTGATTAACCCAACAAGTAAATAATTACAGATTTTGTTAATCTAGTTAAATTCATGACAAGCTTTGTTCGGTTCAAAATTTGAAGAATCTGTTTGTTAGACATTGTTTTATAAGCGCTTAAAATCAGTACTTTACTGTACAATATCAAAGTCTGATCGGCACATTTTGTCGCAGTATTTTCATGATATCTGATGTGCCAGGCCACGAATTTCAGTATTTCAACAACTTTTTATATTTTTTCTATGCCAGCAATCCAAGAATTTACGTATCCAATGAAATGTCTTTTTTTCTCTATCCACGAAAATTGATGAATCCACAGTAGGACACTATGGGAATATTCATTAAGAAATCTTCTTGTCTGAAACCACTGAGCCAATTGGCACTAAACTTGGCAGCAATGGTCCTTAGATAGCCCTCTTTCATAATTGTGTCTGATAACCCAGATTATCAGCTAAGATTGCCGCCACAAAACAACTTAGTTTATAAAATAAGACCCTATGGGAAAATTCATTTAGAAATCTTATTGTCTGAAACCACTGAACCAATTGGAACTAAACTTGGCACAAATAGTCAATGCATGGTCCTCTTTTATAATTGTATCCATTGATTCTGACTGTCAACCAAGTTGGCTGCCACCGCCGAACTTTGTTTAACATAGGACCCAATAGGAAAATTCATTTAAAAGTTTTCTTGTCAGAAACCACTAAGGCGATTGTAACCAGACTTTTTAGCAATAATCCTTGCATGGTCCTCTTTCAGAAGTGTGTCCGATGACCCAGATTGTCAACCAAGATAGCCGCCACAGCTGAAGTTAATTGATCATAGGACGATAATGGAAAATTCATTTAAAAATGTATGAAACTCCTAAGCCAATGGAACCAGACTTGGCAGAAATGGTCCTTGGGTGGTCCTCTTTCAGAATTGTGTCTGATGACCTGGACTGTCAACCAAGATAATTGCCACAGTCGAACTTAGTTTAACATAGAATCCTATGGACTAACCAGCCAAATAGACTGTTACACTTAGATTTATATAGATTTCCTTATAGAAACATAATTATAAAAAAGCTCTATTAGATGAATTTGAAATGATAATTTTCTTCCTAATGTGCTGAACATACTGACTCAAAAATTCTTCCTATGACCCCCATAAAATGCAGCCAAATTATCTTGACAGAAAGGATCTTTCTACCAATTTGAAGGGGCCTCGGTGGCCGAGTGGTCTAGGTAGTTCGTCATGACTACTAATGATCACTAGCCTGTCAACGCTGGGGTTGTGAGTTCGAATCTCACCTGTGGCGGGGTGTGTTCGACTCCGATCTTAATTGACAAGGATTGCCAATTTTCCTACCGAAGGTCGGTGGTTCTCTCCGGGTATTCCGGCTCCCTCCACCAATAAAAACTGGCCGCCGCGAAATAGCCAAAATGTGCTGAAAACGGCGTTAAACCCCAACTAAACAAACAAACAAACCAATTTGAAGGATTCTGTTATAGCAAAATAAAAGTGCACTTTTTTGGCCCCAATATTTTCCTTGGTTTTTGTTCCAAAATCAGATTTTATAACAAAAACCAAGGAAAATATTGGGGCCAAAAAAGTGCACTTTTATTTTGCTATACCAGAATCCTTCAAATTGGTAGAAAGATCCTTTCTGTCAAGATAATTTGGCTGCATTTTATGGGGGTCATAGGAAGAATTTTTGAGTCAGTATGTTCAGCACATTAGGAAGAAAATTATCATTTCAAATTAAAAATTAAAAATGTAACAAATTGTTCGAAAAGTTCTGACTTTATGGATTCAAATAGAGGCTTATGAGACTTCATCATTTGTAAGGATTTCATTTGCCAAAATCAAGCAAAATTTAATAAAAGTTTATGTCAGACGAAAGCTCATATACCAATTTCCCTCTCTTTCATTCTTCATTAAATATCGGCAAAAGAATATTGAAGCGACAAAAAAGTAGGAAAAGCCCACAAATTCAAAGTCCAAGGAAAAGACAGGAGAATGAAACACAACAAACAAATGTCACAAGGATACATGTATAACTAAAAGAATAAAAAACATATAATAAACTAAAAGACTAAAGACAGCACACAAACTAAAGCATTAGCCATGTTGACTCCATGAAAAGACCGAGAGTGACATCAGGTGCACCGGCAGGGTAAGCATGTCCTGCTCCGTTAACGACGCCCGCCACATTGCTAGTGAAGTGTTAAGTCTGGTAAGGTGTCAAGTCCGGTGGAGTGTCACTTCCAGAAGGATGTGAAATTTAACTGAAGATATCTAGTCTCATACGCTTTTTATTGACCAATCAATTTGTGATGACGACCGTAAAACGTTTGAAATGATGTAACTAACGTAGACTGAACATAACCCTGTCTTAGAAGTGTATGTGATAGCAATCTAGCCCTGCCGAGAACGTCGCCGTATAAATCACATGCGCGGCAGTAACGAATCAACCGTGAAATGTACACACCATTGGCGGGAGACCTTGGTATATTACTGCTAAGAAAGGGGAAGTTCACAGTCGGAAAATTATAACCACCAAGTGTTTAATAAAGTTTTGATTTCAACTGCCAATTATTATCTATCTACAAGTTCAAATCTAGATATGAAGCAGAAGTTGGTGTGTCTGGGGTCTCTTTAATTTCAAGTTCGCTGGGATAGATGAGATGTAGGTAATCCTTAAAGTAAGGATTATTAAGTTACAAAACATCTATATAGCGGAAACTGAAATTAAAAGACTGGGCTAGTTTCTTTTCTTTCATTAGCCCCTGTAAAAATTTAGCTTCTTACGGAAACAAGAACAGGTCGGCCAAAAGTGGTGCACAGTTTGTCCCAATTGGGATCCGATCGTTTGCTGAAAAACATGTCATTCGAACTCAACAAAGATGTTGTCGATGAGAATTTCCAGCAGGTTAACATCATCAGTATCATAGTACTTTATGCTAAAATCAGTATTTTGTTTGACAAAGTAAGTCTTGTCCTTGCCTAATACCAGATAGTCATATCTTTGTAAACCTTGTTTAGTGTAGAAAAATTGGTGAATTAGCTCAGGAAAAGCAGATTTTAATTTATCATGTAGGAGGGTTTTATACAGTGTAGAAAAATAAAAAGTTTTTATGCTATTACAATACATAAGGTCACTAGAAGAGGGATATTAGAAGTCTTTAGAATCTTGTTTCTCCAAAAACACCACAACTTGAGAAGGCCTTATCACAGCAGCTCTTGAGGTAATCCTTAATTGTTATGAGTTAGGTGGTAAGGAGTTTTGAAAGGATTTAGTAGTGAATTTGGCAGAGCTTGCTATGTACCTTTTTTTTGTATGGACACTTATGAAGTTTGGGCATCCAGTAAATGGAAGAGAGGTTAAAATTGTCACCACTTACAGCAATACCAAAAGAAGATAGGACAGAAATATGATTATTGATAATATCTTCCCTTGATATCGTAGTGTGCATGGAAGTGAATTGTCAGTACCCATCTCCTTAATCAAGCAGTCCATGTACTGTCTTGTAGACAAAAATATACTGAACCGCAAAAGAAACGTCGCTTTTTCAAAATGTTAGCAAAATTCAAAATAAATATTAATTAAAGATTTTTATATAATCAGTATTACGATTACATCACCAGGTAAGATTAAATTACCAGTGAATTAAATTTTCGGTTGAATAATTTTCAGTTGATATCGTAGAGCGACCGTACCTAAAACCGCTCGTGGGACACACTTGGCGATAATTTTTCTTAAATCTTAAATGTTCGTGAAATTCATGCTCCTTTATGGGTATAAAAGGCCAAAGAAAATTAAAGAGTGTTAGTATCAGTGTTGACACAGAAGCTATGCCACGTCTGACTCCACAACAGAGAGAACAGGCCATTGGTCGATTGGATGCTGGGCAATCTGCCAGAGTTATTGCCAACGACTTCAACTGTGCTGTTCGAACAATTGAACGTCTACGGACACGGTACAATGCAACAAACAGCACAAATGACCGTCCACGGAGTGGTAGACCCCAAGTCACTACCCCTAGACAGAATAGAGGCATTGTTCGTCACCATTTGATGAATCGGTTCACCCCAGCTGCCGAAACTGCCAGAAACACTGTTGGAACACATGGACGACCCATAAGTGATGATACGGTTCGTCGGCGATTAGCTGCTAGAAACATGAGATGTCGCCGTCTAGCAAGAGGACCTATTCTTACTCCTCGACATCGTCAAGCTCGTCTTCAGTGGGCCACTCAGCGACAGAATTGGCGAAATCGACAATGGCGTAACATCATCTTCTCTGACGAAAGCCGTTACTGCATTTCAACAGCCGATGGCAGAACCAGAGTGTGGAGAAGACGCGGGGAACGTTACGAAGACAGCTGCATTCTGGAAACAGACGCGTGGGGAGGACCTAGCATCATGGTATGGGGTGGAATCGGCCTTAACGTTAAACTTGGTCCAGTCATCTTTCAGAACCTTGGCCCAGGCAGAGGAAATGGCGTAACAGCTGCCCGTTACATCGACCAAGTCTTGACACCCCATGTTCAGCCCCATTTCGCACGTCATCAAAACAAGACTTTCCAACAGGACAATGCACGTGCGCATACCGCAAGAGCCACAAGAGACTTCCTACAGCAGAATAACATTAATGTTATGGATTGGCCGGCTTTGAGTCCAGATTTAAACCCTATTGAACATTTATGGGACGAAGTTCAAAGACGGTTGAATAATGAGCAGCCAAGTCCGACAACTGCAGCTGAACTTTCACAAGCGTTTCAGAGAGTATGGGCACGTGTTCCAATGGCGTTTATTAATCGGCTCATCAACTCCATGTACCGAAGATGTGCCGCAGTAATTGGTGCCGGTGGAGGACATACACGTTATTAACGGACGTGGGAGCACAGCATTGAAAACATGTGACGTTGCGACAATTGTGACGTTTTTGTGAACATTGTAACCAAAAGACTGTAAATCATTCATTAAATTTTGTAAAAATTAATTTCAAATATATAAATGTCACTTTGAAATAAATGTATGTGAACATGTCATTTTGTGCGACGTTTCTTTTGCGGTTCAGTATATAATGTTTGGAGCTTTGTCAATTGTTAAACTTGTTAAATTGAAGTATTATAAATACAGTGGAATATATGAAATTTTTGATGAGGCCTTCTATGTAAGCACACTTCTTGAACATGTCGCTACATGTATGTAATCAAAGAAAGAAAACACCTGTCTTGCACATCTTCACACAGAATGCAGCAACTTTATCAAGTTTCTTTCATTCAAATATGGACTGCATCAGATTTTGTGGTCTACATGTAGTTGAATTTTATAAATTTCCAATTAATTAGCAACATGACATCATGCATGCTATAAAATTGTTGCCTAGCAACCACAATAAAAAATTTTTCTAGGGATTCGGAATGAACCGGAATAAACATACCTACAAAACCTCTTCTAACATCTGCAAAATTAAAAAGGAACTTCGTCAAAATGATCCACACATGGAATAGAGTTTCTCCTTTTCATAGTTTTCATTTAGTTTATAGTTGAAATAGCATGTGTCTTTTTCAGTGCATGTGCAAATGTTAAAAAAATTAACAGATTGATTTATCACTAAACAACAAGTAAATGGACTAATAAATGTATACATGTTGAAACTTTAATAACCGACACGCTACAATCAACGCTGCAATATAAGAAATTCGTTTATGGCATACATGCTCGGTGGCATAGCTTGCCTCTGTCTAATATTTCCGTGCCCGTTCGAAAGAACATGGATAAAGAATTTCAACGGGATGGACGATGGCGATGAAGTAAACAGCATTGCTGTTAATTATGCAGCTCATTTGTCGTTTTAGGATTTGACTTATTTAAGTTTATATAAAGTCCATTGTATGATCAAAAATGATCCTGACATGGGTAAAAAGCTGGAGACTGTAACTCGAGTTTTCATAATGATCCTATTAAAATAGCTCTGCGTTGTCTAATATTTCATTTTGGACAAGGCCGGTCTGATTCTGATTTCGTAAAAATACCAGAGGAAACACAAAAAAGATTTATAGAAATATAGGGAAAAATCCAATTGTTTTCATCATGTTGTGAATCTGAACTTATTTTTAGCCCACCTGGCCAAAGGCCATGTGAGCTTTTGCCATCACTTGGCGTCTGTCGTCCGTAAACTTTCACATATTGATCATCTCCTCTAAAACCAATGGAGCAAATTTAACGAAAATTTACAGGAATGATGTATGGAAGGTCCGTTACTAAGATTGCCGAAATTTTTCCGATCCGCCAAAAAACATGGCTGCCAGAGCACAAAGTAGTTTAACATTGGATCCTATGGGAAAACAGGTTAAAGATTATCTCCTCTGAAACTACTTGAGCAAATTTAACCAAACTTTACAGGAATGATGTATGACAGGCGCTTTTCTAAGATTGCCGAAAATTTTCCGATCTGCCGTAAAACATGGCTGCCAGTACAGGACATAGTTTAACATTGGACCCTATGGGAAAACATGTTAAAGTTCATCTCCTCTGAAACTACTTGAGCAAATTTAACCAAACTTTCATGAATAATGTATGGAAGGTCCTTTACTAAGATTGCCAAAATTTTTCCGATACGCCGTAAAACATGGCTACCAGCGCAGGACATAGTTTAACATTGGACCCTATGGGAAAACATGTTAAAGTTCATCTCCTCTGAAACTACTTGAGCAAATTTAACCAAACTTTACAGGAATGATGTATGACAGGCGCTTTTCTAAGATTGCCAAAAATTTTCCGATCTGCCGTAAAACATGGCTGCCAGTGCAGGACATAGTTTAACATTGGACCCTATGGGAAAATATGTTAAGGATCATCTTCTCTGAACCTACTGAATAAAATTAAACCAAACTTTACAGGAATGATGCATGGAATGTCCCTCACAAAGATTAATAAAAAATTTTTGCGATCTGTTTAAAAACATGGCTGCCAGCAAGGAACATGGTTTAACATTGGACCCTATGGGAAAAACATATTTTGATCATAGGCTCTAAAGCTATTGAAGCAAATTGAATCAAACTGTACTTGAATGATGCGTGGAAGGTTCTTTACAAAGATAGCTCATTTTGTTTCAATTCGACAACACACATAACCACCAACGAGGAACGTGGTTTATCATTGGACCCTATGGGACAAACATATTTTGATCATCTCCTCTGAAACTATTGAAGCATATTTAACCAAACTGTTCTGGAATGATGTATGGAAGGTCGTTTAGAGGGATTGCTCATTTCGTTCGAATGCGACAAACATCATGGCTGACAGCAGGAACATAGTTTAACATACATGCCTATGGAAAAAAACATTTTGATCATCTCCTCTAAAACTATAATAGCAAATTGAATAAAACTGCACTGGAATGATGTATGGAAGGTCCTTTACAAAGTTGGCTCATTATGTTCAAATCTGAGAAAAACATGGCCGCCAGGAGGGAAATACTTTTAACTTTGGACCCTATGAGAAAAATATATTTTGATCATCTGCTCTGAAACTTTTGAAGCAAATTCAACCAAAGAATTAATGGAAGTTTGTAGAAGCAGTTTGACAGGTGAGCGATACAGGCTCAGCCCACTGAGCCTCTAGTTGCAATTTTTTCGCGTTACGCAAAAAGTTTAGAACAGAAAATTATTAGTCTTCTTGGAAATAAGATATCAACCAAAATGTCTGTCAGATAGCAAAAAAAGGGTAATGCTTATTCAATTTTATTGGACTCTCACGACCAATGTTTGGAATATCACGTATATTATGGCATAATATCCTAGGTGTTTGATTTTATGTAACCAGACACTGTGGTGAAAATTTGTTTTTCTTTATTGAATTCTACTGTTCTAGATAAAAAAATAATGTGAAATAATTTCAAGCAAAAAAGATGCCTTTTTATAACTTCTATATGATCGATCCTCCGCTCCGTATGCGTATTCAAATATTACTGAGATCTGAGGTATCGTTTCACAACTATTTCATACATTTTTTACCATTTTTAACAGTGAGCACAACTGTGACCCACGAAGATATTTTGCATACAGCTAGAGTTGTTATGAAAGAATGACTATTTTAAATATCATCGTGGGCCGTATGTACATTCATAGTTAAAATTTGATTTAAAATGGAATAAATTTGAGCGTACCTGTGACCCACGAAGATATTTTGCATACATCAAAGAAATTGGCTTTTTAAATATCATCTTGGGCCGTAGGTACGCTCATAGTTAAAATTCGATTTAAACTGGAAGAAATTGCTATTTTCAACATTTTTACATGCCCTTAGCACAGAGTTTTGACGATATATTCCTTCAATCAACAGACATAGACAACGAAAGAGGTATTTTATTAAAGGAATAGGTTAAGGATGTTGGACCTGTTCCCACTGTCGTAACCTTTCATGTGCCTCTACCGATTTGTGACTTCCCCCGGATTGACTTTGTTGAACTTCACGACTGGTGCCGTATACGGAGCAGGAACTGCTTACCCTTCCGGAGCACATGGGTTCACTCCTGGTTTTTATAGGAGTTAGTGTTGTTCATTGTTTTTTAGTTTTCTGTGTTTATTTGTTGTGCTTGTGGTTGTTCATTTGTCTGTCCAATAGATTACGTTTTTTTTATTGCTCCTTAGGTATGTTTGTCATTTTTTTTGACATACAAAAAGAACTAATGGAGAAAAAAGTTGAAATTGCATCTGTTTAGAGTTGGTGGTTTATGAATTTTAAGATAATTTTCTTTTCGCGATACCTTAAAAATCAACTTTTAATATATCATAATAGTTCAGGGATTACAAAAACCTAGCGGCAAATACATGCAAAATCTATATCTAATAATTATCCTTCCTGTGACGTCATTTAGAACGGTTCTGGACTGTTTTGACATAGAATCAATCTTGATAGTTCTACCCAAGAACCAAATATTACAGTTCTAACCCTCCCAGACTGTTCTGACCTAAAACCACTCTGTACAGTTCATTTGTGACAGAACTGATCCAATTTGTACATGTAAAGAAAGTGTAATAGATTTACAATTGTATTCTGTAATGACACTAATCTTGCCTTCTTTTCAGTTTTAGCTGTTGGTTTAATGGTTCCATTTTATAGATTAAACATGAGATGTAAGTTTTAACAATATTACCTTTGATCATTGCCACATTTACTAAAAATTAAAAAAAAATAGTCAAGAAACTGTTCAGAAATCGTCTCCAATGAGACATCTAGATTACTTGGAACTAACTTTGAGCTCAGACCAATAACATATAACTCAGCAAAAAATTAAAATACCCTCTCAAATGAAATTATGTAGGCAGTTAAGACCAAGCATTTATATGGAATGGCCCTTAGGTCCACTCCTTTTTAAATTGTATTTGGAAGTGTTGACCTGTGACAAATTAGGCTACCCTTATTTAAAATATAACAAATCAGAAAAAATGATATTTAGAAATCTCCTTCGAAAATACTAAGACAAGTGTTGATGAAATGGTTTGTACATTTGTGTAGGGTATCCGATACCAACTTTTGTCCAGGGCTCCAGAAATCCGACAAGTATGGTTGCTGTTACATTTTGTACTTAAAAGTAACAAAAATTTAACACAAAAAACATTACGAAATATTAACTTATTAAACAAAACTTTGACGAATGGTCCTTAGATCCATGAAATCTTAATTCTTCTTTGAAATGATTTGGAGTTTAGACTAAATCTGGTTGAATGGTTGTCCATTTTCAAAGCAAACCAGTATGGTCAGTGGTCAGTGGGTTTTTGAACAACAACAGTTATGCCAGGCTTTGTTTTTAATAATTATATAATATTTGAATGACATCCAGAGACCAAGACTGCCATAGCCAAATTTATATCAACATAGGACCTTATGGAAAAATTATCAAGGATCGTCTTTCACTGAAACAGTTTGAATTAGACATGGCAGCAGTGGTCCTTATATAAACAAATATAACCCAAGCTATACATGCTCCTTGAGGACTCTTATTTCATAATAAATCTGTTACAACTTAAATTGAATCACTTTGTATGTCAGTAGATATTCAAAATTTCCTGCTTTTCGGTAACCAGTGGATCTTATTAGTATATAATTTGCCACCATGGTGGTATTTCAAAATAATATCTTCTATCTTAATTAAACTCATGAAAAACTTTTCAAGTGCTAGACTTTTACAACAACATGTTGAAAGATTTTAAAAGTAGGGCGACAAATGCTGTAAACCATAAATAATTTAAAACTATAGTTGTAGTGTTTTAAAAACACCAAGAACGTGAACAGTACCAAATAAAAGATATATGGTTGTATGAGAAAACAACTTTAGCATGTTGAGGGTAATATTTAGATCTATATATTTACTACAATGGTGTTTAATACATGCAATTTATACGAACATTCAAACATTTGAAGCATTTCAGAATTTTTCACCTAACTATTCCAGTGGCGATATAAAATCTCTTCAAACAGTGATGAAAGGCAATCCAGTTGACTGTTCAGTTTAATAGCCCTTTCTCTTGTTTTCCTTTGATAGATTTGAAAATGGAGGAAAGGGAGAGAGCTACATATCTTGAAAACATTGAAAGTCAAAACGAAATGCGTAAATACATAAGAGTGATTTTGGTCGGCAAGAATGGTGTCGGAAAAACATGTTTACTACGCAGACTACTGAATGAAAGGATAGATGATGTGAAAAGTACTGATGGCATCAATGTTGAAATTGCCAAATGTAAAATTAGGTTAAAAGACGGCACATGGAAACCATATAAAGGTATATACTTGTTCCTCTGTTTAATTTAACATACAGGATATGAATAAAAATTTTTATTTATGAGAGTAAATTTCAATAACAATAATGCTATAAAATCATTAAAAAACAAAAGCAAATCAAAGAGAATTTGATACTCACTGGTTATAAGTGAAAATGTTTGACAAAGTGATCATTGTATGTATTGTTAAGTAACCTTACACAACATATACATCGGGCAGCTGTTGTTTGACGGTGTTTGTTGGATGGTCCATCGGATTTTCCTGACCTTTCTTGGTCTCAAACTTAAATATAATACGAAATTTGTTCTAAAATTTCGAAGAAGAAGCCATATATAGAAGTGTCAACACATATAGCACTACAAACTACCAAATATTTGAGTTAGCCTGTTCTTGTCTGAATTGGACTAAAAATTACTCGATTTTCTTAATTTGGATAGAAAATATTAGAAAAGTGTCGACTTGTGTCTTAAGTGTCAAACAGTTTTTTTTTGTGCGAGATTTTGTCTTGACTGTCTCAATTTCCCACAATCACTCAATTTATCTCGTCAGATTCTTGACTGTCTTGACAAACACTTTATTTGACTCGAAAGATTTTTGACTATCTGAATGTTGTCTAAATGAGTCTTGTCATATTCGTAAGAGTCCAAACAAGACAAATATACCTAAGGAGCAAACCACAAAAGGCAATCCATTGAATGACAAACCAAGGAAGACAAATGAACAACCATAGGCACAACAAATAAACATTGAAAACTAAAAAACAATGAACAACACGAACTCATTGTGTCTTATTTTGTCTCAACACAGTCTCGGCTGTCTGAAAGATGTATAAAATGTCTTGTCTGGTTTATTATGTTTTAATCTGTCTCGACAAAGTCTTAACTGTCTTGATATGTATTAATTTTTCTTGACATATTCTCAACTGTCTAGATATGTTAATTTTCTCGATTCATGTACTGCACTTATAATGCATGAGTACAACTTCCTCGATTCAATGGTCTCAAAAGTTTAATAAATGATTGAATCAGCTTCAGCTCTTTAAAATCTTTAAATTTCATGTGTGTTCATTTATTCATTTCTTAAAATAAATTATAAAATCATTCAAAAATCATTTAATCACTGGAATTTAAACTTCACTTATTTACAAAATGTGTTATTTCAAACAAAAATGAGTAAACTGGACATAAAGTACACAACACACTGGAAACTATTTTGTTTATTATTTTATTAGATAATAACATCACATTAAATAAAACAGGAAGCATAAATAACATGTACATTATTCTCTCTCATGTTTTCAATCTCCATTGAACTTACAATCTTCAATTTTTGTTATCTCCCGTGGTCAAAATGGGTTTATTGGCTAACTGGATATATTGGTTAATTGAATATTTTCTTTTGACAAATAGGGTATCCAATTAAATGGGTTGCACTGTAATTTCAAAATTAAAAAAATTATAGAAAGCCTTAATTGCATGATATTCACATAAACTTTGATCTTGTTTTAGTGAAACTGAATATTCTACACCTTCTATTTTGTGATCAAGCATTAAGTTACCTTCCTTATCAATCTAAAGGTTCAATAAAGAAACAGAAAAGTCGCAAAGAGCAGATTATTTCCTCTTCCATTTCTTCATGAGGAACGCATCTGTACTAAAGTCATTCATCATGTTCATATATGAAATTCAGATAAGCCGATTTAATGTATGGACAAAACATCACCCCTCTATTGTAGTTGCTCACATCCAGTCAGTTATACAAAAGTTAACCACAATACAAGAACAACCAGTAAAATTCTATTTTATCTTTTATTCTGTTAGCTGTATTAAGTCCTGAACTTGACAGAACCACAATTTAGATGTAATGTATTTTTCTCCAATGGCGAATTATAAATTTAATGTGACTAGTATATGTATTACATGTATTCATTAAGTCCATACTGTAACAATAAAATACTGACTGATTAGTTTTCGCTAACTCTAAATTATCCCAGGGCTTGATTTACCACATAAGCTACGAGAAACTCATGCAAAACTCATTATGTATGTTTTTTTTCATATTTTAGGGTGCCATCTAGAAAATTGGCCTTTTCCCTATTTTTTACAATGAAAATACTACAATTTAACCAGGCAAATTAAGGCAAAATTGTTTTAATATGAAAGGAACATG
Source organism: Mytilisepta virgata (assembly GCA_028015205.1). Taxonomy (NCBI): domain Eukaryota; kingdom Metazoa; phylum Mollusca; class Bivalvia; order Mytilida; family Mytilidae; genus Mytilisepta; species Mytilisepta virgata. The sequence goes on along the minus strand of CM051511.1, from coordinate 30,248,502 downwards.
TTTTAACTTTTTAATAATATCAATAAATATATAAAAAAAATTTTCAATCTAAAGTTTTATTTATTCAAAAAAATGGTGAATTATACAATTTTGTTCTTCATAAGGTCCTGTTATAGTTATAATTTTGTAGCTGGAGTCTTTATTACTGTTAACATGGCAACCATTTGATTTTCAGCAAATTTTAAAATCCTCAAATCTTAAATTGAGACATTTAATTGTGTTACTCAGCTAAACATGTAAAGTAGTGTAATTCATAAACTTCTCAAAACATATTTTAACCCTTTGCTGAGTTTTGGATTCCTGTTTTTTGTAATTGGTTGGGTTTTAATGGTTGTGCTTATTAATTCATCATTATATCGAGATGGCTGCTGTTACTAAAAATAGAAAAAAGGGGGGTGACTATCAAAAATCTTATTATATGAAACTACAAGTCCAGTTGGAACCAAAGTTGACAGTAATAATTCTTAGGAGGTTCTCTTTCAGAAATATGTCCAATGACCCGGACTGTTAACCAAGATGGCCGCCACAGCCGAACTTAGTTTAACATAGGGCCCTATGTGAAAATTGATTGAAAAATCTTCTTGTCTTAAACCACTTGACCAGTTGGAACCAGACTTTTTTTTTTTTTTTTTTTTTTTTTTTTTTGTCTTAAATATATTTTTTTTTTTTTAATTTTTTTTTTCAGTCAGGATTTTACAATAACCCCTCCATCACCACCTGACCAGGGCGTATTGGGGTTTTACAATATTCCAAATTTTCATCAAGACTTTTTTCTAAATACTGTATACACTTTTAATACACTTTACAATTATTACACTCATCCGTACCATACACACTCTCACACTCTCTATGACACAAAAATCTCAAATTGTGAACAACAGACATAAAACATTGGAAAGACTAGCTCATTTTGATTAGGGAAAACAAAGAAAGAAAAATCACAATGCTAACAATTGACAATTGAAAAAATTTGTTGTAATGGGGACCAAAATTTGTCTGTTTTTTTACTACTTTCACCATTAGAACTGATATATTTCTCTAATGACATGTACCTTAATATTTTATTTTTAAGCCCTGTTAAGTTTGGTAATGTGTCATTTAATTTGCACTTGAAGATGTAGTTTTTTGCAAAAATCACCAGAAAGTTCAGCAGTGGAGATTCTTTTGGATAGCCAAGCAAAACATACTCCCTATCCACTTCTATATTGGTATAATATTTTTTCAGGCTATTAAAATATTGATTCCAAAATTCATATGTTACTTGACAGTCAAAAAAAAGATGTCTAATTGTTTCATCTTGACTTTTACAAAAAGTGCATACTTTAGTATCCTTCAAATGAATTTTATACAAAAATACATTTGTTGGTATAATTTGATGTATAAATTTATATTGAAAATTTCTAAGATATGTATCTCTACAAGCCTTCTTTAGAATATCAAAGTAAATGTGCCAATCAGAAAGTTCACAATTTAACCATTGTTCCCATGTTTTTATCCTGATGATCGGTTCTTCGAAAAAATTGTGTACCATATAGTTATAAACAAATTTAATACATTTGCTAGAAAGTAGTCTGTGTGTAAAAGAGTCAACTGGAACAAAACCTTGTAGCTCACAGTTTTTATACGACCGCAAAATTTTTGCGGTCGTATATTGGTATGACGTTGGCGTCGTCGTCGTCGTCGTCGTCCGTCGGAGTCTGTAGACATTTGGTTTTCGCACTATAAATGTAGTATAAGTTAATAGAAATCTACGAAATTTAAACACAAGGTTTATGACCACAAAAGGAAGGTTGGGATTGTTTTTGGGAGTTTTGGTCCCAAAAGTTTAAGAATTAGGGGCCAAAAAAGGGTCCAATAAGCATTTTTCTTGGTTTTCGCACAATAAGTCTAGTATAAGTAAATAGAAATCTATGAAATTTTAACACAAGGTTTATGATCATTTTTTGGAGTTTTGATCCCAACAGTTTAGGAATTAGGGGCTAAAAAAGGGCCCAAATAAGCATTTTTCTTGGTTTTTGCACAATAACTGTAGTATAAATAAATAGAAATCTATGATATTAGCTTGGTGGGCTAAGGAAGGTAATCCAAACACATTCCAAACACATTTAAAGTAAAATATTGTGTATGATTCAATTATGTATAAAGAAATGTTGATTGTTTTTGGGGTGATTTATAGCTGTCAATTTATTTTTAGAACTTACTATGAATTAATATTAATTTTAGCCATATGTCATTTTTTATTTTAAGACTTCAATGATGTATTTAAATGTTTAATTATGTTTGCAAACTTCATGATAATTTTGAATAGGGATTATGACATTATCTTGAGGGAAAGATTTTTTTTTTTGAAAAAGGGAAAGTGGGGGCGGGGGGGGGGGGGGTGTCAAAATTTATGGGGTAAATATTAAATTGGCGGGGGGTGGGGAAAATTTTTTTCTCATTTCAGATTTGTACTTAGTTTTGTTATTATGGGCCCAGTTTTCAAGTTGGTTCAAATTGGGGTCCAAAATTAAAGATAAAAAAGGGGTAATTTTTTTTTTTTTTGGGGGGGGGGGTGGGGCATTTATCCACAGCATATTGTATTGCACAAGAAGAAAAAAGTTGAATATAAATTCAAATCATATGACCAATTCTAAGTTTTTTGATTTCACTTATTCTGTGTCATAAACCTATTATGTATCAAATATTTCAATAAATTTTCAATTGCACAGTATTGTGTAATAGCAAGAAATTGATATGTGTGACCTGTTATCAAAACTTTATTATTAACAAATTCCATTGGAAATTTGCCAATATCTTTAGTTTAATGAAGTTCGTTGGAAATTTGGAAATATAAAATTTGCTGATGAAGTTTTTTTGTTTATCTCATCTAAAATGCTTTTAAATTATGTATATTTAAAATTTACCATCCATGACTATGATGTCATTTTCTATTTTAATAAATTATGGTGTATTTAAATGGGCTGTTATGGTTGCAAAGTATCAAACGAAAGGGGGGGTGGGGTTTGAAAAAAAATTTAGGGGGGTGGGTAAATGAGAAATTATGGAGGGGGCAATTTTTTTATCATTTCATATTTCATAAATTAAAAAGGAAATTTCAGATTTCTTTTAGGAAAAAAAGGGGGGGTTACAATAAATTTTTTTTTTTTAAATTTTTTTTTGGGAGGGAAGGGGACAATGTGGAACTTCATAGTGTATTGCACAAAAGTTAAAAAAGAGGTAAATTATTTTATTTTTTTTTTTTGGGGGGGGGGGGAATTTTCAATTGCACAGTATTGCACAATAGCAAGAAATCTTCAATACATAGGTCAATGAACTTCATTGGAAATTTGCCAATATAAAATGTGCTGATGAAGCTTTTTTGGTTATCTCATCTAAACTGCTTTTAAATTATGTATATTTAAAATTTGTCAGCCATTACTATGATGTCATTGTCTATTTTAATACATTTATTGTGTATTTAAATGGGTTGTTACCATTCAATCCACATATATATATTGAATCAACTTACAATTCATAAATTTTAAAATTATATAATAATAACATACAAAAATTCTAACAATTACATATGATTTATAGCAAATATGACAACCAAATTATAAAAATATCTACATCATAAGACAGTGTGCAGAAAGAGAGATAACTCTTTCATTTTAATATCACAAATTTAATATTTTTATCTGTCCAGTTTTATTATGGGCGATATTTTTCAGTTGGTCCAAATCTATAAAAAAGGGGTAATTTTTTTTTTTTTGGGGGGGGTGGGGGAATTCTAAACAGCATATTGTATTGCACAAGAAACAACAACTTCAATATAAATTAAAAACATATGACCAATTATAAATTCTTTCAATTCAATTATTCTGTGTCAGAAACATATTATGTGTCAAATTCTTCAATTGCACATTATTAGTTTAATGAACTTCATTGGAAATTTGCCAATATAAAATGTGCTGATGAAAGTTTTTTGTTTATCTCATCTATAATGCCATTTTCAATTGGTTATTTGGGATTTATATATAAAATCAAATAATACTGATATGGTTTGAATAGGTAAATTAAAAAATTTTAAGTTCTTACAACACATTAATTCTGTGTCAGAAACATATGCTGTGTCAAATATTTATTCACAATCCAAATTCAATGTTGTATCAAGCTTGAATGATGTGTCCATACTTGCCCCAACTGTTCAGGGTTCGACCTCTGCGGTCGTATCAAGCTGCGCCCAGCGGAGCATTTTATTCAAATTATTTTTAAGGAAAGACCTTAAGTTTTCTGGTATATTCAGAATCAGACTGTAATATCTTAAAAAATTTCCTGTGTGACATTTTTGTTCAATATTTTCAAAAGTGAGAAAATCTAGTTTTTCAGAGTCTATAAGATCACACAAGTTTTCTATTCCAAATTCTTTCCATCTCATATAAAAAGAAAAATCATTTATATCAACAAAATTCAAGATATCTAGTGACAATACATCTGACAATTCCTTCTCAGTATCTGGTTTAGCATTTCTGAAACTGATAAGAACATCTTTCCAAAAAGGGTTATTAATTTTTTCATAAATCAATTTTGTTTTTTCAGACTGTAACTTAAATAACCTCTCCCCTCCATATTTACAAAATTCTGTACCAATAATGTTTTGCCAAATACCTGTTGAATTAGCTAAATATTTCTTAACCCAGCTTATTTTAAGATATGCACTGAAAGATTCAAGATGAACCATTTTTAGACCCCCCTCTAAATAACCACCAATCAAAGTGTTTCTTTTTATTTTATCAGGTTTGTTATCCCATACAAAGTTGAAAAATATTTTGTTTAAATCTTGCATCATGGGAGGGTTCAGATTTGCGAGGGATGTCAACAGATGAACAATTTTTGATAATGCTAATGATTTCACCACAGTAATTTTACCAAGTAGGGTTAATTTTCTATGTTCCCAACTCTTCAATATTTTTTTTATATCTTTAACTTTCTTTTGAAAATTAAGTTCTATCATGCTAGACAAATCTAAAGAAAAATCAATGCCTAATAGTTTAAAATTAGAATATGACCAATGCAATTTCATATCTGGACACAGAATTAAATTTGAATACCTTTTACTACCTATCCATACTGCTCTAGTTTTTGAAGAATTCATTTTCAATCCTGAAATCTGGTGAAAGTTTTCAAAACATTCTAATGTTGCACGTAAGGATTTTTCGGTTCCATCTAATGTAAGGAAAGTATCATCTGCATATTGACTAATTAATGATTCAGTATTACTAACAACCACACCTTTAATATCCACATTTGACTTAACTTTCAGTGCCAGAAGCTCAACTCCAATTATGAACAAATACGGTGACGAAAACCATTTGCAAATTGAAGGACCAAAGTTGAAGCTCTCTAAACATCTTTTCAAGAATATCCATTCCACGGAATCAAATGCCTTTTCAAAATCTATTAATAACAATAAACCTTCGATATTATTTTCTTCAAGATAGTGCATTAGATCATACAATAGACGGGTGTTTTCACCAATAAATCGACCTTTCATAAAACCTTTTTGAGTATCACTTATAATTTCATGAAGAACATTTTTAACTCTAAGAGCTATTGCTGTAGATGCTATTTTAAAATCTGTATTAAGGAGACTTATAGGTCGCCAATTTGCTATATATCTGCGATCTTTATTTTCCTTTGGTAAACATGTTATAACCCCTTGACACTGAAAATGAGAAAATTTGCCAGATTCATATCCAAAATTAAGTGATCGAAATACAAAAGGGCCAAGATCCTTCCAAAAAAATTTGTAAAATTCTGTTGTATAGCCATCTGAACCAGGACTTTTTCCATTTGCCATAACTTTTAATGCCTCAGCACACTCTTTGTAAGATAATTCTCCTTCACAAGATTCCCTCATTTCGTGTGTTAATCTAATGTTGTGTTGAAAAAATTCATTATCTTTCAAAGTTTCAGTGGTAGAAGTAATTTTTGAGCTATATAATTTTTCATAAAATTTCTCCTGTGAATATAGAATATCTGAAGGTTCAGATATATGTTTTCCATCATCAGCTATGAGTTCAGATACAGTTTTATTGATAAAATTTCTTTTTTCTAAACTACAAAAAAAATTTGTACATTTTTCACCATTTTCTTGCCAATTTGCTTTTGATCTCATAATAATTCCTTCAACAATTTTTTCCCTATATTTTTCTAGTTCTGTCTGCTTCTCTAGTAACAAAGTCCTGTTTATATCACAAGGGTTATTATTGAAATAATTTTCAAGTGTTTGAATATCTTGTTCCAATTTTTTTTCTAGTTTTCTACCTTGTTTTGCTTTTTGAATGCTATAAGAGATAGTAAAACTTCTAATTTTAACTTTTAAAATTTCCCAAAACGTCTGATCATTACAAGATAAATTTACTTGCAAATAATTCTTTGAATCTCCAGATATTTTATATTCATCAACAGTTTCTCTGATACAATTTTTAACCAACTGAGTATATTCAAAATCCCTTAATAATTGAGAATTAAACTTCCAGTATCCTTGACCTCTTTTGTTTTTGGATACTGAAAAACTGAAAATGATAGCAGAGTGGTCAGTTCTATACCCTGGAATGATTTCATTGCAGAGTATAGATCTTCAGACACAAGGTAATAATCTATCCTGCTCTGTTTAACAGGTGTATGCTGACGCCAGGTATATTTTTAGCTCACCTGGCTATTGCCAGGGTGAGCTTTTGCCATCACTTGGCGTCCGTCGTCCGTCCGTCGTCCGTCCGTCCGTCGTCCGTCCGTCGTCCGTCCGTCTGTCGTCCGTCCGTCGTTAGCTTTTCATTCAAACATCTTCTCCACAGAAACCATTTGGCCAATTCCAACCAAACTTTGCATGAGTGTTGTATGGAAGGTCCTCAACAAAGTTTCCTCATTTAGTTCTGATTGGTCAAGAAACATGGCCACCAGAGGCAATTCTTGTTTCTGATTGGCTGATTTTCAAAAATCTTCTCCTCTGAAACCGCTGGGCCGATTGGTTTGAAACTTAATAGGAATGATCTATGACATGTCCTCTACAAACGATCCTCAATTTATTTTGATCTGACATAAAACATGGCTGTCGTAGCTAAAAATAGAATATAGGGGTGCATGTGTTGTTTTTGGCTTATAACTTAGAAACCGTTACAGATATCAAAAATCTGACATGGGGTAAAATTGATCAGCATGGCAAGATCTACCTATCCTGAAATTTTGAAGGAAATCCCAAAACCCATTTAGGAGTTTTTGCCCTTTTTTCGTCAAATTTTCAAAATTTAACATTTTTCGTGATTTATCTCCAAAACTATTTGAGATAGAAGTGAAATGTAAATTTGAAAAATGTTTGCCATGTTGAGGTCTACATACCCTGAAATTTTAAAGGAAATCCCAAAACCCATTTAGGAGTTGTTGCCCTTTTTTGTCAAATTTTCAAAATTTTTTCATTCAAAAATCTTCTCCTCTGAAACCGCTGGGGCGATTGGTTTGAAACTTGATAGGAATGATCTATGACATGTCCTCTACAAACGATCCTCAATTTATTTTGATCTGACATAAAACATGGCTGTCGTAGCTAAAAATAGAATATAGGGGTGCATGTGTTGTTTTTGGCTTATAACGTAAAAACCGTTACAGATATCAAAAATCTGACATGGGGTAAAATTGATCAGCATGACAAGATCTACCTATCCTGAAATTTTGAAGGAAATCCCAAAACCCATTTAGGAGTTATTGCTCTTTTTTCATCAAATTTTCAAAATTTAACAGTTTTTGTCATTTATCTCCAAAACTATTTGAGATAGAAGTGAAATGTAAATCTGAAAAATATTTGCCATGTTGAGGTTTACCTACCCTGAAATTTTAAAGGAAATCCCAAAACCCATTTAGGAGTTATGGCCCTTTTTTGTCAAATTAATTTTCCTTGAACAATTGAACCAATTGCAACAAACTTGGTCAAATAGTTGATTAATTGTCCAATGAAAACCAGACTCCAGGTGAGCGATACAGGCTCTGGTGAGCCTCTAGTTTTTCATTTGGGTAACAAATCCTCCAAGGATCTACCAAGTCAAAATTCTCAATAATCTCAAATACCTTTTGTCGTGATTTTGGATGTCTGTCATGAAAAATGTTGTAAGTATCCAGAGATTTATCCTGCACAAAATTAAAATCCCCACATAAAATGGTACTAGCATTTTTAAACAATTTTAATTTCTCCATTATTCCCATAAATAAATTTGGTTCATCTGTATTATAACCATACAAACATACTAAAGTTAATCGTTGTTGTTGTAAGGTTATATCCATTACAATATATCTACCATTACAATCTATAATAGTATCATGTACATTAAAGTCTAAATTATTGTTTAGCAAAATACTAACACCTGCACTTTTGCTACTACAGTGACTGAAATATATAGTAAATCCAGACTCATTTTCCCATAGTTTTTCTACCTCCTTAATACTATGTGTTTCTTGAAGGCAAGCAATAGCAATATTTTTACTTTTAACCCAACTAAAAACATCAATACGCTTTTTCTTATTGGAAAAAATGCCCCTTACATTCATTGATAGTATTTTTATTTCATTACTCATCATGTGATTTCTGTTGTTATACGAATCAAAAAGAGCAAGTCTACACAAATATATTCACAAGTCCACTCTCTCACACTTTCGCACATAAGATGACATGTTACACTCATAGACATTTCAAATTTTTTGCAGTAATTTGACATTTGTTTAAAACAGTTATCAAGAAAATTTGTACATCGCAGTTGTACCCCTTTTATAATAATTTGAAGAAAGGGTAAAAAAAAAAATCTTGTAAATTCACAATAGCAATTTAAGCAATTTAGTAATTTTCATACACCAACAACAATTTCTTTCAAGCATGCACATTATATTGGTGTATTATGTGTATTATTTGATCATAATAAGGGGGGGGGGGACTTGGGACAGGGCCCTAACTACATTCTAGATATTATATAATATAGTTTCAATGTATTAATCTAATAAGATATATATACTAGATTAAACTCACAGTTGTAGAAAGAAAAATATCCTTTCAACTCATCAAATCCAATAAAAATTCTTTCAGAACACCACAGAAACAAAAATATGCACAGGTACAGTTAAACTTACAATTTACCAAGTTTTTTTTCAATATCTTCATTAATATCAAATCTTAACTTTGTTCCTGAATGAGATTTAGCATAAACAGCACAATTAAAGTACCACACACTTTCAAACTTTTTGGAATTTCTCAACTGTGTTATTAGTCCCATGTTGTATTTTGTTACATCATCTACAAGTCTGAATGTAGTTTCAGGTGAAAGATTTTTTTTCTGTCTCATAACCCTAGATTTTACCTCAGAGTTTATAAATTTGACAAGTATGGGTGATGGTTCACCTTCTTTTCCCCTTATCCTGTGAATAGCTTGTACTTCTGAAGGCTTCAGAGTGAGACTGAGTTTTTCTTTAGCTATTTTATCAATAAAATCCGCTTTAACATCCTCATCCTTCTTTTCTGGATAATTCATTATCTTCATGTTAAACTTGCGGGAGTACTGTTCATTATAATTTCCAATCCTTAATGCTTCTTTTGACCTAGTGTCATTATCTGAAACAGACTGCTGAAGATCTGATATGGTTTTCCTTTGCTGAGCAAGGAGTTCACGTAAATGCTCATTATCTTGATAAAGATCCTCAATTGCTTTTTGTTGTTTGCCAGTTTTCTCTCTGAATTTCATATCAATTTTTTGTTCTATTTCTTCTTTCATACAATTGATGAGTTTTGTTACAATGTTTGTCACTATATTTTCTAAATCTTTAACCTTCACTAAGTTGTTAAGTGCCTCATCAAGGTCAGGTCTTTTAACTATGCCCTGAAGGCTACCTTTTATCATTTCCAAATCATTCTGGATTAATCCCAAATCTAAACTAGAGTCTACTGATACATCTGAATGAGTTCGTTTAGCTTCTTTAGCTGGTTTTTCAGAAGTTGTTTTGTTTGATTTTCTTGCTGCAAGCAATGTTTGTACAGTCCCTTGTTTTTTATCAGACATTATTCTTAAATATATATGAACAGTGTTCCAGCAGTTATACAAGGTAAACCAAACCTTAATATATACACAAGTCCAATGTGTGAGTTGTGAGTAGTTCTCAAAAATATAGTTTATACACAAAGAGAAAAGCCTTCAAAAAATCACTTTTTTTACATGACACATATTCCAACAAAAATTTTTATCATTAGGTAGCTGGTAGTGTCCTGAGAATTTCCATACAACTTTAGGCATACAACTACTGCTAAATCCACTGAAAACTGTCAAAAACTGCAGAGCTGATTTCAGCTACTGATTGTCTCGGCGGCCATCTTAACCTTGGCAGCAATGGTCCTTAATTGGTCCTCTTACAGAGATATATCTGATTTCGTGGACTGTGAACCAAGATGGCCACTACAGCAGAACTTAGTTTAACATAGGACCCTATGGGAAATTCACTCAAAAGTCTTCTCGTCTGAAACCACTAAGCCAATAAGAATAAAACTTGGAAGCAATGGTCCTTAGATGGTCCTCTTTCAGAATTTTGTGCGATGACCCAGACTGTCAACCAAGATGGCCACCACACCCGAACTTAGTTTAACATAGGGCCCTATGGAAAAATTCATTGAAAAATCTCTTTGTCTGAAACCACTTGACATATTGGAGCCAGACTTGGCGGCATTGGTGCTTAGGAGGTCCTTTTTCAGAAATATGTCTGATTTCGGGGACTGTGAACCAAGATTGCCGCCACAGCAGAACTTAGTTTAACATAGGACCCTATGGGAAAATCACTCAAAAATCTTCTCGTCTGAAACCACTAAGCCAATTAGAATAAGACTTGGTAGCAATGGTCCTTAGATGGTCCTCTTTCAGAATTTTGTGCGATGACCCAGACTGTCAACCAAGATGGCCACCACACCCGAACTTAGTTTAACATAGGGCCCTATGGAAAAATTCATTGAAAAATCTCCTTGTCTGAAACCACTTGACATATTGGAGCCAGACTTGGCGGCATTGGTCCTTAGGAGGTCCTTGTCAGAAATGTGTCTGATTTCGTGGACTAGCGCTGTGAACCAAGATGGCCGCCACAGCAGAACTTTTAACATAGGACCCTATGAGAAATTCACTCAAAAATCATCTCGTCTGAAACCACTAAGCCAATTAGAATTAGACTTGGCAGCAATGGTCCTTAGATAGTACTCTTTCAGAATTTTGTGCGATGACCCAGACTGTCAACCAAGATGGCCGCCACACCCGAACTTAGTTTAACATAGGGCCCCATAGGAAAATTCATTGAAAAATCTTCTTGTCTGAAACCACTTGACATATTGGAGCCAAACTTTTGTCCTTAGGAGGTCCTCTTTCAGAAATATGTCCGATCACCCGGATTGTCAACCAAGATGGCTGCCACACCAAACTTTGTTAAATATTGGACCCTATAGGAAAATTCATTTAAAAATCTTCTTGTCTGAAACTGCTTAGCCAGTTGGGACAAGACTTAGCAGGAATGGTCCTTAGATGGTTCTCTTTTAGAAATGTATCCGTTGACCTGGACTAAACCAAGGTGACTGCCACAGCTGAAATTAGTTTAACATAGAATCCTATAGAAAAACCAGCCAAATTGACTGCAACACTTAAATTTTTAGGTCTGCTCAAGGTGAAAAGTTAAATCCAGGTGAGCGATACAGGCTCTTGAGAGCCTCTAGTTTTTAGAAAAAAATCATCTATGAATTGTACTTTGTTTAATCAATTTCTGCTTCAGATTTTACTCCCATCATTGAAACTTTGCAGAATGTCTTTTGATATATTGAAAATATGTAAGGAGTATGATTTCTCAGGATTTTAACTAATTATCTCAAATTGTCAATTGAGGTTACCTATTTTGTGTAAATATTCCATGGTACCAATTTTGAAGCACATGAAGTGCCCATATAATCAATTTACGGCAATCAATTGTGATTAATGCCTGAAATGTTCAAACGTTGGAGAATTAAATAAACTTTACAAAATTGTTGCATACAATGTGTAGTTGTGCAAACCATAAAGATTTTCTCATTTAATTAATCTTTGGGTTTTTCCAATAGCAAAATATTGATTTTCCATTGCTGTGTACGGCGAAGTTTAGGAATTGAAAATTTCCTACAGTTTACAAGTACACTTGAATGAAACAAAAATACTCATTACGCTGCTGACAGAACAAATGACTGAAAAGACCAATGTCAGTCGTTTTTTAACTGCAAAGGACATGTTTTGACTGTAAATGACTGCAACAATAGTTACAAATGACTACATATGTTGTATCAGACAAAATATTTGCTGCTATGGTTGAAATATGACTGCCTCAACCTTTTCTAGTGTTGGGTCAGTAGACATTTATTTGTGACACCCTTTTAAAGTTGTAACAGATGCATTTTGTTCGTGTCTGCAGTCGATTTTTTAACTGTTAAAACGTTTTTTTAGTTGGTACAATGCAAAATCCAGCTATTTACCTGGGTTGTGATAGACTGATAATGACTGCATCAGCGTTTTACATGTTGTCACAGACATATTATTTCGTTCAATCAAACATCATGAGGTGATCTATTTAACTTTTTGGGTGTTAAGATTCAAATTAATTTAATTGACAAAATAATCTGTTAATATGAAATAAAATAAACGAATGGAGAAAACTTATTTATCTTAGATTACTTAGAAAATATACAAATAATAAGTAACCTATTTCATATGTATTTGACCTTTAACTTTATGACACTGAAATTAATATGTTTTATAAAATATGAGTGTTATGACAGTGTCCAGCTGCAGCATATAAATAGCAGGAGGTGTGAAAGTATCTCGCGTTATGTAGATAAACTTAATCGCATTACACAAGAGGCGTAATTTAGGAATTTTTAACTAATAAGATTTCATTAACTTTTTATACACCCATCAAAATTTTGACGGTACGTATTATATATGGTATACAAATGTCCGGCGTCCGTCTGTCCGTCTGTCCATCGTAAACATGTCGCACCATAACTTGAGAACAACTTATCTAAATTTCATAAAACTTAACATAGTTGTTTCTTATGATGGTCAAATGATCTGTATACTTTTTGGTGAAAATAAGATTAAAACTTTTTAAGTTACGGGACTTTGTAACTAAAACAGGGGTGTGTTTTTTTTCACATGTCATGCCGTATCTCAAAAACGATGTATGATTATTGCTTAAAACTTTACACACTTTTTAGTTATATTAATCTAAAGTTCTGTATACTTTTTGGTGATGATTCAAAACTTCATTTTAGAGTTATTGAGATTTTTTGTTAAAAAAAGGAGGGTTTTCACATGTTGCGCCGTATCTCAAAAACAATTTATGATTATTGCATAAAACTTTACACACTTGTTAGTTATATTAATCTGACGATCTGTATACTTTTTCATGATGATTCTTTATTTTATTTTTGAGTTATTGAATTTTTATTGAGTTTTTTGGTAAAAAAATTTTTATTGAGCTTTTTGGTAAAAAAGATAGTCGTTTTTTGTCACATTTTGCGCCGCATCTCTATTGCTTAAAAGTTTACACGCTTATGTTTTGCCGGGTTTCCATATACATCCCACCAGCAGCTCCACTAAATAAAGGGGGATTCCAAAAACATTTGTTATGTTTTTTTCACAAGGTGACGGGTGTATCATGCGCTCGTGGCGCAGCTGTTTATTAATATATGTCAGTGATGAATGATAATCCATTGATTTTGATTAATAAAAAAATATTGAATGAATTGATAAATATATCCATATTTTTGAAAGGTATTATGCAGATAAATTTTATATCGCATTTTATAATAGAAATAACAATTTATCTGTCATATAAAAATGCCTTTGATTGTCTTTATTTTAATGTCTTATTTATTTATTTATTTATTTGATACACATTTTTTTATAAAGTAAGGGGCTGAATGGATTTGATCCATTTATACAGTCCGTAAATGCACACAAGAAAATTTCAAGGGAGGGTTAACACTTTTTTCACTGTTTCTCACCAAGTAAAACATTTTTTTTTTAAAAAGATGAAAGAGAAAACTATTCCTTAATGTTTTGAATTTTCACCTTTTTATGATAAATTCTTTAAATTTAGTATTATTTTTTCATTTTTTTATGTTTGATATTCTTTCATTTGGTAAAAGATATCTTTCTTTAAAGATCTATGCATTGATGGTAGAATTATTTATTAACATATAAGAATAAGCCTGAACTACTTATTTTTTTATAATATAATATACTCCTAAACAATTACTGATATGGGCTCATCAATATTTCTTATTTAAGGAGCTGTTTTAATAGCTTCAGTCATGTACACACAGTGAAATACATTACAAATACATGTATCATGATCACCTTACCAGCCACCTGTTGTTTTACAACTTTTTACAGGATGTTTATTTGACACCTGCTGACACATCTTGTCCTTTAAAATTAATTATTATGGTTATCAACCAATAATAAATTTTGGTTATTATATGGGTGCATACAGATTAAAATTAAAGATAAATTTTATCTATTATTGTCAAATCAAATATTAACTGTACATAACGGTGGCGGTACAGAAGTCATTTTTATTGATATATTACTAAGTATTTATAATTGGATTAGACATTCATTGCGTATTATCATATTGTGTGGGGAAGGATTTTATGTGTGTTCAACTCCTTTGGAGGTGTGCCTATATTGGCAGAATTTATCTCGATACAGATTGCCTGTCAATTTGAAAGCTATAATTTAACTTACATCAGCATTTAGAATTTCTGAAATCTACAAGTAAAGAACCTGCATGAGTTGTTTAATTTGATAAAAGAAGAATTGATTGTCATATAATTAGAAAGTCATACTTTTTAAATAACTAAACGGTATTTAAATTAAACAATATGTTATAATGGAATACAATTTCAGATCCTAAATTAATAATTGTAATGACTGAATGTCTTAAAAACAATTTGTGTTGATTATATATAAAATGTCTAATGTTATTATAATGTGAAAACAGTTTAATTTGCTATTTATTTTATCACCCTTTTGATCTCTATCAGTAATAATAATTACCGTCAAATTATATTTATCTATGTCTTATCAATTAACAGTGATAACATGTTTAGGACAGTTTAGATTATTTATGACACAGCTGTATTTTTGTTTCTCCTGACTTTAGCTATGTCTATGGCTTTTATTACTTGAAATGTTTATAAAATGTCAGAGAGTGAATGATAGGAATATTTGGTGGCGATCGTGAGAAACTTAGTGCTGAAATTTAGTTGAGAATGAACTTTTATTGTGTATGGATGTGCATTAAATTAGTAAATGTGTAAATAATATTGTAACTGCAGATAAAGACTTGTATATAATAAATGTGTATATATCTGAACTATGGTTAAAAAAACCAGTGCCCAGGATGAACTCGGTCACATATTTATGGTGGCAGCGGTGGGACATATTATAATATAATTGGATTTTACAATTAAGTGTGCTGAACAAAATGCCTCCGAAAAAAAGAAGCAGTAGAAAAGCCCGTTCGGGAGAGGACGATGATGATTTAAACAACTTTTTCAAATTACCGACACCAGTAAAACATGTAAAAGATGTAGTGAAACCAACGATTTTTTATGGAAATTTAGAGGAAGACATCGACAGTTGGCTGAAAAATTTTGAAAGAATTTCAATAGCTAATGGATGGGAAGAAGAAAGAAAAACAGCAACATTACCAGCCTTCCTAAGAGATCGAGCGGCAGAACTTTTTGAATCGTTGGACGATGCTGAGAAATACTCATATAACGACATTTGTAGGGCACTCCGAGACAGATTTATGCCAAAAGAATTACAATCCTTATATTGAGTGAGTAACCTTTTCCAGGCGAGACAACGTGAAAATCAATCAGTTGAAGACTTTGCGTCAGAAATTAACAAACTTGCGATTCGCGCATATGCTGACATGAAAAGGCAACAAAAAGATGTTTTAATAAAAGAACATTTCGTGCAGGGATTAAAACCTGACATTAAAAGATTTGTAATGTTGTCGAATCCGTCGACATTTGAGGAAGCCTTTCGATCGGCTAAGCGAGAAGAATGTAACAACAGTTTAACCAACAAAGACAGACATATGGTATGTTCAATGAATGAAAACTCTTTAGAAAATACGATCAAAAATTTGAGTGAACAAATGCAAGTTCTTGCTTTCAAAGTGGACAGTGGACAAATGTATAACAGGGGAAGATTTCAGCAAAGAGGATTCGGGCGCGGACGTGGATATATAAACAACCGAAATCTCCGAACAACGGATGGAAGACCGATTTGTAACTTCTGTATGAAGGTGGGACACATTGAGAGAAGCTGTGAAGAAAAGGGATTAAACGGGTCGGAAAACTAAAAGCTGCTTCCTTAGCAGGAGGAAAGGCAGCAGGATATATTAGCAAACCTCCTGAAAAATGCGGAATGTCTTCTATCGCGAAGATCTATGTTCCGAAAGTGAAAAATGGAAATGAAAATTCTTGTGCCGCCAAGGATGTTTCAAGTGAAGTTATTGAGGAAAATGTTATTTCATGTGCACTAAACCCTAAATTTTGTGTCGCCAAAATTAGAGGGTTGATTAATGATAAAAGTGTTTTGATGTTAGTCGACACAGGCTCGACTGTGAGCATTGTAAATGAACGCTTTGTTGGAATTGAAAAGATATCAAAGGTCAGTAATGTTAGTATAACGTCTGCATCTGGTGATAAAATTGGAATTATTGGTAAATCAAGTGTAAAAGTCAGCATTGGAAATGCATGTGAATTTGAATATAATGTTGCTAGTAATTTTTCTTACGAATGTATTCTTGGATTAGATATTCTTAGTGACCTTTCCTGTAGTGTAGATTTAGCAAATAATTGTGTTCATTTTCAAAATGAAAGTGTTATGTTCGAAAGCGAAAATGTCCTGTGTGCAAATGAATGTGATGCGTTGGAAGGAATAGAATGCAATGCAAATATCACTTGTGAAAATCAGTCATTCAATATCAATGAAAATTTGTCAACTGGTGAAAAGGAGCAATTACAAATATTGTTACAAAAATATAAAAGGGTGTTTGCATTTAGTGATAATGAATTGGGATTTACTTCCTTAGTGGAGCATTCAATAGATATTGGAGATTCAAAACCACTTCATCAAAGGCCTTATCGAATTCCGTATAGCCAAAGAGGTGTAGTTGAAAACAAAATAAAGGATTTATGCGAACGTGGAATTATTAGACCGTCGAATAGTCCATATTCGTCTCCATTAGTTCTCGTTCCGAAAAAGGATGGATCGTTACGTCTATGTGTAGATTTCAGACGTGTTAATGATGTTACGAAGAAAGATGTTTATCCTATACCGTTGATACAGGATATGCTTGATGCTCTTAATGGTTCCAAATATTATAGTGTTTTGGATTTATGTCAAGGTTATCACCAAGTACCAGTTAAAGAGGTCCACAAGGAAATAACAGCCTTTTCCTTTTATGGAGGTCACTATGAATTCAACTTTATGCCGTTCGGTCTTTGTAATAGTGCACCGACTTTTCAAAGGCTTATGGACATGCTATTATCTGGATTATTGTGGAATTCGTGTCTTGTATATATTGATGACGTCATCATTTATTCTGATAGCTTTGATGTTCATCTAGAGAGACTTGAGCAAGTTTTCAAACGATTTGAAGGGTCTGGATTGAAACTTAAAGCAAAGAAATGTTTCTTTGCACAAGAAGAAGTTAACTTTCTTGGACATTGTGTTAGCTCGAGCGGAATATCGCCAGATAGGGAAAAAGTCAGTGCAATTTCTAACTTCCCACGACCCAAAAATGTCAGTGAACTACGAAGCTTTATTGGTTTGGTATCATATTATCGGAAATTCATTGCCAATTTTGCGCGTAAAGCAGAGCCATTGCATAAACTAATGCGTAAGGATACATTGTTTGTATGGACAGAGGAATGTGAAAGAACTTTTGACTTATTTAAGCAGGCCTTGACCTCATATCCGATACTACAATATTCTGAATTTGATTTACCGTTTATTATATTCACTGATGCGTGTGA
Source organism: Mytilisepta virgata (assembly GCA_028015205.1). NCBI lineage: Eukaryota > Metazoa > Mollusca > Bivalvia > Mytilida > Mytilidae > Mytilisepta > Mytilisepta virgata. The sequence continues at coordinate 30,230,372 of CM051511.1, read as the reverse complement.
TACCGGGCTAGGAATTGTACTTGCTCAAAAGGGACCAGAAGGAGAGAGAACGTTAGCCTATGCCAGCAGAAAATTGAAGCCAAACGAGAAGAACTATGCCGTTATTGAAAAAGAGGCTTTAGCCATAGTGTGGGCCGTGAAATACTTCAGACAATACATTTACGGAAGAAAGGTAACAATTGTAACCGATCACAATCCGTTAAAGTGGCTTATGAACATAAAAGATGTAAGTGGAAGATTAGCTCGATGGTCGCTAACTCTTCAAGAATATGATTTAACAATTGAGCATCGTGCCGGTCGTAAGCACCAAAACGCAGATACCTTATCCAGGATACCGCCAATCGCGCCTATAAAGGAAGTTAACGATAATCGACTAATAGAGCTACAGAGAAGAGATCTCTTATTATTGATTACATTGAAAATGGTAAATTACCGGAACAATCGTCAAAGGCTCGGGAGACGGTTATTTCATCATCTGATTACGAAATTGGGCATGACAAATTACTTTATCACCTATTTGTCCCTGGTTCACACCGCCGTCGAAAGAATATTAGGAAACAAGTAGCAGTTCCCAGGAGTTTAATTGATGAAGTCCTATTCGCGTGTCATGACGATGTAACAGCTGGACATCTGTCTGTGTATAAAATGTACAGTAAAGTGCAAGATCGATTTTATTGGAAAGGGATGTATACCGATGTAGAATTTTGGTGTAAATCGTGTGTGGACTGTGCTACAAAGACAACGCCCAAAAATCGACCAAAAGCTCCGTTGAACCCATTACCGATTGTTTCAGGACCTTTCGATCGCGTAGCCGTTGATGTGTTGGGCCCTTTTCCACCAACTAATAATTGAAATAAATACATTCTCGTATTCAGTGATTATTTAACAAGATGGCCAGAGGTTGTAGCTGTAAACAGTGCCGATGCGGAAACTACAGCTAAAGCATTTATAGAGGAGATAGTTTGCAGACATGGTGCCCCGCGTGTACTATTGACTGACAATGGTAAAAACTTTCGTTCGAAATTGATGTTAGAAATTTGTAAATTAATGAACACAAAAAAGACATTTACGACTGCATATCACCCTGAAACAGATGGACTAGTAGAACGTTTTAACGGTACTTTAACGACTATGTTGTCAATGTATGTCAGTGGCCATCAGAGAGACTGGGATAAATTCCTTCCGTATCTTATGTTTGCATACAGAACAAGTGTTCATGAAAGTACTCAAGAAACGCCTTTTTACTTGATGCATGGACGTGAGCCGATCTTGCCGATCGAGGCAGTGATGTGTCCGCCGACGATTACATATGCATCCGTTGATGACTATAAATCTGATATGGTTACAAGACTTCAGGAAGCATTTACTATTGTGAAACAGAACTTGCAAGGTGCGCAGCAAAAACAAAAACATTATCATGATGCTAAGACTTTTGAAAGTGATTATCAAATCGGTGAGAAAGTGTTGATATTTACCCCTAGTACTAAAACAGGACTTTCGAAAAAGCTTATGCATAATTGGCATGGACCATACGAAATATTAGAAAAACTGTCAAATGTTAATTTTAAAATAAAATTAAATGGGGACAGACAAAGTACAATGATTGTACATATGAATCGTATGAAAAGGTTTGTTGACCCAAACGATAGAGAGTTAGAGGAGGAAGGTCTAGAAGTAGAAACCGTAGGTGAGGGTGAGGTAGTGAAGGTGCTTGATGTAATGAGATCTAGAAATGATTCTAATAGATTAGAAAAATATTACTTTGTTCAATATGGAAATGGGGAAACGAAGTGGGTCAGAGATACTGAGTTGTCTAATTTTGAGTTAATTGAAGAGTTTGAACGATCTAAAAAGAAGTAAAAAAAAATTAATAGAAATGAATTTTATATGTTGTCATTATGTAAAAAAAAAAAAAATGTTTGTATATGTTTCATTTTATTTTATTTCATAAGTAATGTGTCGAGACGACACAATTCTATTAGGGGAGGTATGTGAAAACAGTTTAATTTGCTATTTATTTTATCACCCTTTTGATCTCTATCAGTAATAATAATTACCGTCAAATTATATTTATCTATGTCTTATCAATTAACAGTGATAACATGTTTAGGACAGTTTAGATTATTTATGACACAGCTGTATTTTTGTTTCTCCTGACTTTAGCTATGTCTATGGCTTTTATTACTTGAAATGTTTATAAAATGTCAGAGAGTGAATGATAGGAATATTTGGTGGCGATCGTGAGAAACTTAGTGCTGAAATTTAGTTGAGAATGAACTTTTATTGTGTATGGATGTGCATTAAATTAGTAAATGTGTAAATAATATTGTAACTGCATATAAAGACTTGTATATAATAAATGTGTATATATCTGAACTATGGTTAAAAAAACCAGTGCCCAGGATGAACTCAGTCACAATAATATATGGTGAACAGTTTATTAATTCATTAGATTTCAGAATTAAGTTCTTAATATTATTAAACTTTATAATTGGATTTAATTCGTCAGCCCCTTCATTTATAAAAATTAATGTGTAAAAAAAAAAAATAAATAAGTTCAGACAATCGACAGCACAATATATGAAAGATAATGTCATTTTCTATTATAATATTACATAATAAGTTTTTTAAAATTGTACTGATCATACTTCTGTCTATTAAAGAATGACAACAGAAAGGGTATGTGTCTTCTGTTTTTTGTCAAAAACAAATTTTGTTTGTATCTACTTGTATTTAGTTTTTGTCTCATTTACATTTTGCACACATCCCCTTTTATACTGAAGGAAAATGATATTTATTCCTTTGAAAGAAACATCAAAATATATCGTCACCATATATGGAATTCTTCACCAGGAATTCCATATTTCAATTTTCTGTTGTAAATAAGTATTTGAAAAAATTGAAAAGTAAAATGTGTGCATGTTTTGTTGTGCTTTCGATACTGTTTGGCATGATGGGCTTGTGTATAAATTGCTTGAAAATAGCATTGGAATGAAATTTTTTAAAGTTGTTAGAGACATGTATGGTTCTTGTAGGTATTTAAAATAGAAAGTGATAGAAAATCAATACTCAGCCTTTTTTAGGTAAAAAGATGAGTAAAATAAAAAGGAGTGAGTCCCACTCTGTGTAATTGCTTCATAAACTATTTACACTCAAGCTTTGACTTCTCTTCTGACCCTGTTAGTATTCAAAATATACATATAAATAGCCTAAGTCTGCAGAGTCGGAAGAAGGTTTACGATGTGCTTTGAATAAAATGTGAGCGATATTGTGAAGGTTACTCCAGAAATGTGCATTGTAAGCAAGCTGGAAGATGGTATTTACGTTTTATACGCTTGATATAAAAATGTTAAGTAATAGTAAAGAGCAAAATTGTCACAGAAGCAAACCATTTGGATTTTGTTTTAACAGATTCATTTGCAAGGTGCAGAACATGGTTAAGTGCCGATTTTCCATCAATCTGCAGATTCCTATGGAGCATGCGTTAACAACAACAGCTATATTCAGTTCTAAAACATATTGTTTGACGTCAGAGATACTTTAGAATAGATATAGTCTGGTCTACAAATATTATAAAACTGGATATTGCAAAAACTTAACACTTTGCAAAAAATTATCAGTTTATGTAGGAAAAGAGTAAAGCACTGTGCATTGTGACAAATCTAAGGAGCAATATAATTTTTGTTCTCTTCATCCATTTGGATTATTGTATTGATTTTCACTATTTTAGGCCTTGACCACAGTTGATGAGTCATAAATATCGGCAAAAGAATACCAAGGCGACAAAACATTGGGAAAAGTTCACAAATTCGAAGTCCAAGGAAAATACATAATCATGAGAATGGAACACAATAAACAAACACCACAAGGATTCAAGTATAACTAAAAGAAAGAAAAACCTATAATAAACTAAACTAAAATAGAACATGACAGCACAGAAACTAAAGCACTATAGCAATGTAAACTCCCAGTAAAAACTGGGAGTGACATCAGGTGCATACTTATGGGTAAGCATGTCCTGCCCCGTTAACGACATACGTCAGACTGAAAGTTTGAACGAATTGACTGAAAAGAGAACAAAGACTACACAACAAACACCTAAAAGAAGTAAAATACTCAATTTGCTAATTTTATGCATCACAATTGGTATTATTGAATTTAATTTTATTGGATCCACTTTAAATCAATTTTTTGCATTGTAGGACACCAGTATGACAGAAAATTACTTGATAGATTGAAAAGAAATATAAATGCTGCAAGGAAAGACAGCATTGAAGTGAATATGGATGAAATTAGCACGGAAAATCGAGAATTGACCACGAAACAGCAGGATACAGTTAACCCAAGTATAAAGGAATTGAGGGCACAATCTGAAAAAACAGACACAAGTAACAAAGAAACTAATGGTAGGGAGGGCCATCAAGTCAGTGAAACAAAACCTGTTAAAGTAGCTCTAAACAGAAATCAAGAAAAAAAACAATCTGAAAATAAATCTGAGATGTCATTAACAGGAAAATTTAATGGTCTAAATTTAACTGATGAAGAAATTATGAATGATCTTCAGACACTTCTCAATTCAGCACAGAAATATGACCCTCCAAGTGAAGAATATTTGGAATGCGGTTTATGGGACTTTGCAGGAGAAAAGGAATATTATGCAACACATCAAGTTTTCCTAACAAGTAACTGCATTGTATTGTTGGTAGCAGATATAACTGAAGATATAAAGACTGAGTTTGAAACTACAGATTACGATAGCATTGGAGGTAATTTTAATACAATAGCCTTTGCAACATAGTTGCATGCTGTGGTATCTTAACTATACACACATAGAAAAACACAGAGTTCCTAAGCTATATTTTATTTATCCTAAACGGTCGAACTACAAAACAATTATGAATCAATGCATGCAGCTTTTAAGTGAACTTTCACATGAACCTAATCTTACTATTGAAAATATGTGCAGACGACATTAATCAAATCTGACGGTTTCCGACTTTATCTAAATAACAATTTCACAGTTAATTACATTTTGACATGTCCGCATCAATGTAATTGTTTACAGATCGTAAAGTCATAATGTTCAATTATCACATTCCTCCATCCTTAATCTGAACTATCAATCAAATGTACTCTAGTGTCTATAACACAGAATTTTAATCTGCACATGTACTTAAAACTATATGAAACAATCACATGAATAAACCCTACTCTAGAATATGAGAAAAACTAAATTTTAAAAAATATACATGCAAGAAAGGTATAGGTAGACTGCCTATAACCTTGTATGGTTAACAGGGATTATTCTGCCCTTAACAATTGACCATTGACCCTATATAAAGTTCATTTGTACACAAATTCGATCTCCATAACGATTTGATGGTCTCGTCGTTCTTCTCGGACGCGAATTAACATTCGGTGTTGGTGAATTTACAGTTTGTTTAGATGTTGGTGGTCCTTGATTTTCGACGTCTGTGCTTACTGTAGTTGTATCCGGACCTGACAAGATTTCCATATCCGGAATCTCGGACATATCAAATTGTTCTTCCATAACCTTCTCGTATTTATTTCTAATTTGATTTTGATGTCTTTTCACAATGCGTCCATCACTTAATTTCACACAAAACGTTACAGGTCCATTTTGTTTGGTAATGGTTCCACTTATCCATCTTTCTGTTGTACCACGGCGATGATTTAGAATATATACTTTATCTCCAATGTCAAACTCACGTTTCTTTGTACTTTTGTCATAACATTGTTTTTGAACTAGCTGTTTCTGTCTGACTCGCTGTTGTACGTCTGGATATGTTAAATCCAATAGCGATCGCGGTCGTCGTCCCATTAACATTACTGACGGTGGTAATCCAGTAGTTGCATGCGGTGTTATTCGATATGCAAATAAAAATCTTGCTATTCTTGTCTCGATACTTCCTTCCCTCATTTTCTTTAAACCTTCCTTGAACGTTTGCACAGCACGTTCTGCCAAACCATTAGAACTTGGCTAATACGGCGAGATTCTAACATGGCGTATTCCATTTTTCTTAATGAAACTCTCAAATTCCTCACTGGTGAACGGAGTCCCATTGTCACTAACGATTGTGTCTGGAATTCCATGTGTCGCAAAGATCATGCGCAATTTCTCAATTGTTGCTGCTGATGTTGCTGAATTCACAACTTGTACTTCAATGTACTTTGAATGTGCATCTACACATACAAGAAACATTTTACCATGCAACGGACCAGCATAGTCGATATGCACGCGAGACCATGGTCTTTCTGGCCATTCCCACGGGTGCAACGGAGCTTCAGCTGGCGCATGACGGTTCACTTGACATTCATGACAAGTTTTGACCTTGTTTTCTAATTCCGAATCCATATTAGGCCACCAAACGTAACTGCGAGCTAACATTTTCACGCGTGTGACTCCAGGGTGTCCTTCATGTAACTCCTGCATGATAGTCTCTTGTCCCGGTTTAGGAACCACCACACGATTTCCCCACAGTAAACATCCGTCATGTAAGCTTAACTCTAATTTCCGTGTAAAGTATGGTCTAAGTTCATCATCTGCATTTGATGCTGGCCATCCTTTTAGTACATAGTTCATAACACGGCTCAAAATTGGATCTTTACGAGTCCACAATTTAATTTATCATTTCGCCTGGCACTTCTGGTTCTGTTTTACAGTTTAACGGAAGTCTACTTAATCCATCTGCATTGGCATTATTCCTTCCCTCTTTATACACAATTGAATATTCATACGCTGACAATATCAATGCCCAACGTTGCAATCGAGCTGCTGCCATAACTGGTATCGGTTTGATTTCATTGAATAATCCAACTAATGGTTTATGATCCGTAAATATTTTAAACTTTCGGTCATAAAGATACTGATGAAACTTCTTCAAAGCAAAGATTATGGCTAATCCTTCTTTTTCTAACACACTGTAATTTTTCTCAGCAGGTGCTAATGTTCTCAACACATAACCTATCGGTCTATCGGTTCCATCATCCATTCTGTGACTAAGTACTGCTCCAATTCCATATGTTGATGCATCACATGCCAGAAGTAATTCTCTATTGGGGTCATAGTGCACTAATACTTTTGATGATTGTAACATCAACTTTGACTCGACAAACGCTTCCTGTTGAGCTTTTTTCCATTTCCACTTTGTTTGTTTTTGTAACAACTCATGAAGGGGTGCCAGTTTTGTTGACAGATCCAGCAAAAATCTGTTATAATAATTCAACATTCCAAGATATGACTTTAATTCGGTCACATTCTGTGGTACTGGAGCCTCGGCAATGGCTTTCACTTTAGCCTCAACTGGATAAATGCCCTTGCTGTCAATTTTGTGTCCCAAATAAACAACTTCTGGTACAAGAAATACACATTTCTTCTTGTTTAATCGCATCCCAGCATTTTGTACCTGGCACAATACTTTCTCTAAAGTTTGTAAATGTTCATCATTTGTTCGACCCGTGATTAAAATATCATCAACACGGACAACAACATTTTGAATGCCTTGTAAAACATTCTCCATTGTTTGTTGGAAAATTCCAGGTGCTGAGGAGACACCATAAGGAAGTCGGTTATATCTATACAGTCCCTTATGAGTGTTAATTGTCACATACTCCTTAGAAACATCATCAAGCAAAATTTGTTGATAGGCGTGGCTTAGGTCCAATTTCGAAAAAGCTTGTCCCCCTAGCACTCTTATTTCCTCGCCAGTGTAGGTGCAAAGTTTTCCAGTTTGATTTAAATTTGGCTCCTCACTTCCAAAAATTCGCTTCAAAGTATCCTCACTGATTATTGAAACGGCGGCACCTGTATCGATTTCCATTTCGATCTCCCTATTGTTGACTTGAGCCTTAATACGATAAGGTTTCCTCTTGTCAGTTTTCACTTGAAACATAGAATATGTTTCCTCACATTCACTATTATCCTCATCTACAAAATGTGCTTTCTGCTGCTTCAGTTTAGTTTTCGGATATCCTGAATGTGTCTGTTGTTTATTTCTTGGTTTCACGTTAGCCTCCCTTTATTCCTGCACTTTTTTGCTAAGTGTCCCTTTTTATCACATATATAGCACTTGGCATCTTTCCATTTGCATTCATGTGGTCTATGGTTTCCACCACAACGGTAACATTCCTCTTGTTTGAATGACATCTTGTGCACGGTCTGACGTGATTCCGTAGTTTGCAAATCTTGTGCATTTTTCGCGGCTGTCTCCATCGCCGTCGCTATTTCCATTGCTTTTGGAAATTTCAAATTTGGTTCTGCTAAAAGTCGCCTCTGTATTCGGTCGTCATTTATGCCGCACACAAGTTTGTCTCTTAACATGTCTTCCAATGTGATATTAAAATTACAATGTTCCGAAATATTTCTCAATTCGGCCACATACGAACTAATCGACTCGTTTGGATTTCTATCTCTAGTATTAAATTTATACCTCTGTACAGTCTCTGATGGCTTAGGATTTTGGTGATCTCTAACTAATTTTACCAGTTCATCAAAAGTTTTTTCTCCTGGTCTCTCTGGTGCACATAAATTTCTCATCAGTTTATATGTTTTCTTCCCACAAGCACTTAGTAAGATAGCTCGTTTTTTCTCGGCACTGTCTATGTTATTTGCTGTAAAATAGAACTCTAATCTTTCTGTGTACTGAATACAGTCTTCAGAATGTTCATCAAATTCTTCAATTCTGCCGTAATTTGAAGGCATAATAACTGCTGCTGGTGGATCATCAGGCATTGTAAATGTTTTAAATTAATTAATCCAATAAATATAAATAGTTTATCCTCGTCGCCAAAATATGTGGTATCTTAACTATACACACATAGAAAAACACAGAGTTCCTAAGCTATATTTTATTTATCCTAAACGGTCGAACTACAAAACAATTATGAATCAGTGCATGCAGCTTTTAAGTGAACTTTCACATGAACCTAATCTTACTATTGAAAATATGTGCAGACGACATTAATCAAATCTGACGGTTTCCGACTTTATCTAAATAACAATTTCACAGTTAATTACATTTCGACATGTCCGCATCAATGTAATTGTTTACAGATCGTAAAGTCATAATGTTCAATTATCACACATGCAAATAAAGGTAACTAGAGAACTTAATTCACATTTCCTTGCTGTGAACATCTTTACATGTAGCTTCATAAAGTACGATCATATAGTGCCGACTTTACCATCTTTGCAGACATGCACGTGGATGCCTTGAGGGGATATAGTGTTTCTTTGAGACAAGTCTGAAATGGAAGTAAATCCATGTCTGCCTCTGTTTACATAAAATAAAGTAATTTGGTTTTATCAGTTCACTTACAGATGTATGTACAAATAATGTAAAAGTGAAATTTTAAAATAACTTTTAAGTGAATTCTTGTTCACTTCTTCTTTCAAGTAAAAAGCATATATTGCAATCGTTACAAGATAAAAAAAAAAATGATAATGCAATGCAGTTATGTACACACTTTTTGTACTTTATTAAATTATCCTGCTATCCGTTAATGGATAAACAATAAAATGGATAACAGGAAAGGTCAACAATGACACTCCAATCAATTTTAGCAACCCAACTAACACGACGCTCGACAAAAAATTCAATAAAAGAGTACAAAATACAAACATGACCAAAAAAGAGTCAGGATAGTCTCACGTGGTACAAACACTGAATAGTGGTGGGATTAAACCAGGTTTAAACTGGTACCCAAACCTACCCCTTATCTACTCTGATACTCTGGTGTATAAAACACGCTGTAAAAACCAACAGTTTGATTACCAACACATTCGTGGTTTTTTTTACATGTAAAAGATTAATGGGTAATCAATCAAACAGGCCATCAATAATAATTATTGATTATACCCGCACTTTCGAATGAAAGTTTGGGTATATTGTCGTTTCGGATCGTCTGTTTGTCCGACACACTTTCTTGTGATGCAAACTCCTCCTTCACTTTTGAATTTAAACCATTTTTATTGTTGCCATATTGTTGCTTACCAACTGTAGATGCACAATAAGGTTTTGGAATTTCAAATTTCTAAAAGGGGGCTTATTAGGGACCAAAAAGGGCCAAAATAGACAAAGAGCCTTTTGACGCAAACTCCTATTTCATTTTTGAATTTAAATCATTTTTATTGTTGCTTACAATCTGTAGATGAGCAATAAGCTTTTGGAATTCCAAATTTTTTTAAATGCTTAAAAGGGCCGAAACAGAAAAAGCCCACTATGATTACTAAAATCTTATCTAAATAAAAAAAATTGAAGAAATTTGTGAATTTCAGTTTAAGGGGCTATAGGTCCCTATATTGGTCCAAATAGTTAAATTATAGTAAAAGTGGGTTGTGATATATTTGTGAAAAGGTTATTTGTTACAGATGCAAACTGTAATGCTAAGCATGCTTTTATTTTGCATTTTGAGGATTTAAAGGGCCAAAAGGGGAAAAGAGGGCAAAAAGTTAGATTACAGTAAAAGTGGGTTGCGATATATCTCTGCAAAGGTTATTTGTTACAAATGCAAACTGTAATGCAATGGAAACTGAAAATGTTAAGAATGATTGTTCACAAATAAATGTTGGGTGCGGGTATAGCCCCTACCTCTATTTTTTTCCCTTTATCTCAATACATGTTAGTTAGCAATATATAGATCAATTGTTGGTTAAATTCCAATTTTCCTATGATTCAAATCCAAACTCACACTTCACTTTCCACTTGTTGAAAAAAAATGTGTGAGTCTTCCAAGGAAGACATGTGTCGCCTGCGGACGTCAATGTTTACAAAAGATATTAAAATTTTCTAAAAATGAAATATATATGCACACCTTTGCATTAAGGTTAATGCACAGAGAAAGTTTCATCAAATTGCTTTGAGTGGTTATGGAGTAGTTGAGGATAGAAGTTTTGACCCCCCTTTTTTTCAAAAGTGTCAATTTTTACCCCAAAAAATGTTAAATATACTAAAAATGAAATATATTAAGGTTCATGCACAGAGAAAGTTTAATCAAATTCCTTTGAGTGGTTATGGAGTAGTTGAGGATAGAAGTTTTGACCCCCCCTTTCAAAAATGTCATAAATATACTAAAAATGAAATATATATGCACACCTGTGCATTAATTAAGGTTAATGCACAGAGAAAGTTTCATCAAATTCCTTTGACCGGTTATGGAGTAGTTGAGGATAGAAGTTTTGCCCCCCCCCCTTTTTTTCAAAAATGTCATCTTTTACAAAAAAAAATTTTAAATTTTGTAAAAATGAAATATATATGCACACCTGTGCATTAAGGTTAATGCACAGAGAAAGTTTCATCAAATTCCTTTGAGCGGTTTACGAGTAGTTGAGGATAGAAGAAAAGTGTGATGACGCGAGACGACGCAAGATGCAAGACGACAGATAGTGATCCCTATGTGTCGACCATGAGTTTCGCAGGCGACACAAAAAAGTAAAGTGAAGGGAGGGTTTGGCTCAGATTATGCTGGTGCCCTTTTTTATAATTCTTACATGACAATTATAACATAAACAATATCAATACCATGTGACTAAGGGAAAAACAGAAAAAATGTAGTTACCTACCACACCATATAGATATCAAATACCTTAGAGAAGCAAACATACACTTGCGTGCTACGCCTTCATATATACATACAACACACATGGGGCTATATGTATTGTTGTGTATACATTGTATATACATGCCTGCATATAAAATACATGCTACATAGATATTTAATAATATATAACATTTCATATTAATGCACTTGAAAACCCACTGTTCATTTGTGAAGTGCATTTACAAATTAAGCTTTATATTATACATGTATATAGGGTTACCTCCCTTAGGACACACTTTCCTTTATACAAGACCATTTTATTTCTATTTTGTCACCAACTTCAGGGAACTTATAAAATTCAGCTGATGCTTTTTCTAGTTTGTATGTTTGTTATAGTAAATTTGTTAAACTCAAAATCGAAGGGTGTTTATTGGACATTTTACATGAAATAAATGTAATGCTTTATGAGAAAGATGAATTTGTTAATGGATATGTCAAATTGATCTGAACCTAGAGTTATATCTTCTGCTTAATTTGGTAATTTAACCTTACACCTATTTTTAAAAAGAAGTGATATCTCCAACCAAAATTTCCTGATTATATTACATTCCCAGACATGCCAGAGAAGATGAAGAATTGATTCTTTTGTTTCATTGCAGAAATAACATAAATGTGTTTCTATCAATTTACATTTATAAAGAAGAGAATTTATACCAATAATTATTTGCAAAATTTTGTATTGAAACATTCCCAATTTGTTGTTATGGGTACATGTACATATAAATGGTAATGTTTATATAGCATCCCAATTATGAATATCAATATTTAATTCCTCTTGCCATTTCTTTTGTTGTATTTCTGGTTTCTCCATAAAAGTTAAAAGGAACTTTTGATAGAAAAATTGACAAGACTTTTTATATTTTCAAATGAATTCATATGTTTCACAAATAACAATATCCAATTTTTCAATATTAACAATTTGGTTTTTTCTCTGACAACGTATCATATACAGGATGCCTATATAATGAAAAAAAGTTGATTTTATGTTATATTGTTCGGTTAATTGGTTGAAAGTTAAAACCTCACCATTCTCATTCAGCAAATCATTAATAAAAAGTATTCCCGCTTCACACCATTTATCATAAAAAACAACATTATTATCAATTTTTAGATTTTCACTAAGCCATATGGATTGTCTCAGAATGTCAGAGGGCTCCTCTGATGAAGCAGTCTTTTACCAAGATATCTTTCCAAAATGTGTTAAATTGATTTGAAATTTTTTCAAGGGAGTATGAGTTTAACATCCATATTCTATCACCACCAAATTTATTATATTGATCAATTATTATTGTTCTTCATTTTGAAAAGTTTAAGGCATCGATTAATTTATGCACCCAAGTCATTTTTAAAGCCATACCAAAAGATTCTAGGTGGTGCATTTTCACCACCCTTCCCCCCCCCCCCCCCCCCCCCCATTTTAAAAATTTTCAATACTTACTTTACGTTTAACTTTATCTGGTTTTCCGTCCCATAAAAATGAGACAAATGTATGTTCCATATCTTTCAAAAATCCTTCGGGTAGATTAGGCAGAGCAGCAAGTGAATGAATAAGTATTGGTAATGCTATAGATTTTATGATTGTAATCTTCCCAAAATATGTCAAGTCTCGATAGATCCAAGAGTTTAGTAAAGTTTTATCTTTTCTTTATTTCTTTTAAAATTAATAAGTGTTTTGTCTGTTGCAAAAAGATAAAAAATGATCCCTAATAATGTGAATTGTCCCCTCTGATTCCATTTAAGGTTTACTTCGGGTAATAGTTTTTCCTTTGACCTTAATTTTGATCCAATGCATAGCTTCACTTTTTTTCAAAATTTTCTTTTAGTCCTGCACACTCTGTATACTTATTTAGAATGTATATACACCTACAAAGTGATTCCTCATCATCATCTAGGGTTAATGAAGAATCATCTCCATATTGACTGTGTAGTGTTATCAATTTTAATTCCGTTTATATCTGGGTCATTAATTCTGAGGCAAAAATAAATAGGTAAGGGACAATGGATTCACTTGATGGACTCCTCTTTGAATTTTGTAAAAGTTTGAAATGTATCCATTATTTATGATACAACTCTGCGTTTTTGTATAGTGTCTGAATCCATTTGCAAAAATCTGGGCCAAAACCAAAAATGTCAAGCTTCTATAAAGGACCATTCAAGAGTGTAGCAGAATGAGCAGACCTGGAATTTTTTCTTCTGTTTTATCTATTAGATCAAATATTAATCTAGTACGTTCTCCAATATATTTTCCTTGTATGAAACCTTGTTGAGTTTCACTTATTAATTTTTTCAGAACCAGTTTCATTCTATTTGCAATAGCACCTGGTGCTATTTTTAAATATATATTTAATAAAGTTATAGGGTGCAATTTTTTATGTATGATTTTGATTTACCTACTTTTGGAATGCAAGTTATCAGACCTTGTATTTTTGATACAGATACATTTCCCTTTTCGAAACTGTAATTAAAAGAATTTGATAAGAATTCATTTAAATCATGCCAAAAGAATTTGTAAAATTCTGCCTTAAATCCATCAATACCTGGATATTTTCCACTTCTTCTTTGGACAAAAAGTGAAGGAAAGGATTTTTTTTGTTAAAAAAAAACAGTTCCTCGTGTTCATGGTGGAAGACTGGATTTGCTGTTGTATACAACTTTTCAAAAAATATTTTTTGTCTTCAGGGATATCAAAAATATCATGAATTTCTACATCATTTTCTGTAATAAGTTAAAGGATTGTTATTGATTAATTATTAATTTTACCGAAGCCAGTTTAGATTGAATGATTGATTGTTGCTAATGTCCAGTAGCAAATAAGTTATGCTTCTTCCGGACGACAACCAGTCCATTTTATCAAAAATATCGAATAGGGGCGGGATGGGACACAAAAGGGAACCGATTTTGACTGTCATTGTAAAAAGAGTATGGAGGAGAGTGGTTGAAAACTACAGAAGGGGTCTTAAGCGTGCAGGGAGTGTGGCATTCTCTAAACATGTTACCCACTATGGTCTGCATCAAGGCTTTCAGTATTGTGACCTGACAAGCTGCCAATGAAAGGGTCTCCCCTATCGACTACCTCCGAAGCCAGTTTAGATACTATATCTAATTGGGTCAGTAGGACAATAGAGCTATTGCCATTACAAAGGATATGTTTTTGTTGTTATTCAGTGTCTTTAAACTTTTGCATTTAATCATTTCGCCAGAAACCACTGGAGAAATTTGGAACTTTCATGGAATTGTCCTTAACTGTCCACCACTCCAACATGATCATCATTACTAAAAATTTGATGAAATGGACCTTAGATAACCTCCTTTAAAAATTGTGACCACGCATCGATCCGGCTACTCTTACTAAAATACAAAAATCAGCAAGCAAATATTTTAAAATCTTACCTATTATGGTAAGGTTTAAGTGGAGTCACTGAAGGTGAGATTTTATTATTAGAAACTGAACAATATCCAGAACAGTGGAGAAAATCATATACAGTTCTTATATTTAAATCTGGAGATAAATATGATTTGAATAATTATAGAGGCATTTCTTTACAAAACTGTATAGCCAAATTATTTAGTACAGTATTGAATGATAGATTAATCAAACATGAAAAAACCCTGGCTGACAGCCAGTTTGGTTTCAGAGCCAATCATAGGACTACAGATAGCATTTTTATATTTAAATCTTTAATATCAAAATATTTAAAGAAAAATAAAGGAAAAATATATGCATGCTTTGTAGACTTGTGCAAAGCTTTTGATTCGCTGTGGCATAATGGACTTATGTATAAGCTGATGACCAATGGCATTGGTGTAAAAATTTTAAACATTGTAAATAATATGTATAATGGTTGTCTATCAGCTGTAAAAATTCAAAATAAAATTTCACCCTATTTTAATTTAGAGACGGGGGCAAAACAATAGTTTGAGCCCTTCCTTGTTTAACTGTTTTATAAATGACTTGCATGATATCTTTGATAGTACATGTACCCCCCTTGTCCTAGAAAAATCTAAAGTGGCTAGTCTCAGTTTTGCTGATGATCTTGTTATTCTTTCAGAAACTATGGAGAGACTTCAAAACTCCCTCAATAAGCTGGAAAAGTATTGCTTTGACTAGCAGCTTACAGTCAATACAAAAAAAAACAAAGGTGGTGGTTTTTCAAAGTACCCCAAACTTTTACTACAAAAATGTTCTCTTATCTGAGCCAAAGAATACAATTTTCTTGGCAATGTCATTGATTCTAAAGGTAGTTTTAAAAAAGCTACTCAGGAATTGAGCAAGAAAGCACTGAAAGTCTTATTTTCACTGAAAATAGATTTATGAATTTTAGCTCCAGTCTAGTAAATCTGTCATGTAAACTATTTGATATACTTATAAGATCTATTTTAACATACAATAGTGAAATTTGGTTAATGGATGACTATTTTTATGAAAAGATACACAATAAATTTTGTAAATATATTTTAGGTTTAAAAAAGACTGCATGCAATATATCAGCTAAGTCTGAATTAGGAAGATTTCCTATAACAGAATTTATCAAAACCCAAGCAATACTTTATTTCTTTAGATTACAAACAGAACCATTAAACCCTCTGCTTAAAGAGGCACTTTCCATCTGCAAGTCTATTGACTCAGATGGAATCTATACTTGGTATAGTTTTATAAAAAAAATATTTTTAAACAATTTGATCTTGAAATTTCAGATTTCGAAGATTTTACCAGGCCATTTACTTTTATTAAACAATCACTGAGAAAAACAAATTAAGAAAGTAATTCATGACTCATATAATAAAAAAATATTAGAAAAAATTTCATCATACAACGACGCCTTTAAATTATATTTGTACAGTAAATTAAAATCAGAGTTTAAGCTAGAAAGTTATTTACTATTTTTCTCTTACTTCAGACCAAGACAATTATTTTCAAAATTAAGAGTCAGTGATCATAATTTAGAAATTGAAACAGCGCGATATAAAAATATAATAAGAGAAGAAAGTATATGGAAAAAATGTGATTTAAATGAAATAGGAGATGAATTCCACTTTTTCTTAAAATGTACAGCTTATCATTTTCTGAGAAACAATTTATTTGACAAAATAGTATTATATAAGCCTGACTTTCTTGAAAAAGAACCATTAAAATTTTTTGGGGGTTAAATTCTAACTCTGAACTTTTGACAGAAATAGGAGACTTTATAAAGCAATCTACAGAATTGCAAAAATGAGGTCCTTGTTGGTCAAAGTAATAACAGTATTAATAACAAGAGGCTCCCAGGAGCCTGAATCGCTCACCTGGTCCTTAAGCTTTAAGGGAGTCTTTCATGAGCTATTACCCCTATAATGGATCATCTGACAACTTCGACCCAATTCAGACTTTTGTAGAGCTCAATGAGCTGATTGTTTAAGCAAACAACAGCTTTTCTCTATCGACAATAGTTTTCATTCTATAGGGCAAAAACAAGAGAAAACGCTATTTTTGACATTTAAAGGGTCATCTATAAGGCATCAACAGTTATTTTGACATTTAAGGGACAAAACTTTAACTCCTAAAGGGCTCATTTAAACATTTTGCAAACTAAGGGAAATGCTGTGAAAATGGTCAATTTTGATGTTCTAAGGGGAATAACTCCTAAAAGGAATGATCATACAACTTAATAAGTACAAATTTAAAAAATTTAAAAAAAAAAATCAAGAAAAAGGGCAATAACTCCTACATGGGCGGTTACATCTTCTTCAAAATTTCAAAGCAGGTAGATCTTGAGGTGTTGAACACTTTAGCTTCCCATCAGAATTTTGATATCTGTCACCATTTTTGAGTTATTTGCAAAAAAATGCAATTTACCCCTATGTTCTATTTTTAGCCATGGCAGCCATGTTTTTTTACAAATCAAAAATCCAAACGATAGTTTAGTAGCACTCATGCCAAGGAACAACTACACTAAGTTTGGTTGCAATTAAACTTATGGTGTAAGAGGAGTTAACGATTTTATTACAATGAATAAAGACTGCAAAAATGGTCAATTTTGACGATCTAAGAGGAATAACTCCTAAAAGGAACGAACCTACAACTTCGATCCTGTTACAAATTTTGTAGATCTTTGTGTGCCTAACAATATGAAATTTAAATTTTTCAAATTTCCTTTATAGTATCCAAGATATTGAGCTTAATAAGTGCAAAATTTGGAAAAAATGCAGAAAAGGGGCAATAACTCCTACATGGGTCGTTGGATCTTCTTCAAAATTTCAGGGCAGGTAGATCTTGAGGTGCTGAACACTTTTACCCTGTGCCAGAATTTTGATATCTGTTATGGTTTTTGAGTTATTTGCAAAAAACTGCAATTGACCCCTATGTTCTATTTTTAGCAATGGCAGCCATGTTGTTTGGCCAGCCGACTAAAAAAACACAATTTTGAAAGTAGATATCCAAGTGATGAATCAACCCAAGTTTGGTTCCATTTGGCTCAGTAGTTTCAGAGGAGAAGATCTTTGAAAAAAGTTTACGACGGACGGACGGACGGACGACGGACGCAAAGTGATGGCAAAAGCTCACCCTGGCATAGCCAGGTGAGCTAATAAAAGGTGATTTATCATATATTTTATATCATAAATTCTGAATTTGTGATTTTATATGTTTGTTTGTTTGTTTGTTTTCTTGTTCATGTATTTGCTTCACCCACATGGGTGTAATTTTGCAAATAAAAGAATTATTGTTAAATAAAGATTTCAATGCAGCTATGCATTGATATTGTAGAAAATGTATAAAAAAGTGTTTAAATGATTGGACGGTAAATTAATTCTCAAGTGAAAATAGTCAGATTAGCGACCTATACATAGGAACTAGCGGGGACATCATATGTAACCTAAGACACAGAAAATGTATGAGTTCACAGGATTTGTATAAAGTGTTGGAGGAACAATGTTGATGTTACTGTCTAGTATTATGTACATTTGTCTGTTCTCATCTCTGACTTTGTGATCTTGGAAAAAGGACCCAAATCTAACGATTTAAATTGGCTATGATTTTTTTACCCCCTTATCGTGGTCATTGAAAATAACTATTCACCTTTGCTTATATTTGCTATAGTATTCTGACTTTCTTTCACTGAGAAAAGACTCTCTCTTCAAAGAAAGTTTTAAGCCACACGATAATCGAGCCTCGCCACTTCCAACCCATGCGTTACAATACGTAAAATGCCATTCTTCCTCAGCTTTACGTTGTATGCATCTTTGTAATCTGATTTCCCCAGCATGCAATAGGAGCCCTCCCCTTCCTTTCATTTAAAGTTGAATCCCCATATTATTCTTATTATCCGGTTTTAATATACTTTGGTATTTCAACCTCCCCATTACAGAAGTATTTAAATTTGTATGTTTTTTTAGTTGGGGTTTTACACCGTGTTCAGCACATTTGGCTATTTCGTGACGGCCAGTTTTTTATTGGTGGGGGAAGCTGGAGTTCCCGAAGAGTACCACAACCTTCGGTAGGAAAATTGGCAATCTTTGTGGGAGTCGAATACACCCCGCCACAGGTGAGATTCGAACTCACAACCCCAGTGTTGACATGTTAGTGGTCATAAGTAGTCGTGACCAACTACCTAGACCACTCGGCCACCGACGACTCCCTCCCCCCAAGAAGAAAACCAGTTTAACATGGACTATGATATCCCACCATAGATTATGGAAAAATTACCCCTACAGTTTTGGTGTATAAATAGATGTAACAATAGACGTCTCTGGTGCAATAGCTATATAAACAACCTACAAAGTCATTAAACCAAAAACAAAGCATGAACGCTCATATTTTCTTATTAAACCTTTTAGTTTTTACAATGTAACTAATATTAAAATTGCAGCACCAAAAATATACAATTTATGTCTGAACAACACTGATAATTCACTCATATGCTTCGAGTGATTTTTTTAGGCATTCAAATTTCAAAATTAGTCGTTCTTTAACTATACCTTTTTCATTTGTTTAATAATCAGTCCATTAATTATTGAATGAATCCGTTCAACATTTTGAGCCATACTTTCATCTTTTATTTCATGGGTCCTAAGGTTTAAAATCAAAATTTTAAAATTATTTTGCCCTTCCACATAGATTGAAAAAATAAAAGAAATAACAAGTTTAAATCAGCGCTAAAATTCACTATTTCGAAATATGACCCCTTTGTGCCTCAAGATTTGAAAAGCAAAGTTCTAAACATTATAGCACATCAATATACTATGTACTACAATGCTTTAAAAAATATAAATAATAAATAGAAAAATGAAAGAGAATTTTAGTACAAAAAAGTAAAATTTCACTTAAAATGAAGTGTAAATTTATTTTTCCCTAGTTTAAAACATCAACATCTGAAGAATTAAAATATTTAATTTATTGTGATATATTACAAAACTATCTTTTTGAGATGATGTAATTATAAACTCAATAAATAATAAAATATCACCTACTTAATCAGGAATTTAATATATTTTATAAATTTAATACATCAAATTATCAAGACTTCAATTATTAAAAAATCTTAAAAATCATCTTTTTGAAATATATACATGTAGAAACGGCAGAGTTGTTCTAAAATTATTTGTAAATCCTGTAATTCTGACCAATAACAATTAATTCTACCCTAGGACCATTCTGGATGGTTCAATCCTGGAACCACTAATGAAAGTTCTATCATAGAACCATTCTGGACTGTTCTACCATAGAACCATTCTTGACTGTTCTACCATAGAACCATTCTTGACGGTTCTGCCCTACAACTAGTTATGATGGTTCTACCGTAGAACCGTTCTGGAATGGGCGGATAAGTTGAGACATTAGAAATCATCTCAACTGTATATGTTGTATGACAACACTGAAAATAATTGAAATGCATAATCTGATAAATGAAAGAGAATATTAGGTCACAAGCTTAAAATTTACAATTTTTGACATTCAAATTTATTGTGCATCTGGCGATGGTTTGCTATAAAAAGAAATTAAATCCGTTAACCCTAAAATGGATAAATAGTAGATACAATTAGACACTCGGCAGATGGATGGACAGAGGCGGAGAAAAATCGAAGATAGTTCGAAAAGAAAAAGTATGGATAGATAGTTTGAATTTCAAAAGTGAGTTCAAATTTAACACTGATCCAACCTTGGACAACTTTTTGTGATTTTTTTCTGAATTGTTTACATACCATATAAAATTCCTTAAGCACTGTTCTTACAAAAATATTTATAAAAGATTTTTTTTTTTCAGATTATATTGATTTCTGGTTGGACAGTATTCATTTATATGCAAGGGGGGATAATACTGAGGAAAAGGAAAATCTAAGAATTATGGAGCCTCCTGTAATTATAGTTGGAACTCACACTGACGAAGTCAAGGTACAATTGTATATATTTTAGAAATCAATTATAAAGCTGTTTAACTATTCTCCAGTTTATGCACATGCTGTAGACATGAGGCATAAAAAGAAAAAAAACAAGAGGCTCTCAAGAGCCTGAATCACTCACTTGTTATTTTTTGTGTAGATCTTGCACCAGTGATTATTTTTGCTATTTAGTATATACCGTTTTTTGCCTTAATATTGACTTGAACAGCTACAATATAGAATCCTTAACCTAAATATATCTGGATACTATGGACTTTTCCATCGATTGCTTTGGATTTTTAGCTCACCTGGCCAAAGGCCATGTGAGCTATTGCCATCACTTGGCGCACCGTCGTCATCGTCGTCCGTCCGTCGTCGTTGTTAACAATTATACAAAACTCTTCTCCTCTGAAACTGCTTGACTAATTAGAACTAAACTTGGTATGAATGTTCCTTGGGGTACCCTGCATAGAACTGATATGGGGATTTTTGATTCGTCGAAAAACATGGCCGCTGTTACTAAAAATAGAACATAGAGGTCAAACAACAGTTTTTCACAAATATCTCAAAAATCATTAGGTTACGGCAAATTCTGGCAGGTTGAAAGTGTTCAGCATGATGAGAGCTACCCGTGTGCTGATTTTCGTGAAAATCTGTCAACTGATGTTAGAGTTATTGCCCTTTTTTGACATTTTTGGCTTTTTTTATGTTATTATTTCAAAAATCTTCTTCTCTGAAACTACTATTCAAAATCAAATGAAACTTGGTAAGATTGTTCCTTGGGGTACCCTGCATAGAACTGGTGTGGGGATTTTTGATTCGTCGAAAAACATGGCCGCTGTTACTAAAAATATAACATAAGGGTTTCGCAAATATCTCAAAAATCATTAGGTTACGGCAAATTCTGGCAGGTTGAAAGTGTTCAGCATGATAAGAGCTACCTGTGTGCTGATTTTCAAGAAAATCTGTCAACTGATGTTAGAGTTATTGTCCTTTTTTTGACATTTTTGGCTTTTTTTTATGTTATTATTTCAAAAATCTTCTTCTCTGAAACTACTATTCAAAATCAAATGAAACTTGGTAAGATTGTTCCTTCGGGTATCCTACAAAAAGTTAATGCTTGGATTTTTGATTGGTCGAAAAACATGTCCGCCCTTACTAAAAATAGAACATAGGGGTCAAAATGCTGTTTTTTGCTATTTTTTCCTGAATTATAGAAAAAAAATGAAGATGAAAGCTACTTTCAAGGTAAACATGGTATCCCGAGTTGAATGGTGATGATGAAAGTTTGTTTTGGACAGCCATTTTTAAAACTTGCTCAGATTTCAACAATATTTGGTTTTTAAAGTAAACATGGTATCCTTAGTGAATGGTGATGATGAGATTTTTTGTATGGAGCATCTATGGAAGGTCCTTTAGGAAATTTGCATAAATCTTCCCGGTCCGTGAAACAAAATGGCCGTCATGAGCATTTACATGTTCTGATTGGTCGAAATTTAAAAGTTCTTCTCCTCTGAAACCGTAAAGCCAAATGAACTGATTTTTGGTACGGATGATCTATGGAAGGTCCTTTACAAAGTTTGCATAAATCAGCCTGGTCCGTGAAACAAAATGGCTGCCATGAGCATTTACATGTTCTGATTGGTCAAAATGTAAAACTTCTTCTCCTTACAAACCGTTAAGCCAAATGAACTGATTTTTGATATAGAACATCTATGGAAGGTCCTTTACAAAATTTGCATAAATCAGCCTGGTCCGTGAAACAAAATGGCTGCCATGAGCATTTACATGTTCTGATTGGTCAAAATTTTAAACTTCTTCTCCTCTGAAACCTTAAAGCCAAATGAACTGATTTTTGGTATGGAACATCTATGGAAGGTCCTTTAGGAAGTTTGCTTAAATATTCCTGGTCCGTGAAACAAAATGGCCGTCATGAGCATTTACATGTTCTGATTGGTCGAAATTTAAAAGTTCTTCTCCTTTGAAACCGTAAAGCCAAATGAACTGATTTTTGGTATGGAACATCTATGGAAGGTCCTTTACAAACTTTGCATAAATCTTTCTAGTCCGTGAAACAAAATTGCCACCAGAAACCTTTATATCTTCTGATCGGTCAAAATTTAAAACTTCTCCTCTGAAACCGTTTGGAACTTATACTTGGTATGAAGCATTTATAGAAGATCATTTACAAAGTTTCCAGAAATCAATCTAGTCTGTCAAATCAAAAGTTTGTGACTGCCAGGTGAGCGATACAGGCTCAGCCCACTGAGCCTCTTGTTTCAATGACCTTGGCCCTTGAGCCTCAATATTGACTTGTCCAGCTGTATTGTAGGGTCCCGAATCTAAATATATATGGTTGTTGGGGACTTTTTCATCTATTGCTATATACTTTTGCTTTTTGGTTCTCTTTTAGAAATATATCCGATGACCTTGACTGTCAACCAAGATGACTGCCACAGCTGAAATTAGTTTAACATAGAATCCTATAGAAAAACCAGCCAAATTGACACTTAAATTTTTAGGTCTGCTCAAGGTGTAACGTTAAATCCAGGTGAGCTCTACAGGCTCTTAAGAGCCTCTAGTTGTATTAAGTCAATTCATTTTTTTGAAACAGGACAATCTGAAGAAAAAAAAGGAAGATTTCAAGACAGATATAAGGAACCTTGTACAACATCAAGAAAAACGGAGGCATATATTTGCCCAGAATTTCCTTTCAAATAAGGAGTCATCCGATGAAGAAATGAATGAACTGAGACAAAAAATATTTCAGGTTGCTCAAAGAATGACAGTATGGAACAAGATGACACCTCTACGTTGGATTCCTTTGGAGAGAACAATACATCTGCTGAAACCTGATATTAACATTTTAGAATTTAATGTAATGCTAAAATATTCCAGTATTTCTAATGTAAATGACGAGAAAGAAGTTTTGGAATTCTTGAAATATCAGAATGACCTTGGTCATATGATATTTTATGAAGAGTTGAAAGACTTCATCATACTGAATCCAACATGGCTTATAGATGTTTTCAAATGTTTAGTCTCCGAAAAGATTGATGATGAGATAGAAAATTCTGATGACTGGAGACAGCTGACAGAAACTGGAGAAGTCCGTCCACATTTATTACAACAACTGTGGAAAAAGGATCCAAATCTAAAGATGTCTGAACAACAAACAAGTTACATTTTGAAATTAATGGAAAAGTTTAACATTATGATAAGACCACAGGGACTAAATGAAACGGAAAATGAAAGATCGTATTACATTCCATTCATGATCAAAAGAAAAATCCCAAAGACCAGAATTGAAAATATTTGTGGATTAAATGAAGAACATACAAACACGCCCTGGTTAATTCTAGAGTTTTCATTTCTTCCCATTGCATTTTTCAATTATATATTCTTTGAATTTATAAGAAATTATTCTGTTTGCAATGAACAAAACTCAAACAATCTTGCATTTTATCATGGAATTGGAGTTTTTTATCCAGATACGAACAGCACCGACAAAAAACTATTTCTTTGTTTTGCAAGAAACTGTGTCGCAGTTCAGATTCATTATTTAAGCCCGGGTGTTGAGAATATATGCCTGCGAATTAGTGATGAATTGAAAACTATTATTGAAAATATCAGAAACATGTATCGTGTACAGCTTCAGTATGATGTGAAAGGGAAATGTTGCCATGGTGACTACAAAAACAGAAAAGGTAGAGTTGAAGAAAGAAGTCTGAAAAATGAAAAATATCATTGTGAAGAGCATGATTCGATGCATTTATCACAAGATTTGCTGAAGACTTGGTTTCAGAAAGAACAAAATGACGTAAGTTTAAATTACACATATCAATCTGTAAATAAATCTAAAAAATTGAAAATGTTAATTCATTCATAAGCTATACGTTTGCAAACTTTAAAATTCTTAATATTCTTCAGTATAATGTGAAAGGGAAATGTTGCCATGGTAAATTGAAGACCCCAAAAATTAGAGTTGAAAGAAGAAATCTAAAAACTGAAAAATATAATTGTGAAGACAATGATGGGATGCATTGATCACAAAATGTTCTAAATTACACATATCGATCTGTAAAGAAATCTCAAAATTTTGAAATGTTAATTCATTCATAAGCTATACTTTTGCGAACCTTAATATTCTTAATATTCTCTTGTACATGTAGTAGCGCTGCAGTACAGTTTAGTACAATTTCTGAAATTCAAGAGAAGTGATAGACGTGCAACAGTCATAAAACACCTTGTTGACCTAATATTCAATCTGACACCTACAAACTTAGTGAACCTGCCTTAAGGTGAAGGCAAAGTAATTGAAGGTATCCTACAGTTTTCTAATTTTTTGGCAATATGTGAAGCTAGTCGAAATACATTGGAATATGAAATAAAAAATGGGGGTACCCATACTTCTTTCTTTGCTATAACCCTTTGAAAATGCGTTCTGAAATCAACTTTTAACATAGGATATATAGGGACAACATCAATTTTTCGACAATTTGCTCGAAAAGTCTATAAAAACCATTGATGTTAATCCTACAGTTTCTTGAAAAACTAAAATTACATTGCTTCATCCACCAGCTTTCTGATAATATAAAAATATTTGGGGGTCCCCATGCTTGATTTCGTTGTATCTGCTGCTGAAGATACAATCAAGCTACTAATTTTGGTGATTTTTTCAGGCAACGTCATGACGTCCAGCGTTTGATAACGTTTATGTATTGCAGATAATAATTATAGGACAAACAACAAACCTTTTTCTTTCATCTGATGTTGTTTTTTTAATTTTAATGTTTTTAATTTTTTTGTTAATTTTTATTTATTTATTTATTCATTGATCATTTTATGAGTTGCAGATTTTAAGGGTCGTCAAGTTGGTTACTTATTCGTTACTTATTCCTTATTCGTTACTCATTCCTTATTTCGTTACTCATTCCTTATTCGTTACTTATTCCTTATTCGTTACTTATTCCTTATTCCTTATTCGTTACTTATTCCTTTTATTTATTATTTGTTGAATGACAATGTTTGATTTTCATGTTGTTGATTAATGATTTGTATTGCAACTGTATCCTTACAGTACAGTAACATATTGAACAGATATATCATGTTAAGGAGGGGTATTTGCGAAAAATACCAGTCGAGAGAATGTTAAATTTCGCAAGCCGTAAGGCGAGGGAAATTCATTCTCAAGACTGGTATTTTTCGCAAATACCCCTCAAGAACATGCTATATCTGTTTAATTACACCGAATGTTAACGTACAAAACGCATTGATGATCGTGACATTACAAGCATCCAGTCGGATAGAGTATTTATTTTGCAAATACCACGGCAGAGCGGGTAAAAAAGGCATATCCTTTTTGCATATACCCCGGCGCTGTTTAAAAATGAACGATATTCATTTGATAAAAGTAAATTGGTGAAAAATACACTGGCTATCAACCAATCAAAACCCAGGATTCTTACATAAGGTGTAATTATAAAATAAATCACAGTGCGTCAAGTGGACCAATTGTAACTCCACGTAAGTTGAAAACAACATTTTTTATTTCAAAGTTGTTAAAAAAATAACAATCCAAATATTAGATATAGTAAATTTATGCTATGCTGTATACGACGCATTTCAAGGAGTTAACTCTTGTCAGCAGCATTAAAACCGAAACATTTGGAAGACCAAAAACCAAACTTATTTTAAACAAGTTTAGAGGGTATTCTCGTTATCACAAAATAAAAACTTCTAACAAAAAAATTCTTGCATGCGAGAGATAAGCAGGAGTGTAAAGATCCGTAATGATAATTAACGACGGAAACATTTTTCACAGAGTGCGGGAGCTGATTATGCGCAATAAGGTTTTGGAATTCCAAATTTTTATACGACCGCAAAATTTTTGCGGTCGTATATTGGTATGACGTTGGCGTCGTCGTCGTCATCGTCCAAAGACATTTGGTTTTCGCACTATAACTTTAGTATAAGTTAATAGAAATCTATGAACTTTAAACACAAGGTTTATGACCACAAAAGGAAGGTTGGGATTGATTTTGGGAGTTTTGGTCCCAACGGTTTAAGAATTAGGTTCCAAAAAAGGGCCCAATAAGCATTTTTCTTGGTTTTCACACAATAATTCTAGTATAAGTAAATAGAAATCTATGAAATTTTAACACAAGGTTTATGACCACAAAAGGAAGGTTGGGAGTTTTGGTCCCAACAGTTTAGGAATAAGGGGCTAAAAAAGGGTCCAAATAAGCATTTTTCTTGGTTTTTGCACAATAACTTTAGTATAAGTAAATAGAAATCTATGAAATTTAAACACAAGGTTTATGACCACAAAAGGAAGGTTGGAATTGATTTTGGGAGTTTTGGTCCCAACAGTTTAGGAATTAGGTCCAAAATTAAACTTTGTTTGATTTCATCGAAAATTGAACTATTGGGGTTCTTTGATATGCCAAATCTAACCGTGTATTTAGATTCTTAATTTTTGGTCCCGTTTTCAAATTGGTCTACATTAAGGTCCAAAGGGTCCAAAATTAAACTTAGTTTGATTTTAACAAAAATTGAATTCTTGGGGTTCTTTGATATGCTGAATCTAAACATGTACTTAGTTTTTTGATTATGGGCCCAGTTTTCAAGTTGGTCCAAATCGGGGTCCAAACTTGGGGTTCTTTGATATGCTGAATCTAAACATGTATTTAGATTTTTGATTATGGGCCCAGTATTAAGTTGGTACAAATCAGGGTCCAAAATCACTCTTTGTTTGATTTTAACAAAAATTTAATATATGGGGTTCTTTGGTATCCTGAATCTAACTATGTATTTAGATTTTTGGATTTTGGGCCTTGTGTTTAAATTTATCCACATTGAGGTCCTTAACGTTCAAAATGAAACTTTGTTTGATTTCATTAAAAATTGAATTATGGGGGTTCTTTGATACAACTGTTCAGGGTTTGACCTCTGCGGTCGTTTCAAGCTGCGCCTAGCGGAGCATTTTATTTTTTCTTAAGATAAAATTTTAGTAATTATGATCTTTTTCTGTTTCGGCCCTTTTTGGTCCCTCCCACCCCATTTAAAAAAATTGGAATTCCAAAACCTTATTGCGCATGTGCAGTTGGTAAGCAACAATAAAAATGATTTAAATTCAAAAATTAAATAGGAGTTAGCATCACAAGGCTCTTTGTCTATTTTGGCCCTTTTTGGTCCCTCCCAGACACCTTTTAGAAATTTGGAATTGCAAAACCTCTTGCGCATCTGCAGTTAGCAAGCAACCATATGACAGTTATTTTAGTAATTATGCCTTTTTTCCGTTTCTGACATTTTTGGTCCCTCCCATCCCCTTTTAAAAAATTTGAAATTCCAAAACCTTATTGTGCATCTACAGTTGGTAAGAAACAATATGGCAACAATAAAAATAGTTTAAATTCAGAAATTAAAGAGGAGTTCACACCTCGCTCTTTGTATAATTTGGCCCTTTTTGGTCCCTCCCAGGCCCTCTTTTAAAAATTTGGAATTCCAAAACCTTATTGCGATTCTACAGTTAGTAAGCAACAATATGGCACAAAAAACATTGGTAAAAATTCAAAAGTGAAGGAGGAGTTTGTGTCGCAAGAAAGTGTGATGGACAGACGGACGGATTGACAACCACAACGACAATATACCCGAACATTCATTCGAAAGTGAAGGTATATCTACTGATACTTAGGCCAATGAAAATTAATCAATAGATTTTCATCCCACCCACCCCTAAAAAGTCAGCCTACCATAAATTTATTGTTATTTTTAAGACAAACATCTTTTTGGTCAACTCACTGTTGACATTTCATGCTTTTTGCGGTGAAAAACAGACCATGAATCTAGTTTTTATTGAACATCTCTCAGACATAGCATGTTTAGAATTAGGACACATGTACAAAGTACAGAACATACAAGGAAATGAACAGGAAAGATATATAAAAAGAAAGTATAATGTGATATTACAATGTACGATTAAGTATGGCAAGCCGTTTTACTATTTATTCTTACTTCAAGATATCTCATATAATATATAAGATATCTCATATAATATATAAGATATCTTATATAATCTAGTTTTTATAAGATATCTTATAAAGTATATAAGATATCTCATAAAGTTTATAAGATATCTTATAAATATTTTTTATATAAGATATCTTATATACTTTATAAGATATCTCATATAATTTATAAGATATCTTATATAGTTTATAAGATATCTCATATAGTTTATAAGATATCTTATATAATATATAAGATATCTTATAAAGAAAATTATATGAGATATCTTATAAATTATATCTATGTAAGATATCTTATAAAGTATATAAAGTATATAAGATATCTCATATAATATATAAGATATCTTATATAATCTAGTTTTTATAAGATATCTTATAAACTTTATAAGATATCTTATAAACTTTATAAGATATCTTATATACTTTATAAGATATATTCTAAAGTTTATAAGATATCTTATAAAGTATATAAGATATCTCATAAAGTATATAAGATATCTTATAAAGTTTATAAGATATGTTATAAATATTTTTTATATAAGATATCTTATATACTTTATAAGATATCTCATATAATTTATAAGATATCTTATATAGTTTATAAGATATCTCATATAGTTTATAAGATATCTTATATAATATATAAGATATCTTATAAAGAAAATTATATGAGATATCTTATAAACTATATAAGATATCTTATAAACTATATAGGTTTGGTTGGTTGGGGTTTAACGCCGTTTTCAGCACATTTGGCTATTTCGCGGCGGCCAGTTGTTATTGGTGGAGGAAGCCGGAGTACCCGGAGAGAACCACCGACCTTCGGTAGGAAAATTGCGTTCCTTGTCAATTAAGATCAGAGTCGAACACACCCCGCCACAGGTGAGATTCGAACTCACAACCCCAGCGTTGATAGGTTAGTGATCATTAGTAGTTATGACGAACTACCTAGACCACTCGGCCACCGAGGCCCCTATAAACTATATAAGATATCTTATAAACTATATGAGATATCTGATAAAGTTTATTAGATATCTTAAAGTTAGAATAAATAGTAAAACGTCTTGTCATTATTAAGCCCTGTTATCCTTAAAACACGAGGCTATGGGATGTCACATTATGGAAAAAAAGTTTGTTTCAAATTTCTCTAATGCTATCATCTGGAAAAACAAACAGAGATACAATACATCTCCACTAGTCATATTGGACATTGTACAAGTTTGATGATGTCTGCATATGTTTGACCATCTACCAGTTTTAATTGTAATTCTCAAATTAGAAGAACGCAATTTGATTATCTAAATTCTATTATTTTTGTAACTTTATTAAATATTTTTCAAAAGAAAAATCTTTTTGAATATAGCATAAATTGAAAGAGGTATTCAGGTTTGAATTAACAAATTTTTAAAAATGTCTAAAACCTTATTGCAAATATACATACATAGTATGATTATACTGTATAGAAATATAATGCATAAATGAAAATAAAAGAAGAGTTTATGACACAAGCTTAAATTCTTAACCTCAAAGTACAATGCATGTGGGCTCCAAGTTTTGGAAGACAAAACTATAAAACCTTGTTCTGCATTTACACACTATATATGATAATACTGTAAAGAAATAAAATGCATAAAACTAACAATGATAGAGGAGTTTATGATGCTATGCAAAATTTCTGTGGAGAACACTGACCTGGTTTTTACCTAAACAATATTGGACTCTGATGCCTATTTATGTTTGTGTCAGACACAGACATATAGTTTATTTTGGGGAAAAGTTTAAGTTTAAACTTAAAAAATCATAAATGCAGATAAGCTACAATACTTTTAGTTTAGAACAGGCGATTTCAACAAACCTTCAATATATTATTAAACACTATGAGACTCTAAACCCTGTTCATTTTGGCGTCAATCAATTGCATTATTTGTGTAGTCGCAGAAATTCATTTTTTTTTTAATAAAAACCTATAGATTTGGAGAATTTACTTTTATAAAGCGAGATCTCCTGACACCTTTTGCTGGATTACAATATTTCATAGACAATCGTGTAGGTCTGTTGTACATGTGAAATGCTGAATGACACAATTTTAATCCAGTTTTTTTTGTAAATAACATTTATTTAAGTTTTGAGAAAAGTGAGTTGCAGCCACATATTTATATTTAAGTAATCAACTATAAAAAAATCATATTTTGGAGCAATTGAATTTCAGCCATTGCAATCAGGGAAAACTCTGAGACATTTAAATTTTGGGAAAAGTATTCAGGAACAATACATTAAATTAATCAATTGTGAAATATCTGTTCTTTTGCTAAGGGAATTTCAATGATTACAAATCTTTGGTAAATACATGTATCCTGACAGGCCCTTTAAGGAAAATTACCTGACAAACATATATTAATGTCATTAACTGTTTGCAAATAGCAATTGTTTGACATAATTGCAATTTCATCTTTGGTGTAATACATATTATTGTTGTCAAGGTTATATTCTTTAATAATCTATAAGAATTTTATTGTAACTCGGATTTTGCATCCATGACATTTTTTTGAAATGACCCTGCAGCAATAACCGAAGCTTGTGAAGCCATAGTAGACCGTAGGTATAAGCATGTTCATTTTGTGATTTTATGGGAAATTCAATTAGTTGTACTGTTTTTAAGTTATTTTCAGTTATTTCGACTATGCTGGTTTATAAAAATCAGTAGAGAAATTTCAAAGTTCTCTTAAACCACAAGGCCATTTTTGAAATGTTATTTGAATGTTCCTCTTTCCAAACTAACTATAATAAAAATCAGTAAAAATTTTTAGTATCTGCAGATTATTTCCTTAAATCATCTACCGTACTTAGAAACTTGGGACTAAATTAAATCAATCCTTTATGGAAATGGCTAAGAATTGTCTTATTTTATGGAATAGTGTATAGGCATCTTACCCTTTCCATAGGATATATTTTGGGTTCTGCACTCTGTCTGTCCACTTACAAGGTTACGATATCAATCTGTCCATGGAATGAAATGAACTGTTTTTGTCCAAGCCCTATATATGGGGAAGCTTGTAATTGGAAATCTGGACAGTTTTGGAAGGCAAAATCTCCTACAGTGTTCATTAAAATGAAACAAAACTTTACATAATTACTTCCCACCATATGTTTCTCAGGAAAACTACCAGTGACATTGAACTCTGGTTGAGCTAAACAGTCAAGCCATTTAAAATCTACGTTTGTAGCGATGGTTCAGAACGGTTATCTGATGACTGCCACCCGGGGACTGCCAGCTAACTGTGTTGTGAGCTAATCTAAACTTTGTATAATTAAGGAATCCGATGTGGAAATTTAGTATAATTCAGGAATAGATTTGAAAATATGTATATTACAAATATTCTTGTCAGAAACTTATGCGCCATTAAAGACCTAGTTTAAAAAAAAACAATCTTTTAATATATAACCCACTAATAAATGTTACTCCTACAATCTAACGATTGTCCGCAATCTCTGTTCAGGATCAGACTAAGCTGGTGGTCCTCTTTCAGAATTATGTGGAGACACCACGCCCTCCTCAATAAAAAGTATGACAAAATACCGAAATAAATTAAATTTGTGAAATTTTACGTATCATGTAATTATATTTAAATTGAAACATTCTGCTCAACAGATATGGCTAAATGTCTTCCAGGATTGGGTTTCTGTACCAGTTATAGCTTTCGGGTTATTAGTTTGTACAAAGACATATTACTCACCTACTTATGTAATGAAAGTTACATTCAAATGCAATTGATTATTTCAGGATTATACAACACCAGTTTCAAGAGATCCAGAGCAAGGTACTGTATATGTTATTATATGTCTGCTCATGATAATTCTGGGTATAGAGGTTTTCCTTGTTTGTTCTTCCATCACGTAATATTTTTGGTCACAAAATCTCGGCAGTTATAAGCTGCGACTAATTCATAGTTATTCGGTGATATGGTGTATAACACTTTTTCGGTGGCCTCTCAGCAATTTTTATTATTTAGATCTTAGACAAGTTTCTTTCATTTTGTTAATACCTATTACGATTCCTCTACTTCTGTTGGTATACATCAACCAAATTAAACATCCAATATCATGGTTTTTTTTAAGTAAATGATTGCAATGAATAAAGAGCATGGATGCAGTGGCCAATATAAATAAAAGATAAAGCTTTTGTTATGATATGAAAATTGCATGATTTTAGAAGACTTGCGTATTTATTACCATTCGAATATATCTAAGCTTCTATTTTTAAACAACACTAGACATTGAACCCGCGCGAGCGCGGGAAAATAAGCATTTTTTTGTGGTGGCCATATTGACTTTAAAAAGTTTTTGCGGCCATGGCATTCGTGGAACAGTAACTCAATGTGGATGTTGTGGCAGGCTTCCCATAAACTTTCCTGTCAAGTAGGTGGTGTCAGCAGATAGTTTCATGTCTATATATGCTGTAGTATTCCAGAAATGGATGTTAATGCAAAATTTAACCAAAGTCAATGAAGCGTGAAATGTAGGTCAACGTGACCTAATTGTCATATGGTTGTTTGTTACTACCGAAGATGTATCCACTGATGAAGTAGACTGTATGCCACGTAGAATTACCAAAAATGGACCTTAAGGTTCCATCATAGTCAAAATCTATGACGAAAATACAACCACTTAAATTGTCAATATGTTTATGTTACAATTAATTCTGAACTGGAACTTGATGAAAAGCTTTCATTAAATACACATTTCATAATGCATTACCTTTTTCATTCAGAATAAATATGAAAAAGAATATGAATAAACATTTCCTTAGTGACGGATGAATTTTTCAAAAGATGCCGTGAGTTAAGTAGAGCATATTTTTGGAAAATAATTGTTCCAATTGTTCATTGTCATCATGGGCAGGGCAAGCGAGGCTTAATTTCACAAATAAATCCAATAGACGATAAAAGCATTTTTAATGTGTGGCTGAGTGTGCCGTCCACGTTTATAAAGATGTCCGAGATAAATTTCGTCATTAATGATAAAGTAGACCATTTGTTAAAAATATTTTTATCTAGAGCTTACAGGGAATTGTACGGTAGAGCTATATTTAGACAGGTCACATGACAAATAATGTAAAAAATGGATAATGGCTGGTTTTATCACTTTGTGCAAAGTAAACATCCGAGCAATCCAAAAAACAACTAAGTTAGGAATTCCTCTGAATTTTGCCTTACTTTTTCATAATCTTCAAAGTTCATAAACTTTACAGTTAGGAGAAATTGCGTTATTGTAGAAAAAAACAATCCTGAATACATGAAGCGGAAACATCCCACTCGAAGGAGAATGTTTTTAATTTGTTTTATTCTTCTTCCGTAATTTCAAACAAAAATACATTTAAAATATGTGCATAATTGTTTATTTAAATCAATGTGTTAAAATGATGCATTCGAGAACCTTCTAAGGGATATGTTGGGAGAATTCATACCGGAAAAGTCCATGCAAATTCCATTTGCACATAAACAAAACTGCAGTTTAAAATGTATAAATGCAGATTGTCAAATCCGATAGTAACCTTTATAATCTGAACCATACATCGTTTATTTTGAACCACGCGTTTTGCCGCCTATTCGGCTAATTCGTAAATTTAGTATTATAGATAAGTAACAACTGTTTATAATAGATGTAACACTTTTGCATACTTGTAATGTTTTCAAGAAAAGGTGGGTCTAATACAAAACGTTCCAAAAATATGGTTTAAAATGTAGGACAGGCGGTTGGTTGGGCAGTTAAAGACAGTTGCAGAAGCTTCTCTGTGTTACTTCAATAACTATTGAAAATTTTTTTTTTCATAATTGCATAAGTTACCAAATGAAAGTGAAGTTTAATTTTGAGGATAACCACTGTTGTAAAAAATGGAAATCCGAAAGAAAAAACTCATCTTTCTTAATATGAAAACTTTTGGATTGTTATTACTAAAATTAATACTCCTATTATAGAAAATAATTTTTCATTATTTGTAAATTACAAAATTTGGTTTTGTGGTTGAATTGAATATTAAGATTTTTAATAAAACTAAATAATTTTAATATTTGACGAAAAGTTCTTTCATTTAGAAATGAAGGTCATAATAACTGCAATATAATTATTACTTTGGGAAAAAATTGTGGGCACAAAAACTAAAAAAATGAATAAGTTAAATATATGAAATATAAAAAAATACTAGTAAACATGTTTTGAAAAATAAAAATATGAATGATAATGAGATACGTAAAACCAAATAACAACCTAAAACATTGTAAAAACAAGACAAATTGATAGTCAGAAAAAAATAATCAAGGATCCCATGTGGATTTCTTGCCCCCACCATTAAAAAATGTAGTTAAAAAGGTAGGAATCAGTGTTACCTGGAATCAAATTATAGTACTGATCGGCAAGCCAAAACTCTTCAGAATCCACAATGCATTTTGTATAGTTTTGATAATATTTTAAAAGAAGCAGAAATCTGGGTCTGCACCCGGCTCTATTTTGAACTTTGCATATGTTATTACTTTATGAAAATGTCTGGAATTTGTTAAAATTAAGTCTTATTACTTTAATCCCCATGAAACCGATAATTTCTATCATATATGTAATTCTTTTGATAAAACAATAGAGCTACAATTGGTTTACAGGTACAGGCAAATCTTAAACGAATCATTGTGTTTTGGTTCAATTTACTTTTGGTTTCTCGACCTTCTAGCAAACACTGTTAAAAACAATTTGCACACGTATTTACATATATTGTTTATATTCTATAAATCGAGAGTAAAGGTCTGCCATCATGATCGGAGAAAGGAGAGAAAAAATGTCATTACAATTAAATGGAGATCTATAAAAATCAAAGCAATTGATATACAAATATGATAACACAATTTCCATTCTCCTCATGAATATATGTTTGAAATAATGACGAGAAAATAAACTGGAGACAGGAACAAAATTGATTGATTGATTGTTGCTTATCGTCCAGTTGCAAATATTTCATGCTTCTTCAGGACTAGAACCAGATAAAACAATTCAAACAATTCAAATCGTGATTGTATGGGACACAAAGGAGAACCAGTTTTGACTGCCACTGTAAAAGGATGATGGTTGATTTAGTTTATATATGCTATACAACAGATCATGGTTACTGGTATATGATTTAAGGCAGAAAATATCTCAAAAACATTCGATTCATCAATTAAATGCTATTTAAAAAAAAAACCTGAAAATGTCAGGAGTGTGACATTTTATGTGTGATGAACTATCACTGTTACAGTATAAGACTAACAGGATAATGTGATCTAAGCAACCACACACTGAGATGGGGACGAGATAAACATACTACAAACATACACATCTCAAGGGGGGCTAATTCAAGATTATATATTACGAATTTACGGGATGAGTAGAAAATTCTAGTATGGATTTATGAAATTATTGCAAGTATTGACTCAGCATTTTGTTCATTTCGAGCTACTTTTTCAACATCTTAATCAAATTGATACAGTACCATGCAAATATCTCAATTCCTGTCAAGAATTTTATACTGGAAAAATATTTGAATGAATCAGTACTAATAAAAAGAAGCACTGGGAGCATAATACAATGTAACTAGATCCTAATTGCAGACTATACTGTCATGACTGTGTGCCTCATATACTTCGGCAACTGAATTCTACATGAAATACTCCAGAGCTCACTATTATTCTGTACTCTTAATATAACAATTTGGTATGTCTTAATGGTCAACATGTCAAAAGATTATAAGTGTTATACTTTTTACTCTCATTTTAAAGAAACTTTTGAGATATTCCCAAAAAACCACTTGCAGTATGAAAAAGACACACAGTAGAGCAAAAATCGCATCAAACAAAGAAGATCAATGAATACAAAACACGCAATACTGGATGCAAAGTATCCCTTGTCACTACGTATACGGATTCGAGTGATTTTGTCCTCATAGAATCCAATGTAAACAATCCCTGTAATCAAGATGCTTGAAAGGAAGTTCCTCTGCTTACAAACGCATCGACGATTATTAAAAGTCAATAGGAGTTAGGTAAATGGGGTAAGGGAGATTTTGTTTTCGCACTATTACTTTAGTATAAGTTAATAGAAATCTATAAAATTTAAACACAACGTTTATGACCACAAAAGGAAGGTTGGGATTGATTTTGGGGGTTTTGGTCCCAACAGTTTAAGAAAAAAAAGGGCCCAATAAGCATTTTTCTTGGTTTTCGCGCAATAACTCTAGTATAAGTAAATAGAAATCTATGAAGTTTTAACACAAGGTTTATGACCACAAAAGGAAGGTTGGGATTGTTTTTGGGAGTTTTGGTCCCAACAGTTTAGGAATTAGGGGCTAAAAAAGGGCCCAAATAAGCATTTTTCTTGGTTTTTGCACAATAACTTTAGTATAAGTAAATAGAAATCTATGAAATTTAAACGCAAGGATTATGACCACAAAAGGAAGGTTGGGATTGATTTTGGGAGTTTTGGTCCCAACAGTTTAGGAATTAGGGGCCAAAAGGGTCCAAAATTAAACTTTGTTTGATTTCATCGAAAATTGAACTATTGGGGTTCTTTGATATGCCAATTCTAACCGTGTATTTAGATTCTTAATTTTTGGTCCCGTTTTCAAATTGGTCTACATTAAGGTCCAAAGGGTCCAAAATTAAACTTAGTTTGATTTTAACAAACATCGAATTCTTGGGGTTCTTTGATATGCTGAATCTAAACATGTACATAGTTTTTTTTATTATGGGCCCAGTTTTCAAGTTGGTCCAAATCGGGGTCTAAAATTAAACTTTGTTTGATTTCAACAAAAATTGAATATATGGGGTTCTTCAATATGCTGAATCTAACCATGTATTTAGATTTTTGATATTTGGGCCTGGTTATCAAATTGGTCCACATTGAGGTTTAGAAAATTGAACTTTATTTGATTTCATCAAAATTGAATTCTTGGGGTTCTTTGATATGCTGAATCTAACCATGTATTTAGATTTTGGATATTGGAAAACCACAAAGGGATGGTAAGAATTGTCTTTGGGAGTTATGGCTCAAACCGTTAAGGAATAAGGTGCAAAAAAGGGGGAAAAGGGTTTCCAGGTTAATGGACAATTACTTAAGTACAAAACATAATTTAAAAGGCAGTGTAAGGTTGGTAATTGAAACTCATTTGAATATCTCACCTAAACTGCTTTTAAATTATTTATATTGGAAATTTACCAAAAACTTTATTATTAATAAATTCCATTGGAAATTTGCCAATAACTTTAGTTTAATGAACTTCATTGGAAATTTGCCAATATAAAATGTTGCTGATGAAGCTTTTTTGTTTATCTCACCTAAACTGCTTTTAAATTATGTATATTGGAAATTTGCCAAAAACTTTATTATTAAATTTCTGATTTATATATGAAAGCAAATAATAATGATAAGGCAAGAGATACACACCAAACGTGATGTGTAAATTATTATAATAAGTATTGTGCAATAGCAAGAAATTTTCAATTGCACTGTGAGTGAGTGAGTATTGCACAATAGCAAGAAATCTTCAATTGCACAGTATTGCGCAATAGCAAGAAATCTTCAATTGCACAGTATTGCGCAATAGCAAGAAATTGATATTTGGGCCCGGTTATCAAATTGGTCCACATTGAGGTTTAAAGGGTCCAAAATTGAACTTCATTTGATTTCATCAAAAATTGAATCATCAAAAATTGAACTATTGGGGTTCTTTGATATGCCGAATCTAACCGTGTATGTAGATTCTTAATTTTTGGTCCCGTTTTCAAATTGGTCTACATTAAGGTCCTGTTTTTGAATTGGCTTGGGCCGTTGCACGTTGGATATAATACTAAGAAATAGTATCACAGAAAATTATGGTTTTTTAATTCTTTCGAAAAAAAAAACATAAATATTTTATCGTATCAAACACTGATGAAAATAAAAACAAAAAGAAAAATATGAAAACATGTAAAATGATAAAAACATTCTCAAATTCTAGTCAATATTTCAAATATGAAGAACTTAGAGAGCAATCGTTTGATTTTTATGGGGGAGGGCTAGGATCAAATGCTTGATCCTGCCTATTTTGTTCGTCGAAATTTTGGTCCTGGATTTTTTTTTCGACCTAAATTTTTATTTTCATTTAAACAAAAAAATTCTCTAATTGACCCAGGTCCTGCATTTTTTTTCACACCCAAAGTGATCCTGTATTTTTATTTTGCCATGAATCCTGGTCCTGCCTATTTATTTCAAATTTGACCCCCCCCCCCCAATAAAATAAAATGGTTGCTCCCTTATCCATGAATTAATCTTCCTGTTGGTTAAAGTTTTAATTTTGCAACAAAAGTGTTCGCAATTTATTTAAAAAAAACAAAAACAAAAAAAAACAAAAACCACACACAGAAAATATTAGAAAAAAAATCCCTAGATTCTGCTTCAGACTAAATTTATTCGGGTACATGATTTGAACTGGTGACTGGGTTCAAACTTATGCCAATATAATAAGATAATGCGTCGAAATCTACTTTCATAATTTTTCTTGCAATTTGTATAATAAAATAAATTTATAGCGTACACTTGTTTTGAGTATATCTAATTACCTCAGGACATGATTTACACACAGGATATACCTTATGGAGGGGTTGACAAATTTTTTCATATACACAGGTTTGAAGGTGATTAGCTTATCTCAGCATTCTTACAACATGGGTTTATAATTTGTTATATATGCAAGTTCGAATGGAATGATACACTTATAACTATCAAAAATCTTAAAAATACGTATGTATAGAAAAGAATAAATTTAAAACTTTGTCTGAAAATTACATTTTTTACCTTTAAGCAAAATAGGGACAATCCTGCAGTGGCGGATCCAGGCGGAGGTGTAAGGGGCTCACACTTTAAAAAATGTTATATTACCTGTATTTGAAGAACTTCACACTGAAAAATGTCCCTAGACGTTGTATTACTAAGACATATTTGTCATTTTGGGAAGACATTACTACTATCTGAATATTGTGGACCCCCCACCATAGCCTATTATTCCGACTCGCTCCGCTTGGCAAATAAGTTTATGCCTCCTTCTGGAAAACCTGGATCTGCCACTGATTCATGAATATTTGTTTATCACTTTTCAAATTTAATTAAGTTTTAATTTATGACTTCGAGATGATGATTCGCTCAAGACGGAAGTAGACAAAAATTAATGAATACATTTTTCGTAACATAATCTAATTGCAATTTTAAGAATAATATATCTTTATTTTCAATTCTATATAAAATTGCTAATTATGCTGATTACTTGTGTTTAAGATTTTGGAAAACTTACGTCTCTGCTTGCAACATTTTAAAATCTTTTGAGCTGTATTGAATCCATCCCTCAGTCCGGTGGATCATTACATTTTTTGTTCTTTATGTTACACAGTTAAATACATATTATGCCCAAATGAATTTATGCATTATAATGTGTTTTATTTTCATGCAGTCATACATGTATTGAGTACTATTCACTTCAAATGAGTCTTATTTTTTTTGTAAAAAGTACCAAACTTAACTTAGTTTCACTGAGGTTGTGAGTTCGAGTTGCAAGGTCTGCTCGACTCGGAAGAAAATAATACAATAGAAATATCAATATATACGGATATAATTGTAAATTATTCATGCATTGTCAATAAAGCGACGCCTGTGATGTCGCAACCAGTTCAGCGAAAAACTGTCTTTGATCGAGTTTTTTCTGTTGCATATTTATGTTTGGGGGTTCAAATGAAATTATTCAAGAACTGTTTTAACGAGTAAATCTGCAGTTTTATGAAATCGGTAATGGAATTTGAAATTTGACATGTTAATTTGAATAGCTTATCTCACCTGCCTTTGTTTTACTACTATTAAAGAGGAAATGGTACAAGCCGTCAAAATTCAGTATAGACAATGCATGGGCGAGTAAACTGACCTGCGCAAACACTACCTTGGAAATTGCATATGTCACGATGAAACAACCACTCACACGCGAGACACAGCAATTGACAACGTCACGCTGAACTTGTACGAACATCCAATCAAATCATGTTTAACACGCACACCTTCCAGTTCAGTGAATGGATTTAGAAATAGTAAACAATGAAACGTGTACGATAGTAAACAAAATAAATGATCGATATTAGATGCTTTATCAAAATATAATTGTAACATAAAGAAAGAATTTGCATCGTAGTAGGGTGCAAAAATATAAAAATTTATGTCATCAGTGAATCGATGGGAGCACCGAGGGTAATCAAGAGAAATATTTGATATTTTGATTATTTAAAAATTTCTTACCATTTCCAAAACTTATTTCGAGTATTATTCATAATCTTTCTACAAACTATGTGAATAAAATTTTATATTCAGCCAAACAAGACAATTACAATATACGTGTTTTTTTAATTATTCCACAAATATTTTTTCCTGAACCTTTCTTTCAACTTCTAACTTTAAATGCATAAACATAAGTCTATCTATCATTTTTTAATCATATACATGTATTTAAATTTCAAACATGTCTAAATATAATGTGCACAAAACACGTTTAAATTGAGCACGCTTTACGTCGTATGTTTAAAACTTGTGGTTAGATTAACATGTTTTGTTTGTCGTAACTTACAGCACGTGCTGTTTACTATTTTCTTCTCGTAAGTAGTAAAACATTTTACAGGTGAGTAACCACATCTTGACAAAAGCGTGGATAGTAAAAGCCCGGGTACACAACAAGCCTTTTATGGAAATTGTTATTGCTCTCCACAACAAACAGAAAATCTCGTGCAAAAACGTACTGATGACCACCACCCACATTTGAATATACCACCAAGGCGGTGCTTTGCAGCATTTTTTGGCACGATAATAATTCGTTTTTATTTTTTATATCGCGATTTGTAAGTATTGATCATTTGATTGATTGAATTTGTATGCTGAACTTCTTACTTGATTAAAAGAAATAGTAAAACTTGATTTCATTTATTTATACAAAGAATGGGAATTTCCTTCATTTGCGCACATCATTTGGGGCATTATGTATTACTCTTCCGAAGCGATTGGTCCGTCGTATTTGACGTCGTGGAGAGAGTTTGTGCAGGTCAGTGATTGGTTTTTAAATTGTGACGTACAATGTTTATGTCTTTCTCGAATGAGCTTTGTTTGCGCAGGTTCAGATCTTTGTCCATACTGAATTTTGACGGATTGTATTCATCCCTAAGAAAACATCATGTTGTAGAATACAGTCAGGTCGAGAAATATTATAGGAAAACTATTACAAGAGTCTACAATAATTCTGATTTTTGCATATTATCTAAATCTGAGGATATATGTTAACTTACCGTAGGAATCTTTTATGACTTCTTCTGTATATAATAAACGTTTCGAATGAATTGTTCAATTCTGCAGGTGTGACGGCTAGACCTTAAATACTTTGGTTGACTGGATACAATTAGCCAATTAACACAGATGATAAGTAAATTCATTTTGGTCTTGATTAACATGAAAAGGGAGAAAAAATTGAAATTTTACTAATATTTTTGATATGTACATATTTATTAAATTTTTGTTATATTTTGCACTTAAAATTTGTACAAGCGTAAACACAATGCTTCTTATAAACATGTAACGGGTTATCTCTTCAAGAACACATATTCATACCTATTTAATG
Source organism: Mytilisepta virgata (assembly GCA_028015205.1). Taxonomy (NCBI): domain Eukaryota; kingdom Metazoa; phylum Mollusca; class Bivalvia; order Mytilida; family Mytilidae; genus Mytilisepta; species Mytilisepta virgata. The sequence goes on along the minus strand of CM051511.1, from coordinate 30,187,676 downwards.
TATACCACATATTTGATACATTTTAATTTATTTTTTCTTTTGACTGCTTTTAATTATTATTATAATGGTATCAAAATGTAAGATCGAAGTAGGTAATAAATAGTACCCTAACAGAATACGAAAAATATAGAAAAGGGAAAAAATGTACATCGTTAAAAACATACACACATTATTTTTGTTAAATTCTGGTAACCTAATATGTTGTGACTTGTTTTTATAACTTTGTAAGATACATGTATTTAACATGCCGTTTCATTTTCTATTACATATATCAATTGATTGTTTATGTATTGAAGGGGTGAACCTATTATAGCTTAATTTAAACGAAACAGAAAACACCCTTCAATGTAATAATAACCCGTGTTTTTTTTTTTTGTTATTTATTTAAAGATTCCACACAAAACACCGACATTAGCGACACAAATATTCATTGATCAAAATTTAAAGCTCAGAATACTTTCTATTTAAGAGCAAATTTTAAAAAATGTACGGCGGGGTTAAGTGTAAAAAAAATTTACTAAGGTTTTGTTCGTCAATTCTAAAAAGTATATATATATATATATATATATATATATATATATATATACACACATATATATATTGTTACAGGGATGAGGGGAGAAAGTAAAAGTAAAGGTTTAAAGTATATTTTAATTTAATTCTTCTGATGTGAGAAGTTCGGGAATTTTCTCCTTTTGAACAGAATATAAATGTACAAGTTCTTGTCGAAACTTGTTTTTTTTTTTATTTTATTTTAGTTAAATATCATCTAATGAATGGGTGTATTTGAATATATTTACCAAACAATGTAGTGTCTAACCAAATACTGTAAACATAGCACCTGTCTATGAAAAGAAAATTAAATTTATTACAAGCTGTTTATTGAAAGTACAACAGAGTTACCTTGAGGCCCTATTACATGTATTAACAAGGTATAATTGAAACTGGATGCAGTTTCGAATGTCTCCCAAACGAAGCTCTTTCTCTTTCAGGGTATTTTTGGAATTCCTAGTGTTTGAAATACTGGGCAAGTGTACAAAGAGATTGAGTATATGCAAAATGTTTGATATATGGTATTCAATATCTGCAGTTTTATATGTTGTAACCGGTATTAACATGATTAACAGATGTTTTATCAAAATATTTTATTATTGAAGGTGCAATGGCCTCCACCTCCCCTTTAGCTATTTAAGGGGGTGGGGCATGACCTCCCCTCAGACCCCCTATGGAACCAAATGATTCGTCTTATCATAAGGAGTAATAATATATATGGTTATAGGGTGGGGATCTCAATGGTTTTCAGAATAATAAGTATTTTGTCATTTAAGGGGGTGGGGCATGACCCCCCCCCCTAAGACAACGAAATGGAGGGTATAACATAATACCTCGCCACTTCGTGTGGCGGGGTATAAAAACTTAAATGTCCAAGGTAACAGGTAGTATTTCCAAGTTAAGATCACAAATGATCAAGTTATATCACTTTTCCCATAGACTTCTATAGTAAAATTTTGCAAAACCCCACCCCCTTTTGAGACCCCCAAAATATATGTTCCCTCCCACAGATTGAAATTTTTTTTCTCGGGAGGCACATCTAGGAATATGGGCCTATCAAGTCGTATGATATCAAGCGATTTCGTCTATTTAGTATTTTATCATTTGAGGGGGTGGGGCATGACCCCCCCTCAGACCCCCTATGGTACCAAATGATTCGTCTTATCATAAGGAGTAATAATATATATGGTTATTGGTTGGGGATCTCAATGGTTTTCAGAATATTTAGTATTTTATCATTTGAGGGGGTGGGGCATGACCCCCCTCAGACCCCCCTATGGTGCCAAATGATTTGTCTTATCATAAGGAGTAATAATATATATGGTTATAGGGTGGGGATCACAATGGTTTTTAAAATATTAAGTATTCTATCATTTAAGGGGGTGGGGCATGACCTCCCCCTCAGACCCCCTATGGTACCAAATGATTCGTCTTATCATAAGTAGTAATAATATATATGGTTATAGGGTGGGGATCTCAATGGTTTTCAGAATAATAAGTATTTTGTCATTTAAGGGGGTGGGGCATGACCCCCCCCCTTCAGACCCCCTATGGTACCAAATGATTCGTCTTATCATAAGGAGTAATAATATATATGGTTATAGGGTGGGGATCTCAATGGTTTTCAGAATAATAAGTATTTTGTCATTTGAGGGGGTGGGGCATGACCCCCCCTCAGACCCCCTATGGTACCAAATGATTCGTCTTATCATAAGGAGTAATAATATATATGGTTATAGGGTGGGGATCTCAATGGTTTTCAGAATATTTAGTATTTTATCATTTGAGGGGGTGGGGCATGACCCCCCCTCAGACCCCCCTATGGTACCAAATGATTCGTCTTATCATAAGGAGTAATAATATATATGGTTATAGGGTGGGGATCTCAATGGTTTTCAGAATATTTAGTATTTTATCATTTGAGGGGGTGGGGCATGACCCCCCCTCAGACCCCCCTATGGTACCAAATGATTTGTCTTATCATAAGGAGTAATAATATATATGGTTATAGGGTGGGGATCACAATGGTTTTCAAAATATTAAGTATTTTGTTATTTGAGGGGGTGGTGCATGGCCCCCCCTAAGACAACGAAATGGAGGGTATAACATAATACCTCGCCACTTCGTGTGGCGGGGTATAAAAACTTAAATATCCAAGGTAACAGGTAGTATTTCCAAGTTAAGATCACAAATGATCAAGTTATATCACTTTTCCCATAGACTTCTATAGTAAAATTTTGCAAAACCCCACCCCCTTTTGAGACCCCCAAAATATATGTTCCCTCCCACTGATTGAAAATTTTTTTTCGGGAGGCGCATCTAGGAATATGAGCCTAGCAAGTCGTATGATATCAAGCGATTCCGTCTATTGGTTTATGAGAAACGGTGCACACAAGTGTTCGAAAAAACGTGCCCAGAAAGAAGAAAAATAATAATAATAATAACTAGGTATGATTGTGATCGCAAGCGAGTCACAAGATGTCTCCCAAACCCCCATTGCCACTATCTAGAGCTTATCAGTAACCCCCTAAATTCCCTTTTGCTCTATTCACCTACAAAATTTCAGAATCCTACCCACCTAGGTTACAGAGATATCGCAATGTCCTATATAATGACCTTTTCCTGTTTCCATGGAAACAGCGGCCATTTTGATTTTTTTTAAGCCCTTTGCAATCGCCATCATTTAAAACCCCTAAATATCAATTTTCATTGAAATCGAAGCACTTCGAAAGAATTTCGAATTTTGGGCCCGAAAAATCACATTTTCGTAAATAACGCGAAAACCGTAAATATCGCTTCAAATTTTTTTTTCGTATAATTAAAGAGCATCTTTTGCTCTATTCACCTACAAAATTTCAGAATCCTACCCACCTAGGTTACTGACATAAAGCAATGTCTCCTATATAATGACCTTTTTCTGTTTCCACGGAAACGGCGGCCATTTTGAAAATTTTAAAAGTCGTTTGCAAAACTTCAGGTCACCCTTAACATATTCCCAAAGTTTCATATTGATTGGACATTGCATCTTTGAGAAACGTCGCGGACAACATTGAACGGAAAGAAAAAGGAAAGAAGAAGAAGAAGAAGAAGAAGAAGAAGAAGAAGAAGAAGAAGAAGAAGAAGAAGAAGAAGAATAAGAATAATAAGAAACCGGACAAAAACAATATGTCTCCCAAAACTTTGTTTGGGAGACATAATAATAAGAACTGAGCAAAAACAACATGTCTCCAAACTTCGTTTGGGAGACATAATTAGTGTCATTATCATTTCCTTATCACGCATGTAATCCAGACATAGGTTATACATATTTTTATCACAGGGATGCTGTTTATTTCAGGTGTGAAAATAAAAAGTCTAATGGTTATCAAAGTAAAACGGAAATATTGTTATGTAATTTACATGAATTAAGTCAAGTGTATTACATCAGAACAACCACTGAAAAAATTGAAAATTATTAAGATTCATTATTAATTTTGAAGTACAATTATTTTGGAGAATCTTTATTTTATGAACAATTTATTATTTTTAATAAAATGAAATCTTTTTTGTTTTAAAGAAATATTAATATATACTGATTTTCTTCGATCCTTAAAAATTTTGATTTTTTTTATAGTAACAAAGGTTCACACGAATTAACATATATCATGTATATATTGTCTGAATGCTAATAGATGTACACCTCGGGTTCTCAATTTTCATATACATTCAAGTAAGAAATTTATCAGTTCATATTATCTTTAAATACATTTATAAAATATTAGTATCACGGCAAAATACAACCTTTAATATTAAATGGAGCGACCGATACATGTATCAATAAACATCTACACAAAGGCAACATTACTTTCTAGTAATTTCTCATCATATATTTTAGAAGTTTTTATATAATTTTTATTTTACGATTACAGTGCTAATAGAATAAAGAATTTATGTGCAATTAATTGTATTAATGTTTTTTACAACAAGTATATAAATGTAATGGATTTTATTTATTCCTCTATTAACATCAAGAAAGTGCTTAATTAATTCAAAATGTATTCGTATCCGAGAAAATTTCTTAAAATTAAGCAATCATGTGTTTGTTATCCAGTCGGACCGCCAAGTCAATAATGGCGTCGTTTTTATTTACAGAGTCACGTGACTTTTCATTTGAAAATGGGTCATTTTTTGTCGAGCCTTCGACTTTTGTCGAAAAAGCGAGACATAGCGATCCTACATTCCGTCGTTGTCGTCGGCGGCGTCCACAAATATTCACCCTGTGGTTAAAGTTTTTGAAATTTTAATAACTTTCTTAAACTATCCTGGATTTCTACCAAACTTGGACAGAGGCTTGTTTATGATCATAAGATAGTATCCAGAAGGAAATTTTGTAAAAAAAAAATTCCAGTTTTTCCGTATTTTACTTATAAATGGACTTAGTTTTTCTGCCAGGAAACATTACATTCACTCTGTGGTTAAAGTTTTTAAAATTTTAATAACTTTCTTAAAATATCCTGGATTTGTACCAAACTTGGACAGAAGCTTGTTTATGATCATAAGATAGTATCCAGAAGTAAATTTTGTAAAATAAAAATTCCAGTTTTTCTGTATATTACTTATAAATGGACTTAGTTTTTCTGCCAGGAAACATTACATTCATTCTGTGGTTAAAGTTTTCAAAATTTTAATAACTTTCTTAAACTATCTTGGATTTGTACCAAACTTGGACAGAAGCTTGTTTATGATCATAATATAGTATCCAGAAGTAAATTTAGTAAAAAAAAAAAAAAATTTCCGTATTTTACTTATAAATGGACTTAGTTTTTCTGCCAGGAAACATTACATTCACTCTGTGGTTAAAGTTTTTAAAATTTTAATAACTTTCTTAAACTATCCAGGAATTTTACCAAATTTGGACAGAAGCTTGTTTATGATATAAAGATTGTATCCAGGAGAAAATTTTGTAAAATATTTATTTCTGTTTTTTCAGTTTTTTACGTATAAATGGACTTAACATTGCATTCTATTATGTGCATTCACCTATCACACTGAAAATATAGACAACATCAAAAGTAGGCGAGACACTGGGTTCCGCGGAACCCTTACGAATTTTTAGTAACGTCAATCACCTGCCGGTTTTTTTGGCCATACATGACGTATGGTTTCAGTTGGGTCTAGGGGATGGTATTAAACGGTTTCTGAGAATATTTTCTTTTCATATTACTTAAAAATAGATATTTTTAGCGTGCTTTTCGTACAAAATTTTACAATCAAAGTTGGCAATGATGCCGACGATTTCGTCACCTTTGGTCAGAAAAAGGACAATTTCTTCATAGTCAGTTCTCGGGACGGAGATTTTTAAATCGGAAAAGGTGTGCTGTTACTTTTCTGACGAACAGTTCAAATATTTCTCCGCAAAACCGAGTGAAACGCAATTCGAGCGAGCTTTTTCTGTGAAAATTACGTGATAAAGGGGGATAATCAGCGTCAATAAAATGTAATAAAGAAGGTATGGCGGTAACGATCGATAAAAAAGGAAATATAAATAAGTTTCACACTTGGTTGTCAAATGATATAATAAATATGTGTCAATAAACATTAAACAAACCATATTTAAGAATAAATAATGTACCAGGGGAAAAAGGGGGGGGGGGGGGTGGTCAGGCAGGTGCTTCCACTTACTTCTATCATTTTCTTGTGGAGGGATTCAGGATCTTTCTGTTGAATGGTAGAATGTGCACAAATGAATTTAAAATTATTTTCCATATAAATTAACAACTGAAAGCCTGGGGAGTAGCTGAAGTACTGCTATAGGTCTATTTGAGTAATGACAAATGTTGTTTTTTTTTCAAAAACAGTACTGAAGAATTTTTTCTCACTTTAATTTTCAAAAAAAAATTACTTGCTCCAATTTTTATTTAAATGGTTTGTGCATTTTGCAATGTGGAAGCTATTAAATAATGGATTTTTGTCTTTATCAGGACCTAAATTGTGAGTTTTGGGTTAAAAAGTAACAAATTACCAAAAAAAAACATTGGAAAAAAAAAGAAAATTTTATTAAAATTAAAATTACCTTATCCATTACTCAATTGTGAAAAACTGTAAGGATCTGACATGGACAGATTTATTTTTGCCAGCAAATCACATGAATCATGCATATTCTTTTCAACAAAAGGAAATTTTACATTTGTACATTAAGTTATGCCTTCTCAATCTTGTTTTTCATGAATTAATATTTATTGTATTGATTAAGAATAATTATTATTGCTTTTTTGTGTATTTCACCTATTTCACCTCCTGTAGTGCCAAAATTGGTAAAACAAAAATATACATGTGATTTTATAGACCAATTTCTCATGATTATTATTGAAATTTGCTGACTTTCCAAGTAAAAAAGTAAAAATCTGGACATGAACATGAATTAAAAATCATGAAATAATAAAATAAAATCATTTATATAAGAAAAACTGTAATATGGAAGATACTGGATTTTGAAATTGAAGGCAAAGCACAAAAATTAGAAATTTTCAACAGAATTTAAGTTAATAAGTCTATTAACATGATTAATGCTCTATACATGTACATAGCATGGTGAAATTCATGTGAATGTAATGAATATTCTTTGAATAAGAGAACACAACCAAAATATAATAAAACTATTACTTGATTGAATCATATAGACTATTCTAACTAAATAGTCCAGATGACACCAGAGGGTAGAAAAATTTAAATCATAAAGGAACCTTACTTACAAGTGGTTATAAAATTTGAAGTTGTAGATATTACAAGATTACTCTTTTGACAAAAAATTAAGAAATTATACACATAGAGACATATGAAAATCATACAATATTTTCCATCCAAAGTAAAACAAATACACATAAAATATATATTTTGATTTACAATTTATTTACTAATAGTTTTCCTGTACATTGCCAATGATAATAAATAAAACTGGTGGCTCATAGATTGAGTATTTATGCCTAATTTCACAATATTGTAAAGACTAAAAGTGTTCTAATACTATTTATTCAAATATTGTCAGTGAATCTGTTTTTTTCTTTAATTTTTAATCTTATTTTTTTTAAAAATCATCTCATCATGGATTTTTTTTCTGTCCATAATATAACCTATTAGATGAACCTGAGTAAAATTTAAAAAAAACGTGTATGATCAACCAAAAAAATAGGAAGGGGACTTTCCAGGTGACTGATCTTTAAAAATAGACACTCCTCTACAATTTTATGCAGAAAATTGAATATCCAAAGTAAAAAATACTTCAAACGTGTCATTTTGTGAAAACAAGAAAAAACACACTTCATTTCTTTGCATATTTTGATACCCCTGGATATTGCGTAAGAACTATGTAACGGAGTCTCGGGACAGCCTTTTTAACTTGCAAATGAAAGACCTGATACTATATCAATTTGCAAAACAAAACATTATAGGCTCCTCCCAGTGAAACGGTAAACGAGCGAGATCTGTTCGTTGGCTAAAAAGTGGCAACGTGTGTCGCCGGCCATTTTGAGGTGCACAAAAATACTCACTTTTGATGTCTCATACGTTCATAATTTTCAGTGTCAGGTGAATCCAATAGGCCAGGGTGTTAACGAAATAATTTTTACACATATTTCCATCCATGTTATTTGAAAGTCAAAAACTAGCACAACGATATATACACATTTCACACACGTCATGTCAATCAAAAATTCGAGGCGGGACTAAAAGCGCCATCTAGTGTAAAAAATTCTGAAATTATCTCCACCTGTTTCTCTGTAAATAGAATGCACTAGCGTAACGGTCAAAGTGGCACTTGGCGGTCCGACTGATCATGGATATTGAGTTAGCCAATCATATTAGGGACGACATAAAAAGTTCAATGTAGGATAAAAAAAACTTAATTCACATAGTTTTTTCACTGAACCCCCCCCCCCCCCCCCCAACCCCCTCTTAATTTAATTTGGGAAAAATTGATTGACCAATATGGGCATATGCTTTGAGAGTATACGTTATGTATCATGTGTCCTGTTTTTCCTCAGCAATGTATGTTTGTTCTGTATATTGACTTGGACATCAATTTTAAAAAATATTGGAAAAAAGGGATTTATGTTTTTAGTATGCATGAAAAAGGCACTGTTAAATTATAATTTTATACATATCATTCAAAATTTACGATCGACACAAAATGATCGATAAAGCTTTTGAACGACGTAGATTGATTGATTTCGCCCTGATACTCTCGGCCAAAAATTTGCTTTCCGGTACGATTTGATGGCTTTTATTTGCTTTAGAAGTCCAAACATATGTTAGGGCCGAACTTGAATAAGAATTTGTCAATCTATAAATCGACGTCGGATAAAAAAACTTGCAGGGATTTTTACCCCCCACTCCCAAACTATTTTAATTAAGTTTTTTATCCGACATTGATATTTTGATGTCGTCCCTTAGAGAATATCGTGTGGACGCGATACAAGCGCTTGCACACGGAACAATCGACCAGGCTGTCATGTACACACGATTATAGCTTGCACGAACGAATTGACCCGTAACACGGTAATTGTAATGATCATGAACACACAATTTTACCTTGTTGATCTATTATAACCGTTCGTGTTCCGTTCGTGTTTCAATCGTGTTTCGTTCGTACCGTTTGTATGTTCATTTCATGTTCATTTCGTTCGTGTGGGAAGGTTGAATAGGTCGTAGATTGATTGATTGTTGCTTAACGTCCAGTTGCAAATATTTCATAATTCTTCAGTACTAGAACCAGTTCAAAAGTATCAGACAATTCAAATCGGGATTGTATAGAACACAAAGGAGGGTATTTTGGTAGGGTCCTATAATTTAGCCTTTTGTAGTGGCCATCAGAGTGCTCTTTTTAGAAAACTACAGAAAGGCTATTAATCGTGCACTGAGTGTGGCATTCTCCAAAAACGTTACCTACTATGGTCCACGGTCAGGCTATCCGTATGATGATCTGAGTACCTACCATCCCCAAACGAGAGGGTCTCCCTTATCCGGCGCATGCGGACGTGCTATGCAGCTCTATGGGTTGAGCCTTCGTGATCGATACAGGGACAAAGTAACAGAATGTAGAGAAAGGTTAAAAATAAATACTATATTCCTACTGTTGTTATTTCATTTAAATGTAACAACTGATTTATGTTTATTGTCAAAAAGTGGGAGGGTAAAAGAAATTTGTGAAGGCATGCAGGGCCATGTATGATGCCCAAACATTTCCTGTATCCAAATATAAATTCCTTGTACGCAAAGAAAAAATCAAAAAGTTCCCCTAAAAACTGAATAAAATTATGAGTTTAACTGCAAAAAAAGTCACAATCAGTTTAATTTATATTTTGTTTTTTTTTAAATTTCGCTTCACTTGATACTTTCAAAGAAATGAAATTTGAATGAATTCTGAAGTTTGTATATTAGATGGAAGGGAGATTAATTTTCTTAATTATCAAAGTTTTGGTATGTGTCCCGTAGATTAAATGTGAAATTTTTTAAACGTGGGATGGGGTGATGTGGGATACATGTGCCTGAAATACCTGACAACGGGCAAATAACAAATGCGTTGGAAACTGATAATATGTTTCAAATAAAAAATAAAATTAACACTATGTCCACATATGCCGATCACCTTATTTGTCATTTTCTTTGGCTGAGGCTTTAATACTAAACATGCTAAAATTAACATAACATTCTCAATTGGTTTGATTCAAAACTTGATGCTCAGTTGAGCTTGTATCCTTCGCCTGGCTTCTATCAACAATACAAATGTAAGCTCTTTTGTATCCACAAGGCTGTTAAAGAAACTAAAAATGTCAAGGTGACCTTGACATTTGAACTTGGACAGAAAAAAGGCGGATCTTCTATATAAGAATTCTGCCAGTATTGGTTAGAATCTGCCTATTACTTCTTGAATCAAAACAATTATTTCCCATATAATTTCTATCGGGTGAGCAGAAGGATATCAACCAACATTTGCGGCCAATTTTATCAATCCTATCGGAACGAAAGGTCAATAGTTTGTAGATATCCTTCGATACATCATTAATACCAAATTTCTCATAATTTGCCCATAACTTCCTGGGCAAATGACAGAAAAGTTATTTCCCTTATGGTTTACATGAAAATGTTGAGCAGTCGCAACCTCAGGATGAAAGGATGAAACTTAAACAAATGTGGATCGTTTGAAGAGGATATTGCAGTCCTGCAAAGTTTCAATGTAGTTTCAGAGGAGAAGATTTTTAAATATTGGCCAAAAAAAAAAAAAGCAAAGGTTGCGTCTGGTGGCCATGTTGTTCATCCAACTGGAAGCAAAGGAGGATCTTTTGTAGAGGTCCTTCCATACATAATTCCTACCAAGTTTGGTTACAACCCCCCAAAGACTCAGAGAGTAAGGTCAAAATGTGAAAAGTGCGGACACAAAGTAAAGACAAACTCACGTGGACTAGATGTCTAAGATGATGTTGGACCTGTTCCCACTGTCGTTAAATTTCATGTGCCTCCAGCGATTTGAGACTTCCACCGGATTGACTTTGGTCAACTTCACGATGGGTGCGGTATACGGAGCAGGAATTGCTTGCCCTTCCCGAGCTCCGGGTTCACTCATGGTTTTATAGGAGTTCGTGTTGTTCATTGGTTTTTAGTTTTCAGTGTTTATTTGTTGTGCTTGTGGTTGTTATTTTGTCCTCCCGAGTTTTTTCTGTCCAATGGATTACGTTTTTTTAATTGCTCCGAAAGTACATTTGTCCCCTTAAGAACCAGCTGTAATACTAAAGCTCCTGTGACTAATTTTGATCCATTTTCCAAATTTGTCGTGTTGATCACCTCAATAATAGTAATTTCGACCCTTACCTATTACTATTCTTTTTAAAGGATGAAAATAACATAAAAACAACATTCCTAAAGATAATAAATTTGTCAGATACAATGTATTTGATTATATTCACACCGAACTGCTCCGTTTGATTTTTCCAGTTTTGTGACGTGTTTGTAGCTACAAAAGAACATAATTTGTTCACAGGCGTTGAAGCAACTGTTCTCCTGTCCGATCTGTTTCTGTACTCAGGTGAAGCGGACTTCATTCAAGGGCTACTACGTGAAAACAAAAGGAAACTGGCCCAATCCTTTAATTTCACTTTTTGTTATATAGATGACGTGTTGTCGTTAAATAACGACAAATTCCAAGACTTTCTACATCCCATCTACCCCAATGACCTTGAAATTAAGGATACTACAGATACACCAAATCCGCTTCATATTTGGATTTGATTCTTGAAATAGACAATGAGGGACATTTGAATACAAAACTTTGACAAACGGGATGACTTCAACTTTCCTATTGTTAACTTTCCCTTCTTGAGTAGCAATATACCAGCATCGCCTACATATGGTGTCTATGTTTCTCAGCATAACCGATTTTCAAAGGCACGCGTGTGTTACCCTGACTTTCGACAAAGAGGATTACTTCTATCACAAAAGCTTCTTAACCATGGTTTTATATCGGATAAGTTGATGTCATCACTTAGGATATTGTAGGGTCGTTATCACGAATTGATTGACCGTTACAGTGTTCCAATATCTAAGATGATGTTGGACCTGTTCCCACGGTCGTAACATTTCATGGACCTCCACCGACTTGTGACTTCCACCGAATTGACTTTGTTGAACTTCACGACGGGTTCCATATATGGAGCAGGCAATTCTTACCCTTCCAGAGCACCTGCCCGGTGCACTCCTGGTTTTTATAGGAGTTTGTGTTGTGAATTGTTTACGTTTTTTGATTTGGCCACTTAGGTATATTTGTCCTCTCTAGTACAATGTAAGCTAACAAAAGCTATTCAATCTTTTTTTAAAGAGTTTTCTTGTATTTAAAAAAAAAGTTGTATGCAAATGTATTCTTCAGTTTCAGGCTACATGTTATAACCGATATTCTTTACTTCTTTTCTGTAGATATTCCAAAGATCCAGCCACCAAAGTAAGTAATTCAACACATTTTCAAAATACAAGTTTCTAACTTGTCGTATGCTTATTTTTACTTTAATTAGGTTTTTATAGAAACGAAGTTGATAAATTTGTCACAGTATCCGAAAATGAATCTTGTTAGATGAAAAAAAATCAATTTTGATTTAAAATACAAGTTTCAAACTTGACATATGCTTATTCTATTAATTTATGAAGTTTTGACATGAATGTAGTTCAGAAAATTTCATACAATATCTTAAAATTTTCTCTTCAACTTACGTCATACTTGTTAGATAAAAAAAAATCAATTCCACAGGGGAAAAAAGAAAATGTTAGCTTTTAAACATATTAAGGATGATACTTAGTTAAGGTTAGCCATGCCAGATTTTGTGACAAAAGACTAAAGTTAATTTGATTGTACCTGAAGTGTTTTTTAAAGTCAAAGTATAAGTTTCAATATTGACTTCAAACAAAATTTTATATTTTTATTTTATTTTATTTTTCAAAACTTAAAATATATATTTTCTTTAAATAGTATCATCAAGAATTCATAATAGTAAAATAACAATCCAAAGATACTAATTTTAGATATAGTAAATTTATACTATGCTGTATACGACGCATTTCAAGGAGTTACCTCTCATCAGCAGCATTAAAACCGAAACATTTGGAAGACCAAAAACCAAACTTGTATTAAACAAGAAGTACTCAAATAAAAATACCGAAATAGGAAGCCAAATTTCAGCTAAGGAGATCTACCATGTGCAATACAAGGAATGAACCCTTAGTATTTCTATTATTTTTGAATTTTGCTAAATACTGGTAATTTCTGTAACAAATCAATGAATAATCATGTCAGACAAGTCTGACGACTGGGTTGGCGAATACCCTCGGAGACCTAGGGTCCACCAGCAGAGGCATCATCCCAGGAGTTTCAATTTATTTCATTTGACAATAGGAATAACTTTAGAACTTATTGAAATTTAAACTAAATATATCAATCACGAATTGATTGACCGTTACAGGGTTCCAATATCTAAAATGATATCGGACCTGTTCCCACTGTCGTAACATTTCATGTACCTCCACTGGATTGACTTTGTTGAACTTCAAGACGGGTGTCGTATACGGAGCAGGCACTACTTACCCTTCCGGAGCACCTAAGTTCACTCCTGGTTTTTATAGGAGTTCTTTTTGTTCATTGTTTTTAGCTCTCCTCGTTTTGTTCATTGTTTTTAGCTCAGCTGGCCCAAAGGGCCAAATGAGCTTTTCTCATCACTTGGCGTCCGTTCTCCGTCGTCCGGCGTCGTCCGGCGTCGTCGTTAACATTTTACATTTTGAACTTCTTCTAGAGAACCACTGAATGGAATGAAACCAAACATGGCATGAATTTTCCTTATGAGGTGCTGACCAAGAGTTGTTACTTTGTAGCCGATCCATCATCCAAGATGTCCGCCAGCGGGGAACTTAGTTTAACATAGGACCCTATGGGAAATGCATACAAATGACTTCTTTTAGAGAACCACTGAATGGAATGAAACTAAATCTGGCATGAATGAACCCTTATAAGGTGCTGACCAAGTGTTGTTACTTTGTAGCCGATCCATCATCCAAGATGACCGCCAGAGGGGGACTTAGTTTAACATAGGACCCTATGGGAAATGCATACAAATGACTTCTTTTAGAGAACCGTTGAATGGAATGAAACCAAACATGGCATGAATGTTCCTTATGAGGTGCTGACCAAGTGTTGTTACTTTGTAGCCGATCCATAATCCAGGATGGCCGTCAGCGGGGAACTTAGTTTAACATAGGACCCTATGGGAAATGCATACAAATGACTTCTTTTAGAGAACCACTGAATGGAATGAAACTAAATCTGGCATGAATGTTCCTTATGAGGTGCTGACCAAGTGTTGTTACTTTGTAGCCGATCCATCATCCAAGATGGCCGCCAGAGGGGGACTTAGTTTAACATAGGACCCTATGGGAAATGCATACAAATGACTTCTTTTAGAGAACCGTTGAATGGAATGAAACATGGCATGAATGTTCCTTATGAGGTGCTGACCAAGTGTTGTTACTTTGTAGCCGATCCATAATCCAAGATGGTCGCTTGCGGGGAACTTAGTTTAACATAGAACCCTATGGGAAATGCATACAAATGACTTCTTTTAGTGACCCACTTAATGGAATGAAACCAAACATGGCATGAATATTCCGTATGAAGTGCTGACCAAGCGTTGTTACTTTGTAGCTGACCCATCATCCAAGATGGCCGCCAGCGGTGAACTTAGTTTAACATAGGACCCTACGGCAAATGCATACAAATGACTTCTTTTAGAGAACCACTGAATGGAATGAAACTAAATCTGGCATGAATGTTCCTTATGAGGTGCTGACCAAGCGTTGTTACTTTGTAGCCAATCCATCATCCAAGATGGCCGCCAGCGGGGGACTAAGTTTAACATTGGACCCTATGGGAAATGCATACAAATGACTTCTTTTAGAGAACCACTGAATGGAATGTAACAAAACATACCATGAATGTTCCTTATGAGGTGCTGACCAAGTGTTGTTACTTTTTGCCGATTCATCATCCAAGATGTTTAGAAGTCTATCAGAAAATTGTAAAAAAAGTTCTGAATGGTCACAACTTGACCACATATTCAAAAATAATAATGTTAAGATGTCTTCAGTAGCTATTGTAAGACTACACTAAGATGACCTGTTTTTAATTTTAAATACTGTGTCAAATTAAACCAATCTTTGTCTCAATCATTATATAATTTTACATAATTTCCAAAATCACATTAGATACAGGTGAGCGACACCGGCTCTTGAGAGCCTCTAGTTTTATTTTCAGTGTTTATTTGTTGTGCTTGTGGTTGTTCTTTCCGAGTTTTGTCTGTCTAATGGATTACTTTTTTAGCTCACCTGGCCCGAAGGGCCAAATGAGTTTTTCTCATCACTTGGCGTCCGTCGTCCGTCGTCGTCCGTCGTCGTCGTTAACATTTTACATTTTGAACTTCTTCTAGAAAACCACTGAATGGAATGAAACTAAATCTGGCATGAATGTTCGTTATGAGGTGCTGACCAAGTATTGTTACTTTGTAGCCGATCCATCATCCAAGATGGCCGCCAGAGGGGGACTAAGTTTAACATAGGACCCTATGGGAAATGCATACAAATGACTTCTTTTAGAGAACCGTTGAATGGAATGAAACCAAACATGGCATGAATGTTCCTTATGAGGTGCTGACCAAGTGTTGTTACTTTGTTGCCGATCCATCATCCAAGATGGCCGCCAGCGGGGGACTAAGTTTAACATTGGACCCTATGGGAAATGCATACAAATGACTTCTTTTAGAGAACCACTGAGGCCAAATGGAACCAAACTTGGCCAAAAGCATCATTAGGGTATCTAGTTTAAAAAATGTGTCCGGTGACCATGCCTGCCAACCAACATGGCCGACATGGCTGACATGGCTAAAATAGAACATAGGGGTAAACTGTAGTTTTTGGCTTATATCTCAAAAACTAAAGCATTTAGAGCAAAACTGACATGAAATTTTCAGACGAATCGGTCAACTGTTAGTTGGGTTATTGCCCCTGAATTCTTAATTTTAAGGAAATTTTGCAATTTAGGTTATTATCTTGAATATTATTATAGATAAAGGCAAACTGTAAACAGCAAAAATGTTCTACAAAGTAAGATCTACAAATAAGCCAACATGACCAACATCATTGATTGACCCCTTATAGGAGTTTTTATATGACCACAAAATTTCTGCGGTCGTATATTGGTATGACGTTGGCGTCGTCGTCGTCGTCGTCCGAAGACATTTGGTTTTCGCACTATAACTTTAGTATAAGTTAATAGAAATCTATGAAATTTAAACACAAGGTTTATGACCACAAAAGGAAGGTTGGGATTGATTTTGGGAGTTTTGGTCCCAACAGTTTAAGAATTAGGAGCCAAAAAAAGGGCCCAATTAGCATTTTTTTTGGTTTTGGCACAATAACTCTAGTATAAGTAAATAGAAATCTATGAAATTTTTACACAAGGTTTATGACCACAAAAGAAAGGTTGGGATTGTTTTTAGGAGTTTTGGTCCCAACAGTTTAGGAATTAGGGGCTAAAAAAGGGCCCAAATAAGCATTTTTCTTGGTTTTTGCACTATAACTTTAGTATAAGTAAAAAGAAATCTATGAAATTTAAACACAAGGTTTATAACCATAAAAGGAAGGTTGGGATTGATTTTGGGAGTTTTGGCCACAACAGTTTAGGAATTAGGGGCCAAAAGGGTCCAAAATTAAACTTTGTTTGATTTCATCGAAAATTGAACTATTGGGGTTCTTTGATATGCTGAATCTAACCGTGTATTTAGATTCTTAATTTTTGGTCTCGTTTTCAAATTGGTCTACATTAAGGTCCAACGGGTCCTAAATTAAACTTAGTTTGATTTTAAAAAAAAATTGAATTCTTGGGGTTCTTTGATATGCTGAATCTAAACATGTACTTAGTTTTTTTATTATGAGCCCAGTTTTCAAGTTGGTCCAAATCGGGGTCCAAAATTAAACTTTGTTTGATTTCAACAAAAATTGAATATATGGGGTTCTTTGATATGTTGAATCTAACCATGTATTTAGATTTTTGATATTTGGGCCCGGTTATCAAATTGGTCCACATTGAGGTTTAGAGGGTCCAAAATTGAACTTTATTTGATTTCATCAAAAATTGAATTCTTGGGGTTCTTTGATATGCTGAATCTAACCATATATTTAGATTTTGGATATTGGAATACCACAAAGGATGGTAAGAATTGTCTTTGGTAGTTATGGCTCAAACCGTTAAGGAATTAGGTGCAAAAAAGGGGGAAAAAGGGTTTCCAGGTTAATGGACAATTACTTAAGTACAAAACATAATTTAAAAGGCAGTGTAAGGTTGGTAATTGAAACTCATTTGAATATCTCACCTAAACTGCTTTTAAATTATTTATATTGGAAATTTGCCAAAAACTTTATTATTAATAAATTCCATTGGAAATTTGCCAATAACTTTAGTTTAATGAACTTCATTGGAAATTTGCCAATATAAAATGTTGCTGATGAAGCTTTTTTGTTTATCTCACCTAAACTGCTTTTAAATTATGTATATTGGAAATTTGCCAAAGACTTTATTATTCAATTTCTGATTTATATATAAAGGCAAATAAGAATGATAAGGCAAGAGATACACACCAAACAGGATGTGTAAATTATTATAATAAGTATTGTGCAATAGCAAGAAATTTTCAATTGCACAGTATTGTGCAATAGCAAGAAATCTTCAATTGCACAGTATTGCGCGATAGCAAGAAATCTTCAATTGCACAGTATTGCGCAATAGGTTGAAATTGATATTTGGGCCCGGTTATCAAATTGGTCCACATTGAGGTTTAAAGGGTCCAAAATTGAACTTTATTTGATTTCATCAAAAATTAAATCATCAAAAATTGAACTATTGGGGTTCTTTGATATGCCGAATCTAACCGTGTATTTAGATTCTTAATTGTTGGTCCCGTTTTCAAATTGGTCTACATTAAGGTCCAAAGGGTCCAAAATTAAACTTCTTTAATTCTAAAATTTTCCATTTTAAATTGGTTATTTTTGATTTATATATAAAAGCAAACAATACTGATATGGTTTGAATAGGTATATTAAAAATTTTTAAGTTCTTAGACCACATTAATTCTGTGTCAGAAACCTATGATTGTCAAATATTTATTCACAATCCAAATTCAGTGCTGTATCAAGCTTGAATGTTGTGTCCATACTTGCCCCAACTGTTCAGGGTTCGACCTCTGCGGTCGTATCAAGCTGCGCCCAGCGGAGCATTTTATTGCCCTTTAAAGACGGCATCCAGCATAAATTTTCCTTTAAAGATCATTTCCTCTGAAACCACTGGGCCAATTGGCACCTAACTTTGGTGGAATGGTCCTTGGGTGTCCCAATCCAAATGTTCCGGTATTCTCGACTTCCAACCGACATGGCTGCTGTTACTAAAAATAGAAAAGGGGGGAACGAATTTCAAAAATCTGAAACTGAAAGGCCAATTGGAATCAAACTTGGTAGTAATGGTCTTTAGGAGGTTCTCTTTCAGAAGTATGTCCGCTGACCTGGACTGTTAACCAAGATGGCGGCTACAGCCGAACTTAGTTTAACATAGGGCCCTATAGGAAAATTCTTGTCTGAAACCACTTGACCAATTGGAACCAGACTTGGCATCAACGGTCCTTAGATGATCCTCTTTCAGAATTGTGTCCGATGACCTGGACTGACAACAAATATGGCCGCCACAACCGAACTTAGTTTAACATAGGGCCTATGGAAAATTCCGTGAAAAGTCTTCTTCTCTGAAACAACTTGACCAATTGGAACCAGACTTGGCAGCAATGGTTCTTAGGAGGTCCTCTTTCAAAAATTTGTCGGATTTTATGGACTGTGAACCAAGATGGCCGCCACAGCCGAACTTAGTTTAACATAGAACCCCATGGGAAATTCACTCAAAAATCTTCTTGTCTGAAACTACTAAGCCAATTAGAACTAGATTTGGTAGCAATGGTCCTCAGATGGTCCTCTTTCAGAATTGTGTCCGATGACCCAGACTTTGAACCAAGATGGCCGCCACAGCTGAACTTAGTTTAACATAAGGCCCTATGGGAAAATTCATTGAAAAATCTTCTTTTCTGAAACCACTTGACAGACTGGAGCCAGACTTGGCAGCAATGGTTCTTAGGATGTCCTCTTTCAGAAATATGTCTGATTTCGTGGACTGTGAACCAAGATGGCCGCCACAGCCAAACTTTGTTTAACTCAGGACCCTATGGGAAATTCACCCAAAAATCTTTTCGTCTCAAACTACTGATCCCATTTGAACTGAACTTGGCAGCATTGGTCCTTGGATAGTCCTCTTTCAGAATGATGTCATTCAACCTGGATTGTCAACCAAAATGGCCACCACGGCCAAACTTTGTTAAATATAGGATCCTATGGGAAAATTCATTTAATAATCTTCTTGTCTGAAACCACTTAGCCAGTTGGAACAAGACTTAGCTGTAATGGTCCTTAGATGTTTCTCTTTTTAAAAAATGTGTCCAATGACCTGGACTGTCAACAAAGATGGCTGCCACAGCTGAACTTAGTTTAACATAGAACTCTATAGAAAAACCAGCCAAATTGACTGCAACACTTAAATTTTTATAGTCCTGCTCAAGGTGAAAAGTTAAATCCAGGTGAGCGATACAGGCTCTTGAGAGCCTCTGGTTTGGATTGCTCCTTAGGTATATTTGTCCTCTATATCAATGTAAATATTTTATCATTTTTACATGGAACATTATTTACTTATTTTAACAGGATTAACCAATAATGATAAAATAATAACATTTTATTTCTCCCCGGGCAATCGTTTTTCGTCCTAGGCGCATTTAGAAGAGATGATTATTATTTAAATCTCTGGTTTTCTCTCGCGTGCGCAGTTGAAAACAATTGGACCAGAGATTTAAAAAATCAATAAAACAAAGATTATGACTGGTAAGACCAGACATATGAACCTGTCCTAATCTGTGCTTTCAAATCTCTGGTTCACCAGTCGTATGACTTGAAGTTAACTTGAGGTGATGTTTTAATAGAGCCGGACTATATGGTATGGAATATAATTTCAAGCATTTCATAATTAATTTGGGCCATATACATTGTACGTATACTTAATTTTCTTTTCAGATATGAATATGAACGAAAGTTTACACTTAAGAAAACTAGAATCTACGACATTGTAGTATACGACAATGGACTGTTGTTAATTGCTGATGGTGGCAAGGAAGGAGAAAATGGCAAGTTATTTTTATGCACGCTTCACGGAGAAATAAATAATGAAATGAAATTGCCAGGAAAACCCTACTGCTTAGCCGTACTAGAGCGACCTAAAGTAGTTGTAACTTTGCCACAGCAGAAAATGATTTTGGTAATTGACATAATGCAAAAAACAATTCAAAAGAAATTGGAGTTTGGAAAATTTTGTTTGGGTGTTCTGTACATGCCAGAGGTGCTACCAGACCAACTTGTTATTGTTACAAACAAAACAATAGAGATCACTGATATGAATGGAAAGGTAAAACGGAAAAACGATCTCCCGAATTTTACGTCTGACAATTTATACGCAGGACAGAACTGTATCTATTGCACTGAGCACAATCGCTTATTGTGTATCGATTTAGAAGGAAAGGAATTGTTATCATTTTCTGGTTTTGAAAATACAGTCGAACCAAGAGGTGTGGCAATGGATGAGGAAGGATTTTTACTTGTAGCATACGATGCAAGCCATAATGTATGCAGAATAAGTCCTGATCTAAAAACAGGTTACATTATAATAAGTGGTTTAGAAGATAAACAGTGGTCTCCTTTTATTTGCTTTGATAAATTATCAAAGTCTATAGTAATTGGAAGAAAAGACACAGTATACATATATAAAAGAAAATAATTATTTATGTCATGAGACGCTCATCAATGTGTCAACATGTATTGAACTGCTAATTTCGTTACAACTTTTCAGTAGATGTATTATGCTTGACCTCAACAATATACTGTACCTCTGTTTACACGGACACATAATGTGTGCATTATGGAAGGTCAACATTTATTGAAATAGAAATCTTTTTTTTTTTACCGTGGATTAATTTTTTTTTCGTGGATACCAATTTTCGTGGATAGAGAAAAAAGACACTTCGTGTGATACGTAAATTCATGGATTGCTGCCTTAGAAACGGTTTTTTTTAAGTTGTTGAAATACTTAAATTTGTGGCTTGTGCTATTATGAAAATACTGCGACAAAATTTGCCGATGATACTTTGATATTTTACAGTAAAGTTCTGATTTTAAGCGTTTATAAAAAAAAATTTAACCAACAAATTCTTCAAATTTTTAACGGAAAAAGTTTGTCATGAATTTAACAAGATTAACAAAAACAGTAATTAATTACTTGTTAGGTTATTAGGTGTGAAATATATATTGACGAAATTGGAATCACATGTCACCAAATACCTTTAAAAGGACATGAGGTCTATTGCGATCATTTGGCGTCCTTCATCAGTCGTCCGCCGTCGTCCGTCCTAAAATTTTCTTGAAAGATCTCCTCTGAAACCACTTTGTCATTTGAGACTTTGGCGTATCTAGTATTAATTTAGTGTTTTATTTTCTTGACCGTCGAACCGCCTCGGCGGTCTTGTGGTAGCGTGCTCGCCATGAGTGCGGAAGTTCGCGGGTTCGATCCCCGGCCTGGTCAAATCAAAGACATTAAAATTGGTATTTGCTGTTTCCTCCGCCAAGCACACGGCATCTAAGAGTAAGAGCAAAGACTGGTCGGCTCGGAGTCAGTATAATGTGTCCGAGTGAGGTGATATGTCTTCCTGCGGACAATTACCTCGTGAGCTAGCACATTAAAAATCCGTGTAGGTCTAGTACAAAGCAGGGATCATATTCATTATCATATCAACATGTTCTCGTCCTGATATGCACCTGGTTGTCACTGGACGTTAAACAATAATTCATCATCTTGACCGTCGAGAAACATGCCCGCCATCGCTGAAAATAAAACATAGGTGTTGGCTTATAACTCAAAAAGTAAAGCATTTAAAGCAAAGCTGATATGGGGTAGAAATGTTCATCAGGTCAAGATGAACCTGCTATGAAATTTTCGGACGAATCAGGCAACCCATTTTTGGGTTTGTGCCCCTGAATTGTTAACTTTAAGGAAATTTTGCACTTTTACGTTATTAACTTGAATATTATTAAGATAAAAACTGTAAACAGCAAAAATGTTCAGCATAACTTGAAATATATTAAATGGTTGTTGTACTAGTAAAATGGAGGATCAGGGATCAAGGTCTTTAGAAAAGTCCATGGCAACCGATGAAAAGTCCTAAGCAACCGACGGTATACATTAAATAGCTAAATTAATCTTGGATGCAAGATCTGAACAAAAAATAACAGGTGAGAGATTCAGGCTCTTGGGGGCCTGTAGTTACAAGATGTTTTTACTGTAATTTATGAGAAAGTCTGTATTGTTCAGCCATTCTTATGATTAATATTTTCCTTGAATGCTTGATTAAAAAAACGGAAGTACCGCGACAATTTACATAGTCAAAATATTTTAAAGCACTTTTTTTGAGCTTTTAAATATTACCAAAGACAAAATTACATGAAACACTATATCCTCTGGATATAGCTAGCTCGCCATATGTCAGTATCCAAGTACATGCTGTAAAAACGCAATTGTTCAATTTTATCTCGGATAGATCCATCAAAGCAATGTGGTGTCAAACTCTCAGTGCATTCAAGCTAAGGTAAAAATATTATTTTCAAGTCAATATATATGGCGAAAAAAGCTACGGTATACATTAAATATACCACTGTATACTGTGGATTCATTATTATTTTTACAACGAATAATAATGAAGCCACAGTATACAGTGGTATACAAAATCACGTAACGTGTAATTCAACTTGGACATATTGCATAAAATTAATTATTCTCAAAGTTTTCATCCAAGTCAAAAGACATTTGGTTGAGGTAAATAACTTATTGATATTCTTCATTGGCATGTTTGTCAGCGGGAGATAATACAACTTGATAGACTGAATACAATGTAATATAGGATCAGTATTTTTGTGCAATGTAAATCTATCACAATGTACTTAAAGCTGTGATTTGCTGAACTTTATTGTCATGTCATATTTAAAAGAATTCTTTATCAACCACTGAAAAAAAGTTTAAATACACCTATAACACGCAGTGAGGCTAACTTGCACGTACGATTACACGATACAGCCATCTTTCCTCCCTACTAGAGATCTTTGGACGATAATTATTTAGCTCACCCAGCCCAAACAATGCCCCTCACTTCTAACTGACATGTTCGAACAAATTGTGAAGGAGGTCACCAAAGTTCCATTTTGACACTTGCAAAGTACAAAAACTCTATAAAGAAAGGAAGGAACGAAAACTGCGGCTGATTTTTCTTTTTATAAATTTCTGTAACCCTATAGCTCAGGATCGTCTATTTGAATGGCCAGTACTTCACGCTGTGTTCTATAAATGTCTTTTAATGTTACCTACACTAAACAAAACGGTATATAAACTCCAAATAACAATCCAAAGATACTAAAATTAGATATAGTAAATATATACTATGCTGTATACGACGCATTTCAAGGAGTTACCTCTCATCAGCAGCATTAAAACCGAAACATTTGGAAGACCAAAAACCAAACTTATATTAAACAAGAAGTACTCCACCAAAATTACCGAAATAGGAAACCAAATTTCAGCTAAGGAGATCTACCATGTGCAATACAAGGAATGAACCCTTAGTATTTCTATTATTTTTTAATTTTGCTAAATACTGGTAATTTCTGTAACAAATCAATGAATAATCATGTCAGACAAGTCTGACGACTGGGTTGGCAAATACCCTCGGGGACCTAGGGTCCACCAGCAGAGGCATCATCCCAGGAGTTTCAAAATAACAATCCAAAGATACTAACATTAGATATAGTAAATTTATACTATGCTGTATACGATGCATTTCAAGGAGTTACTTCTCATCAGCAGCATTAAAACCGAAACATTTGGAAGACCAAAAACCAAACTTATATTAAACAAGAATTA
This sequence comes from Mytilisepta virgata, assembly GCA_028015205.1. NCBI lineage: Eukaryota > Metazoa > Mollusca > Bivalvia > Mytilida > Mytilidae > Mytilisepta > Mytilisepta virgata. The sequence continues at coordinate 30,163,465 of CM051511.1, read as the reverse complement.
CTCAACCAGAATTACCGAAATAGGAAGCCAATTTTCAGCTAAGGAGATCTACCATGTGCAATACAAGGAATGAACCCTTAGTATTTCTATTATTTAGTGAGACAATAAACAGCAAATAATAAACAGATAATAATAGCTGTGTCTCTAGCCAGTATTTGGAGGCACGGTCTTTTTTAACTTCTCGCTGGGTTCTCTTTTTATACTGTTTTTGTCACGTTCCCAACAACGGGACGCATTAATTAATAGCTCGGCAATTAAAAATAAATGTAAGCAAATCAACATAAAATAGGTACCATTAAAATGAAAAACCATTTAAATATTCCTCGCTGGCCGGAAAACATAAGTGGTCATCACTATCTGTTTAGTTAACCCTTTATATATTTACGATAACATGTCCGAATCATCAACACTTTATCCAAGTAACACTTTTAAAACGTGTATACAATAACCTACCACACGTGAGATATAGATAGTAAAACTGAGTGATACTTATTATTTTATAATCTAGTCTAAACAAGCCTTCATCCCGATTATTTACTGCGTTTTATATAATTATTGTACTTTGTGACATATAGTAAATTTGAACTTCTTGTACTTTCTCCTTTTTCAATCCTCTAACTATTTTTGCTTATGACCATTGTATTACATTTCGTACAAAAAGTGTGGCCTTTGCTTAGCAATCTTCATCCTCGTCCTCTCACAACCGCGTTTCAAACTGGAAAATAAGATTGACATGAACTTTTCACATAAACAAACAACAACAAGTGCAGTTATTGGTAAACAGATTATTAGCTCTTATTGTGATTGATTAAACGGAAAACATACTCTTATTAAACAGCAATATATTATCAAAAATTTACAGCAACCCTTGAAAAAAGAAGTATGGATTTAAAACTACAAAATTAACAATTCCGCACATTGTCTGTCCAACATTACGTACATGACATAGTATGTAAAGGGGTACATAATGAACCCCTTGCAATAAAAAATATTGGCATAAATTTCAACATTTGTTGAAAATCTTTGTCTGCTGTCGTTACATAAGTAAAGTCAAGAAATACAAAAGGGAAATTCTAATTTACCTGTTCAAGTCAATTTTAAGGGGAAAAATGCGACGGTTTACTTTAAATAGCTAAAACAATGATTGATGCAAGATCTAACCTAAAATACTAGAAGAGCGATTCAGTGTCTTAGGGGCCTCTAGTTACAAGATGTTTTACTGTAATTTATGAGAAAGTCTGTATTATTTAGGCATGCTTAGGATTAATATTTTCCTTGAAAGCTTGATTAAAAAACCGCGACAATTTACATAGTCCAAATATTTTTAAAGAAAATCTTCTGAGAGTAATATTACCAGAAAATCTTTTGAGAGTAATATTTTACCAAAGAAAAATTTACATGAAAAACACTATCCTCTGTGGATATAGCTGGCTCATCATATATCAGTATCCAAGTACATGCTGTAAAGGTTTAGGAAAAGAGTTATCTCCCTAGACTGTACAAATTATTTCACACATGGAAAAAAGGCGGGAATACATGACTTTTTTGTGTTAGAAAGTCATTAAAATTTAGATCAACAACAAAAAAAAAGCAACAACAACAAAAGACAAATACAAAAAAAAATCAAACAAGTTTTAGAAGTATACTTTGAAGTGAGACAGATTCAAATTCGTGATAGTTTTTGTCTGGTCTGGGCCATTTACATAGCACCTTTGTTTGTCTTGGATTTCTCTATACGAGATTTCGTATTTTGTTGTACTGTACCATTGTCTCAGGGACATTTATTTCACATGTCAGTATTTTGCTTAAATAAATAAAACCTTATCTGAGCTTGTCTCCCAAACTGGCAATGTACATACTTTCCACAAGTTGAGAAAAAGTGTCGTCGCCTGACAGTTCGAATGCATATGTTGATATCTTTGAACAATGATACACAAATAATTTTGTTATGACTATAATGATTAAAGCATCAAACTGCCCCTAACCTCCGGTATAACCCCTAAGTTCTAACTCAACTGAATATGAATTAAAAACTGTATCATAATGCTTTGAAAATAATAACGATCACGTGCGTTTTTTAAAGCGCACCATTGACGTACGGAACTAAAACACTAAAACACGATTGGAAAGAGACAAATTTCCAATGTTTTTAACCGGTTGAAAAAATACGTCTGTGTTTGTTTTTGACCATATGAGGCAAAACAAATACCCGCACGCGGACACAAAACAACAGAAAAAAACGACTTTGGCCTTATGTATATAATTACAAGTGTCATGTTTACGCATGTACAAATTTTAAGTGCACCATATAACAAAAATATAATAAATATATACATATGAAAAATATTACTAAAATTTATTTTTCTTCTCCGTTTTCATATAAATCAAGACCTAAATAAATATACTTATCATCTGTGTTAATTGGTTAATTGTTTTACTGCATCCAAACAACCAAAGCATTTAAGGTCTAGTCGTAGCAACTGCAGAACTGAACAATTCATTCGAAACGATTATATACAGAGAAATCATAAGAGAATTCCGAATTATTGTAGCCTCATGTAGTATATGTCTTATAATATTTCTCGACCTGACTGTGTTCTACAACATGACGTTTTGTTGGGGATGAATACCATTTTCTCTTTAATAGTAGTAAAAACAAAGACATGTGAGATAAGCTATTCTGATTAACATGTCAAATTTCAAATTTCAGCTTTTGGAATGTCCGTACCACGTATGAGACAGGAAAACAAGCTCATGTATTGAGGGAGATGAAGGAGAACAAGTTTCATATATTAGGAGTCAGTGAGTGTAGATGGACAGAATTTAAGCGCCACGGGCAAAGTTGTCATATACTCAGAAAGAGATGATGACAGGCATCAAGAAGGGGTTGCCATTATTCTTAGTAAAAAGGCAGCTAAGTCGTTTATAGAATTTCATTCAGTAAATGAAAGAATGATTAGAACAAGGCTAAACACCAAAACTATCAAGACATTCATCATACAAATGTATGCTCCAACAAACGAAGCAGATGACGAAGCAAAGTCAGAATTTTTTGAAACGCACCAAGCTGAGATTGAAAAGATTCCTAAACATGATCTTACAATCGTCATGGGATATTTCAATGCCAAAGTCGGTAAAGGCAACAGCAGATTTGAAAGAACTATGGGAAAATACGGATGTGGTAACATGAATGGGAATGGTGAACAACTGGCATATTTCTGTGGACTTAACAACTTGGTAATAGGTGTCACGTTATTCCCACACAAAGAAATCCACAAACTGACTTGGGTATCACCTGGAGGAAGAGACAAAAGCCAAACTGACCACATAGCAATAAATGGTAAATGGAGGAGATCCTAACTAGATGTGAGAGTAAGGTGAAGTGCTGTTGTAGGAAGTGACCACCATCTTGTCACAGCAAACATCAAACGTAAACTTTTGAAATTGGTATCACCACGTAAAACAAAAAACGTTTGATACTGGGAAGCCACCGAAGTACATCACGACTTCAAAGTAGAGTTCAAAAACAGATTTCAAGCCTTACAAAACTTTCAAGAAGGAGGGTCAGTTGAAGAACATTGGCAGGAAGACAGAAATGTTTTCAGTAGAACAAGTGAAAACATAATGGGGTTCATAAGACAAGTTCATAAAGAATGAATCACACCTGGAATATGGCAACTTATTGATGAAAGGAAAGATCTAAAAAATCATATGTAACACACACCCAGAAAGACTGAAAGATATACTAAGGGAACAGTATTCCACCATTAACAAAGAGGTGAAGAAAACCACCTAAAAGAGACAGACAAAACTATATAGAAAGTCTGGCTACAGATGCCGGGAAAGCTGCGGCATAGTAAAGAATGTGTGATGTTTACCAAATAACAAAGAAGTTAGGTGGACATAAGAGAACGACCAACATGCCAATAAAAGAAAAACAAGGCAACCTAATAACATCTGAAAAAGAACAAGATAGAAGGTGGAAGAAGACCCAGAAGACCACAGCTGATATAGAAGATGCAGAGAATGATTTGCATATTAATGAAGAAATACCATCAAAACTAGAAATACAAAGAGCATTGAAACAAATGAAGAATAATAAAGCCCCTGGAAACGATTAGTTACCAGCAGAAGTATTCGAAGCAGACTCTACTATAGCTGCTGTCATTTTACACCCATTATTCTGTAAAATATGGAAGACATCGTAATTCCATGCACGTGGTCTGAAGGTAAAATTATCATATTACAAAAAAAAAACGTGACCTTACCAATTGGAACAACTGGAGAGGAATCACCTTACTATCCATACCCAGCAAAGTATTTTGTAAGATACTTATAGATAGAATCAAAACAGTAAATTAAGAAAAGAACAGGCAGGCTTGAGAAAGGGGAAGGCTGTTGCGACCAAATATTTATCCTGCAAAACATCATTGAACAATGCACAGAATGGCAGAGACGGCTAATAATTAACTTCATTGACTTTGAGAAAGCCTTTGACAGTATATATAGAAAAAAATTGTGGAAAATTTTACGACACTATTGAATACCATATAAAATAGTACAGCTAATAAAGACTTTCTTTACCAACTTCAAGTGTTGTGTAGGGACATCAACTGATACCAGCTTCCTCGTAAAATTCGGAGTCAGACAGGGTTGTGTAATGTCGTCCCTACTATTTCATATAGCAGTCGGTTGGGTAATGAGATCTACCCTAAAAGAAAACAATACAGGCCTTATATGGACCCTCTTCAGTAGTCTTGAAGATTTAGACTATGCAGATGACCTGGCCTTGCTCTAACACAGCTTCATTAGGTAATTAATCCAGGTGATACTTTGACGGAAATCGGCACATGTCAAGAAAAAGTGAAATATCTTCGTTATATCTAAACATTCATATACCGAATTTTAACGTAGTGTTTTTTGTGCTTTATTAATTATAAAATGTGAAAAAAAGATAATGAAAATCGCTTCCTATACGGGCTAAGCAAGTGCTTTTTAGAATACTAAGTGTACGTAGCTCGAGTTATGCGGTTTTCAGACGTACCGTCAATTTCGGGGGAAAAACAACTTGCACTTGTCAAACTCTGCATTTACCGTTTAAAAATGGCATATCTTTTCGTAGGGATGGCAATATGGAACAGTTACGTGATTGTGCTACGAATAGTTGACATTTTCTTCCATATCCATCTCATAGAATTTTGTTTCATTGCCGCATATCCGTTATAATTTCATTTTCATTTTCATCACCATCAGAGTGAAGTCAGTGCCAAATGTTATGTTTATGAAGAACTAAATTCAGTATACGTTTCATAGTTTATTTATTCTATTTTTTGTCAATTTTAGAATTATTCAAAAATTCGGAAATAAGTCGAGGTCGAAATGGAAAATACAGACTTTAATAGTTACCGCGGTACCGCTGTAATAAAAAAAAAAACCGTCTAATTTTTCTAAGACTTGAAATTAAAAAAAAAAACATTTAAAAGCATTCACGGAAAATTTATTCTCAGTTTAACGATATTTGTGAATTGTACCCTCGATGACATGTTACATTTAAAATCAAATATCATTAAATTACATATTTTCACACATGGTTTAACTATTTGTAATTAATATTACCATATTACGTTTAGAATATAATTCATGTAGTTCTTACTTCAAATTTAAATTAATCGTTATATTGAAAATCTTAAGCAGTAGCTTTATTTCCGATATTTATAGGTACTAAATAGCGCAGTATTTTACAAAAATTAACAACATGATTACAATACGAATTCTATAAGGAAAAGAATTAACCCCCAACGTTCATGTCCACACGATAGTATCGTGTCACCACGATACTAGCGTGTGCATACGCTTCAGTTCGTTTTAACCTCGTGTATACACAATCGTTTAATCCATCACGCTAGTTGTCAATCAAAATCGTGTACAAACGGAATGAATGAGTTTATTCACACGAAACGATATATGGAACGAACGAAACACGCACACGGAACAAAATATTGAGAAATATTGGGAATGTTGAAATGGATTTGCACACAGTGCATAAATCAAATACGTGTAAATGACAATTAAAATAATTTTTTGATAATGTGACAAGTTTTTTTTGTGTTTATAATATATTTTCTGTAATTAAACAATTTACTATTTATCACTTGAGCTCGGGAATTTGTAAAAATTGTGCAAAGGGTTGATCTTTAAAGGACTTAAAATGGGGAAAGAGACTTGCACATACCATTTTGAAAATTCTGAATCGGATAAAGAAGGTCTATTTCGGAGTCAACCTATGAGACGAACTTTTTTTCCTTATGGAGTAACCTCCCAAACACCGAATACACTGTTACCAAAATAACTCAACAAGCGTAACGGTTAGAGGTAAGCCGAAAGGTTTAAAATGTTCGTCCCATGTGGGGCTTGTTTTGTCTCATTAGGTTTGAAGCGATTCGACAAACCCTTATGGAGGTAACCTTCAACTTTGTTATCGAAATAACTCAAAAACCGTAATAGATAAAAGTGGAGTATAAATGGGAAAAATGTTCAAAATATCGAGACCTACATTTGCCTCATGTGTCCGAAGTCACAAAATACCTCCTTATGGAGTTATTGCCCTTGACACTTTCACATATTATATTATATCTCAAAAACCATTATAGATAGGAAGAAAGTGTTTATACAAAAATGATCAGTATCAAAAGACAAGATCAAAGTTCATAAGTCAAGGTCATTTAAAAAGTCCATAGCAACCGATGAAACAGTACCTAGCAACCATATATATTTAGATTCAGGACATTTTAATTTACCTGTACAACTCAAACTGGAATGTCAATGGTCAAGGTCAGTGAAAAAGTCCATAGCAACCGACTAAAAAGTCCATAGCAACCATATATATCTAGATTCAGGACCATGTAATTCAACTGTACAAGAAAAGGGAAAAGGTCTTTGAAAAGTCCATAGCAACCGATGGAACAGTCCTTAGCAACCATAAATATTTTTATTCAGGACCCTATAATATAGCTGTACAAGTCAAAATTTAGGCTGAAGGGGCAAAGTCATTGAAAAAATTCATAAGAACCGGTGGAAAAATCCATATATATTTTGGTTCAGGATTCTATATTTTAGCTGTACAAATCAAAATTGAAGGTCAAGGGTCAAAATAATTACCAGTACTCTTAACAACCAATAATATTTCATAAAACACCTTAGCAATATTATTTATACTTCTGTTCTGGACATTCCTTCCTTTTTATTAGCTCACCTGGCCTAAAAGGCCATGTGAGCTATTCCCATCACTTTGGGTCCGTCGTCGTCGTCGTGGTATGTCGTCGTAGACTTTTCACATTTTTATCAACTCCTCTGAAACCATCGAACCAATTTAAACCAATCTTAAGTGGAATGGTTCTTGGATGGTCCCCTTTAAAAATTGTGTTCGGTTTTCCCGGTCGCCATCCAATATGGCTGCCATGGTCGGACATAGTTTAACCTTGACCCTATGGGAATTTTAACATTTTCGTTATCTTCTCTGAGACCATTAGGCCAATTTGAACCAAACTTTGGTGGAATGGTCCTTGGGTGGCCCCTTTTAAAATCTGTGTTCAGTTTCCCCGAACGCCATCCAACATGGCCGTCATGGCTGGACTTAGTTTAACATTGAACCTATGGGAATTTTATTTTTTCGTCAACTCCTCTGAAACCACCAAACCAATTTAAACCAAACTTAAGTAGAAGGGTCCTTGGATGGTCCCCTTTAAAAAGTGTGTTCGGTTTTCCCGGGCGCCATCCAATATGGCTGCCATGGTCGGACATAGTTTAACCTTGGACCCTATGGGAATTTTAACATTTTCGTTATCTTTTCTGAGACCATTAGGCCAATTTGAATCAAACTTTGGAGGAATGGTCCTTGGGTGGCCCCTTTTAAAACGTATGTTTGGTTTCCCCAAATGCCATCCAACATGGCCACCATGGCTGGACTTAGTTTAACATTGAGCCTATAGGAATTTTACTTTTTCGTTCCTCTGAAACCACCAAACCAATTTAAACCAAACTTAAGTGGAATGGTCCTAGGATGGTCCCCTTTAAAACTTGTGTTCGGTTTTCCCGGGCACCATCCAGTATGGCTGCCATGGTCGGACATAGTTTAACCTTGGACCCTATGGGAATTTTAACCACCAAACCAATTTAAACCAAACTTAAGTGGAATGGTCCTTGGATGGGCACCATTTAGTATGGCTGCCATGGTTGGACATAGTTTAACCTTGGACCCTATGGGAATTTTAACATTTTCGTTATCTTCTCTGAGACCATTAGGCTGATTTGAACCAAACTTTGGTGGAATGTCCTTGGGTGGCCCCTTTTAAAATATTTGTTTGGTTTCCCCGAACGCCATCCAACGTGGCCACCATGGCTGAACTTAGTTAAACATTGAGCCTATGGGAAATTTACTTTTTATTCAACTCCCCTGAAATCACTGAGCCAATTTGAACCAAACTTTGATGGAATGGTCCTTGGGTGGCCCCTTTCCAAACTTATGTCCGGCATCTCCGACTTCCAACTGACATGGCTGCTGTTACTAAAAATAGAAAAATGGTTTTTAGGAGGTTCTCTTTCAGAATGATGTCCGATGACCCAGACTGTTAACCAAGATGGCAGCCACAGCCGAACTTAGTTAAACATAGGGCCCTATGAGAAAATTCATTGAAAAATCTTCTTGTCTGAAACCAATTGGAACCAGACTTTGCAGCAATGGTCCTTATATGGTCCTCTTTCAGAATTATGTTCCATGACCTGGACTGTCAACCGAGATGGCTGCCACAACCGAACTTAGTTTAACATAAGGCCCTATGGGAAAATTAATTGAAAACTCTTCTTGTCTGAAAGCCAATTAGAACTAGACTTGGTAGCAATGCTCCTTAGATGGTTCTTTTTAGAAATATGTCCATTGACCTAGACTGTCAACCATCTTGGCTGCCACAGCCGAACTTCGTTTAACATAGAACACTATAGAAAAACCAGCCAAATCTTTAGTCCTGCTCAAGATGAAAAGTTCAATGCAGGTGAGCAATACAGGCTCTTTAGAGCCTCTAGTTTGCAAAGCCATAATAGAAATAATAAGGGTAACAACTGGGAAAGACCTTAGCAATTGTTTTTAAAACAATTGTCCTTTAATTATTATTCTTCATCTTTTTCGCCAATTTTCGATGTTAAGAATTTATTTCATTTTGCAACATATCGAAAAGATATTTCGCACGATGGTTCAGAATGATAAACCGGATTCCAGACAGACTGACTTGCGAAGCCGAACTCTTTATCTATACAGAGTTATCTGCCCGAACTCCGTAAACCTTGTTACCGCTCTATCACAGAAACTGTAACAGAAGGGAAATGTTCAACAAATCAAGTTTTTTTCTTATTGGTCGAAACATTTTGAAGACTCCTTATAAGAGTTACTCCCCCTTGAACATTTTTAACGAAACACTTAATATGTCAAAAGTCATGATAAGTTAGTCGTAGAGACTTGGGACTTCCAAGAATGACTATCATAGGTCATGACATTGAAATTTACCTGAAGGTCAAAGGACCCTTGACCTCAAACTTTGCTACCGCTCTGTCTCGGAAACCGTAAAAGATAGCTGATGCAAAACTTTAGCAAAATGTTCATCTTGTCAAGAGGCAACTTTGTTGTGTTTCGGTCAACTCAGTATATTGAATTCTTATAGGAGGTGTTGTCCCTTCGATATACCAGAACACTTAAATGGTCAAAATCATAAACGGTTAGTCGTAGAGACTTGGGACTTGCACCAATAGTCATCAGATATCAAAACCTTCAAAATAATCCGAAGTTCAAAGGTCAAGGTCACATTTGACCTTTGACCTTAAAACTTGTTATTGCAATATCTCAGAATCCGTAACAGATATAAAGTAATTGTTATACAAAAAATGATCAGTTTCAAAAAAATTACATTTTGGTACCAAGGTCAAAGGTCAGAGCTGAAGGTCATTGAAAAAGCCCTTAGCAACCGATGGAAAAGTACCTATCAACCATATATTTATTTGTTCAGGAACCTATTTTAGAGCTGTTGAGGTCAAAATGGAAAGTCAAAGGTCAAGGTCATTGAAAAGTCCTGAGCAACCACTGGAAAGGTACCTAGCAACCATATATATTTATGTTTATTGCAAGTATACAAGCAAAATAGAAGGTTAACAGTCAAGGTCATGGTTAATATCCATAGCAACAATGCAAACAACACCCTAGAAACCATATATATCAGTATGAACTTGAGATAAAAGGTCAATTTGACACTGGAAAGACCTTGAAATTGTTCTCTGAACAATTGTCTTTCTAGATCTTTCCCCCTTTATTCTTTTCTGCCAAGATTTCGCATGATGGTTTGGAATGATAAACTGCATTCCGGATTGGTCATCTTTACAAATACAGTCTTATCTGACCAAACTCCGTAAACCTTGTTATCGCTATTCAATAGAAACCGTAAAAGGTGGAGGAAAACCGAAAGGTGTAAAATGGTCGCTATCACGAGAAAAAAAATTTTACTTATCGATCGAAAAATTTTATGACTCCTTCATTGAATTTTTTCCCCTTGAACATTTGACGAAGCACATCAATGGTCAAAACTCATGAACCAAATGTCGCAGAGACTTCAGACTTTCACCAATAGTAATCAAATGTCATATTGTTCAAAATGACCTCAATATCAAAGGTCAAGGTCAAACTTGACCTTTCACCCTAAACTTTGTTAGCAAAAAACTCAGAAACCGTAACAAATAGCTGATAAAATATATTTTGAAAAAATGTTCATCTTGTCAAGATCTGAATTTGTATCCTTGGGTCTGAAGTTGAACGATGACTCATTATAGAAGTAAGTGCACTTGACGTATGCTTATTTTATATTATATCTTGAAAACCGTAATAGATCTGAAGAAAATGTCAATACAAAACATGATCAGTTTCAAAATCTACATTTTGGTACCACGGTCAAAGATTAGAGATCAAGGTAATCGAAAAAGCCCTTAGCAACCATATATATTTATGTTCATGACCCTATTTTAAAGCTGCAGAGGTCAAAATTGAAAGTCAAGGGTCAAGGTTATTGAAAAAGTCCTTAGCAACAAATGGAAATTTACCTAGTAAGCATATCAGGAGCCTATATTTTAACTGTATAAGTGAAAATGGAAGGTCAGGGGTCAAGGTCAATGAAACTCCATAGAAAGCGATAAAAAAAGCCCCTAACAACCATACATAATTATGTTTAGGACCTATATTTTGATGTACAAGTCAAAATAGAAGGTCAACAGTCAAGATCATTATTTACCATCCATAAAACATCCGAGAAACCCTATATTTATAATTATAAACTTATAATAAAAGGTCAATATTATAAACATCGATTTAAAAAAAAAACACCCTGCTAAGCTGAACTATTTGTCGTTACAGAGTTATCTGCCCAGTGTAGCGAAACATTTTCTTCACCGTAAAAATTAGATTCAAACCGAAAGGTCAAAATTGTACGGTTTATTGACTGCGTTCTTCGTAACATAAAATCAAAAAGATTTGAAGTGTCGTAATAAGAGTTATGTCCCCTTAATGAAAAGCAGATTTTGCAATAAATTGTTTCTCATGAGTCGTACAGGCATGGGACTTTCACTTATGGGACCAAATAAGCTATTGAAAAATGTCAAGGTTAAATGTCAATTTTAAACCTTGACCTTTGACCGTAGACCGTAGACCTTGTTATCGAAATAACTCACAAACGTTGAGATTTAGCTGAGGAAATATAAAAGACACAGCTTTGTCATATTTTTGCAACTCAATTTGACGACTCTTTCTTAGAGTTATGTCCCATTGAATATATAACTGCACACGAAATGGTCAAAACTCAAAAACAGTAGATATAGTGATTGATTCAATGCAAATAATTTCATTCATATGTTTATTTCTAGTAGTATGGGACAATTGACTACAAAAGAAAAGAAAAACAATTATAATAAACACATTTGTTTACAAATGTGGCATAGTTGGCCTCATGTTAAACAATAATAGGCTAATAAATTAAAGAACAATCATATTTTATCCAGAAAAGTGTGGTTCGAAGAGTATAGTCAGCATTTATATAAAAGAAACAATTTTCTTTATTACTGTAGTGTATCATTCGCAAATATTACCTCACTTTGAACTGAGCTAACCATTATAAATATCAAAATTCTAAATTATAGAACTAATTACTACAATTTTCAATCAAAGTACCTTATTGGTTGATTATTGTACCCTCAAAAGGTTCAAATTTATAGAAATGAACTAAACATCTTTTTCATCAATTTAGTGTTTGTGTTGAGAAAGAAACTGAATTAAACCATTAAGAGCAAGTAAAGTCGTCCCATATAATTTCGTCCCTAATGTGTTCACTACAGCAGTACAGTGGAGACTTCGGAGTGCACCAATGATCATCAGATATCAAAACCTTCAAAAAACACTTGACCTTTGACTTTAAAACTTTTTATCGAATTTCGAGATGATAAACCAGATTCGTGATTGACCCTGCGAAACCGAACTGTTTTCAATACAGAAATATCTGCCCAAAACCCGTAAACCTTAATACGGAAGACCAAAAAAAAAAACCAAAAATATTTTAAACAAGAAGTACTCAAAACCAAAAATACCGAAATAGGAAGCCAAATTTCAGCTAAAGAGATCTGCCACGTGCAATACAGGGAATGAACCCGTAGTATTTCTATTATTTTTGAATTTTGCTAAATACTGGTAATTTCTATTTAAAATGAAACTCTGAGATAAAACTTCCTTCGGGATCGTCGACAATGAGAAACCAAGTTATTTCAATTGAGCTGGAACTATTATAATATAGATATAATAGTCCTAGAATTGAGGTATATTAAATTTTGTAAGATTTTGACATTTCAATTATTATTTTAACCTGCAAAACCTCTAAAAAATCAGAATATATTTAACTTTTGTCATTGAAAAAAGTCGCGTGTGGTGCACGACGTCATGTTACCCTAAAGCCCCCTTTACACTGAACGAAGACTGCTCTACGACCAAAAAAAATGTTTTGATCGTGGAACATCTTAGTGGGGTCGTACTGAGGTCTTCAAGTAGCGTAGTGTGGTCGGCATTGCGCGTGATAGGTCGTAGTAGAATCTCCAGGTGCCACGACTGTTTTGAACATGCTCAAAATTTACGTAGCGACGTCGTCGCCACTTTTGATCGTACAGACATCGTACCGCTGTCGTAGAGGAAGCGCAGAGACATCGTAGTGAGATCGTAGTGAGACATCGTAGTACATTCAAGCAAGAAATTGTCCTTTTATATAGTTTATTTGCTGGTCGTAGAGGAAGCGCAGAGACATCGTAGTGACATCGTAGTGAGACATCGTAGTGAGAACTAATATACATTCAAGCAAGAAATTGTCCTTTTATATAGTTTATTTGCTGATCGTGGCTAGATCGTGAGAACAACGTAGCAAGGTCGTAATACTCGTGGTAGCAGCGTAGTGACAACGTATTACGATCGTCAAGCGCGTATCGATGTCGTGTCACAATCGTGAGAGGTCGTACAACATCGGCCTAGGGGCGTCGTGTGATCGTGTTATTGTCGTAGCTTGAACGTACCACAAACGCAGGCATCGTAGCGAAAACGTAGGAGAGCGTAGTAGCAACGTGAAAGATTATCGAAAAAAACTTTTTTGGTCGTAGGGGTGTCGTGAATACCTTTACACTGAAGATGGTTTTCCAATTTTTCCACGACCCTGCTGCGATCTTGGCGATCGTAGAGGTCGTGGAGAGCGTAGCTCAGTCTTCGACCAGTGTAAAGGGGGCTTAATGTGGACGAAAATCGATCGTAACGTCCCGTGTAATTAATTTAATAAAATCTGTACATTTATTTTTAAAATTTGTCATACATTGTACCTTTATATCTAATTAAAAGGTCAACTGAAGAAAGTTGGAATCTCAGTTAAGATTCCCAATATGTCAACTATAAAATTTATAATCACTTCTGAAAAAAGATATTTGTATTATTATTTATGGATTTAAACTGAAGAAACAATATTCATATAATCCCGTACACCGATAATGGAATATTCTGGAGACACCTTTTTAAAAAGTTCATTACAATTTGACATACAAGGAAAGGAATGTATATATTCCAGATTTAAAATGTCTCACAATTCTGAATAACCAGCATCAAGGAGACAAGTTCGATTGCTGGGTATCAGAACCATCATTTTCCATCCATTGATGCACGAATATATATTAATCGCCTATAGATCAATAGATTAATTAAAGTATTTTATGAAAGGCATGTATCCACAAATTGATGTGAAATACTGTATAACAAAACAGCTTTGTTTTTCCAAACCAGAATTAAACCAAAAAAATATGAGTATCAATATATTTGTACAGCTTATACATAACTGTGCAGCAGCTTACCTTTTTATTCTCCATTATGTTTGGTTAGATTTGATCATGTTGATGATTGACAAATATAACATGACACAATTTGGATTTAGAAAGAATCATAGAACTTCAGATAGTATTTTTATTCTGAAATCTTTAATTAATAAATACATTCATAAAAACAAGAAAAACTCTTTATTTGCTTTGTATATTTTCAAAAAGCTTTTGACTCCATTTGGAGAATAGGCTTACTTACCAAATTATACAATCTAGGCATTGGTAGAAACATGTTCAATGTTATACATAAACAACGTTTACACACTCGGAGTGCATTTAGTATAAAGGGATGCATTCCAACTTTTTTTAACATCAATAAAGGTGTAGGACAGGGACATTCCATTAGCCTACACTCTTCAATATTTTTATTATAAATGATGTATGTTAAATATTCGCTGCATCAAATTGTAATCCACCAAAACTCATTGATACAAATAATGGCAATTTATTATTTGCAGGTGATCTTTTAATAATGTCAGAATCGGCGCCTGGATTATAAAACAGGTTAGATTCATTGTATGATTACTGCAAGAAATGGCAGTTTTCAGTGAACACCAAAAAGACCAAAACTATGATAATACAAAATCATGCCAACGATAAAACTAATAATTTCATTAGTTATAAGGGCCAACTTCTCGAAAATGTAAATGAATATAAGTATTTACGCTGTATCATTTCAAGTAATGGAAGTTTAGTAAATGATAGTTTAGATCTGGCAAATAAAGCCTGCAAGGCCTTGTTTGCAATTAAAAGTTACACATCAAATTTCAGTCAAGTTCCTGTTAAAGTAGCTTGCAATTTATTTCAAACATTAGTACGTCCTGTATTAATTTATTACTCTTGCTTAAACATTTATAGAGCAAATATGAGAGCTAGCAAAAGCAACTCTAATATTGATATGTTAAGTTTTGCTGACAAAACTCCAGTGGAAAAAATACAGCTTAATTTCATAGAAAATAGTCTGGGCACAAAAATATGCTCAACAAATTTAGTTGTTAGAGAAGATTAAACATTCGTCCTGTTGAGACATTTATAAAAAAAATCAAACTATAATGTATTTATCAAGACTAAATAATGATGAAATTAACCCTATCCTTAAAGAAGCTTTTCTCCTTACAAACAAAATAGACAACGAAGGAACATATTCGTGGTACACTTATGCAGTTAAAGTAGTAAAGGAAACTGAAAATGATTTATTTCAAATTATAAAACGCGAATAGAAATAAATAAATTAAAAGATAGAATTAACCTATCTGTTAAAGACCATTATCAAAAACTTGCCAAAAATAAAATATCTACTCTAAATGAAAGTAATAGAATTATTTATATAAATACTTAAAAAGTGAAACTAAAGATAATGTGTACTATTTATCTCACCCAAATAAAGAGAAACGTAAAATAATAACAAAATTCAGAATTTCTGATCATGAGTTGTTGATTGAAACAGAGAGGTACAAAAACATTATAAGGGAACAGACTTTGTATGGAATGTAATATTTTAGATGATGAATCACATTTTTTTTTCAATTGTAAGATTAATAAAAAAATTGAGAGAAACCTTATTAATCAGTTATATAGGAAATTATCCTAATTTCAATTCCCATAATAATAATAATAGAAAAAATGAAAACTGTTTTGAATCCATCAACACCTGATGATATTAAGACAGTGGCGTCTTTTATACAACGGTGATTAGAATTGAGGACACTTAAACTGTGTTAATTTACAATTTTATCCTTTTTGTGTTATATATGTATATCTGTCTGTATATTTGCATGTATGATTTGTCTGTATTACTATGGACCAAATGGTCTTTTTGTTCGCAATAAAGTTTTGATTTTTTTTAATTTTATAGAAAAAAGTTGATTTAAATTTTCCATGCTATTTTATTATTATTTTTTTCCGCAAAAACGCGTTTGTCCTTCTCGTTACAGTATGTATATTGAAAATTCAGTTAAATCAATGGAGATGAAGTCTAGAGGGAACAGCGAAAGACTTATACATAGAGGTGAAAATACCAAAAAGCCACCAGATTGGACGAAATTCCTCAGCAATGATGAGAACAACGAACAGTTCATGAAACACGGATTGGGTATGGGAAAGTGACGGTTTTAGTTAAAGACTTCATGGGGAAAAATTAATTGCAGTTTCTGAAGGTAACGCAAATCTGTTGACAAATGAAGACGGTGAAAATGTTATCAGTCAGGAGATAAAATCTATTAGGTCAACACCAGAAGAAACTGACACTCCGGTGTTTCTTTACTGTTTCTATGGTAAGCAGCAAGGCTATAGTTATATCAGGGTCAAAAGTTCGGACACTGATATCTTCTTCATTCTTCTCTATTATCTTTGAAAGTTTTATTTGATACTGGGATATGAAACAACAAAAGATTGTTCTATATAACCCAACTTGCTAAGGAATAGGGACAAGAATGCTGCACTGCTCTGCTTAACCCAACTTGCTGAGGAATAGGGACAAAGATACTGCACTGCCCTGCTTGGTCTTCAGACTTTCACCCGCTGTGATAGCACAAGTACGTTTAAAGGTGTTGGTAAGGTTAAACCTACTAATGTCCAGCCGATTTCGGAATGCTTTGTCTGCATTACGTGATGTATGGAAATCCACATGATCTTTTCTTACAACTTGAAGCTTCACTTGTTTAATATATGGCGGTAAACACTTTACAAATGTGAATGATATGCGGTATGGCAAATTCAGAGAAAAAATGTTCAACATATGGGCAAAAGTTTGATTCTTCAAGGAACATTGATATCATCGTCTTACTTCCTTGTACAAAATTCCTTACACAGCACACCAGGAGAGTTAACTGTCAGGTTTGCATCTGGAAGAGGTCGTATATTTTCAGAATGTCCTGATCCAGCGACAACCAAGAATGGCATTTTGTTGATGGTATTTTAGAAACAAAGAGGTTTGACAGCGAGTTAATTCCCAAAAGCCCTATAGTCTGTATAGTAAATAGTACATTATTGATATAATTTGCTATAATTTGCTTTCAATAAATATACTTTTTACACCATTCAGGAAAAAAGAACTTTACCATTCTTACAAATATAGAAGTAACTTTCAAAGAAAAGTTTAATAAGATAAGAACGTAATTTAAAATGTTCAAGGATTTTTTTTTAATATATTAAAAATGTTAATGAATCGTTTTGAAGAGTTCAGATACCTTTATTAAAAGTCATAATAAAGTAATTTATCACGTGTTTTATTAAAAAATGTAATTACATTTTCAGAATATTATATATAAACAGATTTGAAGCATGCAGACGCTGCATATAATATATTTTTTTATGAAAGTTTGTATTATCAATTTATTCCAGTAGGACCTGTGATCACGGGAATCAACCCATGGAACTGCGTACTCATCTCAATGTGGCGAGTTGGGAAACCATCTCGTTGGGGGTTTGTCAAGTCATAATACGGAAAACCTGAACGCGGACCATACTGGGTAACGGGTTTTGAAAATGCCTTGCTCAGTCGTAACTAAAACAATTAGACGTACCTGATTTTGTTCAGCCATATCTTCAAGAGAAACAAACTATTTCGCCAATAGAATTTAAAATGTTAAGGAGAGATAACTGTCACTGTGAGCGTGCATGAGAAATATTTAGAATAATGGTTTAAGAAGTTTAAGACTCGTCTCAATTATTCAGTTCAAAGTCTTAATTTTTTTAAGTGTTGAGTACATTAAATTCTGCATTCAGAATCATAGTTGTGGTATAAAATTCAACCTTCACAAACAATGTTTCCTTGGACTACACAACAAGGATAATTAACCAACAACATAATTTCCATATAATTCTAGCATTTATACTATTACAATTCTCTAAAATTCAATTCCACGAGTTCCAAAACAGTAGTATGAACTGTAAAGTAAAATTTTTTGATACCAATTTTGATGCACAGTATTTGCACATTTCGTCGATTTATGACTCGCCAGTTGTGGTCATGCCCTAAAAAGTTGAAAACCTAAACAGTAATCCAAAACGTTGAAGAGTAAGTTTAAAAGATAATGTTCAGCGTTACATAAAAAGAGGCATTACCCTTTTTGAGCTCACCTGGCCTATAGGCCATGTGAGCTGATGTAATCAATTTTCGTCCGTCGTCGTCCGTAAACTTTTAACATTTTGATCTTCTCCTCTGAAACTGCTTGGCGAATTGTAACAAAACTCGGTAGGAATGATGTATGAAAGACCTCTGCAAACAATCTACCATTAGTTACGGTTGGATGATCAACATGACCGCAAGAGGCCATCTTTGGTTTTTATTGGCCGATTTTTAAAAACTCTTCTCTGAAACTACATGATGAAATGTTTAAAACTTTGCAGGATTAATAAAATCTAAAACCCTCTACAAACGATCAACTTTTGTTTGAGATTCATGTGATCAACCGACGGCTGCGGCTGTTCAAAGTTTCCATTGAATCTATATTGGAAAGGGCTTTTTTGTCATTTGTTCAGGAACTTATAGGCGGACTTTAACTAAAGTTGGCAAGTACCTCATATGGAAAGACAGGTACAAATGATGCACATTTTTTAGGACAAATTTCAAATATCACATTACTTTGGCATTTTGTGTTTCTTTAAAAAGCCTGTGGATACAAAAGAGCTTACATTTTATAATGACCAAATAAAAGCAAGATGAGCGATATAGGTCAGGTGAGACTTTGGTTTAATATATGTTTATACACATGTATGTATGACATGTATAAATTTCAATCTACATTGTATAGTGCTTACGCTGAAGCAGTTATCGCGCATAGTATATATTTTTCTATGAAATTAACAAGTCCACACAGCACGTGATTACAATAGTTTCTATATTGCGGCAAAGAACTATACAATTTTCACATAAGGATATGACCATTGGTAGAGGAATCTTATGGTATATGGCCCTGGTATATACTTGTCCAGCGTTTATCGTGAAATCGTTAATTGCACCCCCACCCCACCCCCCTCGTACAAGCATTATATTTTAACTGTATGATAAAAGTTTGCAGGAATAAACCATTTGTACATATTTGTGAACAACTCTCAATATTTGATATTTATATAGTATGAAGATAACACTAAAATTAAATGTATTGACCTTTTTGTAAATTTGTATCAAGTTCAAGTTCTTTGCATACATCGAGTTGAAGAAGGTATATTCAATTTTCAATGTTACCGCCAACAACCACATAATTTTCACCAAAATTATCTGAAAATTATTACATGTACTGGATTATAATCATGCTCGTGCATTAAAAAGAACATGGCAAAATGTAATTACAATTCTGTTATCAAACGAAACGTAAATTTATGTTTTTTTTATCATTTTGAAAATAAGCTCTTAAAAAGGTCTTCTCGCCGCAAATCTTTGATGACAAGTTATGTTGGTATACGAAATGCCAAAAGGTCACTTCAACAACAATTGTCAAAAAATTGAATAATCTGAAAGCATGTTTTTCTCTTGACTTTAACAATTTCTTAGATAATAATTTTGATGCAGAAATCTATGACTACTATGTGCTCAAGGGCCTAAAATTTTGAAATCCAAAACAACAATCCAAAATGTTGAAGGGCAAAATCCCCCAAAAATCAATATAATGTTAGGACAGACTTCCCTCTCCGGAACACCTGAGTTCACTCCTGGTTTTTATAGGAGTTCGTGTTATTCATTGTTTTTTAGTTTTCAGTGTTTATTTGTTGTGCTTGTGGTTGTTCATTTGTCTTCCCAGGTTTGTTTGTCTAATGGATTTCATTTTTTTTGCTTTGCTTCCTAGATATAGTTGTCCTCTTTATGTTAGAAGGAGATAATCTTTGCTTTCACATTTAAAAAATTCTGCCTGGTAGCATTGGCTGATTTAGTGGGGCATAGGGGGGCACGTACCCATCTCCCCCCCCCCCCCCCCCTCCGAGTTGAGATCACTAAAAAAATGTATACGTAAATTTACTAGAGCTTCATATCGTTGAATATGGTCATAATTACCAAAATTTTGAAAGTGACCATAACATGTTATCTATTGTATGTAACTTTTTACAAATCCGATAATAAAGATAAGAGTTAATGAGATGGAATTATCACAGTGAAGCAAGTAACATTAATTTTCCACCAGTGCCCCTTGAAGATTTGCAAGTGTTTAATTGAACATGCACCCTTCTTATACAATCATGGTTTATTTATTGATTCATTGATAGTTTATATGTATTGTTTTGAATACAAACACAAGATTATTAAAAGATGCCTATCTATTTTTTTTTAAATTAATATATTTGAAATTCATTCGTAAGTAAAAATATTTGGACTATTTCTTTTTTTAATTTAAGTATGTTGTTAGTACAAACGGACATTTACAATATCTAAAAAATCTTTACTATCATGATTTGTTTAAACTGTTCCGACATATGAGAGGTACATCGACATTGTTTTCATAATGTTTATATCAGTGAGACGTCTGAAATATAAATTTAAAACCTTTCATACATTTTCATTTATTTTATTTAAAGCTTGAAGATATTGATAATTGTCAAAAAGTTTCTTCTCTCAGTTGTTTGATTTTTAGCACCTCGATGGCCGTGTAAAATAACAAAAGTGTGAGATACATTGTGAAATTTGATACATGCAACGTCAGATATTCCAAACTGAACTGGCTACCGAAAATGAAACCACTTCAATCATTATACTTTGAACTTTAAAACTGTCAGTGATTTTGCATTACATTTTTGACGTAATAAAATTATAAATTATTGAAAGCCTAACGAATTACTCAATTTGGGTCCCCTTTTCAATTCGGTGAACTTCACGACGGATGTCGTATACGGAGTAGAAACTGCTTACCCTTCCGGAGCACCTGAGTTCACTTCTAGTTTTTATAGGAGTTCGTGTTGTTCATTGTTTTTTAATTTTCGGTGTTTATTTGTTGTGCTTGTGGTTATTCATTTTCCTTTCCAGAGTTCAAACTAAATATCCAGTTATCTAGTTCTACAACATGACAACAGCAGTAAAAATATAATAATTGCTTTCAAGTTTTCGGCAGATACATAAGCTTCTGTGGCTTTAACCAAAAAGAAGATAGGATGCTGTACCCCCCCCCCCCCTCCCCTCCTCCTCGGCAATAAAAGTAGTAAAATCTGCTTTTACAAAAAAAACAAACAAAAAAAAAAAAAAACGGCAGAAAATTATTCAAAATTGTGCCCCCCCCCCACTCGTCGACCCTCTGGATTTGCCCCAGGGAAGGAGTACAGACGGAGTCCATCAGCAGGTGTGCATAATTATTACCTTTTGGAATACCGAATTTTTATTGTAACATTAATTAAACAAATATGAACAAACGTGTCAATAATCCAAGAGTGCATAAATGTCAAGATCACCTTCGAAAATTAGTTGCATAAGTAATTAGAATCACGGGTTCTATTTACATAGGTGCACTGACAGATGACCTATAAAGATAAGATTGATTAAATCCGTATGTCTTTATTAACAATTAATTATTTAGTATAAGAAACCAATCATTCATTTGGTAGGTATATGTAATAAATATATAATACACAGTGATTGTCGGAAAATATAAAATTTATTTGGTCGAGCTTCAGAAACACGGGAAATGCGAGCTTTAGTGAGCCTTTTCCCCATGTTTCGCAGCAACCCCAAATAAAGTTTATATTTTCCGACAATGACTTTGTATTTCTTTATCCTGCAATCCCCTTTAGATGCGTAAAATGCCTTAAATTTACGTCTGAAGTTGAAATTCAACTGCAGTGAAAACGCGGGGAATGCCATGACGTCATCTGGCACATTCACTACGCTCCTCGCGTTCTTCGTGTAAACAAGTACCAGTAGACTTTATTATAGGATTAAATACGATTTTGTATGAGTTTATCGATGTGTAAACTCGGCCGACTGTGCTTGTAATCAGGCTTAAGGCTAATTAGAAGTTAGTTGTAAAGACTCTGATAAACGAAGGACTTTATGTTGAGTTGTGAGTGAAAAGACCGAGTTTACACATCGATAATATAAATTTAAAACCTTTAATTTAATAAATTTTCATTTATTTTATTTAAAACTTGAAGATATTGGTAATTGTCAAACATTTCTTCTCTCAGTTGTTTGTTTTTTAGCACCTCGAACTGGCTACCGGAAAATGCAACCGCTTCAATCATTATACTTTGAACTTTAAAACTGTCATCTTTCAGGGATTTTGCATGACATTTTTGACGGAACAAAATTATTAATTATTGAAAGTCTAACGAATTACTTAATTTGGGTCCCCTTTTCAATTCGGTGAACTTCACGACGGGTGTTGTTTGCGGAGCATTATCACCCTTCCCTGTGATTCTATCAGCTTGTTGGGCAGCTCCGAAAAATTCGTATCACGAAGCGCGTACGCTGAACAGAAGTTATCAACAGTCAGCAGGACTTATTCAACAAATTCTCCCAACGTTTGGCAGCCTAGAATTTATTAAATAGCTTTCAAAATTGCAAAATATTAATAAATATATCTAGTTTTGGTGTTCCTTTTTTATATTATGGCGTTTTATGAATGATGAAGAAATTTATAAAAGTGATATCAACAAAATGTGTCTTTCCTCGATGCTGATAATGTCTGCTGGGACTTCTTTCTGCTCTTTCCATTGCATTTCATTATTTGCTATTAAATCAATTTTTTAAACGTACGCTTTATTTTTATATGTACATATTTTCGCCTGAATTTGTACAAAAACGACTAAATGTTGTTTAAATATGTCGTCTCCTTGGTTAAATTTGAGTGATTATTTTACGTTGCCCATATTTCAGTCAGTTGTTGTTTCGCGAATGGAGACGGACTATGACGTCAACGAGGTTGCATGTTTGAAAGCGGCTGCTTTAGTTTCCCGGAAAATTAGGAACAAAGATTTCCAGACTGATTTTGTTTTTTAAAACATGAAAATACACCTTAATGTCGGTTTTTATATCGTTTATAAGATATTTCACATGAACATTCAGGAAATATGTACTTATTGGTGTGGTAAACAACGTAAGGGAAAACTTGTCGTGGCGATGAAGAATCCATACTTTTCCCTCGAAAATTTGGGAGAATTCAGAACGTTTATAAATATTTACGTTTCATATAGGTAATTAAGATGATAAAAATATTATCTGCATTTTGGCAGCTAGATATCGTAAAATATCACACCGCTCACTCGTCCCAAGCTTCATATTCTGGCTCACGGGATGATATTTTACGATATCTAGCTGTCAAAATGCAGATAATATATACGGAATTGCTTACCCTTCCGGAGCACCTGAGTTCACTTCTAGTTTTTATAGGAGTTCGTGTTGTTCATTGTTTTTCAGTTTTCGGTGTTTGTTGTGCTTGTGGTTTTTCATTCTCTTTCCCGGGTTTGTCGGGATGGATTGCGTTTTCTGGTTTGCCCCTTAGGTGTATTTATCTTCTTTCTTACAATCACTAATGATGCACAGAGACCATTGAAAACCAGAGTTCAAACTAAATACCCAGATATTTAGTTCTGTGGCGTTAACCAAAAAGAAGATATGATGCTGTACCCCCCCCCCCCCAACAATAAAAGTCGTAAAATCTGAATTAACCAAAAAAAATTAAAAAAAGGCAGATAATTATTCAAAATTGTGCCCCCCCCCCACTCGTCGACCCTCTGGGTAGGTGTACGACGGAAGTCCATCAGCAGGTGTGCATAATTATTACCTTTTGGAATACCGAATTTTTATTGTATCATTAACCAACAAATATGAACAAACATGTCAATAATCCAAAAAGTGCATCAATGTCAAGATCAACTTCTAAAATTAGTTTCATAAGTAATTAGAATCATGGGTTCTTTTTGCCAACCGATATGTCTTTAATACATCGGTGCACTGACAGGTGATCAAGAAGGATATATGTAGGAATGTCTTGAATAATGATTATTTATTTAGTATAAGAAATCAATCATTTATTTTGTAGGTATATATATAATAATATTTTATTGTGAGAATTTCTTGCTTTATTTTCTTTTTATAACATAACAGGAAAATGAAAGGTAAGTACTTAATATTGATTAATACAATACTATGTTTAATCCATCTAGTAAAATAAAGAGATTAGCAACATATAGTTTTCTAAAAGCATAAAACTTAAGATAAGTCTCAATTGTAAATGTTTTTAACACTTTTCATGCTTGATTAACTTTTACCCATGGGTAAATTAAAATATTTGTATAATGGTAACTGTGCATTTTCGTTAAAAACCAAATATTTACAAGTCACAGTTCAAATTTTCAATATTTTAGTTCTAAAATTTATAGCTACTTCCATAAAAAGGTGTGAATTTTTTAAATTTATAATTTATATTCAAGAACCAGTACTTGAGTTACACTTGTGCGTTGGAAACATATATCGGTATATATAAATATTTTTTTAAATACCCTTTAAATTTTAGATCATAGCTTATACTAGTGGCAGATAGATTATTTCGAATAAATATGAATGTTTGTTAAAGACGATAATCATCCGATCTAGAAAATTGGCAGAAGTAGTGATAGTTTCATCATAAAATGTAGTTTGTGCCAATACTTTTTCCGCAATTTTGTTGCCTAAGAATACTTTTTTCCACATATTGTTTTCCAACAAATTAATAAAAATAAAACAGTTAAAACACAGACATTATGTAAAAAGACCTGTTATGCCTAGAGGAATTTTACGAAAGAAAGGTCTCATTATTATCTGATTGCAATGGCACATTATATCGTAAATAGAAAACAGAGGCCGGATAAAAATATAAATATTTATAAAGAGACGCGTAATTCAGTAGTTCTTTTTTCCAGAATATTTTTGGTGTATATTACTGTTAATATATGCTGTCGAAGCATCAAAACGTCCTCTCAGACCTTACGAAAAGCTGATGTTGTGTGGGGATGGGAACGCACATGACAAGCTTTTCCCTGATGATGTCACCTTTACCTGTAAGCGTGCACCCGGAAAATTTCCGAGCTGTAAAAGTCTTTGTAAGTCTACTTGGTAATTTATGTGTTAGCTAAGCTATATTCCAAGGAAAATATGATAAAGTTACATCTTTGTAGAAGCTTGGTACTCTCTTGATATTACACAATGAATGCCTAATTATTTCTCTCCTCAGGATCACCGGGATTATAGAAATATAGGGACATAATTTATGCATTAGATTGTATATTACCTGCTGTAAGGGATTCGCAAGGGTGATCGAGATATACATTGTCAATGCACAATAAGCCAGGAATAGGAACTTGAAATACAGTGCTCCCTGTTAGGAGAGTTCAAATCTAGCCAGTCGCCAGTAAACTAAATTTGCAATTGATGCTGGTACATATTAAAATACAACACTGTTATCTATTTTAAAGTTGGTATTGTGTCAATCTCATTAAAAACCGACCTCTCATCGCTCCCGATTTCTGATATGTCGCGTGGGAGATCTAACGAAATCCGCTTTGAGGTCACATGTGAGTGAACTGGAACTTATGAATTTATAATGACATGCAAATGAGTTGACTTCCTATCAGTAAGCCAATCAAAAAAGTTTATGAATTCTGGGGACTGACAATTTCTTCGTTAATAAAATGAGTTACATCCCTTTACCACACGATCAACTTACAGGATCGCCTAAGTTGGTCGAACAGGACACACCTACGAGGTCACTCACATGTGACCTCAAAGCGGGTTTCGTTAGATCTCCCACGCGACATATCAGAAAACGGGAGCGATGAGAGGTCGGTTTTTAATTAGATTGGTATTGTGTTGGTACATTTTGTATTGTAAGTCAGATAAGAGTAAACCGAAATGAAGGGTAAATAAATTATTTAATGATGATTGTTCCGGTTTTTATTTTGGAGTCTCATTCACCTCAAATACCTGACCATTTAATATGACCCCGCAGTTTTATCCATAGTCTTATCCCCAGTAATGACAGGGTATTTGTACTCATAACAGTATTGCATTTACCCCTAGCATCAGCATCTGGTCTTAACTATTTAATACCTGGGTAATTACATGATGCGTGTCTTTACCTCGACGTTTAAGTCTGGTCTATACCATTTTGTGGTAGATATATTATTTACTTTTTTCTTACAAGCTGTCGACCTTAGATATTGCCGATGTCACTTTTAAGTATTACAGAATGAATTATACAATAATGAAGGTAACAAACCAAGTGACTTTGATCTGTCGTTTATGAATGCAAGACGATGGTTACTGGTATGTTTTACTTAAAGACAAATCACTCTATTCACTTCTGACGTTAGGAATTTTCTTTTAAATCAACAATAAGGTATTTCAAGTAATACTGATCAAAATGAGGTTTAAAAAAATGAGGTCACTGAACTCGTTTTTATGCTATTGCATCTCGAACTTTTCTCGTTTTAAGGTGGTACCCAACGCTTTCAGTAAAATTAATTTGGCTCGTTTAATTTTCATAA
The DNA here is from genome assembly GCA_028015205.1 of Mytilisepta virgata. NCBI lineage: Eukaryota > Metazoa > Mollusca > Bivalvia > Mytilida > Mytilidae > Mytilisepta > Mytilisepta virgata. The sequence goes on along the minus strand of CM051511.1, from coordinate 30,136,546 downwards.
AATTTTGACAAAGTATTTACTTTGAACCATTGACAAAAATTTTAAAATTTCAAAACATTTGAACCAACCAATTCATCAGAAAAATTACACTGATTGTATAGCAGTTTGACAAACACTAATATTGATCATTGAAAAGCTTAATATTCCATTAACAACACAACGTTATTAAAACGTTTAGCTGATTTTACAGAGTTATCTCCCTGTAGTGTTAGGTACTACCTTAAGATATCATTAAGAATAACGTGTCATTTTCAAAGGATTGCTTTTCTTTTGAAACACGACAGAAATTTTACATTTTGGTAATATAATTTCCACAATTTCTTATCTTTCAAGATTTTTAATTTTGATTTAATCATTTTCTTTGCTCTAATTCCTAAAATAGTATCTAATTTAAATCCCGCTAATAAAATAGTCATGTCCGTTTTTTGTAAAAATTGATATATAGAAAATTATGACGTTTTCTTAAAATTGGCATGAAAGAAGAAAATGGCACTCTTTAACGGATATGTTTTTAAAAGATATAGGTCACGGGCTTTTTAAGAAAGAAAAACCATTATTTATTCGTTTTTCTATAATTGTTATGAAGGTTAGAGTTATCTTGAAAAAACGTTTAATGACGTTACGTCGTAATTGGGTTTTCCCTTTAGATGTTGCCATTCTTAAATTCACGGCGCAGAAAATTTATTGAGCAAAACATGTAAAATACAATAAACAGTGCAAATAAACAAAAATGAACGGATATATATTTGAAACTCTAAATAAAGATATAGTAGCTGTACTTGTTGGGTTTGATATTGATCCAGATGCTAGATACATGTATCCTGAACAGTCCTAAAAGAATTACTTGTGATGAGTTCTTTAAGGTGAGAGGTACGTAAATCAGCGCCTCTATCGGATTACGGGAAAATTTGCGCTCGTTGTTATGAGAGTTATCTCCCTTACATCAGAAAAAATATTTTCAAGATGTCTGGAGAGGATCCGCCTCGTATAAAAAATGGGTGAACGGTGGAAAATTAATCAATGCAATTCAAAATTTCTCAAAAAGTCAAGTAGTTGTCAATGAGATTTCATGTCCAAATGAAACAGCGCTTCCCACCCAAGAAAAGGAAAATAACTCATATGGCGTGATGGTCGGAGAGTGGTTGAGTTACTGTATGGACACCTCAGTGCGTAAAATGATTTTTATAAATTTGAAAGAAATGCGACCAAGAACACAAACAGACACAATGTCGACAAAACAGTGAGAATCACTTTTATATACTTGTTACAGATATTTTACGCTTAATATTCAAGCTAGATTATCACTTTCAAACTTAAGTATTAACATTCAAAGTTTGTAAAGACTAACAATCCGTTGTTTATGGTGCTTTCTATCACGTCCGCAAAATGTTCTGTAAATAGAAGTGGAAAACAAGTACATGCTAGTCATATAAATACATTTTTATTTCCGGCCGGATGCATTTCATAATGATAGTGAAATGTTGGTGATTGATTCGGGGTGATTTTTGTAAATAGTAAAGAGGCAAAGAACTTTCAAAAGGGAAGAATGAATATCAAAGGAAGTACATGTCTGAAATAGAGAAATTTTAGAATTTAGACCAACTTTAGATACGAATCTAACTGATTTGTTCTGTTAAATTTGTTCTTGTCCTGAAAATATGACACTGAGGTATATAAGCTATCAATTATCAAGCAATTGATTACATTCACGATGCTGTAATGATGATCTTAATTACCTAGTTGTGTATATTTTAAATATAGATTCTCCTTCAGGTACGAGTGAGTTATGGAATTTCTCTACCCGAGATAGTTAAATTTTCGATTTTCAACACGCGAGCATTTGACTATTGAGGGTGGGGAAATTCTATAACTCACGAGTAAATTGAAGGAGAATCTGTTTCTCCTGTGATTTTCGACAAAAACCTCAAGAAAATGTCGTTGTTATGTAGTTTGTTTACACAGACGTCATTTTGGGACTTCTCTAGTTTATGGTTCCAATAACTGCAGAAAAACGACGGTATAATTCCCAGTAATTAAGGAAGTGGTTAAAATATTATGTATTTTTATCCTACCGATTAAACACGTCAAGAATAGAAGAAACAGTATCATCAAAGGCAATTGGGACATAACTGGATTCATGCACTTTAAAATTTCATTTTATATAAGCGCGTCAATTTCATTATTATAAATCAACGAACATTTAATAGGGCTAAGTCCAAGAAAAATATGTTAACAGGATTTGATGCTTTCCGGTTTACTCTAGATGTACCACAAATGGGGTTAGCTACATGCAAATGATTGTTCTCAATAAATTATGAGAATTCGTTCAAAACTTTAATCTTGTTTTATAAGACAAAATAATAACTGAAGGGTATCTGATAACAGTTAAGCGGTAAGCATATAATATAAATTGTTTGATTTACTATAAGTAACATTTTTTCATATGTATACATGATAGGATTTATATAGTACACCATTTTGTCCGTTTATCGACATATATGCATATTATATACGAGTAACACATTCTTGTTATCAGGAACGGTCATTTGATGCTTGTGTGACGTTGTTTGCCTTGAAATTCACAACTTTAACGTTTTGGATTAATGTTTCTGTGTTCAACATTTTGGGCCTTAAGCACAACTGATGGGTCGTAAATCAACGAAATGGTATCGTTGAACATTTGTAAAGAGACAGAGATATTCATGAATATAAGGTGTTACCCCGCGGAATGTATTCCAATGTGTATTTTCAGGGTTTACACTTAAAGAGCCGGTAGAATGTCCTGGATACGGTTATGTTAGTGGTTGGCACCTAATTGGAAATAAGGTCATGATACGTTGTTGTAGTGAACCAGGTATTATTTAGAGATTAATTAGAAGTATCAACACTAACGCGAACTTTAGTTAAAGAAATGAAAAAATCCTCTAAGCTATATGTAAATCATTTAGAAGAAAATACATATATACAATACAAATCGACTTTCAGAATATTTAAAAGAAAAACCAAGTCTTTGATTCCTACCTCAAATGGTTGTATAACAAGCTCGTCGTAGCAAGTTTGAGTTGGTTGATCCCCAGTTTACAAAATGAAGTGCAGTTCTTACAAAGATAAATTAAGACTTAATAGATGGGAGAATATATAGTGTATAAAACCCACACATACAAGTGCAAAAGTTCAAGCAAAGGAGGAATGAAAACTTCTTTGCCTTCAATATTAGAATTGTCCTGATGGACCCGTGAATACTCAACACTAATATCACGCACTGTTTACCTCAAACGTCAATTCTGATCTTGTTTATTGTTTGTTTGGATTTTCTGTGGCAACATTTTTTAAAACAAGATAACATCAAGAAATGTTGTCTTCCAGTCAATTAAAGCTGGTCAAAACAAGTTTACATCACTTCAGAATATGAAAATTTATTAACAAAATATTAACAAAATAATTCATGAAAGCCATCGCTAGAGATTTAAAAATGGGTAGCATTATTTGAGCATTATTTGAGCAACATATTTCCGGAGTATTAGCGAGGGACGAAATTTAAGCAAATAATGTTATCCATATTAAAATCTAATATGAACATATGGCTCCCGTGGATTATGTCGATTCTAAAATGGCAAAAACGGACGTCAGGTAAACAAAGTGGTACTGCAAGGCCTTTCATGTGACGGCCATTTTCATTTTGCAAATTCCGAAAAAGAAATGGAATACGGTAGAAAAATATAAATTATGAATTTAGCCATTGTTTCTCATCATCTGACATAAAAGTAAGGAATTTATTATATTTAGCGTTTAATGATCGAACTTTCACAATCTATCAATCATTGTATAAAATTCCTTCTTACAATGCAAAAGTGATGTCATGAACGTGCTAAATCAAAGATTGGAATAAAATTTATTGTTTTCATAGTAGATTTTAGTCAAAATAACTATGAGCAGCAGCCTTGTCCAAAAAGGTTTTTATATATAATGTAAATGTGTCTAAAATAGACACATTTCAGTGAAATACAATAAAACCTGCTTTCCATTTAAATTTATTCTATTTTTAAGCGTAAAATATCAAAACAGCTGTAGTATTCCCTTCTGGTGATATTCAAAAGAATGGCGCGTTAATATCGAATATGCCGCCAATCGCGTGCAACCAATAAGGAATCTGAAATTTTAATACAACTATATTTGTAAAGGAAAAGCGATACACCATATCAGAATGGTTTTTTTTCAATTCAAAGTGAGTTACTAGTGAAAGTGACAGCATAATTATCAAAACTGTTGTGCCAAACATTCTGTACATTTCTGTTTCAGTGTTATTGACTCATCACTATTTACCGTATATCTAGCTTAGTTAAATATTAGAATGTGTATAATATCATATTTCTTTCATAGGACTTCGCTATTCGGTTACAAACTGTAGGAACCATTATAACAATGACGTTGTAGAAGGACGGTTTTATAGAGTTGATAAGGGAAAATTCATAACAGGATTTACTACCTTTGACGGCGGGTATGTATGTTTCCAATACGAAATAAATATTGCTAAAATAATGCTAAGTACATGTTTATAAAATTCATTTATACAAACAAAAATTAAAGAAAAAATAATAATAAAATAAAAGTATAAAAATAATTAAAAAAAAATAAAGCATGAAACTTTAGATTTGAAAAATTGTAAAAGTATTCATTTTTTTTTCAAATTGTGTTTTGTTACTTTAAATTTTGACCCTTTTCAAAGAAACTGATTGTTTCCAATTATCAAAGGCGTTCAAAATGGAAAAAAAACCATTTCTGAAAAGATTCGAAACACAGCTGTTTATTAAAGTTCTGTTATTATTGGTAACTTTTATAAAAAGTTGGTTTTAAAAAATTACAATTAAGCTCTTCTATTTTAAAAAGGGAAATTCTATTTTATTCCCTTTTCAAATGAAAAACCATGGACGCAATAATTGTAAGTATTTAACTTAGGAAAAAACAAAATATGATAGCAATTTAATAAGTTTTTATTAAAAACAGGTACCAGTTCTACTATTTGCATTATAAACATAGCTTTTTCAATGACATTATATATCAACTACAACAAGATGTGTAATTTATTTAAAAATATTTGCTTTTCTCTAAATATTTTGGGAAAACTCCCGAAAAGATTTCCTTATAAAGTTTGCAACAAATTTTTCGGGAAATTTCCCGAAACTTAATTCTATAAGTATGTTGTGATATTTCAAAAATAAATTGATGCAGTGTAATATATTAAAATATATGTACCATCACCTATTCGGGAAATTTCCCGAAACTTTTAAGTTGCCTTTTTTTTATATTCATATGCAGGACACAAGATTCGGGAAATTTCCCGAAAATATTTTTTATCTTCAGAAGCATCATAAAGTTGCTTAAATTCCTCTAATTTCTTTTTTCAGTGGATGAATAACATTGAACTAGAGGTTCCCAGAAGCCAGTTTCACTTTCTTGGATTTCATTTGCACATTTAAAAACATTTTTGGCCTTGAGCACAGCTGATGAGCCATAAATCCATGAAATGTACACATATAGTGCATCAAAATTAGCATCACAGAATTTAATATTACCACTAATTCGATACATCTGATGATGGACTCACGTTACAGAGGGTACAATCAGATCAGTTGCTAGTATTTTAATACTAGCCCAAAATTGGTAGTACTATAAATTTACTGTTACTAAAAGTTAAATTTTGTGAAAACTAAGGAGTATATTCCTAGTGCACAACTCTGTCCTTTAGACATATTTTGGCTTTACACTTTTGGTCAGAATAAGATCATTTTTTTTAAATTTGACCGATTTTTCTATTTTTAGTTATAGTGGCCATATTGGTCCAATGTCTTGGCTTTTGAATTTTGAAAGAGGCCAGGCTAAGGACCATACCACTAAGTTAAGCTTCAATTGGCAGTTTCAGAGATTCTGAAATATTCTTTCTTGAACAAGGTCCATTCCCCATTCTTCCCCCTCCCCTGTATGGATATCAGACACACCTTTGACAGGGGACAATCAAACGACTTGATGAAGAAATCCAAGTCACAGGAGACCACCATTGATAAATACAATGACAATATCCCTAGACTTTCATTCTGCAGTAATTGTGCTATGCAATAATGACATATGAGCATTTGAATATCAGAGATCAATTAATATATGGGTTATTGCATTCCAGAATATAATCTATCAATCTCTAAAATGTATAAATTAGTGTCAATACCAATACAACCAAAATTGCTACAAATTAATAAATCAGTTCAACCATTCCCTGACCACATTTTTAAAGCCACCAAATGGTACACCAAGAAAAGTATGATTAACAGTTTTCCCTCACTATGTTCTTAAAAATTCTCTGTTCCTCTGTGTCTGGTTAGGTTTTGATATTTTTTATTTTTCTTTGTCTTCCTGAAAAAAAAAACAGCAAAATTTACTAATGGTGAATCTTTATGAAACTAAAAACATTCTTATAATTCATATCATATTTTCAGAGTTGCCCAAAACAACTTTGAAAATGTAACTTGGCATTGGCATGACCTCAAACTTGATTCTTAAATATTGTGTGCTATTTGTTTTTATTATTTTCAGTAATAACACTGATATTGGTAAAGTAATCCTCCAAAAAAAATCTTAAAATGGTCTTTCGGCTCTAGTCATTTCTAATTAATCTGTAACTGCCCCTGTATTATTTTTGCTATTTGATGTTTACAGTCACAATTTCCTCCTTAATATTGACCTGTACAGGTAAAATATAGAATCCTGAACCCAAATAGATATTGTTGCTAGGGACTTTTTAATCGGTTGCCATGGACTTTTCAATGGCATTGACTCTTGACCTTCAATTTCGACTTGAACAGGTAAATTGTAGGGTCCTGAACCCAAATATATCTGGTTGCTAGGGACTTTTTCATCAGTTGCTATGGACTTTTTCAATGACCTTGACCCTTGACCTTTCTTTTTGACTTGTACAGGTAAATTATAAGGTCCTTAATCCAAATATATATGGTTCCTAGGGACTTTTTCATCTGTTGCCAGGGATTTTTTCATCGGTTGCTATGGAATTTTTCAATGACCTTGACCCTTGACACTCCAGTTTACTTGTACTGCTACCATTTAATTTATTTCAAGTAACGCCCTAAATATCTGTGACAATGTCAGACCATTATTTTCTGTTTACATGTAAATAATCTTTCAAGGGCAAAAACTCCTATAAGGGGTCAACTGATGATTTTGGTCATTTGACTTATCTGTAGATCTTACTTTGCTGAACATTTTTGTTGTTTACAGTTTGTCTTCATCTATTATTATATTCAAGATAACAACCTAAAACTGCAAATTTCCTTAAAATTAAGAATTCAGGGGCAATAACCCAACAAAGGGTTGTCCGATTCATCAGAAAATTTCATGGTTGGTAGTTCTTAACCTGTTGAACATTTTTACCCCATCAGTTTTGCTCTAAATGCTTTGGTTTTTGAGATAGGAGCCAAAAACTGCATTTGACCCCTATGTTCTAATTTTAGCAACAGCGGCCATGTTTGTTGATAGATCAAAACTTCAGATATAATTTATAAATTAGATACCCTCAGGAACATTCAGTTAAAAGTTTGAAGGTATTGCGCCCAGTAGTTTCAAAGCAAAAGATTCTTGAAATAGTTTGTGATGACAACGACGCCGACCCCGACGGATGACAAAGGACGCTAAGTGATGGCATAAGCTCACATGGCCCTTTGGGCAAGGTGAGCTAATAACAGGACTTTTTCCATTGGATAATCCAATAGTAAATAAAAATTAAGGAATGTTCTGCAATGAACTGGAAAAAGTCTTTTAATCAATAATGCTGAGTTTTCAAAGAAAATTTAATAAAGGGCTTCGCTAAGCACAGCATGATACGACCGCAACATGTCAACAGGTAAAGAATTAGTATAAATGTGGACATATTCAGCTTTACCCAATAAAGTATTTGATAATATAATATACATTACGCAGAAATATTGTACCTTCCACAAATACTAGATGAAAAACCAAAAAAAAAAAAATAGAATTCCAGCTACCTTGCTTTTTTGGGCCCTTAAACCATCAAAACTGTAAAAGATAGGAAAAATCTGTTGATATACCACTGAAAGTACTCATCAAGATGAATTAAAAGAAAAAATCACCATTAAAATTGGATTAAAAAAAAAAGAAACATTGGTCCCTCAAAATGGCTAATTTTGGCCACTTTTATCTGCAATGACAAAAGTTACACAAAAATGTCTTTCTTGTATTTCTTACTTAAAAAAATTTGTACAGGTTCCACAGAACTCAGTGTCTCACCTGCTTTCGCAGTTGTCTATATTTCAGTGTAATAGTGGAATGTACATATTTTTTCTCCACATGTTATTTATTGATCATGAAGAAGCCGCTGTCCAAGTATGGTAAAAATCCAGTATGGTTTAAGAAAGTAATTAATGTTTTGAAAACTTTAACTGCAGACTGTATGTAATGTTAACTGGGAGAAAAACTAAGTCCATTTATAAGTTAAAAATGGAAAAATAGGGAAAAAAATTAAACAAAATTTTCCTCTATCTTTTGATAATGAACAAGTTTCTGTCCAAGTTTGGTAAATTTTGGCTTTGGTTATGTCTTTATACTAGGTACCCTAAGGATCTTTCGCCTAAGTTTGGCTGAAATTGATCCTGTAGTTTCAGAGAAGAAAATATTTGAAAGTTTACAAAGATGACAAAAAATGCGAAAAATTGTCTTTAAAGGGCAAAAACTCCATAAGGGGTCAATTATTTATAACCATTTCAAACTTTGGATAAAATCTGGAAAAACTCATACTTTATACTTACATTTGTTCCTCATTATGTTCTTTTCATAGTCACTTTTACTGGCTTGCTCCACATTTTTGAATAACTTTCAATGCTGCTTCAAATATTTGAAAAAGAGTTGGTCTGAAGAAAAGAAAGAGAAATTTAACATTTCTAAAACTTCAATTTATACATTTTTTTAAACATTTTCATCAATACAGAATTTTACTACATGGAATATTTTATATTTAAAATCAAATAAATTATATGTTTAATTGGTCCCTCCGGGTAATCTACACCCCTCCATTTTATAAATTTTCAATTATTTTGAAAATGTGCCTTGAGCCATATCTATTTTTCTTTCTTGTAATGATGAATTAAATTATATTATATATTTATTAGGCTCTGGGGATAAATCTTCCACCTTCCCTTATAAAACAAGAGTGGACACACAAAAATGTCTCGCCTGTCATGTATTTCTAATGAAAGTAAACATGGTAAATGCTATCAGTATTCGAAAAACAGAGCAAAACACAAAAACTTAACTATAACCACTGAGCCATGAAAATGAGGTCAAGGTCAGATGACTCATGTCAGTTGGAAATGAACACCTTACAATCCTTCCATACACCAAATATAGTAGACCTATTGCATACAGTATTCGAAAAACAGGCCAAAAAACAAAACTTAACTATAACCACTGAACCATGAAAATGAGGTCAAGGTCAGATGACACCCACCAGTTGGACGTGTACACCTTACAATCCTTCCATACACCAAATATAGTAGACCTATTGCATACAGTATTCGAAAAACAGGCCAAAAAACAAAAACTTAACTATAACCACTGAACCATGAAAATGAGGTCAAGGTCAGATGACACCTGCCAGTTGGACATGTACACCTTACAATCCTTCCATACACCAAATATACTAGACCTATTGCTTATAGTATCTGAGATATAGACTTGACCACCAAAACTTAACATTGTTCACTGATCCTTGAAATGGGGTCAAGGTCAATTGAAAACTGTCTGACGGGGAAGAGGACCTTGTAAGGTACGCACATACCAAATATAGTTATCCTATTACTAATAATAAGAGAGAAATTAACATTACAAAAAATCTTAACTTTTTTTTTTAAGTAGTCACTGAACCATGAAAATGAGGTCAAGGACAATGTACATATGACAGACGAAAACTTCGTAACATAAGGCATCTATATACAAAGTATAAAGCATCCAGGTCTTCCACCTTCTAAAATATAAAGCTCTTAAGAAGTTAGTTAACGCCGCCGCCAGATCACTATCCCTATGTCGAGCTTTCTGCGACTAAAGTCCCCCGCATATAAGTTTTCAAATATCATGAAAATGGTTGGGATCTCCATCCTTAATAATTCCTCAATCAAATTATATATTTCATTTGTCCCTATGGGGTGATAGTTTCAATCCCTTTATTTTATGAAAGTTTAGATATCTTGAGAACTGTATATATTCTGTGTCATCATAGCAAATTTATGAGATACTTTGTAAGATTCTATGGGTAATTTATCTGAAAATGGCCAAATACACACCAGAGGAATAATACACAACCATAGTACTTTCACAAGCATACTGTTTTCCACACCAGAAATATGACAGACAACTCTGTGTTTCCCCACTCCCAATAATTGTACAATTTGGGGAGCATCTGTTGGCAATGTCAACTTTTAACATTATTTGCCTTTTTGAATATGAACATTCTATCAGATGGAAAATTCAAATTAAAACAAGTTTTGCCATGGATAAATGCAGGCCTAGGGGTTGATGAAAAGAGAATCACTTAATATTAATTTTTAGCTCACCTGGCCATAGGCCATGTGAGCTATTGCCATCACTTGGCGTCCGTCGTCGTCGTCTGTAAACTTTTTCAAACGTTAACTCGTCCTAAACTACTGGACCGACTTCAACCTAACTTTGCAGAATTGTTCTTTAGGGCATCTGGAAAATTTCTATCGTTTAAAATTTTTGAAATGTTGAAAAACATGGCTGTTGTTACTATAAATAGAACATAGGGGTAAATTGCTGTTTTTTGCTAATAACTCAAAAACCGTTACAGATATCGAAAATCTGACATGGGGTAAAATTGATCAGCATGACAAGATCTACTAACCCTGAAATTTTGAAGGAAATTCCAAAACCCATTTAGGAGTTATTGCCCTTTTTTCACATTTTTGGTTTTTTTTTATGTTATTATTTCAAAAATCTTCTTCTCTGAAACTACTATTCAAAATCATATGAAACTTGGTAAGATTGTTGCTTAGGGTACCCTGCATAGAACTGATGTGGGGATTTTTGATTCGTCGAAAAACATGGCCGCTGTTACTAAAAATAGAACATAGGGGTAAATTGCTGTTTTTTGCTAATAACTCAAAAACCGTTACAGATATCGAAAATCTGACATGGGGTAAATTTGATCAGCATGACAAGATCTACCTACCCTGAAATTTTGAAGGAAATTCCAAAACCCATTTAGGAGTTATTGTCCTTTTTTCGTCAAATTTTCATAATTTAACATTTTTCGTAATTTATATCCAAAACTATTTGAGATAGAAGTGAAATGTAAATTTGAAAAATGTTTGCCATGTTGAGATCTACATATCCTGAAATTTTAAAGGAAATCCCAAAACCCATTTAGGAGTTATTGCCCTTTTTTGTCAAATTTTTAAAATTTTAACATTTTTGCATTTATCTCCAAAACTATTTGAGATAGAAGTGAAATGTAAATTGAAAAATGTTTGCCATGTTGAGATCTACCTACCCTGAAATTTTGAAGGGAATCCCAAATTCTATTTAGGAGTTATTGGTTTGTGTAATTTGAGGTCGGGTTCTGTTACATTTATTTAAGGTTCACCCTTATTCCTGGTCAATTTTGTCAACTTCCTGCCAGGACTACCACCATCAGGGAACATATTTTAACATAAAACCTTATGAAAAATAAATCTTCAACAAATTTTCCCTGAACAATTGAACCAATTGCAACAAACTTGGTCAAATAGTTGATTAATTGTCCAATGAAAACCAGACTCCAGGTGAGCGATACAGGCTATGGTGAGCCTCTTGTATCTGGTCTTACTGATCTTAAAATTAAACAGAATTTAAATGAATTTAATGCATACTCAATACCCTTTAAATTACTTTCCCCTCACTTACTCAGTTTAAAAGATATTTATTTGTTTGTTTAGTTTGGGTTTACACCGTTTTCAGCACATTTGACTATTTTCAGGCTGCCAGTTTTTTTTTTTTTTTTGGTGGAGGAAGCCAGAGTACCCAGAGAGAACCGCCATCCTTAGATAGGAAAATTTGCAATCCTTGTCAATTAAGAACAGTCAAACACATCCCGCCACAGGTGAAATTCGAACTCACAACCTCTGTACTGACAGATTACTTGTCATTAGTAGCCACTGAGGCCCCAAAAGATATTTAGGAAATTAAAAAAAAACAAAGTTGACATTGATAGTGTGAAATGTAGTAAAACTACACTGACCAGATGATCTTGTTAACTTTCACATTAATGAAACTTGCAGTTCTAACATGTCTAAACTAAGCTGATTATTGGAATAATTATCCACACTTGATTACTGACCCCATACAGTTCAACCTTTAAATGTTACTTGTAACATAAGTACTGGTCAGCATGTTGAAAAAGAAAACATTATAAGATAACAACACCTGGGGAAGTTATAAATAATCATTTTATTATGGTATATGTCTCCTTGCTAACAGTAATGGTGAAAATTAGTTCTTAATGAGGTGATAAAAAGTGGTCAAATAAAATGTGCAAATAGATAAAGGAGGCTCTCATCTTTAGAAATTTTCAATTTTAAGAGTCAATAAAAGGTTCTGTAACATTTCTAGGTTGGTTAAATTAACATGATTAAGTTTTATCTTTTTTCAATATTTTTTATCTGTAAAATTATTCAATAAAATTCTAATAATATAAAATATTTTCCAATATTAACTATTATGTTTTGTAAAGTTTTATAAAAGGACACTTTTTCAATAACATGTAAAACTTGATTGTCAAAGTTTTTTAAACTGCAATGATTAATAAATTTATATATATATATTTTGTACTTAGGTTTTTCAAAAATTCTTTGGCTTAATTTGTTCAACTTTTAATTTGTCTGATGACAGTACATTATTAGGAAGAAAGGTGCATTATCAAGAAAAAAGTAATTGTTTTAATGTGAATAATAGATGTACTAGTTCAAAAAATAGATAAATATAAATATTTAAGAAGCAAATTATTTAAAATTTTGCAAGACATTGATTTACATTTATTTTAAAAAAACAACTGGAGAAATAATTCAATTCAAAAACATTAAATGAACTGCATATCTTATACAACTGAAAGTACACAGGTGTTATAAATTACTGATTTGCTTTATTTGATGAATTTAAAAATGTGCACTATAATATGAACCTTTATTTCATAAACTGTGACAATAAAACGATAACTTTTTTAAAGAAATAAAATACATTATTAGAAATTGCTCCATCTCCGATTCCCCATTGTCACTTTGCCGAATATGTAAACACAATAGAAACATGGTTTAAATTGGTCACTTTCAGTAGTAATGCATAACAATTTAACCTGTTAGCCAATTTCATCAACAGGTACGAAGGGGTACACAAAGGTGATCAAAAGATGTATTTGACACATCTTTTTTAAAAGTTCTGTTTCCTTATCTTTAAAGTGATTTAGCTTATTCATTTTCTTCTTTCTATGACATCAGTGATTAGAATTTCATATTCCAACAAAAGTAACAATTATTTAACTGAATTCTTTTATAGTTTTTTTTCCTAAACTTTTTACTCAAATTTCAAACTTTAATAACCTTAAAATTTATTGATATGAATAAGCTTATTTATCAATTTTTTATCATATATTGGAATATTGGAAATTGGCAAAAATAATTTGGGCAAAAAGCATTTCAATTCTTAAAACTTCTAGTCAAAATAAAAAGTTTTGTTTGTCGATTTTAAGGCTCTATAGACAAGATATTTTAATGAATTTTCCCATATGGTCCCATGTTAAACTAAGTTCGGCTGTGGTGGCCATCTTGGTTGACTTTCTGGGTCATCAGACACAATTCTGAAAGAGGACCATCTAAGGATTATTGCTGCAAGGTTCCAATTAGCTCAGTAGTTTCAGAAAAAGAGATTTTTATATGAATTTCCCATAGGGTCCTATGTTAAACCAAGTTCCGTTCTTGTGGCCATCTTGGTTCATCGTCTGGGTCATGGAACACAATTCTGAAAAAGGACCACACGTCTGGTTCTAACTGGCCATGTTGTTATACATAGGAGAAGACTTTTGAAATTTATCCCCCCTTTTTCTATCTATAGTCATAGCAGCTATGTTGGTTGGAAGTCGGGAATGCTTGAGATATTTTTGAAAGAAGGCCACCCAAGGACCATTCTACCAAAGTTTGGTCCAAATTGGCTGAGCAGTTTCAGAGGAGAAGATTTTTTTTATAATTGTGGACAGATGGACGGACAAGTGATGGCAAAAGACAATATGGCCTTTTAAGCCATGTGATTTAAAGACCAGTCTACAATGCAGGGAATTATGTATCATTATGTTCTGTTTAAAGTAAAAAAAAAATTTCCATATTATAACTTTAATAAGTAAAATAAACAAAAACAAAAAAAAAGTCTTCAAAATCCCACACTTAAAATCCATACATGTGCCCATTCTGTATTTTGGCCATTAAAAATGTTGACATTCCTAGATCCTAGATCCTACTGCAAAAATAGATTATTTCATTTAAAAATTGCCATTGAATGTAGCTCTACAATTGCTAGCTGTTTCTACTGCAATACAGCATTAATAATGTCAAAGGTTATAAATTTATTATGAGCTAAACATGCTTAAGGAGCTATTATATAAAATGATATAATTACCTACACTGACTTCTCATAACGATTTTCATTTTCATGTATACATGTGTAGGTATTCCCAAAACAAGCTGAACAGTCTGCAGTTATTTAAACTATAACATGTATAAATATAAGTCACATGTTAATGAATTGAACAGATTTCTTCTTCACATATATGGGTCAACATGGGTCAGGTACAAAAATGTAATTAGAGGTCAGTTATCAATAGATGTTACTGCCAACCAATCAAATACTAGATAGACCATCAGGCCTAACAAAACTTTTAAAAATAGTTAGTGGTGACCAAATAATATGGTGTGTATTTCTGATAATACATATAATTTTAGTTATTTGGACAACTCTTCTTAAACAGAAATAATATTTCATTGAGAATTTCGATTTTTATGGATCAGTTATATAAAGCCTTCCACAGATGTATTCATGTAGATAAAATGATGGTAAGTAATCATGGTAATTATATACATTTTTCATATATTATCTATTTGTATTCAGAAACAATCCCTCAGGAGACTGAAACCAGAACCCTTAATTTTTTTTTAAATGATGTGATCATAAGAAATCTATGTTTCAACAACAAAATGATGAACATTTTTGAATTTAAAATTTGCAGTCAACTGAAGTAAAATTAAAATTTGGTTGTACATGTACTTATATTACAATGTAGGTGTATTAAATTTTGAGAGCATTAGAATGATTCAAGGACATTTCAGCCAATAAATTTACATTGAATGGGATACTAGAACATTATTTTGTACATGTACACACAAATGATAATGATTAGTGTAACCTGCTTATAACATTTCTTCATTCCTTTATTTTTTCAACATACTTTTTAAATCTTTTTTTATGTTAAAGGACAACATAAGATTAATTTTAGAAATTCACATTTTATGATATTATCATGAAAATATGTTCGTAAACCTGGTTAGTATATACATGTATGTCTAGTATTTAAGTGTGACTTTTCTTCAAGTTTCTGTACGTAACTCAATTCATATATATACATATATATACATGTATATATTATTAATTCATACAAACAACAAATGAATTGGACAGCAGTCTTAGGCCTATTAATGTCTCTACAATTACCAAACAATCCAGCAATCCATTTTATCAATGTTAAGAAATAAATTTAGAGATATACAATTAAAAGCTATTTGAGCATTTTAGGGGGGTGTCATCAGTGATACTGCATTACCCTTAGGGCTGTCAATGAAGACATAAATTGGGGGGAAGGGGGTTTGAGCAAATGTTTTTATATATGTGTGTATAAGGGTGGGTCTGTGGAGTGGTGTTCGGTCATGCAGAAATGATTATAAGTACAATGTAATAGGTCCTTATCTCATCATATGTCATCTATGTAGTCATTACTTTGGTTGTTTTATGGTAATGCCATAGTTTGGTTTCAAACTCAAATTTCTTCAATATCCAAACTTAAATTTCATCAGTTGTTAATATTCATGATATTAATTAAAGCCCATACATACTACATACATGTACAAACTAACAAAAAAAGAAAGAATACCTAATTGCTATTTCCATCTCTTTGATTTTATGTAATGTTATAAATTAAATTAATTTTAAAAGAACTGGTGGTTCATTAAATGCTAAAATTCACTACAGATTCATTCTAAATTGTTTAAGAAATAAATCATGGAAACCATACTTTATTATTATTTGAGCATGGATTTGCATTATATTTGTGAATAGTTTACACGTAGTGTTGCACAGTCTTCACAATTGTCTCAATTATTAATTCCTAGGATAAAAAAATTCCCTATTTTACAAGTAATCAGACAACTAAATTCACTTGAGAGGCCATTCACCAAATTAAATAATGACCTTGGTGCCCTATTAGATGAGTGTGTATGAAAAGAGTATCCAAGGGAAATAAATTTATTGGATAATTGTATGCCGTTTTGCTAAAATTTGAATTCTCACAGTCCAGTATGAGGACTTCTAAAAAATAACTAGCATGAAAATCAGCTTTGCGGCTGGCATGACTGGTTACGATGTTCAGACTTCAATTATCCAATATTTTTTTAATGAAATGTGTCATAATAGCTGATTTATCAAATTACCCCAAAGTAATACCCTTGGAAATGCAAACAAATTAAGAAAGTATTGAAATATCAAAAATAAAATTCATTCTTACTAACAGACATTTCCGGTAATATTGTTGAAACAATAAACAAAAATTTCATTATTGTGATATACATGTACATGTGATTTAAGTATTATTAATATACAAGAATTAAACAGAAATATATACAGTTTATGTAGACTTTACCAGTTGGTTTCGGTTTCGGAAATATTTGAAATGTCTAATACAAGCATGGTTTCCCCAATATTTTTAAGGTGCAACTGAAAAAAACACTAAGTCCAACACTTTTTACTTGATCTTTGATTTAAGGAATAATTTTGTCATTTCATTGATCTGAATTTGAAATTTTGTTCTAGTAACAAATGAGGGAAGGTTTATAAATATATTGATTAATAATTAATTTTAACCATAGATATTTTAATTAATTAAAGGTTCAAAATGCTTCTTTTTCAGAAATTCTAAGAATTCTGCCAACGATTTCCAAAATTTGCCTCATATCTGTCAGCAAATTAAAGCATATCACTTTTCAGTCTGTTCACTGACTTTCATTCCTTTTTTTGCGATGGATTTTTTTGTTCGGATATATTTAAGACTGAACATTTTTCAATATTAACTGACAAAATATTTTATGCTTAGAGTCCCTATTTGACAAAGAAAAATAGCTGAAAAATATAACAAAAACTCTTATCCTTTTTGCACTTGTTAGAACTGAATTTCAACAACATATCTGAATAATTTCACTTACATTATATTCCATGGTGGTTTCGAATCCCCTTTTTATACTCGCATAATGTTAATTTACGCAAATTGTTAATTCATATGCAAAGATGGCTTTAATAACATTTTTGACTATAACTTTAATAAAATGCTCCGCTGGGCGCAGCTAGATTCGACCGCAGATGTCCAACCCTGAATAGTTGGGCCAATTATGAACACAACATTCAAGCTTGATACAATACTGAATTTGGATTGTGAATAAATATTTGACACAGCATAGGTTTCTGACACAGAATGAATGTTGTGTAAGAACTTAAAAATTTTTAATTTACCTATTCAAACCATATCAGTATTATTTGTTTTTATATATAAATCAGAAATAACCAATTTAAAATTGGGCACACATATCAATTTCTTCAAATATTTGACACATACAATGTAATAGGTTTCTGACACAGAATAACTGAAATCAAAGAACTTAGAATTGGTCATATGATTTCAATTTATATTCAATTTTTTGCTTCTTGTGCAATACAATATGCTTTGGAAAATTGACCCACCCCCCCCCCAAAAAAAAAAAAAAAAAATTTACCCCTTTTTTAGCTTTTGTGCAATACACTATGAAGTTGCACATTGACCCCCCCCCCCTCCCAAAAAAAAAAACAATAAAATTTATTGTAAACCCCCCCCCTTTTTTTGCTAAAAAAATTTGAAATTTTCTTTTTAATTTATGAAATATGAAATGAGAAAAAAATTGCCCCCTCCCCAATTTCTCATTTACCCCCCCCCTAATTTTGTTTTCAACCCCCCCCCCCCCCCATTTCTTTATACTTTTCAACCATAACAGCCCATTTAAATACACCATAACATATTAAAATAGAAAATGACATCATAGTCATGGATGGCAAATTTTAAATATACATAATTTAAAAGCAGTTTAGATGAGATAAACAAAAAAGCTTCATCAGCACATTTCATATTGGCAAATTTCCAATGGAATTTGTTAATAATAAAGTTTTGATAACAGGGCACACATATCAATTTCTTGCTATTGCGCAATACTGTGCAATTGAAAATTTCTTCAAATATTTGACACATAATAGGTTTCTGACACAGAATAACTGAAATCAAAGAACTTAGAACTGGTCATATGATTTCAATTTATATTCAATTTTTTGCTTCTTGTGCAATACAATATGCTTTGGAAAATTGACCCCCCCCAAAAAAAAAAAAATTTACCCCTTTTTTTAGCTTTTGTGCAATACA
This sequence comes from Mytilisepta virgata, assembly GCA_028015205.1. Taxonomy (NCBI): domain Eukaryota; kingdom Metazoa; phylum Mollusca; class Bivalvia; order Mytilida; family Mytilidae; genus Mytilisepta; species Mytilisepta virgata. The sequence goes on along the minus strand of CM051511.1, from coordinate 30,117,726 downwards.
CTATGAAGTTGCACATTGACCCCCCCCCCTCCCAAAAAAAAAAAAAAAACAATAAAATTTATTGTAAACCCCCCCCCCCTTTTTTTTCTTAAAAAAAATTTGAAATTTTCTTTTTAATTTATGAAATATGAAATGAGAAAAAAATTGCCCCTCCCCAATTTCTCATTTACCCCCCCCCCCCCTAATTTTGTTTTCAACCCCCCCCCCATTTCTTTATACTTTTCAACCATAACAGCCCATTTAAATACACCATAACATATTAAAATAGAAAATGACATCATAGTCATGGATGGCAAATTTTAAATATACATAATTTAAAAGCAGTTTAGATGAGATAAACAAAAAAGCTTCATCAGCACATTTTATATTGGCAAATTTCCAATGGAATTTGTTAATAATAAAGTGTTGATAACAGGGCACACATATCAATTTCTTGCTATTGCGCAATACTGTGCAATTGAAAATTTCTTCAAATATTTGACACATAATAGGTTTCTGACACAGAATAACTGAAATCAAAGAACTTAGAATTGGTCATATGATTTCAATTTATATTCAATTTTTTGCTTCTTGTGCAATACAATATGCTGTGGAGAATTGCCCCCCCCCCCAAAAAAAAATAATTTACCCCTTTTTTAGCTTTAATTTTGGACCCCGATTTGGACCAACTTGAAAACTGGGCCCATAATAAAAAAACTAAGTACATGTTTAGATTCAGCATATCAAAGACCCCAAGAATTCAATTTTTGTTAAAATCAAACAAAGTTTAATTTTGGACCCTTTGGACCTTAATATAGACCAATTTGAAAACGGGACCAAAAATTAAGAATCTAAATGCATGGTTAGATTCGGCATATCAAAGAACCCCAATAGTTCAATTTTCGATGAAATCAAACAAAGTTTAATTTTGGACCCCGATTTGGACCAACTTGAAAACTGGGCCCATAATAAAAAAAACTAAGTACGTGTTTAGATTCAGCATATAAAAGAACCCAAAGAATTCAATTTTTGTTAAAATCAAATTAAGTTTAATTTTGGACCCTTTGGACCTTAATGTAGACCAATTTGAAAACGGGACCAAAAATTAAGAATCTAAATGCACGGTTAGATTCGGCATATCAAAGAACCCCAATAGGTCAATTTTCGATGAAATCAAACAAAGTTTAATTTTGGACCTTTTTGGCCCCTAATTCCTAAACTGTTGGGACCAAAACTCCAAAAATCAATCCCAACCTTCCTTTTGTGGTCATAAACCTTGTGTTTAAATTTCATAGATTTCTATTTACTTATACTAAAGTTATTGTGCAAAAACCAAGAAAAATGCTTATTTGGGCCCTTTTTTAGCCCCTAATTCCTAAACTGTTGGGACCAAAACTCCCAAAAACAATCCCAACCTTCCTTTTGTGGTCATAAACCTTGTGTTAAAATTTGATAGATTTCTATTTACTTATACTAGAGTTATTGTGCGAAAACCAAGAAAAATGCTTATTGGGCCCTTTTTTGGCCCCCAATTCTTAAACTGTTGGGACCAAAACTCCCAAAATCAATCCCAACCTTCCTTTTGTGGTCATAAACCTTGTGTTTAAATTTCATAGATTTCTATTAACTTATACTAAAGTTATAGTGCGAAAACCAAATGTCTTCGGACGACGACGCTGACGACGGACGACAACGCAGACGACGACGACGACGCCAACGTCATACCAATATACGACCGCAAAAATTTTGCGCTCGTATAAAAACTATAAAATGTATCTATAAGACAAGGATGCCCCACCCTAAAAACAATATAGGTTTCTGAAAATTGAACCTAAATGCAAAACTTAACCAGACACAGAAGCATGAAATGTAGGTCATAGCAACCTAAGTGTTACTGAACTGTGTTGTACTATACAAGAGGACTGTAGTGGTGAAATATCATTGATATATTACTATAGGTTTCTGAGATATGAACCTAAACGCAAAACTTAACCAAAGTCACTGAAGCATGAAATGTATGTCATAGCAACCCAATTGTTGCTGAACTGCGTTGTACTATACAAGAGGACTGTAGCGGTGAAATATCGTTGAGATATATACATGTGGGTTTCTGAGAAATATTCCAGTCAGACTAAGTTTTAACCTCAAACTAATTGCAACAGAAAATGTTTTAGTTCTAATCTATAGCATTAAGCCCCAAATATACACAGAAAAAAGTCTCATAAAATCTAACTTGAGGAAAACTCAAAATCAGCATTTTTAATTTCCTATGGAAATTAACATTGGAAGGGGGAGATAACTCCGCAAAAATGAGTCTTTTTTTGTCAGTTTTTGGTTGATTTTCTTAAAATTCATGTAAAGTATGATACTTTGATGGGGTTATATGTTTGTATTTGACTATATTATATAATCTTCTGCTCATGAAATGTACAAAAACCGAAATGTTATGGGTATTTTTATTTTTTTTTGCGCATTTTTCATTACAGAAATTGCAAATTTGTGACTTTGTGACCATTTTGAAAAAATAATGTGAAAATTTGGTATTGTTTATATCTGTAAATTATATTTGATCAGCATCTACCTTGTTTAAAGAAACTTTAAACCACAAAAAGAAGAATATATGCTTAATTATTTTTATTAAATTTGAGATTCTTTACCTTGACAAGTTGAAAAATTTAATAAATGGTCAACTAATGAATTACGAAACCTACGTTGTAGCTTGTTAAAAGATATGAAAAAAACTTTAGAGTTGTTTGTTACACTCTAAAGATGGCTAGAATATCAAGAATCAATACATTCTGCTGAATAAAAGCGGTAAAGTTAAAATTTTGTATCAATTTTTATTGATATTTCAGTCTTTTTTGCAGAGTTATCTCCCATTTTCAATGCAAATGTCCATAGGAATTTTAAAATCGTGATTTTTTAATCTTCCTCAAGTTAGATTTTGTTGGACTTTTTTCTGTGTATATTTGGGGTATAATGCTAAAGATTAAAACTTAAAAATCTTCTTTTGCAATTACTTTAAGGTTAGGGTCAAATTTATGCTAGATTGACTGGACTAAAATGGAGCTAAACGCAAAACTTAACCGAATCGGGACGTATGTACTGTACGGACAGGACAAGGGTAAATCTATATGCCCCAGCCACAGTTGTGGCGAGGCATAAAAAACAAGCATTCTGAAAGTATTTCTGGGCAATACAATGTCCCCTACCGGCTTGAGCTGTGAGAAAACATGCAAAATCTCCTTGAGTATGTGATTCGGATGAAGACGTATGGACAGACTGACTTTATAAAATCCTGAAACAATGTTTGTAAGGGGTACACAATAATTACCCGATCAGCTGTCTGTAGCTCATTATTATAAGCTCACATACATGTACCAATAATAGGATCACTTGGTAGAAGGGTTTGCAAAAAAAGTCCAGAAAACTAATATTTTGATAATAATTCCTATTTCCTAGGGTTATAACTATCAAAATCATTATATGATCAGCATCAATCTTGATGTGTACTCTGTAGCTCATCATTATGAGCTCACATACCAAAAATAAGACTATTTGGTAAAAATGCTTGCTAAGAAAGTCTGGAAAACTATTATTTAAGCAATAATTCCTATTTACAAGGGCCATAACTCTCACAATAATTATTCGTGCTGTGTGAAACTCAAACTTGATGAGTATCTCATCATTATAAGCTCAAATACCAAAAATAAGATCACTTGGTAGTTATCTGACTTGGCCATCCTCAGTAGACAAATTGCTCCGGACACAGAATCCCAAAAGGGATTTATAGGTAAAAAGGTTTGCCAAAAAAGTGTGGAAAACTATTAATTAGGCAATAATTTCTATGTCCAAGGGCAATAACTCTCTCAATAAATATCCGATCAGCTTGAAACTCAATATAGCTGGTAGGGGACTAAAAAAAATGTTCAAAGGAAAATTAAATTTTACAACAAGAGGCCGGAAAGCTGAAGTCAAAGGGTACAAGTCAAATCGGCACCTGGTTAAATCGGCACCTATAGAAAAAGTCAAATCAGCACCTGGTCAAATTGGCATCTGGTCAAATCGGCACCTATTAATAGTCAATTCGGCATTTACTTGGTCAATTCGGCATCCAATAATATTTGAAATAAAATATATAAATAATTCTAAATATGTATAAATATGTATAGATATTTGATATAATATATATAAATAATTCTAAATTTTGGGGTTGGATTTTATCATCCATTACATCGTTAAAAATCATCACATGTTATTAAGCCGTTAGAATACATAAGTTAATTGTTTGAAGTTTTCTCAACATTCTAGAATGATGTTTTGATAAGTTTTCTTTTCAATTAATTAATTAGTAACTTTTATCAATTAAATAATTAACCTGTTTGTTGTTTTAACACTATACAGGTAGTTATTGATGTTTTTTTTCTTCAAAAACTTAAATAAAAACAATGAAGCCATTATCCAAGCTGTTGTTTAATCATGAGAAAATTAGAAGCAATAAAAGGGAAAACTATGAGTCCCTTTCATCACTATCACAATGTCAGACGACACGGTGTGTTCCCTGAGTGCCAACATTCTTAAAATCACATAATTAAATGTTGTTGTTTTAGTAGTTATGAAGGGGTACAGTACGGGGGCTTGATTATATGCCCTGACAGGGATCATATAATACTATCGGGATATGTGGTTATAATAGGATATTTCTACGACTCGTATACAAATATATGTACAAGTGCCCCGAGTGTGACTCTTCTTATTCTTATTCCCCCCCAATAAAAAAGTGGGGGCGTCTTGTTTTACCCCTGTCCGTCTGTCCTTACGTAATACAGTTACTTCACAGAGTTGATTTTTGAAATTTGAATAAAAAATGTGATTAGATTACATGTATACTTTATTTTAATAAGATACTAGAAACCTCCTGGTGTCAAACTTAAACATTGAATATCTTTTATATATCATCATTCATTTTATTACATCGCTGCTTTGGTCACTATTCATTATAAAAGAAAGCATCAAATCGGTGCTATAGTGGCTTGAAACTTTCATTAAGGGTGAAAATTAATGATTTCTATGTGTTGAAGATCTCAATGCAGGTCTCAACTGGTTAAAACATGCATAACAAATATCCAATATCTCGAATACACATTAAGTTGAACGGAAAAAAAACATACAGATACCCCCAAAAATGTTAATAACTCAATATTTCTGGACAACACCTTCTTTATTTTAATCTTTTTGCTTAAAATACTGAAAAAAATATATATATTCAACATATTTATCATGGGTGCCGAAATGACTACATTGGGTGCCGATTTGACTAGAATTCAAGTCAAATGAATCCATTATAAATACTATCACCACCGTCTCAACTGCATAGCATCTTTTTTTCACTTTAACCTTTCTTAATATTATATTAGAATACCTTCTCCATCAGTATCTGTGGCAGTCAGCAGGCCCGATGAGCAGGTAACATTACACAGTTTTTAACCGTTATAAACTGGCAACGATGAAGATAGGAGTCATTGCATCTGAGGGAAAGTAATCAGAGATAACGTGATAAGCAGACGGAGGCGCGAAACCTGTGGCTGTGCTAAAAAGGTTCTTCGTGAACATCGATAAATATATAAGTATGAGAAAGACCCTTTAAAAGAACATATTTTTTTCACTGGTAATTTTAATGAAAATGATCCACTGATAACATTTATCTGTCGAAAGGGGCTTTAATCAGAGACAGGGCTGGAAAAAAATTCCTGTCATGGTGATATTTTAGACCGGCTAACTTTTTTTGTTAGCTCACCTGGCCAAAGGCCATGTGGGCTTTTGTCATCACTTGGCATCCGTCCGTCCGTCTGTAAACTTTTACATTTTCATTTTCTCCTGTGAAACCCCTGGACCTATTGAACCAGGGATCATATAATACTATCACATTATGGCATTAATAATTTACCCTATTAACACTTTCTCTGGATCGATTTTACGAAATTTGTAATTGAATTTTTTCACTCATGCTTACAAAATGGCGTATACCGGGTGATCCCAGAGACGGATATGAATTATTTCCGCCGAGTCGCAGCAAGATCTGTCAATTTACAAAGACTTTACATATAGATTCATGTCCCCTTCATATACAGTTCCTGACTGAACTGAAACTTGGCTTGTAGCTTCAATGGAAGGTCCTTTAAAAAGTCTGCATAAATCAATCTAGTCTGTCAAATCAAATCAAAAGTTCGTGACTGCCAGTTGAGCGATACAGGCTCATCCCACTGAGCCTGTTGTTTAATTACAGTCTGGAGAATATTGAGGCATATATTTCCCCTACCTGCCTTCTTTAAGTTCAAATTAAAATTCAAAATGAATCACCTTGTCAGATAACGTATACTCACCTGATCACTCTGGTGAAGGACAAATCACCCACTTTAAACTCACCCCAAACAATCAAAATCAGCTCCTTACTCACGCTAATTATAAAATAATAGCGACAAAGTCACACCAATTCTTGTTTATAATATTTATAGTCATTGAAGACTTGATTGAATGATAATGAGTAATTGGGTTAATGCAATTTAATCAATAGAAGCTGATGATGATCGATAAAAGTAGTAACACAGACTTTGTATTTTCATATATACTTTGTGAGTAGTTTCTGAAAAAAGAAAAAGAAAATGAAAAGAAGTCGGGGGGAAATGAAGCATTATAACCACAATTCAAAAGCCAAACTTCCAATGATTTATAAAGTGGGGCCAGTTAGTTAACTGTTTTGTTTCTCAACTTGTAAAAGTTGACCTTGGCTTTGAAAATTGTCTATTATATTTCATTCCCAAAATGGGGTATGTTGTCCTGATACCCTAATGGGCCGAGCTTGTAACCGACTTCTCATGGGCGAGTAAATATTATAACGATTAGATTCTCAGTTGGAGCAATTTACTATTAGATTCACAGTTGGAGTGCATGAGTATGAATCTGTTTTCACAGTTGGGTGAGTTTGTGAAAAGTGGGTGTAAGTTGGGGGGGGGGGGGGGGGGGGGGGGCAAGTTGTCTGGCATTCGTGCAGTCAATGACCATATAATTGAGTCGTGACATTTGTAAATTCCCCAATACAATTCGCATAACACTTCATTTCTTCAAAATACTTATAGTCCTGATGTTATTTCTTACCCTATAATTAAAAAATTGTTACAATCAATTTCAGAAATATATAAATTTTGTCTAGATATTTTTCAAATTATTCTATGATCTGTGATTCCAAATTTCGGGAAATCTTTATTTAAATGACAAATAAAATATTTTAATGGTGTCAAAAAAAAAAGGTTTAATGGGGAAAATGCTGAGCAGATGTATTTGTATTTTAATACAGTGGTTTAAAAAAAAAAAAAAATTATTGCTACATGTACATGTATCTATCAGTATAGATTATAGTTGGCATTTTTGTTTTCTTTAATTAGCATTTTTGTTTTCCTCGTCCTGAAGTCACTAATTTTATTTTTATGATCTAAAAAATCTGGGGTCTGGAGAGAAGATGCAAAAACATGTTTGGAAAGTTCATTTTATTTTATTTTGTTTTGTAAAATGATAGGGTTGGCTTTCCCCTTAAACAGAAAATAAAACAAATCTGGCCTAATATTTATCTTTTGAAGTTGCAAACATGTCAATCAAATACACAGGATACATCTACACTTGGTATCAATTATCGGTCTGGTAAATTGGCATGGCCTGTTAGTTTTCAGAAGTTAAATTTTACACAAATAATAGTTTTGTTACAAGGTTTACGGCGGTATTTAGAATTGGGATTGTCCAGTTGTCACAGAAAATGTTTAATGTTAAAACAATAGGGAAATTTTAGACCAACCCCTTTCAGCCGGTATTAGAGAGAATTTGTTATTTCAGTTAATTTTCACTGTAATATAATATATTACTGTTAAGTGAAGTTTTTTAATTGAAGGTGAGGTATTTCATATCAGATTGAGAGTTTAATTCAAGACATGGGACCAGACATGCAGAAGATGAATGTGAAACCAGCTATCCGACAGCAGTGTTAATATTATTGAACATGGTAATGATACTTCAGCATGTTCAGATGAGGACAATATACAACCAATGAGAAAAATAGGTAAAATTTGGACTAATAAATCTACATTCTCATGTCATACAGTATCAAGTTAGTCAAATTAGCTTTGTAGTCTGTGTAAAAACAGGTTTTACCCAACTGCAGTCCATATCTGTTATCTTGTAATACTTAAAGCCATTTTCATATTTGTTAAGGTTGTGTAGCTTGTGGCATAATGGGCATAATGCCATCTCAGTCATACATGTACATTATACAGATTTCCTGTTCAGTTTCAAGTGTAACAGCCCTTTCCTAAGCCACCTGTTTCTTTGACTGTACCCACAGTGTGTGTGCAGCTAGTAAAGTTTTCTGCCCTCTTCAAGATTGTGGCCGGGGCATACAGATTTACTTTTATATGTCTGTACATCTGTCTATTCATTGAATTTGTCTGTTTAAGTCCATTTCTCAGAAATCCATTGAGATCCATTAATGATATTATATCTGACACTTTAATCTTCTTATAGCACTGAAAACAGCTACATTTAATGCATAAGTGACTCTTAGAAAGTTTTGTATGCATGTATGTTATATCAATGATACTCAATCTCAATAATCCTTTACATGATATAAGAGATTCCACCAACAATTGGGTCATTATGACCTACATTTCATGCTTGAGTGAGGTGGTAAAATTTTTGCATTTATATGTAGGTCCATTTAGAAACCATTACACCACTTCATTTTATCTAAAACAAAATCAGCAACATTTGAGTCGCTGTAACCTACATTTTATGCCTTAAAGACGGGTGTATTGTTAAAGAGCCTATGGTAATACAATGTATTTTAATGATATTTCACAGCTACAATCAACTTATATACAGTATAGTACAAAACTTAGCAACATTTGAGTAATCATGGTCATTATTAGATGAAATGTATGCTTACGTGACTTAATTTGAATTTTTACATTTTAGTCCATTTCTAAAAACCTATTATGATATGGCAGTGAAAAAATAATCAATTTTTTTAGTTCATCATAATCAGCAACATTTGAATGAATATGACCTACATTGTACATTTCATGCATGAATTTAAGCCTCGTTCTTTTTCATAGGATATACATGATATATTTATATTTTTAATATAAGTAGGATATAATGTGAAACTTTCATATATCTAAAATATTTCTTAAAATTGTTTCCCCTCAAATATAAGTCTTACTGTTTTGGTGTACTTTGTTCATATTTTGATTGATGGTAAACCAAAAATGTCTTATTCATTATTTATTTGTTATGATTTTTCTGTTCTGTTTTAGTACTGTAAAGAATATAGTATGGCTTACTGAGACAGAACAATACATGTACCATGCCAGGGTTTTAATGAAGAAATCATTAGGTAATTAACACTTTACTGTATTATGAGATACAGTATTATTTTATGTTGGAAAACAAGGTTTAAAAATCAGATTTAAGAAAACATAATTGTATTTCATTTCATGGACTCAAGTTAAATTTTTGTAATTTGTAAATATAAAATTCTTTGATACCAATTTTGATGCATAAGATTTGCAAGATGTGCACATTTCGTCGATTTACGACTCATCAGTTGCACTCAACATCTAAAATGATGAAAAACATAAACAATAATCCAAAAAGTTGAAGAGAATATTCATTGTCTGTCTGACATATGTCACCTTTTCATGCTTCAACTAAACATAAGGTAGGCAAGAAATGTTTTGCATTTGCACCAGTTTATTTTATTATTTTTTTATGCTGAATAATGCTCTTATATCTTAAAAGTTAAATTTATTAAAATACAATGTTGAAGTCTTAAAAAATGTTCATGCTAGGTGTTACTACAAGTACATGGTAGCCTAGTAAAATTTTATAAAGCTGTTTTTAAAAAAACGGAATTAAGGCTAATTTTATGTTTTATATACATAAAAAAAAAGAATCTGTGATATATCCTTGTAGATTATTCCTTCCAGATGGATCAGTTCATTGACAAAATACCAGTTTATATCATGTGAAGATGTGATCAAGAACAAAGGAATTACTGATGAACAGAACTGGATTTTAAATGTATCCACATTCGTTTGAATTTTAGTGATAAAAATATTCAAAAAAGGAAAAAAAATATAGTAATATATATAAACGACTGTGATGTATCTTATAAATATGAACATATCAGATTCAATGTAGAACTGTTTCATAGTTGATTGATATGCTAAATATTGATTAATGTAACAGCTAGTATATACTTAGCAAGGAAACACAACACATCTTTGCAGTTACAGTTTTCTTACAATACAATTATAAATGGTGAAAAATGTAATATTCCAAAGACCTACTATATTTAAACGGTTATTATTTCCCACAGTAACACTTCCATTTTCTTAATACATATTATTCAAAAGTCTAAGACTATAAATACCCAAAATCGTCTCTAGATGTTTGAACAAAATTCTGAAACCACTGGGCCAGTTGGAACAAAAGTTTGCAGCAATGGTCCTTAGGTGCTCCTCTTTCAGAATTATATCCAATGACCCGGCCCGTCATCCAAGATGGCCGTCAGAGCCGAACATAGTTTAACATAGGACCCTATGGGAAATTTACTTAAAGATCTTCTTGTCTGAAACCACTTGGCCAATTGGAACAAAATTTAGCAGCAATGGACCTTAGGTGGTGCTCTTTGAGAATTGTATCCGACAAACCAGCTCAGCATCCAAGATGGCTGCCAGAGCCGAACATAGTTTAACATAGGACCCTATGGGGAATTTAATTAAAGATCTTCTTGTCTGTAACCAGTTGGCCAATTAGAATAAAACTTAGCAGCAATGGTCCTTACGTGGTCCTCTTTCAGAATTAAATCTGATGACCTGGCGCGTCATCCAAGATGGGCACCAGAGCTGAACATAGTTTAACATAGGACCCTATGGGAAATTAATTTAAAGATCTTCCTGTCTGAAACCACTTGGCCAATTGGAACAAAACTTAGCAGCGATGGTTCTTAGGTGCTACTCTTTCAGAATTCAATCCAGTGACCACATTCTCCATCCAAGATGGCTGCCAGAGCCGAAAAGAGTTTAACATAGGACCCTATGGGGAATTTACAGATCTTCTTGTCTGAAACCACTTGGCCAATTGGAACAAAACTTAGCAGCAATGGTCCTTAGGTGGTCCTCTATCAGAATTCGATCCGGTGACAACATCCTCCATCCAAGATGGCCGCCAGAGCCGAAAAGAGTTAAACATAGGACCCTATGGGAAATTTAAAGATCTTCCTGTCTGAAACCACTTGGCAAATTGGAACAAAACTTAGCAGCGATGGTCCTTAGGTGCTACTCTTTCAGAATTCGATCCGATGACCACATCCTCCATCCAAGATGGCCGCCAGAGCTGAAAAGAGTTTAACATAGGACCCTATGGGGAATTTAAAGATCTTTTTGTCTGAAACCATTTGGACAATTGGAACAAAAGTTGACAGCAATGGTCCTTAGGTGGTCCTTATTCAGAAATTTATCCGATGAACTGGCCCGTCATCCAACATGGCTGCCAGAGTTGAACATAGTTTAACATAGGACTTTATGGGGAATTTAATTAAAGATCTTCTTGTCTGAAACCACTTGGCCAATTGGAACAAAACTTGACAGCAATGGTCCTTAGGTGGTCCTATTTCAGAATTATATCCTATGACCCCACCGGTCACCCAAGATGGCCACCAAAGCCGAACAGTGTTTAACATAGCACATAAGTGGAAAAATCACTGAAAGATCTTATTTGAAACTAGTGAGCCAGTTGGAACTTGACAGGTTGCCAGTCAAGATGGACATAGTCCAGGTGAGCGATACAGGCTCCTGGGAGCCTCTAGTTTATCTTTTAAGATGTTTTAATTTCTGGGTTTTTAGGACATCACATATTATCATTGTTTCTCTATCCCATATGACTCATCAGTTGTGCTCAGTGCCAAAAATGTTTTAAAATGTGCAAATGAACCTCTAGTTCAATGTTATTTATCCATAGAAAATTGAAAATAGAACTTAAGCAACCTTACATGTATGATGAAAAGATTTTGGGAAATTTCCCGAAAAGTTGCTAACTGTAAAAAAAAATACACAATGTCAACTAAAAATTTTCGGGAAATTTCCCGAATACATTTAGCTGATGTTACAAATAATGTAATATGATGCATAATACTGCATCAAATTTATTTTTTAATACCACAACCTGCTAATGAGGAAAAAGTTTCGGGAAATTTCCCGAAAACTTGTTCGAAAATTTTATCGGGAAGTTTCCCGAAAAACTTAGAAAGATTCATTTATTTTAAAGAAATGTACATATAATATCATTGAAATAGCTATGTTTATAATGCAAATAGTAGAACTGGTACCTGTTTTTAATAAAAACTTATCAAATTGCTATCATATTTTGTTTTTTCCATAGTTAAATACTTACAATTATTGCATCCATGGTTTTTTGTTTGAAAAGGGAATAAAATAGAATTTCCCTTTTTAAAATAGAAGAGCTTAATTGTCTATATATGGATGATTTTAATAGTTTTAATTTTAAGATATAAACAATTTTATTGCATAATGTACATATGAGTCTTACATTTCAAAGACTTTTTTCCGAACATCAAACATAACGTCATTTTCGACCAATCGCAGGACAGATAATTGACAAAGCCTAAGTTGTTACCATAGACAAGGTCTTTAATGTAGAGGGCAAAAATCGAGGTCATTCTGGAAAAATCTGTATTATATATTAATAATGGAAAACTATTTTTCTAATCTACATGCATATAACAAAACTTTAAAAAGTAACTTTTTTAAATAATGGATTTCTGGTTTGTTTTTTGCAGAAAAACGTGGTTTAATAAGGAATGTCGGTATGACACCACGCCAAAATATAGCTATTATCAACTCATGTCAAATCTTTACTAACATTCATAGTACGACGATCAGTACATTTGAATGGAATAAAAACAACTATGGAAATAAAAAGTGACTTTCGATTAAAAATAGAATATCTATAGATATTCATGTGCAGCAGTCTAATAAAGATATATCTGAAATAATAATAGTTTTTGTAGTTGAGGGTAGAAATACATAGTATAATATGTCGCCATGAACTGTGGGTCAACATGGACATGTATGGCGTCTGTGACCAAATAAAAATAATAATTAAACAAAGAAATACTAAAGGCCGCTCTGTCGTATTTCTTATTATTCAATTTATGTATGTGAAAAATCAATCACAAATTAATTTCAATATGGAATCGATAAGACGTTGAGAGAGCAGTGAACGACTAATAGGTACAAAAAAAAGCAAAAACAAAAAACAAAAACAAAAAAAGGAGAAAATTCGACCAAAACTAAATGCAGACAATAACAAAACGAAAAAAAGTTAATAGTGAACGCAGTCCACGAGCAGCTAGAAAAAAAACTCTATGAAACCTAGAGTAAGAATGAAACTGTAAAAAGTTTAAACTCGGTAAAACGGGTTAATGTATACTCGGTTAGCGTTGCTAGTGATGATTAATCCGGAAAAAGCATGTTCACTGGTTGATCTCACAAATTAACGACAAGAAGATTCCGATAGCGGAAAAATCCCATAATTTATTTTTATACATATGATATCGCTTAATCGGTGTTATGTACATATAGTTTGGGTATGAATTTCTACCGTCTGTCTGTCCGTCCGTCACACCATCTGATATCGACGCATCCTTCACTTTTGGGTTTAAGGATTTAATTTCTATATACATTGTACAATGGTTACATACTATATTGTACCTATAGATGTACAATACTATTTTAGAAGTTTGATTTTCTAAACTTAAAGCCCACATGGGTCGAAATTCAAAATTTGTGAATGTAATTTTGAGACATAAGCTCCTTTTTTCGTTTTTTAATCTATGGCATTGACATGTGTCATATGAAGATGCGCAATGAGGTTTGGTATTTTGATTTTTAGAATTTGGGCACAAGTTTAAGATTTCGAAAATTGTGAAATTTAGCTTGTGACGTAAACCCCTCTTTCATTTTTTAAATTATGCATTTTATTACTTTAAAAGTTTTGTGATACACCATATCATGCACAATAAAGTTTTAGATTTTGATTTATAAACTTTATCAACAGGGGACAAATTTCGAAAATCTTGAATTTAAGATTGACCTAAAGTCCTCTTTCATTTTAAATTTATTCATTTTACTAGTACTGCTTTATAGTAATGTCATACGCCATAATTATGTAGGTTTTAGAATATCTATTTTCAAATTTTTGGAGCCCACATGGGTCCAGTTTTGGAAATTGTGTATTTAAGCTTGTGACCTTAACTTTTTTATTGTTTCAATGGATTCAGTTATTTAAGTCCTTCATAGAATCTTTGCATAACATCTATAATTAGGCAAAAAGATTTAAAGTCTATTTCCTTAACTGATCCATTCCATCAGTGATTTTACATCAGTTGTGTCTCATTTCAAAATGCGGACACTTACCGGAATTATCACCTGCCTAATCAAAACGGAGTAAACATTGTTCACATGACCAAATAAAACCAGTTATGTAATATATACAATGTTAACAATATAAACTTACTGAAAAATAAATCATGAATTTAAAATAAAGTCCATTTACTTATCTGAAATTTTGGAAGGAAAAATTAATTTATACATTTACATTTTTATCCCCCCTTCCCTCATTCGCCAACACAAACCGTTCATTAAAATGCTGCGTAAAGTATGCAAAAAGCGTTATCAAACTTAGAAATCTCGCTCTTGCTAATTTCATCAAAAAGATTTACCTTTATACATATATGCGTACATAAGGTTTAGAACAATAACCACCAGAACTGCCAAGGTACAATATAAATACAAAATCGGTACGGATAATGCATTTGCTTACCTGTACATTGATTTCAGATAAAAACAATTATGGACTAGGCATCTGTGATGGGTCACGGAAGCTCAACCCGTACAGCTGCCTAGAGCGTCACCACGTCGGGGATAGGGGAGATCCTCTCGTTATGTTTGTCAGATCATAATACGGAAGGCCTGACTGCGGACGAAAATGGGCAACGTGTTTGAGAATGCCACATTCCTTGCACGCTAAAGACCCTTCTGCTACAGAAGGTTAAATTACCCCACCCTACCAGCCTTTTACAGTGACAGTCCAAAGTGGTTCACCTTTGTGCCTAGCCTCTATTTGAATTGTTTGATACTTTTGAACTGGTTCTCGTCCAGAAGAAACATGTTATATTGGCCACAGAACGTTAAGCAAACAAGTACTAACAAGGCTTCAACTGTAAGAGTCTCACTATGTTTGTTTAAGAATGTTACAAATATTTATATTGGTAACCTTAACTTAATATTACAGGATATATCGCAAAACAACATTAACCCCATTATGAACAAGGGGGGGGGGATCAAATTTGCATATATTTGTTTCTGTCATAGAATTTTGACGTATAATTATAATTAATACATGGTGTATCACAGTACAGTGATTTATCAAGTACACAATTACCATTGATTACATTGTCCTTTGACCTGACGTCAAATGTGCATTATGCGCTTTTGGGTTAGAACAATTTTATATTTTAACTTGGGATATGACATTTGACAGTGCATCAGCATAACAACAACGCCTTCTTTATGGCCTTGACCTTTGACTTGGAGGTAAAATTTTATGTTGGTTATGTTCTAGAACTTTTTTTTTTGACATATGGTTTGTACAGTCGAAACATAGATGTATTAGCATATGGGTCCCTACCTTATAACCTTTACATTTGATTTAAGGCCAAAGTTGCATAAAGTTGGCCTTGAACATAACTAATGGGTCATTATTTGACGTAATAGGCATATTTTATATATCAAAATTGATATCTCTGTATACATGTACTTTAAATTATTGCGAGCGCAGCGAGCGCTATAGGAGCATATGTATTTTCAACATATAGATCATTTAGAAAAGTCTTTGTTTAATGACGGCAGCCATATCGTGCTACAAACTAAGGCTAGTAGTTTCGTTAACCGGAAACGGACGTAAGGGAAATAAGTGCTTTAAATTATAATTTTTAAAAAGTCAGAATCTTGATACAGGAAATGAGTTTCTGGACAGGGATATTCAGCTGTGCTCGCATCATTGGCCACGCATACAGCATATTATACATTTGAATATCTCAAATTGATACGAAACAAGAAGGAGAAACGTACGTTTAAGTGCCAGATTATGTTAGAGAGGATCACAGAAAACTCAGTTTTGTTCACACAAGAATACGTCATCAATGCAGTTTTCTAAAAATCGGCCATTTTTGGGGTTAATTCCGTCCCTGTGCGCCCTCTGAATATGTTATCCACTTTTTTGTGAATGTCCACTATATCAAACCCATAGAACTTCGTAATTTGAAGACTTAATATACAAAAATATGTATATACAAAAATAAACATACAGATTCTACCATTTGACAGTGATAAGATAAGCCTTCAAACCAATTCAAAAGTTTTTGAGAAAGTTCGTTCATTTATCATTAAAACTCATAATGCGTTTCTGAACCGGTCAGCAGAGTCCACCCTAAAATTTGGATATTTTTTATTTTAGTTTTTACCATAGATTTGTGGAATAATCAGCTGTTTTCTCTGTAATATATACGTAAGGAGAGGGCAGTTATAAATGTTTGAATAACTTGTTTCTCTATCCAATTACTATTTAATGCAAAACAATATTTTTGAATAAGTAAGTTAAGTGTACTAAAATATTTATAGTTTTGTCAGAACCAGGAAATAATATCCTTTTGTATCATGATTTCAGTTGAATCACGTAAAGAAAAGGAAATACAATCCATTAGAGAAACTACGGACAGCCTTAAAGAAATGCACAAGTACATACGTATTCTTATCATTGGGGAAAAAGGTGTTGGAAAAACATGTTTACTACGCAGACTGCTGAAAGAGATCGACGATGTAGAAAGTACTGATGGAATCGATATTGAAATTGCAAAATGCACAATTAGAGAAAAAGATGGAAAATGGAAAATACACGCAGGTATCAAACATGCAAAATTAAGAAAATCAAACGATACATGACAACAAATATTGATATCTTGTTACTGAAACAATCTTATAAATCCTTTCAATAAGGCACAACTAACACATTTATCATAGTGAGAGCGGCAAAGTTCGTAGCAACCTCGCAGCATGAACTTAGTAATAACGTAGTTGGAGTGTAGCCGTCGTAGTGTAAGCGTAAAAAGATCGTAGTTTGGACGCGAGGCCAGCGTAGTCAGTCTTGTGTAAAACTATTGACGACACTTTACTCTATGTTTGTAAGCCTCTTATTATATTTCCAGTACTGGGTTTTGTTAATGTTTTATTAAACGTGTAATTATATATAAATGGCAGTTATCTGCAACTCATTTGTCAATTAAAAACAAATAAAAAAAGGAAAACGATCAGCTTCATCTGTCAAGAAGCAGACATATGCATGGCACTGATGCTACTGAATATTTGTCTATTTTAGCCAATGAAAAAGAAAAGATGATCATTGACCGACTGAAAAGAACATTAAACGAAGGAGCACAAAACTCCAGTCAAAAGGAAGCTACAAGCGTTCGTAAAAAAACTGATAAAATTGAGATAAAGGATAACATAAGATCCTATGAGAAAGATCCACCAACGGTCGAAAGTGATTTTATTGAAAATCGTAGAAGTCAGGAAAGTGGTTTTTTCGACCCACACGAAGAACAAGTTAATGTAGGAGATAAATATAAAAGCGAGAAAACAAATCTCCATCGTGAGACAAAGACGAACCAAGAGGAAATGAAATCAGCAGAAGAAGATTCTCCATCATTTTTTGACATTGATGAGATTGCACAAGATTTAGATAGATTATTTGGGTCTGCACATAAATATGATCTGCCTAAAGAGCGATATATAGAATGCGGTTTATGGGATTTTGCTAGAGAGCGAGAATATTATGCTACACATCAGGTCTTTTTAAGCAGCAACTGTATTGTCCTTCTTGTTGCAGATTTGGGAAAAGGTAATAAGACAAATACCAATGAAGAATCAGAGAGAAATTTTGACAGTATAGGAGGTAAGAATAAGGTAACATGGAAAATAATCAATTATTTGGCAAGATCAGATGAGATTGTTTTTTAAAAATGCAACTCTAATAAGACATTTTTGGAAGTAAATTTGGATTCATGAATAAAATTTATTTGTCATGATATCGTTATTTTCCTTCTCGCCAGGTGATATTTTGTACTTTTTCTAATTTCTAATTTAACATTACATTCTTTATGAAACATATTTTGAACAATCTACAGCGTACACTCATCAGTATGTGTCGTGTAAAGTCAAGTCAAGAAATACCAAAGGGATATTCGAAGGAGGGAAAATCGAAACAACTGACAAACTCCGGAGAACAAGAAGACAAAACCAAACAATACATGCACTACAATTAAAAACTAAAAACATATGAACAGCATGGACACCCGCCATTCCGCCCATGTCAAATCCGGTATGGGGAAGGGATAACATCATTGGAACATGTCAAATCCGGTATGAGGAAGGCATAACATCAATGGAACAGGTCCATTTTCATTTGGGAAACGGTTTGTTTCATACCTGTCAACCAAGTCATGATTACCTATACCTCATGTACTTAGAGCGAAAATCGTCAGGTTTACTTTGTGTACAACTAGTTTTCAACATTTTTATTATGAAATACCAGTAAGGAGTATTAAAAAAATAAAAGTTTTTTATGGTTTTGTTCAAAACTCTCAAGTCCAAAAACACACTTCCTTTATTTCTGACACCACTAAGACGTTAAACAATAAAAGAAATAACCGAAACTACAAACAGGACAAATGAACTACCTGTTTCTGAAAATGTTAAAAATGGTTAATAGGTTAAATATAAATACTAAGATGTAAACTAAATGAAATTACATTGTTTTGTTTTATTTAAAAAAGAACGCAGATTGGAAGTCATACACATGGAAGCAATATATTATTAAAACCTTAGTATAAAACATGTCGTGTTAAACTTAATACAATAAAAATAAAAATCCAGTATTCTACTTAGAGAGCATAAAAAGTGAAAATGGGGTAATATATCACAAAGCTAAATCATACGGTGTTTCGCATTCCTGGTTTTAGTTAATTCGAACCAAAAAGCAATTTGAGCTATTTTATCTTCGTAAACGTAATAAAAGTTCCTTTAAAGATCTTCTCTGAAACCAGTAAGCCTATTGGAACTATACTTTGGTTTCTAAAACGTTCGGCGACCAACATGGCCGGAATTTCCGAAAATAGAAAATGCGTGGATAAAGTTTAAATTTTTTTTCTTGTATGAAATTACATGGAGTGATGCACTTAAATTTTGTTAAAATTATCCCTGTAAGCAAAGTGAGGTCAATTTGTAAACTTTTATCCAACCAGGATTGGTGTCACAGTCAATCTTATCTTAACATTAAACCCCATGGAAAATAATCAACTACTGAACTGGAAAAAATAATTCAAATGTTTTCTCTACTTTTACAGAGTACATAGATTTCTGGATAGACAACATTCATTTATATACAACAGAAACAACAGAAATTACTGCAAATCCACCAATAATAATAGTAGGAACAGGCACTGATAAAATTGAGGTATGGATGAACTTAGGTGGCCCTTTTTGTTGAAAGCAACCTCTTGTATATTATGTTCTACAAAATAACTTTAAACATTCAAATACTAGTAAGTAATGCATTGCATCTTTAACTTAATTTTTTAACTGCCCATTGTTCAGATGCGCAATTTGTGTCTGGCGTCGGTTCATTGCTAAACTTTTATATATTAATCCGCCCTGAAACTCTTGACTCAACTCGAATCAGCAGAAATACTAGACTAAGTCCTCTTTTAGAATTATATCCCATGATTTGGATTCTTAACAACTATCACCGCCATATTGGCGTTCAGTTTAAAAAATAACAATCCAAAGATACTAATATTAGATACAGTAAATTTATACTATGCTGTATACGACGCATTTCAAGGAGTTACCTCTCACCAGCAGCATTAAAACCGAAACATTTGAAAGACCAAAAACCAAACTTATTTTAAACAAGAAGTACTCATAACCAAAAATACCGAAAATAAGAAGCCAAATTTCTGCTAAAGAGATCTACCATGTGCAATACAAGGAATGAACCCTTAGTAATTCCATTATTTTTGAATTTTGCTAAATACTGGTAATTTTTAAAACAAATCAATGAATAATCATATCAGACAAGTCTGACGACTGGATTGGTGAATACCCTCGGGGACCTAGGGTCCACCATGCAGAGGCATCGTCCCAGGAGTTTCAAAATAACAATCCAAAGATACTAATATTAGATATAGTAAATTTATACTATGCTGTATACGACACATTTCAAGGAGTTACCTCTCATCAGCAGCATTAAAACCGAAACATTTGGAAGACCAAAAACGAAACTTATTTTAAAACAAGAAGTACTCATATTAAAGTGGGATTTGGGGGTAATACACTTGAAGACCGTCTTGTCTGAAACCACTATACCAAGAACTTAAGTTGTTCCTTTTTAAAACCCCTGACTGCAATCCAAACACGGAACACCAGAATGTCTTGTCCGAGCCACTAATCTTATTATAATAGTTTGTTCAAGATCCTTATATGATGTTTTTTTTCTAAATTGTATCCGATGACCTAGATGATCTCATTCTGTAGTCTATCCGTTAACATCTTCCATTAACCAAAATGACTGCAAGAGTCCTAGAAATCTCAAGATTGAATCATAATATTAACATTCAGAAAAAACATCTTAAGTTTAAAGTTGCTATACGTAATTATTTATTTTTTTTGTAGAAATTTCATCTATGGATCACTTGTTATTCTCATACATGCTGAAGTATGTCTTTCTTTACAATACTATGCAGTACTAGACTAAGTTTTCTTGTTTTTCTATGCATAACGTTTCATTGATATTCATAACCATTTGGAATGAAACATTGGCGATCTTTGATAGGTCCTCTTATATCATTAATATTGGTGATACTGACTATAACCCAATATATTGATCACCTGTACTGAAAGTACATTTTCTCAAATTCCCAAGTGGTTTCAGAGGAGAATGTTCTAGACAAAAATAAGTAAAATTTTTATTTGAAACTACAGGGCTAATTGTGCTAAACTCTGAAAAATAATACTCGATTGATCGCAAAATTTTTTAAGGGATTTGAATGAAAACAAAAATCAGAAACGACATATTGAAAAATATTATGTCAGTTTTGCCAAAATGGAAGGTCAAGGGTCAAGGTCGTTGAAAACGTCCTTAGCAACTGATGGAAAAGTACCTACCAACCATATATATTTATGCTCAGGACCCTATTATAGAGCCGTAGAGGTCAAAATTGAAGGTCAGGGGTCAAGGTCATTGAAAAGGCCTCAGCAACTGATGGAAAAGTACCTAGCAACCATATATATTATGCTCAGGACCCTATTATAAAGCCGTAGAGGTCAAAATGGAATGTCAAGGGTCAAGGTCATTGACAAAGTCCTTAGCAACTGATGAAAAAGTACCTAGCAACCATATATATTTATGCTCAGGACCCTATTTTAGAACTGTAGAGGTCAAATTCGAAGGTCGATGGTCAAGGTCATTGTGACAGAGTCCTATATTTTGACTATACAAGTCAAAATAGAAGGTCAACATTCATGCTTAATAGCCTTAATATCAATTTGACAAGGGAAAGACCTTGCAATTGTTCTCTGAACAATTGTCTTTCTAGTTTTTTTTTTATTTTATAGGCTGTTACAATAAGAGGACAAATATACCTAAGGAGAAAAGTAAAAAGCTCAATCCATTAGCAAATAGATAACCACAACCACAATAAACACTGAAAACTAAACAAACAATGAACAAGACGAACACCTATAAAAAATCGTCTGTCAATTTAGTCCAATATATAATTAGTATCTTAATCCGATCTAGCTAGTGATCAAATTGAGTGTGGTTTATACAACTGCGCATGCGATGTTCCCAGGACCAAAAGCAGAAATTCGAAGAATCGTCTCTGCTGAAGTGCAAGCGCATCTTAGGACGAAGGATAAATGTTTACGCATGCATCGATTCTGGTTACTTATGAATGTTATAGTTGCCGTTTTTCGTTATGAGTAAATATAATTATAAAAGTCATAAAATAATTGTTGTTATTTGTGAAAATTAAGTTCTAAAGTATAAAACTGGCACCTTCGGAACGGATAGTTACATAAATGGGCTCCCGAAAAATTAATTAAAAAAATAATCATCAAATTTGACCTTTTGAAATAAAACACGAAGGAACCCTGGTGTTAAAATTTTGATTTGCTAAACCAGTATTTTCAGAGGATAACATTTTTTTCCCTGGCCAAGTGTTCTACCATCTGTAATAGGCGTTTTATTTTTTAACCTCTGGAAAGGAACTACCTAAAACTATTCCCGATAAAATATGGCAAAACTGACATAATATTTTTCAATATGTCGTTACTGATTTTTGTTTTCATTCAAATCCCTTAAAAAATTTTGCGATCAATCGAGTATTATTTCATCAGAGTTTAGCACAATTAGCCCTGTAGTTTCAAATAAAATTTTTACATATTTTTGTCTAGAACATTCTCCTCTGAAACCACTTGGGAATTTGAGAAAATGTACTTTCAGTACAGGTGATCAATATATTGGGTTATAGTCAGTATCACCAATATTAATGATATAAGAGGACCTATCAAAGATCGCCAATGTTTCATTCCAAATGGTTATGAATATCAATGAAACGTTATGCATAGAAAAACAAGAAAACTTAGTCTAGTACTGCATAGTATTGTAAAGAAAGACATACTTCAGCATGTATGAGAATAACAAGTGATCCATAGATGAAATTTCTACAAAAAAAATAAATAATTACGTATAGCAACTTTAAACTTAAGATGTTTTTTCTGAATGTTAATATTATGATTCAATCTTGAGATTTCTAGGACTCTTGCAGTCATTTTGGTTAATGGAAGATGTTAACGGATAGACTACAGAATGAGATCATCTAGGTCATCGGATACAATTTAGAAAAAGAACATCAAATAAGGATCTTGAACAAACTATTATAATAAGATTAGTGGCTCGGACAAGACATTCTGGTGTTCCGTGTTTGGATTGCAGTCAGGGGTTTTAAAAAGGAACAACTTAAGTTCTTGGTATAGTGGTTTCAGACAAGACGGTCTTCAAGTGTATTACCCCCAAATCCCACTTTAATATGAGTACTTCTTGTTTTAAAATAAGTTTCGTTTTTGGTCTTCCAAATGTTTCGGTTTTAATGCTGCTGATGAGAGGTAACTCCTTGAAATGTGTCGTATACAGCATAGTATAAATTTACTATATCTAATATTAGTATCTTTGGATTGTTATTTTGAAACTCCTGGGACGATGCCTCTGCATGGTGGACCCTAGGTCCCCGAGGGTATTCACCAATCCAGTCGTCAGACTTGTCTGACATGATTATTCATTGATTTGTTTTAAAAATTACCAGTATTTAGCAAAATTCAAAAATAATGGAATTACTAAGGGTTCATTCCTTGTATTGCACATGGTAGATCTCCTTAGCAGAAATTTGGCTTCCTATTTCGGTATTTTTGGTTATGAGTACTTCTTGTTTAAAATAAGTTTGGTTTTTGGTCTTTCAAATGTTTTCGGTTTTAATGCTGCTGATCCGAGGTAACTCCTAGATATGCGTCGTATACAGCATGGTATAAATTTACTATATCTAATATTAGTATCTTTGGATTGTTATTTTTTAAACTGAACGCCAATATGGCGGTGATAGTTGTTAAGAATCCAAATCATGGGATATAATTCTAAAAGAGGACTTAGTCTAGTATTTCTGCTGATTCGAGTTGAGTCAAGACTTTCAGGGCGAATTAAAATATAAAAGTTTAGCAATGGACCGACGCCAGACACAAATTGCGCATCTGAACAATGGGCAGTTAAAAAATTAAGTTAAAGATGCAATACATTACTTATTTGAATATTTATAGTTATTTTGTAAAACATAATATACAAGAGGTTGCTTTCAACAAAAAGGGCCACCTAAGTTCATCCATACCTCAATTTTATCAGTGCCTGTTCCTACTATTATTATTGGTGGATTTGCAGTAATTTCTGTTGTTTCTGTTGTATATAAATGAATGTTGTCTATCCAGAAATCTATGTACTCTGTAAAAGTAGAAAAACATTTGAATTATTTTTTCCAGTTCAGTAGTAGATTATTTTCTATGGAGTTTAATGTTAAGATAAGATTGACTGTGACACCAATCCTGGTTGGACAAAAGTTTACAAATTGACCTCACTTTGCTCACAGGGATAATTTTAACAAAATTTAAGTGCATCACTCCATGTAATTTCATACAAGAAAAAAAATTTTAAACTTTATCCACGCATTTTCTATTTTCGGAAATTCCGGCCATGTTGGTCGCCGAACGATTTAGATACCAAAGTATAGTTCCAATAGGCTTACTGGTTTCAGAGAAGATCTTTAAAGGAACTTTTATTAAGATTACGAAGATAAAATAGCTCAAATTGCCTTTTGGTTCGAATTAACTAAAACCAGGAATGCGAAACACCGTATGATTTAGCTTTGTGATATATTACCCCATTTTCACTTTTTATGCGCTCTAAGTAGAATACTGGATTTTTATTTTTATTGTATTAAGTTTAACACGACATGTTTTATACTAAGGTTTTAATAATATATTGCTTCCATGTGTATGACTTCCAATCTGCGTTCTTTTTTAAATAAAACAAAACAATGTAATTTCACTTCGCTTACATCTTAGTATTTATATTTAACCTATTAACCATTTTTAACATTTTCAGAAACAGGTAGTTCATTTATCCTGTTTGTAGTTTTGGTTATTTCTTTTATTGTTTAACGTTTTAGTGGCGTCAGAAATGAAGGAAGTGTGTTTTTGGACTTGAGAGTTTTGAACAAAACCATAAAAAACTTTTATTTTTTTAATACTCCTTACTGGTATTTCATAATAAAAATGTTGAAAACTAGTTGTACACAAAGTAAACCTGAAGATTTTCGCTCTAAGTACATGAGGTATAGCTAATCATGACTTGGTTGACAGGTATGAAAAAACCGTTTCCCAAATGAAAATGGACCTGTTCCATTGATGTTATGCCTTCCTCATACCGGGTTTGACATGTTCCAATGATGTTATCCCTTCCTCATACCGGATTTGACATGGGCGGAATGGCGGGTGTCCATGTTGTTCATATGTTTTTAGTTTTTAATTGTAGTGCATGTATTGTTTGGTTTTGTCTTCGTTGTTCTCCGGAGGTTGTCAGTTGTTTCGATTTTCCCTCCTTCGAATATCCCTTTGGTATTTCTTGACTTGACTTTACACGACACATACTGATGAATGTACGCTGTAGATTGTTCAAAATATGTTTCATAAAGAATGTAATGTTAAATTAGAAATTAGAAAAAGTACAAAATATCACCTGGCGAGAAGGAAAATAACGATATCATGACCAAATAAATTTTATTCATGAATCGAAATTTACTTCCAAAAATGTCTTATTAGAGTTGCATTTTTAAAAAACAATCTCATCTGATCCTGCCAAATAATTGATTATTTTCCATGTTACCTTATTCTTACCTCCTATACTGTCAAAATTTCTCCCTGATTCTTCATTGGTATTTGTCTTAATACCTTTTCCCAAATCTGAAATAAGAAGGACAATACAGTTGCTGCTTAAAAAGACCTGATGTGTAGCATAATATTCTCGCTCTCCAGCAAAATCCCATAAACCGCATTCTATATATGGCTCTTTAGGCAGATCATATTTATCTGCAGACTCAAATAATCTATCTAAAGATATCTAAATCTTGTGCAATCTCATCAGTGTCAAAAAAGGATGGAGAATCCTCTTCTGCTGATTTTATTTCCTCTTGGTTCGTCTTTGTCTCACGATGGAGATTTGTTTTCTCGCTTTTATATTTATCTCCTACATTAACTGGTTCTTCGTGTGGGTCGAAAAAACCACTTTCCTGACTTCTACGATTTTCAATAAAATCACTTTCGAGCGGGATCTTATGTTATCCGTTATCTCAGTTTTATCAGTTTTTTTACGAACGCTTGTTGCTTCCTTTTGACTAGACTTTTGTGCTCCTTCGTTTAATGTTCTTTTCAGTCGGTCATAATCATCTTTTCTTTTTCATTGGCTAAAATAGAGAAATATTCAGTACCATCAGTGCCATGCATATGTCTGCTTATTGACAGATGAAGCTGATCGTTTTCCTTTCTTTATTTGTTTTTAATTGACAAATGAGTTGCAGATAACTGCCATTTATATATAATTACACGTTTAATAAAACATTAACAAAACCCAGTACTGGAAATATAATAAGAGGCTTACAAACATAGAGTAAAGTGTCGTAAAAACGATGGTGTTAGTAAAACAAATTACCAATTATGAAATAAAATTTAGGTCGTAATAAAATATGAAACATGAGAGTATACAAATTCACACAGAAATGTATATGTGTAGAAAATGAGAAAAAAGGTCGTTTCTCGATCAATCAGTTCAACCATTTGTATATAGCGTAAAATTAAAAACAATTCCATATAGACTTCTCCTTGAAATTTCTTACAGATTTGCACTATAATATGAACCTATATTTTGTAGATTTTGGCAACTAAATTTTATCTTTTTGTAAGAATACTAATTAATTATAAAACAATGCTCCCTTCGCCACTTGGTAAAACCACCTTCACACTGGACGAAGACCGCGCTACGGCCTAAACATTGGCAGGATCGTGGAAGGTCTGCGCAGGGTCATAGTGAGGTCTTCGAAAGCGTATCAGCAACGTTGTAGAGCTACGACTATTTTGGACATGCTCAAAATGTACGTAGCGAGGTCTTGCTGTTTTATGGTCGTACACATGTAATAACATCGCATCGGCATCGTAGAGGGAGCGTAATGGCAGTGGTTACAGCGTAGCAAAGACGTAGAACCCGCGTGACTTGGTCGTCAATAGTTTTACACAAGACTGACTACGCTGGCCTCGCGTGCAAACTACGATCTTTTTACACTTACACTACGACGGCTACACTCCAACTACGTTATTACTAAGTTCATGCTGCGAGGTTGCTACGAACATTGCCGCTCTCACTATGATCAATGTATTGAAAGGATTTATAAGATTGTTTCAGTAACAAGATATCAATATTTGTTGTCATGTATCGTTTGATTTTCTTAATTTTGCATGTTTGATACCTGCGTGTATTTTACATTTTCCATCTTTCTCTCTAATTGTGCATTTTGCAATTTCAATATCAGTTCCATCAGTACTTTCTACATCGTCGATCTTTTCTTTTAGCAGTCTGCGTAGTAAACATGTTTTTCCAACACCTTTTTCCCCAATGATAAGAATACGTATGTACTTGTGCATTTCTTTAAGGCTGTCCATAGTTTCTCTAATGGATTGTATTTCCTTTTCTAAACGTGATTCAACTGAAATCATGATACAAAAGGATATTATTTCCGGGTTCTGACAAAACTATAAATATTTTAGTACACTTAACTTACTTATTCAAAAATATTGTTTTGCATTAAATAGTAATTGGATAGAGAAACAAGTTATTCAAACATTTATGACTGCCCTCTCCTTACGTATATATTACAGAGAAAACAGCTGATTATTCCACAAATCTATGGTAAAAATTAAATAAAAAATATCAACATTTTAGGGTGGACTCTGCTGACCGGTTCAGAAACGCATTATGAGTTGCTGGTGGACCCTAGGTCCCCGAGGGTATTCGCTAACCCAGTCGTCAGACTTGTCTGACATGATTATTCATTGATTTGTTACAGAAATTACCAGCATTTAGCAAAATTCAAAAATAATAGAAATACTAAGGGTTCATTCCTTGTATTGCACATGGTAGATCTCCTTAGCTGAAATTTGGCTTCCTATTTCGGTATTTTTGGTTGAGTACTTCTTGTTTAATATAAGTTTGGTTTTTTGGCCTTCCAAATGTTTCGGTTTTAATGCTGCTGATGAGAGGTAACTCCTTGAAATGCGTCGTATACAGCATAGTATAAATTTACTATATCTAATATTGGTATCTTTGGATTGTTATTTTAATGATAAATGAACGAACTTTCTCAAAAACTTTTGAATTGGTTTGAAGGCTTACCTTATCACTGTCAAATGGTAGAGTCTGTATGTTTATTTTTGTATATACATATTTTTTTATATTAAATCTTCAAATTACGAAGTTCTATGGGTTTGATATAGTGGACATTCACAAAAAAGTGGATAACATATTCAGAGGGCGCACAGCACGAACAAATCGGATCTAGGACAAAATTAACCCAAAAATGGCGGATTTTTAGAAAACTGCATTGATGACGTATTCTTGTGTGAACAAAACTGAGTTTTCTGTGATCCTCTCTAACATAATCTGGCACTTAAACGTACGTTTCTCCTTCTTGTTTCGTATCAATTTGAGATATTCAAATGTATAATATGCTGTATGCGTGGCCAATGATGCGAGAACAGCTGAATATCCCTGTCCAGAAACTCATTTCCGGTATCAAGATTCTGACTTTTTAAAAATTATAATTTAAAGCACTTTATTTCCCTTGCGTCCGTTTCCGGTTAACGAAACTACTAGCCTTAGTTTGTAGCACGATATGGCTGCCCCCATTAAACAAAGACTTTTCAAAATGATCTATATGTTGAAAATACATATGCTCCTATAGCGCTCGCTGCGCTCGCAATAATTTAAAGTACATGTATACTGAGATATCAATTTTGATATATAATATATGCCCATTTCGTCAAATAATGACCCATTAGTAATGCTCAAGGCCAACTTTATGCAACTTTGGCCTTAAATCAAATGTAAAGGTTATAAGGTAGGGACCCATATGCTAATACATCTATGTTTCGACTGTACAAACCATATGTCAAAAAAACAGTTCTAGAACATGACCAACTTAAAATTTTACCTCCAAGTCAAAGGTCAAGGTCATAACGAAGGCGTTGTTGTTATGCTGATGCACTGTCAAATATCATATCCCAAGTTAAAATATAAAATTGTTCTAACCCAAAAGCGCATAATGCACATTTGATGTCAGGTCAAAGGACAATGTAATCAATGGTAATTGTGTACTAGATAAATCACTGTACTGTGATACACCATGTATTAATTATAATTATACGTCAAAATTCTATGACAGAAACAAATGTATGCAAATTTGACCCCCCCCCCCCCCCCCCGTTCATAATGGGGTTCATGTTGTTTTGCGATATATCCTGTAATACTAGGTTAAGGTTACCAATATAAATATTTGTAACATTCTTAAACAAACAAACTGAGACTCTTACAGTTGAAGCCTTGTTAGTACTTGTTTGCTTAACGTTCTGTGGCCAATATTACATGTTTCTTCTGGACGAGAACCAGTTCAAAAGTATCAAACAATTCAAACAGAGGCTAGGCACAAAGGTGAACCACTTTGGACTGTCACTGTAAAAGGCTGGTAGGGTGGGGTAATTTAACCTTCTGTAGCAGCCGTCAGCCTACTCTTTTGAAAACTATAGAAGGGTCTTTAGCGTGCAAGGAATGTGGCATTCTCAAACACGTTGCCCATTTTGGTCCGCAGTCAGACCTTCAGTATTATGATATGACAAACATAACGAGAGGATCTCCCCTATCCGCCACGTGGTGACGCTCTAGGCAGCTCTACGGGTTGAGCTTCCGTGACCCATCACAGATGCCTAGTCCATAATTGTTTTTATCTGAAATCAATGTACAGGTAAGCAAATGCATTATCCGTACCGATTTTGTATTTATATTGTACCTTGGCAGTTCTGGTGGTTATTGTTCTAAACCTTATGTACGCATATATGTATAAAGGTAAATTTTTTTGATGAAATAAACAAGAGCGAGATTTCTATGTTTGATAACGCTTTTTGCATACTTTACGCAGCATTTTAATGAACGGTATGTGTTGGCGAATGAGGGAAGGGGGGATAAAAATGTAAATGCATCAATTAATTTTTCCTTCCAAAATTTCAGATAAGTAAATGGACTTTATTTTAAATTCATGATTTATTTTTCAGTAAGTAATTTAACATTGTATATATTACATAACTGGTTTTATTTGCTCATGTGAACAATGTTTACTCCGTTTTGATTAGGCAGGTTATAATTCCGGTCAGTGTCCGCATTTTCAAATGAGACACAACTGATGTAAAATCACTGATGGAATGGATCAGTTAAGGAAATAGACTTTAAATCTTTTTGCCTAATTATAGATGTTATGCAAACATTCTATGAAGGACTTATATAACTGACTCCATTGAAACAATAAAAAAGTTAAGGTCACAAGCTTAAATACACAATTTCCAAAACTGGACCCATGTGGGCTCCAAAAATTGGAAAATAGATATTCTAAAACCTACATAATTATGGTGTATTACATTACTATAAAGCAGTACTAGTAAAATGAATAAATTTAAAATGAAAGAGGACTTTAGGTCAATCTTAAATTCAATATTTTCGAAATTTGACCCCTGTTGATAAAGTTTATAAATCAAAATCTAAAACTTTATTGTGCATGATATGGTGTATCACAAAACTTTAAAGTAATAAAATGCATAATTTAAAAAATGAAAGAGGGGTTTACGTCACAAGCTAAAATTCACAATTTTCGAAATCTTAAACTTGTGAGCCCAAATTCTAAAAATCAAAATACCAAACCTCATTGCGCATCTTCATATGACACATGTCAATGCCATAGATTAAAAAACGAAAAAAGGAGCTTATGTCTCAAAATTACATTCACAAATTTTGAATTTCGACCCATGTGAGCTTTAAGTTTAGAAAATCAAATTTCTAAAATAGTATTGTACATCTATAGGTACAATAAAGTATGTAACCATTGTACAATGTATATAGAAATTAAATCCTTAAACCCAAAAGTGAAGGATGCGTCGATATCAGAAGGTTCGACGGACGAACAGACAGACGGTAGAATTTCATACCCAAACTATATGTACATAACACCGATTAAGCGATATCATATGTATAAAAATAAATTATGGGATTTTTCCGCTATCTGAATCTTCTTGTCATTAATTTGTGAGATCACCCAGTGAACATGCTTTTTCCGGATTAATCATCACTAGCAACGCTAACCGAGTATACATTAACCAGTTTTACCGAGTTTAAACTTTTTACAGTTTCATTCTTACTCTAGGTTTCATAGAGTTTTTTTCTAGCTGCTCGTGGACTGCGTTCACTATTAACTTTTTTTTTCGTTTTGTTATTGTCTGCATTTAGTTTTGGTCGAATTTTCCCTTTTGTTTTGTTTTTTGTTTTTTGTTTTTTTTTTCTTGTTTTTGCTTTTTTTTGTACCTATTAGTCGTTCACTGCCCTCTCAACGGCTTATCGATTCCATATTGAAATGAATTTGTGATTGATTTTTCAAATACATAAATTGAATAATAAGAAATACGACAGAGTGGCCCTTAGT
The DNA here is from genome assembly GCA_028015205.1 of Mytilisepta virgata. Taxonomy (NCBI): domain Eukaryota; kingdom Metazoa; phylum Mollusca; class Bivalvia; order Mytilida; family Mytilidae; genus Mytilisepta; species Mytilisepta virgata. Next base: position 30,086,117 of record CM051511.1, on the reverse strand, counting down.
ATTTCTTTGTTTAATTATTATTATTATTTGGTCACAGACGCCATACATGTCCATGTTGACCTAATAGCCCACAGTTCATAGCGACATATTATACTATGTATTTCTACCCTCAAATACAAAAACTATTATTATTTCAGATATATCTTTATTAGACTGCTGCACATGAATATCTATAGATATTCTATTTTTAAATCGAAAGTCACTTTTTTATTTCCATAGTTGTTTTTATTCCATTCAAATGTACTGATCTTCGTACTATGAAGGTTAGTAAGGATTTGACATGAGTTGATAATAGCTATATTTTGGCGTCGTGTCATACCGACATTCCTTATTAAACCACGTTTTTCTGCAAAAAACAAACCAGAAATCCATTATTTAAAAAAGTTACTTTTTAAAGTTTTGTTATATGCATGTAGATTAGAAAATTATTAATATATAATACAGATTTTTCCAGAATGACCTCGATTATTGCCCTCTACATTAAAGACCTTGTCTATGGTAGCAACTTGGGCTTTGTCAATTATCTGTCCTGTGATTGGTCGAAAATGACGTTATGTTTGATGTTCGGAAAAAAGTCTTTGAAATGTAAGACTCATATGTACATTATGCAATAAAATTGTTTATATCTTAAAATTAAAACTATAAAATCATCCATATATAGACAATTGTAATTTTTAAAACCAACTATTTTTTGATAAAAGTTACCAATAATAACAGAACTTTAATAAACAGCTGTGTTTCGAATCTTTTCAGAAGTGTTTTTTTTCCATTTTGAACGCATTTGATAATTGGAAACAAAAGTTAGCACTATCAGTTTCTTTGAAAAGGGTCAAAATTTAAAGTAACAAAACACAATTTGAAAACAAATTAATAATTTTACAATTTTTCAAATCTAAAGTTTCATAATTTATTTTTTTTAATTATTTTTATACTTTTATTTTATTATTGTTTCTTTCATTTTTGTTTGTATCAATGAATTTTATATACATGTACTTAGTATTATTTTAGCAATATTTATTTCGTATTGTAAACATACATACCCGCCGTCAAAGGTAGTAAATCCTGTTATGAATTTTCCCTTATCAACTCTATAAAACCGTCCTTCTACAACGTCATTGTTATAATGGTTCCTACAGTTTGTAACCGAATAGGATAGTCCTACGATAGAAATATGATATCATACACATTTTAATATTTAACTAAGCTAGATATACGGTAAATAGTGTTGAGGCAATAACACTGAAACAGAAATGTACAATTATAGTACAGAATGTCTGGCACAACAGTTTTGATAATTATGCTGTCACTTTCACTAGTAACTCACTTTGAATTGAAAAAAAACATTCTAATATGGTATATCGCTTTTCCTTTACAAATAAAGTTGTATTAAAATTTCAGATTCCTTATTGGTAGCACGCGACTGGCGGCATATTCGATATTAACACACCATTCTTTTGAATATCACCAGAAGGAAATACTACAGCTGTTTTGACATTTTACGCTTAAAAATAGAATAAATTTAAATGGAAAGCAGGTTTTATTGTATTTCACTGAAATGTGTGTCTATTTTAGACACATTCACTTTATATATAAAAACCTTTTTGGACAAGGCTGTTGCTCATAGTTATTTTGACTAAAATCTACAATGAAAACAATAAATTTTATTCCAATCTGTGATTTAGCAGACGTTCATGACATCATTTTTGCATTGTAAGAAGGAATTTTATACAATGATTGATAGATTGTGAAAGTTCGATCATTAAACGCTAAATATAATAAATTCCGTACTTTTATGTCAGATGATGAGAAACAATGGGAAAATTCATAATTTATATTTTTCTACCGTATTCCATTTCTTTTTCGGAATTTGCAAAATGAAAATGGCCGTCACATGAAAGGCCTTGCAGTACCACTTTGTTTACCTGACTTCCGTTTTTGCCATTTTAGAATCGACATAATCCACGGGACCCATATATTCATATTAGATTTTAATATGGATAGCATTATTTGCTTTAATTTTGTCCCTCGCTAATACTCCGGAAAAATGTTGCTCAAATAATGTTCAAATGATGCTACCAACTTTTAAATCTCTAGCGATGGCTTTCATGAATTATTTTGTTAATATTTTGTTAATAATTTTTTATATTCTGAAGTGATGTAAACTTGTTTTGACCAGTTTTAATTGACTGGAAGACAACATTTCTTGATGTTATCTTGTTTTAAAAAATGTTGCCACAGAAAATCCAAACAAACAATAAACAAGATCAGAATTGACGTTTGAAGAAAATAGTGCGTGATATTAGTGTTGAGTATTCACGGGTCCATCAGGACAATTCTAATATTGAAGTCAAAGAAGTTTTCATTCCTCCTTTGCTTGAACTTTTGCACATGTATGTGTGGGTTTTGTACACTATATATTCTCCCATCTATTAAGTCTTAATTTATCTTTGTAAGAACTGCACTTCTTTTTGTAAACTGGGGATCAACCAACTCAAACTTGCTACGACGAGCCTGTTATACAACCATTTGAGGTAGGAATTAAAAACGTGATTTTTCTTTTAAATATTCTGAACGTCGATTTGTATTGTACATATGTATTTTCTACTTAATGATTTACAATAGCTCAGTCTTAATCATTTACATATAGCTTAGAGGATTTTTTTCTTTTCTTTAACTAAAGTTCGCGTTAGTGTTGGTACTTCTAATTAATCTCTAAATAATACCTGGTTCACTACAACAACGTATCATGACCTTATTTCCAATTAGGTGCCAACCACTAACATAACCGTATCCAGGACATTCTACTGGCTCTTTAAGAGTAAACCCTGAAAATACACATTGGAATACATTCCGCGGGTAACACCATATAACAAAAATGTGATACTCGTGTATAATATGCATATATTTCGATAAACGGACAAATTGGTGTACTATATAAATCCTATCATGTTTACATATAAAAGAGGGTTACTTATAGTAAATCAAACAATTTATATTATATGCTTACCACTTAACTGTTATCAGATACTCTTCACTTATTATTTTTTATTATAAAAAAGATTAAAGTTTTGAACAAATCCTCATAATTTATTGATAACAATCATTTGCATGTAGCTAACCCCTTCTGTTGTACATCTAGAGCAAACTGGAAAATATCAAATCCTGTTAACCTATTTATTTTTGCTGTTGGTGTTCTCACGAAACGCAATTTTCTTGGACTTAGCCCTTTTAAATGTTTGTTGATTTATAATAATAAAATTGACAATGGCTGCTAACAAATTTCTTTTGACGCTCTCATACAAAATGAAATTTTAAAGTGTATGAATCCAGTTATGTCCCAATTGCCTTTGATAATACTGTTTAAAATATACAGAACGAACTAAATAAGATCAACATTACAACATCGTGAATGTAATCAATTGCTTGATAATTGGCAGCTTATATATCTCAGTGTCATGTTTTCAGGACAAGAACAAATTTAACGGAACAAATGAGTTATATTCGTATCTAACGTTGGTCAAATGGACGATCAAAAGTGTAATACAGCTTTGGTAAGGTGCGTTTTTTAGTGTTTTTATCAAATACCACCTTAAGACTCCTTCCTTAGGCTCATTTAATACTAAATGACCTTATTTTACTTCTTTCATGACCTTTGACGCTATCCATAATCCACGCTCTGATAATAAAATGCCATTCCTCTTGAAATTGCTTGTACCCGCACTGTTAAAGACAAATCCCTCTATTGTTTTTTTAGCATATAGCAGCGCAACGGTATTATGCCGTCGACGGCTTATGACGTTGCGATTTCCGCCAACTTCTAACGTTTCAAAAGATTTGTCAATCGCTGATCAACGGAAATAGAATAAGGACTCTAATCAATGGAAGGTTCGCAAATGTTAATGTAAAAGAAATTTTAAGAGGAAATGCGCGTATTTCATGTATGGCTTCGTTGTACACTTTCAAATAAAATAGATTAAAAAAGCTATCCGATCTGAACTACATGTACCTAAAATAATCTCGAAGATTATAAAATTTACTTAGAGATCATGAACTTAATTAATGATTCTGCCGACATCCATTTACTATATTTTTATATTATTATCTTATATAACCGTTAACTTCATCTTGACTAAGTTTTTTGCTTGGCAATAATAAGCTAATGTTAAGATTTTTATCGTTACCGTTATTTGGACAAACAGTTATTTTGTAATGTCATACGTGACCATACGTTATACATGTACTTCTTACCACTCTCTAACAATTTTTTGGTTTTAGTATCAATATCATTTTATTACTTTTCATTTAAAAAAAAGACATAAAAGTGGTAGATTGATACATCCGGAACCATTTAAAGAAGTCATCACAAGTAATTCTTTTAGGACTGTTCAGGGTACATGTATCTAGAATCTGGATCAATATCAAACCCAACAAGTACACATACTTTATCTTCATTTAGAGTTTCAAATAGTTCATTTTTATGTTTATTTGCACTGTTTATTGTATTTTACATGTTTTGCTCAATAAATGTTCTGCGCCGTGAATTTATCAATGGCAACATCTAAAGGGAAACCCAATTACGACTTAACATCATTCAACGTTTTTTCAAGAGAAGATAACTCTAACCTTCATAACAATTATTGAAAAACGAATAAATAATGGTTTTTATTTCTTAAAAGGCCCGTGACCTATATCTTTTAAAAACATATCCGTTAAAAAGTGCTATTTTCTTCTTCCATGCCAATTTTAAGAAAATTCTTAACGTCATAATTTTCTATATGTCATTTTTTACAAAAAACGAACACGACTATTTTATTAGCGGGAAATTAAATAATATTCTATTTTCAGAATCAGAGCAAAGAAAATTATTAAATGAAAAACAAAAATCTTAAAAGATAAGAAATTCTGGAAATGATATTACCAAAATCTAAAATTTCTGTCGTGTTTCAAAAGAATAGCAATCCTTTGAAAATGACACGCTATTCTTAATGATATCTTAAGAAATGCAATAGCATGAAAACCTCATTTTGATCAGTATTACTTGAAATAACTTATTGTTGATTTTAAAAAAAATTCCTAACGTCAGAAGTGAATAGAGGGATTTGTTTTTAAGTAAAACATACCAGTAACCATCGTCTTGCATTAATAAACGACAGATCAAAGTCACTTGGTTTGTTACCTTCATTAATGTATAAATCATTCTGTAATACTTAAAAGTGACATCGGCAATATTTAAGGCCGACAGTTTATAAGTAAAAAGTAAATAATATATGTACCACAAAATGGTATAGACCAGACGTAAACGTCGAGGTAAAGACAGGCATCATGTAATTACCCAGATATAAATTAGTAAAGACCCGATGCTGATGCTAGGGGTAAATGCAATACTATTATGAGTGCAAATACCCTGTCATTACTCGGGATAAGACTATGGATACAACTGCCGGGTCATATTAACTGATCAGGTGTTTGAGGTGAATGAGACTCCAAAATAAAAACCGGAACAATCATCATTAAATGATTTATTTACCCTTCATTTTTTATATTTCAGTTTACTCTTATCTGACTTACAATACCAACTTAGAAATAGACAACAGTGTTGTATATTAAGGTAACTTCCGATACCAAGGGAAAGAACCCCGTTTGACTGATGTAAGACTGGTTTCCGATTTTAGTCATTGGATATATCGCCTATATTTCAATCTCGCGATAACAGTTTTGTTGTCGTCTAGTGTTGGTAAACAATCGATCCCATTCTCTACGGCATTACAGTTTTAAAAAAGTTAAATAATGTCCTTAGTAACCGCTTCCAAATTCATTAATTTTAATAAAGTTTTAAGAAAATTATATAATTTGACTGAATAATTGGCACCACTTAAGACACTGAACCGAGAATGTGAAAATTATTTTCATGTGTAAGTAAAGTCAAGAAATTCCAAAGGGCTTTATGTAATTATGTTCCGCCTGCGTTCTTTTCCCTAGCGCAAACGTCTCCCATCAAAACAAATGGTTCAATGTGAATCACTGTCGAAGTTTATCCACAAGATAAGGGTCTCAAAAAGGGTTAAAATAATCCATTTATAAAGCAATGCTTGTTTCAATTGTTTTACTTACAGTGCATTGCTGTTTAAATGTATTCTGCAGTTGCCTGTAGGTTGGAGAGTTGAATGTACAATTTCTTCAGTCAAAGACCACAAATCAAGGACAAGGAGGAATGATAAAATAATCTTTATGTTATGTGTTCATATAAATTACGGCAAATGTAAGACGTCAAAGAGATAATAATCAGTTACTCCTGTAACAGTTTGTACTTTAAGGAGTTGTATTTTACATTAGGCATGTTGTGGGGCCATGGAAGACACAGGCACTTGTTTCTGTTAAAAAAATACCATATATCCTTATGTTAATTATTATACGGATGTATGGTATTTTTTAACAGAAAAAAGTGCCTGTGGATACAGTATCCTGACATATTTTGTTCAACTATATACAACAACAGAAACCCACACACAAATTCATAAACCAATCTTACTTAATTCACTGGCAGTCGACACATGTATCTAGTTTCTAACTTGTCTTCTTTCACTTTTAATATTTCAAGGAAATATATGATATCATAATCTATTTCCCTGATGTATAGGACCAACCCAGCTGTTATGAGTAAAATAAGAGGGTCACAGGGGACTGTATTGCTCCCTGGATTTTGTTTGACATCCATGTTAAAATTTGGTGTCAATGGACATTGTGTCCAGTTTATAATTTTTATAAACTCAGGGTGTCAAGCCATTTTTGACCAAAACTATATAGGAAAATAGGATTTTTCAAGTTGAAAATATAGGGTAAATATAGGACAATTGCTACCAAATTTCACTCTTAATTCATAGCCTCCACCTCCCCTACAGCCATACCTCACTTCCTTTTTACTTAAAATAAAAGTTAACAACACAATAATTCAAATCAATCTGAAACAATGAATTCAATTACAATATATTGTACCTCCCATAAGTCTCAACTGCAGAGCACTCATGCTAATATTTTTTTTACTATTTTTAGTAATTTCAAGGTAAAAAAAGGAAAAACTAAATCAGTGTATAGTTTAATATTTAAGATTTCATTTACATTTTGAGCCTACTTAGAAACAATCTTAAGATTACAATTTTGATTCACTGAAATGCAAAATATTAATTAATTACATAAAAAATCCTACATTAATAAAATCAACAAATAATTTTGCTGCACAAGGTTAGCTTAATACTATGATCAATAAGTATAAGCACTAAAACCAACTACAGCCTACATACATAATGTGATTCATTCCACTATTAATACTTTTTCTTATAATATATTTTTTTCCAACTTTTTTTCAAAATATAGGAAAAAGGGTGAAAATATAGGAATTTTCAGTGAAATATAGGAGATATAGGAATTGCCTGGAAATATAGGAAAAATATAGGAATATAGGACCACTTGACACCCTGTAAACTAGATTGTGGCAGTCGGAAACGACAGCTATCCCCACACTCCCAATGTGATGTATCCCTGTGCACCTCTCTCACATGAATCATATCTTTGAAATCAGGTCCAATTTTTGGAAAATCAAAAACCTTACTGAGAATCAATCTGCATACAGTGTATGACAATACTGTATAGAAATAAAGTGCATAACATGAAAAACGAAAGAGTTTCAGTCACCAGCTTGTAATTCCCAATTTTTGAAATTTGATCCCTGAAGGCCCCAATTTTTGATAATCCAAATTATAAAATCTTATTGGGCATCTGTATACAGTGTGTTACAATATTGTACAGAAATTAAATACACAAAATGAAAAATGAAAGAAGAGTTTAGGTCACAAGCTTAAAATCCCAATTTTCAAAATTCAACCTCTGGGGGCAACAAGTTTTGAAAACCTTATTGTGCATCTACACACAGAATGTTTTAGGAAATTTAACAAACCATAAAAGCCCATGTTAACTAATTCGGGCACTGACAATATTTGCTTTCCAATTGGCAGCTTAGAACCATCCAGTGATCATTCATGAGAGCTTTCGAATCCATTGGTCAAGTAGTTTCAGAAAAGAATATCTGAAATTTAGCCCACCAGAAACTAAACCATATAATGCTAAAGAGCACCTTCTGTTATATTTTTGTTCGAATTATATTTTGGGGTTCCCTTAACAAATCTTAAACCTTGTAAGGCTCATTTTGCCGAGCTTTGCTCACACTAACATAGTTTTTTAATCAATTTATGGGATGTTAACATGCCATTTGGGGGGGGGGGGGGGTAAAAATTGCTGTAAGTTTTGTTATCCTACATTGATTTATAGATTGAAAAATTCAGATTCAAGTTCGGCCCTAACATATGTTTGGACTTTTAAAGCAAATAAAAGCCATCAAATCGTACCGAAAAGCCAATTTTTGGCCGAGAGTATTGTGGCGAAATCAATCATAGTATCTACGCCTTCAAACACTTTATCGATCGTGAATTTTGAAAGATATGTATAAAATTCCCCGGGATAAAATTATAATTTAACAGTGCCTCTGTTGATGCATACTAAAAATACACATCACTTTTTTCAAATATTTTTTAAAAGTGATGTCCAAGTCAAAATACAGAACAAACATACCTTGTTGAGGACAAACAGGACCCATGATACATAAAGTATACTTTAAAAGCATATGCCCATATTGGTGAATCAATTATTCCCAAATTAAGTTAAGAGGGGGGTGGGGGGTCAATGAAAAAACTATGTGAATTAAGTTTTTTTTATCCTACATTGAACTTTTGATCTCGTCCCTTATTGATTTAATTTCTTTATTATAGAATGATTGCATACTATTTTAGGATGGGAATAAGGTTTTATATTTTTGACTATAGGAAGTGGCCAAAATATTTACTGTGGGTGCAGTGACTACTGTCGATTCCGACAGTACAACTTTCTAGTTTTTACAACCCACATTATTGTGAATTGTTTACATTTACAGAGTTACTTTGTTGTAACCTCTGAAATCATGGTATTTGTTAATAGTCATATATGTATGTGTAAATCTGGATTTTCACACTTCTCACCTGTTGTCATGGTAACCGAATGTTGACAGAAATTTAAAATATTTTTTATTTGATTCTCACATTATAAATATCCAATAAAAATTATGCATGTTTAAGAAAAAATTCACCATATATGCCACATTCTGTACATAAGTATAAATATAGACAGAAAAATGCCATTTATTTCTGTTTCCATGGGGTAACAAACATGTGTATAGTTCCCAAAATAGTCTGGTGACCCATATATTTCTGTTTATTATTTGAAAGCACATTGTTTGGACTATCATATGTCAATTTTTAAAAAAAAATTCATTGAACCAATTTTTTGGAAATTCAAGGAAAACAGAAATTTTTACAGAAATTTTCGTTTTTTGTGTCTTGCTATGGTGAATGCATTAGGTCAGAAATTAATATATATGCTTACCAATGCCATTATTTGTGTTCTATTTACTTTTTAAACAGTATGTATGTGATAACGGCAGAACAAACTGTCATTTTACTTACAAAGGCTCTAAAAAATTCCATAATTATTACTTCGGGTATGTATTTATTAATACAATGGAAATTCCAACTTTGGATACGGTTACCATGGAAACGAACCTGGTGACATGCTATTTTTTATCAAATTTTAAAAGAGATCAATGCAAAGTATGTTTATGCAAAATTTTAGAAAAATTCATCGGGTAGAAAAAAAAAGCTATATCTATAGGCATCCACCTTAATATGTACCAGCATCAATTGTGGATTTGATGATGCAAATTGAGTTTACTGGCGACGGGCTAGATTTGAACTCTCCTAACACGGGGCACTGTATTTCAAATTCCTATTCCTGGCTTATTTTGCATTGACAATGTATATCTCGATCACCCTTGCGAATCCCTTAAAGCAGATAATATACAATCCAATACATGAATTAAGTCCCTACATTTGTATAATCCTGGTGATCCATGAGGAGAGAAATAATTAGGCATTCATAATGCAATATCAAGAGAGTACAAAGCTTGTACAAAATGTAACTTTGTAATATTTTCCTAGTAATATAGCTTAGCTAACACATAAATTACCAAGTAGACTTACAAAGACTTTTACAGCTGGGAAATTTTCCTGGTGCATGCTTACAGGTAAAGGTGACATCATCAGGGAAAAGCTTGTCATGTGCGTTCCCGTCCCCACACAACATCAGCTTTTCGTAAGGTCTGAGAGGACGTTTTGATCCTGCGACAGCATATATTAACAGTAACATACACCAAAAATATACTGGAAAAAAGAACTACAACTGAATTACGCGTCTCTTTATAAATATTTATATTTTTATCCGGCCTCTATTTTCTATCTACGATATAATGTGCCGTTGCAATTAAATAATAATGAGACCTTTCTTTCATAAAATTCCTCTAGGCATAACAGGTCCATTTGTATTTTTTGTGTGTTTTATCCGTTTTATTTATTTTTATTAATTTTTTGGAAAACAATATGTGGAAAAAGAGTATTCCTAGGCAACAAAATTGCGGAAAAAGTATTGGCACAAACTTCAACTACGTTTTATGATGAAACTATCACAACTTCTGCAAATTTTCTAGATCGGATGATTATCGTCTTTAACAAACATTCATATTTATTAGAAATAATCTATCTGCCAGTAGTATAAGCTATGATCTAAAGTAAATTTAAAGGGTATTTAAAAAAATATTTATATATACCGGTTTTTGTTTCCAACGCACAAAGTGTAACTCAAGTACAGGTTCTTGAGTATATATTATAAATTCTTTAAAAAAATCACACCTTTTTATAGAAGTAGCTATAAATATTAGAACTAAAATATTGGAAATTTGAACTATGACTTGTAAATATTTGGTTTTCAACGAAAATGGACAGTTACCATTAAACACATATTTTAATTTACCCATGGGTAAAAGTTATGCAAGCATGAAAAGTGTTAAAGAACATACACAATTGAGGCTTATCTTACGTTTTATCCTTTTAGAAAACTATATGTTGCTAATCTCTTTATTATACTAGATGGATTAAACTTAGTATTGTATTAATCAATAAGTACCTTACCTTTCATTTTCCTGTTATGTTATAAAAAGAAAGCAAAGCAAGAAATGCTCACAATAAAATATCATTATATATACCTACCAAATAAATGATTGATTTCTTATACTAAATAACTACTCATTAATCAAGACATGCGTATATGTATCTTTATTGGTCATTTGTCAGTGCACCCATGTGCTAAAAACATATCGGTTAGCAAAAAGAATCCATCATTCCAATTACTTATGTAACTAAGTTGATCTTGACATTTATGCACTTTTTGGATTATTGACATGTTTCCTCATATTTGTTGGTTAATGATACATTAAAAATTCGGTATTCCAAAAGGTAATAATTATGCACACCTGTTGATAGACTTCCGTCTGTACTCCTACCAAAGGGTATTTAGTTTCAACTCTGGTCTTCAGTGGTCTCTGTGCATGATTAGTGATTGTAAGAAAGAAGATAAATACACCTAAGGAGCAAACCAAAACAAAAAACAAAAAAAATCATCATCATAGCTAGACCTACAAACCCGGGAAAGAAAATGAAAAACCACAAGCACAACAAACACCGAAAACTAAGAAAACAATGAACAACACGAACTCCTATAAAAACCAGAAGTGAACACAGGTGCTTCGGAAGGGTAAGCAGTTTCTGCTCCGTATACGACACCCGTTGTGAAGTTCACCGAATTGAAAAGGGGACACAAATTAAATAGTTCATTAGACTTTCAATTATTAATAATTTTGTTCCGTCAAAAATGTCATGCAAAATCACTGAAAGTTGGCAGTTTTAAAGTTCCAAGTATAATGATTGTAGTGGTTGCATTTTCGTTAGCCAGTTCAGTTTGGAATATCTGACGTTATATGTATCATATTTCAAAATGGATCTCAAACTTTTGTTCTTTTACACGGCCATCGAGGTGCTAAAAAACAAACAACTGAGAGAAGAAATTTTTTGACAATTACCAATATCTTCAAGTTTTAAATAAAATAAATGAAAATTTATTAAATTAAAGGGTTTAAATTTATATTTCAGAAGTCTGACTGATATAAACATTATACAAAAATGTTGACGTACCTCTCATATGCCGAACAGTTTAAACAAATCATGGTAGTAAAGATTTTTTAGATATCGTAAATGCCCGTTTGTACTAACAACATACTTAAATTAAAAAAAAAATAGTCCAGATATTTTTACATACCAATGAATTTCAAATATATTAATTTAAAAAATAGACATCTTTTAATAATCTTTTGTTTGTATTCAAAACAATACACATCAGCTAACAATGAATCAATAAGTAAGCCGTTGTATAAGAAGGGCGCATGTTTAATTAAACACTTGCAAATCTTCAAGGGACACTGGTGGAAAATTAATTTTTCTTTCTTCACTGTGATACATTTCCATCAATAAAATATCATTATATATATCTACCAAATAAATGATTGATTTCTTATACTAAATAAATATTCATTAATTAAGACATGCGTATATGTATCTTTATTGGTCATTTGTCAGTGCACCGATGTATTAAAGACATATCGGTTGGCAAAAAGAATCCATCATTCTAATTACTTATGTAACTAAGTTGATCTTGACATTTATGCACTTTTTGGATTATTGACATGTTTCCTCATATTTGTTGGTTAATGATACATTAAAAATTCGGTATTCCAAAAGGTAATAATTATGCACACCTGTTGATGGACTTCCGTCTGTACTCCTACCAAAGGGTATTTAGTTTCAACTCTGGTCTTCAGTGGTCTCTGTGCATGATTAGTGATTGTAAGAAAGAAGATAAATACACCTAAGGAGCAAACCAAAAAAAAAAAAAAAATCATCATCATAGCTAGACCTACAAACCCGGGAAAGAAAATGAAAAACCACAAGCACAACAAACACCGAAAACTAAGAAAACAATGAACAACACGAACTCCTATAAAAACCAGAAGTGAACTCAGGTGCTTCGGAAGGGTAAGCAGTTCCTGCTCCGTATACGACACCCGTTGTGAAGTTCACCGAATTGAAAAGGGGACACAAATTAAGTAGTTCGTTAGACTTTCAATTTTTAATAATTTTGTTCCGTCAAAAATGTCATGCAAAATCACTGAAAGATGGCAGTTTTAAAGTTCCAAGTATAATGATTGAAGTGGTTGCATTTTCGTTAGCCAGTTCAGTTTGGAATATCTGACGTTATATGTATCATATTTCAAAATGGATCTCAAACTTTTGTTCTTTTACACGGCCATCGAGGTGCTAAAAAACAAACAACTGAGAGAAGAAATTTTTTGACAATTACCAATATCTTCAAGTTTTAAATAAAATAAATGAAAATTTATTAAATTAAAGGGTTTAAATTTATATTTCAGAAGTCTGACTGATATAAACATTATACAAAAATGTTGACGTACCTCTCATATGCCGAACAGTTTAAAAAAATCATGGTAGTAAAGATTTTTTAGATATCGTAAATGCCCGTTTGTACTAACAACATACTTAAATTAAAAAAAAAATAGTCCAGATATTTTTACATACCAATGAATTTCAAATATATTAATTTAAAAAATAGACATCTTTTAATAATCTTTTGTTTGTATTCAAAACAATACACATCAGCTAACAATGAATCAATAAGTAAGCCGTTGTATAAGAAGGGTGCATGTTTAATTAAACACTTGCAAATCTTCAAGGGGCACTGGTGGAAAATTAATTTTTCTTTCTTCACTGTGATACATTTCCATCAATAAAATATCATTATATATATCTACCAAATAAATGATTGATTTCTTATACTAAATAAATATTCATTAATTAAGACATGCGTATATGTATCTTTATTGGTCATTTGTCAGTGCACCGATGTATTAAAGACATATCGGTTGGCAAATAAGGTACATAACAGTATTAACAAAACTCGCAAGTCCATAAGACGTGTGACAAAACTGGTATCACACCACTGGAAAGTTGCAACCGTAATGGTCCTGACTTGGTACAGGCATTTCAAAAGAAATGGTGGGTTGAATCTAGGTTTTACAGCGCGCCAAACCTCCCGCTTCCATTACGGCATAAAAGTACCAGTGGTGGTAATCAACATATATATGCTGATGTCAAAGTTGGTAAAGTAGAAACAAAACACCAAGATAAGTTATAAAAAACAATCTTCAATGATAGTAGTAGAAGATACTGAATATTTTTCAACCAAATCTTGGTATTTGAAAAAGAATTTCGTAAGAGACCTTTTTAGACGCATTTCCTCGTATTCCTGGCTAAGAAGTCTGTCACGCAGATGTTTATGGCGTTCAAGGAAATCAGAGTAGTTGGAACATGCTCTAGCGTAACGAATCAATTGAGAAATATAAACACCATATGCAGGAGATGTTGGGATATTGCTGCATAGGTAAGGAAAATTTATAATTTTAAAATCAAAATCGTCTCTTTTATCGTATATCTTGGTGCTTAGTTTACCACTACTGTCAAATTCGAGATGAAGGTCTAGAAAGGATGCTGTACAAGTTGTTTCTGTAGTTTCTTTAATTTCGAGTTCTGGTGGATATATCAATGGAAGCCATTGAGCAAAAGAAGGATTGTTCATGGACAAAACATCATCAATATATCTATATGTGAAATTAAAAGATTTAGCATCTTTCATACGTTTATTCCTCACGAGGTTCTGCAGAAACTCTGTCTCATAGGAATATAAGAACAAATCGGCGAGGAGAGGGGCACAATTAGTACCCATTGGAATGCCGATTTGTTGTTGAAAAATCGCTCCTCCAAACGTGACAAATATGTTATCAATGAGGAAATCAAGCATGTCGCAAACCTGTTTTTCAATGTAGCATGTTTTGTTTTTTGGAGATGTTTTAGAAAAATATGTGGAATTGTAGCCTAATACAACAAAGTTGCGTGAATCATTAAAAGCTTTATGAATCAGTCCCTTTAAACGAGATTTGAGTTTATCATGGGGTAAAGTAGTGTAAAGGGTTGAAAAGTCAAAAGTTTTAATAGAACTGATTTCTGAAAAACTGCGCGATTTAAAGTTGTCAAGTAAATCTTTAGAATTTTTAAGTATCCACATATGATTGATACCACTACGGGAATAGATGGTATCACAACATGCCTGTTGTCCCTCTTTCACTGCAGACAATATCTTTGTGAGGTGAACTGACAGCTCCTTGGTGGAACATGATGATGATCCAGCTATGTACCTTTCCTTGTATGGATTTTTATGGAGTTTAGGAATCCAATACAAGTAAGGCAAGTCCTCACATGTAGTGCTGATATTGAGAGAAGACATGAAAGACTTGTGGTTATTGAGGATATCATCTTTGTCAAAAGTAGTACGTTTATATGTGTTATTACCTGGTGTATCCCTATCAATACCTAATTCATGTATTAGGCAGTTGAGGTAATGAGCTTTACATACAAATACTATGTTGTTGGAAGCTTTGTCTGCAGGGACGATAACATACCTGTCCTGGAGAGAAGTAAGGCAGTCAAGTGCCTCACGATCTTTAAAAACAGATTTGGGTCGTTTATGGGAATGTTTTCTGAGGTTAGCAATACGACCCTGTACCAGTGATCGAATGGTACGTACCCAGTCTGACAAGGACTCAACTTCAGGCTCTTGGTCTTTTCAAAAGAATCCATCATTCTAATTACTTATGTAACTAAGTTGATCTTGACATTTATGCACTTTTTGGATTATTGACATGTTTCCTCATATTTGTTGGTTAATGATACATTAAAAATTCGGTATTCCAAAAGGTAATAATTATGCACACCTGTTGATGGACTTCCGTCTGTACTCCTACCAAAGGGTATTTAGTTTTCAACTCTGGTCTTCAGTGGTCTCTGTGCATGATTAGTGATTGTAAGAAAGAAGATAAATACACCTAAGGAGCAAACCAAAAAAAAAAAAAAACGCAATCCATCATAGCTAGACCTACAAACCCGGGAAAGAAAATGAAAAACCACAAGCACAACAAACACCGAAAACTAAGAAAACAATGAACAACACGAACTCCTATAAAAACCAGAAGTGAACTCAGGTGCTTCGGAAGGGTAAGCAGTTCCTGCTCCGTATACGACACCCGTCGTGAAGTTCACCGAATTGAAAAGGGGACACAAATTAAGTAGTTCGTTAGACTTTCAATTATTAATAATTTTGTTCCGTCAAAAATGTCATGCAAAATCACTGAAAGATGGCAGTTTTAAAGTTCCAAGTATAATGATTGAAGTGGTTGCATTTTCGTTAGCCAGTTCAGTTTGGAATATCTGACGTTATATGTATCAAATTTCAAAATGGATCTCAAACTTTTGTTCTTTTACACGGCCATCGAGGTGCTAAAAAACAAACAACTGAGAGAAGAAATTTTTTGACAATTACCAATATCTTCAAGTTTTAAATAAAATAAATGAAAATTTATTAAATTAAAGGGTTTAAATTTATATTTCAGAAGTCTGACTGATATAAACATTATACAAAAATGTTGACGTACCTCTCATATGCCGAACAGTTTAAACAAATCATGGTAGTAAAGATTTTTTAGATATCGTAAATGTCCGTTTGTACTAACAACATACTTAAATTAAAAAAAGAAATAGTCCAGATATTTTTACATACCAATGAATTTCAAATATATTAATTTAAAAAAATAGACATCTTTTAATAATCTTTTGTTTGTATTCAAAACAATACACATCAGCTAACAATGAATCAATAAGTAAGCCGTTGTATAAGAAGGGTGCATGTTCAATTAAACACTTGCAAATCTTCAAGGGGCACTGGTGGGAAATTAATTTTACTTTCTTCACTGTGATACATTTCCATCTCATTAATTCTTATCTTTATTATCAGGTTTGTAAAAAGTTACATACATGTTAATATTCACAAGTATTTGTCATTCAACCATTACAATAGATGACATGTTATGGTCACCTTTAAAATTTTGGTAATTATGACCATGTTCAACGATGTAAAGCTCTAGTAATTTTACGTATAAATTTTTTAGTGATCTCAACTGCGGAGGGGATAGGGGGAGGTGCCGTCTGTACTCCCTAAATCCGCCACTGCTACCAGGCAGAATTATCCAAATGTGAAAGCAAAGATTATCTCTTTCTCACATAAAGAGGACAACTATATCTAGGGAGCAAAGCAAAAACAAAATGCAATCCATTAGACAAAGAAACTTGGGAAGAAAAATGAGCAACCACAATCACAACAAATACACAGTGAAAACTAAAAAACAATGAATAACACGAACTCCTATAAAAACAAAGAATGAACTCAGGTGTTCCGAAGAGGTAAGTCTGTTCTAACATTATATTGGTTTTGGGGGGATTTTGCCCTTCAACATTTTGGATTGTTGTTTTGGTTTTCAAAATGTTAGGCCTTGAGCACAACCGAGTAGTCGTAGATTTCTGCATCAAAATTGTTATCTAAGAAATTGTTAAAGACAAGAGAAAAAAATGCTTGCTGCGAAACATGGGGAAAAGGCTCACTAAAGCTCGCATTTCCCGTGTTTCTGAAGCTCGACCAAATAAATTTTATATTTTCCGACAATCACTGTGTATTATATATTTATTACATATACCTACCAAATGAATGATTGGTTTCTTATACTAAATAATTAATCGTTAATAAAGACATATGGATTTAATCAATCTTATCTTTATTGGTCATCTGTCAGTGCACCTATGTAAATAGAACCCGTGATTCTAATTACTTATGCAACTATTTTTCGAAGTTGATCTTGACATTTATGCACTCTTGGATTATTGACACGTCTGTTCATATTTGTTTAATCATGTTAATTAATGTTACAATAAAAATTCGGTATTCCAAAAGGTAATAATTATGCACACCTGCTGATGGACTCCGTCTGTACTCCTACCCTGGGGCAAATCCAGAGGGTCGACGAGTGGGGGGGGGCCACAATTTTGAATAATTTTCTGCCGTTGTTTTTTTTTGTTTGTTTGTTTGTAAAAGCAGATTTTACTACTTTTATTGCCGAGGAGGGGGGGAGGTACAGCATCCTATCTTCTTTTTGGTTAAAGCCACAGAACTTATGTATCTGCCGAAAAATTGAAAGCAATTACTATATGTTGTAGAACTAGATAACTGGATATTTAGTTTGAACTCTGGAAAGGAAAAAGAACAACCACAAGCACAACAAATAAACACCGAAAACTAAAAAACAATGAACAACACGAGCTCCTATAAAAACCAGAAGTGAACTCAGGTGTTCCGGAAGGGTAAGCAGTTCCTACTCCGTATACGACATCCGTCGTGAAGTTCACCGAATTGAAAAGGGGACCCGAATTGAGTAATTCGTTAGACTTTCAATAATTTATAATTTTGTTCCGTCAAAAATGTAATGCAAAATCAGTGATAGTTTTAAAGTTCAAAGTATAATGATTGAAGTGGTTTCATTTTCCGTAGCCAGTTCAGTTTGGAATATCTGACGTTGCATGTATCATATTTCAAAATGTATCTCAAACTTTTGTTATTTTACACGGCCATCGAGGTGCTAAAAATCAAACAACTGAGAGAAGAAACTTTTTGACAATTATCAATATCTTCAAGTCTTAAATAAAATAAATGAAAATTTATGAAAGGTTTTAAATTAATATTTCAGACGTCTCACTGATATAAACATTATGAAAACAATGTCGATGTACCTCTCATATCTCGGAACAGTTTAAACAAATCATGATAGTAAAGATTTTTTAGATATTGTAAATGTCCGTTTGTATTACCAACATACTTAAATTAAAAAAAGAAATAGTCCAGATATTTTTACTTACGAATGAATTTCAAATATATTAATTTAAAAAAAAAATAGATAGACATCTTTTAATAATCTTGTTTTTGTATTCAAAACAATACACATAAACTATTAATGAATCAATAAATAAACCATTGTATAAGAAGGGTGCATGTTCAATTAAACACTTGCATATCTTCAAGGGGCACTGGTGTAAAATTAATGTTACTTGCTTCACTGTGATAATTCCATCTCATTAACTCTTATCTTTATTATCGGATTTGTAAAAAGTTACATACAATAGATAACATGTTATGGTCACTTTCAAAATTTTGGTAATTATGACCATATTCAACGATGTGAAGCTCTTGTAAATTTACGTATAAAGTTTTTTAGTGATTTCAACTCGGGGGGTGGGAGGGGTACGTGCCCCCTGTGCCTCACTAAATCAGCCAATGCTACCAGGCAGAATTTTTTAAATCTGAAAGCAAAGATTATCTCCTTCTAACATAAATAGGACAACTATATCTAGGGAGCAAAGCAAAAAAAAAATGCAATCCATTAGGCAAAGAAACCTGGGAAGACAAATGACCAACCACAAGCACAACAAATAAACACTGAAAACTAAAAAACAATGAATAACACGAACTCCTATAAAAACCAGGAGTGAACTCAGGTGTTCCGGAGAGGTAAGTCTGTCCTAACATTATATTGGTTTTTTGGGGGATTTTGCCATCCAACATTTTGGATTGATATTTGGGCCCGGTTATCAAATTGGTCCACATTGAGGTTTAAAGGGTCCAAAATTGAACTTTATTTGATTTCATCAAAAATTGAATCATCAAAAATTGAACTATTGGGGTTCTTTGATATGCCGAATCTAACCGTGTATTTAGATTCTTAATTTTTGGTCCCGTTTTCAAATTGGTCTACATTAAGGTCCAAAGGGTCCAAAATTAAATTCTTTAAAATTTTCCATTTTATATTGGTTATTTCTGATTTATATATAAAAGCAAGTAATACTGATATGGTTTGAATAGGTAAATTAAAAGTTTTTAAGTTCTTAGACCACATTAATCCTGTTTCAGAAACCTATGCTGTGTCAAATATTTATTCACAATCCAAATTCAGTGCTGTATCAAGCTGAATGTTGTGTCCATACTTGCCCCTACTGTTCAGGGTTTCACCTCTGCGGTCGTATCAAGCTGTGCTCAGCGGAGCATTTTATTAATTATGGAGTAGCGCAATGATGAAGAAACACTCAGTATTTACATTAAACATGGAAAACACGTATTTTGTGCCCGATAGACGCGAGAGGCATCTTAATGATTTTTTTGTTTAGGCAGCGTAATACAAATGCATCACGGTATATTCTAAATGCAAAGTTAAAATCGGATGAGCTTGTGTTGGGAGATAACATGTACTTTGCAATTTGAAAATAAAAAAGATTTTTTTTTTCGAAAGGTATGTCTGTAAATCACGTTTTGAAAATCTCCTGATGTTAAAAAAAATCGGATTCTTAATATACTCTGACTGACCATATATAACCGGGAAGTATAGTCAACA
Source organism: Mytilisepta virgata (assembly GCA_028015205.1). NCBI lineage: Eukaryota > Metazoa > Mollusca > Bivalvia > Mytilida > Mytilidae > Mytilisepta > Mytilisepta virgata. The sequence continues at coordinate 30,065,695 of CM051511.1, read as the reverse complement.
CTTTTTGGTCCGCTAACTTTTCACATTTCAATCTTCTTATAAAGAAACCACTCAACCAAATGGAACCAAACATCGCAACAATGTTCCTGGGAAGTTCCTTTTCACAGTTTGAAATTTGGTTCCGATAGAATATCCAATATGGCTGATAGGTCCAATAATGTGTTCTGATTGGCTGAAATTTAAAAAATCTTCTTGTCAGAAAACAAAAGGCCAAATGAGATTCTACTTTGCAGGAATGTTCCTTAAATTTTCCTCTACTAAATTTGTAATTTGGTGCCCATTGAAAATCCAAGATTGCCGCCAGCATGGGGCATAATTAACATAGGATCTTATGGGAAATACATACAAACAACCGTTTGACAGATTAAATTGGTAATGTGCCTGAATGATTGTATGATAATCCTGTACCAAATTTATAATTTTGATGCCGATCGGATACCCAAGATGGCTACCACAGGACCAAATGGGGGGAAAATGCAGTTTCAAATAGATAAAAGATAGACCTAAAATATATAATTTCTAGTTTTAGGTCAAAATTAAAATATCAAGGTTACTTTGGCAATTTTGCATTTCTTTAACAGCTTTTTAAATGGCGTAATAGAACCAGGTGAGTGATTCAAGATCAGGTGAGCCTCTAGTTTTATAAACCTGTCACTCTTTATGCGTTAAATATTTTGATAACATTTCACAGGTATTTACGACGCAACAAAAACCTGGTGGTACGAGAGGAACTCATGCGAACAGAAGACGATATACGACAGGAGAAAATATTATTTGTCAGCTATCGGACACTATAGCTATTTTGGGTGAAGTGGTGCAATGCAGCAATGACACTATTGAAATAAATGTAATGCTAAAAAATGGAACAACATTCATTCCCACCAGAGGGAAAATGACAATGAATATTACCGATTGTCTACCAGGATCATTCAAACACAGATTTAACAGAAATTCACCACTAAGTATAAGAAATAGATTAAAAGATCATGGAGTAAGGTTACATTGTTAGAACTTGGCCGTATAAATCACCGTTTATTAAGAGGGTCAATGTTATAGCATGAATATATATATATATATATATCAAAGTCTGATTTTTACATTTTTTATACGACCGCAAAGAAAAATCGGCGTTCGTATAATGGTATGAGTTTGTCGGCCGCATAGTCATTTGAATACATTTATGTTTCTGTTTAAACCATTTACACGTACTCTTATTCTATTGAAAATATCCTTCTCCTTCAATGCCAAACCACTCCATTAAGATAAACGGTTTGGGAATGATTTTTGGGAAACAGGCCCAATTGGTATCAATAAATTTAATTTTGATAATTTGTGTGTTATTCTTATTTATTTGATTTTTATGAAGTTTGTTTTAAATCACGTACCTAGCTAAAAAATAAAAAAAATATTTAACATCCGTTTCTCACGTCCATTTCTAACACTCTTGCCGTTTTAGATGTACAAAAAAGTCATTTTTTTTAGCTTTTGTTAAGCGTTTGCGTTTAGGTCCATTCTCAGAAACCGATTGAGATATATCAATGATATTAACCACTACAATCACTCCCCTGGAAATTAACACAGATGAACAACATTTTGACGTACATTTAATGAATGAGTGACTTTGATAAGTTTTGTTTTTAGTTTCATATCCTAGGAATCCATGGTGTTATATCAATGGTACTTCACCACAATAATTGTTTTATATTATATAATGCATTTCTCCAACAGTTGGTTCAGTATGACCCACATTTCATGCATGAGTGACTAGGCTTAAGTTTGTGTGTTGAGGTCCATTTCTCTGAAACCTCTTGAGGAATATCAATGATATTAGACCTATACATTCATCTTATATGGTAAAACAAAAGTCAGCAACATTTGAATGACAATGACCTATATATTTTACGCATAAGTGACTTGGTAAAAATTTTCCATTTCGGTATATTTTTAAAGAACCCATGGTAGGATATTGATGATATTTCAAAATTGCATTCCCCTGATGTAGTATGACACAACTAGGAAAAATTTGAGTCACCATGGACTACATTTCATGCTCGAATGATTTTATTTAATCTTTGAATTTAGGTGTTTTATTAAAGAACAAATAGTAATTTATTAATGATATTTCATAATAACAGTTTTCTTATTATAGCTCGGCTGTATTTGAATCACTATTCGTAAATGGCCGACATTTTATGGTAGAGTGAATTTGATTATGTTTTGGCATTTTAATTTATTTCCCCAAAAAACATGTGATGATATTATTGATGATATATCGATAATATGTTCTTTAGTTCAACACAGATCAGTAAAATATAAGTCCACATAACTTTCATTTCATGCTCTATTAAATTTTAGCTTTTCGGTCCTTATGTCAAAATCATAATTCAGTACGATGGATTCATTATTCTAAAATTAATGTAACCAAGATATATTATGAAACTTTCATATATTTAAAATAATTTTCAAAACAATTTATCGGAATAAATAATATATGGGAATTATATGTGCAGGAGGACGGTACATCGGTATAAACTTAAAGATACACGACCTCTCGTTTTAATTATTTTCAATCGGATTTTGATTTTTTCAAATGGTTCCTAAAATGTACAAAATGGTACCCTTAATTCATCTTTATGAGTGCATGTGGTGGTGTGTCAACAGACGTCTTCCATTTTATACGTTTTTCATGATAAAAGGGATCAGAGCGGTTTACATTTATTTAGCAATGTTACCGGAAACGTATATACTTATACCAATGGCGATTTTTTTTTTAAATTTCATTTTGATCTTTGCTTTCAGTCAACATATTTCATTTTCTTTTATATGTTTCGAGATAAATTGGGTTAAGGGAATGCGATGTAATAACAGAAACAGTTACTTGTTAACTATTATAATTTCACTTTATTGTACAACTGTTTTAGAGCACACTACCCGATCAGTTTTCGTTGCTGATTTTTAAAACAATTTTACATTTTGTTCTAAAATTTAACACAAGGCATTTTGTGTGTACTTTCGAAATATACAAAACAATACTTACGAGACTTAAATTTAAGTATATTTGAGCAAAAAACTTTTAATTCTTTATATTTAAGGATTCTAAAAAAAACAACCTAACTTCTGAATAAAAGAATATAACCACCATGTTTTTTTGTAAAACATTCCCTAATATAAGGCCCCGTGACACTAGAAAAGAAAGATCGATCTTTCAGGAGATTGGTTAAAAAAAGATGGATCTCAGCTATGTGTAAACGGAAAAGATCGATCTTTAATCGGACTTAAAAAGCCTACCTCTAGAAGTAGACTTTAAAAGATCGATCTTTTATGAATCGATTTTTCTTAAATGTAAACTCTTAAATCGATCGCGTTCGATCTAAACAAAAGTACGGTATGATATTTTTAATTATGGCCAAAACTACAGGTGTATCACTTCAGAGTAAAATCGTGTATGGAGAGCGAGGTGAATCTCGGAGGCACGAGGAAACGGTGCTTTAATAGAACTGTGCATGGAGTGACGAGAGTGTACTGGACCAATCAGAGTATTCTGCTGGAGGAAATATTTAAGCGGATATGTCATGACATTAAGGACATACTTTCCTATTTTTATAAAACCTCGTTAAATTATTTTCGAGTTGAAGATCAATAAAGGTCGAACGCGATCGATCTCTCCTGAACTAGTGTAAACGCAAACCGATCTTTTTAAGATCGATTAAAAAAAGATCGACTTAAATTTATACAGGTGTAAACGGGGTCTTATACATATAGATCTTGTTCTCAGCTAAATAATTGGATGAAAGATTTAATAGAATTAATAAATAGGAAATTTTGCAAATTTTGACCAGATAAAAGGAATATTTGGAATCATTTGGCAAATTTAGATTTATGAAGGGAACAAATCTGCTACTGATTTTTTCTGTAAATTTTTCATTGAATATCTTAAAGTAATAAAATGTTGTTTGCAAATGACAAAAGTGGATGTTCAAGTGCTTATTACGGAGAGTATCTCCAGTGCTTTCAGAGTATCCTGGCAACAAGTAGTTTAGAAGAAGCAGTATTTCACGATACGTTACTTTGTAGCATTTTTTCACCTGATTTCCGTAAAAATATTTTGTTAGGTCGAATACTTTGTGTATTAAATATGAAATGAAATATTTAGATCATATTTTTCAACAGACATTTTCTAAAGACATTACTTTAGAGTCCCGATTTTTCTATTTTGAAGTTAACTTGGCTCCTGAAAAGAATATGTTTTCATGTTTCTTATATTACGGACTCAGTATATGAAAAACGAAAAATATTTTTACATGGTTAGTAGAAATAAAGGTACCTGTATAGTTCACTGTATTGTCTGATAGCTAGAGTTATTGTAATGTTCTTTAATTTGTTTTTAGGGGGTGCTTGTTGTGAAGTTATTCAGGGACTTTTAACTCGTTTAATACATTATCCGATACCGTGCTGCGTTTAGCGAAACCCTTTGTTATTTATATTATTTTCGATACGTATAATTATTTATTATTATTATGAACTAATTTATTATATATCTTATTCTAATTATCAAATCTTATTGTATTTCGTTTTTTTAAATATTTATACGCAATAAGTATTGGTTATTCACCTCATGTTTATTAAATCTAAGGGCGTACAGTCAGGTAGATTTCGCTGGAACTTAGCAATGTTCTTAGTTATCGTCGATGCTCAATCAAAGTTTCCGAAAGTTTTTTGGTATGAAATCCACAACTACAAGACAAACAATTGATATTTTGCGTGAAGTATTTGCCAGGAATGATATTTTTTTTCAACCTTCCCCGACCAGATTATTTTGATTCCCCCATTTCTAATCAAAATAGTTTTAGAAAAAAATAACATTCCTCATCCCCCCTTTTCAAGTTAACTAGTCAGTCCCTAGAGATCTATCTATCTTGTTTTATTATGCTTTAAATGTAGAAAAAAATGAAAGCTTACTCAAACCTGATACCAAAGGTCAGGCACTGACATTTTATTACTGTTGGCGGGTGGGGGAGGGGGGGGGGGTCACAGTTTTTATTTATAATTCTTTGATACCAATTTTGATGGACAAAAGGTGCACATTTCGTCGATTTACGACTCATCAGTTGAGCTCAAGGCCTAAAATGTTGAAAACCAGAATAACAACCCCAAAACCTAAAATGACCAAAAGGGGTACAGCCAAAACCATCTAAGGATAGAGCTTTGCACGAGGGAGATACTCCTTAGTTTTCACAAATTAACAATTTTGTAACTGTTAAGTTTAAGTATCAATTTCGGGCTAAAAAATTGTTTTGGGTTTCCAGTTTCGGAAAAAAAATAAAATTTTTCGACAAAGGCGGAAAAAAAAATTTGTACGCAACATAAAAATTCCAGGAACCACGTCGGTAATAAAGGATCGGTGCCTTATGTGAATCATAAACAATTTGATAAATGGTTGCAAGTAAGCAGAAACTTAGAGGAGTTGACAATCAACAAACAGTAATTATGTGAAATTACAGGGGAGAAAAAAGTGGTAAAAGATCGGGACCCGACAACAGTTCCATTTGACACCACCATAAATATATCTATATGCTTATTACGTCTAAGATATACACAGCTGGGGGTGCCATATGGAAGTCTTTCCCGGGACCGTTAATGTGCTGTAAGGACTCCAGAAGGAGCGATCTGGAGACGTTATGCCGTACAAATGATGAAACGTTGCAAGTACACTGACAATTCGGTGAATCCGAATAGCGACTCGGATGTTTAAACCAAACGTTATCCTCAGAGAATAAGATCTAAAACTAAAACTTTTAATTGAATTGAAGAGATATGATTTGGTCCGGGGATTTGGTAAATATAATCGTGTAGCTTGGAATTTTGGATTTTTCTATAGTGACATTAATTGCCTGAATATGTTTCACATTTAAGAGTGGAAAGGTGTTAAGTACTTAGATTATATCATCATTTGATTAAATAATTTTTATAATTTTATCTCTAAGCCAACCGCAATTTCCTCATCACTATATAATTTGATAATTTGCAGTGACAGTTTAAACAACAAATCTCTGGTATTTTATATGTAGCTATATGTTTTACAAAACGGTCAGCAATTCCACTGTGAAATCATCTGTCAGTTATCTGGCTGTGTTCGCTGCTTTGCCTCACAAGACAAAACTCTACCTCAGGAATATATACCATAGATTCATTGGTAAAATATATGTGTCTTTTAATTTCCTTTTTGGATGTCACTATTGTCAGTGTAAAAATTTATTGTTAAGCACTTGAATAGATAATAGCGGGTTACAATTCCCGAGATCGGAATGTATATGTCACTGTCTGAAATATTTAATGGTAAAATCAGTATTTTCTCATACCGTTAAGGTATGACATATGCTATTGAAATCTGTTGTGTTACACAGATACAGTGTATATTAATTGTAATATTTGCCATTATGTTGAGCTTTAGATGATAAGAGAGGTGTGTCTCATTTATCTAACTGTTAAGTTTTTTCTTTTTTCTTAGTATTTTGCCATTTCATAAAATCTATATCAAATTGAAAAGGAAAATTAAGATGACAAAAAACTTGTAGCGAAAAAAGGTCCAAGTGTTTTTAATAAAATGTATTTTCGATCCATACCTTTAGTGAGTAATAAAATATCGGTTTATACAATGCCGCTTTTGTAGTTAATGCACTTTTTGGAACTATGTTTGCATGAATGTTGCTGATCGCTCTTGTCTGATGAACGAAATAAAATAAAATATTGACTACAAGTACGCTCGCCTGAACACTAATAGACATATTGATGTGGTGTACTAATTAGTTTATTTTGACTTACTCAGTGTGCTTGTGTAAATGCATATGTATTTAAATAGTAATTAGAATTTTCTGAATTCTAAAAATCCAGTCCCCTATTTGTTCATTTTTATCCATCAGACGAGTCAAGTATTAACGGTAAACAATCTTTAATGATTAATATCATTTTTATGCTTGATGCTATCAAAATGTAGGAAAAATATTAATGTGTTTTTTTCTTTTTATTTTTGTAAATATGTTGTTTTTTCACAATAAAATTTGTTGAAAAGATTTTTTCCCCGAAATAAATGATGTATTTATTCTTATGTTTATCAACGCCATTTGTTATTTAATTTTCAACATTATTTAAAAACAATTTTAAAATATATGTCTCAGCTGTCTTATCATTTTTACTTGAAACAACAAGTTCTAATGATTTCTTAAATAGTGAGAAGCTCTTAACTGAATTCTATTTATATCAGAAAGAAAAACTTTTAACACACAAACAAAATTCTGTGAATAATTCCGTTATTGTGATGACTTCTTGGGATAATTCTGTTGATGGGTATAAACAACTTCCGATAAATGTACTAGATAGAAAAATTGTGTTGTTTCCTTCATATAATTATGTTATTACTATTTTAATCATTTCTCAACAGGGGGAATTCTGATGATTTCTTACCAGAATTCTGTTACTTTATAGTAAATGAATTCGGATGATTTCCTAGCGGAATTCTGTTACTTTATAGTAAAAAAATTCAGATGATTTCTTACTAGAATTCTGTTACTTTATAGTAAATGAATTCTGATGATTTCTGGACGGACTTCTGTTACTTTATGGAAATAGAATTCTGGTGATTTCTTACTAGAATTATGTTACTTTATAGTAAATGAATTCTGTTACTTTATAGAAAAATAATTCTGGTGATTTCTTAACGGAATTAAAGAAAATTCTGATGATTTCTTAACGGAATTCTGTTATTTTATGGTAAGAGAATTCTGATGATTTCTTAACGGAATTTTGTTACTGTATGGAAAGAGAATTCTGATGATTTCGTAACGGAATTCTGTTACTTTATAGAAAAATCATTCTGAAGATTTCTCAACGGAATTCGTTACTTTATGGAAAGAGAATTCTGATGATTTCTTAAGTTGGAAAATTCATGTGATTTCTTGACAGAATTCCGTTACTAATCACAAACACTATTTTGACAAATTCATACCCGAAAACAATAAAATATTAATTCCGTTAAGATTATTTCTTTTATTGTTGTACAAACTGAAGATACCTCACAAATAAATATTTATTAACCGGTGAAAAGACACATATGATCATATGGAAGATGATCTTTTGCAAATGGAACGTGTTTTGAGTAGTTCTTGTTTAATATAAGTTTGGTTTTTGGTCTCCCAAATATTTCGGTTTTAATGCTGCTGATGAGAGGTAACTCCTTGAAGTGCGTCGTATACAGCATAGCATAAATTTATTATATCTAATATAAGTATCTTTGGATTGTTATTTTATATCACAGAAAATTGGCCTTGCTCAGAAAGTGGTCGTATACATTACATGCACGCAAGAAGCGAATCAACTACATACATGACATAGTCCCGAGACCTCGGTATATTACTGCAAAGAAAGGGCAATTTCACAATAGGAAAATTCAAATCATCTCTCTTGTCATAAAGTTTTGATATCAATTGCCCATTATTATCCTTGCACAAGTAATAATATAGACATGAAGCAGAAGTTGGTTAGTCTGTGGTATATTTAATTTAAAATTCACTGGGATATACGAAAAGTAGATAATCCTTACTTTAAAAGTTGCTAGTATTTTTTGATATTAGGTATTTGATACCTACATTTGACCGGTTAAAAAAATGTAAAATTTGTAAAAACAGAAGAGTATCCCATTCGTATTTAGATGATTTTGGCTAAGTACGAAGGAGAAACTCTTCTGTTTTCACAAACTGTTGACATTTTTGAATTTGTTCTTCAACTTTTTGTTTTGTTATTTTGGTTTTGAGCACTTAAGGCCTTGAGCAATGGTCGAAATGTGCACATCTCGTGCATCAAAATTGGCATAAGAGAATTTTAATTTTTATCACAGAGTCGATGCCACTGCTGGTGGACCCCAAGTCCACGCTGGTATCCCCAACTCAGTTGTTAGTATTTCGAATGTCAGCAAAGATGGCCGTCACATATGAACTTAGTTGACCATAGGATCTTATGAGAAATTCATTTAAAAATCTTCTTGCCTGAAAAACTGAACTATTTGATACCAAACTTTGTTGAAATGGTCCATAAATGGTCCTCTTTCAGAATTGTGTCCGGTGTCCTAGAAAGTCAACCAGGATGTCCATCACAATCGATCATAAGAACCTATGGAATAATTGATTAAAAAATATTCTTGTCTGAAATGACTACGCCTATTGGAACTAAATTTTGAGGTAATTAATAAAAAACATATTCTTGTCTGAAACCATTGAGCCAATTGGAAAGAAACTTTGCAGAAATAATTCTTTGGTGGTCCTCTTTCAGAATTATGTCAGATGACCCGAACAGTCAACAAAGATGGCCGTCACAACCAAACTTACTTTAGCATAGGACCCTAAGGGATAATTCATTTAAAAATCTTTTTGTTTAAAAGCACTTTGCCAATTAGAACCAGCCTTGGCAGCCATGGTTACTAGATTTTCTTCTTTCAGAATTATATCCAATAATACAGACTTTTGTTTCTTGGGTGCTTTTATGACTGTTGATCAACACATTGAATCCAGGTGAGCGATACCGGCTCCCGGTGATTAGCTTGTTATTTTGGTTTTTAACGTTTTAGGCATTGAGCACAACTGATGAGTCGTAAATGGACGAAATGTGCACATCTTGTGCATAAAAATGCGCAAAAAAGAATGTTTTAACTTTATAGCTGAAACAGAAAATTAAAGGACTGTGTTAGTATCTTTTCTTTCCTTTGAAGTAGCCTTTCTAAAAATGTATATATGAAACGTCAGTCCCTCCGTCGGTCCGTCCATCCGTCCCTCCGTCCGTCAGTCCTGTTCTTGTGAGCGCAATTTCTCTGAAACCACATAACAGAATTCCATGAACTTTGTAGTTAATAAGGACATAATCTGTAGATGTGGATATCGAGAGATTTTTATTCAATTTTATTTTTCTAGTAGTTATGCTCTTTTAAACATGGATTTTGCCCCAAATACACCCTTGGTTGAACGTGTAAATCACCACAAAAATCGTGTAACATGCGAAAACGTGCGGATCCTGTGCCTGTAATGTGTGAATCGTGTGCGTGTGGTAAGAAACCTGTGCTTTGAATCGTGTAACGTGTAGCAGATTTCATTGGTCGAGACAGATTTTAAAACGTGTGAATTCACATCAGAGCACATTTCAAATTCGAATTCAAATATTGTAGGAACGAACTTTCGCCGGTGTCAAATATTTTTCGATGTTGATATTAATAATCCAGCACAGATCTTTTACTAATGTAAATTATTGAATTTATTTGGTTTAAAAAGAATAAATTAAATAAAATATAAATCAAATGATCAGATAAAGTAGATGTACAGGTAAATCGGTATTTGTTACTTCAGAGCAACTATTAATTCCTTATTTAATTACATGCTATATTAGCCAGTAGACACCCTAGTGACATGATGTTTTTTTATTTGAAAGAAGCCATAATTGTGGCGTACTGTTTATTTTGCTGACAACTTTATTATTATCCTATCAATTTTTTTTAGTATGACCTAGCTAATTAGATTGGAATAACATGAAAAGGTTTATTGATTTTAAATAAATGTAAGATATAATTTTAACGTGTGAATCGTGTGAGTGTGGTTTGGTGCGATACATGCTCAGCCATGTGTACTAATCAAACAGTTTGTCAACGCAACTTCTCTTAAACCACGAAACAGACTTTCATGAAACCTTGTAGTTAATAAGGGTACACTCTGTAGATTTGACATTTGTAGGAGTTATTACTCTTTGAACTTTGAAATTTGGTGAAAACATAATGTTAAATCAGTTTTTCAGCGCAACTTCTCTGAAACCATGGAACAGAATTTCATGAATTTTTCTAGTTAATTTAGTTAATAAGGACTTTCTTTGTGTAGATGTGCATATCTTCAAGAAATTCTTATTTTGAAAGAACCCAATAACTTATTATTAAAAGCATTGGCTACAAAAGATTTATGTAAAGTAATACGCTCACAAACTCATATTTATGGCTCCTGCATTGAATATATATATAAACACATAAACACAAGACTTCCTGTGTGTGCAAAGCATGACGTTTATAAGTACGTCATAGGAACAACTATTTTAGGTTGTCACCGTGGCGTAACGTTATAATCGCCATGCTTTGTATGCTAGTCGGAGTTGCCGTAAGGGGTCTCAGAGACTTCAATAAATAAAATTAAACTCATACGGACGTCCGCTGGTTGAAAAATATGTAAAATCACTGCCTCGGATTGATCCTATATCTAGAAAATTTAAACTACAGTATAAAAACACAAGACTTCCTGTGTGTGCAAAGCATGACGTTTATAAGTACGTCATAGGAACAACTATTTTAGGTTGTCACCGTGGCGTAACGTTATAATCGCCATGCTTCGTATGCTAGGCGGAGTTGCCGTAAGGGGTCTCAGAGACTTACATAAATAAAATTAAACTCATACGGACGTCCGCTGGTTGAAAAAGATGTAAAATCACTGCCTCGGATTGATCCTATATCTAGAGAATTTAAACTACAGCATATAAACACAAGACTTCCTGTGTGTGCAAAGTATGACGTTTATAAGTTTAAAATTACTGCCTCGGATTGATCCTATATCTAGAGAATTTAAACTATATATATATATATATATATACTTAAAGACAGTATGTGATGCTACAGTACCTCCTGTTCCATATTCTCAACATGCTGCCATTCATATAAATATTAAGGTGTGAAGGTAAGCATTTGATAATGTACATTTTTCGTGGGAGGTGAGATTTTGTTTGCCCGGTGACAATATGGGGGCGTGGGGTAGGTGAGCGTGCTCACAAAGGTTCTTTAATTCTTGGGTGGTTTTTGAAAGGAATGCTGTATAAATTCACAGTCCTGGCCCAGAAAAGTTGAAGCTTTCTCTAGCATATTATAATATTGGTAGCTATCGTTGAACACTCGAAAGTTCTTGTCATTTGCTAGCCTTCCTGGAAAAAAAACAACATAATTGCCCATGACAATGCATAGAAAATACCTGGATTTACTGCCTTACTGTAATAAAAAAATGTAATTTTCATTATAATTGTTTTCCGCTATCTCTGATTGATTGTTATTATTATTTTTACACGCGATGTAAATGAAACAAAGAATAATACAATATCAATGATTAAATTACTTTCAAAAGGTAAAGACTTTTTCTTAAATTTAAATCTAAATAAACGTCTTCGATACAAATTTTGATACACAAGATGTGCACATTTCTTCGATTTACGAGCAGTTGTGCTCAAGATCTACAATATTAAAAACCATAACGACAATCCAAAATGTTGAGGAATAAATTCCAAAATACCAAAAATGACCAAAAGGGGTAAAGCAAAAACCATCTAAGAACAGAGATATGCACGAAGGACATACTCTTTAGTGGCATCGACTCAGTGGTAAAAATAAACATAAATATATATAAATTTAATAGAAATGTGTTATATGAATTAGAATATATTTCATCTAATATTCGTACATAAAATATTAAGAATCTTCCCATTACTACTTCCTTTTATCTCATTTTGATGTAGTATAGATGTGTTTTAAGGTTTCTAGCGTTCACAAATAGCTATAGTCATTTTTGTTGTTTGGTTCACGAATACCTATAGTACTTTTTGTTGTATGTCATTTTCAAGAGTCCTCTCTCTAGCGTTAACAATTGGACGTACAACTGTACATTTATGCGTATTTTTTCCATGGTTTATTTTGAATTTCTTAAATTTTTAGTTATGCAATAATATATTTTCAGGTAATCTAAAAACTAGACTATAAAGAATTCGTACAAATATGTGGATAACTTTCAATATTTGAACAAAACAAAATTGTACCAAGTATGTTACGTAACAAAATATATTAAAAAATATAATGATGGTTTAGTAAATTGATATTGACTGAGTTGAAGCAAATACCGCACATACTACATAATTATTTCCAAGCAGAAAGTTAGTATAATGTTTTCCATGTTGCTGCAAACAATTACAAACTTTTAGGAATTATACAGATAAATTGGCACAAACTTTATTTACTTGAAAAGAGGCAACCAACCAGTGCAGCAATCAACTACTGAACACAATGAAATGCCACTCTCCCGTCACAATCGCCAATACCTCTATCCTTAGTTTAATGAGGAAGCAATTTAAACGTCAGCTTTGACAATTCATTTTATTTGTAATTGCAATTAAAGGTTCTTAATTCTTTTTTAATCTAGCCATCTGACCTGTTTGTATTATTATAAATCTAACAACAACCCAACCAAAGAGGAGAAAACAGTTCAAGGCTACCAATGGGTCTCCAACGCAGCGAGAAAATTATTTTTTCCGGAAAATAGTGCTGTTATTGGAGACAACAGTTTTAACTGAATTAATCAAACCTTTTGGAATTATACGCACAAACTGAATGAAACACCAACTCACTCACAAACTGTTCCGACTTCATTCAAGTGAGTTGGTCTCGTTTACATATAAAGGAATTTCTTCAAAATAATTTTCATTACTATAATAATGCATCGACCAGTATTAATATTTGAGTAGAAACATTAAAAACGCCTGAGTCCAGATGCATTTCATCACTTGTTGTGTTATTTGAATCTTTTACCCAAAGAAAGGTATACCAATTGCAATATTGAACATGAATCATATTTCAATACACTAGTATATTAAAATAAAAGCAAATATAGGGCTAGATGATAAGCTAATCCATTCAATTCTAGAACGCAATTAAAGTGAATAGCGCTTGTATTGCTGTTGTTCATGTTGAAAGACGCTATAGGGACCTAAATGATGCGAAAAGAGGATGAGAGCAACAACAAGAAATGTATAAATTCAATACAATAATGGTTGTCGACCAAAACCGAGACGTACATATATTACCTGAAAGATAAACCAAATACATGTTAGGTGTTTTTACTCTTGTGTTTGATATATTTTGTGCAATTTCTATTCATACGAGTACAATAAGAGGTCCACCACTCAGTGTACAAATTAGGTACCTATTGCAATACCGAAATGTTTTGGATTATTACACACCACCCCACTCCCCCTCCCAAAGTTAATAATGAAAAGTTTAATTTACCCGTTAACTTCATTGTACACATGTTGAAATTGGAATGATTGGTTCATAATAGTACTTTATGGTATACATCTTAATGTTTTATTGTAAGATGTTTTGTTTAATTTTATTTAGTAGGAAATTTTTTGGTATTTTGAAAGTCTAAATGTTTGAGCTATTGGATTGTTTACGTACATTTATTACCCTTGTTGAGTCGCCCAGGACAACAGAAAAATTTACAATTGTTGGTAAAGGTTATATATTTTTCTCCCATGGGTGTGTGTATTTTCATACCGTTCAGCCCATTGAATAAAAATAATTTAATGCTCTAGAGCAATTAAAAAGTCTCGTGCGGAAACGGAATTTTATTGGCCGTCCTAAAGGTCGCGACCTCGCACTAAACAAATCGTCAAGCGATATCCGGTAGAGCGTAAACAATAACAAAAACAAATGTCGGGGTACAATTAGGGATGACCTAGATTCTTTGGTACAAGTGTATTGGGAGAAACAAATTCTACTTCAATTTCTCGCAAATTACAAGATTTCTACACTCTCGAGAGTTAAAATTAAGATTTAACATGCTCGCCAAGGTTCGCATGTTAAAATCTTAATTTTAACTCTCTCCAGTGTAGAAATCTTGTAATTCACTCGAAACTGAAATAGAATCTATATATATATATTCTAAATTGGATTCTGAATGGGAATTTCCAATAGAAAAATTAAGACACTAAAAAAATTGAAAATATTAGAAATTCAATATGACTACATTTGTATCTCGGACAAATTAAAACCATTCTTTGAATATTTAAAAATATACATTTTGAAGCTTCTAATTTACAAAATGGGCAATTGATAATTGTATAAAATGTAAATCTTATTCGCGTTTACATTTAGAATGTTCATCAGGTACATTTTTACAGGTTAATTGTGCAAAAGTTGTAAAACAAAATATTCCTGTAATTAATTTAATAAAATCTGTACATTTTATTTTGATAATTTGTCATACATTGTAATTTATATCTAAATGTCAAGTGAACAAAAGTTGGAATCACAGTTAAGAGTCCCAATATGTCAACTATAAAATTGATAATCACTTCTGAAAAAAAGATATTTGTATTATTATTTATGGATTTAAACTGAAGAACCAATATTCATATAATCCAGGTCCTAGCGCCATAAAAGTTGAGAATATTCTTAAATACGGGAATACTCGAATGTGATTGGCTGAGAATGGGAATTTGAGTAAAATTTTCTTTACTCAGAATAAATAGTTCTTTATGGCGCCCAGGCTGGTACACCGCTAATGGAATATTCTGGAGACACCTTTTTAAAAAGTTAATTAAAATTTGACATACAAGGAAAGGAATGTATAAAAGTCTCAAAATTCTGAATAACCAGTATATCAAGGAGTCAAGTTCGATTACTGAGTATCAGAAGCATCGTTGAACTTGTTTAAAGCGTCTTGAGAATTTTTAAGTACTTGTTTGCTTAACGTTCAGTGGCAAATATAACATGTTTCTTCTGGACGAGAACCTGTTCAAAAGTATCAAACAATTCAAATAGAGGCTAGGCACAAAGGGGAACCACTTTGAACTGTCACTGTAAAAGGCTGGTAGGGTGGGGTAATTTAACCTTCTGTTGCAGCCGTCACCCTAACGTTCAGTGGCAAATATAGCATGTTTCTTCTGGACGAGAACCAGTTCAAAGTATCAAACAATTCAAAATAGAGGCTAGGCACAAAGGGGAACCACTTTGGACTGTCAATGTAAAAGGCTGGTAGGGTGGGGTAATTTAACATTCTATAGCAGCCGTCAGCCTACTCTTTCGAAAACTACAGAATGGTCTTTAGCGTGCTAGGAATGTGGCATTCTCCAAACACGTTGCCCATTTTGGTCCACAGTCAGGCCTTCCGTATTATGATCTGACAAACATAACGAGAGGATCTCCCCTATCCGCCACGTGGTGACGCTCTAGGCAGCTCTACGGGTTGATGTGTATTGTTTTGAAAACAAACAAAAGATTATTATCTATATTTTTGCAATTAATATATTTGAAATTCATTGGTAAGTAAAAACATCTGGACTATTTCTTTTTTTTAATTTAAGTATGTTGTTAGTACAAACGGACATTTACAATATCTAAAAAATCTTTACTATCATGATTTGTTTAAACTGTTCTGATATATGAGAGGTACATCAACATTGTTTTCATAATGTTTATATCAGTGAGACTTCTGAAATATAAATTTAAAACCTTTCATAAATGTTCATTTATTTTATTTAAAACTTGAAGATATTGATAATTGTCAAAAAGTTTCTTCTCTCAGTTGTTTGTTTTTTAGCACCTCGATGGCCGTGTAAAAGAACAAAAGTTTGAGATCCATTTTTAAATTTGATACATGCAACGTCAGATATTCCAAACTGCACTGGCTACGGAAAATGAAACCACTTCAATTATTATACATTGAACTTTAAAACTGTTATTTTTCAGTGATTTTGCATGACATTTTTTGACGTAACAAAATTATAAATTATTGAAAGTCTAACGAATTATAGGAACTGCTTACCCTTCCGGAGCACCTGAGTTTACTTCTAGTTTTTATAGGAGTTCGTGTTGTTCATTGTTTTTTAGTTTTCGGTGTTTATTTGTTGTGCTTGTGGTTGTTCATTTTCCTTTCCAGAGTTCAAACTAAATATCCAGTTATCTAGTTCTACAACCTGACAACAGCAGTAAAAATATAATAATTGCTTTCAATTTTTCAGCAGATACATAAGCTTCTGTGGCTTTAACCAAAAAGAAGATAGGATGCTGTACCCCCCCCCCCCCCCTCTGGCAATAAAAGTAGTAAAATCTGCTTTACAAAAAAAAAAAAAAAGGATAATTATTCAAAATTGTGCCCCCCCCCCCCCAACTCGTCGACCCTCCGGATTTGCCCCAGGGTAGGAGTACAGACGGAGTCTATCAGCAGGTGTGCATAATTATTACCTTTTGGAATACCGAATATTTATTGTAACATTAACTAACAAATATGAACAAAGGTGTCAATAATCCAAAAAGTGCATAAATGTCAAGATCAACTTCGAAAATTAGTTGCATAAGTAATTAGAATCACGGGTTCTATTTACATAGGTGCACTGACAGATGATCAATAAAGATAAGATTGATTAAATCCGTATGTCTTTATTAACGATTAATTATTTAGTATAAGAAACCAATCATTCATTTGGTAGGTATATGTAATAAATATATAATACACAGTGATTGTCGGAAAATATAAAATTTATTTGGTCGAGCTTCAGAAACACGGGAAAGTCGAGCTTTAGTGAGCCTTTTCCCCATGTTTCGCAGCAAGCCCAAATAAATTTTATATTTTCCGACAATGACTGTATTTCTTTATCTGCAATCCCCTTTAGATGCGTAAAATGCCTTAAAATTACGTTTGAAGTTGAAATTCAACTGCAGTGAAAACGCGGAAAATGCCAGGACGTCATCTGTCACATTCACTACGCTCCTCGCGTTCTTCGTGTAAACAAGTACAAGTAGACTTTATTATAGGATTAAATACGATTTTGTATGAGTTTATCGATGTGTAAACTCGGCCGACTCCATCACAAACTAAATAAAGTCCGAAGGACTTTATGTTGAGTTTGTGAGTGAAAAGACCGAGTTTACACATCGATAAACTCATACAAACTCGTATTTTTAAAAACGCAATTTTCATCTATTTTTAAACCATTTCTCATTAAATTTTAACTCATCCTTAGAATTTATTCTTTTACAGCATTCTTTAATTAAATGTCTCACTTGAAACTTTAAATAATCAAGAAAGCGCATGAATATACTTGCCAAATACGGGGTTATCGATGTATAAACTTTTATGATTTTGCCCTTCCATCCAAGGAAATTCTTTTATTTTATCATATGCAAATTAAAATGGAATTCTTAGGTCATTGACCCAATACGACTAAATTTTATTCTACCCCTTTTATTAGACCGAAAATTGCTTGATTGCAGGATAATATTTTATTGTGAGCATGTTTTGCTTTATTTTCTTTTTATAACATAACAGGAAAATGAAAGTAATGTACTTTTTGATTAATACAATACTACATTTTATCTATCTAGTATAATAAAGAGATTAGCAACATATAGTTTTCTAAAAGGATAAAACTTAATACAATTGTGTATGTTCTTTAACACTTTTCATGCTTTATTAACTTTTATCCATGGATAAATTAAAATTGGTAAATAGATACATTTGTCGGTTTGTCTAATGGTAACTTCACATTTGTGTTTAAAACCAAATATTTACAAGTCACAGTTCAAATTTCCAATATTTTAGTTCTAAAATGTATAGCTACTTCTATAAAAAGGTGTTATGTTGGTATACGAAATTCCAAAAAGTCAATTCAACAACAATTGTCAGCAAAATTGAATAACCAATATATTTGAAAGCATTTTTTTCTCTTGACTTTAAAAATTTCTTAGATAACAATTTTGATGCAGAAATCTACGACTACTCGGTTGTGCTCAAGGCCTAACATTTTGAAAACCAAAACAACAATCCAAAATGTTGACGGGCAAAATCCCCCCAAAACCAATATAGTGTTAGAACAGACTTACCTCTTCGGAACACCTGAGTTCACTCTTGGTTTTTATAGGAGTTCGTGTTATTCATTATTTTTTAGTTTTCAGTGTGTATTTTTTGTGCTTGTGGTTGCTCATTCGTCTTCCCAGGTTTGTTTGTCTAATGGATTGCATTTTATTTTTGCTTTGTTCCCTAGATATAGTTGTCCTCTTTATGTTAGAAGGAGATAATCTTTGCTCTTTGCTTTCACATTTGGATTATTCTGCCTGCTGGTAGCAGTGGCGGATTTAGGGGGCACTAAGGGCACGTACCCCCCACCCCCTCCCCAGATGAGATCACTAAAAAAATTTATACGTAAAATTACTAGAGCCTCACATCGTTGAACATGGTCATAATTACCAAAATTTTGAAATTGACCATAACATGTTATCTATTATAATGGTTGAATGACACCTAGTTGTGAAAATTAACATGTATGTAACTTTTTACAAATCTGATAATAAAGATAAGAGTGAATGACATGGAAATGTATCACAGTGAAGAAAGTAAATTTAATTTTCCACCAGTGCCCCTTGAAGATTTGCAAGTGTTTAATTGAAAATGCACCCTTCTTATAAAAAGGCTTACTTATTGATTCATTGTTAGCTGCATGATGTGTATTGTTTTGAATACAAACAAAAGATTATTAAAAGATGTCTATCAATTTTTTTTAAATCCATTGGTAAGTAAAAATATCTGGGATTTCTTCTCCCAGTTGTTTGTTTTTTAGCACCTCGATGACCGTGTAAAAAGACAAAAGTTTGAGATCCATTTTGAAATTTGATACATGCAACGTCAGATATTCCAAACTGAACTGGCTACCGGAAATGCAACCACTTCAATCATTATACTTTGAACTTTAAAACTGTCATCTTTCAGTGATTTTGCATGACATTTTTGACGGAACAAAATTATTAATTATTGAAAGTCTAACGAATTACTTAATTTGGGTCCCCTTTTCAATTCGGTGAACATCACGACGGGTGTTGTATACGGAGCATTATCATCCTTCCCTGTGATTCTATCAGCTTGTTGGGCAGCTCCGAAAAATTCGTATCACGAAGCGCGTGCGCTGAGCAGGAGTTATCAACAGTCAGCAGGACTTATCAACAAATTCTCCCAACGTTTGGCAGCTTAGAATTTATTAAATAGCTTTCAAAATTGCAAAATATTAATAAATATATCTAGATTTGGTGTTCCTTTTTTATATTATGGCGTTTTATTTCAATGAATGATGAAGAAATTTATAAAAGTGACATCAACAAAATGTGTCTTTCCTCGATGGTGATAATGTCTGCTGGGACTTCTTTCCGCTCTTTCCATTGCATTTCATTATTTGCTATTAAATCAATTTTTTAAACGTACGCTTTATTTTTATATGTACATATTTTCGCCTGAATTAGTACAAAAACGACTAAATGTTGTTTAAATATGTCGTCTCCTTGGTTAAATTTGAGTGATTATTTTACGTTGCGAATATTTCCGTCAGTTGTTGTTTCGCGAATGGAGACGGACTATGACGTCAACGAGGTTGCATGTTTGAAAGCGGCTGCTTTAGTTTCCCGGAAAATTAGGAACAAAGATTTCCAGACTGATTTTGTTTTTTAAAACATGAAAATACACCTTAATGTCGGTTTTTATATCGTTTATAAGATTTTTTACATGAACATTCAGGAAATATGTACTTATTGGTATGGTAAATAACGTAAGGGAAAACTTGTCGTTGCGATGAAGAATCCATACTTTTCCCGCGAAAATTTGGGAGAATTCAGAACATTTATAAATATTTACGTTTCATATAGGTAATTAAGATGATAAAAATATTATCTACATTTTGGCAGCTAGATATCATAAAATATCACACCGCTCGACAGAATATGAAGATTTGGGACTCGTTCGCTACGCTCACTCGTCCCAAGCTTCATATTCTGGCTCACGGGATGATATTTTACGATATCTAGCTGTCAAAATGCAGATAATATATACGGAACTACTTACCCTTCCGGAGCACCTGAGTTCACTTCTGGTTTTTATAGGAGTTCGTGTTGTTCATTGTTTTTTAGTTTTCGGTGTTTGTTGTGCTTGTGGTTTTTCATTTTCTTTCCCGGGTTCATCGGGATGGATTGCGTTTTTTTTTTGGTTTGCTCCTTAGGTGTATTTATCTTCTTTCTTACAATCACTAATCATGCACAGAGACCATTGAAAACCAGAGTTCAAACTAAATACCCAGATATTTAGTTCTGTGGCGTTAACCAAAAAGAAGATATGATGCTGTACCCCTCCCCCCCCAATAATAAAAGTCGTAAAATCTGAATTAACCAAAAAAAAAACTAAAAAAACAAGGGCAGATAATTATTCTAAATTGTGCCCCCCCCCCACTCGTCGACCATCTGGATCCGCCCCTGGGTAGGAGTACAGACGGAAGTCCATCAGCAGGATTGCATAATTATTACCTTTTGGAATACCGAATTTTTATTGTATCATTAACCAACAAATATGAACAAACATGTCAATAATCCAAAAAGTGCATAAATGTCAAGATCAACTTCGACAATTAGTTACATAAGTAGTTATAGAATCATGGGTTCTTTTTTCCAACCGATATGTCTTTAATACATCGGTGCACTGACAAATGATCAATAAAGATACATGTACGCATGTCTTGATTAATGATTATTTATTTAGTATAAGAAATCAATCATTTATTTTGTAGGTATATAATAATATTGTATTGTGAGCATTTCTCGCTTTATTTTCTTTTTATAACATAACAGGAAAATGAAAGGTAAGTACTTAATATTGATTAATACAATACTATGTTTAATCCATCTAGTAAAATAAAGAGATTAGCAAAATAAAGTTTTCTAAAAGGATAAAACGTAAGATAAGTCTCAATTGTGTATGTTCTTTAACACTTTTGATTAACTTTTACCCATGGGTATATTAAAATGTAACTGTGCATTTCCGTTGAAAACCAAATATTTACAAGTCACAATATTTTGGTTCTAAAATTTATAGCTACTTCTATAAAAAGGTGTGAATTTTTTAAATTTATAATTTATACTCAAGAACCAGTACTTGAGTTACACTTGTGCGTTGGAAACATAAACCGGTATATATAAATATTTTTTTAAAATACCCTTTAAATTTACTTTAGATCATATCTTATACTACTGGCAGATAGATTATTTCGAATAAATATGAATGTTTGTTAAAGACGATAATCATCCGATCTAGAAAATTGGCAGAAGTAGTGATAGTTTCATCATAAAATGTAGTTTGTGCCAATACTTTTTCCGCAATTTTGTTGCCTAAGAATACTTTTTTCCACATATTGTTTTCCAAAAAATTAATAAAAATAAATAAAACAGTTAAAACACACACATAATATAAAAAGACCTGTTATGCCTAGAGAAATTTTACGAAAGAAAGGTCTCATTATTATCTAATTGCAATGGCACATAATATCGTAAATAGAAAACAGAGGCCGGATAGAAATATAAATATTTATAAAGAGACGCGTCATTCAGTTGTAGTTCTTTTTTCCAGTATATTTTTGGTGTATGTTACTGTTAATATATGCTGTCGAAGCATCAAAACGTCCTCGCAGACCTTACGAAAAGCTGATGTTGTGTGGGGACGGGAACGCGCATGACAAGCTTTTCCCTGATGATGTCACCTTTACCTGTAAGCGTGCACCCGGAAAATTTCCCAGCTGTAAAAGTCTTTGTAAGTCTACTTGGTAATTTATGTGTTAGCTAAGCTATATTACTAGGAAAATATTACAAAGTTACAAATTTGTACAAGCTTTGTACTCTCTTGATATTGCATTATGAATGCCCACTTATTTCTCTCCTCGTGGATCACCAGGATTATAGAAATATAGGGACTTAATTTATGTATTGGATTGTATATTACCTGAGGTAAGGGATTCGCAAGGGTGATCGAGATATACATTGTCAATTCACAAGAAGCCAGGAATAGGAACTTGAAGTACAGTGCCCCGTGTTAGGAGAGTTCAAATCTAACCCGTCGCCAGTAAACTCAATTTGCATCATCAAATCCACAATTGATGCTGGTACATATTTACACACGACAATGTTATCTATTTTAACGTTGGTATTGCAAGTCAGATAAGAGTAAATTGAAATATAAAAAAAATGAAGGGTAAATACTGTAAATTCAGAAATTATAGCGTGCATTTATTATTACGATTTTGTCATTTTAGACCAAAATGCGATTTGAATGTTTGCGTTATTG
The DNA here is from genome assembly GCA_028015205.1 of Mytilisepta virgata. Taxonomy (NCBI): domain Eukaryota; kingdom Metazoa; phylum Mollusca; class Bivalvia; order Mytilida; family Mytilidae; genus Mytilisepta; species Mytilisepta virgata. Next base: position 30,042,719 of record CM051511.1, on the reverse strand, counting down.
AAAAAAATCCCGCTTCATTCATATAAAAAATTCCAAAATACGAGTTTAAATTATTGCGATTACAACCCTGTCGCATTATTCGCAATAAAAAAAACATCGCAATAATTTCCGAATTTACAGTAAATTATTTAATGATGATTGTTCCGATTTTTATTTTGGAGTCTCATTCACCTCAAATACCTGACCAGTTAATATGACCCCGCAGTTTTATCCATAGTCTTATCCCCAGTAATGACAGAGTATTTGCACTCATAACAGTATTGCATTTACCCTTAGACATTGTTAGAACCAGCATCTGGTCTTTACTATTTAATATCTGGGTAATTACATGATGCCTGTCTTTACCTCGACGTTTAAGTCTGGTCTATACCATTTTGTGGTAGATATATTATTTACTTTTTTCTTACAAGCTGTCGACCTTAAATATTGCCGATGTCACTTTTAAGTATTACAGAATGATTTATACATTAATGAAGGTAACAAACCAAGTGACTTTGATCTGTCGTGTATGAATGCAAGACGATGGTTACCGGTATGTTTTAATTAAAAACAAATCCCTCTATTCACTTCTGACGTTAGGAATTTTTTTTTAAATCAACTATAAGGTATTTCAAGTAATACTGATCAAAATGAGGTTTAAAAAAAATGAGGTAACTGAACTCGTTTTTATGCTAGTGCATCTCGAACTTTTCTCGTTTTAAGATATCATTAAGAATAACGTGTCATTTTCAAAGGATTGATATTCTTTTGAAACACGACAGAAATTTTACATTTTGGTAATATAATTTCCACAATTTCTTATCTTTCAAGATTTTTGTTTTTGATTTAATCATTTTCTTTGCTCTAATTCTGAAAATAGTATATTATTTAATTTCCCGCTAATAAAATAGTCGTGTCCGTTTTTTGTAAAAATTGATATATAGAAAATTATGACGTTTTCTTAAAATTGGCATGAAAAAAGAAAATAGCACTCTTTAACGGATATGTTTTTAAAAGATATAGGTCACGGGCCTTTTAAGAAAGAAAAAACATTATTCGTTTTTCAATAACTGTTATGAAGGTGAGAGTTATCTTGAAAAAAAGTTTAATGACGTTACGTCGTAATTGGATTTTCCCTTTAGATGTTGCCATTCATAAATTCACGGCGCAGAACATTTATTGAGCAAAACATGTAAAATACAATAAACAGTGCAAATAAACATAAAAATGAACTGATATATATTTGAAACTCTAAATGAGGATATAGTAGATGTAGTTGTTGGGTTTGATATTGATCCAGATGCTAGATACATGTATCCTGAACAGTCCTAAAAGAATTACTTGTGATGAGTTCTTTAAATGGTTTCGGATGTATCAATCTACCACTTTTATGACTTTTTGCTTTTGAAATGAAAAGTAATAAAATGATATTGATATTAAACCAAGAAATTGTTAGAGAGTGGTAATTAGCTTATTATTGCCAAGCAAAAAACTTAGTCAAGATGAAGTTAACGGTTACATAAGATAATAATAACAGTTATAAAATATAGTAAATGAAAGTCGGCAGAATCATTATTTCAGTGCATGATCTCAAATTATATTTTATAATCTTCGATTTATGAAAATAATTTAGGTACATGTAGTTCAGATCGGATAGTTTTGTTAATCTATTTTATTTGAAAGTGTATAACGAAACCATACATGAAATACGCGCATTCCTCTCTTAAAATTCGTTTTACGTTAACTTTTGCGAACCTTCCATTGATTCGAGTCTTCATTCTATTTCCGTTGATCAGCGATTGACAATTCTTTTGAAACATTAGAAGTTGGCGGAATCGCGACGTCATAAACCGTCGACGGCATATTACCGTTGCGCTGCTATATGCCAAAAAACAATAGAGGGATTTGTCTTTAACAGTGCGGGTACAAGCAATTTCAAGAGGAATGGTATTTTAGTATCAGAGCGTGGATTATGGATAGCGTCAAAAGTCATGAAAGAATTAAAATAAGGTCATTTAGTATTAAATGACCCTAAGGTCGGAGTCTTAAGGTGGTATTTGATAAAAACACTAAATAACTGACCTTACCAAAGTTGTATTACCCTTTTGATCGTCCGTTAGACCAACTTTAGATACAAATCTAACTGATTTGTTCCGTTAAATTTGTTCTTGTCCTGAACATATGACACTGAGGTATATAAGCTATCAATTATCAAGCAATTTATTACATTCACGATGTTGTAATGTTGATCTTATTTAGTTAGTTCTGTATATTTTAAACAGTATTATCAAAGGCAATTGGGACATAACTGGATTCATACACTTTAAAAATCATTTTGTATGAGAGCGTCAAAAGAAATTTGTCAGCAGCCATTGTCAATTTCATTATTATAAATCAACAAACATTTAAAAGGGCTAAGTCCAAGAAAATTGCGTTTCGTGAGAACACCAACAGCAAAAATAAATAGGTTAACAGGATTTGATATTTTCCAGTTTGCTCTAGATGTACAACAGAAGTGGTTAGCTACATGCAAATGATTGTTCTCAATAAATTATGAGGATTCGTTCAAAACTTAAATCTTGTTTTATAAGAAAAAATAATAACTGAAGGGTAACAGTTAAGTGGTAAGCATATAATACTATAAGTAACCTTCTTTTATATGTATACATGATAGGATTTATATAGTACACCATTTTGTCCGTTTATGGAAATATATGTATATTATACACGAGTAACACATTTTTGTTTTCAGGAACGGTCATTTGATGCTTGTGTGACGTTGTTTGCCTTGACATTTACAACTTTAACGTTTTGGATTAATGTTTCTGTGTTCAACATTTTGGGCCTTAAGGATGCTCACTGGTCATGTTTTGGTCTTTTTGTCAGATTTTCGGAATCCCCGGGTTTTATCCATTTCTTAAACATGAATTTTTTTGCCCATGAACCCCCACTTTTTCTTTTATAATTCAATCATATATACCTTAAAATGGTATTTGACAAAATTTTATGAAATCCTTTTTATTTTTTCATACATTTTTGAGAGACTGAAGTTGTCAATGCAAAGACAATGAAAAATCCAGAGAAAACCCATTTCCTGCAAATTTTCAAGGCCTTATAGCTCTAAAATGAGCACATGAACCTATATTTTTTTCTTGCTTATTTGTTTAGTATTCATATGTTCTCTCAAACTAAAACACCTATTTCAAATCCTATTTATTTCCTATTAGATCAGCGATCATCCTTAAGCACAACTGATGGGTCGTAAATCCAGGAAATGTGCAAAATTTGTATCGTTGAATATTTGTAAAGAGACAGAGATATTAATGAATATAAGGTATTACCCCGCGGAATGCATTCCTGTATGTATTTTCAGGGTTTACTCTTAAAGAGCCGGTAGAATGTCCTGGATACGGTTATGTTAGTGGTTGGCACCTAATTGGAAATAAGGTCATGATACGTTGTTGTAGTGAACCAGGTATTATTTAGAAATTATTTGGAAGTACCAACACTAACGCGAACTTTAGTTAAAGAAAAGAAAAAATCCTCTAAGCTATGTGTAAATCATTAAGACGAATCTATATGTAAATCATTAAGACTAAGCTATATGTAAATCATTAAGACTAAGCTATATGTAAATCATTAAGACTAAGCCATATGTAAATCATTAAGACTAAGCTATATGTAAATCATTAAGACTAAGCTATATGTAAATCATTAAGACTAAGCTATATGTAAATCATTCAGAAGAAAATACATATATACAATACAAATCGACGTTCAGAATATTTAAAAGAAAAATTACGTCTTTGATTCCTACCTCAGATGGTTGTATAACAGGCTCGTCGTAGCAAGTTTGAGTTGGTTGATCCCCAGTTTACAAAATGAAGTGCAGTTCTTACAAAGATAAATTAAGACTTAATAGATGGGAGAATATATAGAGTACAAAACCCACACATACAAGTTAGTGCAAAAGTTCAAGCAAAGGGGGAATGAAAAATTCTTTGCCTTCAATATTAGAATTGTCCTGATGGACCCGTGAACACTAATCACGCACTATTTACCTTGAACGCCAATTCTGATCTTGTTTTCTGCGACAACATTTTTTAAAACAAGTTAACATCAATTAATGTTGTCTTCCAGTCAATTAAAGCTGGTCAAAACAAGTTTACATCACTTCAGAATATGAAAATTTATAGATATTTTAAAATCATTCTGACCTTTAATGGACTTGTCTGATTGACTACAAGGCATTTTATCTTGATTTTTTTTCTAAAATTTCAAAATTTGTAAAACTGAAGAGAGAGTAGATTAATCAAGACAAATATTAACAAAATAATTCATGAAAGCCATCGCTAGAGATTTAAAAATGGGTAGCATTATTTGAGCAACATTTTTCCGGAGTATTAGCAAGGGAAGAAATTTAAGCAAATAATGTTATCCATATTAAAATCTAATAGGAACATATGGCTCCCGTGGATTATGTCGATTCTAAAATGGCAAAAACGGAAGTCAGGTAAACAAAGTGGTACTGCAAGGCCTTTCATGTGACGGCCATTTTCATTTTGCAAATACCGAAAAAGAAATGGAATACGGTAGAAAAATATAAATTATGAATTTAGCCATTGTTTCTCATCATCTGACATAAAAGTAAGGAATTTATTATATTTAGCGTTTAATGATCGAACTTTCACAATCTATCAATCATTGTATAAAATTCCTTCTTACAATACAAAAGTGATGTCATGAACGTCTGCTAAATCAAAGATTGGAATAAAATTTATTGTTTTCATAATAGATTTTAGTCAAAATAACTATGAGCAACAGCCTTGTCCAAAAAGGATTTTATATATAAAGTGAATGTGTCTAAAATAGACACACATTTCAGTGAAATACAATAAAACCTGCTTTCCATTTAAATTTATTCTATTTTTAAGCGTAAAATGTCAAAACAGATGTAGTATTCCCTTCTGGTGATATTCAAAAGAATGGCGTGTTAATATCGAATATGCCGCCAGGCGCGTGCTACCAATAAGGAATCTGAAATTTTAATACAACTTTATTTGTAAAGGAAAAGCGATACACCATATTAGAATGGTTTTTTAAATTCAAAGTGAGTTACTAGTGAAAGTGACAGCATAATTTTCAAAACTGTTGTGCCAGACGTTCTGTACTATAATTGTAGATTTCTGTATCAGTGTTATTGCCTCATCACTATTTACCGTATATCTAGCTTCGTTAATTATTCGATTGTGTATGACATCATATTTCTATCATAGGTCTATGCTATTCGGTTACAAACTGTAGGAACCATTATAACAATGACGTTGCAGTAGGACGTTTTTATAGAGTTGATAAGGGAAAATTCATAACAGGATTTACCACCTTTGACGGCGGGTATGTATGTTTACAATATAAAAATAAATCATGAAACTTTAGATTTGAAGTTTATTACGGTAATTATTTTGAAAAATTGTAAAATTATTCATTTTTTTCAAATTGTGTTTTGTTACTTTAAATTTTAACCCTTTTTAAAGAAACTGATAGTGCTAATTTTTGTTTCCAATTATCAAATGCGTTCAAAATGGAAAAAAAAACACTTCTGAAAACACAGCTGTTTATTAAAGTTCTGTTATTATTGGTAACTTTTATAAAAAATAGTTAGTTTTAAAAAATTACAATTGTCTATATATGGATGATTTTAATAGTTTTAATTTAAAGATATAAACAATTTTATTGCATAATGTACATATGAGTCTTACATTTCAAAGACGTTTTTCCGAACATCAAACATAACGTCATTTTCGACCAATCACAGGACAGAGCCCAAGTTACTACCATGGACAATCGTCTTTAATGTAGAGGACAAAAATCGAGGCCATTCTGGAAAAATCTGTATTATATATTAATAATGGAAAACGATTTTTCTAATCTACATGCATATAACAAAACATTAAAAAGTAATTTTTTTTTTAAATAATGGATTTCTGGTTTGTTTTTTTGCAGAAAAACGTGGTTTAATAAGGAATGTAGGTATGACACGACGCCAAAATATAGCTATTATCAACTCATGTCAAATCCTTACTAACCTGCATAGTACGAAGATCAGTACATTTGAATGGAATAAAAACAACTATGGAAATAAAAAAGTGACTTTCGATTAAAAATAGAGTATCTATAGATATTCATGTGCAGCAGTCTAATAAAGATATATCTGAAATAATAATAGTTTTTGTATTTGAGGGTAGAAATACGTAGTATAATATGTCGCCATGAACTGTGGGCTCTTAGGTCAACATGGACATGTATGGCGTCTGTGACCAAATAATAATAATAATTAAACAAAGAAATACTAAGGGCCGCTCTGTCGTATTTCTTATTATTCAATCACAAATTCATTTCAATATGGAATCGATAAGCCGTTGAGAGGGCAGTGAACGACTAATAGGTAAAAAAAAGCAAAAACAAAACAAAAAAACAAAAACAAAAAACCCAGAAAATTCGACCAAAACTAAATGCAGACAATAACAAAACGAAAAAAATAATAGTGAACGCAGTCCACGAGCAGCTAGAAAAAACTCTATGAAACCTGGAGTAAGAATGAAACTGTAAAAAGTTTCAACTCGGTAAAACTGGTTAATGTATACTCGGTTAGCGTTGCTAGTGATGATTAATCCGGAAAAAGCATGTTCACTGGTTGATCTCACAAATTAACGACAAGAAGATTCCGATAGCGACAATACACCTGGAAAAACCCCATAATTTATTTTTATACATATGATATCGCTTAATCGGTGTTATGTACATATAGTTTGGGTATGAATTTCTAACTACCTCTGTCTGTCCGTCCGTCACACCTTCTGATATCGACGCATCCTTCACTTTTGGGTTTAAGGATTTAATTTCTATATACATTGTACAATGGTTACATACTATATTGTAGATGTACAATACTATTTTAGAAGTTTGATTTTCTAAACTTAAAGCTCACATGGGTTGAAATTCGAAATTTGTGAATGTAATTTTGAGACATAAGCTCCTTCTTTCGTTTTTTAATCTATGGCATTGACATGTGTCATATGAAGATGCGCAATGAGGTTTGGTATTTTGATTTTTAGAATTTGGGCTCACAAGTTTAAGATTTCGAAAATTGTGAATTTTAGCATGTGACGTAAACCCCTCTTTCATTTTTTAAATTATGCATTTTATTACTTTAAAGTTTTGTGATACACCATATCATGCACAATGAAGTTTTAGATTTTGATTTATAAACTTTATCAACAGGGGTCAAATTTCGAAAATCTTGAATTTAAGATTGACCTAAAGTCCTCTTTCATTTTAAATTTATTCATTTTACTACTACTGCTTTATAGTAATATCATACACCATTATTATGTAGGTTTTAGAATATCTTTTTTCAAATTTTGGGGCCCACATGGGTCCAATTTTGGAAATTGTATATTTAAACTTGTGACCTTAACTTTTTGATTGTTTCAATGGATTCAGTTATTTAAGGTGGTACCTACAACTACAGGGAGATAACTCTGTAAAATCAGCTAAACGTTTTAATAACGTTATGTTGTTAATGGAATATTAAGCTTTTCAATGATCAATATTAGTGTTTGTCAAACTGCTATACAATCAGTGTAATTTTTCTGATGAATTGGTTGGTTCAAATGTTTTGAAATTTTAAAATTTTTGTCAATGGGTCAAAGTAAATACTTTGTCAAAATTTTATGGAAATTAAACGAGCCAAATTAATTTTAGTGAAAGTGTTGGGTACCACCTTAACTGATCCATTCCATCAGTGATTTTACATCAGTTGTGTCTTATTTCAAATTGAACATTAGAACAATTACCACCAGAACTGCCAAGGTACAATATAAATACAAAATAGGTACGGATAATGCATTTGCTTACCTGTACATTGATTTCAGATAAAAACAATTATGGACTAGGCATCTGTGATGGGTCACGGGAGCTCAACCCGTACAGCTGTCTAGAGCGTCACCACGCGGCGGACAGGGGAGAACCTCTCGTTATGTTTGTCAGATCATAATACGGAAAGCCTGACTGCGGACCAAAATGGGGAACGTGTTTGAGAATGCCACATTCCTTGCTCGCTAAAGACCCTTCTGTAGTTTTCGAAAGAGTAGGCTGACGGCTGCTACAGAAGGTTAAATTACCCCGCCCAACCAGCCTTTTACAGTGACAATCCAAAGTGGTTCCCCTTTGTGCCTAGCCTCTATTTGAATTGTTTTATACTTTTGAGCTGGTTCTCGTCCAGAAGAAACATGCTATATTTGCCACTGAACGTTAGGGTGACGGCTGCTACAGAAGGTTAAATTACCCCACCCTACCAGCCTTTTACAGTGACAGTCCAAAGTGGTTCCCCTTTGTGCATAGCCTCTATTTAAATTGTTTGATACTTTTGAACTGGTTCTCGTCCAGAAGAAACATGTTATATTTGCCACTGAACGTTAAGCAAACAAGGACTAACAAGTACTTAAATATTCTCAAGACGCTTTAAACAAGTTCATTTATACTAGAAACAGGGGCTTCGGTGGCAGAGTGGTCTAGGTAGTTCGTTCGTCATGACTACTAATGATCACTAGCCTCTCAACACTGGGGTTGTGAGTTCGAATCTCACCTGTTGCGGGGTGTGTTCGACTCCGATCTAAATTGACAGGAGTTGCCAATTTTCCTACCGAAGGTCGGTGGTTCTCTCCGGGTACTCCGGCTTCCTCCACCAATAAAAACTGGCCGCCGCGAAATGGCCAAATGTGCTGAAAACGGCGTAAAACCCCACTTAACAAACAAAATATACTGGAAACATTATGAAAGTATTTCTCACTCAGAAATGTACAATGTATCTATTTATCATATTATTTAAAACAATATGCTTTGAATTCCTGATGTTCATAACAGATACATCTTTCTTCAACTAATGTAATTTGAATGTACATGTGGTCTATAACTCACAAAGAAGTGAGTCTTAATTCAATTGTTGTCAAAAATTCAATTTTCAAAGTAATTTTTTCATGCGTCGTGTTGCCTGAAGATAAGAAAACTTTAAAAGTTATGACAAATAAATTTGCTATGCTAATTAATTACATGGCTTGAATATCACAAAAAGTCATGAATTAATTTTATTCGGATAATTAAAACAGTTTTCAAGGAACTGTGACTGAAAGTGATGTTACAAAACATTATAAATTATAATTTTTTTTTTAAAAATTTTTTCAGTAAAATCAGTACGCAAATTACAGTTGTTGGACAGGTGTTGACATGATACAGGCCCTTCACTTCTTACTGGACAACATTAATGTTCGTTCTGGCAATAATGTGTCTCGAGAAATCTTTGGGATTCTGTTCCTTTTTAGATCTTAGGATACATACCTAAAACGGAGAGAACTATACTAAACGGGACGACTTTAATTTTCAAATTACTAACTTCAACTTTCTTATTAATACCAATAAAAGCGGTTTAACCCCCACCAAGTTCAGTTGCTGTACCCATCAGACTACCCCGACTTTCTGTTGTTCTATGTTTGTGTTCTGTGTTATTTTGTCCGATGTTCTGTCTGTCGGATGGCGTTGTCTGATTGGTATGTCAATGGTGACCTTTCCTGGTATCCATTTTGTTGTTTATCCATCGTAGACATATTTAAAGGTTTGCATGGTAACGATGCAGACTTTCTTATATACATACAATGTATCGTAGACATATTTAAAGGTTTGCATGGTAACAATGCAGATTTTCTTGTATACATACAATGTATTTATAACTTTGTGATATAAACATCTCAGCAAAATTTCTTGCAGTCAATCATGTTTAACGTTCCATCCGCTAAACTGATCTAAACTGTCTTAGGCGATCTTGATTGCCTGGAACACTGCACGTCCTTGTTTGATCTTATCTTTATTTTGTTTGGATATTAGGTGCTGCAAAAATTCAAGACAAAGTAGGAAAAAAACCAGATCAGAATGTTCGATTAAGATATAATGTTTGTTACTAGTTTTCTCCATCCTGTATACATTGTGTAGTACATATAACATATGTGTGGTTGATATGAATGCTTTTTGAATGGGTATGATTTGTTTTCACTACACATTAAGTTAAATGTATTTATTAGTATGCCATTAAAAAATAATCTAACCATTCCTCCTAATGCATAGGTAACTTTCCATCAAAAGTTAAATCAACTGAAATGAGAACGTAATGTAAAATGTGTTGCATACAGGAAAGGTTCCTGCATTTTTTAAAAGTTTTGATGAATCGTTATAAAAAGAGTTTAATTAGACATAAAAGGTAATTTACCAAATGTTACAAAAAAATGTCATTACTTTTTTCAGCATAATAGAAAACCGTTAAATAAATAGGCAGAGACCCATTCTAATGTTTTTTTTCTGAAAGTTATTATTTGTATTACACATATGCCACCAACAAAGTAAGTACGTGTATTCTAATTTGGTAAATTTTCTATTACTCAGCGTTTAGAGTACAGTGTTTTTAGCGGTTATGTTATAACGTAATTCCACCAGTAACACAATTTTGGTCATATTTTTGCCTAATAATGATTGTCTTGATTTTATAAATTTCTAAAATTTAAGATAAAACCAAGATAACAAGATAAAACGTCTTGAAGTCAATCATTAATGGCCAAGACCAGTTTAAAACTAGAAATACTGTGAGCAAATCTCACTACTTGATACTCCCGCCTTACACAAGATACGTGAAAGGAAATGTCAATATTTTGGATAGGAAAACTCCAACAGCAGTGAGATGAAATTTTTAAAAAGCTGTGACGTAATGATGCATCAAATTCCATTCGGTGGTTAAGGAGGAGTTGTGGATGGCATACTTGTACCCCCTATCACAAGGAATGGCAAAGTCAATGTTTTGTTATGGAAAACCCAAAAAGTTGGTCAGATAGGAGGTGCATTATGGCATCATGTGATAAAGATTCTTTGAAAGTCTCATGGAATTCCCTTTAGTGGTTTAGGAGGAGTTTGCGGATGGCATACTGGTACCCCCTATCACAAGGAATGGCAAGGTCCATGTTTTGGTATGGAAAACCCCAAATGTTGGTCAGATCAGAATCTAAAACAGGAGGTGCACTATAGCATCATGTAAAAAAGATTCTCTTAAAGTTTCATAAAATTTCATTCAGAGGTTTAGGAGGAGTTGCGGGTGGCATACTGGAACCCCCTATCACAATGAATGGCAAAGTCCATATGTTGGTACGGGAAACCCCAAATGTTGGTCAGATCAAAATCTAAAATAGGAGATGCACTACAGCATCATGTAATAAAGATCCTCTGAAAGTCTTCAAATTCCATTCAGAGGTTTAGGAGGAGCTGCGGATGGCATCATGGTACTCCTATCACAATGAATGTCAAAGTCCATGTTTTGGTATGGGTAGCCCCAAATATTCATCAGATCAAAATCTAAAATTATAATAGGAGGTGCACTATGGCATCATGTAATAAAGATCCTCTGAAATTTTAAGTTTCATCAAATTCCATACAGTGGTTTAGGAGGAGTTGCGGATGGCATCATGGTACCCCCTATCACATTGAAAGTCAAAGTCCATGTTTTTCTATGGGAAACCCCAAAAATTGGTCCGATCAAATTCTAAAATAGGAGGTGCACAATGCCATCATGGGATAAAGATTCTCTGAAAGTTTCATCAAATTCCATCAGTAGTTTAGGAGGAGTTGCGATACAAAGGTCGGACGAACGGACGGACGGACACACCGAATACTATATACCCCGCTTTTTTTTCAAAAGCGGGGGTATAAATATTACGAATGAATTATAAAAAGTTAAAATGTACCTGTGCTGAACTGATTCAAACATGTCTTAACCGATCGTGATGGACTACAAGAAAAACATTTCTTGACTTTATCTTCGTGTCCTGATTTTCCTGACAATATGGTGCTGCAGAAAATTAAGACAAAGTATGAATAAACAAGAAAAAAATTGTCGTTTGAGATCAAACGTGGGTTACTAGCTTGGGAGAATGTTCATGGTAAGAAAAACTTCCTTCGAATATTTAACATAGTATATACATGTAGTTTATGCGCATGGATTTGAATTTCAAACAGTTTTAACTGTGTAATGAAATAATCTCAGGTAACTTTACAAATAGAGCCTAAACCATTTGCACAAATTGGCTGGTATTTGACAAAAATGTCCGTCTATTGTCTTGTACATCTCGGTGCATGAAGCAGATTTTTCAAAATGTTAGTAACTTAATCAATTTGAATAGTCGTATCACACAACTTACAGTTTCAACTGGTTCAGTCGTAATTAAGACAATTTTAGACATATCCAATTTTCGTAAGTTATGTCTTACAGTAGAAACAAAACTTTTCGGCTGTGGAACGTTAATATTAAACATATTTAGAAATATGGTTGAAGAAATTTCATCTTTCTGGGTGCATATAGTTATTTAAAATCATATATGTTATATAAATATTCAGACGAGTCCTTAATTTTCTTAAAATGCCCATTCCAAGCTAGCTTATTAGTTCTTTCTTCTACAAGAAGATATTAATATTAATATTAAGTAGAATTGTTTGTTTATGCATAAGTTGTTGATCACAAGTTCTGGCGGTATATAAAATGTTTCAAAATCAATACAATAACGATTGCTAGCAAACTTGAATAATCAGTATACCTAAAAACAGTTTGTTCTTCTTGTCATTACCGCAATGTATGTCAGAAGACATATATTCCAATCTTGCAGTAAAACTTAATTAACGAAATTTACTTCTTTGCATGATGAAATTTAATCAAGTTTTTTGTTTTTTTTTTTTTTTTTTTTTTTACATATTTCACTTTTGTTTTCTTTTTTTTTTTGGACATATTTCACACTTGAGAAATGTTTACGTTATATTCATAAAATTTGTACAGGCTACTTCACATGCAAGATACATGTTGTGTATTTCAAAACGTATTTTTTTCTTCTTTAAATATAAATTTCAAAAATTCGTAACAGGACGTTTATGTCATTAGACTGTGTACATTAGAACTTAATGGCAAATCAAATTGAAACCAAATATCAATATACATGTAAATATTCAAACCTCTGCATTTGGGGGAAGAGAACAGTGGTTGGTCAGTTTAAGAAATCGGACCAGAGTTTTGAAAAATCAATAAAGCAGAAATTATGACTGGTTGGACCCGAGAATTGAACCTGTCCTAATCTCTGCATTGACTAGTCGCAGGACGGGTTGTTCTAATTTCTTGTTTTTGGTCCTAAGGCTTAGTTTTAACTTGAAGTTAACGTGTAGTCATGTTATTATTTTCACACTGTATTTAAATATTCGCACACCTTGTCTGTGAACCGAATTCCAACCCTAACGTTCGTTTTTAAGGTCATTTTACATGTGAATTTCTGGTAAAAATCCATTTCTGAGCTGAGTATCTATTATAAAAATCACATTCTTAAAATTTGACTTTTAAATGGAAAAAATCTTAAAATATCATTCAAATACATGTGTTCAGAATAGACAGATCTCTTTTATAATTGGTGTACCACCCCTGAAATATAAACAAAAATATATAGAAAAAAAAACGGAAAATATTAAAAAAAAAAAAAAAAAAAAAAAAAAAAAAAAACAGTTGAAATGCGATCAGCAAGATGGCAGCGCTGTCTATGGAATCTACGTGTTCGATTGTTACGTAACACAATCGCTGGGAAGATTGACCATAAAAAAAACAAGTCCTCGAACAGCTCCGACACTGATCAGGTAAATCGATTGGCAATGAAAGGGTTAATCTGTTATTTGAGATACATGTAACGCAAATGTAAAAAAAAATGCTTGAAAGATTAAAATGGCGCATATGCAATACTTGTTTTTTTTTTCTAAATCCCACAATTACAATTTGTCATATTTGTCATCGGAGAAGAAGTCTTAAAGAAAAATCCTACTATTGTTTTTGAACGTTATTGTTTCGCAATTTGTCTATGACGTTTTACAATATTCTGCGAAATTTCTATTCCGTTACCCATCATGCAAGGGTTGTCCCTATTCGCCACTAGTGATAGTACTCTGTGCTGAACATCTTATTAAATATGACCAGACTCCCGACCATTGAATTATTTAGAGTTTTACATAAAAGATAAGTGTGATAGAAATTAATACAATGCGAGAAAAAAGAAACTCATTATAATACACTTGGCCACACTAGATAAAACGGTTAAAAGCCTAGAGTTAAAACCACATGTCAAAAGTTTATATGGCATAATTTTCTTAAAAATCAAAGTTCTAAGAAGAGTATCAACCTTCTTGTTGGTTGTTTTTTTTTCAAACAGATTTAAAATGAAAAGTCTCTAACAACCCAATATAAGCTATTTGTATTAAAAAAACAACAAAAGACGCTCATTTTTTTCCCGCCATTTTTTTTTATCCATTTTCGGTAAATATCTTTTCCCCTGACACGGTGACCAAATTTTTTATATTCTTAATCTGATGAATAGGTAAGTCTCCATATTCTGTAAAAATTTAATTATATTATTATTGGTCAAATGTTTGGGATTTTGCGTACTTTGAGTCCCTAATAAAAATGGCGGGAAGTTATTAATACCACTTTGTGCCCACACCATACTTTTATTTATTTCATTGTGACATATTTTTGTTACATAAGTCATGCCGACTTCAATACGGGTTTTCCCTGAAAAACTATCTTGAAAAAAATATAGGCCAAATAATTATATAAGCGGTAGATTCAAAACAAGGTAATAACGTCATAACTCTATAAACTGGTCGGTAACCCCATATTTTTATTAGCTTAATTGAAAGATGATACCATTAAGATATCAACAATTTATTATTGGTAAATCTGGAAAGTATGATATATCTTTAACACTCAATCTACCATATTAACCATGCAAAAGCCTTGTTGGTGTGTCCTCATGACATGTCATTAAATTTTAATGTTTGTTTAGTTGGGGTTTTACGCCGTTTTCAGCACATTTGGCTATTTCACGGCGGCCAGTTTTTATTGGTGGAGGAAGCCGGAGTACCCGGAGAGAACCACCGACCTTCGGTAGGAAAATTGGCAATCTTTGTCAATTAAGATTGGAGTCGAACACACCCCGCCACAGGTGAGATTCGAACCCACAACCACAGCGTTGACAGGCTAGTGATCATTAGTAGTCATGACGAACTACCTAGACCACTCGGCCACCGAGGCCCCCTAAATTTTAATGAAATTTGGTACAAATATTTGGATATATATTATTTAAAAATTCCAGAGTGATTTTGTTCTTGATTTTGCGGAGTTTTCCATATTTGTTTCTCTGGGGTGTGACTAAACATCGAGTTCGAGTTCGAGTTAAAGTTAGAGTTAGTGTTCGAGTTAGAGTTCGAGTTAATGTTAGAGTTCGAGTTGAAGTTCGAGTTAGAGTTCGAGTTATAATTCGAGTTCGAGTTGAAGTTTGAGCGAACTCGAGATATTAATTTCTTATGTCATTTATCGAGTTACATTACGAGTTAGAGTTACAGTTCGAGTTAAAGTTCGAGTTAAGATAAAGGCACTTGTTCCTGGTACATTTTTTTTCTAATACGGAAATCAGTGACGAATTGGAAGTGTTGTTCAACAGACATTTTAGTCACAGTTTAATAAAATTTCAATAAGAATTTAAGCTTTCTTTTATTCCGGGTGTAGACCATCAATCCTAGTCAACCAGACTCTACCATACGATCTTCAACATATGGACGGATGTATATACACTATATTTGGCCCAAATTTAGAAAAATGTGAACACGACATATCAAGCCTACAAGTAAGTACTCTATACTACAAACAATATTTTAAACAAACAAGAGGCTACAAGGAGCACATATAAGCTCACCCGTAAGGGGACAAAATTTAACTTCAAAAGGGGGGGGTATGTTTTTTTAATATTGGTTTGAATTTTTTTTTTTCAAAGTATGGAGATAATTTTATTTTTTTTTAATACAATCAAACCAAATTATTTTTTTTCTTACCAAGTCGGATCAGAATTTTTTTTGAGCAATGCCCAGAAAGTCATGAAAGTAGCAGTAAATAAAAATGGTATATACTATGAATTTGTTTTTATAATAAAACATTTGCATATTTCTGATATGTTAATGACTTTTATTTTGTTTTTCTATATTAATTCTTTAAAATAGAATATAACATCATTTTCTCTGTACTTTGTATTTCATTATAACAATCATAATTCCACACAATACGCAATGTGTAATGAGTAGACACACATTGGGTATATTTACATGTATGCATATTTAAACTAGAGGCTCAGAGGCCTGCATGAGCCTGTATCGCTCACCTGGCAGAAACAAGAATTGCCCATGGCGGCCATGTTTGTCACATGATCTAAACAAAATGAGAAAAGTTTGTAAAAAAGCCTCCCACAGATGCTTCTTTTCAAGTATCGTTTCATTTGGCCAAGCTGTTTCAGAGAAGATTTCATTATATCAGCCTATCAAAAACAAGAATTGTCCATGGCAGCCATGCTTGTCGTCCAACCAGGATGTAAAAGATTCATTTCATAAGACTTTCCAAACGGATACTTTCCTGTCAAGTTTGGCTGACAGTTTTGGCCAAGTATTTCCAGATTTTTTTATAAATCAACCAATGACAAAAAAGAATTACCCATGACGGCCATGTTTGTTGCCCGATTGGGACGAAATGAGGAAACTTTGTAAATAACCTCCCATATATGTTTTCCTGTAAAGATTTTTATATATCAGCCAATAAGAAACAAGACCTGCCAAAAAAAGGAACAATGCTTTGATTGTCATGATTGTTGCTCTTCATCTTGATGGTTAATCACTGAAAGGTCAAGCATGACTGAAAAACTAAGGAAAATCTTACATTATGTTCAAAATAAATCAAGTCAGGTTTGTATTAAATAATTAAGCTTTTCTTGTAATGCTTGTGATTTATTAAATCAACTCTCGGATTCAAATATTTATTTTGGAAAAAATATATCTAAACCAGAAATTTTTTTTCCATAGTTTTGTAAAACAGATTACATTTTTGGCCGTTACTGCAAAAGATTATTTTTTTTTCTTCCCTTTGGATCAGTTTTTTTTCACAAAAAAAAACTATAACCCCACCCCCTCCCCCCCACCACCACCCCCCCTTTTTAAAGTTAAATGGTTGTTCCCTTAAGTTTATTGGTTCGATGCATCCTTCGACACAATATTGAAACTGGACACCCCTAATGATGAATTAGGCCAAATTGCCCAGTGGATTTAGAGAGAGGCCACCGTGGTAGCAGAGGTCGGCATTAGGTGACACCGTTTTGGAAGAGGACCATCTTAAGATCATTAAAGTAAAATTTGGCTGATGTTGACTTTGTATAGTTTTTGAGGAAAATATTTTAAAAATTTCCTTCCCCCTTTTCTATAATTATCTCCGGCATCTATCTTGGTTGAAGGTCGGGAACAACAGACACATTTTAGAAGGGGAGCACCCAAGGACTTTTCCACCAAAGTTTGGTTCTAATAGGCCCAGCAGTTACAGAGGAGATCTTCAAATTGTATTTCCCATAGGGTCCTAAGTTTAATTATGTCGGGCCGTGACGGCAATCTTGGACGACGGACGAACACGCCAGATAAAAAGTTTAAAGGGGACCATCCCATAACTATTATAACAATTTTTGGTTCCAATAGGCCCTGTAGTTTTAGAGGAGAAGATTTTTATATTAAAAAACAATAACAAAAAAGCTAAAAATCAACAATTCAGGGGCAATAACTCCAAGACGGGTGATACGATTTCTACAAAAAAATGAAATGCAAGTAGATCTTGTCCTTCTGGTCGTTTTTAACTTGCAAGATTTTCTCTTAAAGACATTTCTTCTGAGATAATTTTCAAAACTACTGTCTGACCCATATGCTCTATTTTTAGTAACATAGGCAATGTGGTTTGGCTTCCGCATCAGTCAAATACGCAATATAAAAAAAAACAAGAAACAATATTCACAACGTTTATATTATTTAGAAGGATATAGTTTTGTAACACAAATCCCACGATTCAGTGTACGGATTATTTTAAGGAAGTTTTGAAAAAAAACTTTTTTTAATCATACAGGATCTACATGCATTTGATAGCTATATCCGGTGTCCAGATGATTATAAAGGTCGAAGAATAAAAATCTACGCACAATAACTTAACCCCCAAAATGTTCTGCACTACTATTTATTCTCGATTTTACTATATTGTTTAGGGGTCCCAAAAATTGCAGGTATTTGGGGGGGTGCGTTCAAAAAGAAAAATAATAGCGTATTTTTCTGGGTCTGAAAAGTGTAGAGATATCTTTATGGGGGTGTCAACAAATTTAGCTATTTTTTTATGAGCCTATGCAATTTTTTACAGCCCTCCCCCTAAACTTAATCCGTAACTCGAATTTTAACTCGACATGCAACTCGATAAATGACATTAGGAATCAATATCTCGAGTTAACTCGAAGATTAACTTGAACTCGAACTCTAACTCGAACTTTAACTCGAACTCGAACTCTAACTCGAACTGTAACTCGAACTCTAACTCGAACTTTAACTCTAACTCGAACTCGAACTCTAACTCGATGTTTAGTCACACCCGTTTCTCTGACATGATTGGAATATGATACGTGTTGTCCTCGTTATTATATGATGAAATGTCCTTTAAAACCTGGGTGAAAATCGTTTAATGTAACATTTAGGGTCTTTATTTCAAAATTTAGCTTTTTTTTTCAAAATATGTATGTTGCCATAGTTACCATGGTTACAGATTTTAAAATGATGCATTTTGCTCCCTTGCACATTCCTTAAAATTGCTATCTATACAAGACTTAAAATCTTTCAATGTACAAGAAGTATTTGATTTTTGAGATGATTTATTTGAAGAGTAAACTTTATTCTATTATTTACTAAAAAATTTAGCTGGGCCCATATTCATAGTTACCATAGCAACCAATTGAAAATATTGATTTTTTTGTACATTTTTTCAATAAATTAAATGAAAAATAATAAAATGTTGTCAAATTATACCATTGGTTCAGTTAATGAACACATAATGTTAAATAAATGAAATGGTTGTTATATTTTAGTTATTCAATGTAATATATTTCTATGAGCACAAAATACTTGCATAAAATTAATATAAAAATTGATTTATATATTTGTCTTTCCTATTTCTCATTTTCTTCTGATTAAAAACATGAAGATGAATCTTTCAGTTTGTTGTCAAACATTAGATGTGTATAAATAATTTATTTTACAAATATCTTGTATACTAGTGTAGTATATATAACGCAGAAGAGGGAGTTATCTCTCATTAAATTACTCTCAAATTTTGTAACCCTGAAAACAACACACCAGATTTAAGTTTCTTTTCCAAGAATGAAGGGTGCTATCATCAGTGATCATAATGAAACTTTATACATATATGCATCAGGGTATAAATAATAAAAAAAAAACATTCTAAAACTGAACCCTTCACAACAACTTCATGGATTGACGTTATAAGATTTCAATGAAGGGAGTGTGCTATCATAACGAAACTGTATACATATATGCATCAGGGTATAGATGATACAAAATCATTCTGAAATTGAACCCCTCATACCAACTTCATGGTTCATTGATTACGGGGGATGTTATGCAGGTTAACCTACAGGTTGAAGTCAGATTTCCATGTAGGGAGTGTGCTATCATAAGAAAATTTATACATAGATGCATCAGGGTATAGATAATCAAAAATCATTCTTAAAAATTGAACCCTTCACACCTAATTCATTGATCGTAGAAAATGGTGTAATTTTGTGAGGCGCGGCACTATGTCTTTCGGACACATATTCTTATTTGTTCATGACGAAATAAATGTTACTTTTTTTGTCTTTGCGAAATCCCCAAGCCCACTTCTTGTTTATTACCCAGATTATTTATTTATTTATTAAACGAGTGACTTATATTAAGGATGTTCGCTGGTCATGCTTTTTAATTTTTGTCAGATGTTCAGAATCATCTTGTTTTATCCATTTGAATGCCATAAATTATTTTTCCCGCTAACACCCATTTTTCTTTTCCTAAATCTTTTGAATGCAGAATAATAAGCCATTTGCAAAAACCTTATAAAATCCTTTTTATTATTTTAATGGTATTTGAGAAATAAAACTGTCAATGGTAAAATCAAGAGAGCATTTTTTTTCCCCGCCAAATGTTCAATGGCTTATATCTGGAAAATGAGCACACGTACATAAATACTTTTTTATGGAATTCAAAACACTTTTTAATTTTATAGGCCGGAAGTAATTCCCACCAGTAAGACACTAAAGTTTTTATCTGATCAGTAGATGAAACACACGAGCTGTGGTGTAGGGTTTTTGAAAAACTTGAAAGTATACAGTAAAATTTTACTTTCCTAATTTCGAAACAAGTTGTCCATTGAAGACACATTTATACAATTTGAAGAAATCCACTTTCTTATTCTAAACAATATTGACGGTATTATCTCGCTAACGTTATCATTTATTGTTCATGCTATGTAATGTTATCCTTCCGTGTGTTCAGTAAATGCTTTCATACCCCAATGAAACTTGAAAAGAATTGATACAATTTTTAAAAACAACTTATACGATACATATTTATCATAATATAATTTTCCCTTTTCAGTCATTTATACCTTCCAGTTCTTTGTTAGAATTGACATCATTAATTACAGATTAAGATTTTTTACTTTTGTTCATTCAAGTTTGCATGACTATATATATATAATAATAGTTGCTTTCGTTTTTGATATTGACTATATCATGTGGAATATCTAGACAAGCCCAAAGTCCAAGATATTTTTCATGATAGTGTCAGTATTAAAGTTTTTGATACTGACTATATCATGTGGAATATCTAGACGGACCCAAAGGGCGAGTCCAAGATATTCCACATGATACAGTCAATATCATAAACGAAAGATACCATTGCTTTGTTTATCGGTACTTCAAAAGACGTCCTTGAATTTCATATGACGTCACAATACTGTATTGCCTGATATTTCCGTTGATACACCAATTACGATCGATACTGGGAATATGTGTCGGCAACATCAAAGGAAAAACGTACAAAGTGTCAATAAATATATAATAATAGGTAGTTTCGTTTTTGATACTGAGGATACTGACTATATCATGTGAAATATCTAGATGAGCCCGCAGTATCAAAAATGAAACTACGTATTATTCTGTTTATCGGTAATTCATTTCATCACTTGGCGTCCGTCGTCCGTTAACTTTTACAAAAATCTTCTCCTCTGAAACTAATCGGCCAAATGGAACCAAACTTGGCCACAAGCATCATTAGGGTATCTAGTTTTAAAAAATGTATCCGTTGACCCCGCATGTCAACCAACATGGCCGACATGGCTCAAAAAATAACATAGGGGTAAATTGGAGTTTTTGTCTTATATCTCAAAAACTAAAGCATTTAGAGCAAAACTGACCGGGATAAAAATGTTTATCAGGTCAAGATCTACCTGCTATGAAATGTTCAGACGAATCGGTCAACAGTTTGTTGGGTTACTGCACCTGAATTGTTAATGTTAAGGACATTTTGAAGTTTTAGGTTATTATCTTGAATATTATTATAAAGACAAACAGTAATTAGCAAAAATATTCATCAAAGTAAGATCTACAAATAAGTCAACATTACCAACATCATTGGTTGACTCCTTATAGGAGATTTTGCCCTTTAAAGGCGGCCTCTGGCGTAAACTTTCCTTTAAAGAATTCCTCCTCTTAAATCGCTAGGCCAAGTGGGACCAAACGTTGATGGAATAGTCCTTTGGTGGCCCGACATCCCCGACTTCCAACCGACATGGCTGCTGTTACTAAAAATAGAAAAGGGGAGTATGAATTTAAAAAAAAACTTCTTTTATGGAACTACAAGGCTAATTAAAACCAAGCTTGGCAGTAATGGTCCTTGGGAGGTTCTCTTTCTGACTTTTGTCAGATGACCTGGACTGTTAACCAAGATACAAATGTAGCTGCCACAGCCAAACTTAGTTTAACATAAGGCCCTATGGGAAAAATTATTGAAAACTCTTCTTGTCTGAAACCACTTGACCAATTGGAACCAGACTTGACAGCAATGGTCCTGAGATGGACCTCTTTCAGAAATTGGTCCAATGACCCAAAATGTCATCCAATATGGCCGTCACAGCCGAACTTAGTTTAACGTAGGACCCTATGGGAAATTCACTCTAATATCTTCCTGAAACCGGACTAAGCCAATTAGAACTAGGCTACGTATCAATGGTCCTTAGATGGTCCTCTTTCAGAATTATGTTTGATGACACAGACTGTAAACCAAGATGGCTGCCACAGCCGAGTTTAGTTTAACATAGTGCCCTATGGGAAGATTCATTGAAACATCTTCTTGTTGGAAACCACTGGACCACTTGTAGCAATGGTCCTTAGGAGGTCCTCTTTTAGAAATGTGTCCAATTTCGTGGACTGTGAACCGAGATGGCCACCACAGGCGAACTTAGTTTAACATAGGATCCTATTGGAAATTCACTCAAAAATCTTCTCGTCTGAAACTACTGAATCAATTGCAACTAAAGTTGGCAGCATTGGTCCTTAGATGGTCCTCTTTCAGATTTGTCTGATCGCCTGGATTGTCAACCAATATGACCAACACAGGCGAACGTAGTTTAATATAGGACCCTGTAGGAACATTCATTAAAAAAAACTTGTCTGAAACCACTTAGCCAGCTGGGACAATATTTAGCAGTAATGGTCCTTAGATGGTTCTCTTTTATAAACATGTCCATTGACCTGTACTGTCAACTAAGATGGCTGCCTTAGCCGAATGTTCTTGAACATAGAACCCTATAGAAACACCAGCAAAATTAAATGCAAAACTTAAATGTTTAGTCCTGCTGAAGGTGAAAAGTTAAATCCAGGTGAGCGATAGAGGCTCTACAGAACCTCTAGTTTATGTTTTCTTGGACGACCCAATGAGGTTAATTAACCAACAAAAGATTGTCTAATTATTCTAACGTTTAGACTTTCAAAATGCGAAAAATCCATTTTATGAACTGATGTGTCCAGACGTTAGATCCTTCCGCATTACGTCACACAATGTATTGCCTAATATTTTCAGTGATACAGCCGGTATGTGATACTCGAAAATATTATGGAAAAAGATCAAAGGAAATATGTACGAATTGCCAATAAATCGAATTATCTCCTTTTACATGTATATAAATTATATAAAAATGTAATTCTTGATTATGATATTAAAATGTGAAATGATTTCAATTGTTAACCCAATGCATTCAAAACAAAATGGTTTATATCAAACTTTTCATTTTTTGATTCAAGTTTACGTTTGGTAAAAAAAAAAGCAGAATAAGCTTCGTTTTTTCAAAAAAAATATTTTTCAATTAGCAGAAGCCCTGGACCCAATTTTTATGTGCTCATAGCACCTTCAGCATTTTATGGCATTTCAACTTTTAAAACTAATAACATTTGATATTTTTTTTCATGTTTCAAGGTTTGTACTCTATTCATTTTCACACATTTACAATGTTCAATTAAATTATGCGTTATCTCCCTTTGAATTACATTTTTTTTTAATTTTTGTGAATTGTTACTGTTTTGAGTGTCAAATATTTAAAGAATAACTTAACCCATGTATGAATGACATCATTATATACATATTATCTCATAATCCATTTAGACTTTCATGCTGTCGTAAATTCATTGATCTTAAAGTTGGCCAGATTTGGTAAAAAATATCCAAAATCGGCAATCTTTCAAAAACTTTTCCTATTAACACAGGCCTTAGGCCTAATTTTTTGTTTTCCTCTAAGTATCAAATGCCACTCCCAACTTTTATAACTGATTAAAGATTGCCAGATATTTTTAATAGATTAAGAGCTATGCTATTTTTTAAAATGTAAATTTTTGCATATTTTTAAACATAGTTGTAGTATGAGTTATCTCCCTTCACATAATATTATGTTGTGAATGTTATACATGTATATTATTGCCATTGTGAAAAATCAAATTTCAGTGTATGTTTTTATAAGAAATAAATACCAAATTTAACCATTTCTTATTATTAGTTTCATTTTAGCCCTTGAACTATTTGGTATTTTCATTGGTTTTCTATGGGAATAATACTAATGAACTAGTTCCCGGTACATATCGAGCCTTTCTGTCTTCATGACTTGGGCGCCAGTCAAAATAATTTTTTCTGTGGACTTCTGTTACCAAAACTTATCAGCACACAAAATATAATTAAAACCTGTTGACCCCCCTTGTGCATGATTTTCTCCAAGTTTGGGTGTTAATGGGTTTCAAGAAAAAGTTATACATACATTTATTATATTTGTACCAGGCAACCATTTAAAAGTGCAGAGAGATCCTGCTTGTATCATGTGAACAAACGAATGCGTGTACAATTCAAATAAAATGTGCTATGCATTTACTCCCTTTTCCAAAAATTTATTCTATGCTACGTAGACATTGCATAAAAAGACGTTTGATTTTATAGTTTTTATAAAACTTTTTTAAATATGTACCAGTAACGTGATATGAACTCTTTATTATTTGCTACAAATATCATGCTTTTCATTCTTTTATTTAAAGTGGACCAAAGTCAGGTGACCGGATACATTACGTTCATTGTGGGACAGATTTTAGCAAAATCTTTAGCCCGTTAGTATATTGTTGCGTAATAAAAGTAAAGTTAAACAATATATACATTTTTTAAAGAATTGGCATTGAAATATGTTTTTCTACCTACCTGAAAAGAAATGTTGAATTTAAAAACCACATTGATTGATCTATTCATTAAAACTTAACACTTTGAAAGCCTTGTATCAAATATGTCTACCAATCCATTTAATTTAAAATACACTTTGAATTCACTTTATCCCCCCAAAACGTTTGGACGCATTAATATGTTTGCTTTATGCTTTCATTTCTAATCTATTATAGTGTAGAAGCTCACTTACAATAGGTATCAAGTATATCTTTTCTAATAATTGCAGTTCTTTGTAACAAAAAAAGTCGATACGATGGAATAAAATATACGTCTACCACCATATTTCATGATGACTACGAGAGGGAAACCATCTCAATATTTTAGAGCTTTTATTATATATTTTCTGGTATATGGAACCAATTCAGACTATGAAAAACGTCTTGGATACTTAAATACTAATAATGCTTGGAACAACAAGGTTGAATACCAAAATGCCATCACAGTCTCGGCTTTTTCTACCAGAATACAGTGTGTTGATATGTGCTTGAATGATAACAGATGTGTCACAATGTTCTATAACCAGAATATCCAAAAATGCGTACTACATGAAAACAGTTTTTTTGTAAAAGAACCGTCGACATCTGAAAACGGATGGCAATCTTACGTACTATATGACAGTAAGATATAATTCTTTGATACCAATTTTGATGCACACGATGTGCACATTTCATTTGAAATCAAAATAACAATCCAAAAGGTTTAAAGAGCAAATTCAAAATACCAAAATTACCAAAAGAGGTAAAGCCACAACCATCTAAGGACAGAGCTATGCACGAGGGAGATACTCCTTAGTGTTCACAAATTTTACAATTTTGTAACAGCAATTTGTAAGAGAAATTTGTTCATATCAGTGATTTTTTGTTAGAAAAGAAGTGGCAACACTTGTTGAAAAATACAACACTGCGTAACTTTTTTCTTTAGATCTTACATCTTGCTCTTCTTCATATAAAAGTGTCAATTTGAGAAATACAAAAAGACAAATATACAAATTGTCCGTAGTGGTTCGAGCGGATATCAATGGGTCGTACCTTTGTATATTTAGTAAATATGTATTTAATGGTAGAAATGACGATAATTTCTGTGGTAGATTATTTCAGATTAATTATTTCAACAAAATCACTAAACCATGTTCTTCGGCTTGCATTTTCCCTTTATGCATGATTCCTACCGACTCTGAATGTATCGCATACGTACATGTATATACAATTGTTTTTTGAGGATCCGGAAGATGTCCGCCTCCGTTCAAATATTACAGAAAACTAGACCTTTGCCATTGGATAAGCTCCATTAGTCTGATAAACATTGTAGATATAAAAGACACATGTTCTACAAAACAAAGTACACTTGGCACAGTCACGTCCAGAGAAAAAGAAGATTATCTGAAAATTATACTGGGTAAAAGTAGTATAATGTTATGAATGAGAACTGAAAAAAATAATCAAAAACACGAATGTTGCCTGAAAATTTCAACCTAAATTGTATTTTGATTTTTTTTTAGCAGGAATCTATGTTTCAGTGTCAATTAATATTTTTTGTCTTCAGTGGACGTATAGATAGGCGGCTGTGACCGATCAGCAGAGTCGCCTAAATAAATAAAGAATAATAAGAAAACAAACTGAAGCATTATGTAATAATATTGCTTAGTTTATTTAGCTATTATGTGTCAGTGTTTGTATTTGTAATGTTCATCCTCTTCTGAAACTAAAAATATGTCCATTTCATAACATATTTATCAGATTTAGAAAATAGAAAAAAAAATAAAATACCCTTTAAATATCGACAAAATAGTAGCAAAGCTATATTAGTGATTGCAAAATTAAATTGGACATATGCTAAATAAGAAGAATGAAATAATACTATTGGGAATTTTAAAAATTCAGCGTAATTAATTTTATTTGCAAGGTCCGATATACATATATTACATGAAATAGATTTCAAACAATTTTGGGTTTTTTCCTGTGTTTTTTCTTTTCTAATTAGATCATGATCTTAAGTATTTTAGTTTTTTGCGGCTTTTAGCTATATTGGCTATGTTTGGCGGCCAGTTTTTATTAATAGAGAAAGTAGGGTAGTACAGACTTTTGACAGGAAAATTGACAATAATCCTTGTTAATCATAATATGGAACACATCAGTCAATTCGTAAGTGGACATTCAGTGGACAAATTCGTTAGTTCATATCGGCAAAAGAATACCGAGGCGACAAAACAAAGAGAACAGTCCTTAAGATCGAAATTCAAAGACAGAACAAACTAATGAGACATAAAGACACAAAAACAAAGACAGAATCAAGGAACTAAAAACATAAAGCAAACCAAAGAGAATAAAAACAAGACAACACAAAACCTAAAGAATATCATGGAGCTTAGAACACTTGGCCATCGATGCCCCTAGGAGATTTGACATTTTCAACTTATTGTTTTAAATATATATAATATTTAAATGGTTTAATTGTAGATGGAAGACAGTATAAGAGAGTAGTCCTTTCTGGAACTGTAAAAAGTAAAACCGAAGTTGTCCTTGACGATGAAACGAAGCTGTCATATTACAACTGGGCAACTGGTCAACCAGATGACCCTGGTCTACAGCAGTGTCTCGAGTTCTATGACAACACGTACAAATGGCATGATATGCCATGTTCTTTATCCCACCCTGGCCATTTTGTGTGCGAGCATAATTAAATGTTGTTCAGAAGAATCAGTCACAAAAATGAAGAACTAGACTTATTGAAATTTTTGCCTTTTTAAGAAATGAGGATCATTTAAAATTTAACTGATGATGTAGAAAGAAATATCGTTTCTCGATGTTTAATATTACATTGCATAATTTGTAAGATTAGATTTTAAAAATAAATTAATATTCTGTCTTTTGAAATCCGTAACATGTACTTTTTTTTTTAAACTCCCTGCTTTCTATAAGATTATCTTAAAATAAATAAATTCAATTGCGCATAATGTAAAGCATCTTAGGCGTGCTTCTTCATGAAAAACAGAAGAAGTTAGCTTGTACCTTTAATTTCAGCTTCCGCAATATAGTAGATGTTTTATCACTCAATAATTCACGTTTTGGAATTTCTTACATCTCATATATCCGAATGAGCTCGAAATTAAGGATACCACAGACACTGCCAAGTCTGCATTTTATCTTGACCATCACCTTGAAATTGACACCAGAGGAAGGCTGAATACAAAATATTACGACAAACGGGATGAATTAGACTTTCCAATCGTCAACTTCCCATTTTCGAGCGGTAGAATTCC
This sequence comes from Mytilisepta virgata, assembly GCA_028015205.1. NCBI lineage: Eukaryota > Metazoa > Mollusca > Bivalvia > Mytilida > Mytilidae > Mytilisepta > Mytilisepta virgata. Next base: position 30,014,668 of record CM051511.1, on the reverse strand, counting down.
AGAAGAGCCGGCGTATGGAGTGTATATTTCACAACTCATACGTTATTCCAGAGCTTGTGACATATACAATGACTCCCTGGACAGAGCCAGGCTCCGGAGAACAACGAAAGGTTACTCAAACAGGGGTATGTTACCCTAAGTTGCAGTCATCTTTATTAAAGTTTTATGGACGTCATCATGACTTGGATCACAATGGAAATGAACCTGTTCCCTTGATGTTGTCCCTTCCTCATACCGGATTTGGCATGGGCAGCATAACGGGTGTTCTGCAGGAAGCAGAGACTGCTTACTCCTCCGGAGAACCCGTGTATACCCCCGGTTGATTGTGGGGTCCATGTTGTTGATACGTTTTTAGTATCTTTTTGGTCTTGTTTTCGTTGTTCTTCGGAGTTTACCAGTTGTTTTCGATTTTCCCCTCTTTCGAATATCCCTTTGGTATTTCTTGACTTTACCCAGGTAGCACAAAACATGTTCATGATATTTTTAAAAGGTCAGATAAATGTTGTTCAAAAATTTTATCAAAATAATATTTTCAGGATGTCTTGTAAATGTTTTCTTGAAAACATTGATGGGAAACGTTTCAAAAATATTTTTAAAACGTTTCAACTAAATGTTATTATATCACTTTATAAGAACATCTTAATTCAATGTTTTGAAAATATTTTTATAAAATTTTCCTAATTTTTAACATGATATTTAAAAAATATCAATAAAATGTTAGAGTAAAGGGTTTTTATATAAAATTTTCTATACATAATATACACATTCTGTAAAAGCGTTTTTCAAAAATATCTGAAAAACCTCTTTTTAAAAATTTATAATAAATATCATGAAGAAATATTTTTGAAAATATCTTTTAAAACATTTTGTCTCATGTTATGGTAACATTTCTATAAAATATTCTGACAGAAATATTTTAAAATGTGAAAATAAATTGTTAATTTCCCTAAGCATTCTAAAATCATTCTGGAAAAATATTTCTGAAATGTTTATGATAAATATTATTGATTCACGCTTTAAGAACATTTCATTTAAAATGTTATTAAAATATATTCATGAAATTTTTAAATTATCAATATAATTTTTCAAGAAACTTTTTATTTAATGTTTTCTATATGGGAAATAAATATGTTGACATAATTTTTTTTTAAATTTGGAAATAGATTATTGTAAAAAAAAATTACAAAACGTTTTCAGAACATTTTTGAAAAATATTCTCTGGATATCAGATAAAAATAGTTTGTCATAACGTTAAGATAATGTTTGTAAAACATTTTTATGTCTGTGCAAAATTATATCCATTTTCTTGTTACATCAATTTGGTCTTCCATCACCGATAAACATTTTTTTTTAAATATCAGACCTTGTCCGTGGCGTTTGGATTTTCGGCTTTCGGTTTTAAAATGTAACTGGTTCCAGATTATTGTATCAGCTAGCAAACAATCGAAAATATTATTGGAAAACAGTGACCGGAAGTGTATTTCCGCGGTTTGAACAAAGAAATTTTGAAGTTCTTCTTCCAAATACTGCCCACATTCAACATGCTGAATATTCTGGCAAGTTGCGCATGATTAAAAACATGTTAAAAACAGGTTAAAAACAAAATTGTTGAGTTGATTTTGGTCACTTGAGACTTGAATATCTCAAAAGACCTTGCTGTGGCGATATCTGGAGGCAGTTTTTTTCCAATCCTTGACGATCTTTATGACGAATAGCCATTTCCTACAGTCTTTGGTGGCTGGATGTAGTAGGTAAGTATTATGTCCTGTCCGACTAGGGCTTCTTGCTGGTTTTAGTAGATATTTACTCTTGTCTATGGCTGCAAGGTCATTTGTTATTTTGTAATACATCATGAGTGGAGCTTCTTTTCGTCTTGTTTGTACGCTTTTCCATCCTAATTCAGATATCATGTTGCTGACACTTGATCTATGTCGATGTCTACTGGTTACATATCGTGAAACTCGTCTTTGTACTTTTACAATTTTATCTATGTGGTGTTGCTGGTACGTGTCCCATACTATCGTGGCGTATTCCATTTGCGATCTTCCTAATATTTTATAGGCATGCTCTTTGATGGTTTTTGAGCTGATGTGGAGGTTCGATGTAAGAAACCAAGGCTTCGGCTGGCATTACCTGTGATGTTGTTAATGTGGCCTCCCGAATCTAGATCATTTGCATGCAGCCTAGGTATTTAGTCGATGTTTCATGTTCCAGAGTATGGCCGTGGAGTTTATAGTCCCACTTGATAGTTTTTTTTATTTTTTGTGACTGTGATGACGCTGCATTTTTCAGGGTGGAACTCCATTTTTTCAAAGTTTTTCTCATTTTGCCAGTTTTTCTAGGTCTTCTTGGAAAATATAAAATACATATAAAATTATTTTTCTGGGGACAGTTTTTTTTAATGGTGATGAAATAAGTCTTTAAGGTTATGCCGAATCAATTACTTGTTCTTAGGATTCCAAGGGACCTATATTTTGTTTTTCAGAAAAATTTTTTACAGGCGAAATAATTTTGTAGATGCGAGCGAAAATTTTTTGTTTTGAATGTTTTAAAATTAAAGTGGATTATCTAAAACAAACGACTACTTTTCATCCCATTTTCAGCTATTAATCAAACCTATATTATGATTAAATGCAGTGAGCAACATGGTGGTGGTCTATAGTTTTAAAGTTACCAGAGTGTATTAAGTGTATTTGTGATGTTTCTTTCTATTTTAATATTGCTTGATAATAATCTCTCCATTCAAACATGCATGTTTCAATTTACTATTACTTCATACTGAAAGCTGGCTTAACTGATATTCTATTAATATGTTTCGCAAATAGTTTCATATGATCTTTAAAAAGTTGGAAATAAACCTCTCAGATGAGGGGTATACCCCAACCGAGGAGTTGACGGATACTTTTGAAGTGCATTTAAAAGAACTTTAGAAATCATAATTGAAAAAGGCACATCAGCATTTTACCCTTTTAAATAAAAGTAAAAATTTGACAAATTTATTTATTTCAATTGAAATTTTCACCTCGTGAGAAGGAAAATGACTCAGTAAAGGGGTTACCCCTCGCCTGAGGGTTTGCCGCCAACCTGTTCAAATTTAATGTTTGTTAAAATTTCAAATCATTGCAAGACGAAAATTCTTGTATTGTCTTGACCTTAAATAGATCAATGAATGTAGTGTTGAGATCACATTAAATAGCAACGTTAGGTTGCAAAACGCTGACTTGGGAGACAACTGAGGCCACAAATATACATGTATAATCAATGGCCTGTCGTTTGTTAATATGTAGGTCATTTTAGTGTTCAAATATCTCGATTACTGACGGCTTCATTCAAACGCTCAACTGATTAAAAAATTTTGTTATAAAATCCCGTGCTTGATGAGAGCAGCAGAAAAAAAGTATTTTTTCTCACGGGTCACTTATACGGCGAACAAGTAATTAGTTTGGAGTGGCTTAATATATATGATATAGAATATATGTTTATTCGAGATTCATCTGAGGTTTCTCACCTGATGTTAGAATGTGTATAACCTTGTAGCCTTGATGCACTTTAAGTTGTACACTGGTTACGTCAAAACTATAATTAGCATTATAATAAACTAACATTAAAGCGATTATAAATTACAAGAATAACATATAGTTCCCAACAGGCGTAAAATGCATGTTATACCACGTATACACCATGCACAACATAAGTATTGGCGTTTGACATTTTAAATACACATGTCACTGTATTGTGTGTTAATTTTAATGAGTGCTAATTCCTAGCCGTCTCTCACATCTGCCACTCTTATTATCACTATAAAATTACTGCACTGTAATCATATTTCTGGCATCGTTTAAGGTTTAGATTCAGCCGCCATGAAGATTTTCAGAACTATCGTTCTTGTTGCTTTGTTTCTAGTTGCATCAATGACTCTACAAGTCGGTAAGTTAATTCTTTTCACTAAAAAATTCATCTTTAATATAAAGTAATAACTGTACTTTATACTTTACATATTTTTCACATTGTGTACGTGCCAAAAAAGTTTACAGATTGTTGAGGATAATTACAGCAATTGAGCAAACTACAGATAAACAATCATCGCTTTCTTGCAACTTTTAATTCAAATACAAATACTCACCTTATTTTAACTAACAAATCCCATATCAGAAATAAGATGTTACAATAGAAATATTGTTAAAAGTATGCTAATCCGTAGAGTAGGGATTATATGTAGATGTACCATGCTAAGGGGCAGCAATGACCTCAGTACGGTAAAGACTTCTCTGTGGGTACAGACAAAGAGTATGCTAAAAATTCTCCTTTCGCTCCAACAAACTAGAGATTGGTTATCATAAGGTGGTATATTTTGTTTCCCAATCCACCTTGAATCAATAATTTAAAAGAAGTTAAAGTATAAAATCCAGAAAAAATAAAAGCGGATGCATCTGAATAAAGATGTGCATGCCGATAAATAATAAAACGGATATCCATAAAAGTCTATAATAAAAGTACACCTTAAACTTTATCAGTTCTGACACTCCACCTAATGGGAATGATTTCAATATTTTTAATGCTAACTTGTTACATGATGTTATGTAGATGCCTACAACAGAAAATATTATAACAGTCTGCCTTTAATTAGCTGAAAACTTGTAACAAATGTAGACAATGACGATCGACATTTAACTAAGACAGGTTTTAGTTGATTCTCAAAACTTTTAAAATAAGTTTAAATAAATACAATCCCGGCTACCTTTAACATTTTGAAACACTGAAGTTCCACAATTTTTAGTTGAAACAATGACGATCCGCTTTTGTGTATATATTGACATACTTTTTAATAGTTGAGACACGAAAACGCACTTTAACTTAATTAGTCACTGACAATATACCTGTCAGTAGAAGTGTGTTTATTTTCCTTAAATATTAACCAGTTTTATTGTTTCAGCAGATTTTTCTCTAAATTTGGCTATTTGGTTTAACGAAACCTTTAACCTGGAACGATAGAATTGTTTAGATCTTAAGTATTGATAAGTTCGTTCCTCAGACGCCATTGCTCTTGTTTGCCTTCCTGTGTTTTAATTGGCTGGAAGTTGTTTAAGGTGAAATCTTAACCAGGTTATTGGTTTTCAAAAATAATTTTAAAAAAGGGTTTGAAGAAAATAAAATACGTCAGTACATTGTACAATGTAGTTGGAACACTGACAATCCATATGTAATTAGGTCAGACACAGCAGGAACATGCCATCATTGTTAATTGTGCGCAGTTATTATCATCTGTCAAAATGACAAATTCTTGCATGGTGCTTTGTAGATGCATACGGTAAAGGACATTATGGAGGACATGGTAGTGATTCGTCTAAAGGTGTAAGTAATTTTAAAGTTATAAATTCGTCTGTTTTTTTTTTATCCGCTTTCACACACTAACACAGCCAATGCAATATGATTACCAAAAATGTGACCGCTTGCTCAACTGCAAAATAAGACTGGATTGTAAAAAAATTAGATAGCAGCGTCAGAATGTGCTCTTTTAACTGTCGAACTAGCTAAGGCTTTCACAGCTGCATTTCGGATACTATCGTTCTAACAAATGAAAAAGTCTTAAATAACACTCCCATAAAGGGTTTAATGCTATCTCATATTTCATTTAATTGGATTTGGGTTTTGGTTAGAAGTTTGCATGAACCTTTCCATTTAATTACCAACATGTCTCAGTTCAACCAGTTCAGTAGTTTAAGGGTATAATAAGCATAAAATCAGATACTAGGAATAATATAATAATAAATGATCTAAAATGAAAATTCATGTACGTGTACCATCTAATGCCTTTCAATCAATAGATCTTCGGGAAAATGTAACTCAAAAAGAGCACAACATATAAGCATAGACTAACGTTGTTGACCTTATTTACATCTCATGTGTTATTTTAACAGCATGGTGGCAAAGGATATCATGGATCCAAGGGATACAAAGGGCATAAGTATTATGGATCCAGAGGAGGATACAGAGGGTAGAAAAGATATACAATTTGTAGGACAATAATATCACAGACCAAATAAATTACGGAATGATATTCTATTTGTTTTTTTTATCGAATAAAATAGAATTGTCTACCATTTTCCTCTGACTTGAGATCGTCTCTATTGACCAGTATCAATGGGGGAGAGGGGTTGCTACTCCCCATCAATATGATAACATAAGTACAACAGTATGAGTGTGCCGCAGGAAGGGGCGAGTTTTCAAGATCTTGCTGTATACAACAGTATAATCATTCCTTTGGTGGAATATTTTATGATTGGAATACAGAGATAAATGATATAGAAATTTTTTTCATTTTCAAAATTTCATAATGTGTTATAAATTTTTAGTTAGATTTCAAATCCGTAGCTATGATTTGTTAAAAATGCTTGCTTGTTGTCTGGTACGAAACATCTTTTTAGGGTTTTTGATGTCATAAAAAGAGTATATTCTTTAATTACCTGGAACTGGTTCGTCTTTAGCACAAATACACCACTATTATATTCAATTACCTTGTTTTTAATCTGTTGGTCGGATAATGTCACACTGTTAAGCAAAATAGAAAAAAATAATCTCCCACAAAAGTTTACATTTGCAGTGTTTTTACATGTCAATGCAGATTTAAACATGTTAGTCATCAAGTCAGGTAGTAAAATTATAGTTCATATAAATGTATTTGTAGAAATGTATGAGATGATCTTAAGTACTCTTGGATTTCTAAGGTTTATAGGCAAGTAGTTTGTACTTGTTTACAATGTTGCAATGAAAACTGGAATAAGTATTTTTACTAAGTAAATTATAATTTTGGGTCGCTTGTATATACAAATAAAACCAAACAACATGAGCTCTGTAGCATTATGTACATATGAAAAAATGATAAAAAAACATTATGCAATAAGAATGAAGCACACATAAAATATCACAACATAAAATGCAAAGCAAAAACAAAATAAATACAGCATGAAAGCACATTCAGGAACAATAGATTAAATCTCACAAGCACACATGGGGCAGAGTAAGAAAGCATGACAGAAAACAAAAGAAACATAAAAGAACAAAACCATCACTCAGTCATGAGGCCAATTGCCATGAAACTTGCAACAACTACAGTAACATTTTTTCCCATGCACCAGTTCTATCAATACCTGCATTGAACTTTGACCCAATAAAAAAATGGTTGCTCCGTGTGGTGTGAATGAACCTATTGTGGTAACTGAAAAACTAGTAATGAGATAAAACTTTAAACAATTGAGAAATTTTCCATAAAACGTCCCATGCCATTGTATGAATATTATCCAGTATTTTTTTTTCTTGGTGAAAAGTTTTAAACAAGGGCATTTTATTTGGGGTAAGGAAAATTTTCACCACCCCTCGTGTTTTTAAAATTCTCAAAAATTGAATTTAACATCACATACCGAATGAAATTAGACATGTGACAATGTATTCGGATCGCTTTGAGCAATCATTCGTAACTCGAAACTTAAAGAATGTTTAAAAGCATGTTATTTCATGACTTCTGTAACTTAAATTCAACTACGCGTCTCTGTTAAAAAGATGTCTCTGTTATTCAGTTAGAACAATTAATTGAAACCACTAGAATGTCATTACCAAATGTGAAAATTGTTTTGTGTGAAATAATGCATAGATTTTGCAATAACAGAAGTTTTTTCACAGTTCGATAAAAAAAGGATGAAAATGTATATAAGAAAGCTGTAATACACACAAAAAAATCCATAGATGTCTCTGGACACATACAGGCAAAACGAATCACAAAAATACTTAGTCAAATTACACTAATATGAGTTGCAGGAATGAAATACACATACAAACTGTAGGGGAAGCAGATAGAATGTATACAGGTATCGTTATAATGAGGTATATGTAACAGCCAGTGACATATACCCTACATAAATAAAGAACAGGGATTAGTAATGCGTAATTAGAATTATGTACTCATCTTGTAATAGAGGAGTTGAATGGGATTACAATGTTTAAGGTAAGAGAGAAAATGTAGTCAGATTAACAGAACAAATATTCAGAATAAAAGAATTATATTTGCATACTACCATACATTTTGTACAACTACTAAAACTAATCTTGACGGCGAAATAGACATTATAGTCGATAAAAATTTTCCAAAAACGCCTTCAAATTGCTGGCCTATCTTTTTCAGAGCGAAGATAGGTCGTCGAGATATGTTGCCCAAAGGGAAGCAACTCTTACCTGACACAAAATGGCGTCGAGCTTTCTTTCTGCCATTTCGTTGATTGAATTCTGATATATACATGTCCGTCAGAATAAAATTAAGGAAATGTCCATTGAAAAACAACTTTTATGTCTTCATATCCATCTTTCAATTGGAAATTAAATCCAGAAAATGGTCATTCGAAATGAACACATTTACACCCACATCAACTGTTGATTATGAAACTTGAAAAAATTAATTAGATCGCAAATACTTAGCTAACAACAAGTGAAGTAGATTATTTTACAGAAATCAGGCTAATTAGTAATTATGGTTTGATTAGTCTGTAAAAAAAATGGCTTGTGTAAGTGCCTTAAGTTTGGAATAACACATTGTATTTAAATCTGATGGTAAGTTATGAATCCGTCTTTTTACCGCATTTTTCTGATGTCAACAGTTCAGCCTTGATATAAATTTTCATTCAGTGAATATTAAAATGATTCAGACACCACCGTAAAACCCATTTTCTCAGCTTTCCGACAATATATTATACTTTGGTCATATAACATCTTAGATGTTTGTATTTTTCCGTTATAAAACATATATATGTAAAAACGACAACTACCGTATGTGGTACGTTCGGGTATAAACGGTAAAGAGTTGAATTGATTAAATTGGAAACAAGGAGCCTTCTGTATGACAGCAAACTGAAGTTTCATTTATCACTATTAGAAGTCCAGAATATAATTACCTCCAAACTAATAATCGTGTCTTTATGTTGGAAAAGTCCGGTTTATATGAATATTAGTGGTTAAAGATATTGCAAAGAAAAGGAAATTGATCTAATCTGTTATTATTTGAGATACATGTTTTCATCAAAATAGTATTGTTTTGATTTAACTTGCCTTTGGAAAATGCAAATTGCTTATTGAATATGCACTTTCCCAAATCATTTTGTCGAAGTAACCCGATATTTTAATTTCGGTTTGCCCCCTTTGCAGGGATCGGTTACTTTCGTAATTTATCAGATTATACATATGCATGTTCAGTTCCATTACCGGACGAATATGACGATTCAAACTGAAGTGTTTTGGAAAAGCTTGGCCTTTATAATTAGAATCAATTGTATTTAAAATTTTAAAAACATGGGGAAAGAAAAATTACAAATATAGCTTTGTTTTAGTAAGTTCCCATTTCCCCCCCTCGTTCGCATTCACTATGCTTCTTAGTCATTATAGACTTTCATACTTGTCGCTTTAAACATTACGGACAGGTGATATGGAGCAAACGTTTGATGCGTATGGGTGAGAGGAAGGCTTCTGGAATGTCTCTTTGAATTATCCTCAATCCTAAATCCTAAAAATAATATCAACACATGGTTTGGTTTGAATTTTTACAAAACTTTATAACCTTGACGTTTTTAAAGATTTTCATGATTGTTTCTTTATGTATCAAACTGTCGATACCATGCACACATTCTTTCATAAAGCAATATTTCAAAGTAATAAAATGTTTAACAGTTAAAGCAATACCGAAGTGAAATAAGCTAATGTCTTTCACATTTCCCTTGGGATAAATAAAAATGATAATTAATTAATAAATACTTCTAATATTATTTATTGAGGCAACTGTAATAATTAAGGTCGCCTATATTCGGTAGAATTCAGTCGCTTGTAATTACAACTCATCTAGGTTTAATTAACTGCTGAGGAAGGTTGTAATTTGGATATGTCTCAAAGGAACATTTTTAATAGACCAATTTACTCTGTAACAAAAACAAGTGGAAAATGGAGAGATTTATTTAGTTGAATCCATCCATAATTGACATAGAAATCATGAAAAAATCCCCCCGTTTAAATATACGTCCTTATTTAATTTTGGCAAACTAGGTTAACACCTGTACACTGCATGTATTCGGTACATACCCTCATCTTTTGTACTAAATTCGGTAATGAATTTCCGCGTTCTAGCACTAAACGTAAGTCCGGACACAATGTCATTTATATTGAGTCTATGGCTTTATTATGAATAGCGGGGTCCTGCAAAAAGCAAATGCAAAAATTAACAATGAAAGTTCAGTCGTTTGAAGGGATGAATGCAAAGTAAATTTTTAAACTAATTCTGGAATATTCTTGGGTAAAAAAACATATTAACAAAACATGTCATAACACAAAACAAACACAAAACGCAACTTATTAAGAACAAAGCAACAAGACAAAACATACAAATAAACAAAAACAAAATCCGTGTGTTACGTTCAACATTTGAAAGGGGTGAACTGCTCATTATTTTTTAACATTTTATGAGCAAAAATGATTATATATAGGTACACGTAAAACGTAGTAGAGTGCATCATTTCTTTTGTTAACTAGTATATTTATTTATATTGTCTTTAAATCTTTTTTGAACTATAAATTTTAGGAAAAAGTACTTTAATTTGAGCTGCATGTAACTGATATATGTAACATAACCTTTATAAATTTTTATTAATTCTGTTCTATATTTACCTCAAGTTCTCCACTCATTTAGTAGATTTGAGGGTTGACTGCGATTTGGCCTCAGTTCTTTTAAGTCTTTTTTTATTTCAGTTAAGAAGTTAATTTCTGCAAGAGAAATTACATCACGTCTGTCGGAAAACGATAATTTACAGTAACAAGATCTAGAGAGTTCTCCTTCAGAAGGTTTAAGTACTCATAGCCTAACCACGATCTGCATGTTTTAAATTTCCCTGTCTGAAGCCAATCGTACTCTGTGAATTCAATAGTTTTCTCCTGCCTGATTGTTGCTATATTTCAATATTATTGTATAACATAGCCAAAATTAATCGTGCAATAGTCTACGATATTGTACATCGTACATCATGCAATCTTGTTCGAAAATATTCATCGTTCATGCAGAAAACTGATTTATTTGACATTTAAAGGATCTTTCTATACATTAAAAGGATTTCTGTTTGAATATTTTGGAATATTGTCCCCTGCAAAAATACATATAAAACTATTTTTCTGGGGACAATGTTCTTAAGATTCCAAGAGAGCTATATTTTGTTTTCCAGAAAAAAATTTTTTACAGGCGAAATAATTTTGTACATGCGAGCGGAATTTTTTTGTTTTGAGTTTTTTTTAAAATTAAAGTGGATTATCTCAAACAAACGACTACTTTTCATCCCATTTTCAGATATTAATCAAACCTATATTATGATTAAATGCAGTGAGCAACATGGTGGTGGTCTAAAGTTTTAAAGTTACCAGAGTGTATTAAGTGTGTTTTTGATGCTTCTTTCTATTTTAGTATTGCTTGATAATAATCTCTCCATTCGAACATGCATGTTTCAATTTACTATTACTTCATACTGAAAGCAGGTTTAACTGATGTTCTATTAATATGTTTCGCAAATAGTTTCATATGATCTTTAAAAAGTTGGAAATAAACCTCTCAGATGAGGGGTATACCCCAACCGAGGAGTTGACGGATACTTTTGAAGTGCATTTAAAATAACTTTTAGAAATCATAATTCAAAAAGGCACATCAGCATTTTACCCTTTTAAATAAAAGTAAAAATTTGACAAATTTATTTATTTTAATTGAAATTTTCACCTCGTGAGAAGGAAAATGACTCAGTAAAGGGGTTACCCCTCGCCTGAGGGTTTGCCCCCAACCTGATCAAATTTAATGTTTGTTAAAATTTCAAGTCATTGCAAGACGATAATTCTTGTATTGTCTTGACCTTAAATAGATCAATGAATGTAGTGTTGAGATCACATTAAATAGCAACGTTAGGTTGCAAAACGCTGACTTGGGAGACAACTGAGGCCACAAATATACATGTATAGTCAATGGCCTGTCGTTTGTTACTATGTAGGTCATTTTAGTGTTCAAATATCGCGATTACTGACGATTGATTAAAAATTTTTGTTATAAAATCCCGTGCTTGATGAGAACAGCAGAAAAAAGTATTTTTTCTCACCGGTCATTTATACGGCGAACAAGTAATTAGTTTGGAGTGGCTTAATATACTTGATATAGAATATTTTTTTATTCGAGATTCATCGGATGTTTCTCACCTGATGTTAGAATGTGTATAACCTTGTAGCCTTGATGCACTTTAAGTTGTATACTGGTTATGTCAAAACTATAATTAGCATTATAATAAACTAACATTAAAGCGATTATAAATTGCAAGAATAACATATAGTTCCCAACAGGCGTAAAATGCATGTTATACCACGTATACACCATGCACAACATAAGTATTGGCGTTTGACATTTTAAATACACATGTCATTGTATTGTGTGTTAATTTTAATGAGTGCTAATTCCTAGCCGTCTCTCACATCTGCCACTCTTATTATCACTATAAAATGACTGCACTGTAATCATATTTCTGGCATCGTTTAAGGTTTAGATTCAGCCGCCATGAAGATTTTCAGAGTTATCGTTCTTGTTGCTTTGTTTGTAGTTGCATCAATGACTCTACAAGTCGGTAAGTTAATTCTTTTCACTTAAAAAATCATCTTTAATGTAAAGTAATAACTGTACTTTATACTTTACATATTTTTCACATTGTGTAGGTGCCAGAAAAGTTTACAGATTTTTGAGGATAATTACAGCAATTGAGCAAACTACAGATAAGCAATCATCGCTTTCTTGCAACTTTTAATTCAAATAGAAATACTCACGTTATTCTAACTAACAAATCCGATATCAGAAATAAGATGTTACAATAGACATATTGCTAAAAATATGCTAATCCGTAGAGTAGGGATTATATATAGTTGTTCCATGCTAAGGGGCAGCAATGACCTCAGTACGGTAAAGACTTCTCTGTGGGTACAGACAAAGAGTATGCAAAAATTCTCCTCTCGCACCAACAAAGTAGAGATTGGTTATCATAAGGTGGTATATTTTGTTTCCCAATCCACCTTGAATCAATAACGTAAAACAAGTAAAAGTATAAAATCCAGAAAAAATAAAACCGGATGCATCTGTATAAAGATGTCTGATACATATTACGTTTGTTTGTTTGTTTAGTTGGGGTTTTACGCCGTTTTCAGCACATTTGGCTATTTCGCGGCGGCCAGTTTTTATTGGTGGAGGAAGCTGGAGTACCCGGAGAGAACCACCGACCTTCGGTAGGAAAATTGGCAATCCTTGTCAATTAAGATCGGAGTCGAACACACACCGCCACAGGTGAGATTCGAACTCGCAACCTCAGCGTTGACAGGCTAGTGATCATTAGTAGTCATGACGAACTACCTAGACCACTCGGCCACCGAGGCTCCGATAAATATTACGACCATGACGATAAATAATGAGACGGATATCAGGAAAAGTCTATAATAAAAGTACACCTTAAACTTTATCAGTTCCGAAACTCCACCTAAAAGGGAATGAATTTGATATTTTTAATGCTAACTTGTTACATGATGTTATGTAGATGCCTACAACAGAAAATATTATAACAGTCTGCCTTTAATTAACTGAAAACTTGTAATAAATGTAGACATCGACAATCCACATTTAACTAAGACAAGTTTTAGTTGATTCTCAAAACTTTTAAAATAGGTTTAAATAAATACAATCATGGCTACCTTTAACATTTTGAAACACTGAAGTTCCACAATTTTTAGTTGAAACAATGACGATCCGCCTTTGTGTATATATTGACATACTTTCAAATATTTGAGACACGAAAACGCACTTTAACTTAAATGGTAACTGACAATATATCTGTAAGAAGAAGTGGGTTTATTTTCCTTAATCATTAACCAGTTTCATTGTTTCAGCAGTTTTTTCTCAACATTTTGTTATTTGGTTTAACGAAACCTTTAACCTGGAACGATAGAATTTTTTAGATCTTAAGTATTGATAAGTTCGTTCCTCAAACGCCATTGCTCTTGTTTGCCTTCCTGTGTTTTAATTGGCTGGAAGTTGGTTCAGGTGAAATCTAAACCAGGTTATTGGTTTTCAAAAATAATTTTAAAAAAAAAGGGTTTGAAGAAAATAAAATACGTCAGTACATTGTACAATGTAGTTGGAACACTGACAATCCATATGTAATTAGGTAAGACACAACAGGAACATGCCATCATTGTTAAATGTGCGCAGTTATAATCATCTGTCCAAATGACAAATTCTTGCATGGTGCTTTGTAGATGCATACGGTAAAGGACATTATGGAGGACATGGTAGTGATTCGTCTAAAGGTGTAAGTAATTTTAAAGTTATAAATTCGTCTGGTTTTTTTTAATCCGCTTTGCCAATGCAATATGATTATCAAAAATGTGACCGCTTGCTCAACTGCAAAATTAGACTGGATTGTAAAAAAAACCAGATAGCAGGGTCAGTATGTGCTCTTTTAACTGTCGAACTAGCCAAGGCTTTCACAGCTGCATTTCGGATACTATCGTTCTAACAAATGAAAAAGACTTAAATAACACTCCCATAAAGGGTTTAATGCTATCTCATCTTTCATTTAAT